>JAPQWN010000003.1:34560000-37297500 GCA_028538565.1 Umbellularia californica | reverse complement strand
ATCTTATACATATGGAATATGACATTTGTCTTGTATGTTGAAAGATACCACATAGTAATGACCATTGCACATGGGCTGCGCCCAAGGCTTGTCAAAAATGCCACGCATTTAGTTGTCTGCCCTAACACACACAATAAAAGTAGGGTTGTAAACGGGTCGGTTCTGGTCCGGGTCCATGGTGGACCCAGAACCGGAACCGTTAAGGAGAAGGTGAAACCGGATCCGAACTCAGAACCGTTTCGGAACCCGTTTTTTTACTTTGGAACCGGAACCAGAACTATATATAGGACGGGTCTGGATCAGGGTCCCGGTTTAGGTAGAGAATGATATTAAAAAAATATGATTTTTATGGGAGATTTTCGAAAATTAAGATAATATGTCGGGTCTCGGGTCTGAACCAAGGTGGAACCGGACCCGGACCCATTTAATTATCGGGGCCTAAATAAGGACCCAGACTCTGTTTTTAATGGATCGGAACTTCCGGGTAATCGGAGAATCGAGTACCCATTTACATCCCTAGATAGAACCCACCCATTTTCGGCTTGAGACTGAGAGCCATACCAAGAGGCCAAAGAATCATTCCTGGCCCATCCCACAGGCCCAATAAATTACTTACAAGCTAAACTATGTACTGAACCATGGTTCTTAAACCCAACTAATACAAGTAACCTGATTAGTCCTTGAGTCTTTGGCAGACTAGGTCAGACTCATTTGACTCGATGATCTCAGAGTCAAGTTGGGCCGAGTCAGTGCATGTCAATTAAGTTGTTAAACTAAATGAAAGAGAGTTTGGAAGCCAGGAAGGGCCCATTTAAAATCCATTTTAAACTATTTTACAGAGAGCAGAAATAAAAGGTCAAAGCCATAAAAGGGCTTTGTCTTTACCAGGATACAATTATTGTTTGTTTCTTCCTACAATTCAAATCCATCCATCGATATGAACTAGGAGGCTGTTCTTGGTGTTGCATGTCAGACAGACCATCTATAAAAAAAAAAAGGAGAATGTCACTATTCTTCATGTTGTTGGTATTACAGTATTCTTCAAATTGTTGTTATTCTCTGAATGTTATGGTGTTGTATTTTAGGGGACAGTGAAGAATTCAAACCCCAGCAAAGTGGGCACATTTGGGGCCAATATGGGCCATGGTTTGGTAATCACAAGGAAATAATGTAGTTTGGAATTTATTTGAACATAGACCCTAGATCTAAGGTCCAGGGCCTTGATTGTAGAAAGATTTCTACAGTAAAAAAATAAGAAGGGGTGCGCAGAGTGTAAGTGGAGATCATTGGCCCCATCATATGACAAAGAATATGTAGTTGCACATGAGGCATAAGAATCAGAAATATTGTTTTATTCATAGTTATTGACTTATTAAATTTAAGGGCCTGCTCCCAATCCACTAGTAGCTCAGTTGGTGAGGCACCTCCCTTCCACATGAATAATTATGGATCAGTCCCTACCTATAGCACTGATGTTGAGGACTTGAGTATGTGTGTGTGCGTATGTACTAAAGCAAATAAATAAATAAATAAATTCAAGGGTTTGTTGGTCTGCATCGAATTGAGTTCCTAGGAATTCATTGTAAAAATAGGTTCAAAGAAAGTATTATTAAAAATTAGAGGGGTAAAGGATATAAGCTGGGGATATAGATACCACTTGACTTTTCTAGAATTTGATTTATTGGGTGATAGCTAAGAATTCATTTCCATCGCTCCATCGTTTTCTTTGAAAGGAGTTCTTTTTTTCTTGATACAAGCCAAAATGGTTGGACCAAGATTGAACCTTAGTACATTCAAGGGATATGACAGCCAGCACAAGCAAGTAAGAGGATATGAAGGATCGAACGCTAGGCAGTTTTGGCTGAGAACGACTATCAGGAAAGATTATAGTTATTTATGAATCTTCACATTTGTTTCTTCAATTTCTTCCATTTTTAGGAATACATTTTTTTTTTTTTTAGAATTCTTACAATATCAATTCCATGAAAAAAAAAAAAAAAACCCCTTGAGACAACGAAATGGATTAGTTCGACATCGTCTTCTATCTTATATTATCTGTGTATTTTCTTCGTTTTGTACGTTTACAAAGAGCCAATTGGATGATCTCTCAAAATGCTTTATTTAGAACCCTTGTTATCTTGTAGGACCAATGAACTCCACCCGTATACCACCAACCCACCTTTTGTTTTACCCTAGAATGGAAAATTTTCTAGGCTTTGACTGCTAGGATGTGGACTCTCTAGAAACAAAAGGGGTGGGTGCGTGGAGTTAAGGCGTTCAAAGGGTCCATTTATTTGCATAGAATACTTAGAAATTAAATATATAGGAGTTCATTCCATAAGTGATTAAAAATGAAGATCTAAGTTAAATATATATAAATGACTATTAAATAACCTCACTTTTAATCGAAAGTGAAACAAGGGAAGATGGGAAAGGAACACTCAACCATTACTCTAGTAGTTCAATATCTATGAAAGTTAAGGTCCTATCTACATTGCTATCTTAGATTCTTCACCACTCATGTAATGTCATTCACACTTCGTACCTCTTTAATAATATTTCAGTGGAGCTCATTTGATGTTGACCTCATATGTTTCTAAAACCAACAAGGCCCTAAAGGTTAAGTATAGGCCGGAGATGTAGATATGACATGACTTTCCATGTTTTTGATTTAATAGGGTGATGGCCGTGTATTTATCTTACATCTTGTTACTTGGTTTTCTATTAAACGTGAAATTGTTTTGATGGTCATTTATGAATCTTGCCCTTTGTTTATTCAATTTTTATAAGTATATTTCTTAGAATTCCTAGGAAATTCCATGCATGCAAGTGGGATCTTTGTTGCCAATTCACTGCTAGCTTAGTGGTGAGGCACCTACCCACCCTCTACAAAAACAACCAAGATCAAATCCTTAGCTATAATGTTGATGGTGTGGCACTTGTTAAAGCGACATCCAGTATTTTTGCAAAAAGTCTTAGAATATAAATAAAATTTTCTAGAATTGCTAGGGCTTGTTAGAAAAAAAATAAATTATATGTTAATAATTTGCACATTCTCCACCAGAGGTCAAGTTTGGGTAAGTCTGGTGGATTGGATTGAGCAAAATGTTCCCTCTTGTGGAGAACTTTTAGGAATAGACTCCACTTTGCGGTGCATACTATATGGTGTAGCCTGATAAACCATATTATTTCTCAAGGCTTGTTAGTTTGCATAAAGAATACATAGGATTTTTACTATAAGTGGTAAAAAATGAAGATTAGAGGTGAATTTTAAAAAATGAGCATCAAACAACGTTTTATTTTATGAAAATAGACCCAAAGAAAGAAGGAAATGAATAAGTAGTCACCACCCTTAGTTATTCATTTAGGTTCTTCCTTCAATTACATTTCCATAAAATAAAAGGTTATTTGATGCTCATTTTTGGAAATTTACTTGGTCTTCATTTTTAACTACTTATGGTATATATATCTTATGTATTCGATTATTATATATTTTAATACAAACAAACAGGGCTAGATGAAAAGACAAGAGAAAAACCTTTATGTTTTAAAGATTCTTAGAGCTTTGTTTTAAAACTCAATCCAATTGGACTCGTACCATCATATATATATATATATATATATATAAGGTTTTTGTTTTGGTTCAGCATAAATATATTGAAAAACCATTCTGCTTTGTCCTTTTTTTACATTCAATTCTTCTATTTTATCAAAACCAAAAAGACAAAAATATAGTTAAAATTGAAGATTTTCATTTTTATTTTGATTGTTTTTAGAATCTTTTCATATCGTAAGATTTTAGCTTCTATTTATTTGCATTAAAACACAAGAATTGAGTAAATATGGTGGTTAAAAATGAAAATTAAAGGTTAATCTCCAAAAAATGAGGATCAAATAACATTCTTCTGATTCTATTTTCCTAAAAGAAAATATTATTTGATGTTCATTTTTAGGAATTCACCTTTAATGATCATTTTTAACCACTCTATGTATTCTAGCTAATGCAAGCAAACAAGGCAATCTTTTTTTTTTTTTTTTTAGTGTAATACTATATACTTTTATAAGTAATTAAAAAGAACAATCAAAGCTAAACATCCAAGAATGACCATCAAATACCCTCTCTTTAAGTCAAGAAAATATGGAAAATAAGAACCTAACAATCACCCTAGTAATTTAAATTTAAAATAGTAAAGGACCCATTTACACTGCCTATTTTATTCTTCACTCCGTACCTCATTAATGAGGTGTTTGGGGCTCATTTGACCAAAAATTCTTATGCATGTGTTCTACGCAAACAAGCAAACCTTTTTATAGCCTCCTATAACCAGATACATTAATGGGCAAGTGGCATTAATTGTATCAACCTCGAAAGTATAAAGGTTATGGATTTCGTGTATACCCGCTCGACCATATTTATATTTATAAACCTTGATTTTGACTCAAAACTCTTAAAACCATGGTCTAATATCCGTACAAGGAAACACCAATGGGCATGGATGTGATATGTAAAGGTACAATGTGTAGAATAAGCCAAGAGAGGGTTTCCTTGGAGTTTACTAATAATGCTTATGCTTTTCATAAGTTGGACGGTCCGGATCTGGGTTTGTCTTGTGTGATCAGGACAAGCCAATGGCACAAAAGGAAGGCAGGTTTCGCGTAAATGTGTCGACGACTTTGTTTTATATTGACATCGGATATGAAGATTCCATTCCTAAATCCATCATCATCTTCTCTCTTTTTACTAATGCAAGTTACCTTCATAGCAATCATGATCTATGTATATGTGGGGTAGTTATTGATGTTGTTAAAACCCTAAGCAACCAATAGTTTATGTGATTTTAGTATTTTACCAGTAGTCAGTTGGAACACATTTTACTTTACATCACATCATTTTTGTGAAGATGTTAAGAAGTCTGTGGATGACTATTTATTTTACTTAATTTATGTTACATCATTTCTCTCAAGATCTTAAGAGGTTTGTAAATGACTTGGAGCAATTTGGTGAGTCCAAATTACATCAACTAACACATTTGTGTAGCCCCCATCTCACGCGGTTTTACATGGGAGGAATGGTAAACTAGCCTAATTTATAATCTCGATGCTCATCGTTATGGTGCTCTGCATTAGTGCTCTACGCTTCTACTAAAATGCTCCGCCAGCATAGTCTTGCTGTCATGCTCAATCACCGATTTTCCCAATTCGAAATCCTCTAGCATCAAAGATTGATCTATGGCAATTAAAAAATGAGATATCCTTGCCATTGAGCTGTCTCGTAAATTCTTGTATAACCTAATTTTGCATAATGGAGTTGAGAATGCTTTTTGCACCTTATATTCTCTTTTAATAATGAGTGTGGCCGTTGTTCTTCAAGAAAAACTTACAGAAATCAAAGGCTTTTTCTTGCTATAATATCAACATAAGACTGCCACTACAAAAAAAAAAAAGGCAACCAATGATTTTTCATTAATCTGATTTCCCAAGTTGCAAACAATTACTTAGAAACTCAGGCTACAACTCTTGAAGTTGCAGGCCAATTCCATAAGATCCACTTGGTAACACATTCAACTCGCCAACTAATAAGTTTTTTGACCCAAAAATAAAAAATCGGGAAAATATATAAATAAATAATTAAATAATAATAACAATAACAATAACAATAACAGCAGCAACAACAACAATAAGATGGTAATTCTTAATTTTGTAGAAGATGACTAAAATCACTGTATTGTTTCCTCTCAATATTCTGTCTTTAAGTCTCGGATTGTAGAACAAAAGAGGCATTTTTCAAAAGTGCCCGTTAAACCTCAGGGGACAAATGACTGGCAGTGGGCCTCACATTGATTAGACTCTGGGCTAATCTGCTCAACTAGGGTACATATGTTTCATCCTCCCCTATAAATTCTGCCAAAAATAGACTGCCTGTAACATCTCAAATTTAAGTTGGTACATGTGAGGCCCTACCATCAATTGAATGTGGTGTCTGTACATGTACATATACTTTGTACTTAAGTGGGCTCCTTTCTTGAAAATAAGATTGTGGGGCCCACAATTTACGGTCCATATCCAATGATTGATCATTGGGTGGCCACACTGAAAGTACCTCCAGAATCTAATCATCTATCCCAATTTTCTCAATTCTCACCCTTTGACCGACAGGTTCCAAAATTTAATGCCCATTAACAAGGGCTCGCGGTCTGAAATCATTGCAGGATATTGGACGGGCAAGATGTTTTCTCTTGTTATCTATCGAGCCGGGGCCATCGGATGGATATTAATTAAGTTACTACATTATTTGTTTTTCACTCCATCACTAACTCTTTGAATTATTATAATTTCATTAGAAACTTACTTTAATCTTTCTTGTTTTCTAATTTTAAACCCAAATCACCATCTCCTTTTTTTTTTTTTTTTTTGCTATCGAAGGGTTTCCAATCTTTTGGGTTGGACTAATTCTTCCGGACTCAAAGGGAAGCAGTATAAACTCCCATGTAGCTCCAATGTGGTAGTGCAGTTTCGAACCTACAACCTTCGGTGTGCAAACCGTGGTCCTAAGCCAACTAAGCTACTCCTTGAGATTACCATCTTAATTTTTGAACACCTATCATCGGCTATAGGTTTCGATTTTAAAGACTGTGGAAATGTATCACCATATATTTACTATTTTTTTTTCCGGCTTTCATCATTAACAACATGAATTCGGTAATTGAGAATAAGGGATAGCCCAGTGGTTGGGAGTCCTGTTGTCACCCAGCATTATCCAGATTTCAATCCCTGAAACCTCTCTCATGTGTGTAGATGATCATCGACCTCCTCAGCATGCTAGCGGAGGCGGAATTAGGAAATTTTGGCTTGGGGGATAGCGTAATTAAGAAACTCTAGGAAGGGCCAACAAATGTTCAATAAAAGAAAAAAGAAAACGAGCAAAAGTGGAGTAATGAACCCGATTTAGAGCAAATGAGGTGATTAGTTGGGACATGAATATTTATTCAATTATCATTTGTTAATTTTGACCTCATTTTCTCAGTCGTTCTTACACTGCTAAAGCATCACTCCTGCATGGAAAGTTGTACGGGATCCTACTAAAATGGAGAATCATTTGACCATCTCACACCCACTTAGTCGGTGTTAAAGTTAAAAGACAAGATCACAATTCACAACTCACAACTCACAAAGGACTTTATCCAATGACCAAAAGTCCACTGAAAAGATGAATTATCAAATCAAAGGTGGGTCCCCATGATGGATGGTCTAGATCCTTTCTTTTTCCCCTGAGGTACCCACAGAGAGAGAGAGAGAGAGAGAGAGAGAGAGAGAGAGTAAACTAATTCATGTGATTCACATCCCTCTACATTATCATTCACAGATACGTCATCCATGCATCACTCTCACCAAACTCTATCATCCCAAGATGAAAAAAATGAGTCTTCTTTGCCACATGCAGAGTGCCTGTTTCCCCAACTTTGGGGAAAAAGAAAGTTACCTTGTGAGTAAAAACCCTAGTTTTACTTTAATTATAATATTTTAAGAACCAAATCTCTCCCAAGTCCCAACATACTTGCCCTTAATTCTTTTCTTTAATAATGAAATGACTTCACAATTTTTTTTTTTTGATATGTTTAAACTTCTTTTAATTCTTTGAGAGTGCCATGTCACCATGTGATATATAATTTCTTCTTAATAAGAGGCTTGCTGTGGAAAAGTAGATCCCTGGATGGCTGTTGATTACCAGATAGAAGGAATAAGGATATGGTGTGAACTCAAACGGCCACTTACACACTCTATCTAAGTCCCTAACCATAAGTGCTATGGCCGCGAAGGTTCCACTTGGGAAGTCGGACTGAGTCCAATGGACTCACATTAGACATGACCCATTTACATCTCTAAGGGTAAAGCCCTTGCTGTAACACTATCCATACTAGATATATCTACCACAAAGGGATCTAATGCCCATCCTTGTCCCATAAAGAAAAGGAAGTTACAAAAGAATGTTTTAGAATTGTCTTCTATTGTGAAATATGTTAAATCCATCTTCCACATCTTAAATGCATATGCTCAAAACCATGCAATAACAAACTAACAACTGTAAAGTTAGAAGTGGTGCACATGAGATGAGGGCACTGAATTAAATAGGCATCACAACTCTAAAGGCAGAGGAGCAGGAAATTTTTTTTTTTTTAAGGGTAATTTTTTTGTGAGTTTTGAGGAGAGCTTTCCACCTTGTATGAAGTTGTAACCTATGCTATGTACAGAACATGTGCAAAACCATAAAGTCCCATCCAATTTAAGCTCTGTTTCATGAGGCCGAGAGTTTTTGAGTGTTCTTGTCTGTATGTTTGTGTGTTTTCTGATAGAACAGTTTCCATTTATTTCTGGTCATTGGGATTTAGACCCAGCTGACATGAATTTTGAGTACATGCACTGGTCTACTGACTCACTCTTACTCTCTCTTGCTACATATAACCGTTTCACCTATGAGTAAATTGACTGGTGGCATCGAATGACTGAATGTACTGTCCAGAAGTTGGTGTTAATTTTGATTTGAGGATTTTTCTAAAACACCCTCTTAAGATTTACACATGAATTTTAAAAATTACAGAAAACCACCTTGACTATAAAGCTATTGTGAAAAAAGGAAAATAAAAGTTACTATCTGGCTTTTTTATAACAATTATTTTCTCCTACCATTTAAAGTAATTAAGAAGATCAAAATGCCAATCTTAAAACTACGCCATAATCCAAATAAATTATCTGAACCCAGCACTTGTTTCTTTGCTAGAATTCATGGAATCTTTGCTTGGAGAATTTTTAAATTTTCGGACATGACGGAATTCCTAAATCCTCCCTTGTACTTGAGCACCCAGAAATCCTACCAAAAAGCAAAAAAACTGAAATTTCTATAATCCGCAAAGTCATTGAGACTTTTTTGGTGGTTGGAATCTTAAAATACTTATGAAGAAATACAATATTTGCAAATGTTAGAAGACAAGATGTTACATCGTGTCCAAAAAAATTATAACATGGTAAATCCTTGTAAAGAAACATGCCCCCAATTGGCTACTATAAGGTATGTCAAGACTAAATTCCTTTTGAAGATGAGTCATCGTAAAATGAATGGTTTAAGATTAAGTTACTCTCTCTCTCTCTCTCTCTCTCTCTCAAAGAAGTAGGAGGAAATGGTAGCTTTTGGAAAAGATTGTTATGGGTTTTTTTAAAATCAAGTTTCAGGGTATAGAGAGGGTCTTTATTTTTATTTTTTTTAATGATCAAGCTCCTTTTGGAGGAGAAGTTTCTCCTAGGTGGATTGGCTCTATGGGGCCAGCTTGGGCCATCCTCTGATCAGCCTTATCCATAAAGAGGCCTTTCTATCTATCCACCCCCAATGAAAGGAGTGCATTCAAGTGGACCCAATAAGCTAGACCTAATATACACAATAGCATTCTTCTCGTAGGTGAAAATATTATGTTTTTAGCATTGTCGGAAAATTGAGGGACCTTTTAGAAATGACATATATATGTATATATATACATTACATATATAGATACATACAATCATTATCACGTGCTTATTACTTATAATTGATGAGTAATTCTCAAAAACTTCCCTTGTCAAAAAGGGGCATAAACACCCCTTTTTACTTATCCATTTAAATGATGCCACCTCACAAGTAAGTTATATGATTGGATAGATATTGATACTCATGCCTAAAAATGTACTAAATATTACTCATCTTATTAGGAGTTTATCTAGGAGAGAAAATAGGATGGGAGAGATTTGAATTTGAGAATGAGAGAAGACCTTCATCTGTGTTTGCAGGGTGGGGGTGGGGGCACTTTTAAAAAAATCCAAATCCTTCAAATTCATTCACTCCCATTAATTGACATTAATTTGAAAACATCATCTGGATAAACTCATAATACTAAGAGGGCCCCACTAATGAAAATAATACAAATTGTTTCACCCTTCTTTACTTTGTATAATGGGACACACCTTTGGATAAACCAAATCCGCCTTTGCATCCATCTAACCCCGATTTGACAGAGTGCCCCATCAATGGATTTTTTTAGTGGTTCCATGAAAGCAAATCCCATGATTTCCACTATTATGGCCCATTCATAGATTTATGGCCGTATGCCTTTTGGTTGAAAAGGTTTCTACATGTGCTTTCATGAGAAAGAGAAAAAAAAAGGAATTAAAGGAGAAAATTAGGAGCTTAGTTAGATTCTTTACTATCATTTATTTATGCCAATACACATCAGCCACATGTTCCTTTTTCATTCGTTAAACACTATGGGCGTTCCCCTTTATAAAACGCCCGGGGCGTTTTGTAGGGTTCCTCATAATTGATAGACTTGAGCAACTAATGCTACAGCTTTCATACTATATATATATATATATATATATATATATATATATATATGGGAGATTCTAAAAAATGCCCCTTTTTGTGCTCCTCTTTTTTTTTGGTCGTAGGGTCTATGTTGTGTCAATCTAATCTTTTTACACACACTACCTCCAATGAATAGTCACAAGTCTAAGTTTGACATTCATCCAACTTTTCCTCACCGTTAGATTGAAATCATAATAAAATGATGCCTCTAAACCATTAAGTTTTAGGGCCGTGGATCAAAAGGTTAGGATGATCTTATGGGCTCAAGAATTTGCATATAGGTATGCCTCATATGGATCTTTCCATCTATTAAACTTCCATGATCATCATGCATCATAATGGGCCAAACTAGGAGGGGTGTTTTTTAGAAAAAAATACCCAGACGTTGTGTAGTGCTCCCACACACACACACACATATATATATATAAAAACTAAATCAAGCTATCATCATTGTTTTGAAACTCAGGCAAAAACTTAGTTATATCACTCGATAGGAATAGTTTTTTGCCAAGACCATTATTGGCTCTGTGAATTTGTTATTGGCTCTGTGAATTTGTTAGAAACTTTAGGCATGTTAATACATACGCATTTCCACTGAAAAGGTGTGGAAGATTTTGGCCGATTTACCATAGCAAAATTTCATCATGTTTGATGCAGTTTTCTTTAAGACAAAACATAAAATGAACTAAAGTTTCTACGGCGGAAAAGCTTTTTCAATGGAGTCAAAAAAGACATTTCAGCAGAAGAGAAAAAATTCCACATAACCAATTTTTCGTGGACGTAGCCAAACATGTCTAGAATTCACTATGACCAATTTTATATTCCATATGTTATTATATTGACATTTAAAACACCCTGGAGGTAAATTTTTTTTTTTTTTTTATGAAGACTTACAGTTTTTAATAAAATATTAGACATTTTAATGGATTTTCTAGGAAAAGAGCTGAAACAAACCGAAATATCAGTTTTATTGAGACCACACGTTTGATAACAATGGTCATAGCTAAAAAAGTTTAATGAGAGATTAATGAGTACTGCAAAGATTGACACTTCATCCGAAACAAATCATGCACCACTAAAAGGCTGACACTAGTACCATAGTCACATGCATTGTACCATTGGTACCACAAAACTTACGCAGCTGCACATGAACAACTGGGACTTTTGGTCATGAACTGGTGACTAATAAGATGTATATACAGGGGTCAAGAAAAAGCTATCTGATCAGCTATCTCAAATTCTCAATACAATGACTTCAGAGTTAAGCATCACATATTACCCAAATTGGGTGAGATTTGGACACCACCCCATCATTCTTACTCAAGAAGAAATAAATAAATCTAGAAGATTCTAAGGAAAAGAAAAAATTTCTTAACTTCTTATAACATAAAAGTAGTTAGTATTTTTGTTTTTTAAAATTATGGTAATATGTTAGGCTCATCCTTTGCGCTATTTAACCGTAAGGGGTAGTTCAGTTGGTCTAAGACCACGATTTGCACCTGGAGGTTGTGGGTTCGAAACTGCACTACCACACTGGGGCCACAGGAAAATTTTACTCGGCTTTTCTTATGGGCCCATAAGGATTATTCTGTCCCAAAAGACTGGAACCTGCATTATAATAATAAAAAAAAAATCCTTTGCGCTATTTGATTTGGTCCTAGGTTAAGAGTCAGGTCCATAAATGGGTTAACCTCACATATGGATGGACGATCATTGTAAGCAAGGGAGCTGCAGTTGGGATATGGGTTCCTTATCATTATGTAGAATAGTCAACATTGCGCATAATTTTAATTATCAATTTACCCACTTTTTCTGAAAGAAATTCAAATGATTACAATTAAAAGGGAAAAAAAATCCAAAATTCTTTAGGGTCTTCAAGATTTAAATAAAACCTTAAAACATAAAATATAACAAAAAAATAGTATTAGCTCAAGCTGAAACTTTATGTAATGGTACAGTAAAGAATTTTCATTACCGTTGCAACCTTGAGACTGTGGATTTAAGTCATATTTGCTGCCAATAAAAAAGAAAATTAGCCCAGTTGTAAAATCAAGGCCACTATTTGGCCAGAAAAACTGGCCAGCCCACACTCATTATGTGGGCTCCATAATGCCAATGCTATAGACAACTTTTAAGTTACTAGCCTGCAGTCCAAATTCAATGTACACATGTGGCCCACATGATGAGGGCACTTGCAGTTGCATTATCTACTGGTCATCTACAAATGTACTACACATGCCTCAGAAGGGGCATGTGTGCCACATTTGCATGTGTAGTAGTATAGCTGTTTTCAGATATCCTGTAATATTAATAGACCCATAGTAATTGAATTACATGAGAAATAAGGTTGGTAGGGTTGCAAGGCCAAGAGGGGGTAATGTTGTAATATTCGATGGAGGCAGAGATTGACACAGACCTTTGCCTTCTTGTTTATTATTTAATGAGACAAAGAAGGCCCTTCTCTTGTTCTACTGCCATCCATGGTTCCTTCTTCATTAGAAATGGAGGAGATTTCCATAGCCTGTGTCTATCTCTAGGTTGTATCCTTTTGGAGCATCAGAAGACAAAGGAGAAGAAGAAAAATAAATAGGAAAGATCTCTCAATTATCTTCCATGTCAAACCTCTCAGGAGATGGAGGAAGTTTCTCTTCTGGCAATACTAGAGAAGAAGACCAGCAGCTGCTGCACCAAACCCATTTCAATGGCTCCAATTCAGGAGCTACTGCCACTAACAGTAGTGGATCTACTTCTCAACAGCCCCACATCAAGAAGAAGAGGAACCTACCAGGAAATCCTGGTAATTCAATAAACCCACCTCCTTTTTGTTTGCTTTAATCCATGTTATTTCTTAAGGAGGGTAGTGTCATGTGAGGCTGAATTTCAGTGGATCGTAGTAGCTATAATCATTGTTATTGTTCTAACTAGTTTGATTTAGTTTCAGCTCGTGTTGGTTTTTTCAGTGGGGTATTATTTGTTGTTGTGGGGTTGATTCTGGTTGAGAAGAGGGACTGAAGAAAGAGGGTTTCCGGGGTTTTATGATGAGGACAACAACAGGATTTGGTGATGTTTTGAGGGTTTTCTTTTTATAGGATTCAAATTGGATTTTGAAAAGGAGAACTATTATGTTGTTTTCTTGTTGTTGGATGTTTCAATTATTGGAAGGTTATTACAATAATTTTTTTGGGCAATGATTGTACCAAACTGTTTGGTTGATTTGCTTCTCTTTTTTCGCTTTCAAACACTTTTATATGCTGGTGAATGCTTGTCTCGAAATTACCATTAACATGCTCACGTGACTCACTCTCTCTCTCTCTCCCCCTCCCTCTCTTTCACTCTCTCTCAGAAAAGGCAAACTTGTTACTGTAATAAAATACTTATGTCACTCATGTTGCAGTATATTTCCATTGTGACTTTGCTCATCTCTCTCTCTCTCTCATATCCTCACAAAAAAGGAAACTTTTAACTATGATAGAAAACATGTATTGTACCATTTTTTTACTTAAGATTTGTAGTGTAACATTGCTGATTTGTTCTCTTTCATCTTTCACTTTAATCTTATTTTCTTAGGGTAAATTTTTTTTAATGGATTGCTTGATATCAATTGTTCAAATTTTGTATCATTATTTGTAGGTTACAGATCGGTATTACAATTCCACTAAGGTATTCAATTCACCAACAAAGTTAGAAAGTTGGTTAACATTTAATAACTAGTTACAAAATAATACCAATCTTTGTATTGAAAATCATTCATTTTGATTTATTACAGCTAAACTTGGCGCACATATAGCAGTTCACTGATACAATATATAGAACAATAGGAAGGAACAAAGACATACTAATGATTGGAATTTCGAAATATATATACAGATCCTAGTGCAGAAGTACTTGCACTTTCGCCAACAACTCTAATGGCCACGAACAGGTTTGTGTGTGAGATCTGCAACAAGGGGTTTCAGAGGGACCAAAACCTCCAGTTGCACAGGAGAGGCCACAATCTTCCATGGAAGCTTAGGCAGCGAACCACCGCCGAGATAAGGAAGAGGGTCTACATATGCCCCATTACAACATGTGTCCACCACAATCCAAGCCGGGCTCTCGGCGATCTCACCGGAATTAAGAAGCATTATTGCCGGAAGCATGGCGAGAAGAAGTGGAAATGCGATAAGTGCTCGAAGAAGTATGCAGTGCAATCAGATTGGAAGGCTCATATCAAGACTTGTGGGACTAAGGAATACAAGTGTGATTGTGGAACAATCTTCTCCAGGTTTTTGCACACTAGCCTCTCTCTAATATTCTTCTTTATTTCTATGGTTGATATCAATATATGATATTGATATTGTTATCAGTTTTATTACACAATCTTCTTCACCATCTTCATCTTACCCTTAGCTCCATCCATATGAGGCCAGCTTAATTAGTTCTGCTGTATAACTCTAGAAAGCTTTCATCGCACAAAATTATACAGCTGTTATTATGGTTTTATGATCTCATGACAAGACCAAAGCTTTCTCTATTACAAGACCAAAGTTTTGACCTTTTTCTATGACCAAGGCCATTATTTCAAATGATAGAATGGGTTCGGCTGATTAACTGTGTGATGATCATCATAGGGCTAAATGATGGGCCCCACTTGTTAGTCCTCCCTTTTCCTTTTTCTTTTTTCATTTTGGGTGCCAAGCATTGTTCTTTCCCCATGCCTAGAAACTGTCCTATCTTGTATACAGACTGTCATCTTATAATGCTAGCTATTAATTATATGTATAGGCAAATGATCTAGTGGTCAAGCCCAAATATGACATTCATCCAATACTTACTTGCTGGATTCAAATCCAAAAAATGACAAAAAAAACAAAAAAAAAAAAAATTGCCTTCCTCCCTTGAATGTAACGTGTTAGGATGATCAAATGGGTTTGACTTTTGCACAATGATAAGTCTCATTGGGCTCTTTCCATCCCCTACCTCCAGCATCATGGCCCCAGGTGGGCCATATAGGGCTCATCATAGTCATCACACAATATCACATCACTATATATAATATTATATATTGAAGCCCTTAGTTTTAGACATGGGCCATGGTTTGATCATACAGACATTGGGACGCATAGTACTCGTTTTAGATGGAAATTGTCCCAAGACAAATCCACACATTCCATCCAAAAATTGGATGTGGACCAGTATTCTACTTGCAAGCCTCCAATGGGTTGGCATTGGCCCGTCAGGGTTATTATTGAGGGCATGGCCATACATGGGGGGGCAATCAGACAAACAGTTTTAGAACATCAGACTGTGGGACCCATCAATAAAATTATCAGGCCCTTAAAGTATTACCTTCCGTATACCCCCTAGGGCTACCTTTGTGTAAGGCCAATGGGAGTGATATTTGCCATTGGATTAGGAGCAAATCACGGCCTCCAAAATGGTGGTTACAACTAAAATATTGGATCATGTCTTGCCTCTTTTTCCCTAAAATGTTAGTATATTATGTTTATCACACTTCATCATCCACCAAAATCAACTATAAATGTTGTTTCATAACTTGCTATATAATAAATATCATACACGCACAAATATTCAGGTGAGAACGCTCCACAAGAAAGAATTATGATGTCTGTCCAATTTTCTGGGCCTCCTAAGCCAACTAAGGTTCAAGATGCCCTTCTCCTTCTCCTTCTCCCTGACAGTCAAGAATGAGACACACACACACGAACCCTGTGAATTGCCACCAACCAAAATTTTACATTCATCCAACCATCATTCACAGTTGGAGTGAAATTTAAGAAAATGGTGCCTTTAAAAACCATTAAATTCTATGGGCATAAATCAATTTGTTAGGATGATCTAATGAGGTTGATAACTTTTACATTTCTAGGCCTTGTTGAGAGATCTTTTCATTATCCGGCATTCGAATGCTCAACGGTGGACCCTGCATATTACTCTACTTTCTACAAAAATATGTGATTTATACATGTATAAACCACTTTGGTATTTGACTTGAGATGGGTAGAATAGTTTCCCATCACTTCTTTTGCTTTAAAGGGAATCAATCCACTGTTTGCAGTCAACTGAAGTCAATCCTAAAGATAAAAAGAACAATCATTGATGTTTTTGCCTTTTAACTTTCTTAAACTCGAAGCTAAGGCATCAATTCCAACATCATGTACAGAAGAGACAGCTTTATCACCCACAGAGCCTTTTGTGATGCATTGACAGAAGAAAACAACAAAGCAAACCAAGGCCTGATGCCTACTATGGAAGGTAACTTACAAACCCATGTTCCTGAACTAATGACTTCATTCCCCTCAAACAATTCAGCATCCAATCCAATCTCCGATTTCAATCGCGAAGGGAAGAACCCACTCAAATCGCTCTCCCACGACCCCATGTCGATGCAGCTGAAGCCATTAAACATGGAAGGAGGAAGCATGTTTTCTAACCATCTCTTCGGGCCACGGAACTTCTCTTCATTGAGCTTGGAAGGCCTGATTGATAACAAGCATGGTGGGCAAATGGTTAACACAGCTCACACATCAGCGACCGCATTGTTGCAGAAGGCGGCTCAAATGGGTGCAACTGCAAGTAGCAATATGGGCCCTCCGATGATGCAGCGGGGGTTCGCTGGGGTGGTAGGGTCATCAGATAGTGGGTTCTCTAACCAGTTCATGCATAAGGATCCACCAGACATGTCACATTTCTTTCATTCGACAACGGCCGAGACCGCTGCGGCCATGAATGATATGGGTATGTACTCAACAGCAGCATTGGGACTGTTCATGGGTGGTGATCAAGATCATGATTTCTTGAAGAATATAGAGCATGAGAGTAGTAATAGTAGTGGTGGTAACCTGTTACATCATGATTCAAGGAATGCACATTTGGGGTTGGAGGCGTCTAGATTTGGAGGAAGAGGCAGTGGGGATCCAATGATAGTGGATTTCATGGGTGTTGGAGGGCCAAGAGCAGCTAACTTGCATGAACAACAGCACCACCATCACCAGCAGCAAGGGTTAGGGTTTGAAGGAGTAGGTCAGCAGAGGCTGCATGCTTTGCATCAGTTACAGGACCATTTACCACATGGGCAAGTTGAACTAGAAAAGCCAATGTGGAATGTGTGAGAGACGACACCACTACTACCACATCTCCTCTCTCTCTCTCTCTCTCTCTCTCTCTCTCTCTCTCTCTCTCTCAAATGCCATTTGATAGTTTTGTTGTTGTAAGGTATAAAGAGTCCAAAAAGAGAACCCTTTTGTGAGAGTCTGAATATGACATTTTTTTTTATTGAACATTGTCTTTTTAGCCCTGGAAAGGAAGTCTGGAGTTTCATCTTTTTTGCTGGAGAGAATCTCTTTCCTGTTGGGCAATGAGTGCTGTGTCCTGCATGGATAAAGGTGGAGATTGGCTATGCTCATGATATCCAGGTGTGTCCTGTGATGGTGGTCCATCCAGTGGTTGAGAGTGGGACTGGATCATATCCTTCTTATGATTCAGGTGGGTCCTGTACTGGTGGTCCACCCAGTGGTTAAGAGTGCCACTCCTCCCACCATCTTAGGTATAGGAATGGGTATGGGTGGCAATGAGCCAGGTCAGTTCTGGATAGCATGCGTAAGACCAAATATAATTGGATTGGTTGATATTTTCAACCCAATCAGAAATAGGCCCGGCATGGTTGGCTGGCAGGTCAGAATGCAAGTAAGGACGCAACTCAAACCAAAAACCAAATCCGTTATAATTCGTTTGGGTTAGAAATGTCAGCTAAATCCGCTCTGTTTTTTCTTCTTTTGCTATGTTGGGCTACTCTTTATTATTAGAAAGATCCAACCTAGTTGGAACAAGGCTTTGACGATGATGTTGTGATATTTTTTTGTTAGTGACATTATAAACTTTAAGATGAAATTGATCTCCGAACATGCAAGTGAAATTAAGGTTCCTACACCACTCAACCACGAGTGCGTCAACAACCCAGCCCAAGTCTTATTTTATTTTTTAAATTAATAATTAAAAATAGTCCATATGTACCTATGCCAAGAAGTGTCACCCCTTTGCATGGGTGCAAATGACATGGACTTGTTGTTAGGGATCGAACACACGCGTTATATACGAGAGCACACAATCAATCAAGCACACACAATCAATCTACGACACGTAGATTTACGTGGTTTGACAAACATGTCTATGTCCATGGGAGATTCAAACTGGTTCACTATTCCTGGAGATCACCTACAAGAGAACAAAAGCTTAGTCTCTCTCTCAATTTCTCTTAGACAATCTCAGAGTCTTTGTTAGAGTTCAATGCTCTCACCACCCAGTATAAATATATGAAATCCTAAATTTCTAGACATCCTCAACCGTCGGATCTAGCCTTATAATAGATGGTTCAAATTAAACCGACAAACAAATTACAAATTAATCCATGTAAATAAGAAAATTTCTAGATCAGGCTTCACCAACCCATCAATCTCACATTTGAAGACTGGTCATACTGAATAGCATCGACTATAGCAAAACGCGGCTATGCATCTCGATACCTCATCTTCATGCTTGAAGACCAACTGAAGCTTAGCACAACTTCAGTTTTTGTATATCCACCACCTTTGTGAATAAATCTGCAAGATTCTGACTTGATAGAATCTTCTCCAGTTTCAACTCTCTTTCTTCCAGAAGCCACAATATAAAGTGATATCTGATTAGAATGTGTTTGGTTCTTAGATGAAAGGCTAAGTTCTTTGCAAGATGAATGATACTCTTACTTTCACCGAAAAGTCTACTGGTCTCTCACTTCTTACCCAACTCTTCCATTAACTCATGTAACGAAATCATTTTCTTACTAACTTTTTAGCAGCAACATACTCTTCTTCTGTAGTTGAAAGTACAACGATGTCCTTTAATTGTGATTTTCAATTGATTGTTTCACTACCAAATGTGAAAACATATATTGTAGTGCTTTTGCTTCTATCAAGGTTTCCTGTCAAGTCCGAATCAACATAGCCCTGCAATTTGATCTTTGATCCTCCAAAACATAATGCTACATTAGTGGTACTTCTCAGATATCTGAGAACCCACTTAACCGCTTCCCAATACATTTTCCTGGGGTTGCTCATAAATCTACTTACAACTCCTACTGCATGAGCAATGTCTGGTGTAATGCAAACCATAGCATACATCAAGTTGCCAACAGCTGAAGCATATAGGACCTTGGACATATTCTCCTTCTCCTGTTCTGTCGTAGGAAATAACTCTTTTGAGAGTTTGAAGTGACTGGCCAGTGGAGTGCTAACTGGCTTAGCACCCTGCATGTTGAACCTGTTCTATACATTTTCAACATTATCCACTTGAGACAGCTTCAATGTGCGTTTCATTCTGTCTCTACCGATTCTTATGCCGAGAATCTGATTTGTAACACCCAAATCCTTCGCAGCAGCAGCATGCACTGCTTTAGCCAAAAACTGCTTGGGCAATCCAGCATGTAGCCTCATGCTTCTAGCACGCTCGACAGTTGTCATGTTCATGCGTTCTGTTCTGCCCACCATTTTGTTGTGGTGTATTAAGAATGATTTTCTCTAACTCTAATACCAGTTGTTAGGGATCAAACACACGTGCGATCTATGAGAGCACACAATCAATCAAGCACACAGAATCAATCCATGATACGCAGATTTACGTAGTCATGCAAACTTGTCTACGTCCACGGAGATTCAAGTCGGTTCGCTATTCTTGGAGATCACCCACAAGAGTACAAACGCTGTGTCTCTTTCAATTTCTCTTAGACAATCTTAGAGTAATTGTTAGAGTACGATGCTCTCATCACTTAGTATAAATAAATGAAATTCTAAACCTCTAGACACCCCAACCGTTGGATCTGGCCTTATAACAGATGGTCCATATTAAACCGAGAAACAAATTACAGATTAACCTCTATAAATAAGATAATGTCTAGATCATGCTTCACCTACCCATCACTTGGGCAAGGCCAAGGCCAGCCTAACATGTTACTCATGAGCCCAAAATGTTGGTTCAGGCAAGCCATATGGGTGCATTTAGAGTGAGGTTGAGGGCCAGGCTAATATGTGGGGCTGTCGGGCCTTCTTATAAGGGTACCCAATCCGGCCCGGACCAACCCTAAAAAAGCACAAAATGAAGCCTTTTTCAAATTTTTTCTCTTAAAAAGCCCGAGGGTAGCGCAAGTACCAGTTTTTGCAGGCCCTCCAATTTCAAGGCAGGGATAGGGATATACCAGGCCAGGCCCAAACTGGCCCGGCCCAGCTCAGCTCTCTCATGCATGTTTTGAGCCTTGCCGTCTAGCCGAGCATGTTATACATCAATAGAATAAAATGGTGGAAGTTTGATTCTGTGTGGTTCTTCTCTTCAACAGAAGGTAATTTAGTTGGTCTTAGTCATGCACAACATGAAGTCAAATTCTTCATAATCTTTATGATTTTGTGGTGCTTCTCAACCCTCAACTGACCTAAAGTACACATTTGTCATACCCCTCCTGACATAGGAAAACACAAACGCTGGGTGGGTGCATGTCCTGCGTCAATTTAGGCAACTCATTGACAGCATGTCTTTTACTTAATCTGAAATTAGGGAGAATTTCAAAAAAGTCTTAAATTTCGGTCTTATTTCGAAAAAAGGAAATAAGTTTCAAAACTTTTCAAATTAGTCCCTAAGTTTTTTAGGAAGTTTCCAATTAAGGACATCCATCTATTTAAAATTATTTTTGGGCAACTTTTTTCCTATATGTTTTAAAATACCCAAATTACCCTTTATTGTAATAAAACTCATCCACTTCCTCTATATTCTCCTCATTTCCTTCGCTTGTGTCATCACAGTGATCAAGTACACCCAGTATTCCCACAGCGATTGGCTGCATGTAGGGCTGCAGAAACCATGTCATGGCTTTAAATAAAGGGTAATTTGGGTATTTTCAAAATATTGAGGGAAAAAGTCACCAGAAAAGACCTTTAAGATGTCCTTAAATGGAGATTTACCGGGAAGTTTAGGGACTAATTTGAAAAGTTTCAAAACTTGTGTCATTTTTTGAAATAAGGCAAAAACGTAGGGCCATATTTGAAACTTTCCCTTGAAATTATTCTTAATGAACGGATGACAAGATGTGTAATGGTGAGAGGTAAGTTTCATTTCATTTCCACGTAACTTGAGAAGAAGGCATATGATGCTCAACTTTTGTCATTATAGAATGAAAGACATCTTTTGGAGCCATCCATAATCCATGATATTTGCACCTAACTTCCTCTGTGATGCACTCACACATGTTCAATGTCAGTATCATACCAAATAGCAATTTTTACACTAATGAACATTTTGTTGAATGGCTTGCAATTTCAAAGGAGAAACACCAAACATGGAGAAGAGAGTCCGGGACTGAAAGCATAGGAGGGCTATCTTGCCTTGGGCCTGACCTGCATATGGTGAAGGTAGGATGAGGACAGACCCTAATCCGGCCCTTTGACAGCCCTACTGATACATAATTTAATCTGTAAATTTTACTGTGAAGTTTTAATTATTCTATTTATTTATTTAACTATCCTCTTTTGAGGGCTTCTTTGTGTAACGACGGAAATTATGTGCTTCCACACGGCATTATAAACAGAAACAGTCCCTAATGAGGGTGGCAAGCAGGGATCGAACCTGGTCACTCAAACCATGATTCAAAAAATTAGATGCTTTTCTGCAGCATTGCAGAATCCGCATCGAGAGAGAGAGAGAGAGAGAGACTTTCTGCATAATTCAAAGTGTTTTGCCAAAAAACAAAAAAACATACTTCAGAGTGACTAAAGATCTGCCTTGTATTACACTCATCTTTAATTTTACACCTGCATTCTTTTAACCCTTTGTTCGATGGGCCTCAAGTTTAATCTGATTTTAAAATGTAACATTTTTTATGGATTTCAATCCAACGGTTGAGCAAAAGTTGGATGAGCGTCAAATTTGGGCCTAAATTGACCGCCTGCATTATCCCATTTCATCCAAACCAAGATGGATAGTGGATTTCATAAATCGGTCATACATCTGCCTCAGACTATCAACAAAGGTGGTTGACTGAGATTTCAAATGAATAGAGGTGCCTACCTGAAAAAATAACAATAGCAGTGGTTACTTGTAATTATCAAAAACTATAGGTGGCTATTCATAAATTACCTTAAGATTAAAAATGAAACATACGGATATTCTACACTTAATACAATCTTAAAAGAAAACAATCTTCCTTCTATCTCGAGAAAAGGAAGGAAAATCAAAATCATACATGTTGACAGGTAGAGGATCGCATACATTCAGGTGAAACCAGTGTACAACCATGCGCGCATGACGGTAAATATGAGATGTTACACACAGTTGATCTCAGTTTCTGTAAGGAATTATATGAACCCAACCCTACTCAACATCTGCCATCATTACACTCACTTGAGAAAAAAAAAATTGTGAGCAGTGATTGATCATTGAGAAAAAAATGTGCGCAATTCCCGACGGAACTGTGGGATTGGATTCCCCAACCTTAACTGAATGCTCACACCATTTACACGAGCAGCAGCCTGCAAAATCAATGCTTCTGCTTCTTTTGCCACCTCCATAGCATCCCTTTTGATCCAATGTATGAAGGAAGAAACAAAAGGAAAAAGTACATAAATAAAAATTTCAGGTTAGAAACATCGTCCAAACAACAGAATTAAATAAACATGGAAGTAGAAAAAAATAATACCCAATTGTCATGTCTGGGGGCATGGATACTTGGACTTCGAGTAGAATCAGCCCTTGTAATGAATGGTGTGTGATGTGGTCAACTTTCATTTTCTGAAATATGCATCCAACCAGGGGCTCATGTACAATGTTTAGACCAAATATTAGCACTAGTCTTTCAATGGGAATGATTTACTAGAGAGAATCAACATAGAAGCACATACAAACTGTAAAATCCATGACCTAAGGAAATTCAGAGTGTACTTGGGCCTAGAGTTACTACATGCAGGTCCATGATTCTTCATTTGAGACTGTTGATTCAGAACCATGGTACTCAGATGCCCCAAACATAAATAAATAAATAACCCCATTTGGAGGTCCTCACCATCCAATATTTGGCCACTTCTGCTTGTGGGGACCATTTCTGTGCTTCTTTCACAACCATCAATATGCAGGCCATCAAACACAAACTCTAAAAAGAACTGGTGTGGTGGTATCTACCATAGGTTAGGCTGGTCATTGCATGTTAGTTATCCAAGTCCAACCCTGTTTATTTGCACTAATTTTCAGAGCTAGGTCCAGATGGCACCTGAAAGTTTAGCCCAGATCTCTGACCATTTGCAAAATATCCATTGTCTTAAATGTCAGCTTGCACCTATAGTTAGGAGTGCCAGAATATGCAGGCCCAAGTTCATCCATTTGACTATCAGGCCCAAGTTCAGCCTATGGGCCTAAAAGTGCTGACAAAAGCGGGCTGGGCCATCCATCCCTAGTATTACAAATCATCAAGGGCCGCAGTGGCGGACCCAAGATTTTCATTTGAAGGGTGCGAACCTTAATAGGTAGTTTTCTTTTGGGGGCAAACTGAGGATTTTTCTTGTGGAGTTTGAGGGTGGACCCACAATTTTTAATGGATTTTTTTTAACACACCTTGGTTTAACGGGTGCGGCTGCACCCGCTTGGTTGTGACTGGGTACGCCCCTGTCCAGGGGTCAAAAAAAATCTCAACAAGGAAACAGTACCTCATAAAATTTTGATGAAAAGATACTTGAAAACACGTATAAGTTGCATTGATTACAGCAAATTGAAAAAAAAAGAAAAAATTGAAGCATTACCTCATAAAATTTTGATGAAAAGATACTGGAAATAATAGCTTCAAGGTCCTGTTTCTCCAAGTCATTGTTCAAATTCTGCTGTGCCGTTCCCTTCAAATTCTTCAGTTGGTTTAATAAAGGTGGTGGACATTGTGAAAGTTCAGGATCTACAAAACGAATGGAAAATGTAAACATCAGTCACAAACAAGATATTCATAAATATATGGGGGAAAAGAAAATGAAAAGTAAATTTCAATCAAGAAAAATTAATATAATAATATTAATCATGAATCTAAAATGAAATAGCCTCTCTTTTCGAGAAAGAAAAAAGGACAAAACCATTCATCTTCCATAGTTCAATTCACATTAATACTAATAACCCAACCAGTCATTTAATATCCTAGCATGTGTGAATGTATGCTAATTTTAACAACCTTGGCACAAGCTCCACAACAGAAGCATATATAAGGATATTAAAAATAGCTTAGCAGAAATTCCCATTAATTCATTGTCGCTGAGTGACACTTTATAATGAATCATTCCATGAAATACAACAGCAACTCGGACAATGCCTTTTCTGTTGGTATCTGTGTCTATTCCAGACACCCAACATT
The DNA here is from genome assembly GCA_028538565.1 of Umbellularia californica. Classification (NCBI taxonomy): domain Eukaryota; kingdom Viridiplantae; phylum Streptophyta; class Magnoliopsida; order Laurales; family Lauraceae; genus Umbellularia; species Umbellularia californica. The sequence continues at coordinate 37,272,712 of JAPQWN010000003.1, read as the reverse complement.
TTCTGTGTGTATCTTGCTAGTTCAATGTTTTGATGAGGTCAGGCAATTGAATCTCTTTATTTATTTTTTATTCTGATCGTATCTACACACCCTATTTATATGGGTTAGCAACTCAACGGTAGAGTACTCGGCTTTTAAGTGCGACTATGGTCTTTTACACATTTTGATGAAGCAGCGGATTCGTCCATACCATTGGTAGAGTTTGCAAGACCACGACTGATCCTAAAAGGGAATGAAAGGAAAAAACAGCATGTTGTATCAATGGAGAACTCTTAGTATACTTCATCCTTAACGGATCAATACAAAATCTTGTTTTGATTCTTTTCTTGGAAAGGGGTGAAATCAATTCAAGTTGGGTCAAGTGAATAAATGGATAGAGCCCTATAGCTCCAATTATAGGGAAACCAAAAGCAACGAGCTTCTGTTTGTTCTTAATTCAAATGATTACCATAAGTGCCTGATGTGGGAAAGGGTTCTCTTGTGAGTTTTTTCTTTTTGTTTATGAAAGGCAACAATAGGTCTTACTATTCCTACATATTCCATTAGTCACATTCCCTTCAGACTTCCAAGGGGTAACTGTGTATCTTCCATGCATGCACGGCACCCACACCCACCCACCCAACACACACACCCCCACCCACACCCACACACCCCTCCACCTTTTCCTCACAAAAATGGGCTCCCTAGACTATACCCAACCTGAACAGTTGAAAACAAGGAAATCTAAGTACATCACATGGAATGCTAAGCTGTAAAATATCAGCATTTGAATCCACAGGCTTTAGATTAAAGAAAAAAGGAAACCCAAAACATTTACCAATGTGGATGAAGACCTCAGCAACTTCATTATGGAGTTTATGAATTTGTTGACGAACATTTTCACCAATGTCATGTGCTGCACTAACACTTGAAAACGAATCTACCTGCAAGGAACATGCTAATCAACAACAAGAATACTAAATAGAGAGAAACGGTATCAACAATCCTTATTACTTAAAGCAGTTATGAAGATATGTGTATGCCCACAAGCTATCTCCCATGGGATAAGCCTCCATAATGGCATGGCAATATGGCATGCACCACTGCAACTGCACCCAAATCTGTTATCTGCCCCTAAGCCAAAAGAACAAGTTTGCATCTGATATTATAACTATAAGAATACATGAAAATGTAATACCCCATGAGATGAAAAAAGGCACGGTTCGTTTAAATGTCTTGGATTGTTGGATCATGCATTTAACTTTTTGGATGCTGGCTGAGCCCACGGCACTTTGACACACTTCTTGGGAGTCCTAGGATTAAATGGGCCCCAAAAAATAGTCCCATATATTTATTAATTCGATTGTTAGGGAGTTATTTTTTACTATACAGTCAGCCACATCGAGGTTCTATGCAAATCCCAGCAGGTTAGTAAGTCAACGGGCCATAATCTAACCTGAATGTGACATGGCTTAGCCCAGAAAACAGTTCCAGACATAGAAGTTTAGTGGATTCATTCAACTGAGCCTTAATGGCCCCAAACCCATGAAACAACCAATCCCTTGGGTTGCCCAAGGGTGGCCTTGAATCTGGTGGGCCCAACCGGGTTATCAGGTGGACCATGTGGGTTCCACAGTCCCACAAACTTTAGAGAACTTTTTCTGAGTCTGGTTACGGCCAATAACTTCTGCTCATCTTTTATCTAATATTAAAATTCAAATAAGACTCCTTTAAATTCAAATAGTACTTCAGAGGATATGCTTATCTAAGAGAGAAATCAGTGGATTTCTTAGGGTCCTTTTGAATTTAAAAAAGAATAAAAGTGGGATGATCCCACTCTCTTTGTACGTTTCTGCCTTTAGGTAACAATACAACCACCTAGTGGCCTATCACAAGTTTTACCTTTTTAATGTCTTTCTTAATTTGGGAACTTTATAATTTTGTGAGATTGAAGGTTGAAAGTTGAATCTGAATTGATATCCATCTTACTGCGATTTACAATTGCATAGTTTGAGGGCCCAGATCGCGGTCCATTCTTTTTGTGGGCTGATCTACATCAACCAACCTGTTGGGATGAAAACAGGTCAGATTTGGGCTAGGTCCATAGTGTACCCATGCCCAAACGAAAATTAATAATAGGGGACCAACCCAAACAACTAATAAGGAACATGTACCCACACACTTATCTGACTCAATCCCAAGTTACCGAACCTGTACCCATACTCAAATTTGTAGTCAAATTATGCAACCAAAGTTTCATCTAATTCTGTTAGGCTTTCATGCCAGCCAATTCAAAGTTTAAGTTTCCCAAGGCTTAGGTATGGTGATGCAAGACAATGGGCCCAGCCCATTCATTTTATGTTATTTTTATATTATTTAGAGTTTTAATTATGTTTTAAGTTATTTTTAGTTGGATGTTTATGATCCACATTAGTTCTAGGGTTATTTATTTTCCTATATAATGAAGTAAAACATTCTGGCTTAGATATCGGCTATTGATAATGATATTGAGTTTTTTTAAGTTCTCCCCAAGTACTCTTCGAGATCTTATGCCTCCTAGATTGGAGTTTGACACGAGGCCAATGTTCAAATAACCCCTGATTTCCCCTATTTCTTCTATCTCTATCCTGCCCGCACCACATCTCCCCTCCATTCCGCGTTATTTTGTATCAGAGCTAAAGATTGATCCACCCAGATTCAGAAATCAACACTCCATCATCCTGGCCCTAGATCCCGACTACCGCCCATCAAAACCCTAAACCCACAATTTCCCCCAAAATTGCAGCCATCTTGTTCGATCCCAACCCTGCTAAACCCTAAATACTGTCTCAGATCAACATCGCCACCCACAGACCTCTCTGGAACCCAAATCCACCACAACCGAATCTCCAAATCACCAACTTTGTGTGGTTGTACATCAAATCCCCCCAATAGACTTGATCGACATACTCAAATCCTCCATACATCACCCAAAAAAAAGAAAAAAAACCCATCTTCTGGAACAACCCAAAATCCAAAACACGCTAATCGATCATCCCTCTCCCAAAATCCAAGTAGGCGAATGCCCCATCGCTGAATCCCATTGATCGACCACGATCCATCCAAAAGCCATACCCTGAATCCCTAAAATTTCCCAAATCGGAGAGTCAAACCCTAATTCCCCAAATCTAGCAACAGCACCACCGTCGCCCATCGACCCCTTCAACATCGCCGTCGCAACCCCAGCCACAATAGCTTCACCTTCTTTCTCATCGAAGGAGCACCAGCTCCTTCTCCACCTTCACATCCTTCTCCTTAGCCGAGTGCAAGCCAAGTCGAAATCAAGAAGAGGGGTTCTCGATTCCTTTTCGTATTTGTTGAGTCGACTTGAGGTAGAGCCTTGCACGTGTCTCCTGTGACACGAGTCAAGCCCAGAAGTTGGGCCTGAGCTAGGATCCGACCAAAAACAGTACCATCTGAATAGGGGAAAAAATTCACTTGCATCAGTTCGGTAGACAGCAACATCAATACCAGAACGTTAGTCAGATCGACGGCTAGGGATTGCTTCTTGTTACAGACCCATTTAAAGTCCGATCAATGATCAGTCTTCACCTGGATACTCACATCAATCACATCTGCACATCAGGTCAGTTTCATTTTGAAGAGCATTACATTTTCAGTCTTCACATCCACGTCAATATGGAATTGCAAGATTTTGCACTGTAACTCTCTAATAACTACGACGATCAACTTCAAAGATTTAAATATGCAATTAATTATGGGCAGTGGTACTATGAATATGAGGCCTACTTTGAGCAGTATCTTAACCTGAGACAAGGAAAATTGACAGTGGACGAGTATGCCGATGAATTTGATAGGCTGCACTGTTTATGTAAACCGGAGAGCGAAACACATGACTGTGAACGGTTTCTTCAAGGTTTGCAACCGAGCATATTGAAGAATAAGAAATACTGCAAAGATTTGCATGAAGCATATTAGGAAGCAATTCGTGTCGAGCAATTGATAAAACATTATTATATCCACAACGTTGAAGTTGCAGGAAGGAAAATCAAAACAAACAGCAAAAGCCAATGTTGTGGAGCCCAATGCAGAGCATGTCAAGGCAGATATTGATGAACAAAAGCAAGAAACAGTCGATTCCACAATAAATTTAGATGAAGTGACAGACAAAACCCCCCAAAGGATTCTACTTCAGATGAATTGGAAATAAAAAGACCGAGTCTCCTTTTGGCAGTGTTGATCAGTCAAAACAGGTAACAGAAGATTTCGTTACATCCTCGGATCAAGTGGCATGCTTTCTTGCAAGAGATCATACTTCAGGAAATCTAGGAGACAAAGTGACTAACGGCATTGACCAAAAGATGCAAGCAACAAAGAAAATTGAAGACTTGGATATGGTTAGCAAGCACATTGAAAATCTGATGGATATGAACGTAGAACCACCGCTAGAAAAGTCAATTCAATCATCAGAAGAGAAAGATATTGTTCAAGAAGTTGTGAACAAAGATCAAATATTGAGGTTCCCCACATTGATTTCATCTTCAGGAATAGACCATTAACGCTTGAAGATTTTGAGCAGCTGATATAAATCCAAGACTAGAAGCATTTATTCATTTGAGTGCACATCTGATCCATGTACTTTATATTTGGAGATCAACAATGGAAACTTGAAGATTGGATTCATCTTCGACAGATTCAACGATTGCAGCATCGAAAGGTTCGATCGTGCATCAAAACACAACTAAGCCATCAAAAGATGCGACATCTCAAGCCAACTTTGAATTAGAAAAAGAGGTCATATGAAGCTTCCACGACATGCAAAGAAAATGGAGATCGACCAACAAATCAAAAGTTCATATGCTCAATCTTTGACCCAGCCACCCAGGAGTAGTTCTACAGAACTCGAGATCGAGTTGTCTCCAAGACGAGGAGAAGTTGATGCAGGACAGACCCATGGTCCCCATGGGTCACTAGCCAATGGTCCCAACCCATCTATCTCGACCAAGCCTTTGGGCCCAGTTCATTCATTTTATCTTATTTTTATATTATTTAGAGTTTTAAGTATATTTTAAGTTATTTATAGTTGGATGTTTTAATCATAGCCATCAATATGTTTGGATGGTCCACATTACTTAGGGTTATTTCTTTTCCTATCTAATGATGTAAAGCCTCTTGGCTTAGATAATGGCTATTGAAAAGAGGTTTTTTTTTTTTAAACTCCTTTGAGTTTTTCCCAAGTACTATTTGAGATCTTTAGCCTCCTGGATTGGAGTTTGACGTGAGGTCAATGTTCACGTAACCCTTGATTTCCCCAATCTCTTCCATCTCTATCCAGACCACTCCCATCTCCCTCCCTTCCACACTATCCGAGAAATGGACAACACCAGAGAGGAGAGGAAAGGTCCCCCAACAAAACCTAAACATACTCTGAAGTTCAAGAAAAAAAAAAAAAACCACGAGGCTTTTAACTCTTTCAAAAATAAATAAATAAATAAATAAATAAATAGTTCCTCAAAAGGTACATTTCATGGTTTGAAATGAGTGCATAGAGATCAATATAAGACACTACATGTAAAGGGTCACCTACCGTAACAAAAGAATCAAACCTGAGAGTAAATAAAAGGTTACAAAAGGTTCAATCCCATAACCCCTAGCGACAATCACACCCTTAAATTTGCAAATATTACCCAAATGCAACTTGGTCCTGATTTCCCAGTAGACATCATCTGAGCTCAGCTTAAATTCTCTAACAGGAGAAGACCATCACAGCCAATGAGGAATGAAATGTACTAGCCCTCACTTTGAGGTAATGCCACCACCCACTTCAAATGCTCCAAAATACTGGATCTTTACACTATTACTCCTCGGATCAAGTAGCCAATGAAGATGTGCTAAAGAGCCACATAAACCATTTAAGCATGTCCAAACTCCAAAGTACTGGATCTTTGCGGTTCTTCCCAATTGTTTGATGTGTGAACTATAACAGTAGCAAGAAAACTGTGTTTTCCCTTCCACTGAATATTAGAAGAGCGCAATTACTCTTTGACATTGCAAAAGCAATTTTATAAAAAAATATCGATCCATTATTTCCTAATAACCAAGTATCAAATGATGAATATGTAATACTAAAGAGATGGTCCTCATGGAAGACGACACTAACTATTACAAGAAGGTACCTTTCAGAATTATGCCCCTCTTTGTTAACATAGCCTTCAAAAATAACAAAATATAACAGAGATTGTTTGGTGAAAACATTTTTGTGGGGCACACCTGGATAATCCAATCACATAGGCATAGCAATGAGTTGTAGGTGGATTAGGGGGCAGGGGAATCCCAAAAATCACTCTAAATAGATCATCATAACCATTGGCTTTAGAGTCTAACATTTTAATGGTTTTGTAAGTGCATTTTTTCTTGTGATTAAACCCAACAATGGATGCATCGGTGTCAAAGTTGAAAGGAATGCCAATTCACGGAGGTAGGTGTGACTAGGAGGGTTTGCATTGATCTAGGTGGGCTCCATTGTATTGTAGAGAATAAGAATGGAGTCGCTTGTTTTCAGGTTTTTGGAGGTTTTTTTTGTGAGCGCGCATGTGCGTTTGTGTGGAAATTGTAACATCTTATTTCAAGTTTTTTGGAGTTTATGACAAGATTACGTACCTCAATGTGCACATCAAGATACAGATATGACCCAGCCCTTCTTCCCCTGAGGCGATGACATCCCTACAACATATTAGTGACATACTTTTATCCAATGATCAAAGATAACAAAAATGTTTACCAAGAAAACATCTGGGAATTTGAATACACACACACACACACACACACACACACACACACACACACACAGTTTTCTACAAAAAGGCCCCTAATTTTGTGAAACCTCATAAAAGCACCTAAGTTGTGTGTTTTTACTGAAACCTCCCTTGACAGATGGTCAAAGTTAATAAAAGAAACTATTGTCATTTCCTCTCCCAAAATTTTCCTTTTGACCGTTTTATACCTTTTAAAAGTTAGAAAGACAAAACTCTACTCTCATTTTCCTATGATTTTCCATCCTCTCCTTCATCTTTAGTACTTCTAAGCAGAAGAGCCATCCTTGTAAACCTTAGCATTAACCACCCTTGTTGTACTCCTGTCTGACAACTTCCACAATATATAGGACATTTATTTTTTCATTTGTTTCATTCAGATTTTGAGAGTTAGTTTTGTTGGAAACTGGGTACAATGTAGCTTTTACCATCAATTCTCATAGATCTTTCACTACTTTTTTTTTTGTTGAGCAAAGGCTGATTATTTAATAACAAGATATAAACATATTCTAGCTTATGTTTCTCATTCCGCCGAAGCAAAAGCAAAAGCCACAGCCCGAGATCCACCTAACTGAGCCATGATACCAGCCACGGCCAAGAAATCATGGGGGAGATGGGAAGAGGGACTATTGATAATAAGGTGGTTGCAAGGGGTGGGAAGGATGGGATGGATGTCAGGGGTTAGTGCCTAGGAATCCAAGGATTTTTTCACTCTCAGTTTGCCTTTATACCTGAAGAAAACAAGAACCCATTTCTCTAGGAAGTACAAGAATACATACACTTTGTTACTGTCAATCTAGGGCCTCCAGGCCCAATATAGCAGGCCCATTTACATATACTTTAGTTGTTAGCTATTAGTATGGATGGATAAGCATGCTTAGAATGTAATCAGGGATTAAAACCCTATATATAGAAATCTCAGTCGACCATGAAGAGGACGACAGTCATATCCACTTCTCTCTCTCTCTCTCTCTCATGTTTGTATCACTTCTCTTTACAATGATGTGGAATCAGAGCCAAGTCGATCATCTGTGATCTTCTCCTAAGTCATCTTGCAAGCATTGGAAGCCAGTCTGTGATCATCCTCTTCAGCCAGATCATCTCCGATCATTGTAGATCACCCATGGCCCACCGGAGATGATCATATCAGAAACTGACGGCATCAGTCACCAAGCTCGCCTATTATTCCTCTTATTTATCACAATTTTTCCAGCAATTTTGTCTCATCAGAGGTAGGCCATCTAGCATATTTTGTGATATTTCAGTTTTATCAAGAAGTTTTCATCACAGCCGTCCAAGATTGTGGATTTTGATCAGTTTCTAGTGGAACTTCTTCCAATAGCTGCGAAAAATTCTTGCCTTTTCATCCCCAAACTCTGATCAGATCTCTGATCATCCACGGGGGCCCACGTGGACATCTTTCCACTAACGTCCAAGGACATGTTGCTACTTTCTGCTCCCTGTTGCCGTTTTCTGCTTCCTGTTGCTGTTTTCATCTACTATTTGCTGCTGCCTGTTGCTGTACTGCTGTTTCTGCCTGCTTGATTACTGTCAAGTGCCGTGTTACTGCCTGTTACTTTCTATTCTCTGCTTTTGACGTTTTATCACTGGGTTACTATTGCTGTTGCTGTTGCTCTTGCTCTCGGCTGTTGATTTTTTCTTCATCTGGGTTGTTGCTGTTACTTTTACTGATTCATCTCAGACTACTACTGCTACTTGCTGTAGTTGCATCTCCACTGCCTTCTGTAATCTGTTCTATTAATAACTTGTTCTACTGCTGGTTTCTGGACATTAGATTCCTCTGCTATCATGGATAAAACTGAAAAATTAGATCCCTCTATTGTTAGATTTAATGGCAAAAACGATGTGTCTCGGGCATTTCAATTCCAGTTATATCTTGAAGGAACAGAATTGGGGGCCCATATTGATGGATCTGACACAATCCCTACTGATGATGCCAAGAAAATTCTCTCTTGGAAAACTAAAGATGCAAAGATAAAATCTTGGATTCTTTCTTCTGTAGAACCAAATTTTATGTTGTATTTAAGACCATGCAAAACCTCAAAGGAAATGTGGGAATATCTAAAAAGGGTCTTTTATCAAAATCATGCTGCTCGTCAATTTCAACTGGAATTAGAAATTGCAAATTACTCCTAAGGGACGCTTTCCATCCAGGATTATTACTCAGGATTTCTAATCCTCTGGTCAGAATATGATGAAATCAAGTTTGCTAGTGTCTTTGAAGCGCTGCTACCCGAGTTACTTTCTTTACAACAAAACAGTCATCGGGACCAATTGCTCATGAAACTGCGCCCTAAATATGAGACAGTGAGATCCAACTTGATGAGCCAAGCTTCTCTCCCCAACGTAGATGACTGTCTTCAAGAACTTCTATGTGAAGAACAACGCCTAGTTAGCAAAATTGCAATTGAACAACAGAGCTCCATTAAAGCTCCGCTTGCCTATGCTGCTAAAATCAGGCCGCCTCCACGGGACATCAGTAAAGTACAGTGTTACAACTGTCTAAAATATGGCCATTATGCAATTCGGCTTCTCGCCCCTATGCGCAGTCATCTCCAAGTGCTTACACGGCTACCACCCCACAATATGCATCTTATGAATTCAGTGGTTCAATGCCGTTTGATTCACCATCACAGCCTGGTTCCTCATCACAAACACAGTCCCCAGCTCCATTTACTTCGGCTATGGGAAATCAAATGATTATCAATGCCCTGTCATCTATGAACATTTCAGGTACTAGTCCGTCCCTTTCTAATACATGGTATTTAGATTCAGGGACTAGTAATCACATGACCTCCTCACCCACAAAACTACATCATTTTGTTCCCTACACTGGCACTCTTTCTGTTCAAGCTACCAATGGGGACGGCCTTCCCATCGTCTCTGTGGGTGATGCCCATTGCCCTTTTCCATTAACAAATGTTTTTGTGTCCCCTAATCTTGCTACCAATTTAGTTTTTGTGGGTCAATTAGTTTAGAATAATTACAATTTCTCCTTTTCTTCTTCTAGTTGTATTGTGCAGGACCTGGAGTCGGGGGCAGTGATCACAAGGGGGCCTCAACGGAGCAGACTTTTTACTTTACCAGTATCTCCAGTTATTCATAATAAACCTTGGCATCAGTTGTTTTGTTTTTTCGTTCAAAATAATTCTCGGTTATGGCATAATAGACTTGGTCATCCGAATGTTGCTACATTATCCACTTTGTTTCAAACTGGATTATTAAATAAACCTCTTGATTCTATTTCATTTGAGTGTGATGCTTGTAAATTAGGAAAAAGTAAAACTTTAACTTTTTCTAACTCTACAACTCGGAGTAATGAATGTATTGACTTAATCCACAATGATGTTTAGGGCATTGCTCCTACCATTTCTCATGGTCTTTTCAAATACTTTGTTACATTTATTGATGATTACGGCAGGTTTACTTGGGTTTATTTGTTACATTCTAAATCTGACGTTCTTAATACATTTAAAATTTTTCTTAGCTATGTTGAAACCCAATTTTCCAAATGCATTAAAACTTTGCGATCAAATTCAAGGGGGAGTATGTCTCCACTGATTTCCAATCTTTCCTAAAAAATCGAGGAATTATATCTCAACGTACTTTCCATATACTCCACAACAAAATGTAACAGCAGAATGGAAAAACAGGAACCTTCTTGATGTCACCAAAACGCTTCTCATTGAATCATTTTTTCCTCGTTTTTGGACTGAAGCTCTCACCACTGCAGTGCATCTCATAAACCGTCTTCCATCACCTACCATTGCACAATTAACACCACATTTTAAACTTTTTGGTCACCATCCATCGTTTAATCATCTACATACCTTCGGGTGTGTTTGCTTCATTCCTCTGCCTCCCACACAGCACACAAAATTAACGGCCCAATCGAGCAGGGGTATTTTTTTAGGATATGCAACTAACCAAAAGGGTTTTGTTTGCTATGATCCAAAGGCTCGTCGCACCAAGATCTCTCGTAATGTTATTTTCTTTGAAAATCAATATTTTTTCCAAACCCACTTGGATTGTCCTCCATCTTCCTCAACTTTGTTACCTGGGTTTTTCGAAAAAACAACTATTACAATGTTTAGTCCTAATTTTGTTATCATCGAAGGGAAAGAACTACCACTGCAGATGCCCGCCCACTCGATCCTCCGACAAATGGTCTCACATCTACTGGTACCTTGCGTCGCTCCTCCAGAATTTCTCGACCTTCTGAAAGGTATGGATTTACCCATGCTTCCTTGATGACAACACTATCATCTGTTTCCATCCCAAGTTCTTATTTGCAGGTTGTGCAACATGATTGTTGAAATTAGGCCATGAAAGAAGAATTAGATGCATTGACCCAGAATCACACCTGGGATATTGTGGACTGTCCTTCTTCAGTTAAACCCATCGATTGCAAATGGATCTACTCGATCAAACTAAAATCTAATGGCTCCTTGGATATACACAAAGCTCGACTTGTGGCACTTGGCAACCGACAAGAGTATGGCATTGACTCTGAAGAGATATTTGTGCCAGTTGCAAAAATGACAACTATTAGGCTGCTTCTCGCCATTGCTGCTTCTCAATCTTGGCCATTATACTAAATGGATGTCAAGAATGCATTTATACGTGGGGACTTGAAAGAGGAGGTCTATATGAGGATACCACAAGGAGTCACCTCTCCGTCTAAGAAGTCTGTATGTCACTTACACAGATCTCTTTACGGTCTCAAGCAAGCTCCTCGAGCATGGTTCGAAACATTCAGAGATCGTTTAGGCACGATTGGATTTACTCAAAGTCCTTACAATCCATCTCTTTTTCATGAGCCATGCATCTACTGGCTTTACTGTTCTCCTCGTATATGTTGATAATATTATTATCACCGACCCTGATGATGCTATGATAAAATCCCTCCAAGCCTCTCTCCGAGATTCATTCCATATGAAGGATATGGGTCATCTACATTATTTTTTGGGCTTAGAGGTACATCAGTCTCCCAAAGGCTTGTTTATCAATCAATACAAATATGCGACAAATCTTATTGAGCATGCTGATCTCGATGAATCTTCCTCAGTTGATACGCCGCTCAAAGTCAATCTTAAGTTGAGTAAAGATGATGGTGGTCTTCTTCTTGATCCACTTACATACCGGAGACTCGTCAGCAGTCTTGTCAATCTCACCATCACCAGGCCAGACATATCTTATGCTGTCAATCTTGTCAGCCAATTCATGACATCTCCTCGCCATCTTCAACTGACAGCCGTGGAGCGAATTATCTGGTATTTATTGGGCACTAGAGCTCGTGGTTTATATTATCCAAAGGATAATCCTCTACTTCTGACCACTTATGCAGATGATGACTGGGCAGGCTGTCCGGTTACCAGACAGTCCACCACTGGTTGGTGTATGTACCTCGGTAATTCTCTCATTTCTTGGAAATGCAAGAAACAAGAACGGGTTTCCAAATCATCTACAGAGGCTGAATATCGGGCCATGTCCTCTGCTTGTTCTAAGTGGGATGAGCTAAGCATCTTTGTGTGTCTGGAACAAGTTGTGTTGGATTGAACATTGACCACAGGTGGCAGAGGATTTCTTTCCTTCTGTTTGCCAACGCCAAAGTGAGATGAGCCCGGCATCTCGTGTATATTGAGCGTGATGTGCTGGAATTATTATGATGGATTGAATTATGCTCTAGGTCGGCTAGGATGAGCTGGGGCTAGGTGAGATTGAGTTGGGAGGTTAACAGAGGAAATTTAATAGCTTACACCCTATGACTTGAAGAAGAAAGCCCATGATCCATTTTCTCACATTGCTATTACCTTGTCACAATGAAGGAGGCTAGTGGAAAACATGTCTTCCTGCCTTAAAGGGGATAAAATGGTCAAACAGACAAAGGTAGAGAGGGAAAGAGGCAGAAGTTGCTTTTCCTAACCTTGACCGTCATTCAGGGGGGATTTTAGTAAAAGTCCAAAATATAGGGGCTTTTTTGAGGTTTCACAAAAACATGGTGGCCTTTTTGTAAAAAGCTCATACATATAGCCTACAGTGGCAATCACTATCACAAACCAATGGTACAAAAAAGAATGCATGATAAGCCAACATAATCTAAAACCTGTCCACAGTCTTACATGCCACCAACATGTGGTGAACAACAATATATAAAGTAAACCAACCTCCTGATAACATGTAATCCAATTTCCGAGAAGCTATCAGTTATTCTATGTATAAGAATTATCAGGCCAGCATAGAACAACATTAAGCATTGTAAACTGGATATACTCAATATGAATGCAAAACAACAAAAAGAAGACTGCAATGCCAAGCATAGTCTCAATCAATCAAATTGATAAACCAACTACAGTGAACTCACAGCAATGATGATTGATGAAAGTAAAAGCAACACCATTAAGCATTATAAACGGGATTGCAATATGCATAACTACTCTTTTGTACAGAAAAGGCTACACAGTATGAATGCAAAAACAATGAAAAGAAGACTTAAACTTACCAATGTACAGCATTAATCAAATTGATCAACTAACCCCAGCAGTCCCACAGGACACAGTAATGATGAAGGTAAATTAGGTTAAAATCAACATTACCGTGCTTAAAACCATGAAAAAAGATCCAAGCTTAAGCATATGCCTCAACCATTATAAGGAAAAACTGCTTCAATAGAGGATTGGTCAAGTGCATTGCAGATAGAGTGTATTAAAGATAGTTAAAAAACCAGACATGCTGGTCTACTAGTTTTTTTTTATGATTGTGTGTCCTGAATGCAAATTCCAGTCCAAAACAAATAAGGTTGTCGATCTAAATAAAACAATGACAAAATGTTCTAAATTACAGCCATAGAATTCTTAATATAAATTAAACTAACCATACTACCCTTCAACTTAAGTTGTTTCTTGTTAATTTAAAAGAACTAAAGCAAAATTCAGCTAGGCCTGGAAGTCTCGGCCTATACAGCTGTGCATCCGACCATACGGTCTCATAGCGCCAAACACGTAGACCATAGGTTTGCGGTTGTAGTCGACCCTGAAAATCGTTATGACGCGGCACCAAGTCGCGGCTCGCGGTCCATCACAGTGCGATTTTTTATTTTACCCCCAAAAAAATATTCAAAAAATACAGAATATTATAAAATGCTAGGATACAATGTTTTTTCCCATTAGTTAACATTTTAAATCAAAATATCGGCCCCCTGAGTCATAACATCATGTATCACTGTCTTATCTGAAATTTGTAAAGTCTATTCTGAATTAAATAGATTTACATGTATATATTAAAATAAGTTAAAAACTGAAATATCACGAATTTTACAGTATGCATTGCAACCATAATTTTGTACTAACCATTAGCATTAGACACATAAAGTAAAGAAACTAGTAGTAGCAATAATTAAACACTCGATTACTTTTCTTTTCTTTTTTTTTTTTTTTGAATGGTTACTTTCATTAAAAGAGCAAGTAGTACAAGAGAAAAGTACTGAAAGCTGAAATAGAACGAAATAAGAAAACAACAGAAGAACCTAAACAACAACCAACTAAGGCCCTGTCATAGAAAGGGTCACCTCTTTCCAATGATATACAATTTGATCTAAGGAGAATCCCTTAAAAGAAGGGAGAATAGACACCCAAGAAGCAACTAAGAACTTCGATTTCTCCACCAATCTGCTTTCATTAACCGCATTTCCTTCAAAACACCTTGAGTTATTTTCCTTCCAAATCGTCCAGACCACTACTAGAAAAGATAGCCGCCACATCACTTTGCCTCTACGGTCCCCAGTTGGAGCCTTCCAAGCTTGGAAAAGCTCTGGGAGAGATTGAGGAAGGGCCCAACTGCAACCAAAACCTCCTATTATAGCCATCCATATGGTCTGAGCTAATTTACAGTTCAGCAAGAGATGGTCCACGGTTTCTTCGTCCCTCAAGCACATCAAGCAGCCATTCACTATCTGCATCCCTCTCCTCCTCAAAAGGTCCATAGTAGGGATCCTTTTCCTCATAGCGAGCCACCCAAAAACAAGCACCCTAGGAGGAGCTTTCATCTTCCAGATGCCATACACCCCACCTCTACCTCTGGGATTGTTTAGGATTGTCTTAAAGAAAGAAGACACTGAAAATAATCCATTCTTAGAGGCAGTCCATACCCTATCATCTGCTCTGCTGTTTTGAATGTAAGACTAGACAGGGAATTAAGGAGATCAATGAACTGTAATTCTTCGTTATCCTTCAAATTCCTTCTAAAAGTGGGGCACCATACCATCTGACCTCCAGTAGTACTCATATAAGAGCTGACCGTTGCTTCATTGTCTTGAGCACACCTAAACAGGTAAGGGAATTGAGCACGCAACACTCTTTAACCTACCCATCTATCTTTCCAAAAAAGGATCCTTTCCCCCGAACCAATTTGGTACCTGATGTTCTCCATGAAAAGACTCTTAACCGAAAGGATACCTTTCCATATAGCAGATGAATTCCGAAGGGGATCCTGGATATCCCACCCATGTCTTGGAAGGTTGTATTTCCTTTCTAATACCCGTCTCCAAAGACCTTTTGAGCCGTCTCCAATCCTCCACAGCCATTTGCCTAGAAGGGGTTGATTCATCTTCTTTAGGGGTCTAATAAAACACTCAATTACTCAATCACCAAATAAGTTAAGAGTGAGTTTTTACAAGTACATCAAATGAATTAATTAATTAAAACATCAGAGTATGGAATAGGGGTATTGTGGTTAAGGAGGAAAGAAGCCTTGATATGAGAATCCACCAAAATCTTGCAAATCAATTGAGTTTTGGTGAAAAAAAGAGGCTTGGGAAGCTCTAGCACAATCTCAAGAAGCTCCACAAATGGTTTGGGACAAAAAAAGGGGAAAGAAGAAAGGGGAAAAAAAAACTTAAAAAAACATTGTCGGGCGATATTTTGACCGTTATAATGGTCGTTATGACCATTATATTCAAAATAACAGCTGTTATGGACCGTTATTCACACTTTTTTTAGACCGTAACCGTTATGACTGTTATATTGAAAATAACGTAATGGCTTAGGCCGTTACCATTTCATAACGGTTATTTTCACTTTTTTTTAGACCATTACCGTTATGACCGTTATATTGAAAATAACATAATGGCATAGGAAACGGTAACCGCCGTTTTTTTAAACCATGGTCCCACTACTGGTTCATATCAGGCTACGGTGTGATTTGCTCCATTTAGCATGATCAAAGCTGCAAACATGTTCTTTTGCTAAGGCTGTGGGTCTTGGAACCCTTGATCTTCTTGGTCCACATCATCCTCCCTGGCTTGAGGATTGGAAAGGACTCGATCTCAAATTTGCATCATTTCCATCACTCCCATGATTCTCACTGCTAAATAAGAAGTGAGGTCCACAAAAGTGAACAAGCTTGATGTGTGCAACCCTCTTGGAAGCTCGGTCTTGCATGCATCACAATTGATTACTTTGTATGGCCCATTCTTCCTTTAAATTTTTTTCTGGAGTATGGACCAACCATAAACATTTCTTTAAACATCTAATTCATACAAGATCCCTTCGTCAAACACCACCTTTTTAAGACGCTTATCTGCACTTGATTATAGCCTATATTATTATTCTTAATCTGTTGCCAAACTATTCCATGTAAATGTCTACTGCTATTCATCAACTTACCAACATCTCTGTTCAGATTCAAGCTCAGTATGGGATCAAGTTGACCATATTGGTAGGATTTAGGTTTAGCCCTAAAAAAATTTTAAACGGACTCCTCTAAGTAGTTCTGTTCTTGGATTTTTTATAGGTAAACGTGGCATGAGTAAAAGCAAGAACCATGTTTAGGTTTATCATGCATCAATTTTCTTAGAATGCTTTCCGGACTATGGTTCACAAATTCAGTTTGGTCATCGATTTGTGGGTGGGAGGCATTGCTAAAGCATAGGCCTGCACCTGTATTATTGGAGTTCACCAAAAGGTAATACATGAACTTGTAATAACAATCCTATGTGATACTCTTCGGAATACCGTCTAGCTTAACCACCTTACAGAGAAACAATCTAGCCACATTTGATGCATCACGTCTTCTTCCTGGTACAAGATGGGCTATTGAAGAAAAATGACCCACTGTTAGAGCTGAAATTATTACCTCTTTAATATGCAGCAACCCATAGACAAAATCCATGCTCTCATCCTCCCAAGGAGCTTGTGGAATTGGAAGGGGCATTATAGTATATACATCCCTTTATTATGCTTGCCCCTTTTGCATTCTAATATACACGACATCTTTCAACAGATCTCCCAACATTTCTTTTCAGCCTTTGGCCAACAATATTTCTCCTTCAATAATCCAAGCACTCTGTCATGCCCCTCACGACCCGACAATGACCTAGGTGCAGCTCTGCAATAATCTGTTCCCTTGGAAAACCAGGATTCGATAAGTAAAAATCATCATGCATGGTATAGTCTCCCTTTTTGCCGAAATCAACCCAAAATCCCTTTATTTGAGATACAAATCGCCAAAAGTATTGAACCCAACAACTTCGGCATGTATGTTAGTTAATAAAATGAGTTTTTGGCTCAATACATTCACTGCCCTACTATCTGCACTAACCTTGTGTTTAAATGCAAAAATAGAACTTGCAAAAGGGAAACTCACTTAGCATTCCTCCAATTCAACTAGAGTTGGCCATTCAGATGCTTCAGTGCTTCTGGATAGAACGTAGTACAAACTGTCATTACACCAAATAGTGCCTCTGATGGCTTAGAGCGATCCACGGCATGAAATTCTACATCATGTGTGGACTATGTCATTTGCAGCTGACTAAGCTTTTCTCAGTAAAATGCAAACACTCTTCCCTCATGACTCGGTACAATCCCAATGCCCACATAACGCATCACAATTAACTTGGAATCCCTCAAAATCTGGTAATGTGAGAATAGGGGTTTCAATCAACTTCTTAACTACATCAAAGCTTCTCTAATAAACAACAACAAAGATGAAATGATAGCAATGTTCAATGGTTGCCTGAACTTCTTGAGATGGGAGTCATGGACATGTAATAGAAGACGGGGAATCTTAGTGAGCAATTGACAAGAGCCCATAGCAGATCGAAGCTGCTCATAATTTCAACCATGAGGTTCTGGGTTCAAAACAAGAAAAAAATTACTGTGCAATTCAATGGGCCTATCTTAGTGCTTGATTTTTCATGGGAGTTTGCCAATATAATTGAGGAGATTTGGGATATTGCATCTTGTGGTCAATTTTCTTTTCGTCATATTATCATTTGGCAAATCAAATGGGCCTATGGTATGGTGTGTGGGTTTTTCCCCTTTTTTCTTAATGGTGAACAAATTTTATTGCTAAAACCACTACTGTAAATAAACATGGGAGAAATCAAAGACGTGGTTTCCTCTTGTTGTTGTTCTAGTTTTTAATGAAATTTATGTTAAATCTCCAAAAAGAAAAATAAGAAACCAAAAGACCATGAAGAGAATCACTATAATTGTCTGTAACTAGCATACATATAGAAAGAAAAGAAAAATGCATAAAACCATCGAGATATAGAGAATTATATTAAAAAAATATTCCACAAGCTGAGTACTAAATGGATTAAGCATAACTTCCCATTGCCATCTTAAGACGTAGAATATTCATCTGCCCCTATGACAAAGCATAACCCTAAGTAATATAAATCCAATTGAAAGATTCAAAAATAAAAACAGGAATGCTGTCATGGTGTAACAGGTAGTGGAACCACAATAAAGTCCAATAAAATAAAGTAAAACTCATATTTCAAGTTCTGGATATGGATTCAAAGCTTGCCTTGACGCCTTCAACTTGGAGAATTGTTGCTTTAATCGGAGCTAAAACATGCAATGGAACAGCAGCATCCACCAATTCCATGACACTAAAAGCAAAATCATAGGAAATGTTAGATGAAAGAAAACAATCAGTTTCAAATTAAATTCTTTCTCGACTTTGAATTTGCCACGCCAATATTAAGAACATGTAAGAAAATATAAATGATCCAAAGATTACAAATCTCATTAATTAGGGCACTCCAGTGATGACAAAGCCTTTATTTTTCATAGGAAATTCGGTAATTCAGTTCTATACAGAAGAAACTGATACAAACAACCTCCAAAGTAATCCTCATTGCAACTTGTATTACCTTGCTGCCATAAAACCATTGCAAACAACATAGAAATATCCAAACTTCAGGAAGAAACATCCAAACTTTAGCAAGATTAAGGTAATCCATGTAGAAGATAGTATGGCTTTGGACTTTGGCCCACTTAGGCCCAGCCCACTGTACATAAAATCCCACGTGTGGGATCATTGTTTAATAGATTAGATTTTGTTGCTAATTCCTTGTTGCTAATTTCCCTGTACTATTTCCTTATATAGATTAGGAGATTCTTTCATTCCTTGATTTATTCTAAGATTGTAATCTTAACATAATTAGTGCCTTGATTAAGGAACTTTTGATTATATAATGGAACAGTCGATGATCGATTGATCATTGAGTTTTCTCCCCATATTGCTGTCTTCTTCCTCATCTCATCTCATCACAGACTCTCACAGAGTCTTACATGGTATCAGAGCGCTGCGGGATATCTCCATCTCTCAATTGCAATTCTTTCTCACGGATCTAGAAAGAGCATCTTTCTATTTGTCGTCATTCTTCACTGTCGACATTCTTCACTGTGCAGCGAGGAGATCAAGGTGGGCCACCATCAGATCATCAAGATAGCACCTACAACCACTACCACAGTGGTCGACCCTCTTCTCTGAGATTTATGGGCATTTTTTTAGGATTTTTAGCACATCAGAGGTAGGCCAACTACTGCCACTTGTGCTTTCACAGTTTTACAGGATAGTTTTCATCAGATCCGTTCAATTTTGCGGATTTTCATCCGTTTGCCTTGCAACCTGATCTAGAAGTTAGTAAAAAGTCTCCTCCATAAGACTGTATTCTCTGATCAGAGGTCTAGTCCCTTTATGGAGCCCACGTGACCACTCCAGGACCAAAACAGTGGTCGTCTGGCACTTTTTTCTGCTTTTTTTGGTTATTTTCTGCATTGTTCTGTTTCCTGCACTGTTTTGTTGGGTTCGTTTCCTGTTTGGAGTTCATCTTCTTCCTCCAGTTAGCCATCTACACCAGAAATTCAGCCTTTCTTGCTGATTATTGCTGTTTCGTTCTCTTCATCCCTCTCTGTCAGAGATCATGGAAAAGTATGATGTGATTCCCGTTAAGTTTAATGGGCAAAATTATATGTCTTGGTCCTTCCACTTACGGAACTTTGTCGAAGGACAGGGCCTTTTTGGTTCATGGAAAAGTATGATGTGATTCCCGTTAAGTTTAATGGGCAAAATTATATGTCTTGGTCCTTCCACTTACGGAACTTTGTCGAAGGACAGGGCCTTTTTGGTTATCTTGATGGATCAATAACCAAGCCTCAGATTACAAGTACTGCAGACTCAAAAGGTCTAGCCACTTGGTCCAAAGAGAATGCGAAAGTCATCACTTGGATCCTTAACTCTATTGATCCTTCTCTGGCTGTGGCTCTTCAAGCCTACACCACAATAGTTGATATGTGGACTCATCTGAAGAAAGTCTACCATCAAACCAATAAAGCCCAGAAATTTCATCTAGATAGTGAAATTGCCAGGTACAGTCAAGGGGATAAAACTGTGCAGGAATACTTTAATGGTTTCCTCACCTTATGGACTGAAAGGGATTCCATGCTGATCCAAACGGTCTCTTCTGGATTTCTGTCTGAGACTCTCCAGTTACAAGAAGAAACTCATATTAGCCAGTTTCTTATGAATCTACGACCGGAATTTGAATCTGTTCGGTCTGCGCTAATGAATAGGGAGAATACTGCTAATCTTGATACTTGCTTCCAAGAAGTCCTTCGCGAAGAACTTCGTCTCACTTCATAGCGCACTATTCTAGAAGCACCCGAAGCCTTCCTTGCGCCTCTTCCTGATTCCTCTGCTCTTCTGGCAACTCCCAAGCAGCCTCAATGTTATGAATGCAAAGGCTTTGGACATATTGCCAAAAATTGTCGCAAGAAATTAGTTTGCAGATATTGCAAAAGGACCGGTCATGTAATTGATGATTGTCGAAGCCTGCAGCGACGGAATGAAACACAGCCTAAGAAGCCTCCCTCCAATATGCCAAAACAGAATGTTCCATCAGCATTTCAGGCTCAAGCCCCAATATCATATACAGGCAGCACTTCCTCCGGGGCTATCTCCATAACTCCTGCTCAAATTCAAGAACTGATCCAGAGCACAGTCACCTCTGCATATGCGTCTATGGGCTTCTCTGGTGGTCAGTATCAACCTCATTCTCATATAGCATCTCCTGCCTTTCATTCTTCTGCATCTCTTTCTTCTTCTATCACCTCTTCCACTTGGTTTTTAGATTCAGGAGCCTCCAACCATATGACATCTGTAGAACATAGCTTTACAGATTCCCACCCTTACCTTGGAAAAGAAAAAATTACCACTGCTAATGGTGATCAACTACCCATTTCTGAAGTTGATATCATTACTTTATCTAGTGTTATTGGCCAGTCCATCACCCTTTCTACTGTCTATTTTGTTCCAAAATTATCAGCCAATTTACTTTCTGTAGGACAACTTATTGATGATGGCCATCTAGTTCACTTTTCTTCCTCTGGTTGTGTCATACAGGGGCGACAAACTGGGAAGGTGATCGCGACGGGGAGTAAACATGGGCACCTGTTTTTGCTGGCCATTGGACATCATTCCTTCTTTGCTTCTTATTCTAATAATTTCAAAAACTTGTGGACGGTTTGGCATAAACGTCTTGGTCATGTGAACAATGCCTATTTACTTTCTTTGTTTAAACTTGGTTGTTTGGACTCTAACCAAACCAAACCAAACCAAACCAAGCCTTTTCCCACTAGGTGGGGTCGGCTATATGGATTTGACGACGCCAATCAAATCTGTTTAGGGCCATGTCCTCCGTTAGATCCATATAGGCAAGGTCATGTTTAATAGTTTCTTTCCAACTTCTCTTGGGTCTCCCTCTCCCTCTCCTACTCCTGGCAATCTCTATGCCTTCACACCTTTTAACAGGTGTTAACAGGTTGTTTGGACTCTACAATTGATAATAAAATGATGTCTTCTTTATCTCAATCAAAATGTGAAGCTTGTTGTTTAAGTAAAAGTCATATTTTGCCATTTTCTGTTCATACTTCTCGTGCATTAGAATCATTTGACATCATTCACACTGATGTTTGGGGCATTGCTCCTACCTTGAGTAGGGCAGGATTCAAGTACTATGTGACATTCATTGATGATCATTCCCGATATACTTGGATTTATTTCATGTGTTTAAAATCTGAAGTGTTCTCTGTTTTTAAAAGATTCTATAACATGGTCCACAACCAATTTAAGAAAGATATCAAGATCCTTCGATTCGATTCTGGTGGAGAATACATGTCTCATGACTAATCTGCTTTCCTCTCTGATAAAGGTATTCTTCATCAAAAATCGTGTCCGCACACTCCGCAGCAGAATGGAGTTGCGGAAAGAAAGAACAGGCATATTCTTGAAACTTTTCGCACCCTTTTATTGGCATCCTTAGTTCCTCCTGAATTTTGGTGTTATGCTGCTCAGACTGCAGTATACCTGCTCAATCGTCTTCCTAGTACTGTCCTAGGCAAGACTACTCCTTACGGAGTTCTCTTTGAACATCCTCCTTCATACTCTCACTTACGTGTGTTTGGTTGTCTGTATTTTGTTCATCTTCCACCGACTGAACTCACTAAGCTATCTCCACAGGCTGCCAAATGAATCTTTCTTGGCACAAAGGGTTCTTGTGTTATGACCGATTTGAAAAACGCATGCGAATTTCTCGAAACATGATCTTCCTAGAACAAATTACTTTCTTTTCCTTGCGTTTAGATCATCATCCTATTGTTGTGTCCTATTTGCCACAATTCCAGGAATCTGTTCTTGCCTCACCTGCTGTCCAGGTCTATGTCCGGCGTAACAAGGGTCCTACTATGGTGCCTCCCTCTCCTGATCATCTCTCAGTGCAGCCTCCTGCTCCTACAGGTAATCATGCCTCTTCTGATAATATTCTCTCTGCGATGATCTAATCGTCCTTCTATTGCCCCTAACCGCTATGGCTTTCCTGCTCTCTTTTCCTCCTTAGATAGTGCTCCTATACCCACTTTATATTCACAGGCCTCGAAGATTGCTTACTGGCAGGATGCTATGAATGAGGAATTACTCGCTCTCGAAGCAAATCAGACATGGGACTTGGTACCAGCTCCTGACGGAGCCTCTGTGATTGGCAGTAAATGGATATACTCCATCAAAGTTCACTCCGATGGGAGTCTTAATCGCTACAAAGCCCGATTGGTTGCGCAGGGATATAAACACGAGTATGAAATTGATTATGAGGAGACATTTGCACCAGTGGCTAAAATGACCACAGTCCGTACTCTCCTCTGTGTCGCTGTAGCCCGCAACTGGCCTCTGTGGCAAATGGATGTCAAAAATGCCCTTCTCCATGGGGATTTGCGAGAAACAGTTTACTTAAAACCTCCTCCAGGATATGCTTGTCCTCCTAAGCATGTTTGTAAGTTGTGAAAATCTTTGTATGGACTTAAGCAGGCTCCCAGGGCTTGGTTCGATAAGTTTCAGGCGGCGATTCTTCAAGCAGGATTTCATCAGTCATTCGGATAGCTCACTCTTTCTTAGGTGGACATCGAAGGGCTACACTTTCTTGTTAGTATATGTTGATATGATTATCAGTGGCAATGATAGTGCTAGCATTACGGCACTCAAACATCATCTCACTCGCCACTTCAGAATGAAGGATCTTGGTCCTCACCTACTTTCTGGGGCTGGAGTTCTTGCGTAACAAATTTGGCATTCGGGTTCATCAGCGGAAATATGCTACCGATTTAATCACTTCAGCAAGACTCGATGATGCTCACACTTTTGATACACCTATAGAGTTGAACAACAAGATCAGTGCAGATGATGGCCCTCCCCTGGATGATCCCTCTGTTTTCCGGCGAATAGTTGGTAGTTTGCTCTACTTAACTATGACTAGGCCGGATATTTCTCATACTGTTCATACGGTTAGCCAGTTTGTGAGCAATCCTCACAAACCTCACCTTGCCGCTGCCTTGCGCATGCTCCGCTATGTCAAAGGCACCCTTAATCATGGTCACTTCTACTCTTCGGGCGCTTCTCTGCACTTATCTGCTTATGCGGATACTGACTGGGCTGGTTGCCCCGATTCTCGGTGCTCTACCACTGGTTGGTGTATGTTTCTTGGGGAATCTTTGATTTCATGGAAGTGCAAGAAGCAAACAACAGTTTCAAAATCGTCTGCTGAGGCAGAATATCGGGCCATGTCATCTGCGAGTGCTAAAATCATCTGGCTGCGCCGTCTTCTATGTGACTTCGGTGTCACTGTTGGTAGCTCTACACCTCTTCATGGGGATAACACCAGTGCTACCCGAATTGCAAACAATCCGGTCTTTCATGAAAGGACAAAGCATATTGAGATTGATTGCCACTTCATCCGTCAGCATGTTGTTACTGAGAAGATAACTCTGCCACATGTCTCTTCTCATGACCAGTTGGCCGATATCTTCACCAAAGCTCTTCCCAAACCGCGCTATCATGATCTCACTAACAAATTAATGTTTTCTGCATTACCACATCAATTTGAGGGGGAGTGTAGAAGATAGTATGGCTTTGGACTTTGGCCCACTTAGGCCCAGCCCACTGTACATAAAATCACACGTGTGGGATCATTGTTTAATAGATTAGATTCCTTGTTGCTAATTTCCCTGTACTATTTCCTTATATAGATTAGGAGATTCTTTCATTCCTTGATTTATTCTAAGATTGTAATCTTAACATAATTAGTGCCTTGATTAAGGTAACTTTTTATTATATAATGGAACAGTCGATGATCAATTGATCATTGAGTTTTCTCCCCATATTGTTGTCTTCTTCCTCATCTCATCTCATCACAGACTCTCACAGAGTCTTACATTCCAATGATGACAAAGCCTTTTGTTTTTAATAGGGAATTCCAGAATTCATTTTGATGCAAAAGAAATTGACACAATCAACCTCCAAAATAATCCTCATTAAAATTTCTATTACCTTGTAAATATAAATTCAAGTGTAAGTACTTTGATGACCTGGGCCCACTATCCACTTGATATTGTCCGCTTTGACTGAAGTCTCACGGCTTTAAAATGCATCATGTGGGGTTAAGGCCAGGCTGCACATATATGCCCAGGGTCAAGACTTAGAATGTTTCCGACGTGGGACTTAGTATAATCCAAATCCCCACAGGAGACAAGCAAGCAAACAAAACAAGCAAGCCCAAGCAAGTAGGATCTCACACTCTCCCTCACCAGAAACAGAGTTGTCTTCAGCTTTGACACCATTATGTGACGACCCGGACTCATTATCCACATGATATCCGCTTTGACCGAAGTCTCACAGCTTTAAAACGTGTCATGTGGGGTTACAGCCAAGTCGCACATATATGCCCAGGGTAAGGACTTTAATGTTTTCGAAATGGGATTTAGTGCAGTCCAAATCCCCTTGGGGAACAAGAAAGCAAATAATTAAATTTAGTGTCGCTCTCTTTCATAGTGGTTGCTATGGTCCGCTATCAAGTGTGACTGATAGCTACTTTCCAAAGATTTTTGAAATACATAGTAAGCCTTATTTCTTTCCTTCTCTCTCCAAACAACATTTTCACACAACTCTTCTACCCTTATATACTTAAAAGAACACCAGAATACATAGGATCTCGCTAAATTGAAGTTATTGAACTCCTAAATCCTAACTCTTAAGTCTGGAGTCTTGACTTCAAGTTCAGTACATTGTTTATTTTGATGGTATTTCTTCATGACATGGTTTTTTTATAAGCCTTTCATTAGTTTCTAAGTTTCATTAGTTTCTAAGTTAGCGTAACTAAACAACATGAATACAAGTGAAAAAAAATGATCATTAATATTCCTTTTTATTCATTAAGTGATAAAGGACCTCATGCAATGAGGGGACCGCTACACCCCCTTATCTTAGTTACTTTTGCAAGAAAAACACATATTCTATCATTTTCCAATATTCTGGATTTTCTGGAATTTTCTCAAAACAAATTTATGATTTTTTCAAATCCAACCGCTACGCTGCTAAGTAGCACTGTGATAAGTCCTTAAAATTGTGCCTTATTCATCATTACTTTTTAAATAATTAAGGACTTAATCATCCAGTCATGCTTTATTTCATTGGAAAATTATGACTTTGTGCTTCCAAGTCAAAATTCTTTGAAAAACCACATTCACATAAAATCATTAAACTTTCTATCTTTAGCATGAAAGGTCACAAGTCTCTCATAACTTTTGATTCACACATGAAATGACAAAATTATTTTTCACCATTGATTTAATTAAAGAAAAATAGATAAAATGGAGACATCTCATGCATTCATTTAGTGTGAATTAGGACCCACATCTTGCATTGTCCAATTCCTACATGAAATGATAATTTCCTTAGTTATTGTTTTATTTTTGTAGGGATTTCCAGAAATTGGGGACCCACCACCTTAGGCGTGAATCCCAAGGTGGAGGGACGGCCATGGTGGACCCATACATGTTGCAAATTTTCAGAATTTCCATTCTTGTTTGAAGACTCCTTGAAATTTGAAATTTAAATCAAAGGCCAAGAAAGGAAGGAGATCAAGAGACTTGATGGCCAAGAATTTGAAAGAAGGAACGAGGGAGAAAGTTTCTTGCACAATTATTCCCGTTTTTCTCAGGGGCAGCAAACTTAAAACAGCCATTACTTTCAAATCACGTGTCGGATCGAAGCAATCTACCCATCGTTGGAAAGCTCTTTTCGAATAGATATCCGTAGACCCCAAGATTGGTCGATTGATGATGTATCGAGGAAGATATGACCTCGGGAAGTTGACTGGTGCAATTTTAGGCGGGACAACACTATAATTTGCAAGAAATCCTAATTCCATGTGGGCCCCACATATGCTCTAAAGATGTGCAACGAATTTGATATTAAGATCTCAATTCCAAGGAGGCCCAAGTGAAGAAAGTTGCAAGATATGAAGATTCCAAATTTAGAAGTCTCTTTCTCTTCTTTTTCTTTTTTTGGTAAAGTAGAAGTCTCTTAGTAGCAAGCAACTCTAGTTGGAAACTAATCCAAAGAGCCCAACATGGAATATCTTGGAAGCCAAGGAATCTAGATTAGCAACAAAATCAAATTTCAAAATTCAAATCGTTGCTAAGGAAGATAGAGATCAACTCAAATTGGGAAACAAGAATCCAAGAAGGGGAGGAAATCATGGCAAGAGTGGCCAAGCCACATTATAAATAGAGAAGATCCCCCTCCGCACATTCATCCCTAGAGCACTTTACAAGAAGTCCAACCAGCCCCTCTCCTCTCTTCTTCTTCCCCAACTTCTTTCCCCATTCTTTTTATTCTTTTTATGGTATAACGCCAACCATGTCCGGGTACTTGTTTTGCTAAAGGAGAGTTTGTAAAGCTAATGATCTTAATGATAAATCAAGTTGTTCTCTTTGCAATAGGCAGCTGAATTTCTTGATTAGAGCTACGGAAGAAGCTAAGTGAATTCCTCTTTAATTATGAAGTAGTTCTTTCTTGTTTCCATATTATTTGTTCTTATTGTTTTAATAGACTTGTCTTCGTACCCTAGGCGAGCTTCGATTCTTAATTTCTTAAAATAAAAAGGGCTTTTAACTATTTATTATTAGATTTGATAGGCCATGCTTAGGATCTATGTCTTTTGATGGTTTATGCTTATCTTTGATAAGTAGAGCTGGCGCAGTCCTGAAACCTCTATCGAAAGTGTAGACCAATCTCAGTGACGAGATTGACCGAATCCAAAGGATTCTAGCCCTAGGGCACCAGACAAGCCATAACACTCCAAAAGAATAACTTGCGATAGTTTTATTGATTGAATACGCATGATAAAAACAATAGATCTCTTCTGTTTATATAGAGCACCCTGTTTCTAAACTAATCAAAATACTAATAATAGGAAGTTACCTAATTCTACTCTAAATAGAATTTAGAAAGCAATCCTGTTAATCAACTAAGTAATATTACTAATCTAGATAAGGATAGGGATCTCTGATTGAATCAGAGATCATGTGGACCCCATCAGATGGTCCATCAAGATGACCTGTGGGTCCTAGTCTTCTGTCGGACTGCATCAACTCTCCCTGGCTTTAAGGAACTCAACTCCGGCGAGTTGACAGCTGGATAATGCCGAAAAGAATTCGACCACAAGTTCGGGAAATTTCCTCCTGGGTCGAAAATCAAGCATACAAACTTCCGTTTTTTCTTTTGACTTACATTCGCATGACATAGCTTGGAAGCTTGATCCAATCTTTTCCTCCGTGTAGAAGTACGTTGGAGGTGTCTTTGCTGTTGATGTATAAAGTGACTTTGGATGTGTGATTTGACTATTAAATGCTTCAGGTGTTGCCTTTGCACCATCAGATCATGATCATCGAATATCCATCGTGGCTCCCTGAAAATAAAGTCAATGTGAGGAACTTTAATAACTTGATGTTCTTGTGAAACCTCTGAAACAATTGACTTGATTTCTGATGACCCAATTGGATGTTTTGGAAGTGGTATGATAATTGGATCCACCGTATGTTCAGTCTTCTTGCTAACTCGATCAGAGTCTTCAATATATGCTTGTCTTTGCTCTTCTTCAACCTTTGACAGCTCTTGATTGACATTGCCTTGATCAATATTGTTTGTACTCACGAAATCATCTTGGCTATGAGCGTGCACTTTTATGTCGTCCTTGATGATGTATTCTGGCTTCACTTGTGGTGCAGGCGTGACTTTAGTTTGAACTGTTTGCTCCTTTAGTGACGTTTGTGGAAGGTGATGATGTAGACAAAGACGGGGCTGTTGAATTTAGTGAAATGAGTCTAATCCTTTTTTCATTCCATGAAAGGGTATACGTATTCGCCTCTTTATCATTGTGCACTTTTGATAAAAAAGCCATGGACGCCCAAAAATAATATGAGCAATATTCATATGGATCAGATCACACCAATTTTGTCCTCATAATTGCCATTCTTGAATGATACCAAACATCTCTAAGTCACAGGGATGACATGACCATTAGACCATATGACCTGGTATGGCTTAGGAAGCTTCTCAGTTGGCAAATTAAGTTTGTCAATAACCTCTTGTGAGACAAAATTTATTGCACTACCATTGTCAATAATCACATTAACTGATCAGTCTTTGATTCTTACTCGTGTGTCAAATTTCTAAGCCAGTCTCCATTATTCTTTTTTTTATTTTATTTGTATTGAGGAGTCTGCAAATGACGAGAGATTTTCTTCTCCCGCAAAAAATCTTTCCACAATATGAGCTCTTTGTTGACATTGTTGCCTGCGAGACCTTCTAAGCATGCGCTCAACACGGATGGCTTCTAAGTATGCCTCTTGACTGGTTTTGCAATAATTCATATTTTCCAAGATGTTTGATCTCAAGCCTTGAACATAACGAGCTAAGTCATGTATCTCATCTTCCTCTAATTCACATATGTCTTACAACTCCCGAAATTGGCAGGTATATTCATCAACGGTCAGACGTTCTTGCTTCAAATTGAGAAATTGCTCAAAATAGAACTCATTATCAAAATACCAATCTCCATATGTTAATTTATACCAAATTGTTTGAAGTTCAATTGAGCTCCCAAAAATTTTCATATTGACTTGAATCAAGAGGAAACACGAAGAGATAATATTTTTCTTTAAATGGACTAACCTAGTTTTGGAGATCGCAGGTACAAGTGGGTCACTTTTTGGAATCCGGATGATTCAAATATTACTGCTTGATAGGCTGGGCTAATGGCACTTTGAATGAGTCGGATTGGAATTGGGCCCACATGACTCGGGCCACAAAACTCTGCAGTTTTTCTTTTTTTTTTTTATTTTTTTTTTTTTATTTTTTTCTGTTGCCGGGTTGTGGGTCGAGTTGGATTGGGCTCGTTTTGCCTTGGAATTGCACGTGTGAAGAGAGGCCCTTGGTTCGGCCTTGGGTTTTGTGTAGAGAAGAGAGTAAAAGAAAGAGAGGGCCTTTTGTTCTTACTGAGATGGAAGCTGGAGAAGGAGAAGCAGCGCCGGTGCTTGACGAGGAGGTAAGGATGCTACAGTAACAATTGATGATGCTGGCTCAGTGCTGCGACGATGGTGACGCGGTGATGGTGCTGGCGGTGATGAGTTGCTGGACGATGATGGAGTTGCAACTGCTGTCGAATGGTGCCAGGTACCACACGAATCTCTCTCTCTCGTGTCCTTTGCTTGTTCCTTTTTCTATTCTCTTTTTCTGTTACTTCCTCTGTCTATATTTTTTTTTCACGGGTTTTGGGGATGGCAGAGGTACGTGAGAGAGATGGAGGATTGCATTAGTGGATTGGAAGGGTGGTTTGGCTGGGACGATTTGGATTGCTCGGGTGTCGCAGTGGGAGGGGATACAGTGCGGATGGTTGGGAAGTTGGTGGAATGGGGAATTTGGGTTCAGCAGGGTGGTGATTTGGTGGAATAGTGGTCACATAGGCTGTTTTTTTTTTTTTTAAACAAAGGATGGCTCGAGATGGGAATTCAATGAAAGGAGAAGCGCTGTTTGGTGATTTTGGATGAGGGGAAATAGGGTTTGGGGTCCGAATTAGGTCTATGTGGCTTGGGATGGGTATAGTGGTGGATTGGTGAGGACAAATTTGGGTTTGGGTTCGATTGGGCTTGGAAGATGGGAATTAGGGCCACGGAATTGGTTGGGGAATTTGGTCCGATGAAGGGGCAGGGGCTATGGGGTTCTAGTTGAATGGTTTGGATTGGGATTTGTTTTGAGGTTTCGGCTACACGGGATTACTGGAGTTTCGGGTTGGGCGTAGGGGCTGGTTTGGTGAGGTTTGGGAAAGGGGGTGGTGTACGGTGGTGGGTTGGGATAAAGATGATGGACTGATGGGTAGGGTGAAATCTGATGGTAGTGGATTAACGGATGATGATGTTGGGATAGGAATCCAGGAAGGACGATTGTCTTCCCGACAATTGCTCTTCGTCTTTGATACCAATTTGGCGCAGTCCCGAAACCTCTATCGAAAGTGTAGACCAATCTCAGTGACGAGATTGACCGAATCCAAAAGATTCCAGCCCTAGGGCACCAGACAAGCCATAACACTCTAGAAGAATAAATCACGATAGTTTTATTGATTGAATAAGCATGATAAAAACAATAGATCTCTTCTGTTTATATAGAGCGCCCTATTTCTAAACTAATCAAAATACTAATAATAGGAAGTTACCTAATTCTACTCTAAATAGAATTTAGAAAGCAATCTTGTTAATCAACTAAGTAATATTACTAATCTAAATAAGAATAGGGATCTATGATTGAATAAGAGATCATGTGGACCCCAGCAGATGGTCCATTAGGCCGACCTGCGGGTCCTAGTCTTCTGTCAGACTGCATCAAGTGCTTGAGATGTTCTTATGCTTTTTGAAGTGAAGGAAGACAGGTTTTTGAATTTTATGGAAAAAAAAGGATTTTAAAAGATAGATTTTCCAAATCAAAACATTGATCTATATTTGATTTGAGTATTGATTAGGACAAGTTAGGATTATTTTATAAATAAATTGGTTAAAACCTGGTGGATTCTGGATACTCTAATAGCTTTTCTTATTTGTTATTTCTCACGTTTTAATTAGTTGTTTGATTTTATTCTTAGATCCATTCAAAAATTTGATTGAATGTTAGTAATTAGATCTCATATTTGAGAGTTATCTTATTTGGTTCTTTACGGGTTCGACTCGTATTTGCCATTGTCTCTTCTATAGACAGTTATGCACTTGCGGTATAAGTATTGTAAATCTACATCACACCGCTACCACTACACAGCGTTTCAACGACAAGCCACCGGG
The DNA here is from genome assembly GCA_028538565.1 of Umbellularia californica. Taxonomy (NCBI): domain Eukaryota; kingdom Viridiplantae; phylum Streptophyta; class Magnoliopsida; order Laurales; family Lauraceae; genus Umbellularia; species Umbellularia californica. The sequence continues at coordinate 37,240,899 of JAPQWN010000003.1, read as the reverse complement.
CCCGCCGCTACTGCTATTTTCATCCTTGGTTAACACAACTCAACACTATCCCTATGACGAACTGATGTTCAATCAATGTCTTGGAAAAAGAGACGACAAAGGACCTATGGGAGAAGCTCTTGAAGCTTTACATGGGTAAGAATCTAACCAATAAGTTGCATTTTAAGAAGCAATTATATGGGTTGAAAATGGAGGAAGAATATGATGTGTTGGAACACATGAACACTTTCAACAGGATTATCAATGACTTGTTGAGGCTCGATGTTAAATTCGATGATGAAGACAATTCCTTCTTGTCGTTGAATTCGCTTCCCGACTCATATGACCATTTTTTGACTACCCTACTATATGGAAAAGAGACACTCAAACTCGAGAAAGTTATGCAGGATATCATCTCAAATGCTACAAGGAGGAATCCTACTAAAGACGATTCACATGCAAAGGGGCTCCTAGCAAAGGAAGGCTCTCATAATCATGGTGGGTCTAAGGAAATAGGTAGATCAAGAAGAAACAACTCTAGATAAAAAAGAAAGATTCAAAATGCTTTCATTGCGGAAAGAAAGGACACTGGAAGCGAGATTGTTGGAAGTACAAGGCGAATAAAGATAGGAAGACGAGTAAAGCTGGGAACAAAGCTGAAAACAGTGACCCAGCCAGCGTCGATTCAGAAAGAGAAGGGAATCCCCTATCTGTCTCACAAGGTAACCACTAATCTGATGCTTGGATTTTATATTCAAGTTGATCTTATCATATGTGTCCTAATCGTGATTGGTTTGATACCTATGAATCATTTAACCGTGGTAATGTTCTAATGGGAAATGATGCACCATGTAAGATCATTGGAATAGGCACCATTAAGATTAAAATGGCAGATGGAGTTGTGGAAACCTTGGGTTGTGTGAGAAATGCGCCAGCACTCAAGAAGAATTTAATCTCTTTAGGTACAATAGAATTTTAAAAAATGCTCATTTATTGCAAAGGATGGTGCACTTAAAATGACTAAAGGAGTTTTGGTATTAATGAAGGGTACCAGAGTGGGTAACAACCTTTACAAACTCATGGCAGAGACAGTTTTAGGTGGAGCGGCAACTCCACAAAAGACAAAACTAGCGAAGATGAGTCTCAATTGTGGCATATGCGTCTAGGGCATATGAGTGAAAAGGGCATGTTAAAACTTCACAAGAGACAATTGTTAAATGAGGTGGAAACATGCAAGCTGGATTTTTGCAAATACTACGTTTTTGGCAAACAAAGAAAGGTGTCTTTTAAAACTGCAAACAATAATTGTAGAAGTGAAGGTATTTCAGATTATGTTATGTATGGGGACAAGCCCCGGTTAAGTCAAAAGGTGGAGCATATTACTTAGTGACTTTCAATGATGAGTTTTCAAAAAAGGTTTGGGTTTACTTCATCAAAGAAAAATCTGACGTCTTCACTAAGTTCAAAGAGTGGAAGGTAGAAGTTGAAAACCAAATAGAAAGAGAAGTCAAAACACCCGAGAACAAATAATGGAGGTGAATATAGAAATGGCAGATTTCTACAATTTTGCAAGGATGAAGGCATCACAAGGCATTTCACTGTTCCCAGTGATGAGCGATCCATGTCTATCCAAATCACTCAAATGCATATTTCTTGGGTTTGAAAAAGGTGTAAAGAGGTACAAACTATGGGATCCAGAAAACTGGAAAATTATCCGTATCAGAGATGTAGTGTGAGATGAATTTTCTATGCTGAACAGGGAACATGATGGTGAAGTCAAAGGGCGCAGTGCTGAGAAAGTAGTTCCTCTTACAAAGAACACAACCAAGAAACAAACACAGAGCCAAAAAGAGGCAAGCACATCTGGAGGAGAGGAACAACATGAGGCTCAGCAGGAACCCACAAGCCTAGTACAAGGAAGAGCAAAGAGAACCATCAAGCCACCTCAAAGGTTTGGATGGGATGAGGATGAAGTGCATTTTGCTCTCATCACTCATAGTGGTGGTCCAACCACATTTCAAGAAGTTATGAAAAACAGTGAAAGAGAAGGTTGGATGGGTGCTACGATGGATGAAATGGTATCTCACCAAAAGAACTCAGTTTGGGAGTTAGTTTCAAAACCCAAAGACAGAAAACCAGTTGGCTACAAATGGGTGTTCCAAAAAAAGAGGAAGTATTGCAAGAAAATGAGAAACTAAAGTTCAAAGCACATCACCATTCAAAAAGGAAAAAAAAAAAAAGTTCAAGGCACATCTATTAGCAAAGGTTCAAGGCACGTCTATTAGCAAAAGGCTACTCATAGAAAGAAGGGGTTTACTATTACGAGATATTTTCCCCAGTTGTGAAACATACATCTATCAGGGTGTTATTGCCATTGGTAGCACAGTTCGACATGAAGTTTGAACAATTAGAAGTAAAGACAACCTTCCTTAATGGTGACTTGGAGGAAATAATTTACATGGAACAACCTAAAGGATTTACAAAAGACAGAAAAGAAGACTTTGTGTGTACATTGAATTAATCATTGTATGGGCTGAAACAATCTCCAAGACAATGGTATAAGCACTTCGACTCCTACATGTTGCAAATTGACTACAATCGATGTATGACTGTTGTGTTTATTTTAAAGTACTAGATGATAATTCCCTTATTATTTTGCTACTTCATGTGGATGATATGCTCATTGCATGTAAGGACATGTCAAAAGTAGAACTCAATCTCAATTAAGAAAGGAGTTTGACATGAAAGACCTTGGGGCTGCCACAAAAATGTTGGGCATGGAAATTAGGAGGGACAAAACGGCTGGAAGGTTGTGGTTATCACAGAAGTACATCTCAAAGGTACTTGAGAAGTTCAAAATGCAAAATGTCAAACCTGTATTTACTCCACTTGCAAGACACTTCAGCTTTTGAGCCGGACAATGTCCTACTACATAAGAGGAAATTGACGAAATGTCTAAAACACCGTATGCTAATGAGGTGGGATGTCTAATGTATGCCATGGTTTGTACAAGACCGGATATTGCTCAAGCAATTGGTGTAGTAAATACATGGTGAATCCATCAAAAGAGCATTGGAATGCTGTAAAGTGGATTTTGAGATACTTGAAGGGCACCAAAGCCTTGGGAATAGTTTTTGAAAGAAAACAGGGGTCAGACAGTGTAGTTGGATATGTAGATTCTGATTTTGCAGGAAATCTAGACAAGAAAAGATTCACTATAGGCTATATTTATGTGCTTGCTAGCGGACCGATAAGCAGGAGATCAGTGCTTCAGTCTACATCTGCACTTTCCACTACAGAGGAAGAATACATGGCAGTTACAGAGGCTTCTAAGGAAGCAATCTGATTGAGATGTTTGGTAGATGAAATGGAATTAAGCAAGAATCAATCTCGCTACACTGTGACAGTCAGAGTACAATATGCTTGTCAAAGAATCAGGTAGATCATGGGAGGACAAAACAAATAGCTGCAATATATTACAGAAGTTGAGATTGAGTTGCTACAGGTGAGATCTCTATTCAAAAGATTCACACCGATGAGAATGCAACTAATATGCTTACCAAGCCAGTCACTACGGAGAAGTTTAGGTAGTGCCCGGACTTGCTCAATCTTTCCTCTAGTTAGGGACTGCAGGTGCACCTCATCTTCATTGACGTGCAAATATGGTGAGAGGTTGTTCCCACAAGGTGCATGCGTTATAAACACATAACAGCAATTCTTCAGAGGGTCAGACATTTTTCACCAAGGTGGAGATTGTTGAATTTGGCTCAAAAGGTCCTTATTGAGCCTTATTGGGTAGTTTTATTGGGGCCCACTTTGTTAGGGCAAGTCTCTTATATATTCTCTTAGGGTTATTCTTCTTTGTGAGAACAAGAAGGGGACAAATAGAGAGAACAACTTGTGTGGTGCGTGATTGTTGGTTGCATTTTTTGCCCTAAAAGTTCTTACACAATTGTGACCGAGAGCTACTATGGGAGACTAAATTTATCCCTATTTCTATTTTCATTCAGTTAGAAACTATTTCTAATTTTTATTCATTGTTTGAATAGGATTAGCTAGTTTCCTATTTTAATTAGAAAGTCCTGTTTGCTAAAGAACGATTCACTCCACTATATATAGATGAGTACCTCTTGTAATTGCTTATGCTACTTTCAATTAATCAAAGAATTATCTGAGTTTTCTACAATGATGGTGTGTTTTATGTTCTTAAGTATGCCCTAGTGCTAGAATCCATCTTTGGATTCCATCAATCCCTTGGGAGATAGGTCTACTTTTCCATTCAACGATCCAGGGCTGCGCCACACATACAACTGACACTATTTCAAAGTAATATATTGTATTGAGAAGAAGAAAACATTGCTTATCAACAAACAAGTAACGTGACAGTATAACAAGGCAGAATAAAAATCACCTCTGGTACCCAGTTTCAACTCCAGCTTTCAGAATCATGCCTGAAACAAGAAGTCCAGCAAGAGGATCCAGAAACTGTACTCCAAGAATAGCACCTCCTACAGACAATTTTAGAAATCCAAAACAGTTAACATTCACTGATTTTATTAAAATGTTTCTACCAAAGACCAAAGAGAGAACAATGAGACGCCAGCTATGAACTAAGAAACATGAATCCACTTTTTTTCTTGAGAAGAATCCACATAATGTTTATTTTTTACCCGTAGAATATACAGAATCTATGTTGGTTAATCATATTATGATCATATCTATCCATGGACATTAATTACATCATAATTATTAAAGAGAAGAGTATCATCACAGAAGAAATAAAGCAGAATGATGGGGTTTTTTGTTTTCAATTCAAAGGCCATCTCATAGTGATGCAACTGTCACAATTATAATAGCAATCTAGTTTACTGATACATCTGTTTATGCAAATAGCCATGCGATAACTTATTATTAAATTATTAGGACATGTGAAAACTGTGAAGAGAGTATCAATTCCAGTATACCTATGGAACATGATACCTCTGCAAGATTGATTCATAGATAGGAAATCTTAGAGATAATTATTGTAAACTAGTCCGTCCTAGTCTACCCTTATACATATCCTCTCTTTAAACCTCTCTAAAGGGGTATTCATGAAATTGTACATAGAGAACATTAATACATGAGTGAGGCACTGCCACAAAGAGAGGACAGCAATTTTCATGCCAATTTTGAGATTGTCATGGTATCATAGCTTAGGGTTTTAGGTTTATGGTTTCTTCCCTTTAGGATCGGTATCTGCCTAATTGTGCATAGATTTGGAGAAGTTCATGCTTCTGCTTCTACGATGCCCAGCCAAATAGTGGTCGTCCAATGCCCAGCTGAGTGTGCCCATAGAGTCGCCCAGAGAATCTACTTTAACCTCTCCATCATTTGGAATGAACCCTAGATTTGTCTCTTCAATCACTTATAGGTAACAGAGAAAGACCGTAGAGATCTGCTTTTTCTCCATTCTAGGGTTTTCATTCGAACAAAAACCTTCTATTTCTAGGGTTTGCTTTTCTTAGAGATCTTTATATTGTTCAAACACTTGATTTCTAAATTTTTTGCAGAATCCCTGTTTAGAATAGTTCTATTATTCTGGAGCAGGTTTCCCATAGCTCATCGCCCTTGCGTTGGTCGCTCGCGACTTCATCAAGACTGAGCATGACAATTGTGTCACATACCGGTTCGTCTTGCTGTTTGGGAGCTCGATGGTAAGGTTCAGCTTAAGAATTCTTTTGGTTTCAACGAATCTTGTTCTTGTTGTTTGAATCTACCAAAGTGGGTTGTGGACCACCTATGTACACTTCTTTTTGCCCTGTCTTTAGAAGAAAGAAGGCCCTCAAGGGCTCGTCAATCCCGGTTTATGCAATCAATCCATTAAGAAGCTCTAATCTTTGACTGATTATCTCAATAAAGGCCAAAAACGGTGTTCTTTTTCAATCAGTCTTTGTTTAAGTAGTCCAAGGCTCTTAACCGCCTGTTTGGTAAATTCACTTTACTAGTGAAGTGAGGTGAAGGGTCATTTCAAGAGACAAAAAAAGGAGGGGTCAAATCAAAAAGTACCATATTTCAAAAAATACCTCTACATTTTACCAAAAAAGTCAAAAAATTACTTTTCCATGTCACTAAATGACAAAAGGCATCTTTTTTCAAAAAGAGTTAAAAAAGCTACATTCTCATTTCACTAAATGATAAAAGGCCATCTTTTTTCAAAAAAAGTCAAAAAAGCTACATTCTCGTTTCACTAAATGACAAAAGGCCATCACTTTTTTATTTGACCCCTCTTCTTTTTTTGTCTCTTAATTTGACCTCCACATCATTTCACTTTATTAGTGAAGTTACCAAACAGGCCTGGGTTTTGACAAAGAGCAGGCATCTTACCAGATCGAACAACCTCTTTGGTTTGGTAATCATCTATTCCAGTGAAGAAGGTACTTGCTCAACAAGACCTAGTTTCTTTATTGAATAATGATGGCAAATAAACTATTAAATTTGATAGGAACAATATTTTCTTTGGGAGTTCCATTTTTTGGGGACATTCGCCTTTCCGCTTCGAGCTAATGTGGCTAGAGGAAGAGCATTTCACTAAGCTGGTTCAGAAGTGATGGGAGGAGATAAGGGTGGAGGGATGGGCAGGTCACAGGCTAGCCACAAAATTGAAGTTGTTGAAAATCAAAATGAAGGAGTGGGCAAAGGAGCACTCTGGGGATGTGAAGCACCAAAAGTCTAAAATTCTAGCAGAAATCCAATCTTTAGATGGTAAGGAGGAGAGTGTTCAGCTGTCCTGGGAAGAAGAACAGAAGAAGTTGGACTTAAAAGAAGAGCTACAAGGAAAACTGAGGAAGGAGGACATAAGATGGAAACAAAGATCGAGATGCAATTGGCAAAAGGAAGGGGATTAAAATACAAAGTTTTTTCATGGAATGGCATCTTCGAGAAGGACCAATAGGATAAAAAGCATAATGGATGGGAGAAAAAGGTTGGAGAAAAAAGAGGAGATAATAACTCACATAATAGACTGTTTCCGGTCGCTCTACACTAATGAGGGTTGGGAAAGACCTAAGCTGGGAAATATAGCCTTCAAAGTTATTGGTGAAGAAGAGGCGAAGTGGCTAGAAAGGAACTTTAAGGAGGAGGAAGTCCGTCATGCGGTCTTCGATCTAGCAGGAGATAAGGCTCTAGGCCCAGATGGCTTTCCGATGGCCTTCTTTCAATGCTTCTGGAAGATGGTGAAGAAAGATGTCATGGATTTTGTAGAGGAATTCTCCCAAAGGGTAAGTTGTCCAAAGGCTTGGGGGCATCTTTCATTGTGTTAATCCTGAAGAAGACAGGGGACCTTAGCATCAAAGACTACAGGCCCATTAGTCTCCTGGGATGCATCTATAAAATCCTCACCAAAGTTCTAGCAGGGAGAATTCAAAAGGTTCTGCCAAAGACTATTTCCAATGAGCAAGGGGCCTTTGTAGAGGGAAGGCAAATCTTAGATGACATCTTGGTGGCCAATGAATGTGTGCATTCAAGACTTAAGGAGAGGGTTCCGGGGATCATCTGCAAGCTAGACCTGGAGAAAGCTTATGATAGGGTGGACTAGATCCTTCAGTACATGTTAGGAAGAATGGGGTTTGGGGAAAAAAGGAGGATGTGGATTTAGGAGTGTGTCTCGTCAATTTGGTTCTCTATTTTGGTGAATGGGTCTCCAAAGAGCTACTTCCACGCTGGAAGGGGGCTACGACAAGGGAACCCCCTATCCCCTCTTCTCTTCCTAATTGTAGCAGAAGCGCTGGGAAGAATGATAAAAAAGGCAGTGAACGCAGGAATGTTTGAAGGCTTCAGAGTGGCTAGAAATTCCCAAGTTATCAGCCACTTGCAGTATGCTGATGATACTCATTTTCTGTGGGGCAGAAGAAAATCAAGTTAGAAATGTGAAAGCCACTATCCTATGCTTTGAAGCAGTGTCAGGGCTAAAAGTCAACTTCTTCAAGAGCGAGGCAATTGGTCTACAAACAGAGAAGCTCCTGCTCCTTAAATGTTCAGAAATTCTGGGTTGCAAGATTGGGGATCTTCCAGTTTTGTACTTAGGGATGCCGCTGTGCTCGGGGCGGATTACTAAATCTCTTTGGAACCTAGTTGTGGAAAGGGTAGAGAGGAAGTTGTCTACATGGAAAGCAAACTACCTATCTATAGGAGGAAGGGTAACCTTCATCAAATCTGTTCTCTCCAACTTGCCAGTCTATTATTTCTCCATCTTTAGATGTCCGACCTCAATTATTAAGAGGCTCGAAAGGCTGCAAAGAGAGTTCTTATGGCATGGCACAAGTTGTTAAAAGAAGCTTCACTTGGTATATTGGGACTTCATATGTAAACCAAAGGAAGCAGGAGGCCTAGGAATTAGACCCCTAAAGAAGATGAATCAAGCCCTTCTAGGCAAATGGTTGTGGAGGATTGGAGACGGGTCACAAGGCCTTTGGAGACAGAGCTGGAAAGGAAAAACAACCTACCAAGGCATGGGGGGATGTTCAGGATCCCCCTTGGAATTCATCTGCTATATGGAAAGGAATCCTCTCAGTTAAGAGATTTTTCAAGAAGAACATCAGGTACCAAATTGGATCGGGGGAGAGGATCCTGTTTTGGAAAGATAGGTGGGTAGGTGGGAGAGCGTTGTGTACTCAATTCCCATACCTGTTTAGGTGTGCACAAGACAAAGAAGCAACGGTCAGCTCTTATATGAGCATTATTGGAGGCCAGATGGTTTGGCGTCCCACTTTTAGAAGGAACCTGAAGGACAACGAAGAGTCCCAGTTCATTAACGAAGAGTCCCAGTTCATTGAATAATTTTGCTAGGCTTATTAAAAGTTGGTGGAAAGATATGGTTGTGGAGGGGTGCGCTAGCTTCAGATTATCTACTAAGCTCAAAAAGATGAAAGAAAAAAATCGGAGAATGGGCCAAAGTCCATTTTGGGGATGAAGATCTCTAAAGAGAGCATCTTGAAAGAAATTCAAAGCCTAGGCACCTGTAAAGAATCCAATCTCTTATCTAAGGAGGAAATAGCTAGAAGATTTTTTTTGAAAGAAAGTTTAAAAAAAAAAAAAAAAAAAAGTCTTGCAAGAAGAAATTGAATGGAGACAACGTTCGAGATGCCAGTGGCTTAACGATGGCGGCAAATTTTCGAAGTTCTTTCATGGCTTGGCTTCGAATAGACTAAGAAGAAACAGGATCTCCTACATGATGGATGGCAATATGAGATTGGATTATCAGGAGGACAGCATCATCACATCTTAGATTTCTTCGAGGGCTTGTACTCTAGAGAGGTTTGGGATAGACCCTCTTTAAACAACGTAGATTTTGCTCGATTAAGTGTTGAAATTGTCTTATGGTTGGAAAGAGATTTTGAAGAAGAGGAAGTGAGTTTTGCTGTCTTTGATCTAGAGGGAGACAAAGCACCAGGACCAAACAGCTTTCCGATAGCTTTCTTTCAACGGTTTTGGGACATTACCAAGGTGGATATTTTGAACTTCATGCAGGAATTCCATCAGAGGGGTAAACTCACAAAGAATATTGTGCCTCCTTCATTGCCCTCATCCCAAAGAAGACTGGTGCTAAGTGTATCAATGATTTCAGACTGATTAGTTTGACCAGTAGCATGAATAAAAGTATTGCTAAAGTTTCGGCAACGATGAAGAAAATATTACCCTCCATTTCTCAATCGCAAGCTGCCTTTGTACAGGGGAGGTAGATTCTGGATGGAGTTCTCATCACCAATGAGCGATGCATTCTAGGCATAAGGATAAAATGCCAGGCAATCTACGAAAGCTAGATTTGGAAAAGACCTATGACAGTTGATTGAGACTTCCTTTCTTATCTAATGCAACGTATGGGTTTTGGGGCTAAGTGGTGTGGATGGATGTTGGAGTATTTTTCTTAGGCTAGATTCGCTATATTGATCATCGGATCCCCTCCCGTTCGGTAATTTACCATTTAAGTGAATTGATGTAAAGCCTCAATTTAAGAGACATGAAAAGACTAGAGGGTCATATCAAAAGTACACAAACTCAAAAGTCCCCCTTCTTTTTCAAAAAAAAAGGTCAAAAAGCAAGATCTTCAATCCACTAAATGACAAAAAACCATCCACTTTTTACACAAAAAGTCAAAAAGATTCCTTATCAAGCCACTAAAGACAAAAGACCATCACAACCCCCTTATATGTTATTCTCTCTTGATTTGAGGCTTCACCTCACTTCACTATAACATGTCAAGTTACCAAACGGGAAGTTTTCTTCCCTACTCTTTTTTTTTTTTGAATGGCTACTTTTATTAATAAAAGAAAGCAGTACAAGAGATGAGTACTAACAAGCTAAACAGGAGAATAGGAAAACAGGGGAACATGATATAGAAAGGGCAGAGCCCAAGTACTTTACACATAAGACCTTTCATAAGAAAAGGCCAACTCCTTCCAATGTAACATTATTTGATCTATGGAGTATCCTCTAAAAGACGGGCTAATGGACACCCAAATAAATACTGAAAACTTAATTCTCTCCACCAAGCAATTGATGCAGGATTCTACCACTTCAAATCATCTTCAGTTCCTTTCCTTCCATATTGTCCAAATCACCTCAAGAAATGTCAATCTCCACAAAACCTTCCCTCTAGGGACCCCGATTGGAGCCTTCCAAGCTAGGAGAGACTTAGGGAAGACCCAAGAACAACCAAACCACCCAAGCATCGACCTCCATAACGACTAAGCAATTTTGTAGATTAGCATTAGATGGTCCACTGATACCTCATCTCTAAGGCACATGGGGCAACCATTTACAACTGTCATCCCCCTTCTCCTTAGGTTATCCATAGTACAAATTCTTTTCCTTAGAACCAACCACCCAAAAATAACCACTTCCATATGCTTCGCACCACGCTCCTCTCCCTCAGTCCATTAGATATAGCCGAGAAGAAAGAGGAGACTAAGAAGGTCCCATCTTTTGAGGCGGTCCACACTCCACACTCTTGGGTCCTCCCCTATTTCCGGGATGAACATACCGTTAAGAAGGTTGAGGAGCGAGGTGAATTGAGACTCTTCATTGTCCTTCAGGTTCCTCCAAAAAGTAAGGCTCCAAACCACTTGGCCACCAACTCTTGCCATATATGATTTGACCTTAGCTTCCTCGTCCATCGCACAATTAAACAGATCCCGGAACTAAGTCTCCAAAGTCTTGTCACTAGCCCACCAATCTTTCCAAAAGAGGATCGTCTCCCCCGATCTGATCTAATATTTAATATTCTCCATTAGGAGCCTTTTTACCGAAAGCATACCTTTCCATAACGTAGACGACTTTATTGAGGCTTCCTAAACTACCCACGTCTCGGAAGGTTGCATTTTCTATCCAGCACCTGTCTCCACAGCCCATCTGTTCCATCTCCTATCCTCCACAGCCACTTACCCAGTAGAGCTTGATTCATCCACTTAAGAGGTCTGATTCCCAAACCTCCTTCTTCCTTAGTTTTGCAAATAGAATCCCAATCCACCAAGTGGAACTTCTTCTAGGGGCTATTTCCATACCATAATAATTAGGTTTCTTCCCTACTCAAAAAGGTCTTCATCAGGGTGACCCCCTCTCCCCGTTTATTTTTTACATAGTTGGTGAAGCTCTTGGTAGAATGATTTTTTTCGCTTCAAGCTGACAGCCACTAGTCTTGTGGTTATTCACCTCCAGTTTGTGGATGACACTCTTATCTTTTGTGCAACTAAGGAAGATCAAGTTGAGAATGTAGTAGCTATCCTAGGATGTCTCGAAGCAATTTCGGGTCTCAAAAGTCAATTTCTTTAAGACCGCACTTATAGGCATTTTAGTTGACAAGCAGTCTCTAGATGGGCTTGCTAACATAATGGGGTGCGGTATGGAACCCAGTTGTAGAAAAGGTGGAGCAAAGGTTGGCTTCTTGAAAAGCGAAGTACCTATCTTTCAGGGGAAGAATAACCTTAATCCATTTTGCCTTAACAAACCTTCCGATTTAGTTTACGTCTATCTTCAAGTGTCTGGTTCGATTATTAAACACTTAGAAAAACTTCAATGAGACTTTTTGCGGCAGGGCATAAGTGACAAGAAAAAATTTCATTTAGTTGATCGGAAGTGAGTTTACAAGTCATCTAGACAATCTGGAAGGAAAGGAACTCGCGATGTTTGAAGGGGTTGTTACGAGCGACAAAAGCTTGATAGAGAAAACCAAGTTCCTAGTTGCGTCTTGGGTGCCTATTAATCCATCTTTTAAAGAATACACTACAGAACATATAATGTTGCACTGGAAGGAGTTGGGCTTTTTCCTATGCAGGGCCAAATTAGTTTTGCAAGGGGCCCTTTCTTGTTTTTAGGGGTTTTTTAGTTTTCCTCTTATCTTGTCAATATATCTCTCTTGTACTGCTTCCTTTAGCTAATGAAAGTAACCAATCAAAAAAAAAAGTGAGTTTGTAAGCCAAAAAAGGAGGGTGGTCTTGTCTTTAGACCGTTAAAGCAAATGAATCAAGGCCTTTTGGGGAAGTGGCTTTGGCGAATTGGGGACGATTCAGATAGTTTGTGGAGGCAGATCGTCATGGCTAAAAATAATGTGAGAAGAAATGGTTGGGATATATTAGGGCCGGCTTATAGATTTTCTGGATTGTGGAAAGGCATTGTTTCCGTTATTGCCCACTTTGCTACGCAAATCCAGAATGGGATTGGCTCAGATGAAAATATTCTCTTCTGGCTTGATGTTTGGGTTGGGGGTAGGCCACTAGTGGAGGAATTCCCTGATCTTTTCAGGTGTGCTAGAAATCAATCAACCAAACTTAAAGATTACATGGTCAAAAATGGGAATCAAACTACATGGGCTCCGATCTTTAGGGGAAACTTGCAGGAGTTTGGATTTCCTCTAAAGATGTGTTTTCTCGGTTTCCTCCTTCTCGACCATGTCTGGCATCCCTAATGATGATAATCTCTTTGAAGTTTTGTGGAAATCTAAGGTGCCCCGAGGGTCTAAGCTTTTGGGTGGTTGGTGCTTCAAGGGAACATTCTCACAATGGATAACCTTCGCCGGAGTAAAGTCTTGGGTGAATGCTTGTCCTCTATGTCTCTCAGGTGAGGAAACAGTGGACTACCCTCTCCTTCATTGCTCCATGGCACAAACAATTTGGAATTCAATTCTTAGTTGCTTTGACTAAAGTCAGTTGGGTTCTTCCTTTCTGTATTTGAGATCTTTTTGAAGCCTGGAAGTTTGGATCAGGATGCTCCAAAAGAAAGCTCATGTGGCGTGCTTCTTTTTTTTCAACTATTTGGGCCATATGGAAGGAAAGAAATCAAAGATGCTTTAAAGCCAAATGCTCATCTTCTGCCGCCGTTGTCTCTAGATCAAGATTTATAGCTGCCTTTTGGGTGTTAGTCCTTCCAAGCTTTTGGGTGTTAGTCCTTCCAGTCATTTTACTTGACTGGAGGGAGGTGATCTCTTAATTTTTAAGGGAGGTGCCTTATGACCTCTTCTTCTTTAGTGTTGAGGCATTCTCACATCAGTGTGGGCTCTTTTTCTTGTTTCCTTTTTTGGACGGTGTCCTTTTTTTGGCTTTGTTGGTATTTTTTCTTAGCTTTGCAGTATACCCTTTTTTTACTCTTAAGCATTTGGTTAATACATATTACCATTAAAAAAAACATAAATACACAAAAATGTTATTGAAATGGCTTGGATGTCAGATGCAAAGCCAGTTGATACACCAATGGAGCTAAATGTCTAATATAGCAAGAACAGTGGAGAGCTCGTTCCTCATCCAAGTCTTTACAGATCATTAGTCGGTTGTCTTATTTATAATTTATCTCACAGCAACTCGATCGAGTATTTCCTACGCAGTTTAAATTGTCAGTCAATTTATGTTTGAACCACGCCATCTTCATTTGAGTGTTGTTCTTCATATAATTTGATACCTACATGGATCTTCAAGATGTGGGATTTTATTTTCTAAAGATTTCACATTGCAATTTACTACCTATGTTGACATTGATTGGGCAAAATATCCTCAGACTTATCGATCAAGAATGGGTTGGTGTCTTTCTAGAAAGTTCTCTAATTTCTTGGAAATGTAAAAAAAAATAAGTTAGCGCCTCCAAGTTCTTTACAGGAGCCGAATATTGCTCCACGTCTTCTGCATGCTCTAAAATAATCTGGCTTTGATATTTATTTACAGAACTCAATGTTTCCGTCTTAGCACCTACTCCGCTCTATGCTAACAATAAAAGTGCTATTAAGACTCTCAAATCTAAAATTTCATGAACAGACAGAACATAAAGCCGTTGATTGTCATTTCACTCGTGAGAAGATAAAACTATTACAATCCCTATATCTCATCCCAGCTGCAAATCGTTGATTTGTTTACTAAAGCCATGTCTTGCCATCTTCATAATTTATTGATGTACAAATCGATGCTCTTTGATGATCCACATCAATTTGAGGGGGTGTGAAGAGAATTCCAATTCCAGTATACCTACGAAGCATGATACCTCTACAAGATCAATTCAAAGATAGGAAAACTTAGAAATAATTATTATAAATTAGTTATTCCTAATCTACCCTTGTACGTATCCTCTCTTTAAACACATGTAATTATACATTGAGGATAATTATACCTTAAGGACAATAATATATAAACAAGGCACTCCCTCAAAGAGGTGATGATGCTTTCATGCCAATGGTGAGATTGTCAAAAACAGACATACATAGTAAGATTCTAGGTTCTTTAGATTTTCATTAAAGTTATTGCCTATAGATGACATAGATAGCCTATAGTGGGATTGAAGTAATCATACATATAATGGAACCAAAACTAAAGCTTCACATTAATTTGACTCAAGAAATGTTGACATCTAAATAATAGAGGAAGGTTCCTACCAACTCCAATAAGTGTAACTACAGATGACACTGCATCCGCACGATGATGCCATGCATTTGCTTTCAATAATCCACTGCCTTCCCTTTCTCCAGCTAGTTTCGTAATCCAATAAAGCCTTTTGTATGAAGATGATTATAATTACAAAACTAGAAGAATGGAAACAGGAAAATAAACAGATCTGAAATAAAATGAATTTAGAGAAATATATGTAAGAAGATGAAATGAAAAGTAAAGAAGATGAGCCAATAGCAAGATTGAAGGACCTCCTTGTTGGAGCCCCAAGGTTCTATGTTCGACATTCCTATAAAAAATTAAGTGTAAAGAAGTACTAGGACAAAACTCAAAAGGAAGTGGCATTTATGTAGTTTCATGGAGGGAAATGCATGCCAAAGTGATCTAAAAGGGCACTTAAGATCATAGTTTACAACTTATCACTGATTCTAAGAATCATTGCCATTTAAAATGATCGAAAATTGCAGATTATTATAAACTCAAAAAGTTGTCATTCAATGTGATGGATCATCCAACCAAGCAAAGTAAAAGAAAATTACAATAAGGTTCAAGATACCCAATTTAAGCAGCATAGACAAACTAAGTAGCTTAAGTTAGCTAATTTATGCAGCTTAGATGCATATCTCTACTCACAGGGATATCTTGCGGACATTATTCTAAATTATATACCTGGAAGCCTCAGAAACAGGCAATGCATCCTTAGCACTTATTCATATAAATTGATAAAGCTATGATTTCAGTAACAAGAAACTAAATACTACATACCCTTCTTTGACGCCAATAGATATGAGTGTCATATTCAATGCCAAAATAGGGTGTTCCATGTCAATTCCATGATGGTGTCCACCATGACTGTGCTTATGCTCATGCCCATGGGCCCATGAATGATAAGCTGTATCTGGAGTGGACAACAGACCCTGAAATGGGAAAAAAAAAAAAACTTAAAATACCAAGGAAAGGCATTCAAAGTGAATGCAAACTCATATTGGAATGTGGAGAAAGAGGAGGGGTGGGAGGATAATTCTTTGAGTCCAGGTAATATTGGAATGAAGTAGAAAGAAGCTGAATTCAACATGGAAAATGCTCACTTTTTACGATAAAAATTTCTCGTTCAAAGAGGAGTGAAAGACCATACCATCAGAACATCTACAGTATGCCATGCAATGCCTCCAGCAGTTGCCAAAAGCATGCAAGAAATGCCAAGGGCTCCTAAAGTCTCAAACTTGCCATGGCCTGGATAGATAGAGAGAGGAACAAGAAATCAGCACTGTTAAATAGATTCATGATACATTAGCCATGAATTGCTATTGACAGAAAACCAAACGGATTGTGTATATGTTTCCAACCGAGCACTTCCAATTAGTCAGAGGCCCTTGGAAAATAGCCTGTTTTATGTCAGTAGCTTCAAGAGAAAGTTTAATCATATTCTCTATGAAGATGGACCCGACTTTATGAGAATTTTATTTATTTATTTAGGGTTATATTATATAATCCTCTGAGCAGGATGCTTTGCCACCCCTGATCCCCTTGAGTAAATTAAGACCCCAGGACTTGTTACAAATTCCAATGCCACTTGTCCGTATCCCATTTTTGTTCTCTTTCTTTTGAAGTAATAAGCATATACTAAAAGGACACTCACCTGTAACCGTATTAGGAACCCCAATCCCATAGAGGGGTCTGCTATGTCCCAGCCAAGTCACAACAGCTAAAACTTGCTGGTTTTCCTTCCTTTCCTCGCTTGTATGCAGACTCATTTCATGAAATGGCTAAATGCATCAACTTACTGCAACTTTTGTAATGTACAAGCTATTCATATGACCTTCAAATTTTGAACAATAAATCATTATGTTATCCAGCTAAATTTCATTATTTGTATTGCCGTCAAAAGCTTTCAAACAAATACCCTAAATGCACCAGAATCACACAAATCACAGAGCTTCTTTTTGGTATGAAAGTTCCCAAGTGTTTTTTTGTCTAATGCTTGTCATATTACTAACTAGCTTGACCACCCGTGCTTAGATGCAGGCATTTACATGCATAAAAATAAAAATTATTTAGTGGTAGTGGTACGAGATTAAAATATTAAAAATATAATTAGTTTTATGAATTAGTCATAATTAAATTTTTACTACTGTCATTTTCAAAGATTAGAAAATAAAGGAAACAAAGCAATGTAAAATTTTATGTGAAATAAGACAAGAATACAAATGTAAGGAAGAAGAAGCCAAAATTAAAAGAAGAAAAATAGAAGATAGTGTCAATAAGTGATAAAAAAAGACTTGTTTGAGATGGTTTGGACATATCCACTATAAGCCAACAACAAAGCCAGTAAGGAGAAATTTCTCTATGCAAGCTGATGGCCCATCAAGAAAAGGCCGTAAGCAGAAGAGAACATGGATATAAGTACTAAGGATAGATCTGAACAAGTGGAATCTATTCAAGGATTTAGCCTAGGATAGACCGGAGTGGCGAAATAGAATTCATGTAGTTAACCCCAACATAAATGGGACAAGACTATGACGACGACGACAACGATGATGATGATGAATTTAAGAATAGGTGCCAAAAATTACAGAGGAAAAAGATTTTGCAGCTCTTCCCAAAATATAGAGAATAAAAGAAAATACATGCAATAGAATCAAAATGTCTATTGTAAGTTTCTAACTGATGTCTGCCTAAAACTTGAAGACTAGGCATGTTTATGTAGCGTCAATGGAAGATCCTTGAGAAGAAACTTATTTTTAAGTTCGTGTTGGACCACCGTTACATTGATTTCTTGTAAACACAACCTATGGTGGGGTGGTGGGGGTGCAGGGGTAGGGGCCCCCAAAATCTTCTGAAAACCTTAGTTTCTTTTTGACAGATGGCCACCTCTTTCTTTTCTTACACAGCAGTCCCCCAAGAAGAATGTCCTTGGTCCACCACTGTGCGTCCTCATATGATTAACAATTACATTAATGGTTATAAAGACAGGCTACTCATCCACTTCTTGAGATTTATGTAGTAGAAACTAGGTACAAAAAAATAATGACCATAAGGGTGTTCTTTGTCCTTAGGAGCGCTTCCAGCTTTAAATGACCACAAAGCAACGCCACTAAGAACCTGCGAAATAAAGATATAATGGCAATGAGCACAGAAGTGTACAATTAGAGGTTCATGACAAACATGTTGATTTATAAGGATTCTTAAGGTCACGCGAAACAAAATAATAATAAAAAAGGCCACACATTTGACAAAAGAGTGCAGAATAACTGAAACAATGGTTACATATACAGTTGTATACACAAACACACTCTCTTTTATAGAAAAGGCAAAATCACAGTCCATAATGCGAGGCAAAAACAACAAAGGGGTAATATGGAGCGTCACTTTGATTGAAGGGACAAGTTACCCAGACTTGAAATGGAGCTAAATGTTAAGCAATGAATAAAAGGAAAGATGACAAGGTGCATGTAGCTGACTGCTGACATGCATATCATGAAATCGATGGGTACAACCCCTCCCCAAGTAGTAATGAGTGAAGAATATAAAACTCACAAAGCCAACCCCAAACATATGGTAAGGCTTTTAATGATGATAGTGCAAAACAACAACAACAACTATGACAATGATTAGTTGTAAAAATTGTTGAGAGACTGCGAGAGCCAGCAAAGTCGGGCTTTTTCTCAGGAATTCAACTTTGTTCCCGCCATATGCCACGATGCAACAAATTGTCTTGTACAAAACAAAAATCAATATCTTAAACACAACTATACACTTCTGTTCTAGTAAGTAACAGCACAGATAAGGAAAACTAAAAGGGAAGGGAGCTCTACAACAATGGGTCATCAAATTTCACAAATGACGCTTTTGGAGACTCCAAATCACCAAAACTCGATAGAATAAAACACTGCAGCTCAGAAATGGAGAACCCCATTAAAGGGAACACAATTGTTCTTCATTTCTCCAAATCACACCAACCCATCAGAATCCAGCAACCACGATTTCCGACACCCAATCTCACTAACAGAAAGAAACGCACTTTTCCTAAAGTGATGAATTCCAAGAATCTCCAACAAAAGGGTGTTTCTACTTACAATGTCGGAGACGGAATGAGCTGCGTCTGCGATGATGGCGGTGCTGCCGGACAAATAGCCGGTGACGGCCTTTCCAGAAGCGAGAAAGATGTCGGCAGCGAGGCCCAATCGGAAGACTCTTTCGCCCTCCATGCCGTGGTGGTGGTGGTGGGAGTGGCCTACATGCCATCTCCTGGTGGTTTTGGAGTGGTTTTGGTCGGAGGGGGAGTCGATGGGAAGAGGGAAGAGGGAAGTTAGGGAATTTCTGATGGGCTTTGAGGAGATTCTTGAAAGGTGGGATCTGTAGAAGAGACTGAGATTGGGGTATCTAAAAACCATTGGGAGGAGATGGGGTTTTTGTCTCTTGAATTAGGGCTTTGGTTTTGGATTTGCTTTGAGTGTTGTGATTTGCTGCGTAGAGAGAGAAAGAGAAAAGAGAGCTTCGGTTGCTGAGGAGCATGAGACGGTTTGTGTAGAGAAACCTGCGATTTTGGAAGAGCAACGCGCAGATACTAATTCCAGCAGAACAGCTGATCTTTTTGGGCCCATTTGTCAACCAAAAAAAGAGAGGGAGATTTTTAAAAAAAGTATATAACTTTTGCCTCATTCTCAAAAAAATACACAAAAGTTTAAATATTTCAATAGACCATGAAAGTTTTCCATATTTCATTCAAAAGGATTTTACCGAAAATTTTATCACAGGTGGCCGTTGCACGAAGAAGGGAATAGTAGTTTGGACTTACAAACGGGGTCTGTCATCCGATTTAAATTTGTTTTTTCTTTTTTTTTTTTACTTTGAGAGGAACGAAGTTCCGACTCCTCTAAGCAACAGGAATAGATAGATATAAGGTTGTCCTTTCCTTTGGTGTTTATTCTCCGGCGATGAGACTACTGCAAGCCTGCCAATCTATGATCAAAACTGTATCATTTGATTCTGCATATCAATGGAACTCATAATCACCCCCCCCCCCCCCCCCCCAATTGAAAATGAATAGGTAAGCTTGAGTGTGGTGTTTGTAACTTAGAACTGGAGATTTCTCCAAAATATGGGATCTTGGGAGGTGGGGTTGATAAATTGAAAAGTGAAGAAGATGATTGAAGAACTAGATCTTTGGTGACCCACTCATCTGCCAAGAAGACAGAAGACGGTTGGGTGTTGAGGCTCGACACTTTGAGGACATATGAGAGGGAGAGACGTACCTTTTTGAAAGATTGATCCACTTACCTGGCCATGTCCAAAATCCAATTGAAAATCATTTTGAAAGGAAGCTCGCCCCCTTCATTCTTGCCCATCAATTGATGCCACGTTCCGGGCAAGATCTCCAAGGTCTTGTCTTTGTTCCTTGCCATTTCTAACACCCTCCGTACATAACTAGCATCACAAACGGCACCATTTTCTCCATGAACTTATCGAACACCCCACACATTGCTCTACTCAGGATCAGGCCACTCCATTCAGTCTTCTGGATGAGACAAATAAGTAGTGCAATGGACTGTGCAATAGACAGGGGACAACGTGCAACGCTAGTGTCGTTGCTCTCAAAGTTAAAAAAACAAAAAAAAAAAAAAAAAAAAAATGGGTTGACGTACCTTTTTTCATGTAGCCCAAACTACTATTCCCTTTTTTGTGCAATTGCCACTTGAGATGAATTTTCCAAATAAATCCTCTCCTTTCAAGCAAATACTCCCTCGAGAAAATGACAAAAATACCTTGATGTCATCTTTCAAAGTTTTTCTTTAATAAATAATATGAGAGAAATGATCAAGTCCAACTCAGATGAACTAATGTGGCACACTTCAAAAAATCAAAATGGCTGGTTTTAAAGAGGAACTAATAGGATGTGAAAATTGGTAACAAGAAGGCATTACTACAATGAATCACTATCGACAACACTCTACTCTTTTTTTTTGTTTTTTTTTTATATATATACTTTTTTTACTTGTGCAGGCCTCGTGATCATGATTTGAACCATCCAAACTCTTTAAAATGACAAATACACCCAAGAGGTCAAAATTGAATCATTAATATATGGAGTTGTTATTCGCACATCCCTCATTGCTCCTTGTACATCCATCAATGAAACCCCTCAAAGAAATCCCCAAACTACACCTGTCCCTTTTATTGCCCGCCGCTCACCTCCGCCCTCTCTCTCTCTCGTTGTCTCTCTCCCTCTCATTCTCCCTATTTCCCTCCCTCGCCCTGCTCACCCCCAAGTCCATCCCCCCCCTCCCCCCCTCCCCTCCTCCCCTCCCCTCCCCTCCCCCCGACATGATTGCTGTTCATCTCCATTCGGCCCTCAAATGAGAATGTTGTTCAACCCTGATTGCCCTGAAGGGCCAAACAATATCATCTTGTTCGGCCACCTAAGGAAGCCCTAAGGAGCCAAACGGGAGAGGGACGACAATCAAGGAGAAGGAGAGGGAGAGGGAGGTAGGCGCCATGTGGAGATAAATGAGAGGGACAGGCATAGTTTGGGGAGTTCCTAAAATTGGATGTGTGAGGAGTAATAAGGGATGTGCTTACAGCAACTCCTTTAATTCATCACAGATTTTGAGATATCTGTGAAAAAGTCGCAACACTAAGTGCGGTGGTTCTAAACTTCATTGGCGCCACTTTCACTATCTAAATTATTAATTATCTTTAGAGCGCCAAAAATGACTAGGGCTTGCAGTTTTATGTTATATAAATCCACACCGATTTCAACAAAATTAGTTGGATTTCAACCCGATTAGATCATCCTATCCCTTGATTTTATAAATATATAGTTTTGTAATCTTCTAGCCAAAGATTTCTTTGAGCTTAATCCAATGGTGGATAAAAGACTTGATGAGATTGAAATTGGGCCAGGCACCAGATTTGGGGAGATCAGTCTGAATTCTGAAGCTCAACATTTCTCCTGGCAAGTGTCAAAGGGTCAAACCGAAAACCATGCTGCTAAAATCACTAGAGCTGCACGGTAACACAAACTGCTCCATCGTCTCTCTCTCTTTCGTGCATATCGAAACTACAAAGTGAGGTTTTCTATGTAAAGCTTTCGTACCTGTTTCCAGACGACTTGAGCTTTATCGAATCGGATTCCCGAAGCGCCACGTTTTTAGGGTTAGCGTACGATTCCACATACACTTGATTTCGGCGTATATCCCATTTCTCAGGCGAGGAATGGGGCAGGCATTACGTCGGGTCGCCGGAAGATCCCGGAGTTCGACTCTCGAAAGGCCGCCGCCGCCACCTCCTCCTCCGACGAACATTGAGCGGCGGCCACGTATCGTCCCATCCGAGCCTCGCGTGCCGAGATCGGACGGCGGAGACCGACCCGCAGCCTCCAATCCAGGTGAGTGAAACACAGCATTTCGATTGATGCAACTAAAATTCTTTCCTTTTTTGTTTTTGTTTTTGTTTTGCGCGTTTGGATGTACCCAAAATGCTAGCGATATTTTGTGGGGCGATTGTTTTGGTTGGTGGAAATGTGAGTTCTAAATCCGCTAGCTGCCAATTGAAACCGATTGCGATTTGGGTTACATCCAAACAGCACAGTTGATAATTTTTTTTTAGTTTTTGTTAACACCCTTCTGCTTTGGAATGTGAATTGTGAATCAATAGTAGAATTGATATTGATAGCTGCGGTGGTTGGCATCATCTTAATTTGGCAGTAATGTTGGATATGCCATCGGGTTGTTAAGAATTTCTGTAATGTCTGCATTGCAGAAGGTTGATTTTATTGTTTCCTTCAACACTACAGTGATGCTTTTGGAGATTGGATGTTGTTATTTAGATGATATTAGTTAAGGTGGAGTGTGGTCTGTGGACCGCTTTAGTGAGCTTGGGCTGGGGATAAGTTTATGTTTTTGCTGAACATAGTGATACATTGAGTTTTAAGGGCATTTTTCTCACTCATGTGATCATCAACTTTGGTCCTTTTGAGTATTAAGGGCTTGAATTTAACAGCAGCAGCAGCACAAATATCTTAACTCACTATTATTGTAGCCATCAGTATTCAATTGTGAGGCAACTGTTGGTATTGTAACTTGTAAGGAAATCATATAAGGAGTCTTTGGTGATGATGCACATTTTTTTCCCTGAGTTTTGAGAGGCAAGTGAGTTGACACTAGCTGCAGTGGCCTGCAAGAGGATGTGGTGAATTCATGTCTTTGTATTTTTATAGGGGCTCTCGTCCTCTCTCGCATGGGCAGAAGTCTTTTTATGTCATGATAAAAATAAAAAGGGAAAAGAAGAAGCTCTGGAGGAAAGGAACCACTTTACTTCCAAGATATGAAATAGGAGTGTGCTTGCGGTCGTCGGGCTTTGTGATGTTAGCTATTCCTTTTGTAGGTCTTGAGAATGATATCAAGTGATTTGCTTTTGAGATCAAGGTTAGTTACTTCTTAAATTATTATTTGAAGGAGTATTGAGAGCTCTCGAAGCTATCATCATTTCACAATGTACTGCAATGACTTTGTATTGGCAATTTGAGTTTGTTTTTCCAATTGTTGATACCTAGTGATACTTAATTAGGACATTGGTGCAGTATGATTATTGCTTTTATGTGTGCATTCCAATCATATTGAGATCATACAAGATATGTGTCAAGGGATTGTAGCAAGTGTAAAAACTGCGTGGTAAGATGACATAGTTCCATGTTGGCGTTGGATTGCACCAAGGGTGTGCTTGGAGCTCTTATTTATTTTTCGTGGACGTGGACCACTGGATGGAGTTGTTCAGGACGATGTTCCTTTATGGGCAAATGGAAAGTGGGAACTTTAGAAAAAAAAAAAAAGGTTTTTGTATGGTATGGTACAAAAAATAGTTGAGCAATGAGAGTAGATAGGAGGATTGGGTCAATTTGAAAACAATGTCTTGCTGCAATGTGTCATGTTATGATTCTTGGGAGCAACTGTAGAACAAAATGGAGAGTACTACAACAATATTATAAATAGAATTTTTGGAAGGTGGGCAAAGTGGAGACAAGCTTGTTGCCGCTATGTGATTGCTGAGTATCACTTTGATTAAAAGTTTTGTTTTCAAATAAGATTAAAGGGCCAATCTTATAAGATAATTAGACCTGCGTTATATGTGGAATTGAATGTTGGTAACAAAGAAATGACAACATGACGAAATACATGTGACTGAAACGTGGATGTTACATTTGATATTTGTGTTCATCATCATCAAAGCCTTGTCCCAACTATGTTGGGGTCTGCTACATGAATTCTGTTTCTCATTCTAAGTTTGATATTTGTATTAACAATTAAAAATAGCATCAGGCATGTTTTGATAAGAGGAAATTTGTGTGTGGCTCTAGTACATTACAAAATAAGGAAATATCGTTGGAGACAGTATGGGCGTGTTTTAGAAGACTGGAAACAGCCTAGTGCAACTGAGTCAGGTGTTAAAACTTACAAGTATACGCTACTAAGACAAGGGGGAGGCCAAAAAAAACTTGAAAGAGAAGCGACATGTTAAGTTTTCCTGGCTGACCTAAGAAATGATGATTGGTAAAGAAGAAAATACAATCGTAACCCAGATAGGTCAGATACAACTCTAATAATGACGATGAAATAATAAATAATAAGTATCTATCCCCAATCTTGTATCCTGATTCTGGCTATTGGGTAATGTCTTCTAGTAGTGACGTTATTTTTGAGAAAATTTCAGTCGGGGAGCTACAATGTGATTTGTCCAGAGGGTTATTCCCTTCTTATGTTGTTTCTATGAAATGGCTTTGACCTATTTCAAAACACACACACCCCCCCACCAAAAAAAAAAGAGAGAGAGAGAGAGAAGAGAAAAAGGAAATAGTTGTTCCCAAAACTATGTAACCTCTTTATGTATTGCCACAAGAATCCAATTTATAACTTTCTTCTTACATGTATGTGTACATCCCTTTTTTTCTCACGAATGATGATAATTTTATGAACGGAGACATGGTACAAACGGAGCATCATCCACACAACAATGTGGATCAAACTCTAAAGTGCCAAAGAGCCAAAACATCAACAATGACAAATCCATAGAATCAAACAATAGATAAACAAGCTCAACCCCAATTTGGGCAATTGATCACCTTCATCATTAGCATCCTACATGTGGACAAAAGGCTAGGAATTATACTTAGGTTGTGAACTTCTTAAATTGCTTAAGCATATCTCCAAAGAAAACCCCTACGTTAGATGCCATCAAAGAGCACAAGAGCATTCTCCTTCAACTGCATGTGATGTAGCACGTCTAATAGTCAAATGAACACAAAAAAAGTTGGAATCTCATGGCACAAACATCAACTAGGAATAGGTAGAAAATATGTTTGTAGAAGATTTTCAAAATCGCCAACACTAGCTGGTGCTAGATTTCCTCTCGAACTCCTATGAAACTTAAGCTTATGATAGGTTTCAAATCGGGTACACAATCAAGAGGAGGGAAATCATTTGCAACCTCTACCACACCATTTCCGTAACAGCTATATTAAAAACCTTGGGATTTAACTAATTACAAAGGATAAGTGGAGCACCTTGAACTTGCAAACGCTACCCAAAGAGCTAGTCAAGCTGGGTTTGGCTGTTCCCATTCTGATTATGCCTTTTTTTAAAGTAATAAGAAACAATAGTGGTGTTTTGATGTCTGTTTCCATGTCAAGTACGTTTCCTTCCCCCCTCTTATCCCTTCCTTCCCGCCACCCATTTTCTGGATTTCGATTCTTTACACAAAGCAAAAATGTAGGGTACAATGCACCAGAGGAAATGTGCATTTTGGCGCAGCCTGGATCCGTGATCGACGAATCGATCAATCCCCCGAAGGATTGATCGAATCCAAGAATGGATTCCGAAAACTAGAACACACTCACAATTATGGGAACAACCATATGGAAGAGAAACTCAGAGAAAATCCTTGATTAATTGATAATAGCATGAATTACAATGAGGAAGTCCACCCATATATATAGAGTAGGGTCAGCCTTCTGTAACTTGGACACCAAGACTTTCTTAAACAATAAAGGAAACTAAATCACTAGAATTGCCTGACAATCCATATTAAATAAAACTCCTAATTTTAAATACTTCTAAATAATTCAACTCTTTAAACAAGATTCCTAATTAAATGGATGTCCCGTTGGGTTTATGGATTGGGCCCCCAATGGGTTGGCCGACCCATGGTCTTCCTGCATCACATTTTCAACTGCATAGTTTATGTACGAAAATGTGTTTTATTCCAAGTAATGAGAAAGGTATTTTGATGGAAATTCAAACAAAAATGTAGTGACAAATCAGATTTGCGAGTTTATGGATTCCCATCAAAGCATATTCAAATATTGTTTTGTTTATTCTTTCCACAAAACAAAGCAATCATAACTCATAACAAGCTTCCCCTTTTCCTTGAAACCTAAGGGCTCATTTGAGAAGCGCGTCACAACCCAATGGCAAAGAGGTGTCTCACTATTGTAGCTGCCTAGGGATCAATCCCTGGGCGGGTAGGCCTTATTGTAGTCTTCCCACCAGTAGTTCATAGTAGCAAAAGAGGAAAGAAAAAAAAAAGGCCCATTCATTGAAACGTGATTATATGCAACTATGGTGCACCCATTTCTCTTTACAGACAAAGCTACTTGACTATGGAGGACATGCTGATCATCATCAGCATTTTTCAAACACATAACACGCATGAAGTTCTCTTCCTTAAATTATTGATTATTAAATCTTCTTCTGTAAAAGCAAGCAAGTGAATGCCAATACTCTGTGAGGAACAAGAGTATCTTAGATAGTTCAATATAGGAAGATCAAGTGGAAGGAGTCCATGACCATACATATTCATACCAAAAGATTTAGCCTTACTAATTTATGGAGCCTCGGCATCTGCAACTCTCTCTCTCTCTCTCTCTCAGTGACGTGGGTATCTGCAATTGTAACTCATTGAACTTATGATTATTCAAATTTCACAAAGATTAAAAATACACTTGGCCGAACATAGAATATTATAACAGTGACACTGTTGAAGAGGTAAGATGACTTAAAATTGCATCCTTGTGGTCACGATGATAACCTATCAGTTGTGCTCCTGCAGAGGCAGAGAAGATGGTGGGCAATCAGCATGGTGAGATGGTGTTTTTTTTTTAGACCGGAAAGAAGACAAAGTAGGTTGGAGGATCCGAGGATGTGTGGAGTGGTTGACCAGGAATGGTCAGAGAGGCAGAGACCTGCTGGAGTTAAGCAAAGCTTGGTGAATGCCAAGAGGTTGTCCAGTAATGGCTGAGAGGACAATGGGTTCTGAGGTAGGATACAACCTTAGGCTAGGGTGACTGAATGGTGCGGAGATCAGTCTGGCAGCATGATTATCAAACCAATGGAAACAGGGGTAATTGGTTGCAGATCAAATCGATGGCTGAGTGAAGATGGACCAAATCATGGTCAAGCTGTTGCATGTTTATAAGTTTTCTTTTGGAAATAACTTTGGAGTAGGAGTTGTGATAGAAATTAATGAAAGCGTCTTCCTTTTACTTTTGGAAGATCTTCTCCAACACTGAATTTCTAATGCTTGTATTCCTTTTTTTTTTTCAAAAAAAAAAAAAGAAAAAAGAAAAAGGAAGAAGGCACATGCACCTCAAGGTCATGAAGGGCTGCTACACATTTTGAGATATTTACAGCACGTACGATAAAACTACACCCACCCACCTGAATTAAAAAACACTGGGAAGGCTTTTTTGTGGACTCATGGAAAATCAAGCAAAAAGTTGCTTTCCTTTACAAGAAATGGTCTGCACCAAAATATGGAAAATGAAGTCCGTGGAAAATCGAACGCTTATATGTTCCTTTTTTGCGGAAATGCATTACACAAACATGCCCTTAGAGTTATGAATTTAGACTACCATTAAAAAAAAAAAGTTATGAATTTAGATTATCTTGATTTTTAACAATTTGAATGTAAAAAACTTCCTACTTGTTATCTCTTGCAAGAAATTTTGTTTCCTTTAAAGAAGATCTTTTGCTTTTGGTGAGACGAAAGTTCTATTCGAAGAAAATAAAGTACGTGGTTTTCCTTTCAATATTAAATACCGTTGGTTGCCGAATGCATGGGATTGTAGATCATTCATATATGATGAATAATTCTATTTTATGTATTGTTCATGACCTTGACCGCAACTGTTCAAATTGTTTTCAATGGAATGAAAGATCCAATGCAAGTTCCATATTGATTCCCAGGAAATGTGCAATCGCTTTTGGTGTGGTAAATGATAATTTAGACGGCATTTTATTGTTGTTTTTGTTGTTTGAATGGTAAGACAATTGAATTGCAACAATGAGCATCTTCCAACTGTTATACTGGATTTCATTAATGTATAACTATGAATGTTAACTAGTTGCTTTTTCTTTGTTGACATTCTTTTTGTGTATTTCTCTTTGTTCTAGATGATATCTTGGGGTTAAGAGGTGACAATGTCCTTGAAGAACGAGACCCGGAATATGATGCTATGCTTAATAAGATGCTTGGGAGAGTCACCTCAAAGCCTGGAGGGAAACTCGAAATGGGTGAGGTGAGGTTATTAAAGGCTGTGTGGGTATTTGTCTTTCAGTTTGCTATATGCCACAAACAAATGCTGTGGACATATGGTACCACCAATAGGTTATTTCTCAATTTAGATCTTCACACCTATTTGTCCTTTATAGTGTCCTTAAAATTGATTGCTCTTTCACTTATTATATTCAAGGGAATTAGAGTACAGTTGTTATTTGCTCCGTTCTCATTGTGACAGAGTTGGTTATCTTTTATTTCTTTTCTTTTTTGCTTAAATCTTTTATTTCTTTAACTGGAGATGGAATGCAGCAAAGATTGACCAATCAATCATTCAATGGTTTTTTTTCTTTCTTTCTTTTAGAAATAAATTTGTATCAGCCATTCAATGATTGGTTGATAAGTTTCTGCCATCAAGGTCATGGATTTTCTCTTCACCAAAAAAAAAAAAAGGTCATGGATTGTTTGGGATGCAGCTCAAGTGTTGCTAACATTAGTCTAGACCCCACAGAGAAAATGAGAATAGTTGGTGTTGAAATACAAAATACGCAGTCCACTATGAATTTAAATTGTAAAATTTGCTTCAGTTATCAGTTGTGTGCACCATGATGATTAATTAAATTTCTGACACTGAGATCCTGGCCACCTATTTTGTTGAATATTGAAAATTTCTGTACTCTCTCTTGACCATGGTCTTAGATTATCAGCGAAGTCTAAGTCGACTCAGTCTCTGCAAATACCGAGTCGAGCCGCCCCTTAAGTCTTTCCAGCCTAATCTTTTGGAGAAAGAGCCAAAAGTTAATATTTTCCTCCTTTTTCTTGTGAGAAGATCTTAAGGCTTTTGAGGTCCTTTTGCACTGATTTAGGAATATCAAAACCATATGTTCTAAAAGATCTAAGCATTCGTCCCCTAGCTATAACTCGGCTGGTAAGGAGCGTGAGTGTGAGTTAGAGTTTCCAAAGTAGCAAAAAGGAAAAAAAACGAGACAAAAGAAAGAAATAAAGAAAGAAAGAAAGAAGATTGAAGCATTCAAAGACAAGAGGTAATGTTATTCAGATGGATTGATTGGTTCAACTCAGTGAGTCAACTCGACTTGAGAGTGAGTGAGTCATCTCCAAACTTCGAGTTTAACGCCTTGCTCTTAACTTTCTATTTGCCAGTCACTAAAATAAAATAAAAAAACCCTCTATTTCCTAGTACCAATGGAAAATGCTTATTTTCTGGCTGCCAATGACCTTTTAAAGTTCTCACATGTGATATTTTCTAATGATGCATTATCTATGGTTGGGCTTGTCCTATCAACAGTTTTGACCATTGAACCGTGGGCATCACCTGTAATAAGTATTGAAACTGAGGAAAATGTACATTTTCGTGAGTTAACTATTATAATACCTCTTTTTCCAGATTGAAAAATAAGAGCAATACCTCGAACAAAGTTCTCTTCATGTTCTGATTTTTCTTTTTCAAAAAGTCATTTTACAGGTATATTAGATGGACTGCCATAAGTATATGGCCATTTGTTAAACCCTCTTGGTGAAACTATTATACTTAAAGCGAAAATCAAGGTCTATTGTTTCTGCGTCTAATCATATGATTTTTTTTATAGTCTCAATGTAGTGGATTTTCCCTGCCTTTGGTGCAGGCTTTTATCGTAGAGAAGTACAATAGACCTTTGCCAAAGCTGCGTACTTCTAAGGCAGCAGGCCATGATGAGTTAAAACCCACGCCCCCTGGAACCCTGAATACTGCTCAGCTGCGGCATATTCTCCTCCTACATCTAGGCAAGGCAGATGATCATGATGGGCCTATGGATACTCACCATATTGCCGAGAAGTTCAAAATAGATGTGGTTGAGGTGGAGAGAATCTTGCAGTTTATCTCATTGCCACCAGAAGACATTGATAAAAAGGCGACAGAAGATGACAGGTAGAGTGCATTTCTTCATTATTCAAGGCTCTCTTTTGTTAATTTGCATTTAAGGCAGATTCTCAATCGGTTTTAATACAATCAAAATAAATCTGGTGCAGGTCTGACAAGAAGAACCCTTGAAGATGGAATCAACTGCTAAACTGTCAAAGATCACACATGTAGCTGATGACATCTAATTAGGGATTTTTGTATGGGCGGATTTTCTCAACAAAATGAATGAGAGGCTAATGAGTCAGTTTTCTTTAGTTTTCTTAACCATGCATACCTTTATTAAATGTTGCATTTGGATGCTCTGGATCACAAACAGACAATGGCAGGTATGTTTCCTGCATTATTTAGCCCAAAATTGATAAAGATGCTGGTCACTGACATCTATTCTGGGTGGAAAAGGCAGAGAAACAGTATCCTGCCCAGTGCAATTTCCAGAGACTATACCATATAGTGGATAAGTATCCTGTGTGCTTTATCCCAAAATGCTTGTGATTTGAGATATATGCAATTGCAATTGCTGAGGTGCTGTTCAATAAGCAGTCATTTTTGTTTGCTTAGATTTTTTGTATTCATAAGTTAGTTTGGCAGCACAGGCCTTCAAAATTGGATCATTATTTATTTATTTATTTTTCAATTAGGTGCTAAATTGTTAATTCCCGCATGTAATTAGGTGATAAGGGGGGTCTTTTTTTCTCTTTCGAGGCTCCGATGGTGCTTACCTTTGATTAATTGCCTGTGATTAGTTCTATTGTCCAGAACCAGTCAGATATTGCATGGATAATCTTGGTTTGAAGAAACTTTGAAGTGGCCCCCATTGGCTTGGATCACCAATCCATGGGCCCCACCTGAACCATGTAACCGCACATGTCCTGAACAAAAGAAGATGCTTCCTAGATATGGGATTAAAATCTCCATAGCAAGTTGGTGGACTAGGCTTTAGTGATGATGATAATAGCTAGTTTGTGGATTAGACTTTGATGATGATGATGTTACTACGCTAGATGACTCTCGTCTTCTCCTTTCCCGGCTTGTAACCGTGCCAAAGCACCTGACCAATATGGCCTTTTGGCGTACTATTGCATGTTCCAAACTTCTCTGAGGTAGGTAGGGATTATGACCTTATTAGGCATAAAAGATGTCTTAGTAGTTCAGATTTAACATGATTGTGCTAACCATGTGGCTGTTTGATCAGTTCCCTGCATTAAATGGCAGTTGAGAACCAAGCAATATCTCTAGATTCGAAGGATATCCTTTGACAGCTCATCATTATCAAAGCTTTGGCCCAACTATGTTGGTGTCGGTTATACGAATTTTGTTTCTTCATTCTGATTTATCTTGAGCCAAATCTTCGGATAAGTTATACTTCTTCGTAACTATTTTTATCATCTCCATTTATGTCCTCTTTGGCCTACCCTTTCCCCTACTTGAGCCATCAATCTTCATAGCCAAGCTTTTCCTTACCGGCTACGTTGAACATGCCCAAACCATATCAAATGAGTTTCTCTAATTTTATCCCTTATTGTTATTATCCATAAATGCTCTCGAAAGTGCTCATTTTTAATTTTTTCAATCTCATGGTTTCAATTCTCATAGTAGTTTCAGCTTTCTATATGCCCATTGAAGTTACAGACCATATATTCCATTTTTTGTACAATTTATTTTAAAACTTTGGATTTTAAAGTCTCCCGCCATCTCTCAAATTTTACATTCACACCATTCATCTACAACACATTATCATTTGCAAACAGCCTGCACCAATGTATTTTTTCTTGAATATGAGTGGTTAATTCATCTATAATCAGTGTAAAGAGATAAAAGCTTATGGATGATCCTTGATGCAAACCTATTCATGTATTATAACTATTTAGATGAGTTTATTTGATGGCCCAAATGGTATCTTAAGTAGCCTCGCGAGGGCTAAAGCAGGGATGGTGTGCTTTTAGCAGACAACTGGGATGGCCCACTTTTCATTTAGAATACTAATTTACTAGGGCCTTTTCTCTGCATCCCGTCAGGGCTAAGGGGCGCGGGGCCTTTCTGCGCACGGATACATAAGATTTGAAAGTCCTCGTGACGAATCCATGCATAAGTTTTCTTAGCCTTATGCACCAATATTGATTTATACTCTTTTTGTTTTTTCTATTGGAGTTTTCAATTCTTTAGACTAGACTAATCCCTTTGGACCCAGAGGAAAGTCGGGTAAACTCTCCTGTAGACCCAGTGTGGTAGTACAGTTTCGAACCTACATCTTTTGGGTGCAAACCGTAGTCTTAGGCCAACTGATCTACTCCTTGGGGTTAATATTGATTTATACAAATCCTCAGTGAGGAGTTACATATTCCTCATATTTGAAACATGCATTCTAATTGAAAATTAAAGTAGCTCAAAATGAACCCCAGTACCTAAATTTTACTGCAGTAGAAGTTGAGCTTATTGGCTTCTTGTTGTATTGAGCATATGATGAATAATGTAATTAATATAATTACATGCCTTATTAATCATTTATTAATTAAAATTTTCATATTATAGTCACTGCGATGGTGGGTCTAACCCAACCTCAATGGATCCCATTAAATAGAAGAACTGATACTGCTCACTGTTGCTTCCTTATCCCGATATGTGGTGTAGTCCCTGCTAAGATTTAAACGGTTCGAGCTCATTTGTTGATCATGATTGTTCATGTAGCGGGCCCATCATCAATGGGCCATTTGGACCACCATTTGCACTAGAAAGAGAAATTCAATCCAAGTGCCACCTCGGCTGCACGATCCAAATAATTAATGGACTGGCAACTTCATCTATACACTTAAGTAAATGAATAAATAAGAGTCTAACATACTCACGGCGGAGTGGTGTTGACACCTTCAAACACATGTACAGGGATCTATTATTGAGTCTTTTAATTCAAAGTATCATCCCTCCCTGAGCAGTGCAGTAGCCCAACTTAACAAATAAATAAATGAGAGAGTAGTAGTGTTGTTTTTTTTTTGTAAAGAGATTTTTTTTCTTTTTTTTTTAGAGTTTTTTTTACAAGAAGACCTCTATATTTTCACAAAATCTTAAAAAAAGCTCTATATTTTATGTTTTACTATAACTTCCCTTGACTAATGGTCCATTTGTACAAAAAAAGTAACTTGACAGTTTAATTTTTTATTTCTAACCGGTTTACCCTTAAGAAAAACTCAAATGACTTATCTTTTAAGTTAAAAGATAAAAAAAGAAAATTTACCCCTTAAACTTTGAAGGCCTAAACCAATAGATAAGATCATTTGTATGGCTTGATGTTATTTCTAGTCTACATCCAAGCATTTACAACGTCATATCTTCCTTGGTCATCATGCATTTAGGTAAGTCCCACAAAATGTGAATTGAGTTAATGAGATTAATTATGCTTGATTAAAGGGTATTTTTTCATTTATCCAAAAAACTAACAATCACATGTCACATGGTCAAACCAGGGACCTTCTTGTAAAAACATAAAAGATAGGGGCCTTTTTTAGTTTTTTTTTATAAATATAGGGCCTTTTTGTAAAAACCTCTTTGTAAAAACCCCCTCATACTTTGACACGACCTGAAACAGACCTTTTTTTTTTTTTCTTTGTTGTTTTCACTAAGGGCGTGTTTGGTAAAAGTCTTCTCCATGGATTCTTCGACACTTTTCTGTCATTGCGTGGAAAAACCAGGTTTGGCTACACTTGTCTGAAGGAAAGAGGACATTCCCTTTCCACTGAAGCATAGAAATGCTCAGTCAGACCACCCCCCATCGGACTTACAGAATCATTACATTGACAGAAATGCGGAGCTACAGTAACTTGGGCGGTGATTGTGGGCATACCCGTTTTTTCAATTTTCTCATTTATATGGGCTATAAAATCACAATCCAAACCGATCATCCTCTTAACATGGCCAAACACGGCTACTTGGCCAAATATCAGCCGCTGATTTCTCATAGATTTTTAGATATTTACAAAAACGTCCAGACCGTTGGATGGTGATTTCTGGAATTATGTGGGGTCCATTTGTGAAATCCAAACCATCCAATCTCTTCAAAATGCCCAAAACGGCTATGGGTCCAAATTTGGAAGCCTGATTCATCATGGATCATGAGAAATTGGCCAAAAACTATAGACCATTGATTTCACACAATGCAAAAAACGTGATAAAAACAGTGTGTTTTTTTCAATTTCTTGGTTCCTATGAGGCCCGTAATCATGATCTAAACCGTGAGATGTCTCTGTAAAGTCAGAAACGGCTTGTTGCTCAAATTTCAACCGTTGATCATGTCTAGATATTGAGATTTTTGCAAAAAAGTCCAAATTCTAAAATATTAATTGTGTATTTTTGTGGGGTCCCTACGCACGATCCGAACCGTACAAACACTCTATATGCCCAAAAATGACTTTGAGTAGAAAGTTGAGATCATGATTCTTCATGGATCTTGACTTATTTCCAAAAAACTTACAACTATTGGATCTTATATTCTACTATTGGTGGAATCCTCTGTCAATACCAAACCTGGAGCTCTCCTTACAAATCCTACATGTGGATTTCTTTATTCTTGGAGATGGAGGGAATCCTCTAAAATAAGGATTTCCCTCTGTTTACCAAACGTGCCCTAAAACATTCATTGAAACTCAAATGGTACCAAACGAAAGTAACTTTTTTTTTTATATTAAAACTAATTTACCCCGGAAAAAAACAAATGACTCAAACAATGAATTTGCGTAGGTGCCCTTCTTTACAAATATTCCTTTTAGGCTTTATAGAGAGGAACCACCTTTGATCAATCAACCCCACTCATACACATGCTGCAACATTTTATTAAAGACGATCCCATCTTACACTATTTTGGACAATATTCACCACTGAAATTTATCGCAAGAAATTTATATAATATATAGCAAACAAACCTTCATGAGGACCTAAATTTATAGGCTATGTCATTTGATCGGATTGATATGCATATTGGTCATCGTGCATTCCTCAGGCTCCACCTAACTTGGGTCAAATTCATGACATTTTCTAAATTTAAACAAATAGTATTTTTTTAATCATTTTTCATTAAAACTAATAGTTATTTATTTCACCATCAAACTAAGGAGGCCTTAGTAAAAATACAAAATATAAAGGCCTTTCTAAGGTTATATGAAAGTATAAACTTCTTACCTATAATGTATCCTTGATGTTGAATTTCCTTTTTTGATAAAATTGATGTCAAAATTAAGATAATTCCTGCTCATGATGTTACAAAATCCAACAGTAGACCCAATCTTTTCTGTTTCTTCCTCGTATTCTCCTGAACATGGTATCTACAGCCACCATAGCCTTCATTGCCATCATCACTTCCTAGACTGATCTCCTGCGGTTGAGCCTTGAGATTCTAGTTCCTTATCCCCTCAACAAAGTTCAAGATGAAGGGGATGATGTCCCATAAGGTTCTCTCGCCCCCACGGCCCATGATTATTGTTACATTCAGGTCCCTACCTTATGGAAAAAAAAATTGATGGAGGGCGCAAACACTTCATAATAACGACATATGACCTTTGAGATGGCTTGACCCCAACATCCAATAATATCATGAAAAGAGGGTATTCATTTTGATCGGTTTGAATTTTATGAGTGGCCTAGGAGAAGGAGGAGTAGCTCAATTGGTTTAGGATTTTTGTTTGCACTTGGAGGTTGAGGGGTTCGAAATTGTACTACTATATTAGGATCAAAAGGGATTTACCCGACTCTCCCTGGGCCTTCAGGGAAGTGTGACACTTTAGGGCGTGTTTGGATGTGTGGTGAAGTGAGGTGATGTGAGGTAAAGCCTCCATTCTCTATACAAGAAATGACAATGGGTCAAATCAAAAGTACAAAATTTCAAAATTCCCTCCATCTTTTAAAAAAAAAATAAAAAAAACAACCTCTTTTCTCCACTAAAAGACAAAAAAGCTCTACTTTTCTATACAAAACAAAAAGTCAAAAAGATTCTATACAAAAAGTAAAAAAGAATGCATACCAAACAACTAAAAACAAAACACCATCATAACACCTTATATTTTATTCTTTCTTGATTTGATGCTTTATCTCACCATACTTCAATTCACCATACATCCAAACAGGCTCTTAGGGCCGTTTGGCACTTTACTAATATAATACAAGTAAAGTAAAGCCTCCATTTTTCAGAAAAGATGTCACATCAAATGCACTTTATTCAAAACTCCCCCCATCTTTTTCATACAAAAAGTCAAAAATCAACTACATTTATCCACTAAAATACAAAAAAAAGAACTCCACTTTTTCATACAAAAAGTCAAAAGATTCCATAACAAATAACTAAAGACAAAATACCATCATAACCCACTTATATTTTATTATTTCTTCAAAATCAACTTTACTTTACTTTACTATATTAATAGAGTTACCAAACTGGCCCTTACTAACATAGTAAAAGTCAAGTAAAGCTTCCATTTTTCAAACATCATGTTCCATCAAAAGCACTTTAATTCAAAACTTCTTTCCATCTTTTGAAAAAAAAAAGGTAAAAAAAGCAACCACCTTCATCCACTAAAATAAAAAAAAAGAGCTCCACTTTTCCATACAAAAAATTAAAAAAAAATCCATAACAAACAATTAAAAATAAAATACCATCATAACCTACTTATATTTTATTCTTTTTTTAAAATCAACTTTACTTCTCTTCACTCTATTAGTAGAGTTGCCAAATGGGCCCAGGTATTAGCACGCCCAAAAGGCGTTAAAAAAAATTTAGTATGAGTGGCCCCACCAATGGATTCAAGGGCTCAAAGGATCCGGACTGCAGCCGAATCCACCCAAGATGAGAACCGGGCTTCCACGTGGGGCGCAGCGTACTACGCACACCGCGCGTTCTATTGTCGTCTGAAATTCCCAAGTCCTAATCTTCTTTACATTGCCCGGGAAAGTCTGAAATAGAGATCTCAAGATCGAGATCCCGATACACACATACAGAGCGCAAAGAACAGACAAAAAAGCTACAACTAGAAGCACTTCGATCCCTCTCGCTCCTGTATAGACTCTTCTACTACCCAAAATCACGCTTCCATTTCCCTCAGATCGATCGATCTATCTAACTATCATCATATCTTCTTCTTCTTCTTTTCTAGGGTTTTTTTTTGCTATACAAAGAGCTCGATATGGCGAGGGCAAGCTCTGGCCTCGCTTATCCCGAGCGATTCTACGCCGCTGCCTCGTACGCCGGCTTCGGCGGCGGATCTCCAAATCCCTCCTCCGAAGGCGCCATCTCCAAATTCCAGAACGATGTCGCGCTCTTGCTCTACGGATTGCATCAGCAAGTAAGCATGACATGTAATCTCTGTATATTTACTTCCTCAATTCCCTCGTAGATCCGTTCATCTTGGATTCCTTGCCTTTTTTTTTAGCAAAGAAGAGTTTTTTGGCATGGATTTTGGTCAGGATCTGTAGGTTTTAGGGAAATGGAATCCCATAGATGTGTTTTCGTTGAGTTTTGTTGGATTAATGGTTGTTTCTGGTGGAATTGAGTTAGATCCGGTCTTAGGGACTGTGTTCCTGCTTAGGTGAATGCAGATCGGGAGAATTTTGGGTTTCTGTACTGGGGTTTAGCTCAAAATATGATGGCATTCTTCCTTTTACCAAGTGTTAGTTTGTGATCATCTGTTGGATGTGTTTGTGAGGCTGGGTGAGCAATTGGCCTTTGTTTATGTGAAATTTAGGGATGATGGATATTTGAATTATGGAGAGTTTTGAAAAGATTAGTTCTTTTGTTCTTGAAATGCGTTGCAACTTGTTGATATTTGATTGCAGGCAACTGTAGGACCATGTAATGTACCGAAACCCCGCGCCTGGAATCCTGTGGAGAATAGCAAGTGGACAAGGTATTTAGGAATCCACATCCATGAACGTTGTCAGTTCTCTTTTTTGTTGGGTGACTAAGGCTGATGTCTTTTTTTTTTTTTTCTCTTTCCTTTCATCAGTTAAACATTGTTTATGCATATTGATTTTTAGAATGGCGGTGGTGGTTCTATTAAAGGACAAAATATTACTGAAGAAAATCAGATGTTATAAAACAAAACCAAACCACTGATGACCGAGCAGCCATTATCACGTCTCATGAAGAATGTGATGGAAATTAGACTGCCTCTGATTCATGATATAAATTTTTTAAAACTATTTCAGTGAATTGCCTAGGAAAAGAACAATCACTAGACCCTCAACCATTGCACCACTGGTGTACTTCCAATACAAGAAGTTTGCGGCTACTGACAAACATTCTTGGCACTCCAGTTCTGATGGAGCAAGAACCTTCAACAAGACCAGAAAAAGTACAAATAGTTCCACTGGTGTGAACAAAGATGACTCCATAACACTTGCCAATCATGTCTTCTTGGATTCACCACCATAAGTTTAACTTGCTTATAAAGCATCAGGATGAATTCCCTCACACAATATGCATGCACCATATATGGATCATAGTGTTGCTTCTGGGACAAGACCCAAAGGTACACTACCACAGCGATATTTTATACCATCATACTGGTATGAATCTAAAGGTCTCATAACATAATCTTACATCACCCACTTATAATTGCAGTATCAAGGTGATTCACCGAGTTTCATAATTTCTTTTAATTATGAACTAAAAAAATTAAAAATAATATAACAAGTAGTATAAAATACTTAGAAAGGTCTATGCTTGTGGAAAGGCCGATAAGAAAGCCATATATAAAGCAAATACAAATCATAGGACAACAAATGTGCGCAAATGGGAATGAGTATCTACAAGGTTGCTGATAGAAGAGAAATGATAGTTACATATATTGATTATGTGAGGTGCAATGAAGATGAAAATGGAATGGTTTTGGTAAAATAAGACGTGAAGGTAGGTGAAGGCAGTTCTTAAAAGACTAAAAAGAGCATCGCAACTAGATGGTATATCTATAGATATTGATGGGGATAGGTAGGTTTACGATGTTGTATAATTGTGGAAGAGTCTTGCCTGATGCATGGTGGTTCCTTTCTAATGGATGAAGTTGACTTTTAGGATTGTGCCCTTTTGAAGTTGGGAGTGTCATTGCTGAAAACCTGAAACATAAAAGGAATGTGTGGTTAAATTATTTTGGCGTTCTTGTTTGGTTTTCACACACTTATAACAAGAGAAGTGGGTCTTATAAGCCAAGAATCGAGCTTCGTCGTCCCCCCCACCCCTGCCTATCTTTTTTTTTTTTTTTCTTTTTTTGGGGTTGGGGGCATGTTTTAGTGCTGGTGGTGAGCATCTTTAAACAGTTAGAAACTAATCCAGTACTTTAAACTAATGATTTTATTAAACTTTCCCTAGCATGTCTTAAAGTAAAATAAAACTACACGCCTAATTCCATAGGTCACTGCATATTATCAGTAAATTGGCCATAACCTGTTGGATTCATGCGATCATGGGAGGTGGGATGGGTGACTCAATAGGCCATCTGATATGCAATTACGCCAATTTTGTAGCATTTAAATGCCATCTGACTTCTAAAAGTGGGCCTTATGATTTAAATAGCCATGTTCATTTGCAAACCGTGTGCTTTGTTGTGGGGCCCACTTGGATGCATGCTAGTCATTGTGTGTCACCATGGAGTGTGCAAAATATCAATTCCAATACATTATCATAAGCCCTTGACTACTGGCTGTCTAGATTTCAAACCAGTATCAAGTTTCATGGTTTCAGAGGCATTGCTTTCTATATTTGCAAACCAACTTACCATCAGATGAAGGTCAGCACAAATAATCAATCTTATGTATGGTTTTCACTATCTTGTATGGTCGGTTCTCATAATAATCACCCCCTTCTCTCTCTCTCTCTCTCTCTCTCTCACACACACACACACACACACACACACACACATTACACAGTTTATGTCTATGGAGTTTTTCTAAAACACGTCTCTCTCTCTCTCTCTCTCTCTCTCTCTCTCTCGCACACATATACATTACACATAGTTTATGTCTCTGGAGTTTTTCTAAAACACGCTTGCTATTCCTAAAGCTGGAATGGACTTGGGAACATGGCTTCAACAGAAGCAATGCGTCTCTTCGTGAAAATCTTGGAGGTATGTACCTAGTGACAGGTTTCAATAATGTTAATAACTGTAAATTAGTACTTTAGTCAGCTCGTTATTTCTGTCTCATTTGCTCCAACAGGAAGAAGATCCATCTTGGTATTCAAGGGTACCTGAGTTTGTTGTGGAGCCTGTTGTAGACATTGAAATGAATGTGAGTCAAAAGAAATTTAAATGATTCAGGTCTTATCCATTTTCAGTGCAAAACTAGAAAATTTTTTTTTTCTTGTATAATGGTAGTTGATACCTTGCATTTCTTGCAAATCTGGACATCAAGTTATTCCCCATCAACATGTAAAAATGCTCTAGTTAATATATTATTTATATATATAATATCTATATACTTCATTTCCTATACACACGCACATATATTGATCTTGTTCCAAAGAAAGACTGCAAAAACTCAAGGGGGAGAGATTACCAAATAAAGATCTAGTGAACCATCCCATTTTTATGTCATTTGTCTTATGTAATACATGGTTTGATTTAATCATGAAAAAGAACCTATTAAATACAAATAGCTTTTGGATCTTCAAGGACCAATTTTTTGTACATGTACCAATTTTATTTTGGTCTGTTGCAGACCCGGAAACTGGAGTCAGTTACCCCAAATGGAAATTTATATCCAGAGCCAAAAACAATTTCAACAGAAAATGGAAGCGTAGAGACCGAGGACAAAGATGTTGTCTTAGAGGGCCTGGGTTCAGTTGGTATCTATGATCAATGGGTTGCACCTTCAGTATCTGGTCAACGCCCCAAAGCTCGATATGAGGTTACATTTCTGTCTATGCCCTCAAATAGTCAGCATGGTATAGTCCTCCATTTAGAATGTTTAATTTGTTATATACTTCTGTGCTGAATATTCTCATTCTTTGCAGCATGGAGCGGCATTGATTCAAGAAAAAATGTATATTTTCGGGGGAAACCACAATGGTCGTTACCTGAATGATCTTCAGGTATGACAACTCAGAGTTTGAAGTCCTTTTATAGAACTTGCATGCTTGGTTACAGTTTTTGATTCATATGGTGGGTTCTGGTGGCACAATATCTGTAAGATCCACATCAAACAACTGCTAGGTTTTTGTAGACTCTAAAAAGCCTATGATGAGCAGATCAATATCTAAATATCACATGCTAGAGTATTTTTAATCATTTGCGGCCTTTTAACAAAGCTGGAAATATGAGAATTTCATTTTGATTTTTGACTCTGTATTGTTGGTCCATTTTTTCCGCTTAATCCTATTTATTTATCTTTTTTTATTGCAAAATATTTTATACTTTAAACTGTATGTCATCTGTTCCAATTTTATAACTTTATGGGCCCATTTGGATTACTACATAACAAGATATTTGCAGATTTAAGTATTGCTAGAATAAAATAGAAAAGTATAATGTATTAAATTATTGTAATATTTTTGTTGTTTGGCAGTTTTTAAAGAGTGGAACATATTTTAAATTGATATGTTTGGCAGGTAATGCAGATTATAATATATTAAAAAAAGTTTTAAGATAACAACATTTTAATGTTTTTATTGGCGAGAATAAAGTAGGGTTCATTGTTAGATTAATTGTTTATAAAACACTTTATGTGGGCGTAATTTGTCGCTTCAAATCCATCAATGGGACCCACCTTCGAATTCAAACTACTCAAATTAACTTTCCACCTTGTTCTATCATAAAGAAAACTACACCACCACTACCGCCGCCACCACCACCACCACAGTCATCATCATGACCACTACCCACCATCATAATCACCATCACCACCACCACCATCATCATTATGACCATCACTCCATCATCATCGTCACCACGGCCGCTGCCCTATCATATCACCACCACCATTACTATCAGTGTCATCATCACCACAACCACTTAGCATTAATCACCATCACCTTCATCATCAGATTACCACAACTGCCACCATAATAATCATCACCATCATCACCATGGTCACCATCATCATCACCACTACCACTGTCATCATTGTCCAAACAAACACTCTCTCTTGGGAAGGGTGAGAGGCTCGGGATTTTTGTAAAGCTGCATTTTGAAGGATTTTTATATTGCAGAAAGTTTTGTAATGGGGAGCTGTAGGAAAAAAATATTGACCTTTTTGAAAGTAAATAATATTTTCTTCTTACTTTTTGAAAGTAAATAATGTTTTCTTCTTACTTTTCTTGAGTTGCCAAACGTACTAGTTTTTTTTTTTTATACTTTAGAAAATGAAAGATTATATTTTTTAAAATATTATTTTCTTATTTTTTGTGCATCCAAACAGGCCGTAAACTGTGTGATATCACATCATTTTTAATCTTTTTGCTATTTTTCCTATACAAATTTTCATTTATCATTTTGCCTATCATTAAAAATTTTGGATATCGATTATATTCATTGTTTTTTTGGTATTCGCAGGTTCTTGATTTAAGAAGTTTGACATGGTCCAAGGTAGAGGCAAAGGTGGAGATGGAATCTTTAGAATCTTCATCCCCAGTTCCTCTGGCTCCCTGTGCTGGGCACTCCTTGGTATGCATTGAATGGATGTTTCAACTATTTGAACTTCTTCATAATGAGTTATTTGCATATTTGTGTCCAATTTCAACATTTATTTCCTAATGAGTCTATTTGGTTTGTAATTTTTTTCCTTCAGATATCATGGGGGAAGAAACTTCTTTCGATTGCTGGGCATACGAAAGATCCTTCTGAAACCGTTACAGGTTGAAGTCACATCATTTTTGTAATTGATTTTTGTTCTCTACTTCATAATTCACTGTGTTCCTTATTAACTTCCATTCCAAGTGTCTGATTATTTTACATCACATCTTATATGACAGTGAAGGAATTCGACACACAAACGTGTACTTGGTCAAACTTGAAGACTTATGGGAAGGCACCGGTATTTATTTATTTTCTTATTTAATTCCTTTTTGAGGAAATCACAAAGATAGGCAGTCATATTTCTCCCTGTAAAAAATATCCAATATACCTTTGATTTAGGGCATTGGATTTATAGAGATTGGAAGACAAGACACTTTTTTCTAACATCCAACTGCAGAAACTTGCAAGAGAATTACAATATGAAAATGCCCTTTTTTTCTCTTTTAACTTACATTTTTATAAGGCAGGTGAATCATTGTTTGGTTATCTTTCTTCTTAAGTAACTATTGTCAGTTATTGGGAACTTGCAGAAGTCCAAAAGTCCCTGTATTTCTTCTAGATCATTTCTGCTTCACTAAATCAGCTATGATGGATCTGGAGATGTTGATTTGTCTCTATTTTAACTAGGAATGCTGTGCATTTGGGGACATCAGGAAAACTATATAAGAATTTTTTTTTTTTTTTGAAAATTTTGCGTTTGACCTGCTGATTTTCTTTATTATCAGAAAGGATGTGTATGTTCCTCATATTAAGTGTCTAATAACTTCTGCGAGTAAATTGCTTAATTGCTTGCACATTAAAATTAATTTTTTTTACAGTCACTTTCCTAATTTCATTCCAATGAAATTCTGAACATTTTGTGACAACAATTTTAATGTTTCCATATTCTATATGATCAATCTTACCGCCACTAGTACTGATAAAAATAATTCAGTTTCACTGACACTAATTTTAGCAGATAGAATACAGATTTTGTTTACATAAGGAATGTTCTGGCTCCTGTGTGTTTCATATTGATTTTTATGCTGCAGGTCTCACGAGGAGGTCAGACAGTGACTCTTGTTGGAACAAGTTTAGTTATGTTCGGTGGTGAAGATGCAAAGAGATCTCTGCTGAATGATCTGCACATTCTTGACCTGGAAACTCTGACCTGGGATGAAATCGATGCTGTGTAAGATGTTTTTTGAGATCTTAATAAGGAATACTGAAATTGTGGTACTCACCCTAGAGACATAAACTCAATAAAATGAGATATTTTCAATGTGGCCTTAATTAT
This sequence comes from Umbellularia californica, assembly GCA_028538565.1. Taxonomy (NCBI): domain Eukaryota; kingdom Viridiplantae; phylum Streptophyta; class Magnoliopsida; order Laurales; family Lauraceae; genus Umbellularia; species Umbellularia californica. The sequence goes on along the minus strand of JAPQWN010000003.1, from coordinate 37,196,514 downwards.
TCTGTGCATGGTTGCGAAACAGCCTCCCCTCTTACTCTTCTGATATGTTTTGAACTCACTTTCTGCATGGTAGATTCTGTTGGCCAAATGCAGACCGGCCTCCCACTGTTTCTGGGTGTTCCTTTACTAATTGCTCTCTACAAATCCCTTGTGGAGAACAAATTACAGTTTCCATTTTTTTGGCCATGTATTCCATACATTTAAATAAAATTTTAAGTGTCTTGCACAATATGAAGCTGTAGAAAAACTTCACACTAGAATTTGACTCTAGGAGGAGATTACTGCTATGGGCTTCATCAACTTTTTTCTTTTAGCATGCTTGTTTGAATCTTATTATTCTTTACACCAATGCAGGGGGGCGCCACCTTCATCGAGGTCTGACCATGCTGCTGCAGTACATGCAGAGCGTTACCTTCTGATATTTGGTGGGGGTTCACATGCTACATGTTTCAATGACTTGCATGTCCTTGACTTGCATAGCGTGAGGGAGCCATCTTATTCTTCAGATATTTGCTCTCTGTAATAAATGAGTCAATCTGTAATCCTTTCTGGTGGATATGGTTTTATTGCAGATGGAATGGTCGAGACCAGCGCAACAGGGTGAGATTCCAACTCCACGAGCTGGACATGCTGGTGTGACAGTAGGTGAAAACTGGTTTATTGTCGGAGGAGGTGACAACAAGATTGGTACATGTTTCTAAAACTTCAGCTGCCCAAATCCAAACATGAGCATGCTTTGGCTTTACGTTGCATTATACCTGGACTTCTCAGTACTTTCTTGCGGTTTGAACTGTTCATCTTAGTGTTTATTGCCAGCGTTTGGCTAATCACAAATGTGTCGGCCGTAAAAGGATCTTAAGGTTTTACTGATACAAAATTCGGTTATAAAGTCTTTGATGTTATTTTACTGCTACGATCTTGTCTCTTATTTTTCCCACTTCACCGAGCAGGTTCCCCTTCTTTTTTAATGTTCTGTGGTGTAAGTTGAATTAAACAAGAGGATATGTTGTGGAGAAAGAAACTATGAACTAAATAGAAGAACGACAGTTCCTGAAGGAAACAGCATAAGCTACTGGTGGGAGGGCCATGTATACAAGTAGTTTCAGACCTGCTTCAAGTTTGAAGAATGTTTCACAGAATCACAATGGAATTCCCATATCTTGCAATTGGGTGATTCAGGTTGTGTTCATCAAGGCTAAATTAGCTGAGACTTCTACAAGGGAAAAATGCCTAGGAATCTCTTTTTTTGGTTATCCCAGGAGAGAATGTTGCTAAAATTCTCTCCACCTATGGACATACATGGGCACCATATGAAGATAGAACTGTACATGGAGGTTGTATTTGATTGTGAACCATTTTCTTCAGTTTAGGAGAGGATTTGTGTTCTTGCTGGAGCCCTTTCAAGTCTCAACCCATGAACAGAGCCACCCTACTGCAGCCATGGAACAGTCAATAGTTTACAATTTCCAATGCCATCATTGTTGGCGTTGAACTTGAATCCACTCAGACCACATTTTCTAGGCTTTCTGAAGTTTCCCTTCTTCTCCCATTCTCCAGTTATTTTTTACAGGATGATGATGGGATGATTAGGCTTCTTGTGTTTTATCCTCTAAGCATGAATACTCAGCCTCTTGTTTCACATTTTCTCATCAGTATAATGGAGACTAGCCTTTGCAGAATGTCCTAGGCTCCTAGCCTCATTGGAGGTGCTTCTTTGCATTGCCCTGATTTTGATGAATCAGATAGGACTATAAGAGGCCACAAAATGCTGCTTTGCAATGCCTCAGTTGAGTTAGAGCCATGAAGAAGATGCAAGTGATTATGAACCAGTCCATGTATATTTCCTAGTGGCACTGATGTCAAAAATTAATTTTCACACAGCCACAAGTGGAGGAAGCCATGACAAAGAGTGCGAAGGGAGATGTCACAATCTTGATTCAAGGACATAGTCCAATATCTTCACACGCTCAAACTCCTTTCTAGAAGCCCAAGCAATCACCTTTAAGCCCATTAGGCATGAGCAGACTGTTCGACAGAATAGGTAGTACTATCCCTTCATACCACAAGGACCAAAGGTTGGAAGAAAGGGAGAGAGAGACCCCTTTAAGTACTGCCTTGAGAGAGGAACACTTAAAGCAAGAACATTCATTGAGCTTTGCTTTGTAGCAGTGTAGAACTGAGAATCCTGTCAGAAATAATGTTTACCTATCATTCTGTGAAGTCTAAATTACATGTGTTTTACTGGTTTTTGTAAGTGAGCTTGAATTAGTTTTACTGTAAAAAATGAACGGTTAAACCATTTCAAAAAGGACTTTAAATGTAAATTCAACAGAATCTGCAAACTATGTACAGCTCTTCTGGATTTGACAATAGTTCTGTTTATTGTAGTACTTTGCAATGATGCTCATTCATAGTTGGTTGCAGGTGTGTCTGAAACTGTTGTTCTGAACATGTCCACATTGGTTTGGTCTGTTGTAACCACCGTCCAAGGTCGTGTGCCTCTCGCTAGCGAGGTATGTTCCATTCCTCAATTTTATTCAGTTATTCAAATGCTGAAAGGAGAGAAGCATGGACCTGCAAAGGAAACTAATAGGGTGTATTGAATGTTCTGTATTTTTGAAACGAGTGCTGAGTGTCTTATTTTTATGAGCCTTTTTCTTTCGTATAAAGAAAACAGCATTCACTTTAGTTCTAGCACTGCAATAAACATAGGAAAGGATGAAGGTGAATCCTTTTTAGTGTCCTGGATACCTGATTTCACATAAAATACCCTAGATCTGTCATGGTGCTCAATGGCTAAAATCATATAATTCAAGAATTAGCTGAAACCATAAAATTTTAATTAAAACATATCTTTCATTTTCACAAGTGAGTAAGTGACCACTTAGGATTCAGGTCTAGGCCCTTACTCTCGATTTTCCTTATCTTCATTTCATGCGGTTGACTGGTTGTGTGGTTATTTCTGATTGATCTCCATCATTTGTACCTGTTTTATGCTGCTGTTGTAGGGCTTGAGTCTGGTCGTGAGCTCATATAATGGAGAAGATATTCTTGTGTCTTTTGGGGGATACAATGGAAAATATAATCATGAGGTGAATAAGTTCTTCTTAATCATTTTTTTCCTGCTTTATGTCTTCCAACTTCAAAATATCTACCCACTAATTTCATTCCCCATTGATCAGGTTCATGTTCTTAAACCAAGCCACAAATCAACCTTAAAAACGAAGATAGTGGAGGGTCCTGTACCTGATAGTGTTGCCGCCATAATACCGGCAACAAATGTTGAGTCTGAGTTTGAAGCAGTTCAAGATGGTAGAATAAGGGAAATTGTCATGGACAATGCTGACTCGGAGCCAGTGGTAATGAAATGCAGTAAAAATAAAATATTTTCAGTGTCTAGACCTAATCATATCTGTTCATTGGTTACTTGTTCACAAGAGAGATTTATATTTATTCGCACTGCATGTGGACTAATATTCAATCCATGGATATCCATAGATAAAGTGTGGGATTAGAAAATGATAGGAGGAAAGCAAATGAAGAATTCACATTAAATTAGATTGTCATGCAACCGGCATATCATACATGTTAAGGAGATTGATAAATGGTGACTATGCGGATAATATATTTGCATACTCTAATGGAATGAACATGTTGACTCTTACCTGTTTGTAAATTATATAGATGCATAAAAAATGCACAGAGCTAATAATTATACATGCAGTAACATTTCTATTTTTGTATTTTTGGATCTACTAAATTTATTTTGGATTTAATCAGGATTCAACTGCTCATCTTCAAAATGCAAATTTTCTGCTTTTACACTCTGATTCGAGGAATTTTATGTGCAGAACATCAAAAGTGAGGAAACCAATGAAAGGCTCATTGCAGCCCTCAAAGCAGATAAAGAAGAAATGGAAACAGCATTAACCATGGAGCAGTTGCAGTCCCTCCAGCTGAAGCAACAGCTAGCTGAAGCCGAGACACGAAATACAGACCTAACCAAGGCAAGCTTTTTAGTATTTCAGATTTCACAAAGAGGAAGTGTTTTTCAAAATGTCTTTGGCTCCTTGGAATTTTTAGAATAATCAAATTCTAGTCCTCATTATTGGGGATTATAACATTCTTCGCTTCCGAAAGTCCTAAGGAGCCAAGTGCAGCCTTATATAAATTTTAGATTTGTTATCTAATTTAATTTAATGTAAAAAATTAAAATATCATATATCTACTTTAAACTTTAGTCTTTTGAAAAAAAGAAAGTTACTATAGTGTTGATGTCAAAATTTTGCCAAACAAAAGATGCTGATGGAAATTGGTTTAGGCCCATTAAATCAGCATGATTCAATGACCTGAGTCATCAAAACTTCAAAACATTTTTTTTTGTAAACTGATATTCTGATTAGTTTAAACTTTAAACTACATGAGTAATTGTTGGTAAAGTGGTGGAAGCTAGTGCACATCATCTCAAAGGTCTATGTTTCAATTCCCCATAAATGTATTTTTTTGTTCCTCCAAATTCAAGCGAAGGTCCCACAAGTTGATCAAATAATCATGGTCATAAGACCCATTCAAAGAAACTCGGTGTAGAGTTTTGAAAACTGCCTACAACCGATTCCTCCACTCCATGATACCTGTTATGGTAGTTATCATAACCACCCAAAAGAAGGATAATAAAAAGAGGAAGAGAGGAATGAAGAGGAGATTCGAGTGTTTTTGCGAAGAAAAGAAAAGGGGGAGAAAAGAAAGGGAGAGAGAAAAGGGTGAGATTTCAACATCATCTTCCTTTTCACTCCATCTTCTCCATCACTTTTTACATCATCTTCCTCTTCACACTATCTTCTCCATCTCATTTTACATCACCTCTCCATTTCACTTTCTATCGGAGATTCAGATCTTTATTTACTGAGGATCTGCCCTCCAACAACCAAATTGTTTTCATTCCATCATTCCCCATTTTGTTTTCTTTTTTTTCAAATGGAGATTCAGATTTCTCTAAAACAAATCTGCCCCCTAAAACAAATCTGCCCTCCCATAAGAAGGCTGAAAAAACATAGAGATTCGAAGACTTGAAAGGTCTTTGCCCTCTGCTAAAATCTCTATCTCACATACACAGTGATTTGGCTAATAAAAAAAAAAGATGGAGATTCAGATCCCTATTTCAGAAGGTTTCTGCCCTCTGTCAAACTCTATTGGTCATCATAAAAATGGAGATTCGGGTCTTTTTTTTTATAGTATTCTGCCCTCCAAAGTTTTAGAGATCAAAATTATATATTTGATCAAATGATGGAAAAATCAGTATAAAATCATCCAAAGAAATACACTGAGAACCAATTCTATGGATAGGCTGAAGATTTATTTTTAAATGGGCTTGAATGTAGTCTAAAAATAGATCGAGAATTAGTGCAGAACATTCTCACAAGAAAGCAAGTTTAGGATATAACTAGCTAGTGACTACAATGATTTGGCTGAAAGGGTTGGGACCTGAATCCATAAACAAACAAACAGAACTTTCTTCAAACAAATAAGTTTTGGAAATAGGTTCTGAATGGGCCAGTAGTCAGCCCAGATTTTAGTGGAAATTTGGCCAGAATTTCAAATCTAACTCAGGCCAGATTTTTGGGTCTAACTCAGACCAGATCTTAGGTCTAATTCAGGCTAAGATTACAGATTCAAAGTCAGGCCAGAACTGCAGTCAAAATCACGCCAGAATTACAAGCCTAAATTAGGCCAGCAGCCTAAATCAGGCCAGATTTTGGGTCTGAATCAGGCCAGATTATTGGGTCTAAATCAAACCAGATTTTGGGCCTAATTCAAGACAGATTATTGGGTCTATCTAAATCAAACCAGATTTTGGGCCTAATTCAAGATAGATTATTGGGTCTAAATCAAACTAGATTTTGGGCCTAATTCAAGACAAAATTTTGGGTCTAAATCAGGACAGATTTTAGAATTGGCTTTTAGTTTATTTCTTTGGATGATTTTATACTGATTTTTCCATCATTTGATCAAATATAAAATTTAAATCTCTAAAACTTTGGAGGGCAGAATACTATAAAAAAAAGACCCAAATCTCCATTTTCATGATGACCAATAGAGTTTGACAGAGGGCAGAAACCTTTTGAAATAGGGATCCGAATCTCCATCTTTTTTTTATTAGCCAAATCACTTTGTATATGAGATTTTAGTAGAGGGCAGGGACCTTTCAAGTCTCCGAATCTCTATATTTTTTCAGCCTTCTTATGGGAGGGCAGATTTGTTTTAAAGAAATCTAAATCTCCATTTGAGAAAAAGAAAACAAAATGGGGAATGATGGAATGAAAATAATTTGGTGGTTGGAGGGCAGATTGTTAGTAAATAAAGATCTGAATCTCCGATAGAAAGTGAAATGGAGAGGTGATATAAAATGAGATGGAGAAGATAGAGTGAAGAGGAAGATGATGTAAAATGTGATGGAAAAGATGGAGTGAAGAGGAAGATGATGTTGGAATCTCACCCTTTTCTCTCTCCCTTTCTTTTCTCCTCCTTCTTTTCTTTTCTTGTTAGCAAAAACACTCGAATCTCCTCTTCATTCCTCTCTTCCTCCTTTTGTTATCCTTCTTTTGGGTGGTTATAATAACTACCATAACAGGTATCATGGAGTGAGTGGAGGAATCGGTTGTGGGCAGTTTTCAAAACTCCACAACAAGTTTCTTTGAATGGGTCTTATGACCATGTTTATTTGATCAACTTGTGGGACCCTTGCTTGAATTTGGAGGAACAAAAAAAAACATATATGGGGAATTGGAACCTAGACCTTTGAGATGATGTGCATTAGCTTCCACCACTTTACCAACAATTACTCATGTAGTATAAATTAATCAAAATATTAGTTTACTAAAAAAAATGTTTTGAAGTTTTGATGATTGAGGTCATTGAATCATGCTGATTTAATGGGCCTAGACCAATTTCCATCAGCATCTTTTGTTTGGCAAAATTTTGACATCAACATACAGTTACCAACTTACAACCTTCTAATTTCATGTGTTTTTTAACTGGGTTGCATGTGAACTTATACTTCACTAGTATGTTGTGATTGTTTGCATATACAAATTAATCAATGATTGCAGTAGTATATCACTATATCGTGGCAATATAAATTGCACAAGTGCTTTTAGCATAATATGTAGGATTTTATATCAATGTTTTCCCACCAGAAGTGTTGAGATCTGTCTGAAACTGTTTCCAATGGTTTCTTTTTATATAGAGAATCTTCTACATAGGTTCTATTGTTTTGAGAAAAGATGGTGAAACATGTTCCTGCTTTGTATGGACTATTTTGTCTTTTTATATGATTTGACTTACATTGCCATGTTTTTATTATTGTGGATCTTTCAACACAAGGGAGGATTAGATTGAATGGACTTGTTACATCACAACTTAGAAATGACGTCGCAAAGAAGCTTGCTTTTCATTTTCAACTATTTATAGAAATGACGTCACAAGAAAAAACAATAGCATTATTTGTCCTCCAAATCCAAAATTGATTGTAAGGTGACCTTTGTAGGAGCTTCAATCTGTCCGTGGTCAGCTTGCTGCTGAGCAGTCACGGTGTTTCAAACTCGAGGTATGTTCTCGTGATATATTGCAACTGTTTTGTTTATTCATTCAGTGCATTTCATATTGAATAGTGTGCAGACTGTCGTACCATTATTGTTCATAGGAGACCTGTGCAATCCAAGGGTAGTGCTTGTCAGTTACTGCTTGATATATAATTTCTCTCAAGGCTAGTGTGAAGTTCATCACTTGTAGTTAATGGAAAGATTGTTTAAGAGCATGAAATTACCAATAGATAATAACTAGTTACAGCTTTGACATTGATGGTAGCACTAAAATAACAAACCACTAACCTATTGGGTGGGGGCCTGGGGCCATTGTGACAGTTAATTCTTCAATATTGCACTGCATTTTAAGCTAGCTCGAGCCTGTCTTCATCATCATTACCAGGATCTTCAAATTATTATGAAAATCCCTACTTGATAGAATACTTAAAGCTTATCAAACAAGTCCAACTTCAGTGTCTTGATAATCAATCTCGTACTGTCTACCACCATATCAATACTCCTTGTAGGCCTTATCTATATTGTTTGAGTCGGAATTTGTTTTGGGTACCATACTAGTACCTGTCCTTTTCACTTCAAAGTTCAGACTCATGAGGAAAGTGAAAAAAAATGAGTTCATTTTATGTTTCTCAGTGAGTTATTGTGCGACTCCTTCCATACTAATCTCGTACTAGTCCATGCTAGTCTCATGCTACTACATGCCAATCCCATGCCTGTTGTGCAGGTCTTTGTACCGTCATGCCGGTTCGACTCGACTGAGCCAGTGTTGACTTGACTGAGCCGGTGCCGACTCAGTTGAGTCAGGGTTTTTATTGGGATTCTGGTACCTGATTCATTCTGGTACTGACCGGACATTGAGTTGACACAGTGCTGGATGAAATTTCAACCATGCTATGGGCTGTTGGCTGGGATCCATCTAGAGTTTGATGGATTGTATATGCGCATTTGTACCTTTTAGCCTTCAAAAGTACAAGTGAAGGAGCATGAGTGCACACACATGCATACATGTGGGTGTATGCATGTATCTGTGCGTCCATGGAGCATGTGCGCATGCACATGTGATTACGCAATGGCTTACTGTCCAGCCTAAATGTATGCCTCAGGTTTGTCTCCCTACACCAGCATTGTAACAATTCTAGAACTAAAAGAAAAACCTTTTATGTTCGTAATTCATCTCTATTTATTGATCTGATGGTCTAATAGTTCATTTGGAAATAGAACCTCCATGTCACTGCTAAATGGAGGATTTGATCCATGGTTTTAAATTTCGGTGCTGGATAACAATTCTAGAACTAAAAGAAAAACCTTTTATGGTTGTAATTCATATTTATTGATCTGATGCTCTAATGGTTCATTTGGAAATATTCAACCTCACTGTCACTGCTAAATGGAGGACTTGATCCATGGTTTTAAATTTTGGTGCAGGACTTCGTGCTGGTGGGGACTGGGACGAGTCTATGCTACTCTTGCTAGACCAATACGGTCATGCTAGTCCTAAAAAGTGAAAAAAAAATCTAAAAAAATTCAGAAAAGTTAAAAGTTATAAAAAAAAGTAAAAATGTGAAAATTAAACTGTTTTTTATTTTTTATTTTTTTATTTTTTTTATTTTTTATTTTTAATGAAAGTAGCCATTCAAAAAAATATATATAGTGATTTTTTTAGTGTTATTGAGTGTTGAGTATCTGACAGTGAAACATATGACCGCTCGTTTTTATTAATAAATGAGCTTTTATTTAAGCTTGGCAAATTTTAGTAACTTAAGTTCCTTTTTGTAGGCCCATCTAGATGCAAAAAGACTAAGGGAGCATGTCAATTGAAAGGCATTTGGATTAGAAAATATGTAATACCAAAACATTTAAATGATCCCAGCCTTTGTTTTCTTTTGGTCCTTAAAGTTTAAAGGGAAAACTTATCTTTTTAATTTAAGGGATAAGTCATTTGAATTTTTTTAAGGATAAATTGGTCAAATAAAAAACTTGGAGGGTCTCATTTAGACATGGATTAGAAAATATATAACATCAATCCATTTAAATAATCCTAGCCTTTGGTTTTTGGTATTTAGAGTTTGGAAAGGAAAATTTATCTTTTTAATGAAGATAAGTCATTTGAGTTTTTTTTTTAAGAACGAATTGATCAAAAACAAAAAACAAGATTAAAAAAATTTGGAGCTTAAAGGATATAGGTCATTTGAGTTTTTGAAGGATAAATTGGTGAAAAAGTAAAAATTAGAGGGCTTCATTAATTTTTTTCTAGTTTAACTATTAGGTGAGAAATTTTAATCAAAACAAAAAACATAAGGGCCCTTTCAAATTTATGTGAAAAAACCGGGTCTATTTTTAAAAAATCTTAAGCAAAAGCTGCATGTAGAATGCTTGACTTGAGATTCAAACCCGCCCATGTGAGATTCCATGCTTGCTTGCTTCCTTGCTGAGCTACAATGCTAATGCTGTAGTCTTTTGCAATATTTAATATAACTTACCTTCTCGAAAGCCCCTTTATCAGTGCCAGTGCTCGACCTGACTTGGTCCTGGCCGGCATTGAGTCATCACAATTTTAAACCCTGATTTTATCACACTTGTTAAACAAGCTGCTAGGACTAAAAGATTAACAACCACCAGATTGTCTGATAATCCCTATTTATCCTTCATCCAGGTGGACATTACAAAATCTAGGACAAAGTCTTTCAGTCTGTGGAGAGCATGCTGAAGTGGGGGCTTAGAAGGTCCAAGTGGGCCTCATAATACTAGGGTTAATATGGCTGAACTCCTACGTAGGTCCCTTTTTTTTTTTGCTATTTGGGCGACTAGTCTGGAGTGACACATTCAACTTGAACATCCAGGGATTGATCCCTGCCTCCCTGGGCATGTTTGTGAAACCAAGTGCCAACACCACTCAACCATAAGTGGGTTGGCCCTACATAAGCCCATGTTATTAAGTGTTTAGAGTAGAAGTTTTGTCTTTACTTTTTTATAGATGGGCATACTTTATGTGTCAATATCATTAAAAAAAGGTGTCAAGTAATGTCTGGCTAACAAAATTAGGTGTGTTTGATGGGTTATTCTAGTATTTATCGTGCTATCTGGACAAGTCTTGAAGAAGTAAGCGGCCAATTTTGGTAGGGTTTAGTCTCATAAAATAGTCCTAGCGTCTTTAGAAACCCTACTTTACATTTTTGTTAAGCCTATGGCTAATTGCAGCCATTAAAACTGAAGTTGCCGAGGAGTCCTTGTTGATTTAGGATAAATTTCATTTTGTTTCAGAAACTATGGTTAGATGTAGAAGATGCCTTCACTTGGAAGACTAGTCTTCAAAATGTGTAGGCGGTTCCACTCACAATCCGATGAAGCTGCTTTCTTCTTAATTTTCAAAAAAAAAAAAAAAGTTGCTTTCTTCTTTTTAGAGATTTTGGTTTTGGTCTCCTTTGGTCCATTGGAAATGCTTAGGTTCCAACTCATATGATTTGTCTCATTAGGAGAAAACTTGACTGCTAAGGATTCTGAGGGTCTTATTTATGATGTGATGCAACTATGATAGTGGTAACTGTTATTGCACATGCAATCTGGATGATACATCACCTGTGTCATGCAATCTGGATGATACATCACCGATATCAACAACCTGTTTCTGAATGTTTAGATTGCTTAGGAATCGATGTCTGGAACCTGTGGCTTCCAAATTGGGTTAGTTGATCCGATGATTCAGTGGAGCTGGTTTGAATTGGATCTGGGACTGGGTCATAGGATTATAGTAATAATCATCTTTCAAGTTCCAGGGTACTCCTCTCAGACTCTAGCTACACATTTGGTATTCAATATTTATTAGGATATAGATATTTTTTTTATGAGAATCGATAGAATTTCAACCATTAATATGCAAGGCTGCTATGTAATGATGTGAAGGTGTTGAGCCCATGTTGCCATTTTCAAGATTGGATGCACGCTCATGTTTGAATTGGGGTAAATTATGTATACTCATCACTCATCAGTCATAAAATTTCTAATTATATTATCATGTTTGGATCTAAAAATTAGCACATTATTTCTGGATCAGCTTGGATTATGGTCAAACCCTAGACTCAGATGAACTTTTGCAGTCCTCCTAGCAGTCAAAATCCTTAAATCCAAATCATGATAATTAAATAAATCAATGTGATGTTTTCAGTTCTTTAACCATGATTTTGTTGCTTAGACCTTACATGGAGAATAGAAAAGCAAATTCCAAATTTCAAGTGTAGCCAACTTAATAATAGAATTATTGTGAGCAGGTTGATGTTGCAGAGCTGCGACAGAAGCTACAAACAATGGATACACTGCAAAAGGAACTTGAGCTGCTTCAAAGGCAAAAAGCTGCTTCAGAGCAGGCAGCCCTATTGCAAAAGCAGAAGTCATCTGGAGGTGTGTGGGGATGGCTTGCGGGATCTCCTCCTGACCGGACATCAGACGCCTGATACTTCAGCCTAACTACATGACCATGTCTGTCATTATTACTGGTTTTTTTTTTTTTTTTGTTCTAATCTTATTGCATTTTAATTGTTTTTTTTTTTTTTTTTTGTTATTATGTTCATTCTCGTGCGTGACAATAAGTGATGATATTTCTGTTGTGGCAGGGAAGCCATGAAGCTTCTGCTCATCATATTTTTGTAATGTCAGGTACCAACCACAGTACTTGATAAAAAATTTTTGTACCTTTTTGTTACTCAGAAGCTGTATTGAGGTGAATGTTAGTGAGCATGATAGGGAGTGTCATTTGTGATGCTGAAACGGAGGAATTGTTATTTGAAATATTAGCTAGTGAAGAACATTGCCTATTGATTTGCTGGGGTTATCTTACTTTTCAGCGCATTTGGGGAACGGTTGGTGAATCAGAAAATTTACCTGCTGAGTGTCTTTGACATTATATTAATGGGGTTTTATGTGAAAATTCTTCAAAAACCATGTACTTTTGTCAGAGTGGTTTGAATTTCTGAATACTGAATATGTGAATATTGTTGGGTTCTTGATATCCAAAGCAAAGAGTATTAACGTGATTTTAGCTTCCCCCTTTAAAGTTTCTGATCATTCAAACCATTGACATTGTATCCCCACCGTCTCCTTAATGCGATCAGCAAAAATGTGATTAAAACTACTTAATAATATTTCATTAATAAGTTTGTTCTTTGTGCTCATTGGGCCCACATTTCAGGCAATTCAAAGTCTTCTCTCTTGTATGAAATTTGTTGGGTAGAACAAACAATTTAACTATGTTTTCATGTGTCAATCCATCTTTAAGATTGACTAGAAACTTGGGGAGTGCATTTATGTTTGAAGTGAGCTCCATTCAGTCGATTCGAAGGCACCGATCTCAACTGTCAATTCAATTCAATTCAATTCAATTTTACCCTTATGCTTGGATGCAAATACCAAAGCTTAGAAGCATTATTACAAGCTTCACTGCTGGATTAGATACGTGAAAGTTTCCTAATATATTGTAGATTCATGGCTCCAAACAATTCCTGTATGCACATATATATTGTAGACTTGTTACCTGCACCTGCACCCATGGGCATACGCTTGTTGCATTGGCGGGTATACGTCCCCATACCCTGGAGGCACTGTTGGCGGGTACACGTATACAAAACTCTGTGGGGGGGCACCGTAATAAGACGGGTATGGGTATGCCCCACCAACACTCGGCACAGGGCCCATGGAAGCGTGGTAATCAGGCAGGGGTTGGTCGGATACTGGGCCGGGCAAGGCGACCCGATCCCACAACTTGTAGGAGAGGCTCAAGACCCCCTGTGGTTTACCGGAGGGTTTCCTGACCTGATAGCTGACGAAGTGGGCCGGCTTCCCATCAGCAAGTAGGAGGAGGTCTTTGACAGGGACGTGGACGTCTCCGACGAGGCAGTGGCCGAGAAAGCAACGGCATTTGAGCTGGATGTGGAGGAAGAGGTTGGTTGGATTGGAGGTGGGGATGGAGAATTCCATGGAAGAGTTCCAGGTGGGATTCTTGCCTCCTTCCTTGTCCACTGGTGTCCGCTTCTTGGAGCGAGGGTCGGAGCTGAGGCTTGCCAAAGCAAACACATTCATCTTAGCAAAAAGGTTCACATTTTTCAGGCCCTTGGCCGAGATGATCCTCAGATCCAATGATCTATATTCCATCTTTCTCTCTAGAAGATGCTAATGAAGGAAAAGAGAGAGAGAGGGCTTGCTTGGTAACAAGGGAAAAGTAGGTAGGGATGGGAACATATAAGAATGGTATGGAGAAAGAGGAGAAGAAGCTCGTTTATATAGTTGGGATGGGAAGGAGAGAGAGATTGGGACGTTAATAAGTCGTTTTGAGGGAAAGGGGTTTCCCCACTGTCCAGGAAATTTTATCTGCCGCAACAGCTTCCTTGGCGGTGTATGTGTCTAAGTGGGAAAAGGGGGAAAAAGGAAATATAACCGCGTACGCGTAGGCGTAGCAGGGGAATTGATGATGGAAGGAAGGATGCGGGACAATACGAAGTCTAAGCAGTGGATTTTCTTAGATACGTGGTTCGAAAGTGGCGGGAGGTTACACAACAACTCCTTGCCTTTGATTGCAAGTTTAGATAGATCGTTGGCTGAAGTCCAGTTATAGTTATGGTTAATTGTTTATCCACTGAAATCTAAGCATTAGACTTGCAATCAAAGGCCAGGAGTTTTGGAGTTGCAATCTAAGCATTGACAAAGAACTTGGATCTATTTCGAACCTTAAAAACATAGTTGTATATTTAATATTTTACTTTGACAGATTATAACAATTTTATCAGCATGCTTCCTACACTATTTTATTGCTTTTAATTAATTATAAAAACTTCATACAATGAGTATTTGATGACCAAGTTCATATCATATTGGAAAGTGCCATAAATTTGCTGTGGGTTGTGGTTAGACAAAATCGCATTTATGCATGATAGTATATGATAATATAGAATTTTTTTTTTTTTCATTCTCTTTTATTTTCAGAAAACGTGTTTACATATTTTTGAAGTGGTGAGATAACAAACAAAATAAATTTAAAAAATCATTGAATTATTGAGATATTGGAAGAAAACCTGAATTAAGGTAACATATTTGAAAACATTTATTCTTATTTGTCCAATTTGTGTACTTATTGGATACTTGTTTGAATGATTGTATTTGTTTGATTTATATTTAATAGGTTTTGGAATTCTAAATATTTTGAATTGTACTGTATGGATGGATATTGTGATTTTATCTCTTTTTTTTTTTCCATCTGTTTTTATTATGTTGTCAGTTCTGATGTTGTTTTGCTGTTTACTTGCTAATTGTGAATTATACCTATTGTATTTGTTTTAGAAATATATTATGATGAATCCATTGCGAGTATTAGACTATTAGTTCTACAGTTTTAGTAATGGTTGTTAAAACAATATTAAAATATAGATTTTCTTCTCAGATATTCTCAAAACAGTGAAATAACAAATAAATCTAGAAAATAATTAGAGAATTATTGAGATGTTGGAAGAAAACTAAGAAATAAAGAAATTATTATATTTAAGTCATGGGTCAAGATAAAGAGGAATCGGTCGCATGGGTCTAGACCACTAATAAAATTAATTAGTGGTCAGATGAGCAGCAACAACAAGTAATAATACATTCATTTCAATCTTAATCTTTAGATTTTAATTATCTTTTAGAATTTGCATCGGCAAGTATACATTTGTTTTCGTTAGAATTTTTAGATTTTAATTACTTCCTAATTATGTAGGTATAGAGGAGAAAATCACATAGGTTGATATCTAGTAACATTATCTTAAGAAAAGAAATGACCTTAAAATAGCAATGCCTTGAGGAGTAATTTGAAAAGATTAGAAAACTATATAATAGTATTTTCAAATATTAAGAATAATTAATTTAATCTTAATTTTAAATGAGATTATTTTTAAATATTAAGAATAATTGATTTACGATCTAAAAAGATTGATGTGGGTTTTATTACAAGTAAAAACTGAATTGAAACCTTCTACTATAATATATATAATATGTAATAATAGGTCAAAGTAAATAGTGATTATTTATAGCAGTTTGCATCAGTGTCGAATTTGGCCAGATGGCAGACGAAAAAAATAATTATGAGAGTGATGAAAGATAAGCCTGAACTTACACATTTTAGACAAACAGGCCTAAGCCTGATTGATACTAATAATAAGAACTAGCACACTAACAGCACGGTATTATCATGAATTACAAAATAAATAATTATATATTAAAAAGATTATGAAAGTACCTCTTTTTATAGAACAATTCGTATAAAATGGAAATATAAATTTTGTGGTAGAAAGGATATAGAAGAGAGAGCTTTCACAGAATGGGAGAATATTTTAAAAAGTGGAGAATAATTGTGAAAAAGAACATGAGTGGGTAGTTGCATGAAATTAGTAGTGGAGAGAGAATATGAATTAATTGAACCAAAAAAAATAACTTACGGTCAAAAGTGGAACTGCCAGTCAAAATTAAAGCCAAAACCCTTGGCTTTAATATATTATAATGGCACATAGATCTTGAATCAAATGTTTTGTCACTTGATTCAGGCCAACCCAAATATTAAAAGCTAAGGCCCGAAAAGGCTGCATCTGGTTCGAAATGAGGTGGCCATGAGGACCCTAATTCTGCATGGAAGGGCTTTTTGGTGAAGCCGAGCCTTGTCTTCGCTTTCTAAAGTTCTGGACGAAGAAAGATCAAGATCACAACACTGCCGTCAAAATCACAACACTGCACTCATCAATTTAGAACCCCTTAGGCCTAGGGTTGTAAGCGGGGCTGGTTTTGGTTCCGGGTCCATCCGTTAAGGAGAAGGTGGAACCGGATTTGGACCCGGAACCATTTCGAAACCAGTTTCTTGGCTTCGGAATTGGAACCAGAACCATATGTGGGATGGATTTGGATCCGGGTCCGGTTCTAGGTAGAGAATGATATTAAAAAAACATGATTTTTAGGAGACGTTTTCGAAAATTGAGGTAATATATTGGGTCTCGGTTCACGAGTTTAAACCAAGGTGGAACCGGATCTGGACCTATTTACTTAACGGGGCTTAAATAAGGACCCAGACCCGATTTTTAACGGTCGGAACCTTCGGATAATCAAAGGATTAGGGTCCCATTTACATCCCTACTTAGGCCTCACCACATCATAACTCCCTAGGTACGTTTGTGTACATACTCTTTCCACGGAAAAGAGAAATTGTCAGGTCAGCAAATTCCATACAATTAAAAACCTCGGAAAAGGATTTCAGTAGAATTTATAAATTCATGTTTGGTGGAAGAAAAATTTCCTCGTTGAATTGGTGCGGCTATGGATTCCTTATAAAAATCAAAATTTCTTACTTGGTAAAATAATTTTTTGAAGAAAAATAAAATAAAATGTATATTATTTATTCAACATCAAATAATAATTTATTTAAATAAATAAAACATAAAAGAGTTGTAGGGTTTTGGGTTGAAATGCACAAGTGAGGAAAAGAGGGAGAGGTTTTTCGAGGAAATCCATTTCCCATACCCCCCATAAGAAACCCATTTCCTCCATTATCAAAGAAAATGCTGACAGGGAGGAAAAACATTTCTGTGGAATTGTTCTGCACCAAATGCCTGAAAGATAGGTTTTTCGTGGAAAATTGTACACTTTTTCTGTGGAAAATTGTTACACAAACATGCCCTAATTCCTTTATCTACAATAAGGATAGCAACAAGTGGTGTCGGGCTTGAGTTTAGGTTGATCTGAACCCGACCTAAATGACACTTCATTTGTACTATAGTTGACCCTCCCTAAGATGGATTTATAGTTTGTGAAGCCAAACCCACTCCGAGAATGGTAGGTTGGGTCGATTTTCCTAATGTATGCTTTTATTTTTATATTAAAATTAATTTTTTTTTGGAATCTTCATGAGTCATAAGTCCTAATTACACAAATTGATCATGACAGACCCTAAAACATCTAATATGGGTGACGGTGTTGTACACAGACAAAAGACCAATATACCCCGAAATGATATCGTTTTCTAAAAGCCTTTTCCCTCTTTTTTTTCAAATGATATCGTTTGCTCTATCTTCGTTTCATGTCAAAAAAGAAATGCATCGTCTTCTCTCGCCTCTCCTCTTTTACTCTCTACGACTCAAAACCTCTCCCTTCCCCATTTTTGTTCTTTGTTTTTTTTTTTTGTTTTTTTTCCAAAAAATTACAATCTCTATTTGCATAGCAAATACATTATCACTCTCATATTCAGGCAACAATTGAAAAAGTGCCATTTCCACTACCAATTGCAAAGTGAGATTCATTTTCAGAGTACTCTGATAATGGCAGAGAACTTACTGTTGGAGTTGCAGTTACAATCTAAAAGGCGTATGTAATAGATTATTAGTAAGCATTTGGGTATTTGTGACAAAAGCGGCTCATCAGTTCTTCTGTCTCTTGTCCACAGCTGGGATTGACTCCAGAGTTCTCTCTCAACCGCCATACATCAAACACCAAATTGGGAACGTTGAAGAAATGGATAAAATAGAAACCAAGGATGGAGAGGGGAAGAATCAAGAGGCTTTTTTTTAACGAGCCCGAAATATATTGTTCTAAGGAAGAAAAAAGGGAAATTAGGAAAAATATTTTTTTCAAAACTAGCCCTAACGATATCGTTGAAGGGCACATTGGACTTTTGGCTATGTACGACACACCATAATTCGATGTTGTAGTGTCGTTTTTAATCAATTTGTGTAATTAGGATTTAGGATTATTTTTTTTCTTAAAAATCCCAAAATCATTGTGTTAGATGCAAAATTAACCAACTTATGTTAAGCTATTGTTTATATGAAAAAGTTTACCGAATAATATCTATAACCCTTCTAAAAGAGAGAAAGATGTTCTACTTTTTTTTTCTTTCTATACCCTTATATCAAAGAGAGTAAAGTGTAATACTTTTTCACTACACACTTGCCCAATAAAATGCAAGATGTGGGCCCCACTTAGTATTATTATTATATATATATTCTATACCCTTATATAAAAGAGAGTAAAGTGCAGTACTTTTTCGCTACACACTTGTCCAGTAAAATGCAAGATATGGGCCACACTTATCTATACTCTATTTACCCTTATATAAAAGAAAGTAAAGTGTAGTACTTTTTCATTACACACCTGCCCAATAAAATGCAAGATGTAGGCCCCACTTATTATTATTATTATTTTATATATATAAATGCAAGATGTGGGCCCCACTTATCTATATTTTATACCCTTATATAAAAGAGAGTAAAGTGTAGTACTTTTTCACTACACACTTGCCCAATAAAATGCAAGATGTGGGCCAACTTAGTATAAATCTATACCCTTATATAAACGAGAGCAAGATATATTACTTTTTTTCACTACACACCTGCCCAATAAAATGCAAGATGTGGGCCCCACTTAGTATTATTTCTTATATATATATGTGTATATCTATACAGGGAAATGCTCCTATGAGAGACACTCTCACCAACTTTATGAGAGATGGGTGGGGGCCCTCACTTCCATATCCACTCTCACAAACTTAAATGCAAGGACCCCCAACTTAAATGTGAGGGCCCCCACCCATCTCTCACCAAGTTGGTGAGAGTGTCTCTCATAGGAGCACTTTCCATCTATATATATATATATATATATATATATATATATACCCTATTATCTATATCCTATTATAAAAGAGAGTAAGATGTAGTACGGTTTCACTACACACTTGCCCAATAAAAAGAGAGTAAGATGTAGTAAGGGAGGAAATAAAATGAGATAAAGGAAAGAGAGAAAAGAGATAACAGATAGTGAATCAGATGGATAAAGATGGGGACATAAATTTCCTAATTTGTCTAAAATAGACTTTGGGCTAAGCTTGGATTTAGAGGGGTTTTGAGGACCCGAATCAAGATGAGCTAGAAGACTAAAGTTTAGGAATTAAAAATATCTACCCAACGGTACCATAATCTCAAATATCTAAAATTACGAAAAAGCCCCCTAAATTCCCGGGAAAATTGCTAGCTACCCCATACTATACCCAAATAAACCTGGATCTAGACCAAACTTGGCACACACGATCCTAATAATTTTTTTAATCTCTTCTATTGAGTAGATGATGATATTTTAAATGTAATAAAATTTCATTGTAATACATCCCAATAAATTGAGTAATTTTTTTTGGTTTTTTTTTTTTTTTTTTAAGGTGGTGGAGAAAAGAAAAGGAAAATGTGCATAAGATTAGAGTCTATCTCAAATCAATATCTCAAATGTTGTTTTTTTTTTTCCCTCTTATTTTTTCAATTTTCTTTTAAATTCTTCTTATTCAGATCTACAAGATTTTCAATGCAGGAAATTTTGGGGGCATGAGGTTTTTCCTCTGTGAGTAATTGTGTAAGGAAGAACATGGCAAATGTATAAGTACCTCCAAAACTTATAAGTACATCCCATATATACAAGTACTTCATTTGCATTGTTTCTTTATGTTTAGTTTTTTCTTTTTTCTTTTTTCTTTTTTCTTTTTTTAGAAAAAAGTAGCAACTTACAAAATATCATAAATAAGAAAGTGAAATGTACAAACTTAAATTCATTTTATGTCTGCCCTTTTTTCTCTCTCTTTTTAATGAAAGTTACCATGATAAAAATTTAAATATCGTACAATTTTTATTTTTTTAATATACAACTTTTGTTAATTTTTTTATTATAAAAGGGCATTTTAAGGGCATGAATATATTTATTTATTATTGCTCTTACTTATGAGGTTTAAATTGAAAAACTTTGAACATATTCTAACACAATTTTTTCTTTCATCATTGCAAGCCTTTTCTTCTTATTGTTGTTTTTCTTCTTTTCATATATTTCAATAAAGTGTCATGCCTTTCCTTAAAGGGAAAACGAGAATCTCATAGAAATTGCTTATTATGCTAGCGTTACTACTAACTTCAGAATCAGTGAATGAAGTGATCATTTTATGTGTAAATAACTAAAATAAGTATTTGATGCTGAGTTGCAACAAATTCAGTTTGTCTTTGTTTGTTTCAAATTTTTCTTACTTTGATCAGCACTCTCATCCTCTATATAGAATAGAGTTGAAGAGTTGATTTAGAATACCTAGGTTACATTCTTATGTATTTCTTAAGAGGAAGGTTCAATTCTTTTGGTAGATTTGTATTTGTAGTTTTTTATTTTTTTGGTATTTTTTCCCTATGGATATTTCTATTTGTGAGCTTCCATTTAACTGAACTTCTATGATTATTTTGTATTATCCTTTTCTTACTGGGTATAAAATATAGCACTTTGTACAAGCAAAAGAAGATGCCGACTCTTGGAGAGGTATTGCCTCTTTTTACCTGATAGTGGTCCTTCTTATAAAATAAAACAAAGCACATGTTAAATACTAATATTGATCAACATGTGCTTTGTAAATTGATAAACAAAGCACCTGTCAGAGTTCATATCATAGTTTTACCATTATTGATCCCTGTCGCTTGAGGACAAGTGGGATTACTTGATTATTCTTGACGGTCGGTGTGAAATGTTATTCTTATTTGTAAGTTAAGACTAAAACCACAATCTCAGTTTTTTTTATTCTGATGTCCTTAGGTCGAATATAATTAATTATTTTTCCTTAATAAGATTTGATTTTGTAGTGAACATATAAAGTTCATGGTAACTGGTTAGAACAGTAAGCTCATCTTGTTTTTAGTTTTTATTTTTTTATAAAACTGCAGGTTATCAATTTGACTATGCTTTCGATTGGACTCTAACTTTAGCAGGTTAAGTCTATCAGGAAACTGATAAGTCGACTTGACAGGATAAATAAATTAAATTTAAATTTTTTGTACACATTCATCATAAAATATATAGAAATATGTGATTTATATCCTCAAAAAATTATATAAATTCCATATCGATTGTTTTTTGAGATCTCATTTTTCTTACTATATCATTGTCTTATTGTTTTTTTATGTATAGGAAAAAATTAGTGTCAGCTGTATTTGGACATTGCACGAGCCTTGTAATTTACAATAACTCATTTTCTGTTGAAATTTGATTTTTAAATGTATTGAAGCTTCTACTAAATTTTTTAAGAACTTTATTTTTTAAAGATTTTTTTAGTAAAACCATGTGGCACGTGCACGGCTTTACTAGTTTAAGTAAAAACAAACTCGGCAAGCCGGGCCAAGCATTCCTAAAATCCAAACTCGCCCAAAACCTAACTTAGGTCCGAATTATTATTATTATTTTTTTAAAGTGGGTCAAAGCCCAAAGCCTATATTGGCTCCAGACCTAGCCAAGTCTCTAACTAACTAATTATCAAATCCATTCCTAAATCCTAATTGGTTCAGGACAGGGACCCATTGCCTTTCCTAATTTTCACATATTGTTTTTTCAAAGCTTGAGACAGATTTCTTTCCTATTTTCAATTCCAAGTTGTCTGCATCTTTAAGCAACCTCTCAGTCTCTTTTTCTTCTTCTTCTCTTACTCTCCAAGCCCCCTCCAATTCCAATGATATAGTTGTCCTTGCCCCCCCCCAATCTTTTCCTAAAATTCCATCTGTACCCTTTCCATGGCTGCCGATCCAAGCCCTAACTCCGATACAAACCCTAATTTAACCATTCCCGACGACAACGAAGAACGCGACGCCCACAACGGAGAAGAAGAAGAAGAAGAAGAAGAAGAAGAAGAACGGGAAGAAGTAAAAAACCCTAACCCTAACCTCCCGCCAATCTCAACATCTCCGTTCCCAAGCCCTAACATCCACGGCGGAGATACTCCTTCGATGCCCGCGCTCCTCCACCTCTCCTTCAACCAGGACCACGGCTGCTTCGCCGCCGGCATCGACAATGGCTTCCGGATCTTCAACTGCGACCCCTTCCGGGAGATCTTCCGGCGAGACTTCGACCGGGGCGGCGGGATCGGGGTCGTCGAGATGCTCTTCCGCTGCAATATCCTCGCGCTCGTCGGAGGCGGGACGGAGCCTCAGTACCCGCCCAACAAGGTCATGATCTGGGACGACCACCAGAGCCGGTGCATCGGGGAGCTGTCGTTCCGGTCCGAGGTGCGGGCGGTGCGGCTGCGGCGCGATAGGATTGTGGTGGTGCTTGAGCAGAAGATTTATGTGTACAATTTCGCGGATTTGAAGCTTATGCACCAGATCGAGACGATCGCGAACCCGAAGGGGCTCTGCGCCGTCTCTCAGGTGTCTGGTTCGCTCGTGCTGGTCTGCCCTGGCTTGCAGAAGGGGCAGGTTAGGGTTGAGCACTATGCGACAAAGCGCACCAAGTTCATAACTGCTCATGACTCCAGGATTGCTTGTTTTGCGCTCACGCAGGACGGGCGGTTGCTCGCAACTGCCAGCACCAAGGGGACTCTGGTTCGGATTTTTCATACCGCGGATGGGACGCTTCTGCAGGAGGTATTGCTTGATTTTGTGTGAATTTTGACTGTTTTTATTTAATTGTTGATTTTATTAGTGTTAATTGCTTATTTTGTGTGAATTTTTGCTATCTTGGTTCTTTTGTTGGTCTTGTTAGTATTAGGGGATGTTTGGTAGGAGCCTGAATCTTTGCTGAAGTGGTAGAATTGGGAAAAGAAGAGGATGAGGTTGTGTTTGTTTGGAGCTGTTTTGAGAACAGAAACTATTCTGTCTATTTGTCTTTTTCTACCCCAAATCTAAATTCAATGCACATGAAGGACAGTAGACATTGATTTGGACTGAAGAGAATCACAACTGTCCTCATTGTTCTTGGTTTTCTTTGCTTCTTTAAGCTCCTTTCTAGTATGTTGCTGCCTTGGAGGAATTTAGTCCTATAGGTTAAACGCTTGCTTGGGGTCCTTTTGATGGACTCTATTTGTATTTGATAAATAACAGAGGGGCCAGATTTTGATATAGTGTTTTCTGAATTATGGGAGCAAAGCTGTTTTATTTGGGTGTATCTTGACTCTAAGTGATTTAGTACTTGTTTTGTACAAGTCAATCTTGACAAACTGGACGTAATTGATAAACCAATATTTTATAGGCCAATCTAATGACAATGCATTTGTTCATTCTCTATATCTCTGTGAAGTTGGATTTTTTTTTTTTTTAAAGAAAGGATTGTACGTTATGCATTATGTGTTGAGGCTTGATTATCTTCTATGCCCTAGATTTGCTTCAATGGTTATTGCAAGATATGAGGGTATGTTTTTATGAGCTTGCTAGTATGTATTGTATCAACTAGGTTGTCATTCAAGTCGCTTGCACGAATGCCTTTTATGAGCAAGCAAAGCATCACATGTGGAACCCAAATGATACAAAATCTAGTTTAATTTGTTATTTTATTACTCAGTTATAATTAGGATAAGCTTTTCAGATTTATTTGAATTTCTTATGTTGTTTCCCAAGTTGAGTAGTGGTTAGTTTCCTAGTTTAATTAGGTGACTTAGCCCCTAACTTTTCTATTTCCTATTTATATGGCATTGTAGAGAAGGAATTGTTTGAGTTAATTAATAATACTATGTGGGTTTTGTCCCTCAAGGTGTGTCCTCGTGTTATCGTCTCTCCGGAGACATGTTGTAGTGTCTAAGGACACATGCTTCGGCACTTTTGTGATGCAAGCCCTAATCCCAGGGCCTGCATCATTGCCACTTTGTGCAACATCCTCTTCTTCAAGGCACTCTTATATTTCCTTCAATTTCTTAGAATCAATTGGCTGATTTCTTCAACAATTCTCATTTTAGATCTTGGTTCTTGCCTCTTAGGTACCCTCGTTGTCTTAGTTTTAGTTTCCTTTAATGATTTGATTTCCTTTAATATTTAGAAAATTAGAGTTCTACTAGGAAAATGGATGTCCAACCCTTCCTGTAAATATGCAATCCCTCCATTATGAGAAATAGTTTTATCATTATTCAATAAAGATTTTTATGGATATCCCTATGGTTTCAAGTGTTTCTTTTCATAGTAAGAGTGCTCGTGTGTGTTGAGTCTTGGGAGAGGATTCAACCAATTCCCATCTGATCTGTATCCTCACTTGAATCTGTGGATTCGTATAGGATTCGGCAAATTTGAGGGAGTTTGCCTATATTCATTCCATTTTCCATTTGTGGATCTAGGGTTGCGTCATTAAGGAGCTTTGGACAATGATACACCAAAATAATCTTATGATTACTAAGATTATCCATTGTCAAGATGCACCCATGATTTTCCACATTTTAAAGCCCTTGGGTTTTAAATCTTCCCTCCATCTCTCAAGATTTGCATTCATGTCATCCCTTGACTCATCCACCAACATTATGTCATCTGCAAATAACATATACCAATTTACCTCTTCTTGAATATGAGCAGTTAATTCGTCTATAATTAGTGCAAAGAGATAAAAGGCTTAGTTGACTTTTGACGCAAATGTATGGTTGTTGGAAACTCACCGTCTCTCCACAGGTAGTTCTCACAATCACACTGCCAGCTCTCCCTCATACATATCTATAATAACATTATAACCTCTTGGGACACTCCTTTTATTTAAAGGGGGATCTTCATGTGCACCTATCCCTCACCATTTTTGGTGAGGGACACCCCTTTTGGGGGTGTTTCAAGTACAAGAGGGGTACTTTGTACCTCCCTTTTGTACTTGAAACACCCCCAAAAGGGGTGTCCCTCACCAAAAATGGTGAGGGATAGATGCATATGAATATTTCCCTTATTTAAAATCCACCAAATTATATCTATAGGTATTTTGCCGTAGGCTTTTTCTAGATAGATAAAGATCATACAAAGATTTTTTTTTCCTTAGGTTATTTCTTCATTAATTTCCTAAGTAAGAAGATAGCTTCCATAATTGACATCCTTGACTTGAAATCAAATTGATTTCAGATATCTTCGTCTTTTGTCTAAGTCTTTGTTCTGTTACTTCCTAACATAGTTTTATAGTTTTATAGTTTAACTCATAAGTCTAATCATATGATAATTGTTGCAACTTTGTATATGTTCTTTATTTTTCTTTAGAAATACTACAACACTTAGTTTCCATTCATCTGGCATTTTTTGTGTCCTTAATATCTTATTGAAGAGGCTAGTTAACCAAACCCATCTAATTTCTCCTAAGCATTTCCAACTCTCTATCGGAATGCCATCTTGCCCATAGCCTTTCCAGTCAACATTCTCGTTAATCTTTCTTCACTTTTGATTCCCTATTTTTGCTGTAAAAGGTATGTCTTGCTAACAAAGCATCCTATCTCATTCCTTAGCCTCCTATAGAATCTTTATTTAAAAGTTCGTTAAGATATTCTCTCCATCTTTCTTTAATATTATTGTCCTTCACTAAAACCTTTTGGTCGTCACTCTTTGTACTTCTTAGCATGATTTAATTCCTTATTTTTCCTTTCCTTCATTTATGCAAGCTTGAAAATATCTCTCCTTTTCATATTCCCAGCTTATTATAGTGGTCATCATATGGCTTAGACTTTGCATCACTTACTAGTTCCTTAACTTTTTTCTTTACCTTCTTATACATTTTATAACTTTTCATTTTCCTAGTTTGCTCCCAAACAACTTTCTGAATCTCTACACTCCACCATTAGGTTTCTTTATCGAAGTGTTTATTCTCTTTCGACTCTCCAGGCACCTCTTTCGCGACCATTCTTGATACAGTCAGCAATTTGGTTCTGCATAACCCTAGTTTCATTTCCATTTCAAAACTGTAGTTTCTCCATCCAAATTTCATTATCTCCCTTTAATCACTTTATGCTTAAATAGTGTTGCCCTTTCCTGTTTCAAATCCTTCCTCCTTGTTTTAGGGCACTTTTTATTTACTCTCTATACTTTTAATTAAAACATTTAAAACTACTATTTTATCCTGCGTGGTCAAACTCTCCCTAAAAATAACCTTATAGTCTTTACAAGCTAGTTGTTAATGTTTTCTAAATAGGAAAAAGTTTATCTGGATCCTATTAATTCCATTTGTAGAGGTAAATAAATGATCCTCTCTCTTTTTAAGTTAGGTATTTGCTATTACAAGGTCAAATACCAAAGCAAATTCAAAGATAATGTTTCCCAACTCATTCCTTTATCCAAATCCTTGTCCTCTATGTATTCTCTTGTACCCTTTACTACTTATTCCTAGACGCCCATTTAAGCCCCCTCCTAGGGAAATCTTTTCACTAGTTGGAATTTTAGGTATTAAACCATCTATCTCCTTCCAAAAATGTTTCTTAGCACACTTTCATCTATCTATCCTACTTGGGGTGCATAGGCACTAATGATATGCATTATTATCCTCTTCTAATATTAGTTTAATTGTTTTAAGTATATCACCCAACCTCTTTATCCTCACAATCTTTTCTTTCGAATTCTTATTAACTACTATATATATATTCCATTTCTGACATTGTTCTTTCTTGTGTGGTAGAGTTTGTACTCATCAGTGAGTGCCTTAGCTTTATCCCATTTCCTTTTGTTTTTTTTTAGACAAACTACATTAACTCTTCTTTTCTGTGTATTGACTAACTCCATGCTCTTGCTTGTCAAAGCTCCTATACTCTACGTAGCAAGTCAAATCCTCCATTTCTTTTGGACTCACTTCTTTACCCTCACTTGTCCAATCCTCCTTAGCTTTATCCCTTGCCTCTTTATCTTTTAGTTTGAATAGGAATAGTAAGAAAAGTGACTGATTTATATGGAATAATGTCTTAGAATGGTTGGATATGCGAACCGTGCCCCTTACAAGTATCAATGCTGTATCCAGTATTAGTGTACAATACTTGGAATATAGTACTTGTGGGGGGGGCGCGGGGGGGGGGGGGGGGGGCGGCGCACCTTGCTGATAGATGTCCTGTTGCATACTCAAAAATATCAAATGATAACGTGGTATTTATAATTTTGTCAAACAAATCTTTTTGGTTATTCTCTTGCGTACCGTACAATTTCAACCAAGTTCTTTATGGGATTTTTTTTTTCTTCTGTATCTTTTAAGAAATCCAACCATACTTGTCTTGTCTTGTGATAATTATGTAATGTGATTGAGGGAATTTCCAATGTAGGTGCGTAGAGGTGCAGATAGAGCAGAAATATACAGTCTGGCATTCTCTTCTTCTGCACAGTGGCTAGCAGTTTCAAGCGACAAGGGTACAGTTCATGTCTTCAGCCTAAAGGTCAGCTCGGGGTCACCAGGAAGTGACAATTCCCGCACTGTCTCTGATCCGAATCTTGCTCTGCCATCAACCAGTTCATCTCTCTCTTTCATTAGGGGTAAGATGCCTTAGTTTCAACGCAATCACCAGTAATGCTCTACAAAGGCACAACAAACACTTCTTATGTTTCTTTTTTATTATTTTGTTTTAATACCCAGCATTAAGAACAGAAATCTAATTCTTTTAATATTACTAACAGCATTAAAACTAAATTTTATTTTAATTTATGTATGAATAACAGACTTTTACCAAGCACAATGTTCACCAGCAAGAAGTATGGAAGCAGACAAAGTTTTCACTAGCTGTGTACCATGAAAAAAAGCTCTAATCTAAGGATACGTTTGTGTCACACTTTTTCTGCATAAACACTGTGAAAAGGTTTATGCTTTTATGCCTTTTCCGCGGTTTGGTGCGGCATATTTTTCCTCAAGGAAAGATGCTTCTTGCTACTGATTTTTGGCAGAGTGGAAAATCATTTCGCAAGGGCAGGTGATCAGATGTATAGATGCTTCTTGCAACTGATTTTTTGCAGAGTGGAAAATCATTTCGCAAGGGCAGGTGATCAGATGTATTTCTGCCAGCCTCGGTGTTACACAAAAGTGCCCTGAAAGTCTTTACTAATTGAACTCCAACCAAGTTAAGATATAGAAAGGAAGGTTGGTCTGTCTGTCTCAAGCACACAACACACACAGACGCTCTTTATAGGCTTACATGTACAATGAGATATTCTTTATGCTGAGGATATTCTGCGTGCTAAATAATTGGATCCCCTATTATGCTGAGAAATTGGGTTTAACTATGAAAAATAATTAGTCTTCACCATTAGAAAAGAAAAAGAAAAGAAAAAATAAAAAATGCTGACAATGGGCTTCCCAGACGTTGACCAAAGTCTAAGGCTGTTCCTCCCTGCATGCAAGTAGTTCCTAGATTGCCATATCTCTTTATCTTTGTGAGAGCAATGACAAGAGTATTTTCTTCTTAGAGATATGAGCTGAAAATTGTCCATAGATTCCTTAGGTCCATAATTTTATTGAAATCCTACTAGAGACCACCTATGATGCCTGGGAGCCCACCTATTAAAAATCTAACCCGTATAATATAAATGTCATGCTAATTAATCAGCCCTAGCCAAATTTAACTTTAAAAAAAAAAAAAATCCAAAATGTATCTTAAGTGCAGTACCAATATCCGTTTCCTAACTTTTTGAAGCTGGCATGTCGAAACCCCATTCCCCGTGTCTGGGTCTGTACCCTTGTCTATATCTGGGCATCATAGGATACAACGTTTTCTTATTAGACCTATTCCACCAGGTAGCCTTCTCAGAACTCCTGCCTACCATGCAATTGTAGAGTTACCTGTCTTTTAATAGCTTATTCTGGAAAACATATTGGGCTTTGGAAGTTGTCTGACGTCCATGTGTTGAAGTTACAGAGGTACTGTAGAAGGTTGTTTATTCTTTCACCATTTGAGGTGATCTGAGGAAATGTTCTTGTGTCCGCTCCAGTTGCATCAACTTTAAATGATCTATTTCTTCTATTTTTCCTTTTTTCTTGTCTTCTATTTTATTCTTATTCTTATTTTTTTTTTTGGAAAATTGTTATTTGAGTATTTCTGTAGCATTACAGTTCATGTTTCCTCGTATCATTGAATTGAAGGAATGCACTTGAATCAGTTCTATATTTTATCTGACATCATGTGTAAATGAGTGCTACTTCTGTCATTTCTTTTGATCCTTGCTGTAAATCTTTATGTTTTTTTAATATCAGGTCCCCAGTAGAAGTCCATCTTTTGGCGTGGCTTGTGTCATTCTGTGCCGAATGAGTTTCATATATTTCTTTCTTGTTGTGATAAAGATGATAAATAAAGTCAAATCATCATCATTTTTATCTTCTTAACCTTCTCCCATCTGTTTTGGGGACTGGTTGAAGAGTTCTACCATAGAAAAGCTTTGTTATCTTTTATGTCAACTTCTGAGGTGCAGCATGGTGGGTGAAGAGTAAATCATGACTTTTGTGAAAATTTACCGGGACATATGAGTTTGTTATGGTGTGACTTTAGGCTGTTGGGTAGAATCCTCTGGAATTGAACAGTGGTGCCTTACATGGAATATCTTCTCTCTATGGTTGGCTTTTTTCCTTGTTTGCAGGAGTGTTGCCAAAATATTTCAGTTCGGAATGGTCAGTTGCCCAGTTCCGCTTGCACGAAGGTTCTCAATACATTGTCGCCTTTGGCCACCAGAAGAATACTGTTGTGATTTTGGGAATGGACGGAAGGTAAATAATCATTTTAATTTTAGAAATATAAATGAACTTCACCAAATCAGTTTGGGAAAATTTATCTACTTTTCTTTGCATCACCCTTTCATATTATATATACATGTTCAAGAAAATTGTGATATTTACTAATTGATCTTTTGATATACATCTCACCAAGGCTAAACACCCAACCATTCTGCCATATTATATATGTATGTTGTTTAAATAAGAATTTTTTCCTAAAAAAGGTATTTGATATTATTTTGGACTTTGCAGCTTCCATCGGTGTCAGTTTGATCCTGTGAGTGGTGGAGAGATGACTCAGCTGGAGTTCCACAATTTCTTGAAACCAGAAGAGACCTTCTAGAAGACAAAGATGAACCACAGATTTTCTATAAATTTCTTTTTGGCTAGCTGTGTATATATATACATGTCTAATATGGGAAGAAGAGCTTGTGAACTTTGGATTATGATGGTTGTAGATAAATGCATATAGATATAGCAATTGTGAATATCTATCTTGCTGGATTCTGATATGGCATTGGAACTTGCATTGGAATGCCAGCAGTCTTTTCGACAAATAGTATTATATGGTGTTGTGCCAATCATAGTTTTCAAACTTTGGTACTGGTTGTCATTTTGATTTGGTTAACATGCATGAAACTTGGTATGGCTGATCTCTATGTGACCAATGCAATGTAGCAAGAAAAACTCAAATGGACTCCAAGCACACTCAGGCACCGAAAAGAGAGAACTGAGCATTTGAAATGGATTCATATAATGTGGAGAATCCTCCTGGACTATAAATAGCCACGACGGCTGAGAACCTTTTGGTTCATGCTCTATTAAGTACTTTTACTGCTGTTGTTCCCTGTTCTTATATTTACCTCTACTTCTCCATAAAAAAAAAAACCTTTTTTTTTTTAACACTTACAAGATATGATGCCCTGGATATATTTACAGAGTCTTCTGGATTATTTCGGACCTTTCAAGATATCTGTTCACATTAAAGTTGGATCCTGTGTTTCATTATCATGTTGCACAAGTGATTTTAGAACGACTAGAGGTCTTTCATCACCTTGAGGTTGTTGGTCCATCATCCATGCAACGCTGGATTCATGTAGTGGTCCAGATGGTAGAGTGATCCGAAAACAAGTGGGCCCTGCATAGTCTTATCACGTCCCTGTCGTTAGCAATAAGATGTGGGCCCTTCATCTTCCCTTCTAAGTTCTAACACCCATATTATGGAAGAAGAAGAAGAAAACTACAAATTGGGCTTTCCATTCTCAGTTTGAACCGGCTCCTGAGTCTTGGGAACCAAAGTTCTCTTAACAAAACCAACCCCCTTATCATCACGAAAGGAATTTGCAACGTCTCTCTCCCTCAGAGTTGAGCATCTTCTCCTTGGATGCTTCCAGTTCCAAGGAAACTACAATTTCTTCTTAGGACGAGGCTAACTTCTCCTCCCTTCAATAGTTTAAATGAAAGGATAATTACATGGGTGGGATATGATTGCTATTGGAAGATGGATGAATGAAAAAGGTTCACATTCCATCACCGAGGGTGTGAACCATCCATCCATTTGGTTAATTTATTAATTATGGTCCACACTACATCATCCAACGGATGACATATGATATGATGCCATTTTTATTTGCAACTTTTGTAGCCGAAAGGATGAAGAATCAAAAGGTTGTTTACAGTATAACAAGTCAAGGGGAGGAAGAATCCAGACTCTAGAGCCTATTATTATTATTATTATTATTATTATTATTATGCATAAGCTGCAGGGGCGGCTCTAGGAATTCAAGTCAGTGGGGTCAAAAAACACTTATCTTCCGCAACCCTGCAATTAGGGCTATGACCTAGGCCGGGCCGAGGTTAAGCTCTTATCTTACTCTCTCATTTGCGGACTAGGCTTAACTGAGCAAAAATCTTTGACTTTCACATGGGGGGTTGTAATTTTTAGGTCCTTACCCTACCTTCAAGTATTTAGTATTAGAAAAATGAGAGAAAAAGGATAAAAATAAAAGAACCTACGATAAAAATATTATTTGAGCTTCCTATGACTCAAGGCATATCCATTTAAATTTATAAGCCCTTCAAAATTATTAGGCTACCTATGACACAAAAGTACACGGCTTATCTTAATTGGATGTTACAAAAGGGTAAAAAATTTATAAGCCATTTTCTCTCATTCGGGTAAAACTCTTAAATTAAGTTGGTTCAAAATCTTCCCACAAGATTGTTTTTAGATTTCAGTGGGGTCATAACTTTTTATAGATGTTTGTCTTTTTTTTAGATCTCAATGATTCAAAAGCTTCCTACTCATAGGTTCGCAAAATTTTTATGAATATGTTTTGAGATCAGTTGACCCCGCTGTGAACCACATGGCGCTGCCCATGATAAGCCGTTGGGCCCATCAGACAATATTTGTTGAAACCCTCTCTGGTGACAAAATTCGAATGGATCTGGACCGTCTACTCCAGAATGACATCATTGACTGAAAACAAAAGATTTCAAAGATAGAATCTCCATTTAGCCAATTACAAATTCTGGGCCCATGCAGATAGGCCCTACATACAATACTTAATGTAGGAATGACGAAATGTTGAAGGCGTGCAACATACATGGTTCTCTTTTCTTCCAGACTAGAAAAAAAAAGGCATGGTGCACGCCACTAGAGAAAGCATGAAGGAGGAGGATTCCCAGCCGCCAGCCCCTATAAATTTATGATGAGGCCTCTATGTAGACACCATCCTCTCCTTGTTCATCACAATTTCTGATGATTTCAGAGATCAATAAGTAACAAGTAGATAGATAGATCCAAACCGTCCAATCCATTTCTGATATCTCCATGCTTACACCGTGGAGTCTTTTTATTAGAGTGAGAGAAGAAGGAAATGGCAACATTGAAGGTGTATGGTACAGCAGTTTCCACGTGCACGTCACGTGTTCTGTTGTGTCTGTACGAAATGGGGATGGGGCCCGATTTCGAGCTGATAGAGATGAATGTCATGGCTCGCGAGCAGAAGCACCCCTCCTATCTCTCTACCAAAAACGTATGATAGATTTATTTATTTACATAAGAAGATAAACACCTCACTCTTCCTCCTTTGATTTTCACCCAACTTTTTTTTTTCCCTCATTTTCCATTTTCTTAGACTTGATTCATGTTAGATTTTTTTTTTTTTTTTTTTTTTTTTTTTGCCTTTTCCCTCATATTCCATATTCTTAGACTTGCTTCATGTTTTTTATTTTTATTTTTATTTATTTTTTTTGCAGCCATTTGGGCAGATTCCTGCATTTGAGGATGGAGATCTCACACTCTTCGGTTTGTTTTCTACAAATATATCTTCTTTTTTTTTTTTTTTTTTGTAAAAAAATATTAATAGTATAAAGAAAAAGTTTGAGAAGAAAATAAAAAGGAAAGAAAGATGAAGCAAAATAGGCCTAGATCCTTTAATGACACAATTTAAGGGCCTGTTTCTTTGCTGTAATTCCAGAAATTCATGTCTGGGGAATTCCTGAATTTCCAGACAAAAGGAGCATCCAGGAATTCTACCAGAATGCAAAGGAAGTGGAATTCTTAGTTTCCCAAAGGTCAAAAAAGACCTTTTATGTAGCTGAAATATAGAAATGCTAGTAAAGAAATATGGAATTCAGAAATTCCAAGAGACAGCCTGTCACATCATGTCCAGAAATTCCTGGACATGATAAATTTCTAACAGAAATTCCACTAAAGAAACATGGTCTAATTGTGTGGGTTTAGGCCTTAGGGGGTGCCACCCCGGAAAATAGTCGTGATGGGTCAAAGACGTTACGGATACCCAAGTCACTCTCGGGGAAAAAACAGAAAAGAAAAGAAGGATGGTACAATTTTTAAAAGAACACGATGTAACTTCAACTCTAGAGCTTTACCATCAGTGGGGCTCACTTTGAAAACAAGTCCACTCAAAATCAATTTCTCACCTTTTCCGGAAATTTCATTTCATTAAGACTTGGATCCACCTCTGCAGTCATGGCTTTGATTAAAGCGAAACTTAACTTGTGATAAAACAAGGTAAGATAGTGATTTTGAGTAAAATCTGGATTTGCACTGGGATGCAAGTAGCTGGGTCAAGTTCTATTGGAGTCCACTGTGTACTTTGCTTATCAACTGGCCCAGCATATGGATGCAGGTCCAGACCAGAATCATTTATCCAAACATATTATAAAGGTATAACAGACATAGAGGAATTTCTCCTGCAGCCATTAATTCCTAAATCTGCATGTTCATGATCTGGGGGGATCGCGATTGTTTCTTTAAGGGCCTGTTTGTTTAACTTCAATGTCCATACTAGGATGTCCAATTGGAAAAACTTTCGCGATATACATTGAATTAAGCCCTCTGCTTTTCATTGATCCAATGGTTTCTAAGAGCCCTTAACATAAGCTTTAAGGACCATCCTTACAAACCATTACTACTCTTACTTATATATCATGGAGTGTTCACTCAAGCTAAAGGATACTCCATAACTGACCTGGTTAGATCCAAATTCAGGTCCAATTATCAATGGGGCAGGTCCTCCTCATAACAGGGCAATCTGGGCCCATTTACAGGGTCTTTCATGCTAAAGTTTTTTTTTAAAAAGAAGTGGCCCATTTTGTATGTTTGTGGGACTCAATCTATGGGGAGTCCCTACTCCTTACTCCCTAGATTTCCACAGACTATATATCTACTGATGACACTCATGCTGAGATGTTTTCTTCTTGATCCAACGACCAGAATCGCGCGCGATCAACAGGTATATAGTGACCAAGTACAAGGAGGTTGGGCCCAATCTTTTGAGGCTGGACAACATCAAGGAGTCAGCAATGGTGGATGTGTGGCTGGAAGTGGAGTCTCAGAACTTCAACCCACCCATCTCGATCATTGTTTATCAGATCCTGGTGAGGCCCAAGTTTGGAGGGACTGCAGATGAGAAGCTGGTGGAGGCCAATGTGGAGAAATTGGAGAAGGTCCTGGACGTGTATGAGGAGAGGCTGTCCAAGAGCAAGTACTTGGCTGGGGACTTCTACAGCCTTGCAGATGTAAACCATATTCCATACACTTACTACCTCATGAAGACTCCCAAAGCTTCTCTCATCAACTCACGCCCTCATGTGAAGGCATGGTGGGAGAATATAACTACTAGGCCAGCTTTTAACAAGATTGCAGAGGGTTTGACCCTGGGTGGTTAGTGTGATTCTCATATGAGTATTTATGTATGTAAGCACAGCAAAATAATGAAAACAAGGGCAATAAGCTGGAGTTTCTCATGTGGTCGGTCACATGTAAGGAAGTATGAGGCACGACTTCTGGGAGAAAAAGAAGTTGGTGTTTATGTTATTTATATATAAGAATTTTAAGTTGTTGTTTGATTTTTTTTTTTAAGATTTACTTTAGTGATTTCTTTTTGGAAATAGTGCCCAACAACCTATAAAAATTTAACATTTTTTTTATAATGTTTCCTTTCCTTTTCTATTATTTCAAAATCAAAATTTTTTTTTGATCAGTAAAGGTAAAATATATTAAAGACTTATAAGAAAGGTATAATAAAGAAGACGGAAAAAAAAAAAAAAAAAAAAACTGTGTAGGTATTAGCTCTAAAAACCAACACAAAACAACGTCCGAAATAAATATATAGATTTTACTATGTTTTTTTTTACAGTATCTTGTATCAATGTATGCTTGGTCATCAAACTGGCTAAAACCATATGTACCATGTTGTCATATCACTTGGGGACCTAGGATTTTGATTAGAGGGGGACGGACGATGGCCATAATGTTAATTTCATCATTATTTGTCGTTTGAGGAGTCCGATGACTCATTTCTGCTGGGGGCATGCATGGGCTTTTTTTAAATGTTGGGTTGCATGTTTCCGGCCTTTTCATGATCTGCCAAGGGTGAGTGCCCCCAAGGGCATGTTTGGTTACAAACATTTTTACCAGGAATTCACCTTGTTTGGGAATTCCTAACAGAATGCAGTGGTTGTCCTTGGGATATTTTAATTCCCTGTTTGATTGAGACTTTAAGGTGAGAATTTGCTGAGAGGTGGTCAAGTGAGAAGTCACTTTTGGCTAGTTGAATTCTCTTAATTCTATTACTCATAATGCTGCAGATCTATTAGCATTTTGGAATTCTACTTCCTAGGGGCAAAATTTGGAATTCTCCAATTTCTTTAGACAGGATATCTACTAATGGTTGCAACCAAACATGCCTCAAAAGGCAATAACTAGGTCCCTCCTTGGAGGTCACATGTATGTTGTGGGCCAATGAGTGGGACGTCAATGGAGTGGTTTAGGGCTGGCAATTTCTGACCTGATCACCAACCCAATTTGAAACTGACCCGGTAATCCACTGCGAAGTTAACTCATAATTTTGGCATGGAGTGGGCTGCTGTTTCTAATCTTGTTCTCAAATGTGTTGGACTTGAGTCGGATTTATATTTGCTAATTGACCTACTGACCCGGGCCCAACCTGACTGATTGCTTGACTCGAACATGACCATTTCTCTAGGGGTTATTTGTTTGTAGTCATTTTACATATGTAAATAATTTACATGCGAAAGGATTACACATCATCACATTTGTTTGCCATCATTTACGCATCACATGCATAAGGAGGTGTGAAAATGGGAGGCCTCCTATAATTGAGATTTCCACACAAAAATAGGTGGGCACATCAGCCTCCTATAATTTTTCTCATTCCCATGTGCCCCGTATTTGTAATCCAACCTGTTCACTTTGTTTTTTGAATTAATGAACCCAAAGACATTGAAGCTGATTATGTTAAATCTTTATGGATTTTGAGTAATTTGTGAAAAAGTCCAAAACTATAGATCTACTTTTTTGCACTTATGCGGGCCTCCCAATTCATGATCCGAACCATTTAATATTTTTGTATTACTGAGAAATGTTAGGAAGTTTGGTTTCATATCTTAATTCTTCTTAGACTTTGAGCAATTTGTGAAAAACATCCAAAAAAATTGAAATAAATCTAAGACCCTTGGATGCACTAATTTACTCATGTTAAAATAGTATTTTTTTGACAAATATGGTGGTGTTTGTCACATGCGTAACATTTCCATATATAACATTTACATTTGTAAATCTCATATTTCTATCACGTGTAAAAGGCAAATGATCTCTTACGGAGAACTTAATATGCTATGCCTTCCTGTAGAACATACAATACAGGTCTCAGCCGGCGTATGTAGAAGGGAGTAGATATACCCATTGATTTGAAGAATCATGAGAAAATTGGTGATGCTTTTACTGCAACCTCTAAAATTTGAACACCTCAAAATATATATTATCCTTTGTATGGCCTCTTGTCAGATTTCACTCCAATAGGACTCAAGGCCCCTTCAAATTGATCACATATAAAATAAGTAGTCCCAAATCTTAACCATAGAAACAGACAGTTGGTCTGAGATAGAAATGGATAAAATAGTTTTAAAAAAATATAAAAAAGAATTTTCTTACCTGTAATTATTATTATTATTATTATTATTATTTTTTTTTTTTTTTTAATTCTCTGCACATTTCTTTAAAGTTATTCTCAATAAAAAATATTCAGAATTTTACTATCCAGACATTTTTATTAGGTAATAATTTCCCATGAAGACAATTGTTATGCCACTCTGTCCCAACTGATGGCTGCAAAAAAGTCAGCCTAGAATGGACCGTAGATCTGAGTGGGCCAGGACATGGACGGACCTTACTTCATCCTAACCAGATGATCCGAATCCCTCACCTTATTCTACACCTCATTGGACAAGAATAAGAAACTTTGGTTGCTATCTGTATATATATTTTTTTAACCTCAGCTATAGGGGGCTCTATATACCACGTTCGAATCCGTAGCAATCAGGTGAGAACTACCGCGACTTAGCAATGAAGTAAGTGACCTAATCTTTGTTTGCTAACTGGTAATTTATTCATACACACCTAACCTTCTTATTCTTGTTTTCCATTATTGTCATCCTACTATCTAACCTGTAACCAGATAGTCTTCACCTACCCACCACCATCAGCCAGGAACGTGATATTGTGAATGTTAGATGGATAGAGTTAGCTCTATCCAATCATATGATCTATTTACATTGGGCAGTTTGGGTACCAAAATACAAGCTGCACTACACAGATCTCACCTACATAGAGCAGGGTATTCAGATGTTACAGGCCAACCCCAGCCCATCCTCACAGTCATAAGTCATTCCTAAAAGAAGTCTCAATATTATCTGGACCATCTTGCATGGTCGGTCAGTCTCCCCACTTCTTTTCTTCCTCTCTTTCTCTTCCACTGGCTGCCTATATATATATTTTTTTTCTTTCCTTCTTTTTTCCGCTTTTCTACTTCTTTCTTTTGGAATTTGCTGTTTTTCTAGGGATAATAATGCTTGTATCCACACACACATATATGGGGAGTTTCCTCTCCTCGCTACTTATTTAATTTTGTTAAAAAAGATGGTTTCTTCTATTAAGGTCTACTTAGATGCATGACAATGGAAAGTAATGAATGTAGATCAGTGAAATAAGGGATACCAGGCCAATCAAATGATTTTTAAAGCATCAATATTTAGGGGTCGTTTGCCTTTTACACATGGGATATGAAATTGAGTTTTACATATGCAAAGGTTTCATATGTAATTTTTTCATATACAAATGTTGCAAGTGTGAAACAGATTTTCATTTTTGTTTTGGAAGTCACATGATTAGATGAGCACATCCAAGTTCCAACACTCTTAGATGTGTTTGCACATGTTTCTCAGAATCTATGAATATTTATGATAATGAAACTAAGAATATGTTGAAACTTATCATTAATATGAGAATATATTGAATGGGAATTGGGGGGTGGGGTGGGGTGGGGAGGGATATTTTAGATTATTTTTTCATAAATTTCTAAAAATCTATAAGACCTTAGAATCTGAAACTAAATGTCTCGGAGTTTTATTAGATCAATAAAAAGAATGTGAACACCTCGAATTATAAATCTAGGGGCCACACAAATGCAAAAAAAAAAAAAAAAAAAAGGTTTGAAGGGCTTTGATTTACCAACCTGTACTAGGAAAAAGTGATCAATTGCACATGTCCTGGCACCTTTTCCCCATTTACATGTGAACTTGCTTACCATCTCAGCAAGTATGTAAATGAGAGGTTAAATGCCTCATTTTCACACCATTTGCATATCTTATTTACGCATTTGATGTGTAAATAACCACAAACAAACACGTTCGTGGGAATATGTTAGGCATGCCCATCATTTACACATGTAAAGAGAGCAAACAAGCAGCCTTTTTTTGGGGAATTTTCTCCGCAACCATCGATGAATAATATCTTGATTAGTGTTGAATTAGGATGAGTGTGAATAGTGCAATCATGACACCTAAGAGGAAGTGATAGTAGAAAGTGTGTCATATAGACAATTCCAAAATCTATATATAAATATCTATGAAATATGATGTTGTCATGTATTCATTATTGGTCCATTTTCTGGCCTTGCTTGGAAAGCTAATCATGTCCTCATTTTTTTTGTTCATGTTGATCCCACAGCACTACTCCATCAAAAACTACCTCAACCCCTATTATTGAAAAGCATAGAATAAGAGGGTGTTTTCTTCCTTACAGAGACAACCACTCACACAGAAATTGAGAGAGAAAGAAGCAATGGGGCTGAAGTTGTATGGAATGCCTATGTCTACAAACACAGCACGCGTGGCAGCTTGCCTCAACGAGAAGGAACTTGAATACCAGTTCGTCCCTGTAGATATACGCACCGGCGCACACAAGCAGCCTCCCTTCATCTCCCTCAACGTATATAAACATACAAACAACACCAAAACAATCTCTATTTCTCCCTCTCTCATTCTTATTCATAATCATATATTTTCTTGTCTTCTCATCTTAATTGATCCATTTCATTTCTGCAGCCTTTTGGTCAGCTCCCTGCATTTCAAGATGGCGATCTAACCCTCTTCGGTACTCACATCTTTCTATGACTTCTGCTCAATGGTTATTATATATTTCATCTTTAATTCTTGTCAAACTGATAATTAATGGTGGTCAGAATCTCGCGCGATCACGAAATACTTGGCAAACAAGTACAAGGAAACAGGCCCAGATCTTCTTGGGCTCAAGAGCATCAGTGAATCAGCAATTGTGCAGGTGTGGTTGGAGGTGGAGGCCAACCAGTACAGTCCACCCATCACAGCCCTTGTCTTTGAAATCCTCATAAAGCCACTGCTTGGTGGCACCACTGATCCACATGTTGTGGAGGCACAATCAGAGAAACTAGGAAAGGTGTTGGACATCTATGAAGACAGGCTTTCAAAGAGTAAGTACTTGGCTGGGGAGCATTTCACTTTGGCTGATCTGCACCACCTTCCTTACACCTTCAACCTTATGAAGACGCTGAAGAGCTCGCTCATTTCGAGCCGACCACACGTGCTAGCATGGTGGGAGGATATTTCGTCTAGGCCTGCATGGAAGAAGGTTGCTGGTGGGATGAAGTATGTTTGATTGCAGATGAGTTGAAGCAGTTGTGTCATTTGCTCTGTTGAAGGGTTCGGTAGAATTTAGAGTTTAAGTTTTTTGAAAAGTTAGGGAATGTTCACTTCTCTTGGAATTCAGGAAATAAGACCAGGTCATGTTTGATTTGTGTCTCTTACATGTGCATTTGAGCATTCATAGTTTCTCTTCCTTCAGTTTCAATTGTGAATTGATTTTAGAAGTGGAATTTTTTTTTCCAATTATATATATATATATATATATATATATATATGAAGCGAAGTTGACCCTAGCAAAAGGGTCGGGTCGGGGTAAATTCGATCAAGCCAAAGATAAAGCACACTTTTTGGACCCAACTTGACCCGTGTATTTTTAATGACATGATAAATATTAATAATAGTATGTGCTAAGACTCGAACTCAGAACAATATAGATTTCAAAGGATCAACCCTACCACTACGCCATAGAGCATCTTTTGTTAATAGTTATCAACAAAAACTTAAAATTAGTTAATGAAGAAGGGACCTAGCCCCACTTTGGAATATTGACCGGGAGTTGGAATTTATCTACTAGATATTTATAAAAATAACTATATTTTTAGAATATTGACCCTATAATAACATATTTATGCATTGTACTTTAAGCATAGATGATCAAACTTTTGAAATAATTATTTTATATGATTTCCTATAGTCTTTAATTTTTTATGACAACCATTTTACAATTTTAATTTTCTATGACAACCATTTTACAATAAAATTAAACTCAAATGAATATATAATATATGGAATTGATCAACAAAAATAATAAGTTTCATAATTAATAAGAAAATGACAATATTATTGAAGAAAAAAAAAATTCGCGACAACAGCGTGGTGCTAAAGAGGAGGTGGAAAGCCTTCTACGTAACTGATGTGCTACCATGCACGTTTGCTGAGGGAGAAAGGGTGGAGTTTGGTTTTTATTCTTTTTAGTGTGTGTAGCTTTAAATTTTATAAATCATAATGTAAATGGAGTGGAACACTACGATATACCCCATCTATTAAAAATCACAATCATTAAGACAAACGTCCTTACTATTTATGAGATACCTTATCAAAGAATAGAAATTTGAAAACATGTCCACACATACGATTAGTTGATCACTCACAGGACACAGGAATCTCTCTTGCACTAATTATTTCGCTTGTGCTTAACTTTCAGGGGCACGTGGGTGGTTAAAAGACTTACTATTGTAGACATGCATAAATTACGGAGTGAGGAAAAAAATGGCAGCTACATACATGCATACATCATCTCTGAAGCTGATCTGCAGCTGGGTTGCTGTTGGTTGATGAAGCAGCTGTCCTTCCATTTGCTACCCCATTGTCAACAGGCACTGCCATTCCCCACCTCCCTTCAGACTCTGTGGGCTCCAGCACTTTAACTGTCCAATCCGTCATTCCAATAGCCAGTAGATTTGGCTCACTTGGATGCAGTAGCGGATCCAGGATTCAAATTCACTGGGGACACGATTAAGTACTGGGGGTCCGGGGGCAACGCCCATGGAGATTTCTTTTTGGATTATTAAAATGGGACAAATATAATGTAATAGTTTCAAGCAATAAAACAAATAAATCTTTATTTATCACAATTGTTCCACAGTCATTTGGGGAAGGATAAGGCACATGCGCTGATGC
Organism: Umbellularia californica; assembly: GCA_028538565.1. Taxonomy (NCBI): domain Eukaryota; kingdom Viridiplantae; phylum Streptophyta; class Magnoliopsida; order Laurales; family Lauraceae; genus Umbellularia; species Umbellularia californica. The sequence goes on along the minus strand of JAPQWN010000003.1, from coordinate 37,154,278 downwards.
ACACTTTGGGTGAATCACACGATGCTGATTGATGGGGAGCTTATGTTCTGAGTCGGCCAGTCGGTGAAGGTGAAGGAGAGTTGGAGAGGGGCGGTATACTCTGCAGTCTTTACCTCTGATGCCCTAATAGTTAAAGAATGGGCCTAATAATATGTATAAAGAATGGGCCTAATATTTTTTATTGGGGGCCTGGTTACATTGGGTCTAAAGTAGTATATATATATATATATATATTAATATATATATATATATTTTTTTTTTCCAAAAATTCACTGGGGGCCTGCATACTGCATCCGTCATTGCTTGGATGGGCAGCAATGACGAGACGATGAACAGGTTGGCTGTTGAATGCATCAATTCAACACTCACAAAAAGGGGAATAGAACATATAACAATAACTTTGTTGGGAACACAGAGCAGAACTAAATGAATTGAGAGAATGGGATCCATGGAATTATATGGTTGATCACAACTGATCATTCAAAAAAACACACACACACAAAAAAAAGAAATTCGCTGGATTGTCAGTTGTTATTCAATCAGCATTTCAGCATGTTACAACTAAATGCCACTTTCCCTAATTCTTACCCTCTTGTCCCTCCTCTAGGCTCATGAGCCAACATGATGTCATGTCCACATATGGCAAAGCAGTCGGATTGCTCCATATCCTAAGAACCAATCCCTATGCCATCTAGCAACTAAGGAGATCTAAAACACCTCTCAAGCAAGCATTGGAAGTCTTTATAAACTCACCTTGGCATCTCACTTGATACAAAACCAAGCCAAACCTACATACACTTCCCCATGAACAGCCATTGCAGGAACCAAAACAAACTACAAATTCACACTCTGGACGGACTTTAGACAACCAACTCAACCCAAGGTACACCACCACGGTCAAATTGATTCTCTGATAAATAAAATACAAAATACTAGAGTTTTTCAAATAAAGTTTTTTCTGTGATTTGGACTCTCCATCGTGCTTTTTGTCTATTAAGAAACTTCCAATATCATCCTATTTCTATCAAGGCAATAGAATTTGAGTGTTAATGGGTCCAAGTGTCTAAGTGCCACTAATCTAACGAATTTCAAGTATTTTTGTTTGTTCTGATTATATGATTTTTTTTTCTTTTCTTTTCTTTTAAGAATGTGAAATGATGATTTCTGGGTTGTTTGGTTTATTTAATCCTTAGTCTTTTTTATTTAATCCACTTTCAGTTTTGGGTTGTCTGGTTCCTTTTTTATCTATTGATTTTGATTATACACTTTTTTTTAAAAATACGGAACTAATGGTAAAAAGAATTTAATCTCAATTTGATTAAATTGAGATATTTGATCTCAATTTCAATTTTAAATTGCGAAATTGGAAATCCAATTAAGATTGATATCGAGAGTCCACTTTCGTTAACCTTCTTTAGGTGAATTTAAAATTTTAAAATATCAATTATGGCCTGGATATTAAAGAGTTTGGATGATGCAGGTATTATTGAGAGATTTTTTTTTACAAGTATTGGGTATGGATTGTTTTCTTCAAATTCGAAGCTATCCATGACCCTTCATCTACAATAAGATCTACCTAATCCGGCCCCACACCTTGTCAGAGATATGACGTAGGCTGCGACATCGTGCCTTCTTATATATTTTAATTTTGATTGTAATTTTTATAATCTCAATATAATCTAAACTAAATATTATTTAAAAATTATATTCTTTTTAATATTATAAATTACATTGCCTATGCTAAGCGCAGGCATGTTTTGCTAGTTATTATTATTTATGAGAGTGACTGATTTCAATTGAGAAATCAGTTCAATTGATTTTGACTATGGAACAATTTATTTTGACTCCTCCAAGATGGCCTTTTAACTTCTGAGCTAAAACAATCTTAAATCTCATTGAATCTAATAATTAAGTTCTTCTTTGATCCATCCCTTAACGTCTCTCAATCTAGGGGTGCACAAAAAATCCATTGATCCGTCAATCCGATCCGAAGGCCAACGGATCGGTGGCGGATTTGACTCTTAATCTGCGGATTCAATCCGATCCGATCCATTGTCATTAAATATTAATATATATACGGGTCAAAATTATTCCTTTCAAACCTATATCCCCAAAAGGCCAAAACCCTAACTTCATCTCCAAAAGTCGTCCCAGGCTCCCAGCGACAGACCGCAGACCTTCATCTCCCATCTCCAAAACTCGTTCCAGGCTTCTTCTTCGGTGCAGGCATCTCTCTATCTCTCTCAGTACACCATGAAGCTATAAGGAGCCTGTGATTGGTTGGATGACTAGTTTCCTTTTTGTTGTTAGTTTTGTTGGGCTTTTATCGATGGTTCCTCTGAGCAACGTCATTTGTTTAAATTGGCTTCTTGAAGCTTATCTTTGTCTTTCTTGTAATGGAGTTTGATATGTAAATGGTCATATAAAGTTGTAGATTAAAGTGTAGTTTGAAGGTTCCATGGATCTCTTTTATGGGTTTTCTTGTATTTGTCACTCTTGCATCATCATTCCCTTACCATATATCTGGTTCTGTGTTGTTGCTTGTCTATTTGGGTTGCATATTCTGATTGAAATATGTTGTTTTTTTTTTTTTTTTTTTTTTTTTTTTTTTTTTTTTTGCATTTAGTAAGTTATTTGTCTTCATTTGCTGCATGTCTGATGGGGTTTTCTTTTGACAAGATGTGTTGCTGCTGAGGGAGTAGTTCATGGGTTTTTTTTCCATGTCATGTACAGGGACGGATTGAACCCGATCCAATCCGGTCATCCATGGATCGGATCGGATTTTAATATCCACGGATTGGTGACGGATTTCAAATCTGTCAATCCGTAGGTAACGGATTAGTGACAGATTTGGCTCAATCCGCTCCGATCCGATCCGTGTACACCCCTATCTCAATCCTTTACAAACGTGAAAATGCTTTTTTATAACTCAAAATCACCAAAACGTTGGACGATGCATAAATCCAGCAATCTCATTAAATCTTGTTTAATACAATAAATTAGATCTCCACCATCCAAGCTCAACGCCTCTCAATTCTTTTAGAACATGTAACGGTTCTTCACAAATCAAAATCACATAGTGAACAAATCCAATAATCTTTCATTGCCTCAACTCCAAAAATCTCTCTTTTTTTCTTTCTCAAGTTTTGTCTCCTCTTCCACACAAAAGAAAGACATAGACATATAGATGCTGGTAGATTTTATTGATAGGAGCAAACCCTAGATAGCTCCTGTAGCAGCTTCATTGAGGGTCTTCTCTCCAACAGTCAGTCACTTGGAGGCTTTGAAGCTTTTCTTTTATTTGTCTATTTATGAGTTTGTGTACAACTTCTCTCTTCCATAGCTTCCTTTTCTCTTTTCTATCATTTTGGAATTGTAGCGTGGCCGGATTATGTGGGAATACTTGACTCATTTTTAGACTACGTAGAAAACACATATAATACAACTTGATGTTGTAGAACGGCTAATCTAAAGGTGAGGAACATTCGTACCTTTTCATCTTCCCACCTTTATGATTGTGATGCGTGCAATGCTGAAAATTAATGAGCTTACATAACCTAATTCCACTGTTTAGTAGCACACGTATATGGAGATTTATCATTTTCAAATAGTATATCATGTTCTGGACACACTCAGGGCTAACTATCTCATATATAAACATGTTGGATTGTTATGAAAATATAGTATTGAATCTTTAGGAAAATATGTCTTCCGTTATTATAGTGTTCGATAGTAGCCATCATCATACCTAAACTTTATGCCCCTAAGATGTGTTTGATCCAAATTACTCATATTGGGTTATCAGTGTGTGCCACAATTCTAAATTTCAAGCTATCAATCTTATTTAACATTTTTTTCCCAAACATCAATCTAGAGTTATATTTGCTTTAATTAGAGTATATAATTTTGATAGTATCTATATATAGGTAGGAATGCTGTTTCCATCAAACAAAAGTGGGCCACGCAATTTGATTTAAATTTAATGCACCTTATTTTTTCAACTCCATTTAATCTATTGCATTTTTGGCTGTTGTCATTGATGATGATGAATGATTTTGGAGATACATGATCTTGTAGAAAGGGTGCTACCATTCTATTTACTACTTTTTTATTTATGTTTGTTTTTACAATATTAATAGTGTCCCATTAATCATCATCAGCAACATCACCATCACCATCACCATCATCATTCTCTTGTAGGAAAGGTGCTGCCAGTCTATTTACTTCTACTTTATTATGTTTGTTTTTACAATATTAATAGTGTCCCATTAATCATCATCAATATCATCATCATCACCATCGCTGTCATCATCATCATCAACATCATTATTATTCAAATATTTAAGGGTTACAAGGTTGCAAATTGGAGCCCTAAAGATACTAAATGATACTTTTCATTCTGTTATGATTTGAGGGTGGATTGTTGCTTTCTAATTTATTGGATTTAAAATGTTTTAGAGCTGGTCACGAGGATGCACCAACAATTACCACAAGTAAGTAGTTGGGGGTGTTTTCTTTTTAGTTTTTGGGATTATACACTCAAACTCACGCATTGGTTCCAGTTTACGAATCTTTAAAAATTTTATTTTTTAAATTTATTTAAACAAGAATTTAAATAATCATCATCATCATCCTCTCTTTATATAATTCTTCTATACCAGTTTCAAAGCTATATATGATAAGTGTTTCAATCTAAGTTTTATAAATAAATTAGCTTAGTTTTGGACCCAAGCATATCCTAGACCTTTTTTGCTTAATTATTTAATTATTTAATTTAGTTTGTCTTTTATCAATAATATTCAAAGAAAACCCTAATCTTTAATAAATTATTATTATTTCTTGCCCGGGCTAATATTTCTCAAATTGAAATCAGCTCTAATTGGTTTTGACCATCCCCCGCAATTTTGAATGCTCTTTTAATATTATTTAAACTAATTTATTTCAATAAAATATTATTTATTACTTACTTCCCACCTCTTCCTATTTCCAAACGACTCTTTCCTTTTTAGTGGCACTGAAATCTGTCTCTCTCTCTCTCTCTCTGCCCCACCCCCTAAGAACACCTCTCTATCTCTTTGTTTGCTCCCCATCCAAGTTTGGCCTCTCTCATAACTTTTTTTTTTCTTTTTTTGTTGTCATGTTATCAGTTTTAGAAAAAGGTAAGTGGCAATAATTTTATCATTGAAGGAAAGTCAAACAACCCAAAATGTGAGCTTGTCTTGAGCCCGGCTCGGATCAAAATTTAAAAACCTCTATACCTGCCCCAAACCCAACCAACTCACTACCAAACCTGCCTCTAATTGAGAATTTTCATGTTTTAAACTTATAACTTTTTTTCAATATCAATATTTCTTGTTTCTACTAACATCTTTAATTTCTTATGTTTATTATTAATTTAAATTCTCTGCGTGATTTTTAAGAAAGCCTATAACTTTTTTATGTGTCAGAAATACTTCTATTTTAGATTTTATAATATAAACATATGAGTTAAAAATTAAAATTTCTATTTATGTCATATAATTAAGGGAGATGCTCCTATGAGAGATGCTCTTACCTTATTATGAGAGATTAGGTGGGGGCCTTCACATCCATATCCAATGCCAACAACTTAAATGTAAGGGCCCCCAATCTCTCATAATAAGGTGAGAGATACTCTCACCCTCTGTACAATTAAATGATATTTTTTGTATGACTTCTAATGCCTGTGCTTAGTACGGGGACATTTTGCTAGTATTATAATATATGAAGCGAAGTAGATTTGATTGTCAATTTGAAATTTGATTTTGACCATCTTCTAATTTCACCTTCTTGTCAGCCCTACTAATTAAAGGCCCATTTAACCCTACTCACTAATTGCCCACTCGGAGAAGATCAAGTAGCAACTCTTCCACTTGCACGTTTTTCTCTCCCTCTCCAAGTTTCCTCTTTCTCTTGATGTTACTTTCTCAGTCACTCTCTACCAATCCAAAACTGTGTGTCCGAAAGCGTTTCCCTTCTTCTCTCCCACAACCAAGCTTCCCACAATGAAAAGCTAAAAGAACCCAGCCATTCTCATTGTTTGCAGCGGCACATCTTCCCTTCTAATCGTTCTCCCTCGTCTCATTAAGTACTCTGCAATTGTGACCCCGTTTTAAATCCTCTTAATGGTTCTCTCTTCTTATTAACTCTGCAGCAGTTTCTATGAGTGACCCTTAACTCCTCCCCTCCTCTTCTTTTCTCTGACGTCCAAACGTGTGCATATCCTTTAATATCAATAACTCCTGGGTGCAAGGTTCTCTCTACTTTCTAGGAACTCGCACATCTCTCCTCTCTTTCAGCGATGCAGGTGAAGCGTCTTTCTCTTCGCTGGCTTCAAAATCATCGTCCCAAATGGCACTGCCCCCTCCATGGCTCTACTGCAAAATGTAATCTCAGAAGGTGTGTTTCGGTGAAGAACACATCTCTTGCCTTTTCTTTCAAATTTAAGATCTCTCGTGTTCGTTGATGCTTTATGGATCTGATCCCTTTTATAATTTTTTATTGCAGCACTGATATATTGGTTTATCCGTTTATTGTTGCCCACGTTTTGAATTTGGCCACTACCGCCCTTACATGACTGAATTCCTTAAACATAACATGTGTTTAGCAATTCTTCATAATTTACTTATTTCCAATACTTTTCTAAGTCTTATCTTTTTTGGGAAAGGCTTAGTAAAATGTTACACCCCGACCCGATTTAATCTTAATTAGTATTAATTAATTGTGTTTTAGCTAAATTAATTATGTTTAATTGCTAGTAAAGATGATTAGTGTTTATTGGCCTTTATAGACTGAGTTAGTTAAGCTTTGAACCTTGAATAGGTGAGTTAGTGTAGAACTGACTCGGCTGAGTAGAATTAAGGGCTTTTTCGTAAATATGAATTTTCGTATTTTTCATGATTTGCTCGTCGTTTTGGCATCATCGCGTGTAATTCGACGAGTACATCGATTTTCGTATTAGACTTTTCTTCATTTGATCAATCGTTGAATAAATGAAACCCCATTTGACTCAAAATGAGAATAAACAAATTTTTTGGACTTTCTCGCAAAAATGACAACTAGACCCCTTATATAGGATCTCATCCTTTCCTCTTTCATTTCCTTTCTCTACCTTACACTCTCTACTCTTCTTCTTCTCTTCTCTCTTCCTCAACCCTCAAGAAGAACTTGTGCATGCGTCTGGGAGCTAGAGAGAGGACTCCTCTCCATCTTCTTCATCTTCCTCTCTTCCTTGTGGACTAGAAGTCATCTCTACCATCTTTCATTTCTTCCAAGTTTGAAATTCTTGTAAGAGGTAAGCTTCCAACACTTTTGGTTAGGTTATGGAGTTGCATTGGAGTCAAAAGGACCCCTAATTAATCTTGCATGTATGTTCATTCCATTTTCCATGTTATTTGTTATTAGGGTTTGAATATTTGGGGATTTTGGGTTCTTTGAGTCAAGTGAGTGAAAAAGCTTTGGAAAGAACAAATAGAGGCAAGTATAAGCTCTAATTTGGTTTGCTTAGTGGTTAATTTCCTTTGATTCCAAAAGAAGTTCTTTCTTATGAATCTATCTTTTATGAATGAATGGGTTAGATTTGTTTTTATGATTTAAAATTCATGGGCTTAAATGTGTTGTTAAGGGAGCAAGGAGGCTCCATTTTCTGCAGGTTTGATGTTAGAAGAAGTGTGGAAATGGAAAGAAAGGAACATCATGACCAAAAATTCCAAAAACTGGAATTCTAGAGTGGGTGCTTGAGCGCATAGATAGCCGCTCGAGCGGACCCACTCATTGGGAATTCTAGAATGGACCCGCTCGAGCGGATATGGACCCGCTTGAGCGAACCTGAAGCCAAAGGTTTGGGCTTTTTAAGGCCCAATTAATGGAGTATTAACACTCCTAGCCTACATTAACCCTCCTTAATCCTCCATTTAGTGCTCACCCTTACTTGCATAGGAATTTAGGAATCTTGCGACCTTATGACTATAGAATGGAACCCTCAACCTTATAAATTGGATCAATGGATATTCTGTAGTCTGACATTATGCCATGAAAGTTCGTTGGGAAATTCAACGCATTCTTATAACTGGTGACACCTAATAAAGTAGTATTGCGTTGACTTTCCCAGCCTATTTTGTATTGGACGGTGGAAGACTAAGAACATAATAATCTAGAGTTGGATAGTAAAATATCTTGATTTCCCCGAACTATTGCATTTTATATTGGAGTACCAATTCATTTTGGATCTCAAATCCTACTCAATAGATTGGTAGCATTATCAGTATCCATTGAGGTTTGATCTTTCTATATTCAGTTCGTAACATCGTATTGTATATCCGATTTGACAATCGTTAGAAATGAGGATTGAGTAAGTAATTGAGTATATGTGAATATTATTCGATTTGGTTATGATTAAATGAATACAACTTAATCAAATTCAATTTTTATCGAATATTATTTGATTCGATTGGGTCGGCACTACTTAGCTTCGACCCTGTGATACCCGACATGGTTACACTTGGTTTATTTATTTGAGACTATTGCAGTAAGTCATTTGGAGCACCGGAACTCCAGACCCGGGTAGTCAGCTAGCTTTTAGCGGGGCCGTTGGTGACATCCCAACTGGATTCGCTCTTTTTGAGAGGATGAGCTCAAGGTAGTAGCCAATTTGTATGTTTTCATTTTACTTGATTCACAATGCATGAATTATTCATTTTAGCACCACTTGCCTAGTTGATACTTATCATTGACATCTGTTAATTTATCGTCTTAAATTCAATTTGATACATTATGTATTTCCTTATTATTGCTTATACTTGTTCCATCGTCGTATTGATGATACTACTATTGGTGTCACAGTTGCAGGTGCAGCTTCCGGCCCTGAGAAGGCCGAGGAGGGAGAGAAGGCTACCCAAAAGGTACATTCAGGGCTAGAAGAATGACCTAAGCCAGCAACCTCTTAGTAATCATCCTCAGAGTGCGTGACAACTTCTTTTGGAGTTTCCTTAGAGTGTGGCTAGCCCCTTTTTGTGTGGGCCACACTTGAGTTTAGCGATTCTTTTGTTTATACTTTTGGTATAGTTTGTATATGGTTCTTTTATACACATTCTTTTGTAGAACAATGTATATAATTGTATAATTCTTTTGTATTGAAACTTGAAACATTAAATAGACTAAATGGGAATTGATACCTCACACAAATGAACTACAGCTTCCGCTATGCTTAATTGCCTTTGATACGTTTTAGTGAATTCTAACTCACGTGTATGGAAAGTTGTTTTCTCTCCTTCGTGTGTTGTATTTGGCTCGAGACAGGTACATCACGCGGGAGTACGTGTGACACACCTCGGAGATTACCCCAGGTCAAGGTGATTCAGGACCGGGATGTGACACAAAAGGACTAAAAGAGGCCAATATATCAGCCCAATCCACTTGTATGGTACATGATTTTGTATAGAGCAACAATATATCTGGTTGTACACTCGATGATATGCATATGATATTATATGCATTTTATTCGACATAGCAATATCGGTGTACATGACGATATGCGAAAATGGCTAATCACCAGACAACTCCACACCATGTCAATAGTCTTTGAAGTTGCTTGATTTGATGACCTTCCAACTCAATCTGAGTTTTAAAACTTTTGAACACCATGCCCATTGGCTGCTTGCTAAATCACTTAAAAGTATGGGTGAAATAAAATTAATCTAGCCAACAGATATATTCAGTGGAATTCAGTGATCGGCTAATACATTGGTGCATGAAAGTACTCCCTCCCAATCTCTTAAAAATATGATATCTCAAGGTGTTTATAAATGCAATAGTGTACGTGCAATTCTGGTAAATATGTAATAAAATAAAATGCAAATGTTTTTTCTTTAAGCAGTATTGTCATTTGGTCAGAGTATCACAATCTGTGAAACTAGATTGTACTGCTTGCATATCACAATCTGTTGCTTTCTTTTTTTTGTTTTGTGTGTTCTTATTTGGTGACTGCATTTTTGTGTTGTGATCTGCAGATTATAGAGATAGATAAGGAATTGACATTCAAGCTTGGGTTAGTCTTCAAAGTGAAAAGGCTAAGGGTCAGTCAATCTTCAAGGTGCAAAAACAGAAGCTCAATCAAGAAAGCTTGATGTATTTCCACTGATAGCAGCATATGTCCTTTTTGTTAGTTGGTTGGCTTCTTTTGGTTTTATTTTATTTAATTCACACGATCTGTTCACATAACAAATGAAGGTAATATACATTGTTAGGTTGATCCCTCTGCTTAGAACTCTCAAACTGTAAGTGTGGCTCTTGATTACAGTGACCCAAAGCTTTCATATAATATCTTCACTGTAGGTTGGTTGCATGACTGGTGCCATCGGCAAGTCATTGTCCCTCTAGGGGACAAGTTCCTTGCCTTAACTTGTATTTCATAATTCATGTTGCCAAAGTAAAAGGAAAAAGAAAAAAAGAATATATATTATTATATAGATGGTCTCAAGTACCTAATTGCAGATTATTATATAGATGGTCTCCTTTAAGATTATTGAAACTTCCTCCACCTGTACACAATTGATTTAAATAACCAGGATTACAGTATACTCTGGAGTCTCTGGTGGGCTGGGAGTTAGGAGTTCTACCCATCGAGTAATTTAGTTGAATTTTGGAAGGGATTGCCTCTCTCTCTCTCTCTCTCTCTCTCTCTCTCTCTCTCTCTCTACTGTAATATGGGTTGGAGATTCAACACTATCTTAGAAGCATTTACTTTGAATCATTTGACATTAACAACTAGTAAGCTCTCTCTCTCTCGTTTTACTTTAATAGTGGTTGGAGATTCAACACTATCTTAGCTGCATTTACTTTGAATCATTTGACATTAACAACCAGTAAGCAATAGTTCATCATGTATCATGACATTGACACTGACCTTTTGTTTTATACAACCTTCATAGTTTTGAATCGGAAGTGGAAAAAAAAAATTTCCAATTGTGATTTAAAAAAATGCGCATCCAGGGAATCGAACCCTGGTCAGTACCGTGGGAGGGTACTATGATACCACTACACCAGATGCGCTACTTGTTCCACTTTGCTCAGATTTAACTTTATTATTCTATTCAAAACGTTCACCCATCAATTCAATACCAGTTCTGGCCTACAGATGCATCATAGATTGGGACTTACTTGTGAAATGAAGGGGCTTGGTCTCTGCGGAGTTTTCTTTCCTTGGTAAAAAGGAATACTGGATTCCTACAATTTTACCCCTTTCCATAGGAAATTAAAATCCTCTCTTCAAAGAAAATCAATTCACTGTTTTCTTTTTCACGAGGTAAATTTATTGCACCAAACATTAGAACAATGGGCTGTACAGAGAAAATTAGAACTACTTTCCCCACGATAACACATACTTGCCCATCATGTTTTGTTATTAGCCAACAGATTCAATCCCAGATCCATCTCACTCCACAGGAACGAAGAAAAGGGCAAGGCCCAATTCAATCAGCTCATATAACCAACGTAGCCAGCTCCACCATAGATTCCCACAAGGTGGACCACAAGATAATGTCCAACCTAGTACATTTCGAGAAATCTGGGTCCTCTGAGGCCAGCCCTCCAAATCCAATGGTGGGGCCAACTCTGAAATCCAAACGGCTCAAAGTCACTGTTACCCTGGGATGGGCTCATCGACAGATCGACCAGTGTAGAAAATATGAATAAATACAAAAGATAGACTGAGATAGTGTGTTTATATGTAATTAATCTGATGGTGAGCTTGATTATTATTAGAGATAAATTTGTCCTATGGCCAATAATAGAGGCCACTATGATTTTGAGCGGTTCAGATTTCAATGGTGAGTCTCACTTATGGATTTATTAGACTTGCCACAGACACATTCACTTTTGAGATCCTTGCAGGAGGTCGTCGAGTTATAAATACACAGATATGACTACATTTCATGCCCAGATCATTCCTGCATAGCCTCTATTTTCTACATGAAACAGAATGATGTATTTTACCAAACAATGACAAATTGCATGTTGCCAACATAAAGGAATTATTTTCCACTGAAGAAACCAATAATACAGAACTTCGGTACATATCACACACAGTAGACACTGCTCTTTTAATCGCTAGATATTAAAAAAAAAAAAAAATTTCAATAAAGAAAGAACAATTATCATTGCTTTTCTGTTTGCCATTGGAGCTCATAAAGCCAATCCTAAATGGTTTAATGATGATGATGATGACAGCGATGGTTTTTTATTTGCATCGGCGACATTGTTTTACAAAGTATCCAAGAGAGCAATCAAAGGTTCCTCCCTTAATCCAAGGTTCCACTCCTCCCCAACACGCATCGGGGTTGAGTCAAAGACAGGTTCCTCATGTCTCCTGTTGGAGTTCATGGGTGAGGACTCCTAGTCAAGCCTTCCTTCAGTAGTGTACTTGTAATGGACTATGTCTAGCGTTTCTGTTTTAATAGTTTTGCTGTTAGCCTTCCTCGAACTGTCCTTGGATCCTGGTGATTTTTGCTTGAGCGTTTCTTCCGTTTCTTTCTTCTGGAATTTCTTCCCTGGAGTCTTTGGCGTCGGATCTCAGGATCTGCCCAACCTCGCCCCCATTCAGCAAAGGTGGAATAAGATTTGCGTTTCTCCGTTGAGAGCAACATGTCTGCTTCAGGGTATGCAAAGAAACTTTGTTCAATTTCAGAACTCAGAAACCTCCATCCCAACTCTGTTAGTTCTGGGTGTTTTATAGAAACCCGAATCTGCAAATAGATGAAAGAATCAGAACTCAAGCAACAACAACCAGAATGTTGTATGACATATGTCTATATAAACAATCTGTGTATGGAATGGTAAGCACGCATATGCTTGTTGGTTTGAGAATTTAAAAACATATCTTGGAAAAAGTAAGTGAGGTAAAACTGACTATTCATTAAGGAGAATGGCGTAAATTCATTGACAGGTTAGAAAGGGAATACCATGTCATCCCCCTCTCTTATATATCCATTATCCTGTAAAATCCGAGCAAGACCTTGCCATCGTAGTCGGTCACTTGCGGCAAATTGCTGAAACTGCCCTTACACCGGCCAACACAAACATTGAGAGAGAGAGAGAGAGAGAGAGAGAGAGAGAAAATTTATGTCAGATAAAGCATCTCTTCACTAAAATGTATACTTAGTTATGAAAACCCAGAAGATCGGATAAGGCTTTAATGATGATGAGCATTTAGCAACCCTGTAATATAATTTATTCCCCAGCTGTTTTACCATTGCAATTTACAAGTTTGCAACTCAAATACCACATTTCATGTCAAGGTGACAGAATTCTGAAAAACTAAGTTACTTGTGCATGAAGTGGCGTTCAAAAGGCAGCAGAATCAATCACCATTAGGAGGAAGTTTCTAGTGTATCTTAATAGCATAATGTACTTATTAGTGTCCTTAAAAAGTAAATTAAGAAAAAATGGAAGTCCAATTTCCAGGAGAAAACCCATCAATAGACTGCTACAGGAGCTGAGAAGTTGTGGACCCCATTGTTAACCCCATTCGTTTTCAATGCAGGGAATCATTGTTGGACCACAGTGATCAACCTGATCTCATGTCTGATACCAACATGATGAAGTGGAAAATAAAGGCAGAGTTTAATAATGAATAACAATACATATGACTAAAATCATTGATTTTCAATTGAAACAAGTAATAGGGTAAGAACTAAGAATAATAGCAACCAGCTCAAGCATTACCCCAAAGAATAGAGAGCATTAGTAATTCAGGCAAGAGTTTCAATTACCCAGCAACACAAATTTTCTTATTACATGAAAGGAAATAATAATAATAATAATAATAATAATAATAAGATTTTCATACCCCCCACGCCCCACGACAAACAACCAAAAAAAAAAAAAAGAAGAAAAAAAACACTCCTAATAGGCTAATACCCATTTTAAGAATATACCAGTAATTACTAAAAGAGTCACTTTGGAATATGTTCCTTCTGCTTTCAGCAATATTGAACATTGGTATCACAGAGAGAAGAAAGGCTTTTCAGGACTACTTTGACGCAGAAGCAAATTGGAGAAAATTGAACAAAAAAGAAATACAGAAGAAAGTCGACATACTAAGTTCAAATACTAAAATTTCCAGCTTTGCCTTTTTCCTCAAAATTTGGAAGAAAGCCAAATATTCAATATTTCAATTACTACTACATATATTAAAAAAAGCTAGAATTACAAGTTCCATAATTTACATCAATCTCAGGCATCTAAACATCTATAATTCATCGGATGATATTATCCAGAGACATTTATTCATAAATGTAACAAATAAATCAGCCCGAAACTATACAAGAAATCCCCTAAAAAATATTTACCGAACCTACCAAAATTTTTTTTATCTGTGATTATTCAAAATAAACCGATCAATCACATATAATTTGTTGAGGTGTGTGGAGGTCTGAAACTGGGTCCAGAGTCCAGCCTCCAGTGTAATCCTTTCATGGATATTCTCCCAGATACCAACTGGCCCCTCATCTACCTTGAGAGTCTGACAGGTAATACCTTTTGCAAGTCCAAATGAAATTTGATATAAAAAAATTGTTGCTGAATGGAAACAGCTCTGCGTGGTTTTGTATATTACAGAATCAGACTGTATTCATGTGCCATTGTCTGTTAATATGGAGTACCAGGAAGTGGGCATAGTTTCTAAAAGTGCTCAACGAGTGATTGCAACATACAATTAGTGCCATGATTTCTAAAAGATTCACCTTGGGCATATAATGCATATTTATCAAGAATTACTTAATGAGAAATTATAAGTGGTTAACTAATATGTAAAGTTCTACTTAAACAAATATTGAACTCATACAAGTTCATTCAGGACCTTATGTATTTACCACTCTATTGGCTGAGTAAAAGAAATGTGTTCACCATTCCAAAAACAGTCATATTTTACATATGAATTTGTAGCCTGAAAATCTTGATTTATTTAGAGTAAGCTTGACTACTGCTAAATGAAAAAAATCAAACCAAATTAAATAAAATTCGTCGCTTTGGAGATTCTGAAAAAAATCAAATCAAATTTATTTAGGTATTCTGAAACTACCTGTTCCCTTATTCTACTGACCACCATCTTTAAATTTGGCCTCTCCATTAGTCTCCCCCTTTGAACTTCGTAACACATTGCATCATCATAAGAGCTTTCTCCATAACTTGAACCCTGGAATTTTGTTTACACATGTTTTTGATTCAGAAATGAGAAAGATATGAAATTTAATGTGTTGAAATGTCCACATTAGCTGCAATAAAAGGCTATTTAGTATTTAGACAGCATTTGCAATTACTTTGTGAACTCTAAATTACCAGCCTAGAAATAAGAACCTAGATTCTCAAATAAACTAAAAACACACACGAAAAGCTTCTTGTCGAGAAAATCCAGATCTATTTGTTATAACAAAGATAACATTGCGCTAAGCAAAACTTAATAGTTACTGAAAAAATGGCTATTTTGATGAACTAATTCAAGTTAATTACTGTTATTTTTTGATTGGTAACCAAGGTAAATTATAGAATTATAATTAAGGAAATAATTTTCATTTACCAAGGATCACCAAGGACCAAAAGTGACTATTGCACATGTTTGACTAACTGTTAAATCAAGTCAAATTAAAGAATCGAACATGCTAAAAAAGACAATTTTGGTTATCAAGAATGTGTAACTGATAAACACCTACAATGAATGTGATTTAAGTTGTAAATGATTAAATTTAAGTTTCACATCGCAAACATTTAATATGGTAAACTCACACGCTGAGCGGCAAGAACCTGCATGAAAATATCAGCTTCTGCTTTCATATTCTGCAATTCAGGAGGCCCAACAACACAGACATCACACCTGCAGAAGGCAGTTAAGATAAATCATGGAGGAAAAAGCTGATGAATGTATTTGTGTGGGGTGTGTATGTTGGGGTTTGGTTTGTGTGTCTGTGGGAGATGGGGTGGGGTGTGTGTGTGTGGGGGGCGCAAGCTGATGAATGTGTGTGTGTGTGTGTGTGTGTGTGAACAACATACATTTTGTTTATTATTATGAATATTGAGGATAAGACATGCAACATTTTATTATGAACCATAAAGACACGATGGTTGAAAAGCTTCAATTTGGAAGAAAAATCAACAACTTAAATTGGAAAGCGTATGCAATGTAACAGGCAAAGACTTTGGGATATTGCTTAGGGAGAATAATCTAAGGATTACATATTGGAGTTTGTGAAGAATTATGAGTACTCCAGTAGCTCTCAAGGTCCTACATGGTTTTGCAGAACAAGTAAACCATATCATCCTTTGAAGTATGCATGTTTGAAGAGCTCTGAACATATGAATGCACAAGAAGTTTCTCCAAGAACAAATAAACTTAAGGACTACAATTCATACATATGCATGCATCTGTGTTATATCAAATTAAGCTCCCAAAGGACCAAATAATGTACACAATTAAAGGTCTAATAATGTAAAGAGGCGCCTTGACGCTTAAAGTGACGTCTCATTGAAAGTTGCAACAAAGTACTATAGATATAAATCATATAATTATCATGCTTCTAAGAAGAAGAGAGCAAAGAAAATCGAACCTCAATAAGAATGCAAATGTTACAGATATATACACAATTCAAAGGTGATTAACATAGGAAATAGCATTAGCAGTGAAAATAGTTCCACAGTAAATGCAGAGATTTGACAATTTATTGTTCTTTCAACCCATGGTATTTAACATAATCAATTTAATGCTTCAAGCCTTCGAGGTATTAAAGCATAATTCTGAGAAACCTGCATTAGATGAGATACTAAACCTGTTTAGTTAACCTCTCCATATAAAATTACATAAGATTTTGCCCATATGTGAACAGTTGCACATACAGGATACTTAGGGATGTAACAAAAGAAATCCATCCAACTATAACAACATGGAAGCTGAATAGAAGAAGAAAGTATAGCATACAAGAGACATTTGTCGTATCTAAAGTCCTCCCCAAAGTACTTTACTAGTGTCTTTGCTCGACAAGATGCAGTAGCCATACCATATCTGCAAATGATTGTTGAAATCATGAAAACATTTTTAAGGTTAAGCAAGAAGAGCTGATAAGATTTATAAAACAAAATAATTAACAATTCAACACTTCAACTGGAGACTATAGATGGATACCTAAAGCAATCTGATAACATTTTATATGCATGTTTTGTCTGTTCTTCACTTCTTCGACTAGGCAGAAGTGAAGGTATTCTTGATAAGTCTGCATATAAAGCTGATACATAAAATCCATATGGAAAATTAGTAATAGACAAAAAAATGATGAAACTGAGAACTAAATTTCAATTCCTCAATACCCTTTTTCATATATCAACAGGCACTTGTAGATTAAGTAATATGCACGGTTACACTATGATGCAGGCCAGACTAATGAGCCACGCTTGAGGGCTTATTCCAGAAGGCCCAAAAGCTTACAAGGCCCAGCAATGACAACATCCAATCCAAGATTCTCTCCCACGATAGTTTATAATCTTTAATCTTCTAGAGGATTTCGTCAATTTAGTAGATTTCTTAATGGCTATGATAATTAGGCACTTTCTAAATTTCCCTAGATTCTTATAATTAGGTAGTTTCTTATTTAATAGGGATTGATTGCTAAATTCTTGCTTAGACCTTATTATATAAGGATGTAATCCCTTCTCTTGGGATATGAAGAAATTTAATGAAAATTTGAGAATTCTCAATTGTGCGTTCCTCTCTCGTCTGTGGTGTGAGACCAAGACATCCTACCCTAAGCCGTTTGGCTTGGAGAATAGCCCGTTGGCTACCTCCTTTGTTCCCTCCGCTGCTTCGCACTAGACCTCCATCTACACTTAAACAAATACATATTCACCATGAAACACTAGCAAAAATATTATGTTAATGTTGGGCTCTCCATCCAAACACTGTTTAATTGTCTTGATCTCCATTTTCAAAATATCCTCGATCTGAATGCTGTACAAGAAAACTTTTTGTAGCATTTAGATCTATATTGGGCATTTGTCTACAATGTGAGAATAGATGCTTCCTCAATTCAATCACATTAAACTCCATGTGTGCAATGGAGAAATTCTAGAAAAGATTCTCCAACAATGTGCACACTTGTGTAAGGGAGAATTCTGTGCTGGACAAGAGTCTTGCCTTCCTAAACACCACGACCAAAACCCTATCTATCAAAGAAATTAGTTCACCTTTTTCTCTCTTCCATACAGGAAAGTGTTGCACCGAATGGCGCAAAAAGTGAGATGCCGGAAAATGAATCAATCTTCCTCTTGTTACACAAATGCACCCACAGTTGGGGAAAGTAGAAGCACAAGAAGTGTATGGACATTTTCAGTGTTAATGAGTAGAAGAAGATAGATTTTCAACTGTGTGGTCTTTTACAGGACCAAACAATCAGGAAACCACTTTGAAATATTATACCACTTATTAGTAAGTATTGATTGAAATGATTGCCACCTGGGAGTGCATCACATGATGGATTGTACTCACAAGAGGTAAGCACTAAGCAGCAGCCTATTGACATTTAGATTTGCCACATATGATCCAGATCCTTCAAAATACCTTGGATAGCTGTGTCAGATACATGACACGGATAGTCCATGAAGAACATGACTCAGCGATACTGGAAGATTTATATAAAATGATAACAACTTACAAAAAAATAAAAATATTCATATAGTACAATTATTTAATATAAAGATCACTGAAATATATTAAATATTTAGAAAATAGGAACAGTTTTCCAGTGTGAATCTATCTCAAAATTGCAACTGAGAACCGCTTGAAGTGTCCATCTTGATAATTGTGAATCTTATATTAGTATAATTATTTTCTAAATTATTTCAATGGTAAAAATTTTAAAAATTTACTTCTCAACTACAAGGTGGCTAATGGTTTATAGGTCTCGGTTCTCAGCAGCTTCAACTGTGCTTGGGTGCTCCTCCAATCTTTACCCGACTTATTTGACTCCGCAGAAGGCAAGACAATGTAACACTCAGCTTTCTTGGGCTTGGCTAGCATGTGGGCAATAGGGAAAGAGAGGAACCGCAGATTGCTTCCCCTTTAGAAGAACTCATCCACAATCGCCTCCTGGGTTTCCATCCTACCCAGGTTTTGGGGCCTTTCTCTGGACAACATCATGCACAATTGGAGCGAAGTGGCTACTTTATAATTTGCTCTCTCTCTCTCTCTCTCTCTCTCTCTCTCTCTAGCTTTAGCTCCTCTTTTTTTTTTTTTTGGGTTCCCTTTGCCGCTTCTTGGTATATTTCTTTTATGTTGTAAAGCTTTTGTTTATCTGTTTAAAAAAAAAGATGAATTTTTACGAAAAAAATTCACCCTTTACTGATTAGACGAGTTGATAATGGAAAACATAGAATTGACGGATTAGAGTGCAATACATTTTTTTGGGAAAAAATTAGCCTCATGACGATATCACTACCTACATAACAATATCATTATCCACCTACACCCATTTTGCTTATATCCTGCCAACAGAATAGATGTTTTGATTTCTCCATCTTCATTTTAAATAAAGTTTCTTTGAATATCAAAGGCTAAGAGAAGTATATGCTAGGAAGGAATGAATGCATCAAATCCGTTGGGATAATACACATTTAAAAGGTTCCTTCCCTTCTCTTTTCCTCTTCTCTCAATATTCTAATATTGAGAAGCTATTGTCCACCACTACTTTGAAAAGCTTCATTTCTCGAAGCTCCTTGAAGCTTTTGATAATGGTGATCATCATTGATCTTCCTTTTAAAAATCTTAAAAGCCCTTTTTTGTATCTAACAAATCCAGCTCTTTTTGGAAAAAATTACCTAGTTAATGGTTATCAATGTGAGATTAACTAATCTAGAAAGGGTTTGGCCGATAGTGTTGTTGAAGCTAGTAGCCTTTTTGCCTTTCTCCTCTTCATTTTGTACTTTGTCTTGCTTTTATGCTTTCTCTGTTTTCTTTCTATTTTCTCTTTGCCTTTCTTTTATGCTTTCTCTGTTTTCTTTCTATTGTCTCAATTTTCTGTGTCAGCTTTGTAATGCCCTTTTCTTTTAATTAAAGAATCTCTCTAGCATAGGTGCTTAAATGACCAACTAAAATATCAGTTATATTGGGCAGATTATATGCAAAATGGGTAGTTCGTGTGGATAACGATATTGTTACATAACAATATCGTCACGTCGCAAGGGAAATATTATAAAAAAAATGTAATGCATCCTAATCCGTCAAGTCTTTTTTTTTTTTTTTTTTTTTTGTTTTTTATAATCAATTCGTCTAATCAGTGTTTAACGCTAATTTTTTCGTAAAAATCCCAAAAAAAGTAATAATAAAAAATTGGGAATTACACAACTATTATATGATATCTATGAAAGTCTCCTGATTGGTTAACAAAATGAGGAAATTGTCAGAAAATGCATAACTCACTGCAATCTGCTAATTTTCCATCTCTTCCAGCACGACCTGCTTCCTGATAATATGCTTCCAAACTCTGCAATTAACTTCAATATATTCAGAAAATACTTGAATAAATGGAAATAAGACAAAAGCATACTTCAAAGAGATATTCCAAACTTCAAATATAGCATGATCAAGTATGGCCGGTCAAACAAGATCACTGCTCAACATTTGAAGCATGCATAAACATTAGTACAGAGATATGAAATCTACGAGAACCACCTGTGGCCACCCATAATGAATAATTCTTCGAACATTTGATTTGTCAATTCCCATTCCAAAAGCAATTGTAGCAACTACAACCTGAAGCTCATCAAAAGGAACTGAAGATCAGACAAAGCACAAACATCCAGACGAGGTACAATAATTGAAGAACAATTATGCCCTGTCAACCATATTAAAGTAACATCATGTTTCCATCTGTAAAAAAGTTGAAACAGCTCACCAAAAAAAGGGAAAACACAAAAGCAGCACATTATTTAAGTTTGTCCCACCATAGGGGCAGGTCCACAGATTGAATTATTGAGGACTGTACCAGTTACAGTCTTGCCTCAACTGAGTATGTAATGACCCAAAAAAGAACATTGAAACAGCTAATTCTTCAACTAATATGTGCCTCCAACGAATCCTGTGCTTGCCCTAGCTAAATTCTTCAATTAATGAAACCCATAGAGTTGGTAGCTTCAATTATTGCCAAGTTCCACTAACTTTAACTAAAGAATTGTGATGATAGCATCCAAGAATCTGCAGTTGCTGATACCCTATGCCTGCTATGTACGTTCCAAAATATGATCATACAATCCTCCTCCCTTCAACTTTCAAATGTACTACCAAGGAATTGTATCTCTTTTTTATAATCAACCCAGATACCTTGAACTAATATGTAAAAGCTACAAATAGTGAAACTTCAATGAAAATCTCAGATAGCCATTTCCAATACCTCCAAAATATTTTGATGGAACTCCTGGTGCACTCGCCTCAGGTGTGATTTTGGCAACTGTAAAATTGTAGTAGTTAGTTTTGCCTATCAGCATATGCATTTTGCACAACTTCAAAATGATACCCGCAGAGCTATGACAAGAAATAAAGTATAAAAAAGTCAAACATTTCCACAACAGACAAGGATTGAACACTAGAATGATATAGTCTACCATTTACTAATGGAAAGAGCCCATAATAAGATTACAGCAAGGCAGACAACTAAGTGACGTGTTAAACATATTTGTTCAGCAAATCAAGAAAGAGTAACCAATGTCAATAATGGTCACGGTATACATAAGCTTTAGCTTTAAATAACCTATGTCAATAATGGTCACGGTATACATAAACTTTAGCTTTAAATACCAGTCAGTTCTGCATTTCCCAACGTCATTTTTTTTTCTAAAGAAAAAAGAGGAATTAATGAGCAAAGAAAGAAAATACAATGTACAGCTATCCATCAAGGCAATGGAAATAATCCCAGTATCCATAGCATACAAACTGAAATAAGAACTCAAGCATATAAAGGAACTGCCACCACAAAATTGTTCATAGATTTTCTTTTACTGATCTTTGGTGAGGAATCTGGTATGGTGATGCTAAACTTTTTTGTAATTTCATTGTATGTCATTTATAAGAGGTGGAAGTGCAGTTACAAAACCGGGGGGTGGGGGGGTGGGTGTTGTGGTGGTGGGGTTGGTTTACTAAGTACTTATATAGTTGTGCACGTGTGCGTGCGCGAGCGCGCACACAGAGAGAGAGAGAGAGATAAAAGGTTGATTAGTGCATGTTCACTTTGGTAATTTACTAATTCCTTCCGTGTTTCCTATTACGCATACATGTCCAAAAAAAGCATATAAAAGTTTATTTAGCATTTGCAGTAAATGTTATGACTGAGTAGATTTCAGGGACTTGCAAGTACATCAGGAAAACTGCAGGGTTTTTATTTTTGTAATTGTGAAAAGATCAATAATTATATATATGGTTGTGGTCTGCCAACCCTAGCAACCACAACCACATCATTCTTCCTCCTCGATTCTTCTTTTTTCTCTTCTTTTCTCATTTTGTCTACTTCTGGGTTTTTTCCAACCCTCTTGAAAAAAATCCCTAGATCTCTTTACATCAAACAATCCAACTGTAAATGCTCCTGACATGAAGCATGACAAGCATCTAGCTTTAGCTGATCTTCAACATTGTAGTTTATCAGGTAGTGTGCATAACCAGAGCACAAGGTACCTACACGTGTGCGACACTATATTATGAAAAGTAAATGCCATCATCTATTGCGTAGATAGGTCGATATTGAAGTCACAGATGGCAAAAGAACCATCAGAAAGAATTCATTTTACATTGCTTCTATTATGAGAACAGCAATTGTATGGTTAGAAACATTATGGTCATTCTACTATCAGTTGATTCATCTGAATTCTGATATGGTAAAGAGATAAAATGTACCTTTGCATGATAAGCAGCAGCCCTAACACCAGATTTACAAAGATATTCTGCTATTCTTAATGTTTCTTTTCTTGTAGGCACATAAATAATGGTTGGACCCTGTCCTAAAGGCTCTTGTAGATCTTTCAATCTTTCATCTGGTTTGATTAATGGGTCAACTGTTTCGAATGGCCCATCAGAATCCTGGTTTCTAGCAAGAGAATGCCCATCGAACTCGCCACAAGTAACTGTGAAGAGAAAGGATGTATAACATGATTAAAAATATCCAGACACTTTTAAAGGTGAAACAGCACATGTATCAGCAGCACGAACAATTGGCTCAAGAATGACCAAGGCCTTGTGAAATTAAAAAAAAATTAAAATTTTAATAGAAAATGAAATATAGCTAATGAGGGGGGTAGTTAAAGAGAAAGGCCTTCACAGAATTTTCAAGAAGAGATCCAAGCTTCAGAGTTTACATGGAAGGGGTTTCCAACAGTGTCTTCAAAGGTGGAAGAGGATGGATTCATCACCAAATTCAATTGAAGATAAAATTTGAAATCTTATTAAACTGGTGAAAATAACAGAAGTTACATTCTAATAAATACCATTTGGACATATTCTACTACTATTGCAACTTTTAACGAGGCTCAAATTCATAAGCAGACAACATGCAGTTGGTAAACACTGTAACTTCTCCAAATGATAGCAAAACTGCACAGGATTTTGACTCATCGGACTCTTTGCATGATACAAATAAACAAAACTATTTGACATCTCATTAAAGATGTGAGTGATGACTCCAGTGAAGTTATGAATTAAGCATATATACTGTATAATTTGAACTTTAAAAGTACTTGTGGGCATCTATTCTGAATCTGGACGTGGACAGGCCTCAGCCTATCTGCAAGTGATTCTTGGCCAAGATATAGAGGCAAAGAATGCAACACTAGAAAGAAGAGACATGCTAAATGACAAAATATTAATAGACAAATACCATCCAAATCATCCACACTGTCACATATGTCTAGCTCATCTTCCAGATATTCAACAGACAATATATTTTTCGACACAGCTGGAGCTTTCTTATTTGCCATACTTCCCTTGGAACCATTTCCATAAATCTGTTCACTGTCAGAATTCTCAGAATCACTTGGATACATATCATCTGCATCAGACATGCTACCATTTGCACATCCATCAGAGCTGTCAGATTCATGCTCTGAATCATGTACATTAGTGCCTTGTTTCCTTGTAGCCGTCATCCTTTTTGATGTGTAAGTATCTATCAACTCGTGGAAGTCCTTGTCATAAGATGATCTGCAAGATGTCCTACTATGCTTAACCTGCATATATAAAAGAAAGTGAGAAGCCGAGAAAAAGAAAAGGCATGGGTGAAGATGTTGCCTACACACTAAACTGTAACAATCAATGAAGGAATTATAAAAGAACCACTTTGGGCAACAATTAGGATCAAACACTATACTGAATAGGTTCAGAGAAACCAAAGAAAACAGAATGAAAGATGGAATCATTACAGGGCATATTCCACAGTGAAATAATAAAACTTTACAAGAAAATCTAATATATGAATCATTACTTTTCTCTTAGGATTCAGGAAAGATGTAGAGATGAAATCATCACTTTATCATTTAAAACCACTTTCTTAAGTTTTTAATCACTAGAAAGATAGCACTCCCTAGAGACTAGCAGAAATTGTGCTGCACATTGACAGCAAGTATCTGGCTATGAAATTCAATCAGTGAGCCATCCAAATGTCCAATTCAACTAAAAATGAAATTCCTGGTCGAAATAATGTTGGAAAACATAGACTTTGAAGTTCCCAAAAACTAAATTTATAAGGAAATGCAAAACTACTGAAAATTCTAGCAAAAGCACCAAATTACAAAACAAATTCAAGTTTCACATCTATATAAAAGGAAGAAACAGCAAGATGCAACTCACAGAAAAACGAAGATTAGGTCGAAAGAATGAAGTAAGCACAATCTTTGTCTCCTTTGACATGTGGAGGGACTTGAGGATGTCTTCTCGAACATGAATTGTAGCTGTAGCAGTCAACGCCATCAGTGGGATATCATACTTCTTGAAGTTTTCTCTTAATACAGATAATCGCCTAATGTGCACAAAAAACAACTGTAAGCAACTTAATTGCCCTGATCTCCAAAAATCCTACTCGAGAGATGGAGCAAGGTGTACAATATGCAATTTTTTTTAGAATCACTGATACTCCAGTCTTAAAACAGACCTCATGCACTAATACTACTCTCTCTCTCTCTCTCTCTCTCTCTCTCTCTCTCTCTCTCTCTCTCTCTCTCTCTCTATATATATATATATATATATATATATATATATATATGGGAAAGATTCAAGTGAGAACTAGCTCTCACCGTGCTTCCATGATAACTATTGGTGGAGCCCACCTAACAACCAATCCAAACAGTGCACAAACAAGGACCCCCGATAGTCACTAATCCCGAGGTTTGGCACCCATCCAAATGGACTAGATCATTGGATGTAGGTTTGGATTTTTTTTAATTTGAAGCCATTAAACTTGTGGGCCATGGATGAAGGGGTTATGGGAATTAGATTAAACTCAAATTTGATACTTGGTGTGGTCCCACATAGATCTTTCCATCCCCTCTGGTCTCATCCCTAAATAGGACCCACAAATGTCCCCATAGAAAGTTCTCACAATGACTCCGTGAGAACAGTTCTCACTAGAACAAAGCCCATATATATGGGATATATATATTTATTTATTTCTTTTGAACGCTATGTATTAGTAAAATCTCAGATATGAAAATATGGAAAAAAGGGCAAGTCAAAATATGGTAGCATATTTAAAGACAGACCTGTAGTCAGGTCTAAAATCATGACCCCACTTAGAGACGCAATGGACTTCATCAATGGCAAAAAGTGCAATTCCGCGATTTTCTGCAAGCCTTTGAAGGGGTTGTATAAGTCTGCAGAGAGCAAGAGAACAAATTCTTGTAACATTTACTCATCAGACACCTCATTTGGAGCACAGATCAGATATAAGTTTCAAATCTTCTACCTTAATATCGTCTCAGGGCAAACATAGACTATGCCATACATGCCATTCATAGCTTTACGCTCAACAGTACTATCAGTTTGTCCAGATCCAAGGAAGCAAGCAGACACCCCATGTATCGCTAGCTTTAAGCACTGATCATGCATCAAACTTATCAAGGGTGAAATCACAATCACCACCTTCCCAGTCAATAAAGCAGGAATCTGGAAGCAAAGAGATTTCCCTACACAAAGAGCAGTTTATAGCATGTATATCCGATCATGTTGTTGAAATGTAACAGATTACATTATGGTTTCTTCCTCACAGAACTCAATTAGTATAAAAGGCACTGCCAGAAGCCAAAAGCTTGGATATAAGCAGAAATACATACCAGAACCAGTTGCAGCAAGAACAAGACAGTCTTGGCGTTCTAACCAAGCCTCAAGTGCTTCCTTCTGGAAACCCTTCATGGATGAAAATCCAAAATGCTTTCGTAAAAGATGATTGGCTTTCTCCTCCCAATTCAACTCGGGCTTCTGGTTGCCCGAGCTATACAATGGCAAACCACTCTCCTCTGAGGATGCCTCCAACTTGGCATGTGGAGGACAATCATACGGCTCATATTGGCGTGATTCCAACGCAGGTGCCAGCTCATGATTCATTTGAATAGAGCCTTTCTGATCTTCCATGTGCCTTGACTTGGAAGTCTCTAAGCCGGAAGCGGAAGCAATAGATGCATTATCAGAAGTGTTCTTTTTCGCTCTACCTGATGACTTTACATGTTCCATGATGCTAGACTGTTTCATACGAGCTTGAGAGCGCGAAGAAGCACTCCTTTTCCCTAACACGCGCACTTCACTGGTGGAACAATCATATGAACTCATTGTCCTGCCATTTCCCACACTTTTATTATCACATGAACCCTTCAAAATGTACTCAACTGCATCATCAAGGCAGGTGCCAACTGCTTCTATAGCTTCTATTACTGTAGGGAATTCAAACCCCATGTCTACCAGTTCAGCAATAACATAGTCAGCAGCTACATCATTCCCATCCATAGTTTAAGATCAATTGACCTAAAATCTATATAAAAGAATTCCCAATGTCGCCCGCGATAAAACCCGCCTCAAATCCTCATTTACAATTGATTGAAAACTAACATCAGACTGGAGCTACATGTAGTTAATCACTAGAATCATCACCCCAATAGGCATCTTATCAGACCTGAAAATCCAATCTATAAATCAATAATGTTGAACATGGAAAATTGAAAGAAGGGTGGCATCAAATACATATTAGATAAGTTATCATTGGGTTATATCTTGGTGCAAGTGTTTGAATACAATGAAATTCAACTGGAAAGCCATTGAAACAACAAAGTGGGTGTGTTTGGATGTACCCCAGATCACAATCAGTTCAAACATGAAGGCGGAAGGATAGAATCTCCCGATTTCCAGGTAATCTTGTGCTGCCCCAAACAGGATTTGTAACGTTTAAAACTCTCTCTATCTCTCTATGAAATAGTTCATAATGGAAATCTACCTCATCAGAAAATTAGGTCACGAAAGATTTAAGGGGAATGCAGCACTGCCGTGGAGATCCCTCTTGAAAATCGCTGAGACTTGAGAGAGAGGGATTTTAGGGGTTACCGCGAAACTGAAATTTTGAGGCATGGAACATACAAAGTTTTAATTTGGAGGGGCTTCCAGCCTTCCTGTGTTGCGAAAATGACATCTACCATTGGTTGGGCCAAGTTTGATCTTAATCAAGGAATTATGTTCACCGTTTGATTGAATCTGATCAACCTAAATTATCCCTGTAAGCCTTTGCCGGTTCTTGGATCTATGAGACCTTTCCAACCCACATTGTGATTGGTGGTAGTAAAAAGTGCCTCAATCTATGAAAGGTTGCACTTACGCTTGTAAACGGGTTGGTTCCAGTCCGGTTCCATGGTGGAACCGGAACCGGAACCGTTAAGGAGAAGGTGGAACCGAATCCGAACCCGGAACCATTTTGGAACCTGTTTCTTGGCTTCGGAACCGGAACCGGAGCCAGAACCATATATGAGACGGGTCTGGATCTGATTCTGGGTCTAGGTAGAGAATCATATTAAAGAACATGGTTTTGGGATAGATTTTCAAAAATTGAGGTAACATGTCGAGTCTGGAGTCCACGGGTCCAAACCAAGGTGGAACTGGACCGGGACCCATTTACTTATCGGGGCCTAAATAAGTACCCAGACCCGATTTTTAATAGGTCGGAACCTCCAGGTAATCGGAGAATTGGGTACCCATTTATATCCGTAGTTGCACTCCATAGTGGGCCACACAAGCATATACTTTCTTTTTCTTTTGTTTCCTTTTGGGTAAGGGAGGGTTCCCAAATCCCAAACCGTTGTCCCTCCGGGTGATAGCACTGCTGGACATAACTTTTGGTTTGTAAAGAGGTAGAATCAGGGATCGATATCTGGACCTCTAACTCTAGAAGAAAGAGATACTGTGGTCATGACCACTCGACCAACCCCTTGGGGCTACAGAGGCATATCTATAATTACATAATCTGGTGTACATAATATGTATCCGATGCTAGGCCTCGGGGGTGGACTGAGGCATATCTAGGTCCGGTCCGGCCCACCTTTAGAAATATAGGCTCATATCCGGTCCGACATGGACCTAAGTGGCAGGCCTGAGCCCTCCTATTAGTCAACCGAGCCAGGCTCTCTACCACTTTTTTGAGCTTTCTAATTACTTTTGTAGGTAAGTCAGTAACTAACTGAATATATATTACTTACTCAAGTCGGGCTGGGCTCGGTTTTTCTACACTAATTCCAACCCCGGCCCAGATGCTAAAACGCCCAAGAATTTAGATCCTGGGCCAGGCCCTTAGCACCCGTACGGCCTTACCTCCAGGGAAGGATTCAGTGCGTGGGGCGTAAGGTTATGTGGTCCAGATCACTCACCTG
Source organism: Umbellularia californica (assembly GCA_028538565.1). NCBI lineage: Eukaryota > Viridiplantae > Streptophyta > Magnoliopsida > Laurales > Lauraceae > Umbellularia > Umbellularia californica. The sequence goes on along the minus strand of JAPQWN010000003.1, from coordinate 37,125,352 downwards.
ATCATTTTTACCTATTAGGTACTTTGGGTTGTTTTTTGGCAAATTGGGGCAACCTGAGCCCTACCTAACGAGCTGTGTTGTGTAAATAGATAAATGTGATGAGTCCTCCAAGAGGCCCAAATGGAAGATAACATCTGTCTGTAATTTGGGCCAATAATGAGAGGGTTATAATCTTCGAATCAGGGAGACTTTCAAAAGCATAGATCATGAAATGTAAAGGACTCCGGATCCTCTTATGCTTGAGTAAGACAAGTGCAATTCCAATGGGGGCCATGTATTGAAAATCTGGGATGTGGCCAAATTTTACTGTGCAGGAGTCTGTCGTGCATCCTGTTCAAGTGAGCATTCGTTTTTTAAATGTTCAGATATTATGGTAGGTCAGCCCCTGCCTTTCTGAGTACCACTGGTATCACTCTTGCAACTCGTGAGGGAGACCGCTGAGTGTCCGGTACCATATAATTAGTAATGTGAGGCTTATTGTTTTGACCTCTGAACTTTTTTTTTTTTTTTTTTTCTTATAATCAAGGTTCAGCCCCACAGCCGGCTCAACCCTTAGGCCAACAAGGCAATTGCCTAATGCCCCCAAAAATCTGAGACCTCTAAAAATTTCAGCCTCAAAATCAATTTCCTAAAAATTCAATTTTCAAGGCCTTGATTCCTGTAAAAATATTAATAAAAATACATTTTTTCCTCCCCCAAAAAGGGCATACCCATCCCAAGTTGCCACCTGTTCATGTATTATTAAAGGCACAGAGAGATTCATTGGTTACAAAATAGGCATGCCCATCTCAAGTTGCCACCTTTTCATATATCATTAAAGATGAGAGAGCCGTTGGACATTGGTTACGAGAATAAGTTAATTGTGCAGGGGATTTGAGGGCATTACAAGAAGCAAGAAAAATAGATTTTATATAAAAATATTTATAATAATATTAAAAAATAGAAAAAAGCCCCATTTAAGATTTTTGCCTTAGGCCTTATATTGGCTTTGGCCAACCCTGTTGAGCCCTTTGGGCCAAAATAATCCCTATAGGCCCAGAAGAGAAAGCCGGATAAAATTCCCCCGTGGCCCCAATGTGGTAGTGCAGTTTCAAACCCACATGCAAACCATGGTCCTAGGCCAACTAAGCTCAGGTTTTTTTTACCTCTGACCTTTACTTGCCCTAACCCAGACGGTTTAAGTAATAAAAATATAAGGTTTTCCACAATTAAAATGTCTTTTTTTAGAGAATCAAGATTGTATGGCTGGGATCTAACCATGAGATGCCATCTGCAAACGGACCACCCACTGCAGCCCACGCCCATCACGTCAGTAATTTCAATCACAGGACCTATTGCTCAAAAATACATATATGCTCATTACACATCACAGGTCCTCGGAAACCAACTTTTTTTTCTTTTGGTGATGCAACTGTACAATCAAAACGCAGGCACTAGTGACTAGACAGAGTTAAGATTACCCTGTCTTGGACGCATGGCCCACCCAGATCGCAAGCCACAAGTTTTTTTTATTTTTATTTTTTATGTTGTGGGTATTCCAAGGCCTTTGACATAACAGGACTAATCCCCCTGATAATGTCCGCTAAACTCACACAAACACATATCAGGCAAATTTGAGATGGGTATCAAACTGGACTTACAGAGCAAACCCATGCCTTTTGCTACTCCACCGACCCCCTGGTGGGTCAATCTACAAGTTCACAATTTGGATCAAAGTTTTCCTTAGTACTCAGGTCCTTCTGGTTGGTTATAGTACTTGGGTCTGGAAAAGGATAACCCAATTGTAAACAATCCAGGTTATCCCAATGCAGACGCCTTCAATTGCACCCAAACCATATCTGCACTTGGTTTGCACACATCCAAACAGGCCATGCAGCATTTCAATTCCTGAAATCAGCATTTGTGCCCCCCAAAGTAACTCTATCAGGTTCCATTGAAATACCTTTTCCATTCTGAATGCAGCAGACATTCCAAATGCTAAGAGATGGATACCTGGCCAATTACTGCGTTATTGGATAATAAATAAAAAAATTTTAAGTCCTCCGCACAAGTTCAGCTGGTTAGGGACATGGCATCCTAAAGTTAGTTGGGGCGAGTGACCTGTTAAAGCAAAAACTATAGCTGTAGAACAGTGAAATATAATTTCCTTGCTCCTTTTATTATTCTGTATCTCGGACTTATTCAGATGGACATAAGCAGAGAAATTTTAAATGAAAGGCTACTTTTTCTCCGGAAGCTTTTCTAGCAACTCGGGTATTACTTGAAATAGATTGCCTACGAGCCCATATAATCAAATGGACATGAGCAGAGAAATTTTGAATGAAAGGCTACTTTTTCTCCGGAAGCTTTTCTAGCAACTCGGGTATTACTTGAAATAGATCTCCTAGGAGCCCATGTAATCAGATGGACATGAGCAGAGAAATTTTGAATGAAAGGCTACTTTTTCTCCGGAATCTTTTCTAGCAACTCGGGTATTACTTGAAATAGATCGCCTACAAGCCCATAATCAGCCACCTGCAATTCAAAAAAAAAAAAAAAAGATTCGGAATTAGCAAAGTGGGAGTCCGAATCCAAATGCAGTTGGCTGCTAAGAGTTGTTTCATTGAAAATCGCATCAGCGTCATAACATGAATATGCAGCGTATACAATGATTAGTAGTATTAGATCACTAATAAGTTATAATCATGTACATTAAGATAACATTAGTATAGGGAAAAAGAAAAGGAACAGGTCTGGATGCTGATACTTAACACGCCTTTGATACTTAACACGCCTTCTAATTAATTATCCATCAGTGTAATACTATGGATAGGTCATATCTACCAAGTCACACTAGTCAGATAATTAGATGATGCAAGTCACCAGTTTGAGGGTTTGCAGTGTGCAACCATTGAAGCTCAATACTCAATAGCTTCCACTACCTTTCTTTTACCAACTGCCCACTTTTAACCCTCAAATGTCCTACAATAGGCGAGGCCATCCAAACAGTATATTTCGAGGTGTGAAGCCCATCTATGTTGGACCGCGCAAATAAACTGTCCAGTTCATTACATGTGGATTGCATTTAGAGAAATTGAATGCCTGATAATTTATAAGCAAGCAAGCATTAGATCTTTTTCAATACATATCCACTTGAGGACAAGTATATGTAAAGGCATTATATTCTTTTCAGGGAAGAAATCGGAATATATTCTCCATAACAGAGGGTACTAAACACACTACCACTAGGTGGTGACCAAGGACGACATATCAAGATTACCATAAAACATAACAACAGAACAGGTACAAGTAAAAAGTTCAGTCATCACCTGAAATATTGGTGCATCTGCATCTTTATTTACAGCTACAATGACTTTAGAATCTCTCATTCCTGCCAAATGTTGGATGGCTCCAGAAACCCCAAATGCCATATACAACTCTGGGGCAACAATTTTTCCAGTTTGGCCAACCTGAAGAAACCAACAGATGCAATCACGTCACACTACAAGCTTGTGAAGATTTTCCTTTTTGCCGCCTCTGATCTTTGTAAAAAAATGCAGATTATATGTGAGCCTTAGTGCCTCCCCTGTGCTTTTGGACTATGACCTTAAACAGGATCAGCGCCACCTAATTAATTAGCCAAATGGTAAACATTTTGGAAATGAGATTTTTGTTACCATTCAGATAATTTTGGACTTCTGTTACCATTCTGATATTTTCTGAACTTCAATGGTCCATAAATGTACAATGAATTGACTAGTTATAAACATTCAATCAGCAGGATTTTCAGGATATGGCTCACAGAAAGATAAACTATAGTTCGACGTTCCAGATCCATTTTCCAAAGCAAACCATTATTGAGGATGATACCAATTACATGAAGCTAGCATTGAATCAGAATCTCAGTGGGAACCATGAGAAATCTAAAGTCTCAGATTTGGATATGGATATAATGATGCAGATACAGAAAAGGGGATAGTAAGACTGCATTTCCAGATACAATGGTGAGTACCATCGTTCACAGTTGGAAAGAGATCGCTTCATCTTGCCCAGATAGTGTCCGCGCCCCCTCCAGGTACGTTGAAGCTCAATTTTGATGGAAGTGCCTAAGGCAACCTGGGTAGGGCAGATGTGGGGGGTGTCATAAAAAATGAAGACGGACTCATCCTCCTCTCCTATTCAGGTCCAGTGGGGTTTTGCTCTATCTATAAGGCTGAATTGTTGGCCTTGAACATTGGTCTGCGTGAAGCTTCTCGTCTAAATCCTCAAAGGTTATTGGTTGAAGGTGATTCGGCTTGCGTCATTCAGTGGGCATCTAATCCTTCTACTGCTCCTTGGTACCTGGCAGATACAATTGAAGAGATGGCTCAACTGTATAGGGAGTCGAATATTTCCTTCTCCAATACTAGATGTTCGGTGAATGTAGAAGTGGACAAACTGGCTGAAGAGGGAGTCTCTAAGCCTTCATTGATATTTTCTCTCTGTTAATTTGTTTCTTCCTTCTTTTAGGGCTGATGCCCGCCTTTTTGGGGCTTTGGTCCATGCTCCTTTTTGGTTGTTGCTTTCCCCTTTCTTTGGTGGTGGTTTTCTGGTTTCAGTATAGTTCTCTTATGCTGTAAATTTCTCTTAAGCTTTTAATACAGTCACCCTTTTCGCAAAAAAAAAAAAAGGGACTGCATTTCAAAAATCCATGATACAGATATCAATACAGGTATTCTATCTATAGCATGCCTATCTATATTAATTAATATTATGAATTTTACATCTGGTAACTAAAGCCTTTTTATAGAAAATTCTTTAGGAAAAAGCAAAAAGGCCTATTTGGATGTCTATAGAATAAAATATTTATTGTTCACAAAAAAAAAGTATAGATTCAAATGTTACTAGAATAAAATAGTATAGAATATAATAGTGCAATATTTTTTATGTTCAGTAGTTATGAAGAATGCAACAAAATTTAAATTAAGTTGCTTCGCAGGTGCTACAAATTATAAAATATGTCAAAAAAAAGTTTTAAGATAACTCCAAAAAAGGGTCCATTAAGAGATTAATCACTTATAAATCTACGGTGGGGCCCACCTTTGAAATCTAAATTACTCAAATTTACTTTTCCACCTTATTCTATCATTAAAGAAAATTTCTCCACCATCTTGACCACCCTCCCCACCCTCATCACCCCATTACTATCACCAACATTATCTTTTTCTGAAATTGTTACTTGTGTTAACCCCATCATCATCATCACCGCTACCACCACCACCAACACCACCACCATCATCATATAACAATAGCCATTGCCATCACCATCATCAACACCACCACCACCACCACCAATTAGCATCACCATGACCTCCATGACCATCACCATCGTCGCATCACAATGACCATGACCATGATTATTATCACCACGCTTACCATCACGAACACCACCATTGCCATCATTGTCCAAACAAGCGCACTCTCCTTTAGGAAGGGCGATAGGTGAGAAATTGTCATTTTGAACATGGATTTTGAAAGATTTTTATTTTTTAGAAAATTTTCTGGAGGGAGGTGCAGGAGAAACTATGTTGGTTTGGATGAAAAAAATGAGAATAATAATATCTTAGATAATATAATATTTCATTTTCTAAAGAACAAAACTTATATGTTTGGCTAAGGAGGATCATTTCTTTCAAAAAGTTCAATAATTTTTCCTAAAGCTCCCCCACATTGAAAACTTTCTACAATATAAAAATCTTTCAAAATGTGGTTTACAAAATGGTAAAGTGAAGTATGTATCTCACAAAATTTACCGTGATGTGTTTGTTTACATGTGTGGTAAAGTCAAGTGAAAGTAGATGTCACATCATAGTAAACGTGAGGTAAAGTAAAGGTAAGATAAAGTATGTGGTGAAGTAAAGTGGGAGAGAGAAGTAAAGCAGTTGCTTTTTGCTTGAATTTACTTTATCGCTCTTTACCATGGTTTTATGTGGTAAGTAAAAAGTGACTCGTGGTGAAAAAAATGAGGCTAGACTTCACTTTACGACACTACTTTTTCATCCAAACATGATAAAGGGAGAATATATCACATATGAGTAGACATGTTTGTTTACATGTATGGTAAAATAAAAGTAGATGTTACATCATGATAAAAGGTGAGGTAAAGTAAGGCGAGATAAAGTATGTGGCAAAGTAAAGTGGGAGAGAGATACGATGGTAAAGTAATTACTTTTTGTATTAACTTTACCAAACTTTACCATGGTTTTTTGCGGTAAAGAAAAAGTAGCTTGTGCTAGAAAAGTGGAGGTTGGACTGAACTTTACCACACTACTTTCCCATCCATACATGGTAAATGGAGGACACGCCAACTTTACTTTCACCTTTACTTTGCCACTTGCTAAACAAACACAGCGAGAGTGTGATTGTTTGGGCAATGAAGACAATGATGATGATATTGGTGGTGAACATGGTGATAGTCATGATGGTGACGACAATGATGATGATCTTAGTGGCAGTTGTGGTGATGTAATGATGATTTTGATGGTTATGACAATGATGATGATGCTAAGTGGTGGTGGTGTTGATGGCGATGGTAATGGTGGTGATGATGATGGTGGTGATCACTACGATGATAGTAGTGGTGGTGGTTGTGTTAATGATGATGATAGATGGTAGTGACCACCATGATGATGGTAGTGGTGATGACGACGTCGTTGATCGTGATGACAATGACAATGATGATAAATGGGGTGGTGGCCATGATGAGAATCACAATCATGATGTGATGGTGTTCATGATGATGCAGATTGTGGTGGTGGTGGTGAAATTTTCTTAATGATTAAGCAAGGTGGGAAGCATACTTAAGTAGTTTGGGTTTCAAAGGTGGGCCCCATCAATGGATTTGAAGTGATAGATTATATATAAAAAAAAGTATTTTATAAGTAATTAATCTAATAATGAACTTACTATGATAAATAACATTATTTTTTCGTTATCTTGAAATTTTATTAATAAATATTATAATCTGAAGTATCTGCCAAACAACTCAATTTAAAATCGATTACATTCTTTAAAATTTTCCAAATAGCAAAAATATTATAAAATTTAAATATTAAACTATTCAAATCTGTACTATTTTATTCTTGCAATATTTAAATTTATAAATATTTTTTTCTATAAACATCCAAATGAGCCCAAGATTATTTGTGACAAATCAAATAGGCAAATTCTCAAGAAGGCCCATATCCTCTATTATGTATGTTGAGGCCCACCCAATGAGTAATCTAAGCCCTTCACACACACCTCTCCTCGAATTCGCACGGATCCAACTTAATGATAATCTCACCATTAGCCACTAATGAATTTAACAACAAAAAAAGGAAAAAGAAAAAGAAAAAGAAGAAACTATCAAACTTCGGGGTTTTAGAATTAAAGTCGGCATTATTTGATAAGAGTGGAATCTAACATATTCCTTATCCTGTATGTACCCTACATATTCCCACGACACGCATGAAATGAATACTGTCCTAGGTGCACCCCCACAAGAGAGTCTAACTGGTGCCAAGGAGGTGAACTTTCAAATATCGGTGTCCATATAACATCTGTTGAAACCATTATGCTAGGCAAAATCTAATGATTGTAGCAAGGAAGTCGTATTTTTGTGCTCAACGGTTTAGCAAAATGAAGATAGGCATCGAATAAGCCTGTTACTTGTAAGCACATTTGGATGGAGCTCCACGTTGCAACATAAGGTTATCCTGACTATGTAAAATTATTAAGTGAAGACAGATAGATTGTAAGGTTCCAGCCTTGATTAGCTATAATTATGTTATTTAATGGTGATTTGTGATGATTAAAGGGTGATTATTGAGTAGTTAACTAGGTTTAGTATGGCTATCATTGAAGATCATCAGCAACAAGAAGATCCCCATCTTCTCCTTCCTCGTCTCTCATTGGATTTCCTTCTTTTTTCCCCAATTGAGGTGAGTTTCTAACCCTAGCTTCCTTTCTAACTTTCTTTGTTAGATGTATGGTAGAATTGAGCCCTAATTCCTTTTATCCCTTGGATTTGTATGTTGGATCCTTAGATCTAGGTGGATTGAGGGATTGGGGTTGATTCTTGGGGTTTTGGCTTGAGATATTGGCTATTTGAGAGGTTTTTCCCCAACTCAAGACCAAGGAAAGTGACAATATATGAACTACATAGCAAGCATGTTGTTTTCTTTGATGCATGCAATGGAATTGCTGTAGATCTGATGAATTGCTCTAGATTTCCCCAATTCATGATGCAATTAGACTTAATGCATGTTTTGGAACCCCTTTTAGATGAAGGACCTTAGAATTAGGTAATTTGATGATAGTATAGGGCGTGGAATGCCCTAATTGATGAAATTATGATGTTTCAGTAGAATGGGAGATCATTTACCATGGATCCAAACCAGATCTGCATTCAGCTATAGCTTTTGGGAAGCTTTGACTAGCCGTGGAGAATTTATGACTAGCCATAGGCTCCTAGAAAGCCAACCGTGAATGTACTACGGCTACAATACAATTCCAGAACTGTATATTTTCAGGGTTTTGTTCTGTGGTTGCCATGTTAACCATAGGGCTACCCACAACTACAGTAGCACACTCACGGCCAGCTGTAACTAACCTAGGGCTGTCAAAATGCCACACGACCCTTTAACACGACACGAACCCACACGATATTAATGGGTTCGGGTCTTTAACGGGTCAAACCCATTAACATGTTAAGTTAACAGGTCGTGTACGAATTAAACCAGTAACCCGTTAAAAATTTTTTCGTCCCTAAGTGTAGCTATAATTAATTTATATTTATAAAGAAGAAATTGAAATTTATTGTTTTATAGTGGGGTTTTAGGTGGGATCCACTCAAGATCTTCACTTACAGTTTCGTGTGGCTTATATATTTTTCTCCTTATATATTTTTGTATGGATTTTCTTTTAAATTTCGAAATAACTTAATTACTTAACAGGTTAACGGGTTGGGTCGTGTAACCCATTAAATTAACGGGTCGTGTTCTGGTTGGATTTTTTGACCCGTTAAGTAAACGGGTCGTATACGGGTTGAGGTGATTTTAACACGAATTTATTAACCCGTGACATGAATTCATTAACACGACACAATTGACAGCCCTAAACTGACCTTTGGCAAACCATAGGCCTGAGTTTTCTGTAATGCAGAATTTGGGCTTAATGACCTTTGGACTATGTTTGCGACCCTTATACTTATCTAATGGCCTTAAAATGTGGGACTTTTGGTAAGTGGATGTGTGAGCTTAGGCTTCACTTATAAGTTTCTCATAGTTAGGTGTGAGAGGGAAAGCCAAGTCAAGAGGATGGTAATCGTGGGCCTTTTAGATGCTCTTTGACAATTAGAGCACCAAGAATATATAGCATTCGGAATCCCACAGTCGACCATGGTGTTGAATGGCCTAGTATTCACACCTGAATAGCAACTAATGACCTAGGTTCAGCTACTCCAATTTGTCCTTTGATTCGCATTTGATGTGATGATCTATTTTGCCTTGTATTTCGATTGACCTCTTATCTCATGGTTTGTACATGTGTCTTTGTTACCTATTCTTTTGTTAATTATGAAGATGATGTTAAAGGCCTAGATGGGACCTAGAAGCTAGACTTGTATATGATGGAGGATGTGGATTACCTGTGTCTAAGACTAGGTGACTATTCAATGGCTTGTTTAGAAGAGACTACCTTTGGAAATGACTTTGGAGCATCGATGGCTTTGTTTGGATGGATTTGGTGATTTTGGAGTAGTTCCCTTGTTTGATGGATGTCTTGCTCGCACAAGAGGGAGCCTAGCCAGACACCACTCTTTGTGTATCTTTGAGTCATGCATCATTCAGCTGACTAGTCTAACCACAGTTTTGGATCCCCTATTTACTATTTTGCCATCTATAAATTGAGTTTTGAGGTGGACGTATGCCACTGGGTAATATTTTGACGCTTTGAGTACCAACTTTGGCTGGGCTTTTCCAGTGCGATCTTTCTTTTGGCCAGATTTGCTATCCCATGCATCCCTACCTCCACTTTATCAAGTACGGGAGGACAACGACATAATATCCCATGGTGATTTAGTTTATACAGATGTGCCTTTTTGTTAAGATTTTTATCTTGCCTTAGCTTATCATTGTATTAACTCTTGATGGTATCTTTATTCATGCACAACTGCCTAGTACTTCTATCTTTGTTGATCTTTCAATCATCTTTAACATGTTATAGTTTATTTGATACATCATACTGTGTTGTATACTGTAGCTTGTCAGGTTCACCCAAACCCGAAGTTATTTCACTTAGTGCTGTAGGTATTGGATTCCCAACCTTTATCCCGGAGGGTGAGGCGCTCCTTGAGACGCCAAGCGAGAAAGACCGGGAGTGGTGTTCAGATGGTATAGCGTAGTGATGTCTTGACAGCACACGAGAGCCTCACCATTGGACTTGGAGCTTTAACTTTACCTTTGAGTTTCTTTTATAGACTTTCATTTGAGCCATGTTTCGGCTTGGTTGTAACTAAAACACTTCATTTTCCTTTGCAACTTGAGCTTTATGTTAGTATGATGACTTGCCTAGCTTTATATCATACATGGATTGATACACATGTTTTGATATGTATGTTTACAGCTTCCGCATATTGGTAAATGATGAATGATGTATCGTTAAATATCCTCACAATGAGGACTACGATCCTGGTTATAGAAAGGTTTGAACTAATCCCGCCCCGAGATTCGGACTTCCATACTTCACTAGGGAATCTGGGTTTGGGGGTGTAACATTGATGCTAAATTTCTTGCTAACATTTTAGCAAAATACTTTTGTCTCAAATTCTCAAGCATATGTTACCATCACAGATAGCCATGAATCATGGAACCTGTCTTTTTGTAGCACCAATCTTTTTGGATAGTAACAATTAACTTAAGATTTTAGAAGAAATGGCATGAAATACACACTGCCTTTTCCAGTGATATGATATAAATATGTAATTGATGGATCTCGAGAAGTGGAAAAAAATGGGGAGCATTACCTGGAGCTCATTAGGAACAAATCCATCATCAACAGCAGCCCTGGTAGCTCCAACTAAGTTACAAGACAATAAGAGCCAATCATTATACCATACCCACAAGAAAAAAGGATTAAAAAAAGGCATTCACCTATTTGCTCGACACAAGCTTCTTTTGAGTAATCCAGACTGATAAAGAAATGAGACATAAAGAAAATAGACATCCAATGTGAAAGGCTCAAGGAAAACATCTGCTTGCAAGTTTCAGAAATAAAGTGGATACATTTCTTACAGCCTCAATAACATATTGTCTAAAGCATCTTGCCATGAATAAAACAGTGATTGTTGGCACCACATAAGGGCCACACGCAAGAACCAACTAGACTCAACCAAATACCAGATCGGGTTCCAAGATTAGGCCCAACAGGTTGGTTATGGGTCGAAAGCCCAAGACCCAACAGAAATGAATGCCAAGATGATGGCAACTCAGACCTGAAAATAATGATGATGATGACGATGATGATAATGACCAACAGCAAAAACAAAGTTAAATATATAACTGTTATCAACTTATCATATATTTATATCTAATTCAGGTCATAACCAGAGACATAAGCCAGACCCGATCATAAATATTTAGGTCCAGATCAGGGCCAAGGTGGACCTGCATAAACCAGATTAGTTTACAGCCCTAACACTACGGGAAAAGAAGTCTTTTCTTATGTTTAGTTGCAAATTTTCCGTCAAAAAAATGTTTTTTCGCATACTTGTTCTAGAATGCTTGGATCCCTCATACGCTATCGATATGAATGGGCCAGCATCGTCATTACTATATCAAAATGTAACCCCATTACTTAGGTATACAGACAGCTTCCGTCTGTTATGTGGGTCACAAATTGGGTCACAACCCACCTGTAATTAGGCCCATTTACACATATAAACTTGGTCAAAATCTCCCAAACGTGTACAGCTATGTAGAATATTAACTTACTACATTAGGAGATTTTCTTAGGAAAGCAATAAATGTAATTATTGTAAATTGAGAAAAATTGTAGCCCTAATGGGTAATGTATAATCTATTTAAAGCATCGAGAACCGCAAAGGAGGATCATCGAATTCACTCTTCAATTACATCTTATGTCATATATCTCTGTCACAAAGACGGTATCAGAGCATTATTCCTCTTTCTGAACGACACTCTATACAGAGATTCTAGGATTAGTTTTTCATCTTCCAAAGCATTGGAAGCCATCAGATTTTCAATTCTTCACATCTGCTCCAGAAATTGATGCCAAACAGAAGTCTGATCAACCTGGAATCACACGTGGCCCACCCCAGATCATCATCATCACTTCAGGATATCACAATCTCCCTGGTCGCCTGAATATTCTAGATTTTCTGGTGATATTTTGATATTTTTGGCATTAGATCAGAGATCTGTTTCTCAGGCTTATTGCACAAGTTGATCGTCACTGGGATCTGTGACCCACCACTGATCATCAACCTCATCAAAGGCACCCACCATCTTGGTCGACTATTTATGCCGGGTGTTTTGGCGATTTTTTTTTTGGTGTAAATTTGTGTTGATTTTGATATATGGTTCAATCTGGGCAGATAACCAGTGTTGAATGCAACGTGTGATGGGTAACATGAACAACCATAATCAAGTAAAAGCTAAGATCATTTCATATGAAACTACTGCATAAATATAATCAAGTACACCTACACACACTATCAAGGCATCTAATGCATACTGGAGAGAGTACAGAAGTAAATTGAAACAGTCAAACAGAAATCAAGAAGATCTGCAACTACTGGAGAATTGTAGATCACAAACCTGCTGCACCAAGCTTTTCTGCAAGCTTCTCCAATAATTTAAAGTTCTCAGCACTTTTCAGGCCCCGTCCTCCAGTGACTACAATACGTGCATTCCCGAGATCAGGGCGTTCAATATCCTGAGATGTATGCTTCAACCATCGGGATTTCCCTAAAGCCACTGTACAAAGTAAACTATAGAAATGATGCATCTGCTAATTCCGGCTAAGCTAGAACAATAAAAGCAAAGTATGGCTTCTAATTATCACCCAAGGAAATCCTGCATTTGCATCAAAATGGGGTTATCTGCATCTACTCAGCAATACTTGCATAAAGAATCCCCAATGGGAAATTTTTTAACAGCGATCAAGCTTGCAAATGTGCAGCTAAAAGTTAAAATCCAGAGTCTCTTTGCCGATTCAAATGCAACTGGTAGTGTTTCAAAATTTTAATGTTCAGATGTTAAGAAGTTGATCAATCCAACCCAGTGGAGTTGCAATCCTATGAGGCGATTAGGGAAAATAAACAGTTAAGCATCCACAAAAAGGTCTCTGACAATAACTCAGTGAAATCACAGAACAGAACAAAACAGACCTTCACTAAAGGTTGAGAGGTCAACCTGGGAAATTGGTGCTGCATGAGACTTCGATTCAGCTGGCATCTGGGGCAAGGCAAATGACGTGGCCCTAATGGTCAGCATACAAGGATCTGCTCCTGTATATTGGACAGTACAAAGAGCATTACCAGCATAAAGTGGCCTGCAGATTAAGAAAAGATTTACATCAAACATAAGTCAAGAAATTAGCAGTTATATCATACTCGTGGAAGGAAACACAACAAAACTGCAAGAATAAAAAATGCACACAAGTACAACAGGACAAGTCCATAAACCAAGGTTTTCAACCAAAATACAATAGATTTATAAACTAGGTGACACAGTCAAAATGTACTGCAAGAAAGGAAGTGGATATTTAAAAATGCACTCTTTTTTATATGCTCATCAGTAGGAATATACAACCACATTGTCAGAATAACATTATTTCACCGTATCTCTCAAAGATACATCACAAAACCACCACAGCAAGACTGCATCATAAGGACATACAAACTTGCAAAACTTGGAAGTGAAGCCTTACTACTAGAGATATGAGAGTAGGATATGGCTGTACTGGATCTCCTAAAAAAACTTTTTCTTTTTTACAGAAAAAGAAAACATATTTTTGAAAAACTAAGGATACATAAGGGAAGACGATACATATTCTTAATACGAATTATACGATGGGTCTCCCTTACATCTCCCTCAAACTGAAGTATCATGTTATATTATACTGAGTATCTTACATTCTTACTAATCTCACTAAGTGCTAAAAACAGGGATCGGATTGGACTGCGATGTGTATAAATATAGATAATGCAGATTCCACCCAACTTAAACAATGTTGAAAAGAATGTGATCCAATTGAAAACTAGTATGATATTAACACAATTTCCAAGGGAGTAAACATGAATACCGTTGTTGGGGAAGCAATGAAAGTTTCTTAAAATGAAAAATATATGAAGAGAAAAATTAGAGCAGAAACAAGTGACAAAAGACATGATACAGAAGCAAGCCCAATTGAGGCAGATAGATGAATTATATAATTTTCCTAGACATTTTCTCCATTAAACGAGGTTCATCCACAAAAGGTTTTTTGAAAGTGCAGAACAAGTAAAATAACACCAATGACAAGTTTCCCTCTTAAAGTTGAACCCACCCAAGTGCTGATGACATCCAGTTTCAACTGTGAGGCCACAAGTTTGAACTTTATACTTATCCACCCAAAAACTATGAAAATAGCATCAGTTTTTATTGGTATAATAAATAACATCATCTTTCATAGCTGATTTACAGTTACATATCATCATCCTCATTGCCATTGACATCATCAAATCCTTATTCCAACTATCTGGGGTCAGCTTTCTAAGTTCTATTTTCAGTTCAACCCGAATTAAAGCTTGATGAAAGGGCAGCCCAGTGCACGAGGCTCCCGCCACTGCAGGTCCGGGGAGGGTCAGATGTACGCAGCCTTACCCCTGCAAGTGGAGAGGCTATGACCCCCAATTACTATTTTTAAAAAAATACCATAGTTGTCGCAACTCGCAAGTATCATCATTCAAATTTCCAAAGACAACAATCCTAGCTTTAAAAGAAACAATTATACAATGAACTTAGATTGATACCTGAATAGTAATGAGAATGCATAATGCAGGTATCTTCTTGGTAAATTCATGCAAAATAAAGTACTATTGATTAAAGTACTAGTATTGGAAAAGCACCCAGTTCCCAAAGATGAAAACAATTATTCCATTTATATATGAAATTTCATGGAGGGAACCTGACAAACAATCGAGGTCCTGAAACCCTAATGACATCTGTAATTGGAGAGACGTCTAGAAGAGCTGCCGCTCGTGGTAGTATGTTCTTTCCAAATGAGCTTGATGAAGAAACTATATGAGAATAGCCGCCTTTTTGCTGAACCAGATGTACTAGGTCAGCCCAAGGTTCAGCAAGAGGATGTGTTAATATATCTGAATCAGCAACAAGCACCTGCGGGGCAAAGAACAATTGATGAATATGCTACTTACTACAGTTCATCCACTTATGTTATTCCATGAGATGTCTGACATTGCTAAAAAGTTTTACTAATATTCTGTAAACTAGTTCAAAATGGAATGATAACAAGATATGCCCCAGGGCTTGGCATGTAGACCTAATGTGAATCATTTTAAAAATGGCATAGTGGCTACAGAGGAGTTTGGCCCTAGAAATGGTCTAACCAAAAGCATAAGGTCCCAGTTGCACTCCGGTACCAACACAACTGCTCACCCACTGGCATCTATATTTTACAAAACACATGCTTCTTCAATCAGTGTGTTCAGAGGGGAAATGTTGTAGCTTAGGTCAACACTTTCTTCTTTGTCGTCCTCTTGTTCTCTCTCTTTTTCTTTTCTTCTTTTTTTTTTTTTTCTGTTTGTTGATTCACTACTTAACTGCAATTAATGTATATAAGGCGCCCCCCCAACCACTCCCCCCCCCCTCCCCCTCCCCCTCTAATAAATTTTTACATGTTACAGATAAAAAAAAGTATATAAGACATGCATCAGTTGCAAAATATCATATTGATGCTTTTCATTTCAATGGGTCAGTGAGTAGTTAAGACTTGGAACTTGCAAGTCCTCGAGCATTAACCGCTCATCTTCACACTTGATGAACAGAATGTTCTGCCCTATCCCAGGAGAGAAATTTTTTTTTGAAGTTAAGTATCAAACAAAATCTTTTAGTACCATCATTTGAGATCAGTGGTGTGTGAACACATACCACTTGTTCACACACCACTTCCTTCCTGTCCATCTCGATATGGCCATTGTCTGAACATTCAACCCATGCATAAGACAGTAACCACAACAGAACTTTGAAACTAAAAAAGTGTGAAATGATTGACCCAACTATGTACGAGGAAAATGTAACTAACTACCTGGGAAACTGAAGGATGACTTGAGGCAGCATGTGAAGCAGCTTCTTGAAGGGATGAACCTGAGCCAGCTAGCAACACTGAAATGGAATTTCCTTCACTAATAGACCCTGCAGCAGCTATCGCACTCAATGAGGATTGGTTTATTGATCCACCTTCATGCTCAGCAACAACTAAGGTGCTCATCTGTAATTAAATGAATTTGTCTCAAAATTCAGAATGTGACCAAAGTGCAGCAACATTATTAGGTTGCCTTTTCCAAGTAGTAATGAGCATAAGAGGCATAAAAAGAAATTTAATTAGAAAAGAAATTATAGAAACTTGTTGCATCCCAATCCATACTACTTTGATTGATTGGTTATTCCATATTAAGGGCCCACTTGAAAACTCTATTCAAATATAATGAGTGCTAGTTACATTAGAGTGCGGTTTGGCAAGTCTAAAAATGAATTCCATAAGTCCATTTGACTAAAAAAGTGATCCAAACAATGTTTGAGGGAAATAGAGTGTTTGGAAAAGCTCATTCCCTCCCTGATTGAATTGGCATTAAGACCGTTTTCCTCTCTTTCAAGAAGTAACAAAAGGGAAGAGAATTTAATCAGACAACATATCTAAGGGAATGTTTGTGTAACTGCTTCTCTGCAGAAATGGAGAGGAAAAGGACATTTTTCCACAGATGGACTTTTCCATCATTTGGTGGGAACACTTTTCTGTGAGGAAAAGCACAAAAATCAGTTCATTTGAGGGAAACGTAAGTTCGGAAAGCAATTAGACACTTTCTGGATTTCTGACAAGCTTACCCTTATAAATTTTACTATATGATGAGTTTGTTTGTACTACTTTTATTATATGAAAAATTTTTCCATATAACTTTGACTATAAGAGAAGTTTTCTTTTTCAATTGAATCAGACATGCTACACATCCTGCAGAAATAGAGAGGAAAAGGACATTTTTCAACAGAGAGACTTTTCCATCATTTGGTGGGAACACTTTTCTGTGAGGAAAAGCGCAAAAACCAGTTCATTCTATGGAAATGGAAGTTTGGAAAGCAGTTAGACACTTTCTGGTTTTCTGACAAGTCTAACCTTATAAATTTTACCATATGATGAGTTTGCTTGTACTATTTTTTTTTTAATGGTTACTTTTATTAATAAAAGCAATCAGTACAAGAGATGAGTACTGACAAGCAAGACAGAAAATAGGAAAACAAAAGGAAGCAGCCGAAAAACAACCCAACTAACGCTTCGAACTAGAAAAAGCCAACTTCTTCCAATGGGACACTATTTGATATGTGGAATAATCTCTAAAAGATGGGTTTATGGAAAACCCAAAGAGCAATTGAAAACTTAGTTCTCTCCACCAAACTCCTTTCGGTGGATACTTTCCCTTCAAAGCACCTAGAGTTTCTTTCCTTCCATATCGTCCAGAGCACCAAGTGTACTGCTTTTATTATATGACAAGTTTTTGCATATAACTTTTACTATAAGATAAGTTTTCTTTTACAATTGAATCAGACAGACGACACGTCTTACGGTGGTGTACTTGTAAAAACACTCCAACTTCAATGGGTCTATTTCGAATAGATCTAATTGAATCAACTCTATTTCAAACGGACTAGAATTTCCAAACATGCCTTAAATCTAAAACAAATTACTCAAATTTTAAAGTTCTAATTTACACTGAGTTCGTTTGTCAAGTTTCTAACAAAAAGCTCTTATCTCATTGTAGTATGTTTGCTGCTTGGAGGGGTTTTTGTTGCTAGAATCGAGCTCGCACACGCTTGCCTACAAAGGGCCATTCCATCTCTTACCACTTTAGAGGAATAACCACTAATTAGGAAAGTAACATAGAACCTACCTTCTTATTTGGAGGCATCAACTCTCCCTCTAATTCAAACACAGATAAGCTCTTAAATTAAGAGTTTCCAAACACTACCATATCACCATATATGATTTAGCATCTATCCAAGTCAATCCTGATTTCACATCATCAATATTGCCCTGTTGTCATCCTCATCTACATCAACATCATCAAAGCCTCATCCGATCATAGTCCAATAAAAAAAAAAAAAAAAAAAACCTGCAATATCAAGCAGCCAACCTAGTTCCACAAATCACATCCTAACATCCAAACAAGAAACAAAACATATCTATGACTTCACCAAAAACGAAGACGAAATGAAAGGGAACAAAAATCAAGGGTCACTAAATTGGCAATCGAATACTAAACCCTAGCTAAGAACAGAACAGATAATCAGATGTCTGTAACAGATGGAAAGATTCAAACGAAGAGGCTGTGAATTTGAATGCAACAGAGAGAACTTACGAATCTTGAGATGAAAGAAGATGGAGGAAGTGATCGATTTCGAAGAGATCTGAGGATTAGAAGAGCAGCTGCCATTTTCTGCTGCGAAGAGAGGTTTTGCTTTTCCTCGGCACTTTTACGATGCTTTGGGTTTTGGGCTTTCTTTGCCTAATCTTTATTCCGTTTGTCCGAGATTTGAGATAGCGAGGAATCGGAGCTGAGTAAGCAAGTGTATCGTAAGCGTAAACGGGTGTTTTAGAAGAGGAGATATATAACCTACACCGCGGGAGCACGGAATTTGGCGCGGGGGATGATGAGTTACTCCGGATCTTCTGCGTGGGCCCCACTAAGGAACTCTAGTGTGGGGCCCATCTGATGAAAATCAGAACCGTTTATTGAAATCCCTCGGCTTAAGTGGGATTTTCAACAAATTTTACTCCAGGGAGCTGCTATTGTCACATCCCTACTTGCTCCTTCCACATCCCTTCTCTACACACATATACGATTGTCTCAAGGTACATCCTCCTCTTTCCGTTATGCCCAAAGAGCACACAACCCAGACCGTTTCCTTCTCCGTGCACAGCCCTCCCTCGGACGATTTGAACTCTCCGTGCAACGAGCTTCTCCATTGACGGGTAGATCGTCTCCTCCATCGTTGATTGCCACAGACGAGCTTCTCCATTGTCTCCCCCATTGCTCATCTCTCGGGTGTCATAGATGAGCAGCTTGTTTGTCTTCCTCACTCATTCATCTCTCACAAATCATTCGATCTTGGGTACGTCTTCTCTCCCTTTTCATCTCTTCGTCTCCTTAGATTTTGATTTTCGACAGGAATGTTGCCCCTAAGATGTATAAGGGTTGGGCAGAGAACGAACTTCTCCTCCCTCGTCCAATTGTTCGTTGGCGGCCCTTTTTTTTATTATTATTATGTTTGGACTTTCAGGTCCGAACCGATGCATAGAGCCGAACATATTATATTTGTTTGGATGCATAGAGACGAACAAATGCAATCCGTTCGGATTCATATAGCCAAACAAATTATATTTGTTCGGTTGTATTAAGCCGAATGGAGCTATTTTTTTCCTTTCAAGTTTTCCACCACGTTTCATTTTTATTGGTGTTACACCCCAACCCAATTTAACCTTAATTAGTGCTATAAATGGTGATTTAGCTAAATTAATTATGCTTAGTCGTTAATTGTGGTAATTAGTTTTAATTAGCCTCTTTAGACTGAGTTAGTTAGGCATTGAACCTTGAATAGGTGAGTGGGAACCAAACTGACTCGGTTGGGTAGAGTCAAGGGCTTTTTCGTAATTATCGATTTTCTCATTTTGCATCATTTGCACGTAATCTTGGTGTCATCGCGTGTATTTTGACGAGTACTTCGATTTTCGTATTAGACTCTACATCATTCGAGCTACCGTTGAGTATTTAGACCCCCATTTGACTCAAAATGAAAATATACTAGTTTTGGTGGACTTTCTTGCAAAAAGAGACATCCTTTCCTTTCATTTTCTTTTCATTTCCTTTCCATTCCTCTTCTCTTTCTACTCATCTTCTTTTTCTTTATTCCTTCCTCTCTCTTCCTCAATTATCAAGAGGCCTTAGCATGTGCACTTGGAATCTTTCTTCATCTTCTTCATCTTCTTTCTCTAGTGGTTGACAAAAAGCTATATCCACCATCTCCTATCCTTCCCAAAGTCGGATTTCTTGATATAGGTAAGAGTAAAACCCTTTTTGTTTAAGTTTTTGGAGTTGCATCAGAGTCAAGAGACTCTTGGACAATCATTCATGCATATTCATCCCCATTTTCCATGTTTATTGTGATTAGGGTTTGGTAATTGGAGGTTTTTGGGTTTCCTTGGTTAAGAGTGGCGATAGAAGATTTGGAACACTCGATTGAGGCAAGTATAAGCATAAATTTGGACTTACATGTTGTTTATTTCCATTTGATTCGAATGAGACTCTTTCTCAATGATTCTAATATCTTAATGAATGAATGGATTGTAGTATTCTATGGTTTTAATTGATGAAATTGGATGGTGAGGTTGTATATTATGTAAATGGGAGCAAGGAGGCTCCATTGTGCAGGCTTTGTGATGAATGGGAGTTGAGAATTAGATGGAAGAAGAAACAATGAGAATTCCGAATTCAGGAATTCTGGAGCATTTTCTAGAGTGAACTGGAGCATTCGCTCTAGCGAACCTCCTCCTAAAGCACACGTTCGAGCGATCAAAAAGGGCCACCCGAGCATTCACCTCTCTAGATGTGGTCCGCTCGAGCGAACACTCTTTTGAATCCACCGCTCAAGCGAACAAGATGGGTCGCGCGAGCGATCAACCCTCTGGATGGGGTCCACTCGAGCGAACCTGAAACTGTAGACTAGGCTTCTTTTGACCCAATTTTAGGGTGAATTATCGCCCTTAATCTATCATGACCCACCCTAATAATCTATATTAGATAATTATGGTGCATACCTTATTTCCATAGGAATTTAGGATCCTTAAAGACCCTTATGACCTTATGATGGAACAGTAACCTCACTAATTGGTCCAATGGGCTTTCATCAGTCTAACACTATGCCATGAGGGTCAGTTTGGAAATTCAACGTATTTCTCACAAATAGTGACACCTAACAAGGTAGTAGTACGTGGACATTCCAAAATTACCTTATATTGGATGGTGGAAGACTAAAATTAATAGTCTAGTATTGATTAGTAAAAATGTCTTGATTCTTTTAAATTATTGCATTTCATGTTGAAGTACAATTTCGTTATTGATATCATATTCTAATCAGCAGATTGGTTGCATTATTAGTATTCATTGGGGTTCGATTGTCTAAATTCAATTTGTAACTTCATTATTGAATGTCCGATTCAGTATTCGTTGGTAATGTGGACTGAGTAAGTATTCGAGTATATGAGATTACTATTCGATTCAATTATTAACAAGTGATTGTGAACTTACTCAAATCCAATTATTATTCGATTGTTATTTGATTCGATCGAGTCGGCACTATTTAGCTTCAACCATGTGATACCCGACGGGGTTGAACTTGGTTTAGCTATTTGAGACTACTACAATAAGTCATCTGAAGCACCTAAACTCCAGACCAGGGTAGCCAGCTAGCCTTTGGCCGGGCCATTGATGACATCCCAACTAGATTCGCTCTCTTTTGAGAGGATGAGCTCAATGTAGTAGCCGATTCTGTTTTCATTTTACTTTGATTCACTAGTATGAATTATTCGATTTTCGCACAATTTGCCTTGTCATTACTTATCATTGACATCTGTCAATTTAAATGTCTTTTAAATTCAATTTGTCACATTATGTACTTCCTTATTAATGCATATACTTGCTCGATCGTCGTATTGAGATACTACCATTAGTGTCATAGTCGCAGGTACAGCTCCCGACCTTGAAAAGGCCTTGGAGGAAGAGGAGGTTACCCAAGAGGTTCTTTTAGGATTAGAGGAATGGCCGGAGCTAGGGCTAGCGTAGATTCTTCTTCCCTCGGAGTGCGTGGATGTACTTTTTGAGAGCTTCTATAGTGTGTGGCTAGCCCCTTTTTGCGTGAGTCACTCTTAGTGTGTAGTTATTTTGTTGATTATATTTTGGTAGTATTGTTTAGGGTTCTTTTATTACACTCTTTTGTAATTAATGCATATAATTGTATAATTATTTTGTATCAAACTTGAACAGTTATTTGGACTGAATGGGAAATGATACCCCTTGTGTATGAATTACAGCTTCCGCTATGGTTAATTGCTATTGATATGTTCTAGTGAGCTCGACTCACGTGTGGAAGAAGTTGTTTTCTCTCCTTCGTGTAATGTATTTGGCTCGAGACAGGTACAGCATCACGGGAGTACGTGTGTCTCACCTCGGGGATTACTCTAGGCCAGGGTGATTCGAGACCGGGATGTGACAGTTGGCCAACACTTACATCCTTTTTTTTTTTTCATACAATCAGTTATGGACATATGTCCAAACCTTCGTGAATTCGGCCTACAACTTCGACTAGGAAACGGCGTGCTAGATGATGTGGGCCCTAGGTTATGCAGGAGCACAAGGAGCCCGAGGTTGTGTAGGAGGCTGAGGTTTCGGAGAAGCAACCCGATGATGCAAGGGACATTGGAGTTGGAGACGAGGATGCAGGGGACACTGAAGCCATCACTGGACCATTTCCTAGAGGTCCAGTCGTTTTTACTTTGCTACCAAGTTTTATGAATCACATTGTTGTGGCCGCTGGAATGGAGAGGTATTATTATTTGATTGCAGTATTTTATTACTTATCTAATTTACTTATATATGTTCCTTTGCACTCCAGGTGCGTCAGCTGTTGAAGTGCATAAATCATGGCAAAAAACTATAAGGATGGCCACAAAATGATGAAGGAGTGCCAAACAACATCTTTAGGGAATTTGTGGTCCGGTCAGAGGGTTGTCTCCGCTTATTACGACGTCTTATAGATTCATCAGAAAGAACGACAGCCTGAGATGAATACCTTTCACATGCCCTCCGGTGAGATGACAATCACCTTAGACGACGTGGGCACCATCCTTGGGATTCCATTGACGGGAAGATCAGTATCTTTTGATACACTGTCATTTGAGTGGGCGATGGGCCTGGTCAATTCACAGTTGGTCGTGTCACCCGAGGATGCACACGATGAGCTGGCATAACCAATATCAGACTGCATACGAGTACCTAAACCAAATATGGGAGAGCTGGCCCAACCATATATTGTCTCCTCTGAATTGTAGTATGCAAGTTGACGAGTTCACAAAAGATATACTTTCATAGCATTATTTTATGAGTTTTCAATGATAAAAGAACTCAAAACACTATTTATATCAAAAAAATAATAAATTTTGTTCCAATGGCTTCCATACAAAATATGTTAGAAAATACTCCTAATTATGTTAATTTCTCTTAGTAGGTGTTAATTGAAAATTAATTTGAAGATTAAAGTTGAGATTCAAGAGTTAAAGAGAGTAAGGATAAGCTTGGAAGACAATTGGATGAAGAAATGACAAAGTTAGGCCAATAATAAGAAGAAAAATGAAAAACCTGGGTTGGTATTTTGACCATATTTTTTTTCCTCGAGTGTCCGATTGAGGTGATCTCAGAAGCATTTGAAAGCTTGTTCTAAGATCTACAAATCATATTTCATAACATTTTTTTCAATTCGGACGTTTCGAGGGTCAAAATTGCATATCAATCTGGGAGCTATTTTCAAATATGGGAATCACATTCATATGTTCATATTTCCATTCTTGTGAAGTCCCACATTGGAAAGAAAGCAAAAAAGAGCAAGGCAGATGGTTCTATATAAGGAAAGGAGCTCTAGGCATTAAACACACAAGCAAGGAGAGCCTCCTCCTCCTTACTTAAGCTATTCATATAATTAGGAGCAATTGTAAAGAGAAAGTAATGAAAGCTTTGTAAAAATTGAAGACTTATAATAAAAGCTTCCTCTTCTCAAATGGGTGGCTAATCACTTTGATTGGATATTCTAGATGAAGTTAAGTTAATACTATTCCTTTTGCCTATGCTCTTAATTCTCTTTGTTTATGTGTTTAACATGCTAAAATAGATTTTTCTTCATTGCAATGTGCTATCTTCCTGCTTATTTTTTATCTTAGCATTCTTTTTACTATCTATGCTTGGTTTAATAAATCATGCTTAGGAGTTAATATCTTTGATGGTTTATGCTTACTTTTGATAGATAGTCATTAGAAATCTTTTCTTTTATGAATGGAAGAAAGTCTTACCTATTAGATTGTTAATTTATATCTTAGAGCTTTAAAGTAATATTTTTCAAATCTAAGCATTGATTTGTCATTAGATTTAAGTATTTGTTTGGAAAAAGAGAAGAGCATTAGTGTTTGATTAGTGTCACTTAGTGGATTCTAGATGATTTAATCTATCATTTAGTATTACTTGTTGCTTATTTTACTTACTTTAACTTAATTGTATTCATATTCCCACACATTTATTCAATTTTTTTAATTCTCACACTCTATTTCTCTATCCACACCATCATATCAATTAGCTTATTTGTTCTTACCTTCTATGTGTTTGTTTTTATTCCCCCTTTGATTTTACATTATTTTAGCATACTTATTTTCATCTCCATCCATTCATTCCCTATCTTACTCACTAGTTATTAGCTCATTTCCATGGATGTTTCTATTTTCTTTTTATCTTGATCTTTCACTTGTTATTTTCACACACTTACTCATTTGATCTATCCAACATTGCTTATTTGTTCTTGTTATTAACCTTGTTAGTTTTTTTTTATCATTAACTTTGTTACTAACTTGTTACTAACCTTGTTCTCATTTGAGTTCTTCTATTTCTACTTACATCTCTTTGTTATCTAGTTTCTTGTTTTCTTTTAGTTTGCATTTTTTATTTTCCTTGTTATTATCTTGTTTCTTGTTTTCATTGTTTTTGTTATCTCCATTTGCATTTGTTCGCTATATTTGAGTTTGATCCTCATTTTCATTGATAATTGTTATTTTCCTTGTAACGATCCTCATGGGAATGATATTCGGACTTCCATAGTTTATATTACTTGAGACAACCGTTTACTTGCGGAAATCGGCATCACCAGTGGCTTATCCTTGAGACTATGTGGCTTATCCTTGAGACTATGTATTCGGATACATGGATTGGTATGCACAAGTGTCTCACCCGATTGTCCAGAACCCAAATTTGTCATCCACAAATGACCCACGCATGCAGGATTCTCAGGGTGGGTCCACCATAGACCCTCAACTGGTATGTTAATGAGACCAATTATCTTGTTCATTCTATATTTCAATCCTAACACTAATCAAGCACTGATTTCTTTTTTGGAATTTTTTAATGTAGCTTAACGAGGATTTGTAAAGCATCACGGGATCGATCATTCAAAGGGGATATCATATGAGCATTCAAACCCCGAGTGACTTATACTTGGCTATTGAGCAGGTGGATAGATTGACTCGAGGAGCCTCTCTCGAAGATGTCTAGCAACCCATGCCCTGCATTCAGACGAGGATATACACTCACACCCGCACCAACAGGAGGGCCACATGATGTGTTTTCATTTTTCTTTTGTTTGAAGGAGAGATGTGATGTGTTTTGCAAACAACCCGGAACTGTGTTTTGATCACTTTGGGTTATATTAATGTATATTTTGATCACTTTTTTTTTTGTTATATTGAATTCTATGAGAATGTGGTTTGATATGTATGTGTTGGATGGATTTGAATTTGTTTGAACACATATATGTGTTGGATGGATTAGAAATAAATGTGCCTAGAAACGTATGTTCAACTTAATAAATCTGTTCGTCTACTCAAAGCTGAAGGAATTAACTTTGTTCGACTTTTAACGACCGAACAATATAAATTTGTTCGGTCCTGAGTAACCGAACATGTATTAGCTATGAACTCGAAAACATGTAGGAATGTGTATTGAATAAAATAGGAAAAAATGAATGACATATTGTAAAATACATTTTCAAACTATAACCGTGACTGGAAATCATTCTGAAAAGGTTACATTGAAAAATTATTACATCCAAATACATTGAAAAATGATTACATCCATTCCCGAATCACACTGTTCATTCATGTCTCATCAATCTTTTTATCTTCAATCAAGTTCGATCGTCTCACATGTGGAGACTTCTGGACCGATAATTTGCAATAAACTATTATATCTGGGATTGGTACGCGAACTCCCATCATTGTACACAAGGATGATGGTGACACCACCAATTAGAGGCTATTGGTGGAGTGGGGTGACCCGGTATCAAGAAAACCTACAGAAACAACATGGAACACCAAAACTTAGAAGTTTAATACAACTGTGGTTAGACAATACTTGAACGAAGTGACTCTTGTTAACAAAATCTTTTGCTATCTCCCTCTGTCATAATATAGGAAACAATACCAATTTGAGTGGTAAGAAGGTTAGGCACTGTTCACTGGATAAGTGGTATCGGACAACGTTATAGCACGATGAAACCAAGTGTCCCATATTTGATATCGTTATCCACTGATCATAAGGGGGGCAATCTTTGGTGTATGATAGGATGTGGCCGATTTCATTAATCCTTATAAGAGACCCATATAACTGCCTGTATTAGTTTACGTGACTGAGCAAGTCGCTCAATAGGTCTTTTCGAACTTGTTGCCATGAATCTTCGCCAAATCCCATCAGTCCAGCAATAGCTCCGAAGCCACAATTACCATCAGCTGCAACATCCTTTATATGACTCATAAAAGGCCTTACACCATCTAGAAATGCATTAATATATGCTATTGGCATAAATGATCTAGTACGGATAACCCGTAGCTTGTTTATCTGTGTTGAGGGCTTCAATGATGCTTCATTGCTAACTAATGTAGTTGTAGTCGATGCAGGGAAGTAGTTATCCTGAGCTGATTGTACCAACTCAAATGCACTAGAATCACGACGAGTAGATGAGTCAATCTTCAAATGTGGACTCCCTCAAGTTCTTATCTTCATTACTGGTTCGATTAGTGATGTACTCTCAGACATTGCTAACTCCCTTAACTTGTTTAGAAGTTGCAACTTAATTCCCGACATCATAATCCCACTTGATTAAGTTTGAATATGTAGACATAACATAATTAAATTAGAATGTTACCAAGTGACAACGTTGATATTACAACTAATTCAACTCCATCTATTACCTCTTGCGTAATCAATTAATTGCTATAATCCAACGAGCATTCCAATTTAATCTTGCTGCATTGAGTAGATACATCAGCCTACAATGGTCCAATTTTGTTAGTTGGTACAACAATAACGACCTGTTTGGCCTTGAAAGTCCGAACAAATGCAATATGTTCAGTTTTGAGTGGTTGAACATATTAACCTTGTTCGTCATTTTGTGGTCAAACATGGTTAATTTGGTAGGCTACTCAGGGCCGAACATATTGCATGTGTTTGGACTTTCAAGGCCGAACGGATCACGACGGAACTCTCATTTCTAACGCACTTGAAAAATACACAAAAATGATATGCTTGCGTACTTTGTCGTTGCTAAAGCGATCAGAAATCATGATTTGCTTGTCTATTGCTCGAGAATGGGAAATGAGAGTGGAAGAGAATGGAGAAGGAGAAAGAGAAGTAGGGAGGCAAGATGTAGAAGAATGAGGAGATTTGGAGGAATCGGCTGAATGTGATGGAAACCCAAATATTTTGTGGGGATGAATATAGAGAAATTGGATGGCCTTCTGAAAGTATTAGTGATGTCCAATTTGGTCATTTCACAAATAGGTATACTGATTTTTGTAAAAAGGGATGTAGAAGGAGCAAGTAGGGATGTGGCAATCAATAGTTCTCTTTTACTCTAGCAAAAGCTAGCCCCACAGTTAGACTGCCAAGTTCAACCATTAAATAAGTGAGAAGTGGAGTTCCCCGAAGCCTGAGTGAGACATGGGGAACTGGACTCATTCAAATTTTACTCTGCCTCTCGACTAAAACAAGTGTTGTGTAAAAATAAGATGTTAAAATTGGCTAGGGGGGTTTTTTTTGTACAATAAAATATATGAGGTCCTTTTTCGTGCACGGGCTATCTAAAGAGGTTTTTTTCCGTAAAATCCTCTATTATTTATCTTGTAAGTATAAGAGTTCGTTCACTTTTTTTTTAGATTTTAATTCCACTCAACTTGACTGGACCCCACCAATTTTAGTAGGAATCAAGTTGAAACATAGACCATAATTCCACTGATCAAATATGACATAAGAAGACATGACCACTCATAACTTCGAAATTATAAAAACTAATGTCACCAAATAACACAATAATTAGATTTTGCATACATCATATAAAAACACAATTCATATTAACAAATGCAGAAACAAATCCTTATGTAATATTTATTGAAGGAGGATTTGTATCTACCTACATGTATGAAAACCATGACCACCACCCATTGTATGAACGTGCAGAGCAATATGTTTAGTATGTATATAGGACGTGTTTGCTACTTCTTACACTAAAGATATAGATAAATATCCAAATTAATATACTAAATTCTGTAGCAAAACTTTCTTATTAAATTAATTAATTAATTATTGGAAAGTTACATTGATATGTGGCACATTGTATGACATCTCCATATGAATTTGTGACATTTCTATATTGATTTTCAATCCATATCAATTAATCTTCATATCGGTGACTAATAGTGTAAGATAGGGCAGGCCTAGGTCAATGTGGCAATTCCGGTTAAAACTCAGTGTACCCACCATCCACCAAAGAAATAGAATGGACTGCATGAGTCACATATAAGAAATATCCAACTCCTGGCCTTATACATATATATGCAGCATGTACTTAACTTCATATGAACCGTTTTAAAGCTTCGATCAAA
This sequence comes from Umbellularia californica, assembly GCA_028538565.1. Classification (NCBI taxonomy): domain Eukaryota; kingdom Viridiplantae; phylum Streptophyta; class Magnoliopsida; order Laurales; family Lauraceae; genus Umbellularia; species Umbellularia californica. Next base: position 37,096,315 of record JAPQWN010000003.1, on the reverse strand, counting down.
GCGGACAATATCATTATTTGTCTCTTACCAATTAAACCTAAAATATCACATTATCTGGTTGTGGTGCAACCATAATGGCCCAAGAACTTGATCGACACTAAGATATGTAACACTTAACCGCAAGATTACAGTGTCATCAAGTAGTAAAGGACTAAATAGTCTGAATTATTGATCCCACTGAGAGAGGATGGAACAAGCAATGAATCCAATTAAAGTAGAATTGACTAAGGTATAACTAATATAGATAATTGAAGTAAACAATTAAAACTATTAAATTATGCAATGTGAACAATTAATTAACAATCTAAAATATGAAATTAATAAGGTCTAAGCTAATCTAACAAACTACACTAAACTAGTGGATGAACAGTAGTGAAAATGGAAGATTTAAGGTGAAGATGTGGTGTGAAATATGTAGGATTTTAAAACAAGTGTTGTGAAATGTGCATGATTTTAAAAATAAGGATTCAAATTAACAATAAGAAAGTGACCAGATTAGGCAATCAAAAATCCACTAAGTATGTAATTATTCCAACCAATGCATGTTCTAATTCAACTCCCAAATCTACAATCCAATTAACAATCTCTTGCCTAATTGGATTTGATAATATAGTAATGAAGATTAAAGTAAAGAAAATCAAAAAGCCAAGATCCTAGATCATCATCTAGCTACCCTAACAATAATTCCTCAAAATCAAGTTACAAAAGATCAAAGATCATGCTATGTAAGAAAACTTAATCTAACTACAAAGCTTTAATTGAAATTATCCAAGCATCAAGTGTAAAGATAGAGCAAAAGAAATGAGAGAGATTAGCACAATTAGATCTAAAATCTACTAATCAATCAAGGCACAATTAGGGAATTTAAACTAAAACATACATATAATTGAACTAATTTAATTACTTAGCTTAAATAGAGAGCCGAATTCAAGAGCTTCAACCACTAAACATAAAAAAAGAGCTCATTTGAAAGGCTCATTTCCTTTCACAAGGATTACTTCCATATGGGGTTTGAACTCATAACCTATTTCAAACCCTCCCAAGCTCTAACCAATATACCAACCACTTCTTGTGTTAGAAAATGACTTCTTTTATTCTTAAATTCTTCTCCTCTTATTTTGAAATTCTTCAACTCTTCTTAATATTTCTTCACCAAGATTTCTTCATGTAACTTCTTTTATTGAAATCTTTTCTTAATGCCTTGGGACACTAGCCGGAGGGTTGCAGTAGTCGCGGGGTTTACCTACACAAGAAATTACATAAAAATAGCTATAAAAAATTATCAGATTTATGCATGAGAACTTTGTCGCTTCGTATCTACTTCGTCCAAACTCGTATGAATGCAAATGAATAGCCAATTTCACTTAGAATTCTATGTCAAATGCAATGATGCAAAGAAACGACATCATTTTACGAGTTAAAATCAAATCAAAAGAGATGATAATCCGATAATCCTTGAATTTAATAGAAGGATAAAACCTCCATATAAAGCAAATGATATACACATGAGATGCTAATAAAAATTAGACTAATGAGTGCTAAAATATGTAATATTTAACACTCATCATAGTCCACCATTAATTCTACATGCATGCTACTTGCATACGTCAATAACACAACATTTAATTAGTATTCAATTTATAATATTTATAAAGCCCATAATTTTATCATTGTAGTAGCAAATGCGGTTGAATACCTGAAACCAATTTTAAAAGAGACTAATATCAAAAGAATAACGACATCAGATCATTTTTCTTGGGTATTAGTGTCTAAAAAGATGAATGGGATACTATTTTATGTCTTTTCATCAAACAACATTCTATTTTGATATGAAAAAAAACATGTTTTCTCATTTAAAGGCTCGCAAAAAAAAGCTCAGGCTTAAGATATATATATATATCGGTAATATTCAGGTGATAACTAATTCTCACATATTATATGAGAACTTTTTTGTGGATGGGACCAGGGGGATGGAAAGAACTATGTGACACCACGCCAAGTATCAAGTTTGACCCCAAATCCATGCCCCTAACCCCTTCATCCGCGATCCACAATTTTAATGGCTTCATATTCAAAAAAATATTCAACGCTCGATCCAATGGTTCAGTCCATTCGAAAGTGTACCAATCATTGGGATTAGTGACTATCAAGGGGTTCCCTATTTGTTGCTAGGTTTGGATGGGTTGCTAGTTGGGCCCCTCAAAAACTTTAACTTCAAAATGACATATTATTATTGTTAGTGATTTTCACTCATTTTGAGGACATGCCCAACTATTAATTAAAAAATAATTAAGAATGAAGTTATTTTTAATTAAATGTTATTTCTGTTATTATTCATTAAATGACATTGTCATTAAAAAAAGGAATTAAAAGACAACTAAGAAAGGAAATGATAAAAATAACCAAAATGAGTCCGGACCCCTATTTCATCGAAACAAGGAGATATCATTTCATCCTATCAACATTCGCCAATTGTATAAAATCTCATGCCAGCTAACACACCCTCTCGCTTCCATGGAATGAAAAAAGAAAAGAAGAGATTTTATACTACTGTAGAATGTTGATAGGATGAAATAGTATCTCCCAAAATATATTGAAAAGGAATTAAAAGAAGATAGAGATGGGTTTGGTGATCAAAGTTGGACTCCTAAACTATCATATAATTGCCATTACAACACTCCATCGTGACACTGCCGTTAAGAAAAGGGAATTAAGAAAAAAACTCATATAGAATTAAGAATAAAAATGATTATGGATTAAATGGTATTGCCATTACTATTCTCCATTTAATTTAAATACAAAACTAAGAAAAAAGGGTGATTGGATCATAGGTCCTTGCAAGGTAAACACCGTCCTTCTTTTTAGATGATCGAATCCCATCATTTCCTATATACGGTATTCTATAATGATTATATTTGTTTAATCTCAGCTTCTACAATAACAAAAGAAAAAATGACTCCTCCCTTTTCTTTTATTATGTTATGACAAAAATACAACTTTGACAAATCTTGAACCAAAAAAGACCCTTTCATCAATAAAATGAAAAACTTCAAAGCTGGAAAGAGAACAAAAGTTTATAAGTTCAAAAGAATAAATTTGAAAGCATAATAGTATCGAGAACAAAAATAAAGCAATAACAAAGGTAGCTAAGAAACAAAGGGCCCATAAAAATGAAAGGGAAAATTTCAAAATAGGCCTCGAGTTTTGTCTAGATTTAAAATCAGGACATAAAAAAGCCTCAAATTTCAATTTAGGGCTTAAGTTTTTCATTTACAGGCTCAAAGCTCCCTTAAAAAATTGAAAAAGTGGAGAACTTGAACTAGAAGACCTAGATCTAGAGGGGAGAGAGAGAGAGAAGAAGAGGGGAGAGGAGAGTGGTGATGGTCGTCCCACCCTAACGCAGAGAGAGCATGGTTTTCCATATGGGGTTGTTCCCCTTAAATAGTTTTTTTTTTTTTTTTTTTTCATGAAGTCATTCTTAATCATTTCTCTTGCTTTGACAAAAAAACTAAAAGATTTGAAGCCGGAGCCTCTCAATTCGTAATGTCTGGAAAAGCTACTCTAGCCACTGCACTACATAAAATCTTTATATAAAAGCAGCCATGAGCGATGAAAGATCCAATGAGATTTACCATGAGCAATGAAAGATCCAATTCATCTCATGGTTGCTATAGGAAAACCCTATCATTCACATATTTTCTTATATGTATGTATACAAAATATATTATGGAGAACAGTAATTGAGAAACTGTAAGAACTATGACTTTGCTTTAGCTGAGTTATTTTTTCTCCCTCCATGGAGTTGGCTTTAGACTTATCTGTTCTATTTTTTATTATATTTATATTTAATATTTGTTTTTTTACAAGCTTTTGTGTATTTTAACATTGTTTGCAAGAAATCAATCTAATATAGTTAAAATCAGAACTGAAATTAGATTTTCCCTAAAGAATCTTTCGCCGACACTACACAAATGTGCCATTAGTCTTTAAGTTTTAGGCACCAGAGAGATAATGTTTTTTTATTTTATTACTTGTATCTTATTTATATTTTGCTTCTGTATTTCAGGAACTTATCATTACTGGAAGTTGAAAAACCTTTTTTCTCTTTTTTATTTTTGGTTTTGATAACGTTCACCTTAAATTCACATTAATTCCTTATTTCGCATAAAATTTAACATGAACTCTGTATTAATCTCACCTTTGTTTTAATTACTTTTTATTTCCTAATTATATCTTAAAATTTTGACCTTATATCAATATTATTATGACTAATTTGTTTTCTTCTTCTTTTGTTCTTTTATGCATTTACATGCTCGTGCTTTATGCCCAATGGTTTCTATTGGGCAATACCTTAAGTGAGAGAATATTAAGTACTTAAAAGCAATAAACATAATTTTCATATCCTAATTAATTTTGGTGTTTTCCGGTTTTTATAACCCAATCTGATTCTTGTTTTTGAATCAAGGATCCAAATTATACCCAAATGTATCTTATGTACTATACTTTTTCTGTACCCTGAATGACTAATTATGGGTACATCTACACTCAACACAAATTTTGAATGAAGTAGTGAGAAAAGACATGATAGATAAGGAATTGAAAAGAATAAGTTCATAAAATAGGTTAAGTGGAGAAGTAAAACTCACAAATCCAATTTAGGAAGATGAGGGTAGGGCCTCAATTGTGATGATCTGCCATTAAAATGCATTTAAGTGATTGTGTTATGATGATTTATTTGGGTAGTAATGCTCAATTTCATTTGACCGGAATGATGCTCGAAGTGACCACTCGGCCAACCCCTTGGGGCTAAAAACTGAATTGGAGTCTGTATGATCACTTCCTCGATCAATTTATCATGTTTTTAGAACTCTGCTGAGTTTGAGTTGACTCAACCAATTTGTTTTGCGCTCAGTGCATAACTAGTCACTTGGACGATGAGTTGCAATTCAGCTGAGTGGCTTGGGACAGGGAGTAAAAACTGGCGGAATTTGGTATGCGCCCTAATATTAGAATAGAAGTTAGGCCTAGGCCAGTCCATTTGCAAATGATATGTCCTGTGGTGTCAGAAATGCTGGGCCAGTTGGAGTCATATGTTGGCCCTTTTAGATGACACTGTAATATACAGACCCATATAGGGCAGGGGGTCTAAAAGCTAGGCCAGCCCACTCCATTCTCAAACATGTTCAGTTGTGTTATATATGTTGGGCCACTTGGGGTTAAATATTGGTCCTTATAGATACATGAGATCAAGGCCAGTGTAATTTTCAATTGACTCGTAAACTAGGAAATTGAGGTCTGATTGCACTAATGATCAGGGGCCCTGAGCCTGACCGGGACGCAACCCATTTCATTCAATAGGACAGGAATGGATCCCCATTTACAGCTATGGGCCTTCTTTGGACCGACTTAGTAACCGATACGCGACCTGTTTGCATCCTTATCCATCTGTATATCAAGGCAGAATGGATGAGAAAAATGTGATAAACATAGGGCTGTCAATGAACTGGGCCTAAACTTCTGAGGATCGACAATTTAAGTAGGCCCTGTCCAACCAGTAAAAAATCCGGTTGTGATGGGAACTTAGGCCCAACCTGTTGACAGCCCTTATCATACAATGAGACATTAATGAATATATATAAATATCAGAAAAGTGTTGCAAGATCAGGCAATTCTTAAGCATTGCTTCCCATGTACATGTTCTAGTCTTTTAATCATGCTTCCAATTCATATTCCTATTCAAGTATACATTAAAATCTTTTAAAAACCTATGGTTTCTAAATACCCTGTTAGCCTTTAACCTCCTTTAACCTTCACATCCATGTGTCTTATATATCATTTAGAGACTATTTACCTGCGTCACATTGAAATTCGTGCTTAAGAGGATTTTATCTATGTTGTGTGTGCCAAAGCCAAGTGGGCTGGGACTAATGAGAGATCCCAGCCATGGGGGCTTGTTCCCGCAAAAAGGAAAGCTTGCTCACGTGGGAAGGAAAATGGATCGAACCTTGGGCAATTGGGTGAGAAATGGGGTATCTAATCAACTCGGCAAACCCTAGCTTTCGTAAAGAGGTGTTAAAGAGGAGAGGAGTAATGGGTCTAAAGTGGAGATCATGCCGATGATAGGCTGGTGATCATTTTCGTATAAGAAAAGAGATTACTTATAACCCCTCAATGATATTCACCTTTAATCTAGGGCATTTCACTTTTATAGTCATTTTAATATTTGTGAAAAATAGAAACTTAAGATTCATCTGTTATTATTTCACCTTCTATTATTTGGTGCTGCGAAACATTTTGTGAGATGAAATGTACTTTTACCTCTAGTGAAAGACCATACAAAAGAGTTATCTACCTCTTGGGTTTGAAACTTTGAATCCACTTAAAGGAAAAATTGAAAGATGCTTTCACCTCAAAAAATGAAAATAGCGAAAAATGTCAATTCATTCTCCCTTTTAAACCAATTTTTGTAAAAAAAAAAATACTCCGCACAAATTTACCCTTAATTCTAATTCTATCTTTTTTTTTAATACAAAGGCATGATTAAAAGCCTAGAAATTCAACGATGATTAAGCAAAAAGACCCTTGCTTTTTTTTTTTCTTTTTCAAGAAAAAGCCCTTGATGAAGTTTATCTCCCCTGCCAACCTTAATTAATGAACTTTGGCAATAGGTGGCCTTTCTTGCCACCTTTCATTCAAGTACCATAAAATAAATCACTCTTGGGGCCTTTTGCACTAGAATACATAGGAAGTCATGGTCAATATCTATGAAAAATAGAACCTTATGAATTCATTTTTTATGGCTTCAGTTTCTATTGCTTGGGGCTGTGAAACATTGTGCGCAGTGAAACGTGCTTCTTCTACCTCTTGCGCAAGACTACATAAAATGGTCATCTGCCTCTTGTATTTGAATCTGCTTAAAACAGAGTGAAAGATGCTTTCACCTCAAAGAAAAAAAATGAATCTAGCAAAAAATGTCCATATAGAACAATAGATATTTGTTCTCCCTTGAAAATCAACTTTAGTTTTTGTAGAGAATAGTCTGCACAAACTTACCCTTAATTCTCCTTTTATCTTTCTTTGATACAAATGCATTGCTTAGAAAGCCTAGAAATTCAGTACGATCAAGCAAATAGGCCCCTTTGTTTTTATAGTAAAAGGCACTTGGTTCAGTTAATCTTCCCCACCAACCTTAATTAGTGAACTTTTGCAATAGATATAGTCTTTCTTATCACCTCATGTTCAGTGCCCATGAACAAAAAAACCGCACTTACCAATTGGGGGCCTTCGCACAAGAATACATAGGATTTCATGGTCAAAATTAGCTCCATCGAAGGATTATTAAAGAGGTGAGGTGTGAATGATATGAGGTGAGTAGTGAAGGATATAAGGTGTGAATATAGAAGCTACTTGACTTTTCTATAATTTGAATAACTAGGGTGTAGGTTAGGTATTTATTTCCCACCTTCCCTTGATTCAGAGGTTATTTGATAATTACTTTTGTATATGCTCCTTGGATCTTCATGTTCAACCACTTATAGCATAAGCTCCTGTGAATTCCATGCAAACATGCGGCCATTGCTGAACCTCAGAACCATCAAATTTAACATACCCATACTTTTCTGTTTTAGACTCCCAATAGCTCAGAAAAATGTCCAAATTGAAATATGCATGTACACATCCAAGCAATGCAAACTTTATCACTGGGTCATCATGAGATGAGATGGCCTATCATTGGTTGATTTGGACTCTCTCTCTCTCTCTCTCTCTCTCTCTCTCTCTCTCTCTCTTTCTCTCTCTCTCTCTCTACACACACCCACCCCACCCCCAGACAATCACAGCTCTAAAAAACATAAACCTTCCAATCACATGTAAAACAAGGTTCCCCTGACGTAAGCATGGTATGTAATGCTTCCGAATCTTCATCTAATCTAATATAGTTAAGGGAATTGATCCATTGTCTAATTGCATTGGTTTGCACTAAGCAAATTCTCAACTAATTAAATTTATTTTAAGGCATTGATACTAATTCCAATTATGGCAAACTTTATTCTTAGGTTAAGGGAATTCAACCTTCTAAAATCATAATCAATATATATGGCCCCAAGCAACTTATTCCCTTAACCTAGCATAGATTAGATATAGATAATATGTCATATTGCTTTTGCTTTAGCCAAATTCTCTTTCTTTTGTAATTCATTTTACCTGATTGTTTGGTAGGTGCATGTATCATTGAAAATGACCCAAGAAAATTAAATAGCAGCCCATAACAAGCATCTTGGAGAATAAATTCACCCACATGGGAGAAACGGTTAAATAACTAAATCTACCCATGTAGTAGTGGCTAAGAAGATTTCTAAGTGCTTTTTTAAAAAAATGAAGGAACCTCACACACTCCACAGGAAAAGGAAGTATCTTGCTGTATTAAAATGGAAGACTTGGATTTGTGGGTAGAGATGATCATTGGGGTTATCTTTCATTTTTGAATGGATGAGAGAATCCTATTCAAGTAGACCCTACCTACCCTTTGTTCTTTCTGTAACTTTCCAGGAAAGATGAAAGCTTCAAGCAATGGAATACTGGATACCTGATTTATATTAGCATGCATGAACATACACCTCAAGATCCGATGTTAGCCAATTAACCACATACTTGTAAAAAATCAAATGCGAGACGGGTAGGTCACTTGATGGAAGATGAATGTCATGTCACTTTCCTCACCTACTTGGAATTTGCTCTTCGTATTAGCTGAACTAAGTATGATTAGCACAATTAGGATGAAGTTTTGAATGGTTAAGAAATTCTTGGTGATGATTTTTTGTGGTCCAATAGTACTAGTCCTCAACTAGATTTTTAGAGGAATTTTGGTGAAGTTGACACCAGTTTATGAGCAGATAAGATTGTCTGGCAATGAATTCTGCATCCGGGGATACGTCTATATCAGAGGACCTTGTGGCATGGTGAAAGAGGAGCACGGTAGCGATCTTGGATCATCATATTGTCGACGACGGATGGTGTAAAGGTGTACATAAAATGTAGCTTCTTTTGTTAGACAATGGTATCACTACCAACTTTGGGGATGTTGGAACTGCAGGACCACTGTTTTACTCAAGGGACAGAATCCATGGTCTTGCAATTTCATATCATCCAAACTTCTTTTCTGAATGAACTGAATCCATAAAATAAAATAGAGATCCATGGGTTCTACCTTTTATTGATAGGGGATGTGATCAAGTGCAAACTGTGCAGTGATTCTAGACTAAAACACTTGTATTTGGATGGATAAAACAATTTCGCATTTGATCTGAACCAGATTTGTCATCCATCCAACTATGCATAGATCATTATACAAAATTCACTTTGATATATATATATAAAAAAAAAACAATAGTGCAATCAATAGCATCCAAAATAAACACTATAGATCATTTATAACAAAAGTAAACATCATTTGGATGCTCAAGACTCTCCCATTTATGCAATTTTCACATTGTAGTATGTTACTAGTCCCCTTGAAGGAACCCTTACGTTGCACAAGCAATTAAGCAAACCGACCTGGCTGTATAAAAAAAATGAGCCACAACCACCACCCCCACTCACCCACCCACCCATCCAATCTGGTGGGCCTCACACCACATTATGCATCAAATGGCTTAAAAGCAGACTTTTCAGGTTGACACTTCACTGTTTAATGCTAAGAAAGTGGGATCAAGAAAGAGGGTACATTAGGTAAATGCTAAAGTCCTGGAAGAAAGAGGATAGAAAAGTTTAAGAAAGTGGTGCAAGAGCAACAAAAGCTTTTCAATGGTCCTACCAAAGAAGCAAAAACATTGATTTTTTCTCCCCTTTTCCTCTTTCTGGAGGAGGAAATTCAGAAGAGACAATAGGACTTTTGTATTAAAAATACTGTGCTTAGTACTTCCAAGAAGGAAAAAAAAGGTACTTTCTCATGGAAAATATATGCACTTGTGTAAATTTGGGTGTCCTGTGCATGGAACATTTTGAAAATCAAATGGTGGTTGTTTGTTGCAGTTTACAACTGTCCATAATCCCAAACCCCCATTTTGGATTTTGCAGTTTACAACTGTCCATAATCCCAACCCCCCATTTTGGATCTTTGGAACTCAGTTGTCATGAATTCAGTTTGCCAGTAAATCTAATTACTCTGTTTACCTAAAGTTAATTACAAGGACAAACAATAAAACAGCTGTGACTTACAGGTAAATCAGGTTATCTAAGTGCATGATCCATTGTTTACAAATAAAGGAGTTACCTTCACTTGGTGTACAAAGGTCCAAATGGGTTCCAACATAGGACAAATTGAATTACACTCGGGTATAACTTTGATCACTGCTGTCTCGTTCTCATCCTAAAAGCTTTATCCCATCTATGTGAGGTCAATTGTATTCATATATGAAAAAAAAATGTTCTTTTAAGAAAGGAAGAGAAACAGATGAAGACAAGAGACCAGACACAAGACTACATCCATAGCAAAAGATACAACATGTCCCTAGTTTGGGAGACCAAATGACTTTATCCAACCCAAATATTGGATCAGCAAGTCCTGCATCAGTCCCTATTTGAGTCACAAATTCTCAAAACCATAGTCTCTAATTCCTTCACGAAGCTGTCCTATCATCTCATCATTCTCAAATGACTTCAGCAAAACATGCAAGTTTTGATTGCAGGAAGTTTCCAACCTTAAGTTAATCTATGAATTTTACTGTTCCACTCATCCTTACCTAGAATTATGATTTATGAAAAAGAAACGATAAAAGACCAACTCACAACAATTAATAAAATAGTATACAGATAACTCATTGGCAATATTATAGGTTAGTGTTGCTACCTACAATTATTGTCACCGTTCACTCATCCCTACGTCACCATAATCAAATTGCGGCTCTATGTTATGCATTAAATTGGATTGTTCCACTGCTTAGATAGATATTCACTGTTCCACAATATAGATTCCTGTCGTGGGCCAGAAGCCTGCAAGGTTCATCTCAATCCGCACCAAATTGATGGTACATGTGCCCCATACAAGGGCCTGTTTAGCCCCAATGTATACTAAGACTCTCAGTTGAGGGCTCCACATTGGCTGCACCAAAGACACTAATCCAAACATGTCCATGTTTGCATTGATAGAGAATAATATTACACATGCATGCCCCTGCGGATTTTTAGTTTTTTTTTACTTTGTCCAAGGTTCCCCTATATATAAACCCCTTCCACCCTCCTTCCCTCTCCATCACCTTCACACTCTGTCTTTTCCTTGTGGAATTTGATCAAGATCAACTGAACAAAGAAGAGATGTCTGGAGTTTGGGTGTTCACGAAGAATGGGGTGGTGCGGCTCATTGAGAACCCGGGACCGGAGCGTAAGGTCTTGGTCTATACTCCTACTAATGAAGTCATCACCTCATACACCTCCCTAGAGTGTAAGCTTACCACACTCGGGTGGGAGAGGTACTATGATGACCCTGATCTGCTTCAGTTCCACAAACAGTCATCTGTTCACCTCATATCGCTCCCCAAGGATTTTAGCCGATTTCGATCAATGCACATGTATGACATTGTTGTCAAAATTCGCAACGTATTCGAAGTTAGGGACATATAGCATGTCCGTAGAATGCACAGCTTTTAGTTTATGTGAGTATGGTTTTGTGTGTTTTCTTCTTCTTTTTTCTCTTTTCATTTGTGGGAGAGATTAAGCTTGTGTTTTGACATCTGATATTGCTGAGAAGACTAGGACCTCATTTGCTTCTTGTTGTAGATTGTTCATTCACATTCCTCAATGTTTCAGATGTGGAGCTTCTGTTTCTAATTGGAATAATTGGTTTAGCAGTAATTTAGTGCTTCTTTCAAACTTTTGCATCTCTCTCTCTCTCTCTCTCTCTCTCTCCACCTATGTACTAAGAAAATCAAATGCATCTTATGGTGAGTGGCATGTCACCTTTGAAATGGAGCTGGCAAGAACACTCCATACATGAAGCCAGCTGAGAAGTATACAATACTCAATGAATATATAGTAGGCTATAAACAAAGGCACAAATCGTTAATAACGACAATACGGTTTCCACTACATAAAATCTCTCCAGATGCACACAGAGAGAGAAGGCTTATAGTTAGTTAAAGGAAATCGTTGATATGATGGGATTAAAGTGAATTAGGTGTAAACAAGAGTGGCCAAAGGGGAAGACTGTTAGCCTATGATTGATGGCTAGTTGAGAACGTTACAAAGGAAATACACCCTAGTCCATTTCAAGAAGAAAAAAATTGCCACTATAATTTATTTGAATTATTAAATTTATAGGATTTCTAAGAAATGTATTCATATCAGAGTAGCCAAGATTGTAGAGACAAATAGAAGGTCCCAAGCAACCATCAAATAATCTCCATTTTAGTCAAGAATGAATCGCCATAGTAAATCAAATTCTATAAAATTAGAGAAACACGAGACACTAGTCCGGTAGAAATGGTATCCCATCTTACACAGCTGCCCAAGAATTGATCCTTAGATTACGGTTCACCATCATAAGGTGTGGGTTTGCTCCCATATCTTGCGTTAGAGTCCCACTTTAGATTTATTTAGTACATGTGTGTTGCAGGATAGTCCTATCAGGAGTCATGTGGATACTCATGTCATCAAAAAATGAAAAATAGAAAGTCGTTTGACAAGTCAAAGTTTTTTTTATCACTCATCCAATGCAGTCTCGACCTTATATCCTTCACCACCCGCACCTAAATATTTCTAGATTGGAACTCCTGTTACTATGAATGCCTAAAAAATTAATTCTTAGGTGATGGCATCAATCCAAGGCCATAAACCCTACTAATTAAAACTTTATTGTGATTAAGCTTTTATTGTTCTAAAATAAAAAAACTTTACTGGCCCCCACATAACTGTTTCAGATCAGAACATGGGATTTTTTTTTTCTCCTCTCTATAAGTTGGCCGTTGCCACTTGCCCATCTTATCATGCCACTACACCATGTGGGACCCACTTGTACAAGCCCATGCAAAGTTTTTAATTTTTAACCCAAAAAAGTGGGTGCATGTGGGCCACCATTTGCCAACAGTAACAATCCTGAGCTTGTATCTAATTGGCCCATCCATAGAACAGCTGTGGGTCCAAGTACTCCTGTGAGAATGGCACATTGGCACCACACCACTTGACTTTGCTGAAAGGGCACTCGACGTGCACCGTATCTGCATTGGAAGACAGAAAGAGATGCGAGGAATGATAAGGAAGGATTTGATGGAAAAGATATGGAAGGGCCTTTGGAGCTTTAGATGGCGTGTCACGTGCAGCGATCCTGCCCAGTTGCTTGCGATCGACGACCGTGCGACACGTGTCCATATGTGAGTGGAGAAAGCGAGCCATTCCTGGTTCCAGGGGGCGCAGGAAGACGCCCAATTGTTGTCCATCTGCTGTTTTTATTAGTGGGGCCCACCGTGGGGGAGTAAAAGGGCGGCTCTTCTTCTTCCAAAAATTCCGTTGGAATTCCCGTCACGAGTGGGATTCCACATTCCTCTTTCGTACTTGAGCATCCAAAAATTTTAGGGTAAATTAGCCAAAAGTCCTTGAGCACGGTCTTCTAAGGCATCAAGGACAACTACTTTTTCTCTAATGTCTATAGTCCAGACAGCTGGAGATACTTTAGTGAAAGGTCTCTAATATGCCACGTCATGTATTTTCATGACTAATTTGCCCCATTCAACTGTGCCAGAAAACTCCTTCCTTCTTCTTCTCTCATTTTCCATTTTCCATTCCTTTCCATAGTTGCAGAATATCGTTGCAGAGCACCTTCCGTCACCACCATGACTTTCGATTCTCTCTCTTTCATTTCTTCAAAGATAGACACAGTTTTACTTTATCTTGCTCTTTCATCTGAAGTTTCTTCCAAATCTCTCTCTCTCTACAACTGATTTGAAAGAGAGCATTTTGCATTTTTTTTCTTGTTTCCTCCCTCTCTTTTCTCGATTGGATTGTGGTCATCAAGTGTTTTTGTTTTGGATTTCGATTTTTATTAGAATCTGATTTTCCGTATTCTAACTTTTGGTTTCGCCGAGCTCAGATAAATTTCCCAGAATCTCTAATAAACTGGACAGAAACTCAGATAAATTTGTCGAAGTTCTGCCAGAAACTCAGATAAATTTATCTGAGTTTCTGGCATAACTCAGATAAATTTGCCAAATTTATCTGAGTTTTGGCAAATTTATCTGAGTTTCTGGCAGAACTCAGACAAATTTATCTGAGTTTTGAAGAACTTTTCTGAATTTCAAACAAATAGCTATGTGAAGTGGTGCCATCCGACGACCCACATCCATCTCTCCTTTCTTATTGCAGTGGTTGTAATTTGTTATTCGCGTTTTCTTTCTCTACCAGTAAACAGAAGGAGAAGAATGAGCAAGAGCAGGGAACTATGGGAGAAACCAAACATGTTCTGGTTGTTGTATTCACAAGGTATCCTGTGTCCTAATTTCAAGAAAGCCCAAGTCAGTCAATCTATAAGTGGTTTTAACATGTGAAAGGATGGTCCATGACCACAGTCTACAGGCTACATATCTGATCATAACCATGGTTTAAACAGTGAGAATACTACCTTAGAAGACTGATAAATTTATCTGAGTTTTAACTGAGTTTTGAAAACTCAGATAAATTTGTTTGACTTTTGCTTTTGTTGACATGTACAAGGGCGTTTTTGTCCTTTTCAGTTACAAGAGGACTGTTGTCAGTATGATAAAGTATTGTGGACCGCTTGCAATAAAAATTATAGTTGAGGGACCTCCGCCCAAATGCCCCAAAATTTTATCAATGATTAGAAGGAATCAAATTTTAGAAATTTTGAAGGCCTGTTTTTTTTACAAGAGTTTATAATAAGAATTTAAGATGTTGGAGTGATGGCTTGTCTCTTGGCATTTGAAATGTCATGGATCATCATAATTTCAAATATCAGCCATTTAAAAAGTGTCCAAATGACATTTTAAAATCTTTGCAATTAAATCCATTCTCTTTATTTTTTTTTGTTGGGATTTCAAATTCTCCGCCAAGAGATGGAATTTTGTATTCCACCTCATAGAGACAACTTTTGGAAAATTTGGAATTCTCTATCCATGAATTTTTGAAATCATGGAAAAGAATAAGACCACAAAGGTAATTTGAGATCTTGTAGGTGGCTAGAATTTCGAGATTCTCCTTAAAGAAACATGACATTTTTAAATGCCAAGGGACAAGATGTCATACAATGTCCAATAAAACCCTGACATAACAAATTATTATTGGAAATTCTTATAAAGAAACAAACCCAAGCTAACTGCTTCGTGTGATTTTCAAGTGAACATAATTAGCCAAGTTGCCATTTGGAAACTTTAGTCTGATCAATAAGAACTAATTGACTCAGGCCAAAAATAAAAGTTCTATATGGCAAAAAAAAAAAAAAAAGCTCTTATTTCATGAGGTAATTGGAGCACACCATTATGAATTGTGATCATTGGGCCCACCTTTTTAAATTATAACGTAAAGTCCACCATTTGCATAATTTTGAAATTTTTTGTGGTGACTTTCATCATAAACACTTGCAAATTGTGCATTATCTACCTCCATCTATTTCAGCTAAAAAGGCTTTAAAAATAAGCAACCCCCTTAGCACTTTTTTTAGAAGCCGAAATTCTAATTTGTAAATAAACTCTAAAAGCAGAAAATATAATTAGAAGTATGCCAAATGCACTAATATGTAAAGAAAGAAAAAGCTCTAAATCATAAAAATAAGAGCTTATTTTTAGAGTTGCCAAAGACCCCAATAGAAAATGAAAAGATCGAACTTTAGCTCTCACTTTAGAAGGTTAAAACTCATAGAATTGACTCACATATGATAAATCCAAGTGATTCCTACCACTTGCCCTCTCCCCCAATTGATGCAAGAATTAGTTTCATATGAAAGCACAATTTGCAGTTAATTATGCACTTTTGATATGATCAATCCAGTGATGATTGTGTAAAAGGAGCTGCTTAGATTGGTGAGTGTTAGGATTAAATGTTAATGTACAGGTTTCAGGAAAGACGGATCGTTCTCCAATTATCAAAGTAGGTTCGAGTTGTATGGACTTCAGAAACCTTTTTTTTCCAATATGGCAAAAGGCAAATTGACTTAGACTCGTTTAAATTGGAAATATGCCTTATCGATTTGTAAAACCATTTGGAGTAATTTGAGTGAGTATGCCTTCAATCCAATAATTAAAACAAAAGTTGCATTCTAAAACATTTTTGATACGCAGATTTGATTTTAAACCACTGATATTTATCTTTAAGCTAGTAGTGCTTGATATTTAGATTTAGCAACTTGAGGATGACGATTGACATGTAATCTGAGATTTATATTTGAACTTTTACATTCGATGTATGGGCGTAGAATTATGTACCATGAGGATTACTTTTCCTTTTATTAACCTTATTATAGTATTTTTCTTGAATACATAAATATATTAATTTAAATTTATTATTATTAATACATAAAAATAAATGTATAAATGAAGTAGACCTGATTTTTAAGTATTTTGATAAAAACATGACTCTCCCAAGTCGTCTTTTTAACTCTTTATGAGTCAATTTTTTAGAGTCGAACAAGTAGAGTCTGAGTCATGAGTTTCCCAAGCTTTGACTATAAGAAATCTTGAGTTGAAAGAGTTAAATTCTATAGTGGAGCCTACCTATAAAAATCAGAGTCGTTAAAAAATAAAATCCCTCCCAATGTAGGGCATATCTGAAGGTTTTTTAGGACATGATCGGACCCCAAGTGTAGGGTGCGATTGTAGTAATAATCTTGTAAGACCAGGTCGATCCACAAGGAGCTATTAAGTTAAGGCTTTCCAACTTGTATCTGCCCTAAATGAAATCTAAAACTAGTCTAATTAAAAACTAATTACAACAATTCCTACTTTAATTAAAAGAATTAAATACAATCCAATAAAAGAAAGGAAATCCTAAAACTAGATTCCTAAATCTAAAAAGATCAAGTTGTAGGATGTTGAGAATCCCTTTTTCTAGTTGAAACCACAAGGTTGGTGGTATGGCCTTTGGAAAGAACCCCCTTGGTGAATTAAGATGGAAAGGCAAGAAAATGAGAGATGGTATGAAATTCTCTAGAGTGAGAGGTGAGCAATTCTCAAGCATGAGAGGAAAGGGATTGTTTATGCCTTCAATTTATAAATCTTTGCTCTCTTTCTTTCCTTCTTTGCTCCAAGTTTGTAGCATGCAATCTTTTTTGTATGACAACTCTCTTCCTTGGCCAACAAGTCTTCAAAGAATTAGCAAGGTGAGTGAGAGATTTTTGGTGCTTTTATGTGCAAAATTGCAATCCCGAGTAGAAATTATAGCACCAACTTTCAGAGGCCATATCTTCCTCATTTTAGCTCCGATTGACACAATCTCAGGTTCTAAAGATATCTACTCGAAAATATCTTTCCAACAGTGTATGGATTGCATCAATTCAATGGCTGGATTAAGAGTTATGACCATTTTAATCTCGCTGCCTCTGAAAAATTCGAAAATAATTATGCACATATGGGATGTTAATTGTGCAATGGGGTGTGTGGGACCCATGTGGACATCCAAATGGATTTTGGGATATTTATTTCCTTGTTTCTTGACTCCCCTTCTATCTTTGGCTTGCTTCCAAACTTCATTGATTGACTAGTCAACTCTTTTAGCACACTTTCCTTTCTTGAATTTCTTTCTTGATTTTTGAGTTTTCAAACTTAGTAAGAATCAGATCTTACCAAATCTAAAATTTCATTTCTTGATCTTGAAATCACAAATTTAGCTTTCCATTGTTGACTTTTCAATCTTTCCAAAAATACCAAGATATGTGGGTCCACCTTGAAAGATGTCCTACTCTTGATCTCTCCCAAATTTCACCAATGTGGGTCCCATTCTTGATTTCTCCCACACAAATTAAAATAAATGGATTCAAGAATAATTTTATGTAAGGAATTTGAATGGACAATGCATGGGACCCTACTTGATGCACCCAAAATAGCCGAGTTTCCAAAAATAAATATCTAAAAATGGCAGGTTTCATGAATTTATGCAAAAAGTGTGATTTTTGAGCACATTATGCATGAATGCACTACAATGGATCAAAAATGCATAAAATCATGATATGACACTAAATGAGGCTCTTTAATATCAATAAGTCCTCAAAATGGTTTAAAATGTGTATGAAAATATGCACTTTTCAGGACTCATCAGGACACACTAGAATGGATTGCTAGTCTAATTAACTCAATCAATGCAGCGGAAATAACCAATCAGACAATATAGAATTAGTTATCTACCAATCACACACCACAAAAAGACAGACACAGTATTTAACGTGGAAACCTTATCTATGGAGAAAAACCACAAACTAGAAATCAAGAGTTCACGAATAGTTTACAAGATATACTCACAAGTTCATTTACCTCATTCTGTACCTCGACCGAATGACTGTAGTTGTTCTTTCACAGAATCCACTAACATGACTTCCACCGTACACCGTTCTCCTTATTTGATCTCCTCGCACATTGTCAGTCAAGATGAACTATCTTCTACAAGAAAGTAGAAGCAACAAAACATTCTAAAGTAGTCATTCAGAACAATCTCTCAATGGCTCTAGAGAAACAACGAAATCTCTCTTAGGGTATTCTAAAATCAAATCAAGAGAGAGAATTAACTTCTTATCTTGTGTACTTTGGGTTGAGAGAAACACCTAATAAATAGCCCCAAGTTCGTGCTTAAGACTCCTAATAATAATCCCATCAGGAAAGAAGTCCCTTTGCAAACTCTTAAAATAGAGTTATGATCGGACCGGATAGTGAGAATGAGTGTCGCTATAGTGAGACACTCCTCTGCCTGGCCTCGTGTTTTGGCCTAACAATATCTTTGGATTTTATCCAAATACGAGTTGGCCCTACTATAAGTTGACCATTTAATAAAAAAATGATCATGAAAAATGCATAAGTTGTGTTAATCTCTTCTTTTTTTCCTTTTTTTTTTTTATCAAATGGTCAGTTTTCTGGTGGAACCAACTCATATTAGATTAAAATTTGATGATACCCCCAACCCCACTACAATCGACCGGTATTATTTTGAGCGGCTCCAATTTTAATTTCTATATATAAGTAGGCCCATTGTGGGGTTCCACTCCATTTTTACAAGAGGATTCGAACTCATTTTTTAGAAGACACATGACATGTAGGACAGCCCACATGTCCTATTATGTTGAGATTTTATTGTCAGCTTAAGATTGTTAATTGTGATAGAGTTTTTACTTTTTGGTTCATTTGCACCTTTTATTAAATTTTATATAATGCAGTGTTGTCCGTAGACTAAAAGGTCCATCATGACAAAAGGAAAGCCAACTTTCACTTTCTCCTTTGATTATTTTGTTGATGAATTTCATTGGGAGGGCCCACTGCTACAAACATGGGTGACATTACTTTCCATTAATGGTGTCTGCATGCTACTTTTTATTCACTAAAATTTTAAAAATATCTGGAATGTCGATGAACATAAGATATAAAGACTTTAATCACAAATTAAAGATGTTTGATGTCACAACCACAAGTTTGCATGTTCGAATAAACTTACCTTTCAAGAGAACATGCATTGAGAAAAAAAGAAAGAAGACAAGATATTTATTTTGATGTATGATTGTTCGAACTTGTGCCTCCTCAGTTTTGTGTCATTTGGTTTGTGCGAGGGCCTACGATGCCTTGAACTTGAAAAGGCTTGGCAAAGCAGCCCCTTTGTGGAGGCATACATATTGTACACATTTCTATATCCATACTTTGTTGAATTTGTTTATGTGCTATTTTTTATTTATTTATTTATTACGGAGGGTTCCCAATCCTTTGGGCTGGACTAATCCCTCCAAGCCCAGAGAAAGGCTGGGTAAAACCCCTCTGGCCCTCAGGCGGTAGTACAAGTGGACTCAACTTCGGTTCTTGAAGAGGGGGGAACCATGGATCGATATCAGGACCTCCAGCTCCGAAAGAGAAATGAACTGTGGTCCTGACCACTTAGTCAACCCCTTGTTTATGTGCTATTTAGATTACATGAAGGGGTGGCAAATGGGTTGGATCTTGTTAGAGGGGTCAAGTTGATCTCATAAGTTAAAGTTCAAACAATTTCTGACCCATTTTCAGAATGGGTTATGCAATCTCAACTTGCACCCGATGCAAGTCAACCCGACCCGACCTCTATATATAACCCGCATTAAATGTGGGTAGAGCAATTTTTAGGCAACCAAAACCAATCCGCCCATCCAACCCAACTTTTGCTTTCTTTTACCGCTTTTTTCTTCTTCCCATTATGTAGATCTCAGACACGCACACAAACTACAAGTCTAATATCACTTAAATCCTTTATTCTTCACACATAACATTTCAAGATTTTACTCCAAGGTCCAAATACCCACCATCAGATTTGATTATAATATGACTACCATTGCCTCTTATTACAAATGGTAGATGAGCAAAATCCTAAAACTCCATAACCAATGCAACCCGCTATGATACCAATTGAAAGTCCTCTATCTAGAATGGGTGCTAGTCCAATAACCAATGCGCAATGGAATAAAAACAAAGCAAATTAGAAAATAGATCTACCAATCACACACCACTAGAAGGCATGCACAATATTTATGTGAAAAATCCTATTCAATGAGAAAATCCAGGATCTAAAATCAAACATTGTTGAGTGATTACAAGATATACTCACAGCTCCCTTTCCGAGTCATTCCGTTGACCTAAAGACTGTAGTTGTTCTTGCACAACTTCTAATGTTGCCACGACTTCCTCAACGCGCAGCACTCCCTGTACTTGATTCAGCAAGACCTTGTAAACCAAGATGAACAATTCTTCTACGAAAAGGTAGAAGCAGCAAACCTTCTAAAACAACTCTTCAGCACAAACTCTCAATAATGGTTCTAGAGACCAAGGAATCTCTCTTAGGGTTTTCTCACCTTAGAACAAAGAGTTAGTAAATTTCTTGTCTTGTTTAGGGTTGGAGATATACCATTTCTATAGACCAATATTCGCGCCTTAGTATTAGAACACAATTAGGACTAAAAGTGGAAACACCAGTTGAAAAAGGAAACAAAATCCGCGCAACCCGTTTGAAAATTTCCATCATCGGATCGATTGGATGATGTTTGTCTCCTAGTTATTTTTCTGTTAGCGCTTGTTAATTGAGACCTGATAAATATCTGATCGATCGGGCCTCGTGAGTTCACCTAGATTACTTCTATTTTTCTTCTTTTCTTTGCTTCAGCTCTTCTGGTGACACAAGCACAATCCATTCTAAAACAAATAGGAAAATACAACTCAATGGACCCAGAGTTTTGTCCAACCTATGAATTAGCCAACACATGAAAGTCCTAACACCCGTAGTCGAGGATTCTCCCACATTCCATCTTCTCTCAAGTCCCTTTCGAGGTTTTCAACTGTCTTTTTTTTATCATTGATTGCTTTCTTGTGGGAGTAAGGCTTAAATATAATTTCAGAGAGTTTTTAGCACCAACGAAAGGAGAATAGAGATTTCGAATATTTAATTAACGTCAATATCTTAGCTTGTTATGGATAACAACTACTATCACAAATGCAAAATAGGTTCTTCCAAATAAGCAAAAAACAATGAAAGATGATAAAATAAAAATAGTTGAAGAGAAAAATGATCTGCATGAGAAGAAGAAAGATGAGAGAGGATGAGTTGCAGTTATAAATAGACCAAAGTAAGGCTTATATCAGATTGATCACATGTAAACCGAACCACCGATAATTAATTAATGACAATATATTGGTTGATTACTTGCCATCATTTAATGGGCTAGGATGCACATGATGAGAGAAGACTCTAGACGATCCTGAATTGTCTTCATGATTCCATCAGGTTCCAAGCAAGATTTTTGAATATTGAAGGCTGTCTACTTTGATGAGAGAATCTCCCTCAATAATAAGTCGACTAGTTTGCGGTCATGAAGGCTTGAAGTTCAGCATCAAGAACATCTCAAACCCCAAGACTGAGAGGAAGATGCTCGCATTATTAGGTCTTTACTTGTTTGACCTAAACCGGCATTATTGCTATAGGAGTCAAAAGATTCATCAAAGTTTAGCTTCATCCACTCAAAGTAGAGAGTAGATCAGACGAGAGTAATTGTTCTTTCCGTTGATGAAATGGGTTCAAGCTTTTGGCTAGAATGGCCAAGGAGTTGAATTTGAAATAACAAAAACTTTCACTAAAAGTGTTCAGTCTCCTTATGATACAAGTAGTGAGTGAGCCTAGATAACCTTTTGGTGTGAGTTTTGGTCATTGGATAATACCAACGTTTGCGTGCATAGTTGCATACAAGCTAAGATTAAGTAGATTCTCTGAGCACTAACTTATTATGATGTGAGTACCTCAAGGATGATAGTGGAGTCTTTAAAGAGCTCAAACATTAAACTTTCAATTCGGTAGTGTTGAAGAGTGGGCTCCACCCAAAGGGAAATATTAAAAAGTATTTTCGCTGCCTCTACTAACGCCTCAAGGTTTCGGTATCAATAGTTACTTAAAGAAATTTAAGAAGTAGTGGATTAGATTTGGGAAAGGTGGGTTCATTTTATGAAGTTTTAGAAGTGAAGCATTTCTATGTTTAAATTAAAAATTCGTAGAAGTGGACTATTTCTATGTTTAATTATCTCTACTATGTCATCATTTGTATTGTTCTTCCTCATAATCCAAGAAACACCTAAAATTTTGCAAATTTCCTTTCACAATTTCACCATCCATAACCCATTGCTGGGCTAACAAGCATTATTGTGTAGCCTGAAATATCATTCCTCCGTTTTCTAATAACCACGAGATGCGAATCCCCTATTAGATGAAGGGGACATAGAGTATCTAGATGTGAAACATCTAACTAGTGACCATTTATTTTTTGTGAGAAAGCGGACAATAAAGAGCCAACCTAATCAATGGAACATAATAGATCACCATTTTTTTAATGAGGTTAATGCCTAACTATATGGTCTTTTTAAAATTTGTACCTATATTCTTCCCTTTGTTTCCTTCCATTAGTAGTAGTTCCATCCCTTTAATAAGATTCTTAAAACCTTTTTCATCCCAAGGACCCACACCATCCATGATGCAAAAAGGAATTAACTCCTTCCTAGATTCCCTACCCCCTTTTATCTTATTTTAAGCATGGCCATATTCCCTTTATTACAGCTAATGATAGCATGGAACCTATGGCACATAAGAAATATCGATTATTCTCTGATGATTATGCCATGGGAAAGTAGAGTACATTGTTTCATTTTTATGGTTGGATGGGAATGGGAGATGGGGGGTATAAACTTAATTGGGGCGGGCTTCAGGCCAAACTCATCTGACTTGACCTGACGAAACCAAATTGAGGTTTGTAAATTTCAAATCTGGCTTGGGCTTGGGCTTGAGAAATAAAAGTCAATCCATCAGATGATGCAATAAATTAATTAATTTATTTATTTATCAATATAACCATGCTTTCCTTTCATGAGATGAATGGTGTTTTATTACTTTATACACATAACCAATACATATGACATGATGGTTTATGAGATAAACCAGGTCCTATTAGTATATTAGATGTGATATATGTGTATGGATGAGATCCACATACGGGAGACATGTATCATAAATCTTATACTTAAATATCTTCACAACCAGTGATAAGACTGGGCACCTCATCTGATAAGGTTGCAGTACTTTGATCACTATGAGATAGTGTGATTTGTCTCGATCATCAGAATGTAGGATTCTGTATCATGATGCTGGTACATTGGATGTATTGAAGGACCATGAGAAGCACCTTATGGAATACTGTCTTTATTTTAAGGTCTCTCTCATAATTTCCTAACAATAGGCTCTCAATTAATTCCGAGACATTGATGAACTCAAGTTTCTGTCTATTTATTTGCTTTGAGTCACCAATGAGTGAGGCTAACTGTAAGTCAACGCCTCTGTATCTTGGGTACATGGTAGTAGGACTGTGGGAACATTCAATGGTAAGATCAAATCTATCTATATTAGCCCCTTGTGCTAATTAATGAATTTATCATTAGTAAGTGCGCACCTATCTCGATTAAGAGTTAATTTGATGGTATGGATGATCACTGTGATTAATTGGGTCTCAAGGATAATAAGATGTGGATCTAAGATTGGAAGGGACATGTTCAATCCAATTGATCCATGGATAAGGATATAGGGCCCTACTTGTGGTAAGTGGGAAGTTTAGGGTCTTCTTTATAATTTATTCCTAAGACTGGAGTGCAATTGCATTTATATAGTGGAATTATTTGTAATTAACTGTGGGCCCGAATTGCACATAAAATGTAGGGTCAGGGTGTCCCAGTTGGAAACAGTTTTTTATGGAATCCCTAGTGTTCCCCACACTAGCCCAATTATTAGATTATTACTAATTCTACTTGAACTCAAAAGGAAAGGAATTGAAAAGTTACTATTTC
This sequence comes from Umbellularia californica, assembly GCA_028538565.1. Lineage (NCBI taxonomy): Eukaryota > Viridiplantae > Streptophyta > Magnoliopsida > Laurales > Lauraceae > Umbellularia > Umbellularia californica. Next base: position 37,071,791 of record JAPQWN010000003.1, on the reverse strand, counting down.
TATTTGAAGTGAGACTGCTAATAGTAGTAATAGTAAGTTACTAATTGTTATGGAAGTGAGACTTCTAATAATAATTAGAAAGAAGATAGTTACTAATTTTTATGGAAGTGAGACTTCTATTTTAATTAGTAAGAGAAGAGGTTGCCAAGCTATAAAAGGAGAGGAATAGGGGCTGGACGTTCCATGCTATTCCATACATAAGGATTCACGCCCAGCCCTATTAAATGCAGGTGTTGACATCTCTTCTCCTTCTCTCTTCTAGTTTCTTCATCTAGTTCTTTAAGAGCTTCTAGTTGATTTTCTCTTGAAGATCTCATCATTTTTCTTGAGAAAAGAGATCTAATAGTGGGTCATAGTGTAGAAGACATCAAAGTCTTAGAGATTTTTGTTGACACCAAAAAAAGTCACTATGTCTCCTCCACATCAAGAAGACTCGTGAAGCTACATCTGCTACAAAACAGGCAAAGCTACTTCAAGCATCAGATCTTGTCAGTATCAGACAAAAACTGAAAGATCTTTCAAGGCAGCCAAAAGAGGGGTACACCTAAGGTTTCGGGCCATTCCGACAGCGTTTGGCCTAACTTCACTGCTCTGACAGCTAAACAAGCGCTCCCGACGGCGACATCATCAAAGACGCCAAAACTTTGATCAGAGCCTACGGATGACTCCAGAATGTCTCCAAAGGGCTCCATGCCAAATTCCAAGTCAAACCGACAACTTTTGACCCTCCATCAATGCTCGAGCAGCAAAATCAAGCCTCCCGGCGGCGGGAACCACCGAAGCCATCACTCATCAAACAAAGTACATGAGTAGCTTCAACATGCCTCAAAAGGGCTGCACGTCGAATTTCAGGTCATTCCGACAACGTTTGACCAGGTTTCGATGCTCCGAGAGAAAATCAAGCCTACCGGCGGCGGAGCAACCCGGGACCATGACATCCAAAACGGAGCCCATGGAACGTCTCCAAATGACTCCAATAGGCTCTTCGTCAAATTTCAGGTCAATCGGACATCGTTTGACCACATATCAAAGTTCGGCATTTTCCCCGCAGCAAAATCAAGTCAAGCATCGATGGGACCCCAAACGACTTCAAAACTTAAATAAAAGCTCATGGTTGGTCCTGTCCACTGCTCAAGAAGCTTCACCTCAATTTTCAGGTCATTCCGACATCATTTGACCTAGTTTCGACTCTTGACGGAAAATCGGCTACAAAGTCTTCGGCTTTCCCGAAAAATGGGAAACTTTGTGCGCCGATTTCGCGCGGGTTCTCGTCAAGTTTTCTCTAAGAAAACCAAGTCAATAATTGAGGAAAAATTTCAAGAAAAATACAGAAGAAAAAAGGAACGAAAAAGACGAAAAAACGGCCGAAAATGACGCTCGGCGACCAAACGGGCCAAAGCCCTATGGTCGCCGGCCAGGGTCGCCGGCGACCCTGCAAATCCGGGTCGCCGGATTCTGCACCAAATTGCCCGTTTTTCGATCTTTTTCGCGTTTCGGGTGTTCCTACCTCTGTGATTTTCGGAAAATCCAAATTTTGATGCTTGAAAACGACTGATCTTCATTGACATCTTGGATCCGCCAGCAAGAAATCATCACCGATCGCTTCAAGTTCGCCAACCGGCTGACCAAGAAAGTGCACTTTCTGTCCGACCGATCGTGAAAACGACAAGACAGATGTCACCGGCCCACCAACATCAATCTATGTCTGAAGTTGCACTGCAATCCGATATCAAACAATGCGTTGATCCACATGTGATGATCACAAGAAGAATCTCAAAAGGCGCAGCGCGGCCCGCGACTCTTCACATGCCTTGGCGACCACTTAATGACGTTAATTGACCCGTTTATGACAACTTAATGCGGTCATTAACTCATTATTTTAGACGGCCCAATCAGATTCAAGCATTTGGGAGTTACAAATCCAAGCAATCATGGCATTAAACCCATGAAACTCCCATCATCATGAAGCATAAAGGTGATTAAATGCCCACTACCTTCATCGGCCAATCACAAGCCAAGAAAAATGAGTTACAAAATCAACTTGTAACTCCTCATCAAATCTTTCATCATAGCCATCAATGTCAATAAACACCTCATGGCTACCAAAAGCCTATAAAAGGAGGTCCATTCCAAGAAGAATGCATGATGAAAATAGATCCCAAGTGAAAGCTCTGAAAATCTAGAAAATCCAAGAGAGAGACGAAGTCCTGCTACTTTGCTCCCGGAAGCACCACAAGGTGATCAACATCCCCTGGGGGGCACCCCCTCAAGGTCTCCTCCTTCTCCAACATGGCCTAAACGCGGCTTTTCAGCCCGTTTACTTGGTTTTTCATTGGATATAGGACCTCCTCTTGGTCCTTGTCCTTTAAAAAACCGAGGTTAGGAGCCAAGTCGAAGAATCAAAGCATCACATGTTCTCATGTGAAGGACGATGGCGAAGCCCATACATGACTTGCGACCGTCGATCTCAACGTGTCCCCACAATCTCCTGAGAAGTTAGATCCATTTTCTTACTTTTCTATTGTAGTTTGTATTTCCTAAAGAGACAAAAAGAAATCACAATTCTTGTCTTTCATACTTGATGAGTTTTGTAAAATCGTCTTTCACGGCAAAATCGCCTTTCACGGCAAACAAACAAAAACGCCTCCTACGGTATTCTCAAAAAACAAACTTATCTCTTTTCTTAATATTTATGCAATTTGAAAAGTTAGAAAAAAGGATTGATTTCCTTTCCACTTGTGAAGGTGAATCTCCGGATCATCACCATTCCAAATTCCAAGTAGAAAGTAAATCTGGCATACCCGTACAAAAATGTTGATGCCCGAGATTTTCCCTCCTCCGCCGAGACCCAGGTCAGCCCCCGGGGTGCGGAAGGAGAGGACGGAAGATTTCTTTCGGGTCCATCAATTCTAATTTGCTACAAGAAGAGTTCTTGTTCAAACTAATTGTCTTCTTATTCATTAGAGCACTACTGGGCTCCAAAGGTATAATCTACTTCCTTAATTATATGTTGTAGATTTTTGGTTGCTTGATTGTTGCTAGTTTCTATCTTTCAGATAAAGATTATTGTTGTATATGATTGATGAGATTGAGTTATTGGATCCTGGATGTGGTTTATGGCCATGTGGGTACTTGATCCCTAAGTCAAGTGGGTCAAAAAGTTTTTGAAAACCTATCCACGAGGCCCACCTACTTCCACCAACTATACCCCTTTTGCTCCAATTTCTCAATTTCTATTCTATCCAACTTGTCCTATGGAAAGAGGGTTTTTTTTTTTTAATATGTGATTATTTATTTTGTAGTGCATTGAGATACCGTGCTAAGCACGGGTTATTGGGCTAGTTTTAGATCATATGAAGGGGTAGCAAATGGGTTGGATCTTGTCCAAGTGAGTCAAGTTGATCTCATAAGTTAAAGTTCAAACAATATCTGACCCGTTTTTAAAATGGGTTATGTAATCTCAACTTGCACCCGATGCGGGTAAACCCAACCTGACATCTATATATAACCCGCATTAAATGTGGGTAGAACCATTTTTAGTCAACCCAAACCAATCCGCCCATCCAACAAACTTTTGCTTTCTTTTACCGCTTCTTTCTTCTGCCCATTATGTAGATCTCAGACATGCACACAAACTACATGTCTAATATCACTTAGATCCTTTATTCTTCACACATAACATTTTCAAGATTTTACTCCAAAGTCCAAATACCCACCATCAGATTTGATTATAATATGACAACCAATGCCTCCTATTACAAATGGTAGATGAGCAAAATCCTAAAACTCCATAACCAATGCAACTTGCTCTGATACCAATTGAAAGTCCTTTATCTAGAATGGTTGCTAGTCCAATAACTAATGCATAATGGAACAAAAAAAAAAGCAAATTAGAAAATAGATCTACCAATCACACACCACTAGAAGGCATGCACAATATTTATGTGGGAAAATTCTATCCAAGGAGAAAAACCACGATCTAAGATCAAACACTATTGAACGATTACAAGATATACTGACAGCTCTCTTTCCAAGTCATTTCATCGACGTAAGGATTGTAGTTGTTCTTGCACAACTTCTCCTATTGCCACGACTTCCTCACCGCGCAGCACTCCCTGTACTTGATTCAGCAAGACCTTATGAACCAAGATGAACAAATCTTCTACGAAAAGGTAGAAGCAGCAAACCTTCTAGAACAACTCTTCAGCACAAACTCTCAATAATGGTTCTAGAGAATAAGGAATCTCTCTTAGGATTCTCTCACCTCAGAACAGAGAAAGAGTAAATTTCTTGTCTTGTTTAGGGTTGAGAGAAATACCATTTATATAGACCAATATTCGCGCCTAAGTATTAGAACACAATTAGGACTAAAAGTGGAAACACCAGTTGAAAAAGGAAACAAAATCCGCGCAACCTGTTTGAAAATTTCCACCATCTGATCGATTGGATGATGTTTGTCTCCTAGTTATTTTTCTGTTAGCGCTTGTTAATTGAGACCTGATAAATATCTGATCGATCGGGCCTCATGAGTTCACCTAGATTACTTCTATTTTTCTTCTTTTCTTTGCTTCAGCTCTTCTGGTGACACAAGCACAATCCATTCTAAAACAAATAGGAAAATACAACTCAATGGACCCAGAGTTTTGTCCAACCTATGAATTAGCCAACAGATGAAAGTCCTAACACCCGTAGTCGAGGATTCTCCCACATTCCATCTTCTCTCAAGTCCCTTTCGAGGTTTTCAACCGTCTTTTTTTTTATCATTGATTGCTTTCTTGTGGGAGTAAGGTTTAAATTTAATTTAAGAGAATTTTTAGCACCAACAAAAGGAGAATAGAGATTTCCAATATTTAATTAACGTCAATATCTTAGCTTGTTATGGATAACAACTACTATATCAAATGCAGAATAGGTTCTTCCAAATAAGCAAAAAACAATGAAAGATGATAAAATAAAAATAGTTGAAGAGAAAAATGATCTGCATGAGAGGAAGAAAGATGAGAGAGGATGAGTTGCAGTTATAAATAGACCAAAGTAGGGCTTATATCAGATTGATCACATGTAAACCGAACCACCGATAATTAATTAATGACAATATATTGGTTGATTACTTGTCATCATTTAATGGGCTAGGATGCACATGATGAGAGAAGACTCTAGACGATCCTGAATTGTCTTCATGATTCCATCAGGTTCCAAGCAAGATTTTTGAATATTGAAGGCTGTCTACTTTGATGAGAGAATCTCCCTCAATAATAAGTCGGCTAGTTTGCGGTCATGAAGGCTTGAAGTTCAGCATCAAGAACATCTCAAACCCCAAGACTGAGAGGAAGATGCTCGCATTATTAGGTCTTTACTTGTTTGACCTAGACCGGCATTATTGCTATAGGAGTCAAAAGATTCATCAAAGTTTAGCTTCATCCACTCAAAGCAGAGAGTAGATCAGACGAGAGTAATTGTTCTTTCCGTTGATGAAATGGGTTCAAGCTTTTGGCTAGAATGGCCAAGGAGTTGAATTTGAAATAACAAAAACTTTCACTAAAAGTGTTCAGTCTCCTTATGATACAAGTAGTGAGTGAGCCTAGATAACCTTTTGGTGTGAGTTTTGGTCATTGGATAATACCAACGTTGGCGTGCATAGTTGCATACAAGCTAAGATTAAGTAGATTCTCTGAGCACTAACTTATTATGATGTGAGTACCTCAAGGATGATAGTGGAGTCTTTAAAGAGCTCAAACATTAAACTTTCAATTCGGTAGTGTTGAAGAGTGGGCTCCACCCAAAGGGGAATATTAAAAAGTATTTTCGCTGCCTCTACTAACGCCTCAAGGTTTCGGTATCAATAGTTAGCTAAAGAAATTTAAGAAGTAGGACATGCAATATTTGTGGATTAGATTTGGGAAAGGTGGGTTCATTTTATGAAGTTTTAGAAGTGAAGCATTTCTATGTTTAAATTAAAAATTCGTAGAAGTGGACTATTTCTATGTTTAAATTATTTCTACTATGTCATCATTTGTATTGTTCTTCCTCATAACCCAAGAAACACCTAAAATTTTTCAAATTTCCTTTCACAATTTCACCATCCATAACCCATTGCTGGGCTAACAAGCATTATTGTGTAGCCTGAAATATCATTCCTTCGTTTTCTAATAACCACGAGATGCGAATCCCCTATTAGATGAAGGGGACATAGAGTATCTAGATGTAAAACATCTAACTGGTGACCATTTATTTTTTGTGAGAAAGCGGACAATAAAGAGCCAACCTAATCAATGGAACATAATAGATCACCATTTTTGAATGAGGTTAATGCCTAACTAGATGGTCTTTCTAAAATTTGTACCTATATTCTTCCCTTTGTTTCCTTCCATTAGTAGTAGTTCGATCCCTTTAATAAGATTCTTAAAACCCTTTTGATCCCAAGGACCCACACCATCCATGATGCAAAAAGGAATTAACTCCTACATAGATTCCCCTCCCGCGCCCCCCCCCCCCCCCCCCCCCCCCCCCCTTCTTTTTCTTTATTTTAAGCATGGCCATATTCCCTTTATTGCAGCTAATGATAGCATGGAACCTATTGCACATAAGAAATATCAATTATTCTCTGATGATTATGTTGGAAATTGTCTGCAGAGCTTCCCAATCGCCGGAACGCATATAGATCTTCATCCGTGTGTCGGAGTCTCCGCATCCGAATCCATCAGATTATGCCATTGGAAAACAGAGTACATTGTTTCATTTTTATGGTTGGATGGGAATGGGAGATGGGGGTATAAACTTAATTGGATCGGGCTTCAGCCCAAACTAGTCTGACCCGACCTTACGAAACCAAATTAAGGTTCGTAAATTTCAAATCTGGGTTGGGGTTGGGCTTGGGCTTGAAAAATAAAACTCGGGTTGGGTTGAAGTAATGTTTGGCTGGCTGTATGTTTGAGAAAATTCGAGCTGATAATGTGTTCAGGTTAGACTTAAATTCAAGATTGTAAATGGCAATGAAATTTGGGTTGCATAGTGGTTTAATGAAGTTGGGTTCAGGTCGCCTTAAAACCCAATGCAACTAGCACGAGTTGGACACTGAAAAAGGTAACGATCCGGGACTTTCATGGATTGGTGCATCCTTGCTTAAGCCATAAATGATGCTTTGGGTTGCAGCTCTTCAACCATATGTCCTCGTAAGGGTGTTCATGGGCCGGGCTAAAGCATATCAAGGCCTGGCCTAACTTTAGAAACACTAGCACATGCCCAAGCCCAAAACAGGCCGTAAAAGTCAGGTCCGAAACCGCCCATTTAATCATTTGGGCCGGGCCTAAACAGGCCTTTTATCACTCGTGAGCATTTGAGCAATTGTTTGGACTAATTAAATTAAATTACATCATTCCTTACACAGGTAGAGCCGAGCTGGGCTTTGGGATTTCTATCGCTTAATTGCCCAGCCCAATTATTAAATGGGCCCTGATTTCATATTCAAGCAAGGCCCAAAAGTGGATTAGGCCCGAATCAGGCTCGGGCTGGCCCGGCCCATGAGCACCCTATGTCCCCGCAACAAGGGCCATTGTTTGGATGGACTAGATTAACTGACATTCTTGCTAAATTTTGCAATGGCCTGCAATGGCTACAACATTCTTATTTGTTTTATGTGTCCATCAATTTAATGATATATATCACTTTATTCATCATTATCTTAATTATCAAAGCCTCATCCGATTCTAGTTTATCTTGAACAAATCCTTGGACAGATCTATCTTATTACATCCATCTATGTCCTATTCGACCTACTCATTTTACCGTGGTGAGTTATATATCAACTTGCATAGAAAAGCTTTCACTGGACATCATTGCTACGTTGCATTAGATGTGTTCAAACTCTCTCTTAAATCATCATCCATTGATGCTACTCATAAATGCTCCATTGTGTACTTATTTCTGATTCTATCATTTGTAGTTTTACCCTACATCCACTCAATATTCTTATCTTTGCTAAACTCATTTTGTGCATGTAGTTGCTTCTAACTAGGCAACATTCTACTCCATAGGTCATAGCCGGTCTAATTGTTATCTTGTAAAAAATCTCGTCATTCTTAGTTATCTACGCCGATTACAAAGCACTTGAGAAGCAAGTCTCTTCTTTAACCATCCTACTTCTATCTTGTATTTGACATCTCCTTGATCTCTCCATATCTATTAATTATTAAGATAATGTACTTTAATTTTCATAGGAGTTCTGGTCTGAAGTTTCCGTTCATGTATTTTGTGTAAGATACAGCCCTTGTATTTTTAAAGTCTCTGGCTATCTCTCAAGTTGATTCACTTTATTTCTCGATTTATCAACCGATATTAGATTAATTGGTAATAACATACACCAAGGTACCTGTTTTTATTTTAAATATGAGTAGTTAATTGGTCCATAATCAATGCAAAGAGCTTAAAGTTTAAAGTTGACTTCTAGTACAAATTTATGTTCATTGGAAACCCTCCTATATCTCGACAAGAGATAGTTCCTACACTTGTCATCGCTCATTCATACATGTCTTTAATGGTGATAATACAACTCCTTGAGACACTCCCTAATTGCCTAAATTAAAAGATAGATTCCATAGTGGGGTTAATATTCTAAGTCAATGAATACCATATGAAGATTTTTTCTCTCATCTTGAAAAAAGAATTTTTCCAATTTTGAACACTCTTCTCTGCATGTAGGTAGTTTATTTGACGCAGAGAGGAAACAAGCAAAAGAGAGAAAAATGACAAGCTGCCAAAAGGATGAGGAGTGAAAATAGAGTAAGAGAGGAAAAAGGCTAAAGACAAACAATGTGCAAGTTTTATACTACTGTGATATTGTGTGAAAAAAATTACACACTTTAGTAATTTGATTGACCTTTTTAATCAGTAATGTTTTTTAAAAGTCAATCAAAATCTTAGGATTCGGTAAATTTCTTTGAGGGCAGAAAAGCTGCAGCGCCCATATTAACAACATGAGTGGGGGCCACCTTTGGAAAATCCGAACCATTCTACAACCTTGAATTCTATACTCGGTATCTAAATATTCAAAGTCGATTTCAGTAGGCAACCAATGGATTCATCAGCAAATTTCATACATGAGAGACTTCTTCCATTTCTACCCATTAAAAGCGGAAGTAGAAAGTTAATCACAGACTCTAGATTTAGTCAATCCAACGGTGGCCATCTAACTAAATAATAATAATTTATTATTTAATCACTACAATGGGTGCTAGGACTAGGGATGTCTTTTTCCCTCTTTTTTTTTTCCAATATTAAAAAAAAAAGAATAGAACACGCTTCCATCTATTTCACGTGGGACACATGCACGAATCTCCAAGTCTGTAACTGTTTCATGTTACTGGCCGTTCGATCTACAATCCTCCACATGGACCATCAAAAGTGAGGGGAAAAAAAACGGAAGCTTCCTTCTAGAAGGAGGTTGCAATACTGACTTGTGAGCATCACCTTTTGCAGAATCCAGACCGTATAAATAGTGGATAAGTTTGCTTCTATTGAAGCATCCAAACTCCCATGTCTTAACTACTTAGGAGCCTGAACTTCTTAGGAGCCTGCAGATGGTTGATGAGAGTAAGATAAACCATTGGTTCATATTTAACTGGGAAAGGTCCATTTATCTTTGATATATGAAAATTGAATATCCAACTAATACCCTAATAATTCAAATGGAATTTAAATCAATGAAAAATGAAAATTGTATATCCAACTAATACCCTAATAATTCAAATGTAGAAAATTTACGGTCTCATCTATATCTCCATCTTATATCTTTTACTGCTTAGTTACCATTTTAATATTCATTTACGCGAGCCTTTTATATCATGAGTTCTTGTTACTTGGTTTCATACAAACAAATGACTATTAAAAATAAATGATTTTGACTATTTATTTTTATATAACAGCTAGTTCATAAGAAAGAAGCATGTATATAACATGAAGGGAGCCTACTCATTACAAAAGAAGCTAAGATATGAAGCCAATAAGAAATTGGGAGCCAACCAACTGAGCTACCCCTTGTTCTCAACATTAAAAACATGTTTGTAGATGGACTTTTGCTCTTTGTAAATCTCACTTTTCTATTAGACTGAAATTTTCATTTTTTTATATTCTATAATAAGCAGTTGAAATCCTCACTACCAAAGAAAATGACTCCATTTTCTTCTTCCTGTAATGAAAGATATTGTATCAAACATTGAAAGAAATGGTGAAAAAAAAGGGTCAAATTTCATCATTTGTATATATATATATATTTTTGGTAAATAAAACTTTGATTAAAAGAAAAAGAATAGAAGGGTTAGAGTATTTATAGACTTTGTAAAATTGAAAAAGGACACAAAATACCCCTTATATGACCGTTTTATGGCTGTTGGGAGGTTAAAATGAAGAATTTTGTAAAAAAAAAAAAATTCATTTTTGGGCGGGCCAGCTGGCCGGGCCTGGCGGGCCTATCCCAGCAGGCCTGGCGAGTTGCACCCCCAGCCCATGTGCCTGGCAAGCCTAGGCCAAACGGGCCAGCGGGCCTAGCCACCTCAGCCCAGCCCAGCCCGTGTGCGGGCCGAGCCAGGCAGCGGGCCGTTGACTGGCGGGCTGGAACGTGCTGGGCTGGGCGGCCCCGGCCCATTTGACATCCCTGGCTAGGACTAATAAAAGGTTTGAATTTCCCAAAAGTGGGCCCCACCCATGTTGTTAACATAGGCACTGCACCTTGCTACTAGGGGTGCTCATAGGCCAAGCCAAGCCAGCCTGAGCCCGATCCGGACCTAGCTTGCTTTGGGCTGGGCTTGGATGTGTAATTAGGGTCTGTTTAATAATTGGGCCGAGCTTGGGGTTACGTGATAGAAAGCCCGGCCCAGTCCATACAAGGAATGCATGTAATTTAATTTAATCAGTCCAAATAATTGTTGAAATGCCCACAAAGTGTAGGGCTGTCAATCGTGTCGTGTTAACGAATTCGGATTACGGATTAACGAATTCGTGTTAAAATCACATCAACCCGTACATGACCCGTTAACTTAACGGGTCAAAAAATCCAACCCAAACTTCACCCGTTAATTTAACGGGTTACACGACCCAACTCATTAACCCGTTAAGTACTTAAGTCATTTCGAAAATTAAAAGAAAATACATACAAAAATATATAAGGAGAAGAATATATAAGTCACACCAAACTGTAACTGAAGATCTCAAGTGGATCCCACCTAAAACCCATTATGAAATAATAATTTTCAATTTCTTCTTTATGAATATAAATTAATTCTAACTACACTTAGGTACTAAAAAAATTTAATGGGTTAAGCGGGTTGTTAACGGGTTACTGGTTTAATTCGTACACGACCCGTTAACTTACCGTGTTAACGGGTTTGACCCGTAACTCAGGGGTGGACCCACGTTTTGGGCATTGGGGGCAGTGGACCCCGTTAGGATTAGGAAAATGCACAAATCGTAGTGGGCCGCTGGCCCATGCCCCGACATTGTAGAAGGTCTGCCCCCCACTCCCTTTAGTCCCGAAACCCTTTCCCTTCCTCAAACCCCAAATCACCCAAATCACTCGTATCTAGGCCTGTCAATGGAACGGGCTGAGCCTAGGCTTGGGTTGTCCAATCCTGTCACGAAAATAAGAAGGGCATGCCAGGTGTTGCCCAATCCTGGCCCTAAATTGAATGGGCCTACATCTAATCACGTCCCGTACGGGCCCGGGCTGGGTCAGGGCCGGGCCTGGAATTAGCCCGATCCTGGAGATAAGCAAAACATTCTCTAATTGGGACCTTCAGGTTTGTAAGCAAAACTCATTCTATACTTCAGTAGTTTGTAATATTTTATGGGTCCATCATCTAGACTTTTCTATATTCAGGTCAGCTATAATGGTATATGGTTGCCACATTTGAGAGATTTTTTAGGGGTCGTCCTATAAGCAATCTGCATCATAAACTCAAGGCCATGGTGGAAAACAGCTTCTTTGGGACACTTGAGCAAAGAGATGGTATAGTTGGGACCTTCAGGTGTTCTTTAGTTGATGCCTCAAGCAGCTATTTTATACCAAGAGAAGTATCATCTATCATAATAGGCTTTGCTTTTGATGATCCTAATCCTTTAATCTACCGATTCTTTCTCATTCAACTATTGTTGTCTTGTGGAATTAGCACCCTCCATGGATGAGAGATTTAGATCACAATGCTAGTTCAGTATTATTTTCCTCTCAATTGGATGTAGGAAATGGTGTCTATCAACCATATATGTTAATTGCTAGCTTATGTGATCATCATTTAAGTTCTGGGTTGGTTGGTTGGATCGAAAAATACTTCCAGACTTCAGGTGGATAAAGAATGGTGCCTTCAAAAAAGAGGGTATTGACATGTGAGCCATAATGGACACAAGAGCCGCTGAGGCTCCGCTCTATTGACCATATACCAATGAACCCCATAATTGTTCCTCAATATTCTCCTCCTTCCCTATTGTATTTTTGTAAGAACGACTCCTAGAGCTGCTCCTCAATATATATATATAATTATTGTTAAAGGACTTTGCAGCGGGTCAGGCCGGGCCTGAACGGGCTGAGTTTTTTCTGCCCAGTCCCAGTCCCATTTTGGTCGGGCTTTAAAATATATTGTCCAAACCCAGTCCCATTGGGCTTAAATTTTTTTAAAAGCCCTGTATTTTCGGGCTTGGGACGGGCCGGGCTGGGCTTTTTACCAATTTCATCCCATCCCATTGACAGGTCTACTCGTATCCTCTCTCCAAGAGCTCTTGCTCGAACGAACTCCCCAGTCTCGCCCTCCTTCAGTTGTTCCCGTTCAAGCTCCAAGCCTCCGGTGGTCCAGCTCCGTCGATCCGGCATAGGAGCAGAGAGGTGTGGCTTGGCCCTAATTCCTCCCGGCCTCTCTTTTGATCTCTTTGTTCTCTCTATCTATTTCTCTTCTCTGATTTTCTTTCTCTTAACCTCTTTTCTCTTCTCTGATTTTCCTCCTCTGTACCTATTCCAGTTTTTAGATTTTTGTTTTGTTGTATCTTTATTCATTTTTTATGGGTTCTTTAGGCATCTAATTGTTAGGCAATATTATGTTTCAATGCCTAGTTTTGTGGGTTTTGGTTTTGTTGGTATTTGTTTGAATGTCAGTTGTTGGTATTGAGTTCTTTTTCTTTTATTTTATTTAATTGGTTTCACATATTGCTATTTCTTAACTACTTATTAGATTTATTTTTTTAATTGATTTTTTCTTGATTTTTTTTTAAATTGTGATATGACTTTTGACAAAGAATGTTAGTTGCTTGATGTAGTTAAATATTTTGTATCTATTTAACTGCAACACATTTTCTCTTTTGTCATTAATAATGTTAATACATAACAACAAATTAATGTTTGACATTTTCAATTGTTCATCATCTGCCCCCCTCGACCGAAAATCCTAGGTCCGCCACTAGACCCGTTAATGATCCGAACCCATTTAAAGCCCACCGGAACCCGTTAATATCGTGTGGGTTCGTGTCATGTTAACGGGTCATGTAGCATTTTGACAGCTCTAACAAAGTGATAAAAAAAAATCCAGTTTGGCCCAGCCCGATTGATTATATGGGCAGGCTCGGGCCTCAGTTTTACAACCCGCATCGGGCCTAGGCCAGTGCTTTTAAAACCGGGCCTGGATATACCTTATCCTAGCCCAGGAACACTTCTATCCATTTCTTTCGCCTCTCTATGGGAAAGTAAATCCTTTTCCACGGAATCGGTTTTCCACTAGTTCCCACACTGGCCTCATCATTCATCTCTGCCCTTCCAATTGCCTCGCTCTCTCACAAGCAGAGTCGCCAAAGGTCGGAGGTTTAACGTTTTTCTTCTCTTGTTTGGCCTTTTCTGTTTGAATGCTGGGTTTGGTGATTTCATTGGCTTCTGATCTAGGTCTTTTTCTTCATGGAGTTTGGTCCTCTTGATTTTGGGATTTGGGGCTTTTGAATTGGGAATTGTTGGAGTAATTTTGTGATATAGGTCACTGTTTTGTTAGTTCTGTTTTCTTAATTATTCACTGGTTCTGCTGATTTGTGTGTATGTTCTTTTGTGTGGATTTTTTTCTTGGTTCTAAATCTGATGTTGCTTAATTAGAACTCTTTCATTGTATCTGTAAGTGTTGAATTGGGATGGATCTGTAAAATTACAACTGCCTATTTTAACCTGAATTTGATGGGATAAGGCTTCCATGATGATGGTTTTGATTCCATGTTTCTTACAGGGTCTTCCATTTTTCTTTTTTCTCTTTTTTTTTTCTTTTTTTTTTTTTTGGAGTATCTACATATATGTATATGGGAAATAATCTTATGTTGCCCTCATAATGGTATGGTGCTGACAGCAGCTAACCACCCTATTTAGCCCTTGTGGGGCCACCTTGACTTGATGAAAGCCACTCTCATATTAAATGCCACCCTCTGAATAAGAACTGGCTCAAAATTCACTCCAATGAGAGTGATATGCACTGTTGGATTGATCATTGGGGAAAATGTACATGATCAATCCAACAATGCATATCACTCCAATTATAATGAAATTTGGGTCACGCCGAAACATGGGATGCATGTGATTTGAGTGAGTTGGATCAAGCAAAGGTAGGTCAAATATCAGATGATCATACCCATCTGTTAGGGGTCCCAAATTTTTATTGGTTTCATAAATGCATATATAAGCGTTAAAATTTGGGGTCCTTAAGTAGGTGATCACAATCATCTGATCATATTGATATTTGGCCGCCTTTAATCCATACTTAACCTCCCAATTGGCATTACCTCTATGATTGGAATGCATTGAGGTGGGCCATCATAGGAAGGTTCGCAAGTTTGAAACTTGGAGCTAGTTCATACTCTTGTTTTCCCCATGCAACTGATGGCTGGTATACTTCAATTTCTATTTGATGTATATGTACCGCGAATGTTTAATAGATCATGAATGCACTCCTTTTTGGGCTGAACTAACGTAAGCTTCAGCCCCTTTTTAGGTTCTAATTAAGATTCTCTCTGAATGACTCAAGTTAGATGTCTCAGATTGCTTCGGTGGTGTGATTTTTCAATACAAGGAAAAAATCTAAGAAAATTTTGTCTCTGTGGTGCAAGTGTTGAATCTTTCTGCTTATAATTTGAAGAAGCAACTCAAGAAAATTTAAGGACCTTTATAATTATCATATGTTGGTTCTGCCATATACAGGAGTGGACAGACAATGAGGATGGTGGGGCTGACGGGAGGGATAGCCTCGGGCAAAAGCACCATTTCCAATCTCTTTAAATCCTATGGTATTCCAGTTGTTGATGCTGACATCGTTGCTCGTGTATGCTCTCTCTCATTTTTCAAGTTTCGTGTAATGGTTCGACCACAAACCATTTGATATTAGACATTTGAAATCACCGAAATCACATTGAGTTTGGGTCATGTACCTTGGTTAAGTTTCTCATTAGATATTATACAAAATATACTTTTCCTTTTGGACTTTTGCATAGCTCTTTTTAGAAGTTGCATTTAGGTTGCCCTAAATTGTAATTGGTTTGCAGCTTTTGGCTGGATGGGTAATCATCTAATTTTTTCCATTGGCTTTTGGCAGAAAACTGGTATATCACTTATTGTGTTTTCCAATTTTCCTGTTACTCCAATCACCGTGGGGAATTGTCAACCATCTGTTTTGCTGAAATATGCAAACCTATTACCATGTGGCCTTTGAGATGACATTCAAATGCACCCTCAATCTCAAGTTATTTTAGAAGTTGTCATTGTTGCAGGATGTGGTAAGGAAGGGCAGTGGTGGTTGGAAAAAGGTTGTAGCGGCATTCGGTGAAGACATTTTACAGGATGATGGGGAAATCGATAGGGCACGGTTAGGTCAAATAGTTTTTTCTGATCCTTCAAAACGTCAGCTTCTAAACCGGTATAAATTGATACCTACTCATTTTCCCATCAATGTTAGTCTTGACTTGACTTTGTTATTCTTTTTTCGCTTGAGAATATACTTGAACTCATTCACTCTTGCCCCTAGAGTTGGGGGTTAGTAACCCAACCATCTGAGCTACAGCCCTAGGATTATTTTGTTATTTTAGGTTGCATTTGACTTTTGCCATTTTTTTTCAATATAGAATATTTCTTGACATTTTGGAATTCTATCCATATTAAGTTTCTTCCTATCAATGCTTTGAGTTCTATAACACTTGTTACAGATATAGTTTCCAATGCATATGAGTATAGGAGTTATTTGGATTTATTTGGCATTTCATAACTCAAATGGTATGAAAATGCTTGTTGAGAATAATGTGTAGCAACACTATGCTTTTCTACAAACTGTTTTTCTCTCTCTCTTTTTTTTATGCATATACAGTTGCTTTCTATCTAGTATAAGAATTTTGCACTATCCTTGTACTGACAGTTGCATGAGTGTGTATTAAGTATAAATTTACTTTCATTTAGCTCTCAGTTACTACTTAGTCATGGAAAACTGAAAACCAGACTCCTTTAGCCCTTCGGAACCATGCAACCTAGTCGTTGATTTTGCTTACTTTTTGCTGGTGTTGACAAATCATTCTGATTTGATCTTGGAAATAAAGCAGGAATAGTTTGCAAATATTCTGGTTTGTTTGGTCTTATTGGGTTGTTTGACTCTACTTTTAAGGCTGGAAACTTCCAGAGAATTTCCTTTTTTAAATTTAGGTCATTTCTTTCATGTGAGTTTTGTCACAGAAAAATTAAGAGAGTCCTTCACCAATTGTGGGCTTGTGGATTGGGAGGATAATAAGGAGAGGGGTTAGGAGTGTTCCTATCTTTGGTGTTTCCGTACATGTGTGGGAATGGGAAAAGCAGGTCTCCCTTTATCCTGCTTTTACTTAGTTGAGGAGAAAAATGTTTCCACTGTCTTAAGAGAGAATGGCATTTCCCTCCTTCAGGGAGAGAAAACAAAATTGCTCCCCTCTTTTTCCAGTTTGCTTAGGACTCTCTTTTTTTACCTTTTCCCTCACTTTTTGTCAGCCAAACACCTATTGAGTATAAGAGTCAGTTCGATCTTATTTTCTGTCTTCAACAACCTAAATCTCCAATTGCTTTGCACAGAAAAATGGAACTCATTGGATAAGACCTGAGAATAAAGTGATGGGATTGTCAAATGTCCATGGAAGTTGTTAAACATTGTTTCTGCAAGTCTGGAGCAGTGACTCTCTTCAGTAGGGAAGTTTCTAGGTAGAAAGCAGGGTAGAATGGAAATTTAGGTCTTGTCTAAATGACGAAGTGTCCTCACTCCTCAAGCGACCATGACGGTATCTTATTCAGATCTCTCACTCGGAAATCTTTAGAGACACTATAGTTATTTAATAGGAGGGAGATGGTTGAAGCTGATGGGATTATTCAGAATTTATCGCAACGGTATTATAATGCATGCTTTTTTCTTCTTTTTTGTAATTTCACTGTTACGGTCTTTTGAAAACCATGCCACACACTCACTGTTAATTACATTTCACTTTTTTTTAAAAAAAAAACTTGTATACAGAAAATTTACAATATGCAGCCTCCATGTGTATAATTTGTTCAGGTTTTCGCTTTGTGCAAGCTTGCCAACATATCTGATATCTGAATTTTGATATGCTTTTTTTATCAGTAAAATATTAATATGATGAGGCACAATTTAGATGGTGAATGCACAGAAATTCACAAATATGGGTGAATCCTAATCATGGTTTAAAATTCCAGTGCTGGTCTTTGTGCCAGTTGAGATCGGGATGAGTCCATGCCGCCCATGCTGTCCATGCCGGACTGGTATGGCCATGCCGGACCTAAAAGGTGTGAATTTTTTTACAAAAAATCAGAAAACCCAGAAAAGTGTGAAAGTTAAGCTATTTGAGCAATATTTTATCTATAATATAGTGATGTTTAACGTTGTTGAGCGCTGAGTGAGTAGCTGATGGTATAACATATGACTCTTAGTTTTTGTGGATAAATGACATACATAGCTTTTATTTAAGCTTAGCTAATTTTACTAACTCAAGTTACTTTTAGTGAGCCTACCTAGAAGCATAAATACTAAGGGAGCTTATTGATTGAACTGCTTGCATGTGTTTTAGAAAATATGTAATACAAGTCTTTCAAGTGATCGTAGCCTTTGGATTTTTGGTCCTCAAAATTATCTTTTTAACTCAAGGGGTTAGTCGTTTTGAGTTTTTTTATGGGATAAATTGGTCAAAAAAAAAAAAAAAAATTTGGAGGGTCTTATTTGGATGTGGATTAGGAAATATAAAATATTATGTCATTCAAATAATCCTATCCTTTGGTTTTTGGTCCTTGAAGTTTAAGGGGCAAAATTATCTTGTTAACTAGAGGGATAAGTCATTTGAGTTTTTTAAGGATATATTGGTCAAAAATGAAAAACAAATGTAGGACCTTATTCATTTTTATCTAGTTTAACTATTACTCAAGGGATATTGTAATAAAAATACAAAAGAAAAGGTGCATTCTTGAAATTGCATGTAATAACAGGGCCTATTATATATAACTCTTAAGAGCAAAAGCTATTTGCATTCTACCTGGAGAGGATTCAAACTCACAGAGTGCAAATCATGTTTAGATGTCCTTGCTCACTGAGCCACATTGCTCTCATAGTATTTATATGTGATATCTAATAAATAGACCATTATACATTCCAGAACACACCTTTACTGGTGTTGGTGCCCAACCCAACTCAGTCCCGGCTGGCACCAAGTCGACTTGGTGCCGAACAAAATTTAAAACTATGATCCTAATCCTCCAATTAGTGGCCAGAAAATCCATGGTTCATCATCATCATCTGGATTGGTTGCATTTCTTTAAATCTATCCTTATTACTTCCATCCATGTCGACTTGGTGCCGAACAAAATTTAAAACTATGATCCTAATCCTCCAATTAGTGGCCAGAAAATCCATGGTTCATCATCATCATCTGGATTGGTTGCATTTCTTTAAATCTATCCTTATTACTTCCATCCATGTCCTATTTGGTCTACCCTTATTCCTTGGTGAGCCATCAACCTACATAGAAAAACACTTGCTCTATGGCGCCGTTGTTGACCTGCATTGGACATGTCAAAACCATCTCAAATGAGTTTCTCTTAATTTATCATCTATTGATGCTACCCCTAAATGCTCTTGAATGTTCTCATTTCTTATTCTATCTATTTCTAGTTTTTTCACACATCCATCTCAACATTTTCATCTCTGCTACACATTGTAATCAACGTATACTAACAGGATTGAAGGAACAATTTTACAGCACAACTATTAGACCAGCTTTATGGTTAAGAAAGAAAATATATCAACTGCCCATTTTTCATAGAAAAGGCCAGGGTTGGGCGGAGGGGATCTTGCAATCTAGGAGATTTGCTGTGCATAGACCATGCACAGTGGGTCATCATGTTAACAGTTTGGATTAGCTTTGGCCTCCATGTACAAATTAACAAATTGCATGCCTTTAAGGGCTAAGCATTGTGTAATTCATCTTTGAAATACTTATAATCACAACAAGTTTTATGATATTTTAACCTTTCTTCTTACAGGTTATTGGCTCCATTTATTTCCTATGGCATTTTCTGGGAAATAGTGAAGCTATGGATTAAGGGGTCTAAGGTTATCGTTCTTGACATTCCGTTGTTGTTTGAAGCTAAGATGGACCATTTAGCAGAGCCCATTATTGTTGTCTGGGTTGACCCCGAAACTCAACTTCAGCGACTGATGGCAAGAGATGGAATCACTGAAGAGCAGGCAAGAAGTAGGATCAATGCACAGACTCCGCTGGATTGGAAAAGGACCAAGGCGGATATGGTCATTGATAATTCAGGGACATTAGATGAAACTAGAGAGCAGTTTCAGAAGGTCCTAACTCAGGTCACTAGGCCCCTATCATGGTGGGAATTTGGACGATCCAGGAAGGGTGCACTTTGTTTTTTTGTTTCTGTTATTGTAGGCGTTCTTGTATTCCGAAACATATAACATGGGATATATCTTCTTTGAGCATCTGCCTCTTTGTTGTTAAGAGGGAGCCCTGTATTTGTTCTTCAGCCTTTTGGAACCATTCCTCTATGCAAAATGTTGTATGTTATATCAGAGCAGTGACATGATTCTGATCACAAGCCCCTCATTTTATTTTTGGGTCCTGGCCTACTCTGGATAAATAATGCCCCTACACAGGTCCAGATTAGAATTCACTGTATCCTTTCTATTGAATATGAGCCTTTGCGTTGTATGAGCCCATGTCTAAGTGGAAGGTGCTCAGTATTGCATTCCTGAGGTGGTGGGCTCAAGTCATGTTATCAATATTCTTTACTCTGCAGGCTGTTGATTGAAGTGTTTGGGTTGGGCTTTCTGGGAAGATTTGAGGCATTGTCTATCCAAGTTGAGGAGTTCCACTAGTACATCTCAGTGTCCAAATTTAATCTGCACATCCTCTAGTCACAAACAACAGAAGTCCTGTTACCTGGACCACTCAGTTGCTTCTATCAGAGCATCTGCTTAAGTTTGTTCAGACCTGTGGATATCTGCCACACCCATATGTGCAATGAGTGAAACTCAATAGTTCTTATGAACTGTCTTTCCATTGTCATTATGTCTCAATGCTAATGGTGTGGATCAACATTACTTGTTGTACTAATACTAAAATGTCCATTTATTGGAATGCTCAAGCTGGTTGGACCATGGCACTCATTTCCTGAATTGTCCATTTGTTCTGAGAATGAAAACAAAGTAAACTCATCTACTTTCTTTGGTTTGGGTTTGTCATTCATTGGTTACTGAGAAAACCTTTCCTCTAAAAAAATATCTGTGCTTGCATCCTCCTTTCATTTAGTTGCCTTCATTTGAAGCTTCCTTTTTTTTTTTCTTTTCTGGTAACTACTGCACTACACTCATGCCTACTCCACTGCCATTTATTTTTATTTTTGTTGACATCTGAATGGTGGACGAGTTCATCTTATTTTGTCAAGAATAAGAGTCAGCATTCACCATGCAGTATTTATGCATCAATAATAAATGATCTGTGATTTTGTCATTATAATTTCATTCAAAATTATTGGTTTTGCTGTTATTTGATCCTTGTGAAGTTTATTTTGATATCTCTTTAGGGCTTATTTGGATTTGAGTTCAGGGAGGATTTGAGTTCAAATTTAGGAGTTGATGATGGCCAATCTCATTAAAGTATGCCTTCTTAATATTGTAAAATAGAATAGATGGTTATGGGTAATAGTGCTTGGTTTATTTGATTTTCTTTTTTACCTGTATGAATTATGTATGAATTGCAATGAACTTGATATTCTTTTTTGCTGTTATCTGGTCCATCAACTTGACCTTCTAAAAGACCCAACACCTCTAATCGCATGAAATTACCAAAATATGTCTTTCCCTGTAATTCATATATGTGGGCAGTTGAGTCACATGTCTAGAAGATTGAATGTCCAGCCACATGTGGATAGGGGGACCTAAATCCATCTAATTTATGAGGATGTCCGGCCCACCAACAGAAGCTGGGCCCATCTACTCTTTTTATATTATAGAAAATTTTATATTCTTCTATTTGCTTCCCTTTATACACACCCATCCCCCCTTAATTGGCACTGCTTTTGATCTAATACTTCCTCAGATATTAGATTTTATGATAATTAATTTAACAGTGTATAGCCGTTAAGCTTTCAGGTCCTAGAAGGCTAGAACTAAGGGATATGATTACTTGGTTGGTGTGCGGTCACCATCAAATACACGAACATGATGCAAATAGCAGATTCTATCAAGCAACCACAAGGGAACTCACATGAAGATTTACATAGCTCGGCTATGTGCCTACGTCTGCAACCAAAGAGCTTCCCCATTCCCTTTTAGAGCTAGGGTTTAAGCATTACACATATTTATAAACTTTCCTTTCTTTAAACTCGCGAAAACATCATACAAAGACCATAACATCTCTGAATCTGGATTCTGGCTAACCCAGAAGACCGATCAGATTAACTAAGAATAGATTTTTCTTGTAACCCTAATCCACTTTCAAACCTATCTATTTCTGTGCCTCTCTTGATTTTCATGTGTCCAGGTACAGCCATTAAGACGGAAAGTAGCCAAGCACTAGTATATGTTATATGATCCCTGTAGCTGGAGAACAGATGGCATCCTCTACCACCTTTGTTTCAGAGAATCCGGACTCATTAGCACAATGTAATGTAATAGTGAATGGACCCTTTTTTTTTTAACTCGCCCAATTGGGACCTAGCCTATTGAATCAACTCAAATTGACTCTATGAATCAGATATACTAAAGATAGAGAGTCTAAAGCTGAAAACACCCCCCCTCCCTTCAAGCTACCTATCCAAGAAGACAAGTGGTGTTTTGGTTTGACCAAAATGGCCATCTCATAGCCTGCCCTACAGCCTAGTTGTTATTCTCTTGGTCTGCTGTTGTAGACATTTTGACCCAAACTAGGCATCATGGGAAGCTTCGTATGGATATTCTTATCTTGTCATGGGCTTTAATTATTCTTGTAATGGTTGTTATGATTGCCCATAAATCTTGGTTCTTTACCTAATCTTATCACTTTACCTATTATTGTTATCTAACCAGTTGGATGTTGTATATGATAGTATGAGTCACAAAGTCAATGGTGAAATAAGTTCGAAATTTCAAGTGAGAGAGTATCATATCTACTCTCTAGTCACTAAATGGATATCAAATCAAACCTAACTCACCCCTCTTCAGATTAACCAAGTTCCTTCTTTGAGCTCTAGATGAATTAACCAACTCTATGGACCAAATCACAAATGTTAAAAAGAGTGATCCTCACCGTCAAAAATGATCTGTCTGCCAGTGAATCAAGTGGGAATTGTAACAATTGGTTTGGAGTTTAGTTATAGCCCATCCAATGTTAAAGTCTCAGCTTTCTTACTTTTTTTTAAAGCTAGAGTAACCAATTGATTATTAGCAAGCCTCGGTCTAATTAGTAAATATAAGCCTCGCCTTTATTTGATCCTATTTGCTCATATCACACTTCTTCGTCTGTATGTACAACATTAAATTGATCACGTGCGAAAGATAAAATTACGTTCCATGCACATGATCAATCCAAACAAATATCTGATTTTACGTTTCCAAACAAATATCTGATTTTACGTTCCATGCACATGATCAATCCAATCACATATCTGATTAGAGTGTACTTAGCTCAAGGGTCCTACCCGGAGGGGTCCATTTAATATGATTGGGGTTTAAACACAAAGGTGGGCCCACACAAGTTGAATCATGTAGATAAATGCCATCAGCATCATGCTGACTTCGGCATGAGGCAATTTCTCCAAACAAATATATTTGACAGTAGCAGCACTTAGCAGGCGTGCTACATGGGGTTCCCATGAATGCTTTGGGAATCTGCACTGGGCCCCACTTCTTGTAAATGTATCAATCATAATCATCAAGGTCCTTAATGATACTGCACTATACATATAATCACAATCCATGGTGCACTTATAATTAAAACTATAGTCTAAATGTTTAGTACAATCTAAAGTTGTAGTAAAATATTAGTTGTTTAAATTATCCTGCATTGATATATTATTTATAGTGAAAGTGGATTGTCATTGTTGATATTAGATTGTTTTTAGAAACTCAAGAAACACTTGAGACACCCCCAGTGTCATAAATAAATTATCCTACACTAGGAGATTTCACATTCTCACTTGGTGCAACTTAACTCATTATATAAACTTTAAAACCACTTGGGAGTTGGCGGAGTGGTACGGGACACGGATTTTCCACCCATGTATTTTATATGAAACCACCCCAAACTTGCCCAATGTACATTTGTGTGAGTTTATTGGGGCGCTGCCAAGGGATTTGTCTTATTGCGCCAAAGACCTCAGTCATACTCACGTCATCCAAAAATAATACAAACAAAAAATATACCCCGTGCATCTTAATCTTAATACTATGACAATCATCAAAGGATTTGGATGACATAATACAGCTAAAATTTGGCATACATGTAGGTCTCATTTAGATCTTTTGATCTACCACCTTCCCCCTGATAATATTGGCTCAAATGAGATCCACAAGAGGTTTGCATGGTGTTCCATGGGCAACTGAAACTGTCGTTAGATTGTTACCTTTGGTTTTGGTAATAATTTTCTAAACCAAACTCGGATTACTTATTCGTATTTTCAAGCTTTAAATGTTTTAGGGGCATTTAGGGACCCATTTGCCTAATTAGAATTCAGTTCTTAAGATTTTGAAGTGATGAGCCATCAAATGATCTTTCCTACAATATATATGGCCTTTGTATCGTTGTTGTTCTTTTTTATTTCTCTTGCGGTCTTTTCTTTAAACCATTTTTTAAACTTGTAATGTATATTATGGCCTTGCGGTCTTTTATTTTACTTGTAACAGTAATAGATATTAGAAAAAGTCTACTTGTCCCGGGATTAAATCCCGGGAGAGACAAGTAGCAGGGTTGTAGATATTATGTCCTTTGTTGTTATTCTCATTATACTTGTCAAACCAAACTGTAACTATTTGTCCACTGTTGATTTCATTGTCTTTATTGCTAAAGACCCCTGAACTTGCCATTTTTATATCATCAGTCTTGATTGAAGATGAGCTTCACAAAGTCAGTGGAAAACGCCAAGTCGGTTTGAAAATTTAGGCTGCTTTCACTGTCACACTAAACAAAAGGGTAAAAATAGGCTGCTTTCACTGTTACACTGAAAAAACGTAAAAATTCAGGCTGCTTTCACTGTCACGCTAATTAGTTACATTGGACATGTAATTATTTGACCCAACCCAACCCTGAACCGCTAAACAAATTGAAGATGCATAGAATCTTCTTTATTTTCATCAACCCAAAAGACCCAAGTGTTTTTTTTTTTTTTTTTAATTTACTTACTTGTACCTTTGGTGTCATCTTAACAATACCAATTACTTCATTTAAATGCACTTGTTATCAATTTAAACTTGGGTAGGGGTGTGTTTTTTGTGAAATCATAGGATTGATTGTACATAAATACTATGGATGAAGCCCGAAAGAGAGCATTATGAGGCTATTTCTTGGGCCCTGTTTGTGTGTAGGGTAGAGTAGAGTAGAGTAAAATGAAATAAGATAAAGTATCAAATCAAGAGAAGAATTGATTGTAAGAATTTATGTCTAAGGGATATCCAAAAATTCTAAATGTTGTCCCCAAGTTAAATTTATAAAAGTTTGAGGACCTCTAAGCATTTTAAAAGCTGGATATTTAGAATTTTTGAAAATCCTAATACTCGAAAAGGTCAATATGCAGGGCTAAGCTTCTAAAACTTACAAATCAAACTAGGATATCCGTGTACTAAAAAAAATATCAATAGCAATGAAGCCCATCAAAAATTCTTGTAAACAAACACCCCTTATGATTAAGGGCGGACCCGGGTATTAGGGTTTGGGGCCGGAGCCCCCACCCATACCCAAAAAAAGCTTAAGATTTCTATGAATGCCCCTGTATATTTTGAAAATTAACGTGTTTCTTTTACATTTGTTCATTCCCCTAATATTTCTTTTACATATATAGATTCCCCCGAAGTTTAATTTTCTGAGTCCGGCCCTGCTTACTATTAACATTCATAACATGGAAATTGAGAACTTATGAAGCTGCTTTAGTTAAATGTATGCGGTATTCACCAACTTCTAGTCCTAGTCAAATAGCGGTTTGAGCATGGGCAGCACAAGTAGTCAGTCATGGCTGAAACCATCGTGATGGTCCAATGCCAGCAAATGATGGTGACATGCATGAGTCCAATGCTTGGTTGAGTGCGAGTTCCAAACTTCAAACAATCTAGAATCTCTTTCAATATTTTACTCCCTTCTGACAAAAGAAAATGCTGTCAATTGAAGACCCTGTCCTCTCTCTCCCAGACCTTGAAAATGCTCGGAAGGATCTTTTTATGTTTAAGTTTGTGTGATGGGATAAGGATGAGAAGAATAGAAGAAGATCATGACAATGATTTTAGTTTGTGGAATGGATATAGATTTTACACTCGGTTTCACATTGAAAAAACTAGCAACTTCAATTTCTTGGAAAGTCTTTTACCAAATATTTGGAATAGTAGTATTTTCCACAAATCCTTCATATGTAAAATTTCAAGGAAAGTTGGGAAGAGCTTCTATTTTCAACACCCCCACTGTTTTTTCTGACTTGACCAAGCGATAAGGAGACGGGCGTAACCTGCCCACCCATCGAATTGCCAAAGGCAGACCCAGAAAATTCAACTGCTGGGGGCGGGGCGGGGCGGGGCGGGGGTGTTTCTGGTTAAAGAAATATTGGGGGAAGAGGCAAAAAAAAAAAAACACATAAATTAGTTCTTGGAATTTGAAGGGGGTCCTTAAAATTTTTTAATCTTCTTTAGGTATGCGTGGGGCTTTAGCCCCGGCCCCTAATTCCTTGGTGGAAGTAGGAGCATAGACGTCCTGTCTACAATGACAATCCTGTGATTCCCCTTCTATTTTCAGCCTTCATAATAGTGCTTTTTGCAACTCTTTTTTTAACAATGAACACTTGGGCATGGCATGCTTGTAATTGTAATAGGCGGAAATCAGAGTTAGAAGTTTCCACAGATTTCTCGCATCCGTTAAATAGTGAAATACAAGAGCTAGGGATCCTTTCACACCCTTAAATAAATAGTCCCAAACAGTCACACTTACTTTAGATTTCTCCACCAAGAAACCATGTCCAATAACTAGGAGTCTTCATTGCGAGGGTAAGACCTTTTATTGTAAGGATAAGATCCAATGTACCAACTATGAGTCCATTTCTTATCTCAACAGATTAAGTCTAGTGTCAGTGGAACCCTGTTCTTTCTTAGCCTCTGTCATGCTTGATCTTTCTTAGTCCCATAACACACCCCTACACAGTTTTTTACAAACTACTTTCTTTTGACTCTCTTTTTTTTCCAAATTTATATGACACCATTGAGAAATAATCCATTTGAAGGGGGTAAAACTCTATAATGGAGTGAGATTCGGCGAAAGGCTAATACAAGGTAGGAAAAGCGTTTTGGTCCTACACAAATGTGCCCAGAAGAGTCAACATTTGTGAGGAAAAGCGTGATTAATCATCCATCATATGGTAGACCGAATGGTGGAGTCAACTCTTATTGATGTATAATTTGGAGACATCCCATACATGGTGAGAGTGTTCATTACGAGCGGCTTGAGTTTTCAATGAGTGAAACCCACTTTATTCCACCCGTTCAACTTAGGAATTCTCTAAGCCAAGGCTGAGTCAAGGTTTCGTAACTCAAAATTGGAACACTTTTATTGGACGTTATGAGTTTTCTCTATGATTGTGTAAAAAAATAATTTTACATCTAAATTCAAAGCTTTTCATAAATATTAACTTACCTCAAAAGAAAAGGAAAAAACAACATAAGAAAAATACATCTAACAACAAAACTTCAATCCCTCTCTAAAGGTATTTTCATTTTGAAAGGAAAAATCCTTTGGATAAATATATTTTAAAGCGATACTTCTTAAATGGATCTAGATGCAAAGACTCCAACAAGTGGCTATCTATGTGTGATCTAGTGATTAGAAAGCTCTACGGATCTCTTCGCCTCTTGTCTTTTTCAGAGGTATGGGGTGTATACGACTCTAGGGCCCTCACATCCTTTTATATAGAAGTCTCAAATAGTCACACTCATAGAGACTTCTTCTCCAAGAAACTCACATTAGTACTGATCCTATTGGGAGTCTTATTTATAGGGATAAATCAAATTTTGCTCTAAGAGGCCGCATTCTCTGTTGACTTCTGCCTTGCTTGATCTGACGTGGGACCCGTGGCATGCAGGCCACCTTATTTCCTACATTTTGAAGTTCATATCATTGTTGAGATTTAAGTTTGAACAATGAGAATGACCAGAGTTATCTTAAAAAATGAAATTGCTGTTGATTCACGAGCTTCAATCCCAGAAATAACAAAATAGAAAAAGAAACACAGGCATGGGTTTTAGTTCAGAAGAAACTGCCCTTTAGGTATCTCACTAGCTTGTGGTCAAATGTAAGGAAAACAACAATGTCTAGCTGTCTTCGTTTTTTTATCAGTCAAATATATTTAATGATAGCATCCTTCAGCGAAACTTCAGACACAAACGCGCTTATCTCATTAACTTAGACCAATCTTCCATGGTTGGGGAGGAAAAAAAAAGCAGGACTCCATGCAGTTTTCAAATTTGATGTAACACTCTTTTAAGAGAGAAGAACTCCCCCTCCAAAAAAAACATATTACACATTCCACTAACCCAGTAGAAAGGGATCGATGTATCCTCTCATATAGGCATCTAGAGATCATATTATATATATAGATAGGAGAATATTCAAGTGCATCCATCCCTCACCATTTGTAGTGAGGGATACCTTTTTTGAGAATGTTTCAAGTACAAAAGGCACCTCAATAATGGGGGAACCATCATAAAATTTTACTTGGGGGGGCACTATGTAAAATGAAAAAAGATTTAGGGGGGGCAAGCTAAAAAAGCATAATTCCCATAACATGGTTGCAAATTTTCGGAACATTTCCTACCCCCACCTGTTTTCCTCTTCTACACCTCAGTCTTACAATACCAACTAAAGAGTGATAGCTACATCAATGATCTAATCTAGCAAAAAGAATGAAAGAAAAGATGAAGAAAAAAAACATAGTAAAAGTAGTTATCCTTTGCAGTATTAGTTATTAGAATTTGCAACATGTAACCAGTTCTTACCCATGATTCTTTACCCATAATTCCACTACGGTGACTGATATAGTGATATGAAGTGCCAATATGTCATTTGTCAATGGGGCCTTGTAGTTTGACTGGATTTTGATAATCCTACTATATGCCAGAGAAACCAAAACCTGGTAATTTTTCAACACCACCATTAATGATCACAGTTGAAAACAGGTTTTTAAACTACCTCGACAATGAATGACAGATCAGTATCCACTAAAACAAGATCATTGTCATAAACGCACTGCAATGCTTGTCA
Organism: Umbellularia californica; assembly: GCA_028538565.1. Taxonomy (NCBI): domain Eukaryota; kingdom Viridiplantae; phylum Streptophyta; class Magnoliopsida; order Laurales; family Lauraceae; genus Umbellularia; species Umbellularia californica. Next base: position 37,042,781 of record JAPQWN010000003.1, on the reverse strand, counting down.
ACCATGGAGGCTGGATTTTGCAAAGCCTCTCTGTCGCACGAAATGTAAATTTATTGGTACTCACAATTTCAAAATCTAAACCGCTCAAAATAATAGACTTATTCCCTAGGCTGTGAATTTGTCACTTGCAATGCGGGTGATTTAGAGACTTCTTTTGTTTTCTTTTAATTGTGTGTTTTAGAAGTAATCAATTTGATAAGAGGCCCTAAATGGGAATTGGTGTGATGGTAATATGCATAGATAATCTAATTTTTTAACGAAGTTGATTTTGGAGGCGCCTCCATGAATCCATTGATGGACTTGATGGACCCCACATCACACAATCCAAACTCCAACAAACAAAATTTATATTAAAAAATTATAAAAAAAGAGAGACTAACTATTGAGTAATTCAGTTCTAGTTTCTAGGATATAGGCTAAAATTGACTAGATCCACAGGTAGCTTTCTAATAGTCTTTCTCTTTCCTACCAATAAAATAAAATAAAACAGTCTTCCTATTTTTATTTTTATTCATGGCACGGGCCCTTGCGCACTATATGCTAAAACTGATTAGGTCAGCTACAGTAAGGACAAATAATTGACGTTAAGAGCCTATATAATTGTGGGGGTGAAATGAAATAAATTCAAGTGGTCAAATCAACAGGAAAATAAAAGGAAAGAGGTTGAAAGTATAGAGGGAAAATGACCGAAAAAAAAATATTATTAAAAGGCCTTAAAATGAAAAAAAAGTACTTTTAAAAGGTACTAGATGACAAAAAATGATAGAGTGCCTTTACTCTCAACTCTCTCTTCTTTCAGTTGCCTTTAATTTTATTCCATTTAACCCCTCATGCAAGCAAATAGGCCCTAATGAAGAATATACAGGGGAGATGGAAAATTAGTGGTGACCCATCACCCGAGCAAATCAAATCTTAGGATAGTGTTCATCTATATATCAACCTTGTGTCTTTCACCCTTGGCTCGCTCAATTTGAGATTCCTCTCTCATAATCATCTTACTGTAAGAAAATTTTCAAGTCCATGCAAACAAATGTTCCCTCAGAAATAAGAAATGAAAAATGAAAAATTGAATTACCTTGAGGGTCCATTTGGATATAGATAAAACACTTTGGAAAACATGAGAAAAAAAATTTAGTATCTGAAATTAGAGAGTTTTCTTCATCTATATTCTGACCTTTCTCTACTTCTAATCTTTCATAGAGGCGCCAAAACAAAGAGTACTGTTTTTGTGTTGGTGGTTTAAGAGGCTCCACTGAGCACCTATAGGTTATCTAGGCTTTTGGGTGTCTTTAGATGGGTTCATAGTCTCTCATCTAGGTCACTAAAAAGAGTACTGTGTTCTAATAATTTGGAGAAAATAGTTTCCACATTTTTGTAAAACTTAAGAAGAAAAAATAAATCCAGGGAAAGAAAAGTTTCTGTGCTGAAAGTTGTTACCTTATCAAGACAAGTCTCACAGAAAAGAAGAGTCCCCTACCTTATTACTTCCCTGTTTACTTTTTACTCTCTTATTCTATATGACATGCAAAGACTCCTTCCATGGTTGACGAATTAGCTAAAGCCGATACATTTGAAAAATGGAAACCATTGAAATCTAACACAAACACCCACCAACTGAAAAGAACCTGTGGCGCCCCTGGATTTCTCCTTCCTTTTCCTTGACTTCAACCCTCTTTCCAAACCCCATAAAGCCACCCAAACCCCTCAACATTTCCCCTCAAGTTCCAACCATCATTACTCCTTCAATCTGTCACCTCATTGTTCTTCTTTCTCCCTACCTTAACAATTCTCTCCCTCTCTCCACAGATCTCTCTTCTACTCATTCCAACCCCAAGTAAGACTCAAAACCTCCTTCCTAATCTTAGTAGATGTGTAACACTATGTTTTTTTTCAAAATTACACTTGAGGTTAAAAAAAATTACTTTTTCGTATTTTGGTGCAACGTTTATATATTTATCTTTCTTTTTTCTAAGAATGACATGAAGACGTAATTATCAAACCATTGCATGTTTCTGTTTCCTTCTTCCTACCCAATGTATTGGGATTTTGTTAACAATCCGGGTGGACTCAGTTTATTTACTTCTGTAGCAACGAGCTTACAACTGACCAGTTTATGATTTTTTCCTGCAGACCCCCGAAACAACGCGATGGGTTTAGGAAGCGAGAGGCCGAACTCGGATCCCCCTGTCCCCGACCCCGGATCCGAACCCGAAAGCACAGGCGGCAGCAGTCGGATGGCTTACAGCGGGCCTTTGAGCGGTCCGTTATCTAACGGCAGCAACCACAACAGAAGAGGCGGGAGGAGAAGCGCGAGGTTCAAAGACGAAGAATCCTACGTGGAGATAACGCTCGACGTTAGAGAAGATTCCGTCTCCGTTAGCAACGTCCAAGGCGCGGATCCGGATATGGCTTATCTGGCTAAGGCGCTGGAGAAGAAGCCGGCTTCGCTCGGGTCCCAGCTGTCCTTCAGGATCCGACAAGTGTCGCAGGAGCTGAGGCGCCTGGCTTCTTCTAGAAGGTTCTCGAAGGTGGATCGGAGCAGGTCCGGGGCGACACGTGCCCTCCGCGGGCTGCAGTTCATGACAGAGAGGAAAGTCGGAGGAGGGGAGGGGTGGGCCCAGGTCGAGAGAAGGTTTGATGAGCTGGCAGTAGATGGGGCCCTCAACAGGTCTCTGTTTGGTCAATGCATAGGTAAGTGGGTTTTGTGGAATGTGAATGAATGAACGGTTTTGATTGGGCTATTATGGAGGGCTAATGAACGGATGGGATTGGTTTTGGATGCAGGAATGAAGGATTCGGAGGAGTTTGCAGGGGAGTTGTTTGATGCTTTGGCCCGTAGGAGAGGGATCACGGCTTCGTCTGTGGGCAAGGCCGAGCTCAGGGAGTTTTGGGAGCAGATTTCTGATAGAGGCTTTGACTCCAGGCTTCAGACTTTCTTTGATATGTAAGATGGAGTTCTGTCTTCTCAAGGTTCCACTCACGAGAATTTCGTGTGGCTTCTATCAGGCCCACTCATCTAAATCATTTTTTTTAAAAAAGGGAAAAACTTCAAATTGGTCCTTAAGTTTTTGCCTTATTTCAAAAAAGGACGTAAGTTTTAAATTTTTTCAAATTAGTCCTTAAGTTTTTCATGAAGTTTTCAATAAGGACATTCATCTATTTAAAGGTATTTTCAAAAATTTTTTTCTTCAATTTTTTTAAACTACTTAAATTATCCTTCAATGAAATAAAATCCCCCTTCACTTCTTCTATATTTTCTTCACTTTTTTCACTTACAGTCTTACAGTGATCGAGAAGAACTAGCATTTTTATAGAGATCGGCTAAATGTAGTAGCTGTCAAAACCATGACATAGCTTTAAATGAAGGTATTATGGGTATTTTTTAAAAATTGAGAGAACATACCATAAAAAATACCTTTATATGACCAAATGGCCTTAATTGAAGTGTTATTGAAAAACTTAGGGACTAATTTAAAAAGTTTTGAAACTTGTGTCATTTTTTGAAATAAGGTAAAAACGTAAGGCCTTATTTGAGAATTTCCCCAAAAAAAAAAAGTTTAGAGCCCTGCCTTATATTCCCTCACTTCATTTTACTCGAATAGGAGTTGGGTCCTAAACTTTCTAGACTGCTATAGATACCAATTTGATGGTGGGAGGAAGTCAATATGGAGTGGAATTTTTAGGAGAGCTCATAGAAGTTTTGAGCAGTGTTGAACTTTTTCAATTTCTCAAAAGTGGCGTCCACAAGAAATTCTCAATCATAGGAAGATTTAACACCCTTTGAGTCCACAATGGAGTGAACTCTAGACCTTATAATTGAAGATCTAAACCGCTCAAAGTAAATCGTGCTCCTTTTAGGTTTATGTATGGGGGATTCTCAAATTTTACTCTGATTGATCATTTAATTTTTTTTATATTCTTTTGGTAAAGATTGATCATTTAATTAAAAAATGTGATTTTAAAAAAAAATCATGCATATTACTTAATCACATTTTTTTTGTCAAACCATTAATTTTATAGTAAAATCAATTCTTATTGGTGTAAATTTTGTGGATACTCCATAAACCACCAGAAGAATAGGATTTATTTTAAATAGCTTAAATTTTCAGTAGGTGCGCCTCTTAGCAGACTTCCATTCCTTTTACCCATGATTTCTCCAAGTCAAATCCTTCCACTTCACCATGTTATCTACACCATTGATTGATGACACGTGGCATTAATCTTCTACAGGGTCGACAAGAATGCAGATGGTCGTATCACCGAAGAGGAAGTCAAAGAGGTGACTACTAGTTTCTGATCATACCTAGTGGGCCACAGCCCTTGGGACCCACAAATCATCAACAAATTGAAACTAATACAAGTTTGGACGTTTCAGATTATAACGCTCAGCGCTTCGGCCAACAAGCTATCCAAAATCCAAGAACGAGCAGATGAGTACACGGCCCTCATCATGGAAGAACTCGACCCAGAAAACCTCGGCTACATAGAGGTATCTACAACACTGACCTCCTCCTCCAAGCCCACCTTAGAACCTCCCCCAACATGACCTCTGCTAACATGCACTTTCTTTCTTCTCATTCTTCTTCTCTCTCTCTCTCTCTCATGTGTTTGACTTGACAGCTTAGTAGTCTGGAAATGCTGCTCTTGCAAGGGTCGAGTGAGACCACAAAGGGGACCACAAACAGCCGGGTTTTGAGCCGGCTGATAAGCCAGAAGCTGGTGCCTACAAAGGATCCGAACCCAATACGAAGGTGGTATAGGAAGATGGGGTACTTTGTAGAAGACAATTGGAAGAGGGTTTGGGTGATTCTGCTGTGGTTGGGCATCTGTGCAGGGCTATTCACATGGAAGTTTATTCAGTACAAGCATCGAGCTGTATTCCATGTCATGGGCTACTGTGTGACTACGGCTAAGGGAGCAGCGGAGACGCTTAAATTCAACATGGCCCTCATTCTCCTCCCAGTCTGCAGGAACACCATAACATGGCTGAGGAGCAGGACCCAGTTAGGGGCTGTCGTCCCATTTGATGACAATATCAACTTCCATAAGGTGAGTGGTGGGCTCTTCTGTTTTGGGGTTGATCTTTACTTGTCTGCCCATTAAGTGAACGGTTTGGATCATTGAAAGAGACCCCACATGCAAAGACTTACAAGTGTTGGACTTAGGCCTTACCGGATCCAACTGATCCGACCCACTAGATAGAGATTGCTTTTTGAGCTGTCAAGAGGTGGGGTCCATCTGTTAAGTCCGGATCACCGCAATTGTTATGCTTTCACCGTGAGTGGACCAATAGCAGTCCGCCACGTCATCCAAAAATTTACGTGATTTTCTTTCTTTTGATTTAAACTTTTTAAACCTCAAAATCACCTAAATTTTTGGATGACGTGGTGGACTGCTATTGGTACACTCACGATGAAAGTATAACAACTACAATACGTGATCTAGACTCAATCTAAGCATTCAGCCTCCTTGGAGTTTGTTCATAATCAATCACCAACTCCACATACAAACTCCAATTAGAGTAAATTTCCAAAACTTTACATGCAAGAGGAGGACGTATATTTTGACAAAATAAGCTACCCTCCAAGGAGTTCCACTCTCCTCACTCATACCAAGCATGAGTGTGAAATCAAGAGGACCCATACTCACGCACAAGACCAATGTACAGTTCCTTCAAAAATTACATGATCATGTTTTCTACTCATCTCTGAATTTCATGCATCATGATCGCGCCTCACCTTTAATGAGCAAATCATCAATATTCTTCATCATAATCATTATCAATTTACAATCTACAAGTGATTTTATAATGGTGATCATCCAAGATTAGATTGTGGAATGATATTTTGTAAACTGTCGAATTTGTAATAGTTTTGTATGACCATTCAAATGACTTATTTAGATTCTTGATCAGTCCATAAGATGTGTACGTGTAACCCATCATTTTAGAATAATGATTACACAGATCTGACCTCAATTTTCTCTTGTAAGTAGCCTAATAGTTATTAACTCTTCAATGAATGTGGAAAAAACCTCACTTGCATTGCCTTTTCCTACATCTTCTTCAGGTAGTTGCACTGGGGATTGCAGTAGGAGTGGGGCTACATGCAGGTGCACATTTGACATGCGATTTTCCTCGGCTTTTGCATGCGACAGATGAGGAGTACGAACCAATGAAGCCCTTCTTCGGTCACAAAAGGCCTCCGAACTACTGGTGGTTTGTCAAAGGAACAGAGGGCTGGACAGGGGTTGTGATGGTGGTGCTAATGGCCATTGCATATGTTCTGGCCCAGCCTTGGTTCCGCCGTAATAGGCTTAAACTCCCCGAGTTTATGAGGAAGCTCACTGGATTTAATGCATTCTGGTACTCTCACCATCTCTTCATCATTGTTTATGTCCTCTTCATCATCCATGGCTACTTCCTCTACCTCAGCAAGAAATGGTACAAGAAAACGGTAATCTAACACTTAAAGGGACTTTTTCTCTTGAATAGTTTGGATATCGTATGTTTCTACCCGAGTGAGAGTGATCAAATTATAAGGATTTCTCTAATACCCAACAATAGACTGTGACCTATTGTAATCTATTGTTACTTATTTAGCTTATTACTAAATCTTTGTGTCCAACCAACATTTGCAGACATGGATGTATCTGGCAATCCCTGTTTTATTATATGCATGTGAACGCCTTATTCGTACCTTTAGGTCCGGCTACAAGTCTGTGAAAATTATCAAGGTAACATGCATTTTAATCATATATAGAGTATATAACAAGAACTTATTCAGATGATGACCCTTTTATTTTTCTGGGGTTTGTGGTTTGGTGTTGCAGGTAGCAGTTTACCCTGGAAATGTTTTGGCCATTCATATGTCCAAACCCCAAGGGTTTAAGTACAAGAGTGGGCAATATGTGTTTGTCAACTGCTCTGCTGTTTCTCCTTTCCAATGGTATTTCTTCCAATGAACTTGCTCTTTTGAGAATCATTTCATTATACATAGTTTCTGACTCAAAAATAATTATATAACTAGTTGCTATTATAGCTTAAAAATTTGTACAGTCTGACCCTAACTCAGCCCAAGCTCACTTGGTTTGTGGTTCAAGTTGGGAGTAGAGTGGGTCTGACTAAGTACTCGTCTAGACTCGCCCAAGTTACTAGTCTTCTGACCTTTTGAGTCATAAGTTGAGTTTCTGAATTTTTAATCAATGCTTAACTATTGGCTTGACAAGAAGTTTTTTTTTATAACCCTGTTGCGTTACTCTACAATTTGATCAATGATTTTTAATTTCACTGTTATGTATAATCAGTAGTAACAATAGTAATTGGGGTGTTTAAATTTCAGGCATCCCTTCTCAATTACATCGGCTCCGGGAGACGATTACCTGAGCATCCACATTCGTACCCTAGGCGACTGGACATCACGACTCAAAGCAGTCTTCTCTGTGGTATTTTAATCACCGTCATCTTTTTTAATTTAATTTGATATTTTAGCTGATTTCCTATATGTCTTTCATTGTACTCTTTTAATAAATTTGAAGCTTAAATGATATTCATCTACCTCAGGTATGCAAGCCTCCCACAGGCGACCAAAGTGGCCTACTTCGCACTGATGGAAATAGCAGTCCAAGGTAACTCATTTCTCCTTGTAGAACAATATAACCATAGTTTAAAACCTTGAAAATCTAAACTCGGTTTGGAAGGTCAGACAGCTGAATAACTTAGGTGAGTGACTAGCACTTACTTGGTCAGACTCACTAGCCCTGCTCGATCACCCATTCAAATTGACTCTGCCAGGTCAGGGCAAGTGACCATGAGTTTTTGAGCTATAACTATGACTAGTTTATCATACAATCTTTCACCACATTTAATCTGTCTATGATGATCATGTTGCAGACTTCCTAGGCTATTGATCGATGGCCCATATGGAGCACCTGCACAGGACTACCAGAACTACGATGTCCTCTTGCTAGTAGGGCTTGGAATAGGCGCGACGCCATTGATTAGCATACTCAAGGATGTGTTGTTCAACATCAAACAAAAGGAGATGGAAGGGGAGGTAGAGAGTGGAGGAGTCAAGTCTAAGAAAAAGCCTTTTGCCATAAGCCGAGCCTACTTCTACTGGGTGACCCGTGAGCAGGGCTCATTTGAGTGGTTCAGAGGGGTGATGAATGAGGTGGCTGAGAATGATCGGGACGGGGTCATCGAGCTCCACAACTACTGCACCAGCGTCTATGAAGAGGGGGATGCACGCTCTGCACTCATTGCCATGCTGCAATCGCTGCACCATGCTAAGAGTGGCGTCGACATAGTGTCTGGCACACATGTGAAAACGCACTTTGCAAGGCCCAATTGGCGCAATGTGTTCAAGCACGTTGCAGTGAATCACAACGACCAGCGTGTCGGTAAGAACACTGGAACTTGCTCAAAAGTTTTATATGTGTTCATTAAGAACAAAGAAGCAAATCCACTTCCTTGGAAATGGAGGGAAATGAAAGGAAAACCATATCATGAAGAATGTTGAATTTCCTCAGAAATATAGAGGAATGACTGAGTGGAAGATGGACTGTAAAGTAAATACAGAAAGTTATTTCTGGTTATTTCCAAGGAATTCATCATCACTTTATGTATAAGGTGCCATTTTTCTTTTCTTCCCTTTGGAAGAAGACCACCATCAACAACCAGCTTGATAGTAAATGGCTATTTCCTCAAAATGAATGATCTAAATGACCACAGATCACCATTTTCTGAAAATAAAGACCATTTCTTTCACTGCCACTTTCAATAATCTAAAAGCCCCAAAATAAGTACATTTCACTTGTATTGTTGGTTTTTCATGCTTTAAAAAGAGACTGAACAATATCTAACTTTTTTGTTAATCTATTTCTAGGGGTGTTTTACTGCGGCGCACCTGGATTAACTGGGGAATTACGACGATTGTCACATGATTTTTCGAGGAAGACATCAACAAAATTTGATTTCCACAAAGAGAACTTTTGAGGATTCCTCTTCTTATTCTCAATGATATATCTTTATCTTTATAACCTTCTCGTGGCAATGTCGAGAAGGTCAAGTGCTGGTTTTATTTTGAAGTATTTTATTCATGTATACAGAAGTATATCTTAGATAGAAATATTTTGTGGAGTGTGAAATTGATTGTAAAATTTCTTTAATCCAATGTCTTTCCTTACAAATTATCTATATGTAGAAGAATGATTGGTGCAAGGCATGGAAATTTAATTTTTACCTAAAGAAAACGGATTTTTTAGGAAAAAATGTGTTACATCCCGACCCGATTTAATCTTATTTATGCCTAATTAATCATGTTTATTTATAAATAATTGTGCTTCGATGCTAATTAAGCTATTTTAGAGTAAATTAGTTTTATCTTAGCATTTTAGTTAGATCTTGGGTCTTGGGTAGGTAGTTTAGACTCGATCCAGTCCATTTAGGCAAGGCCGGGGACTTTTTCGTAATTTTGGATTTTCTTAATTTGCATCGTATGCACTTCATCTTGGCGTCATCGTGTGTATCTCGTCAAGCACGTCATCTTTATATTGATCACTTTCTCATTAGACCTCAAATTAATCAATTAGTCCTTCATTTGACTAAAAAAAAAAATATGAGCATGAAGGAGGACTGTCTTATAAACTATGAAAACTGTTACTTATAACAACCCATTCACTTCATCCATTCGTTTTCATGTTGGCTGCTTTATAGAACTCTATCTCCTTATTCCTTCTTCCTTTTTCTCCTCCTTTTTTTACAATCTATCAAGGAAGAACTTGCATTTGGAAGTAGAGACAGGTTTTAGCTTCCTCATTCAATTACTAGCTCTTCATCACCATAAAAACCTGAAGAACCCTCTTCCTATCTCTTATAATTTCTAGATCAGGTGAGGAACTATTTCTATTCTTCACTTTCAAGTAATAACCGATGTCAAGGACTCACCCATTTTACATGCATGCATTTTGGTATTTTCTTCTTAATAGGGTTTGTGAAATTTGGGGGTATTTTACTTGTTTATACTCAAGAGGAAGTTCGAGTGTGGGAAAAGCTTGGTAAAGGCAAGTATAAGCTCTAATCTTTCATGCATGTTGTGGTTACTAATTGACTCCACAATTCTGATTTCAATTTGTTATTCTTAAGCCTCTTGCATGTAGACTATTTATAATTGGAACTCTTTCAATTATGTATCTTGAAATAGAAATGGTTAAATGGATTACATATATATGATAATGAGAGCAAAAGAGGTTCAGATATGCAGGTTTTAGACTTGGAGAAAGACTAGATTGATATGAAAGTGTTTGAGCACCATGACTTATTCCTAAAATTCTGAACGTAGGCTGGGAGGTCGCCAGGCGGCTAACGGCTCAGTAGGCGGTCAGCATATCAGTATGTTGTAAATCTAACAGGCACCAAGATGTACAGAAATCTTAAGGGCAGATTTTGGTGGAATAATATGAAGAGAGAAATTGCTGGATTTGTGTCTAAGTGTTATACCTGTCAAAGGGTGAAGTTTGAACATAGAAAACCTCCAGGTTTATTACATCCTCTACATTTCCTAAGTGGAAATGGAAATATATCTCCATAGATTTTATTTTAAGTTTACCGGTGACTAGTAAAAGAAACAATGTGATTTGGGTGATTGTCGACCGTTTAACTAAATCAGTACATTTTATTCCTTTCATGAAGGGCATGAAGTTCAATGAGATGGCTGATATCTTCATCAAGGAAATCACGAGATTACATGGCACACCAGTCTCTATAGTTTCTGACAAAGATAGTGGATTTGTGTCTTCGTTTTGGCAAGCATTTCAGAAATCTATGGGCACACAACTCAGTTTTAATACTGCTTATCATCCCTGGACTGGCGTACAATTTGAGAGTACAACTCAAAGGTTGAAAGATATGCTTCGAGCCAGTTAGGAATATAAATGGGTACCCGATTCTCCGATTATCCGGAGGTTCCGACCCATTAAAAACCGGGTCTGAGTCCTTATTTAGGCCCTAATAAGTAAATGGGTTCGGGTCCAGTTCAACCTTGGTTCGGACCCGTGGACCTGAGACCTGACATATTACCTTAATTTTTGAAAATCTCTCCTAAAAATCATGTTTTTTTAATATCATTCTCTCTCTAAACCCAGACCTGGATCCAGACTCGTCCCATATATGGTTCTGGTTCTAGTTCCAGAGCTAAGAAATCGGTGCCGAAACGGTTCCGGATCCGGATCCGGTTCCACCTTCCCCTTAACGGTTCCGGGTCCAACATAGACCCGAATTGGAACCGACTCATTTACAACCCTATGGCCAGTGTTGTTGACTTTGGCGGTCAGTGGGACAAGTATTTGACTTTGTGCGAATTTGCATATAATAACAATTACCATTCAGCTATTGATATGGCTCCATTTGAAGCACTATACGGCCGTCGATGCAGGAGTCCCATTTGTTGGGAAGAAGTTGGCATACGGAGTTTTCATGGACCCACGATTATCGCAGAAACGGAAGAAAAGGTCCAAAAGGTTAAAGAAACACTAAAGATTGCTCAATTAAGGCAAAACAGCTATGCAGATAATAAAAGAAGGAAATTGGAATTTCAGATTGGTGATTGGGTATTTTTGAAGACAACTCCTATGAAAGGCACAATTCGGTATGGACAAAAAGGCAAACTTTCATTGAGATATGTGGGACCGTTTGAAATCAAAAGCTGGATCGGTGACGTAGCTTACAGGTTGAAGCTTCCTCCCAAATTCTTATGAGTACACGATGTGTTCCATGTATCCATGCTTCGCAAATATGTGAGAGATCCATCATATGTGATTCGTTATGATGATGTTCAGATTCAACCTGATGCAAAATACATTGAGCATCCGCTCCGTATCATTGATGCAAAAGAACAAGTCTTACGGACAAGGACTATACGATGGGTTAAATTGATTTGGGATCATCATGGACCTGAGGAAGTCACGTGGGAACTTGAAGATCAAGTGGCTCGAAAATACCCGGACTTATTCACCTAGGTATGTTTCATTCGGAGGACCGAATGATTTCGAAAGTGGGGAGAAATGTTACACCCCAAACCCACTTAATCTTGTTTATTCCCAATTAATCATGTTTTATATAAATTAAATATACTTAGATACTAATTAAGTTATTTAGCGTAAATTCGTCTTATATCAGTCTTTTGGTTAGACCTTGAGTCTTGGGTAGGTACTTTAGACCCGATCCAACCCATTTAGGCAAAGCTAGGGACTTTTTTGTAAATTGGGATTTTTGCATTTTGCATCATATGCACATCATTTTGATATCATCGTGTGCATCTCGTTGAGCACGTCATTTTTCATATTGAACACTTTCTCATTAGACCTCAAATTAATCAAGTAGGCTTGCATTCGACTCAAAATGAAATAATGAGAAAGAACTTGGGTTTTCTTATAAAGTTTTGAAACTATTCACTTAAACAACTTTTTTCCCCATTCCCACCAATCTGCTCATACTGGTTGTAGAGAGGAACCCTTCTTCCTATTTCTTCTTTCCATTTTTTTTTTCTCTCTTCCATAATCATCCAACGAAGTCATTGCATGTGAGATTAAACACTAGAATTAGCTTCCCATTCTCTTCATGTACCTTCTCTAGCTTTTGTTTGGCAAGAATCTCCTTATCAACTCCTCCATTGCTATAAAAGGTAAGAACCTTAGTTTCATTCCAAAACTTTGAGCTGAAATGGAGTCTAGGGAACTCTTTCTGAACATGCATGCATCCTTATTTTGGAATTTGGGCATGTCTTTGAATGATAGGATTTAATATTGGGGTTTTTCACTTGTTTGGGCTCAAGAAGAAGATAAAGTATAGGAAGCTTGGATTAAAGGCAAGTATAAGCTTTAATCTTCTATACATGTGTAGTATGTCATTAATTCCAATTTTAGATTTAATTACTCTTGTGGATTGTTGCCTCTTTAATCTTAGATTAAACCTATAATGTAAATGGGATCTTTTAATGGCTTTCTTTGAAGTGGGATGGATTGAATGAGATTACATATGTAAAATGAGAGTAAAGAAGTTCATATTTGTAAGAGAATGAGTTTTAAAAATAAAATAAAACGTCCTTAAAACCACCATTTCTCATGCCCAAAGAGCTGTGCAATCATTTGAGATGAAAGAACCTCTCTCTCTCATTTCTTCTTTTCCATTTCTTCATTCTCTCTTCTCAATCCATCCAAGAGAGGATTGCATGTGAGTTTGGGAGTGAAATCTTGCTTCTCCACCTCTTACTACACCTTTCCATTCCATTAAATTGACAAGAACTCCAAGCCCAAATCTGATCTCATTAGAATTGGTTGATTTGTGATGCACATGACCAAATGAGTACATGTGGGTTCCAATTACTTACAGTGATGTGGCTGTAGTTGGGATTTAGCTAAGTTGCGGTAGTGGAGAGAACCACAAAATGGGGGAAAATAACCCATAAACTGAACTAGAAATTCCAGAACTTCTGACCAAAGTTCTACCTACTGTAATCTAGGAGGGACCTAATAGGGCCTCTCCTTGTGGTACCCTTCACTACTATGGACCACTGGGAATTACTTGATCACGAAGGACCTTTTTGAGGCAAGGATCCTTATATGATTATTTGCCCTTTCATCGCTACACTAACATTATTTAGTTATGGTAATTCAATGTACCTTGAATGTACATTGTAGCACCAATTAGAGGATAGCAATACATTGAATTCTATGATTCTTATAATATAACAGATAGAGATGAGAGGCGAATACTTAGGGCCCGTTTCTTTACTAGAATTCATAGAATTCATGTCTGGTGGTTGTCTAGGAATTTCAAATGCTGGTAATTGAAATACTGCCAAATTCTGGAATTCTAAATTCATTGTTTCATTCATGGCCTGAATTCTTGCCTGAGCTCTCGGAATGCCATCGTCCCTCTCCAAGAATTCCAGTGCCTAGTAAGATTTCCAAATCCTCCTTGTTAAAATGGTTTTTCAAATGCTGAGTTTTTTGGGATTTCAAATGCGTGGAATTTCAAATGCCCAAGAATTCTAGTAATGAAACACAGAATTCCTAACATGAATTCTAATTTCCTGACAGCCTAAATTCCTGTTAGGAATTCTAATAAAGAAACGGGGCCTTAGATTAGCTTGTTTAGTAAATTTCCTTGATTCCTCAAATTTCAGTGCATATACATCTTGTTTTAATATATTCATGACTGCATACACTAAATTAGTGTACATATACATAGACTGTATTTCCTAATTTAATTGTCATTCTATTGTTATTCGTACTGTTCATTTGAGAAGTCTTGAGTAGAATTGTGAATATACATGTATGAAATGAATTGTATCGTATGAAATTATCAGTGTGATCTACTCAAGTTCAGTTTGCTTATTGATTTGAATGAGTCATTTGAGAAGTCTTGAGTAGAATTGTGAATATACATGTATGAAATGAATTGTATCGTATGAAATTATCAGTGTGATCTACTCAAGTTCAGTTTGCTTATTGATTTGAATGAGTCGGTACTACTTAACTTCAACCGGAGATACCCGATGGGGTTAACTCTTGGTTTAAATTTGTGAACGCCGCTGCGCAGTAGACAGTGTGGAGCACTGGAACTCTAGAACTCGAGTAACCAGTTGAACCTTTGGCCGGGTTACTGATGACATCCCAAAATGCGTGCTCTCTTTGAGAGGATTTAGCTAATGTGGTTACCAACTAGAATGTATAAGTTTCCATTATTATTGATTCTTTAAGCATTATTTAAATTTGGATGCACAATTGCCTAGTCTACCTTTATATGATCTTTTTCAATCTTTTGTCATCAATTCTGAAATTTGATACAGGATGTGTAAATGGCTTAATACTTTTACTCAGCTGAATCGTTGTATTCATTAGTTATCCTTGGTGTTACAGACGCAGATCCTGCCCCCGGTCTTGAGGAGACCGCAAAGGGAGAGGAGGAGGCCGTCGAGGAACCTCCAAGGATAGAATAATGGACTGCTGAGGGAGCTATCTAGCTTGTGTTTTCAGAGAGCATATGCATCACCTTTTGGCTTATTAGAATACTTTTGGTGTAGATAAACAAATTGAACTTACTTTTGGTATTTGTTGTGTATAAATATTTTTGTATTAAAGAGGTGGAGTATATTTTGAATCTCTACTTCTTATTAGTAAATGAGATCATCTTTTGTTTATTGAACCTGAATGTTTGGACAGCTCATGATATGATACCCTTATATGTTTTGATTAATGCTTTGGCTGATAAATGTAAAAAGACAGGTGTCTGTGAGCACGTCTCACACTTGCAAAGTGGATGTTTTCTCCTTCGTTAGTCACACTTGACCCAAAATAGGTGTAATAAGCACGGGAGTACGCGTGGCACACCTCGGGAATTACCTTTGGCTAGGTAATTTCGAGACCAGGATGTGACAAAATGCACCTTAAATCTTAAAAAGACCATAGAGCACGATATCATAAGATGTTCGACTTCCTATGAATATAGCAAGATATGGGCAAGTTCATCAAAAAAAGAAAAGATTTCTATATCAAAGCACTCTACGTCAAAGTTTGGTGTTTCTACATTGTAAGGTTGTTTTAAGAATTAAAGTATATGTTTGTAAAAAAAAAAACCTTTATAGAAATGTTGTTCTTTTTAAATTTATACATGTAAAAATGGAAATCTATAGGAGGTATGGAACATCTGCCTTGCAAAACTAAATTTTGGCTTTAAATGGGTGATACAAGCATCACTTGATAATCATAAACACGATAATTAAAAGAATGGGCCGAACACTGTTATTGATTATTTCTATGCTAATACATTTGCTTGGGCAACAACTTATATAATAACTGACGATATACTGCAGGCAACTATGCAAATATGTGGCAGATCCAAGATTTCTTGAAATAAGCAATAGTCAACTAGTAATTCTTTTTATTAACAAATGGGTCATATTTAAATTTAAGATTTCAAGTCATTGAAATCAGGGGCAGACCTAGGGGGTGCCCCCCACCCCCCCCCCCCCCCCCCCCCCGACACTTCATAAGCTCCTCTAAGAAGCTTGTTTTGGCCCTTCAATGGTGTGGCCATTCATTAATGGATGCCCCCCCCCCCCCCCCCGACACTTCATAAGCTCCTCTAAGAAGCTTGTTTTGGCCCTTCCATGGTGTGGCCATTCATTAATGGATGCCCCCACCCCCACCCTTGTTTATGGCTCTTTTAACAATGATCGACTCTTAGAAAAAAAGGATATAAAAAAAATTGCTGATTTTAAGAAAAATTTGAAATGAAAAGAAAGGAAAGGAAATGAGAAAAGAAGAACAAATAAACAAGGCTTAATGGAGTTGGGGAAGGGATTTTTTTATTACGGTCCAAGAGATGAAGAGGAGAAAGCACATCTTGCAAAAGCTTTAAATTTTTATTTATTTATTTATTTTTTTGTGCAAGCGACGTTTCAACGGAAAAGGGTTAAAACTGAAGCTTTCTTCTTATTATTTGGTACCGCGGCGAAAATGAAGGAATTTCGGGATTTTACATTATCTTTTCTTACGAGAGAGGTTCCGAAAATCCCATCTACCCCGTCGGAAACCAAAGCTACATAACAGGAGATCAATGGCTTTGCACAGAGAAGTTTGCCGTGAAATGAGGAGGAGACAAGGCACCAGTATGCATTTGGTGCAGCGACGACATGTCCCAATTTTCCACTCCATTTGTGCTTTAATTCCACGATGGCGTGGACCCGCGCTTCCCACCTAGGGTGGTAGGAAATCGATTCTGCGGACCGTTTCCTCTTCTACGGCCTTTACCCAACAAACCTTAAGGCATCAATAAAGAATAAGAATGACAAATTCACTTTCTTTTTTATACATTACAATTTTGTTTATAGTCTATTTTTTCTTTGCCCGCCCCACCCCCCCCCCCCCCCCCCCCCCCCCAATCCTAAATGAGATTCCTAGTTCCGCCCCTGATTGATATGATGGGCCAGCTGCATACCAAAAAGCAACTTGCAATCTAGATCATATTAGATTATGGCATTTTTGTGAATCAAGATTTCAACTAATGGAGGAATTGAATCTTGAACAATATAATGTAGATCATTTAAGATTGCAATCCTAAGAGCACGAGTCATAAGTCACGATCTAAAGGCTATAACTTAGATCACGATTTGTGAGGTAATACTACTTCATTTGAATGAGTCGCTAAAATATAGATAGCTTAGGAGAAGATCCTAATTAGTCCAAATTAATGGTGACATCACTTGGCTAGAATCATCGAACCAAGTATGCTTACACTCTTCAGGTGGGCCCACAAATTGAATAATCTAGATTGATGTTTAGAAGTTGACAACTTACACCATTCAAAATGCACAACTCACGTCTGCTCATCAACAAATTGAAGAATTTCTATTGATGTATAGATATGCAATTTACACTCATATAAAAATGCACAAGTGTATGAACCAAGTTAGAAGATCCAAATGGATATGGAAACCAAGTTCTCAAATCTTTAGTGACAACCAAGATAGCAAATATGATATTAGAAAAAGGTGGAGAGAATATCTCAAGGAGCTTTTACATGAAGATTTTTTAGAAGGCATCAAAAAAAGAAATTATACTTAATGCATAATCAGAATAAGTTATTGGCATTTGATATGGATGTGAGGGCCATCACCTTAGATCTCATAATAAGGTGAGAGCATCTCTCATAGGCGTATCTCCCGATTAGATTAATAAAAGTAAAGAAGCATTTGAACAAATGAAGATGACTTTCCAATAGAGGCTCAGAGATGTCTAGGATAAATTAGGTGAATTTGGTTAACTAGGCTTTTCAATAAAGAAAGAAAATATTAGTTGAATGAAGAAGTAATATTGTAGTACCTATATTATATGCAAGAATAAAAGAGAGATACAAATATGTATCAACTATCATAAGATTAAACTTATGAATTACACCATGAAACTATGAGAAAGAGTAATGAAGTAAAGACTTAGACACAAGTACAAATTAACTAAAAAACCATTTTGGTTTCATATAAGGGATGTAATCAATTATGGAAGCTATATTCTCATTTAGGCAATTAATGAAGAATACCAAGAGAACTAGTCTTCATTAATCTAGAAAAAGCATGTGATAGGTACCTAGAGATTTAATTTGATGAGATTTAGATAAAAGGAGTGTCGCAAAAGGTATATTGAAATCATTAGATTGGTATGAGGGAGTGATAACGAGTATGAGAACTACCTAGAGAGAAATATGTGAGTTTTTAGTAATCATAGATTTTATTAGGGGTCAAACTTAAGCATTTTATCTTTTTACACTAATTATAAACTATTTAACTACTCATGTTTAAAGGGTACCTTAGTTTATGTTGTTTGCAAATGACACAATGTCGATGATGCATCGATAAATGACATGAATGTAAAACTTATGAGATGCGAGAGGCTTTATAAACTAATGACTTTAAAGGTACCTTGGTTTATATTATTCAACTATCATTGAACCACCCCAACCTATTATTCTTATTCCTAAAAGGTTGTATGGATACCACTATACTTTGTGGCAAAAAAAAAAAAAAAAAAAGGTGAACTCTCATTTCTCCTTAAGTCACAATAATCACATTAGCAATAAGAGTTATTATTTACAATCTCAAATTAAATATCAAAGACCCACCAAATGAATATCCTACACATCTTACTTTGACCTAAATGTGATCTACTGTAAGAAACCTAATTATCCAACCATAATTTGTCTCCATATACATGGGACCCATCGATTCCAACTCATCCACCATTCTATAGAACCTAGTATTTACATATTTCACCAATGGGTCCCATATGTAGATAGATTAGTTAAATCTAAGCCTAGGATCATTATGTTACTTATATCATCTCATAATGATTATATTTTGCATGTGGGCCACCTTGAAACTTGATTTGATTGGCAATAAAAAAGGCATTTTTTTATAACTCAAGAGTCATTTTCTCATGCAAGTAAATTATGCATAATCTATTAGTGAACAATTAACTAAATATACTTTAAAGTTTTAAAATATAAGCATTTAACTAAAATATAAGTAGTTGAGACTGGAGCTATATATATAAATATCTTTCTAATTAATTGTGTTATAATATAAATTTGTATTTTGATGAATACACACATGAATTTATCATTCAATAGCTTTAGGTACATCTTAACTAATATTTACTTTAACGTTTGATTTGCATGTGACTTATTCTGTGCATTGCACCAACCTTATGCTAGTAAAAAAAACAAAGAGTAATAAGAAAGAATTTCAAATTAAAGCAACTTGGTTTTTAAGAGAGAAATAAAATACTTGGAAGATGAATCAAGAGGATTTTACGGAAAAATTCACAGTAGATGTCCATTGCATAAAAATATACCTCGTAGTTGGGGCCTTACGAAATGGTTCCTTCATCCTACATTCATTTTTTCTTCTTACTTTAACTGGAGCGACGCTAGCGTCATTCATCTCCTTTCTTATGAGAGGTTTCGGGGCCAAGGTGGACCCCTCATCATCTCTTCCTCATCCGTCTCCCAATTGTAATTGCATCTGCATCTGACGACATGGCCACATCTAGAAAGCTAAAGAGCTTTGAGCGTGACACTAGGCATACTTGTCAAAGGCAAAGAAGAAGAGAGGATAAATGAGTCAAAGCCCCTCCCAAGGCATCCATGCCCTC
This sequence comes from Umbellularia californica, assembly GCA_028538565.1. NCBI lineage: Eukaryota > Viridiplantae > Streptophyta > Magnoliopsida > Laurales > Lauraceae > Umbellularia > Umbellularia californica. The sequence goes on along the minus strand of JAPQWN010000003.1, from coordinate 37,023,074 downwards.
ATTGTTGCTGGTGACCGTGACGAAGTCGAGTGAATCGTGGTCATGGCAGTAGTCAACGATGCTTTACAATTGGTCCCGCGAGGCATCCCTCTTCCCCCACTATGACGAAGACCTTGACTTGAAAGTCCGAGCCAAGCCAAGGCTGTGCTCTAGAGGAGGAGGGTCTTGATCCTCTCAAGTCACGACACCGCCCTGCCTTGCAACGATTCATGGAAGCAAGCAAGGGTATTTACTGTAGCCATGGAGGTCTTTGACGAGATGAACTCCCTTGGGGTTTATTATAGCCTCCACACAGGCAGAGCATAGAGAGCATAGAGGACCTTTTTCTACAATATGCAACATGCAGTAATCCAAACATTTTAGCGTCGCCCCCATCAAAGGCGAGCAATGCTAGCATCGCTCCTTTTAAAATCCCTCGATTGTAAGGCCCCAACTATGGGGAACTTTTTCGTCCAGTGGCCATTTATCGGGTATTTTCCCGTAAAATCCTCATGAATCAAAAGTCATCATGAATTTAAAAATTAGACCAACATGCTCATGGGTGAGTGGTGTTTGAACATTGGTATCACATATATGTTTTGAGTATTCAATTTGGTAGTATCACACCTAGTCCTAGTCCTACACCAAAATAAAAAAAGAAATAAAAAAGGTTAGAATTTGAGGATTTTACCATAAAACCCCCGACTCATTGTAGATAAAAATAATGGCTTAGAAAGTCTCCATGCACTGCAGTGGTCCTAGAGGCCTCATTTGGTTTAATTTTTTCCAATTTTCCTTGAGAGGTGATATCGACGCTTCTCTTGTCCTTTTACAATCGATCATATCCCATTTTTCTCATTTTCATCTTCCTCCTTTTCCTCACCTTCTCCATCAATCTCAACCCAACCGGTCCCATGCACTCCCCATCGATTGCAATGCTTCTTCTTCCACCTATTTTCACCTTTTAGCAAGCACGCAGAGATCCTGGTTGTCTTTTTCCTCTTCGTGACCCACAACTCGTTGGAGATCAATGAGGGTTTGTACAGAATTCGAAACCCAACTCTATTCCACTATTGTGATGTTTAATATGTGAGGTTTGGATTTGAGCTTGAGTTGGAGGAAAAGGAGCAGGAAGATGAAAAGACGAGCGGAGGAAGAAGGAAGATGAGGAGGAAGAAGAAAAATGAACTGGAACAATCATGGATGAGCGGGGATATCCCTGCTCATAAAAAGTGCATCGATCAGATGGGTGTGTTCATCCATTAGAAGAATTCTGTCATGAGTAGGGATATCGCCGCTCATCCCATATAAACTCCACATATTGAGTGGGGACATCCCCTCATGTAAAAGATTAAGCTCCCAGTTCATCCATTGGAAAAATCTATCATGAGCAGGGATATCGCCACTTATCACATATAAACATCACATTATGAGCGGGGATATCCCCGCTCACTCGCGATTATCCCCCTCATTTTTCTTCTTCTTCCCCATCCTCCCCTTTTCTTCCTATGCTTGTTTTTTCCATCTTCTGCCTCTTTCTTCCTCTAACTCCAACTCAAACCCAAACCTCACATATTAAACATCACAATAGTGGAATAGGATTGGGTTTTGAAATCTGCATAAACCTCCTTGATCTTCAACGAATTGTGGGCCACGAAGAGAAAGAAGACAACTAGGAAAAACCTCGTGCTTGCTAGGAAGTAAAAAAAGGTGGAAGAGGAAGCATTGCAATCGATGGGGGTTGAGATCGGAGAGAAATGAGGAAGATGTAAAATGGGGAAAATGAAATAAGAATTGGTTGTAAAAGGACAAGAGGAGCGAAGATATCCCCTCTTAAAGAAAACTGAAAAAATTAAACCAAATTAGGCCTCTAGGACTATTGCGGTGGATGAAGAGCCGGGCCCCTTTTTATCTTCAATAAGCCTAAACGTGTTTGGCAATTAACTAGTTAAAATGAATTCGGACAAAAAAAAAAAAGACTAGGGGTCATATTAGAAGTACACAATTTCAAGATTCCCTCACTTAAAAAAAAAAAAAAAAAAAAAAAAAACCACCCCCCTTTCTCCACTAAAATAGAAAAATGCTCCACTTTTCTATAAGGGTGCGTTTGTGCGGAGTGAGGAATCCGGCCTCAATGGAATCCTTGGTGCCCCATTTTCCTTGGTGTCAAAAGGCCATGGCAATACTAATCCATGGTATCATTTTCTACGCATTTGGTGCAGCAAAGAAAACAAGCCCGAATTCCGCATATGTGTTGTTTGGCGCAACAACAAATTCCTCGATGATTCCTATATATTGGTGTTTGGTGCAACATTTTGTTGGGTCTGAAAATAACTTCATGCTTACAAAAATGATTTAAATTTTATATAAAAGAATTTGTTATCTCCACACATGACAAACTGAGCTAGATTAATCAAATTCTGTGGGACCATAAAGAATAGCTTAAAAATTAATTGCGTTTAATTTTCTCCCTATAAAATTATGCTGATCCAGCGAACCCATTCCATGAAGCAACCCCACTCTATTAAGAAATTGGCCCAGTCCACAAACCCACCTTTGCAGCTGACCCAACCGTAATGCACATCAATAAAGATCATATACACCACAAAGGGATTTAAATCAGCTGGGGCTCATGTTCCAACCCAGAAAGAACGTGTTTCGATCCACACTAGGCAACATGCAGCAAGCAATGACTATTCATGATCTTTTTAAGTTAGCACACTACTATGACCACCCATTTTACAGAAATAGAAACTTTGATTGTCAGAAGTTTTTATAAAGAAAATGTGAAGGAAAGACAAAGTTGAGGGTGAGATGACAGTCATGCATGGGCACTACACCTGAAACAATAAGGTTTTTTTTTTTTCTTTTTTTTTTTGTAAGTTGTATTGATTAGTAAAAATCATGGCATGCGGTGAATGCAATCTCAATTTATAGCAACATCAAATAGAAAGGCCCACTCCTGAAGAGCAACAACAAATGGACAATTAAAAACTATGACTAAGTTAGACTTTGTGCTTGAATTGCAAAGTCAGTAGCAATAAGCTAGTTGTACACCAATTGACTGAGCCCAATTTTGGGTGGAAATCTTTCTGGGTATGAACAACCTTTCATCCCCTTATTTGGCAAGCATTTGATACATAACGCACAAAGATGCTAGCTTGGTATAATTGTGCTCGAGGCGAGGTAGAAAGGACTCAAGAGAATAGGTTGAATTTCATTGCACAAAGAGATCTAAGCATCGAAATGATTGATAGTTCAATTCAATCGTGATTGACAATTCCAATTGGATCAAAATTGCACATGATTGTACATGGTGGGTGAGGGGAGGGGATGGGCTTAGTTATCCCTATGAAACACTAGTATGTGTGAGACACATCGATACACACCCACAAGCATAGATGCACACACTCACCATGGCATACAACACAAATGAAAGCTAAACAAATAACCAACCAAAACAAGCATGATTCCACATACCTGTTACCAAGTATGCACCATCCATTGAAAAAACATGGTCCCATGCGCTGATGACCTATTGACATTATCCGAAATTCCGGAGATCAAGATGCATCACTCCATGAATTATCCCCCTTTGAACTCCAAACTATTTGTATAATTTTCCTCTACAATGGATACAATATACTCCAAATATCTCCTATTGGATGATGTTCCTCTACTGTGGATTGAGGACACTCCAAATATTTCCTATTGGATGATCCATCTTGTGGAGTTTGCCTGGTTAATGTTACACTTTGTCTACATTCATCTATTAAACAGCCACTAAACCATCCATTAAACAGCCACCAAACTGATAAGTGAGGACATCCAAGATGAACATTTTATGGTATGGCACATCACAAGATGCACTCATCTGGTTAATATCTTAGATTATTGGGAGGTGGGATGGACCCAAATTGTTGGTGGTGAAGCAAAAAATAATTTTAAAAATAAAAGAAAAAAGAAGGGAAAAACAGGACTGAGCATCCTATAATATCATGATGAGAGAGAGGTGCGAGTTCAAAGATTTACCTATCAATGTTCTCTCTAAAGGTGACTCCATTGACATTCCAAATCTTAACAGTGTGGTCAGTTGATGCAATTGCCAGATACACCTATAGGTATTTCCATTTGGAAGCCACATACAGATAAAAGATGGAAACACAAAGCACAAGGGGCAAAATAATTAAATAAATTCTTTCGTTAAAAATCAGTTGAAGGAATTCTATGCAGAAAGAACATCATGAAACCAGTCAAACCTTTGTGGTTTGCAGAACTCAGGGGACACATACATTTTAGGATATACCCATTGTGTGCTTGTAGTATGTGCATTGGTTCAAAATTGGTCATTGAGTGGAAGAGCATTTTAATTTGCATGAAAAAAGAACTAGTGAGTAGTGACAGCATGGAAACAGGACTCATGGAAATAAAGGAGAAGAGCTCCTAGGGCTCAAGGTTTAGGTTATGGTATTTCTCACTTTTGAACCCATAAATCATCATAAAATGCACAAGATCCAAGCAGGTCATCCAAAAGCCCTACATTGGATCAGCCATAGCCCAAAAGTTACATCAATTGGATAATACTTGCCACTCCATTGGAGATAACTAAATATAATTGTTGGCCCAGGTTCCACTAAGTGCCCATCATTTACCTGGGAAAACCTTCCTCTGCAAAAGGTAGAAGTTGAGGGAGGAAAGAGCTTGAGCTTATAGTTTTCCTTTCACTTATTAGAACTTCATTCAGCTATTCCCAAAAGACAATATGTGCTATGTTTCCTTCTTTAAATATACCACCACATTAACAAAAGAATAACAATAATAAAAATTGAGACATTATGAAAATGTAACAATCATTCCATTACAGAAGTCTTACAAGTGTAGCATAACTATAGTAAGTACTATATATTCCATTCCATTCCACAATACAAACAACCTTTCCCATAAAACTATTACATTCAAAATGTGCATGACCTGTATATAATATAAACTTGAAACACTTCATTTCTTCCTCAATGCCAAATTTCAGTCTAGATTTGATGCATTCAGAATCTGTCACAACAAAGAAATTCATAATTCGGATTTTGTATACAACATAAAGATTTATAAATAAATTTAATTTCGTGTTTTTAAAATAATGGCCAACCTTCTCATAATAAATAATGAATAACTGACATGAAATTGGATTGCTGGATAGATTATTAAATTACATATGTCACATTTACTAAAGTTAAGTTATAACCTGTTTTACAATAAGGTGTCAGGTATTAACAGGTCTTGAGAGTATTTTTCCATATTCTCTTTACTCATGAGTAAAGGGTCATGATAAGAAATCAATGGTAAGGAATTGTGGAAGCTTACTTTGGGAGCTATAAGGTACATAATTGAGGTCCAACAGTCAGAATAACAAGCAGAACAACATTGCTATGGTTCAAATCAGGAACTTTAGCTCCTTCACACAGATTTGCACTTCAATTTCTCCTGTAGAATCAGTTCATGCATATTATAAGAAGTTATGAGGTTTAAATACTGTATACAAGACTTTGATTTATTAATGAAATCAAGCACAGATTTTATAAATAAATGAAAAGAAGTAAAATAAATGGAGATTCAAAAATTAATCTGCGCAAAACTGAAACACAACGATTGAAGTATACTTCCAATGTCCCTATAGTTGCCAAAAAAGTAGAAGATGGAGAAACGAGTAGTTGTCTCTCTTGAAAGTTGTTCTAGGAATTGCTGCATTGAACCTGTCAAGGAATTGTATGATCATCACATTTTCATGGGTTTAAATGAAAGAATAAACTATTAAAGAGGTGACCTTCATAAACAACAATATAGAATTGAGAGCATTAGAAAAACATACAGTTGAAAGATACAAACTAGCAACATACAATGTGCAAAAAATTTTCATTATCCTAGACAATTGTTAACACATATAGCTGAGCAAAAGTATTCATATAAACATTCCTCAAGAGAATCTGAAATCACAAGGATAGAGGCAATACCAATGTAGCGAATTCAACCGTAAAATTATGTTTCTCTTAACCTATATACTTTCAAAATATGATAATACCATTATAGCCTCTCCTTTCAATCCAAAATTTTAATACATAACAAAGAGGCACTACAACCACAAATACCAAAATTAGTCAAAGACCAAGAATAATAGTACTTACAATGTATAATAATAATAAATAAATGAGTAAAGCATAATACAGAAAATCCAAGGATAGAAGCAAACCTCAAAACAATTGTTAACCAGTTATCTTTCATCCCACATTTGTTGTGCGATATTATCACGCAAGTTGGCTGCAAACTGATCCTTATCCAAATTACTTGCATATGGTGTAGCAAGCGTTTCACCATCTATTCCATGCAATTCTCCATCATCATAGATTAAACTCTCATCCATATTCTCCCCGAACAACTCATCCACGCCATCCCACTTACGTATAAAACTGTGAAGCACACATGTTGCAACCACTATCTTTGCTTGTGTCTTCAATAGATAATGTGAACCAACTTTAAGGATGGGAAACCGTGACTTCAACACTGCGAAGGTACGCTCAACCACATTACGTAATTTTGAATGTCGCAAATTATAAAGTTCTTTTGGTGTTCTAGGTGCATTTGTAGAGTACTCTTTCAAATGATATCGTACAGCACGATAGGGAGCAAGGAAACCACGTGCATTTGCATAACCAGCGTCAACGAGATAGTACTTTCCTACAAAATAAATTTATAAATGATCAAAACTCATAATGGACTCGAAGATATAGAAAAGTGTGTAAATACAAAACAAATGATTATAATTGATTAACAATGCATTACCTACTGGAACTTTCAATCTATTGTGTGGCCTTTTATGTATTGCATCTTGTAAAATTCTCGAATCAGAAGCAGAACCTTCCCAACTAGCCAATACATAATTAAACCATATGTCAAATGATACAGCACACATTACATTTTGTGAAATCCACCCTTTCCTGTTGTGATAACGAACCTGATCGTCCATGCGTACAATAGCAAGAACATGTGTCCCATCTATCGCTCCAACACAATCCTAGCATAAACAAGTTAGTTAAAATAAATTTTGCTGAAGTACATAACAAATTAGTTAAAACAAATTCATCACAAAGTACCTTGAAGTAAGGATAGTATATGGACTTCGAACTGATTTCGAGTGGAGTATCTTGAGTTAGTGGGGTAATATAATGTTTACTAAGCATGACAATAACATTGAGAACCTTATTGAAGTATCTACTTATGGTTTCCCCAGAATGTTGGAAACGATTTTGCATCACATGATTGCGCACATTGTGACCTACGGTATATAGAAAAATTGCTACTTGCTCCTCAACGCTGACATTTTGTGAATCACATAACAAATGTCGACCTCTCAATTCATCACAAAGTCGTAACCAACAACTAGTATTCATTCTCAATAGATCAAAGGATACTCGTTCATGCCCAATTATCATTTCATTCACAAAACCATTACCCGACAAACTAGATTCATGGACCCTATTTCTAATGCCATAAGAATAATAATATCCAATGACACATATCAAGGCCACGGATTGTGCACAAAAGATAAAGAACTCCATGTCATCTTCATTAGTTAAAGCATTATCCATGGTAACAAAATGAAACAACTCTGCAAAAATAAACTATTATCCATCATCAACAATAAAATAAAAGCATGGTGCATAACTAGAGTTATCCTAAGCAGTATAGATAGCATATGATTAGTTATAAAGTCTTCATAAAAGTATTACAACCCAAAATCAGTTCAAAATATAAGTGAGTCTTAGATATCATCATCACAGTTTCAACAAAATGTTAGTCACAATATAATGTGATCGTCATCATTCTTGTCTGAGCTCCGCCAACAACCATCCCTTACGAGACAAGGGACCCAATGCCATGAATGTCTCCCGTTTAGCCCCAATCTCAAGGATTCGCAACACCTTGTAATAAATAGAATCATCCAATTCAAGCTCATCCAGTGCCTCAACACACTTCAACATAGGCTGATGCTCGCCTAAGCGTTTGTTGGCATATTTAGTAATTGCACTTGCAATGGTTTCAACGGCACCTATTAATGCTAGTCCTATGTTTGAACGATTCTTTGCCAAGTGACGAGAGGTTGAGGGGGTGACGGTATTAGTTCGAGTTCGCTTGTTACCCATGGAGAAATCATCATCAAGAAGTTCCGTGTCTCTTTCAATCATGGGTTCCTCGTGATCCCTTGCATCCTCATTATCAATCACGAGATTAGGGTCATTAGCCGCAAAACTTTCCCTCCCATCAGCGACGCTGTCTCCAAAAATCTCACCCAATATATAGTAATCTGGTAATATTCTAGTCCGATAAGATGCAACATCTAGATGTGCCTGCAACAATATTAGTTTTAAATCTCATTTATATAAGATTATGTAATATAATATATAAACTAATGCAATTAAATTTGAGCTTACCGCTAGATAATCGTCCCACACAGGACCCTCTGCTGTCACCATTTTTCGAGTCTCGCACCACCCAAACCCACTTAAATTTAATAAGGTCTTCATCACAGCATACGTTTTTTTCAATGTCTTGAAACGATTTTTAAGTTTATCTTTACTAAAACTTGCACCATAAATCTTCATCATTTCCTTTGTGACTTCATTCCAACCTTCCGTAGTGTAGCCACCTTTTATGGATCGACCTGCCTTGGATTGTTCTACCATTATTTGTAAGAGGATTTCATCATGGACAAATGTCCACTTCATATTCCGTTTCTCTTTGTCCCCACCTTGTGACACCGATCTATTACATTCATTTCCATTTTGACCATCCATCCCTACAAAAACCATTCTCATTATTGTTTCTCGTCATTCCATCCAAAAGCGTAACTCAAATGACAATTTCGTATCAAAGAATAATACGATTTATGTGAAAAAAATGATAACCATGTATATGTAGGACGATGTTGAATTATTATCTTAAACTAATGAAGATATGAGGCTGCAACAACCAAACATATTATTTCATGTTTACCTTTAGGAAATAATAGTTCTTGCTTATAATTTGATTTGCTTGGCTATGATCAAAGTAGTATTATATATATTTTGGATTAAAGGGGAGGCTCTCTCATCAAGTTAGTTGAGTGTAATGTGAAGGCTATTTAAATTTCAAAAAAGAGAGGATTATAACTCTCAACTATTTCATTTATTAAAATTATATGTCTACAAGAATTCTCAACTGAATTGTATTCTCCAAAGTCTAGACTAATCAGAATAATAATAATGATACCATGAAGTATGCAATTGCCATAAATATGGCTAACAAGTTTAGAATCATCAATTTCACAATTTAGATTGCTTTAAACAAAATCATAGAAAAAGTTAAGATTCAAATATCCAGAAGATATATGTATATTGAGCAGCCACAAGACACAAGGAAATCTTCATGATGTTTTTACACAAGAAATAGGTGAAAAAAATAAGAATGAGACTGTCATCATAATGGTCAAAATCCATTGCTTAACATACAAAGAGGCACCAAAACTAATACAATTTTCATGATGAGCAATAATATTAAGAACACATTATGGCTTATAAAATGCTGATAGTCTCATGCAATTAATATATTATAAAATGAATATTAACACAAACACTTCCCAAACCGTAACACAAAAAAGGATGCCAACATATGATGTTATCCCCAACCTCTAGGTCAGTCATAAACATGACTTTGTCTAATGAGGCCATCCTAAAGTTAAAAAAAAAAAATTTTAATGAAAAGGATGAAGAGGAAACTATGTCATTCCACATATTTTCAAGTTCTTCTGGTCTCATTGAGCCATTGCTCTGAAAAAGATGAACCAGGTCTCATTGAGCCATTGCTCTAAAATCCTGAGTCTGACAATATTTTCGGATTCTTCAACTGGTATCTGGTTCATCTCATAAGCTCTACAAATCTTCCTTTGGCTCATGCTATGCCCTGCTGGGTGTCTCTTCTTCTTTCTTTTTTTTTTCTTTTTTAAATTTCAGTTCTACTACTCAATTTAGGGAATATGTTTTGGTTGGCCATCTTGGCCAAAACACCTGTACTAACGACACGATGGTGTTGCATAGCACTTTGTTTCAGTTTTAATAAAATTCCCTCACAAAAAAAAAAAAAAAAAAAAAAAAACAGAGAGAACCAGATTTCATAGGGTATTGGGAAATCTGAAAAATGAGACCCATATTTCATAGCGTTTTGGGAGATCTAAAGAAGACCCTATGAACTAGGTCTTACAAATCTCATGGTTTCCAGAAATCTGAAAATCAGTTCTGGAAAATCTCCTTTGTACTAGAACTCCCACAAAATCTTCTGAAAAACCTCACAAATGTAGGGTTCTGGAAAGATTGAAACTATTGGGTCTCATTAAGTCAGAAACAAGAGGGAAGAGGTGTTAGAAATCCTACCCATCTCACGGTTCTGAAAATAGAAATCTCATATGATTCTAAAAAATATCACAAATCTGAGTTTCATTCAGTCGGAGATGATGAATAAGTCCTTTGACGTAGAGAGCCTACCAAGGCCCTTTGTGTAAGAGGACATAGACGATGATGAAGAAATAAAGGGGAAGAACCATACCTGACTTGAAGATGAGATCAAAGGAGGAAGCTTTAGAACGAGATCGATGGAGAGGACACTTCAGAACTAGTTGGTCGAAGAAAATTTGCATTTTCCATCAGAAGAAATGACCTTTTATATAAGCGCTTCATCTTGCACGGAAAGACCTTTTTAATGGAGATAGATGAGATTTTCGGATCCCCTCTGTCACGGAAAAGAAATTGAGATTCACGAACGATTTTCCGGCGAAAATCCCGCACTGAACACTGCTGCCATGTTTCATCGAGGAAGGACGTTATGTTTTCTATGGAAAACTCCCGTACAAACAGGCCCTAAAGAAGTTAAAAAGAAAAATTTCATACCTAACAATTAAAAATAAAAAACCATCATAATCATTTATATTTTATTCTCTCTTAATTTTGTACTTCACCTCGCGTTACTTTAATTCACCGTACATCCAAACATGCCTCGTGAATTTTTCAGTAAAATCCTCTTAAAATTTACAAAGCGAAAAAATTGAGTGGACTATTGTGCGCGCTCCGGAGGTGTACCTGACAGCTATGGTTATGTGTTGATTCCTACCGACAAGCGCTCTCTGTCTATGATTTTGGTGTGGAAGAGAGAGAGAGAGATGTGAAAGTCCCAAAAGAGTTTACTCGCATTTTGCCCGCCCAATTCCTTATTTGAAACTCTACTCTTCTTCTTTTTGTCGCTTCACTTGTCGTCGCTTTTACTCACCAGTCACCTACTCTTCTCCCACCAAACCTCTCTCTCTTTCACATCTTTTGCTCCTTCTCAAAACACTCTTCAGAAGAAAAACCCTAACCCTAGAAATCACCACATTCTTCTTCTTCTTCTTATCTTCTCTTCCCTGCTCGGATCGATCTCTCATGGCTGCTACCGACTCTGCTCCATCGACTCCTCCTCCCGTCGCCGCCCCTCCTCCTCTCTCCACCGTACGTTCTCCTCTCCTCAAAACCCTAGCTTCCCTATCCTCAAAGCTTCCATCTCGGTCTGCAATCTTTGCCCTTCTTTCATCTTCTTTTCCTGCTTTCTCCCTCTCTGATCTGTATCTGTTTTTTTTTTCTTCTTCTTTCATTTGTGTTTTCTTAGAAGAAGGAGAATCAGACACCGATAAGCTCAAAGATCACGGTATTTTGCGATATTTTAGCCCCTCTTTTCAAAATCTCCATTCTAATAGCATTTCGTTTTGTTTATTTGTTTGTGAAGGATCTCAATGAATCGAGGTCTGAGCTACTAACTCGGATTCAAGGATTGAAACTGGTAATCTTTGGAGTTTCCCCTCTTCTTCTTTTTTTTTTTCAAAATGTGTTAGACATGATATTCATGTTCTAATTCTGGTTGTGTGCTTTTTGCAGGATTTGCAGAATTGGAGGTCAAAATTGGACACCCAAGTTAAGGTCTACCGCGATGTAAGTGTTTGTGTTTTTGTTTTTCTAAGAGTTGTTGTTTGTTGTTATGTTAATTTTTGTAATGGGAGAATGTAATGATTCGAATTCTCGCCATGGAGACTCATGTAGAGTTTAGTTTCTACTGTACACAATGCAGGGCCAGTGGTGAGTGGATACTTATGCTTCTGAATCTTATGATTGTAGATCTCATAACATTACTGTTGACCTCTATGTGTAAGATATTCTTCACAACAGAGCCAGGCTAACCATTTGGAAGCATGTCTCCCTTCTTCTGGAGGGTTGCTGTTTTAATATCTTTCTAAACTAAAGCTCATAGTTTCATTGGGGTTTTTAATTAGTCCCTCTTCAAATGAGGGTAAATGAGTTGATAACACATGAATACCTTTTGCTGCCCGACAAAACCCTGTGTTCTATAGAGCATCTTGGAGGTTATTGGCATATATCCTTGGTGAGAATGACCTTTATATAACAATTAACAAATTTACAATTGTATAAATTGTGTTGTCTCCCACAGTCAAGCTTTGTTGCTTGCACCATATATAATTGTGAAGGTCGCCGACAAGAGCCTTTGCTTGTAGCACCATTGAAAGGTTATCATTGTGACAACAGCAATAATGAGGTTCCAGGCCCAAGTCTTGTTACCGATAAAACATTAAAGAAAAAGTATGAAGGTTATTTGACCTAACTAGGATCTCGACAGAAGGAACTTAGCATTGTCCTCTAGGAGCTTGTACTCTTCTTTACTTCCACTCTGCCATTAAACCCACTAACCTCATGCTCTATTTTTCCGAATTTTCCTTGAGTACTTCATAGAACAGTGTGCTTGAATCTAAATTATTGAAGAATAATTTTCAGTGCCTCTGCCCCACTCCCAACTAATAAGACTTAAGAATGTGGAAATATGAAATTGTGAGGATATGATTGTGTGTGATGAAAATACATAAAGGCAGGACACATTTCCGAGAAAAACTGAATTGATAAGCATGTTAAAGTGTGTGTCAGTTTTTGACAGAAAAGCGGAAGCCTTCCTATGTAGTTGTGCTTCTTCAGTTCAGTCTTCTCATTACATCTTAAAGATTGTACAGTATCAATAGGGGTGAGGCCCCCAACAGTCTAACTGCAGATATTGGACCACATAATATTTTGATTTTTCATACAATTAAATTCGCTTGAGGTATTATTTTATAAAAGTAAACATTTATAGTAGTGGACGTTGTGGTTATGGTCCGTTTAGGCATATTTTAGCGGATGTCACCAAATAGCATAGGATTCATGAATTAATTAGATACATCCTTTGGGTTCTAGTGACAACCTAAACCTTCATGGTATACTTTCCAAATAAATTTAAAAGTATCAAGTCAGTTTGATAAAGTGATATACTCTGAAGGGTAAGTGGGATGAGGGAAAAATGATTTTCTGTTTTAGCATTTGATGACCATTTGCTAGAATTCATGAAATAGCTAGATACATCCTTCGGATTTTAGTGACAACCTAGACATTCATGCTATACTTTTTATGATGAATTTACAATTATCAAGTCAGTACAGTATAAGTGTTATAAGTGTGATAGGAGAAAACTGCTTTTCTTTTTGTAGTTTTTGATGACCTTATGCTAGAATTCATTTTGAAAAATACGTCTTTATAATTACTCTCAATGTATTTATTTTACTTTCCTGCGTAGGAACTTTCGGAGCTGAAGAAGACACTGAATGTTGAAGTGGAACAACTCAGATCAGTAAGATTCATTGATGCCTTCTATTCATTACACTTCTTTGTATATATGTCTTTCTCCTAATGGAGTTGGCTCTAGGAATTTCAAGAACTGAGGACCACCCTTCAGCAGCAGCAAGAGGATGTCACAGCTAGCCTAAAGAACTTGGGGGTAATTAATTGGCCATCCTTCTATTGGGCCTACTGTTACCTTTTACATTAATTTAGTTTTATCCCTGGACAATTAATACAGGTTGCATGAGTAGTTCAAGAAACAACAGTGTTTACTTAGTTCCCACTTCCCATCTCCTAGAAAGTGTGATTTAGCTTGCATATATTGTGTTGGCCCTTTTCATGACTCTGCATTTGGCACTTAAAGATGCTTGTAACCCAGTTATGTGGTTATCATTTTTTATATCTAGGTATCACTAGTGACTGCCACTGTTTCACGATTATGAAACTTCTGTGTTTGATGGCTCACCACTGGTTTTCAAATTTGGTTACTGTTTCTTACTGGTTTGGTCCTATGAAAATTTGATTCTCTAGGAACTGCATTTTTGTGCTAATTTTATTTGTATTCCCACTCTTTGTTTTCAAGTTCCACTTCTCCAATGAACTGACAATATAAATTTCAAGCGGCATGTTATGCTTCACGCTACAATTACATCAACGTAGTGCTTTTTTCTTTTTTTGCTAAAATGGGATATCACATTTCTAAGTATCTGATTCTCATATCTTGTTCTCAGTATAAGAATTTTCTACTCAATGCAGTTGCAGGATGTGTCTGATGATGCAAAGGAAATTCAAAATCCCAAGATAGAGGAGCACACTGAAGATGTTCAGGCTCCTGCACCAGACAGTGGTAAGGATGAATAATTAATTTGCAGATTAAGGATTGTGTCCTCTAGAGCACAGCATGAGATATGATGTTTTAACTATGTTTCAACACTACTATTTCCGAGTTATCATTTTAGTCTGAGAATTAGTCCTTGAAGCAAATGTGTTAGAAATGATTTCGGGAAGCATGAACAAAGAATTTTGTACTAAGTAAAAATGTTGAGTGGGAAGTCGCGAGTCTTGATATTGACTCCAAAGTCATCTTGGTGACTTGGTTTCTGTACTTTCATGGGTGACTATTCTCTATTAGTTATCACATTGGTGTTTGAAAATCTATCATCAAACCAAATTGACTTTTGAAAGGATAAAACAAAAATTTGTACCAAGATAAGTATGTACTTAGTTAAGCTGGATTGTTGATGGTAAAGAGAGGGGAACACATAAATGTCAACATGCAATTGTATAATCAGAAAAGGATTTGTGATCCTCCCAGACTTGATCTTTTACAGTCATTTATCTATTTATCCTTGTGAGCAGATTTTATGACACCCCCACCCCAACACCAATACAGAAAATAAGAAAAAGAAGCTAAAAATGCCTATGAAAAACAAGAAATGTAGTTCTTTAACCTGTAAAATTATTTATGGTCTATACTAAATGGTCATACATAGTTAAAAGCATGCATAAGGAGTAGGGACCCTTGTACTTCCCAGTTCACACCTTGCCAATTCCATCTATCCAAGTAAAATGTCCTCTTTTGAATTAATTATATACTGCTACTGCTTCTGCAACTTGTCATGCTCGGCCTTTCTCATCCAATGACCTGGTTGGTAATGCAGTCTCAAACAAACAATGATCCTGCATGCCCAAGGCCTGAACGCAGATGGTGTTGGTGTGTTGGGCTATTAGTGGCGAGGCATTCCTCTTCACATAAGCAACTAGAGATTAATTGCTAGCTGTAGCTCTGTTGGTTAGGGGCTTCGAATTGTGTCTGGGTGCCATAGCAAGAACAAAGAAGGTGAACTTTCAAAACATGACCATAAAAAATGATCTTTCCTTTAATGAAAAATGAATCAACAAGGGGAAACTGAAAAATGAATGCCCAACCATAACTCTAGTCATTTAAATCCTACGAAACTCAAAGTCTATTCAGCATCTCTTCCCTATATCCTTCTCCCCTCGTCTCTTTAATAGTCCTTTGTTGCGGCCCATTTAACCATGCATTCATGTGTATTTAATTCCATGCAAATAATTTGTCCCACTGTGCTGATCTTTCTACAATCAAAGCCAAAGATCATCAGCCTCCCAGCAAGCCCTCTCTCCAATACATGCCTAGATGTTTTTTTTTTTCAAATGCGGGAACCTTGAGAGATGATCTTTCTGGGTTGGGTCAGATTGCTATCGATCAGGGGTTCATGAAGGACCTGCTTGACACATGCACCATGTGGGAAAGCCTTCCGCCCATGCCCAGGATTTGGGCCCAACCATGAGCGCAACACTATAAAATGTAAATCCATCAGAGTTCCACTTCTGAAATCTAAACTGCTGTAAACTCACTCCCACGTTCGAGAGGGATAATAAAGCCTGCCTTTGAACATTCTGAGAAGTCTG
The DNA here is from genome assembly GCA_028538565.1 of Umbellularia californica. Taxonomy (NCBI): domain Eukaryota; kingdom Viridiplantae; phylum Streptophyta; class Magnoliopsida; order Laurales; family Lauraceae; genus Umbellularia; species Umbellularia californica. The sequence goes on along the minus strand of JAPQWN010000003.1, from coordinate 37,006,899 downwards.
GCCTGAGAGGCTGCGGGATCTCTCTCAAAAACAGCATTTATTTATTTACATTGTACATCAAAAAGTTCAAGTGGGGTTTAACCATAACTAAAATGCCTCCCCTTCTGACCAATCTTCCTTGTGTCTTCATGGTTGCATGATTGGAAGTACATCAGAAGTCACACATGAGCGAGTGGGCAGGAGAAAATTTCCCAATTGGTGTAATGAGGCCAAGATGATGTAATGATGACCAACGATGACCCTACATCAGTCAATTTGAGATCCAATTGTTTGTTGCCTTAGACTTCAAGCATGAGGCCCATTCTATATGGATTTAACTTCGACTCTATTAGGTATCAATATGTTGAAATAAATATGAAAACAAGGTCATGAATGAGAAAAGTTTTTTCTCATTCTCATGCACCAAAGAATGGTGAGGCTTTTCCCCAAGGTGATTGTGAGGACAAATATTTCAAGCGACATGCACCATAAATGATTCTCTTGAATGTATGATGAGGCCTACTTGTGTTGTAACTTTTCATGGGGCCAAAGGCCATCTATCATGAATTCAATCGCTTTGGTGAAACCCTGAGCCCACTAGATATATATCTAATCACTTACTACAATCTAACTCAGACATATGCCTAAATTTAACTCTGATCAAAGTGATGGTTACTATTGGATAGTGTGTGGGCTGCTTCGACCGAAACCGATGTTGTATGTAATTCTCTGGTAATAACGCCAATGAGGGTCTTAACCCTCTTCTCTCCGACATAAGCAGCGTCTTAGCCTTTGTCAAGGTAGGATTGGTCCCGGTAGGAGTACCGACCATGTCCTACCGAACTCGGTCTCACGCTGGCATCCCAGTCCGATCTCGGGTATATCTGACCCCGGCCTCTTCTCCAGTTCGGCCCCTCTGCCGAGGTGAACACCGGGCTTCCAGTTCCCATTATGAGATGGGACGGGTACTTTGTAGGGAGTCCCTGTCAGGTAGGGCGGCCACCGGCCAAGGATAAGGGCTCGTTCTTATCAACAGATCACATCCACATTTATGTGAGGGATTTGAGGGGAGGTTTGATGGGACAAGTATCCTCACCTACCCCCACTAAAGATCCCAGGTGTGGGCTGATAGGACAAGTATCCTTACCTACCTCCACTATGGAACCTTCCATTCTCCTCTATATATGCCTGCATGAAGAGTCATGAACAGGTACATGCAAAATACAGTCCACACTGTTACTCTGCTGAAACATCTCTTCTTCTCCACTTCACCCTAGTTCAGTGACTGCACTAACTCAGGCGTCGGAGTGCCTTTGGCTGACAGCAGCCTCGGGCCCTGACTGCTGTTTTCTCTTCCCTTTCAGGTTCCAGATCAGCAGAGACACTTGTTCAAGCTAAACAACCTCTCTGTAAACCCTCATCATCAGTTAACCCCAAGTCCGTAATAATTAGGCACGCACAATTTGGCGCCGTCTGTGGGGAACGATCTGAGAATTCCACATTTTCATTCGAACAGCTATGCCTCCTAAGGCTCAGAAGGGAAAGAGCGTTGCTAGACCGTCTGGGTCTAAGCAACCAGAAACATTCCTGCCTCTCATGCCACCTCCACTGGTGACAGACCAGGCAGGAGCGTTGGTGACAAGTTCGCGAAGAGATACCAGGCGAGCACCATCCAACCCTCCTCCGAGGGGAGTGGGAGGAGAACCTGGTATGCGGAGTGTAGGTTCACCCGTTACGGTGACACACTCATCGACAAGAGGAGCAGCAGCGTCTTCTCGGCGCGATTCTGTATTAGAGCGGGCTCGGACGAATACCTCCCGGGCGGAACGTCCGCGCCTTGAAGTTGTTCTCAACGCGCCGCCTCGAAAGGACGTTCCTCCTCAGGAACGGCCCTTACGAAGTGGGGCTCCTGTGCAGTCTCCTCCTCCTCGGTCTTCTCACGGGGACCATATGGAAGAGGATCACGTCCACCTCGGCGATGAAGGTGACGACGACATGGTCCTGGAGGACGATGTGGAGGCCCAAGCCGAGGCCATCAAGGCCCAAAACCTCATCATCGAAGAGCAAAAAGGGCAGATCCTCCAGCTTCAGCGGCAGCTTGAGACGAAGAGCCAAGTCCAGCCCGAAGCCTCTCACACCCCTCCACCTAAGCAACGAGCTCGTCTCGGTCTTCGGGGTCGACCAGACCTAAGGGATCAGCTGAATGAAAGGCGTACCCGAGCTCGAGAAGAGGGCTCGAGTAACACTCATGCCAGTGCTGACCAGCACCAGCACCATAAACAAAGGCGGGAGACCAGGGCCGACCCCGAGATGGCTGACTACATCGACCAGCAGATTAAGCTGGCCGTACAGCAGAGCCTGGAGCAGGCCGGCCTCTCTCGAGGTCGTTTAACTGCCAAACACGGTGACATCCATGGTACCTCTCCATTTTCTCGGGAGATCAGGGATCATCCCCTCCCTGACAAGTTTAGCGTCCCACGTTTCAATCTCTATGACGGGACGTCGGACCCCGAGGCCCACCTTCGGCACTTCACCCAGAAGATGACGGTATTCAGCGGGGACGGCGACCTTGACTGCAAGGTTTTCTCCTCCAGCTTGGGCGACCTCCCACTTCGGTGGTTCTGCGCACTCCCCGAGGGATCGATTTCGAGCTGGCCACAGCTCCGGAACTCCTTTGTCGAAAAATTTCAAGCCCACCGGGTCATTCCGAAGACTGACGCCGACCTGATCTCAATCAAGATGAGGCCGACCGAGACTCTTACTCAGTTCGCCAAACGATTCTGGACCATCTACAGCGTGATTGAAAATTCCAATGACGACGTAGCCATCACTGCCTTCCAACAAGCTTTGCTTCCGGGCAATGAGCTTCGGCAGAAACTGGTACGTCATCCTGCACCTTCAGTGAAGGCTCTGATGGTCCGGGTGAACCAGTACGTTGAGCAGGAAGAAGACGACATCCGAGCTCGGGAGAGCCATAATCTCTGGCCAGAAAGCCGACCGGAGGGCCGTCCCACGAGAAGAGAAAGGAGGCTTGCTAAGAAAGAGGTGGATCGGAGTAAAGAGCCATCCAGCTCGGCAGCACGCCCTGCCCCCACCTCGGGAGGCAGCGCGAGGCCGAAACCAAGTGGCGCCTCTTATAGAGCCGTCAATACCATCTTCAAAGAGCCTATCTACAAGCTCCTCGGCAAAATCCAGGCCCAGCCCTTCTTCAAATGGCCCCAGCCAATGAGGGGTGACGTCTCCTCCCGAGATCAGAGCAAGTTCTGTGCCTACCACAAAGATAGAGGACACAGAACCGAGGACTGCTATGCCTTCAAGGCGCACCTTGAAAAGCTCGTGAAAGATGGGCATCTAAGAGACCATGTCAGGGAAGAAGGCAGAGTGAACAACGCTCAGCAGCAACGCCTCCCCGATGACCAAGGCCGCGGTGAGCCTGCAGGGACCATCGACGTCATTCACTTGGCTCCTGCCCCCAGGGGAAGTGACCGAGCCCGTGCCGATGCCAGGAAAGCCCAGCATAGCAAGCATGTGATGACGGCCGAGTTCGGTCCCTCAGCAAAGAAAGCACGTGTGGAGAGGCCAAAAATTTGGTTCTCTGATAAAGACTTGGCCGGGGTCCAGCTACCCCACAATGATCCTCTTCTTCTGACTATGAGGTTACACAACTTCGATGTCAAAAGGATCCTAGTGGACCCTGGAAGCTCCTCGGAAATCCTCTACTTGGACTGCTTCAGGAGGATGGGCCTGAAAGAGGAGGACCTGCAGGAAGCCCGCACCCCCCTGGTGGGTTTCAGCTCCAAGACGGTGTATCCCAAAGGGAAAATTTCCCTCAAGGCCGAGGTCGGAGGAGCTTCCACAAAGGTAGACTTCCTGGTGGTGGATGCACAATCTCCATACAATGCCATCATGGGGAGAACCTGGCTCCATAACCTTGAGGCCGTTCCCTCGACCCATCACCAGAAGCTCAAGTTTCCTTTACAGAACAAGGATGGGAGTTTCGAAGTTATCACAGTCCGCGGCGACCAAGACATGGCCAAAGAATGCCTCTTGGCCGTGGTCCCCGGAGATACGCAGCCACAGCAAGTCCACATGACCGAGTTGGAAGCTGAGCTCGACGCTGTGGGACGAACTCCCGAACAGAAGAGCATCGAAGACCTCACCCAGGTCGGTATCGATACCAGCGATCCAGAGAGGTTCTTCCTGCTCGGTAGCCAACTCGCTGACGAGGAAAGGGCCAGGATGCTCGACTTCCTGTTACAAAATAGGGACGTCTTCGCCTGGACCCCATATGAAATGTCCGGCGTCAGCCCCGAGGTCATAAGCCATAAGCTGAATGTGGATCCCCGACATAAACCTGTTGTCCAAAAGGTTCGCAGGACGGGCGCCCAACAGGCAGAGGCTGTGACCAAGGAGGTCGCCAAATTACTGGACGCTGAGGCTATCCGCGAAGTCCAGTACCCTGTGTGGTTGGCCAACACAGTTGTGGTAAAAAAGAAGGATGGCAGCTGGAGGGTCTGTGTAGACTTCACCGACCTCAACAAAGCCTGTCCCAAAGACAGCTTTCCTCTACCGAAGATAGACCAGCTGATCGACGCCACTGCCGGCCACGAGAGGATGAGTTTCCTCGATGCTTACCGAGGTTACCATCAAATTCCAATGCACGAGCCTGATCAAGAAAAAACCGCGTTCATAACACCGAGGGGCACCTACTGCTACAAAGTAATGCCCTTCGGGTTAAAAAACGCCGGTGCCACTTACCAGAGGCTGGTAACCAAGATGTTTCAGGACCAGCTCGGCAGGACGATCGAGGTCTATATTGATGATATGGTCGTTAAGTCTAAGCGGTCACAGGACCACTTGACTGACTTACGTCAAACCTTCTCCATCCTCAAGAAATATCAGCTCAAGTTGAACGCCTCCAAATGTGCATTTGGCGTCGGCTCGGGCAAGTTCCTTGGCAGCCTGGTTACGAGGCGAGGAATCGAGGCTAATCCCGATCAGATCTCGGCACTCAGAGCCCTGCAGAGTCCGAACTCAATAAAACAGGTTCAGAGACTTACCGGGATGGCGGCAGCACTGAACCGCTTCATTAGCCGAGCTTCGGATAAATGCCTTCCCTTCTTTCAGCTCTTGAAAAAGAGTTCCGGGTTCAAGTGGACCCCGGAATGCGAAAGCGCTCTCCAGGAGCTCAAAGTGTATCTTTCCTCTCCTCCTCTGCTTTCCACCCCAGTGCGGGGTGAGCTCTTATATTTATATCTGGCAGTTTCGGACCATGCGGTGAGCTCTGTGCTCGTAAGAGAAGATGACAGGCAGCAGAGGCCCATCTATTATACAAGCAAAATCTTGCTCGATGCCGAAACGAGATACTTGCCATTGGAAAAGCTCGCTTTAGCACTTGTTAGTGCTTCGCGGAAGCTCTCCCACTACTTCCTGACATATTCTATCGTGGTTGTGACCGAACACCCACTCAAGTCCCTCTTCAGGAGAGCAGACTTTTCAGGACGAGTGTCTAAATGGGCTGTCGAACTCGGGCAATACGATATCCAGTATCAGCCCAGAACGGCCATCAAAGCCCAAGTCCTGGCGGACTTTATTGTGGAATTCACTTCTCCTAGTTCGGCACCAAGTCATCTCGACACCGAACTGGGGGGCGAGGAGGCAAGGACTTCGGCAGAGATCGAGCAGGATCGGTCTTGGAAACAGTTCCTCGACTCTTCTTGGAAAGTCTTCGTCGATGGGTCCTCCACCTCCAAACGGGCTGGTGCTGGCATAGTCCTTCAATCTCCGGAGGGTCTTGTCATTGAGCAAGCCCTGACTCTTGACTTCAAAGCTTCTAACAATGAAGCCGAGTATGAAGCATTAATTGCAGGGCTGGGCAGCGCAAAAACCCTGGGGGCACAACAACTGGTGATTTTCAGCGACTCACAGCTGGTCACGAGCCAACTGAATGGAGATTACCAGGCCCGAGATGACAGGATGGCAGCCTACCTGGCCTACACTAAGCAACGCCTATCTCAGTTCCAAAAGGCTGAAGTCAGGCAAATAGGCAGAGACTCCAACTCTCACGCCGATGCTCTAGCAAATCTAGCCTCTGCTGTCGAGGCAGGAAGAAAAAGAACTGTCGAAGTGGAAGCACTGGACAAACCGAGCATACAACTTCAACCGCCTCGACAGATTTTGTGCACTGACCTCGGTCCAAGCTGGATGGATGAACTTATCTCCTACCTCAAGAATGACCAGCTACCCGAGGACAAGAGCCAAGCCCACAAAATCAGGCTGAAGGCAGCCCGATTTTGGCTCTCTCCAGACGATAAACTCTACAAGAAATCCTACAATGGCCCTTACCTCCGGTGCGTTCATCCGAGCAAAGTCGAAGACTTCCTTTATGAAATTCATGAAGGGATCTGCGGCAGCCACATCGGAGGTCGGTCACTCGCCTACCGAGCTATCAGCCAGGGGTACTGGTGGCCCTATATGCAGAAGGATGCACAGGTCTATGCCAGGAAATGTGAGAAGTGCCAGAAATTCTCGCACTCTCTCCATCAGCCAGCACATGACCTGAGCCCCCTTTCCAGCCCCTGGCCCTTCGCCCAATGGGGACTGGACCTCGTCGGACCCCTCCACCGAGCTCCAGGGAACAAAAGATGGTTGATCGTAGCAACTGACTACTTCACCAAGTGGATAGAAGCCGAGGCACTCTCCTCCATCACTGAGAAGGACACCAAAAACTTCGTGTGGAGAAGCATTGTAACTAGATTCGGAGTACCTCGGACCCTGGTCACGGACAACGGGACCCAGTTTGACTCCAACTTCTTCAGAAGCTTCTGTCAAGACCTTGGCATCAGGAACTACTACTCTACCCCGGCCTACCCCCAGAGCAATGGGCAGGCTGAAATTTCGAACAAGGTGGTGCTTGACGGACTCAAAAAGAGACTAGATCGAGCCAAAGGGAGATGGGTAGAGGAACTTCCAAGTGTCCTATGGGCATATAGGACTACCCCGAGGCGCTCGACCTCGGAAACTCCTTTCTCCCTAGCCTACGGAATGGAAGCTGTAATTCCACTTGAGGTCGGCCTCCCCACCCTCAGGTCGGAACTGTTCGACCGAGGCCAGAATGATGCAAACCTCGCCACAGAGCTCGACTTGGCGGAGGAGCGAAGGGATGCCGCAGCCATCCGTCTCGCTTCCTACCAGCGACAGTTGGCTAGAGGGTATAATCAAAGGGTCAGAGAGCGAAAGTTCTCCCCTGGAGAATTGGTCTTGAAAAAGACTCTTCCAGCAGACAGGAATCCCAGCGAAGGAAAGTTTGCACCGAACTGGCATGGACCGTTTAAGGTGACTTCGGTTGCTGGGCAGTCTGCATATAGGCTTGAGGACATGGAGGGCAGAGAGCTGCCACGCCCATGGAATGCCACCCACCTCAAGAAATTCTATTTTTGATGTAATCAGAGTTGGGAAGTTAATAAACTGTTTCTTTTTATGGAATACGTTTACAAGCTGTCCCCTATTCTCGAAAAAATGTCCAAGTTATGGAACTTGGCATATATCTACAGCTCGGTTACGTAACCGACTTGAATTATTTGTTCGGTTATCTTAGTTAGCTACTTTGGCCTGGTCAATGGACCGGTCGAGTTCTGATTATAAACCGGATTTAGCTTTGGTCACAGGACCAAGCGTCCTCAGTTTTACCGAGATTGATGCTCATTATGGTTGCAAAATCAATACAGCACCTCGGGTTACAACTACTACAAGTTCGGCTTATACCGAACTCATTTACTTTGTCTTGTTTCCTATTATTTATTCTGGTTGTTAAGCCAAACGCATAAAGAAAGGAAAAAAGAGAAGAAAACTTCAAAGTTGGAAGCAAAGCCAATTTCATTTCATGAAATGAGAAAGGTTACAAATTTCCCAACAAAAAGAATTACGAAATTTCCCCCAGTACAGAAAAAATAAAAACAAAATTACATCATATTTTTCAGACTACAGCCCCCTCGGCGCCATCAGCAGCAGCAGCTTCCATGACCTCGACAGCCACTTGTCCGGCGTCGACCTCCGCGTCGTGTCCGGGGGCACTGTCTTCGGTCTCCCTGGCTGGGGCCTCAGGAGCTTGGTTCGGTGCGGGCTGAGGAGGAGGAAACTGAGGAATCTCTGTATACACAGGGCTGTCCTCGGGGACCCCTGCTGCCCTCAACGAGCTTGTCCATCCCAGTCTCCAGGCCTTCAGGCTGACGCTCTTGACTTGCGCGATGTACTGTTCGGTGGCTTCCGCCACCCCTTCGTCAAAAGCTTTGTCAACCTCGGCCCGTAGCTTGTCGACATCAGCTCGGAGTTCAGCCTCTATCTCCCCCCACCTCTTTTCAAGTTCGGCCGTTGCCTGAACTTGGTTTTCCAGCTCCGCTCTGACCGTATCCAGCTCATCACTGAGGCCCAAGACGCTCTTTTCCTGCTCGGCTGCCTTCTGCTTTATAAGACTGAGCTCGGCCTCGAGCTCCAGTTCCCTTTTCTCGGCCCTCTCCGCCCGAGCGGTGCTCTGCTGGGCCTTGTCCGCCGACACCAGCGCCCTTTGCAGGATCTGAAGAAACAAACAAGTGTTAAGCCGACATCAATACCAGAATTACAGAAATCAAAGAAATGCAAAGTTCAAAGGAGAGAATTACCCTAAGGGCGTCTGCCATCTGAGCCACATCCAGCTCCACCTCGCTCCTCTGCATATGCTCTGCCATGTCTCCAGGCAGAGCGCATGCGTGCGCAAGGGCACTGACAACAGATGTGCCATCACTCAGCCGGCCGTCCGACGACAGCGACTGGCCATCCTCCAGCAGGAAGCTAGGGTTCCAGATCGGAGGGCCGAGCAGCGGCGAGGGCTGAGAGGCAGGGTTGGGCTCGTCCCCCACTGGGTCCGCAACCCTGGGCCTTTTTCCCAGCCGAACTGAATCCCGACGGGATTTGGTGGAGCGCTCGGCCACTGCTGGAGGCTGAGGAGATTGAACTGGGGGAGAGACGACCGTATCCTCCAGGTTCGGAGCAAGAACGGCCCCCGAGGTGGGCGAGTCTCCGAAGATGACTTCGTCGAGACTAATAAGGGTCGCGCGGCGTCGTCCCATCTCGGCCTCTTCGTCCGACTCAGAAGATGGGAGAATTACAAGCTCCTCCTGCCGAACCCCCTCGGATTCACCCTCCGGCTCACTTTCCTCCTCGGAGTCGGTCTCTGTTGCGGTCTGGACCTGCGACGGACCGGCTTCGGCTGAAGCTCTAGAAGGTGTGGCCTCGGGAGGTACTTGCGCAGGCCCTGCTGCTGGAGCTGTTTGCTCCTCGGCTTCGGCAAGAGTTAGGACCTGCTCCCCCCTGAGGTTCTCGTGCCGTCTTCTTATGAAAGATCGGTACACGGGTTCGTACCCAAGAAGGGCTGAGGCAGATCGGGTCCGGTGACCCTTGTAGCTGTAAATCCTTTTCAACCAGCCGACGTTTCGTCGCCACCCGGAGTTCTTCCTCTGCCGTTTCCTCTCCGCGTGACCTGCACGACAAGCAATTAGGCATCAGTTCGGCAGAATGAAACTACATCAGAAGTTCAGAAATTGAGATATTTACTCGGTGGTTCTCCGAGACGACCGGGTACATGGTCCACCCTGGGCTCTCCGGGGGCATACTCCCAGTTCCCGGTGACGTAAAGGCAGTCCTCCCCGGCGTATTTTGTGTTGTCCTCGAGCTCGTTGATTATAGGAATCTCCTTCGGTCGAACTCGCAAATAGTATGCGTCGTCCTTCGGAGATCGACACAGGTTATATACATCCTCAATGTCTTCGACGCCGAGGTTGGTTCCCAATATCCTATTCAGTTCGGCTATACCCATGATTACCTTAAAACCATTGGGCATTAGTTGGCACGGGGTAAGGTTCCATCTCCTGAGGCAAGCTCTCAGGAGGGGATGGACTGGGAATCTCACTCCGCCCTCTATTATGGCTACTAGAGGGAATGGCATCCATCCCTCTACAAGCACCCGTGGTCGGCTTCGGTCACGGTCCCCATCCGCCCTAATCTGGACGTTCTCTGGTATCTGGTATTGTTTCCTAAGCTCGGCTAGAGCAAGCTCTGTGTCTATCCAATGTCTAAAAACCCCCATCTTCCCTAGCCTAGACCGGAATACTGGTGACGGTGACGGAGAAGAAAGACAGTAGACACCCCCAAAAACAGAAAAAGAGCCCAGAGAAGGAAAAAATGTCAGAGGCAGGAGGGAACTCACTAAGACACAGGGCCGGAAAGGATGTAGAGAACAGAGAACTCTAAACTTCAGGAGACGAACGAAAGGGCTTCTCGGACGATGAGGCTCCAGGCAACTCAGGCGAAAGCTCCAAGCACAGTGACAGCGAAAGTGGTCCTCCTTCCAGGACCGGGGTTTTTATACACAGATGGAGATCTCTTCGTATCCCGAAAGGCATGTGCAGACACCGCCTCGAGCACGCCACCCGTCTCCTCGATAAGACGCAATGGCCATCAGGGACCTGACACATGGCGGCGTCACAGCGCCCTCATGATGATATGGTTGGGGCTATTAAAACCGCCTCCAGACAGCCTGGCGCTATTAAAAGCGCCTCGGTAAGCGAAGCGGCACCCCACGCCTGTCTAAACTACAGGATCGGTTTCGGCAAGTTCCATCCTATCACTCCTAACCCCGTGGTCTCCTTGACCCCTCGAAGTCAGGAGCAGGGGGCAATTGTGTGGGCTGCTTCGACCGAAACCGATGTTGTATGTAATTCTCTGGTAATAACGCCAATGAGGGTCTTAACCCTCTTCTCTCCGACATAAGCAGCGTCTTAGCCTTTGTCAAGGTAGGATTGGTCCCGGTAGGAGTACCGACCATGTCCTACCGAACTCGGTCTCACGCTGGCATCCCAGTCCGATCTCGGGTATATCTGACCCCGGCCTCTTCTCCAGTTCGGCCCCTCTGCCGAGGTGAACACCGGGCTTCCAGTTCCCATTATGAGATGGGACGGGTACTTTGTAGGGAGTCCCTGTCAGGTAGGGCGGCCACCGGCCAAGGATAAGGGCTCGTTCTTATCAACAGATCACATCCACATTTATGTGAGGGATTTGAGGGGAGGTTTGATGGGACAAGTATCCTCACCTACCCCCACTAAAGATCCCAGGTGTGGGCTGATAGGACAAGTATCCTTACCTACCTCCACTATGGAACCTTCCATTCTCCTCTATATATGCCTGCATGAAGAGTCATGAACAGGTACATGCAAAATACAGTCCACACTGTTACTCTGCTGAAACATCTCTTCTTCTCCACTTCACCCTAGTTCAGTGACTGCACTAACTCAGGCGTCGGAGTGCCTTTGGCTGACAGCAGCCTCGGGCCCTGACTGCTGTTTTCTCTTCCCTTTCAGGTTCCAGATCAGCAGAGACACTTGTTCAAGCTAAACAACCTCTCTGTAAACCCTCATCATCAGTTAACCCCAAGTCCGTAATAATTAGGCACGCACAGATAGGATTATCATGAACAAAAACAATTTTCCTTTCAGAAATGTAAATAGATGATCGTGATGATCCAAATTTCAAATGCTGGGATAATCAAACTCGGCACCTACTCATTATCATAAGGCCGAAAGAGCCAACTTAGTAAGACATGAGCTCAGATCGGCAATCAAAAGGAGATTGTTTCATATATATATATATATAAAGCTAAAATGCCCCCATGCAGGATCGAACTACAGACCTTCAGTTTACAAGACTGACGCTCTACCACTGAGCTATAGGGGCTGTTTGCATGAGGTGAACTATTAGAAGTAATAACTAGAACTTTCAAAAATTTCTATACCACCACTTAGACATGGCAATGTGTCAAGGTTTCTTATTGTGTTGGTGGGATTGAGTCAAGTGTGATTTTTTAAGCACCGAACCAAGTTGAATTTGGGGCAAGTTTGGGTTTTGTTTCTGTCCTTGTCTATACTTTATATATTACACGATATGATTTTATATATAATACTTCATTAACATGTGTGGGATCAGACAATGATATCTTCCCATAAGTTGTTGGTTTGAATCTTACTTCATTCAGAAATCTCTTTCTTCATATTTTGAAGTAACAAAAGTCAATAACTAACAAATTGACGTAAATAACGGCTTGCTCGTTACCCAAGTGTTAAAGAGCGTCAGTTCTTATCTGGCTGCCCAATATTCGAATCCTGGATACGTCACTTCTTCCTACTTCTCTGAGGTCCCAGCCCCCTAAAAAATAAATTTGACGTAACTTGTTATTGTCATGGGGTGGGCTTGGTATCATAGGTTATAAAACCTATGGGTCGAATATGGGGGCGACGAAAGTCAATCGAGTCAGGTTAGGATTTGCTTAAACCCAAATCCAGCCCACCTCATTGTCGTCCCTTCTATGGATGGCAATGAGTTCTTCGTACCGGACCTAAAATCTTGCCCATAAATAGATTATAGGTTCTTACTTGGGACTCATTAAAATTTTAGGCCTAGGATTGGCTTACTAGACTCAAGAAAAACTTGAGTATGCTCTAAAGTATGTGGATTTGGACCAATGACCCAAACTCAAATTTGGAATGAAGATAGAGTTTGTAGATTCTATATATAAAAATAATAGCGTGTGATGAACCTACTTCAGCTCACCTATGATCACATTACCACATGAACTACTACAAGCATGAATTTGACACTTAGCAGGCCATTAGTTATGGTTGGATTGAATTCTAAAAAACGTTGAATTCTAAAACTATTAAACTTAAGGGTCATAGAGCAATGAGAGAGTATTATCTAATTATAGGGTTGATATTCTGCAAAACCATGGATCTCGTTGAGATCTTTCCATTCCCCACCTCCACAGTGTCATGACCCTAGATTTTGAGAGAGAGAGAGAGAGATCTTTTGCAATGGCCGTACCTTTTCCATGTTTGGAATGATCTAGTGGATGGAGCCATCTAGAACATGGAATGATCTAGTGGATGGAGCCATCTAGAAAACAAAACTCGTACATAACAAATCAAAAACTCTAAACACATACCTACTGATATACCATTGGCTTATAGACCATAGCCCATCCACCATTGCATTGGAGGCTAAAGAAGCAGGCCATTGTTGGGGCCAATGTAATTAAAGACATTCTAAATAGATTTAGCAATATATATATATATATATATATTAAATTTTTCATAATTAATAATTAATGAAATCAATAAGTTGTATTTCTCAAAATATACACAAAGAGAGCCCTTTGAATACTTAAATCTATAATTAGTATAAAAGTGAAGATTAATGAGGATGTTGAGCATATGATAAGAGTTGGATGGTTGAAGTAAAAACTTACTTCTATGGTGCTTTGTTATAAGCACATCCAACAAGATTGAAGAAAAGATTTTACAAGACAATGATTAGATCAAATATGACCTATAGAGTAGAATGTTAGCCAATTAGAAAACAATATATACAAAAAACGTGTGCAAAAATATTGAGATAGATAGTGGTAAAACTAGAATATAAAATCAAAATAGAGAATATTCGAAGAATACTTAGGGATAACATCAATATGCGATAAATAAAGAGAGAGACTCATTTGAAATGGTTTGGACTTATTCAACAGGTAAAAATGACATTGATACAGAAAAGCTTCTCTATACAAATTGATGACCATCGATCTAAAAGATGAAGCCGAAAAAACGAATGAAAGTAGTAAGGATGGATCTAAAAATGTGCTACATATCCAAGGATTTAAGCTACGGTGGACTTAAATGGTGATCCTAATTTGGGACACCAAGGCTTTGATGATGAGGGTGTTGAATAAGTTGTGTTTTAAAAAACAAAAAAACTGCTTATAAAAAGCGCATGCATGCGCGCGCGCGCGCACATATATATATATATATATATATATATATATATATAATTTACATTGGAATCCAAATCCTTTGTCGATTTCATTAAAAGTCCAAAACAACTGCCAAGGAGATATTTTGAACACCTAGGAGACCAAGACTTTGGTGTCCCATGTTTTAAGAGTATCTACTCATTCCATGTTCGGGATTAGCATGGGTCTGCCTTGATGGAATTTTGATAAGTATCATCTTCATAAAATTGTGCACTTTGTGGATGACCTCTGGGGTTGCGTGGCAATTGAGCAACCACAAGTTATTAGATAGATGACTTTAACACATACTCAGTTGATTTTTGTAAGTAGAAGAGACAAATGTAATAATCTCTTCTACCTAATCTAATTTGTTAATTGCCTTGCATTCTACATTATTCATGAAGCTTTCTTATTTCATACTGTATAAGGATTTTAGTGGAGAAAAACTACTACATTTAAGACACAAGGAACACTAATAGTATCCTCAGAGTTTAAATTGAATCAATTAAAATTTGTGTCAACATCGTTCCTGAGGGCCATGTCATCTTTAGACTATGCCCAAACAATGTGGTGGTAGAATCCAAATTGTTCAGTTTGAGGATAAATTGATAGCTATTTTATCTATGTCGTTGACCTCTCCTGGTTGAATATTGTTTTATACTATGTTCAATTTTCATTTTCTGCCCCTAATCATCAGGTTAAGATCTTTGGATTGGGGAGACTAGTTTTTACTTTTGACTTAAGATAAAAAGAGGATGGTACCAATCATTGAATTCTGGACCTCTTGCATGTACTCCTAATCATGCAACCAGTGAGACACAAGGAAGATTGGTTTTACTTTTGACTTAGATAGGTGAGATTAGTTTGTTGAACTTGATTGACAACAACATAGCAACTATAATATTGTCTAGCTGCTACGTCTATATAATATTAGAACTTAGAATTATAGTGTTTGGATGGTGTAGTTTGCAATCGCATTTCACACACGAGGTCTCTTCATTCATCCTCAAATAAGCTTATGCTCTCACAAGCCCAATGCCTTCCTAATCTAGGGCTTATTTGTTTCATGTAATGGAATTTATACGAATTCTATTTAGAATGTATATTTTTAAAATATTTAAAATAAAAAGTCAAATGTGAATGTCGAAGAAATGACCATTGAACAACCTCCATTTTAATAGAAACTGAATCTAGGGGAATATGAGAAATGAATACACGGTCTCCCATATGATGACTATGGGGCGACACATAATGGACCTGGCCATACCCCACGTATTTAAAAAAAGACTGCCCCAACCCAAGCGTTTTCTACCTCACCTGCAGTTGGACAACACTCCCATCCTCCATGGGGACCACTTATATTCGGGTCCATGTATGTTGCATACTTGCTTGGAAAGTGTGGGCCCTATCTAACTAAGATACGGATTGAAATAAATAATATAATAAGAAAGTAGAGTCATACATGCGAACTTCTAAAAAGTATAAGTCAGTCTTCGAGGGACTCTTATTCAAATGAAGTGTCAAGACAATTAGAAAGTATCTCCTTGTTGAAAATGGCAATTGCTTTGGAGGTAAGAATAAAGTAGAGAAACTTAAAAACCCATCAAACCAATACCACATTCCAACATCCCAACCCCGTTAGTTTAAAGATTTCCATTTGCATCGATCCCACTATTGGATTAATCGTGTGATAAAAAAGGAAAAAAAAAAAGTAAAATTATATTAATCACATTTTTATCCTACACATTTGAAGGGCCTTTCTTTGGAATGGTTTGGAATTCAATCTTCTATTCTTTGTTCTCAATATATGTCCGGGTGCAATGAAAAGCTCAACGTTGCTCAAATCAGGAGTAGAACCATACGAGAATAATGATGGTGTTATTATGGGTACTCAAGGATCATTGGATGCTTTACATGTAGCCCCATTAATAGGGGTGTCCATGGGCCGGGCTAAGGCATATCCAGGCCTGGCCTGGCTTTAGAAACACTGGCCCAGGCCCGCCCAAGCCCCATATAGCCATAAAAGTAAGGCCCGAGAAAGCCTATTTAATCAATCGGGTCGGGCTGAACCAGGCTTTTCATCACTTTTGTCGGCATTAGAGCACTAATTTAATTAAATTACATGCATTTCTTACACAAGCTGGGCCGGGCTATGGACTTTCCATCACTTAATCCAAGACCGGCCCAACTATTAATCAGGTCCTAATAACATATCCAAGCCCGGCCCAAAACGGGCTAGGCCCAGCCCGGCCCATGAGCACCCCTACCCATTTAACGGTATCAACTGTTCCATATCATTCATCAAATAAAAAGGCCTATCATATATAAAATTATAGAAATTGAGTTATAACTACATTTTTCTTTTTTTTAATGCAATACATTTTCTCTTTTACTAATATTAATGTGAAAAAAGTCCGGTAAACATCTTAAAATGTTTAGCCCCACCCAAACAAAGATCATGGGTCTGCCACTGTCGGTCATCACCGGAATAATTCAAATTCTATAAAAGTCGTCTCATCTACATCATTACCTTATATCTTTCACCTGTCACTTCATATATTTTATCTAGTTCTTCGATGGAGTTCATTTGACAAAGAATCAATCATATGTATTTAATTCTTATATGTTCTATGCATCATGCAATTGAATTTTTAGGAATTTAAGGACTTAGTATTTCTACAAGTGGCTAGAAATAAACAACCAAAGGTGAATATAAAAAATGACCACACAAAACTTCCTCTTTAATGGAAATGGAATCGATGGAAGATGGAAAATGAATTCAGAGCCATCATCTTAATAATTCATTACCTGAGAAGTTAAGGTTTCATCTATATCTCCATCTTATGTCTTTCAACTCTCACCTCTTTAATAATCATTATGCAGAGCTCATTTCAATGTGAATTGTTTTGTATTCAATAGGTTCCTCACTTTTCCCGCGGGTGCGCATTGGAGGATTCCCAGATTCTCACCCACCATAGTAATTCGATTACATGTAATTGCACTGATTGTCAACAAAAGAAGACCCTTCTAATGTGCAGGCCAACAGGCCTCCATTTAAATGCCAGCCAGATGGAACCCAGACATGAGTATTTTCTGTTTTTCTTCATGATATGACTACTAATCGAGGGTTTTTGTCGGTCCCTTTGGTGGTGTTGTTTTTGTGTTTTTTATTTGGGTCAGATTGGCATGTGGGGTTTGGAAAGGAGTTCCCCAAACTATCTGTTTTGTTAAAGGGATCTAAGATCAAGATTCAGACCATGGGCCCCAAAGTTGGCTCAGGCCCAAGCCATTCACAATATCTGAGTAGTCTCTTGTGTTAAGTATGTTGGAGCAAATTCCGAGGGATAACTCAATTGGCTTAGGACCACGGTTTACTCCTGGAGGTTGAGGGTTCGAAACTGTGCTACCACAATAGGGCCACAGGAGATTTATCCGGCTCCCTATGGGCTCGTAAGGATTAGCCCGGCTCACTCTGGGCTCGTAGGGATTAGCCTGGCTCAAAGGCTTGAGCCGGACACCATCCGTCATAAAAAAATTAAAATAAAATAAAAAAAAAGTATGTTGGAGCAGGCCTTTAACCATACATGGACTAAGGCATGGATTGTTCAACTATTGGGCCAAAAAGAAAGAATTTGTCCAATCAATGGGCGTAAAAACACAACCCAAATTCAGCCTATAGCACCAGACATGAGTTGGACTCAGGATGGCCCATGTCAGGAACACCCCTATTCCCACATTGTAATGAATGCAGACGTGGCTGCATATTATTGGTGGCTTCTTCTTGGTCTCTCACAGCTTGACTTGGAAGGTGCAGAGAAAAGTAGGAGAAAGAGGACCAAAATAATCTTTGTTCCCTCGTTAACAATGCTTTCCTATGTGAAGGGCAAGGATCATGAGGGGGAAGCTAACTTTTGTCCTTTCTATTATCAGAGAGGTTTAAGATTTTTACTTTTTTTGGGATTTTCACACGGCATGATTTGAAGGTTCAAGAAGGGAATGTTTGTTTGCATTAGAATGTATAGGAATTAAATATTTAGTTCATTCCACGAGTGGTTAAAAGTTAAAGACCAAAGGTGAATTTTCTAATCAGTTTGTCTATATGGACAAACTCATGGACAAAATTTGGGACAAACTGTCCACGTGGCGCAACGTGATTGGGACAATGCATTTCAACTTTTGAGAGAGCCCAATCACGTTACGCCACGTGGACATTTGTCCCAAATTCTGTCCATAGGGTTTGTCCAAATAGACTCTTTGTTTTCCAATTAAATAACTTTTTTTTAAGAAATAGGACTAAATTAACTTTATTTTTTAGAAAATAGAATCAAAACAAGATGGTAATTCAATTCCTATGTAAACAAAAAAGCCCCAAGTGTTGTCCTCACATGGATTCCCAAATGATCAAGTACAACCCAGAATTTAGGAAGTCCGTATTTGGAGAATTTTAAAGGGAAATGTCAAAAAAGGCTTGGTTTCTAAAAGGCTTAGCACTATTTACAGAACTCCACTGAATTACTAATGAAGAGGGTAATCTAAAAAGAAAGAGGAAAAAAGGGTGAGGCCGAAGAGTCTATTGTGGAGGTGAGGAGGAACCATCACTTTCAATATATATGCTCCCCTAAGCTCCAGCTTAGGGGAGTATAAGCTGCAGTGTGTATTCTGCACGTGTGGCTCCCAAAAAACACTCCCGGTCTTCTATTTTCCTTCCCCCGTCAAGCTTCTAACCTTCTTCAGCTTGTAATAGAAGACACCATCTCCCATTCTCAGTTTATCCCCTTTGGCTGCTTCTAATTGATGTAGAGATGATGACAACGAAAGCGAAAGACCTTGGTTCTCCGGGATACCGATCTTGTTACTGTTTTCACCACCGGCGCCAGCAGTCCATGTGAATTGAGATGATGAGGAGGAATGGGGCTGTTTCGGCCGATTGTGGTGTGTAGAAAGTATGAAGAGAAGAAGAGGGGTTGGGAAGCAGCATATGGAGGGGTGTGGAAGATGAAGGTTGAGTAGGAGAAGGAGAAGGTGATCTTGGTTGTGGGTTCATGAGGAAAAGTTGCATGGCTGCTGCGGAATCCGCATCCATTCCTTCTCCTCTGTGCATCCCAGTCAGTCCAATAAAAGAAGAAGCAACACCTTGGGCTGTTTGTAATTTCCTTTTGGATGATACCCTGAAGTGATCTGTGGTTTGTTTCATTCAATATGTAAGTGGGGTGCTTGAATAGGTTTTGGGGATCCGAATGTTATTGATTTGATGAGTCTAACCGTGGATTGAATCAGTCCTTGTTGGAAGAGGTCAGAAAAATCCAATCTTTGATGCTAGATTCACTACCCCAGTGCCCTATTTGGATGCTTGGAAATTGGGTTGCCGCTTAACTTAATTTGGTATTGGTTAGAGCTAAGACCGCAATGGAGGAGCCAGTTTTTGGTTTTAGCTAGATTTAAGCATGCCTAGCAGCAATTCAACTGTAAAATCCTTATATGGCCCCTCCTCGAGCTCGCCAGATTGCCCCCTCCTCCCCTCTCGACAGTGAGAACCAATTTCTGCACCTGATTGCACTTGCAGACAAATGACGGAGCGGGGCAGCCTTCTGTCTTGCTGGAGGAAGAAGAACCCAGATGACTGGGTTTGTGACCTTGGCTAAGACAGGTCCAGGTTGGTTCCGGGTCATGTTTGGCCCGACCTGTGTTGCAGTAAATGGGTCACACATGTGCGGTTTACACGCTTCAGCTTAGGATACAGCTCAGGGGAGCCCCCCGCCCCCCCAACCCCAAATATATATATATATATATATATATATATATATATATATATCTGTGTGTGTGTGTGTGAAATATTCATCTGCATCCATATCTCACCATACCATATTATGGTGAGTGACGACATGGTTGGGCCAACTTTATGATATATTTGAACTATCCACACGCATGGAACCCACTTAAAAACACTAAACCCATTAATTTTTCACCTATCTGAATAGATTGGACCGTTGGATGAGGGTAAAGAATTTTCCTTTCATATAAATATATATATATAGGAGGGGAGGAGAGAGAGAGAGAGAGAGAGAACGGTTATCAGGTGCGCCTAGTACACATCTTGAGTAGTGGGGGTGAGGCCCACTGATGCTCCATCCGACTAGATCACATATACACACACCCCCTGAATTTCACACATCCCTTGGGGTTTGTACCTATCCGAATGGATTGGTCCGTTGGATTGACTGCACACCTATCCGAATAGTTTGTACACCGTTAAACTTGTGGGACCCAAATAGAGATGATATGGTTTAGGATTGGGGCTTATTTTCTGAATAGATGAAGGGCCCATGGGGATCTTTCAACCCCCTAGGTCCTAGTCCCAAGTGGGGCCCGATGTGAGCCCCACGTTGAGGTGCATACACTAATCTAGCGTGCGAATCAATACTATATATATATATATATATCCGATAGTGAGAATTATTCCGATTAAAAGGAAAGACTATTCAATAATCTTTATCTTTGATCATTTGCTTTTAGCCCGTTTAATATAGGGACATTGCGTAGATTTTCATTTGGCGGAATTATCAAAAATAACTGTGTTGCTCATAAGCAATAAGTGAACTTATTGCCTCTTGAAACCCACTTGGGATAACTCATGATCATCTTATCCATGGTTTGGAATCTCGCTCAGCACCAAGTTTACTCTATGCAGCCTAGGTCCGAGTCAAGTCGATAAATGACCTAGTTCGAAAAGGTGATGCTTTATATATATGACAAATGACTATGTATACTAATAAGTATAACACACTTCCGAAAGATCTGACTCTGTTGCTTTATCCTTAATTTAATTTACCGTTACCGATAAAAATAACACGCTTACACATAATAATATAACTATATTGGAATTGGTAGAGATGTGAGTCTATATCAGTTTGAGTCACCTGCGAGCCAAAAAGGAAAAAGAAAAGTTTGGCTATGGCTTTTTTTATAATAAAAATGTCCTATTTTATTTATAAAACCTCGAAAGTCCTTTGTTTTTTATGTTCTTACTCAAATCATTGTTGACTAATAGTCAAACTGCAAAAAAGTAACTTAGACAGCCCAAATTTTTTGTTTTAATTGGTATACATTTAAGAAAAACTCAAATGACTTTTTCATTCATTTAAAAGATAGATAACTTGACCCCTTGAACTTTGGATCTAAAACCAAAGGCTAGGGTCATTTTTCAGTATTGTGATCATAGGTGGGCCTTAAATGTGCCGAGTAAATCAATGTTATGGCAAGTACTCACTCTTGAATAATTTTATTGTCATTATTTTTATATGTTGTGTGTCGAAAACTAGCATTGAATTTTAAAACTTTGATCCTATCCCCTTATGTTCGTTAACAACTCGTGATTTGGTTGTCACCTAAATTCAATGTTCAGCCTACTTACATTCGAGTTGGTTTTAATCAGATATGCACTTCGTCGATTGGCAAGAAATTGACTTACTGTGAGGCCCTTAAATGAAAAATGGACCTTTGTGCATTCAATCGGGCCCTACAAGCTTAGTGCATTAATTGGTTGCCAATAACATAAGGTGTGTTTGGCATCGTACCATTTGGATATTTTCATGTTCCCACAAGATAAAGCTGTGGAAAATATGTTTAATATGTGTAAATCAATTTTACGAATTTTGATCTCAAGGGAAGAAATCTCAAGATCTTAACTTGCTAGCATAAGAAAGTTGGTACGAAAAAACTTTGTTTTTTATCTTGCTTTTCTCTTGCCTTATATGTAATCTCATTTAAAGATAGTGTTTGAATGAGAGAATGGCATTTTTTTATTTTTTATTTTGAGAAAATAGAGATATATCAAGACGAATAAAAGATAATCCTAGCGGACTTCTTAACGACGGCATAAATAAAAAGAGTTTTATGGTTGAATTGGTACACAGGATGGAATCGTTTATTGAGATGATTCTCTCCATCCGTTGGAACCTAAGAGCATGTTTGTGTATCCCAATTCCGCAGAAAGCTAAGTCCTCTCACTTATCCTAAATGTAGACCCTATATTTACAATTTTAAAATGGTGGCCCCACTTTATAATTCCAAAAGGTGGGTCATATAGTCACAATCACAAAAGATGGACCAATATTATAATTCCTATAATAGTGGGACTACATTATAAATCCTTTGAATGTGGGCCTTATCTTCTAATCTCTAAAGGTGGGCAACATGTTGTAATTTCTAAAGGTGGGTCTCGTGTTCATAATCATAGAAAATGTGGCCTCACATTATATTTCTTGAAGATAGGTCATATGGTCATGATCACAAAAAGGTGGAGCCACATTGTGAATCCTACGAATGTGGCCCCACATTGTGAATTATGAATGTGGCCCCATGTTCAGATTTCTATAGGTGGGTACCACATTCTAATTTTTAAAAAGTGGGTCCCATATTCACAATCAACAAAAAAGAAGGTCCCATATTATAATTCCTATAAAAAGGTGGCCCCACATTGTAAATCCTATGAATATGCTCCCCCATTTTCAAATTTTAAAGGCAGGCACCACATTATAATTTCGAAAGGTGGTCACGTGTCCACAACCACAAAAAAATGTGGCTTTGCTTTTGTCGTTCATAAATGTGGGTTACATGATCACGATCACAAAAGGTGGCCTACATTGTAAATTCTATGAATGTGGGCCCCATATTTTAATTTCTAAATGTGGTACCATAATATAATTTCTAAAAATGGGTCATGTATTTACATTTATAGGAAGGTGGACCCACTTTATAATTCTTATAAAGGTGGGCCCACAGAGTAAATTCTATGAATATGGGCTTCATGTTTTGATTTTTAAATATGGGTACCACGTTATAATTTCTATAGGTAAGTCTCATGTACAATGATAATAGAGTGCTGCAAACAATAAAAGTTGACTCTCACATTGTAAATCTTATGTCCGCTCATTGGAGCAAATTGTCTATAATGTTACCAAACAAGTTCCGTATAACACATTCTCATTAGAGTAATTTAATATAATATTGTTAAACAAGTTCTATAGAGTATAGTATCGGCACAATCCGATATTAGCACAACCTTATATGAGCACAATATTAAAAACAACATGAGAATGATGCCAAACGGGCCCTTAGATGCTTTGGACAGATTCTCCTTTCATTTTTCTACTTCTTTGTCAAGGAAAATCTATAATAGGAGCTGCTCTTGTGAGAGTTACTTTTACGATACTATGAGAGTAAAGAGATGAGGGCCTCATCTCCATGGACGTTGACCCCAATGAGATCTGGAAAAATATTCAAAAAAAAAAACTCTTTAGTGAATTGAAGTTATGTAAAGTTTTTGACCCCACTTAATGCCTAAGTTAATGGGCTATTTGTCTACCAAAACAAAAAATACAAAAAAAAACTAATGGGCCCAATTTTTATTTTTTTTAAATTCTTTTTTTGACATTTTGTCGGTAAGTCTCCATTTACCCTAACTTAACCTCTAAATATAGTATTCTCCCCGTATTAGAAGGAGAAAACCCTAATATTATCAAAAGTGGATGATAGATGTTGATAAATGTAAAAATAAATTTATTCAATTTGTGGAAGATAAGTTTTTTGTAACCCCACTGACTCGAATTTATGGAGTTGCCGCTGCTCATCTCTTTATTCTCGTGATACCATAAGAGTAACTCTTAAAAGAGTAGCTCCCATCTATAATATACTTGTTTTTAACTATACCTTGGTTAGTGAGGGACGCGAGACACAAAATTGCACTCTCTAGGTGTGAGAACATGAGTGTTTTCTTTTCCTTGGTAAATCAGGTGAGAACATGAGTTGGTTTCCTCCAAAAATAAATAAATAAGTAAATTAATCTATTTGTCCTTTGCACATTCCAATTTTAGTTTAGATTTTGGAATATACCCATCATGAATGTTATTTGCATGCACTACTGTACAAGAGACATGGCCAATGAGTGCCGGGGCATTGACATTTCTATGGTGCAATATATGTAGTTGTGGGCAAGTAAAGAACCTGAATAAAAATAATAGACACTTTCCTTTTTAAAATAGACAAGTAAATCCACCGCTGGATCAATGGTAGAGAAATGCCCCTAAACCCTAGTGCTTAGGCTATAAATGAAGAAAAGCTTATACTCATATGGGGATGGTATTTCCATACATAGGGATAGGGTGTGGTGCTTTCATTATGTTATTAATTTTTAGGGCCCATTTGGTAATTTTACATATAAAATAAAGTATAGTAAATCATCAAATCAAGAGAGAATAAATTATAATGGAATTATGATAGTATTTTTTTTTAATTGTTTGGTATGAAATCTTTTTGACTTTTTTTTAATAGAAAAGTGATTTTCTTTATTTTTTAATGGAGAAAAGATTTTGTTTTTTGACTTTTTATGAAAAAGATGAATGTAATTTTAATTTAAAGTGATATTGATGTGACACCTTGTCTACAAAATGAAGGCTTGACTTTTACTAATTTAATAAAGTCCCAAACTATTGCACACAAAAAGACTTTCTAATAAAAAAGAAAATTATTTATTTTTTTGTTCAACCCACTATATTATACTTTAATGCATCACATTTCTCCAACAGAAAATGATAGAAATGAATCAATTTTCCTAAGTTGGAGGGTTTCAATTACATACAGAAAGGCTAAGAGTATAAAACTCCTCTATTCCATGAAAAATGAAAAATCCGTAGAAAACAAAATCCACTTATTGCACAAATAAGTCCTTAAAATGATTAAAAACTCAATTTCTTTTGAAAGATAAAAAGAATCGGATTCTTACAAAAACAAGAAAAAATTTCAAAAAAAAAAAAAATCTATTTTCAAATCAGTTTAGCATTTCTATTCCATGGCCATCCATAACAAAAATTGAGAGTCTTACATTATAACTTGACTTTAGTCAAAAAAAAAAACAATTGCATCTTGAAGCCAATTTACAAACAAACTAATGTCATTGAAAAAAAAATCATCTTAGAGGGTTCAAGGAAAATATTTCGCAATCATCTCCAAAACTTGGAAAAGTTTTTCCCATTATCACTCTAATTGTATGAGGCAATAGTTGAGGGGGGTCATTCACAATTAATGAGAAAAACAAGGGCCCCTCCCCGCCGTTCATCCCTAAACCCCTACAAAATCAGAGGAGTTTCCCTTCCGACCCCTATAAATATCACAAGCAACGTGGAAAAGCGGCATTGTCTTCACTTCCCCATCGGCGGCTCAGATTCCGAACTTCGCGCTTTTGTTCCAACCAAGCATTCCGTTCCAAAACCCTAATTCTCCTTCTTCCCTTTAAACCCTAATTAATCTATTTCCACTTTCCATTCATTCTCATCGTCATAGAACCAGAGAGAGAGAGAGAGAGAGAGAGAGAGAGATGGAGGTTTCTCAAGGGCATAAACACAAGCACTTGGAGTTCACTTGCGTCTCCATTTCGCAACCCTCATCTCTCCTATCTCCTGAATCATCTCTTCGATCTGGACCCTTCATTGCTCGATTCAGCAGCGATTCCAACTGCCCGCAACTCCGATTCCACCACGCAACCGACTCGGCCGGTTTGGATGTCGCCACTGTTGATCTTCGGAGCGCTCAGGTAAGCTCAAAAGAGAGAAAAGATTCCATCTTTTTTTTTTGTTAGGAACTAGTGTGTTCTCTTTTGGGGTGAAAGAAATTTCTTATGCATTGCAGTGCTTCTCTATATGTGTTTCCATTTTTGGCTTGAATTTGATGTATACGGTCATGTTTACGGTTTTGGGGTTTCTTCTTTTTTCTTTCTTTCCCCTTTTTGGGCTTGTTGCATCGATGGGTTTGTTTGGGTTGTGTACCCCAAATAGCATTTGGCAGAAAAGATGTTTTCTTTATGTGGCAGTGTGGAAATTGCTTTGTTTGGGATGTGGGTTTTCTTTTGCTGTCCCAAATATGTATGGTTACTGTGGTTGATAATCATGTGGGCTGAAAAGATGGGGGTAAAAAAAAAGAAAAAGGGAATTGAAGAAGCATTATGGCCGATGGGGGTCTCCAATATGCTAAAAATGATAACCATCCTATATGTGAAGTGATAAAACTGCAGCTAACTTGATTTCAATAATGGAGAATCAGGTGTTCTACATAAATATTATATAAAAAAACCATTGTTTGTTTTTTTGGAAGTTCAAATATTGTGTTGGGAGTGTTGACTGTTTATGGTGATTGGTTCTTTCAGCTATTCAAAATGGGGCCCATGGAATCAATGTGCGTATGTGATGGGACGAATGAGGTATGTTGGGTAACTTGTGTTGAATTCATTTTCAACTATTGTGAGCTGTAAGTCACGGTAAAAGTGATACCCGACAAAAGCATCTTTTATTTTTTTATTAATATCATTGTCTTTGTTTTTGGCAGAGAGTCAATTTTACTTGAATATTTATCTTCCTCTTCTTATTATTGTTGTCAAATATGCGGTGTCCACTGTTTTCCCCCTGATCTGGGTCTGTTTATGCGTGCCTCAAAACTTAACTTACTTGATGGGATCATGGTGAAAAGGGCGTTTAGCACTTTAGAAAGGGACCAATATCTATTGGAATTAACTATCTCCCAGAAGGTAATTTTCCTGTTGTACACAATATGTGAAATATTCTCCTGCGGACGTCCCCTTGCCCTTGCATCCGACCTGGGCCTTGTGGTATTTAAGGCAGGGAATAACTTTCATCCAGGATGTCTGGTGCGGACTTCCGTAGGTGAAAATCGCTGCACACAATGTACATGCTTTTCTGAAGGTTTTGACTCTGTACTTGGCTAATTTTTTATATAAATAAAAAAGAAAAAAAGAAAAGAGTCAGGTTTAATGTGGATGTTAGACTTCTAATTCTAAATCTCAGGTCCGCAGTCAATGCCATGATTTGCAGTTGTGCTTGCCTCCAAGTTTACAATCTTGATAATGCATCAATACAGCCAGCGAAAAAAATGATCTGTTTAATCACCTCTTCAACCATACAACACACTGAGCTAGTTACATTTAATCTGAGTGATCTAGTAGATCAATTGTGCAGGACACTTTTTGATATTTGGAACTTTGTAATGCTTCCAAAAAAAAAAAAAAGACTGAACGTGATGATGTAAGGGACTTAGAGGGGTTGATTCCATTAATTAAGTACAACTGATAAAACATTAGTAACTGAAAGTCAATACAATGTTTTCTCTCCCTTGAATTAGAATGAAGCACCCCAATTGGAACCTCTTGAAAATACTTGGCTCCTTTGTGAGGGTCCCTGATGGACTGAGATAACCAAGGAAAGCACTATGGTCGCTGGTTTTCGAATAGTTCGAAAAAATAATTTTGCACTTGGCCACCTAGGGTCAATGATTTATGATCACTGAGCTTTACTTTGGT
Organism: Umbellularia californica; assembly: GCA_028538565.1. NCBI lineage: Eukaryota > Viridiplantae > Streptophyta > Magnoliopsida > Laurales > Lauraceae > Umbellularia > Umbellularia californica. The sequence continues at coordinate 36,979,693 of JAPQWN010000003.1, read as the reverse complement.
GAGAGGCATCCTCTGCTCCACTAAGGCTTATAATGTATACATTAACAATATGATTATTATTCTAGCTCTTTATAATTCGATCTGCCATTAATATTCTTTTCACGGTCGCTGTCCAGTGGAATGATAATACCTTTGAAGGAGCTTTAATCTTCCATAATAGTGCAAAGCAAGTAGAAGTTTCTACCTAATAACTACTATATTTTTTTATTTTTTGATAACACTCCCTTGTCACTACTATTCCAGAAAAAAAGAAAAAAAGGTTATTCCCTAGTGACCACCTAAATTGTGGAAGGATTTAGTTGAGAACTCACCATAATTATTCAGATCCCATAGGCAAATTTTCCCTTGGTTAGAAATAAATACCTATCAAAGACGGTTAAGTAGTGTAATCAGAGAATCTATGTCAGCCTCAGTAAGATTATTCTGGAAGATCGGAGTCCAAGAGATCTCACCTTCTTTGTGATGCTGCAAGCCTGCAATTGAATAAAGAAAGGGTAATAACTGACGCAGTCTTGATTTGACACAGTCGGCCTGTCTAGGGTCCAATTAAAAAAAAAACCAGAAAATCTTCAGCAACTCGTGTTGTTGCGGACAATTAACAGAAAAAGTCACCAATGCTGACCTTAGCAGTCACACGATGCCAAAGGGGAGAGGAAAGAAAACAAGAAACTCTGCTTTTATTAAATTTCTGAAACAGCTGAATGGGAATATGGTGACTGTCGACTGTGCTATGCATATATAGCACTCAAAAGACCCATAAAACCCTAGTATAGTTATACAATCAGAAGTCCTAATCAATGTTTCTAAAGAAATTACTCCAAAAATCCATAGAGAAATTGAGCAAAACTAGCAATTTTCCTAAACTGGAGTTATCCTAGATGACTTAGAGTAGATCTGATGTGTGGGTCCACATGATCACAAATCAATTTCAACGATCTCAAAGAAGACCCCTGGGCGACCCTGTTCATGTTTTCTTTTCGTGGATTGGGCCTGATTTGGTCCACCAGATTGCAGCCCATAATATCAGCACATTCAGCCCTTTTGAAACAGCCCAGCATACACAAAATTGCATGATAAGCCCTTGCTTCTTTGAATTTTCTGAAAGCTGTCCCTGAAATCATATTTTTCTTTAATATCTGGGACTGGTTGAGGCCCAATTGTTCCTTTGGCGCGCCTATAAGTGTGTCCGTGTCCTGTAGGCTCACAAGTGTTCAATAGTTAATTTTCTCCATCCTTATCAATTCATGGAAATTGATCAGCATCAATACCTTTGCTGGAGGTCTTTCACCACACTACACATTAAGCCAGAATTTAACTTAGGATCTGTCATGACCAGAATAATGTACGTGTAAAGGACTCCCTCTCTAAAGATATTGATTTTTAGAATCCTGATTCCGATGCCTGAGATTGGGCTGCATGCGCTGCATAGGGATACTGTAATAACAGAACCTCCATAACCCATCATGCTCATTACCCATCCTCCACAGCCACTATGCTTGCATGATAGAGTTGATCTCCTTTATGGACCATATTCCAGGACCCCCCTTTTCAATAGGCTTACAAACTGTTCTTGAACCCACTTATCTCCTTGTATCTGCCGAGTCATTTCATGAAAACTCACACTGAATCTTCTCAATTCTCTTGGGAACATCAGTTGGAGATGGGATCATTGATCAATTATAAATAGGCTTGCTGGTGGTGATTTTTTTAGAGGGATTCTCTCTCCAAAAGCTAAATAGTGGCCTTTCCAGATAGAAAGTTTCCTTTCAATTTTTTTAAGCGGGCCCCAAAATGACTCAGGTGGTACCCCAATGCAAAGTGGGGGAGACTTAAGTAATTCAAGGGGGAAATCCTTGGTTTACGTTCAAAGGCATATTATAGTGACTCGAATGATGGTGTCATCTATATGGATATCCAATAATTCACACTATGAGAACAAATTTACAGCAGATAATTCAGTTAAAATGATAATTTTAAGATTCTCTACTCGAATTCAATCAGCTTTGTAGAAACTGATGGTATCGTCTGGAAACTGAAGACGAGTAACTTTGATCTGTAATATGTCAGTAGAAAAACCATAAATCAACCCATCTTTCTTGGCTTTTTTAACATTCTACTTTAATCTTCTTCAACAATGAAAAAAAAGAACATAACAAAAAGGAGGGGAGAGAGGGTCACCTTGATCCAAACCTTCGCACCATCAACCCCACCGACTGCACTTTGGCCACATAAAACTTGGAACTTCCACCTCAAAATGGTGAAGAAAAAGTTATTCTAACTGTTTGATGATGTTCTTAGGTTTTGCTGGCAACATTGGAAGTAGTTCACTGATGTGTCCAACTATAATGGTCATTTGTCTCGTTATTTTTATCATTATTGCCACTGATGTTCCCATTGTGTGGGTACTTTTTTTTCACTCGTGAATTTAATTACATGTTCTGCATGCAAAGGAACACGCATGGAATACAGTCACTCACAGTTTGCAGTTTCTTGTTTTTACAATATAACGAATTTTGAGTAGAAATAATGGAATGTTTGCTAATTTGTTTAAGTCAACCATGGTAACTGCTTTACTGTATCCCACAGTTACGTTGATTTTGTCAATAGCAATACATTAAGGGATTTGCAGTTCATGAAAGGTCATCCAGATGGTTTCTCTCCGTAATTATTTTCCTTTTTAACCAGAAATCTTATTCAAGAGCAATTGCCATTGGATTTAGAACAGAGGAGGAGAGCAACGCCTTCCATTCTGCATTTGACAACTGGAAGAGTGAAGTGACTGGTGCAGAGGCTGGTATGCTATCTGCACCTATGAGTAAGAACTGTGTGTGCTACCTGGGGAGGGGGGCTCCATGTGCATTGAGCCTGAATATTAAGATAATTGAAAGTTATTCTTAGACAAAATATTCACTTCATACCAACTTTCCTCCTTGTTCTCCTGTATTGCATGCAGGGTTTATTTTTATTTTTTTAATCTTTATGTGTTTGTATCTTATGTAAAGAATATGGCTATGTGTATTTTTAAGTTAGAGGTAATGCTGGTGCCACGTAATCAATCACTATACTTTAAGTAATATTTTTGATTAATGATGTGACACCAATAAAAACTGAGTACCATTACCATATCAAGGGAGTGACGCCCATGGAATGGCTGATTTGTTTTGGACAAAGATGGGGCATCTTGCACAGAACTATTTTGTGCCATTTTGTTTCAGATGTATTCTTCTGTTTTTTTATTTTTTTGTTGTGAAATTATTTCATCAATAAATGCATTTCATGTTAAAAGAGTGCAATAGATAGAGGTTCATCATTACCACCACCATCATCAACGTCATCAAAGCCTTGTCCTAATTATGTTGAGGTCGGCTACATGAATTCTGTTTCTCCATTCCGATCTGTCTTGAGCCAAATCCTTGGATATGTTGCATTTCTTTAGATCCGTCCTTACTACTTCATCCATGTCCTCTTCGGCCTACTAGTTTTCCTCGATGGGCCATTAACTTGCATAGACAAACTTTTCCTCAATTGTGCCATTGTTGGCCTGCATTGGAAATGTCCAAACCATCTCAACCGAGTCTCTTAGTGTATCACCTATTGATGCTACCCCTAAATGCTTCCTATATATTTCCTTGTTTTATTACACATGAAATAGATAGAGGTTTCCCTTTATAAAAAAAGGAGACAAGGAAAGAAGTGTGATGTGTACCAGAAGAAAACAAACATGCACCTTATGAAGTCTCACCAAATGGGGAATTCTATGTGGTTCTTTTAATGGAAGCATTTATGCCTTTTCATTTCCCTAAATTTGACTCACCAAATTATTGTTGTCGACATCATTTCTTTTCAGTCACTAGTCTGAAAGGAACCAGAATTTGAAACTTCTAGCTCTAGATTTTGGTCAATTTTGGACAAAGTTTGTACCATTAAAAAAAAACAAGATTTATCTTTTCCTTTCATACGTGTACTCGTTTCATTTTAGAAAATGCCACTCAGGGAATTTCCTTAGAATTTGTTGACAGTTTTATTTATTTATTTATTTTTATGTTTCTTCTTTGGAAAAAAAAAAAACCTTAATAAACCCTAAAAAAAAGAGAGGCATAGAGTTCTTTTTAACTCCCAATTGAATGGGGCATACATTTTGTGTTAGGTTTTTAACTTCATAAGCTGATAGACATTTGCTCTCCTTTCTAAACCCTTAATGACTAACCGAACATGTTAAACCTCCTCCATCTGCTATTGTTTCTAAATTGTTTGAGTTTGAGTCAAGTTTGGGGGGGCTAAAAGTACATTAACTACCTCACTATTCTTTTTTTTTTTTTTTTTTTTTGAACTCCTTTTTATTGAATTTTGAAGAAAGGTGTCACATTTTGTTTGTTTTTGTGTACTTTCTTTTTTTGCAACTTTTGGGGAAATGATAGACTACCCAATATTTGACATTTTGTCGGTAGTCTCCCGAAAATTTTTAGGGACACAACAACCATCCCTTTCAGATTTTGCTCCCCCTTCTACCCCTTGGTGAATAACTGAGCATGTCAAACATCTTTCACTGCGATATTTCTAAATTGATGAGCTCTAATCAACCGTGGGGGCAAAAAATGAATAAATCATTTCATTATTTTATTTATTTATTTTCTTAAAACTGAATTTGTAAAAGGTAGCACATTTTGCTAATTTTCGCCGAGTTTCGTTGGTAACTTTTAGGGGGAAATTATAAACCAATATTTGACATTATTTTCTGTTGGTAGTGACTCTGAACGATTTTGAGGGACAAAATCAACCATCCCTTTCGGATTTTGCAGTTGATTTCATGAAAGGTATGTCTTTATATATTTTTTGTTAACATTATATACAACATTCAATATTCTTTGGGGCAAAGGTCAAATGAATAATGTTGCTTTAGTTTCCTACTACTTTTTTTTTTCTATTTTTTTTTTCATTTATACATATTTTGAATCTATATGTTTTTCTTTCATCATGTCCTTTGTAATGAAATGCCTACAAGCAAAACATTTAGTGCAGAGCTAAACTAAAGCAGCCTCCAAAACGAATTGACTGCTTGATGCAGAACGGATGATCCAAGCATGGGGCCCATCAAAGTAGTTTAGGAATATTTTAATTTTATTAATAGGTTTCTAATTTTATTGAAAGAGTTGTAATTAGGATAGTTTATATCATTGGTTTAGGTTTTCTTAGGCGGCCCTAAGTATGCTTTTCCTATTTATATTGCATTGTAGTGATTTATTTCTCAGATTTTGATTATTGAATAGAATTATTGTGGGGTTTTATCCCTTGAGGTGCGTCCTTGTGTTGAAGTCTCTATGGAGACGTGTTGAAGTGTTTGCAGACGCGTGCTTCGAAGCCCTAACCCTAGGGCTTGCATCAATTGGTAGTAGAGCGAAGATCCACATCTCTCTGATTAATCTCCGATCATCGATCGGAGTTTATCCATCCATGATGTAGATGGACCTCAGAGGCCACATGTGTAGGGCCCCAATAGATTTAGGAAGTTTTCTATTTATCTAATTGTTATTAGTTACTAGTTTATTTGATGAGTTGTTGATGCAGCAACAATAGTATGTCATGGCAACAAGAATCGTGGGCCGCATGTGGGACCCATGAAATCTTGATTTTTAATTGTTATTAGTTTTATTTTTAGTAAAGAATGTAATTAGAATTAGATTTCTAATTTGGGTAGAATTATTATTTGGTTTCCTAGTTTGATTAGGAATGCTTTCTTAGGGCTTAAGTTTATTTTATTATAAATATAGCATTGTAGAGATCAATGATCTCAGAGATTAGAATTGATTAATAAAATTCCCTGTGTGGATTTTTTTGTTGGAGACTGTTTCTTCTTCGAGTGATTGTTCCTGTGGGAACCCTAATTGTGCCTCGGCACTTGCATCCTAACCCTAGGATTGCATCAATTGGTATCAGAGCCGAACGATCCATTGATCGTCGGTGTGTTACCCCTACCCCCACCCCTACCCCATCGTCCATCCACTTTGTCTGTTCCTTGCTCCCATCCTGGACAACCCCACCATCTTCCCACGACCCTTTCTGCAACCACGACCCTCTCCTCACAGAGTCCCACCCTAAATTCTTCTGAACCCCACCACCATAGCCCGTCCAACCCTTCCAAAAAAAAAAAAAAAAAATCTGTCTAGAACCTTTCTGCCACTGCTCCTCTGCCCCATCAACCAATCGAAATTCCGCAGATAGTCTTTCACCCTCCTTGCCCTTCCGTCCATAACCCAACACCGCCCAGCAACCCACTACTCAATCGTCCCTCCCCAGAGACAACCAAGGGTTTGTTTTCAACTAGTGGTTGCGATTAACCAGATCAGAAACTCTAATCCACAATCGCAATCCTCACTCTAGAGTGCGACACCTCCCATTCACAGAATCCCTAGCCCCATCACCAAACCCCACAACGCACAGCCATCATCGTTTTCCATCTTCTTCTACAAAACCCCAGGCGACTCCCATCCCAGACCTAGCAGAAAAAAAAAATACACAGAGAGAGAAGAAGCAGAAGAAGCATAAAAGAGGAAAGAATAGTGTACCGTGCACCATCGTGCCCACGTCGTCACCGTCGCTGCTGTGCTTGTCTACTCGTCATCGTCATCGTCTGCTACATCCTCTTGCAGTCGTCGAGCTCCAACGCCATAGCCCAGACCCTGCTCCCTTCCCTCATCTCGTTCAACGAAAGGGGGTTTTCAAAAACCCTTTTCTTCTTTCATTCGACACTCAGGCCGAGACGATATATTTGGGCCTCTGGGTCTGTTCAGGTTAGATCTGACCCATTAAAGAAGCCCACAAGCAATTCGTTTGGGCCTGATTTATACATTTGGGTTAGTTTTGACTCGTTTACAAGGAAAGCCAATCTGCAGTAGTCCTCCAGCCCCTTGACCAGATCAGCAGCAGATTTGACTACGATCAACGGTTGAGATTTCTTCTAACGATATCAGGCTCATCCATCGTCCAATTTTCGATCCGTTTTTGCCAGCGTGATCGTGAATAGAAGATCTCCACATCAGGTCAGTTACAAATTTTAATTTTACATTAACCAAAGATGCCTCCCAAAAGGCAGGTTGACACAGAGTCTTCCTCTTACAATGATGATGAATTGAGGGAATCCGTTGCGCAATTATCAATAACTGTTAATCAATTATCCGCAACGGTTGGCTCAAATGCAAGTTCAAATGCAAGCAACTCTTGATAGGATTGAAATCCGATTAACAAATTTGGAAACTAATCGACATGAAGATTACCATCGGGATGATAGAGGACATATTCGGAATCAATGAGATCCACATGCCGTCAATGTTGATCGTGATTTGGGTATTAAACTTGTGATTCCTGAATATGATGGAAAATTGAAGCCAGATGAATTCTTGGATTGGTTAGTGTGTGTTGAAAATATTTTTGCACATAAACCAATGGCTGATGGTCATAAAATTACACTGGTGGCAACTCGATTTCGCAATTATGCTGCGGTATGGTGGCTGAGTTGCAAAAGAAGAGGAGATACCAGCAAATTGACACTATTGACACGTGGGCCGAGATGAAAAATCTGTTAAAGCAAAAATTCCTGCCTGTCAATTACTCCAGAGATTTGCGTTCACGTTTTCAATACTTGAAACAAGGATCTAAGACAGTTGTTGAATATTCTGAGGAGTTTCTGACAATGCAAGCCCGTTGTGGTTTGAATGAAGATGATGAAGTATTAGTTGACCGATACTTTAATGGGCTTACGCTTGACATTCAAGATATCCTCGCATTCAAGCATTTTGATAATGTTGATGAGATTATTTAGCATGCTATCAAAGCCGAGGGAATTGCAAATCATCAAGCCCAGAAACTTAATGCAGCTAAATGGATTATGCAGAAGAATTCCTCCATTGCAGGTTCTAAACCGAGTACATCATCGGAGATAGTTTTGACCAAGCTCGCAGGTTAAAATAGACTCACATGCTTTAATTGTAAACAAGGGCATCGTGCAACAGAATGTCCAAAACGTATCCATCTCATTGAGAATGAAAGTGATGTGCAAGATGTTCCAGATGATCCTAAAGATGATCCTCAAGAGAATGAAACAGGGGAAATTGTGGATACTTTGCCCGAGGAGGGTCTTGAGTCTCTCATGGTCATCCAAGAAACTACATCGACTACTGAGAAGAAATGGTTATGAGAAAATATTTTCCGCTCCAAAGGAACAGTCAATGGTAAAGAATGCACAGTTGTTATTGATGGAGGAAGTTGTCAGAATATTATTTCCCAAGCTTTTGTGGATCGCTTACAGCTGAAAGTTCGGAAGCATCATCGTCCTTATTTTGCTAGATGGTTAATGACAGTTGATGAAGTGCAAGTCCGATATGCATGTCCAGTTACCTTTTCCATTGGTGCAGATTATACGGATACAGTTTGGTGTAATGTGATACCCATGGATAGTTGTGATATCTTGTTGGGTCATCCATGGATGTATGACAAGAATGGAACTAATGGCATGCGCTACAACACCTACACTTTCATACATGGTGCAAAGCAAGTCACACTTCGTCCTATGAAGCCAACGCTACCAAAGAAAGGGTCACGTTCTCGTCTTACCAAGGAAGCGCTTCATGTGCACACTATCTACAAAAATAACATCCAGAAGAAGAGCCAAGTTCGAGGTCGAACTCTTTTCCAACTCGGGGAGAATGATGCAGCAGCAATAGTATGTCATGGCAACAAGAATCGTGGGCCACATGTGGGACCCATGAAATCCTGATTTTTAATTGTTATTAGTTTTATTTTTAGTAAAGAATGTAATTAGAATTAGATTTCTAATTTGGGTAGAATTATTATTTGGTTTCCTAGTTTGATTAGGAATGCTTTCTTAGGGCTTAAGTTTATTTTATTATAAATATAGCATTGTAGAGATCAATGATCTTAGAGATTAGAATTGATTAATAAAATTTCCTGTGTGGATTTTTTCGTTGGAGACTGTTTCTTCTTCGAGTGATTGTTCCTGTGGGAACCCTAATTATGCCCCGGCACTTGCATCCTAACCCTAGGATTGCATCAGTTGTATTTAGGATTAAGTTTCTAATTTTATTGTAATTAGGATAAGATTCTAGTTTCCTAGTTTGTTTAGGTTTCTTAGGCCCTAATATTTGTTTTTCTTATTTATATGGCATTGAAGAAGATTATTTTCAGAGACTTGATTATTGAATAGAATTGTGGTTTTTTTCCCTTGGAAAGGTGCGTCCTCGTGTTAAAATCTCTGTGGAGATAATTTGAGGTGTCTGCGGACACGGTGCTTCGGCACTCCATGCAAGCCCTAACCTAGGGTATGCATTAGTTGGTATTAGAGTGGCGTGGCCAAAGACCCGCGATCGGGTTGATAGATCAATCTCCCGAAGGATTGATCAAATACAAGAGGATTCTAGCCACTAGGGCACAAGCATAACCATAATTATGGACAAACTCACATGAGCAACTATTAATTTAAAATAAGCATGTCTAGTACAATAGAGGGCTTCTCTATTTATAATGTAATAAGGCTACTAAATTAGTAAACTATGGAAAAATAGAAAACTACTAAATAGAAAACTAAGCAATAATTCCTAATCTAGAAAGGCACATGTGAACCCCATCCGCTGGGTCCATCAAGGCTTGCGGGTCCTTGTCTTGGATAGGGACCGGACTACATCAAAGAGCTGAACGATCCCAGATCGTTGGCGTGTTACCCTTTATCCCCATCCCTACCTTCGTCCACCTTGATCATCCCCATCCCCTTTCACCCCACTGCCATACCAAAAACCCATCTTTTGGACATTCCCATCATACTGAAATCCTGGCGGTGCATCCACTCCTCCCAACCAGCCCATTCCAAAACCCAGTCATTCCGAGAGAGAGAGAGAGAGAGAGAGAGAGAGAGAGAGGAAATTGGAGGCACAGAGAAGCGAACCTGCTGCCAATGCCATCGCGAACATCTCGCCGGCATCGTCTTCTTCGTCAGCCATCACCGAGAGCCCCGTTGTGTCGCACATCTGCTGCATCTTTTTCTTTGCACTATTTTCCTCCTGCCTTCGTTTACCGCGTCGCAGGATTCGTTGCACAAAATTTGTGCTCGACGCCGCACCTTACGTCCCTTCCCTCAACTTCGTTCTCTTTCAGCTGGCCAACAAAGAAGACGATAGTCAAAAGGTTTCAAGGCCTTTTTTCTTCTCTTGCTTTCTGTCGTCAAAATCGAGGAGGAAAAGAACAGTCCTCACACGGGCCCTTGTTAACACATGACAAGCCAAAGTGTGCTTGCTGGGCCAGAGTTCAGTTTAGATTCAACCCAAACCCGAACAACCAACAGTATACAGAAGAGGAGCAGCAAGGCCAAAACTTATTGCATACTGGGTAGCAGACTTGACCCATTACAACAATACCCAAGCTTGAGACCATATATAGTGGAAAAAATGAATGACTGCATGAACATTCATGAGGCATATTGGGAAACAAATCATGTGAAGCGGATGCTTAAAGGGTCTCATCTAGCAAAAGTTATGCCTTAAGAAGAGAAATCACCACAAATAATGGCAGCTCATGTTGAAAACCCAGTGGCAGAGGATATTCATACTGTGAAGCTAGAGCAAGACACCTCTATGGGTTGTGGTGATATACAGGCGGTTAGGGAAGAAGCATCGATTATTGAAACTCCCCACAGTAATTCTCACATTGATTTTGTATTCGGAGATCAACAATAGAAATTTGGAAATGAACAACGGTGGATAGTCAGAGATTGTGATTTAATGGTGCAGGTTCTACAAGTAAGGCATCCGACAGCTCAATTGCACATCAACACAATTTTCAGCCACCACAAGCAGCTATACATGCAGCTGTACACGGAAGCTACAGATAGACCAACAAATCGGAAGTTCGTCAGATTGATATTCGACCCAGGTGGACTTTTACCAAACTCGAGGTCGAGTTCTTTTCGAGCCGGGGAGAATGATGCATATGGACTTCAAAGGCCACATTTGTAGGGCCCAAATAGATTTAGGAAGTTTTCTATTTATCTAATTGTTATTACTTACTAGTTTATTTGATGGGCTGTATTTAGGATTACGTTTCTTAATTTATTGTAATTAGTATAACATTCTCGTTTCATAGTTTGTTTAGGTTTCTTAGGCCGTAAGATTTGTATTTCTTATTTATATGGCATTGTAGAAGATTTTTTTCAGAGACTTGATTATTGAATAGAATCGTGGGTTTATAGATTTAGGAAGTTTTCTATTTATCTAATTGTTATTACTTACTAGTTTATTTGATGGGCTGTATTTAGGATTAAGTTTCTTATTTTATTGTAATTAGTATAACATTCTCGTTTCATAGTTTGTTTAGGTTTCTTAGGTCGTAAGATTTGTTTTTCTTATTTATATGGCATTGTAGAAGATTTTTTTCAGAGACTTGATTATTGAATAGAATCGTGGGTTTTTTTTTCCCTCGGAGAGTTGCGTCCTCATGTTGAAATCTCCGAGGAGATAATTTGCGGTGTCTGCGGACACGGTGCTTCGGCACTCCACGCAAGCCCTAACCTAGGGCGCTATCTATCCATACCATATCCGTTCCTTCCCCACTGTAGCCGCATCAAAACCCATCCCTTTCCTCCTACCCAAAATCACCCTATCGTCCCAAACCCCATCCTGTTACCACAGAGGCCCCACCATTGATCCCTATAAACCTCCATCCAAACTCGTTTCACCATCCTTAGTCATCATAGAGTCCACTTCACCGAAACCATAAGCCTAATATCTCGAAATCCTAAATTCCAACCTATAGTACCCCCAAATCCCCAAACCAATCACCGTCCCCTAGCCACCTTCTCCCATCCGAAACCCTATAATCCTCTTCGGTTTGTGAGCATTTAGCCCAATTGCAGCCTTACCACTGCCAATTCCTAAATCGTGCCAACAAACCCCTTCAAATCCCATTCCTCACAATCTGAAACCCTGGTCTCCAATCCGAAGAAGAAGAAGAAGACTTGCCACTATCAGTATCCACCATTGCCATCCCAGCCAATGGAAACCACCTATGTTACAATTGATTTTGCCCGCCCTAGATCGCCAGGCACTGTTGTCTATAGAGCCACCGACTCCATCTTCCTCACCGATCGCTGCAAGACTATCACCACTGATCGCTGCAAGAGCCGCATCCACCTCCCTCATCCACTACCGAAGACTCATCATCATCATTGTCGAGGAGCCAAAGGATCTTTACATTTTCTTTTCTTCGCTGCAGCTTGTTGAGCCCCTAAAAGGTAGAAACCCTTTTTCTTCTTTTGACACAAACAATGAGGGACTCTAGAGTGGGTTGAGTTTTGGCCCAAGTCCATCTCATGCCTAGTTCAAGTTGATCTCTGGTCATTTCACTTGATCTGACTTGTTTCAACCTGCCCACTGTGTTTTAAAAGCCCACCAAACAACTCTCATCGGTTACGTCAGCAAAAGTCGGTAACAGTCAGTAGGACGTTTAACCATGTTGACGGCCAAAACTTGTTATCTCAATATTGCGCACATCCGAGACTCGATTTTAGATTAGTTTTCGTTAGTGTGTTCATGAAGAGCAGATCTACCCATCAGATCAGTCATATTTTTTTAGATTGCATTTAAAAATAAATAAATGTGGTGGTTCATCAAAAGAAGGCAAAAGTGGAGCCTTCATCCACGACCATGGTGGAATTGACAAGAACCGTTGTGGAATTAACGAAAAATGTTACTCAATTATCCACATCGATTGCTCAACTCTAACAAACTCTTTTAAGGATGGATATCAGAATAACAAATTTGGAAAATAATCGGCGTGGGGATGCTATTTGAGATGGAGGAAATATTCAGAATCAACTAGATCAACCGGCAATCAATGTTGATTGCGATTTATGAATTAAACTCGTAATTCCCGAATATGATGTAAAATTGAAACTAGATGAATTTATGGATTGGTTAGTGTGTGTGGAAAATATTTTTGCACATAAACCAATTATTGAGGGCCATAACGTTACTTTGGTAGCAACTCGAATTTGCAATTATGTTGCGTTTTGGTGGGCCGAGATGCAAAAGAAAAGGCGGAACCAAAACATAGACCTCGTTGAGACATGGATTGAGATGAAAAATCTGTTGAAGCAAAAGTTCCTTCCTGTCAATTATTCAAGAGCTACGTTCAACCTTTTTAGACTTGAAACAAGGATCCAGGATGGTTGTTGAGTACCATCAAGAATTCATGATAATGCAAGCTCATTGTGGCTTAAATGAGGCTGATGATGTGTTGGTTGATCAATATTTTCATGGGTTGAGAATTGATATATAACATATGCTTACATTCACGAATTTTGATATTGTTGATGAGATCATCCAACATGCCATCAAGGCCGAGGACATTGCAAATTATCAAGGCCGAAATTTTTTTGCATCTAAAAGGGCTATGCATAAGCCTCATCATTGCACGATTCTAAACTAAGTGCTTTGTCGGAAAAATCTTCTCCAAGCCTGAAGGTCAGAATAGGATCACCTGCTTTCATTGTAAACAACGGGGGCATTGCGCACTGGAATGTCTAGAATGCATACACCTCATTGGGGACGCAGATGATGTGAAAGATAATTCGGATGATCCTAACAGTAATGACACAAGAAGTGGAGAAAGTAGGTCCCGAGGAGGGTCTTGAAGCTCTCATGGTCGTTAAAGAAACTACGCCTACTGTTGAGAAGAAATGGTTGCGGAAAAATATTTTTCACTCAATAGGTATAATACATTGACAACATTGCACAGTTGTGATTGATGGCGGAAGTTGTGAAAACATGATCTCTCAAAACTCTCATTGATCGCTTTAAAAGCTGTGAAGGTTTATGAGCACAATTGTCCCTACTTTGTCAAATGGTTAATGACTGGCCCTGAAGTGCAAGTGCGACATACATGTCAAGTTACTTTTGCCATTAGTGAAGATTATAAAGATACGTTTTAGCATGATGTGCTATCAATGGATAGTGGTGATATCTTGTTGGGTCGACCATGGATGTATGACAAAAATGACACTCATGGTATGCGTGACAACATGCACATATTCATGCATGGTGGAAAGCAAGTCACACTGCATCCAAAGAATCCAGAACTGAAGAAGAGAGTAAGAGCAAATGCTACAAAGGAAGTGCTTCACGTAAACTATGTCTACATAGGCAACATGAAGAAGAACCAAGTTCGAGGTCGAACTTTTCTTTCAACCTGGGGGGGGATGATGTAGAACGGATGATCCAAGTGTGGGGCCCAACAAAGTAGTTTAGGAATATTTTATTTTTATTAATAGGTTTCTAATTTTATTGAAAGAGTTGTAATTAGGATAGTTTTCATTATTGGTTTGGGTTTTCTTAGGCCCTGAATTTACATTTCTTATTTATATTGCATTGTAGTGATTTATTTCTCAGACTTTGATTATTGGATAGTATTATTGTGGGTTTTTATCCTTGAGGCGTGTTCTCGTGTTGAAGTCTCTATGGAGACGTGTTGAAGTGTTTGCGGACACGTGCTTTGGCACTCCACGCAAGCCCTAACCCTAGGGCTTGCATCACTGCTATGTACCTACCTAAAGGGCCTAATTGTGGTAAAAATCACTAGTTTTCTTGATGCCTTCACTCCTAGTGCTTTGTGCCCAAATATTGTATTATTCCCATTTTAGGTTCCTTACATAATGCATAAGGTATGGCTCTCCATTTAGGGCCTGTTTGTTTGCATGTGTGGAGGACTAAAGGGGAATGGATGTCAAATTATGGAAAAAGTAAAAGTGAGGTGTGTTTAAAGTACAGGTGTGTTAAAATCCTTGTTGCGTTAGTATGAGGTGAAGTATAGGTGAGAGAGAGTAGTAAAAAAACACTGTCATATGGGTTTACTACACCACAATTTATCACAATTTTTTTGTAGTAAAAAAAGAGGCATGTGGAGTAAAAGGTCAATGGTGTCACATAATAGGTTTACTTCTCCCCTCAACTTTTTTCATCCAAACATGGTGAGGTAAAAAAATGTCACATCATATACCTACTTTTACTCCACGTCATGGTTTAACTCGGACTCGGCCATATCGAGTTGGGTCCTATGGGACTTGGACTCGAATCATGAGACTTGGCTCTCCAACTGAAATTGGGACTCAGCCCGACTTGGCCGAGTCAACTTGGACTCGGCCATGCCGAATACAAATTTTCAACTGTGCTCCGCGTTTTAGTACTCATTAAGGAGATAGCTATCCCATTGACCAATTGACAGAGTTCAACCCCAGCCTTTGGCATCATCTAAGCAATCCCAAAAACTAAACCGCTATTGCCAAATAGGAGCACTCACATTACAGTGAAAAGTTCTAAAATTATCAGATATTTCTAGTCTAGCCACTGGTTGCACTGCATGGCTTTCAGGGGGATACTATCTCTTTCTGAAATGGGCTCTCAGGGGGGGCTCTCAGGGAACTTCTTGCTATTTCTGTCTGAATACTGCCCAATGGCTGACTGGATAAATATGTTTAGCAACATGATGCAAGCCGTTTTGGCATGTGTTCAAACTTTAAAGCATGCTAGGCAGATTGATGCAGTAGCACACGGTTTCCATATACTCATGGTCCACATGTGGGACCCAAGGAAGTTTAGGAATTTTTCTTAATTATTAGTAGCTTTTAATTTTTAGTGTATTTAGAATTAGTTTCTAAATTGGATAGGATTGCTATTTTGTTTCCTAGTTTGATTAAGGTTGTTTTTTAAGGCTTAAGCTTCTTTTATTATAAATATAGCATTGTAAAGATCAATGATCTCAGAGATTTGAGTTAATAAAATTTTCCCTTTGTGGGTTTATCGTTGGAGAGTGTCTTCATCGTGTGTGATTGTTCCTGTGGGAACCCTAATGTGCTCCGGCACTTGCATCGTAACCTTAGGATTGCATCAATTGGTATCAGAGCCGAACGATCTCCGATCGTCGGCGTGATTACCCCTATCGATCATCCATCCCCACCGATCCACCCACTGTCTTTCCTGCCACCCATCGGTCTACTCACCCTCCCAACCTCCCATCGATACTTTTGTCCCCAAATCCACCCCCTCTACCTGAAAACCATCCAGAAGCCATCCATCCAGTGACACAGCCCTACCCCATCTCCACCCTCATCCCGAACTCCACCCTCGACCGCCCAATCCAAACCCTCGAACCATCCGAACTACAGAATCGTACCCCATCTTTCATTCAGCAGTACCTTTCCTAATCTCTATCGTCGTCACCCCCAAATCCCAGCCCAGACTTCCGCCTGAAACCCACACACAATAGCCTCCCATCCCTTCCCCAGACCAACCAAACCAAACCAAACCAAGCCTTTTCCCACTAGGTGGGGTCGGCTATATGGATTTGACGACGCCAATCAAATCTGTTTAGGGCCATGTCCTCCGTTAGATCCATATAGGCAAGGTCATGTTTAATAGTTTCGTTCCAACTTCTCTTGGGTCTCCCTCTCTATCTTCTACTCCTGACAATCTCCATGCTTTCACACCTTTTAACAGGTGCCTCCGTTGGACGCCTTCTAACATGGCCGAACCATCTTAGTCGATTTTCTCTCATTTTATCTTCAATCGGTGCTATTCTTACTTTGCCCCTAATATCCTCATTCCTAATCCTATCTCTGCTTGTGATCCCGCACATCCATCTTAACATTCTCATCTCTGCAACTTCCATTTTCTTAACATGATTATGCTTTATTGCCCAACACTCTGATCCGTATAACAACGTTGGTCTTACCGCTACCTTATAATACTTTCCTTTAACCTTGAGGGGGACTTTCCGATCACACAAGACCCCCGAAGCACTCCTCCATTTGGTCCACCCGGCCTGAATCCCGTGACTTACATCAGTATCAATCCCTCCATCTTGTTGCACCATTGATCCAAGGTACCTAAAGTTTTTTTTCTCTACAATCTTTTGTGTGCCCAAACTTACTTCTATATTACCAAGTGTCCTACTATGACTAAACTTGCATTCCATATATTCCGTCTTGCATCGACTTAGCCTAAACCCTTTTGTCTCTAATAAAAAGGAGGGAAACGTACCTGGCACCGAAGTCATCCAACTCCAGCAGCTCTCATTCGCCTGCTCCTCCTCCTCCTCGTCCAGTCGTAATCACCGAGCACCTCACCGCTGTCGCTGTCGCTTGCTCCTCCTCGTCGTTGTCGCGTATCAACTACTGTAGCCTAATCGTCCAACAGCAAGTGCATCATTCTAATCATAGTCCCCAGATAGAGTGCACAACGCCTCTTCTCCCTCTTTGTAGCAGGTCGCCGGTCGATAGGCTACATCCCTCTCTCCCTTCGTTTCATTGAAGCAGAGTAGGAAGGGGTTTTCTTTCCCTATTTTTCCTTTCTAGACACGCAGATCGAAGCTTCAGGGCGAGAGAAGTGTTTTGGACCTGTTTTTCGATTTGGGTCAGGTAGATTTTGGGCCTTGGCAGTTCCGACCCGATTACACAAGATCCATTATTCAAGCGGTGACATCAGTTGAGTCTGATCAAAGATAGATTTCGTTTGATCAACGGTTGAGCTTTCCTTTATGATATCCAGCACATCCACCGTCAGATTTGCGATCGTTTTCACCTACGTGCTCCTAGCACGCAGATCTACACATCAGGTCAGTTACAAATTTTAAATTTGCATTAACTAAAGATGCCTCCCAACAGGCAGGTTGACACAGAGTCTTCCTCTCACAATGATGATGATTTGAGGAAATCCATTGCGCAATTATCGGTAACTGTTAATCAACTATCCGCAACGGTGGCTCAAATGCAAGTTCAAATTCAAGTGAGTCTTGATAGGATTGAAACCTGATTAACAAATTTGGAAACTAATCGACATGAAGATAACCATCGGGATGATAGAGGACATATTTGGAATCAACGAGATCCACATGCAGTTAATGTTGATCGAGCTTTGGGTATTAAACTTGTGATTCCAGAATATGATGGAAAATTGAAGCCAGATGACTTCTTGGATTGGTTGGTGTGCGTTGAAAATATTTTTGCACATAAACCAATGGCAAATGGTCATAAAATTACACTGGTGGCAACTCGATTTCGCAATTATGCTGCAATATGGTGGGCCGAGTTGCAAAAGAAGAGGAGATATCAGCAAATTGACCCGGTTGACGCGTGGGCCAAGATGAATCTGTTAAAGCAAAAATTCCTGCCTGTCAATTACTCCAGAGATCTGCGTGTACGTTTTCAATACTTGAAACAAGGATCTAAAACCTAAGTAGCACGGACACGGACACAGGACACGAATACGACACGGCATGGACACGCCGACACGACATTTCTCAAAAAAGTAGGACACGGACACGATTGGGACATGTTAATAATTAATAATAATAATAATAATATATCTAATCATATAATAAAAGATACTATTTCCACAGCCAAGTAATATTTCCCCCTCCTTCATTAATTTTCTCAAACTTGGTTGCATTTTTCCATAGAGGCTTATTTATATCTTCTTCATTGGAGGGGTGTAAACTCATTTTCTTAAATTCCAAATTGTCACGCAGAGGTAAAGAAGCAGAGCTGATAAATAAAAAAAAAAAATTATTTGATATAAAGAACAGATTTGATATATAAACATCAAAAACAGATTTTTTAGATTCATGTAAACAGCAAAAACCCATCGCCCGACCTCCTCAGGGCAGCGGAAGGATGGCCCCTTTGCTTATAAGTTATGAACTTTTACAAAAAGCCCTCTTTGCTTTTCTTTTTTTACTCTAATTTTATTTTTTTCCCAATTAAAAGAGGCAAACATGTCCGACACGTGTCCGGAACATGTCCCCGGCATGTCCGAAATATAAAACATTAAAAAAATAGGACACTCTTTTTTGCGTGTCCGACACGTGTCGGACACTGACACTCCGGCCTCGGAGAGGTGTCCCTGCTTCCCACTAAAACAGTTGTTGAATATTCTGAGGAGTTTCTGACTGTGCAAGCCCGTTGTGGTTTGAATGAAGATGATGAGGTCTTAGTTGACAGATACTTTAATGGGCTTACACTTTATATGCAAGATATCCTCGCGTTCAAGCATTTTGATAATGTTGATGAGATTATTCAGCGTGCTATCAAAGCCGAGGGAATTGCAAATCATCAAGCCCAAAAACTAAATGCCGCTAAATGGGTTATGCAAAAGAATTCCTCCATTGTAAGTTCTAAATTGAGTGCGTCATCGGAGAAAGTTTTCACCAAGCCCGAAGGTCAAAATAGACTCACATGCTTTAATTGTAAACAACAAGGGCATCGTGCAGCAGAATGTCCCAAACGCCTCCACTTTATTGAAAATGAAAGTGGTGAGACTGATACTCCAGATGATCCTAAAGAGAAAGAGGTTGCAACTGAGACAGATGACTTAGAGATCTACCATGCAGTTGAAGGTGAATCCCTTATGATCCTCACCGACACTCCCTCGACTACTGAGAAGAAATGGTTGCGCGAAAATATTTTCTACTCCAAAGGAACAGTCAATGGTAACGCATGCACAGTCGTCATTGATGGAGGTAGTTGTCAGAATATCATATCTCAGGCTTTTGTGGATCGCTTACAGCTGAAAGTTCGGAAGCATCAGCGTCCTTATTTTGCTAGATGGTTAATGACAGGTGATGAAGTGCAAGTCTGATATGCATGTCCAGTTACCTTTTCCATTGATGCAGATTATACGGATATAGTTTGGTGTAATGTGATACCCATGGATAGTTGTGATATCTTATTGGGTCGTCTATGGATGTATGACAAGAATGGAACTAATAGCATGCGTGACAACATATACACATTTATGCTGTAGAAGATAACAAGGCTGTATGCTAACAAGCCTTAGGCCCAGCCCAACAGAGGCCCATTACAGCCTATCTCACGTAGGATTTAGTCAAATCCCTGTAAAGCTGATTTATCTCTTTCTGTTTTCCTTGTATAGACTAGGATTGATTTAGATTGATTCCTTCCATTCTTTCATTGATCCTAATTTGTAATCTTCACATACTTAGTGCCTTGATTAAAGGTAACAATTGATTATAAAACATAACAGTCGATGATCCATTGATCATTGAGTTTTCTCGCCAATATTGTCTTGTTCTTCTTCCTCTCATCTCATCACAGACTATTTCATGGTATCAGAGAGAGGTTATGATCAATTACCATTGATCTTCTTCTTCTCTCATTGATCCTGGCTTGGATCTTCTTTTTGGATTGAAAATCTTCTCTCTAATAGTGCCTGATCATCTCAGATCAGAAGTGGCCCACCAGCGATCATCATCAACATAGCAGCGGAAGCAGCCCATATGGATCGTCTGGTTCTCCTCTTATTTATGAACATTTTTTCAAGATTTTTGGATCATCAGAGGTAGGATATCCACCTGATTTTGTGATATTTCAGTTTTGTGCTACAATTTTCATCACAGCCGTCCAAATTTGTGGATTTTGATCAGTTTTGAGTAAGACTTTGGCCTGGAGTTGCGAAAATACTTTGTCCTTCCATCCCCAATCTCAGATCTGGTCACTGATCCTCTAATGGACCTCACGTGGAGATCGATCCACCGACAAAGTTGTCGACTGACGTCGCTGCCTCACAGTTTAATATTGTGCACTACTGACGATCATCAAGAAGCCTCCATCCCTACATACAGGAATGGTCGACTGGGTTTTCTAGGAATTATGGTGATTTTTCTGGATTTTTTCCGTCACCCTTGAGGTAGTTTCGAACCTCTTCCTCATCTGAGGATTTTCTCAGAAGGATTTCATCACCACCGTCCAGATTTGTGGATCTTTTTCCAAATCTCATCAGATTTGGACTCAAGGAAGTCAATTTGATCCACTTTACAGAGATCAAACCTGATCTGTGATTAGACAACCCTGTGGGGGCCCACGCACAGATCCAGGTCCAAATTTCCGGTTCGTCTGGCTTTGTCTGGGATAAAATTGCACTGTTTTGTGTGATTTTTGCTGCTGGATTCTTCATCTGCTGCTGCTGCCACCTCTATTGCTGGTTATCAAGTTAACTGTGGACTGTTTTAAACCTTCTTGTGCTGCTACTGGCTGTTCTCTTCCTTTCCCAGTGTTGATTGTTTGTGCTGCTGCTCTTTGTTGACCTTCTTCTTTCATTTTCTGCAATGGATAAATATGATGTTATCCCAATCAAATTTAACGGGCAGAATTATATGTCCTGGTCATTCCACTTGAGGAACTTTGTTGAAGGACAGGGACTTTTTGGTTATCTCGACGGATCAATAACGAAGCCTCATATTACAAGTAATGCCGACTCAAAAGGTCTCGCAACCTGGTCCAAAGAAAATGCGAAAGTAGTCACTTGGATCCTTAACTCTATTGATCCCTCTCTTACTGTGGCTCTTCAAGCCTACACCACAGCAGCTGATATGTGGGCTCATATGAAGAAAATCTATCATCAAACCAATAAAGCCCGGAAATTTCATCTCGATTGTGAAATTGCCAAATATAGTCAAGGGGATAAAACTGTGCAGGAATACTTTAATGGCTTCCTCACCTTGTGGACTGAAAGGGATTCCATGCTAATCCAAACAGTCTCTTCTGGATTTCTATCTGAGGCACTCCAATTACAAGAAGAAACTCATATCAGCCAGTTTCTTATGAATCTACGACCTGAATTTGAATCTATTCGGTCTGCGCTCATGAACAGGGAGAATACTGCCAATCTCGATACTTGCTTCCAAGAAGTTCTTCGCGAAGAACTTCGTCTCACTTCACAGCGCACTATTCTGGAAGCACCCGAAGCTCCCAAAGCCTTCATTGTGCCTCTTCCTGCTGACTCGGCTCTTTTGGCAACTCCAAAGCTTACTCAATGTTATGAATGCAAAGGCTTCGGACATATTGCCAAAAATTGTCGCAAGAAACTGGTTTGCAAATATTGCAAACGGATCGGTCATGTGATTGATGATTGTCGCAACCTACAGCGACGGAATGAGACACAGCCTAAGAAGCCTCCCTCCAATATGCCAAGACAAAATGTTTCTTCCGCATTTCAGGCTCAAGCCCCCGTATCAGATACAGGCAGCACTTCCTCCGGGGCTATATCCATGACTCCTGCTCAGATTAAAGAACTGATCCAGAGCACAGTCACCTCTGCATATGCGTCTATGGGCTTCTCTGGTGGTTGGTATCAACCTTATTCTCATATAGCATCTCCCGCCTTTCATTCTTCTGCATCTTTGTCTTCTTCTATCACCTCTTCCACTTGGTTTTTAGATTCAGGAGCCTCCAATCATATGACCTCTGTAGAACATAGCTTTACAGATTCCCACCCTTACCTTGGAAAAGAAAAAATTACCACTGCCAATGGTGATCAACTACCCATTTCTGGAGTTGATACCATTACTTTATCTAGTATCACTGGCCAGTCCATCACCCTTTCCAATGTCTACTTTGTTCCCAAATTATCAGCCAATTTACTTTCTGTAGGATAACTTATTGATGATGGCTATCTTGTTCACTTTTCTTCCTCTGGTTGTGTCATATAGGGGCGACAAACTGGGAAGGTGATCGCGACGGGGAGTAAACATGGGCGCCTGTTTTTGCTGGACATTGGACATCATTCCTTCTTTGCTTCTTCTTCTAATAATTTCAAAAACTTGTGGACCGTTTGGCATAAACGTCTTGGTCATGTGAACAATGCCTATTTAATTTCTTTGTTTAAACTTGGTTGTTTGGACTCTACGGTTGATAATAAAATGATGTCTTCTTTATCTCAATCAAAATGTGAAACGTGTTGTTTAAGTAAGAGTCATATTTTGCCTTTCTCTGTTCATAATTCTCGTGCATTAGAATCTTTTGACATAATTCACATTGATGTTTGGGGCATTGCTCCTACCTTGAGTAGGGCAGGATTCAAGTACTATGTGACATTTATTGATGATCATTCCCGTTATACTTGGATTTATTTTATGCGTTTCAAATCTGAAGTGTTTTCTATTTTTCAAAAATTCTATAACATGATCCACACCCAATTTAAGAAAGATATCAAGATCCTTAGATCAGATTCCGGTGGAGAATACATGTCTCATGAATTCTCTGCTTCCCTTTCTGATAAAGGCCTTATTCATCAAAAATCTTGTCCGCACACTCCTCAGCAGAATGGAATTGCGGAAAGAAAGAACAGACATATTCTTGATACTGTTCGCACCCTTTTACTTGCGTCCTTAGTTCCTCCAGAATTCTGGTGTGATGCTGCACAGACTGCGGTATATCTGATCAATCGTCTTCCTAGTACTGTTCTAGGCAAGACTACTCCTTACGGAGTTCTCTTTGACCATACTCCTTCATACTCTCACTTACGTGTATTTGGTTGCTTGTGTTTTGTTCATCTTCCCCCGACTGAACGCACTAAGCTATCTCCATAGGCTGCCAAATGCATCTTTCTTGGCTACAGTTCTGAACACAAAGGGTTCTTGTGTTATGACCGGTTTGAGAAACGCATGCGAATCTCTCGCAATGTGATCTTCCTGGAACAAATTCCTTTCTTCTCATTAAGATTAGATCATCATCCTATTGCTGTGTCCTATTTACCACAATTCCCGGAGTCTGCTTCTCCATCACCTGCTCTCAAGGTCTATGTTCGGCGTAACAAGGTTCCTAATATGGTGCCTCTCTCTCCTGATCATCTCCCAGTGCCGTTTACTGCTTCTACAGGTAACCATGCTTCTTCTGATAATATCATCTCTCTTCGACGATCTAATCGTCTTTCCATTGCCCCTAACCGTTATGGCTTTCCTGCTCTCTTTTCCTCTTTAGATAGTGCTCCTATACCCACCTCATATTCACAGGCCTCGAAGATTGCTTACTGGCAGGATGCTATGAATGAGGAACTGCTTGCTCTCGAAGCTAATCAGACATGGGACTTGGTACCGGCTCCTGACGGAGCCTCTGTGATTGGCAGTAAATGGATCTTCTCCATCAAAGTTCATTCCGATGGGAGTCTTGATCGCTACAAAGCCCGATTAGTTGCGCAGGGATATAAACAGTAGTATGGAATCGACTATGAGGAGACATTTGCACCAGTGGCTAAAATGACCATAGTTCGTACTCTCCTCTGTGTCGCTGCAGCCCGCAACTGGCCTCTGTGGCAAATGGATGTCAAAAATGCATTTCTTCATGGAGATTTGCAAGAGACTGTGTACTTAAAGCCTCCTCCAGGATATGCCTGTCCTCCTAAGCATGTTTGTAAGTTACGGAAATTGTTGTATGGACTGAAGCAGGCTCTTAGGGCTTGGTTCGACAAATTCCGGACTGCAATTCAAGCTGGATTTCGTCAAAGTCATTCGGATAGCTCACTATTTCTCAGATGGACAACGACGGGATACACCTTCCTTTTAGTCTATGTTGATGATATGATTATCTGTGGCAATGATAGTGCTAGCATTACGGATCTCAAATATCATCTCACTCGCCACTTCAGAATGAAAGATTTTGGTCCTCTCACCTACTTTCTGGGGCTGGAGTTCTTGCGTAGCAAATCTAGCATTCGAGTTCATCAGCGGAAATATGCTACCGATTTGATCACTTCGGCTAGACTTGATGATGCTCACACTTTTGATACACCTATGGAGTTGAACAGCAAGATCAGTGCAGATGATGGCCCACCCCTGGATGATCCCTCTGTTTTTCGGTGGATAGTTGGTAGTTTGCTCTACTTAACTATGACTCGACCGGATATTTCTCATGCCGTTCATACGGTTAGCCAGTTTGTGAGCAATCCTCACAAACTTCACCTTGCTGCTGCCTTGCGCATACTCCGCTATGTAAAAGGCACCCTTAATCATGGTCTCTTCTACTCTTCGGGCGCTTCTCTACAATTATTAGCTTATGCGGATGCTGACTGGGCTGGTTGCCCCGATTCTCGGCGATCTACTACTGGCTGGTGTATGTTTCTTGGGGACTCTCTGATTTCGTGGAAGTGCAGGAAGCAAACCACCGTTTCAAAGTCTTCTGCTGAGGCTGAATATCGGGCGATGTCGTCTGCTAGTGCTGAAATTATCTGGCTCCGCCGTCTTCTCTGTGAATTTGGTGTCAGTATTGATAGTTCTACACCTCTTCATGGGGATAACACAAGTGCTACCCGAATTGCAAACAATCCGGTCTTTCATGAAAGAACGAAGCACATTGAGATCGATTGTCACTTCATTCGTCAGCATGTTGTTACAGAGAAGATCACTCTGCCTTATGTCTCTACTCTTAACCAGTTGGCGGATATCTTCACAAAAGCTCTCTCCAAAACGCGTCATCATGATCTCACTAACAAATTGATGTTTTCTGCGTTACCACATCAATTTGAGGGGGAGTGTAGAAGATAACAAGGCTGTATGCTAACAAGCCTTAGGCCCAGCCCAACAGAGGCCCATTACAGCCTATCTCACGTAGGATTTAGTCAAATCCCTGTAAAGCTGATTTATCTCTTTCTGTTTTCCTTGTATAGACTAGGATTGATTTAGATTGATTCCTTCCATTCTTTCATTGATCCTAATTTGTAATCTTCACATACTTAGTGCCTTGATTAAAGGTAACAATTGATTATAAAACAGAACAATCGATGATCCATTGATCATTGAGTTTTCTCGCCAATATTGTCTTGTTCTTCTTCCTCTCATCTCATCACAGACTATTTGGCACTAAGTATTTTCGCAACTCCAGGCCAAAGTTTTACTCAAAACGGATCAAAATCCACAAATTTGGACGGCTGTGATGAAAATTGTAGCACAAAACTGAAATATCACAAAACCAGGTGGATATCCTACCTCTGATGATCCAAAAATCTTGAAAAAATGTTCATAAATAAGAGGAGAACCAGACGATCCATATGGGCTGCTTCCGCTGCTATGTTGATGATGATCGCTGGTGGGCCACTTCTGATCTGAGATGATCAGGCACTATTAGAGAGAAGATTTTCAATCCAGAAAGAAGATCCAAGCCAGGATCAATGAGAGAAGAAGAAGATCAATGGTAATTGATCATAACCATGGTGCAAAGCAAGTCACACTCCATCCTCTGAAGCCGATACTACCAAAGAAAGGGTTAAGTTCTCGTCTCGCCAAGGAAGCGCTTTACGTGCACACTATCTACAGAAGTAACATCAAGAAGAAGAGCCGAGTTCGTGGACGAACTCTTTTTCCACTTGGGGGGAATTGGTGCAGTAGTACACGGTTTCCATATACTCATGGTCCACATGTGGGACCCAAGGAAGTTTAGGAATTTTTCTTAATTATTAGTAGCTTTTAATTTTTATTGTATTTAGAATTAGTTTCTAAATTGGATAGGATTGCTATTTTGTTTCCTAGTTTGATTAAGGTTGTTTCTTAAGGCTTAAGCTTCTTTTATTATAAATATAGCATTGTAGAGATCAATGATCTCAGAGATTTGAGTTAATAAAATTTCCCCTTAGTGGGTTTATTGTTGGAGAGTGTCTTCATCGTGTGTGATTGTTCTTGTGGGAACCCTAATTGTGCTCCGGCACTTGCATCCTAACCCTAGGATTGCATCATAGATATTTTTGATCATTTCATTGTATGAATGACTGAAAATCTGCACGGCATCTGATACAATCTTCTGTTGGAGTAGCTGCAGATGCGTTTATTTGATTAGATTGAAATCTATTGACAATCATATCCTAAGCAAAATTGAAGAAATTTGCAACCCATAAACGTCCTACGAAGAAGACAAATGTTGGGTCTGACATATGGATCATGGGCTGCACTCGCTTCATTAATTGCCCCAGAAATAATATGGTGTTCTGTTGTAATTGTACACTGCTGTATTACTTTCTAGAAAAACAGTTAAATCACCGCCCCTGGTTGGCTCATTGAATCTGCACATTTCAGTTTCCTATTCCTTCTGTGAATCAGTCTGATTCAAATGTGTTTGTATATGAGTTTGACCAGGGGCCTATATGAAATTGTAATTGAGAGTTGAGACATGTATCATACTGTTTCTTTTGATGTTTGTTTCTTGGTATTCTTAGAGATATCAACTTTTCTTGATTGCATAGAAAAAAGGAAATGAAGTCTTACTAAATTGCATTCAACATTTTTTTTATAATAATTTTTCAGGAGCTCGATTGGAAAATGGATCTGTCTCAGCGTCTAAAAGCAAGTTTGATGATAAAATAGAGGCTGCATCTGCTAAGATGTACTTCCATTACTATGGGCAGCTTCTACATCAGCAAAATATGTTGCAAGATTATGTGAGAACAGGTTGTGTTATCTAACTATGGTTGACCGTCTTCTCCCGCTGTTTTTTATGGCCACACCATAATAATCACTGGTGAATTTATGGCTTCATTTTACTCTCACTAGCTTGAACTGCTTATCTTATTGAACTCAATGAAAATCTCCTTGTTCTGCTACAGTTAAACACTAGTTGGCTGGGAAATGTATATTGTACATTTGGATAGAGGTGGGATCATATATCTCTCGATAGCAATTCTAAATTCCCCATTAAACGTTAATGTAATGAATGTAAATAATACAAAGGTTGGTAGAATTTAGAGGCCCTTAGATTTTATAGGATTAAAAGCAAGTATAATGAAAACTCATGTCTTTACAATTAATGAAATGAAATTTCTTCAAGCACTGCATCCTTTTTCTTAAAAATTAGTTTTTTTATTGTATTTTTGTCACCCATTTATAGAAGGTAATAATGTTATGCATATTTCATTGACAAAAAAAATGCCATTCCCATTTCAGGAACTTATTATGCTGCAGTTATTGAGAACCGTGTAGATTTTCATGGTCGTGTGGTGGTTGATGTTGGTGCTGGTAGTGGTATTCTTTCACTATTTGCTGCCCAGGTGAGCTTGTATTTTAAACAAAGAAGTCTCTAGCTTTGTAACTTGAATGCACTTTTTTCCTTTGCTGTTAACTTGTTAGGACTTTATGCATCTAAATTGAATTGAACAAACTGATTTTAGTCTTTTTTCTATCATTTCTTTTTATTTAGGCTGGTGCAAAACATGTTTATGCTGTAGAGGCATCTGAAATGGCAGAATACGCCCGCAGACTTATTGCTGGAAATCCGTCGCTGGGACAACGGATTACGGTATCTTTTTCTCTCGGCATATGGATGCATAATTCTTGTTTTCTTTCCCAACCCTCTTTATTTTCTCATTTCTTGAGGTTTCTATTTTTTAAATTGTAGGTGGTCAAGGGTAAAATTGAGGAAATTGAATTGCCTGAAAAAGCAGACATTTTGATATCTGAGCCTATGGGTAAGCTTCTTGCCTTATGCTTTACTTGTAGAGATTCTCTGAGCATATATTTTATCAGCATCCATGCTATTTCTTATCATGCTCCATCAGCTGTGTTCAAGCCCCAAAGCCTCACTTGAGGATTAGCAACCGAGCCAGCAACATTGGATTTTAATTAGAAAAAGTTGATTTGGATAGTTTGTGTTCCAGTCTCTGAATTTAATAATGCGCAGCCACTGCAACACAATTGATTTAATGCTGTAGTTGCATTATCCAACAAGTATGAATCCACTTTTAGGCCACCGAATAGAGAAATAGAGGAGGAAACAGTAGTAACATAGAAGGATTAAGATTCGGAGACAAAACTCATCAAATTTCTCATTTGCAAGCCTCAAACGCTGTGATTTCAATTTCACAAAGTTGTCCAGTCAATACCACTGACTGACTGCTGCATTGCGTGTTTTTATATGCTGTGACACAAGTATTAAGCTCCAAATCTGATCTAAGCCATCCATCAAAAGTAGTACTTGGTTTCATCAATATAATCATAGCCTTACAAGTTACAATTGGCGCAGCCCTGGATCCGCGATTGACAAATAGATCAATCTCCCGAAGGATTGATCGAATCCAATGATGGATTCAGCCTCTGGGGCACACATGATAATGAGAAACACCAAAACTGAAGAGAAAACTCTCTCATAACTGAAAAGATTAATTGGTAATAAGCATTGCATTATAATGAGGCCTAACATCTTTATATAGAGGAGTTGGCTTGATCCCTAAGAAGCAATACTTTCTAATATCTGAATAATGCCTAAATAAAATAGGAAACTCACTAATATTAATCCTAATTAAGCCAAACTACTTAATATTACTCCTAACTAAATGGATGTCCCGATGGGCCTATAGACTGGGCTGAATGGGTAGGCCGACCTATTGTCTGGCCCGCATCAACAATGTATATTCAAGTGAACATTACCAATTAACTATTTCTTAAAATAATTCACAGCAACCGGAAGAAGAGAAGGGTGTCCAGCCTTTGGGCCTGCTGGCTTGGCCATTTGAACTTGCCAATCTGGCCTATTAGCTGACCTGGCTTGGTTGCAGGTCCATATGGGACTGGCGGCCTTGTGGTGCATACAAGGACCCATCAGTCAACCATGCTTGAGCCCAAAGTGGTCTATGGTCCACGTAAAATGGCTGGCAGCCACTAGAAGGGACTGTTTGGGTTGCATGGTCCCAATAATGGAACTATTGGACAGATTCAGGTTCCTCCTTGGGCCTGACTCGCAATGCGCATGGGTATGAGCCCGACATGCTCAATCATATGCCTATGAGAATGTCAATGCCTTGCCCACCACATGGTCTTATTGCATCCCATCATTTCACCCTGCATTAGTATGCCTTTAACTTAGTTGAAATGTAGAATTGGACAGATTCGGGTTCCTCCTTGGGCCTGACTCACGATGCGCATGGGTATGAGCCCGACATGCTCAATCATATGCCTACGAGAATGTCAATGCCTTGCCCACCTCATGGTCTTCTTGCATCCCTTCATTTTCGCCCTGCATTAGTATGCCATTAACTTAGTTGAAATGTAGAAGTGGCCTAGTAGAGAACCTGGTATAGTTGTATCTATTATTATTTATTTTTTCCATTTAACTATTTCTAGAGATGAGCCATTCTATTTCTTACCATTACTAATTATTTTGGTATAGTTGATCTGGTGTCATACTGGCATGGAGTATATAATGAAGGGCATTTTGCTCCTTACGTTTTTGCGACTTTTGTTATGATGCATTTTCTAGACTAGAGATTCCTTGTGAAGTTTGTTTTTTGGATTCTCATTTTGGCATATACTCTTAACTATGATAGTACCCTATTTTCTTAGGTACCTTACTAGTCAATGAGAGAATGCTGGAGTCGTATGTGATTGCAAGAGATCGGTTTCTCGTTCCTAATGGGAAAATGTTCCCAACAGTTGGAAGGTGATGATGAATTCTAAAGCCATCCTTTAATGTTTTGTTACACATTCATTTGCAACTTTCTATTTTCTTACTTGAAACCATCCTTTAATGCTTTCGGTGCACATTCATGTAGAACTTTTTTTTTCCCCCTACTTGTTGTACAATTTATTATGGATACTGGGCATGCTTATCTATGTACTTTATGCCTGACTTGATGGACTTATATCCAATGCAAGCAAACATATCATCCATTGTTGTGGTAATGATGCTATAATGATGTTACATCCTTCTGTTTTGCTGTCTGTTATTTGAGATACAAATGGAATTCTGATGTTGCTCTTTTTAAACCTTTTTTAGCCGAATCCTTTTAAATTTCCATTCCGCTCTAGAAATATGGCTTTTATAGTAGAAGGTAATTGAATTCACTTCCTTCTTAAGCAAAACAAATCTATTGAGCAGACAATTACATAAATGTATCCCGAGTTGGGTGTGTTAACAATTAGACATACTATTTATTTACTGCAATCTCTTTCTCTCTCTCTCTCTCTCCTTTTTTTTCTTACTTTTTTTTCCACTGATTATCTTTTTTGGGTTTGTTTCTTAATAAAAAAAATTGGGAAGGGGGAAAAATTGATAGGGCTTTCCTGATCTTTACCACCTGAATTTACCAGACATTTTAAACATCAAGTTTAAAGGATTCAGTCATTTAGCTTCAACAGTTTTCTCTTAAGTGAATGAAAGATGAAGTGACTGGAGTTTTTATGTTTCTGTTTTTCTCATTTAAGCAAGGACTTGGGGAAAGGATAAGGAGAAGACCTGAGAGTAAGGATAGAAAGGGTTTTTATTTTTCTTGTTGCTGTAATTCGAAGGTTAAAACATCAAAATAGACATATCTTTATCTCTCGCTGCAGTCCTTGATACTGTCTTTCCAGCTGGGGGAAAAGATTGGGTGATTGTTGAGGGAACATTTCACAAAAATTCTGATTCACCGTAAAGATTTCACTAACTTTGGACTTTCTCATCTCTTTATTTTATTCATCAGCCATCATAAGAATAAAATAGTTAGATTTGAATGAATTTCATCAACTTCTCAATATATGGAAAAAGCCATACAGCATAAAAGATATTTAATGTAATATGTACAGTATCAGTTGGGATCCCGGATAGATGAGATATAGCTTAGATGATAATGATGAATAAATCAGCTGGGACCTGGGGTGCAGATAGTGGTGGGATCCAACCAAGCATAGTTTTGAAAATCTGAATCGAATTGTAGGATTTTTAACTTTTAAATAATAAATAAAAAATAATAATTAAAAATTAAAAGGAAAAAGAAAAACGTAGTTATTCATAACCATCCATTTTCCCATTTATAGCAGTATAAATACAATGACAAATTAGTCTATCATACAATCACATCAAGAACATCATGACATATTATATATAATAAATGACTTGTGTATATAGTTAAATAAGTTTAAGGTAGCAATATATCTTTATTTTTTATCTTTCTGAATCGAATTGTAGGATTTTTAACTTTTAAATAATAAATATAAAAAAAATTAAAATTAAAAGGAAAAAGAAAGAAGTAGTTATTCATAACCATCCATTTTCCCATTTATAGCAGTATAAATACAATGACAAATTAGTCTATCATACAATCACATCAAGAACATCATGACATATTATATATAATAAATGACATGTGTATATGGTTAAATAAGTTTAAGGTATCAATATATCTTTATTTTTTATCTTTAAATTAAAATATAAAAGTAAAAATAAAATCAAAACCATTAATCTTACACAATAGGATATATCTTGAAGTTAAGAAAGTGTTCATGAAGAAAAAAAAGATTTATAAAAGAAGAAGATATAGACAAGCACCATTCAATTAAATGCATGTACTTTTAGCGGCAATTTTGGTGTGCTTGTTTTCTGGTTGTTCTTTGGGTGGTAAGCTTGTTATTATAGTCCTCTTGTCCTACTCGCTTTTCTTTTTAATAAAAGTATCCATTCAAAAAAAAAAAAAAAAAATAAATTAAGTGCATGTTCTTTATTCATCTCTAAAATCTCCCCTAAAGCCATAAAAATTCTTATGAGGTTTCATTAACTACTAAATAATCTTTTTAAAGTAAAAACGCTAAAAGAAAGAAAAAAGAAACCGGAAAGGTAAAAGATGATTAATATTAACTTATTGGTTGTAGTTATTCTTGCTTAGCCTAATTGCTTGAATAGTAAGATTCAATGAAACGAGCATCGAATCGTAAGATTCACACATGAATCTTAATATTAATTTGTAAATGAGATTCATTGCATAGATACTAATCATTTTTCTTAAGATTCGGGATATGAATCATAGAATTTTAATAATTATGTGATGCCAAGTATAACTGATTGACACCTTAATCTCTCCTGTAACCTTTAAGAAATGAAAAAATTCTTAAAAAAATAGAAAATATAGTTCTATGTATCGTTTTTTGTTATGACATGGGTATCCTTGAGGTCATTTACCCAACAAGCCCCCATCTAGTGGTGCCTGCTAAACCCACACAAGCACACACTAGACAAATCTGGGGTGGTATCGAGCACAGGACATGGGGAGCATTTATTAATAATGAACTTAAGTTGTTATAGGTACTCTTATAGTCACATTTATATTTCTTTCAGCTGGATGGATAGTACCACCAATCCTCAAATGCTTGGATCTTGGGTGGGGGTGGCAACCAGGCCAGGTCTATTGCTTTGACCCCGACCTGTATCCGACCCGTTTTTAGAAAGGATCAAAATTTTAAATCTGCACTTGTAGCGGGTCCCGACCTGTTGACTGATAACCGATTTCATCTGTGTTATTGTAGATAAAGGAGAGGGGGGGGGGGAGTTAAAGTGTTTTTTATTTATTTATTTTAACTGTTAAATTTTATTCCACCGAAAATGAATTGAACAAAAATGCAGCTACTGAAGACAGAAGAAAAAAAAACACAAACTGTAAAACATGATAGAAGATTGAGAAATTCCTTCCCTTGCAAGACAATCAGCCATTGAGTTAGCCTCCCATAAAATGTGGCGAAAAGAAGCACCCATCTTTTTAGAAATAACTTGCACATCCTCTACCCAATCCGCAATCCGCCGTGGATAAATAGCCTTCCTAGAAGCCCACTGAATGGTCGAAAAAGAATCTCCTTTTATAATAGGATATGACCCACCTATCTTTTCCAATTCATGACACCCAATAAGAAGGGCATACACTTTAACTTCATTAGCATCGAGAGCAATCACATGCCAAGAGAAGCTTCTAACAACATCTCCATTCCAATTTTTGATCACACCTCTAATACCTCCTTGATGCGTACTCCTTAAAAAGCTGCCGTCGAAATTAAACTTCAAGGTTCCAAAAGGGCATATCCATTCAACTCTATGCACCACTTTTGTACGCCAATACCCTTTTAAAATTGCATCCCAAGATCGATTAATAGTTGTTGCTACATAGATTCCTCCAAACTCCTTCCTCATACATGCCCAATCTGATACATTCCAAACAATGGATTGAGTGATCTCAATAGATTTACTAACATTTTTTAACACTCTTCTGTTTCTTTCCAACTAAAATTTCCAAACTGTAGCATATAAAACTAATTTTTATAAAATTTTACCCTTACAACCCTTACTTCCCAAACACCATTGTAGAAAAAGATCTTCGACCGTCCCTAGCATAACCCATTTCATATCATAGTAGTTAAGCACAAAGTTCCAAACTTTACAAGCAAAATGGCAATGGATTAGCAGATGATGCGCAGTTTCCTCATCCTGTAAGCACATAGGGCAGGCATTAACTATCACATGTTTTGTTTTTCTCAACTTATTGATCATCAAAACTTTATGCTTCCTTGCCACCCAACAAAAAGTTAACACTCTAGGTGGCACTGAAGGGTCCCAAAAAGAGTTCCAACCAGCCATTGGTTCATTTGTATCATCCAAGACTTTATAAAAAGACCTAACTGAAAATCGCCCTTTAGCTTATGGTTTCCATATTCTTTCATCAGATTTATCAACCGACAAATACATCTTATTGAGCATACCCAACAAGTTAGCGAAGTCAGAGATTTCAATAGCTGCCAGATTTCTTTAGAAAGAGAAGTCCCAAACTACCCGACCAGCCTCCTTAGAAACGTTGTCAGCAACAAAACCTTGTTGTCTATGATCCAACAAAAAAGGATTTGGGAATTGATTAGATAACACCAGTTGCCCGCACCATTCATCTTTCCAAAATTTGACCCGAAGACCATCATGGACCCTGTACCGAATCCAATGAGCAAACTCCACCTGAACAAATAAAACAGACTTCCACATACTAGACCCTGTTAGCTTGGATTGGAACACGCCAACCACCATTACCCAGCTTATATTTAGAAATAATAATTTGCTGCCACAAGCCCTGTCCTGGTTCTCCCACTCTCCCTAGCCACTTTCCCAATATAGATTTATTGACTTTTTCAACAGAACGGATACCCAAACCACCTTGAGATAGTGGTTTACACTTTACACATTCTCCCATTGTACCAAATGATACTTTTTTCTTGACAATAGAGTCGTTCCAAAGGAAATCCCGCTGAAGTCTTTCTATTATCCGTAAAACTGTTTTTGGGCAATGAAAGCAAGAAAGAAAATAGATTGGAATACTGGATAGAATTGATTTAATTAGAGTAACATGACCTCCCATAGACAGATATCTACCCTTCCATGAACTTAATTTCTTTTCTATCTGCTCCACAAATGAATCCCAAAGATGTTTCTTTGGAAGTCCCAAACATAAAGGGAGCCCCAAATATTTAGAAGGAAGCTTACCAAATACCAACTCTACAACCAAACACATATGCCAAAAAAGCAACATGACTATTCTCCATTCGAACACCAATCAATTCACATTTACCATAATTAATCTTTAGACCCGATAGGAACTCAAACCATTTCAAAATACACTTGGGTTAGGGTGTTTTGGGTTAGAATTAGAGAGAGGTCCACAATAGGGTTTGGATTAGCAAAGAGGGTAAGATGGTAGGGTCTTCAGAAAGGAAACCAACCTGGATGATTCTCTCTCTCTCTCTCTCTCTCTCTCTCTCTCTCTCTCTATCTATCTATCTATCTATCTGTAGAATGGAAACAGACATAGTGAATCTGGATAAACCATAGGAAATGAAAGGGCTTTGGCGGGTCAAGTGGGTTGCTTGTGTTATGTGGGCTAACCCTAACCCGATCCATTTTTATACGGGTCAGAAAAACCTAACCCTTCAGTGACCTGTATATTTTGTGGGTCAGGTTGGGTGTTTTTGTGCAGCAAGAGGATTCCGCTTTCTACGGATTTCCACTTTGTTGTTGAGGAATTCTACATTCCTACCCTTCACAGAGAAAATTAAAATCCTCTTTGTCGAAGAAAATCAGTTAATTTTTTCCTTTTCCGTGAGGAACATGTCGCACCAAACAATCATAAAAGGGTTGCGTGAAAAATCAGAATAATTTTCCTCTCTACCGCGTATTCCTCTTGTCGCACAAACATATTTTAAAAATATCTGGTTTTGACCTTCTAAAATCAGCACAAAATGTCTCGAAGGGCCTCCCACATTTGTTAAGAGGATTTTACCAAAAAAAAAAAAAAAAAACTTGAGATGACTAGTGGACCAAAAACGTCACTTTAGCAAACCTCACACCGAACCAGCCTTCCCGCCCAAAAAACCTCTTTTTTTACCCCTTTTTTTGAGGGTCGATGTTGACCCTCTGCAGGTGAAATTAGCAGTTTTCATCATCTTTTTCCTCCTCTCTTCCCCAAACCCAATCAAATTGGGAAGACCAGAAAAAGGTCATTTAGATTTCCAGGTTAATTGGGCATCAAATGGTTTGATACTTAGTTGATCACACACATGGATTTGATTGTCGTGGGACTTGGGTTCCATCCAAGCAACCACAAATTTTCTATCTTCACATTGTGATCAAACATATCTACTTACACCAATTGGTGGACTTCCGATTGCCTATGAAGTATGAACTATTAATAGCTGTAGTTTCTTTTCAATCTTCCATTCTCACGCCGGATATCAGATGGCACCTCCGAAACCCTTGGCAGCACCATCACCCCCATGTCAGACTCTTCCGCCAAACTGCCCAACTCCAATTCTTCCCCATCAGTCATTTGTACCTCTCCATAGAATATAGTGTCTAGAGTTGCAGGCATTTCATATTCTTTTGGAGCTTGACAGATTTGGCCGGCGGATACTCCACCATCTTCGCCATAGAGATCAGTGTTAATGAAGCTATCGGCAAAGTCATCTTGCTCTGAGGCCCCTAAACAAGGTGAGGTGGTGGTATCCCATTGTGACCACATCTTGATGCCTTTAGGAGTGTCATCCCAGTGTTATTGTTGCTCTTCATGCTCTTGGTGTGCTACGCAAAACTGCCAGATGGCCATGTTATTGTAGAGGCTTTCTTGCAGGGGCACTGATGGAGGACTGTTTCCTTCCCATTGGTATATAGACTCTGATTTCTCATCCATTTCCTTTTCATTTCGGTTACAAAAGCAACCTTAGCAAAAGGTGATGCAGTGGTTCGGGTATTGACTTTCTGTTCAATGATTGTTATTTGTTCTGCTTCTGTATTCTACACTGGAGTAAAAGTTTTTGACACAAAAATTTATGCTTGCTTGGATGGAACCCAATATCCACGACAATCAAATCCATGTGTGTGATCATCTAAGCATCAAACCATTTGATGCCCAATTAACCTGGAAACTGGACCTTTTCTGGTCTTCCTCATTCGATTGGGTTTGGGAAAGAGAGGAGGAAGATGACGAAAACTGTTATTTTCGCCTGCTAAGGGTTGACGTCGACCCTCATTAGTTTTATGGAGGGTCGATGTCGACCCTTGAAAAAAAAAAGAGATTTTTATGGGCAGGAAGACTGGTTTGGTGTGAGGTTTGCTAACGTAACCTTTCTGGTCCAATGGCCACCTAAAATAGGTTTTTTTTTTTTTTTTTTTTTTTTTGTGTATAATCCTCTTTTTTTAAATAGGGAAAATAGAAAATAAGTGTGTTTAGGGCCCAAAACCATAGGACTTAGCCAACTAGGTGCCTTAGGGTGATTTGTCTTAACACTTACCGAGTTTGAGTCCACTCGGCTTGGACGATTTTTTAAACCATGATATTGACACATGAACCTCTGTAGTAGCATAGAAGAATGCGACAGAATGGGATTGGAATGTCAAGATCGGAAAGTTCTTCTACCCTTGGTTTAAATTCTCTGCCGATACCAGTACAATAATTTGATGCATATCGGTCTTGGTGTCGCCTTGTCAAAAAATCCCCAAAATATTAGATATTATCGGCCAATATCTCAAATGATCGGTCCTAACTGATATATCGATCGATATTTTGAAACCATCGGTCAAAATATCGGCCGACTATATTTAATTTTTTTTCCATTTCTCCTATTCTACTTCTTTCTTCTTCTAAATACATCAGATGCTGCCCTTCTTCTTCCCCAACACCTATTTCACTTCCTGGCCATCAAAAGTACCTATTTTTTGTTGATTTACTACTGAAAAATTATATAGAACTCTACTGAGGTTAGTATTTTGTATTTTTTTCAATTCTTTTATAAAATTATTTAGATATAGCTTAGAAATAATTTTTGCATGCTCTTTTTATTGTAGGTACCGTTCATTATCTTAAATCTACACATTTTGAGGCTATATCTACTATTTGAGGTTTTACAAATTAGGTTTTCGTTGAAATCTGGTAGAACTTTGTAAAATAGTTACTCAAATTTGTCATCATTTTAAGTAAATCATAAATGTCTAATGCTTTGTGCTTTATCATATTATCATAATAAAATATGCTATCTTGATACTCTTGAAACCACAACTTACTTGATGATTGAGTGATGCGTACAAGCTTTATTTTCAATTGCTAGCTCA
This sequence comes from Umbellularia californica, assembly GCA_028538565.1. Taxonomy (NCBI): domain Eukaryota; kingdom Viridiplantae; phylum Streptophyta; class Magnoliopsida; order Laurales; family Lauraceae; genus Umbellularia; species Umbellularia californica. The sequence continues at coordinate 36,941,493 of JAPQWN010000003.1, read as the reverse complement.
TAAATCATAATTATGGTTGCATTTTATTAAATTTGTGGTATTCTAACTTATTTTGGTATATACATCTAAATCAATTTAATTTGTAAACAAAATTTATACAATTTCAGATAAGACAGCGATACAGGATGTCATGACTGTGGGAGACCGATAATTTGATTTATAGTTTTTTTCCAGAATATTATAATATTCTATATTTTTGGATATGTTTTCAGATTTTTTTAGACTAAAAAAATCCTTTCCGCTACGGACCGCGAATGTGACCGATACCGATGCAGTATCGGTTTTGGGGCTGGCCGATTCCGCGATTTTGAACCATGCTTCTACCACATCTGCCAACCTATATGGCACTGAACTGCATTAGTTACCCGTGGATAGCTCACAATGAGTTTCATTCCATGATTAGCTTAGGGAGTCCCAATTTGATCCTTTCCGAAATACCCACCCAAAGTGCTGCCAGCTCTTCCTCATTGACAGATCAAGAACCAGCCAGCCCCAAAAATTAGCAAATAATGGCCCAAATACTATTTTTTATCCACCACTGTCCCACCCCCATAGCATATCAGTCACTGGTTTATCCAGTGTGCAATGGAAGTTAAAGCTTGAAGTGGCAGTTTGGAGGCGGCATCCGTCAGTAGATAGTTTGGGGTGCTTGTGTGGAACCAATCATGCTCAACAGTTGAGCAAACACCCTTGAAGCATTTAGGCACCTCCACCTAAAAGGCAACACAATTCCTCATGTGGTCCATGAAACGTGCTGTCACTGGAAGACCCTCAAATCATTGCCTATGTTCTTCCTTCTGCAGCAACCAGATTGCTGCCAGAAATAATGATAAAAGCAACAGGTTCTTCCCTTCCGCTGAACAATAGCGTACTTTACACTTCTAAATGCTGCACAGAGAATTTGGGAGCACCTGTCCATATCAAACCAAGAAAGGACCCTGGTCCATATAAATTCTTGAAAGGAGCATCAAAGAATAAGGCGTCCAACCAACTCAGCATACGGCCCCACGGGGGGGTGGGTGGGGTGGGTTTGTAAAATTATACCACAACTGCTTCTGCTTTCTCAAGAGCTGTCCACCCAAAAGCCACAATCCTAAGAGGAGCTCCAATTGACGGGAACTGGCAAGTGGAGTCCGCACTTCACCATCCCAGTATCCCCACAAAGAGAGAAAAAGATCGACTGGCAGTGGAACTCCTGTTGCACTTCCTGAAGTTGAGCATATGCACTAATGTTTATGGCCTCAAGAAGTATGAAGTTAGGCACTAGAGCCTTCTCTTACATATCAAAATGAAACAAACCCTTCCTGGAACATTCACTTTTCCTATACTCTGCTTAATGTCACCCATTATATACTCGAAGCTGGCTCAATGTCCCTGAGCATTTTTTTTTCGAAAATAACTATTCAGATTAGTTTATATATTTTCTATTTTGGAATCTATGGTAGATTCTGTGCTTTAGGGCACGTTTGTGTAGAGGCAACTTCCATGGAAAGATGAAATTGCCACATCAGCAAATTCTATGGTTTTTAAATATCTTAGAAAAGGTTTTTTGAGGAAGTTAGAAATTCATGTTTGGTGCAAAAAGTTTTTCCTCGATGAATTGGTGCTAATGTTATTTGGTGCAGCTGCGGATTTCTTTAGTGAAAACTACTATTTAGTGAAAATTACTGGGTGGGTGGGTTGGTATGTGCGTGGGGTGGGTGCGTGGGTGGGAAGAAAGAGGGTGGCTGAGTGGAGTGGGCGTGGGAGTGAGGAAATGAGGGGTCAGTTTTCTGTGGAAATGGACTTCCTATACCCCCCATAGGAAGTCTATTTCCATGCCTAAGAAGGAAAAAGCTGACGTGGCAAAAAAGCAGTTCCGCAGAAAACTGCCGCACCAAACACGTGAAAAAGGAGTTTTCTACAGAAAACCACATCATTTTCTGTGAAATGGGCTACACAAACGGGCCCTTAGTCTTTGGTGCCAGTCTTCTAGTACTCATGAGAACTTTAAAGAATTCCTTTAGTTGCGAATCTTTCAGTAGTCTCCATTTTAGCGACTGTATCTTTTTTTGTTTCCTTATATGATATTGTTGCAACTTCTATGCATATTGTATGGATCCATAGTTAGGAAGGAAAGCCTATGCTATGCCTAACTGAATGCCTCAAAAGATGATTCATTTTGTACTAGGTTTGTTTCACAAGTGGGAATTTATGTTGCCTAGATGACCTTTTGTATCTAAATTTGGGTTTTCAAAAATCTATCTAATTATATTTTTTCTGTTGACCTTTTCTTAAAAAAATATATCTGACTTATATTTCAGAATCCAACGATATTTTATGTTGGTTGCTTGAGCAGGATACACATGGCGCCATTCAGTGATGAATTTCTGTATGTTGAAATTGCAAATAAGGTACCTTTAAGGGATTGACTTGTGACTCTTGTAAATGCATTTAATGTTTTTCCCAGAATGTACACACAAACACCATTTGATAATCAGGGGAGTTTGAATTTTTTATTTGTTCTGAAATATGAGAAAATACTCTTCTAGCTCATACATGCACATATTTTCACCCATACATACCGAACTTATATTCTACTAAATTCAAAATTTGCATTATAACATTTTGGAGAAACAATGCATGTAAGTTCTTTTATGATGAAATCTCGAATAGAGTACAGGGACAGTTGTGATGCAAGGAAAATCCTTTCTGGCACTCTCGACAGTTTCGATGGTTTTAGATGTTTTCTGGATGTGTAATAGTTGTTTGATGACATGATAATTCATTTCTTGAATTTATTTATTTTACTCGCCATACCTAATTTATTGTTATTGTTTCATTTCAGGCACTCTTTTGGCAACAACAAAATTATTATGGAGTTGATCTTACTCCCTTACATGGCTCTGCATCTCAGGGGTACTTCACTCAGGTCTGTCTTTCTACTTATTATGAGAACATGTTGTGGACTATACATGCATTTCTTCTGGTTTCCCTTGAGAAAATTTGGATTATAAGGTTTTTAACTGGTTGCAATGAAGCACCTCACTTTCCTTATATTAACAGTATAACTTTAGACCATGATTAGATATCATATCACTAATCTCATTCTTGACATTGAATTATGGAGTATGGTTTTATACCATAAGCTCAATACTGCTGCATCACCAAGCAATGGAACTTCTGACTAATTATCAACATTGCACATAGGCCCATCTATTAGATATCATTGATATGAAATTTGACACTGGTATCGTTGTGGAGTATGGTTATATTTCATAGGTCAATGCTGTATATTTGCAGTTCAGAGTACATCAAAAAGAAAAGTTACTTAGAGATACATTCTTTGGCATATTCTGAGATGGTTTACTGAGCTTCCTCAAATATGATAAGTGAACTGTTAAAGACTTGGGAGTATGGGGATTGACATCTCATACTGTACTTGTGAAGCACTTATCTTATGTTATTCTTAAGTATGTGCTTGCATTGTCTCTGGATTTATGCCCTTGTATCTACATCAGATGTGAATGTGTACTGCCAGTTTTTGTGAAATTCACTGGTAACGCTATTTGAAGCCCTTAAGGGCATTTGCTTGATAGGATGTAACCTTGATTTGTTTCTTTCTTTCTTTTTCCTTTTTATATTGATGGATTGCTAAGATTATTGATGACTTGTTATATTGCTTTTGATGCATTTATTGGTCTTTGCTTTTATACAGCCTGTGGTTGACGCTTTTGATCCAAGGTTGTTGGTTTCTCCACCTATATTCCACACATTAGACTTTACTCGTATAGAGGTATTCATGAACAACTTAAAGATGATACATGATTCACTTCTTTTTATGTACACTAAATGCTCAATTTCTCCACTATCCATTTGTAGGAACTTATATGCAAATTTAGCTTCTCTTTCCATCTTTCTTTTCCCTCATTTCTTTGATTATATGCATTAAATATTTTATCTGAGATAATCTCTTTATCTTTTCCCTTGAGATCGATAACATTTAAATTAATAAGAAGAAAAGAATCAACAGCAAGAGAGGGAAATGATCAAATGTTCCTAATTCAAACCTTGATAATCCTGTGTATGCAAGGTAGGCAGGACGTATTTTCGTCAAAATCTGAATGGGAAGCATTGCATATTATATTTGAAACATATCTAATATTTAATGACAGAAAATCTGTAAAGCTGAGTCCAGCTGAATGTAGCTCCAGTTCTCTACGTTCTAAACACACAGAAAAATTGATGATTCCTTGGAAAATATCCTTTGGTTTGTATTGGGGTACATCCAGTCATTTCCAAAAAGAAAATTTGGAGAGCCTAGAATGATTGATTCATATCTAATGCCATTTGCAATTGCTGTTAACTTCATTCTTCAGGAAGAAGAGCTATATGAAGTTGATATCCCATTAAATTTCATTGCCTCTGTTGGCACGAGAGTACATGGGCTAGCATGTTGGTTTGATGTGTTGTTCAATGGAAGGTAATATAGTACTTGTTGAATTATTTTGAATGCTTTGCTTCCAGTTTTTAATTATATTACTGTTCTGCAAGTGTTTAAATTTTCTTGTGAATCTCTGGTTGCGTGATATCTTTGTAGTGTTTGTTTAAGTCATGTTAGCATGATGTTTTTAAACAACTCTCCAAATACTCAACCTGCAGTAGCGTGCAAAGATGGCTTACCACTGCTCCTGGTGCACCCACAACCCACTGGTACCAGTTACGGTGCGTTCTTTCTCAGCCAATATATGTCATGGCTGGTCAAGAAATTGGTGGACGCCTTCGCATGGTTGCTCACAATGCTCAGAGCTATACATTGTTCCTCACTTTGTCAGGTTGGCTATTTTACACAATGATCTCTCTCTCTCTCTCTCTCTCTCACACACACACACACACACACACACACACACACAAATGCGTGGGAACATATGAACTTCACCTTGCCACTCATTGCTTTTGGGCTGAAACCACCCTCTTATAGAAGTTCTAGACCCACAGTGGAGTTGCATTATGTACCTGAGTTTTCGGACCTTTTGACACATCCACTTTTTTGTTGATTGAAGTTGTATTGATAATGGTGTTTTGTCTGACACATCCACTTTTTTGTTGCTTGAGTTGTATTGATAATGGTGTTTTACTGTGTTGTCCATTAATTCTCAGCTAAAATGTGGGGAGCTGGTGCTGAACAAGGAGGTGTACTTCAGTCATCATCGTGTAAGCTTGATTTGAAAGAACCTTACTACCGGATGTCTCAACCCCAGGCATATGTGTGGGCACAGGATCAGCAACCCCATCAGCAACTAAATTCACAGGTACTGTAATTCCTTTTATATGAAGTATGATGCATTCAAATTGGTTTTAACTAACAATATGACATTTGCTTGATTGTTGCTTCAGTCTGGTAGTTTCTATTGGCCAATGTTATCCTTGTTCCTTTTCTATTATTTTTTTTTCCATATAGTACATTATGTTTCAAGGTTTTAAAAATAGGACTTTGGGGGTGACTTGTTCCCCCCCTTCAAGTCGAGTTTAATCAACTAGGCCGAGTTGCACCTTAGAGCCCGAAACCAAAAAAAATGTTGAAATATATCTTAAATATCTAAAAAAAGAAAAAGAAAAATAAGGTCCTTATATTCTGAATTCTTGCAAACAAATGGTCCCTTTAGAAAATTCTGTAATGAACATTTTCACTTCTTCGGTGAATATATTTTGTTAGAAATGAGCACATTGAGAGGAAACTCACCGGTAGCTCCTATAGAATCAAAATCAAGTATGTTGTTTGAAATGATTTAGGTACATACACAAGAAAGATCAGAAGTGACCTGTTAACAACTCACTTAGGTTAACAAGTCACTTCTGATCCACTTAGGTAATTTAAAAAAAAAAACACACACACACACACAACTCACTTAGGTTTATTTGTTCAAGGAACTGGAAAAGTGGGAGATCAGCAGAACCCTATATATAGTGTGGAAAGACATAGATTGTGAAGTTCCTTGAAACATAGCGTTGAATAGAGTTGACTGGAGAAGTGGAACTCTTGTAATTTGGATTAGCCATTGATAATGATGATGATTAATGTGTCCGTTTTAAAGAAATCATATTAATAACCAAGAGTATAATCCCTAAATAAACTATGGGCAACCAAAAAAATGGCCTAAAGTACCCCTATCATGAACGTCCATATGGTGAGGTAATGTTGGTACCACGGCAAACATGTGGACTCCATGGACCATTTTTGGTGTAAATCATGGGCCCTTCCTTAATAGCCTTATGATTTCCTATTTGTTGGTTGGATCTTTCCAACTTGTCCAAATATCATCTAGACACTTGTAGCACATGATTGATGTAGATAGACCTCAGGCCACACGTGTAGGGCCGAAGTAGATTTAGGATTTTTATTTACTAATTATATGTCATTAGTTTTTTAATTTTATTTAAGAGTTGTAAGTAGGATTAGGTTTCCAATTTCATTAGGATTCTTATTTTATTTCCTAAGTTAGGTTATTAGGTTTCTTAGCCGTCAAGATTTCTTTTCTTATTTGTATCCATTGTAAGAGACTTATTTCTTAGTGTCAATTAATTTGAATTGGGTTTTCCCATTGAGGTGCATCCTCATTATTGTCTCTGCGGAGACTTGTTGAAGTGTCTGCGGGCAAGTGCTTTGGCACTCCACACAAGCCTTAACCCTAGGGCTTGCATTAATTGGTATCAGAGTTGAACGATCCTTGCGATCTTCGGCGTGGTTACTCTCTATCCATTCCATCCTCCATCCTCCATCACAATCTGACAGCCTATTCCCATCTTTGTTGTTCCAAATCCCATCTCCAATCCCCGGCCGACTCACATCTCTTACATCCCTAACCTTCCCAAAACCCCAAAACCGAACCCAATCCTCATCGAATTGTAAGCCCCCACTACCTAACCCCTTATCTGGAAAACCACCGTACCCTAAAACCCATCTTTTGCATCCCACCAAAATCCCAAATCCAACATTCTAATACCTCAAAACCCAAAATCACCATCCCTACCAAATCCCTAAATCTAAACTACCATAACCCCTCTCCATCGTCCCCACTGAATCCCAAAAACAAAAAAGAAAAAAAAAAAGGAAGGAAGAAGAGTAGCAGAGAAGGAGAACTGCCAAACCGGAACAAAATAGGTGTGTACCTGGCATCCAAGCTCTGGCCGCACCGCATCTCCGCACACCGCTGTCGTCGCTAGCCGTGGATCACCAGCGCCACCACCTTCATTCCACTTGTGGCATCACCGTCTGTGCTCCATCAATAGCCTTGTGATTGTGCCAACTCTTGAAGCCCAACCAATCCATCACACATCCAATCGTTGCCAACTCTCAGTCGATTGTATTCTAGCCTCTCCTCTTTGGCGAACAACAGCAAGAGTGTGGGAATCCTCTCTCCCTCTGTTTCAAAAAAGAGGGTATTCTTCAACCCTTTGTTTTACCTTTCGGCCACATACTTACATATATATATATATATATATAGAGAGAGAGAGAGAGAGAGAGAGAGAGAGAGAGAGAGAGAGAGAGAGAGAGAGAGAGAGAGAGAGAGACTCATGCCGATAGCAGACATGCTGAGCCCTAAGTGCTTTTGGGCATGAGCTCAAGTTGGAGACAAGTTACGGTTGATCTGACCCGTTTGGACTTGAAGCCCATCGCCCATTCTAGCCTCGAAGTACTGACAAAAGGTGAAAAATTTAACCAAGATCAAAGGCCATGATTTATTTTCTATGGTATCAGGCTCATACAAAGTTGGATTTCAGATCAGTTTTCACCAGCGTGTTTGTGCATATAAGATCCACATATAGATTCTACAATGATCTTCGAAGAGCCAAATATGCACTTAAATATGGAATATGGTATGCTGAGAATGAAGACTATTTTTGGCAATTTCTTGATTTAAAACAAGAAGAATTGTCCATTCTCGAAGACTCTGACCAATTTTCAAGGCTCCAAGATGCATGTGGATTAGAGGGTGATGAGGAACATAATTAAATTAGTTTTCTGAGAGGCTTGAAACTGGATATAGTGGAGAGAATGCATGATTGCAAGATTGTTCATGAGGCATATTGAGAAGTAATTCGCGTGGAGCGCATGCTTAAACGATCTCATCTGGGGAAAGTAACGCCTTAAGAAAGAAAGTTACCCCAAATAATTGTAGACCACCATGCCGAGGAACCAGTGTTAAAGGAATTGCAGACTGAGAAGTCAGAGCGAGACACAGAAGATTTCACAACTAAAGTTGCCTTGAATTTCCTCCTATGGGTAATGGTGACCTAAATATACATGCAGCAGGGGAAAAGGCACTAATTGTTGAAATCTCCCACATTGACTTGAGATGGACGCTGAATAGTTAGTGATTGTGATTTGATGGTGCAGATTCATCAATTGAAGCATCCAACAGTTTGATCACACATCTGCTCAAATTACGGCCATCGAAAGAAGATATACATGAAGTTGTGTCTAGAAGCTACAGTTCAGTCAATGGATTGGAAGTTCGTCTGATTGATCTTCGACCCAGACAGACATTTACCGAACTCGAGGTCGAGTTCTCTCCAAGCCGGGGAAAATGATGTAGATAGAGCTCAGGCCACATGTGTAGGGCCCAAGTAGATTTAGAATTTTTATTCACTAATTATATGTCATTAGTTTTTTTTTTTTTTTTTTAATTTTATTTAAGATTTGTAATTAGGATTAGGTATCCAATTTCATTAGGATTCTTATTTTATTTTCTAAATTAGGTTATTAGGTTTCTTAGCCATTAAGATTTCTTTTCTTATTTATATGCTTTGTAAGAGACTTATTTCTCAGAGTTGATGAATTTGAATTGGGTTTTCCCATTGCGTTGGGTCCTCGTTATTGTCTCTACGGATACTTGTTGAAGGCTCTGTGGACATGTGCTTTGGCACTCCACGCAACCCGTAACCCTAAGGCCTGCATCAATGATCCATATGATCAACAAAAAGAAAGGCATTGTGGAGTGTGTTTTGTTTGGCATTACTAAAAGTGTGATTTTTGAGCATGGAAAATGTTTTGGTTCAAGATCCAATACAAATATGTTTTCTTCTCCTGAAGATCAATTTTGATGGTAGTTAGGGGTGGAGCCAGGTCGGGTTGGGGGGCGGGGGATCTCCCCTTTGCCCTGCCCATCCCCCAAAATTTTTTTTATACTCTCCATCTCTTCCCCCTTCCTTCTCTCCTCTTTCTTATATCACTGTTTTTGTTTTCTCCCTTTCTCCTTCTATGTCTCTATTCTCTCAATATTCTCACCCTCTTCACTTTTGCTCTCTTTTCCTTCACCCTGTCAATTTCCTCCTCTCCTTTCTCTCTCTACCTCTTAGTCTCTCTCTCTCCTCTCTCATGCGCACACACTCGTGGTTCCTGCCCTCTACCCCCTTCTCTCTCTCTACGTACCCTCTCCCCTTTTCTCCACCATAGATTAAATCAAGGCCCCACTTATTTACACTAAGGGCTTTGTGTGTTTGCATGAAAGTGACTTCCTTGGAATTCTAAGGTAAATGGGCTCTAGAAAAAAAAAAAATAATAATAATAAAAATAAAGATGTGAGTGGTGAAGGCTAAGTGGAGATGTAAGTGAGACCCAAACCTTCCTACGATTTGATCACCGGGTGATGGGTGGGTATTAATTTTTCATATTTCCTTGATTCATTTTCCATTAAAGGAGATATTATTTAATGGCCATTTGTGTATCTTCACCTTTGTTTTTAAATTTAGCCAATTTTAGGAATTCATTTGTTAGTATTCCTAGGAAATTCAATTCCATCAAACAAGTGGGCCCTTTTAGTTTTGGACCACAGTAGGGTGGCAATTCCTTGTTAAAGTGTGAAATTGTATGATAATAGGCCCAGCCCACTTGTATGATAATAGGCCCAGCCCACTTGTACATTAAGTGTGAAATTGTATGATAATAGGCCCAGCCCACTTGTATGATAATAGGCCCAGCCCACTTGTACATATGAGATCTGGTCATAATGTGTACAGCAAGGTAGAACTCTATATGCTAGGATGTCTTACCATAGTTAGAGATTTAATTAAGTTTTGTTTCTATGATTTGTAGCCTAAACTTAGGCAATGTAAAGTCTATATAAAGAAGAGAAATCCAAGAAGACAGCACGTCGAATTGGAGTATTTCACAGAACTCTTTCTCTATCGTTCTACTATTCTTTTGAATATGCCTCTGAATGTCATGGTATCAGAGTTTGGTTCTAAGAGATCTCTTTCATTTTGAAAGATTTCCTTCGATAGTCTACGAGTTGTCTCTTCGTTTCTTCTCCTCTCTGCCTGGAGTATCTCTGATCAAGATGGCCCACCTCTGATCAACTCACTTGTAGCCAGCAACCTACATGGTGATGATCGACTGCTCTTCAAAGTTATTTTGAAGATTTTTCTGGATTTTTTCCTCATCTGATAAGGTGTTCACCCTCTTCTTCATCTGGCGACTTTGGTGTTTTTTTCTCACAAGGATTTCATCTCAACCGTACAACTTTGTGGATATTTATCCAAATCTCATCAAACTTGGACTAGAGGACACACTTTTGATCTCCTCCAGGATGATGTCCTCTGATCTGTGATTGGACCAAGTTGTGGGGCCCACGCATCTCTCCTGCACAAAACCTCAAGGTCGTCTGGCACTCCTTTTTTTCTGTTTTGGGGCAACTTTTGCTACATGCTTATCTCAGCCACTACAACTGCCTCCTTCATGCTGGGTTAGTAAAATCATCTCAGATTACATCACAGATTCTGATCTTCTGTGGATTTTTGGCTATACACTGCTATTTTGAATACGTTGGTTATTTTATTGCACTCTCTGGTGGATGTTCGTGTGTTTTCGAGTTGCAATTTATTGTGCTGGTAATAGGATTGCTGCTTGTTGCTGTTTTTTTGCTGAGCGTATCTCTGCATTGCTATTATGGAGAAAGGTGATATCACTTTGATCAAGTTTAATGGTAAAAACTATACCACTTGGGCTTTTCAATTTCAAATTTACCTTAAGGGTAAAGAACTCTGGGGACATCTTGATGATTCGGATCCCAAACCTACTGATGATAAGCTTCTAGCTAAATGGGAGGTTAAAGATTGGCAGATCATGGCCTGGATATTAGGGTCTGTCGATGCACAGTTTATCTTGAACCTTCGCCCATACAAGACTGCCAAAGACATGTGGCTCTATTTAAAGAAGATATATTTGCAGGAAAATTCTGCTCGAAGGTTTCATTTAGAACATGAAATCTTACAGTTTGTTCAAGGGACCTTGTCGATACAGGATTACTACTCTCAGTTTACAAGTCTGTGACTGATTACGCTGAGATTATTTATGCTGACCTCCCCACTGCCTCCTTATCCTCTATTCAAGAGATATATCAAACAAGTCAGCGGGATTAGTTTCTGATGAAGTTACGGCCACAATTTGAAACTGTTCGCTCCAACTTAATGAGCAGGGTGCCATCCCCCTCAATCGAATCATGTGTGGGCGAACTCCTTAGAGAGGAACAACGCTTGGTAACTCTGACAACACTTACACAGAATGCTCCTCAGGTGGCTCCTATTGATGTTGCTTATATAGCCCGGGGCAAGCCTCAAGCTCGGGACATGAGCAAGGTCAAATGTTTTTGCTGCCACAAACTCGGACATGTTTCCACTCAGTGCGACCAGAAGTTTTGTTCATACTGCAAAACCAAAGGTCATGTTCTTCCGGAATACCGGACGCGACCTCAGAATAGGACACAGCAACAGAGAGCCTACTCTGCACATCTTCCTGAAGCTTCTTCACCAGTCATGCCTGCACCACCTACTGCTACTTCTTCTTCTACCCTTACTCCTGAAATGGTCCAACAAATGATCATAAATGCTTTCTCTGCACTTGGCTCGTCAGGTAAACCAACTTCTTCAGTATCCACCTGGTATATTGATTCAGGGGCCTCCAATCATATGACACACTCTCCTGCCAATATGACTCATATTAGGAAGTATGATTGAGACCTTTGCATCGATACTGCTAATGGTGGCAGTGTTCCCATTACTGCTGTTGGCCAGGTTCCTCACTCCTTGCCCTTGCATAATGTTTTTCTTTCCCCTCGCTTAACCACAAATTTGTTATCCGTTGGTCAACTTGTTGATAGTAATTGCTCCATCCTTTTTTCTCACTCTGGTTGTGTTGTGCAGGATCAAGTGTCGGGGAAGGTGCTGGCGAAGGGCCCTGAGCTGGGACGACTGTTTCCTCTCCAGATTCCGTCACAAGAAAGGCCGCCTTCAGCGTCTGCTTTGCTCTCTCATTTTAGTCATAATAAATGCCAGTTGTGGCATAATCGTTTAGGACATCCTAATTCCAAAACTTTGATGTTTTTATTAAATTCTGGTTTAATTAATGATAATAAAGTTTCTTTTAAGGATGTTTCTTTTAATTGTGATAGCTGCAAGATGGGAAAAGGGAAAACCCTTCCTTTTCCTCTTCATGATTCTTTAGCTATGAAATGTTTTGATATTGTTCACAGTGATGTCTGGGGTATTGCACCAATTATCTCTCATTCTCATTATAAATACTTTGATACATTCATTGATGATTATAGTCGTTTTACTTGGATTTATTTTTTGCATTCTAAGTCTGATGTTTTCTCGGTTTTTAAAGTTTTCTTGTCTTATGTTGAGAATCAATTTTCCACTACCATTAAAATTCTTAGGTTTGATTCAGGGGGGAGTATGTTTCTAAGGACTTTCAAACATTCTTGCAATATTATCTCCCAGCGATCTTGTCCTTACACCCCCCAACAAAATGGTGTGTCTGAACGGAAAAACCAACATCTCTTAGATATTGCTCGTTCCCTTTTGTTAGCATCTTCTGTTCCCACCAGGTTTTGGCCCGAAGCCCTCTCAATCGCTGTGCATGTAATAAATCGTTTACCTTCCTCTAGATTAGACAACCAGACACCTTTTTATTTAGACTTTCTTGGTTACGCTCTTAATAAAAAAGGCTATCTATGTTATGATCCTACAGCCAAAAGAATTTGGATTTCTCGCAATGTCGTGTTTTTTGAAAATCAATATTTCTTTTCAAGGCATGGTGATGCAAATGACTCCGTCTCTTTATCCTTTTTACCACCCTTTTCAGATGCAATGCCTCCACCTGTTACTCGTTTTAAGCCGAATTTTGTGTATGAACGACGGAAGGTTACAGATGATTCTGCCTCTGGGTCTCTCACTACGCCTACCATTCCTGCACCTAATCCACCTCCGGAGCCTCCTGCTCTTCGCCGATCCACTCACCACATAAAGCCACCTGATCGTTATGGCTTTACTCATACTTCCATATTAACCACTTTGTCTTCTGTTTCTATCCCTAACTCGTACTCTTAGGCAATACGGCATGATTGTTGGATACAGGCTATGCAGGAAGAATTTACTGCTCTTCAAACAAATCATACATGGGACGTTGTTACTTGTCCCTCCTCTATCATACCCATTGGATGCAAGTGGGTATACTCGGTGAAATTGAAGTTTGATGGATCCTTGGATCTCTACAAAGCCCGTCTGGTTGCACTTGGAAACAGGCAGGAGTATGGTATCGACTATGAGGAGACTTTTGATCCGGTGGCTAAAATGACGACTGTACGTACAGTTCTTGCAATAGCTGCCTCTCAGTCATGGCCCCTGTATCAAATGGATGTGAAGAATGCATTTCTTCATGGGGATCTTAAAGAGGAAGTCTATATGCGTCTCCCTCAAGGAATTCCTCCTTCTTCCAAGACCGATGTCGCTCGTTTACGACGCTCCTTATATGGCCTTAAACAGGCATCCAGAGCTTGGTTTGACAAGTTCCGAACCACTCTCCTTCAGCTTTCTTTTATACAGAGCCCGTATAATCCTTCGATGTTCATGCTTCATTCATCCAGAGGATCCACAATTCTCCTTGTGTATGTCGATGATATCCTTATTACTGGCCCAAACAGTGATACGATTCGACAAATACAGGCCTCTCTGCAAGATAAGTTTCATATGAAGGATTTGGGACCTTTGAGTTATTTCTTGGGTTTAGAAGTTCATCAATCAAAGAAAGGTTTGTTTCTTCATCAACACAAATATACTTTTGACCTAGTGGATCTCGCCGATCTAGGTGATTCTAGCCCAATCGACACCCCATTCGAAGTAAATGCCAAGCTTTGTCAACAAGATGGAGATCTCCTTCCTGATCCTACATTCTATCGTCGGTTAGTTGGTAGCCTTGTCTACCTAACCATCACTCGACCAGATATCTCCTATGCTGTTAATCTTGTCAGTCAATTTATGACAGCCCCGTGGCATCATCATTTGGCGGCAGTCAAATGGATTATTTGATATATCCTTGGTACCTCTACCCATGGCTTATTTTTTCCAGTTGGCACACCGCTTACGCTCACTGCTTATTTTGATGCAGATTGGGCCGGCTGTCCGGACACGCGCCGCTCTACCACAAGATGGTGTGTTTACTTGGGAGATGCCTTGATATCCTGGAAATGTAAAAAACAAGATAAAGTATCAAAATCTTCCACGGAATTAGAATACCAAGCCATGTCTTCCGCATGTTCTGAGATCCTTTGGCTACGTGGGTTGCTCTCAGAGCTTGGATTCTCACAGACTCAACCGACTCCTCTTCGTGCTGACAACACAAGTGCCATTCGAATCACTGAAAATCCAGTGTTTCATGAGCGGACCAAGCATATAGAGGTGGACTGTCACTTCATTCGGGACGAGTATGATCCCCATGTCATTACTCTTCCCCATATTTCCACTGAGTTCCAGCTTACTGATATCTTCACCAAGGGCCTTCCACGACCGCGACATGAATTCTTGGTTCACAAATTGTTGCTGGTTGATTCTCAGTATCAATTTGGGGTGGGGGGGGTGGGGGGGGGGGGTGTTAAAGTGTGAAATTGTATGATAATAGGCCCAGCCCACTTGTATGATAATAGGCCCAGCCCACTTGTACATATGAGATCTGGTCATAATGTGTACAGCAAGGTAGAATTGTATATGCTAGGATGTCTTACCATAGTTAGAGATTTAATTAAGTTTTGTTTCTATGATTTGTAGCCTAAACTTAGGCAATGTAAAGTCTATATAAAGAAGAGAAATCCAAGAAGACAGTACGTCGAATTGGAGTATTTCACAGGACTCTTTCTCTATCGTTCTACTATTCTTTTGAATATGACTCTGAATGGCATTCCTGACCTGAGTCACTAACTCTGCTTAAACTGTACTTGGTACTCGACGTGGTTCAGGTTGACATTTGATATATTAATAAATAAATTGGGATTGTATTGAGTACACTCATTCTATTCACCCACATATCCGTCTCGAACCCAACCAAGCCTGACTAGTTGCACTATAATGACCTATCAACCCAACCTGACTTCACTTCAATTAAGGATTCTGCTTTAGATTTTCAACTTGACTAACAAATAGGTCAGGTTTGGGTTTATCCTACACTTGTTACCCGTGTTCAATCTAACCAAACTCAATCTGGCGAGCGAATTGCCAATCCTTCTAATGTGGTGGGCTAGTGTCGATCAGATTGTGGCCTGAATAATTTGCTACTCAAACTCTTCGCAAAGGCCAGATGCCATCTTTAGCTTTATGCTACGGATTGTGCATTGATTTTGGCAAATGATTATTACTTTCCGCTGCCCATTTATATGAGTGGTCAACTCCGCCACTAATGAAAGTCATTGATGGATTCCATGGGACCTGGCATCAAGGGCGGACCCTCCTATGGGTACCTGGGGCGGACGCCCCAGGTTGGATCTGGGAAAAGGCCAATAAGTCTAAAGTGGGCCCATTCATCCCAAATTTTTAAAACCTGCCGTCCCACCTCTTAAAACGAAAACTAAAATCCCTTCTCTAGGGCATCTTTCTTCCCATCTGGCAGCAATGTCTCTCTAGTCTCTCCGACAGACACGCTCTGCAGCTACAGCTAGGTGTTTCTCCCTCACTCCCTCCCTTTCTCACTCCCTCTCACACACACACAAAAAAAAACTGAATCCAGTACTAAACTCTTAAATCCAAAATCCCCAATCCCTAAATCCCAAAACCCCAATCACATTCCCCTTTTCTTATATCTTAATACCTAAAACTCAATCCTTTATCCCCTTTCTCTAGTCCTCGATCCCTAAATCCTAAAACTCAAACCCTAAATTTGGAGTGCTTGATTTCATTTGTTTGCATTTACTGAGGATTAAGAGTGTTAATAAGGACTGCTTGATTTTCATTTGTTTGCATTTAGCAACTTCTCTATTCCATTGGCTTTTTCTTTCAAATTTATGGATTGGCAATGTGTTAAATTTAATAAAAAAAGAGTAACTCATGTTACAGTTCATCAAGACAATGGGTTAATCATCACCCTGCAATTCATATTCATCCTTTTTTCTCTCAAACATTTCATATTTGTATTTATCTTCTTTCTTAATTCCTTATTTTTCGCGCTTTTTTTTTTTTCTAGAATCATTCAGTTCCTCTTATCAAATGAGTACTAATCTCCATTACCTAACTAATAAACTGATGAGAGAGGGGAAACAGAGGATTGGCGATTATCTTGTTTATATTTTTGGGGTTGATTTTTCATCATCACTGAAAGCTTATTCATCCATTTGGGGTTGTCATTGTGAGTTTACAGTCCACCTTTGTTTCATTCAACTCGCTCGACCTTCGTGCATGAACAGGCTCAAACTTCCATAAAATCGGAGTCATATGTGCTATTGCTTGATCATATGTATAAAACATGGCTGGACGTATTCTGATGAAGGATGTTCCACATAAACTTCCATGCAAGATAGTCTGTGGGCCCACTTGGATGGATGCAAATAAAGGTTTGAGGATGGAAAGCCTGCTTCATTGACGTTAGGCTGGCAAATTAAGCCATTTGATAATCTTTTGAACCTTGATTTACTGGCCTAGAAGTTTCAGGGCTTCTGTATGTGTTTTCTTTTTTCAATGGTAGATACAGTTGAGATAAGGGTCAAACTAGAGCTGCTGGCAATTCACAGGGGTAGTGAATAGATTAAATTTGATCATAGGAGGGCCTCATATACGGGTGGGACTTGGTATAGTCTTGTGGGGGCACTCGCCCATGGCAGACTTGAAAAAATGTAAAACATGCAAGCCGAAACATGGTGAACAAGCCCATGCACTCACTAGACTTAAGCCCACACCTCGCACTCTCAAATGACAAAATAATGACAAATTTAATATTATAGTCCTCGTATGCCCCACCCAAATGAAAATCTTGGGTTCGCCACTGCCTGGCGTTGAAGGGGTTATTAAAGACTATAGTGTCATTATTATTATTATTTTGTTTTGAGGATTTTACAGGGAAAACCTCTAAGATTGGCCCTTGCACCAGAAAGGACCCCATAGTTCGATGCGCACAGAAAAGGTCCTCCCGCCAGATTTTTTAATTAATTAATTTATTTATTTTTGCTTGTTTGACCTATTGACAATATCGTCGCCCAAATACAAATGGGTAACGATATCGCAGACCAGAAACTCGTATCTTCCTGATTCGCGTAAATGACGGCATTCGATAAATCACCGCTGGCGTATTGGCTGAGATCTCTAAACCAAAGCAAACCGTCCCTCCCTTTCCTTTAGGCATTGGCATTCCCATCAAAGGGCTTTGAGCAACAGGAAATGAGTTTCATCAAAGTTCTCTTAGATGAACTTTCTAACACTAGAAGTCCAAGGAAGGAGAGAAATATCAGAAATTAGAAATCATAGGTTTGGAAGAGATGAAGAGGAACTTGCCCTAACACTAGAAGTCCAAGGAATGAGAGAAACATCAGAAATTAGAAATCATAGGTTTGGAAGAGATGAAGAGAAGAGATTTGGGGTTTGGGGAATGGGGAGTGTGTAGGTTAGAGGGGAGTGGAGAGAGGTCACCTCCAATGTTAAAAAAAAAATGAAAAAAAAAGAAAAAGAAAAACATTAATTGGCCCCATGGGACCACATCAGTGTTGTAATATTTTGGAGGTCCTTCGTGCAGGAGCCATCTAAGAGGTTTTTCCCCGTAAAATCCTCTTATTTTTTCGGGCACTATTCTTGCTGAGGCTAGTTGATGCAATTCTTTTCACCATTCATATAGGAGCCCTACCTATTTGCGGAGGTTATAGGAGTGTGTTTGAGAGCTGGTATCTTTAACTTCTGCTGGTCGGTTCTCTTTTCAGTATATTGATCATATTCCCTGAGAGGTGAATGATGTGGCCAATCTGTTAGCTACGGATGGGGGGTCAATTGACCATATTTTATTTATACTTGAGTTTTGTGTATGTGTGTTATCAGGGTTAGACCATCTTTTATTTCTTATGCTCAAGTTGTTTGGTTTTGCTTGGATGTGTATTTAGTTTGCTGGGGTCAAGAAGTTCATTTTCTAGAAATAACCCTCCTTTGAACATCGTGACATGAAAAAAGATAACTGACAAAGCCAACTGACACATGCATCTTAACCCATATGTTTGAAAAGAAAGGTTTAATGATGTTCAAGTAGCTTGATATGAAAGCATCAGTCATCCTGGATGCCAATGTCGCCATCGTGGGAAATTTAAAATGGGGAAAGGAAAAAAAATCAAAATTTCTACAATAACCAAACCAAACCAAACCAAGCCTTTTCCCACTAGGTGGGGTCGGCTATATGGATTTGACGATGCCAATCAAATTTGTTTAGAGCCATGTCCTCCCTTAGATCCATGTAGGCAAGGTCATGTTTAATAGTTTCTTTCCAACTTCTCTTGGGTCTCCCTCTCCCTCTCCTACTTCTGGCATTCTCCATGCTTTCACACCTTTTAACAGGTGCCTCCGTTGGACGCCTTTTAACATGGTTGAACCATCTCACATCCATCTTAACATTCTCATCTCCGCAACTTCCATCTTCTTAACATGATTATGCTTTACTGCTTAACACTCTGATCCGTATAACAACGCTGGTCTTACCGCCACCTTATAATACTTTCCTTTAACCTTAAGGGGGACTTTCCGATCACACAAGACCCCCGAAGCACTCCTCCATTTGGTCCACCCGGCCTGAATCCCGTGACTTACATCAGTATCAATCCCTCCATCCTGTTGCACCATCGATCCAAGGTACTTAAAGGTTTCTTTCTCTACAATCTTTTGTGTGCCTAAACTTACTTCTGTGTTACCAAGTGTCCTACTATGACTAAACTTGCATTCCATATATTCCGTCTTGCATCGACTTAGCCTAAACCCTTTTGTCTCTAACGTTTCCCGCCACACTTCTAGCTTAGCATTCACTCCTCTCGTCTCATCCACTAAAACAATGTCATCTGTAAATAGCATACACTACGGCACCTCATCTTGAATATGTCTTGTAATCTCATCGATAATTAGGGCAAACAAGTATGGGCTTAACGTTGAGCCTTGGTGTAGACCAATCGTGATAGGAAACTCCTTAAGTCTCTCTGCCAGTCGTCTTTATAGATGTCACGACTCTATCATACATATCCTTTATCGCTTCAATATATGCGACACACTCTTTTCTTTTCCAGTACTCCCCATAGAATCTCCTTAGGAACCCGGTCATAGGCCTTCTCCAAGTCAATGAACACCATATGTAAATCTCTCTGACTTTCTCTATACTGTTCCATTAACCTCCTCAGGAGAAAGATAGCCTCCATGGTTGATCTCCCAGGCATGAAACCAAATTGATTCTCTGAAACGTTTGTTGTTCTTCTTAGTCTTCTCTCAATAACTCTCTCCCATAATTTCATCGTATGGCTCATCAATTTAATCCCGCGGTAGTTCGCACAGCTCTGAATATCTCCTTTGTTCTTGTATATGGGTATAAGAATACTTTTCCTCCATGCATCAGGCATCTTCTTGCTTTTTAGCACTATATTAAAAAGTTTTGTCAACCAACTTATGTCATTCTCCCCCAAGCATCTCTAGACCTCAATAGGGATACCATCTGGCCCAACCGCTTTCCCATTCTTCATCATTTTCAATACTTCTATAACTTCTTCCCTACTGATTCTCTTATAGAACATATGATTCGATTCTTCCCTAGAAATGGTAAGCTGCCCCAATTGTATGTCACTACTACTGCTTTCGTTAAATAACTTGTAGAAGTAGCTCTTCCAACCTATGATGCCCGGATACAGACACGGGTACGGATACGGGACACGGGAACGAGAGTCCGATACGTCAACTTCAAAATTTTAGGATACGGATACGGGTACAGCATTCCTAGAAATATATAAATATAAATATTTGGTTAGGGATTTATTTTGGGTGGAATGCTTATTTTATCTCAATTTAGAGCTCAAATATTACAAGGCCCACTGTTTGTTTCAAATTTTCAATGAGGTAAATCTCCTCCTCTCCTCCTCCTTTTTCTTCTTTTTTGTTTTCCCTTTTGATCAAAATAAGAGAGACAAAAATTGGCCGAAATGGAAAATCTGCCGAAATATTGGGCAAAAAATAACACAAGACGTATCCTGAAATTGGCCCCCCGTATCCCAGCCGTATCTTGCCGTATCCCGTACCGGTATCCGTATCGGACCGTATCGGTACGGGTACCACTAGTAATTTGCAGTATTCGGGTATCATAGCTTCCAACGCTCCTTTATCTCCTCTTCCTTTACTAATACCTTTTCATCCTCATCCTTAATGCATTTAACTTGGTTTAAGTCCTTGGTCCGCCTATCTCTGGCTTTAGCAAGCTTGAATATCTCTCTTTCACCTTCCTTAGTGTCAAGTTGCCTATATAGCTCCTCAAATGCCTTTGCCTTGGCCTCACTAACTGCCTTTTTGGTTTCTCTTTTTGCTTCTTTATACCTTTCCAAGTTCGCTGCATTTCGATCCTTTTGCCAAGTTTTAAAGCACTCTCTTTTTACTCTTATCTTGTCTCGGACGGCCTCGCTCCACCACCATGCCTCCTTCTATGCAGGAGCACCCCCTTTGGATTCTCCTAAGATTTTTTTCCTTATCCTCCTAATATACTCTGCTACCTTATCCCACATATTATTTGCACTCTCATTTACCGCCCAAACGTCTTCCTCTAGTACTCTTTCCCTAAATGCTAGTTGCTTATCACCTTTCAAGTTCCACCATTTAGTCCTTGAGCATCTATACAACTTTTTTCTAGTCCACCTTTGTAGTTGCACATCTATGATCAACAACCTATGTTGGGAAGTCAAGCTCTCCCCCGGTATAACCTTGCAATCTTTACAAGCTAAGCGGTCTCTTTTCCTAGTTAAGAAGAAGTCAATCTGTGTCCTTGAGGAGCCACTCTTATAAGTCACCAAATGCTCCTCTCTCTTCCTAAAAAAGGTGTTGGTCACCATGAGATCATAAGCCACTGAAAACTCCTAATATCCTTCCCTTCTTCTTTTCTTTTATCGTATCCAAGTCCCCCATGTACTCCTATGTATCCATCTGCGTCGCGTCCTACATGACTATTCAAATCTCCTCCTATGAAGACCATCTCGCCTTGGGGTATCTCTAGTAGCACTCCTTCCAAGTCTTCCCAAAACTTTTCCTTATGCCCATCTCCTAAGCCCACCTGGGGGGCATAAGCACTAATTACGTTCACTATCTCTTCTCCTAACACTAACTTAATTGCAATAATCCTATCTCCATAGCGCTTTACATTAACTATATCTTCCTTTTAAGTCCTTGCTTACTACTATGCCGACCCCATTCCTCGATCTATTAAGTCCTGTATACCATAACTTATACCCATTCCTCTCAATCTCTTTAGCTTTCTGTCTCACCCACCTTGTCTCTTGCAAGCAAGCAATTGCGATTCGTCTCCTTTCCATTGTATCCACCACTTCCATAAGTTTCCCAATTAGGCTCCCAATGTTCCAAGTACCTAATCTCAGCCTTCTATTTCGGACCAGCTTCCTTACCGCCCACACTCGTCTTCTCAAATCCATAAAGAAATCCGACTGAGTATTGTGCTGGTTATCGGCTACCTAACGCACAACCCTCCTCCTTTGTCCGGGTTTGAGACCGGCTATGTCAAGGATACCCCAACATAGGCGGAGTTATCAAAATTTCTACAATATAGTCATAAATTTCAACTGCAGTGTTTTCATGAATGTTTCACTGGGTGGTGGAGATTAGCTTCATTTCTAATAAAGAACCATAATGGGAAGACGGAATAAAATCTTTCTTAATGGCTGCAAAGTTCAAACCTGCTTATGTATTTATTTATCTGCAACTGCACATGTTTTTTTAAAAAAAAAAGAAAATGTGCAGATTTTTTTTTCTATTATCCGGAAGTTGAATATGATGAAGTTTCTTCCTGTTAAACATGGCCAGAAATATGAAAACCATCGAGAATGACATTTGAAGAAATTGAAGTAACCAACATGCAAACTCGAAGAAGTTGAAGAAACCAACATGCTAAGTAAATCAAAATCTCCAGAAAATTGTCACACCAAACCATGAAAGATAAAGTAAAAGCTTGGGAATTGATCTCTATTAGAAAGGAAATGCCTCTGCACAAACAATTGGCGAAGTTGTAAAACAGTAACACATCTTTTATTCACCTAGCATTTTACTTTCTAAATATTATAATGGATTTTCTACTATCTAAAATTGCACTAAACTGATTTCACATGATATAATTTACAGGAAACGCTGCTCCAATCTCAAGATGTTGCTGGGCCTGGCTTAATGAACCTTCCTTGGGAGAGCCCGGGGCATCAGTCAAATCAGTAGCAGGAGTATATCAACTGTCACTTGGTGTGGCTTTTTTCAAATGGCTGCAGAAAGTGCGTGTTTGTAGCATAATACGTCCCAAGTGCTTCTATTGTGATGGTTTTATCCAGTCCACCCGAGTTGGCCATCCCCTGTAAATTTAAAACTGATTTAGTACTTATTACTGGCTGGGCATTGACGAGATATGATGCGTCCAAGATTATTTATCTGTGCATTATGTATCCTGTTGTCATGCTGATGGATTCGGATGCAGTTTAATAAAGAGTTTTATTCAATAATTGAGGTTATCTGACAGCAGCAACTTGCGCGGTTTGTTAAGTAACTGAATCTAATGAATGCTGTTGTTCTTCCTGCCTGCAATTATTTGGAAACCAAAACAAAATGTGATTCTACTGCAGGTCTCTCAGAACAATAGTGTTAATTGGTTGGCTGCTTCCTGTCAGTTCCTACGATGCTGATACTTCAATGAAAATTGAGAACATCAGGCAGGTGAGCTGAGGCAAGATCATCTATGCAAGTGAGACGCACCGGTTGTTCAAAAATTATGGGAAATTTGACTTGGATCACCAAGCAGAGTTACTGTGGTTAGCCTGGCCAAGTACTTGGCCAACTTGTTCCACTTGCTTCAGGTGACTTTCTCAAGGTGTGTCCAATTGGCGAGTGGGACCTTGTTGATGCGTCATGAGGATCCTTAGTGGGGTCACATGATGTAACATCTAAAGGTAGGCCCATATTCAAATAGCTAAATGTGTGTCCAATTGAACATTTGGACAGTAGGCCCTTATTGATGTGGTGTTATAAGGAGCATTGGTGGGGTCACATGATGTAATATTTAAAAGTGGGCTTCTTATCCTAATTCATTAAGGTGCATCATGATGTGTTTAAAGGTGGCCTCGTCTACAACAATTATTAAAGGCAGGTCTCATATCAACCCTTATACTATTTCATATATATATAATTAGAAATGAAATATATATTCTTAATATGCATTTTAATAACAAATATAATTGATCATCAGAGTCTATTATTTTATGTTCGTTGAACGTTGGATTCCACCTTGTAATTAACGGTCTAGATCATGAAACTAATGGTCTTGATACAATTCCATATAGGTTGGTCCCTTTGTTGGGTGTTCTATCATCCATGCCGTTGGTTTGATGGGCCAAGCTAGATGGTGGTGCCTTTTGAAGGTGTCTATCAATTGGGAGATCAAAGTGGTCCCCACAAATCCATCTGTTATTTCTACTTTAAGTGGATGATTGATTTATTCTCAGATCATGATAATTTAGTCATGCCTATTTTCTCTTACTGGCAACACCATGAAAGTGGGCCCCACAAACCTCTATTGAATGGAGTTGATGCTATTGATTTTAATACCTTCTTTGTCGCTAAAATCAATAGTATTCCAACCACCATAGTTTTTTAAAGTGAAATGACACTTTTGTCCTTCTCTTTTATTCTTATATGCAAATTTCAAAAGCATAGACTCAATGGGTTTGGCTCTATGGGGGAAGGGAAAATGTAAAATATATATATATATATATATTATTTTTTAGAATTTGCGGTGTGGAAGGGGAAATTTTAAACTTTTCTTAGATATGGGTGGGGACTCCAGTCCCCAGGCCCTTGTACTTGGGTCCACCTCTGCTCATGTGCATAAGAGAGTTATTAAGAGAAACCATTAGGACTTGAGATAAAATAATGATATTTTTGTAAATAATAATATACTTATTTTTGTTTTATGGATGTAAGGTATTAAAAAGGAAAATGATGTGCCTATTTACAAATACTAAATCCCCAGGGGCCTATATACAAATCCTACAAACCGTAGTGGGGTTTATAAAAAAAAGCTCTAAATTATATCATAACTTTCTTAGTTTATGGGGTCCACCTGGATAGGTAGTATGGATGTCCTGTTTTGGGTGCATCTAACATAATTATCTTAGGGAAGTGCTCCTATGAAAGACACTCTCACCAACTTGGGGGTCCTTGCATTTAAGTTGGTGAGAGTGGATATGAAAGTGAGGGCCCCCACCCATCTCTTATAAAGTTGGTGAGAGTGTCTCTCTTAGGAGCAATTCCCATTATCTTAATCCATGGATGGATAAATACTAAAGAGAAGAGAAGGGTGCGATAGATGCAGTTTTCAATTTTGAATACATTGAAGAGAGATTTTAGGGAATGAATAATGGAGATGATGTAGTGGTAGAGATTTGTAGGAGAGATTTAGGGAGGGGATTTGGTAAGGCTAGTTGCTCACACGGTTAAAGCTAAACATTGTTCACACGGTTAAAGCCAAAGCACTATATGATTTTCTTAGTAGTTCTCTAAAAGGCACTATATGATTTTCTTAGTAGTTCTCTAAAAGGAGAGAATTTTCAGGGCTGAGGTGCACCCCTCAAAGCCCACCTCTCCCTTTGCTTTAATATATATAATTATTAGACCATACAACACTTGTACTATTATTTACTAGTGCACTAATACTTCTAAAATACAACTTCAGCATATCCTACTAATTAAGTCTGATATGTCATATATTTCTATCAGTTTCCCCACTTTTTAACATAAAAATGTTTAAAATATAAATTTATTAATAGTGAGACTTTCTAAAGAAAATCAGAATAATCATGTTTATAGCCATATCATAAATTTCTAAAAATGGGACATATCCTTGATCAACATACCAGTGTTTATATTCATATATGTATTGTACTACAGCTTTTAATTATAATCGCCTTATGGAATTTCTTTTACATAATGCTTAAAAAAGCTGAAAAAAAGGATTAAAATTCTTTATATATATATATATATATATATATATATATAAGCAAGGCTCTCCTAAGTTCAAGTTTAGGATAAATTTTCGTAAGCTCATGCTTGTGGGGCTCACGTTTGGTCAATCCAAATGGACCAAACACATGACACCCCCTAAATTGCACATGTCCACCAACTTTCGGTCAAATCCAAGTTTACTGGACCGTTGAATTGACTATGTATCGATCCGAATGAACTCTTGATCATTAAACTCTTGGGCTCATATAGAGATGACAGAAATCATGGTTGAGGCTAATTTTTTGCAAAGAGAAGAATCCCAGTAAGTCCTTGAAATTCCCTCCATCCTCATGAGGGTCCCCAAGTGGCCCCACCACACATTTGAGCTTACCTTATTTTAAGCATGAGCTTAGTAGAGTTAGCCCCTATATATAATTGCACAACATTTCGTACAACTTTTTTTTTTTTTTTTTCATGTGATTTCCCTAAAAAAAAAATTGTACAAAAGGCCGTGCGAATGCTAATCCAAGACTTTTTTTTTTTAATTTTTTATGGGTTTCATGATTTGCAGTACTCTTTGCAAATAGTCTTTCCAAATTGTCTCCCCTTTTCTCTTTTGCCAAAATCTTGTTTTATTTTTTTAAAGCCATCATTTGTACTAGAACAAGATTTAAAGTGGGCCAATATAATTGAGGCCGGTAGGTCCCACATAGGGCGTAAGTAGAGTGGAAATCCAGAACCTCCTTTGGCAGCTCGGACCCATTATTCAGCCAGCTCCTGCAACTGCAAGAGGTAAGAAGAAAAGAGGTAAGATTTCTTCCTCTCAATCTCTGCAACTTGTTCCCAGAACGAACCCAACTTTTCATTTCGCCTCTCTACTTTTCGGCAACGTAGAAAAATCTGTTCTTTGTCTCATTCCTTTCTTTAAAAATCTGTTCTTTGACTCATTCCTTTCTCTCTAACGCCATGATGTGAGGGTTCTCCATCTGTTAAGGCCCTCCTTTTCTTGTATCTTCAAATGAATTTTGAAAAACTCATGTATGGTTGATACACAAGCATTGTTTTTTTTTTTTTAATTCCAAAGTGTGTTTTACTTTTCCATCTGTAGAACTTGGTAGAGTTGTTGATGGTAAGATTCTCCAGATGGGTTTTTCTTTAGACCCTCTAACTGAAGTGGTTTGGTTTAAAAAATTAAATATTTTTCTGTGGGGTGTTCAATAAAATGAAAGTGTTTGTTGCTTGCAATGTGTTTGATGAAATGCCTGAGAGTGATTTGTTTTGTGGCATTTGATGACTGGGTTGTTGGGTGGTGGTTTGGGTGGGATGGGGCTTGTATCTGAAGTGCAGAGTTGTTTGGAAAAAAAAAAACACTTATATTTTAATGATAGAAATGGGATTTTGATTTAGTGATTTGGGGTTCTTGTGTCTGTTTCATTTCTTCCTTTGTTTTTCTGCCAGGAAACTTCAGTTGAATGTGCAGTGATTTGTGTTCCGGAGCTAGCATATCACTTTCCTTTTTCGGAGATTTTGATTGGATATTTCTATATTTTGCAATTCCATTTCCATGCCATCACATCATGTCAACCTTCATGGGATTTTTAAACTATGACATTGTGAATTTTCCGTTTGTTGCTAACTGCATTCCTCATACTTCAGAACAGTTGCGATTAGCTAACAGTTCTGCTCATTGCGTGATGGTTGTTTGGCAGGGCTACCTTGAATATATTTACGTCTAAACACTAAAGCCCTTAAGAATAGATAATTTTCAAATCTTTCATTTTTTGGACTTTTTTCTTATCATTTGAAAATAAAAGGGAACAAAACAGAATAATACAATGATTTGCTGTTTGCGGCCATTGATAATGGTTTTAAGCCTGGCTATTACGGGTACCAAACTGTGTTTCCGAACCAGGCTCAATACTGTTTTAAGTTTGAATATACAAGACCTTATGTTGCAGCAATCTGGTTGATCAATATGTTCTTATCAAGAGTTTTCGGGAGGAGACTCTGCACTGCAGTCAGATCAGAAGCTTCTGCTGCCACCACTGCCACTTCAGCTAAGACAACACACAACCCACTTGAGGAGTTCTTTGAGGCAGACAGAAGTCCAGATGAGGACAAACCTGTTGTCTACGGTAACACATTTTCTGTTGCATGATTTTGACATGTTAGCTTTTCTAAATGATAAATGAATTGGATAGTCTTTATTATCATGGAAATTGGCAGACTGTTTTCTTCCGTTTTGAGTTTTATTCAACCTTAATATTAATTTTTTATGCTGACAAGTTTAAGTATTTACTTAAAAAAAATGTTTTACTCAGTTTCATGGTTTGTATTAATCGTGCATATCTGGTGAACATTTGTATTTGATATTGTTCTTGGTAAGATAAAAAATAGGGAAGAATACCAAAATCTGTCATTTAAAATTTAGGTAATATTAGCCAAAACCTATGTTCTTATCATGATACTGCTTAAACCTCGATCTTGTCATAAACAGTATTGAAGGTCTTGGCTCCTTTCTACTTTGAGGTAGAGCTAGTGTTTTGCTTTAGGGTTAAGACTTGCTCTTATCTATTTGAGAATGACTCCTGTATTATTCTTATACAAAACAGAACTTTGTGACAGCTTGATCAACATTGAAAATCAAAATACTCATTAGGCATATGCACATCCCGATTCATCCAAACAAAACAATAAATAAAAGAAATCAGAAAACCTTTCAACTAATGAAAGTCACATCAAAACAAAAACATCAAGAAATCTACTCTCCCATGAAATTACTCCAGTATCTCAATTCTCAGGTAATTATCCAGCTTACTTCCCACAACTTATTTTTTTATACTTGATAGTGGCAACTAATTCCATGTGATCTATGCACCCCTATCAATTCTACCACCTCTATAGGCCAGATGCATCTCCAAATATTCTTCTATTTTGCTTTTCTAAATCTCCTAAGAAAAGGCAGCAACAACAAATTCCTTATCATCTTTCTCTTGGAGCAAGAACGGTCACTCGACATTATTCCATCCATTGGAGTTCACATGAGTTTTACTTTTTCACTAATTCCTCCTTGGGGC
Source organism: Umbellularia californica (assembly GCA_028538565.1). Lineage (NCBI taxonomy): Eukaryota > Viridiplantae > Streptophyta > Magnoliopsida > Laurales > Lauraceae > Umbellularia > Umbellularia californica. Next base: position 36,912,919 of record JAPQWN010000003.1, on the reverse strand, counting down.
CATGTTTAGTCACCCCATAATCTAACATGCCCCTTCTGACTGACTGATTCATTCAAATTTACAGGTCTTGGTTTGTTTCCCTTTTCTTCTTGTTCCTTATAAAGCTTCACTGCTTTGTGCATGTTTTTTTTTCCCTCTAGTTTAATATGAAGATGACCGAAATACTCAAAGCCATTCCTGAATTCCTTTTTTGCTGACAATATATTTAATATTTCCCTTAAATCATGTTCTGTTCAGGGCTAATAAATTTGTTGAGTGTTCCAAATTCCAATGCATAACCTTTGTTATTAACATTGTTGATGCCTTAATCAAGATTAGCTAATTCATTACCCGTTTTGCAGTTTTCATAAAATCTGGTCGCAACATTTGGTGTGTATATTGTATAACAGTCATGTCTTATTGATAACATGCATCTTTTTATCAATAACCAGAACTTTAACGCTATGAAGCAAAAACTACATAAAGGAAAAGAAACATAAGCAAATAAAGGGAGTAACATAGAAGCCTTATACCAAAACCCTCCTTACACTTGAAAAAAACCCATCAAATATAAACATTAGGAACATTATTATTATTATTATTACCCAGTGCGGGTTCTGCCGAAGTAGGGTTATGAGAGGATCCAGCCTGGAGATAAACCTAATCTTTGGCAATTTTGCACCAACTAGCTACTTGTAGGGTCTCGAACCTGCTTTTTCACGCATGGCACTCGAGACTTTTACCATTTCACCAAAGCAATGAGCTATATATATATGTATCATCATCATCAAAGCCTTGTCCCAACTATGTTGGGGTCGGCTGCACGAATTTTATTTCTCCATTCCGATCTATCTTGAGTCATATCCTCAGATAAGTTACACTTTTTCATATTTATTTTTACTACCTCCATCCACGTCCTCTTTGGCAAACCCTTCCCCTTGGTGGGCCATTAACCTTCATAGCTAAACTTTTCCTTACCGGCGCCATTGCCGGCCTATATTGGACATGCCCAAACCATCTCGAATGGGTTTTTCTAATTTTATTCTTTATTATTGCTACCACTAAATGCTCTCGAAAGCGCTCATTTGTAATTTTATCATTCCTAGTTTTACTACACATCCACCTCAACATTCTCATCTCTGCTACATCCATTTTGTGCATATGTTGTCTCTTGATTGGCCAACATAATGCGCCATAGGTTATAGCTGGTCTCATCGTTGTCCTGTAAAATTTTCCCTTCAATCTTGTTGGCATTCGTCGGTCACAAAGCACTCCAGAAGTAAGTTTTCACTTCAACCATCCTGCTTTTATTCTAAGTTTGACATCTTCATCAATCTCCCCATCCTTACTAATTATAGAGCCAAGGTAGCGGAAAGAATCACTTTGTGGTATCTCATGGTCTTCAATTCTCACTGTAGTTTCATCTCCTTCTATATGTCCGCTGAAGTTACAATCCATATATTCCGTCTTTGTATGGGTTATTTTAAAACCTTTCGATTCTAAAGCCTCACGCCATCTTTCGAGTTTTGCATTCACAATCACACCATCTTTTGATTCATCTACTAACACAATATCATCTGCAAATAACATGCACCAATGTACCTTTTCTTGAATATGAGCAGTTAAGTCATCCATAATCAATGCAAAGAGATAAGGGCTTAGGGCTGACCCCTGATGCAAACCTATGGTCATTGTGAACTCATTTGTCTGTCCACAAGTATATCTCACACTCGTTATTGCTCCTTTATACACGTCTTTAATAATTTCTTTTTTTTTTAATGATGTCTTCAATAATTTCAATATAATCTTTTGGAACATTCCTTTTATTTAAAACCCACCAAATTAAATCTCTAGGTACCCCGTTATAGGCCTTTTCTAGATCGATGAAGACAATATGCAGATTTTTCCTCTTTACTCGATATTTTTCCATTAATTGCCTAAGTGAGAAGATAGCTTTCATCGTTGACCTCCTTGGCATAAAACCAAATTGATTTTCAGATATCTTGGCTTCTGTCTAAGTTTTTGCTCCATTACTCTCTTCCATAGCTTCATTATAACTCATAAGTCTAATCCCTCGATAGTTATTATGGTTTTGTATATCTCCCTTGTTTTTATATATAGGTACTACAATGCTTCTTCTACATTCATCTTGCATTTTCTTTGTCATTAATATCTTATTGAAGAGTCTAGTTAACCAAATCTCTCCAAATTCTTCTAAGCATTTCCAAGACTCAATTGGGATGTCATCCGGACCCGTAGCCTTTCTTGTCTTCATTTGCTTTAATCCTCCTCTCACTTCCACCACCCTAATTCTACAAAAAAAAGTATGCTTTACTAATGAATTATCCTCTTTTGTTCTTATGTCTCCTACATAGTCTTCATTTAAAAGTATGCTAAAATATTCCCTCCACCTTTCTTTGACTTCGTTGTACTTTAGTTGAACCTTTTGGTCCTTGCTGTTAATACATTTGACATGATCTAAGTCCCTACTTTTCATTTCTCTTATTTGTGCAAGTTCAAAAATATCCTTCTTTCCTTATCTTATTCCCAACTCATTATATAGGTCATCATATACTTTGCACTTTGTATCACTTACTACTTTCTTCGCTTCTTTCTTTGCTCTCTTGTACATCTCATAGTTTTCCATATCCCTAGTACCTTGCCAAACTTTGTAACGTCTCTTCTCCCGAACAGCTTCCTGAACCTCTACACTCCACCACCAGGTTATTTATTTATTTATCATCGCGTCTCTTCCCTTTTGACTCTCCAAGCACCTCTTTAGCAACCTTCCTAATATAAATAACCATTTGATTCCACATTGCTATAGTTTCTCTTTCAAAATTTCATTCTCCCTCATCAATCACTTTTTCCTTAAATACTGACGCTCTTTCTCCTTTCAAATCCCTCCACCTTGTTTTACGGCACATTTTATTTACTACCCCTCTTTTTCTACTACTAATGCAAATATCTAAAACTATTATCCTATATTATGTGGTCAAACTATCTCTTAGAATAGCCTTTCAATCTTTACAATCCAATCGGTCATGTTTTCTAACTAGAAAAAAGTCAATTTGGCTTCTTCTAGTTCTGCTTTTACAAGTAATTAAATGCTCTCGTCTCTTTTTAAAGCAAGTTTTTGCTATTACAAGGTCAAATGCTAATGCAAAGTCCAAGATAGTGTGTTTCCTAACTCATTCTTTTCTCCAAATCCTTGTCCTCCATGCACGGTCTCATATCCTCTATTATCCTTTCCTACATGCCCATTTAAGTCCCCTCCTTGGAAAAATCTTTTTACTAGTTGGAATTTCTTGTAGTAAACCATCAATCTCCTCCCAAAGTTGTCTCTTGACACTTTCATCTAATCTTGCTTGGGGAGCATATGCATTAATGATATGAATTATGTCTTCCTCTAACACTACTTTAATTGTTATAATTCTATCACCCAATCTCTTTACCCCTACAATTTCTCTTTCAAATCCTTATCTACAACGTTACCCACTCCATTTCTTGTATTGTTCTTTCCTGCATAAAAATGTTTATAATCATCAACGAGCTCCTTAGCTTTATCCCCCTTCTACTTTGTATCTTGTAGAAAGGCTATACTAACTCTTCTTCTTTTTATTACCGCGACTAACTCCATGCTCTTGCCTGTCAAGGTTCCTACATTCCAAGTAGCAAGTCAAATTTTCCTCTTCTTCTGCTGCATGTATGTGTGTGTATTTATTTATATATAAACAGTAGGAACATTACCAGGCACTCCTTGCTTAGTTGCTTATTGTGTCTGCCAAATTATTTGCTAAATGATAAACATTCTTAAAAACCACTTGAATCAATGAAGATAGAGATCTAAACTTGTTAAGGAAGTATTATAATTTTCATGGGATGTTATCTTTCTGTAAGACTCAAGTAATAGCAATGAAAGAATCACTCTCAACAGTCAAACTTTCTTGGAACAAACCAGATAAATCCTCAAAACCTCTAAAATGGCCAACATTTCCACCTCGGCCTAGAAAATGACATCAACACCTCGCTCTTTATGATTTTGAAGTGCTCCTCCAATGCTTGCTGGCTATTGCTTACCTCTAGCCCTCCTATCCCCATTGAACTTCGAAAAACCATTCCAGGGTTAGTTACCAACTTTCTATCTTTTTGGATATGATTTGCCCACACTCCATACGCACTTTCAAATTGATAAGAACATTATCAGTTCAGAATCAGATTCTCAAAGTCCTTTTAAAGAACTTCCCATTTCCTAATTCTTCAAGACACCACTGCCAGAACATCATGACCAGACAAAACCAGACTTCGGAAGACCATCTCATTTCTTTCCTTCCAAATGGAACAGAGAATGGCATAAGGAATTAGCTTCTGAAGAATTAAATCGCATTCATGTCAAGGAGCCATTCGCCATGCTTCAGTGACTTCTCTTGGGAAGTTTGAGAAACACCACAGATCACGACATTTTTGAGAAATGCCTCCAGATGAAGAAAGAATTTTTACATGAATAAAGAGGTAATAGACCAAGTCTGTCTCCTTCCCACACACACAGCAAGTGTCTTGAAGATCATCCGAGATGAAGCCCTTCCTCCGAAGATTGTCAACCGTTGATATCTTTCCCGACACCGCCAACCAACAAGAAGCCTCTACTCTTGGAGGAGCCAGGCCTTTCCATATATGCGACCAAGGAGGATGACCTAGATTAGACTGCTTCAATGCCAAAGAAAAGGATCTTGCTGAGGAGAGACAATAATACAATGGCTTCCAAATTCGAATGCACACACAATTTTTCCATAGTCTTAAGAATTTTGCATCCACTCATTTTTCATACATGCAAATAGATGTTTCAGTATCCATAATCCAGTCATTTTTCATTTATGTTGTTTTTATTTTGTTTAGGTCGAAGTTGGAAGGCTTCTGAGTTGCGGCTTAAATCATGGGATGATCTTAATAAACTATGGTATGTGCTTTTGAAGGAGAAAAACATGCTCATGACACAACGCCAGATGCTCCATGCACAGAATCTGCGGTTTCCTAATCCTGAGCGTATCCCCAAGGTACTTCTTACCTGTATTTTGGCATTCACCTGATTAGCTAAAGTTATTCTTGTTCGCCCAAGGTTTCTCATCTTAACTATACTCGTAGAGTCATAGTTATCAAAACTGTTTCGTTTCAGCCAAAATGGCCCATGAAGCTGTGAAATGAAATGCATGGTATAACTTTTTAGTTTGACTTTTGGTCAATTTCGGCTGAAATTGCATAAATGAATGAAATATTGTGGGGAACATGTTCAAACTTCAATCTTAAAGGCCGATGACTTTATTGTTATGAAAACTGTGCCTAACCTAAACTTTTTTGTGGTAAGGAATATGTATATTTGTATGTTATAACATTGTTTTATCACAATGAATTCAATGCATAATTTATATTTTATGGTTTATTTTCCATTTTTAGCATATATATAATTCTCCTAAAATTTAATTCCAAAACATTTCACAGAAGTTTCGAATCAGCCAGAACATTTCATCTTGGAGGCCAGACCAAACTGGGGTCCGAAATAAAATCAACTACTATGCATAGAATCCTTGATCTGTCAGCCTTACATTCGGGGCATGCACTTTGGTCAGCTAGCCCATTTATCTAAAGTGCCAGGCTTGGATGCATCAGGTCCCAGCACAACCCTGATATAAAGATCCTTTTATCTCAAATTCGGCCTATTTTTTGTTGAATGTAGGCAAAAGTTAAAATTACATATTTACTCTTTAAAAATTCATTGCATTGCAGTTCTCGCAAGGGCTGCATACAAGTGGTCTGTCGAAGCAAGATAGACTTGGGTGTCCAACTGTCCTAGGGATAACCCTACAAATAATTCATAAGATTGATAACTATTAGTGTCTGATAATTCAATCTTTAGGATGTGGCTCATATACAGAGGACTATCTAATCAATAAACAGGTTAATGCCTGTGGGCTGTAGGCTATAGTCCTTTCCAGTTGAGATATAGTGATAGATTGTCTGGGCCTTGGGGAATATGATCATCCTCCTGTTATGCAAATTTAAGATTTGACCAGAAGGTCTTGAAGAAGAGATTCTTGTTATATGGGGATCCTCTTGTTTCTAAATTTGATCCATAATTTTGTGGACTCCCTTAGCTGATTACTTAAAAAGGGTTATTTCTGATGAAGGAAGAAAAATCTCGTCAAGGTTTAGTGACTGAATAATGTGAAAGACGAAGAAATTTATCCACTCTACTTTGCCAGCCAGCCACTTGCTAGCATATCCAAGTGGGCAGCTCGATTGTAACTTGTAAGCATGGATCCATCACCTCATTTTAGGATGGAATTGTGGCTAACTCACCTAGTGGTTAAAGGGGCTGTGAGGTGGGGGAAGAAATCTATTGATGGGAATGATACTAACATCTATCCATATATAATTAAAGAATTAATTTTGTTTCTTGCCATGCAGGCTTAGGGTGTGTTTGGGTATAGCCGATTTATAATGGAGCTCATTGTTGTGCAGTTAGCAAGAATTTCTTTACATGGGGCATTTTTGTCCCGCTTTCCTCTCCAAATCATATTTCAGGACCTATGATTTAAGTGGCATCCTGTCCGCCACATTAATTAGGGACTTGCATTCAAACATAGCCTACTAGTTAGTGTTCTGTTTTGTTACATAGCCTCCTAGTTAGTGTTCTGTTTTGTTTTCTCCTTCATGTGGCTTACACTTAATTTTTTGCCACAATGCAGGTAAGGAAGTCAATGTGCCGTATCAAGCACGTACTTACTGAGAGGGCCATTGATGAGCTTGATCCTAGGAGGTCTGCCGAGATGAAGAGGATGATCAATGCATTGTGATGTCTACCAGCTTATATTTACTCTCCATCTAAACATTCAAGTGGTCAGTCGGTATTGATATTATCAATTTTGGCTCAATTGTTATCTAGCAGGATTGAAGTTTTAGAGAAGTGGTTAAAGCTATAATCAGGGTGTGCGGTGGTTTGCACCATGACTTGAGTTCTCACATCCATGCAAACTTATGGATCTATGTTATAATAGATGAATGGTAGATTTCTAAATGCTTCTATACCTTTTAGATATCAATTTTTATAGCTTTATCTGAGCAGGAGGCAGAAGTTTGTACTCTGAACCTCCTCTATGGTGGAAGGAATGTCAAGTGCCAATATGCGTAGGCATTTTGCAGCTTTTAATGAATGTCAGCTGATTTTCTGCAAACAATGTCTTAGTTTTTTCTTATTTTTTTTAATAAAGGGGAGGATGGAGAGGTGCATCATATATCAAATCAGTGTTGATTTCTATCCAGAAATCCATTCTGATTTGATTATCTAATTCCAGACCACCAATAAATGGAGTTCCTTAGCTGTTGAGGGCCTGTTTGGTAAGCAAAATTTCTGATGGGAGTTTTTTTTTTTTTTTTTTCCTTCTTCTATGTTGAGCTACTGGATGGGGAGTGATACTTTAACTTGAGGACCTAGGGATCGATCCCAGCACGTGCTTATGAAACAAAGGTGCCAACACCCCTCAACCATGAGTGTAGATTTCTATGGAAATTTGGAACTCTTTCTATTTGATGATAAGATTTCTATAGGCACCAGAATTTGCTATGATAAAGTGGCTGAAATCTCCTGATGATCTTCTGAGATTAGCATTTTTAGGGACTTCACTGACAATTTCTTACACGAATTTAGGGGCCCATAGATTTCTCCCACCATGGTTTCTCCAGACTTTAAGAGGAAACATGCCCTTTGAATGTGACTTACTGTTTGGACCAACCGCGGTTAGGTGCTCCATCTAGTTGTATGTGGGGACTATAATTATGGTCATTGCTGACTTCTCTTAAGAGTCTAGGTTGGTTATCTTGTGTGGCACCATCTTAGAAACATTGAATGAGTTCTTGTCCAGACCGTAGCAACCCACATTCATCAATGAAGAAGCTTGGTAGGCTCTGCTTGTATCCTTTTTGTCCAATGAAAGTGACAAACTTCCAGGGGATGGGAGCTGTGGAAAGCTGTTGATGACCCTGATGGCGAACCCTCCATAATATAGATTTGGGCTTAATAAAGCTAGGTTGGGCTTAGGTGCTTGTGGACAGTGGAGCTTGCATGAAAAGAGGATTAAGTTATAGGATTAAAAATTGAACTTGAATAATATTTTGTTTGATTATGTTGCTTTGTTATCTCTTTTCACTATATAAGTTGTTGATGTCATAGCTTTATTAACTCAATAAGATGGATTTATTTATTTTCTTTAGGTTATCAGGGGTTGTGAAACTTGAGCTTTCAATTTCATAGTTGGTAGAATGGTGACCTTTCAATTGTACTAGGTTCCTTAGCTCATCTGTCTTAAGGATATCCTTGCACAATAACCCGTGTTGAGCATGGGTATGACCCTCATGGTTAGGGTCCCCGCTCCATCAAGTAACTACTTTTGACATTTTTCTTGATGCAGTGCTTAAGTTATTATTTAAAAAAGCAAGAGATGATGAGTTTGAGTCTCACACCTATATGTTTTTAGCATTTTAGCAAGGCTCGGTATATAAGTCATGGGTGGTCCTACATGGATGTCAGTGGGGTCAATTGACTCATATATATATATATATATATAATATATATATATAGGATAATATTCAAGTGCATCCATGTACAAATGGTGAGGGACACCTCTTTTGGAGAAGTTTCAAGTACAAAAGAGAAGTGTACTTCTCTTTTGTACCTCACTTTTGTACTTAAAACTTCTCCAAAAGGAGTGTCCTTCACTACAAATGGCGAGGGATGGATATACTTGAAGATCCCCAATGACATTCATTTTGATCAGGTAAGATTATCCTCACAATTGAGTCCACTTCCCTTATAATAGTTGTGAGTTATTACATGGGTACTGTGTAACACACACTTATAGAGATCCATTGTGAGGCCCAGGCCCACTTCAAGATAAACCTAACTATTGAAGATGAGTCCCATCCCCTCCGATGCTATACCCTCATGTGTAATTCAAAAGTAGTGGATCTCGCCATATGATTGATCACCATAATAGAAAATGTGAATGGTGCTGATGCAGCAATGTCCCGTTTCTTTATGAGAATTTCAAGATTTCATGTCTGAAAGAATTTCAAAATTTTCAAAAGTTGTCCCTTTGCGTGGAATTCCAAATCCTTTTTTTTGGTGGGGGACTTGAAATTCCAACAAATGACATGGAGAGTTAAATTCCAAGAATTCCAAAAGAATTTTTTGGTGGTTGAAATTTAAAACTACATGGAGAGTTAAATTCCAAGAATTCCAAAAAAAAGTTTTTTGGTGGTTGAAATTTAAAGCTCGAATAAAAGAAGAATCATGAACTCCTAAATTTTAGCCATAAATTCCGCTCAAGAAACATGCCCTAGAGTGTCAATCACGTTTTCACTGTGGTTTTAACACAAACTTGAGTATATGACATGGGAGGGGAGGGGCATCATATTGATTGGTTAGGATTGTCTTCATGTGTAGGTTGGCGTTGGTGGCATCTGTCGTAAGATAATAGCTCCGGACTCATAAGGAGAGATAGAGCTGGCCCTTTTAGAGGACCAATCAGTTGCCGCCACATGGCCAACTCACCTTGTTAACCGTGCCAACCACATGTATCGAACCACGCGCCATCCTGCCTAGAAGCTGCCCCTGCCATGCAGATGCTCCAGCGTAGATCAGTGTGCCACCCGGAACTTCCCTTTCGGCACGTGTGCCGACACATGCCCGTGCAGTGCTGGTCCTAGTCCTGCTACCTGATCTGATCTTAGTGGGCTCTACCGATGAATACCTGCGGAGTTCTAAATTCGTTCTTTCATTTATGACTTAAATTCTTGTTTAAACTCCCAAAATGCCGCAGTCCCTCTCACGAAATTCTTATATGAAGTGAGATTTTTAAATTCTCCTTGTTAAAATGGTTTTTCAAATGTTAAGTTTTTTGAGATTTCAAATGCCTGAAATTTCAAATGCCCAAAAATTCTGGTAATAAAACACAAAATTCCTGTCAGGAATTCTGAATTCCCAAATAACCTGAATTCCTGCTAAGAATTCTAGTATAGAAAAGGGCCTCAGTGTTTTCGTGATGACGTTCTTATTAGAAAGGCCTCGTGATTTAACGGTCTTGATCTCCTGATTCATTATATATAACATCCATCTAGCGCGGGCAACTTGTCACTGTTTCTTAGCCCCAAAGCTCCGCCGTTATAACCAATGAAGAGTTTCCTTTTCCAACAAAAACGTCCACGTGTAAAGCAGCGTCAATGGTAGCCGTTGGATTCATCTTACAAAAGATCAGATCCCTGTATCGGCCTATATATATAGTTATAATGGCGTTACCGTTGAATCCCTCCTCCCGCATTTATATTTCCAGACTCAATCGAGACCCTTTGAGAATTCCTGCTTTTTAGGGTTTTAGTAGCGAAGATGGCCGAAGCAGACGCAAAATTGCAAAACGACACGGTATGGAATCTCAATTCCCCCCCTCCCGTTCGATTTTGTATATCAGAATTCATTGAGATTTGTGTTTGATCATGGGGAAACTAAGGTTTAGTGACTGATCAGTTCTGTTTTTTGTTTTTGTTCAAGTGATGTTGGAAAAGAAGAAATCATTCATATTCATATATATATCTTATGGTGTTGTTGATTTGGATTCGGTGCTGCAGGTTCAAGAAGATGAGGTGGCGACACTGAAGTATCTGGAGTTCGTCCAAAGCGCGGCCGTGCACGCGGTGGCGATCTTCTCGAGCTTCTACGATTTCGCCAAGGACAATTCAGGTCCGTTGAAACCCGGAGTGCAGACGGTCGAGTGCACCGTTAAGACCGTCATGGGTCCCGTCTACGAGAAAATCCAAGACATCCCCTTCGAGCTCCTCAAGTTCGCCGATCGAAAGGTAAGTATCCGTTCCTTTTGTGCTGTCCAAGTTTTTTTTTCTCTCTCTTTTTTTTTTTTTCCTATGTTCTCCTATTCTTCCTATTCTTCCAAGGATGATTCTTAACTTTGGGTTAGACTAATCCCTCGGGCCAAAAGAATAACCCCAACTAATCCCTTCAGCTCAAAGATAAACCAGATAAAACTCCCATGGTCCCAAAGTGATAGTATAAGTGGACCGGAAGGAACCAGAGTCCATCACCTGAGCTCTAGTTCTGGAAAAGAGAGGAACTGCGATCCTGATGAATCGCTTGGGTGGGTGCCGGAGGTAACCTTAAATTCCAACCTTCAATTTAGACTGAATTAAAGGGAGAGGGAATTGTTACTTTGGAAATTCAGGGCCATATTTTCCACCTTTTATTCCCCCACCCTAACCCCCCCATTAATCCTTTATTGGAATTCATTTTCCAATGAATTTATAGGAATTCAGGTTTTTTTTTTTAATGATGTGGATATGCAAGGCCTGTCACCCACCAGGACTAATCTCCCCAAGGTGATATTTGATCAATAGGTAATGGTGATATTTGATCAGTATGATGATGTTACAATAGGTAGTCTGGTTTGTGTTACACTATTTTTCATTGAAAATCAACAATTTTTCATCTGTCTTTTTTGTCATATGATTTGGTGCAACTGAGGGATGCCGACCAATCAAGGTGTGACACGCGGAGAGGGAATGTCAAATCAAATGAAATCCCATTTCCTCCATTAAAATTTCCTCTCTTCGGCACACCCTGATTCGTCAGGGTTCTTGATTGGTCGGGGATCCGGGTCCTTTCCTGAAAAAAAAACTGACAAGAATCAAATCAAAGCAATCGTGTTGTGTGAAAGGAGTCAAAAGTCATTTTCTGCTGAGGAGGAAAAGACCCGTTTTGTGTACTTTTTCTTGGAAGGGTAATCGGTTTTGTGGACCTTTTACCGGGCGGAACCAGAAATTTTTATCATGGTCGTTGCCCAAAGTAAAAAAAATTCATAAAAAACTTATAAAATCTAATAATTAAATACATAATAGATAGTACTCAAAAGTGAAATTACATTACTCTTATTTTTTGAGTATTAGAAGTTCATGTCGTAACTTTTATCAAATAGCACTCGAAGGGGTGATCCTACTAATTTAATCTCGTCAAAAGAATTTACTTCAATCGGATTTATTCTAATATAGATAATTATAATTAAAACATAATTATTTTAGAATTGTTTCTCCTCTTTCATTTCTTCATTTCCTTTTCTTTCTTTTCTTCCTTCATTCTAATTTTTCTCCCCCAGAATCTGCTACGACTATGTTCCTTTTTTAGAATTGTTTTTTTTTTCCTCCTTCATTTCCTTTCTTTTCTTCCAACATTCTAATATTTCTTCCCCATAATTTGCTATGATTTTGTTACTTTTTTTTTTAGAACAAAAAACTAGATTGATTAATTAATATTGTAAGGAGAGGGCATCCACAGAAGATGACAGAGGGTCGGAAGGACCTTAAATAGGGATTTCCAGAACAGCCCCCCACCCCCCGACCTTATATATATTAGGGAAATTGACGGGACGACTTTTCTCACGTACATTTGCTCCACGAGCTAGTTAGACACTTTACTAACATAGTAAAAGTCAAGTAAAGTCTCCATTTTCCATTTTTGAGATAAGATGTAACATCAAACTCACTTTAAATTTTAAAACTCTATTCATCTTAAAAAAAAAAAAGAAATTTAAAAAAGCAACCACCTTTATCCACTAAAATAAAAAAGAAACTCTACTTTTTCATACAAAAAGTAAAAAAGATTTCATAACAAACAGCTAAAAACAAAATACCATCATAACCCACTTATATTTGATTCTTTCTTCAAAATCAACTTTACTTCACTTGACTTTGTTAGTAGAGTTGCCAACTTTATACAATTTTCGTATAATTGTTCGTACAATAATAGTGTGATATCGCAATATTCTAAGATATCATACAAACTGCGATAGCTTTTTACGATACTACAGTGTTTCAGGATATTGTATAATATTATGTGTGCGATATTGCATGGCGTTAGGATATCGCATGAGAGAAATACTTAAACTTTGACCTCTCGCGGTGAGTCTCAGGTCGAAGGGCAGCTCTATGGGGAATATCGCTAACTATAACAAGTGTGCCTTGAATATGATGGGGTTGTTTATAGACTATCTAGTCTATTAGAGGCCTCTACATCCTATTTAAAAAAGGGTTTTTTGAGATATTAGTTACACTTTAAATTTGGTTGTTTCAATTTTACGATTGAAATTCAGATGATACAACCTTAGTTGCTCAACTCTGATCAACATTTCGTTTGAAATTTTATTTTTCTTCCTGAACCCATAATATGATGGAAAGTGTGCATGTCACGTAAATTTGCAAATCCCATGGTATTATGGGACTCTCCCATGATGTCACGACTTTTATCCATGCAGCATAATCTTAGAGAAGTTTTTCAAAATGATAGAAGATGTGAAATGGTGATCAAATGTGTATTTACTTATTTGTGATGTCATGCGAGGTGATGAAAAAAATATAAAAAGTGTTTATGGGAGTCCTTCATAAAATGGGGAAAAAAAAGGATTTAGAGAGGAGTAATATGTCAAAATCCCTATTTAAAATGACAAAAAAAAAAAAAAAAAAAAAAAAAGGAAGAAGGTCAAAGCATCCGCCTACCTTACATGTTGCAACTTGAAGTTAGCATGTTCTTTCCTCACTCTACAAGATTCGTTTGATTGTGGCTCTAGACGATACGATTCGCTTGAATGAAATCTTCTCTCTTTTTTTATCACGTGATACGTGATAGGTGGATGGATTCGTGCAAGAGGTGGACCGAAACGTGCCAGTGCTTGTGAAGCAGGCAGCGAGCAAGGCCTTCTCGGCGGCTCAGAAGGCTCCAGAGGTGGCTCGAACCATCAAGTCTGAGCTGGACCGTGTGGGTTTGGTGGATACTGCAACAGAGATGACCAAGGCTGCATATGCCGCGCTCGAGCCAACAGCAAAGGACCTGTACATCAGATACGAGCCCGTCGCCGAGCACTACGCTGTCTCGGCGTGGCGGTCGCTCAACCGGCTGCCCCTCTTTCCGGAGGTGGCCCACATTTTGGTCCCCACAGCGGCCTACTGGACGGACAAGTACAACAAGGGGGTAAGGAACATGGCGGCCAAGGGGTTCGGCGTGGCCTCGTATATGCCACTGGTGCCTACGGAGAGGATCGCCAAGGTGTTCGGTGAGAAAGAGGATGAAGTCAGGCTGGAGATGAGCCCAATGACCACATCCGAGGTAGTCATTGAATGAATGAATGAATGAATGGCTCCATGGTTTGTTTATTATATCTACTACTATGTTGTTGGGACACTTTCACTTTAGTGAAATTTAAGTCTTTTGGATGGTCTCGCCAGTTTGTCAGTGTTTACTTAAACAGGAGATCGCTTTGTGAATTGATCTCACAAGCCTCACGAGTTTTGCTTACGATTTACTGCTTTAATATGTGAATAAGCTCTAAATCACAAAATAAGAGATTATTTTAGAGTTACCAAACGACCATTGGCTGTTTGATGACTCTATTTATCTGGCTTATTAGAAGACAAGTTTACTTTTCTATATTGGTCACATTAGCTTTGACCTTTGCTGTTTGATTACTCTGTTTTTTGTATGACTTATTAGAAGACTTAAGTTTACTTTACTATATTGGTCACATTAGCATTGCAACTGAGAATATAATTCGTGCTTATGATAACAGCATGTCTGATAAATGATAATATGGCCAGAATTCAAGAATCTGACCTTGGACAATACAATCAGCCCATGTGCTATCCCGGGAAGACCAGCATTGCACATTTTTATGAAGTTACCTAAGATTGTATGCTTCATAATGCTTAATTCATTTAGTGTTATCATCCAGCAAGCCACCTTAACTTATGTCCTTTCTGAAAGTCCTCAAATGAGAGTCTTGCAAATTTCTTGGCCACCACTAATTCAGTCTGTGGAAGATTTTTCTCAACCTGAATGCAGGCCAAGGAGGGATTTTTTTTTTTTCCCAGGCTGGTACGTGCTATGTTAGTGCTTGATTGACTTGACCCGCGAACATAGGGTCCTATATGGGTTGGTCTCCGTATAGTTAATTAAAAGGTCAGCCCCAAGTTGGTCCACCTAGCACCCCAACTCCTTTCCTATGAATTTGATAAAGAAATCTCCTTTCCTATAAAGCACTTTTCTAGATGCCATTTTACATAAATGTGGTGATTGGAAATTGAAACCATGACCTATATTCATTGCCAAATCTATTATACTAAAAGGATGTAGAAGGCCTTGGTATGCCAACACCTGTTGCACTCCATGCAAAGGGACGTCGACCCATCCCTACAATCAGCTTTACGTCATCCCCCCTCCCCACTACCCACTATTCGAAACTGTAACAAAAGGCTGCAACATTAGCGGCATTCTCCAACTTCCTACCTATTCTCTTCCATCTATTCTCTTCCATTTCAACTAAACAACAGAAGCGTATTCTCTTCAACCCATACAATGCTTTGTTCAATTTAAAAATGTGGTATGGGAAATGAGGATCCTGAAAACCCTTTGGCTGCTCAACAAACACCTCTTCATTTAGAAAACCATTCAGGAAAGCACTCTTAACATCCATTTGGTAGAGTTTGATTTTCAAGTAACAAGCCACAGCCAAAAGAATACGAATGGACTCAAGTCGGGCAACAGGTGCAAAGGTTTCATCAAAATCAATTCCCTCAACCTGTGTGTAGCCCTGGGCAACTAACCTGGCCTTGTTTCTAATGACTTGTCCAAGTTCATCGGTTTTATTTTTAAATATCCACTTTGTTCCGATGACATTTGTGTGTGTGGGTCTAGGGACAAGTTCCCAAACATTATTACGTTCAAATTGACCCAACTCCTCATGCATGGCATTGATCCAGGAGTCATTAGCAAGTGCCTCAGTGATGTTTTTTGGTTCAAAAATAGACACATAACACAAAAAATTTACCTCATCATGTACCTGTTTTCGAGTTTTCATTGGAGCCTGCACATCACCAATAACTTTGTCAAGTAGGTGATCCTTGATTACTTGTCCTTTCTGTGACCGAGGATGTACAGGTTTGCTTTGATGATCATTTGATCTTGACCCAGACAAATCTGCTTCAGGTTCTGAGTTTGTATCAGGAACAACAGTTTCTTGGACGGGTGATTTTTGATCTTCCGTTCCTTGACTCTGTTCTTTCGCATTGCTGTCCTGCTGTTCCACCTGTTGAGAACCAATGGGTACAAGTGAGATTTCATCTTCATCATCGGAAAAATAGGAGGGTCCAGAATCATCTACCACTATATTGATAGATTCCATGATAGTGGAGTTTTTCAAGTGAAATACCCGATATGCTTTGCTATTTAAAGAATACCCTAGGAAAATGCCTTCATCGCTTCGGGAGTCAAATTTACCGAGATATTCTCGATCTTTCAAGATATAACATTTACTTCCGAAGGTTTTGAAGTATTTTACTGTAGGTTTTCTTCCATTCCATAACTCATATGGTGTACTTTTTATGCCAGGCCGGATATAAACTCTATTGATCACATAGACAGCAGTATTAACTGCCTCAGCCCAAAATCTTTGTGGCACATGTTTACTGTGAAGCATAACATGGGCCATTTCCTGCACCACCCTATTTTTCCTTTCAACAACTCCATTTTGCTGAGGAGTTTTAGGAGCAGAAAATTCATGTTTAATTCCATTCTCATTGCAAAAAGAGTTAAAAGAAGAGTTCTGAAACTCTGTTCTATGATCTGATCTGATGCGCGAAATCCCTCCAAATTGTGCGCCTTTATCTGCAATGAGTTGCAACCATAAGTAGTGAAAGACATCAAAGGTTTCAGATTTATTTCTAAGAAATCTAACCCATGTGAATCTAGAGAAATCATCGACCGTAAGAAAAATGTACTTCTTACCACCTATGCTTTCAAATTGAGAAGGACCCATGAGATCCATATGAAGTAGCTCGAGGGGTCTTTTGGTAGTCAAAATATCCAATTTTTTATGTGGTGCTTTGATTTGTTTTCCCATTTGGCAAGGACCACGGACATGGTTAAAGGGCTTATGAAGTTTGGGAAGACCTTTAATTAGTTCCTTTTGTGACAGTTTTTCTAAATCCGTGTAATTAATGTGACCAAACCGTTGATGCCATCGGTCAACATTATTCATGGTAGCAGAATTGCATTGCAAGGTACTGTCATTCACAACCACATAACAATTATCAGAATTTCGCTTACCAGTCAGTACAATTTTTCCATGGTCATTTACAATAGTGCATTCATTCAAGGAGGAATGCACTTCATTTCCAGATTCACAAAATTGACTAATACTCAGAAGATTTGCCTTTAGACCTTCAACTAAAAAAACATTTCAGATAGTAGACATACCTGGTATGGTGATAGATCCCTTACCAACCACTTTTGATTTGCTCCCATCACCAAACTGAACATTTCCACCACTATGCTCCTCAAGGGATGTAAAAAGAGACTTATCCCCCGACATGTGCCTAGAGCACCCACTGTCTAAATACCATACCGGTGTGTTTTGTGCTCTAAGAGCAGTTAGAACCACATTGCAACATAAATCAGTCTTTTGAACCCAAATTGATTTGGATTTGTTTTAGGAAGTAATGAAATTGTTCTTCCTTTGCTTAGTGCGAAGTTTGGAACGAAGTTTGTTGCAATGTGGTCTAATGTGACCAACGATTCCACAGTAGTGGCAAGTAGAAACATATCTCCAATGAGGGATATGCATCCTTGACAAAGATTTAACATGTGTAGTGTAAACAGCAGGTTCAACAGCAAATAATGTATTTCCTTTAACAAACTTACCGGAGTTCTTTGAGATGGGAGAACTATGATCAAATCCAAGATCATGTTTGTTGCTTGAGATGACTTGAGCACGCAAAATTTCATCGAGTTTTCTTAACCCTCGATTCATGCGATTTAGATCAGCTTTGGTAGACTCTAATTCAGAGGTAGCCATCTGTAGTTTTCCACTCATTTCAGCTTTGTCTGCTTTAAAGGACTCTAAGGCTTTCTTTAGGATATGTATCTCTCTCTCAGCTTTGAGAGATTCCTCATGTAATGTGTTTCATTTAGTATCTGCATCAATCAACTTGTCAGTTAGAAAGTTACGATTTTCTTCAAGTTGAAATACCTTACCTTGAGTTTCTTCAAGTTCCTTCTTAAGAGCTGAAATCTCCTTACTAGCTGATTTCCATTTTCCCTTCAAGATGTCATTCAACTGGGCCAACCTTCTTGAATCCTTAAGAAGGCTTTCATATGCATCAACTAAGTTCTGGTCATTGTCATAAGAGTTGAGATTCTCATCATCATCATCAGATATCTCCAAGATCTCCTATACAACAGATTCATTAGTGGTAGCCATAAAAGCCATAAACTTTCCATGGTCAGGGGAGGGGGATTCACGATCAGAATCATTACATTCTTGCTCTGAATCATCATCCCAAGTAACATTAAGAACTTTCCCTTGAGTTCTGAACGATCGATTTATGCATTGAGATGCATAATGACCGAATCCTTTGCATTCATAACAGTGAGTGTTCTTAGGAGGAATGACTGACACATTCTTTCCTAATTTTTGTCCAGGATTGGTTTTTGGAAGAGGATGTAGATTTGTTCTGAGCTTGAGGTTTTTGAAATGATTTTGTCAACCCCTTTTTATCATTTTTCAAAAACTTTTTGAACTTTTTCACAAACAAGGCATCAAGATCTGGGTCGTCGTTATCTGATTCAGAGTCGTCATTGTGATCTACACGAGACTTTGAGGAAACAAGTTCCATTCCTTTGGCTTTCTTGGTCGACCGTAGATTTGCCTCAAAGGTTTGTAAGTTTCCAACCAGCTGATCAGCCTTCAATGAGTCCAGATTGTTGGTTTCCTCAATAGCAACTACCTTTGGATCAAATCTTTTAGGTAGAGATCGTAGGATCTTTTTGACTATTCTGTGTTTAGGTATAACTTCACCTAGATAAAAGCTTGAATTAACAATATTAGTTAATTTTGCATCAAAATCATCAAAGACATCATTTTCATCCATTTTCAATGCTTCAAACTCAGTAGTCAATTTTTGTAGTTTGGCCTGTTTTACTTTAACAATGCCTTCATGGACAGTTTCCAAGGTATCCCATGCCTCTTTAGCAAGTTTGCAAATAGAGATGCGACGGAATTCAGAGGGGTAACACCAGTAAAAATGGCATTCAGGGCTCTATTATTGCAATTGTAGGCTTGTTTATCATCTTTGGTCCACCGTGGCATAGGTTTTTCAATAATTTTGCCATCATCTGTAGCAACTGTAGGTTTAGAATAGCCAAATTCCACATTGTTCCAGACATCCACATCAATGGATTGAAGGAAAGCAGTCATTCTAACTTTCCAATATGAATAGTTAGAACCATCCAATAGTGGGGGTTTAGTGGTAGAAGGTTCATCTCTATTAAATTCCATATCAGACAGTCTGCAAGCACAGCAAGATAGTGTGACCTGCTCTGATACCAATTGAAATTCCAAGAGGGTTGATCAACCCCAAAGGATAAAAACAGTCCCACAACAGATCTGAATATGGAGAAAGTAAAACAGAAACAAAAGCAATCTAAACAATCAAGCACACAGATTGACACACGATGTTATACGTGGAAAAACCCTGAAAGGGAAAAAACCACAGGACCTCACACCGGTCCAAAAAGATCAAACACTAATAAACGAAGGTTACAAGAGAAAAACTCACTCCCCTTTACAGTTGACCACAACCTAGGGACCTCAGTGAATCTTGCCAACGAACACGCCGTTCACCTTCTCCAGTGCTTCGATCTCCACGCCTTGAGCAAGACGAATCAAACCAGAGTTTTGGATAAGGGATCTTCAGATGATAAACAGGTTCAGCACATATACATCTCAAAGGAGCTCTCTGAAGAAGAAGGGATCTCTCTGAAGAAAAGATAGATTGGGCACTTTAGATTTTTGAGAGTTAGGGTTAAACTAGTAGCCTTTGCCTTAAATAAAACTCTCCTAAACGAGATAGGAAGATTTGGGTTCAAGAGGATAAGAATTAGTTTGAAACAGAAAGATATCTTCAAGATTCGTGCAGAGCCCCCGCTGTCCGATCGATCGGACTGTTTTTTTAACTGAGACCGATCCAGGTCCGATCGATCGGACTGACAAATAACTGGAAGCTGAAAAACTCCGATCGATCGGTCTGACATACTGAATCTGCAACAACTCTTTTAAACATCTTGCAAACTAATTGGTCCATCTAAAAAAGTAAAAATTACATAAATCCCATGTTTTGTCCATCCACATGAATTTGCCAACACTCAAAGAACTAACAAACTGTCTAAATAAATGAATCTCGTTGATGGAAAAAAGTAAGGGTCGGAAAGGAGAAAGTGTTTTTTTATTTTTTATTTTTTTAAAGATTTTTAAACATGTCCACAAGTACACAAAGTAGCTCTTGCTTAGTAAGGGAGAAGTGAGTTTGGCCATCAATCAGAGTCTGCCACTCATGGTTCAAAATTGCCATATTGGTCGGGCAAAAAAACTGATATGGTATCAGTCGTGGCTATTGGTCTGTCGCAGCATGGTGATTTTTATTACTCCAAACAATTTTGAAAAAATATCCAAAGAATTCAAAATAATGGACAACACTAGAAAATAATATATATTTTTTCATTAGTACACACTATAAAATAAAATATCGGCCCCCCTAAGCCATAACATCTTGTATCGCTGTTTAATATTTAACTATAAAATATGTTAAGTTTTAATGTTTAATTTTTATGTCTATGTTTATAATTTATAAATCCATAAATATAGCCTCTATCTAAAATCCGAACTATTAAAAATAACTATCACCTTTTATGTTAGGTTTGTAAGAAACTTTACTCAAATCGGAGTTGGGCCCATAATGGAGTAGGTCATGCTACATGATTAGAATCATTAGCCTTATCCTATCATATGTTACTTCAAGGTCTAGTCAACCAAAGTACTCCACTTCCACTAGGACTAGGCCCATTGTTGGATTGCTCACGCTTGAATGTTTAGCCAGATTGGGCAAATATATTTTGAGTGGTTTAGATTTTTCAAATGTTTGTAAGTAATTAGGGGGTGTTTGGATAACTGCAGAATATAATAGATCACCAGATTTGATTATTATAAGATTTCATTATTACAGAATAAGATAGTGTCATATTATAATATTGTGTCAATTATTGTGTTTGGCAATTTCTACGAATTTCAATATACTTATAAAGTATTTGGGCAATTAATAAAATTTTCGCGAGATGATGCACCAAAAATAAAAAAATGAAGAGAGAAATATGGATGATAGACCCAAAGGGAACCCACTAATTAGTACTCATACGGTAGTGATTTAATATAGGCAACTAGGGTAGGGCCCATCTAATTAGAAAATTATTGGACTAAATGTTGAAAACCACAAGCAATGTTATTTAATCAATGTGGATCCACATATTGGGAACTACAAACATAATACATCTAATGGTGATTATAATAGAAGACCCTATCAAGTGTTAGACATTATTGAGGAATCCATTTATGAAACACCGCACTCATTTGATGTTATTAGTAATATTAACAAAGCTAATTATAGTAATCACTAGGGTGCCACTAAACAATGGGCTTCATTAATAATGGCAAACTAATAATTATAATTGCATAACTCAATATTGGTAATGAATACGAGACCCAACCACCTAAAGTTGGTAGTATGGGACCCACCTAATGTTGGTAATCATAGTGGAAGTCACTTAATGCAATATTTGTAGGACCCACCTAATATTAATGATCAATAAGGGAACTATGTAATTATGACAAAGCTATATGACCCACATAAAGTTTATATCAATGTTAAAAATCGTAGTGGGCAAACATGCAATATTTGCTCAAGAATTCTCACTCATGTTTGCAAAAACTCTGTGTAGTCTTCTTAACAAAAGATTGTTTTACACTACATATACTTAAATATTTTAATATGAACGTTTTTTTTTTTTTTTTTTTTTTTTTGTAAGAAAATGAGATATTGTATGATACCTTCTAAGTTATCCAAACACTTAGTTTTTAGGTGTGTGGGTTATATTCTAAACTAGGAGATAATATAGCAAAATCTTTAAAAATATATGATTTCCAAACACCCAAACTTATCAAGCCCAACTTCTATTTGAGTAAATTTGTTTAGGGCCCAATGAGGCTCAGTTAATTTATTTTGGGCTATTTAGATCTTAAATAAGTTGGATCAATGTGAGGCTCACAAAACTCTCATTTTAAAACAGTCACAAAAAAGGACCTCATGTGAGGCCCACTTAGTTTATTGTGGGTAATTTAGGCTTTATATAAGTAAGCCTCCCATTATCGTGCAAAACAGTCAACTGAATCAAGACAAAAGGAAAGAATGGAAAGGTTAATTGGTTAAAAGGATTTTTGTTCCTTTTATTCTTGAGGTTTTTGTATATACCCCCTTGAGATTTCTCATATTTGTAGATAGGCCTTGCTTTTGCATTTTAATACCGGACCTTTCATGTCCCAAAATATGTCAAATCAATAGTAATGTAATGTAAAGAAAGCGTTTGAATTTAAAGCATTTTGACACTTTTACCCTCTTCTTTGTCTTTTACACATAATCCTTAAAATGCCATCATGAAAGCTCTTTACTTTCCAACAATAGTTTTACCATTTTACATTTTTTTTTTCCCACTTTGTTTCCCCCCACTTCAATGACCACTTGTAGAATAACAAAGTTCCCCAAAATCCATCAATCCTCTTACTTAACCTAAGGCCTCAAAAACGGAAATTGCCTTTCGTTCTTTTGAGTTTATCTTTTATGAACAATCAGCATCTATAAGTGCTTCTCATGGCAATGGTATTCAATAAATCTACATGATACAATTTTCTCTTGTTTGCTTTTTTCCTCCCTTTATTCATTTATAACATTTTATGAATTCAATTTCCTTTCTTTCTTTCAATATAAATTACTTTTAAAGCAAAAGAATAAATATCAAAAATAAAAAAAGAATTCGGTTTTCAAAGGGTACCGCCTATTCTTCATCTTCTACTACTTTGTAGTTTATTTTTTTTTATCTTTCAAGAATAAGAGTCTTTATAATCTAATTATAGCTAACATTTAGAATAATATACTCCTTAGGTACGCAGTTTAAACAAGGAAAAACTAATCTTTGTCTTTTTTTTTCTTTTGAGAAAATAAGGTTAAATCTATTTAATTGATACGCTCCTCTTAAAAGTATTTAATAGTGGTGTAATGGGCAAGTTAGGTTGGGTATTGCCTCAACTTAGGGCTTATAACAGTGGTGTAATGGGCAAGTTAGGTTGGGTATTGCCTCAACTCAGGGCTTATTCAAATTGGATGTAGGTAAATCCCAAACACAAAGTCGACCTAAATCCAAATGGAATTATATATAAATTCCCTAGCCATATCAAGTTGCAATTGGGCATCTGAATATTAGAAACATCAGGGGTTTATGTAGAAATCTTTGAAACTTCAAGGAGGTATATACATAAAAGCCTTTTGTATATAATAACTAGTGTTTAATGGATGTGAGGTCAAACTTGTCGTTTTCATAAAAAATCATCATTCTACTCATGGTAGTTGCTCATTATTGACAACTTAGACATATTTTGGGACATGGAAGGTATTAGTATGCCAAAGCAGTGGTGTATTTACAAATGCTGAAACCATAGGGGCCTATTTGCAAATATTAGAAACCTTATGGGGTAATATACAAAAAACTCTTTACTCTTTTACTTCGGCAGAATGGGACACAGGCAAAATTAGAGGAGGGAAAGAAGAGAAAAGGAAGGAGAGAAGACGAGCGAGGGGTGGATAAGGAAGGAGGAGGAGGAGAGAGAAGGTGAAAGAAGATGAGGGAGAATATCCTCCATCTCTCCTCCTCTTATTTTCTTCTTCCTTTTCTTTAAAATCTTTTCACTTGCACGTTTTGTTTCTTTCTTCTTTTTTTCCCTATGGCATGGAAAGATCTATCCGGATCTCTTCCCCTCATATCCCCTGCCCCCTATCAATTTATTTTTTTTTCCAAATTTTCCATTACAAAGAATATTGGCTGATGTATCGGTATCGACCGGTAATTTCAAAATATCAACTGAGGCCATGCGATATATTTGCAATATTGAGGTTACCCAAGACCAACACCGATAATCATCTAGTTATCAGCTTGGTCGGCCTATATGAACCGATATAGGCTGATATTTTAAACCATCGTGCCATTGCTATGTGCAAAGGCAAAGGTGAAAGTCACATCATGGTAAAAGTCTGGTGAGTAACTAGTCAAGTAAAAAGTTCATAGGGCTGCTCCTTTTGTTGTGTTTGATCTGTTTCACATTACTTTTGCTTCTTTTTCTTTTCTTTTTTTTTTGTGTGTGCGTGTGTGTGTGCGCGCGTTGTGGGGCGGGGGGAGATTTTACCAAAAAAAATCCCCTTAAATACAATGGAGATAAAAAAAAAATCATCAAAGATCTGTCGGAGAGGCCCTTTCCAGGGACTTTTCTTCTTCTTTTTTTTTCACCAATCAGCGATATTGCTGCTCACCTGCTACGTTACCTTATTCTCCACTTTTCATGTTCACTCTTCACCCATATATTCAAGCTCTTCTCCACCTTTTATGTTTACTCTTCACCCATTTAACTGAGAAAGGACTCACATCGTTTTCTTAAATCATCTCCAAACATGCAAATTAAGCAACCAAAACAAACTTAACCAATCCACTTGCAACCTGGTCACCACTACCAAACGCCTACCTACACCCAAAGACAATCCCTCTCTCTCATTTTTAATTCTCCTTCAAAAACAGAATTCGACACCAAGAAGACCCATGCACCCATGTCCTCTCTTCCTTTCCTTGCAACCACCTCTAATATCTATGAACGAGATCTACAAAATCCTTGGATCAAAAGCTTGCCTAAACCCCCATGACCACTTTGTCAATGGAATTTGCAAAGATTTAACACCTTTTTTTTTTCCTTCCAACAAATTCATTGAGGCCTTTTGTTTCAATGTGAGAGATTCATCTTTGGAAAATAAAAATGAATTGAGCAGCGATACCGCTAGCTACTAAGCAAAACAACATAAAAAAAGAAAAAAAAAGGCGGGATAGCCTTTATGATCAATATTGAAATTTTTTGTACTCACCCACTTTAAAGAGACTTTTTCCGCTAAAATCCTTTATGATCAATATTGAAATTTTTTGTACTCACCCACTTTAAAGAGACTTTTTCCGCTAAAATCCCCCCTCCCGCTTCCTCTCTTTTTTTTTTTTGAGCATGTGCTTGTATTTTTTGCATTTAATATAAATCTTATTATAAAAAAAAGATGAAGTGAGGCTTAGATGAATGTAGTGAAGTAGGAGAAAGAAAGGGGGTTCAAAATTAAAGTTACTTTTTTTTAATAAAAAAGCCTACTTTAACACACTTTACCATGCTTTTATATGGTAAAGAAAAAATAACATGTAGTAAAATTTATGGTAAATTAAGTCCCAGCTGAACTTTATCCATACGGCGTTACATGTGGTCAACAGACACGACAAGCTCACCCTCCACATGCACTTTACCAATACTTCACGTGGACAGGCTTGCTTTCTCTCTCTTTCGTGGCAGCTCATTCGTAAGGTGTGTCGGAAATCTGGAATGCATCCCATACAAAGGACAAATGCTTCCTTTGTTCATTTCCTCGGCAACTTGTGCCTGTGCCAAATTTTCAAAGCCAAAGTTGGAGACTCAACCTTGGCAAGTTGTGCCACTGGCAAATTCTCAAAGCCCAAACGAAGATTCATTGAAATGAGACATCGTACTTCTATTCTTACCCACAAATGCTCTCTCTCTCTCTCTCTCTCTCTCTCTCTCTCTCCCAAACGAAGATTCATTGAAATGAGACATCTTACTTCTATTCTTACCCACAAATGCTCTCTCTCTCTCTCTCTCTCTCTCTCTCGAAATGAGACATCTTACTTCTATTCTTACCCACAAATGCTCTCTCTCTCTCTCTCTCTCAAAATCCTACATAAACCCTCCATAATCTCTCCTTCTTTTCAATCTCAGTAGTACTCATATGACGCCACCTACCATCCTTGTCGAAGCATTTTCTCCTTATACAAAAGGGAGTATCAAAGAAATAGCAGAATCCGGCAATCTTTCCTCCATTCCCGGCCACTACAACTTTTCACAGTCTGAGTCTCGGCAGCTTCCTGATCCCGTCTCAACAGAAGACATCCCAACCATCGACTTCAATTTGTTGGTAAATGGAGCTCTCAATCAACGGTCACAAGTCATCAGTGATCTGGGCCAAGCATGCAGTGAATGGGGCTTCTTCATGGTAGTACACCAATACAACATAATAATTCTCATTTATTCCTTCCCCTCTCTTGGTATCTCTAAATGTATTTAAGAGTAGGAGAGGATTTCACATCGATATCAGTGTATGTTGACGCATTTGAAAGCAAAAGCCCACAAAGTGGATTTCGTTGAAAATCTAAAATTGTGGGTTTTCCACTACTTTATGAATGAAGCATCGATATCAGTGTATATTGATGCATTTGAGAACAAAAACCCACAAAGTGGATTTCATTGAAAATCTAAAATTATGGATTTTTCACTACTCTATGAACAAAGCAAAAATCTTTTTCACGAGAATTTTAGTTGTCAAGTCAAAGTCTCAAAAGTGGCCTTAATTATTTGCGTTTGAAATTTAGGTAGTGAATCATGGAGTGGAGAGGTTGAGAGAGCGGATGCTGGAGGTGTGTAGGGATTTCTTTGATTTATCAGAAGTAGAGAAAGGGAAATATGTGGGGTGTAACGTTTTGGATCCGATACGGAGTGGTACGAGCTTCAATCCTTCGGTGGAGACGGTCTTTTACTGGAGGGATTTCATCAAGGTCTTGGTGCACCCCGACTTCTACTCTCCCGAAAAACCGGCCGATTTCAGGTACGTTATTAATATCCGTTACGATAACAAAATATCCGATAATTTCAGACAAGTACGTGATGGAGACAAGTATCGGACATCTTATTTACTCTCATGATTGGTAGGTGTGGTATGTGAGTCTACTATACACAGCAAAACTTTGGGGAGACTCAGCTATTAATCAGGCCCAAGCCAATTTTTATAGGGCTTGGGTCTAGATTTTGGCCCATTTAATAGACTGGCCGGCTTGGGCTAAGTTATAAAAAGCCCAAGAACCAGCCCAATTAAGTAATAAAGGTAGCTAGTGACTGATTTACCTAAGGGCATGTTTGGTAACAGGTGAGGAATCCATAGATCTTATAATTCTTCACTACTACAGGAACAATGATTCCTCGCTGGGGATTTATATAGTTGAGGATTTCACAATGATATTGGTGTGTATTGATGAATATAGCTGAGAAAAATAGGATTCGGTGTGCAAATCCACTTAAGTGAGGATTTTCAAATATTATTGGGGGTGGTCGGATCTGAAAATCCTATCAAATGAAGATTTCTATTCGTCCAAATCCTCAGCAATTTACAATTGCCAAACATGGATTTACTGCAACTTTAGGGAAATCGAAAATCTTTTCCCTAAAGATTTGGTTGCCAAACGTGACCTGAGTGTTAGTTATAAAGCTAAAAAGAATGGTAGAAAGCCCGACCCTATTGACTATATGGGCTTGGCCCTGATATAGGCCTGTGTTTCTAAAGATGGGCCGGGGCTGGATATTCCTCAACCTGGAGAGGCCCATGAACACTCCCTACTTTGATGATACCATACCAGTCAGGCCATTTTGGTTATACTCTTCTATGGAACCCCTCAGTAAACATCTTCTCAAGCAGTCACAATAAATTTCAATTAGTGGGAGTGGGCCTATTAAATGAAAAATGTAAAAAATAAGAGAATCTTTCACAGTAATTTAATAACATGTTTTAGAGGTCATCCATGGTGATGGAGAGCATAAATCTATGGAAAGTAGAATCCTATCTTTGCACAAACAAGTCATGAGGGCCTCGTTCATTTGTATAGAATTTATCTATTAGGAAGATGATTGGGTGAGGGATATAAGGTGGAGACATAAACCATACCTTGACTTTTCTACAACAGCTGTGATTCGTTTTTTGAAGATTCAACTTTGTTTCTTCAATTTTTACTCCTAATTCTACTGATTCAGTTACATGAAACAGGCCCTATAGCATTTCATCTCATCTCATCCAACCATCAAAGGCACTACGGACCTGGCCATATTCTCATTTACTTTCACCTTGATGGTTGCAATCTGGATGACTTTGATTTTGGAGAAGAGTTTCTTGAGATGTACAGTGCGCCCTTGGTTTTCTTTCTTTTTCATCACATGCAGGACACAGCCATCACTCTTTGTTCACTTTTTTTTTTGTTTGTGATAACACTGGGTTCAAGGCCTTTAGGCCAAAATAGTCCCTACGGGCACAGGAGAGAAAGCCGAGTAAAATGCCCTTGTAACCCCAGTGTGGTAGTGCAAGTGTGGTAGTGCAGTTTTGAACTCATAACCTTCAGGTGTAAATCGTGGTCCTAGGCCAACTGAGCTACCCCTCAGGGTTTTTGCTAGATGGGTGAGTGGTATACAAATTGTGAGACAAGATGAGACACCCTTACGATTGGGGTATATTGTGTTTCTCGACCATTTTGTTAACATTGTTCCTAATTTGTTACCGTTAACTTTTACCAAAACATAGTTGCATTGCATGATTTATATAGCTATTAAATTTTGAAGACCTTTTTTTTCCCTCTTTCTCTTTTCTTTTTGATGTCGTGGGTATCTTTAAGGTCTTTGACCCTATAATACTAGTCCCTCAGGCAGCACCCGATAAACCCACACAAACATTAAGTTTTGAACCTAAAAGTAAGATAAAGATTATTTGATTATCATTATATCAATTGTGTAAAAGCAAAAAAGAACATAAACTCACCACTCAAGGTTGAGTGGTGTTGGCACTTTGGTGTCAAGTCTTCAAGTTTAAAGTATCATTCTTGACCAACAGTCCATCATAGCAAAATAATAACAACAACAACACTAATAATAAATAAATACATAATGGAAAAACATAAACTCCACTTGAACAGAGTAATGATCCAGCCAATTACATATATGATAAAAAGGAACCAAAAGAAACAAAATAGAAGGAAATGTGACACTTTAAGAGGGTGTTCAGATCTGGGAAAAAATGAGTTGAAAATACAAGTGATTTCTATCACAGTCAGTTCCTCCACCTTCATTTTCCCTGATTTTTTCCCTCATGCAGATAATACCCTTTTGTACTTAACAATTCCCAAAAGACACTGAAATTTGGAATAACCTAACAAACTGGATATTCCTGGCCGGGTCAACAAGAACCCAGGCGGTAGTGGACTGCATTTTGTTGTGTTTCAAGGCCTCTAGGCCCAGTCTGGGCCAAACAAGATTTTGAACTTGGTCCTACGTGTTCGCCCAGCCTGCCCGACACATATTTTGCAAACAAATGGGACGTGAGCTTAACATTTGGCCTAGAGGGCTGGATCTGGGTCTGATTATTAGGCTCTACAACAGGCTACGCATCAGTTTCATGATCAATTACATATCCATCTATGGAACTAGGAACCAAGCGAGACCGTGAAATCTCAATGATGAACAATGTACATTTTACAGGGATATTACCAATGAATACTGCACTAGGATAAGAGGTCTGGTGAAGGAACTGCTTAAAGGAGTATCAGAAAGCTTGGGATTCGTCCCATGCTATTTGGAGAAGGCATCAAAGCTGGAGACTGGTTTACAAATCCTCATTGCAAACTTGTACCCCCGCTGCCCACAGCCAGAGCTTGCAATGGGATTGCCTTCGCATTCAGATCACGGCCTCCTGACCGTCCTCATGCAGAATAACGTCGGCGGCCTTCAAGTGAAGCACAATGGGAAGTGGGTTCTTGTGAATCCCCTTCCCAACTCCTTCCTAGTTAACACAGGCGATCAGCTCGAGGTACGCTTCCTTGTCTCAGAATCTCAATGTGGAAATTCTTATGGTAACATATCCAACCTCTTAATGTTATTGTTCTCTATTATCAATGATTTGGATTTCCAAGCAGTGGGAAGAAGAACTTCACATTCATTTTCCTTCACTATATGTTCATCTATATCTGTGTTTTAGATACTGAGCAATGGGAAGTACAAAAGTGTGTTGCATCGAGCTGTAGTGAATGATCAAAGTGCAAGGATCTCCATAGCCATAGCAAATGGGCCATCCCTAGGCAAGGCTGTTGCTCCGGCACCACAGTTGGTGGACAGCGAGCACCCACCGGCATACTGTGAAATGACGTATAGAGAGTACGTGGAGTTCCAGCAAAGCAATCGTCTTGATGCGAAATCTTGCTTGGATCTGGTTCGACTGTCAAATGTATAAATGTGTGGTTTAATTATCTACCATGTTCCTTTCCTTGGTTGCTTCTGAGAAATGTATGGAACTATGGATTTATAGAGATCAAGTGTGTGATAGTTTGTAAGTATTTTATCATATATAGGGCCTGTTTGTTTGCATAAAATACATAGGAATCATGGTCAAATAAGCTTAAGCAAATGATTGTGAAAGAGGTGACGGGTGAAGAACATGGGGTGAGGGGTGAAGCAAATCATGTCTTTCCTCATTTTTAACCGAACACGAACACAGGTGAGTAGAGTTGAAAATATCATATTTTTTAACTGGCATTAATATATAAAAAAAAGGAGGCTATTATGTAACAGGTGTGAATTTGGACTTGGATAGAGCTTTTGAATTTGAATGAGTTGGAACTTTTGATTTTGAATGAGTTGTTGTATTAAAAGGGGCTACAGTTTCGAAACTGCTAACGGGCCCCCTCAAGCTGAGTGGCACCTCCATGACAGTAAGCTTGGATGGATTGTAAACGATGAACACATATATATAAGTCCTTTGATGAAGATATGTGCAATTTGCCAACAAAGTGAACCTTTATATATCCTCAGCCAACCATTTTTTGGATGAAATGATAGTCCACTTAGATATTCTTTGTACGGACATGATAGACCGAATTGGATGCTAATGAAATCGCAGTAATATTATAGCAGTCAAGCAATTGGGGAGATCTACGAAAAATACCAAGATCATGAAGGATCATATGAATTTATGATAGATTGGCCGCTGTGTGGGCCATGAACAGTACTCTGACTTAGTGCTAAATCAAGCAAAGACAGCCTACTTTTTTGCACTCCATGAGGAGATATAGGCTGAGAAACACTCCCGAGCTAGAGGTAGATCGTCGATCATCAGGATATCCGGACCAGTTGGCATTGGACAAGGTCTATAAAAATGAGCTGCACCCTTTTGTGATAGTGCCTTTTAAGAAATTGCAGAAAGCATTTGTCTGCACCAAGTGAGGTACTTGGAGAATGCATAAATTGACAGACTTGATTGATAGCAAATGCGTATCGAGCTACATCAACATAGCCTATTGAAGGAAACCAACAAGACTTCGATGCATAGTTGGATCAAGCAAGGGTTCACAATCATATTTGAACAGTTTGACTGGGGAGCTCGTTGGCTGGGCTCCATCCATTTTAGTTCACCATAGCAGATCATAAAAATATTTATACTGTAACAAAATATAAAGCCTCAGGTATGTGATGAGATTCAATCCCAATGAAATAGTGTAGGGGCCCAAGGTCTTTCATGGCAAAAGGGTCACCCGGCATGGCCAACAGAGATGAAAATGTCCTACTATGATTGGTTGAGACGAGAATGATGTCAGACGTTTAAAAGAACAATGACACATCCCAATCTACCATGGATCCATGAAAGCCGAGTCCCTTGTAAATAATTACTCAGGCAAAGAAACACAGGACAGCCGTACAGGATCCTCGTGGGAGAAATTTTTTTTTTTACTGAGAATTTACATTCCACCCAACATTCCCAAAAAAGACTTTCACCCAAGAGTGGAATGCAAACTGTTCATGGTCCAGCTCTGTAAGGCCAACCTTGGTCATTCTACCTCTTCATATTCACCACCTCCTGGGGATTTGGCACCAAGCCCAATTTGACACTCATCCAACCTTCACTTAGTTTGGGTTGGACCTAAAACAAATATATAATTAAAAGACTTGAAATTTGAAGCTATTAAATCAAGGGTAAGGACAATATGATGGGGCTGACATTTTGCCAAGCATTTTCCATTCCGCCTTCCCTTATGGTGCAAATCGAGCCAGACCCAAGTCCACTGGGCCTAGCCCGTGAGCTATCGGGTCAATCAGATCCAACCCTTTGGAAAGCCCACAAATCCAATGAGGCTTAACCGACTGTTGTGGGAAGCTATCCTATTTTAAGTAGTCTTCTAATTACTTTGGTATTTTAGAAATTAGTAGGTTTCTTTAAATGTTTTAGGAAAGATCGTAGGAACTTCATTATAAATATGTAAATCCCCTTTAGGGATAGAGGACATCTTATTATTGAATTGAAATTGAGTTCTGATTTGATATTGATAGAGAACCTAACCTCCCCAGTCGAGCCACAAACCCAAATCCCATCCCTTCACCATACCCAAATCGTTCCGACAGAACCCTAGACCCATCTCTAATCCACCTCCGGACTCCAATCTGACCTCTCCCAAAACTTCCACACCCACCACTCCGAGTATCCCAGCATCAACTGAAACTGGAACCCATCCCACACTTCACAAAACGAATCCCCACGCTGAAACCCACTCCTGAAGCCCCAGTGAAAAGAAAAAAAAAAAAAAAAGAGATAGAAAGAGAGCAGAGAAGAAGGCTAAGTTGAAGACATATCTAGCACGACGATCTTTATCTCCAGTAGCCAGTAGCCATCCCACGTCTCCAACAATTGCAGTCGCCAGCCGCCGGCAGCAGTGTCGTCGGCCGCCTCACCGTCGCTCCTCGTGCTCGCCTCCATGAGCAAATCGCTGTCGCCGTTCTCCCTCCATCGTTGCTGCAGCTGATCACCACCGACCCCCTTCTCTTCATCGAGTAATCACAGAGATAAAAGGGGTACGAAAAGGGGTTTCTTTTTTTCCACCCTTTCAAGTCTTCTGTAGTGCACAAAGCCCAAAGCAGGGCTAAAGAAATCTGCCTCCCACGTGGTTCTGGACCCGACCTGCAGTTTTGGTCTGACCTGAGTCCGAACTAGGCCCAATCCACCTACTAGAAAAAAGAAAAAGAAAAAGAAAAAAAAAAAAACTCTCAAGAATGTCTACTTGCAGCGGTCAAACTTTTCGAGGAAAGTTTTCTGACAATCAACGAGATGCTATGCTATCCGAGTTGTCGCAACAGGTACATGCATTGGAGACCGGACTTTCTGACAGGGTACTTGCATTAGAGACCGGGTTTGCAGCCTTGCAAAAACTAGCAACTGACGCATCATCCAGTATAGGTATTCCACAAATTATACCTCACCAAGCTGATACCAATAGACGTGAGTCTATTCAAGATTTTATTGAGTGTCTTTTTACTGAAAAGGACCATGACGATGTGTCGCTGGCACCCAAAGTTGATATCACCAAAAGTGTCAAAGTCGAAGTTGTTGATTTCTCTGGACGCCTGAACCCACAGGCTTTTATTGATTGACTCATTTCTCTTGAAGATTATTTCAACTGGTACCGCATGGATGATGCACAGCGTGTGGCCTTTGTCAAAGTCAAACTTAAGGGTTCTGCAAGAGCATGGTGGCACGGGGTTGATCATAACAATTTCGTCATGGGAAGCCCCACTATCACTAGGTGGGACGACATGCGCAAAAAGCTCGAAAGTAAGTATCTGCCCTCTAATTATTTGGATATACTTCAACAAGAATTTCTTGTCTTCAGGCAGGGCATTTTATCATTAGATGAGTACACAGAGAAATTCATTGATTACGTCATTCGATGCAAAAGTTGAGAAGATGACCGAAAACTTGTCAACCGTTATCAAACTGGTTTGCGCCAAGAAATCAAGCGCAAAGTCCTCATGCATGACTTTGATACAGTTGATGAGATCTATAACAAGTCAAAAAGAGTTGAACTGGAATTACAGTCGCCAAATATGAGACGCTTTGGTGCTGCAACCGGAGAACCCATGCCTCGCAGAGCTCCAGAATTTCAGAATAACAATTTTCTACCGCAAGGTTATCGCCCAGCTACAGAATTTCAGAATAACCGTGCTCCACTCCAAGGTTATCGTCCCCTACTGAGGCAGCAGCAACCCAACTAGTCTAATCCGCGTCCTTTTGTACCAAACCAGCGGAGCACAGTACCACAGGGACGTGGACCTCCAAGGCCGGATCGACGGAATGACAATTGTTGGCGTTGTGGTCAGTCGGGTGACTTTGTCAATGATTGCCCACAGGTTCGAAATCTGTACTATTGTGAAGAGAAAGCCTATTATGATGATAAGCAATTTGATCAACATATTGAGATGGAGCTACCCCCTGAAGATCAACAAGTGGAAGCACAACAAATCACTCAGCAAGAAGAACGGTCAGATCCCCTTCCTAGAGCCACCACCACTGCAGAACAAGGTGGTCCTTTGCTTATCATATGTCGACTTCTCAATACCAACGAACAAGAAGATTGGCGGAGAACTTCCATCTTCCGGACGCGTGTGAGATGCAAAGGTAAGCTGAGTAATTTAATCATTGATGGCGGAAGTGCTATGAATATTGTTGCGCAGGAAGTGATTGATAAACTGAAATTGCCAACTGAAAAGCACCCGAAACCTTACAAAGTTGCATGGGTGAATGATCATTCCATTCCTGTGACCCGCCGATGCTTAATTACTTTCAAAATTGGCATTTATGAAGATGACATGGTGTGACATAATTCCTATGAACATTGTTCACATGACCTTGGCTCTTCGATCGAGAGGTAATTACAGATCAAAAGAAGCACATGCATTCTTTTAAGTGGAGAGGACAAATTGTGGACCTTCTTCCAATGCCACCAATAGCATTATCTCCAGCGACTCCCACTACCCCATCCAATCCACATGTTCTCACTACGCGAAAATTTGAGGATGAAACCAAAGTGCAAAATGTGATGTTTGCACTAGTCACAAGCGCAGGAGCCTCCTAAGGTTCGTATTCCCACATGGGCTCAGGACCTCCTTCATGAATACTCTGACCTGACTCCTGAAGAATTACCAAAAGAGCTACCTCCCATATGAAATATATGGCATGCTATCGACTTAATTGCTAGGGCATCCCTGCCAAATCTGCATGCTTATCGGATGAGCCCAAGTGAACATGCCGAGTTGAAGTGCCATGTTGATGACTTGTTATAAAGAGGGTAGATCAAGGAAAGCTTAAGTCTTTGTGCTGTTCCAACCCTCCTAACACCAAAGAAGGATGGCAAATGGCGAATGTGTGTGGACAGTCGCACCATCAACAAAATTACGGTCAAGTATCGTTTTCCTATTCCTCGGATAGACGATATGTTGGATATAATGCATGGATCTATTATTTTTTTCCAAACTTGATCTACAAAGCGGCTACCAACAGATCTGCGTCCGACCAGCTGACGAATGGAAAACGGCATTCAAAACAAAAGATGGTCTTTATGAGTGGTTAATGATGCCATTTGGTCTTTCTAATGCACCGAGTACTTTCATGCACGTGATGACCCAATTATTACACCCCTTTCTTGGCAAATTTGTTGTGGTTTATTTTGATGATGTCTTAATATACTGCAAATCAAAGAAGAAACATCTTGATCATTTGAGGTGCGTGTTCCACACCCTGCGCCGTGACAAATTTTATATCAACCTCAAGAAATGCTCTTTTATGACTGATTATGTGCTTTTCTTGGGTTACTTCATTACTGCTCGAGGTGTCGAGGCGGATCCCGCCAAAGTGAATGCTGTTGTTGATTGGCCTACTCCATCAACCATATTTGAAGCTCGAAGTTTCCATGGGCTTGCGACCTTCTACAGGCGTTTTATCAGAAATTTCAGTAGCATCATGGCTCATATTACTGACTGTATGAAACAGGGGACATTCAACTGGACCAGTGCTGCCGCCCGTGCATTTGAACAGATAAAACGGAAGATGACAGAAGCTCCAGTTTTGCTCCTTCCAAATTTCAATTAGGTTTTTGAAGTTCATTGTGATGCATCTAATGTCGGTATTGGAGGTGTGCCTAGTCAGAAAGGTCATCCTATTGCCTTCTACAGTGAGAAGCTGAATGAGTCCCGAAAGACATATTATCCCTATGATCTCGAACTATATGCTGTGGTATAGACTCTCCATCATTGGCGACATTATTTAATTGGAAGAGAGTTTGTCTTATTCTCTGATCATGAAGCCCTCAAGTATTTACATTCTCAGCAGAAATTGAGTGCACACCATGCAAGGTGGAACTCCTATCTTCAGGAATTCACTTTTGTCATTCGCCACAAGGCCGGCAAAGAAAATCAAGTTGCAGATGCTTTGAGTCACCGCAAGCATTTATTGACTAACATGCATGGA
Source organism: Umbellularia californica (assembly GCA_028538565.1). NCBI lineage: Eukaryota > Viridiplantae > Streptophyta > Magnoliopsida > Laurales > Lauraceae > Umbellularia > Umbellularia californica. The sequence continues at coordinate 36,876,499 of JAPQWN010000003.1, read as the reverse complement.
TGAAAATAGCGGCCACTACGCTATATCAGCCGCCAACGCTATGCTACGGCCGATTTATCGGCCGTCGCACCCGTAGCGGCCGCTACATCCGCTACGGGGCCGCTACGACCGCTACGAGGTGAGAAAAATTCATACTTTCTAATTTTTTTTAAAATGCATAATAAGACTTATTTCTTTTCTTCTTCTCTCCACACAACTCTTCTACCCTTTTATGTTTAAAAGAACACCAAAAAGCACATGATCTCGCCGAATTACAGTCGATACAGAGAGTTCTTCTCAATGATTCTTCTCTAAGTACATCCTATTAGACACCCCCTTTGGTAGAAGTATTTTTTTTTTCTAGGTACTCTTAAGTCTTGACTTCATGACATAGTTTTTTCTTTTATAAGCCTTTTATTAGTTTCTAAGCTAGCATAACTAAGCAACGTGAACACATGTGAAAAAAATGATCATTACTATTATTTTCTATTTATACAGCGATACAGGACCTCATACAGTGAGGGGACCGCTACGCCCCCTTACCTTGTTACTTTTGCAAAAAAAAAAAAAAATTACATTTTCTCATTTTCCAATATTCTAGGTTTTCTAGATTTTTTTCATATTTTTTTCATATTTTTTTGACGATTTTTCCAAATCGCACTGCTACGCCGCTACCGCTATTTTCATCCTTGCTAACATGTCTATCACTGTTCCGGGCTTCAAAGAGATTCGCCAAGAATACCCTGCGGATAAAGATTTTGGCCACATCTACATCGATCTTCTCAATGGCGATCCAGCTCAACACCTGCACTTCAGTATTCATGATGGCTATTTGTTTCGCGGCACACAATTATGTCTCCCAGCTACCTCCATCCGTGAACATATTGTGCAAGAATTACATAGTGGCGGATGTAGTGGACACTTAGGGCGTAACAAGACCCTTGATCTTGTTGGTGACAGGTACTTTTGGCCTAAGATGAAATCATATATCATTAAAATTTGTGATTTATGCAGGGTTTGTCAGCCTGCGAAGGGTAACAAAAAGAATACAGGACTCTGCCAGCCCCTTCCCGTTCCACATGGTTCGTGGGAAAATATCAGCATGGACTTTGTTCTGGGTCTACCGAACACAGCACGGAAAGTTGATTCTATATTTGTTGTGGTAGATCGATTTTCTAAGATGGCTCATTTCATACCCTGTTCCAAGTCTTTTGACGCATCCAAGGTTGCAAAGTTATTCTTCCGAGAAGTGGTACGTCTTCATGGACTTCCTAAGACAATTGTATCTGATCGAGATATGAAGTTTACAGGCTATTTTTGGAAGACGCTCTGGCTGGCCACTAAGACAAAGTTACAATTTTCCAGTGCCTATCATTCGCAAACTGACGGTCGACCAGAAGTGGTAAATCGCAGTTTGGGCAAATTGTTGAGATACTTAGTTCGAGACCACATTACATCTTGGGATTTGGTCTTACCCATTGCTGAATTTGCTTACAATAATTCAGTTAACAGATCTACTGGGATGTCACCATTCCAAGCCGTGACTGGAGTATGACCACGCTTACCTGCTGATTTGATTCCGTTACCAATAGAAGCGCGACCAAGTGGAGAAGCTAAAGATTTTATCCGACATATGCAGCATGTACATGATGAGGTTCGACGTAACACCGCCATTGGTAATGACAATTACAAGCAGTATGCTGATGCACGTCGCCGTTTTGTTGAGTTTGCAAAAGGTGACATGGTCATGGTCAGATTATGACCCGAGCGCCTTCCTCTCAAAGCAAATAAGAAGTTGCATCCTCAAAATTTTGGTCCTCTTTTAAGATCTTGAAGAAGATAAGTTCCAATGCATATATTCTTGAACTACCCGCAGACTTAGGCATTAGTTCTACTTTTAATGTAGAAGACTTGACTCTCTACCGTGGACATCACACAGATGAAAGAATTAAACACATCTTATCTCTACCGCCTACCTCTCCTCCGTCTGATCAAATTGTGGATGTACTTGATGATCAACTTGTGTCTACACGTCGCGGAGGTTTTCAGAATTTTCTTGTTCAGTGGAAGAATCGCCCCATCTCAGATGTATCATGGATCACTGCTACTAATTTCCAGTGACTCAACCCGGACTTGTATGAACGTTATCAAACTATACACTCGCCGAAGTCGAGTTTTTCTAAGGTGGGGAGAAATGGCGCAAATCGAGCCAGACCCAAGTCCATTGGGCCTAGCCCGTGAGCTATCGGGTCAATCAGATCCAACCCTTTGGAAAGCCCACAAATCCAATGAGGCTTAACTGACTGTTGTGGGAAGCTATCCTATTTTAAGTAGTCTTCTAATTACTTTGGTATTTTAGAAATTAGTAGGTTTCTTTAAATGTTATAGGAAAGATCGTAGGAACTTCATTATAAATATGTAAATCCCCTTTAGAGATAGAGGACATCTTATTATTGAATTGAAATTGAGTTCTGATTTGATATTGATTTGGTTAGTTTACTCTGTGCGTGAGTTCTTAGCTGTGAATCCATCTGGATTCGGCCAAATCCCTGCTGTGGATTTGGTCCTCTGCCCTGGCTGCATCACCTTACCTATAAGCATGCATCCATGTGGGTCCCAACAAGCTGGACCACAATGGTCCACTTGTAGGAGAAATTCGATCACACTACAAGGCTTTCCTAGCATAACTTAATTCTTAGCACTAGGACCCTCGGTATTTTGGAAAACCCCAATCATTATCATCATTCATCATCATCATCATCAAAGTCCCGACTAAGTTGGAGTCTGCTACATGAACTTTGTCTCCACTGCGAACTATGTCTCATTATGAGGATAAAGCAGAGTCACTTTTACATCTTTGACGCCCACATACAGCATGGATATGAGCAGCGCACAACGTGTACATGAAATACATATACATGACAGATATGATGCCTACTTCAAAGTGTCTGGTATAATAGAATTTTTATTTAAGCGCCCATGAGAAGCCAAGAGTGCAGCAGTCAAAAGTACTTCTATTATATGTTCTACCAAATCCAGCTGTATATGCTATCTTATTTTCAATTTGATAATAGTTTCTCTCTCTCTCTCTCTCTCACTTGAATGGTCTCTGTTTTTTTATTTATCTGCAATTCTCTTGTATTTTTCTAACATGAATAAGAGGAATGCTGTAAAGTGCCCTGCTGTTTAAAACATATTTATTTAGTTCTTTTGCTGAAGTTTCATTCAACCAAGGAAAGAAAATCATACAAAAATATATATATGATCTGCATGTTTCAAGTAAGAACTGGATGACTGTAAACCAATTTCTTTTGGCAAGTTGGGATGACCCTACCCATATCTGTCCCTTTGCAAAAGAGGACTAGGATCCTCATATCCATCCTCCACAATTATGGGGAGAAATATTGTTTTGGGCAACTACATAATGAAGCTTTTCACGACAGATAAAGAACTCAGTCAACTAAGAGAATATTGAAAGAGCTAAGCTTGAGGCTTAAAAAGAATAGATAAAGGAGCCAAGCGTATTATTAAATTATCAAATTCAGCTCCATTGGTTCCATAGTCAGCTTAAACAAAGACAGTGAATATTGAAAACACTAAACTTGAACACTGTAAATAAATCATGCTAAATTTGAAGCTGATCAGTTTCTCGATACATTTGTTTGAATTAATCACAGTAGCATGAAGGTCTACTCAATCTAAATTCTCAAAGGCAGCATAAAAGTAAGAAAACAAATACAGAAATCTAGCGAGTGAGTTACAACTCACCGGGCCAGATGGTTCTGAAGATGGCGGCGGCCACTGGAAGAATACCCACCAGTGCAATCTGAAGCTGCTCCGAGCTGCTTGTCCGAACAGTAATCTGTCCGCTTAGCTTGTTGTTCAACCCAATGCGGACTGCCATCTTGGAGTTTCGTCCAACTGAGAACTGAGACTGAAGGTTGGCCCCCAGTGCCAAGTCACCCCGCCACTTCATCAGAGACAGACCCAAGGTGGACTGATCTTGGCCAATCGGGAACTCCTTATCTCTGAGGCGGGCCTCCAAGTTTGCCCCATAGGCCACATCACCCTGGGAGCGAACAAAACCAGTGGTGGAAACCAAGCTCATCCGTTTGCTAATTGAGATCTGGTCCTCAACTTTGAACCCAGAGGCTACATTCTCCCCCAAGAAAGTAAAAGAAAACCCAGCAGCTACTCTGTTCTTTTTGAAACTATCAAATTTGTTTTCACCCCTTAGAATGTATGCAAGCTGTTTACCAATATTTTGAATGTCAAAACCTGCTAGAGCCGAACCACTCTCCCCATGTTTGGCTGAAATTGATGAATCCAAATGGATGTTGAATTCCCTCTTGTCCTTGGTGATTTGGACTGCAACAACAGCAGGAAACTTCTTAGCAATTGCGAGACTCTCTTGAAGACTGACACCATCATACCCACAATCATGGTCCCACCCATTTGTGTCTAATACAGGCCTCACCAGGAACTGTGAGGTAGGCTCCAAGAACCGGTACCTATAAGCAGGATTGTCCCCATCGAAAGAATGTGGCAAGACAATATCAGGAGATGGAACAGGTACAGCCGCCGGGCTGCCGTTCTCCTGATCATAATCCTCACCGCCCATGTCTCCATAACCAAAATCTTCCTGACCGTCCTTCCCTCTCTTCTTGATCTCCCTCAGTCTCTGAAGCTCCTCTCTCCACTGCTTTTTCTGGAGGAGCTTCACCCGATATTCATACTCATCGAAATACGCCTTCTGCTGCTCCTTGCTGAGGTTAGCAATCTGAGATTTCTTCAGAGGCTTAAATGGAGGAAGCTGATCATATTCATCCTCTTCTTCGTGGTCTGAGTCTGACAGGTCATCCAAGTCATTATCTGAGTCAACATTATCACCACCCATATCGGTGGAAAGTTTTGGATGTGCTCGAGACTGCAAGAGTGAAGACAATATGTAGGGCAGTGGAGGGGAACGCACACGGAAACCAAAGAGCTTCCCAGCAGATGGGTCTTGAGGTTTCAACAAGGAATTTGCTTCAGACAAGATCTTTGAAGAGTACCATAAAAGCAGCAGCTGTGGTCTCCAGTTTTGGCCATTTGGAAGCACTTGTTGGCCTACTCGGTTTCTTCTACAAGAGGGATGGTTTTCCACAAGCGCAACCGGGTTCATCAGACGCATGTCACCAGCTGCCTGCCGGATGGAGTGCTGAACGATGTGGGATCTTTGTGCAACAAAGACCTCATAACTAAGCGGCAACCCATTTGGCCCGTCTGGTGGGGCAGACGCTGCATGGGTCAATGCAACTATAGCATTGAGCCAGATCGATGAACCCAGCATAGTATTGATTGATCTTAGCAATGGCAGGTCATTAAAATCTCGAGTTTGAGTGTCAAGCCGGTCGACGTACAGAACAATATCCGGAGGACATTTCTTTGTTTGCTTCTTTATTGACAATAAGATCCTCATGTTCGAACTTTGGTCCATAACAGACGATCTTAGGCCTGGTGTGTCAATGACCCGAATCTTTATCCCATCTACAGTTCCAATTATCTCTTTCACTGCAGTTGTGGAAGGCTCAAATGCATTGATTGGAGTCTTCTCTTCACCAAATATAGAGTTTATAGTTGCACTCTTACCAACTCCTGTTTTCCCCAAAATTAGAATGTTGCAAGAGAAGTCAAGATCATCTGCCCCAGCTGCTTCCATCTGCATAGCAGTCTTACTGGCACCTTCGAAGCTAAAAGCTCGATTTGTATGCCGCCCCCGCCACATTCCCTCAGCAAGACCCAGCCGATACAAGACCTGAGCAGCAACTGTGTCGTCAGGTGATTGGCCAAGTCTCTGAAGAAGACGCAGAAATTTCACTCGAATTCCCAGTATCTTCTCCTGCATTTTCTTTTCTTCATCATTCATGTTTTCATCTGACTCTCCAATAGCTGCAAGCTCTGAGGGAGTGAAGATGTTGGGCCGGTTTGTTCGAGAAAGACCAGGTTTTAGAGAGGTAAGCGTCGGTCCCAAACCAGCAGGTCGTTCGGCTGAGAAAATCCGAGCTGCATCTGGTGCATTAATGGTGATACTGCCATCAGGTCCCGCACTACTTGCAGCTTTCAGCAGAGCGGCCAGGGCAGCAGCATCATAAAGCTCTTTCCCATCAGCCTCCTCATCAGAGTCAACCTCTTCATCATCAGAGTCGGTCATAATCTTTCCATCGATTTTCTGCAAGTAGTCCTGGGAGCTTTCAAAAGACTGGGAACTGGAAGAAGCATGTTCCATCTCTCTTATGATCTGTTCTGCAGTTTGCGAAGCTCTGCTTCCATGAAAGATCAGACCTTGAGCATGTTCTTCGCTACCAGAACCCTCATCTTCTACATCATCAGACTCATCATCATCTTTGATTAATTGAGACTCATCATAGACCCAGTTCACATCCGGATCTAAGACAGAATTTTGAGATAGATTTTCAATTGGAATCTCAGGTTCACATATGTCACTGTTGCTAAGAACCTCACCTGAAGCAATTGGAGAACTTCCCAAAATCTCCGTATCAACCTCCACATCTTCTGAATTCTCGGCAACAGTAGGCTGTGATTCTGCCTCAATCACATTATGTTCTACAGATTCATTAGTAGAGCTAACAGTTTGGGATTCATACCTTCGGTCTTCTACTTCTGGCTTAGCAGGAAATGTCTGGCAATTGTCCGGGATTGAATTCTCTCCATCGGCAGGGGCAAAAACGGGTAACAGCTCATTTGAATTTGCTTCAAGCACTTCAAATCCAGGTTTGTCATGAGAATCCTGCTCTGTGACTTCAGTAACAGCATTGGTCACAAGTTTGGGATCTTCCTCGGAGCTAACAGAGTCATTCTCTGCAGTGCTAGTAACCGCTCCGACGAACTCCGAATCAGCTCTTTCATCCATTGCGCTCTCTTGGTGAGCCTCGTTTCCCAAAACTGCAATCTTCTCACTTCCAGACTCTATGGCTTGCATTTCATAATCCTCATTTGGCTTCAAATTCACCAGCTCATTGGAGTCTAATTTAGAATCAAATGAAGAAGGCTTAGATTCTCCAAATCCTAGTTTCTCCAGGGAAACAGCCGAGGTAGGTTCAACATCAACAATGGTAACACATTCATTTCCATCAAAATCGCTATTACCCAAATTATCATTTCTCACTTCAATAACAGGATTCAATTCACCAGAACCACCATCCAGAACTGTGATTTTTTCAACCACAGAATCCGCCTCTAGTGTTTCAGGAACCCCATTTTCCATCACCACCCCAACAATGCCTTCTTTCAATTCAATAGACTGAAATTCAGAGATTACTTCAATTGCAGGGCTTACATTCTCATCTACTACATGATTCTCTGGAAAGGTTTCTCCTTTACTCACCTCCGAGCTATTTTCAACTGCTTCTTCCACCACAACCGAATTATCACCAGAATTTCTTCCTCCCAGCAAGTAGTCTTCTTTTCCTTCACCTAAAACCCTGTCCACAGAATTAGGGTTTACAACCGTATCCTCTCCACGAACACAATTCTCTAAAGCAACAGAAGAATCCCCTTCCAATGAAGACTCTTTCTCTTCAACACCAAACACCCCAATTCCAGTCTCCCCAACCGAGCTAGGGTTTAAGCCCTCAACCCATTCCAACCCATCATTCACCAACGGAGGAAAAACCCGAACCACCCCAGAAAACCCGTCTCCATCGACATCGACGACCGGGGCCTCATTGCCGACATCACCAATGTCCTCCTCGTCATCCACCGTCACTTGGGCGATCGGCATCCGCGGAAAAAACGCCGCCGCAGGGATTTCTAAGGTTTCCTCATCTGGGTCTGCAACAAAAGGCCTCTCGGAGGCGGTTTCGAAGTCGTCTTCGCCGCCGGTGAGATATCCGCCGGAATCGGAGCTGGTTTCTCCGTCGGAAAAGGCTCTGCTTTGGTTTTCTACATCGTTTTCTTCGTCGAAACCGTCGTCTGAAGAAGGAGGAGCTCTTATAGGGAGAGAAGAGGAAGAGAAAGAGGAAGAAGAAGAAGAAGATGGAGGAGAGAGAGGAGCTTTTATTGGTGTTGGAGGGACTGCTTTTGGAGATGGGGCCATGGATGCTGTGAAAAGAGAGGCAGATGCTTTGGAATCCATGGCTTTGAGCTTTTGTTTTCTCCGCAGGAAAAAGGAATGAATGATGGGTTTAGGTAGGGTTTTCTTCCCTTTTGTATGTGTCAATATGTCTCGTTCTATATATCTCTCTCTCTCTCTCTTTGGGGGCGTTTTTGATGGATTGGGTTAGCGTTTTAGAGAGCCACACATTGGGAGATAAGATTGGATGGATGTGTTGATAGGGTTTAGGGTTCTGGTTGGATCTCCGGTAATTTTTTTTTTACTTTTACTTTTACTTTTACTTTTACTTTACCATGTTTGATGATAATTTATATTTGGAAATCTGATTTTTTCCTCAGTGGGGCCCACTTTTGTAGTCCAACTTGATTGTATCATATGCATCCCAGTGGTCAAGCAGCTGCTAAAACTTCACTCTTATTGGTCATATTTGTCCGTAGATTGATCATAATTATTTATGCTCTGCCACAACTATAATAGGTCAGTTACATGAAATTTTTTATTTCAAAGTTTATCTTAGGCTAAATTTTAGGACAGGTTGCACTTCTTCCATCTATCTTGACTATTTCTATCCAGCGAAATTCTATTCAATTCCAAACTAAAGAATGGTGAGTAATGTATGTAGCTTTGATTAGACAAAGCTCAGACCATAACATGGGTTAAGACCATAATATGGGTTAAGTCAAGTGGTCAGCTCAAAGGCATAGTGAAATTAGTATAAAACCATTTTTCAATTTCTTTTAGGTCTTAAAATCTAGGAATTTTTTTCGGGAAAATCTCATTAAACTCAATGTAGAGAAAAAAGGCCTCAGAAGATATGAAATGATCGCAGTAGTCTTAGGTGCCCTTTTCAATTCCTTTTTTTTTTTTTTTTTTATTTCGCCGAGCGGCTATATCCCCACTCACCTGCATATACGTTCATTCATTCATTCATTCATTATTCTTCTTCTTCTTCTTCATTTCTCAAACTCCTTTCACCTCTACCAGCTAATCAATTACCCCTTATATTCCACTTTGATGGCATCTGTGAGAGTCTACTTCCAATGAAGTTTTATAGGTGAAAATGGAGATGAAGCCTACCGAGGCAGTGACTGGCATTGTTTGCAAGCAAAAACTCTAATGACCTAGGGTGGGTAGACTGCTTCTCATGCACTGCACTGAAGGGATACAGATATGTCAGCACTCAGTAGGAGATCTCAAGGTAAGCACCCTGACAAGTGTCCGATGACCTTCATTTTGTCATTGCTTAGCTGCATCTTTTACTAGTGTTGCGGCCATGATGCTTGCTTATCCAAAGATCTTGATTGGAGGAAAAAGAAACCTGAACAATAAGTTACATTGTGGCATACTGGGAAGGATTTTTGCTTGGATCTCCAAGGTTCTTGGATGGAGCTAAAAGATACATGAAGTTACAGAGTGACAATTAGGAAGGATTTCTGGTTCTCCATTGTTTGGGATGAATTTTTGGGTTTGCATTGTTCTCACCTTTGAAATTAATGATCAGGGATGGGTAGTGCAGGGCAGCTTTGACACCTACTTCTGCTTGATCATTATAAACTTTTTTATGATTTGGCGGATGGCTCCTGCCTGAGCAATTGCTCCCTATGATTGGTCTCAGAGCTGTAGGATAGAGATAAGAAGAGACATAGTTATCAATTAAATGAGGATTGGTCATTGCATATTGGTTTAGGTAGAGGTACCAAATATTTGGCAGTCCCTAAAATGATTTGGTTTGGCCTATTTTGGTCATTCCTATGAAAGTTGGATATAAGAGGTAATTGATTAATTGGTAGAGTTGGAAGGAGTTGGAGGAAGAGGAAGAGGAAGAAGAAGACTAAACGAGTTAGCGGGGGTATCGCCGCTTAATTGTGAAGAAGAAGAAACCGCTTAATTGTGAATAAGAAAAAACGAGCGGAGATATCGCAGCTCAGTGAAACAACAAAAAAAAAAAAAAAATTAATCGAAAAGGGCCACTTGGACTAGTACGGTTATTTCATATCTTCTAAGGCCCTTCAACCCTACATTGAGTCTAATGGGACTTTTCCGGTAAAATCCACCAAAATCTATAATACTAGATGATTTGGATCTCCCGGGGCTTTTGTTTGCAAGGATTTCTAACACAAATCTCATGTGTTGGACACTTTTTAGTTGCTAATATACTTGTATATAAGTAGAATTTCAAAAATCCAAGCTTTTGGAATGTCACTTTGGGGCTTTTCGGTCTCCAAATTCCAGTATCTAAGGATGCAAGAGGTCTATTTCTTTACTATAATTCATTACTAGAATTTATGCTGCTAAGAATTCAAAGATACTGAAGTGATGGCTAGCCTCTAAGATTTTTGGATGAGGTGTTCTTTTGTTGATGGAATTTTGAATTACAAACACCAAAAAAGTCAAACTAGCCTTAATAATTCTTTCTAACCTCTTTCGCATTTCTAAATTATCAGGTGTAGAGGAGGATTCAAGATTTTACGTTGGGACGACTTTCGGAGAACTTGTAAATTCGCCAAACATGGATTCTTAGAATTCCGGAAAACTTATTGTGAAATAGCACGTGGAGAATTAATAATTCTCTCCTACTGAAGTTATATGGGAAGTCTAGCAAACAAACGACCTCACCATAAAATCGACCATGATTTAACTTCAACCTCATTGTGTCACCTTGAAGCAGAGTGCTTGCAGCTCATGTTTATGTTTGCCAATTTGTTCTCTACTGCTCCCATGAATCAAGATTTATGGAATTTTTCCCAAATAATGTGGACTAATATGTAATTTTTTTAAAAAAATAAATTACACTGCAAAACAAATCATGCATGATTAAGAATAATAGCTACATTATATGGGTATTTTGTGAAAAAAAAACTTTTTACGTACATTTCCCAAAAACTCTTCACATACAACTGTTTTGTGATTTGAAAATTATGTAAGAAAAAATAAAGAAGGAAAGCCTTATTATCAATAAGAAAGACTTGTTAGGAGTTCTGCTTAAAACAAAGTATAGCCTCATAGGTAGGAGTATGATTTTGGTAGATTATGGTTAGATAGAGTGGTTGAACATCTCATTTAAAATATAAGGTGGTCTGATGGGCCTCTGACCTCTCTTTATAGAAGAAAATCTAAAATAACTCCTTCCACTTATTGATAATTGGGCTTTCCTTGATTATTTTTCAGATCGAAGGGACCTACCCAAGGACAATCCACATGTCCTTGAGTGATATTTACCGCAGGTATAATCTCAACGGTAAGAGTATCTATATTAGACTTACACTTAGATAGAATGGTTGAACACCTCTTCAAAAATATAAGATGGTTTGATGTTAGGGTGTTGAATAGTTATTTAGAGACATGTGTAGTGTGAGTAGATACTTGAAATGGTCCATATATAAGCAAAGTTTATAGGTCTTAGCTGGACATATGTCAAATATGGAAGGCGAAAGGTTTGATGGGCCTCTCCTATCTCAAGTATTTATAATGGCCACAAAAAATATGATTTGGGACACATTTCAATTGATTAAGTTTGATTTTCTTTGAATAGTGCAGCGTTAAAAACTCAGTATGCATGTATTTTAAGTCTTATGGCAATTAGCAGTCTACCCTATCTTCTAATTAGATTTTCAGATTTAATATAATCTACTATAATTTTATATGAGACAGTATTTTTTGGAAGTTTACTTTGTGAAAATGTTTCATTTTAGTTTCTAGAGATAAATTTTACATATTATTAAATATCATTTTATATTTAATGTTTGCTAGAAAACCTTTTTATATGTGATGGTGTGTGTTTTTGAACTTCATTTTGTGGAATAATTTTATATTGGTTTTTAATGACAATGGTTAATTAAATGAAGCATATTACATATGATTTTACATGAAATTCTTTCTTGAGGTTTTATAAAAAAGAACTTTATAATTGTATACTGACCCCCCAAGAGACTATGAAAAACTAAGATTTTTCCTACTTATGGTCCCCTAGCTTCTTCATTTATTTTACATTGTGGTGCTAAGGAAAACTTAATGGGTATGCCACTGTCGTCTGTTGACATTGTTTATTATATAATTGTGGTTTTATTAATGATGATTTTCTTTCTTAAATATAATTACCATTATATTTCTTTCATTGCATATAATTATATAAAGTGAGATGGATGCTAGAATTTGCATGGTCTGATTTAGCTCTCCTGCTCTTATACTCAACCCTTGGATATTCTTAACAATGTCTTGATTTTCTCCGACGTCGCCTTTTTTGAAGGACAAGTACTTCAGCCTTTGATTTGATTATGCTATTGAATAGTTTTCTTGTGGGGGTGAAGCGTTTCGAGAAGACGGGGGCTGCACTCCTTCAAATAGGCTGAAGCAGGGTCGATTCTCCTTGTGCTAAGAAAGGTGAAAGACTAAGCTTTTGCAAGATCCAACTCTTTTCATAAGCTCTCGACGTTGATAGTGCCATTATGGTGTCAAGGGCAAGGATTGGGCGTTGGCTTTTGGATTAGCTCATCATTTTGAAAAGATCAAGCTTAATGTATCCCTATGATTTTGAATGTTGTGGCTCGCGCAGCAACTAATTTTGATGAATGGTGTATTAAGAGGGTTGTGTGGTGAGGACCCAATCAATCAATCTCTTTCTTACCACAACAACAATAAAAAAAACAAATTAAAAGGTCTGCACAACTTGAATGACTGGGGGATTGAGTAAATAATAATTCATGAGGGATCACATTTGTAATGTGGGCCCAAGCAGGGGAAAAAAGAATTAAACAAAGGACAATGCCAACCCTGCAAGATTCTTATTTTATTATCTAGTGCTTTTCATGTCCGTCGTCGTCGTCGTCGTCGTCGTCCCCTCTAGCTGACTCATAAGTTGGGGAGGCACTTGACTCCGGCTGACCCAACCTGATTATTTTGGGTTCGGTTTGGCATTTCTAACCTAATTAATTGTTCAATTGGGTTTGAGTGATTTCATCTGAATTGAAAACCCAAACCCGAACACTTTAGTGTCATTTCTAACCTGATTAATTAAACTTATTCTTACGAGGGTGAACTTATCAATGTGAAAAGCACATAGACGTGGGCAATGTGGCACATGTGAATGTCATCTGCATCGCTCAACAACAACCACTCCACCCAGAATCAATCCAACAATCAGCCACGCACCAAAGGTTACATTAATATATGCTTAGCCATCCAATGGCAAGCCAATTATCAAATGGTCACAGGATCATGAGCTTGGTGCAATATCCGAGTGATTGTGCATTTCTGACCCTTCATCTCTCTCCCTCAACTGAGACCTTCATCTGTCTTCTTTCTATGAAAATCTCTAAAAACATACCCTCATGATTTCTCCTTTGTTTGGCCACTGACCAAAGATTGCAGTGCTCAAATCAGCCTAACCATCAATGAATCGAATTTGCCAAATGAATGCACACCATCTTTATGGTGTCAGTGGTTACTTGTACTACTACAATTAGTGCACTAGCAGGGCCATTGCTTTAGTACAATGGATAAAATGAAAAAAGTCTCGGGTGTCATGCGTGAGAATATAGGTTCGAGACTTATGAGGAACCATTTTGTACAAAATTACCAAAGAGACCTTACTTTTGCTGGACCCGCAATAGGTAATGACCATTTTTTTTAGGTTAGTGATCCCTACTTTAATTTAGAGAATATTTATTCAAGAGATATGTCTTTCCTCTTCCTGAACAAGGGTTGGATGGACTACTTTGAGTACCCACTCCTAAAATACTCTTGGACCCTGAGATTGACCGAAAACATCTCAATATTCTTCTCGACGTAGAAACTTCCTCCCACTTAGCCAAGCTAAACTGGATTGTGTCATCAGCAAATTGAATGTGGGTGACATTTTATGTCCCCTAAGAAATCCTTCAATAAATGCCAATCTCCTCTACTATGTTATTATGGGTATAGAATGGTTTTACAACTTGTAAGTATGCCTTTTCATTTGTTGATACTTTGATTCCACTATATTGACAAAGAAAATGGTGTAGGTCTAGGTTGCTTAACCCGTTGCGACCATCCCAAAACTGCTCTATAAAATGCATGGTGTACTCATGATATTGCTGATTATAAGACTTCTGTTGTGTAATTCGAATACACAGGAATCATAAAAGTTCTATTTCTAGAAGCGGTTAAAATCAACCCTTCCAATGGAAAATGAATCGAGGGCAGATGGGAAATAAATAACCAGCCATCACCCTCATATCAAATCCTAGGAAAGTGATGGATTCATCTACATCTCCACCTTAGATCTTTCACCCATCACCTTTTTAATAATCCTTCCGCGGAGCTCACTTGATCATTAATTCCTATATGCAAACAAACAGGACCCAAGACTATTAGATACGCATCATGCAGATTTGTGTATAAGTAGAAACTTATCTAAGTTTTTTTTTTTCCGCCGCTAAAAGCTTGAAAGCCGCTATAAGTAGTACTGACGGAAATAATTCTATCTCAATTTCCCCGCTTAAAGTCAGCATCGCTGATAAAAAATGAGTCGCTCAACCAATGGCGGTGGTTTTTAATCCGCCGCTAAAACCTCTTTAGGAGCTAAAATTTTAAAGGGAATCAAATTATGGACGTGACCAAAGCTTCCATATCATCTTTGCATGTCAGTGAAATCTCCAATCCATCTTCTTAATGTGCCTCCTAATCCCCATGTATTCATTCATTGTGTGTGTGTTTGCTTGTGGTGTATTTATTTTTAGGAGGCTGGTGATGTGATTCTGGATCTTTCCAGCAAGATACATATATGGCAGACGCCCCGATCCGGATGTTAAAGAGCCGGGCCTCCATCAAACAACCGGGATTCCCCACCCATATAATCCATGACAGGGCCCACCTCTGAAATTCAAATAGCTTTTATCAATGTGTCCCAAGTTTTGTCATTGAGCTAAATATCACTCCACTAGTGTCAAGCCAGTGTCAAATTGATCACTTGTGATCAAATTGACCATTTACAAATCATGAATCTTCAAAAAATAATCTGAATCTTAAGATTTGCAACGTTTGGGCTATATTTTACCTTTTGGGACCCCAAGAGTTTACAAGGCTATTCCCTGTGGGCATATGATACAGTAGATATGGAAAGACCCAGATATTCCCAGATATTGAAATATTGGATCTTGATGCCTATTCCCTGTGGGCATACGATACAGTACTGTGGCTTTTGGCAATGGCAGCAGAGAAAACTAGTTTCCAGTTTAATGAAAACTTCAATTCACCGAACTCTCAGAAACTGCAATATTGCTGACCCAGATGATATGAAACCAAATGCAAGCAACTCAACTTTTAATGGGACATTCACAAAATAAAAATCTTGGGTGATCTGGAAGCAGCTCATATCAACATGCAAGGGCCCTTTTTATGTTGAAACTCAAAAAGAGGGTTTTTGTGCCTCTTCCACAAAGCCTAGCAAAGTCAAACTGTTTGAGAGTTAATTAAGGACAGTGACCTCTAATGTTGTAGAACCTTACCTGAGTCGAAGTTGAAAAGTTATGTGCGCTATGTAGAGCTGCAATATACTATACTAGATGACGTTCCGGTGTTGGCTTATGCCCAACCAGGTTAGCAGCTTTGTGCATCTATCCTGTTGTGTTATATTTTAAAAGACCGCAAAAGAACATCAGGTCGAGTTGCATGATTTGTAAGGCTCTGTTACAAAAAAATTTATATGATGAGAGGGATATGAACAACCTCAGCTAACTTGCAAAGGAAATCACCTTGGCTTGATTAGGCTCCAGCTCAAGGTTCACTTGCGGTCACATAAGCCAAGCTTACGTCTAGATTTAGCTTCACCTAGCTGGGATCAAGCATAGTTTGTTAACGCTCAAGAGTGGGCTATAAACTCAAGCTAAGCTTGTAAAGGAGCTCATAATTATGTATCTAAAATATAGCAAGGAGATTGCTATATGGTCTACACTACTTTAATTGAGAACTTCCTTCTGGAATGAACAAAGAAAACATGGGCATAGGTGAAGTACTTGGCATCACAACTCTTACAAATTTTAGTTCAACTGATGTGCAAAGATAGCAATAAAATCCCTCACTTGTCTAGTATGTCACATTGTCACCTGTCTACTATACAAGATGATGAAAAAGTCAATTCTTTGACGGATACCGTTGTCGCCCATATCAAAACTATTCCCATTTTCAATATGAAATACATGAGGGACGCTAGATCTTCCCCTTGTTCTGACAAACTTATCAAGAGTCGATTGCCTGGAACCAACAAATGTCTTGGGCTTAGAAGACTTGGACTTGCTAAAATTCTCTCCATTTGAGGTCAAGGCCACAACCTGACAGACAAAATCAATTTCTTTGACAGCTACCTCCCAGTCAAACTCCTGCATTAAAACTGTACAATAGTAAAAGATCTATCGAGGATGTATACCATATAGAGAAAGGAAAATAAATTGCAAATTACAAATTACAAGACTCTTCAATAAAATTTTGTGAGTTGGGTACTCCTGACTTTTTCCTATGAGTCTGTTTACTTCTCAGACCTTCTACTTCTTCACTCTCACAGCTTTGTTTGAATAAGTAATTCTTCATGGTTCTGTAAAATGCCAAGACCAAATTACCTCTATTGTTTTGTATAAGTATTGAGAATGTTGTTTGATGCTCGAGTTTGAATTTTTTAACTTTGGTTTTTCACTTTAACCTCTGATAGAAATACAATTCTAGGCATTCAATTACATGAAACAGGCTCATAGTATGTACCAAAATAACAAACATAAGATGCCTGGCCCTGCCCTATCAGCCGGACAAAGGTGGGAACCCAAACAATCCAAAATTCCATTTCACTTTCTTATGCCCAGATAACTACAATTCCCTTAAGTGACAGTGCGCAAAGAAAGCACCTCTTCCCACATCACTATCTAGCAAAATACCTGAATCCTACATAAAGAGAATATCACACTTCACAACACATCCACCATACATCAGGCACCCACGCCCCTCCAACACGGCACACAGTTCCAAACTTTCTCCAAACGCATGAATCAGGACCAATTCCATGAAAAAGGAATCACATCCATATAAGAAAACAAACAATGAATGAAAAAGAAGAGCAGAAAAGATAGTACAGCAATCAATGAGAAATAGGCATAGAATAGAAAGCCAAGATGGTTGGCTTGAAGGGACGCAGAGCCTGAGCAGGAAGCTAAGATGAAGACACAGGCAGCGTCTACATGCAAGGGTGTGTTAACTCAATGCAATTTGGGGAATGTGTAGGGAGGGAGGCCAAGCTTGTAGGAGTGAAAGGAAGATCCTATCTGGACGGATGCTATCACATAAATGGCAGTGGAGTAAATGAGCAGACCGGCAATAAATGGCAAGATAATTCAGAACTTCAGGCTAGCCAGGAGTCTAGTTGGGAAGTTGTGAATGGAGAAAGCTATTTCCCCTAATCAGAGCCCTTCTGGATGCATCAGGTTTGATGGAGGGTTTTTTTTTTTTTGGTTGCTGCTAGGTTGGGATGAGATCAAGTTCTCAATACTCTGCCAATACACTAAGGTTTGAGTGGTGTTGGCACCTTAATTTCATACAGAAGCCCAGAGATCGATCTGGGTCCCCAAGTTAAAGTACCACTAAAACAGTTCCCAACTTAACCAAAAAAAGTTTTTCAAAACCCGAAGAAAGATGATGCTCAGTTTGGGTGAGCAACTAGGAGTTGATAATAGGAAAACAACCCTCGAATATACTAGTTTTTACTTGGGAGGTGGAGTGCTGCAAAAAAAGTTTGAGAAAAGATATCAGTCTGACATTTTCTGGATATGTTACTGGTTACTGGTTAGTTACAAAGAAGAAAGGTGGGGGCCCCACCCCTTGAGACCCACACACCCCACCAAAGAAAGAGACCCACACACCCCCACCAAAGAAAATGAATGCAAAAAACAATATTCCCTCACCATTTTCATCTTCCTCCTTACTCCTTACCTGCCCACACTGACCTGGTCAAAAGGGATAAAAAGTCCTACAAATCTTCCCAAATTGGTAGTTCTCTGGTTCCATTAGCCAATTACCATTTCACAGAGACAAAGTTACGCCAGTGACATGAATTGTAATAAAATAAAATAATCAAACAACACAGCTCTAGTTTCAGTTAGAGTAAAACATGTAAACCCATTTCAAAAATAAGAGACAGTAATTGAAAATTTAGGAAGAAGGGTTTTTCTATGAATCTGGTATTGCAGCCATAATAACAAAGATCCAAACAGATGAAGGAAAAAAAAGGTCCAACAAAAAAAAAATTCAAGAAACAGATAATGCCCATGGCCACCTTGATCCATTGGTATTTCCATTAGAGCGGGTTCGTTCAAGTTGTTCATTAATCATTAATCCCATTAGTGAAAGATTAATAAGAAAGGTGATAATTAGTAGACATTAGTCATTCAAGTGCCAGTTCTATATAGACAAGCTGTTTGACAAAAAAACTGATGCATTTGATATGACTACCTATCCCATGAGGCCCAAGATTGTGCAATTATGACATGCACTGAAAAGTAAGGAACAGAAATATATACATACTATAAAACTGGGGCAAAGACTTTTTTCTGGACCATCCATGTCAAACATCACGCTGGATATCGGGAGGAGCACTGAAAACCTATTAGGATCAAATAAGTAATATTAGTATAAATTTTAAAGGGAATTACATCCAAATAAAATTAATTTTTAAATCTCGTATGCTACCCACTGGCTCAAATGAAGACGGCTGGCCATGCTGGGTGAACATTTGAAAACATATCATCATCTGGTGCATACGGGCTTCCATCCGACCCATTATTTCTTCTACGGCAACCACCTGTTATTCAGCTACTATCCTCTGAGCTCTCTCGACATTTGTCATCTCCTCGCTTCAGCAACTGAAACTCATGGGCCATAAATATTGGAGGGGGTGACACCCAACCCAAAGGTGCGAACCCGGCCACGACTATCTTCTCCCATCACTTGGGTGAAGATGTCATCCCGTGCACAACTTCTCTCTGAGCTCTCTGGCTGTTGGCTGACTCTTTCATTGAGTCGTCTCTGCAATTCATAGTTAAGCAATTTATCTATTATTAAATCAATTTTAAAAAATGAGAGAAAATCTTATTTAGCAAGGCTTAAACATACCAAGGCGTCCTCCGATGCCCGATCCACGGGCTGTCCATTCCTGCGTGTATGGTCAATCTAAACATTTCCATCCGGTCCGGTACTTGCCCTTGGGGTTTCGTTCCCACTATCCTCATTTAAATATAATTGTATTAAAAAATAATGAGGTGGATACCCAAAATATCATATTAACTATAATGATTTCATTACGTTACCTCTTCCTCGCATATTCGTGCAAAGCTCTTCGTTCCTGCGGTATGATTCATAGTTTGCATTGCGCGATTTTCCACATTTCTTTTGCTTCGCTCCTATTTATAATGATAATGAAAATGTTAATTTTCAAATAATGAAAAACAATAAAGCAAAAATTCTCCAAAAGAAGTGGGACAGAGTAAAAACCTCTCCATGAAACATGAACAATTAAAAGAGAGCAATTTTTCATTTTAAGAAAAGGACTTGCACTAATTTTTACCACCAGCCATTAAATTTTTGCCCAAAAAATCCCAATTGAGAATTTCCTTTAAATGTGTTGGGCTCAAATGAGATTTGCAATTTGTAAACCCCTCCATGAAATTCTCCCATTCTAAGATTGTCCCTTCTCTAAAAAATAGTAGTAATCTGTTTGACAAATTTTAGACAATCTATACAATAAAGGAGATGCAGAAGAATTGTCACTTGAACATGTTCTAAAACAACTATGACAGAAACTCATCATTTCCTAGGCCAGAAGTTGTATAAGTGGATGACAATGAAGAAAGAACACCCAAAAATAATACTAAGAAACTGGTTTTAGACAAGCAATGCAGTGTGCAGGAGAAAGTTGAGGTGAGGGTCGCCCAAATGTGTTGATGCTCCACATGAAGGAATAATGTCTGTTGGGTGGGTGAGGGGATGAAAGGCCAAACAAGTAAAACATTCAAGTTATAATTTTTAAACTCCTCATATGTTTCATACCGTCCCATCCTCAGTCCCCCAAAACTCAATGAGCAATGCCCATTGTACTGGATCTACTCTATTAGGACGGTATTGCAACCACTCCTGAGTAGTGTGAAATGGATCATAATGTTTCTTTTTCAAGTTGCTTTTCCAATTCTTCCAATTCTATCATATCTTGCTCAAGACCCATTTCTTCACCCGTTGCTGCTCGTCAGTGGCAAATTCAAATCTTGATTGCAACACGTGTAATAAACTTGACATTAGTACAAATATAATACACACTCCCATCATAATTGAATCATTCACATTAATACCAGTACAGCCCGCCACATGTTTGTTTTCCTCTCTACAGGCATTTTCCTCCAATCAAAATAATTGATTGGTGTTTTCTGTCCATCTCGTGCGATCATGCCGAGAAATGAAGATAATAGATGAGCATTAGCTCCAATGGGCTGGCCATGTTCATTCACTCTCAAGACAACACGCTCCCGTTGATGATTGAGAGCAATGCATTTATTGGGGCCCCGTGTCCTCGTTCTTGCTTGAGACCCTATTTAAAACTCAATTCAAGAATTATGAATTATTCCTAAATTCAAAGTACAACACTTAACAATAAACAAAACTAAATCAGAGCAATTCAAAAAATAAAGCATAGCAGTAGATGATATGTAGGGTTGTTTGATTGGCTGAAGAACTAAATGTTTGATTGCACAAAGTGAGGGGAATGTCTACTGCTTACCAGAAATTGAATTGAAGAGTAAGCAAAGCTTTGTCTGCTGCTAAAGCATTTTTCTTACATTGCACTTTGCTTAAGTTAACAACAGTATTTTAGAGCAAAGTTAAAATCTCACATTTCAAGCATCATATCACTGGGACCCAAATTCTGTTTCAGCTACTCTAAATTATCAACTAAAACCAATCTAACTCCTTCATTGTAAATTGGAATGTGTGTGTGTGTGTGTGTGTGTGTGAGAGAGAGAGAGAGAGAGAGAGAGAGAGAGAGAGAGAGAGAGAGAGTGTGTATGCATGCAGTGTAGGGGTGGTAATGGGTCAGGTTCTGTTAAGTTAATGAGGATATAATCTGCCAATTTATTGTTGGCCAATTGACAATTAGGTTGCAGTAGAAGAAACTCAAAAAATAAAGTACAGCAGTAGATGATATGCAGGAT
The DNA here is from genome assembly GCA_028538565.1 of Umbellularia californica. Lineage (NCBI taxonomy): Eukaryota > Viridiplantae > Streptophyta > Magnoliopsida > Laurales > Lauraceae > Umbellularia > Umbellularia californica. The sequence continues at coordinate 36,855,193 of JAPQWN010000003.1, read as the reverse complement.
TGTTTGATTGGTTTTTTTCCCAATCAGCAAACAGCCTAATATTGGCTGAAAAACGTGATGAAAAGATTGAACTTGAATTGTGGACTTTGATTGGAGATAGCAGAGTCCGGAATTCAATTCAACCTCCACCTTTCACACTCCAACACCATGAAGGTAGTGCCTGAGAAATGAGATTTTGTCTTGTATTTCTTTTGTTCATGGCATTTCGGGAAAAAACACACCAATAAGAGGGGTGCTATGTAATTACCAGAAATAGATGCTTGAGTGTCCATCTGCAATGGCCGGACCCCTGCTTGTGGAGAAGATGACATATCTAGCATGTGCACGAATGAACTTATATTCAATAATAGTCACTTAGTAAATTCAATGAACTCATATTCAATAATAGTCACTTAGCATATTCAATTATAAAGGGGGTTAATCCAATAAGAAGAAACACAAAACAGGGCATGACACATATAATTCCATAGACCATTACTGAGTCCTGACCAATGAAATCCAATTTGGGAAGTAAAAACTGCAAAACAGACAACTTGAACACAATATGCCTTACCTACAAACAGACAGATGCCATCTATCATTGAACCAAGTGATCCTTTACTTAGCAGAGGTAATTAATCAATGATGGAAACAAACAAATCATTATAGGAAGACTGTTGCATAGATTGTCTGTATTAAACTAGATGGTGGGCTTTGCCGCCCATAACCAGTTCTCTCCACTGACTCTACATGGCCACGGGAAGAGAGGCATTTCACAGAAATTCATTCATATCTGAATTTTCAAGGTTGTTGCTCACGTGGTTGATTACTGGGAATGTGCATCATGACTCATGATTGACATCCCATGCAATATATATCCGTGATACTTTGTCTTATGTTATCTTTTGATGTTGTTTCTTTACACATACCTTATCAATTACGAAAATCTGAAATGGTGTCAGAATCCACAAACTCAGTGTCATCAAATTAAGAATCATCTCCCTGCTCCTCTCTCATTGCTTGGGTGCCTATAAGTGTGTCAATAGTTGTCCCAGGTACATCTGCCCTTACTTCACTAATATTATCGGCAGAAACACAAATGTCTTCTAACTGTTGAGCATCATATGGCTGGCTTTCCAATTATGACTCCTCTTCATTTACATTAACATTTCCATGCATGTCAAAAAAATCCCTAGGTTTTGTCTAAATAGCAACATGTCAATCCCTTTCTATCGGGTCTTCCACATAGAATACTTGCAAAGCTTGAGGGGCGAGCACAAACGGTTCATTGGTACTTAATAATCGCTTCAAATTTACTAGTGTGAATCCCAACTCATCTAGCTTGATACCCCTACCTTGGGACGTGACGTCAACCCTATCACCTTTGAATAAGACCACCTTTCGGTCTTCATAGTAATCTAGTTGTATGATATCAGTCAAAACACCATAGTAGGTAACATCTCCTACGCTAGGGTTCTTGTCCTTAGCACTTGCAAAGCTTGGTGTTTTTGTAGTAACCACGACTCCACTATTTTGAGTCTTACTTTTTCTATCAAACTCTTTCGTGCGGAATCTAAACCCATTTATCACAAACTTGGAGAAGCTACAAGCCACCTTACTAGGACCCCTAGCCAGCAATCTAAGGTCCTTTGTAACCTGTTCGTCACCTTCTAATCGCAAGCGATCAACCTATATGGTTGCCACATATGTTAGTTGAGCACCAAATTCGCAGTTTGAGAAATTGCATATTATAATATATATAGTGAGAATATATTCTTACATGAGATTCGAACCATTTAGGAAATTGATCATTGTGCATGCGTTCTCTATCAATTTGTCTCTTGTGACGATTATTAGTGTTGATGCTTTTACGGTGTTCTCTGCATACAAAAATGACCTTCCGTTAGAACACTAGGTATGATATTATATTTTATCGCCTAAAACAATTAAAAATCAAGATGAAGTAAATGTCTTACTCGATAAACGGGGCTACTTTAGTGCAATTAAAGAGAATATACAGATGCATATGCCCGCATGCATCATGCGTCAAATTTATCGACGTCTTCTTCCCAAGTGCACGACCTGGCCTTGAGAAAATTGATGACATTTGATTTGTTTCAATTGCACCACCATCATAATTCCTTGGTGCACGAGTAGACCTTGTCTCTACATCATGCAAATACCTCGAACAAAATGTCAAACATTCTTTTGCAAGGTATCCCTCTGCTATTGAGCCCTCGGGTCGATTCTATTGCGTACATATGACTTTAGAGTAAGCAAGTACCTATGGATAATTAGAAATAAGATACTGTGAAAATAGGTTTTACAAAAACAATACCGTTCCTCATTGACATATTGAAACAAATACAATTACATTAACACACACCTCTCAATGGGGTACATCCATCGATAATATATGGGCCCAGCAATCCTAGCCTCTCTTGCCAAATGAATTGCCAAATGCACCATGATATCGAAGAAGGCTGGTGGAAAAATTATTTCAAGATGGCACAGTGTAATTGAAATTCAAGATTCTAGTCCAATAAGAGCTTCGACTGTACTAGTTTTTGAGCATATTCCCCTAAAGAAATTGCTTAACTCGATCAAGACTACACTGATATTCTTTGGCAAGGCCCTTCACACTGCTAATGGAAGCAATTGTTGCATTAAAATATGGCAGTCATGACTCTTTAATCCAAAGATTTTGTGCTCTTTCAAGCGCACACAACGTGATATATTAGCTGCTTAACCATCTGGAACCTTCACCCGAGATAATACCTTGCAAAAAATATCTTTCTCTTCCTGAGCCATTGAGAAGCATGCAGAAGGCAAATATGTTTTATGTCCTTGTGCATATGGATGAAGCACAGGTCTTATACCCATATCTTTTCGGTCTAGACGCACCTTTAAGTTGTCTTTTGTTTTTCCTTCAATATTCAACAATGTCCCAACTATACCGTCACATATATTCTTTTCAATATGCATAACGTCCAACTTGTGTCGTATCAAAAGATGCTCCCAGTATGGTAATGTGAAGAATATACTCTTTTTCTTCCATAAACCCTTTGTGTTGTCGTCCTGTTTTCTCTTCTTACTGGATGAATTGGAATGATGTTTTCCAAATGTGATGTCGATGTCACAACACTGACGCAAGAGCTCCGTCCTAGATCTTGATAGAGGAGTAGCTCTGAATTCCATCTTTCCATCGAACTTTATTTTATTACGACGGAACCTATGATCAGCATCCAAGAAACGACGATGACTCATATAACATAACTTTTTCCCATGTGACAAGTACTAAGAACAAGTGTCCTTATTGCAATGAGGACAAGCAAAGCAACCTTTAGTACTCCATCCTGACAGGTTTGCATATGCAGGGAAGTCATTAATCGTCCACGACAATACGGCGTGCATTAGAAATTTTTGATTTAATGATGCATCCCAAGTGTGTAATCCATCCTTCCATAATTCCTTCAACTCATCCACCAAAGGTTGCAAATATACATCAATGTCATTCCCAGGTCCACGAGGACCAGGAATAAGAAATGACATTACGAAAAAAGGTTGCTTCATGCACATCCATGGTGGCAAGTTGTATGGAATCAAAACAACAGGCCATGTGCTGTGGGCAATACTCATTGTACCAAATGGATTAAAGCCATCACTTGCTAACCCAAGTCTAACATTACGAGGCTCTGCGGCAAAATCTGGGTATCGGTTGTCCAGACTTCGCCATGCTGAGGAGTCGGCAGGATGTCTTAAAACCCCATCATTGCTGCGGCCCTCTACATGCCATCTCATGAAGGAAGATGTTTTATCTGACATGAAAAGTCGCTGAAGCCTTGGCTTCAAAGGAAAGTGACGCACAATCTTCGTAAGAATTTTACGTTCCTTGGAACATGAAGGTGACGTACCGTCATCATAGGTTTTCCACCTTGAAGTGCCACATATAGAACATACAGATTCATTAGTAGTTAGTTTCCAATACAACATACAATCATTAGGGAAAGCATCAATCTTATTGTAACCAAGGCCCAATTCACCAATGATCTTTTTTGTTTCATAAAAGGACTTCGGCAAGGTTTTGCCTCCAGGAAATGCTTCTTTCAACAAATCAAGCAACATGGTAAAAGACTTGTCACTCCATCCATTCAGACACTTTATGTGGAATAATCGCACAACGAAAGCAAGCTCGGTGAAATTCTTGCATCCCGGGTACAACTCTTGGTCGGCATCTTCTACCAATTTGTAAAATTTCTCTGCTTCTGCATTTGGCCCTTCTTCAGGTTCTTGTGAACTAGATTCGGGATCTTGGATCCCAAATGCCGACCATAACATTCCGGGCATATCATCAACTTCATCCGGTACATCTTCATCCGAGGCAAATTTTTCCCCATGAAAAATCCAAACACCATGGGAAAAACTCTTTTTAAATCCATAGCATATTAGATGTTCATATACTTCATCCCGAGATCTATAGTATACGTTACTGCAATTCTTACATGGACATTTGATCATATCCCTTGATATTGCATTTGCAAATGAAAACTCAAGGAATCGTTTGACCCCTTCTTCATATGCAACACTCACTCGCGACTCCAAACTCCAACTCTTGTCCATAATGGTTTTTCGTAACTAATGGACTGTCAGTCTGAAACAAAAGAGAAAAAAGTCTAAGTGATTGAATTTAAGTGTAAGGAAATATCTCTTAGGGTCTATTTGTTAGTACAGTGAATAACTAAAAATGAGATGAGAAATAAATCAACGAGAGAAAAATGAATACTCTCATCCATGACTCTAATAATTCAAATCCTAATAATACTCAGCCCACTAAGGGAACAAATGAAACAATATACAACTCATATTTCTATTCCTACATGGAGGGGATTCACCACTGGATAGGTTGGGAATGGTCTTCATAGGCTATGGGCATGAGCCATGGATAAATGAAATATGCAGTGTTAGCCTCGTTTGCAACTAGGTACAAACCAATGCACAGTTAGAATCCTTGAGAAAAACAAATGATGTGTACTAGATTTTTCATGATAATAAAATCACAATACTTCCCACTAAAACATGAACAATCTGCAACACTTTTGTGACAATCAAAGATGTGAAATAATCATGGGGTAAAAGTAGGCAGGGATGCATTTTCGGAACCATGGAACTAAAACCATTAAGAAATTAAAAACCATATACCACACATAAGGAATCTAAAAACTCTAACTCATGTTGCTCAAACCTGATGCAGTACTTGATTCAAGAAAGGGGATGCCACCTAAGTAAGTCTGAAACAGCAACTTAAGGGCTGGAACTCTAAGAAACAACAATGAAGAAAAGTAAATTGGAAGAATAAAATGCAATAATTGTTACTATATTTTTTAGACTAGTATTATTTTAAAAAATTAATATCATTAAATTTTTACGTAATAATTGTTATTTAGACATGTCTTACTAAGACTTAACCAAGTATTTGAGACGAGTCTGGGTTCTGGGTGGTCCAAAATTTAAATAGATTAAGTGCCGAAAATCAAATCTATAAAACTACTCTCTTGCTAGAAGCAAATTTCCTGGATGGAACCCCTTGTAATTATAAACATCCTTTGAGTAGAAGAGGAATTCCTTTACTTTCTAATAGAAATGCAAAATTCATTATTCAACCAACATATTATTGGTTTTCAGGAACTAAGGTCACATGGAGTTGGCTTTGTTATTCTGCTTAAACCACATGACATATCATTTAAATCTATGATATGATTAGTGCCTCACCATGCAGCATAAATTTGAAGCTTAATTGCATTTTCACTTTCTTCTTAGAATAAGGTTTGTTCTTAATCTGAATTCTTCTTCAACATGGCTGTCTGCAGGTCTTGAATCAAATTGTATATGAACTTCCAGCCGAGCATCCTTTGGCTGACACAAGACCACTGCGTGAACTTCTTGGTCACACTCCTCCTCATGTTTGATTGATTTTCCTTTCAATTACTTCTTTATAAAAAATAAAAAATAAAAAAAAAAGATCTAGTTATATAGCCTCGTTTCTATTTACTGAGATTCCATCATTGATTTTTCTGGTACATTATGGATATTTTTGTCTAAGAAATGTTTAAGGGAACTTCTTGTTGGCAGGACATCACTTGTCTTATAATTGATAACAGAAACCATTAAGTTCCTTCAGTAAAATCTTACCTGATTGTTTCAGCTGAGTTTTGTTAAGATTTTAGATGAATAAGATGTCAAGTTATTTTGATTAAATCAGAAGTAGCTGTAGCTTTTTTTATTTATTTTAATAACCATCAAAAGAGAAGAGTTGTATCCAATGTTTTCCATCTTATGCTTTCCTATGGCCTTTGTGTGGCAAATGGCGATGCTGTGTTTAACAGGCTGGTCATAAGGTAAATTGTTGGAAACATTTGTGATGAACGGGGCAATTGAAGCATGAGATCAACAGCATCAACTATGACATAATATTTTGAATCACACAAATGAATTAACATACCATTCAGGCATCCCTATAGAAAATCAAAATCACAATTTCAAACAATCTGTGTGTGCTATGGGATATTTTCTTTTCTTTTTTTTTCATGTTTTTCTTACTTTCTATTTTTGGAGTTCGATTTTAGAAATGAAACGATGTAGGGATTTTAGTTTAAAAAGTATACTATTCCTTGTTCGAAATTAGAAATCAAATGACCAAACAGAAATTTCCCACTCCCAGTCTAAATTCAGATTCCAATTAATTCAAAGTTTTTTTTAACTGTTTTTTTTTTTCATTCCAGTTCTAACAACTTCTCCCTGTCCCACCCAAAGTCCAACACCAGCAATAGCTCTCTCTCTCTCTCTCTCTCTCTCTCTAAGAAAAAGAACACACAAAGTCTTCCTAAAAATCAACCCAGGTGGGCCATCACCATATCAGCTGTATTGGAGTTATAATCAAAGCTGGAAGATCAATAGTTGACAGAAGAATGTGGTGGATTCCACCTCCAAAGATATGACAAGTTCCTGATCCCATTCATATAGTAATAGTAATGAAGCTTACAAAATACAAAGTCTCCAGCAACACCCAAAGCCCAAAAAACTAAATGATTCGCGTCCAAAGATTTAGTAGATTCATTAATTTTTGAAATTTCTCATCCTTCTGGTGAAAGTTTTAGGATTTGTGACTTGGGAAAAAGACAATCATCTTTCTTCTTCATTTAGATTCACATGCTAGGCCAACTACTTTAAGTATTGAATCCAAGAATCCAGGAGAGAAAAAAAAAAAAATCACAATTCCACAGCTCCCTGATTATTGCTAGAATCCACTAAAACCTTCATTCCATTACAAGATGAAGAAAGATTGTACCAGTCCACAGATAATAAAAACATCAAATCCACTAAAACCTTCATTCCATTACAAGATAAAAGAAAGATTATACCAATCCACAGATAATAAAAACATCAAATTAATCTCAAGCTCAAGCTCCAACTCAAATTCTGTAAAACAAAACCTTAATAAAAGATTAAAAACAAAATGAACTGGATTACACCATCAAAACCAAACCCACATATCAAAGTCTTCAATCAGAATTAAACCACCAAAATGCATGAGGCTGAAAGTATGATTGGATACATAGTTATCATGGCGTTTTCTCAAAAATAAAAAATAAAAACAATGATAGGATTAGTTGCATATAAGCTACTAAACCCTAGTAAGGAATATAATGCAGCAATGAAACGCAGAAAAACCAGAACCATATGTGTTAATCTCACTTAAACCACAATCAAAAGATCCTTTCAGAGACTAATCCCACTTTCAATACAACAACAATATCTAAAACCCTTGTAAGGAAGAAAATGCGGAATAAAAACGCAGGAAAACTAGAACCATATGTATTAATCTCACTTAAACAACAATCAGAAGATCATTTCAGAGGCTCATCTAACTTACAATACAACTAGATCTAAAACCCTTGTAAGGAAGAAAACAGAAAAATGTGAGCAGGCAAAACCTAATCAAATCCATTAATCTCACTAAAATCATGATCAGCACAACAAACACTGACGAATCTCACTTACACTGATCGGCTCCAATTCAAATTCTCAGCAGATTTCTTCCACGGATCAGCTTTGAAGCTAAAAACCCTAACTTCGCGCTCTTTCTCTCCTCAAATCGTTCGAAAACCCAAACTTCTAAGCAAATCGCTCTTTCGCTGCACCAAATCATGAAAAAAAAACAAGATTAGAGAGAAGGTATCAGGGCTACTTCAACACAACACCAAAATCCATTCTTCTGCACAAGCATAGAACCGAAAATCGGAATTTGAAGCCTTCCGATCTAGAATTCCTGTGTGCAGCAGATTCAAATCATACCGTTTGGATCGTTGATGAGATCGAGCATTCGAGAATTGGAAGCTCCTGGTGCGATTTCACAGCCGATCAAATCAAATGGAGAGATCGCTATGAGAGTTTAGGGTTGAAGCGACAAGAGGGGACCGTTGAAGAAAACCCTCCAAGCTTCAAATCGCTATGAGAGTTTAAGGTTTTCGGGCTTCAAATGCACTGAGAGAAATAAAAAGTTGGACCACCTTTGAAATAAGCGGGGAAATGAAAAAGGTGCGGAAATGTAGACCTTTTAACGGCGATAAATACAATCCGCCGGTGATACTTAAAAAAATTTTCAACTTTGTGATGGAATAGAGTATCCGTCGTTGATAAGTATCTTTAGCAGCGGAAATTTAAAACCACTACTATTTAAGTGTCACTAAAAGTGACTTTTCTTGTAGTGTAATGAATTTGGTCATAAAATATGAACATTATGTACAAAAGATTTGGAGTGTCCAAAACTAACCGAATTATTGATATGCTTTTAGATAAATAACAATGCTAGGTGTTGCACCCGAAAAGTCATAAATCCATAAATATAGATTATCTATAATAGGTATGCATTTTATTTCTTGAATGAATTTAGTGGTCTCTTTGTCAAGTCACCTTGCCTACAAAGGGGGATTATTAGTCTGGCTAGATATTTTTAAAATAAGAATTTATTTACTTTCATTATTGAGTTGAATTGTTGAAGAAATAAAATTCATGTAGCCACCCATGGGATGTGGCTTTGATGATGATGATGGAGAAGAAGTTAAATTCATGAATCTTATATTTAGGAGATTTTCAATTATAACACCTTATTTAGATTTTAGATTACGCATACTCATAGTAATTTAGCCCTCAAATAATTCTGCATTTAAGATACATGATGAATGGGTGATGTGGTAAGAATGCATGTAGTTGTATGGATGGAAAATCTTTATGAATGACAGACAACCTGTTTCCAGGGCAACTGGTAGAAATGGGATTCCATTTGGGACGAAATTTCTCAAAGCAAATTCCACTAATATTTGAAATGATTCAACCCTTTTATCAACTTCAACTAAGCTTGATCATCATACTTGTGGTTCTAAACTGTTTTGACAATTATAAGATTTGAAAAGTTCATTCATTCTCATCATCCCATTTGAACCGGAAAAAAAAAAAAAGAAGAAGAAGAAGAAGAAGAAGATGATAAAGTTAAATGTTTACAGAATTACTCAAGAAAATTGAAAGATATTTACTTTTGATTGTTTTGAGTTAGGGTTTCTCCGGCCAATCCATTGGTAACGCAATGGTGAGGCACCTTCCTTCCACAGAAACAACCAGGGGGTCAATTCATCAACCTTAGTAAGGCCCATTTGTTTCTTGCAATCTTTTCTCTACTAAATACTCACACACCCCTGTTCTTAAGAAAATTAGGGATAAGGAAAAATTGTGGGAACCTCCACCTGATGGTTGTGTCTAGCTTAACTTTGATGGATCATTGCTTCCACACGGATTGTGTCAACGATTCACCTATACAAACTTTCAAAAAAGTCTGGAGTTAGCGTGTACTCAGGATTGGACACTCCTATCATTAAGGGAGATGCTCTCCTCATCATGTTCTCACTAACAAAGATTAAGCTTTGGTCTGCTCAATTCAATAGTGGCTCGGCAAACAAGCTAGCAGATGGACTTGACAAACACAGGCCTCCATTACCTCCTAATATACTGACATGCTATTTGCAGGATATGAACAACACTCATCAAGGATACTGCTGCACTGAGAAATGATAACCCAATCCCACCAAGAAATGATACCAAAACCCCAACCCCTCAGATATATCAGCAGAGAAAAATGATCTCCACATTTGGTCAGAAAAGATACTCGCACTCATATACACCCAGATTCCACACCATCAGCACTTTGTGAAAGTGAGGTGAATCTTCACACTTGGGTTTCTAATAGGAACAAATATCCAAAAATGACCATCAAATCATCTCCCTTTAATAGAGAAAAAAAAAATCAAAGGGTAGATGGTGAGTGAATACACCACCATTAAAAAAAAGGGAGATGGTCAATGAATACACACAGCTAGCACCCTAGTAATTCAAATCATAGGGAAGTCAATGTCTCATTTATGTCTCTACCTTACATCATTTACTCCTCACCACTTCAACAATCCTTTGTTGGAGCCCATTTCACCATGAATTCCAATGGGTTCAATTCGGTGCAAACAACAGTGCCCTAACAAATTGTAAAAATGACGGATAAGCTGAAAATCTTTACCAACATTTGAGACATTTCAGTAATGAAATAAGAGTGTAATAACTTTTAAGCATCTGATCATGTGCAGAAACGCCACTCCACGCTTTCAATTGGATCAAGAGTATCTCACAATAAAAAAAAAAATAACAAGAGCTCAACACAGCATCCGGACTGAAACAGGAGTAAATGCATTCCAACTGCTAATGAAATAAAATTGAAGTATACCTTTTCATTGCACATTGTACATGAAATCATATTTATCATAGTTCAAACTCAAATAATTACCAAATACACTAGTAAGAAAGCACTAAAATAAAATGTGAGAAGCCAGAAAAGGGGACAAAAGAAGAAGACAGACCCAATAGAAGGGAACAGAAAAAAGGCGAGACCTCTTTTCCAATTTCATCTCCCACCAACTTCAGAAGGTGTCTTTGCCACAATTGAAAGTGCATGCAATCCACTCTTCAGCTCATCTTGTAATAGATCATAAACAATCCGATGCCGCTTCACCATACTCTTCCCTTGAAATTCCTTTGACACTATCTTCAAATTAAAATGTGTCTCGCCAACACCCCCTCTAACACCTGCGTGCCCCGCGTGCTGATGCGAAATGTCTTCCAGTTCCAATTCAACAGGACATAGCTCCTTCTCCAATATCTCTTTAATCTTCTGTGCTCTGCTCCCCAAACCAGCCTCAGAGCTCAACTTAATTTCACTACTACTTGAAGATGTATGGGAATCCAGCTCAGAACTCGACTCAATTTCACCAAAGTCGAAAACCCCATCACTTTTCGAGTGACTTTCACCAGTCCCATTCACCTCAAAATTCAAATCCTTGATGGTACCATGTTCAACTCCAGCCGAATCACCAACGGCTTTGGCTGCTTTCTTTTGCATCAAACCTTGGTCATCGTCAAGCTCAAGCGCCTTCTTTTGCATCAGCCTCAACATATTTAGAAATCCATTGTTCCTCGATGGTGTTAGACTCTGTTGCAGCCCGAGCGTCTGCACGAAATCTGGTGGCACACGTGCTATCTCGGCCGCAGGACGGCCTGACAGGCCCTCAACGAGGAGGGCAGCGAGGCCCTTTGTGAGCGACGAATCTGAGTCGGCTTCGAACCGAACATTGCGGTCGGCGTCGAGGAAGGCGCGGACCCAGACCTGGGAGACGCAGCCCTGAACCTTGTTTTCAACGGTCTTGAATCTGGCATCGAGGGGTGGGAGATTCCGACCGTAGAAAATGAGCTGCTCATACTTGGAGCGATGATCATGAACAGATTGGAATTGGGTGATGATAGATTGGAGGTTTGGGGGTAGGTTTTGGATGTGTTGTGGGAGAGCAGAGGAAGAGGTACAGAAGCAGGTTGTGTTGGAGGGTTTTGATGAAAGGGAAGGATGGGGAGGTTGGAATTTGGGGAAGAGAAAAAAACTGCTTCTGGATATGGATTTGGAACAAGGGTTAGAGAAAGGAAGCTTAGGGGAGAGAAAGCGGAAGGGATTGGAGAGAGACATGGAGTTTTTGGGAATTCTTCCTTCCTTGAGGAAAGGTTTTGGGGTGGTGGGGGGTTGGGGTTCTCCTCTAAAATATGTTCTGCAAGCACACCATGAGATAAAAATGATCAAATTAGATGATGTAAAAGATGTAAGTGCATGCATATAGAGCATTGTCAACATGATACACAATTTTTACAATTGTTTCTTTTGAGAACCATTTTCATGGGGTCCACTCAAATGTATGCTAGGAGTACTTGGATGGAAAGGTCTATATATGAATTATGGATTCCCCAAAAATCAACATAATCAGATGGCAGAAAATATGGATTTTGAGGACCAAAGATAAACAATGAAAATGAACTAAAGAAATGGAGCAATGCAAGGACAGGTAACAATTGTATGAGTCAAAATGGGGAAAGTGCCAAATTATGTGGGAAGTGAGGATAAGGGTGGTAAATTAATGATTCCCTTTTCTTTTCTTTTCTTTTATTTTTTTTAATGGCAGCATTACTCAGACCTGCAACCTTGTGGTTGCAACATTATAAATAAATAAGTCAAAGATTGGCCCAAGCAGACCGCACAAAATTGAACATCATGAAATTTATGAGCACAGTTCTCGTAACAAAAAGTTAAATAAAATAAAATAAAATTGTGTGTAGGCAACTAGTTCTTTGTTCAAGTAAGAAATGTTTGCACATTAGATTGTGCAGACTGGCCAATCAGGCCCACTTAAGGCCATGCCAATCATTGCCAGTGGGGGATGGGTGGAAACAAAATCTCAAAGAGACCTAGGAGTGTGCAAAATATTAACCTTCATCAAATCATCCTAACCTCCTAATCTATGACCCCTCAAGTTTCATGGTTTTAAAATGCATCATTATTTCTCCCAATTTCAATCCAATATTGATAGGTCAGATGAGTGTCGAATTTGGGCTTGTGACAATTCAATATTTGTGTGTATATGTGAAGAGAGTAATTTGAACATAGGTAGGCCAAATTGCACTAAAATTCAGCCAGACTGACAATTCTTATGTGGGAAATTTCTCACTTGGAAAAGATTTTTGATAATAAACAAGAAACCCTTCTTACAAAAGCCCACAATACATATGGATCGCCATAGTGAGCTCTATATATGAGTTGATTGGTTGAACATGATCATTTCTAAAAAAGAGTTTTGCCTTGGAAAGCAATTCTTAAATGGCGACTGCTTGCTTAATCACTTGGCAATAGTTAATTCGGGTGGAACTAATTAATTAGAAACGGTTTTGTATGGAATAAATCTTGAACCATGTGAAAAGTATGTGGTGTTACATTAAAATGGGTCATATATGTTACATGTGAGAAAAATATAGCAGTGCTGCTATAAGTTTCTATAAATTCCTAATCTCATCGAAACCTATCAAACATTTCATTAAACCCTTAAAAGCAGAAAAAAAATCTCCAATTTCCAAATAAAACCCCCAATTCAGATTTCCCAACATCTCCAACAACAAATACAAATAATAATAATAATAATAATAATAATAATGACAACAACCCCCAAATCAAAATTTCTAAAAATCCTCTCAACTGAAAAGAGAATAAGAGTTCCCAACTGAGGAAAAAAAAAAAACCAAGTGTAGGTTCTCAAAGCAAGAATCCCGAATTCCAAATAAAGCAACCTCCAAACAGAGAAAGAGGAAAAAAAAATCAGAATTCTGTTCCACAAAGGAAATCGACATAAACCCATTACATCAAACTCGTCTAATAGGAAAACCCATGGCTTTAAAATCAATAAAAGAAAGTATAACTCAATCCATCAAAACCCATATATATAAAGCCCCATGAAATCAAAAGTCTCTAATTTGTAGCGAAGAATCTAACATACAAAGAAGAAAAGATTTGAGTGTAGCAGGAGTTGCAAAGGAGACAGAGAAGCCCAAGGCGAGTTGTAGGCTTTCTTATTAGGGTTTTTTATTATTTAAAATAAAATGGGTTTATTATTTAAAATAAAATGGGTGGGTAGGGTAAAGTTCATGGCCCGGGTGGGCCCCAGACGAGGCATATCCCAGCCGGGCCCAGTTATTATGGAAACAAATGCCCATCTCCAGCCCCCATTTTGACATGGACTGTAAATTTCAATCCCACCTCAGTCATGCCAGTCAGTGCCTATAGAGACAATGGTGAAGCCGCGGTTTTTATTTTTATTTGGGCGGTGCGGGCAATTCTCAAACTAAGACAGAAAATAATAAAATAAAATTTTAATACATTATTTAGGGTTTTTCCAAAGCTCACGTGGATACACTCTAGGCCTGCCACTACCTACAAATATACCTAGGATTTTCTTTAGGGGAATGTTTGGTAAATGATCCCAGGGAGGAATCTTTTGGGTGTTTTCTGTGCTACAGGAGATAACCAGGTTTGGCTTACACAAAGAGAACAGAAAAAGGAAATCCGGAATCGTCTGAATGAGGTATTTTGAGGATAGAAAGGCGGATCTACAGTAACTCACGTGAATTGTGAGCAGATCGTATTTTTCAATTTTCTCATTTCTGTGGGCCATAAAATCACAATCCAAACCGCTCATCCTCTAGAAATAGCCAAACACGGCTACTTGATGAAATATCAGTCATTGATTCTTCATAAATTTTGAGATATTTATAAGAACGTCTAGACCATTGGATAACGATTTATGAATTCTGTGGGGCCCATTTGCAAAATCCAAACCGTCCAATCTCTTCATCATGCCTACAACGTCTACAAGTCCAAATTTGGCAGCCTGATTCATCACGGATCATGAGAAATTGGCCACAAACTCCTGACTGTTGAATTCACACAGTGTAAAAACATGATGAAAAACAGTGTGCTTTTTTTCATTTTTTTTTTTATTCCTGTGAGGCCCAAGATCATGATCTAAATCATGAGTTATTTTCATAGGGCCAACAACGTCTAGTTGCTCAAAATTTCAGCCGCCGCTCCTAACTAGATTTTGAGATTTTTGTAAAAGAGTCCAAACTCTAAAATATTAATTTTTTATATCCCGCCCCCCCCCCCCCGCCCCCCCGGCACACGATCCAAACCGTTCAAATACACTAGATGGCCACAAATGACTTTTAGTAAACAGCTGAGTTCTTGATTCTTCATGGATCTTGGGTTATTTTCAAAAGTCTTACAACTATTGAATCATACATTCTATTAATGATAGGAATCTTCTCTCACTGCCAAACTTAGAACTCTCGTTACAAATCCTATATGAGAATATCTTCTTTCTTGGAGATGGAGGGAATCCTCTAAACAAAGGATTTCCCTCGGAACGTGCCCTGAGGGAGGCCATGATGGTCAAATGAAAATCAATGCCAGCAACCAATAATCTCTATTTTTTACCAAGGTTTAAAAGACATTAAGAAGAAAACAATAGCCACAGTAAGTTGAGATGGGTTTGTCATGAATGCTCCAGTAACAGCATTGGTAACTAGTTTGGGATCTTCTTCGGAGCTAACAAAATGGATCTTTTCCTTGCGGAACTCCAAATCAGCTTATTCTTCATCAATAACGCTCTCTTGATGAGACCCACTACTCAAAAACTACAATCTTTTCAATTCCCAACTGTTACTGTTTGCATTTCAAAATTCTCATTTGACTTCAAACTCACCAGCTTATTGGAGTCTAATTTCGAATCAATTGACAAGGCTTGGATTCTCCAAATCCTACCTTCTCTAAGGCTCAACTGGAGTATCTTCAACATCAACAATGGTAATACATTCATTCATGTCAAAATTGCCATTTCCCACATTATCATTTTCCATTTCAAAAACAGGGTTCGATTCATCAGAACCACTAACTAGAACTGTGATTTTTTCAACCATAAAGTTTGCCTCTTAGTGTTTTAAGAACCCCATTTTCCACCACCACCCCAACACAGCCTTCATTCGATTCAATTGACTAGAACATGGAGATTCCTTCAATTGTATGACTTACATTCTCATCTACCATAGGATTCTGAAGCAAGATTTCTGCTTTATTTACATCGAACCTATTTTCACCTGCTTCTTCAACCACAATCGAATTCTTACTAGTCTTCTTTTCCACCACTCAAAACCCTATCTCTTGGGCCCAAAGTAAGATTGTCAAATGGCAACACAATGAAGCCGTGTGCCCGGGGTTGTCCTTACCCTACTGTCAATACATATAGGACCGAGTCCAGGTGGGCCAAAGCACTTAAAGGGCTTGTTCTACCTAGGTTGGCTCTTACCCTACCGACAAGAGTCAGAGCCTGGCAGGGCTCAACGCCTCAAAGCAAGAAAACCTTATTTAATTTGTTTTTAATTTACAAAATTACAAAGCGTCAAGTTTCAACCAAGCGTTATCTTGTCCAACCTCTATAGCAAAGGGACTAAGGCCATGTTTGGTATCTCTACTCTTCTTCTGATAGACCCAGTCAAAATAGAGCCATTAAAAAAAGTCATACAAAGAAGAGAGTAAAATAAAAAAATAAAAACATGTTTGGTAATGCACAAATCTATTTTAAATAGACCGTTTGTTATGCCCTTTGTTTGCCTGTTTTTAAAGAGATTTACCTCTTATTAGAAGGGTATTTTTTTCATTATCTAATACAAATTAAATGGTGAGTTTTACCTAAAAAATATTTAAAAAAAAAAACATATTTAATGGTGAGTTGGGTTTGCACGCATTGTTCAAAAACTGCCTATAGAAAATTTCTGTTCATATATCCCATACAAAATTATTTAACAGTGAGTTGGGTTTGCACATTTGTTCAAAATACTTTCTAGACTGCCTAACAACCTGATGCCCACTTCCCTAGAGCGGAAATACTTTCTGGTCTACTCAAGAAGAAATACCCATTCCTAGAGCAGAATGTGTTGTTGCCTATACTTCTGAAAAGGGTTTCTATTCAAATGCTTGTCAGTATTTAAAAAAAAAAATCTATTTTGGATTTCATTGAGATCAAATCGACAAAAAGGAATGCATATTGACTGTTATAAATCACCACATCGATTCCACACTCCATGCAACACAGAAACCTAAGGAGGAGATAAATTAAGGGTCCCTCCAGATGACAGGGCAAATAGAATAACATAAGGATCCAACAGGCCAAAGCAAAGAAATCGAGCACAAGAAAAATTAAATATCATTGAACAAAATACATGCAGTTCTCTAGATGGATTGCAAGCAAAAAACAGAGAAACTAAAATTGAGAACAAGATAAGCAATTCAAGGAGTGTATCAAAATGCAAAGGGATCTAACATAATGCAAGCCCAACCATGGATATTTCTTGGGGCTATCTTGCATTTTATGGTGTATCAAAATGCATGTAAACATTTCAACCTTCTAAAGAACAATTTTACAAGACATTAGCTCATGCCAATCAACATATGGGACTTCCTATGCTGCCTGCTTATGTTGAACCACTATAAATGAAAATTAAGATCTAACTATTGAATATTTTTGAAGTCTAAAAGGTCAAATTATCCCTAGGTGGGAAGGAACTTCTTATCATGACAAGCTATTGAATCCTTAACTTATTCCATGAAGGCTTGATTGATGAATTTACTAGTACGAAATGTTGAATTGAGCTATGTCATGGGTGTGAATAGTCTGTGTGAAAATAATGTCTTTATCTGTTTCAGTTCATCAGCAGATAGCATAGAGAGATTAAATGATCTCTTTTGAGAACCAATTTGATGCTCATCTAACATAATACCAATACTCAACGCCAACCAAAATTGCTGACTCTCTGCATTCCAACCCATAGCTGACTTACCTATTAAAAGGGTCAACCCCATGAGACCCAACTACACATTCATCAAGAACAAATGTTAAATCAAGAAAGGGGGGTCATGTTGTCTTTAAATCTATATTGATTTTCTAGGTTCACAAGGTTCTAAAGATTTTGAATTTAATTTCAGCTGAGCAGAGTGTTTTGAGTTTAGTAATTGGCCCCACTTAAATGAGAGTGAAATTTTGGCATAGTACTCAAGTGGGGGGTGGATGTCGCCCTTGGCATAGCACTGAATCAACAATGTGATTTTCACCAACTGGCATATACCATTTGGCCTCATAATATATTTTTCTGCATCCTTCTCAGAATGGCTTTACTTGTTCTTTTAATAATTTTTTCTAATCATTCCTTGATTTAGTTCTAACTCATGATCACATAAATGGATGTCACCCACCTTTACGAAGCACTTGCTACTAGTTTTTATTTTTTGGCAGGATGGATAGTAATCTACTTTGATTCCACTCTTGGGTGCTATTAAATTCAAAACCACAAACCTAGGATCGTGTTTTTCATACATCCCAAATTATTTTTGGTGATTGACAATTATATATATATGGAAAATTCTCAAAAATTCCCCTATTTCAAAAGGAGTGTATCTGCCCCTATCTATTAGCCAATGATTTAAGAGTATCTATAAAATAAATGGGATTTTCGCCATAGGTCCCGCATCATTTGATTTTAAAGCCTAAGGTCCTGGACAACTTTTCGTAACGGCGGCAGTCCTCTCATGATAATGACGCGCTAAGAAAGATGAAAATGCCCCCGTACACATCAGCCCCTGTACACGTCGGCAACAATGCTCCTCTTCTACTTCTTTCATTCCTAAAAAGAAGATGTACAATACAACTTCTTCTGAAAAAAACTAAAAGCCCAATTTCATTTCGTTCTTATCTGATTTTATCTATTCTTTATGTTCAAATCTATGTAGACAATGGCTAGAACAAAGTCCTCAATTACCTCAAGCCAAGGGAAAAAGCAATCAACAGTATAACCAAAGCAAGAGCAAGGTCAATCAAGAAATAGATAGGGTTTTCTCAGTTCTAAACCATTTTATCTCACATTCAAATCTATCAAATAAAAAAGGACTTCAAATCAGTTTATTTCTTTCAAACTCGGTCCAGACTCAGATAAATTTGTTCGCAACTCAAAGAAGTTTTTCAAAACTCAGATAAATTTATCTGAGTTTTGCAAGAGGTTAAGATAAGTTTTCATAAAACTCAGATAAATTTGATATTTCTCTGAGTTTGCTGTTAATTTATCTGCCCGGACAAATTTGCTTTGGTCCAGACTCAGATAAATTTGTTCGCAACAAAGAGAGGTTCTTCAAACTCAGATAAATTTGTCTGAGTTTTCTGAGAGGTTAAGATAAGTTTCAGAAAACTCAGATAACTTCTGAGTTTGCTGTTATTTTATCTGCTTGGACAAATTTGTGTTAGTCCGACTCAGATACATTTGTTCGCAACTCAGAGAAGTTCTTCAAAACTCAGATAAATTTGTCTGAGTTTTGCAAGAGGTTAAGATAAGTTTTCAGAAAACTCAGATAAATTTGATATTTCTCTGAGTTTGCTGTTAATTTATCTGACCGTACAAATTTGCTTTGGTCTAGACTCAGATAAATTTGTTTGCAACTTAGAGAGGTTGTTCAAAACTCAGATAAATTTGCTGTTTTTCTGAGTTTGCTGTTATTTTATCTGAGTTTTTATATATGCTATCTAATTTTGGCATGAAGTTATCTGACTTTAAAATAAAGTTATCTCTGTATTTATATGAATTTATCTGTCTTTTTGTGTTTATCTGTGCTTTATAGCAACGTCAGAACAAGAAGAAGAAGAACTATACAAATGGTTAGAAGGGCAAATCAGTCATAAAAAAAGTATGACGTGTCATGCAAGGGACCACCGCCCGAATAAATCCCATGCGCAAGGGACCTTAGCCATTAAACAATTCTTGTCTGTACTGGAGACTTTATAGCCCAATAATCAGGGATGTATCGCTAATTTACCCTAAAATAAATATCCACAGTTCTAGGAGAATATTTAAGAGAGAGAATGGATAAGTGTATCAATGATGACACGTGTCACACTTTCATTAGCTAAAAGAGGGGCCTTTTTTTTGTGAAAAACGCCCGTGGAGTTTTGTAGCGTTACTCTATATATATGAAGCGAAGTGAAAATCAGTTCCAATTCGCTCCAATTGATTTTGACTCATCAATTTAATTTAGTTTGACCCTAACAAATGGGTCGGGTTGGGGTAAATTAGGTCTGGCCAGAGATAAAGCACACTTTTTGGACCCAACCCGACCCGTGTATTTTTAATGACATGATAAAAATTAATCATGGTATGTGCTGAGACTCAAACTTAGAACAATATGGATTTTAAAGGAGCAACCCTACCACTACGCCACAGATCATCTTTTTGTTATAATTATCAAGAAAAACTTAAAATTAGTTAATGAGGAAGGGACGCAGCCCCACTTTGGGATATTGACCGGGAGTTAGAATTTATCTACTAGATATTTATAAAAATAACTATATTTTTAGAATATCGACCCCTATAAATATTGTTGTTATTATTTTCATACTTATGCATTATACTTTAATCATAGATGATCAAACTTTTGAAATAACTATTTTATATGATTTCTATATAGTCTTTAATTTTCTATGACAACCATTTTACAATAAAACTAAACTCAAATGAATATATAATATATGGAACTGATCAACAAAAATAATAAATTTCATAATTAATAAGAAAATGACAATATTATTGAAAAAAGAAAAACTCCCGACAACAGCGTGGAGCTAAAGAGGAGGCGGAAAACTTTCCATATAACTGATGTGCTACCATGCACCCTTGCCGAGGGAAAAAGGGTGGAGTTTGGTTTTTTTTTTTTTTTTTTTTCTTTTTTGTGTGTGTAGCTTTAATTTTTATAAATCGTGATGTAAATGGAGTGGAACACTACGATATACCCCATCTATTAAAAATCACCATAATTAAGACAAACATCCTTGTTATTTATGGGATACCTCAAATTTTCACCTCATTCTGGGTTATTTCCACGGTCAAATTGATTCTCTGATAAAAAAACACAAAATACTAGAGTTTTTCATATAAAGTTTTTTCTGTGATTTGGACTCTCCATCATGCCTTTGTCTATTAAGAAACTCCCAATAGCATCCTATTTCTATCAAGGCAATAGAATTTGAGTGTTAATGGGTCATAGTGTCTAAGTTCCACTAATCTAAGGAAGTTCAAATATTTTTATTTGTTCTAATTATATGATTTTTTTTCCTTTTTTTTTTCTTTTAAGAATGTGACATGATGATTTATGGGTTGTTTGGTGTATTTAATCCTTAGTCTTTTTTATTTAATCCACTTTCGGTTCTGGGTTGTCTAGTTTCTTTTTTATCTATTTATTTTGATTGTACACTTTTTTTTTAAGAATACGGAACAAATGGTAAAAAGAATCTCCAATAATATTGGTCCATCTAGATAAAGAATTAAGCCCATTCTTATTTTCATCATTTTCTACTTTCTCCAGTATAATTCTATTTCTCTATGTCAACAAGAGAACTTTCATTTTTTCTATTCATTTACTTTTAAGTTAATTGTATTTTATTAGAGAAACTTCAATAATTTTTTTGTTTCTTTGTGTCTCTTTTAAGTACCGTCTCATGTCTTATTTGCATGCTTAGTTTAGATCAGTGTTCAACCCATTTTAAAATGTGAACATCTTGAGACAATTGATGCAATTATTAAACATTTCAATTTGAGAGGTAAATCTTTTTTAATTCATTTACTTTTGAGTTCATCATATTTTATTTGAGCAATTTTAATTATGTTATTTTAATATGATTTATACAAAAGAATCGTCATTTTAAAACTTCTATAGATTTGCTATATTTTTATGGTTCGTATTTGTATGGTTTTCATAAATTGTGAGTTTCTTTTCCCCCCCTTTTTTGTTTCAACTTTTGGGTACTAGGTTCTCCTTGGTTTTTTTCTTTCTTTTAAATCACTTTTTATAATGAGATTTTATGTAAATTCTCACTTGTCTGTTGTATTTTTTTTATTTTTTTAATGCTTATAGTGAGTTAATTATTTATTTTACTTCCATCGGGTTCTTTAAGTTCTCTTTGTGAAATCTTTTTATGAATTTTTCTTATTTCTTTTGTGGCTTTAGATTTCTATTTTTGAGTATTAGATTATCGTAAGTTGGTTTGGTTCTTTAAAATCTCTTTTATCATTGTATTGTCTATGAATCTTTATTTATATTTATTTTTATAGCCTTTTTAATAAAATTTATTTCATTTTATTTTGTATTTATTTTATTATAATTTCTCACTTGTGATGGGTTTTTAGTTTTGTTTTTATGATGGTTTTCATGAATTTGTGGGTTCTTTTGTCTTTGCCCATTTGTGCTCCATTTTTTAGGGTTTTTTTTTTTTTTTTTCTCATGAGTGTTTGATTCTTTTAAATTGTTTATGTTATTGAGTTGATTATGAATTTTCATTTGTATGTTTTATTTCTATGTGTCTTTCAAATTTCATTGGATTTTATTCATAGCTTGTATTGTTTGTTTGTTTTGATTTTGTTTTTTAGTTTTCTTGATCATTAATCTTCAATTTTCATTGGCTTGTGGTTTTTTTTTTTTTTAACTATATGGAATTAAGTATTGAATTCTTATGCACTTCTTTTTTTTTTTTCTTTTTTTTCCCTCTCTCTCAGACTAAGTCCTTTTGCATTTAATTTTAAAGAAACTAATCATAAAAAAATTTTTAATAATTTTTTATATTATGATTCTATTGCCCGTGCTAAACACGGGCAAGGGACTCAATTTCGAAATTGGAGTCCAATTTCGTAATTGATTGAGAAATTGGATCTTAATTTCAATTTTAAATTGCAAAATTGGAACTCCAATTAAGATTTACATCGAGAGTCCACTTTTGTTAACCTTCTTTAGGTGAATTTAAAATTTTAAAATATCAATTATGGCCTGGAGATTAAAGAGTTTGGATGATACAAGTATTATTGGGAGTTTTTTTTTTTTTTTTTTTTTTTTTTTTTTTAACAAGTTTTGGGTATGGATTGTTGATCGCCAGCCCTAAGTGCAAGGCCGCGATGTAGTAATAACTCGGTGAAGTCCGAGGTCAATCCAGATGGAGTTGTTTATCACAAAACCTGTCCTATTAAAAAAACTAATCTAGCCTATAAAAAAATCTATATAAAAAATTCTCTATGAAACTGAAATTGAAATTTTATTACAAATCCAAATTAGAAATTACAATCCCAAATAAAAATCATAATCTAAGAATCCTAATCTAAAGACTGCAAAAACGTAAAAGACATCAAACCAGTAATTGCATAAAAGCAAATAAATCATGCATTAAAATAAAAACCCATTAATAATATCTTTCAGGAAAAAGGATAAAAAGAACTCTAAATATTCTTATTATGGGAAATCACAACATTTTATTGGCAAAATTAATAAAAGATTGCAAAAACACTGCACCAAGTGTGTACTATCACTACCTACAAACACGCAATGCCGATCCAAGGCGGGACACCTTAACCTCACTAATTGCGTCTTTTATATTAAAATAAACCAATAAACTGGTAATTTCTCAACATTAATCAAAACTAAAAATAAATAAATCGTTCCTTACCCTAGATCGAACACATGAAGAAATTAGGACTTGCGCATAATCTCATCTTCAAGTCTTCAATCCCTCACCAATGGAGAAGTAGATGGCTAGTTGATGATGGAGCAACGGCAATAATGGCGGCGGCATAGAAATCCAAGTGGTGTGCCTTAGGGAAGACCTTGGATGAAGTAGTGATGGGAGTAGGGAGAGATGGAGAAAAATTAATGGAAAAGGAGGGGAATATGTTGCTGGTCATCCAAGAGGAGGGGGGAAGTATATTGATGTGCAACCCCTTTTTTGGTCTTTTTATAATTTTTTTTATAACTTGGGTTGCAAGATTTTGATTTGGGTAAGGATTAGTAGTGTGGGGTCCAAGTTGGATGAGGATTAGGAGGGCTTTTGGGAGTGTTTCAAGGGATTTTTCAGCTTCTTGGATTTCTTGGCACACCATCCTACTAAAGGTAGGATTTTTTATATCTCATGCTGCTTCCTTTCTTGGGCCCCACTTTGAAGAGAAACTTGCAAATCTAAATTTTCCAGATTTAATTCAAAATTTAAACCATATGAGGAGCTCCTCCTTTTATTTTGGACGTGTGATAACTTGGAGTAGGTGTTGGACGTGCATCTTCCTCGGCAGAATCTTTGGGTTACAAACTTTCACATCTTGAAGCCTAACTTTTAGGATATCTTAGTGCTAAAATCTTGCACTCTTTTGGAGTTAGTTTCTATCTTGGATTACTTTGGTTAACAAGAGTCTTGTAAATCTCCTTGCATGGTCCCCACCTTGACTTGAAAATTTCCGAAAATCTGAACTTTTGAATTATGGCAAACATGCAATAGAGGTGGGCCCCACTTTGGTGTGTGATTCTTGAATGGAAGGTCTTGGACACTTCAACACATGGCCCACAAATCTAGAACTTATCTTCAAGAGATTAAATCTGATTTTTTTGCACATGAGAGCGGACCCTGCCATGGCCGCTCCTACCTTGAAATTTATGCTAAACGTAGATGGGTCCCATGGTGCATTTGATTCATCAATTCTCTTTTGCGGGCCCCAATTTCTGAAATTCCCTACAAAAATAAAAGCAACTATCAAAGAATAATTTATTCACATAGGAAAAGAATTATGCAAGATGCGGGCCCAATTCACACTAAATAGATGCATAAAATGTCACCATTTTATCAAATCTTCAATTAAATCAATGGTGTAAAGAAAGTACATCATTTTATTTGTGAATAAAAAGTTATGAGAAATTTATGACTTCCAATGCCAAAAATAGAAAAATTCATGATTTTATGTGAAAAATGCAATTTTTGGATGAATTTTGACTCGAATTCAAACTTTGATGCCCATAAACATAAACTCATGATTTTTTTACTAAAATGATCTATAATTTGATGATTAAGTCCTTAATTAATTCTAAATTGATGACAAAATTATATATTTTTAAGGACTTATCATTTGCTTTCTTCAAATTCGAAACTATCCCTTCATCTACAGTGAGATCTACCTAATCCGGCCCCACACCTTGTCAGAGATATGACGTAGACCGCTACATCGTGCCTTCTTATATATTTTAATTTTAATTGTAATTTTTACCATCTCAATATAATCTAAACTAAATATGATTTAAAAATTATTATCTTTTTAATATTATAAATTACATTTCCCATGCTAAGCGCAGGCATGTTTTGCTAGTGATATTTGACTTGGATGAAAAAAAATGCAGTGAAGCTACCTCTTATTTTCACTCCCCTCTTAGATATCTTTTTTACCATAATGTTCTGTTATACCCAAAGTGGTGAGAAACCCTTAAATCCACCAAAGCGTATTTTCTTTCCGAATCCTTTCCATTCATCAACCCAAACACTACAACACTATTCCCCTTTCACTGAAGCCCTAAACCCACCAAAAACACAAACGAAAAATTTCTGAACCATAAAGCTCCATCTCTTTGAGAGGGAAAAAAAAGGAGAAAGAGATAGATCAAGAAGAAGAAGAAGCATATCAGAAGAGAACATCTAAAGGGCCTGAAACATACTTGCACCTACAATTGTCAAAGTCTATGGAGAGTCTCTATTTTCGCTGCCCTATCCCCATTTCCTCTTTTCGTGTTTGGGAGTTTCACAGTATGCAACAATCGAAAGGATTTTGTAGCTTGGGACTTTCGATGGAAATAAAACAGGGTTTGAGGTATTTTTGTCTTAAAAAAGATCACCACCTCTATATATTTTTTAAGGGCCAATGTCTTTAAACCCCAATGGTAGCTCAGTTGGTCTAAGACCACGGTTTGTATCCGGAGATTGTAGGTTCGAAACTGTACTACCACATTGGGGTTAAGGGGAGTTTATTTGGCTTCCCTTTGGGTCCGGAGGGATTAGTCCAGCCCAAAAGGATGGAAACCCTCCGATAGCCAAAAAAAAAAAGGGTGAATGCCTCTAATTTCCAAACGCACCAATTTGGAGCATTTAGACATTTAGAGGGAATAGAGGGAAAAATCCCGTGCCCAAACACCTCTAATTTTTTAATCCTCTAGCCGTTTTAGACATTTAGAGGAATAGAGGCTTGAAATAGAGAAGCCAAACATAGGCTAAGTTACGCTTTATTTTGATGCTAATGGGTTCTTCATTGTTTTTGAATTGTATATTCATGTTTTAACTTGGTTTTTTATTGAGTATGTGAATTGTGATATATTTTCTATTCATGCCTTAGGTTTGTTCTTTATTGGGTATGTGATCATACCATTACTAATGCAAATTGTAAATTTTTATTTATTTCTAAAATTGTAAATTTTTCGGAAGGGATAGGGGAAGATGAAGAGGAAGAGTGGGGCATTTTATTTATTCATTGTTCTTTAAACCAAGAAAAAAAAAAAAAAAAGAACGGCTGGACCCAATCGGTTGATATTAGTAGGAGATTAGCAATTGGTATGAGGTTAACTAAAACTAGCTTGACCACCGGTCCTTAAAGCACGGATATTTGTCATAGTAGCGTTGATTAAGTTCAAAACCTTAAAGATGTAATTAGTTTTACGAATTAAACATTATTTAAATTTTATTGGTGTCAATGTTTAAACATTAAAAAATAAAAGGTAATAAAAAATATAAAATTTTATGAGAAGTAAGAAATTAATATAAATTTTAACTACATATCAAGTAATTTGGTTTTTCTTTTATTTATGATCAAGTATTTTAAGCATGATCAATCTTACGGGTCTAATTTCAATTGGAGTGACATAATGAGATTTATTAAATATAAGCCTAAAAAAAACCCCATGTACAAATTGAGAAAAAACAAAATATAAAATGAGATTATTTTGGATGAAGGAAAATTTATATAAATGTAGAGAGTATATTATCATAATTTTGAATTGTTAAGTGAAATGGACATGACATGACATTCTCTCTTATCCAGAAAGAAGAATCTCTCTTATAGGTGTATTTTGATCAACGAGATTATAAATTAAATGAGGCAATTATGTTAATAATATTTAAAAATAAAAAAATGACTACAATCACCCTTAAATGATTTAACAAATAAAAAAATCTAGGATTAAAGAAATTTGAAATTTAGAAGTCAAGTTTGAAATTGGAAGGGTTAGGGCTGAAGTTGGTTCGGTAACAACTTTAATATATAATGTAATAATGGTTGAGAAGAAAATGGTCACAACATTCACATTTGTAAATAAATTATAAAAAATTTATTCATTTGAAGGTAAAAAATATAGTGGTCAATCCAACTGTAATAAATGCATTAAACAAAATATCAAGTTTTAAACTCAATTGAATCAGATGCAATGGATTGGCCCAGGATGAATCTCCATATCTAATAAAGAACTACCAAGGTCATTACAAACTTATAAATATAAAAAAAATTAGGTTGATGGAAACTTGTTAGGCCTAGGTCAAGTGTGAGTTACATTCTAATGAAACAAAAGTAAGATAGTTTTATAAACTCTTTTAATTTATGATCATTAATAAGAGCTTTGTTATGAGGCAGTTAGTAAAATAGCTATAATCCTTTAATTGGAGAAAGTTTTAGAAAAAATTGATAGGAGGAGCAATTTTAACCAAACTTACCAACCTAACTTGAACTCCCCCCCCTTTTAATATAAATAATCATATGCCTTGCATTCACTGAATTAAGTCCCTCACCATTAGCACTATAGTAAGGGATAGATCCTTAGTTGTTTTTATGGAAGAGATGTGCCTAACCACTGAGCTACTAGTGAATTGGAAACTTGAATCCACTTGGTAATTCAAAATTAAAGTTCAGTTTTTTCATATGTTTGAACTAACATTTCTCTAACCCAATTAATCAATGGATTGGATTAAAGTTAATCTATGACATATGACCTCCTGACCCAACTTTACCTTGACCTTCCAACAATTTAACTTGAATATTGCAACCTATTAATTAAATGTTGAGTTAACCTTTATAACTTTAAAAAATATTTGAATTGACATCTTTATCATAATTAATGAATGAGTAAACTTTAGATTGAGCAGACATACTACTGTGCACTATTCAATACATTCAATTCCGTCTCCTTATCTTTTAATTATCACTTGTTTCTTTGTCTATCATTTTTTTGGTGTGATGATTTAGAAGGGTGATATTTGTAATTAAGTTTCTTTTATAGCAATTTGATAAATGACACTTGCCAATCATTAACTCCTATCTTTAGACTATCATTTTTTTCATGGTACTTTTTTTTTTTTTATAACGGAGGGTGTCCTAGCCCTTAGGCCAAAATAATCCATACGGGCATAGGGAGAGCCAGGTAAATCCCTTGTGGCCCAAGTGTGATAGTGCAGTTTCGAACCCCGGGTGCAAACATTCTTTTTTTACTATCATTAGACTATCATTTATTTCATGCTACCTTTAATCATCTTTTTTGTGTGGAAGTTTAAATTAGTGACATTTGGAGTCAACTTTTTTAGTATCAATTGAATTGATAACACTTATCAAACATCTATGACACTTTTAGCTAATAAATAGGGTATGTTCTTCTGTTTAATTCTAAAACTCCTATTCATTTTCATGTATTAGTCTCGCACCCTTACCTAATTTTAATTCATTTTTTTAAAGTTAGTATATTGTATTATCCAAATCAAGTTAAGCCAACTCTAGGGGTGCTCGAGTCCATGTCAAAGACTATATGAATTCATCAACAATTTTCGTTTAGGTTTCACTGCTACTTATTACTTTTTATGTATGTATTATATTATGCATATATTGACAAAATAGAATACCGTATAAAATTATATAATTGAAAATAACCTACAATCATATAACCTAGAACCAAGTTAAAGTATATCAGTTGCCTTTAAACAAAAGGGATTTGGACTTCTTTATTTCCCAAATAGATTGACTAAAAGTTGAATAAGGATACAAATGTGGTTTGAATCCGATTTATTGATAGGACATATTTCCGAAAATCAATGGAGCATGTTGAAATGATTATTTTCTATATGAAAAACTACTTGATTATATTTTATTTATTTTCATATCCATTCTTTTTATTTATGCTGATATTATTTTGAGATTTTTAATCTTATACTTTTGAACATCTTCCATAAATATGATAAGTTCAATTTTTAAATAAATTATAAAATTAATTATAAAATCATTTTTATATTGCAGTCATAAAATCTTTATCGGAAATGGGTGGCATAGGAAAAAGGTAAGATTTTTTTTTTTGTGAAATTACATCATAGCTTAAAGTAATCTCATTTTTTTATTTTTTACTATTTATTTAATAAATAAAAAAATCATCACAAAAAGGAGAAAAAATAGAAAACCGTGAGAGAAAAATAAAAAAGAAAAACCAATTCTTCAAAATCTATTATAAAGAAAAAGGATATAGAAATTGTTTTACATGATGGAGCCAACTTTAAAACTTCCAAAATGGACCCATCTTTAGGAAGTTGGGTGGAGGGCCATGTTTAGAAATTACAACATGTGGGCCTACCTTTAGGAATTAGAATATGAGGTCCACTTAAAAAAAGTTTATTGTACATGGAGCCCAAATGTATAAATCACTTCACTATCTAGGATACACTTTTAAAATCACAAACTTTTTAAATTTTTTTAATCATAATAGATATATTAAGAATTTTAATTCAACTAAAGAAGACTCATTTTGACTTGGCTGGGTAGGGTTATTGAGCAAGTTGGAATTCTTGTATCATCCGAATTAAACATGGAGAGAGCTATTAGAGAGAGTCATGCATAGTGGGTGAGAGGTTTGGGTTTTGAAGTGGGTTGAATGAGAGAAATTGAGGAGAGAAGTAGGCATCTCCTTAAGGGGGCATTTCTTTCGGAGGAGAGGGAAGATGAAGAGAAAAAGGGAAGTTGAGAAAGAGGCATTGATGGGTTCATTTATAGATCTACTTTCATTTTACTTGTAAATGAAGAAGGAGGTCAAGAACTAGAAGCAAGTTCCTTTTCGGATTAGGACCATGTATTTTTTTGTTTTGAGCATTGTAATCCACCCCAAAATAAAAAGGGAATTTTTTTGTAATATTATTTTAATGATAGTCTGCTCGCCTCCCACTCTCCCTCTTAGTGTCTCTCCCAGTGAACTTCCACGCATCTAATCCGGACTCCCAGTGAACTTCCACTCATCAGATCAGCATTCAAATCATCAATAGGTGGGCTCCCAGTGAACTTCCACGCATCAGATCCGAACTCAACATTGACATTTTGATTAAAAAAATGTGAAATCAGATTTTTTTAAACGATCAATTTGGACCAACTTTTATTGAGATAAAATCTGAGTTACCCAAATAATGGTGGGGCATTTATTTAAAACGGTTTGGGCTTTCAGTGGGTGAACGTCTATTCCTATACTCAACTCCAACACAGAATTTCATAGTAAAATCCTTGTCGGGTCCATTCTCATGGTATGGAAGCTCGGAAACCATTGTATATCGATCACCGCTATCACACAGGGATGTGTCATAAATTCTTGGAACTATATCGTGGGGCTCAAACGGAGATAATTTGGACCGTTGAAAGATTATTTTCAGGGAACTGTTATATGTACATCCTTCCTTGCTCGTTGCACAGCTGACCATGGGACCCCTCATGGACCCCTATGGGACATTCCCAAAATGCCCATTTTCCCTTCTTTTCCCTACTCTGCGCATGATCCCCCGCTCCCACCTCCGCTCCCGCCCCCCCTCTCCTTCTTGATCCCCTTCTCTCTCCCTCGCCCTCCTTCTCTCCCTCTCCCGCCTAACTCCGCCCGGCACCCACCACCGTTCGCGTCGTCTCCCTCTCTCCTTTTCCTGTCTCTCCCTCTCCCTGATGGAGTTGGGCGGGAGAGAGAGAGGGAGAGGGAGGGAGACGGGAGACTGGAGAAGGAGAAGGAGAGGGCGTGCGCAAAGTAGGGAGAAGGAAGAAAAAGGGGTATTTTGGGAATGTCTCACAAGGGTCCATGAGGGGTCACATGGTCGGCTGTGCAACGAGCATGGATGGATGTGCATATAGCAGCTCCCATCCCTCTGGCGATTGATATCTACACAAATTTCTGTTCAAAATGAATGGGGGTACCATCGTCCAATTAATCTCATGACGGAAATTGTGATTAACTCCATTTAAGCACAAGTTGCATTTTCCGTCGTCTGCCCAATTGGATGGTAGGACCCATTCTTTTTGAACAAGGTATATTACTGGAGGGGATCACATTTATTTTGAATGGTCCTAATTATCTGAGTGCATCCCACGATGGAATTCCACCCTGTTCAACCGTTCCATGTAATAATAATATCACAAAAACCACGTGGGCAGCGAGCTGGATCACTTGAGATGATGGGTCATGCTAAAATAAACAGACGCCAATCCAACAATCATAAAATACTAGAGTTTATGGGTCAGTTGACTGCGGACTGTTTGTCAACTTTTCTTCGCGGCTCCTATCCTTTTCCAATCAATTTCTACAATTAGGTGGCCCAACACCCTTTCACATTGGGATAAACCAAAACTTTGACATGATCAGCAGCCATCCTTCCATGTAGGCATGTCAAACGGGCGGGCCAGGCTCGCACGGCCCATCTCATCTGGCCGTGCCCGCTGTCTGGCCCTCTCCAGGCACAGCCATGTCAAGCGTGCTCGGCGTGCCTCTTTAATTTTTTACGCCCAAGTTCATTTTAGAGCAGGTAAGTCCGCAGTTTTAAAACTCGGGCACCAACTTGACTCAAAAGGGTGAGCTAACCACATGTCACAGTCCTAAAACTTGACTCGCCGGAGAGACTCAGATGGGCTTCTTCAACTCTATTTACTCAGTGAGTCTTCACTGTCATTGGTAGATTCGTTAGAGTTGTTGCCCTTTGAGTTGAGTTGACCAAACCGACTCAACTCGATTCGTTGATAGCAACAAGAAATATGCAGTCAGTAACTTGTACAAGTGGGGCCTAGGGCTGTGAACAGACCAAGCTAGCTCGACTTGAGTTAGTTGGGCTTGAACATGAGCTAGCATGACTCGTCTATCTTGTGAGCTAAGATTGGATTGACTTAGGTAGTCTATGTGGGCCCATGTGGCCCCAGTCAATTGGCCTCCTTCAGTGCCAAAAACAATTTACGTAGTCTCTGTGGGCCCATGGCACGTGGTCCCATTGGGTGGAGCTTTTACATGAATGATTTGAGAAATTCAGATATTTTTTTAAGGTAACATGGTTCCGTTGCCGGGCAGTTTTGGTTGTTACAACCCAGTTTTAGGACTCACTGGTCCCGTGTCTGTAAATGAACTGGTCCTAATTTGGCACTGATATGAAAATCACATCCACTTTGGAATTAATTATAAGTCACAAAAGAAAAGAACAATGCTCTTAACCAGCTAAAATTCTGAAGTCTTATAAAAATGGTTAGTATGATCTGAATAGAGCGAAGTTAGGCAAACCCCAATTCATTCCATATACACTTCTCATCCACTATCCAGTCTAGAGTTCCACTTATATGACTGTTTTATGGCTCTTTGGGGGTAAAATGGATAATTTACATAGAACTAGCCGTTTTAGGCCGTTGGGCGGGCCAACCGTTATGACAGGTCAACCCATGGCGTGCCATCCTGAAACGGGTCGACCGTGCCAGATCCCTCGGCCCAGCACGGCCCATGCTTGGTTGGCCGCAGACTGGCGGCAGGCCAGCCCGCCCCATTTGACACCCCTACTTCCATGAAACGATGTAGAAGCAAAGACCCATTGGACAGGTCCACATTCCATGTACTTGGGAGTCTCCTCCAATCAAAGAGGGATATTGCTGTCGTCCCCATCCAAACAGTATCTCAAGAATATTCCTGTACTAGCTACTAAAATTCCAATTGATGTGAACAAGAAAAGGTAAAAAGAAACAAAAGGTTGAGTTCTCAAATTTTCTATTGACTATCTTCCTCTTCTCATTTGAGGCATGAACTGTTCAAAGCTGTCATGATAGATGGCGCACTGATGCCTTTTAGCTTTAAATAATGTAGACTATGCAGGATGGAACGCGCTCCGAATGCCGTGGGTGCTACCGGGGTCGGCGGACGTGGGAGTCTGTCGGGTCCGGCCCTTTCGAGCCCGGGGGGCATGAAGCGTGCATCAACATTTCTTTTGTGTGGGTGTGCCAGATTTTCTATTTTACTTGGAATTGCAAGTGGTAATCCGGAGATCAACCTTCGCAAGTAAAAAGGAAATCAACTTCTTTCAAGTTTTCCATTGCACAAATATTTAAGAAAAGAGACATTTTTTGGTTTGCCGTGAAAGGCGATTTTGTTTGGCATTTATAGCCGATTTTGGCGTTTATAGCCGATTTACAATTCTCATCAATAATGAAAGACAAGAGTTGTGATTTTTGTCTCTTTTAGAAAAATACAAAGTACAATGAAAAGCAAGAAAAGGAGGATCTAACTTCTCAGGAGATTGTGGGGGACTCGTTCAGATTGACGGTCGCAAGCCATGTATGGGCTTCGCCATCATCCATGCAGATGAGAACAGAGGATGCTCTTGATTCGCTTGGCTTGGCTATAACCTCAGATTTTTAGAGGACAAAGACCAAGAGGAGGTCCTATGTCCGATAAAAAGCTAAGTAGACATGCTGAAAAGCCACGTCTAAGCCATTGGAGGCAGCGGGAGAAGGCAAGGACCTTGGGGGGGTACCCCCCAAGGGACTTTTGTCACCTTGTAGTGGTGGCCGGTGCAGAACTTCAGCAGAGTTTTTCTCTCTTTTTCTTTCTCTCAGATTTCTGGATCTGTGGTGCTTTGGAAGTGATCTCCGATTGATCGATCCGGATTTCAATGGAATGCTCTCCTATTTATAGGCTTTTGGTAGCCATTTAGGAGAGTTTATGGGCTTTAATGGCTTTAATGGGAGGAGTTACAAGATTTATTTCTTGATTTTGTAACTCCTTTTTCCTTGAATCTGATTGGCCGATGGAGATTAAGGGCTTTTAATCACCTTAATTACCATAATGGGAGGAGTTTCATGGGTTAAATGCCATGAATCAATTGACTTGTAACTCCCAAATGCTTGCTTCTGATTGGGCCGTCCAAAGAAATGAATTAATGACTGCAATAAAGCTAGTCAATTAACCACATTAATTGGTCGCCGAGCAGTCGAAGAGTCGCGGGCCGTGCCGTGTCTTCTGGAATTCTTCTGGCGATGATCATCGATGGATCTTCATGCTAATCGACATCAGATGAACATGTAACTTCAGACAATGATAGCTAAGAGCGGGCCGGTGACATCTGTCCTGTCGATTTTTTGATCGATTGGGCGGAAAGTACACTTTTTTGGTCGACCGGTTGGCGATCAATGTTGATTTTGATACTTTTGGAGGTTAACCCGTGATTTTGACGGATGTCGGAGGACATGAGTCAATTTCAAGCACTAAAAATCACATTTTCAGGAAACCACAGGGGCCAAAGTGCGCGAAACGCGAAAAAGGCCGGAAAAACGGGTCACCGGCGAAAAATCCGGTGACCTGGACTTCCATGGTCGCCGGCGACCCTGGGCCATGGTCGCGGGCTGCGACCCTGGGGGTTTTTCCCCTGTTTTTGGTCCGTTTTGTGGTCTTTTTCGTCGCCGTTTTCTTCTGTATTTTTCCTGACATTTCTTCTCATTTATTGGCTTGATTCCCCTATAGAAAACCTGATGAGAATCCTTGCATTTTTAGAGTGCAAAGTTTCCAATTTTCCGGGAAAGCCGAAGACTTTGTCGCGTAGAGCTGCTGATTTTCTGCAAGAAGCTGAAACTTGGTCAAACGATGTCGGAATGACCTGAAATTTGAGGTGAAGCCTCCTGAGCAATAAATAAGACCAACCATAGGCTTTTGTTTGAGTTTTGAAGCCGTTTGGGGTCCCATCGATGCTTCACTTAATTTTGCTGCGGGGAAAATGCCGAGCTTTGATATGTGGCCAAACGATGTCCGATTGACTTGAAATTTGACGGGGAGCCTATTGGAGTCATTTTGAGACGTTCCATGGGCTCCGTTTTGGATGTCATGGTCCCGGGTTGCTCCGCCGCCGGTAGGCTTGATTTTCTCTCGGAGCATCGAAACCTGGTCAAACGTTGTCGGAATGACCTGAAATTTGACGTGCAGCCTTTTGGAAGCATGTTGAAGCCACTCATGCACTTGGTTTGATGAGCGAAGGCTTCGGTGGTTCCCGCCGCCGGGAGGCTTGATTTTGCTGTTCGAGCATTTATGGAGGGTCAAACGTTGTCGGTTTGACTTGAAATTTGGCATGGAGCCCTTTTGAGACATGCTGGAGTCATCCGTAGGCTCTGATCGAAGTTTTGACGTCTTCGATGATGTCGCCGTCGGGAGCGCCAATTTAGCTGTCGGAGAAGCGAAGTTAGGCCAAATGATTCTGAAATGGCCCGAAACTTCATGTGTACTCTTCTCTTGGCTATCTTGAAGGATCTTGCAGTTTTTGTTTGATTCTGACAGGATTTGATTTTTTGGAGAAATTGCATTGTCTATTTATGGCAGATTACGACTTCATGCAGCTTTCTTGATGTTGAAGAGGCAAAGTGACATTTTTGGTGTCAACAAATGCCCCCTCGAGGTACAGCGACGAGTTGCTTGACTTTTGTAGTCGATGTGCCTCGAAGAGATTTTTGAAGGAGAGCTTGTGTCTTGACCAAGAGTCTTTGAGCAATCTTTCCTTTGGTAGAGTAGCCTTTGAGGGTTACAGGGGAATTTTATGGTAAATGAAAGAATCAAGTACCATCTCGAGGCAAAGTTTTGAAGATGACATCAGGGATGTGGATTTGGGCTTTTGTTTTTGACCTTGTGACCTAACAAGCTGTATGTGGCAGGTTAGGGGGGTCGGGTTTTGGTTTTGACCTTGTGACCCAACAAGCTGTATGTGGCAAGTTGGGGGATCATGATTTGGTTTTTGGTTTTGGTCTTGTGACCTAACAAGCTGTATGTGGCAAGTTAGGGGACCAGGATTTGGTTTTTGGTCACTCTTTGGGACTGTGTGGGTCCATTGGAGTGGTTTGGATTTTTTGTGGAATGTCAATTTCAAGATTTTGGCTCAATTTGGTTTATGAGGCTGGATGGTTTGATTTTTGGAAGCTCATGGGGCTTGGAATTTTTTTTGTATGGTTCAATCAACTCAAAAGAGGCATGGAACCATTTTTGTATGCTCTTGGTAAGAGGGATTTTTTTTCTGACTAAAAGCCCATTTTTTTTTTTTTAGTGCCTAGGTGGTCAAACCTGGCTCATATGGGCTAGCCCATGGGACCTTAAGCTTTTTAGGATGGCTTAGATCTCATGTGGGGCCATTTTTGTAAAGAATATCTAAAGATATCTCATTTGGATAGAGAATATCTAAAAATATCTTTATGGGAGAGAATATCTCATATTCCCTTAATTTGGGAGAGAATATCTCAAGGTATCTTTCTTTTTGGGAAAGAATCTCCAATTTCCTATTTTGTTGGAGAGAATCTCTCATTGATTGATTTTGGGAGAAAATCTCTCAAAGACATCTTTCTTTTTGGGAAAGAATCTTTCTAATTCCTTCTCTTTTGGTAAGGTTACTAATTAGTAACACCTACCTTTCTTCTTTGTTTCCTTCTTTGATTTGCTCTCTCCTATAAAAGCAAAGGAAGGTAGGATCTCTTGCTCTTATTGCTTTCTTTTGCAACAATCTCAAGAGAGCTCCAAGACCAAGAGTTCTTCTTCTTCAAGGATCTTCAAGCTTTTTCCTTCTTCTTCTCCATCAATGGCTTCAAGTAAGTTTTCTCTCTTTTTCTTTCAAGAAAACTCCATGTAGAGAATAGGATGGAAAAAAAAGTGTCTCTTCTCTTTTTTTTCTTTTTTCTTTTCTTTCTATTCTTCTTCTCTTTTTTTTTCTTTTCCACGTGATTTCTCTTTTTTTTTCACGTCTCTTTTCTCTTTTTTTTTTTTTTTTTTTTTTGTGGGCCGTACGGACAGATCCGTACGGCCACGTGGCCTGTGGGCCACGGCCTGATGGGCCTGATATGTTTTTTTTTTTTTTTTTTTTTTTGCTGTTTTCTTTCTTCTTTTTTTTTTTGTTTGAGAAAGTTTCTTCTTTTTTTTTGTTCTTTTCTTTCTCCCTTTTTTTTTGAGAAAGTTTCTTTTTTTTTTTTCTTTTCTTTCTCCTTTTTTTTTTTTTGTTGAGAAAGTTTCTTTTTTTTTGTGCTCATCATGATAATGCGTTTTTTATGCAAATCTAGATGTTCATGCATGTACTTTTTGTAGATTGAGCATGATAGCATACCTGAAAATCTTTGCAAATTTGAGAATTTGGAGCTCGCAGCGATGTTGAGCCCTTCTTGATTTTGCGGAGATTTTGAGGTTTCGAAAGTTTGGAGTTTCGAAGCTCGCAGCGATGTTGAGCCCATCTTCAAAACTTTCTATTTCTTTTGGGGTATTTCCCTTTTCTTCGGAATTGCCCCGGAACCATGTCAAAATTTCGCCAGATTTGCTTTTAGCGAAATTCTGGCATTTTGATGATGATCTTTTTCTTTTCCAACCTTTGCAGGTGGTTCCTCCAGAACGAACAAGGGTAAAGAGCTTGCTACAAGCGTACCTCGTCGATCCGCCAGATCTTCTAATGTGGCCGTTCAGCAGGCCTGGGAGAAGGTCCAGTTTGTTGAGAAGAACTTGGAAGAGTGCAATTCCCTCAATCGCGATGAGATGAGACAGCAATTGATCGCTCTCAAGAATGAGGAATTCTATAAGATCATGGTAAGCAACCGTCCTTGGGTTATGGACGATCTGAGGGTTTTACCCAAGCCTACCTTCTTCTTTGGAGATGCAGTCCCTGACGACTTGACATACCAAAGGAGATGTTTTCAGTTCTCTTACACAGCAGATGGTGAGGAGAGAACTATTTCTACCCGGTCGTCTTTTGATCGGATCATCTCGATCCTGAGCCTTTCTTCCACGTGCCCTAAGAGGGAAGATCCTCCGAGCTGGGTGAAGAGGACCAGTGTGATCAAGACCGGGGTTTTTGTTGGCGGTCCCTCCGGATATGCGGAGAAGTCGCCTGCCCAAATGGACATGTTGATGCCAGCCAGCGGCTACCAGGGCTCTGATTATCCGTCGGTCGATTTGGGACCGGTGGGCCTTGGCGTTTTCAGCGGTGACGGCAGCAATTGGGTGAAGCCTTTTCGACTTCGTGGCCGTTTTAATGCTGACTCCGATTGGAAGTCATGGACTAATCGCGTCCTGCTGATTGGTGGCACCATTTTGAAGGAAGCCGGGATTTTTGACGCGGTCTGTGCTTTTAGGGAGACCGTGGCTTTTTCCGACGAGGCCTTCATGGCCATGTTGGAATCATTTCTCCCACAAACCAATACCTTCGTTGTAACGAATGGTGAGATTGGTTTTTCCTTGAAGGAGTTGAGCGCCATCACCGGATTGCCCATCCTTGGCAAACTCTACGAGGAGTTCATGCCGATTGACAGCGTCCTTGAGGAGCAGTCAGAGGAGTTCAGGCTCCTATACTTTCAGCTCGTCTCCTTCTATGATTTTTTGAAGGAGGGTTCGAAAGTCAGGTCCAGCAGTTGGAAGAGTTATGGCTCTTCATTCTTCAACTTCTTTGACAGCAAAAAGTCTTCTGATAGCATGACCCGGGAAGACAGGAAGAAGACTTCGGCCATGCAGGAAGAGTTGAAGGGTTTCTTCGCGAGCACAGATGCCATTTGTTCTGACATTGCACTGCGGAGAGATCTTGCTTTTTACCTCACTTATTGGCTAGGTGAGGCTGTGTTTGCTGGTGGAGATGGGACGCACATCAGGCCGCATTGTATTTTTCCGGCTTGTCAGATGGCGTTTGGAGAGCGGCTTGCTTTGGTGCCTGCTCTTTACTCCTACTTGTGTACCGAACTGCAGGCTGCTGCTTTTTTGGTTCGGCTTGAGCTCCCTATGAATAGGGTATTTTCAGCACATATCTTTTATTCGTGGTTTGTATACAACTGTCCTGGCTTCCACCAGCTGGGTGCTGCACAAGATGATGATCCTCTAATGATTCGATTGGCTAAGGGAAAAGCCGTATCCGAATCACTTTTGTTTGCCCGCATGAGGATCCGACGGTTCAGGGACGTCGAGATGGGGCAGTCTTCAGTGAAGCTTTCTCCGGAGTTGCGGAAGAAGGCTTTTGATTTTGGTGCCTCCCGAGACTCTACCAGAGCAGGGTCGGGAAGGCATTACCCTTTGACCTTGCAGAGAAGGAGTGGCTTTTCAGCATACGAGTCGGCACGATGGTGTACCGCAGACATCTTTTCGTTAACATCCAGCCGTATGTACCTTCTCGCTTTGCGCTTCAGTTGGGCTTCTCTCAAGGCGTTGTTGGAGCGCCTTCGAGTATGGTGAAGCGTTTTAGGGGTTTGCAGGATGGCAGAAATGCATGGGCTTTTTATAGTGCTGAAGACACTACTGCCACGATCTCTTATCCTGAGCTGTCGACTTTCCGAACTGCCGGCTTCACGAAGTGGTTCGCGGAGAGCTTTTTGGCATATCGGGGGCTTTCCAAGAAGGAGCTTGATGTAAAGCTGTCTTCGGGGAAAGGTACTGGAAAGTC
This sequence comes from Umbellularia californica, assembly GCA_028538565.1. Lineage (NCBI taxonomy): Eukaryota > Viridiplantae > Streptophyta > Magnoliopsida > Laurales > Lauraceae > Umbellularia > Umbellularia californica. The sequence goes on along the minus strand of JAPQWN010000003.1, from coordinate 36,815,654 downwards.
GGATGGCGTCCGGCGAGAGGAAGTTTGGGCCTTCCTTTCTGGAGAGAAGCACAAGATAGACTTTCTCGGTGACCAGGGCGTCATTGGTTCTGAAGCTGTTCGGGAAGTACCTGATGAGGCTTTGGAGCAGCTAGAACAGGAGGAAGCTGAGCTCGACGCTTGGATGCAAGCGGCACAGAGGCGAGCTTCCGCGGAGTCTACTGGCGAGAGCAGACCATCCAGTGAGGAGCCAAGTGAGAAACCTGACTCTAATAGTGGGGCGGGTTCTTCTAGGAAGCGAACCCGTAGAGGTAAAAAGAGGAGGAGTCATCATCACAGCGAGGGGCCACATGAGGACTCTCCTGACATGGAAATCCCTCTTACCATCAACGAGGAGGTGCCAGAGGCTGTCGACGAGCCTCCAGAGAAGAGGAGTCGTGGGGAAGAGACCATTGGTGAAGGTATGATTCTTCCTTTTTCTTTTTCTACTTCTTTCATGGGGCTTTCCATGTTCTGATTTGTTTTCTCACCCTGCTGCTGCTTTTTTTTTTTTTTTTTTAGCAGAGGATGAAGACTTGCCGATGCCTGAGGTTCCGACCGATGAGGCGGTGATGGAGCCGGTTATGGCATCTGAAGAAGAACCGAGGGACTCTGGAATGATTCCAGAATCTCTAATTGGTATAACTTCTTTCGCTTTCTCTTTTTTTTTGCCTGCAACTTGATTTGCTAACATTTCTCTTGTCAGCTGACTTGCCACAGGATTCCGATGACTTTGAACCATCAATGGACGCAAATGTTGATGATGCTTCCGATAAGTTCGTGGAGGAAGAGCGTGTTCCGCCAGTCGTCGAAGAAGGTACTTTGTAGTGATGACCCTGATGATTTTTTTTTTAACAGGATCATATTCATACCTTTTTGTGTTTCATTTGCAGGTTTTGAAGTGACAGAAGAGAGTCCATCGCTTCCTTCAGAACCAGAGCAAGGGATGCCAGAGGTCGATCCGGAGGTAGAGACTCCTACAACCAGTTCTGACGCGATAGAGAAGATACCTCGTGCTGAGATTCCTTCTCCAGTGGCTCCAAGTGGAAAGAGTTCTTTTGTTACTCTTCCAATGGGACATGACATGAGCAGCCGATCAGCGGAGAAGGGTGAATCTTCATCCAGTTCGTCTCTTCAATTTGCGAAGAAGGTGCTGGCTCGGGTTTTGAGTTCTTGGGTCAAGACTCTCCTTTCTGGACACTTGGAGGTAGGATTTGGCATGATCCCACATGTACAGGAGATTCTCACTGATACCGAAGAGGTTGGTCTGGATGTCACAGGTGCCAGGGCGATCGTTGATAGGATCATTGCACTGGGTGACAAGTGGTTTGAGACCATGGATTTCCCTGACGACCAATTCTTTAAGGAGATGTTCTTGGACCCTGCTGATAAGGCTAAGTCCGACTTGAATGAGGCTACACAGAGCAGGAAGCAGGTAGTCCGAGAGAAGAATAAGGAAGAGCTAGTCATCCTTGGATTAAAGCGCGACCTTGACATCCTTGATGGAGAGGTTGAAATGGCCAGGAAGCATTTCGAGCATTTGAAGGCACAAGTTGATGCTAAGTGGACTGCTATAACAGAGGCTCGTGACAGGGAGAGTACTCTGATTCGCAAGGTTGCAGATGCCGGTCAAGTTCTCGAGAGGAGGACTCTAGAAAACGAAAAATGGCAAACTGCTGGGGAAGAGCTTCCCGGTGTTAAAGAAGGGTTACGGCATTCGCCAGCATCTCATGGCAAGTTCCTGAAGAAGCGTGCCTTGGAAACTCTGACGGCTGATGCCAAAAGTTTGCTTGAGGAGCTGAAGCTTTGGCTGGAGACCATTTTTGGCTGAGCTCCTGATTTTTTGTAGCAGAAACTATTCTTCTTATTTATTTATTTTTGTACCACATGTATTTTTTGGTACTTCTTTTTTTATAGTGCTTGTGAACACTTTCTTTTTTTTTTTTGGTACCACATGTATTTTTTTGGTACTTTTCTTTTTTTGTAGTGCTTGTGAACACTTTTTTTTTTTTTTTGGTACCACATGTATTTTTTTGGTAGTCTTTTTTTTTTTTCCCTACGCTTACTCAAATCTTTTTGTGATGAAAGCAATTGCTAAATGGGGTGTTTGTTTGAAATTTGATCAAAAGGTTGTCTTTTTGTGAAAATCTTTTGTCAAATAATTGTTTTGGCATGGGAACCTGATTTTGGTTGTGGCGTGAAAGCTGATTTTGAGATGGCATTGAAGTCGAAATTTTATGGCGTAAAAGCCAAAATTTGGGTTGGCATGGAAGCCGAAATTTTATGGCTCCATGCCGAAATTTTATGGCGTAAAAGCCAAAATTTGGGTTGGCATGGAAGCCGGATTTTTGTGGCATTTGCAGCCAGTTTGGTGGCATTGATAGCCAATTTGTGGCATTGATAGCCGGTTTGGTGGCATTGATAGCCGGGTTTTTTTGAAAGCCAAGTTTTGGTTTGTCGGAGTGAAAGCCAATTTTTTGTGGCATTGATAGCCGGTTTGTGGCATTTATAGCCGGTTTTTGGCGTTTATAGCCAGATTTTGGCATTTATAGCCGAGTTTTGGCGTTTATAGCCGAGTTTTGGTTTTCAAAATGCAGGTATCGACCAAATGTCGCCTCCCCGCTGAATGTTCTTGCAAGTATCGATGAAATGTCGCTTCCTTGCTCATTCGGTTTTGCAAGTATTGATGGAATGTCACTTCCTTGCGGGTTAGGTTTTGCAAGTATCGATGGAATGTCGCATCCTTGCTTTTCAAAAATTTTATTTTGCGGGTACTGACTTGATGTCGTTTTCCCCTTGATTTTTGAAATTTGCGGTTTTCTCGAACCTTTGGGTTGTGGATATCAACTGATATGTTGCGTCTCCACGATTTTAGGTTTTCTCGAACCTTTGAAATTTGGGTTGTGGATATCAACTGAAATGTTGTGTCTCCACGATTTTTGAAAAACCAATTTTTTTGTTTAAAGACACGAGGGTCGTAAATTTTGACCTAAAACCATTTGGCGGTAAAAGGTAAGGTGGACTAGAGTGGAAATCCCTGAATCCAGATTTTTGTTTCAAACCATGAATTTTGGTTCAAGGATCGAAAGTTTTGGTCAAGTCAGGGAGAGGCTCCTAAACTTGGATTTTTTATTTTTTTTTGTTTTTGAACAATGAAACGATAAAAGTAAGCATTGTTTTTGAATCTCTAGAAATTTTGACATTTGATATGAAAATTCTAAAGAGAGTGGGTTTGACGAGCGAGTACCTGAGAACAGGTTTTGGCCATACAGGCATTGCTCTTACCCAGTTGGGTAAGTCTTCAAGGGTAGTACTGCTTCAAGAACTTGCCGTTGATAGGCAGCATACATCTGTCGCCTTCCATGTTTAGGAGGGCATATGCGCCGTTGGAGAAGACCTTGTCGATGACGTAGGGTCCCTCCCTTTTTGGTTCAAACTTGCCTTTGGACTTGTGAGCGAAGACCATTGGTCTTTTTACCGCAAGAACTAAGTCACCCTTTTTGTAGGCGCGTTGCCTGACCTTTTTGTCAAAAGATCCTGCCATGCGTGCTTGGTAAAGTTCAATGCTTTGTCGAGCTTCGAGCCGTCTCTCGTCGAGATTGTCCAGCTCATGGAGTCACAATTTGACATTGCTTTCTTGAGTCATGTCATTTTGTAGAGATACCCTCAGAGAAGGAATTTGTACCTCTAGGGGCACGACAGCTTCGCATCCATAGACCAAGGAGAATGGTGTGCTATGGGTTGGTCCTCGAACGGTGGTTCGATAGGCCCACAAAGCTTCAGACAGTTTATCGCTCCAGTCTCTTTTGTGACTAGAGACCATTTTCTTGAGGATTTTGCAGAGTGTCTTGTTGAAGGCTTCTGCTAATCCGTTTGCTGCCGGATTGTATGGAGTCGAAGGACAGCTTTGAATTTTGTATTTGTCGCAGAACCTGTAGAATCGATGATCCCGGAATTGTGGTCCGTTATCATGGACGAATCTTTTAGGTATGCCGAAACGACAAATGATGTTGGTGCGTAGGAATTGAAGGACTGATGATGTCTTCATTTCGTTGAACGCAAATGCTTCTAACCACTTGGAAAAATAATCCGTTGCGGCGAAGATGAAGCGATGACCTTTGCTTGAAGGGGGAGAGATAGGACCTATGATGTCCATGCCCCATGCTTCAAAAGGCCACGAGATTGCTGTAGGGTGTAGCCATTCCGGAGGCATGTGAATGTAATCTCCGTGAACTTGGCATAGCTGGCAGCGTTTGGCAAATTGCATTGCATCAGCTACCATGGTAGGCCAATAGTAACCTAACCTTTTTATCTGATCATAGAGCTTAGGACCTGCCTGATGGGCTCCACAAAGACCAGCATGAACTTCTTTAAGTGTTTCTTCGACCTCTTGTTGTGACAAGCAGCGTAGAAGTACTCCGTTGAAGGATTTCCTGTAGAGGATTTTTGAAGGAATATCCAAATGAAAGTTTGGGGCTCACCTTTGTATGCTTACCCGTTCTTTTGGATCTTCAGGTAGGATTCCGAACATAGTGTAATCAATGAACGGATCCCTCCATTCGCCGATTGAAGGTTGAAGGATTCCGACTTCCAACCACTCGGTGGCATTCAGCAACTGCTTGGTGTGTGTTAAGAGGAGGGAGGATCCTTCTCTCGCACACTGTAATTTGCATGTTTTCCCCTTCCTGGATCGCCATTGATGCGGTAAGTCCGGCCAGGGCATCTGCACGGATGTTTTCACCTCTACGAATGTGGGTGATGTGACAGATGTCAAACTTTTGCAGAAGCGATTGTGCCTTGTTGTAATAAGGCAGCAGATCGGGCTTCCTGACTTCATATTTCTGATTCATCTGGTTGACGATCAGTTGAGAGTCTCCAAAGACTTCCAGCATAGTGATACCGGATTCGATGGCTAGTTCCAATCCTAGGATCAGAGTTTGGTATTCAGCTGCATTGTTTGTGCATGGTTCCAGTAGCGAGAAAGCGTGTGGAATCATGTATTTGTCGGGGCTAACAAAGAGGATGCCAACTCCCGAGATCAGCTTTCGTTTTTCATTTGTCCTGGTTGCACCGTCAAAGTACATGTCCCAGGAGGCATTTGGTGAGGAAGTCTCCACGTTGTAGACAGGTTCATCTGGGAGATCATTTTTGAGTGGAGAATCTTTAGGCAATGGATGCTCTGCGAGAAAGTCTGCTAGAGCTTGGCCTTTGATTGCTTTTTGTGGTACATACCTACTATCAAATTGTGACAAGAGGATGGACCATTTTGCCAGTCGGGCATTGAGAGAACCGGCCTTCGTGACAAGGACCTTCAAGAGGTTGATCCTCGAGACCAGGTAGACTGTGTTGGAAAGCAAGTAGTGACGTAGCTTTTGTACGGCGAACATCACTGCAAGGCATTCCTTTTCGACTGGAGAGTAGCGATGCTCTGCACCTACTAGCATGCGGCTGAGGTAGTATAGAGCAGCTTCCTTTCCCTCATCATTTTCTTGTGCAAGCAGAGCGCCTACAGAATGATCAAGAGCTCTTGTGTACAAGATGAATGGTTTTCCATTGGCAGGGGCAGCTAACACTGAAGGTTTGGTCAGGTATGACTTGATATCTTGAAATGCGGCTTCACAGTCGGCATCCCAGACAAAGTCTACACCCTTTTTCATCAATCGAGAGAATGGACGGCATTTCCCCGAGAGATTGGAGATGAACCGTCTGATGTAGGCCAATCTCCCTTGGAGCCCTTTTAATTCTCTCAAGGTTCTTGGAGAGGGCATTTCTAGAATAGCCTTGACTTTTATAGGGTCAAGTTCTATTCCAGCTTTCCGAACAAGGAATCCGAGAAACTTACCCGACGAGACGCCGAAGAAGCATTTTAGAGGATTCATCCGCAATTTGTGTTTGCGGAGTCGGAGGAAAACTTCCTGAAGATCTTTGAGATGGTCTTCTTTTCTTCTGCTTTTGACGGCGAGGTCATCAACGTAACATTCGACCGTCTTGTGCTGCATATCTTGGAATATTTTCATCATAGCCCTCTGATATGTGGCACCAGCATTTTTCAGACCAAATGGCATGACAGTGTAGCAATACACGCCAAATGGAGTCCGAAATGAAGTGTGCTTTTCATCTTCAGGATGCATCTTTATCTGATTGTAGCCAGAGAAGCCATCCATGAATTTCATTCGCTCGAATCCGCAGGTATTGTCAATCATCACCTCCGGTATGGGGAGCGGGAATTCATCTTTAGGGCAAGCGTCATTCAAGTCTCTATAGTCAATACAGACTCTGATATGCCCATTTTTCTTTGTCACGGGGACAATGTTGGCCAACCATTCTGGATGTTGTTCCTCACGGATGAAGCCGACGCTTTTGAGCTTTTGAACTTCTTGTTCAATTTTATCCATCACATCTGGACGGAATCTTCTTTGGCCTTGTTTGACAGGCTTGATTTCTTCTTGAAGATTGAGTTTGTGGACTGCTACTTTGGGGTCCAAACCAGGCATTTTAGCGTAGGACCATGCAAAGCAATCAACGAACTCACGAAGAAAAGCGATATACTCGGGTAACTCATCATCCTTTATATTCTTGCTTATGAATACAGGACGTGGGTTATCTGGTGTTCCCAAGTCTATCTTTTCAACAGGATCTTCCGTTAGAAGGTTCGAAGGTGGTTCCTCTACAATATTTTCGAAGCCTTCCAACTCAACGAAACCTTCTGGAGTTTCAACTGCATTACCAGACCAAGGCTCTGTTCCTTTCCATGGATTTTCTTGATTGGTGATCTCCTCAAGGCTTGCTATGAGATAGTCCCAATCGCCTGTTGAGTCTGGTATTTCTTTTGGAGACGAGGGCTCTTCTGGGTCAGAGTAGCACAAGTCTGTATTATCAGACGATTCCTCTTTATCATCAGAGAAATCATACCAATTGGATGAGCTTCCTGGATCTTTGTCAGGTAACTCTTTAAAGAGATATCCAGGGAGATCGATGTCTTCATGGACTTGAGATGTTGAGGCTTGGTCGGTAAAACGACTTTTAAGCTTTTGTGTCAACTGTCTCAGAGGAGTGTCGGGATCATACCCTAACCCATATGAAGACTTTTCTACATGACCATAGAGTCTCCAATCTTCCAGCTGGCTTTTGGTCAAGGCGGGCCCCAATGGCGTGAGAATACAGCGGCCTTCTCCCAAACCGACTGGGTTCTAAGCGTCAAAGCCCATTTTCTTCATGATAGCTTGTGCCACAGGACTATATAGAGATAGTTGAGGCATACCTTTGTTTTGGAAAGGTTCCAGCATGGAGTTTGATGAAGAAGCGTCCGATCTATGGAAGAAGATCGGCTTTTGCTTTGGTGATGTTGTCGGAACAACAAAGGTAGCAGATGTAGGATCTTCTACATCAGCAGGTGTCTCCATCGGAGTGAGAGCAGGCTGAACATGCTGAGCGTCAGCTTGGCTTGACGATGCATCGTCTTCTGGCTCTGAGTCCGAGTCTGTGTCTTGCATGATAGACACGAAAGAAACGACAAATTTGCCCCCAGGCTTTTGCTTTGCCTTCTTCACTCTGGTTGTGATGACCAAAGGTTTTGAAGATTTGAGGGAGATGACGAAGGGAGATTGACTACTCTCTTCTAATTTGCCGGAGGGTTTGTTTTCTTCCAGTGATTTTTTAGGAGCCTTGCCTTTATCTTTCTGGAGATTTTCAGCAGGGGGTGATATTTCCTCTTCTTCTTTTTCTCCTTCATACATCTGGGAGTCTACGAAGTGGACTTCTTTACCTTTGAAGGGTCTTCTGTCTGCAAACACTCGATGTACCATGCCGTCGTCGCCGACGAACTTGATGCATTGATGTAAAGTTGAAGGGACAACACCATTCTCGTGTATCCAGGGGCGTCCGAGAAGGATGTTGTAGCATGAAGGGGTTTTTATTGCATACACAGTGACTTCAGAGATAAGATCACCGATCTGCAATTTGAACCTGATTTTGCCGATAGGCCTTTGAGTACTCCCATCGTATCCAAAGATAGATACAGATGTGTGGCTTAGCTTGCTAGGTGGGATGCCCAACTCTTCGAGAGCCGAAGTGGAGATGAGGTTGAGTGCAGAGCCTGGGTCAATCTGAACTCTATGTATCGGCATTTCTTTGATGTACCCTGTGAAGTACAGGGGTCGGTTGTGCCTTGCTTCGCCAAGTAGGAGGTCGTCCTTTGTGAAGGCGATGGTTGCGCTGGCTGTTTTTTGCACCGAGAGGCAGTCAATGCATGATCCCTCAGTTTTCTTTTCTCCCTTTGAGGAAGTTTCAGAGTTTTTGACCCGGTAGTCCATTTCAATTTGGAGGACTTGCGGGGCATGTTTGTCGACATCCTTATTCAGTTTTTGTAATTCTGAGATGAGATTATCACGAGTGCGTGGAGACATTCGTAATAAATCCAGGATGTGCAGACGTGCAGGTATGTGTTTGAAGTGCTCAACCAAGTCATACGTGCAGGTATGTGTTTGAAGTGCTCAACCAAGTCATACTTGAAAGCCTCCTTAGGGCCTGCATGTTCATCATTGTTGCCACTGGGGGCGCTTACAACATCTTTTCCCGAAGGATTTACATAAGTAAAGGAAGATTGGTTGTAATTTTTGTGGTAGTCCCGGCCCGAGCGGGTGCCTCTACCGACTTCGAGAGCTTCTTGAGAAGGATCTTCGCTTGGAAGATTGTCTTCATGATCAAGAGGCTGTCGTTTTTCATCTACTGGGGATGCATCTGCAGCAGAGTTGCCATCTTCAGTGATTGTGTTGCACGGAGCATTTTCCGGGAGCGAGTCCTGAACAGCATCCAGCAGCTTTTCTTCTTCGTTGACCCATCCATCATCCCAAGTTGGGTTTTCTTCATGATGATGAGTAGGGAAGAGCGTGAGTTCTGAAGTCACAATCTCAGGGGACGAAGCCTGAGAGGGTGTCATCTCTGTGAAAGTCACGCGAGACGAGGTAGCCCCAGAAGATATGGTGCTAGGTGTCGCCGGTGTGTAAGTGATCTCATCAGATGATGCATCGGAAGAGCTATAATCCCGAATTATCACATTACAGGCAGCTCTTAAAGGAGACGTTGTCTGCTCGGAGTCAGACTCATCCTCAGATGTAAGGTGATCGTCTACCCAGCAATTTTCTCCATTTTCAGGAGTTGAGGGAGGATGTACCTGATTATCTTCAGGGACTTCCGGCTCTGGATTGTGAGGAATCTCGTTGACGCGGTCTTGCTCTTGTTCTAGAGCGAGATGCTGCAAGATCCTCGCATATTCTTCAAGATCAGGCATGGGAGCCAAATCTTCTTCTTCGTCTGCTCTTTGTGGCTCAACATGGTTGATTTCCACTGGAGCAACGACGGGTGCTGGCTCAACAACATTTTCTTGTACAGCCTCTTGGTCTTCCTCATCATCAGACCAAGATCCTTGTGGTTGCAAAGGGTTATACTAGATTACTGGCATAAGGTGAGTTTCAGGAACCCATTCTTCATCGGAGAGATATTCTCCTGTTTCAAGGGATTCCTCCCACTGTTTCAAGGGATTCCTCCCACTCATCGGTGTAGCCGGACTCGAATCCATTATCGGTGTCGCTGGACTCGTATCCATCGATGGAGAATCCAACTAACGAGTTGCAAGAGTATGATGCCCCCTGCATGGCTTCTTTTTTGAATTGAGGTGGCATGAAATCACTGAGAGTGAAGTTTCTTACCGCCTTTGAAGTCTCTGGAAGGGACGTTTTTGTTGCCCCGAGTGAAGTGGTAAAGGAGGCCTCTGCCTTTTCATGGACTTCTTGTTTTGGCTGGGTCTTCTCTTGCCGTTTGAGCCTGAGGAGATGTTTCCTAGCCTGCCTTCGCTGTTGAGCTGTCGGTTTTGTTTTTACGATCTCCCAGTTTTCATCTTCCAGGAGATCGGGATGTACCCATATAGGTTGTCCATCTGGTGTTGGATAGGGAACCAGCTCCTCGGACGCTTGAATTTTGTTTATCACCATGAAGGAAGTAGTGATCTTCTTCTTCGGTGATTTTGATGTTTGTCCACATGACACCATGTTGACGAAGGCAATCCCAGAGTTTTTGTCAAAGGTGATGACTCCGTTTTTCCACATCTCATTGATTTTCTCTCTCACAACAAAGCATTGATTGAGAGGATGCGAGATCATCTGGTGGTATGGACAGTACCGAGGATCGTTGGTTTTGCCAACATCGCCCGGTCTTTTGGGTTCAGGCAAGGTGAGCTTGCCGTTTGCCACGAGAGCCCCGAAGATTTCGTCAACATCTTCATCGAACGGGTATTTCTTTTCTACTCGCTCTTTGAAGGCATCAGAGAGTTCAGGTCTCTTACCTGCAGCTCTGTTTTCAGCTTTCTTTGGTTGCTGAGGAGCTGACTTGGTTTGCACATTGAGGACCTCTTTCTTCTTTGGTTTAGAGGTTGCAATGGCGGTTGGCTCTTTTCTTGATGACTTCTGACTGTTGAGGTCTTTAATCACCGTTTCAGCTTCCATAGAAGCTTCCAGGAGTTCTCCCAGGTTTTTTGATTTGTTGCCGATGATCATGGAGCGTATTCTGGCTCTCATGTTGTTTCGGCAGATGTCGACTAGCGACGCTTGTGGCAATACATCCGAGCATTTGTACGCCATTGCTTTCCACTTGTGAATGAAGTCATAAGTCGACTCATTCTCTCCCTGTTTTAAGCTGCAGAGCTGAGCCATAGTAACAGGATGATCCTCACCTTGGAAGTGGGTCAGGAAGCGTGTCTCTAGCATGACCCAGTTTTGGATGGAGTCCTCCGGAAGAGTGGAGTACCAATCGAAGGCCGTACCTTTTAGGGTACTTGCAAAGAGGCGAATCTTGAGTGCATCTTGATCCGCGATAGCTCCCGTCAAAATCTTGAAGTGGATGACGTGCTGTCTGGCTGATCCTTTCCCCGTATATGTTTGGAGAGTGGGATGTTTGAATTTTGTGGGGAACGGGACCGAGTCCATCCATAAAGGATATGGTGGCTTGATCCCATGCTCCTTGAGTATATCCTCTTCTTTTGCTTTGGCGAGGATACTGTCTAACTCCTTTTTGGTAAGGGCGCGTGACTCATTTTCTTCTCCATTTCCCTCGTTATTGCTATGATTCGGAGGAGGCTCATTGTTCACCTGATTTTGGACAACAAGGAGAAGGTTTTCCATCAGAGTTTCAATCCTCTGCTGGCCTTGTTCCAACTGCTGGATGCGTGTGAGCGCATCATCTTGAGGTGGATTCTGAGGTGGTGGCTCAGAACTTGTAGCCAAGACGTTCATCCCTCGGGATTCGAACGAAGAAACCGTCCTGGTGACTGAGCTGAGGCTCATTCTTTTTGATGAAGAGCTTGATGAAGGATTACTCTCCCGTCCTTGGCTGGAAGGGGCAGGAGATTCTTCGGGATGTCCTTGTGTCCTGGTGACGCTACGGGTCACCGGACGTCGGACATGGATTTTTGATGCTGACTTTTGGCATCTTCTGGTTTTTCCAACCATATGGACGGCAGCAACTTGGTCGGGTCTTTCTTTTTCGACCCATTTGTGGGAGACTTGAAGTGTAGGAGGCTGGGTCCGTTGCTTCTCTAGTCTCTTTTGTCGATATGACGCACGGCGGCGTGCTCGACGAGCGATTTGAGCTTCAGTCAGCTCTGGCTGGGCTCTGACGATGAAGGATGTGCTCCCTCGGGCGCAGCAGCCGAGCTTGTCTTCTTTGTAGCTAGGCAAGGACAGGATCCGGACCTGGTCCTTTGCCTGTTGCAGCGAAGCTTTGAACCTTTCGAGTTCGGCGCCTGTAGAGATGAAGGGTCGAACTGAAGGAGTGTAGGCCTTAGCAGGTGCTTGTAGAGGCCTGGTGATGCATGATCTGATTTTGGGCCTGTAGGAACAAGCCGGCTCATGCTGGGTTGACTTGGGAGTCAAGTTGGAGATGGGTCTCTCCTCTTTCATGTAGGCAAGAGGGTAGAACTGGTTCTCCTTGAGTGGGGCCAGGTATGCTGGCTTGGTGGAGGTTTGAGACCTTCTTTGTTTTGGGGAAGGTCTTGGAGACCAAGTCTTAGGGTAGACCTGGTTGTTTGTGGGCCGAGGCTTCGCGGGGGTGCCGCGGGCTTCAGGCTTTTGGGCACTCGCCTTTGGTGTCACGAGAGTGACACGTTGAGAGGCGATCTTCTGTTTTTTGGCAGGAGCAGCTTGTTCTTCGGGAAGTGGGAATGGTCCCAGTGTCCCGAAGACGATGGTCCGGGGAGTCGAGGTCGACCCGGAGTTCGGAGAGTTCCCGAGGGAGTTGATGCTTCGGCAGTTGACAAGGCGCTTATGAGTGCGCGCGCTTTGCTTCTGTTGAAGCATGAGTTGGTGCTTGTTTTCATCGAAGGTGATGATCAGTGAAGCTGCCATTGTTAGTTTCAAAATTTTTCTGAAACAAGACCACATCCATTAGTAATCACAAGAATATAATGATCATAAATGGGGAATTCTATGATTTTGTCTTTTCAAATCGCTCAAGGGACATGTCCCAAGCAATATGAAGAAGGCAAAAAGCCATAGAGGGTACAATTGTTCTGGTTGCAAGCATGGTAGGCTCGAAATGAGCGTTCCAATGACTGCTAGAAGCAATTGTATACCTAAATTCGACTTATCGAGAAGCGGAGCTTGTTCGAGATAACAAGAATATAAGGTAGGAGTTACAAATGTGCCGGTCACAGATATAGTAGACCCTGAAAGGGCGTACCAGTATTGATAGGCACAAATGTTGGAAATCGCATCCATGAGATGGGATTCTCTTTTTGAAAGGTCAGAAATGGATTCGTCAAAGAGAGCAGGTGGCATTCCGATTTAAATACGGGCTCAACGATTTCCGCGAGCGGCAGTATTCAGAAGGAAAGAGACCACAATTTCTCGAATCTGAATCCAAAAGTGACGAGTTTTTTTTTTGAAATGTCAAGATTGGTTCCATCAAGGAGAGCAAATGGTATTCTGATCTGAACACGGTCTCGGCGATTTCCGCGAGCGCCAGTGCTCAGAAAAGAAGAAACCAAAATTTCTCAGATCTGAAATCAAAAGTGACGAGTTTTTGAAGACTTTTTTTTTTAAGATTTTTTTTTTGAAAATCTTTTTTTTTTATTTTTTTATTATTTTTTAAATTTTTTTTTTTTAAGATTTTTTATTTTTATTTATTTATTTATTTTTATTTTTAATTAATTTTTCTAAGATTTAAAGACGAGAGAGTACACATAGGCCTCTTAACCCGGTCTTATGAAACCTCAATTGATAGAATTGCCCCCAGGTAAGGGTAGGATTACTTAATGAACCCGTTTGGAGGACCTTTGCCTAGAACAGTCAAGCTGTCTCCACACTCTGGACAAGGCTTTTCTTGAATCAATCGTGATCAAAGAACGCAATTGGTTTAACCTTAGTGGTCTATGTCTTTTTTTTTCAAATCCCAAATAGACTCATCGAAGAGAAACGAAGGCCCAAAACCTTAGTCGAACGGGCTCAACATTTCTGCAAGCACCAAAGAACGATAGGATAGGATCAAAGTTTTTCAATTTTGAATCCGAACTAAGAAAACTGATTTTTTTATTAATTTTTTTTTTGAAATCTCTAATGAACTCATCGAAGAGAAACGATGGTCCAAAACCTTAGTCGAACGGGCTCAACATTTCTGCAAGCACCAAAGAACGATAGGATAGGATCAAAGTTTCTCAATTTTGAATTCAAACTAAGAAAACTGATTTTTTTTTTTGAAAAGAGAAAGAATGGAAACAAACTCAAAGAAATAGAAATTTTCAAAAAATCCCATCTCATTTTTTTTAGGATGCAAAATCCAACATAGGCTACCAGCTAGAAAGTAGCCAAGGAATCCGGAAAAGAAGTATAAGCATAGAGCAAAAAGTATGATATGCAAATATTTCATTTCCGAGCATCGTGTTCTCAAATGAACGAGTCCCACCGGGTGTGCCAGCTTGATGGAACGCGCTCCGAATGCCGTGGGTGCTACCGGGGTCGGCGGACGTGGGAGTCCGTCGGGTCCGGCTCTTTCGCGCCCGGGGGGCATGAAGCGTGCATCAACATTTCTTTTGTGTGGGTGTGCCAGATTTTCTATTTTACTTGGAATTGCAAGTGGTAATCCGGAGATCAACCTTCGCAAGTAAAAAGGAAATCAACTTCTTTCAAGTTTTCCATTGCACAAATATTTAAGAAAAGAGACATTTTCTTGGTTTGCCGTGAAAGGCGATTTTGTTTGGCATTTATAGCCGATTTTGGCGTTTATAGCCGATTTACAATTCTCATCAATAATGAAAGACAAGAGTTGTGATTTTTGTCTCTTTTAGAAAAATACAAACTACAATGAAAAGCAAGAAAAGGAGGATCTAACTTCTCAGGAGATTGTGGGGGACTCGTTCAGATTGACGGTCGCAAGCCATGTATGGGCTTCGCCATCATCCATGCAGATGAGAACAGAGGATGCTCTTGATTCGCTTGGCTTGGCTATAACCTCAGATTTTTAGAGGACAAAGACCAAGAGGAGGTCCTATGTCCGATAAAAAGCTAAGTAGACATGCTGAAAAGCCACGTCTAAGCCATTGGAGGCAGCGGGAGAAGGCAAGGACCTTGGGGGGGGTACCCCCCAAGGGACTTTTGTCACCTTGTAGTGGTGGCCGGTGCAGAACTTCAGCAGAGTTTTTCTCTCTTTTTCTTTCTCTCAGATTTCTGGATCTGTGGTGCTTTGGAAGTGATCTCCGATTGATCGATCCGGATTTCAATGGAATGCTCTCCTATTTATAGGCTTTTGGTAGCCATTTAGGAGAGTTTATGGGCTTTAATGGCTTTAATGGGAGGAGTTACAAGATTTATTTCTTGATTTTGTAACTCCTTTTTCCTTGAATCTGATTGGCCGATGGAGATTAAGGGCTTTTAATCACCTTAATTACCATAATGGGAGGAGTTTCATGGGTTAAATGCCATGAATCAATTGACTTGTAACTCCCAAATGCTTGCTTCTGATTGGGCCGTCCAAAGAAATGAATTAATGACTGCAATAAAGCTAGTCAATTAACCACATTAATTGGTCGCCGAGCAATCGAAGAGTCGCGGGCCGTGCCGTGTCTTCTGGAATTCTTCTGGCGATGATCATCGATGGATCTTCATGCTGATCGACATCGGATGAACATGTAACTTCAGACAGTGATAGCTAAGAGCGGGTCGGTGACATCTGTCCTGTCGATTTTTTGATCGATTGGGCGGAAAGTACACTTTTTTGGTCGACCGGTTGGCGATCAATGTTGATTTTGATACTTTTGGAGGTTGACCCGTGATTTTGACGGATGTCGGAGGACATGAGTCAATTTCAAGCACTAAAAATCACATTTTCAGGAAACCACAGGGGCCAAAGTGCGCGAAACGTGAAAAAGGACGGAAAAACGGGTCACCGGCGAAAAATCCGGTGACCCGGACTTCCATGGTCGCCGGCGACCCTGGGGTTTTTCCCCTGTTTTTGGTCCGTTTTGTGGTCTTTTTCGTCGCCGTTTTCTTCTGTATTTTTCCTGACATTTCTTCTCATTTATTGGCTTGATTCCCCTGTAGAAAACCTGATGAGAATCCTTGCATTTTTAGAGTGCAAAGTTTCCAATTTTCCGGGAAAGCTGAAGACTTTGTCGCGTAGAGCTGCTGATTTTTCGCCAGAAGCTGAAACTTGGTCAAACGATGTCGGAATGACCTGAAATTTGAGGTGAAGCCTCCTGAGCAATAAATAAGACCAACCATAGGCTTTTGTTTGAGTTTTGAAGCCGTTTGGGGTCCCATCGATGCTTCACTTAATTTTGCTGCGGGGAAAATGCCGAGCTTTGATATGTGGCCAAACGATGTCCGATTGACTTGAAATTTGACGGGGAGCCTATTGGAGTCATTTTGAGACGTTCCATGGGCTCCATTTTGGATGTCATGGTCCCGGGTTGCTCCGCCGCCGGTAGGCTTGATTTTCTCTCGGAGCATCGAAACCTGGTCAAACGTTGTCGGAATGACCTGAAATTTGACGTGCAGCCTTTTGGAAGCATGTTGAAGCCACTCATGCACTTGGTTTGATGAGCGAAGGCTTCGGTGGTTCCCGCCGCCGGGAGGCTTGATTTTGCTGTTCGAGCATTTATGGAGGGTCAAACGTTGTCGGTTTGACTTGAAATTTGGCATGGAGCCCTTTTGAGACATGCTGGAGTCATCCGTAGGCTCTGATCGAAGTTTTGACGTCTTCGATGATGTCGCCGCCGGGAGCGCCAATTTAGCTGTCGGAGAAGCGAAGTTAGGCCAAATGATTCTGAAATGGCCCGAAACTTCATGTGTACTCTTCTCTTGGCTATCTTGAAGGATCTTACAGTTTTGTTTGATTCTGACAAGATTTGATTTTTTTGAGAAATTGCATTGTCTATTTATGGCAGGTTACGACTTCATGCAGCTTTCTTGATGTTGAAGAGGCAAAGTGACATTTTTGGTGTCAACACTGCATTTTGCACCCCATTAATTGGATGAATAGAAGGATGTAGCAGCCAAAGGCGAGATTTAGGAAGATTGGGCTAAATCATCAATTCACATCTATTTTTGCTTTTCTCATTATGGGACCCAAATAGGTTAGGTTTGATAATGAATATGATTTTGTTATGGTTTAAATTATTGGTATTGAGGCTTCAATCAGTTTTTTGGAAACCAATATTTTAGGATGCATCGGTGATAAGTATTGTTACCAGTGATGCATTAAAGAATTTTTTTAAAAAGTTAATTTTTAAAATATGTCAAAAATTGAAAAAAATGAAAAAATTTACAATTTGTATTTTGAGGATTTTACTTGAAAATTAACCGTATTTGGCCGTTGCACTAAATAATGAATTGTATTTTCCAATGCGCAAACGTGGTCCGTTGTACCGTTTTTCTTTTTTTTTTTTTTTTTTTAAATTTGGCACTAGCGACGCTATCGTTGCTCGATTTTAAGTATTTTCCAATGCACAAACGTGATCCATTTTGCATTTTTTATTTTTTTAAATTTGGCACTAAAATCGAGCAATGCTAGCATTGCTCTTCGTCAAACCCATAAAACCCTAGCTATTTTGGTCTGGTCCCATTTTATTAGTTTTCTTCTTCCTTTTGCCCCCCACTGGAGGACATTTTTGCTAGTCATTGTCCTGAAGTGTGCATGGAGTTGCTTGGTATGGCTCCACGGCCTGGGTCCATTGGCATTATAATTAAGTTCAAGTGGTTAGAAGAAAATTTCAGGCTTTCGAAGAAGAACAAGAATGAGATCTAAAAGTCTAGGGCTTACTTGTTTTTCTTGGTTTATAGGCAAATATTTTTCAATTCGTCAGGTGCCCAGTCCTTGCAGCGTGCAGTTACCATCACCTGACTTGTTCTTATGTACTCGAGGGTGAAGTTGGTATATATTGCGAACTTGGCCAAGACCTTTTAAAGTTCTCACAATACGAAAATTCGCTCCCCATCCACATCTCCCGAGGGGCACTTTGATCCAAGTCCGTATTGAGCTCCTTAAGTGCCATATTGTCTTCGAAATAACTTCAAGGCGGTGGGTGGAATGTTCTTGGACATTAAGCATTGTTTCAAGCCCTCTAACTATATGGGATGCACTGATATCAGTACTATTGCCCGGATTCCCGGATTCTACATCGATGACATGTAAAGCCTCATCCATTTCTGCCATGTCAACACCCTCTTATAGGAATCCACCATTGTTTTGGCTGACTTCATCACTGCCAAGGATAGATCTGGATGAAAAATAAACGTCGTAGTCTTCGTCGAGATTCACGGTAAGATGCAAAGTATCGTGCCCAAGTATTGCTTCCTATCCTTGCAAATTTATTATCTCTTATCAAGCGCTTCTCCGTCCCATGCGACCTTCAGTAAATACAATAAAACAAAAGCTAAGTTAGCTAGTGACTAGATTGGATATGAATTAAAGAAGAACATTCGTGGTAAGTACCTTGCTTGTTCTTCCAAGCATTCAGCGGAACGAAGTAATGATCTCTTCTTTACGTATAAATAAATTTCATTTGTATCATCTCATGAGAGTAACAACATGCACCTTATATCATTATCATCTTCTATGGCCACCAATGTGAACATGTGACCATTGTGATGGAGATAATCCATGCTTATGTTATTACAAGTTTCCTCCCAATTTGATGCTTTAAGAGCAATGTTTACCGAAGAGTTGAATGTTATATCGCTTTTAATCAACCTCATTGTTTTCCACATTTGTAAAGTGAACGAATCATATCAAACTCGAAATCCCAATCATAGTGGAATATTACTATTTAATCGCCGCCCAACATCCTAATCATGGATATGTAATTTTCATTATCCAAATTAAATATATATACAAAAGCCTAGGTTTAGTTAGAGACAATATACAACTGATTATGAGAAAAATGGTGACATATGTGTACAGTTCTTAAACTATAGAAATAGCGTCCATATATGAATGTGCAAGTATATTCTCTATTGGAAACAAGAAGAAATACACATCAGAAAATGGGGATTAATCCCTTCCTTAAATATATAGAGAAACAACTATTTTAAAGAAGACAACCAATCTCTTCAATAAAGACAAACAACCTTTGAAATGGATCTAAATGAGCAATAATTGGTAGTTATATATGTAAGAGCAAGTAGGGAAGTAAAGAAGAATGTCTGAAAAGGGATGAGGAAAATAAGTGGATTCGGGGGCATGGAGTATATAGAAACGAGGGACACTAGCGTCGCCCATACTTATTTTGGGCTACGCTATCGTCCCTTGTAAAAAAAAAAGAAAAGAAAAAAGCGGCGGGATGAAGGATCTCGCGCAGTGGGAAATAATATTCATTATTTGGTGCAACTGCTGGATACGATTCATTTCCCTTCAAAATCCTCTTGTATTTTTTTGAGATGAACCAAATGCCCATTGTGTGCGTCGGTCCTTGCCCTTATAATGGATATTGGTTTAAATTATATATCCATTCAGTGTAAGAGTCCGTTTGGCATCGTTCCTCGGTTGTGATCGATTCTTTGTTCAGTTTTAATTGTACGTGGATGAGGTTACACTTAAAATGGGCAGTGCAAAATTTGTGTGGCAATAATATGTTAAATTGTTCGACGAAGAATGTATTATGCAAAATTTGTTTGGCAACAGTGTAATAATATCATTTTGAGGATCAAGATCAATAAACAAATATTTAAAGTTGTCTGCTATATGTATTTAGTCTTCTCTTCAAATTCACTGTTTCCAACCAAAAAAAAAAACACATGGTCTATTAATTCATATTATAATTCAAAAAATAAAAAAAACCCATTTTAAGGGCAATCCTTTGAATTGAAAGAAATCCCCCCACCATCTAATTAATCCTTGATAAACTAAGTAGCACAATACCAAATAGGCCCTAATTCTCAACGCAAGAGAGTAAATTTTCACCGATTTTTCTTTCTTGTGCAAAATCAAATACACAATTATAATGTATTAAAGCAGAGGGCTTTTGAACTAATTTTGACTATCAGTTGTAATTTTGACTGACAGTTATCCTATTTGTTAAAATGTTCAACATTCTCTCCCTCTAACTACCTCACCAAACCACCCACTATCTACTTTAGTTCTACTTCTTTCTCTGTAAAATCTCTCCTTCCATCCCATCTCTTCTACTACCCTTCTGCCCTAGTTTTCATTTTTTCATTTTATGCAACTTGGTCTATGGAAAGCGGTACTCCACATAACCTTTTTAATGTATGAAAATTTAATTTTTTAATGCATGGATATACCGTGTTGAACACGGGTTGTTGTGCTACTTTTCTAGTTGTAGTTAATTTCAACACCTGTGTGGATTAAGTGTTTTTAGCATGAGTCTGTTCCCATGATCATATATCATTCTTTTCTAGTTTATCTTCTTATAAACAAGTCATCATATGTTACTTTAAAATTAAGAATCTTTAATGAGGTACATCAATGAAGATTGAACTCACATATGTAACTCCAAATCCTTGTATATGCATTTGCCTCACTGGGATGCATAATAATCCAAGGAAAGAAGATGTGTAGGCTATCACGAGGGGTGCTCATGGGCCCGGCTAGCCGGAGCCTGATCCGATCCCGACCCGCTTTAAGCCAGGCTTGGATTAAGTGATAGAAAGCCCAAAGCCCGCCCGTGTAAGGAATGCATGCAATTTAATTTAATTAGTCCAAACAATTGCTCAAATGCCCACAAAAGTAATAAAAGAATATAAAAAAAACCCGATTCTGCCCAACCCGATTGATTAGATGGGTGGGCTCGGGCCTGAATATTATGGCCCATGTCAAGCCTAGGGCATTGTATCTAAAGTCGGGCCAAGCCTGGATGTGCCTTAGCCCGACCCAACCCAACCCATGAACACCCCTAGCTATCGCATGCATTAGAGGTGAACTCGATATCAACCCAAGCAAAGGATTTTAACCCTTCATGTTAGATACTATAAGTTTGCTAGTTTCATATGACATAATTTTGTTGTGATAAAAGCCAACAGATACTTATATTCTTATTAATCAAAAAACGGCTATTTCCCTTTTAAAGGGGGCAAGTGTTTAGCTTCGATCGCATATTGGAAAAAAAAAAAAAAAAGAAGAAGAAGAAGATTAGTAAAATCAGCATTCGAGTGCTGTGCATTTGTAATTTTAGCTATATAAATGATAAATGACCTATCAACAACAAAGAGCATTTGGCTTGGTTGCTAGGGTGTCGAGTTCTCTAGCTCTGTTCTCGAGTTTATGCTTGGCAACTGTGTGGGGTCGTTCCTTGAACACCGAGATTGGGCCTAATTCGCTAGGGGTGGAGATGCACTTCAGAACCGGGCTTGATTTGTTACAGTTCGGTAGAAGGATCGTCCTTGCCATGCAGCTCGGTAGACCTACCCGCGTTCAGCTACAGCTCGGTCATACTCCAGTTCGGATGTATCGAACCTCGGACATCCTCACTTCGGTCTCGACCACCTATTTCGGACAAAGGACATCGCCCATCGTCCCCGATAGAGACGTGGCGTAACGGCTGGAGAACATGGTGGATTGGTTTATGATGCAGCGAACACCAAGGAGAATGAGTGACGTTACAGCTGTGATTAAGGGATAATCATTGACTGAGCGGTTATCTGAATTGAAGGATCGGGATCGACTGAAACTGTTACCCTGATTGAAGGAATCGCATCAGTTACACCCTAATGCTTATCTACGATATTGGAACTTCACAACAGTATAAAATAGAGGACTTAGTCTCCTCCAGAGGTACGCGATAGACAACCCAGTACTCTCTCTCCCTAATCTCTACCCTACTGTCACGTTCTTACACTGACTTAGGCATCGGAGAGCCTTGCGCTGCCCACAGCCAGGGCTTTGACTGCTTCCTTCGTCTTTCTCCTTTCAGGTTCCATTGAAGGCATCACATCCTCTCATCTAGTGGGTCCAGAGTTCACCACCTCCGGGTCCGTGAATTTTCGTGCACCTACAATTGGCGCCGTCTGTGGGGAGCGATACAGTAATCTTTACATTACTCATCTTTCTTTCCATTATGCCTACGAGGAGCAAGAGAGGCGGCAAGACGAAATCAGTAGACGGAAAGGAACGTCCTGGCCCATCACGGGCAGTATCTCGACAAGAGAACATTGCCAAGCATCCAGCAGTGGTGGAGAGCTACCACAGTGACACTGACTCACCTCTAATGGAGGAGACAAGGCCTCCTATAGCGAACAACCCTTCACCTCGGTAGCTTCGGAAGGGCAAAAGCTTGGTGGAACACCAGGCTCACAAGGACGATTCCCCCTCACGCGCGGATATCAAGACCCAAAACCTGATCATCCAAGAAAAGGATAGGCTGATCCATCAGCTCCAGTAGCAGCTCCAAGAAATGGAAAAGGCCTCTACGAACAATGTCTCACGGCCTATCGTCCACAACGATTTGCGGCAACACCTGAACCGCAAAAGGCGTTCCCGAGATCACGTCGAAGGCTCGGGCGATAGCTGTACCCAAAGAAAGCAAGAGCCCACTTTCGACGACAATAATGACATGAGGGAATGGCTGGCCTGAGAGGTCAAGCAGACGGTCTGGCGCAATATGGAGGCTGCCGAAATCGCTCGCGAACAGTTGGATGGCGGTGATGCAGAACTTGAGTTCGGCCAAGTTAGGCAGTTTACTTTGGGCGGACTGTCCAGAATTCCTGGTGTAAGTCTGAGGAAGGAAATATCCCCCCACACAAGGCCCCCAGCTTTTAACTTCTTAGAGTGCTCTTAACTCTTGGAAGTTGAAAGCTAAATAGCCTGACGGTCTTTCAAGGTTGGTGCCAGCACCGAACTTGATGGTCGTTTTTTGTTCAAGGCTAGTGGCATCACCGAGCCTGATATTGTGACTGGTTGGCACTCTTACCGGAACCAGTATACTTTTTGTGGCTAGCAATCTGGCACTATTACCAAGATGCGCATATGGCCTAAATCAGGACATTACTGGCTTGTACTCTTACCGGAACCAGTGTAATCTTTTGGGCAGCGATCCGGTGCAAGACCGAGAGGCTTTATGCCGAGATCGGGATGTAACTGGCTGGTACTTATACCGGAGCCAGTGCAATCTTTTGTGCATCGATCTGGTGCAGGACCAAGATGCTTTATGCCGAGATCGGGACGTAACTGGCTGGTACTTATACCAGAGCCAGTGTAATATTTCAGACAGCGATCTGGTGCAGGACCCAGATACTTTATGCCGAGATCGGGACGTAACTGGCTGGTACTTATACCAGAGCCAGTGTAATCTTTCGGACAGCGATCTGGTGCAGGACCCAGATGCTTTATGCCGAGATCGGGACGTAACTGGCTGGTACTTATACCGGAGCCAGTGTAATCTTTCGGGCAGCGATCTGGTGCAGGACCCAGATGCTTTATGCCGAGATCGGGACGTAACTGGCTGGTACTTATACCAGAGCCAGTGTAATCCTTTTTTTGAGGCTGGTGGCATCACCGAGCCTGCTTTTGGGACTTTATCTGAAAGGGCGAATGTCACTGCTGCCGAGCGGGGGAAGGCACTGCCGCCGAGCTGGAGAGGACCGAGTCATGCTCGCCCAGTTGGTACTGTTACCAAAGCTGGTGGCATCGGTGCACTTCTGCCGAGCTGGGGAGTTTACTTCTGCTGAGCTGGAGAGTAACATTGCTGATGACATTGATGAAGTACTTGGCCGAGGTGGAGAACCTGGCCGAGGTGAAGTACTTGGCCGAGATGAGAACCTGACCGAGGTGGAGAACCTGGCTGAGGTGAAGTACTTGTCCGAGGTGGAGAACCTGGCCGAGGTGAAGTACTTGGCCGAGGGGAGAACCTGGCCGAGGTCGAGTACTTGGCTGAGGTGGAGAACCTGGCCGAGGTAAAGTACTTGGCCGAGGGGAGAACCTGGCCGAGGTCGAGTACTTGGCCGAGGGGAGAACCTGGCCGAGGTCGAGTACTTTTGCCAAGATGCCATGTGGCTGAAGATCTGGCGCTGCAGCCGAGATGCGGGGGGTCGGGATGACCGTGCGATCAAGGCTGACAGTAGAGGGCAGTGTCGCTGAAGATGACGGTATCATCGAAGCTGGAGGCATCATCGAAGCTGGTGGTAGAGGAACGTGCCGTATGACGGTAAAGGATCATGCCATCAAGGCTGATGGGCCATCCCAAATGGAAATCTTTTCGGTTCTTCGAGGCATGGTGTTTGGAAAGATGGCTTTTTGATCTCTTCCCACAGACAGCGCCAATTGTAAGTGCACAAAAATTCACAGACCCGGGGGGGGGGGGGGGGGCGTGATTTTGGTGACTCACTAGAGGAGGACGGAGATTGCAGCTCCTTGATGATGATAGAAGAACCACTGCCTTGAGCCTTGAGCCTAAAAGGTGAAAAAGAAGAAGGTCAGAGGACCCTGGCTTGGGCAGCGCAGGGCTCTCCGATGCCTTTGCTAGTTGCAGTTGCAGGACTAAGCAGAGGTAGGAGATGGAGTTTGAGAGATGGCGTACCAGCGTGTGGATAGCCATCTTTTTACCTGTTGAAGGCTTCTGTATTTATAGAGGAGGAGAGTGGACTTTGGGGCAAGCACTTGAGTGGCTGTCCCCCCTAGTCTAGCTGTCTGTACTAGTGATGCTATCATAGCCCACGTGTCCTTACTTTATGTTCCCTCACAGCCCACTCTGTTCCATCGGGCCATACCTGATGCATGGCCGGTGGTGCTCTGTCGGGGATAAGGTTGTGGTGACATAAATGCCTTTTGTCTTATTTACACGTTCTATGACGTGTTTGTCAGTGCATAGAGAAACACCTGTCACCGAGACCGAAACCAAGGGGCGTTTTGTTTGTCAAACCCGATGCATAAAGAATTCATAAAGACTTGCTTTTGCTTTCTTTAATAATATTTCCCAAAAAAGCTCTCCTAGCAACACTCATGAGTTATATGAGGCCAATGTCATGGCTTTTTAGTCAGCTCAGTCAAGTTAGGCAGTTCGAGTTCGGCCAGAACAGGCAGCCTGAGCTCGGCTAGAACAGGCAGCTTGAGCTCGGCCAGAACTTCAGCTCGGCTAGAACATGAGCTCGGCCAGAACAGGCAGCTCGGCCAGAACTTGAGCTCGGCCAAGACATGAGCTCTGCCAGAACAGGCAGCTCGGCCAGAACTTGAGTTCGGCCAGAACTTGAGCTCGGCCAGAATAGGCAGCTCGGCCAGATCTTGAGCTCGGCCAAGACATGAGCTCGGCCAGAACAGGCAGCTCGGCCAGATCTTGAGCTCGGCCAGAACTTGAGTTCGGCCAAGTTAGGCAGTTTACTTCGGGCGGACTGTCCAGAATTCCTGGTGTAAGTCTGAGGAAGGAAATATCCCCCCACACACTACTAATTTTTAAAACTATAGATTTGGCCCCATTATTCAGTAGGTGGCTTCTAAAATCAAATTGTGTGGCAAGACAGACCCCATTGTGGAATTTTAAAAGAGAATTACTTTGCCCTAAATTCACATTGCATTTTATTGAGACATCTTCTCTTTCTATGTAAGAGAGCACATGATTCAAATTTAAACAATACTTATCTCTGACTATCCTAACTAATTTCTATCTCTAACATCCCCTCCTTTTAAAGGATTGGCATAAATGATCACAAACCCTTTAATATCTAAAAAGTAAAATGATAAATATCATATAGAATCAATCATCATATCTTATTGGTAATCATTGTCTATAGGTGGATCCATCACTATCACAAGGGAGGGAGGGAGAGAGAGAGAGAGAGAGAGAGCAGTTTCAGTCTTATCAGTGCCAGTGGTTTACTAATTCAAATTTGTCACGATTTCTTCAGCTTTAATCGTGCAATTGGATGAATATGGTGATTCATAGGGCTTGGGTATTTGTATGGATGTGGATGGATGAAAGAAGATGTTTGATTTTATTAAAGAGTAAAAACTGATGGTGGTGATCATGGAAGCATGAAGGATAGGATCGTGACTGGCTTGATCACAACATCATCACTAGGCCACAGCTCTATTACCATGTGGAAATTCAAAAGAGAGGATTACTTTGTTATAAATTCAATGTGCATTTTATTATAACATCGTTCTCCTTTTATACAAGAGCTAACATACTTCAAATTTAAACAGTACCGATCTCTAACTATCATGACTAATCTCTATTTCTAACATCTTTATCTAACACCCATTGTTGAAGGGGTCTAGGGATGAACTCCCTTGAGACCAGTTACGTTTTTTAATAAAGTAAAAATAAAAATTCTATTTGCCAGAGAGTCCAAAATGATTTTTATGCCCACATTTCGAACAAGTGATTGAACATGGCTTACTGCTGAACTATTCCTCTTTTTCTTCCTCTATAAATGATTGGTACAGTGAGTTTTGGTAAAAGAAAAAGAACTTACTAACAACACTGTAAGGCCACACTTTTGCTTTTCCTGAGCCCATTGGAAACACCTTTCTATAAAACCGTACAAAATTACACTAGTTTTGATGCTCTTTCTCATGAAAAGAATTCGCAACAAACAATGCAAAAACTTTCTGATGTTCATCTTTTCTATGACCTTTTCACTATGAACGTATTCCAACGGCATGTTTGTGTACATTCATTGAAAACCAATTTTGTAGAGATTTTCCTCTTTTCGTGGGAAGAATTCTCAACCTCCCATAAGAAATGATTTTTTTTGTGGAATTATAGAAAATTTAGTTCATCTTTTGCACTTTTCTTTTCCAAAAAAAAAAAAAAAACACCAAATGCAATATTTTATTGTAGCGCAACAAAGTGTTTTCGTAACCTTTACTTTTTCAATGGTAAACGCCAAAATAATATGAACTTAAAAGGAGAGGCGTTGAAATAGGCAGTGAAATTTCAAATAGAGTTCTTAGGAATTTAAAACATTGAAATAGCAAGTTTAAGAAAACTTAGGTGATGTTTGGCATCGTTACAATGCTGTTTCCAATTTTGTATTGAGGTTTAGGTTGTGTTGAGACCGTTTTGTTGAACTCGTTTAACAGCATTATGTTAAATTATTATGAGAATATGGCATGCGAAACTTATTTGGTAATGTTATAACAACTTTGTTATAAGAAATAAAATTAAAAGATAATGATTTTACAAAAAAAAAAAAAACCCTTAGATAACCAATAGACCAAAAATGTCACTTTAGCAAACCTCACACTAAATCAGCTTTCTTGCCCAAAAAAACCTTCTTTTTTGTTTTTTTCCTTTTTTCCAACGTTGACCATCGCTAAAAATAGTGAGGGTTGAGTTGACCCTCGCTAGATTGTTAATGTGGGTACTATAGAAACAAGAAGGTGAAGGCCAAAAGTTTATCCACATGTAATATGAGTATGTTCTATATTTATCCACATGTCATCTAAATCAGTGGCCGTCAAAGCTCAATGCATTCCATGCTGGCCAAAAGTTTGAACTATAATGCTTGTCTATTTATCCACATGTCATTATATTGTAAAGGGTGTTGTCATTACAGGCCGAAATTTCAAGAGAACAGTGTGGGCTTCTTAGTACTTGCATGCAGTCTATCTCAATCCATTGGAAGGATGGGAAGCAAGCACAACCAAGTTCGGCCCAAATGCGGATGGTTTACATACACTGTCATTATGTTTTTAAATCTTTGGACAGTAGAAACCAGGTTCTATGGTCTGAGATGATGCCAGAGAATAATAGAAGCCACTATGTTCAGCCTATATTGCTTGATTGATAGGAGGCATAAAAAAGTTTTAACTTTTTGTTAAGTCAAAGTTGGAGTTCTCCAACCCTTACTATCAGGGCGGATCTAGGTACAACCACTCGGGTGCAACTGTACCAATTAAACCATGATGCGTTTTGAAAAGTTCGATAAAAATTGTGGATTCACCCTCAAAATCCAGATGAAAATCATCGGTTTACCCCAAAAACCAAACTACATGTTAAGGTTCGTACCCTCAAATGAAAATCCTAGGTCCGCCGCTGCTTATTATTATCATCAAAACCATACGGTGCAGCAAGAAAGGATGTGGTAAAGCTTTCCTGCAAATTTCTTACGTATTGTAGACTAAACATGTTGAAATCCCATCTATACTGTTGAGGTTCCATCTTTAACAAGAGTGAGGCTGGTCAAAACCAACATGAAGCCTCAGTGTTGGCCGTCAAATACATTCTCCCCTATTCAGGCATTTGGGTTATGTAGAAACATTAGCAAGATACTTAAGTCTGTCGGTTTAGACTTGGAGAGATTGGTTCATGGACGTCTATCCAGTGTTGGATGAGATGAGGATGAGAGCCAAGATGGAGACTTATTGGTCTGCAGTGGAGGCAATTTGAGTTCAGGCTTTCCCAACCGACCAAGCAAAAACAATGGCATCTTGGGCACCCTCTTTATCCCCTCTATAATTTTGATCACTAGAACATACTTATATTAAAATTTTCAAAAACAATGGCATCACCTTCTTGTTGCGGGCATGAACAATCTAGAGGGTCGACATCGAGCCTCACTATTTTTAGCGAGGGTCGATGTCGTCCCCCGAAAAAAAGGTAAAAAAAAAAGAGGAACTTTTTTGGATGGAAATGTGGTTTGGTGTGAGGTTTGTTAAAGTGACTATTTTTAGCCTACTGGTCATCTAAAATATATATATTTTTAAGATCCTCTTAATAGAATCATGTTTTGTGATACTCTATAATTGTTGTGATGGGACCTACCTTTAGAAATTATAAATAGAATTTACAATGTGAGCCCACATTTATTGGAACTCTAATCTGAATCCACATTTTATGATAGTGACCATTGACCCACCTGTAGAAATTAGAAAGTGGGGCCACCTGTTAAATTGTAAATCTGAGACCACCATTAGGATGCGTCAAAAAGATTTGGAATCCTCTTAAAATGTTTTTCATTTAAAGGGAGGAGAAGAGTGGGAAACAATTGTGGTAGCAAGTTGCTTATTTGAAAAATTGAAGTTTTTATTTTTAACTTTCTTATACTAGTAGGTTAAGATTGTAGGAATACTTCTGCATCAGAATTCAGAATAATATATTATTTATACTTAGCGAACATGTTTGTTGCTTTCTCATATCATGTGACGTAAAAACATCCAAATGAGGCACATCCTTAAATTTTATTAAAGGAAGTTGAATAAATGTAAGACTGAGCTTGGGTTTGGGGTTTGGGGTTTGGGGTGTGGTAATGAGATTGGGCGGCACTTTTCTTATTTCATTTCCGCATTAACGACTTTTAAGGGCTGTCGGGAAAATTAACAATCCGTCGTGGAAAAACGACTGTCGAATGAAGTCGGTAAAACCAACGTCCCAGCGTCGGTATTCGGCAATTTTCACGTAGTGGAGATGCAGATGGCATGCAAAAGATGATTTTGATGAAGTCAACTAGATTCTATTGTTAGTCGTAGAAGAGGGTAAAAGATGTCGAGATCAATGCTACAAGAGATGTTGAAAATGAGCCATCCCAACCATTAAGAGAAAATCAAGTATAATCCATCCACATGAGAAAACTATGGTGAACTCACACCATCTTTAATCCTATGATATAACCTACTCTTATCCAAGTAGGTACAACGCTACATATTCTAATCCCAGTTGTCATGCCTAAGTGGGTTTGGACATGCATCTCACCCCGAACGATTGGGCCAGGACATATTGTTAGGGTCTGAAATCATTGATGGGATCTAGGACCAGGGTCACATATATGCCAATTGGATTGTAGATATGGGAATTGAATTAGAACGTGGATTTGTTGGATTAATTACATAATTAGTGGATTTTGGATTGCCTAATCTCTTATTTTGATTGTTGTTAATTTTAATCTTTATTTTATTTGTTATTTTTACTTCTAGATTGTTAGATTTACATTTCACATCACTTGTTTTAAAATCCTATATATCTCACACCACATATTCACCTTAAATCTTCCATTTCCACCACCATTCATGCACTAGTTTAGTGTAGCCTGTTAGATTAGCTTAAATCTTATTAATTTCATATTTTAGATTGTTAATTAATTATTTACATTGTATAGTTTAATTATTCACTTCAAGTGTCTATATTAGCTATATCTCCGCTCAGTTCTATTTTAATTGGATTTATTGCTTGTTCCTTCATCTCTTCGTGCGATCGATAATCCGGACTCTTTAGTCATTTACTACTAGACGACACCGTAGTCTTGCAGTTAAATACTGCACATATAAGTGTCGATCAAGTTCTTAATCTTTTTAACGTGTTTTTATACATGACATATAAATGTTTTGTATCTATACCTTGAAGAATAGTAATAACATCAAGTATGCATACATTGTATTAAAATGATTATATGAATTTCTTGTACTTATCGTAACTCTGGATATGTGCACAATGTACTAACTGGACATCCTAGAGCTTGCTTATTTTCTAGAGAGGGGGTGGATCTGAGCTCTAAGGTCTTCATTAAACACAGACCCTAACTCAGACCTGTTCGCTTCAATTGTAAATGGACTCAAGCCAATATTTGAGTTCAATGTGAATCCAAGTCTGATAATCATTTGCTTCACTAAGCTCAATTCCCTATTTTATATTTGGATTTTTAGGAATATAAGTTGAAGTGAGCTTCTAAAGAGTATTAAAGAGGTGAGAAGTTTTTTTATACTGAAAATAAAATGAAAGAAGAAGTGAGGAGTGAGTGATATAAAGCAATGTAAATAATAGCAGTACTTTCTTTTCTTTTTCTGTTTTTTTTTTAGGAGCAATCATTTTCTACCAAAAGGAGGACATTGGATGTCCATTTGTGAATTTTCTCCTTTATTTCTTTAGGTAGCCCTCATTGGACATCATTGGTGTAAAATTCTAACATTTAAGTATGGGCGTGTGTTGGAGAATTTTAAAAATATAAATTAATTTCCACCAAAAAAAGCTCAAACTGAAGAAACAAAGGTGAAGATTTATGATGATCATCAAATAACCTCCCTCAAACATAGAAAATGAATGAATATTCATTTTTTAGTCATCATCCTAGCAAATCAAATCCTAATAAAGCCAAGTTCATCTACACTTGGACCTTATGTTTTCCACCCTTCACTTCTTTTATATGCTTCATTAGAATCCATTTTACCATGAATTTGAACGTATTTATTTTCATTTGAACAAACTGGCTCAGAAATGCTATTTTTTATAGCTATTTTCTACCCATGTAGTTTTTGGCAAAGACATCCAACAAAAACAAAGAACGACATTAACTTAATT
This sequence comes from Umbellularia californica, assembly GCA_028538565.1. Taxonomy (NCBI): domain Eukaryota; kingdom Viridiplantae; phylum Streptophyta; class Magnoliopsida; order Laurales; family Lauraceae; genus Umbellularia; species Umbellularia californica. The sequence goes on along the minus strand of JAPQWN010000003.1, from coordinate 36,784,912 downwards.
TGACCGTTAAAATCAAACCAGACACGGTATACCTGAAAAATACTTAGGGCCCATTTGTTTGTGTTGAATTCCCAAAAGTCTTAATGAAGCATTTTTAAAAAATAATTAAAACTCCGTTGGCTTAGGACCACGGTTTGCACCCGAAGGTTGCAGGTTCGAAATTGCACTACCACACTGGGGCTATAGGGAGTTTCTTCGGCTTCCCTCTGGGCCCGGAGGGATTAGTCCAACCCAGAGGGTAAGAAACCCTCCGATAGCCAAAAAAAATAAAAAAGTTGACTAAAACGTAAGAAACTAAGGCGAGCTCCACTCCTGTTTAATGGAAAATGAATTATGGGCACATTGTTTTATGGTCATTTTTTGAATGTTCATCTCTATTTTTTTTTTCCAACTTTAGTTATGTTAGAAATATATTTCGTAAGATTTCTAGTAATTCAATTTTATAAAAGAAAAAAAGAGCTCTTGCTCTTATCAAATGATAATGACCAATTGATTAGCCAGCCCAGTTTGGACTGCTTATGCTTTTTCTCTCAAACTATTCATTTGATGCCACCAACTGGACCATAGATTGATGGGCTTTGTAATGCAATGACAGGCATCCATATTTCTCAATCTCTGATAATGATGAACATGATGCCATTGATTGATTTAATAAAGAAAAATGGCCCTGATTAGCATGGCTAATTCACGCTGAAACATAATCACATTCACCACCAGGACAATGAAATCAGGCCATTGCCTTCAAATGATCTTTTCCTTTTTTTTTTTTTTTTTTTGGTTTTTGTCAAATAAGCTTCACCGAAGGATTATTAAAAAGGACAAGAATAAATAACATAAGGTGAGACCTTGCCTTTGCTAGGATTTAAAATTACGAGTTCGGATCATCTATCGCAGATATTACACCTTCACCTTGAGTGAACCAATAACAGTCCGCCGTGTCATCCAAAAACTTAGGTGACACCTAAGTTTTTGGATGACACGGCGGACTGTTATTGGTCCACTAATAGTGAAGGTGTAACAAATATGATAGGTGATCCGGACTCTTAAATAACTAGGGTGATAGTCATAATTCACTTTTGATTAAAAAGAAAATTATTTGATAGTCATTTTTACATATTCGTCTTGAATCTTCTTTGTTGACTATGAAAAAAATTTCCATGTATATAAAACCTACCTATTTTATCCAAACAATCATTTTGTTTTATAATTTTTTAAAGTTGAAGTTTATCTTTTTATTTTTGATGTAGTGTTTGATTGGGATACATTTTTCTTTCCACATTTCATGTCTATCTATCAAACAATAAAGTCCACATTTTGATCCGTTAGATTGGTGCCTTCTTGGTTTTCCATAGGCTTCATATGCAAGGAATTGACAATAATTAAACATCATTCATTAATGGCTAATTCCCTTTTCTGTTTTAGGAGACCCACTTGTGATTAATCTATCCTTACTCTTCTCAAATAGTCATCCGTGGCAACTAAAATTAGGGGTCTATGATCATTGTATCAACCTGATATATATATAATATTTGACTGTAAATGCACCCAGGTGGGCCCTACCTGGGCACCCCCATCCTCAAACAGTCTTTACTTCATGAAAAAGTGTAAGTGTCCCGAATTCGGTCCCGATTTGGGGACCGAATGACCACGTGGCTTGATATGGACAATGCCAGCTTTTGACTTTGGGGGTAGTTGGAGAGAGACAAAGCTTGAAATGGTGCTCCACGTGGGGGTCGGTCCCGAAATCGGGACGCCCCAGTCGGGACAAATAGCTGGACTCTTACTTCATTAGTTTATATGTGATTATGAAAGACAAGACTCTTTCATCATTGACTAAAATTAGGGGCTGATGTATATTTACAATTCGTTTGTAAAATGCACCAAGTGGGCCCCACATGGGCACCTTCCCTCATCCTCATCATGCAATCTGCCCCATTGATATATGTGATTCTCAAAGATAGATTCTTTTGATCATTAACTAAAATTAGGGGCTCTGATCATTGTATTAACCTCATATATATATATATATATACACACACCATTTGACTGTAAATGCACCCAGGTGGGCCCTACCTGGGCTCCCTCATCCTCAAACAATGTTTACTTCATTAGTTTATATGTGATTCTGAACTACAGACTCTTTGATCATTGACTAAAATTAGGGGCTGATGTATATTTACAATTTGTTTTTAACATGCACCCAGGTGGGCCCCACATGGGCACCCTCCCTCTTCATCCTCACCATGCAATCTGCACTTCATTGATATGTGATTCTCAAAGTTGGATTCATTTGATCTCATTAACTAAAAAAATCAAGGGGATCTATGATCATCATTGTTAATCAACCTGATGCACATTTGTACAATCTGATGATTGTAAAAATGCACCCACCCAGGTGGGCCCCACATGGGCACCAAACATCATCCTCATCATACAAATGTGTACTTTGATTGATATATATGTGATTCTCAAGGACAGAAGATTCTTCCTTGCTGGGAAAATTTACCGGTAAAAACCCAATTCTACAGTGCCTTTGGCATTCGATGGGTATGTCAATGTGTTTCTATCAGGCCCTCAAAACGTAATAGGGGAGAGAAGAAGAGATTAAAACAAACAGCTGTCCCCTTCTCTACAAGATCTTTGTTTTTTCATCGAGAATCGATTCTCTCTCTCTATCTCTCTATCTTTCTCTCTCTCCAACCGACTTGGGGTTTCTGAGATCAATTTGAAAGATCGAGCTTTGGGACACCCAAATCTCTCGTTTTGGGTATCTGGGGTATTCGGCTAATTCGATTTAGGGTTTGTGATTTACCCGATCACGACGTTTTTGAGGGGTTTTCCTTCATGGGTTTTCTATGTTTTCTGATTTCCGAAGTGGGTTTTAGAGATTTCTGATTTTTATGGTATGAAAGGGTCTGTGCAGGGAATTTGAGGGTTTTGTTTTATTGGGGGTGTTGCTTTTATGCCATCTGTTGATAGAAGATATGTGAGTAAGGAGTTAGGGCTTGGGTTTGGAGAAGGGATGGAGGAAAACGAGCTTGAAGAAGGCGAGGCGTATTATCAGGACGAGGACGATACTCAGCTCTCTTCGCTCTCTTACATTGTAAGGTTTTTGGTTTTTGGTTTTTGGTCTTTGTGTGATTTCTGAATTGTTGCATCGAATTGTTGTGTAAAGGCTTTGAATTTCTAATTTTTTTTTTTGATGTTATGGTTTGGACTTAAGTGTACACAAAAAAGACAGGATTCCTCGGTTTGGTTCAGTTTTGATTTACATGATTGAGAAGCATTGAGAAGCTTAATTGATTGTTTCCTCATTCAATAAGTTTATCTATATCGGTTTGGGTTGCGTTTCGTTTTGTTGATCAGGGGAATTGGAGTATTCTTTTGCCTCCCCCCCTTCAATACATGGGTTTTTTTAATCAATTTTTTCAGTAAGTGATACAATTGTGTTTTTTGTTTCTGTTTGTTTGCTAATTGCAGGTTGATTGATCTTGAAAATGTCTCTAGATGTGTGTGAATGTGCATATATCTAGCAATGAAATTACTATTTTGATTTGTAACTACATCTGGAAAATTGTTTTGATATTAGGATTCAGTACTGTTTTTTAAAATCTTGTGAAAAATACAATGGCTGTTCTCTCTTGAATGGTAACTTTATAGATTGAAACCTGTAATGGAACACATCAATGATCAAACGGTCAATCACTCCTAGCAATACCATAGAACATATGGAAACAGTACAAATCTCCAGGCGGTTATGTTCATTGATTTTATCTTTGGTGATGATGTGATCATTTTCTTTTAAGTTTTTATTGACTAAGTCAAAGTGTCGAGACAAATAGCTTTTTTTATGAGCGTTTCTTTTTCTGTGTTTCTATTAGAAGGTCTGCATGATTTTATTTTTATGAAATCCCTGTGGACCTCTCAGTCTGTGTTTATATTAAAGGCTTTGTATGGGCATATTATTTTGAAACCCTTATCGGGGGAACTATGAAAAAATTGTTGTGCTCTTGGACATTGAGAAATTGTCGACAGGTCTAAGCTGCAGATCTGTGTTGTTTATTTTCCAGGAAGAAAGGCTCCATGATGTTTTGGGGCATTTTCAAAAAGATTTTGAAGGCGAAGTTACTGCAGAGAATTTGGGTAAGTTTGGCTCGTGCAGCCTGTACTATCCACCAGTGGAACTGTAATTCTTGTCAACCCTGCAGAGAAAAAAGAAAATTAGTTCTTACTCTGCTGGAGGATTCTAGTGTGACACCCACTTAATTGCGACGGAGGATGATAGTGTGTGATTCTATTTATTTAACAGGGGCAAAGTTTGGTGGATATGGTTCGTTTTTGCCTACTTATCAACGCTCCCCTGCTATTTCGTCTCAACCTAGGACTCCACTGAAGGTGCAGCCATACATCCCACCCAAGTCTCCTAACAACCCACCATCTGAGGTATCAGTTTCCATTTCAAAATTGGGGACTTAATATCTTTTTTTTTTTTTTATAATTTTTTTTCCTTTTAGAGTAAGACATTATGTTTGATTGCAATTTTGGCGGGGGAATTCAGATTTATGGGTACCATGGGCAACTTACATTTCGCAGGATGCACATCAGGACCTTAAAATTCCACCTCATCCAGCCCACTCTCGAAATGCAAGACCCGAGTCAACTTCATTTTATGTGGAAAACTCAACTAAAAGAGATGTGCATTTGTCTACTAGACAACTTGCTCAGGATCTTACTCCTAAGCATGCATCCATGAATACATCTGTAAAAGCAACTGATCAGAAGACACTGAAGGTTTGCATAAAAGTTGGTTCAGTCAATGTTCCTGCTAGGAAAAATGCTGAAATTTACAGCGGTTTAGGCCTTGATTATTCTCCATCCTCATCATTTGGGGAGAGCCCTGTTGGAAGTGGGGAGTTATCTCCTGGATATAGAGATGTGCCTTATGAATCTCCCATGAGCATACTAAAGGTATTCATATCCACCTGTATTTGTATTTATATATTTTTTAAAATTTCGCTTGGATGGGCATTAAATTGCAATTGGTTTTAGCGTCTGGCAGAAGGGATGGCTATACATTTTAGTTTCATTTTGGGTGGGTAAAGAAATCAGGATTACATTTTGTGTGAGTATTGTTAATCCTCTGCGGGTGTAGCTGATATGAATGTTTAGTGAAAAAGTTGAAAAGACAGAACCACTGATTCTGGTCTCTTATTTCTAGCAGCCTGAAGTGCAAAACATGCATTTTACTAAATATTAAAACAATTGTGAAATAGGTTGCATTCCAGCATATTGAAAAGCTCGTGTGGTTCCTCAGTCATCTAGTGATTTTCTTGTGTTCTTTTGATGCAATGAAACAGATTATGAACTCTCCTTTTGTTTCTGGAGGCTACCTACTTTCTCCTCTTCTTGATTATCTGATGCACTTGACTGAAAAGGAAAAGCCTCGTACAAAAGACAGTAAACCTTGGAATGTCCTGAAGGGTACCCAAGAAAGTCTTCCCTTAGCAAAGGAGCCCATGCCTGTGACGGATGCGAAAGTGTTTAGAGAAAAGAAAAAGTTCGTCGACAGAAGTAAGCAGGCCATAGAAGCAAGGAATGCAAATAGCAAGAATGGAGGAAATGACACGAGTGAGAAAGGAACCGATGTCGAGAGCTCGGTGGATGGAGAACATTTTCAAAAGGCTTTGAAGTCCTCACTTCCATCGTATTCAAAAGGCAGTCTTGAAAAAGTGGAAAGACAAATTAATGGTGACATAGAGAGGGGCAGTGGCAGGGCATCTGCTGTTTCTAAGGAGCTCAATAAGGGTGTAGTGAGAGATAGATCCTTATCATCTGATTTAGTCAAGGGAGAAATATTGGTGAATGGAGGGAATAAGTTGGTGCCTTCAAAGGGGCATCCCAATTCAAAGACACATTCTGCTAACACTGCACAAAAAGATAAAAGTGCGAGTAGTCAGAAGGATATTTTGTTGGATACAGTGAAAGATGATGAGGGCAAGGGGGACAAAAGAAGCAACATGTTTAAAGTAGACAATGATGAATTTATGGGGATGCTAGAGCGAAATGGTGGATCTGCAGAGCCTTCTGGGCAAAAGTCTGCTCAGAAAACTATGTCATATGAGAAAGATAAATCCAAGATGCGAAAAGAGAAGGAGAGCAAAAAGAAATTGAAGAGAAATCAAAGCAATGGCATACGTCCTGTGGAGCTTCTGAAAGGAAGCATAGGGGTTGTTTCTTCAGCAACATCACAAGATAAGTGGGAGGGCTCAAAAAATAAAGATCCCTTTTCTGGTTATGGGAATAGTGTTACAAAACCACATGATTCTAGCATGACATTTGGCAGAGGATTGGAGGACAGTGCAGTTCAACCGGATGACAACAGAATGGACCCATTGGAGCTGCATTTTAAAGGTAACCTGAAGGACTCAAAGCTCGTGGGTGAGAGCGAAGCACTTGTCTTAGCAGAAAAATCTGGGGAGAAATCAAGTGGAAAAAAGGTTGAATGCATGACAACATCCAAGGAAAACGTGAAGGCTCCAGCTGTTCCTTCTTTGATAGGAAGTGGGCTAACTTCTGATGCAATTGCTGCACCAGTGGATCCTGTTGTTATAGAAGAAAATTGGGTCGGTTGTGACAGGTGTCAGAAGTGGCGACTCTTGCCATTTGGGGTGAATCCAGACCACCTTCCAAAGAAGTGGCTATGCAGTATGCTTTACTGGCTGTAAGTTCTTTTACTAAATTCTGAAATAATGGGGGGTGTGGGGTTGGTTACTGGCATGTGGGGAAGCGCTTACTGGATGCCATTTCTCTAATAAATAGTTACCTGTGCAAATGTCTAGTGTTTTTTTATTTTATTTTATTTTTTAACAATTTCATCATCTGTCTGATATCTAGGCCTGGAATGAACAAGTGTACTATCAGTGAAGAAGAAACCACAAAAGCTCTAAATGCAATGTATCAAGTGCCTGTCCCTGACGGTCAGCATAACCTGCAAAGTCAGTTCAATGGTGCTGCCGCTTCAGGAGTGACATTGGCTGATTCGCAGCATATCGATCAAAGTCATGAACTCAGTTCACATGCTTTGCCTAGTAGTGGAAAGAAAAGACATGGATCTAAGGACCTCTCTAATTCTCTTAACCAGTCAAGTCAAAACTCTATAGAGAAGAACCAGCAGGTTTCTGCCAAGAGAGGAAGCTTAAATGATGCAAAACAGTTGCCTTTGGAATCTCACATGGCTAGCAAAGTTTCTTACCAAAGTCCTGATATTGCTGTGGAAAATCAACGGCATAGACAAAAAGAAAAGCACAAACTGCTGGACCATTATTCTGATGGAGGTAATTATTCTTATTATTTTTTTGTATCTTCTGCTCTCGTAGTTTGCAATATTGACATTCAAAGTTGATACTTGAGCTGGCACTTAATGAGGAATATTTTTATGTTTCATCAAAGCTTTAATTGAACCTACAAGCTGTACATGTGTAAGGCCTGCATTCTAGTGATCGAAAGTGTTCACATATGTGGTCCTATTGAGAGAGGAGGTATTCCCAAGATCTACCCAATGGAAAATGTTCTCCTACGAGCAACTGCAAGTGCAGTCCAGCACTATGGGACCCACTTGGGCCTAGCTTTCATCATTGCAGCCCCTTTGATACTCTTTTCATTATGTGATATGGCATTAGGCCTAATTTTACACTCACCGAGCCTTTACTCACCGTTGCATTGAATCTCAAGAAAATCTATGGTTAAGATGGCATTAAAAACTTAAGGCTATTAAATCAAGGGATAGGATAATCTGATGGGGCTGATCTTTAGGATCCCCCTTGTCCTTGAGGAGATATTTCCATCTGCCCTCCTCCCATTGATAAACTTTCATTTGAGTGGGACCCATGAGCTGGACTACATATAAGGCATATGCAGTCTGCTCATAGGTGAACATCTCCCCTATCCCATTGGGGATCCTTATTGTTCATTTACCTCCCTGTTTAATTACAGCGACTGTCTGTTACTGTGAATCTGTAACCCAATGAATGGGTGACTTGGATCTTCTATTGCACACCATTTCTTGTCAAACCAAAAGTTTTCTTTCCTTTGAGAATCATTCAATGTCTGCTTATTCATTGAATAAACCTCCACTTGGGAAGTAATGTTTTTCATCATGTTATTAAATAACTGCAGGTAATCATATTGAACAAAGTGGCAAGCATTCAAAAGGTAAGAGCAAGAGAGTGGATAATCAAGATGGTTTTAGAGCTTCTAAGAAAACTAAGGCTGAAAACTTTTATAATACTGATGATACTTGGCACTCCAACCAAGATGTAATTGAAAAGGTGGTTCCCAGCACAACTGATGATTTGCCAACCAAGGCAACCGGAAAGAAAAAGCAGAAACATAACAATTACATTTTGTCCAAGGAGTTGAAAGGTGATACAAGGGACACGTTACCAGAGTCTAGGAAGAAATTGGCAGGCCAATTTCAGGTTCCTCTGGATGGTGAAAACAAAACCCAAACTGGCTCTTCAGATTTTGCCATGAAGAAGAGGAAAGTGAAGGAGTGGCAGGAGCATCAGGCTTATTCAGAAACCCTACCATGTAGTGGGCACCTTTCAGACAGCATGGCTACTATGAAAGAAGAGATAAACGGAAGTGAGCTTAGGAAGAAAAAGAAGGCCCGCCCATTGAAGCCTGAGGGTAAGGAGTATAGTGCTAGTATGAAAGATGGTAAACTGGACAAAAAAGGAAACATGGCTAGAAAAATGTCATCTGGGACTGTTGGTAGAGACCCTCTATCCTATGGAACAGAGGAGTGCAGAGGTGGTAGTACAAATGATTATCAATTTGGGCAACGCCAAGGGAATGCAGTGTCTCAACAGGCCCTGGATGGTGAAGTTTCATTGAAAAGGGATTTGGGATGTGGACAGCCTTCAATGGCAGCAACTTCAAGCTCTTCAAAGGTTTCGGGGTCTCGTAAAAGCAAATCAAACTTCCAGGTTAGAAGTTCACCAGTAGAGTCGGTTTCTTCATCTCCTTTGAAGATTTGTAATACCGACAATCTTACAACTGCAAGAAGTAACATACTGGGAGAAAATGATGCAGCAAATGTAGGTTTACCTGTCATGTGTAGTCCAAGACAATGCTCAGATGGTGAAACTGATGGCCGTATTTACCGATCTAGGATGCCAAGGAAGGAGAAGGGTTCATCCGTTGTCCGGCATGCATCTGTAACAAGTCAAAGGGTCGAGGAGAGGGATGCTAATCAAATTTCTTGTGGAGAAGGGAAAGATGGAATCTTTTCGAAGGCATTCAACGGTAGAAGCAGCTTTCCCTCTTATTCTGAACATGAAAACGTCAATGTGGCAAATGGAAGCACTGATATCTCTGATCAACATAATCCATATCTTAGCAAGGTTCATGACCATGGACATGATTACTCTACTAATTGGTCTGGTCTGCAGAAACCAGGTAAAAGTTCTTCACGGTCCAGAGATAAGCGCAAAAGTGCTAAATCCGATTTCGACAAGGTTAAGGTTTCTGAGTGTTTCAGTGAGCAAGACGAACTGCATCCAATCCCTAGTGCTGGTATCCATCGACATGAGGCAAGAACCGAATCTCGCGATTTTTCACCTAATCATGAAAATTTGAGAGATCGAAAACACAATCACAGTAAAAATTCCATTATTGAGTCTGATAAAGGTGGAAAAAGTTGCATTGACAAGAAAGATTTGATGGAAAACTTGTTTGGTGATGAAAAAAGGGATAATCCATCAAAAGTTGGAATGCTTGAAAATTCAGATTCTCCTATGTTGACTGACCAGCATATGGATCCAAGCTCCAGAGGTGGAAAGTTGGGTGCTGATTGCAGCAAAGGTGGAGAGTCAAATCTACTGCACAACCGACGGCAAGTGACTTGTGAAGATGAAAAATCAACGAACCAGTTCCTGTCAGAAAGTACTGATCCAGCAGAAATTGCATCAGACAGAGGAAAGCTGGCACAGCATCCTCCATCTGGTGATAGACAAGAAATACAGAGTCACCATCCCCGTGGGACACCCACACCACACAATAGCAGGTCGGATGTGTTACCTGTTGATGCTTCTAGTAGTGGTGAATTGAAGGAAATGAAGCAGCCAAGGAAGTCTAATAGCCAGAATGAGGTCCACCATCGTATGAGGCACTCAACTCCTAATAGTGGGATTGTTGGGCGGGATCTAGATGCCCCTAGTTTGGCTAAAAAGGATTCTGGTCAGGCTTTTTCAGTTGCCTTGAAAGAAGCCAAGGATCTAAAACACACTGCCGATCGTTTAGCGGTTCGTTCCTCATTCTGCATTGCACTATATTTGTGTGTTTTTTTTTCTCTCCGATGCTTGAAATGTCGTTATTCTTATAGTCTTGATGCTTAATGACATTATCATCTTTTGTAGAATGGTGGCTTGGAACTTGATCGTACAGGCTTATATTTTCAGGCAGCCTTGAAGTTTCTTTGTGCAGCATCACTTCTAGAGCCTTGTAACGTTGAAACTGCCAAACATGGGGAAACTACTCAGTCAATGCAAGTATATATTGAAACTGCAAGTCTCTGCGAGTAAGTTACAGTCATCATGTAAAATTAAATTGAGCTTATGTTTTTTTAATTGCTAAATATGAGCTTCTGTTGGGAAAGTCTTTTCTCAAAAAAAGTTTGTTGCAAAATTGATGCAAAGGCATCTGGATTATGGGTCTGCGGTCTTCTCAGTGTCGTCAATGAGTGCTTGCTGCAGTTACGCTCGAGGTTGTTGAGCCTGGATTCATGTTCCTGTCCCATTTTGACACAAATGAGACCCATATATGCTATTTATTGCACTTTTACCACTTCGAACAATTTTTTATTATTTAAAATCATCACTAGGTGTTTTTTTTTAAAGCTATTTTGTTGACTCTGTTACTAATGGGGCAAAAATCATATAGGTCTATGTTGGTCTATTCTTGACAAATAGGGCTGTGTCACAGAAGCATCTATTTCCATACTGGTTTTGCTTGTGCGGTTGGGGAACACTGGCATGTTCTATATCTACCTAATCATTCTATCTAAAGAGTGGAAAAATTTGATCCATTCCGACCCTCCAACCCAGCCTGTCCCAACCCTCCTCGCCGACCCTGGCATTGTTTCAAATCTACCTGATCATTGTACACATGTATCGTTCATTCTTCGACCAACGACCATGGCATTTCCTACGTCTTGACTAATGTAGATCACATGTACGCATGTTACTAGTGGCAATCTAAATTCATGCTCCCAGGGTTCATTTTACTGGTTTCCTTTGTTTATTGTTTCACATGTCTTTGTTCTGCTTATTTCCATCTCAGTTCTCAAACCCTGAGAATGAAGGAAGCTAGAATTTAGTATATATTTTACACTTTATATATTTATCTCCTTAGCTGCGTACTTCAGATCAAGGTAATGTTGAATTCTTCTTGATATACAGATTCTGTGCCCATGGATACGAAAGATGCAAGGAAATGGCTGCTGCTGCTCTAGCATACAAGTGTATGGAAGTAGCACACTTGAGGGTCATTTATTCTAAACAGTATATCGCGGGTAAAGATCGGTATGAGCTACAATCAATGCTGCAAGTCGCTCCACTGGGTAATTAAGATTAACACCGTCCTCAGCAAGATTTTTTCTGCCCTTTTAGCAATTTTTTTATACATGTAGCAACTGTAGGAATCACAATTCACAAACATACATTCAAATAAATTGGAATATTGAATGATGAGATCTAGACCCACGGGACTTTCTCTCTCTGGTGTACTTAGGATAAGTCCAACCTTTATTAATGTTCTTTTTTTTTTTTTTTTTATAATAAAGCAGCTGTCGGAATTTTATCTAGTTTTAAATCAATTAGAATTTTTGAAATGGTGATTTCATATACAAACAGGCTTTTTCCATGGTCTTTTCTGATTTCTCTGTATATGTGCGTGTCGCCATGTCCCCTCTTTTTTCAATTATTTCTTAACTGGGTTGGAAGTATTGATAGCTTTCTTCGTGTTCTAGGTGAGTCTCCATCATCATCTGCCTCAGATGTGGATAACTTAAATAATCAAGCTACATTAGAAAAAGTGGCTTTAACCAAGGGTGTTAGTGCTAGTCGAACTGCTGGCAACCTCATCGTTACCCCTCGTAATCGCTTCAGCATGCAGCGGCTACTCCAATATGTAAGTTTGTTTGTTGCTGTTCCATTATCAATTTTCCCACAATGTATAATGAGAGATCATTGATTTTTTTCTCATTGGACCTGAAGTTTAGCAAAAATGCGACGAACATGTGTATTTATGGAACATGAAAATTGGTTCTTGGATGCAACATGAGGCTTGGCATCACATGTCTCATTGAACTTCTTAAAATTGATCTATGAGAATTGAGAAGAGAAATGTACTTCGATTCCTTACATGCAGAGTTATCTTAATCGATATAAATGCTTTACAGATATCAAGGCTTAAATAGTCTAAAAAGATTACTAAAGTAAATAGTAGATGTTTTTTTAATGGTAAGTAATGTGTAACTTCCCAAAAAAATGATAAATAATGCAAAAAATTAAATTATTTGGTTCACATTTTATGAGCTCAAAGTGGCTGCTTGTTCAACACAAGGTTTAAAAAATTGGACTTGGGACCCGACTATTTCATGGCCGAGTCCGAGTCGACTCACTGAGTCCCAACTTTAGTTGGAGAGGGACTCGGCTGAGTCGCATGAGACTCCTGAGTCGGGCCGAGTCCTAACTTCAATTGGAGGGCCGAGTCCTAGTTGCATCAAAACTCGACCGAGTCGCATGGGACTCGGCCGAATCTCATGGCCAAGTCCCATGGGCATGCGACTCGGCCAAGTCCCTTGCGACTCGGCCGAGTCCCATGAGACTTGGCCTAGTCACATGATTTGAGTCCAAGTCCCATCCGACCTGACTCGGTAGGTGCCGAGTCCAAGTCGACTCGGAATCAACCGATTTTTTAAACCAACACAATAATAGAAGTATTAGACATGGAATTTTTTTTCTTTTCCAAAAAAAAACAGAGAGAGAGAGAGAGAGAGACACGGAGTTTTTTGGGAAATGATATTGGTCATGGTTATGTTAGAAACATACATTTCTTTCTATTTTTGGCATCTGAGTAGTTAAAAATGTACTGTTATCTTACCAAACTAAGGGAATGCTCAGTTGTGTAACAAACTATGGGGGTATATATCAGTTCCCTTGTTTTTTTCCCCCTCCAGAAAGTGGAGCATCCTTGTTTCATTGGAGTAGACTTCTAGGCTATATTTGCGCTCTATTCGTATTATTAAAACTATCCTGATCACTGAAGAACACAAATAATTCTCAATATCCAAAGCTATACATTTTCACTGGACTGCCTGGTAAAAAAAAAACACCTTCTATCTATTAATATTGAGAAGAATGTTTAGTGATGAACTGGTCTGCAACTTTGAAGTTGTGAACCTGGTGGTGGGCCCACCTCGTTTCATGCCAGTTAGCGGTGTCAGGTGGGATTGGAAGGTCTCTTTTAGGATTATTGATGGGGTCCATGTGGGCATGATCTGACATATGATCATATGCTTAAGTGCCCTAAAGTTTAATGTTTTGTATGATCTGGTGATTATGACAATCTGTTATAGGCTCCATAATTTAATGGTTTTGTAAGTTTCAGTGTTTTAACTGTTAAAACTGTTGGGGGCCTTAAACAGATAGTCATGATCATCAGATTGTGCCCTTGTGGGCCGCAGCCCTAAGTCCAAAAAATGACTTTTCAATGCCATCTGGCCTAATTAACTACATGAAAGAAGGTGGGCCCCACAATCAGGTTTGAAACTTTAAATTTGCAGACTGGTCCATATCCAAAAGTTACTCTTGGATGTTGATATGAATGAAGTTAGATGCCCCCTTGGCAAGTAATATTTTTTTTGGCAACTTTTAGAGGGTCAGAACTCTGAAGTTGACTGTGTTCCCTGCTCACTAAGTATCCCCTGCATCATAAACTATTAGTCCCTACTCTTTTTTGTAGTGTGTTCCATTTTTGGCATTTCCAGTAAGTGTAAATTGTGTAGGGTGGAATTTTGTGTTCTTTATCTGCGAGTGTGCAAACAACCCATGTAGCAGAGATCCAGACTGTTGCTCTGATGGCCCCCACCATGGGTAGACCATTCCTTAAAGATCTTCCATGGATAGGTTGTAAACTTGTAATTCTTCTATTAACGACCTGCAAACTGTAGTAGGTTAGGTTAGTGGATGAAGGGAAGGGAAGGGAGGGGGGGGGGAAGGGAGGGGGGGGGGGGGGGGGGGGGCGGGCGGGAGAGGCGGGGGGGGGGAAGCTATCCTGTATAAAATGCCAAAAATTGGACTGGCAGATTCAAGTCAGGCTGTTATCAGTCCCAATTTCCCCACTTTTGAAACTCCTGTCATCCTGCAGACCATATGCCTTAAATAGATTCTGGTTGGTGATCATATTATTTACTTGGGCAGATCATCTGGCCACTCAGTTGGCCCATCTTTTAGCCTTATCAGTAGCAAATCATTATATGCACATCGCAAGAAGGCTTGCAATTTCATTGTTCTTTTTTGGGGGAATCAAGAGGGCAGAATGAGATCATTTTTAAATGTGGTCATGTGCAGGTAAACCATATGGATAATGCAATAGAGGCATTAAAGAAATCGCGAAATGCTCTTGCTGCTGCTAATGTGGGAGCAGAAAAGGCACGGTATGGGCCTGAAGGAATTTCATCTGTGAGGAGGGTCCTTGAGTTCAACTTCCATGATGTGGAGGGTCTACTACAACTTGTGCGGCTTGCACTGGAGGCTATCAGCCCTTAAAATCCAAGTGATAGAAGAGAATATATGTCTTCTGTGAATAGATGATATTTCTACCTTATTTCCTCATTAACGAAGGCCATAAGGAGAAAAAGATTGGGGAAAAAAAGAAAAGAAGAAAGTTTAGTGAGCTGGGTACTCCTTTTTCTCTGCCTCAAATAAGTTGTTATCTGAAAAGCAACAGATTTTGATTAGGCATTTAGGCTCAGTTCCTTTGTGTACAATTTGTACAAAAGAGAGATTGTTTTCCAATTCTTGTATAGTATTTTTTCATGCCTTACAGCTTTTTTCAGCACATAAGGGCATGGGATTTTAACCTATAAGTTCCAAGAACAAGATAATGAAGGGTTTTACCGGCGGGGAGATTATACTGCAGATGGTGCTGTACCTCAACATCAAAACCCATTCAGTTACAGTTCTGATGATGATCATTGATTTGTTTCTGGTTTATACCATCATTTGTGTTAAAAAATGAGAAATTGTTTATATGAATACAAAATGAAGAAAATTACCGACATGTTCATGGAGTTGTATTTTGTCGGGCTTGATGTAATGCACGGTGCTGAAGATTTTCTCTTTGAACATCGGACAAAGATGAGGGCAGCTGAATTGGCATGTCTCGGTATGTAACATCACTTTCTTTATCATTGATGCATCCTGAATTGGCATGTGACATCACATACAATTAATGAAGCTCTCTATGGAAGAGGAGATCAGCCTCATAAGCTGTCACATCTCATGTGGGATGTGTGCTTAGGGGGATCACCCTCGCATTGACTGACATGCACATTGAGGGGAAATATGCAAAATAACCAGATTCAGTTTTGGAAATTGCAACTCTTTGTGGGGCCCACCTGGATGTAAGCAAATCATGCGGTAGGGGGGATGGGAATAGTTTGATGTGGGTTAGGTGTTGGTCAAATATCAGTTATTTTAGATGATCCTAACCTTGATTTTATTGCTTCAAAGTTTATTGTTTTTTAAGCACGGTCTTGTATATTCAATTCAAACAGTGGATAATGGTCGGGAGTGATTATGGTGTCGTCAATTTGGGGTGAGTTCCTATTCAACACTGTTGAGTAGGGGGAAGGGAGTGTTGTATAGAATAAATATGGGCTGCCTTTTACTGAGTTTACCAAGGGTCTTGCAGTTTTGGCCTATCTATTCTCCATTGCAAGGTTTGATCCATACACTTATAGTTTCCTCTATAAGGGAGATGGATTAAGTGGCTTCAAATTTCCCTTTACTACTAAATTTCCCTTTGCTTTTAAATATCATAAAGATTTTGATTTTGTTATTCATTGTAGCTGTTGCCCTAACTAATCTTCTATTGTGACACAGTACTCTGGTTGCCGCGGGATGCATGCCTGATGGACAATATTTCAAAATCTTATTTATCAACTGTTTTTATTACTTCTGATTGGCGCTGTTGTGCTACACCACCACCTGTTTGAGGCATAAAGTGTGCTGCCAGGTAAAAGTATCGCTTTTATGGAATCTGTAAAGAACTGTCTGAAAATTGGGGCAGACTGCTGTATGCATCCATCACAGGATAAGGCTTTGGGGCATCTCATCCATTGTACTTGTGGCATACCAAGATCCCGATGGGCCCCATTATTTTTACTGGAGTGCAGTGTGAACATTGCACTAATAACGATCCCAGCTACCCAGATGGTGCAGATCAGATGGTTAGACAATAATCTAGTAGTCCATATTAATATTACTTCTATTATTTGGAAGATCCAATTGCTTGGATTTTATACTGTTTCATTCGAAAAAGATTTTGATGGATTTGAGAGGTGTGCGTGTTATGCTATGGAAACAATGGATGAGTTGATGCATGCTTCCTTAGTGGCTGGTAAAAAGACATAGAGGGCAGTATAGGATGAGTAATACATGTAGTTGCATTTGGAGGCTTTTGCTGACTGTCATGATGAGCATGCCTCAGTTCTTGCTAGAGCACGGCATATCATCCCTTTATATGGAGGATTTAACTAACCCTTACCATTAAATGTAGGTAGGTCTTGGGCTGACATTTTTAATCCCCTTGGCGACTCTCATTTTGACACCATATACACGGTAATCTAGTCATAGCTTGCTTGCAACTAACGTACTGGTGATTCTGACTGATGTCAACTTGGCCAAGACCGGTGACAGAACACCCTTTCAAGTCTGCCATGAGAACAAGGGGTAGCCAAGTTGGTTGGATACCTTGTTTCTCACCTAACTGCCAGTTCCTCTCTGTATTTGAGCAGGCTTCTTTCCCTATAGCTGGAGTCTCTCATGGGCCCCAACTCCCTTGGCTGGGGAAAAAAGTTGAAACTTCCATAACACGTGTTGTTAAAAATAACGTGTTGTGTGCGTGCGCGTTTGGATCAAACCTGGCAATGTTGGGTTTTTCCAGGATTTGGACCGATGTTAATTTGGGTCCATGCCCATTGTTAGGGTGTGGGGGTGGGGGTTGCGGGGAAGTGGGTTTCATACCACTGCTTGAATTATCCAAAGGGTATATATATTGGCTAGTGTAAATAGCACGTGTATGTGTTGAAATATTCGTGGTTCTTATGTGCGGTCATGTGCCTCCCTCCTCTATTACCCTCGTAGGAGCATTTCCCATACACGCACACTCAATTGAGCCTTTTTTTTTTAGGATCATAAAGTATGTTTAATGTAACAATATATAGCACATATCTCTATAGTTGCTGCTAAGTAAACAAAATATTTAAAATGTGTACCGGAAATGCATTATGCTACATGTTTGTTTGTGAACTGGATATGGGTATGGAATCTGTTATTCGAGCTAAATTTGTTTACAGGTACATGTTATATAGCATACACTTGTTTAGTTACAGGCACATGTATGGTATGTCATGGCATATCTGCCCATGTGGAACTCTTGCTTCTGTTGGTTTGTTTCATCTCCTTCGGATTATTGAAAGCATTCTATTTTTAGAGAAAAATACGAAATCTAATTTTTACTTGCAGGTTTTTTAGGGTGTTTTAGATGCAACTATAACACTAGTATACTACTGATGAGTAGAAATTAGACTTCTAATATATCTTAAGGTTTCTGATCAATATGATCAGAAATTGGTACGCGGTCAGGGCCACATAACTGATGGTGCACAAGGAGAGGTATGACTTGGTTTGGACCAAAATACACCAAAAGCTCTGAAAACCATCTTGAGTGCTTGTTGTACATAAGGTCTCCACACTCGAAACTTTGTGTACTCCAAAGAGTCCATGTTATGATTTTTCTGAATGCCGCTTCATAGTTTCCATTCCTCTATAGTTTGTACGCATGCCACATCATCAGCACATGATCTGATCATATATTTCTGGTCTTCACCTTTTTAATGACTGAACCTAAAGATTCTTTTTCCAACCATCTTAACCACCGAATCAATGGACTTTTACTCAGTGATGTAAACCCTAGTTAATTCTCTTCACGCCACCCTGTAAATGGCTAGATTCTCTAGTTGTTGTGCTCTTTCCTCTAGGTCCAATGTGAGGTTGGACCCAAAAAAATAAATGGAGCTAGCTTTTAACATGTTATGCAAATTATGTTGGTTTTGCTGCAGGCAATGGCTGACTCTGGTATTTGTTTCAGGAAATTGAATGGCTGGCTGTTAGAAAAAGCAAAAATGAGGTGACAAGGACTATGATCAATTGCTGGCTTGAGAAGCATCGCTTGTACACAGCTTGGTATTCATAATCAAGTTTGGCTTCTCTCTTTTCCCTTTCCACTGTACATCATTGTCACAATTTTTTCTATTCCAATAATATACCTCTTTACCATTTTAGACGTGTTTTCATCTTGCCAACAGTATGAGAAAAAATTAACAGACTCCACTAATTGCCAGGGGTGCACAGGTGGAGCCCGGCCTATGTTGGGTTGGACTTGGTCAATTTTCTAACCCCATGGGCTGCATCTGGGCCTAATTTTCTGGTCTGATTGATTGGCCAGTGCATGGCCTACATTTGCTTAAAGGACTGGCCATATGTTCTCTACAAAGATGGGTTGTGCCCATTTTGCAAATGGGCTGGGCTGGGCTGGGACCTTTTTATGAGCGCCCTTGGAATACCATCAAGCCTGGGCCTACATTTGAGGCCCTATAATTTATTGTGTTGAGCTTGGAGAACTCATTTGAGATGGTTTGGACATCTCCAATACGGGATGTCCCATAGAAGGAAAAGGGGTAGGCGGATAGATTTGAAGAAGAGGATTTAGCAATGGTGAAATTGAATTCATGTTGCTGACGGCAACATTAGTTTGAACAAGGCTTTGATGATGATAAATTAATATGATGCTGCATGGACAAGCTTCAGTCCAGCCCAACTATCCCAAGGACACCCCTCAATAGAACACCCTTCAATTGGTGGCCAGGAAAAAAAAGGAAAGGCCGAAGGGATAGGGAAGGGTCTATGGCCAATCTTTGATCAGTTTGGCCCTTTTACACCCTGGCTCTAAGTCCAATTTTACTCTCATCAAATCTTTATCCACCATTTGATTGAATTTTAAAGAAATCTATGGTGAAAAGACCAATAAAAATTAAGGCTATTAAATCAAGGCCTGGGATGATTTGACGGGCTGAATTTTTTTTTTTTCCCGTTAGCCCTTCATTATCCATAAGTAGACCATTTCATAAACCCCACTCCCACGGAAGGAGAAGGCGTCAAAGTATGCCCCAAGGGCTTTCAGGTCATCAGACATGCCCTTTTAATGGGTTCGATTGATCATCAATAAGCATAAGGTGTGTCTTTTAGTTTGTACCGTGGAATGATTCATGTTACATTATCCCCACAGGCATAGTTGTCTATAGTTGCAAAACACTGTTTTCAACTCCCTACAATGCACTGCTCAAAAAAAAAAAAAAAAAAAAAAAAAAAAACTCCCTACAATGCATTGGTCTTGAACTTATATATGGATGTTCGGCTTTTCTAAAATTCAAAAAGAGAAAATGCAAACATTCATTTTAATTGGTTTTTAGGTGTTTAAAATACAATCAAATAAAAACAATATAATTTTTGAGGTGGGTAATTGCTTTCAAACTGAACATATCATGGCCCATTTCAACATGTTTCAGGTGATATATTTCGGTTTTGGCCAACTTTCAAAGCCATGATAGTACATGATTATAAATTTGGAAAGTACTTGGAAATTAAGCATTGCAACAAAATGAAAAAAAAAAAAAAAAAAAAAGGCATCCTTCAACAGTTTATTGTGAAAAAAATTTAAAAAAGAAGAAAGAAAAATCCGTTCGAATCAAATGCCGCAAAAGAACCCTTTTGTCCCTTTTTTTTTTGATAAATACTTACTCATCCAAGTCCCTCACCATCTATTACAATTAGGAATTAATCCCTGATTATTTAGGGAGGTGTCTCACTATTGTATTACCATTGGATTGGCCAGAGAAGACCCAGCTCAAAACCATCGAAAGCAAAAATCTTTCAGTTTCCTTTAGTAATCCTATAAATACTTAACTTTGTGATCTTTTTTCGGTTCAAATGGGATGATGATAATGAATGGACTTTTTAAATTTTATAGTTGTCGAAATAATTAAAAAACTACAAGTATGATGATCAAATCAAATGGGATGAATCCTCGATCCAAGTTTGAGACAACCTTCTCTGAGATTGATGAAAATGGGTACTTGTGGTGCCAACATTCAAATGGGTGGTCATAATGAACCCATGTATAGCACATACTTGTGTCTCATGAAAACAACTATAATAATAATAATAGTAATAACTAATGTAATTTTACCCTAGTTTTAGATGCATTTTGAATATGTCTCGCAAATAATGTTGCAACAAACATAATATATTCTCATTACAAATAATTTTGAGCATTTTACGGGAAAAATTTTGGAATTTCTCAATTCCACGCGGCGGGTCTCCACAAATTGTGCAACACAAATGGGGTTCATCAGGACCTCTTCCGATTTTTTTTTTAATGCTGAGGGAAGCGACGCTAGTATGGCTGAACTCTACGCGATTTTCTTAAAATATATAATTCTTTTGGTTCTTCTGCTTCTTGCTTTTTCCTCTTTTCCCACTTTTTTTTTTTATCTCCCCCACTCTATTTTCTCCCAATCAACTTGGGAAAACAGTATCACATGCTTTATAAAAAGATTACTACTGACCGACATATGGTTTCTTCTTTCTTCTTTTCATATTCTCAAGATTTATCGTGAAAAGTGTAAGAGATGGGAAAGAAAAAAAATGCTAGACATAACATGGAAGAATGGTTTTGATAACGGGTAAACCTATAGTTGCAGATTTTCCACCGATATTAACAGTGGAAAACTTTCTCCTCCGCTTTTCCATATAGCTTCTCCACCAATGTGAATATAACCAACCTATGTTACCTAAGAGATTCTGGGATATTTGGATAGAAAGGTGAGAGGTCCCTACACTTGAAGATGATGGAAGTATCGTGGGTGGCGGGTTGAGTGAGAAATGGAGTGGGGGATATGGAAAAATATGAAGGAGACGAGGACGAAGAAGACATGAGGAGTGACGCTAGCGTCGGCCAAATTTTTCTGGGCGACCCTATCGTCGCTCAAATAAAAGTACAAGAAAAAAAGTGGGGGGGAGACCAAGTTTGTGCTGCACAATCTGAGGGGATCCTTCGTGAGGAACGGCCAAATTTCGGGATCTTTCCATAAAATACTCAATAAGTTTTTTTCAAATAATTATAGTTTAGTTAAAATAACATTCACAATACTAATGGAATGTGCTCTGAAAAATTTAATTCCAAATGAAGTTCCATTTCTACAATTGGCCGTGCAAATAGGCTGGCACACATAATGATTTTCCATCCATTCAACTATATGCATTCTTACTAGTGTAATTAAGTATCTTTATATGCTTTTAATATTTATGAATTAAAATCATACGTACAAGTTGTAAAATAATTCTTAAGAAAAATAGCAGTTAAAACTTAAAAGTCACAACAAGAATCAATATAAAACTATAACAAGGAAAGAATAGATACATATTAGTTCACATGAAATCACGGTGAAGGAATCTTTCTTTCCTTCCTTCCCTATCTTTTAAATGATAATTCAATGCCCAAGTTTCTTGGAAAAGTCTATCCACACATTCCTAACATCAAGTAAACTTGTGCAAGGATAAGCGAGTTGGGATCCACATTTTACACATGATTCTGGAAAACAGTATTTTCTTCTGTACATGATGGAGAGAATAGGTTTTGGAGATGAATGGAGAAATTTAAAAGGTTAAATTGAGTCTTTATCAATTTTTTGTTGACAGTGCTTCGACAATTGATTTGGAAAAGACTTATGATCATATTGAGTGGGTCTCCTACTCGTCTATTCAGAGCATCGAGAGGTCTTCAAGTGAATGACCTTGCATCTCCATTCTTTTTCACTATTGTGGTGGAAGTGATGTGTGCTCTTATTTCTTAAGAACGAGCTGTTATTGAACAACATAATAATTTATATCAACATCCTCCTTGAACATGAAGCTGTTTGAATTCAAACACCAATAGATAGATAGATAGATAGCCTAGATAGAGGAGGTGATCTGATGGCCTATTAATAACTAGTAACGCCAAAGCTTGAAATGTTTGTGAATGACATAACAATTTACATCATCAGACAAAATCCTGCTCAGCTTGGCAAAGTGGGAGGAAGTTTCTACATTGAGCAGAATATTGAGATGTTTTCAGTTAATCTTGGTTTTGAAGATCAATCTTTACAGGAGTAGTTTAGGAGTCGGCACTCAATGTGGTCCATCCAACCCTTTTCACAGGTTTCTTTATAGGTCAAGTAATCTTCTTATTTAGAATTTGAGTTTGCCTAGTTAGAATTTGTGGGACCCTGAAATAGAAAACTTGGAAAGGAAGTTATCTACGTAGAAGAGGCAAGACCTATCTCTTGGAGATATGTTATCTAAATTAAAGCAAGGCTCACGAACCTACTAGTGTAGTAAATGCCTTTATTTAAGATGTTGATGAAGGTGAAGGAGAGTTAAATCAAATTCAGAGAAATCTTCTGGGCCTATTTGGATAGATGAGGAGTGGAGTAAAATGAAGTGGATTTCACATGGAAATAGGTTGAAGTTAAGTAAAGTACTTTACTTCACTCATTTGGATGCTTATTTTGAAGTTAAGGTTTAGAGTAGAATCTACTTTTACTTAAGGAAATGAAAGTATTCAAAGTTGAAGTGAAATGAAATATATGTGGCTCACAACATTACTTTATCTATTAAGCCAGACTCATCCAAATGAGATAGAGTTGAAATTTTAGACTGTTAGGGCCCATTTAACTTCACTCTAGTCTACTCTATTTCTTATCTATCCAAACAGGCCCCGAACGGGACAACAAAATGAGGGAAATCTTATGACATGGAGTGAGACAGTGAAATCTATGCTTTTGGTGTCTTGGATATGAAAAGTCTAGGGCACCAAAATTAGGATTTGCTTGCAAAATGGTGGTGGAGATTTGGCGAGAAGAGGGAAGTTTTGTGAAGAAGAATCATTGTATCAAATTTTGAAGATGACAAGTGAGGTTGGGTTTTGAAGATTGTCTCTTGGTATAAAAGGTCGGGATGCTGAAGAGTGGTTTTTATTATTATTCTTTATTTTTTATTTTTGAGAATAAGGACAATGCAAAGGAGAAGGTGCTTAATTAGCAATGGGTTCCAAAGTGACTGTGGGACAGAGATTCCTTTTGGTTTGATGGACATAGCAAAAAAAAAAAAGAAAAACTTTGGCATATTTCACCAATGAAAATTTGCATTTATGAATTTCTTATTGGATTTTTTTTTAGCAATTTGTCAAACATATTTATGGTTCATAATATCAGACATGTATTTTATTGCCAATAATTAATAGTTATCACCTTATTGGCCCACCCCCATTATGATAAATCTAAATCTGTCATGAATTCAGATAAATTTGGATAAAACACAAATAAATTTGACAAAAGCTCAAAACTTAGATAAATTTGACAAATAAGGGAAGAAGAAGGAGATCAGATCAGATCTTTAAAAGGGTTCTTGGCTGCATTACAGATCTAGTGCTGATCGCGAATCAATTGGCCACACGCAAGTCGAGAAGAAGATCGGACCAATCGGCTACCAGTCTTGATGGGCTATCTCTGATGGACCTCCTTGAATTTCAAATCGCCAATACACTAATCTCACTTTCTCTCTCTCGGTCATGGCGACTGCATATCTTATACAACTTTCTCTCTTGTCTGCTCCTAAAATCAACTCCAACCACATCAGATCTCTATGCAAATCCTATGCTCATTCGACCTTCTCTATCTTTCCCACAGAAATCTTCTTCCAACACGAAGAGGGTTTGGATGGATTTGAAGAGAGAAGGGTTCTGTTGGAGAAGAAGGAGGAAACCTTGCCCTAGGGACGAGGGGAATTGAAAATCTATGTCCAATCAGTTGAAAGTACAAATTAGTCATGAAAATGTAACATGTGACGTATCTAGGGATCTTTTGTCAAATTATGTTCGGCTGTATAGATCATAGGCAATAAAGAAAAAGTTGTTGTTGGATTGGACGCCTTACAATACCAATCTAAAGGACTTTTGGCTAATTTACCAAAAAAAAAAAAAAACCCTTATTTGTTGGGCATACCTAGACCATACCAATCATGCGTGAGGTAGTAGATGGAAAGATCTTAGTGGGTCATAGGTGCATGTAAAATTTCAATATTTGGTTGTGTTTCCAAATCAACTCACACTAATAGTTTTTTTTTTTTTTTAAGGTTTAGGTTGGCATGCTGACTAAACCGAAGGGGCAGCTCAGTTAGCCTAAGACTACGGTTTGTGCCCGAAGGTTATAGGTTCGAAATTGCACTACTACACTGGGCTATAGGGGAGTTTACCTGGCTTTCCACTGGGCCCAAATGGATTAGTCCAGCCCAAAGGGTTGGGAACCCTCCGATAGAAAAAGAAAAAAAAGGTTGGCATGCTGACTGAGATTGATATTGCCAAAGTAAAGAATCATGGTTCGATCATCCCAACACCAAGGGATAGCTCAATTGGCCTGGAACTACAATTTGCATCCGGAGGTTGTAGGTTCGAGACTGTACTACCACACTGGGGCCACAGGGGAGTTTACCCTGCTTCCCTATGGGCCATGAGGGTTTAGTCCAGCCCAAAGGGTTGAGAACCCTATGATAGTAGCAAAATACTATTCTCAATAAATATATATACACACACACATATGGTTCGATCATCCTTGGATACATGTGTAGTACCAAGGTGTCCAACACTACTGGGGTTGTAAACGGGTCAGTTCCGGTCTGAGTCCATGGTGGATCTGGAACCGGAATCGTTAAGGAGAGAGTGGAACCGGATCCGGACCTGGAACTGCTTCGGATCCCCTTTTTTTAACTCCGGAACCGAAACTAGAACCATATGTGGGACGAGTTTGGATCCCAGTCCGGGTCTAGGTAGAGAATGATATTAAAAAAATATAATTTTTAAAAGAATTTTTTAAAAATCGAGGTAATATGCAAGGTTTCAGGTACACAAGTCCAAACCAAGGTGGAGTAAGGCCCGGACCCATTTACTTATCAGGCCTAAATAAAGACCCTGACCACCGAGCAACCATGGGCCCGTTGTGTTTTTAATTTTACAGTCGCTGCATCTGAACGATATTGAAATAATAATTTTCCACGGAAGCCATGAAGAGAACACCAAGGTTCTCCCTCCTTAACCAACATTCAAATCTCCAGACTCACACAGAATTCATCCACCGGCTCCAAAACTCCCAAGATCTCAAAACAGCCGCCATGACCCATTCCAACATCTTCAAATCCGGACTCTTCAACCACACTTTCACAGCTAATCACCTCCTCAATGCCTACCTCAGATTCAACAAAACCACTGATGCACGCAGACTGTTCGATGAAATGACCGAAACAAATGTCGTATCGTGGACTGCTCTTATGGCTGGATACATCGATGTGGGTGAACCCAAAGAGGCACTCCTGCTCTTCGGTAGAATGGCTGAAGTTCGTATTCAGGCCAATGAATTCACACTTGCCACTGCAATTAACGCTTGCTCCCTTCTTGCGGACCTTGAAACCGGCCGGAAAATTCACACCCGTGTCGAGACATTGGGCCTCTGGTCGAACATTGTAATTTCATCAGCCCTTATCGATTTGTATGGTAAATCCAACGACGTTGATAATGCCCGGCAGGTTTTTGATCACATGATATGTAGAAATGTGATTTCTTGGACTTCAATGATTTCAGCCTATGCACAAAATGCACAAGGCGACGATGCGCTCGACCTTTTTCGGGAACTAATTTATGAGAATTCGTTGGCTTTGGCACCGACCCAATTCACCTTTGCCAGTGTTATCAATGCATGTGCAAGTTTGGGCAGATTAGTCGCCGGGAAAGCAGTTCATCTTGCTGTGATCCGTCGCTGCCATGTTGTTAACGATGTTGTTGCGAGTGCACTTGTTGACATGTATGCAAAATGTGGGTGCATTGATTATTCCGATAAGGTCTTTCGGCAGATCCTGCAACCTTCTGTGATCCCGTTTACGTCGATGATTGTAGGGGCAGCAAAGCACGGGCTAGGGAAGCACTCTCTCCATCTGTTTGATGAAATGCTTGCCAGAGGAATTAGACCAAACAATGTCACCTTGGTGGGTGTCTTGTATGCCTGTAGTCACTCAGGTCTCATCGATATTGGCCTCTACCACTTCAATTCTATGCAAGAAAAGCATGGAATAGCACCCGATGCAAGAAACTATACGTGTGTGATTGACATGCTTGGTCGTGCAGGGCGTCTTGATGAGGCATATAAACTGTTGATTGAGAATGTTCCACCGGGAGCAGTTGATGCAGCGCTAATGTGGGGCACATTACTGTCAGCATGTAGGAACCACGGTAGACTAGAGCTTGCAGTCAAGGCCGGCAAGAGGTTACTAGAATTGAACCAACAAGTAGCATCCACATATGTGACAATGTCGAACATGTATGCATCGATAGGAAGGTGGGAGAATGCTCAAGGAATCCGGTCAGAGATGAAGCGGCGGGGGGTTAGAAAGGAACCTGGGTGCAGCTGGGTTGAGGTGAGAAACTCAACATATGTGTTCTACGCCGGAGACCTGTCGTCGTGCACACATGGAAGTGAGATTGCGCAACTGCTGAAGGACTTGGAGGTGAGGATGAAGGAGAGAGGATATGTGGGTGGTAGCAGTGGGCTGGTGTTTGTTGATGTCGAGGAAGAGGCCAAAGAGGAGGTGGTGGGCCTGCATAGTGAAAGGTTGGCTTTGGGGTTTGGATTGATAAATATTCCGAAAGGGGTGACTATCAGAGTGATGAAGAACTTGAGGATGTGTGGAGATTGTCATGAGGCTTTCAAGTTGATAAGTGAAATTGTTGCGAGGGATTTTGTTGTGAGGGATGTGAATAGATTTCATCACTTCAGAGATGGATCCTGCACTTGTGGGGACTACTGGTAGCAATTTTTTTCTCACCATATGATATGCTATTTGGTAATCTAATACATAAGATCCTTTGTATGATATATTTATTCTTGTAAAATGAAATATCAGGAGATCAGGTCTCCATTAGTTAAAAAATTGCTCTCTGAGTCTCATGCGACCCCAGCAGCTGGCCACTCAGGTACTCTTTGCGCTTATAAACGCCTAGCAAGGGCCTTCTATTGGGTGGGAATGAAACGCAGGGTCTGAGACTTTGTTGCCTTTTGTGATACATGCCAACACAACAAATCAGAAACACTCTCACCACCAGGCCCCCTGCAATCATTACCGATCCCTAATCTTATTTGGGCTACCTCATTTGTATGGTAAAACTATGATTATTGTCATTGTTGATAGGTTGTTTAAGCATGCCCATTTTGTGGCTTTATCGCACCCAATCACAGCAGCGGTGCTAGCACAGGTTTTTGTTAAGGAAATTGCGAGACTCCATGGAATGCCCAAAACTGTTGTTAGCAATCGCGACAAGGTCTATCTTAGCCTATCTTGGCAAGAGTTCTCTAGATTGCAAGGAACTCAATTATGCATGAGTAGCGAGTATCACTCACAATCTGACAAGCAAGTTGAGGTGGTCAATAGTTGCTTGGAAACATATTTATACTGTTTTGCAAGTACTCAACCCAAACGGTGGACCAAGTGGCTGCCTTGGGCAGCATGGTCGTACAATACCACCATCCAAGGGCCAATCCAATCCCTTTGAAGCAGTATATGGACGACCTCCGCCCACGGTCATGTCTTCTACACCAGGAGATACTGCCTTGGCACTTTTGGATACTGCACTTCAAGACCGTGATCAGGTCCTTCACCATGAACTGCCTCCAATCACAAGTGCTGGTAACCATCGACAAGAGGCAAGAACCGAATCTCGCGATTTTTCACCTAATCATGAAAATTTGAGAGATCAAAAACACAATTACAGTAAAAAGGTGGAAAAAGTTGCATTGATAAGAAAGATTTGATGGAAAACTTGTTTGGTGATGAAAAAAGGGATAATCTGTCAAAAGTTGGAATGATTGAAAATTCAGATTCTCCTATGTTCACTAACCAGCATATGGATCCAAGCTCCAGAGGTGGAAAGTTGGGTGCTGATTGCAGCAAAGGTGGAGAGTCAAATCTACTGCACAACCGACGGCAAGTGACCTGTGCTGATGAAAAATCAACGAACCAGTTTCTGTCAGAAAGTACTGATCCAGCAGAAATTGCATCAGACAGAGGAAAGCTGGTACAGAATCCTCCATCTGGTGATAGACAAGAAATACAGAGTCGCCATCCCCGTGGGACACCCACACCACTCAATAGCAGGTCAGATGTGTTACCTGTTGATGCTTCTAGTAGTGGTAAATTGAAGGAAATGAAGCAGCCAAGGAAGTCTAATAGCCAGAATGAGGTCCACCATCGTATGAGGCACTCAACTCCTATTAGTGGGATTGTTGGGTGGGATCTTGATGCCCCTAGTTTGGCTAAAAGAGATTCTGGTCAGGCTTTTTCAGTTGCCTTGAAAGAAGCCAAGGATCTAAAACACACTGCCGATCGTTTAGCGGTTACTTCCTCATTCTGCATTGCACTATATTTGTGTGTTTTTTTTTCTCCGATGATTGAAATGTCGTTATTCTTATAGTACCGATGCTTAATGACATTATCATTTTTTGTAGATTGGTGGCTTGGAACTCAATCCATCCCGACCCTCCAACCCGGCCTGTCCCAACCCTCCTCGCCGACCGTGGCATTGTTCCAAATCTACCTGATCATTGTACACGTCTTCATGCTTTGATCAACGACCATGGCATTTCCTACATCTTGACTAATTTAGATCACATGTATGCTTGTTACTAGTGGCAATCTAAGTTCATGCTCCCACGGTTCATTTTACTGGTTTCCTTTGTTTATTGTTTCACATGTCTTTGTTCTGCTTATTTCCATCTCAGTTCTGTCAAACCCTGAGATTGAAGGAAGCTAGAAGTTAGTATAAATTTTACAGTTTATATATTTATCTCCTTAGCTGCGTACTTCAGATCAAGCTAATGTTGAATTCGTCTTGAAATACAGATTTTGTGCCCATTAATACAAAAGATGCAAGGAAATGGCTGCCGCTGCTCTAGCATACAAGTGTATGGAAGTAGCGCACTTGAGGGTCATTTATTCTAACCAGTATATCGCGGGTAAAGATCGGCGTGAGCTACAATCAATGCTGCAAGTCGCTCCACTGGGTAATTAGGATTAACACCATCCTCAGCAAGATTTTTTCTGCCTTTTTAGCAATTGTCTTTGATAGGTGTAGCAACTGTAGGAATCGCAAACATACATTCAAATAAATTGGAATATTGAATGATGAGATCTAGACCCACGGGGCTTCTCTCTCTAGTGTACTCAGGATAAGTCCAACCTTTACTGATGTGTTTTTTTTATTTTTTTTATTTTTTTATTTTTTAAGTAAAGCAGCTGTCGGAATTTTGTCTAGTTTTGAATCAATTGGAATTTTTGAAATGGTGATATCATAGACGAACAGGATTTTTCCATGGGCTTTTCTGATTTCTCTGTATATGTGCGTGTCACCGTGTCCCCTCTTTTTTCAATTATTTCTTAACTGGGTTGGAAGTATTGATAGCTTTCTTTTTACCCTGTGTTTTAGGTGAGTCTCCATCATCATCTGCCTCAGATGTGGATAACTTAAATAATCAAGCTACATTCGAAAAAGTGGCTTTAACCAAGGGTGTTAGTGCTAGTCAAACTGCTGGCAACCTCATCGTTACCCCTTGTAATCGCTTCAGCATGCAGCGGCTACTCCAATGTGTAAGTTGTTTGTTGCTGTTCCATTATCAATTTTCCCACATTGTATAATGAGAGATCATAGATTTTTTTCACATTGGACCTGAAATTTAGCCAAAATGCAACGAACATGGGTATTTATGGAACATGAAAATTGGTTCTTGGATGCAACATGTGGCCTGGCATCCCATGTCTCTGCAGATATATTGAACTTCTTAAAATCGATCTATGAGAATTGAGAAGAGAATTGTACTTCGATTCCTTACATGCAAAGTTATCTTAATCAATATAAATGCGTTATAGATATCAAGGCTTAAATAGTCTAGAAAGATTACTAAAGTAAATAGTAGATTTTTTTTAATGGTAAGTAATGTGTAACTTCCCAATAATGATAAATAATGCAAAAAATTAAATTATTTGGTTCACATTTTATGAGCTCTAAGGTGGCTGCTTGTTCAACACATACAATAATATAAGTATTAGACATGAAATTTTTTCTCCTTTTCCAGAAAAAAAAAAAAAAAGAGAGAAAAAAAAGACATGTAGTTTTTTGGGAAATGATATTGGCCACGGTTATGATAGAAACATCCATGCTTTCTATTTTTGGCATCTGAGTAGTTAAAAATGTACTGTTATCTTACCAAACTAAGGGAATACTCAGTTGTGTAACAAACTATGGGGGTATATCTCAGTTCCCTTGTTTTTTTTTTCCCTCCAGATAGTGGAGCATCCTTGTTTCATGGGAGTAGACTTCTTGGCTATATTTGCACTCTATTCATATTATTAAAACTATCCTGATCACTGAAGAACACAAATAATTCTCAATATCCAAAGCTATACAGTTTCACTGTACTGCCTGGTAAAAAAAAAAAAAAAACCTTCTATCTATTAATATTGAGAAGAATGTTTAGCGATGAACTGGTCTGCAACGTTGTGCTGAACCTAGTGGTGGGCCCCCCTTGTTTCACGCCAGTTAGTGGTGTCAGGTGGGATTGGAAGGTCTCTTTTAAGATTATTGATGGGGTCCATGTGGGCATGATCTGACATATGATCATATGCTTAAGTGCCCTAAAGTTTTAATGTTTTGTATGATCTGGTGATTATGACAATCTGTTATAGGCCCCGTAATTTAATGGTTTTGTAAGTTTCAGTGTTTTAACTGTTAAAACTGTTGGGGGCCTTATACAGATAGTCATGATCATCAGATTGTGCCCTTATGGGCCGCAGCCCTTAATCCAAAAAATGACTTTTCAATGCCATCTGACCTACTTAACGACATGAAACGAGGTGGGCCCCACAATCAGGTTTGAAACTTTAAATTTGCAGACTGGTCCATATCCAAAAGTCACTCTTGGATGTTGATATGAATGAAGCTAGATGCCCCATTGGCAAGTAATTTTTTTTTTTTTTTTTTTGGGCAACTTTTAGAGGGTCAGAACTCTGAAGTTGACTGTGTTCCCTGCTCACTAAGTATCCCCTGCATCATAAACTATAAGTCCCTACTCTTTTTTTGTAGTGTGTTCCATTTTTGGTATTACCAGTAATTATAAATTGTGTAGGGTGGAGCTTTGTGTTCTTTATCTGCGAGTGTGCAAACAGCCCATGTAGCAGAGATCCAGACTGTTGCTCTGATGCCCCCCACCATGTGTAGACCATTCCTTAAAGATATTCCATGGATAGGTTGTAAACTTGTAATTCTTCTATTAACGACCTGCAAACTGTAGTAGGTTAATGGATGAAAAACAGTGAGGAGGGGTGGGGGGGAAGGAAGCTATCCCGTATAGAAGGCCAAAAATTGGACTGGCAGGTTCAAGTCAGGCTATTATCAGTCCCAATTTCCCCACTTTTGAAACTCCTGTCATCCTGTGGACCATATGCCTTAAATAGATTCTGGTTGGTGATCATATAATTTACTTGGGCAGATCATCTGGCTGTCAATCCAGCCCATGAATCATTAGTTAGCTATAATTTAGGAATTAGTAGAGTCATAATACATGTACATTTTCTATATTAAGTAGCTATAACTTAGGATCTTTATTGTATTAGGATACTAATAAAGGGTCATCAACCCTTATATAATGAGAATGAATGAACCCTAAGGGATACACGTTTTTCACAAAATACTTTATTCTTCTTTCCATGCGTCTATTCTTGACATGGTATCAGAGAACATGGTCGTTTGTAACTTTCTGCCCTAGATTTTTTTTCTCTCATGACATATTGGTCGATAGTGTGATCTTTCCTCTTCATCTTCCAGCCTGGGAAGCCCCAGATTCACTCTGGGAGGATATTCTCTACAGAACAAGACCTGATCTCACTTTGACCAACCGTGGCCCACCTGTGATCTTCATCGCTGCACCAGCCGGAAGCTCCAAGCATGGTCGACTGCCTGGCAGTGCCTGCTGCCATCTTTCTGGTGATTTTTCCAAATTTTTTTTTCTCATCAGAGGCAGGCCATCTGCTATTTTCTATGTTTTTTCAATTTTGTCCAAGAGATTCAATCTCAGCCATCTAGGATCTTGGATCTTGATCTTTTTTGAGGAGTACCTCTTCCATAAGTTGCGGAAATTACCACTCCTTTCATCCCTTGCCACTGATCTGTCCAAAGATCATCTGGTGGGGCCCACTTGGGTGATCTTCCATTGACGACTGGGGTCGTCTGGGTGTGTCTGTTGCTCCTGCTGCCAACTTGGGTGTGTCTGCTGCTGCTGCTGCCAACTTGTGGTGGTTTTTTGCTGCTGCTGCTTCTGAACTAGACTTTCTGCATTCATAATTGTTGATTTGTATCCAATCCAATACAATACAACTCTAATCATCCAAATTTGTGGCCACTGCCTTGCCCAGATTTGTGAATTTATCCATTACAGTTCAGCTTTGGACTGCTGGTAGTCTTCTAGAATACTCAAAAGCTGATCTGTGATTGGACATACTAGTGGGGCACACATATTGATTACAATTCAACAATCTGAAGTAATTCTTTTGATGGTTTTCCTATTATTGCTATGGAGACATCACCTTGATTCAGTTTGATGGTAAAAATTATACCTCATGGGCCTTTCAATTTCAAATCTACTTAGAGGGGAAAGAACTCTGGGGCTACATGGATGGTTCTGAACCTAAACCGGAGGACGATGAAAAGAATATATCAGCCTGGAAAACTAAGGATGCTACAATCAAAACTTGGTTACTAGGCTCTGTTGAACTCCATTTTATTCTCAATCTAAAACCTTGCAAATCTGCCCGTGAGATGTGGGATTATCTTAAAAAGATTTATCAACAAGGTAATGCTGCTCGACAATTTCAATTGGAGCTAGACATCTCCCAATTTTCTCAAGGCACCCTGTCTATACAGGAATATTACAATGGGTTTCGACGACTATGGTCTAAATATGATGAGATCAAGTTTGCAAATGTGTCGAAGCACTTCTACCAGAATTACTTCCTTTGCAACAAAATAGCCATCGAGACTAGTTTCTCATGAAACTTCGTTCGGAGTTTGAGACTGTTAGATCAAACTTAATAAGCCAGGCTACTCTTCCAGCTTAGATAACTGTTTTCAGGAACTTCTGCGGGAGGAACAACATCTGGTTACCGAAACGACTCTGGAACAACAGAGATCTAATGAGGCTCCACCTGCTTATGCTGCTACAATCAGACCACCTTCTCGGGGCATCAGTAAAGTTCAGTGTTATAACTGTAAGAAATATGGTCATTATGCAAATCAATGCAAGGCTAAAATCTATAAATATTGTAAGGCAATTGGTCACATAATTGAAGAATGTCGGAAAAAGGCTCGAACTTCTACTTCCCACAACTATGCGCCGTCAGCCCCTGATACTTACACAGTACAATCAGCTCCTAGTGCTTACACAGTGACTTCTCAACTATATGCACCCTCTGACTACAGCGGTTCCCTACAGTTTGATTCTTCTTCTTCACAGCCTGGTTCCTCATCACAATCTGCGTCCCCAGCTCCTCTCACTCCTGATATGGTAAATCAAATGATTATCAATGCCTTGGCATCAATGAACATCTCAAGTACTGATTCGTCTCTTTCTCATACGTGGTACTTAGATTCTGGTGCAAGTAACCATATGATATCTTCACCCAAAACCTTACAACATGTGGTTCCTTATGCTAGTAATCTTAATGTTCAAACTGCCAATGGAGACCATAGGGCAATGTCTTCCGCCTATTCTGAAATTTTATGGCTATGGGGACTTCTTTCGGAACTTGGATTTGCTCAAACATCTCCTACTTCCTTGCATGCGGATAATATTGTAGCTATCAGGATCACTGAAAATCCTGCATTTCATGAATGCACCAAACATATTAAAGTGGACTGCCACTTTATTTGGGATGAATTGAAGTGTGTGTCATTTCTTTACCTCATGTCCAAACTGAACTTCAATTTGCTAATGTCTTCACCAAAGGACTTTCTCGGCCTCAACATCAATTTCTGGTTTCCAAATTGCTGCTTTATGACTCCCCCGCATCAATTTGAGGGGGGGTCGGGGGAGGGTTTCAATCCAGCCCATGTATCATTAGTTAGCTAGAATTTAGGAATTAGTATAGTCATAATACACGTACACTTTCTATATTAAGTAGCTATAACTTAGGATCTTGATTGTATTAGGATACTAATAAAGGGTCATCAACCCTTATATAATGAGAATGAATGAACCCTAAGGGGTACACGTTTTTCACAAAATACTTTATTCTTCTTTCCATGCGTCTATTCTTGACACTGGTCACTCAGTTGGCCCATCTTTTAGCTTCATCAGTAGCAAATCATTATATGCACACCGCAAGAAGGCTTGCGATTGCATTGTTCTCTTTTGGGGGAATCAAGAGGGGCAGAATGAGATCATTTTAAAACGTGGTCATGTGCAGGTAAACCATATGGATAATGCAATAGAGGCATTAAAGAAATCGCGAAATGCTCTTGCTGCTGCTAATGTGGGAGCAGAAAAGGCATGGTATGGGCCCGAAGGAATATCATCTGTGAGGAGGGTCCTTGAGAGGGTCTGCTACAACTTGTGCGGCTTGCACTGGTGTCTATCGGCCCTTAAAATCCAAGTGATAGAATAGAATATATTTCCTCTGTGAATAGATCAGATTTCTACCTTATTTCCTCATTAATCCAGGCCATAAGGAGAAAAAGATTGGGGGAAAAAAAGAAAAGAAGAAAGTTTAGTGAGCTGGGTACTCCTTTTTCTCTGCCTCAAATAAGTTGTTATCTGAAAAGCAACAGATTTTGATGAGGGATTTAGGCTCAGTTCCTTTGGGTACAATTTGTACAAAAGAGAGATCATTTTCCAATTCTTGTATAGTATTTTTTCGTGCCTTACAGCTTTTTTCAGCACATAAGGGCATGGGATTTTAACCTATAAGTTCCAAGAACAAGATAAAGAAGGGTTTTACCAGCGGGGAGATTATACTGCAGATGCTGCTGTACCTCAACATCAAAACCCATTCAGTAACAGTTCCGATGATGATCATTGATTTGTTTCTGGTTTATACCATCATTTGTGGTAAAAAAATGAGAAATTGTTTATATGAATATGACATGAAGAAAATTACTAACATGTTCGTGGAGTTGTATTTTGTCTGGCTTGATGTAATGCACGGTGCTGATTGCTGAAGTTTTTCTATTTGAACATCGGACAAAGATGAGGGCAGCTGAATTGGCATCTCTTGGTATGTAACATCACATTCTTTATCATTGATGCATCCTGAATTGGCATGTAACATCACATACCGTTAATGAACGTCTCTTTTTGTACTGTCGAGTTTTTGGTGAAGTTAGTGTTGCCTGATCATAGATAAGTGCTTTTGTTTCTTCTGATCGGAAAAGGTATACATGGATCCTTCCTTTTAGTAATCTGAGCCATTCATCTGATGGGAACCATTATGAGGTGGCCATTTGGTTCTCTAATATCTTCCTTTTCAAATGGTCGAGTGAATTGGAAAATTGCAGCCTATTATCTTCATTTAACAAGGACAGCATCAAATGGTTCGGATGGCTCATTTTCAAAAAAGTACATGGAGATATAAATATTTCAAAAAATTATAAAAGTTTTCCACAATTCTTTAAATCAAGTCCTTTCCATAATTTTTTTAAGAAATGACAAAAATACCCTTTCCAGATGACAGGCTTTTGTCTTTCTTTCTGCCCTAAACTTGACCATTTTGATTTTGATGATCATAACCATTTAATGAAGATAGTTTTTTACTCATTCGGAATCCCCTTTTTAACCGTCCATGCGTAAAGGTAGTTGAAGTGGGCCCCACTAGGTCATTTGGGTTGGACTTGATCATATCTCTTAGATGAATAATTAAAGAGAAAATCTGAAAATGACATAAGGGTATTTTTGTCAGTTCTCAAAAATTTCATTGAGAGGACTTTATTGAAAGAATTGTGTAGATCTTTTATAGTTTTTTAAATACTTAAATCTCTATGTACTTTTTTGAATTGAGCCAAAAGTTTTATACCTTTTTCGAAA
Organism: Umbellularia californica; assembly: GCA_028538565.1. NCBI lineage: Eukaryota > Viridiplantae > Streptophyta > Magnoliopsida > Laurales > Lauraceae > Umbellularia > Umbellularia californica. The sequence continues at coordinate 36,748,299 of JAPQWN010000003.1, read as the reverse complement.
ATTTCCCTATTTTCTATTGGGTCTTATTCCATATAAAAGGTTTGTATCCCCAAAGGCAGGATCCATGTGCAGTTTGTAAGGCTGAGTTGGCATATAATTGAATATTGTAGTTTCCCCACATTTTGTAATGTGTAGTCACCCTCTTTTATGTTTGTTTAAAGCTGTTAGATTTATTATATTTATCCGTCATATGCATAGAATAGTTTTCTGTACGAAGCTTCTAAGTGAAAACAGTTTTCCACAGTGCTTGAAGTTTCATGTTTGGTGCTGAGGAAAAGTGAAAAAATGAATAAACCTTTCCGTGATCTTGTGGAAAACCTTTATTGATTTTGGAGTAGGGTGGGTGGGTGGGTGGGAGGGCAGTGGTCTGGTTTCTGCAGAATAGGAAAAGGTTGTCTGTGGAACCGGTTTTCCACAGCGCTGCACAAACATGTCCAAAATTATGCAGTGTAATGATCTCCTACCAGATGATATTACTGTGTGATCAATTTTTTTGGCCCGTTTTTATAAATATGGGATAGGCCAAATTAACCCGATGAGACTAGGACAACCATTGTTGTTAGAATCATATGATTTGTATCGCAAATCCTATGATTTGTATTGAATCCTAAGGAAAACAATTTGTATACATGCAATGGAATCCTATTTACAAGTGAATCTTAGGATTCATGTGTGAATCTTACGATTAAATACTTGTTTCAACAAATCTTACGATTTGACATATTCGGCTAAGCAAGAGTAAAATTAGCCAAAGAGTCTTATTTGAATAATCTTTTTTTTTTTTTTTTTTTGGTTAGCATTCCTATTTTTAAATGGTTACTTTATGGTTAGTGAAACCTCTTTAGAACCTTAGCGATTTTGGGGAGGCTTTAGAGATTTAAAAAGGAATAAGCATTCAACTGTATATATGGGTATTTGTCTTGTATTCATTTCTTTTAAATTGTTTCCAATTTTTTCTTCCTGAACATTTTTGTTAACTTCAGAAGGAATCCTAAACATGTAAGATTGATGATTTAGCTTTGATCTTTTTATTTTTTTGATATAAAGAGAACAAAAGGAAGTATGGCAACTTGATTATTTTTCCTAGTAGGTAGGATGAAAATACAAGTTGACAGACGTTGAAGTGAGCGTTCATTTAATGTGGGTGATTGGGTACTTGTGTCTACAACACTATAGGAAAGATTACTTTTTCTCTATGCTCTGAAATGTTATGGGCCATTCCAAGTTTTAGAGTGCTTTGGGCCAGTTTCTTATAAGATCACAGTTCCTCTGCAATCCAAGATACACCCAGTATTCCATGTGTCACTTCTGAAGAAGAAATTGGGATCTATCGGTCAACCGACTGTCACACTTCCGCCTTTGAAAGATGCAGGCCAATTTCAGCCAGAGCTAGAACTACTTGTCCATTGGAAAGGAATGCCACCAGAAGAGGCCACTTGGGAGTCATAGTTAGCTTTCAACCAGTGTTTTTTGTGTTTTCTGACATGAGGACATGGCTAGTTTCAACAGGGAGCCCCATTCAGGTGTTTCCCATGCCACATACAGGTAGCTGATTGACTCCATTCATGCATCTTCTGCAGTTAGCTAACTGAATTGGCTCATTTTTAGGCATTTCTGTATAGGTTCCTAAATGCATGCAGACATAGTCCATGCAGTTATTTTGATTGCCTCGCATCCAATTGTGCCCCACTGAAAGGGGCACAATTTTTATTATCTTTTTTCTAATCATATTCACACAGTAGATGTAGTTTGTACTGTCGGATATTCATGTTGCATTATCCCCACAGGAATAGTTGTCTATAGATGCAAAACACGATTTTCAGCTCCTTACAATGCATGCTTGGCTTTCTTTGTAAAATTTCAAAAAAAAAAAAAAAAATTGCAAACATTCATTTTAATTGGTTTTTAGGTGTTTAAAATGCAATCAAATAACAAAAATAGAACTTATAAGGTGGTTAATTAATGGTTTTGACCTAAACCTATTGACAACTTCATGAATTTGTTTGGGTACATGAATTCCAAATTCCAAAATATAATATTCATGAATTAATTTCATCGTCGTCATCATCATCATCATCCTCCTCATCCCAAGCTTGGCTATATGAATTTTATTTCTTCGGGAACTCAACTCAACAATAAAAGTAAATAAATTTTTATTTTAAAAATATTTGGCCAGACTAATAATCCCCCTTTGTAGGCAAGGTGACTTGACAAAGAGACCACCAAATTCATTCAAGAAATAAAACGCATGCCTATTATTGACAATCTATATATGTTTATGGATTTATGTCTTTTCGGGTGTAGTACCCAGCATTGTTATTTATCTAAAAGTATATCAATACTTTGGTAAATTTCAGATACCCATATCTTTTGAACATAATGTTAATATATTATGACCAAATACATTAATATGTAGATAGTTTTCTACTTACATACAAATCTCCATGATGCATATCAAATAGTCTTAAGTCTTGTTTATTTGCATAAAATACATAGGAATTCATAGAATACATAGGAGTTCATAGTAAAATGAGCTCCACCAAAGGATAATTAATGAGGTGAGGGGTGAAAGATCTAAGGTGGAGATGTAGATGAATCCATCAGTTTCGCAGGATATGATAGTAGGGTTCTCCCCATGATTCAATATTTTCCATTGAAGGGATTGATCTTAACCACTTCTAGAAATATAAATCTAATGTTTCACGTGTATTCAATTACATGACATAAAACTTATAATCAACAATATTATGAGTTCACCATGCATTTTATAGTGCAGTTTAAGAATGGTCACAATGTGTTAAGCCACCTAGATCTATACCATTTTCTTTGTCAATATAGTGTAATCAAGTATCTTTATATACTTTTAACATTTACGAATTGAAAGTATACTTACAAGTTGTAAAACCATTATATATATATATATATATATATAAACCAGAACATAGCAGTTAAAAGTCAAAACGAGAATCAATATCTAACTAGAAAGAAAGAATAGATACATATTAGTTCATATGAAATCATGGTGAAGGAATTCCTTCCCTATCTTTTTAATGATAATTCAATGTCCAAGTTTCTTAGAAAAGTCTGTCTACACACTCCTAAAATCAAGCAAAGTTATACAAGGATAAGCGAGTTGGGATCTGCATTTTACAGCTGATTCTGTAAAAGCAAGAGCATTCGCATATATTTGCATGATGTCTTCAAACCCCTCTTCAAAACTTACCACATAACATGAGAAGCTTCATTTATGACAATTTCCATCAAGAGTCTGCAGCTGAATCAAGCCGAGTACCTGAAGATGTTAGGCACGTCTTTGTCCCTTTCCAGATAATCCATGCTGATCAGACGTTCTATATATATGCTTCTTAATTGCCTTGAAATCAGGCTTCTCATACAAATTAAAGCATCATGGAATAACTAATGAGCTTACAAGAGCGGAAATTTATGTGTGGTTCATGCAATCTTTTAAGAATGTATTTGTTGGAATAAAATGAGTGCCTTATACCAAAAGGTAGGGGGGAAATTCCTCCCATAGCCGATGGGTGCCTTTAATTCAGGATGGTCTTGGTTTTTTAGGGCATTTGCATGGGAGAAAATTTCACCAGAAGGTAGAGCCAATCATATTAACAATTGGCATCATCAAAAGTCAAACTATGCAGAATAATTGATGGACAAAATATTTTGCATTTCCTTTAATCAAACAAATAGTGCCTTCATACTGAAACAATAGTTTGTGCAAGGCATTTGTGGCAAATCAATGTCATTATTCTAGAAAAAGCAATACTTTCTTCTGTACATAATGGCTATGATAGTTTTTGGAGATGAATGGAGAAGTTTTTATGGTTAAACCGAATCTTTATCATTTTGTCGTTGACAAACTCTTTAATGATTGATTTGGGAATGACTTATGATCATGTTGAGTGGAATTTTATTGATTACATGTTAGGCAGGATGAGGTTGCTAACAAATTGAAAGCGAGAATTCATAAATGCATCTTCTTAGCTTCCTAGCCTTGATCAATGGATCTCCTACTCTCATCTATTCAAAGCATCGAGAGTTCTTCAACAGAATGACCTTCCATCTCGATACCATTTTCATTGTTGTAGCGGAAGTGATGGGTGCCCTTCTTTCTGAAGAACAAGCTGTTAGTGAATGGCTCAACAATTTATATTGACATCCCCCTCGAACGAGAAGTCTTTCGAATTTGCAAATAGGGAAATAGACCAGATAGACGGAGGTGCTTTGATACCATGTTATTAACTAGTAACACCAAAGCTCGAGCTGTTAGTTAATGGTATAAGAATTTATATCAACAAACGCAATCTTGTTCAGCTTGGCAAAGTGGTAGGAAGATTCTACGTTGAGAAGAATATCGAGATGTTTTTAGTTAATATCGAGGTAGAAGATCGACCTCTCAGAGTACTTTGGGAGTGGGTACTCAAAGTAGTCCATCCAACCCTTGTCACAGGTTTATTTGCAGGTCAAGTCATCTTCTTATTTAGAATTTGAGTTTACCTTGTTATAATTTGTGGGATCTGGCCTTTGTGGGATCTGGCCATAGAAAAGTTGGAAAGGAAGTTACCTATGTGGAAGAGGCAAGACCTGTCTCTTGGAGATATGTTTAACTAAATTAAAGTAAACCTAACTAACCTAATAATGTTGAAAATGCCTCTATTTGAGATGCTGATAGAGGTGAAGGAGAGTTAAATCACATTCAAAGAAATTTCCTTTTGGAAGGGCAGAGTGAGGGAAAAAATTACATCGTATGATGTGAAGCGAGGTGATGAGATCTAGCTCACTAACCTAATAATATTATGAATTTTTGGCACCATATTCCATGTCCTATGAAATTATGGAATTTATCAATTTATGTATCATACATTTTTTGCAACTTACAGGTAAATTGATCATTTTTAACAGGAGAAGAAAAATCATATTTTATAAAAAGTAAATACACATCTAACCACCATTATAAATATTTTTTAAAATGTTACATAAAATTCATAATATTATGGGGACAGTTTCGTAATATTATGAAATTTATTCGTTTTTACGACAGAAATTGTCCCAACTTCCGTGATATTATAGGATCCGGGGCAGAAAGAGTTTTTTTATAAAAAAAAAGTTGATAGAGTAAAGTGACACTATTACATTACCTAAATTGTAATCTGGAAAAAAATGATCTAATATATAAAGCGCAATATTCAAGAGGGAACTGTTCACACATTATGTGAGTACTTTTTTGTGGGGTCCAAGTGTGGGCCCCATTTGGGGATGGGACAAGGGAGACGGAAAGATCTACGTGAGACCACCTCAACTATCAAGTTTGACCCTAAACTTATGCCCCGAACCCCTTCATCCGTGATTCACAAGTTTGATGGCTTCATATTAAAAAAAAAATATTTAACCCTTGATCCAACAGTTTAGTCTATTCAGATGTGTGTCAATCCTTGGTATTAGTGACTTAGGGCCCGTTTGGCACTTTACTATTACAATTAAAGTCAAGTAAAGTCTCCATTTTCCAGACAAGATGTCACATCAAATGAATTTTATTCAAAACTCCCTTCATCTTTTTCATACAAGAAGTCAAAAGGCAACTACCTTTATCCACTAAAATACAAAAAAAAGAGGCCACTTTTCCATACAAAAAGTTAAAAGATTCCATAATAAACAACTAAAAACAAAATACCATCATAACCCACTTATATTTTATTCTTTCTTCAAAATCAATTTTACTTGACTTGACTATATTAGTATAGTTACCAAACTGGCCCTAAGGGAGTCTCCTATTGGTTGCTAGGTTTAGATGGATTGCTAGTTATGCCCGTAAATTTTTTTTCATATAATAAAGGTAATAACTAGTTCTCACTTTAGTATTTCCCAAGCATAGAAGAACCCCTTTTTTAGTTAAGAGGCTAGAGCATAGAGGGTAGAGGCCAAGCCAAACCAAGAGGGGAAAGTAGGTATCTCCACCGCATCGGCGGTTCAAGTCCCAAATTATACACGACACGACACGGGGTTGTAAGAATGGGGAGAGGAAAAGAAGAAGAGAAGCTGACAGAAGATGAAAGAAGAGCGTTACGTGGGAGCCGATTCGCTCCTCTCCCTCCTCCACCACCGTCTTCATCTCGCTTCCACCCCAGGTTCCTCCTTCAATCAAATCGTTCACTATTTCTCTATAGAAGGGTGGTTTCTTTGCTTTCATCTCTTTCCACTATATGTACTCCTTCTGTTTGATGATTTGCCGTTTCTTCTCTTCTCTTCTCTTCTGTGGTCTGTTTCTTTGCATTTTCTCTCTTTCTAGTATTGCACTTCAATTGTTTGATGATTTGCCGTTTCCGTAGCTAACTAACAACAACCCATGAATCAATTGCTGTTTTTATTGATCTTTCTCTGATTGATTCGATCAGGTTGGCTCATCCTGGGGGTCCTCTGGCGACGAACAAAGCTGCAGCGCTGGCTAAATTTCTTGAAAGGAAACTCCAGGAGCCTGGTGGGTTTTCTTCTATCAATCCTGATCTGGTTGAACTCGCTGTGAAAAATGCCAAAGAAACGCTCAAGGCCTCAACTAGTATGCCCCACATTCCCCCACTTTTCTCTCAACTCTCTATCTTTCTGCTTGCTGACTAGTTTGTTTTAGAGAAAAACTGTTTTGATTGATTGTTGACATGAAGTAGCAGCAGCAACAACTACTACTACACCCCAAATTCCCAATCATTAAGTAGATTGATTCTCAAATTAATCACATTTTCTTAATAGAATCAAGTTTTCATACAATGGGGATGACATGATATGGATCTAAACTGAGAGTTCAACAGTCAATTGTAGGAAGATTAGCTGTTTAACTGGACACATGATGTGAAAATTGAGTTTAAGTTGTATTTGTCCAGATTAGACTGGAATTTTAGACAGTTGTGGGGGAGATCCAAAAGGTGATCTCCAATCCTACAGTGATGAACTTGGAATAATCAGGGGCTCTCTGCCCCCTCAGGTGTCGCCCCCTGATTCGTCTAAACAGGGGATCCGTTTCCTAAAAAAAATGGCATGGGAGCTATTGGACCACCTATGTGTCAGATTGCATGTGCCTTATTAATAGTAGGAAGGGAAAATCAATATACCCCTTTATCGAACTACGCTTTCCCCAGCCACTCATCATCCTTTCATAAGCCGCCTTCTTATCAATTTGGTATGCATTTCAGGGTCCTTTTATTCTTTCAATCTTCCACACACTAGTCGTCAATATGAAGCACTTCCAGACCATCTCTTTAACAAATGCTTGCTGGAGCATATTTATTATTCTCTTGTCTGCAAGAGTCTTGGAAATAATTTTATAAGCACTTCTATAAGACTCATAAGCTGAAAGAAAGTCTTGTTTCTGCAGCAAACTCGCATTTGGATTTTGGGGACAAGAACTGTTAACCTCATGAACCTCTTGCTAGAATCAGTCCTTTTCCCAATGTCTCCTGAAAGATACATACATAATATATTAAAAGAAACTCATAACTCATCTTGTCCAGTGCACCTTTATCCCTCCAAATGATTTGCAGCCTTCCTTAACAGGACAAAATTCGCAAACCATCTAATCCAGGCCGTGAACTTCTGCTCTAGAATGACTCAAAGAATTTAACATTTTTGACCGATTTGAAGAAAAAGAATTTGACTATGCATTTTGATCACACCAGGGGTCGATGACTTCTGAACTTCATCCTTTAATTTGCCAATTGATCATTCCAATACCATTGACTGCTGAATCTTCTGTCCTCTCCTTATGGAAATGTGTTTCCTTGGGGTGGTAACTAATGTTTTTTGTTTTCTTTCCTTTGTTTTACTTTTTCTTTCTAGATAAAGTTAGTTACTGTTAAAAAATAAATAAATTTTCTGTTCAACATTAAATTAAAAAAATCAAATGAACAGAAGTTACAATTGAGATACTGCAATTTAGAGTTTTTTGGTTGCTCGTGTAGCTTTTCACTGGTTGTCTTGCCATATAGTTTTACGTTGAGTGGCAAATCATTACATGAGATGTATGTTGGGATTGCAAACCACATGGAAAGTATCTTCCTGACATTCGTTTGTTGCAGGTGGAAGTTCCAATTTGGGAAGAACTGTTCGACATGTCAACTCTTTTGGTGACTCCAGCAAGGTTCTTTCGTCAATGTTGCTATAAAATTCTTGGGAGTAATCACGGATTTTTCAGTTCTTTGAGGGGTTTTTAAATTGCAGGATTTTGGTGAAGATGAAGAAAACCAAAGCAAAGCTAAAGAAACTAAGTTGAAGAAATCTAAGAAGAAGAAAAATAAAAGAAAGAAGGTGAGCTTATTTAGCATATTGGCTTTCTTTTTTTTAAAGCATGGTTTTTTCAGTTCTTTGATGGGTGTTAAAAGTTAAAATTGCAGGACTCTGGTGAAGATGAAGAAAACCGAAGCAAAGAAATTAAGTTGAAGAAATCTAAGAAGAAGAATAACAAGATGAATAAGGTGAACTTTTTTGGCGTTATTTTTTTTTTTTTTTTTTTGAAGCGTTCTTCAAGTTCTTTTCCTTTATCACAGCTGTCTGGTTCACATTCTTTTGCATTGCAGACAATACCAAGTGGAGAGACCATCAAACCTTCAAAGCACAAAAAGAAATTCAAATCATGATGTGGTTATTTATAACCTGGGATTCTCAACAAATTGATTGGTATTTTGAACATTCTGAAGAAAGAATGGAACCAAATACAAAGCCAGATCACAAGAAAGGAAAATAAATCATTCTGGTGAATTGAAAGGGTTTTTGATTTGGGAAGGTGCGCAGCTATGAGAGGTTATGGAAAAACCACTGCACAAGATAAAGCGATGTGCATATATGTGATTTAGGTGTTCATGGCTGACCAGCTACTGTGTTTATGCCATTCAAAATTTGTTTGTGTTTTTAGTTCCTGCTGGACAGGTAAGCTATTTAACAAAGATAAAACAAAATTTAGAGATCTTACTTCTTATTTTGGTATAGTATTATTGTTGTTGCTGTGTTCTTGGTTTTTATGTAAAAAAAAAAAAAAAAACCCTCCTTAAAACCAAATAAAACGATGAAGGACCCAAACTCTTCAAAATGACGGGAGAGGACTTACCGCCAAATCTTTTTTTTTATTATTTTTTTTTACCTTCTACACTTATTCTACATCAGGAATTTCAGATATTCCATGATATCATAGAATGAGGGTAAAAAGTTAAATAAAAAATTAAAAATTAAAAATTTGGCGGGAGGTCATTTCCTATCGTTTTGAAGAGTTTGAGAATCCGTCGGTTTTATTTGATTTTAACAAAAAATCTCTTTTTCTCCTTTTTGGTTAACACTAACAGAAGAAAGGATTATATTAAAAGGAGACAATATACAGCCCTTATGTCCCAGAGGCCCACAGTTTTGCAAAAAACTTACAGTACCCGACAAACCCAAGGGTTTCTACCATACCATTAAAAAATAAAAGACTGCATGCAAGAATTACAGTAACTGAAGGATTTGGCCTATGCCTATTCCCATGGACACAAACTGAGAGGTTTAAGGACCATCCATGGATTTGTGCATAAACCTCTCTGGAGCTTCCTGCAGATCTTGCTGGAAGTAGAAAGCCTTGTTTGGTATCTCTAGTGTAGCTTTCTGCTCTACTCTGCTCCTGTTGAAAACTTCTCGTATAAAAGGAGGAAGATAGGACCTAAAGACTGTTGGCTCTACCCTTGCAATACTTAATGTTACAGTGGTCAAACCCAGAAAGAATATCCATAGTCTTTTTCCACAACACCATAAACTCCCTAGGAAGGATGATTTCTGGATGGAGGTAATTAGAATCAGTGGCTACCCTTCAATTTGAAGCTTTGATACTCCCATGTCCTGGCATACTGATAAGTTCGCGTGAAAGGATTGAGCGACCCATCAAAGTTTAGCTTTAGCCAGCCCGAGGTAGGGGGACACAGTATGCTGATTGGTGTAGTGTTTACCAGAGTTTAAAACAAGTTTCAATTCTCAATGCTAAAGGTTAAGAAATCTCAATGCTCATTGCTGAATGCTTTTGATAATAATTGCATTCCTGATGCTCAGTGGTGTTTTGTGCTATGAAATTGTTTTATTGGCTTTGTTAGCTGCATGCAGGGGCTTTCCTTCTGCAGATGTGTGAGGTTTTAAACCGTGTTTTGGATGGGGATTTATGCCAAATCTAAAAACTACTAGGTTGCAACTTAGTATGTAATTAAACCATACCAATCTGATGCAGTCCCAATATGAATTTTGGAGCTGCAATCCAAGATCTAACTGCTGTCCTCCTTTTTACAGGATTCAGTAACTAGGTATAAAATTTGAACACCATGAAAGAGGTGAAATTGGCTGGGAAACAGCAATCAGCGCTTAACAAATACAGCAATCCTCTACAAACAGAGGAACCCAACCCAAGTAAAGGCTGAAATTTCCAACTACCTGACCGTGCTTACAACCATCTTTTTGCTGAGGTCAATTGAGCTCCACGAGTGCACAAGAGAGAGAAATCCCCAATATAGAAAGAAAATTTGTTTTGATTTTTTGTGCAACCCCTTTTTCATGAGTGTGACACATTTTACTTGCACAAGAGATTAAAAAATTAATTGATTTTCCTCGATAGAGCTGATTTCAATTTCCTATATAAGAGGTAAGAATACAGGATTCTTCTCTCTTGTGGAAATGAAAATTTGCGAAGAGGTGCACGAGGTGAAGAAGAACAAAGGATATGAGGTGGAGGGAAGAAATAAAATGGAAATGTAGATGAGAAGACCGGACTTTCCTAGGTATTGAATTACTAGGGTGATGATGGTTGGTTATTCATTTCCCATCTTTTCTTGATTCAATTTTTATTAAACGGGAGGTTATTTGATAGCATTTTTTGATATTCACCTTTGGTCTTCATTTTAACCTTATATGGCATGAATTATCCCAATTCTTATGTATTCAATTCTTATTCTTATGTATTCTAATGCAAACAAACATGCGCATTGTGAATTTCAATTTAGATGAATTGTTTCACGGGATGGTCTTGATTGGGTGGTGAAGCTGTAATTGTGTTGAATTTGCAGGAAACCCCCTTCTCTGGATAATTTCAACAAAATAGTTCCTACCAGTCCAATTATCAAAATAAATCTGTACAGGACCCACACAGTCATCATAAACCACCTTCAACCAAAGGATCTTTTTCAGATCTTCACAATCTAGATACATGGTCAGACTTGCCTATAAAGGTGCTAGACCAGCCCCTGGTCCCATAAAATACCCTTGGCCATTGCAAGTCAAGCACTGGGAACTGCTGCTCACAAGAAGCCTTCATACATCATGCCTCTCTGCCATTGATTTGTACACCCACAAAGGAGCAGCAGCCAACCTGCTATAATAGCCTTGTAGAGGCTTGCACTCAGGCTAGTGTTTTAGCCTAACAAGATCGTTGGATATGATTTCATCTGCATAACTTGAAATACTTGCATTTGTACAGGCTGTTACATGTAGCTGTACAGTTCGTGACATCCACAGTAGCAAATAATTAAAAGTTCCGCGTAAAACTGTACAGAGTAACCGAGTACAACGGACCCAATTGGAAGCATAACCGCCAATGGGGTTTATGTAGCTGTTGTGTCCCCCAAATTGCAGCAATTAAACAGCCATTCTTCCATCTGAGAGGCCAAAAATGGCAGCTCCAAGGCAATAAACTTACCCGCTTGGGCATAAGGGCCGGTTTCACCGTCTTCGTAAATTCTAGGGAGCATTTGAATTTCTTCCAAGAAGAGAGAATTAGTCAGTTTGAGGCCTAAAGGCACCATGTGCAGGTTCTGCCACCCATACATACACTCGAATCTTTCAATGCCTTTGAAATTATAGTTCTGGATTTCATAGATGCTACATTATTAATGTTTATATCATAAACATCATATCACAATAATTAATAACCCTTCAGATGGGCATTTTAGTTTAGACAAGGGATATTTACATTAAACCGAATAAAATAAAAAGATGGCCAGCTGCAATTTCTCTCGTCCTAACTTTATCCTCCCTCCTTTATAATATATATATATATATATATATATATATTGCACGACTGAAATATTTGTTGGGATATTTAAGAGAGGAAACTGAGCTTTTCAATTTCTTTGGATTCACAATTCACGCACCTCTCACTGTTATCCTTGATTAAGCTCTACCCGTGGGGGCTCCCTGTTTAAGCAATGTCTCCAGAGACTTTGGATCCGTGACAGGAGCACTGCATGCGAAATTCTGACAGACCAGAGCGACTACCTTCCCTACTGGGCTACCCTTTGCCATTTGTGCAATGTTCTTGTTGTGGCTTTCCCAGAACTCCATTTCTTCATCATCATTGGCCTCTATCAGAATCACCTGCTTGCACATATGATTGCGACAATTAAATGAACCCATTTACTGTGGGTACACAAAATGATCAGCACATAAAGAGAATTAAAAATGAAATAATTTAGGTTTCTCTTTTCACAGAATTAACAGTAATCAATTCCTTTGTGGCCAGGGTAACTTATTAGCGAGCCAGTCACATTTAGTGGGGATTTGAAGTAAGGTTGTTGAAGAGTGGGGCTTCGTGCGCAGAGCTTGAGCTGGGCCCTCACAGCTCAACTTGGCTTGAGCTCTACTCAGTTAAGGGCTTGCCTCAAATCTTTTACTTGGTTAGATTAAGTTTACATTTTATATGAGCCGAAGACCAAATTCAAGCCCAAGCTCAGTTCATTATCGTACATAAATATATGTACAAGGAAACTATATCTCAAGCGCAAGCTCGGTTTGTCAGTGTACATAAATGTATGTATGACTGTATGAGGAAGGACAATCTATCCCAAGCCCAAGCTTGAGCTCAGTTCCTTTATAATCAAGCTTGTGGATTTGGCAGTCGAGCTCAATCTCAGCCCATGCTCAGCTCACTTACGCCCCAAATTCTGCTATTATTCTGCCTCTTTGAGCATTCTGCCTTGTACTGTATTCTTTGAGATTTTTGGTCTGACCAAAGTTGCACATTTGGATGTACCTTCTATTTAGTCAATTTCAAGCTGACATGCATTCGTCTCTATCTTGAATTCGACGAGAGGTTTTCATTCCATTAAAATCAGGAGCAAACTCAAAGTTGCAATGTCCTATTAGGTGAAGACAATGACTTTTCTGCCTACTATATCATTACCAGTAATGGGGTCTGACATTCAACAGGAAGAACTAATGCATTGCAATTTTGTTTCTAAACAAATATTTGGCTTCCCGTTCAAGAGAACAACAATCTTGATAGTATGTCAGCACTAATGCATCTAAATGCTGCTGCGTACAAGCTCACCCTTGCAACAACCCTTTTAAAAATCTTCATTCTTTTTTTTTTATGGGTAAAAAAATAATCGTTCTTAATAAGGTTATTGTCAGGAGAAAGTAAGAGCTACAATTGGACTCACCGTTTCGTTTGGATCATATGAAGCATGGGCAGCAACAACCATGTCCTCAAATTCTGGAGAATGCTTATCCCCAACCAGTACAACTTGCTTCCTTGAAGGCACTGATAGCATGTCTGCTGCACAGCACATCAGCGGGACAGCCACAGCCTGATCTTTTAATCTTGATTCGAACACTGCCTGTAACCACAATCGTCGGAGAACATCAATGATTGGGTGTAATGGAGGGCAGAGTACTCAAGTCACAAGTCCTTGTTAATTTATACAGTTTGACACCCTCAAATTTAAACATGCATCCTGTTTATAGGAATCATGAGATATGTCAATTTCGATGGGCCAGAAGTCTCTTAAGGGCAGGGGCAAGTCCTAAACCTTATGTGGCCCACAAACTCAACGGTGAAGAAAACATAGTATAATACAACAATATTTGAAAAAGAGGCCCAGACCAGATGGGACCATTCAATCAACAAGATTCTTCAGGAGAAACCGAGAAAACATCCATAGCAGAGCCCATTAGATAAAAAGCCAGATCACCAGACCTGGCCCCTCATGTCCTGAGCCAGTCCTAGCAAACTCAAACATTTTTCTAATTTGCAGAACCCTATATTTCCATTTCTTTTTCAAGTTACTGGAAATTAAGTATGACAAAACCTGGATATAATATGACCTGCTCAGAGACCCAAAGGCATATGGCTCGCACCTCGGTCCTTCTAGGTTAATGAACAAGATTAATTATTTTCGTAATCTCTAAGGTTATCGTTTTTCTTCTCTCTTTTCTGTTTCTTATATTTGTATATTCATGTTTACAACAGTACAAACAGATTCTGCAGAAGATGATTACCAGTAGATGATCTGCAGTTTCTCTATAATAGCTAGACTTGCCTCCCTCAACCATAGAAGACAATCTTATGAGATTAATTGCTGATACTGAGTTCCCAGAAGGCTCTGCTCCATCATGATCTTCTTTTACTCGGAGCAGGACAGACGGGTCTTCTCCTGGGGTGTTAAAGTAGCCTCCCCCATCTCCATCAAGAAACAAATTATCCTGAGAAAATAAATTCATTACACATGAAAATGTCATAATCATGGGAAACCTTTCAAAAGCATTCTTATATAAGTAATTACACTGGCATTAGTTGCTAGATATAATGTCACTTGAGGGGATAAATTTTTTTTGGGGGACCAATGATGGTACAGGTGGGATCCAACTTTCAGTAATTTGAGTGAACACATCCTAATCATGGGAGCCTTTGACAATAAGTCAAAAACATTGCCATCGAAAATGTAATTAGACTGAGACAGAGTGCTTTCTTTTCCTCAATTAAACGAACAACAGAGCTGACCTGATGGAGACAACTTTCAGTAACATTTGACTGTCCGGTGGTCAACATTTCACAAAAGCAAGTTCAGGTGGTTGGAATCATTTGAAGAGAAGTTTCTGGGGGTATCTCATGCATGATAAATTCCATCATATGGGCTGTTTAGGTCATCAGTAAGTATACCACATATGCATTCTTCATTGGACCAAGCAAATGTGTGGATCATACCATATATTCATTATTCCATGACTACTTGCCTGAGTAGCTTGCAGTTCAATTGCCCATGATAACCAGTTGGTTCCGCCACCGAATTCATACAGATCTAGCAATCCTGAAATCAGAAAGGCATAATCATCTAAGAATCCAGGAGCTTTTGATGGGCCATTCCGGAAGCTGTGGTATAGCCTGCCTGTGTGCTCATCATACAGCCTACTCCTGATAAAAGATGCTGCCTTTTCTGAAACTTCAAGGTATTCCTTTGGCTGTTAAAACATATCAAGTGATTAAACAGCAAACAAAATGCACATATCCTAAGGCCAATTGTATTCATAAGTCAAAATATAAGCGGCCATAAAAGAACATGAAACTGCTCATCTAGGTCTCAAATGAGCTGGCTTTTTTTATTTATTTTAAGTACATCATAAAACTAATTACATTACTTGTGGAAAAGAAAATAAATAAATAAATAAAATCAAGTGGACAGCACAATCCCTGGCTTTAAATGTATTGCATTGTCTACATGGGAGCTGCCCATTCCATGATTAGGGCAAATGTATATTTTGACAATGCAAATGATGCCGATAGGTCCCGACCCATTACTAGGGAAATGGAAGCCCCCAACAGATACTAGTCTTGTGGCATAGAATAAATAGTTACATTATAGATACTGCAACAAAGCCCAGAAAAAAACAGGCCAACAAATAAGGTGTTAACTATCTTCTAATATGAGATTCTTTAAGGTATTCCTCATCCACACTGACAGTCTAGCTTGCCAAACCACGGCCCTGCACATATAAAATCGTGCCCCTAGGTGCTGTACAATTGATGCTGAGTGCTGACGACCTATAATTTTTTACTCGTCTCTAAAATGATACAGAGCAAATAACAAGTTTTTTGTTGAACTCCAAATGGATGGCACAAATGCAGCCACCTAAACAGAAGACCTGTAGAGCTGGAGGGAATGCCCAGTTGGCCAGGGTACTGTTCCCAAACAACAAACAAATTAAATTTTGCATGACTCATTTAAACAGCAGAAACAAATGGGCTTTTGTCCCCAATTGTAGATTCTTTCTTTTTTCTAGCTTCCACTTGCCTAGTGGGAAAGTTTTATCTTTAATTTCCAGGGCTCAAACCCACGCCAGCCAATGAAAGGGTAGGTGCTTTGCCACTATCCAACCGTGGATTGGCCCCTGACTATTGATTCAGGACACACAAATACTAAGAAAATGGGCTATTGCCCACAGTTGTAGATACTAAACATGCAAATGCTAACAATAAAATCAATCAAAAGAAAATCACCAAAATGTTGAGATACACAACTGAAAGGATAAGCCTTACATCGCATCCAATTACAGGAAAATTGAATTTAGTTCCCTTGGATTCTGTCTTGAGAATTTTAGAAGCTCTTGCGAAGGAAGAAATTGTAAGCCCATTCCATGAAACAATGACCTACACAAGCATCACATTATAAAGTTCATAAAGAAATAGAGCGATACGCGTTCATAGTTTTGGAATATATACCTTATCATCACAAGCATCCCATTAAAAAGTTCATAAAGAAATAGAACGATACGCGTTCATAGTTTTGGAATATATACCTTATCATCTAAATGTGGTCGTGGCCGATTTTTCCGCACCTCAAAAAGCTTCTGTCGACATGCTCCCAGAATATCAGAATATTCATCCACGGACATGCCCCACTTAGATGCCATTGTAGAAAGATCTTTTCTTTCAATGAGCACATTTTTTCCTTTAAATTCTTCATGAGGATCGCTCATTCCAGAAAGATCACAATTTCCTGAGGGTTTTATGTAATAGTGATCCTTGAAAAGATTTGCAGCATCTCCAAGTATGTCTTCAACCTTTGGAAAGAAGGAAACCAATATTTATTTAACCCAGAAAAGAACCAATCATCAAGAGAAACTAAAGATTGGGACTGATGGATTTTAAGGTAAAACTAGCAACAGTGATTAACATCCGGACCATTTAACATCAAGACCATCTCAAGACGAGAGTAAGCAGATCCCATCATTGTTCTTATTTGTAATTTGACTCGAACTCACAACCTCAATGTCGTAACAAAGAGCATCATTCAACTTTGCTACAGGCTCTTAGTTTAACCCATCAATCAAAGTTGAATAGATCAAGCATGTCATGGCAAAGCTTCCACTTCCTACACTCTGCTAGAGTTGAATTTTGACATCATCCCATGCATGCTAACTAACACTAGTATCTATATTTACTTGTATGTGTATGCATATATGTTCGAGCCCATGCACACATCCAAGTGTCCAAATACTTGATCCTCACTTTCTTTTTTTGAGAAAAGTAATATTCACTAATAATAAGGTGGCAAAATCGCGTAAAGGGTGATTGATTATCTGCACAATTGATGAAATTGAATCCCTGAATGTGTTAAAAGATTCTATCATTCAGAAACTTTTTACCATAGAGTCTGTTACTTACTATAAAGAGAGAAGAGATGAAGGAAGCTAAGCTATCTCACATATGTAATTACCGTAACAATATTGTAACATGAGATGTCTCCTACATAGTTCCCTACATTCAGTTTTCAGCCTGGTAGCCTTGCCCAACAAGCAACTTCTTCAGAAAGTACAGCCAATCCAATTAGATAAGTAGACATGAATTTTCACTGAGTTAAGTGATCAGTCCTACGATAGCAACATAGTTTTATATGCTCAGGGTAACACTATTGCATCATGTCAATATAGATAACTGATACAAGATTATTCACAAGATTTTAAGATGTCTATATCTACTAATTTTCACTGACTGCTTATCATATGCAGACTTTTTAATAAATAAAAGTTTTCTGTTGCTTCTCTAAAAAAAGTCAAATAAATTGTTATATATACATATGTAGATGGATAACACCCGCCCCCCACCCCACACACACCCCCCAAAAAAAATAATAATGATAATAAGAAAACAACGAAAAAAAAGTCACCAGATCCCCATGGGAATGCACTGTTCCGAATGGACTAAATTGTTGGACCGACTGACTTTTTTTTTTAAATATAAAACTGTTAAGCTTGTGGGCCACAGATAAAGGGGTTAGGATGATCTGATGAATCTCAATTTTTACACAAAGGTAGGGCCCATCAAGATCTTTCCATCCTCAGGATAAGGGCGGGCAGGGGATCCAGACTATACATATAAAATACATCATCATCATCAAACCCTTGACCCAATTATGTTGGGGTCAGCTACATGAATTTTGTATAGATGCCCCATACTGAGTACAAATAATTTCTAGCTTTATATATGCTTATATTCAATGAGGATAATCTTAATTGGAAATACCACACACAGGACTTACAAGATTCTTGACCCTAGGATAATGTGACCTAGGCTTTAAGTTTGCACATGAAAGGCCAATGGTCCAATGATTCAGACCATTTATGTGCCGGACAGCATAATAGATGGACCATTACCACAAAAATAACTCAGGTCAGAAGATCCTTGCCATCCCCATTTTTACATTAAGTGTGGACCATTGTGCCATTCTAGCATTCTATTCAAAATCTATCGATCAAGGTGTTGGTTTATCATTCAAGAATATGATTAGGACATGCTCTGCTAGAGCCCATGGTGGGGTCCATATGTCTGCATCACCTTGCATATCCTTGAGTTGAAAATCATACAATTCCTCACAGAGAATAAAACCACCAGGAGTGGTAGACTTTTAGAATGATACATGGTTTCTTATGTCTGGACTGTTAGCATGTTCTCAGTGAAAATTGGACACATGTCAATAAGCACAGCAATTATTACAATAAAATTGCTTTCAGGATTAGGTGAAAAAAATGAAGAAACCTCTCTGCTTGTCCAAACATAGAAGGCTCCTTCCTTTTTTCCGGAGGCACCTTCAAATTCAGAACTATCCGCATCTTCAGCTGAATAAATTTCACCCTCTGGTCCAATCATCTCTCTCCTTATATAATCAAGAACATCGCGTGCTACAGTTGAATAGAACTTATCTTTCTTGATCGAAAATGCATCTAAATAGACATTAGCAAGCTGTCCCTGATCATACAGCATCTTCTCAAAGTGCGGAACTGCTCAAAAGGCAACAAACTTTGAATTTAATAATGAGGAATAAGTTGGATAACAAGCAAAAGAAAATGAAAAAATATAATTAATTAAGCACAAAACAACACAACTGTCCAAAATAGTAACATGAATACCCAGTTAGCTCTCCGCAGGAACTCACCATGCCAACACTCATCTACACTATATCTATGAAAACCACCTCCAACGTGATCATGGATGCCGCCTCTTGCCATGCATTGCAAGGTAAAGCAAACCATCTTTAAAAGCTCATTAGCATCACTCCCCTTGCAACTTTCCTGCTGCTTCTTCAACTCATAAAGCATAAGTTGAATCTCAACAGGCCTAGGAAACTTTGGGGCATTTCCAAATCCACCAAACTTCGCATCATAACTCCTTGAAAGCTATGAAAAAAAATCATAAACTAACTCAATTAGAAGTAAATAATATAAAAATGTGGAAGCCACACAGGAGGCAAATCTTATTACTAAATCAAAATTTGAAATTCACCAACTCACATCTTAAACCTTGCAAGCTATTAAAAAAATCACGAATTTAGAAGAAATAACCCAGAGAATAAGCTAGTAGAAGTCACACATGAGACCAATAGTATTGCATTCTAAATACTTGCAAAAGCTCTTTTTTTTCTATCCGTAACTGAATTTCATTTAAAAGAGACCATCAAACTGATTGGAAAGAAACAGGGGTATAAATGCTTTCTACCAAAAAGGAAAACACAAGAAAACCACAGCAAGAAACAAGTTGCATAGTGAAAGCAGGAGGAGATCTGTCCACACTTGCTTCGCCAAAAGAGTCCACCCAGCCATTTGCCATCCTCCGAATGTGCTTGAATTCCATGGAAATTTAAGATGGCAAAATTTTGATCTCATTAAAAAGATATTGAAACCTTTAAGGTATCAAAGCAAAGGATGACAAAACAACCAAGAAATGGCATTCCAAAAATCACTCTCCTTGTCATTCCAAAAATCACTCTCCACAATCAACTTGGATCGAAAAGAAGCAACAAAAAATGTGAAGTGTTAATGGCCATGACCTCTACCTCATTAGATTCCATGCAACCGACAAGCTTAGAGAACAATCCCAACACCTCACCACCACTAAGATGAAGGACCTCTCCTATGCCAACAGGCCCTGATTTGTCCCTCGTTGCTCCATCAACATTAAACTTCAATACCACATCTCTTGTAGGAGCCCAAGAGACCACTCTATCCACCTTGAAAGGCGTACTTAACAAAGACGCCTCCCAATTATGAAGAATCCCTTCCACTCTTAATATTCCGAACTCACTCCTTGCTAAAGCCCACTTAGCCATCCTCAAAAGAACCAAATTTGCCACCTCTTCAGTAAGCAAACTAAGTTCCATTAAATAAACTGTCCTTCCTCTCTTTCCAAATGGACCACAGAATCACATACAGGACAAGCCTCCACAGTCTTTCCATAACCACCAAAGGGAGAAAACCTCCACGTGCTATGATGCACAGATACTTCAAAGTGGACAACGTATCGTGTCCAGTACTTCACTTTCTATGTGTAAAATTTGTATCCCTACCGTATCCATAGCGTGTCCCTACCTTATCCTTGCCATATCTGGGCATCATAGTCCACGCGTCAAACCAACATGTCATTCCAATAACCCCGGAAAGCACCAACATACTTCACATTTCACAAGAAAATGAAACCCAAAAAAAAAAAAATTGTAATGCACAAACAGCTGATCAACTGTCTCCCTATCCTTACCACACAACAAACACAAATCTGAAATGGCTTCTGACACCAAACCTCTCCTCCCAAGATTGCCCCACCGTTGAGACCACCCATGATCACAAGACAGTAAAATGCCTCCTCTTGAGGGGGAGCCAAACCAATCACACCAATGATCAAGCAGGCTTCGCCTCTAGGATTCACATCCATGGAGAAGGACGCAGTAGAGAAAACCTTGAAAGGGAAAGCCTTGCAAATAAGTTGATCAACTCCTCCCCTGCAAATAAAAAGTTAGAAAGCAGACTCAAGAACGATGTATGCTCAACCCCTTCCAATTGACGTAAACCTCTCCTAAAATACACACCCCAAAGAACAAAACCCCCTTACCCTCATAACAATCTTTGACTGAAAACAACTTGTTAACAACTATCCTAAATAATGTAGGAAACACTGAAAACAAAAGGACCCCCACCCAAACAAGCATCGCCCCAAAAAAAGGCTCAACTACCCTTCCCCGCTTGAAAACCCACCTCCTTATTGAACACCTTCCCTCCCCAAGAAAACACATCCCCAATTTTTAAAACGTTACCCCATAAACCCAACACCCGATGCCTACAGACGCTACCAAGAGCCCAACCCCACTCTCCTCACCATATTTTGCAACAATAACTCTTCTCTACAAAGTCTCTCTTTCCTCCTCGAATCTCCACCACGACTTAGCCACTCCCAATTCTCAATTTCCAAATCCCCTAGACCTTAACCTCCCTCACCTTTAATTTTAATGACTTTACAACACTTTAAAAGAAGTAACTTCCTTTTATCTCTCCATTCTTCCCATAGAAAATCCCTACAGATACGATCCAAATGAGATGTCAACAATAGCTTTATATTAAGCCGTTGCAGACAACTCTTTTTTTCTTCTCATCTCCTTTTCTTTTAGTGAAGAGACCATAGAGTCAAGATGTAGCTTCAATATATATATCTATATAATAAGGGAGAGCAGTTTTTGAATCCCTGGACATTTTGGACCCTTGGATTTATGTACATAAATCTAAGGGCTGAGAAGGGATTCAGGAGCTTGGTAATTTTGTAATTATTTGAAAACAGAAGGGCAATAACTTTTTACTAAGGACAAGAGGATACCGAAGTGCCATTGATTTTCTGTGAAATTACGAAACCTGCCATTATCTTTTCCCAAGAATATGGGAGTGTCCTTGGTTTTCTGTGAAATTACGAAACGTGCCTTTATCTTTTCAAAACTTCCTTGCAAGTAAAGATATGATTAAATACACGGCTATAATTGCAATTGAGTGATTGAACGGTGTGGAATTTGGGCCCACAACTTATCAGTTTGCCCCTTCACATATATATATGCTGTTTTTCACGGATTGTGGAATCTGGGCTAACTTGGATTGTTTTGGTAGCAGATGCAAACGTGGCTTGCATGCAATTAAACTAGACTGCTTATAGTAGTGTGCCACTTTTGGTATTCAATGGTGGTTAAACAAGGGACCAATTGGCTGGGATGTTTTACCTAAAAAAATAAAATCCGGCTGAGCTTGATTTGAAGCTGATTGATCCAATGGGCCACATAGAAAATTTGAGTTAAATTTGTTAAATTATGGGCGATGTTAGTTGTTAGGTAGTCAAAAGAAGAGTAATTAGATTTAGTTGTGCTCAGAGCGTGGTGCGTTGTGCCTTCAGGCACAGGCAATTACTAGTATATATATAAGAGAGAGAGAGAGAGAGAGAGAGAGAGAGAGAGAGAGAGAAAGAGAAAGAGAGAATTTAAAATCTCATTATCAACAAGTGATTATTTATGCAAAAAGATTTGTTGTCCTTGGTCGGAGTTTCGGGGGGTGGAAGCAAATGTCAAGAAGGGCTATGAGGTTCCAAAATTGTCCAAAAAATTACTGCATCTTAAAAACATAATCCAGACATGGAATAGGGAGGTTTTATCAAGTTTGAGGTCACTAGAGCTGCTACATCTAACAGGATTGGGGGTTGGGAGCTATTGGAGGAGGAGAGGGTTGAGTCAGGAGAAGAGAAGGGAGAGGAAGGCCGCTGTTAGTAGATTATGGGAGATTAATCGTATGGAAGAAGTCAAGGCAAAAATCGGGAACCCTTTGGCTAAAAGGAGACAAAAACAACAAAGTTTTCCACCAAATGGAAAATGTTAGTAAAACGGTTAACTATATCAGCAGAATTAGAAGGGGGCATGTCAAGAAATCAAAGAGGAGATTGCTTGCTTTTTTGAGAAGATGTATGCTAGTGATTCTTCTCCAAAGCCTTCTTTGGAAGGGAGGGATCTCTTTCCTTTCATCTCCTCAGCCTAGGGGAGTGGTTGGAGAGAGAGCTTGAGGAGGAGGATGTCAAGGTGGCTATTGTTGATTGTGGAGGCAATATGGCTCCAAGGCCTGATGTTTTAAGTTCTCGTTCATCCAAGTAGCTTGGGATATGTTAAAAGACTGATTTCTATGCGATGAAGTCAGAATTTCATCGGATAGGAAGATTGAACAAGAAAATTAATGCTACTTCTTTAACTGTTATTCCTAAAGTTACTAATCCAATGGATATTATGGAATCTAGGCCGATCAATCTGGTTGGATGCTTTCAAAAATTCTATCTTGTAGATTGAAGAAAGTTATCTTGCTTATCATTATCCCTTTTCAAGGGGCGTTAGAGCAAAAATAGGCAGATTTTCGATGGGATCCTCATTGCTAATGAGATTTTTGACTCAAGGAAGAGATATAGAAAGGGGTGCTATTTTCAAAATTGATATGAAAAGGGGTTATGATCACGTAGATTGGGGCTTTATGAACTACATGTTAAGGAGGTTTGGGTCTGGGGAGAGGTGGCGCATTTGGATCTAGAAATGTATTTCCACAACTACTTTTTCTGCCTTGGCAAGTGGTTCACCCTCCAGATTATTCAAATCTTCTTAGGGGCTTAGGCAAGGGGACCCCACTCTCCTTTCTGGTTCACTTAGGTAGTAGAAGCCTTGAATGCTCTTCACTCCAAAGCTTAACTTAGAAGACTTAACAATGGATTCAAGCTAGGCAAAGGCGATGAAGCTATTACCCACCTTCAGTTTGCAAATGACGCCATTTTTTTTTAGTTCGACTAGTTTAGAGGAGGTATTGGTGTTGAAGCGAATTCTTAGGTGTTTTGAGCTTTCTTCAAGGCTGAAGATCAATTTAGCCAAGAGTGTGGTGGTGGTTGTGGGGTGTTCGGATGAGGTAATTCAGCCTTAGCCTTGGCGTCTCATTGCAAGATGGGTAAGTTAGCAATTCTGTATTTGGCTTTTGCCCACTGAGGCTCATTCAAGATCCCGAGCAGTTTAAGATCCAATTGTAGAAAATTTTGAACAGAGGCTTTCTGCATGGAAAAGGAATTATCTTTTTCTTGATGGAAGAAATACTTTGATCAAGGCTACATTACCCAATCTTCCAGTGTTCTACCTATTTCTTTTGTTGATACAGGTGGCAACAAGGGAGAAGCTGGATTGTATTTGTAATAATGTTTTACGGGAAGGCTAGAGCGATAAAAGTAAGTTAGGATCTTATGAAGTTGTGGCTATTATTAACCCAAATGATGTGGGAGGTTTAAGTCTTGAGAATTTGGAAGTGGAGAATTGGGCATTGTTGGCTAACTGCTGGTGGAGACTTAAGGAGGAAACGGAAGCTTTGTGAAGAAGAGTTATTGTTGCAAAATATGGTGAGGATGAGTGGGATTGGATTCCCTGTAGTGTCCCTAAGCATCTAGTGTCAAATTTTTGTGGTGACATTTTAAAAACTGGGGATGTGTCTTCTATGGGAGGGTGTCAAGCAGGGGTTTGGGACTTAGAGGAGGACGGTAGTCAAGTCCTATTTTGGTTCGATGATTGGTTGGGTGGAGGTCCTTTATGTTCAATGTTTGCTGGATTGTTATGGATTGTAGTGAATAAGTTGTCCTCAATGAAAGAATGTTAAGCGGTGATGGGGGCTTTTTTCTTTGGGGGGTGTCCTTCTGGAGAGTTTTTTGTGAACCGGAGGAGTCTAAGTAGTCATCTTTGTTGAGCATGCTTTCAAACGTTTTTATTTGTAGGGGAGAAGTTGACCTGCGTATCTAGAAGTACTGTCCTTTTCATGTTTTCTTTTCAAAGTATTTCTCCATGACTACAAAGAGGATTCTGGAGGTGAAGCCCGCCCCAGGGTGACAATGTTCTGCTGGTTTGCTGTCGCAGGGAAAGTTTCTACGACAAACAATCTTAAGAAGAGAGGTATAGTGTCAGAGGTTATTTCATATTTGTGCTTGCTTTTTGGGAAGGATAAGAAGGTGATTGACCATATGTTTGTTCATTGTGAGTTCTTTTGTTTTTTGTGTTCATGCTTTCTTGTGAAGTTTGGGGTTTCTTGCCGTCTTCCGAGGTCGTTGGCAACTTGTTTGGTGCGTGGAGGTTCTCTCTTTTTGGTGGTGGTGGGAAGATCACGTGAAGATCATTCCGTATGCTATTTTGTGGTCTATTTGAAAAGAGAGGAAAGCCAGAGTTTTTAAAGTGTCAAAGAGTGCAATGGTATGCACGAATAGAATAGAATGGGATAATTTTCGCAGGATCAATTGATCTCTATATATCATGTTGTACAAGCCTTGATTTGGGCTACAAATTAGCAATTATCTAGTCATATTACAGTCAGCCCTATCCTAATGTAGTATACAGAATTTGTACGGGGTGTTAGAATTTGACTAAACAATGGAGTTGGGCTTATTACACAAGTGGGCCTTTGGCCTGATAGACCCAGAATCTTTAACATAGAGGGAGTTCTATGGTTGCAAAAGAGGCTGCACACTTGGTATTGTTAAAGATAGACAAGGGAGTTTTTGCATGGGCGAATTGGGAGGCTTCTTTGTTAGGCAGGTCTTTTAAGGTGGCTAGAGTGGTTTCTTGGACTCCCCCTGATGGGGGAGATGTTGTAGTTTAGTGTTGATTGAGCGTCGAGGGGAAAACCAAGGTCCGCAGGAATTGGAGGGGGTGCTTCGCAACAACGGTGGTGATCTGTTGGTTTTGTTCTCTAAGCATATTGGTTGTATGAAATCTAATAAGGTGGAGGCCATGGCTATCAGAGGCACAACACATTTATGTCCATTCTTCTCAAGCCAAGTTTATTGTGGAGAGTGAGACTAAGAATGTTGTTTCTTGGCTGTCTTGTTTTGCTTTGCTCCCTTGGAGATTTCAGTCTTTAATGAGATTGACTAACTGTTGTCTTCAATTTCTGTGGAGTTCAAGCATATTGGGCGGATGGCAAAGGTTTGGTACATTCCTTGGCCAAGGAAGGGGTGGATAGATCTTCAACTTTTGTTGCTTTCACTATGTAACTTGTTTACTTCCTTTTTTGTTTGTTTTTGCTTCCTTGTTGGTAATTGGTATAACGCTTTTATACCTTACTATCTTCCCACTAATTTAGATTTCAGCTACCAATAATTGAAAAAAGTGACCATCTATGAGTTTCTTGGTTTTAGCGTCTATCTCTGACAATCAAAACCAAGTGGAAGAGAAATTCTTGGTTTTAGCGTCTATCTCTGACAATTAAAACGAAGTGGAAGAGAAACTTGACCTAATCCTTAACCATATCTTGTTTGTTCATCACAAAGTTTTCTAACCAAAAGAGCAACTATATGATCCTTTACCCAAGAAGTGTGAGAGCTAGGAATCCTCACTCAATGGGTGGATGAGAGGGCATTTTGACAATTAAGTCACAAAGGGCTGCCCAATTGGTTGGGCACCCATTTCTCACCTAACTGCCTAAGGTTCGATCATTGGGTTCCCATAAAAGCATGTTTCCTTTCCCATGGCTGAGGCTCCTCTTCCTGTAGGAGCATGCTTCTTTCCCCATGGCTGGGGTATCTAATATGTCCCAACCTTCTTAGTTAGGTACCACGAAAAAAAAAAAAAAAAACCATTATCGGATCCCTAGCTTGACTCCTTGGGCCAAGCCCACAAGGAGAAACAATGATCATCAAACCCTCCCTATTTCTTGGGTCAAGGATCATGTATTCCCACAAGTATAAACAAAGATGATATGACACAAATCTTGCCTGTTCAGCACATAGGTCCAATGCTGTTTGGGAGAGCCCATCTGGTAATCTTTGAGAGCTAGCTTTTATTGATAATGCTTCCGAAAGTTTCTCTATTGCAAATGCACCACTCTGCTCAATCGTCTCCCGTTTGGTTTCCCAAGCTTCCTTCACCTTCCTGCGCAGACATACAAAAGTAGATGATTAGGGAGCAAACCATATAGAAAGAGGGTGCATTTCTCAACATAAAACAGATAATAGGTGCACCTGAGTATAGTTTTGAAACCTGGTCGACCATACTTGTCATCCGGAGGGAAGTACGTACCACCCATTAAGGGTTTCAGATCGGGAGAGAGGAAGACACTCAATGGCCAACCGCCCCCACCATACAATGCTTGTACATACGTCATGTATACCTACAAATGGGAAAGTTGAGCTCAAGAACATGAATTTGATGGTTTGGATGGATACCCTAATTATGGCAGTTGGGAGGCCTTTGAGTAGAGACCGATGAATGAATGTTCCAGATCATCCTCTCTACGTATGACCTCAAATGAAGTGAGTGATGGTTTGACATGGAAATGTTGGAACAAGGACATGTTATATATTAAATAATAAGCAATGATCCTTCTAGACTTTCTGTCTTTCCCCAGCGATGGATGATATAGAAGGAAAGCATCCTCGTGTGCAAATGCTTTAACGCCAACCCCCCACCCCCCACAAAAAAAAAAAAAAAGAAAACGTATTGAATTGCAAGAACTTTATACTACTTTAACTAAGGCGTAATAGAAGAGTAAATCAGTATCTTCATTGCATGCATTTTCCTCACCTTATCAACGTCAGGTCGCTCCTCACGATCCACCTGTTGCAAGTAACTTTTAGAAACAAAAGATCTGGAAAATGACAGTGGTTGGAAACAGAAAGTCAACGAAAATATATGATCTATATAGATGAAGTGGTAAAATAAGCACGCAACACAACACCATTTACTGAAAAAAATATTTCAACCATGTCAACTTGGGGGTATATTAAAGAATATAACACATGAGAACAAATATATGCCCACATTTTTTTATGATAATGAAATATCCTTGAAAAGGTAAGCAAGTAAAGTCAAAATGGGAAAAGAAGAGACAACTCACCTTGATGCTGACAAACCAGTCATTTAGCAATCTCGCAACCTCTTCGTTCTCAAATGACTCAACTTCCATGACATGACACCTTGATAAGAATTACTAATGAGTTAGTATATGAATGATCTAACATTACTCATTGGACAGGGAAGACTTTCTTTGCTCTGAAACTTGTTTTCCAGAACATTCAAGAAAATGGCGAATGCAATTTTTTGTAATAATAGTCAATCCAACTGAAAACATGAGCAAATTTAATAGCAGCAAGAGAACAAAAAACGCATTCCAATATCTCGAGATTTGGAAACAGCTATTTCCATTGCCGTGGCAGCAAGCAAATCTTCTTTTTATCGATAACAATATCTATTAAAAGAATAAACGGTATAAAGGAAGCAAGGTCTCAAATGATGCGTGGCCAACCCCAACAGAAGACCAGGAAAAACTACATTGGAAGGGAATTACATTCCTCAAATAGCAAAGCCATTACAAAAGGGGGCATTAAGTAAATCCTTCAGCTCAGATTGTAGAAATTCAATATATTTTGTTCACATTTGTCATATTTAAATGTGTGTTCTTTTCTCATGTGGTTTGTATATAAGGTCTAGGCCATCTCACAACTAATAAATGCTCAAAAAATCAAAACACTGGCTATATAGCACTTCTACATCCCCATCATATTGCAAGCAGCACAAGAATCATAAATGTTAACTGAGAGAAAATTCCGGATGAAGTAGGAAAAGTAATGGAATCACTCACCAGTGGCATGTACTGTATCCAACTTCAGAAGGAAGAAAAGTCCAAAGCAAATGGACCAAAAGAAACCACATATGTCAGAAGGTAAAATTAAAAACAGTTGAGGAGGTACAAAAATAACTAAATTTGAGATAAAATATGTATAAAGGTCTACATACTTGAAAGAAAGATTGGCATTTCATTTTTACGAGCTTTCTCAAAAGCTTCCTCGCCCCATGGGTACCAATCAACCTTCAGCAGAAAGAAAAAATGCAGTTAATTAATTGTTCCTATTGTAGAAACTAGAACTAGGACAAATTAAACTGCAGAAACAGCAACTCGTTGCACCCGGTTGCCGTCAGTTCACTTTGCATGAAGCATATTAAAATATAGACCAAACGCTGGTTCCATACTTAACTATCTTGTGTTAGCCCCTTGCACAAAACAATTTGCAGCTTCTAACCAGACAACTAGTGAATGCAAATTAACTCCACAGGCATTAACCCAGACTACAATAAGGTTTCCTTATATGAAACACTTGTGCAAGACAATAGTAAAGTCCACAGGAATTAACCCAGATTCCACCCATTTGGCATTTACTAAGATTAGTAAAAGTCAAGTAAAGCCCCCATTTCTCAATAGTACAAAAAACCCAAAAAAGCAACATCTTTTTTCCACTAAAAGACAAA
Organism: Umbellularia californica; assembly: GCA_028538565.1. NCBI lineage: Eukaryota > Viridiplantae > Streptophyta > Magnoliopsida > Laurales > Lauraceae > Umbellularia > Umbellularia californica. Next base: position 36,718,924 of record JAPQWN010000003.1, on the reverse strand, counting down.
AAAGCGCACTTTCTTATACGAAAATAAAAAAGATTCAATACCAAATATCTATAACCCCAGTTATATTTTATTCTCTTTTGATTTGATGCTTTACTGCACTTTTTTTACATGTAAAATTACCAAACGTGCCCATTACACTATATAAAACACTTCTGAAAAACAATAGGAACCGAAATGACAGTATCAGCAGTTGATGGATAAAGGATACTTGAGCCTTGAAAAAAGTTCCACATCAGTACCACATACATTAGAATTTCAGAATTGTGTTTGGATCCAATATTGACTCACTGATAGCTATACAAATGGAGGATTTGGAAACCGCATAACCTGTTAGAAATGATTAAAAGCTATGGCGTGCTTCGACAAAATTCAAATCTGAAAAGGGTGCTTTCCACCAGTATCTCAAGCTGGCAAATTGAATAACCGGTCCCAAATCACCCACTCTTGCCACATGTGGCTGTCATCCAAACATGCTCCCAATTCCCAATAAATCAAAATTACCCAATATGGTTGCTCAAACCTCCAATCAATTCAGTGAATAACCAGTCCCAAATCACAATTCAACCCATTTTATGTTACACCCCAAAGAACAGGAACCACCAATAAAATAGTTATAGCATTATAATTGGACAAGTTATAATAGTTTAATACCACTCAAACCAAAGCCATTTGTTCATCCAAATCCCAAACACCACCCCCACACAGATAGATCATAGATAGACACATATATGCAGAGAGAAAGAGTACTGGGTTATGCGCGTGCTGAAGAAGGTATGGGCTGTGCTCGGAGGCTAGGCGATTGGTGTGTTTGTGCATCTGGGTTCCTTCTGCCATGGCCAAAACCTTCACAAAATGGAATGGGCGAGAAGAAAGAGATGGAATTGAAGGAAAAAGGGATGTGGGTTTTGTTAGATTTGTTGGGTTCTTCAATGGAAAGCGATTAAGAGAGGTAGAAATCAGCCTACTGAGCATGAAACGGAGATTTAGAGAACATGGAGAAGAAGCCGGGGAGGGAGAGAAGATTGAAGTGTAAAGATGGGAAGGATGTGTTTTGGGTGAGAGAGCATTGAACAATGTCATTTTGGATCAAATAGAGAATGAAAAGCGATGATGATTGGTGAGTCATCTCTCTTTCATTGCGTGGGGAAGACAGGTGGGGGATGCCCCACCGTTAAAGATTGAGGAATCTTGACCGTTAATCAGGTGGGGTCGGTTTCATGATTTGGTATGGATCAGAGATTGACGATTTAGTTTTTCACAAGAACGTGCATGTTTGACAGGTCCACCGAAAGAGTCAAAGTGAAGTAAAGTTGATTTTGAAGAAAGAAAAATAAATATAAGTGGGTCGTGATGATATTTTATTTTTAGTTTGTTTGTGATTGAATTTTTTGACTTTTTAATTGAAAAGTGGAGTTTTTTTTGTATTTTAATGGATAAATGTGGTTGATTTTTTATTTTTTTTAAGATGGAAGGAGTTGTGAGCTAAAGTACTTTTGATGTGACATATTATCTGAAAAATAAAGGTTTTATTTGACTTTTACTATGTTAGTAAAGTGCCAAACTCGCAAAAAGGTAAAAGATCCATGGGTAATTTCATCAAAATATTTTTTTATAATTGCCGATCATCACTTTTTGGTAAAATTTCAAATATCTATCTTTATTATATTAGAATTTTTACACAAAAAAAGTTATGAAAAAACATGGATTGGATGGATTGATTAAGAAAATCTTTGACAAAAAGTGAATATGGAGGTCGTTAAGTTGTGAAAAGACAATTTTACCTTTGGCTCGTTAAAAAGCCTAGCGTGCTGCTACTTGCACACCAAAAATTGCTCTCCACACACTGCATTTCTTTACACAGTGATCTTTAGTGAAAAATATTCCATCTTTTTCTCTCTACACACTGCATTTTCCCTAAAACGACCATTTACTGGACTCGATCAAATTTCTCCCTACACTCTGCATTTCAACGCCTTCTTCCCTCCCATTTCACTTTTGTAAATCGACATTTCGCTGCACCTCCACGACGATTCCAATCTCGACGAGCTCCCCCACCTGGACGTTTTCGCTACACCTCTTCCTGTTCAGCCATCTCCCTGTGCTCTCTGTGCCTTCATCTTCAAAGTGCATTACTTTTTTTCGTTACTATTTCAATCTCTGTGAGTGATTTCGATCTCTTTTGCTTACTTAGAAATGCTTGTAGTGCTCTTTTAAAATCCATTATTTGGTTTATTCAGAGGGCTCTTTTCCCCCTCGTGCGCCTCTCTCTCCCCCATTTCCAACCATTGTCATCGTTTTTGTTTCAATTTCACGACACTGTTCGGCACTGTAGATCCGAAAACGTATAATCTTTTTGGTTTAATGTACCGTAAATGTCTTATATGTTCGGCACTATGGTTCCAACTACAAAGATGCTTTACAGCATCATAAGTCCTAACAGTTAAGATTTTGATGACACTAAATGACCAAACGGGACACAGTTTCACGGTGAGATAATGCTAAACGTATATTATCCATACTGATAATCAGGGCCGAACAATGTTTTAGGTTTGTGACTCGGTGCTGTACAATGAAGCTGTCTAATTTCATGTACTAATTTAGGACTTGTTTTCTATTGTTTTTTTCAAATATGGATGTGCCCCGTAGCTCTAGGATTCGACCCACTCCGTTAGAGGTTTGTTGCTGATGAGGACGAGGATGATGAAAAAGTAGTTGAAGAACACCCTAAAGCCCAAAAGCAAACAGAAGTCCACGAACAGGCAGAAGAAATCTGTCAACGAACTTCAACTAATGTTCATGATAGGACTGGAGAAATTCTCGGGGGGGCCTACAAGTTTGAGCCTGCTACACAGTTTCCGGACGCATATTGCTACAAGTATTTGGCAGCAGCAGGTTTGTTATTAATCTTGGTAAACGTATTTTAACTATTTATTGCCTTCACTAATTTGTTTTTTATTCCGTATTGCAGGAGAGACCGCCACTTAAATGCTTAAACCATGCCCAAAATACCAGTGAATTGGCATGGAATTCAGAAGGAAGGCAGAATACAGTTTTTAGTGGACTCATTGGCCGTTTAGGATTGGCTCCACTGGTGGCGACATCTTATCATTTCATCAACAAGAACATGGTGTCAGCCTTTGTGGAAAGATGGCAGCCTGAGACAAACACATTCCACTTGCCTTTCGGTGAAATGACGATTACCCTTGATGACGTATGCACCATTATAGGGATACTGGTGACAGGAAAATCTGTATCAGTGGAGCAACTGTCATTTGAGGGAGCAATGACACTTGTAGAACATGGTCTTGGGGTCACATCGCAGCAAGCACTCGAAGAATTAGCGGCTGTGCAGGGCTCATCGGTTAGACTAGAGTGGCTCAGGGACCTATTTGGAGCTGTGACAGATGCAGATCCAGAAGAGCACATTAGGCATGCCGCTAGAGCATACATATTGTATATCTTAAGCTGTACACTCTTCACAGATAAGAGTGGCACTAGGGTCCCAGTGATTTATCTAAGGCTACTAATGAACTTCGATGAGACACGCACATATGCTTGGGGAGCTGCTGCGCTTGCGTACCTATACCGACAGTTGGGGTTTGCTACCCGGACTGGCTTCAGATATCTGACTCTTCTAGAGGCATGGATTTACAAGCATTTCCCCAAGTGCAGGCCTAATGATGAGTCTACAAAACCAGGTCATTAAATCATCATTTCATGAGCATTTGTGGACTTAATTAGATTTAATTGCATAGATTACACTCAATTTCATGATTTCATGCATTTATGATTATTTTTTGAAACATGGTAAAAAGAGGTCAAAATTCATCACATTGCATGTCTTTTATGAAATTAAGGTTTTTCATCTCATTTATCACCCCAAAATTAGGCTTTTGGTTTCATCAATGCATATCTTGCTATTTTTGGCACCATGTGCTATTTTTGGAAAGTTTGTCATTTGGGAGCATCACTAGGCATATAGGGTCCCATACATGGTTTATAATTATTTTCTTATATATATAATTAATGTTAAATTTATCTCTTTCAATTTGTAGGAGAAAACAAGAAATGAGATTCGCATTGAAAAGCAATTGAGTAGGGACCACACTACACGCCCTAGGAGGAGCCCCACTTTATTAGCATGCAAGTTTCTAAAATTTTGAGAAATTCTTCTTTCTATGTGTTGCAAAAAATTGTGATTGAAATTCAAGAAAGAGATTTGTTTAAGAATGGAAAGAAGATCTAAAGAAGCCTAGACGAGTCAAATTTGTAGAAAAAGAAATCTAATCCAACAAGGAGATAAAGATTAAGAATGAAGTAAAATCAAGAATCAAGAAACAAGAGAAGAAACCCAAGTTATGTTGGACCACTAGTGGAGTCCAAAAGCCTTGGACGTCCCACATATGGGAGCACAAAGTTGGCACACAATCTGATTTTTTTTTTAATCATTCTCATGTTTGAGAAGTCCAAAGATGGAAAGAATGGGACCACAAGACTTTATCATTGGCAAGAAAAGTTGCCAAGATAGGAGGATTGCTTGGAGTTTAAGCCAAGATGGAAGATAAGTCTTACCAAACAAAGAAACATCAAAAAAATTATAAAAAGGAAGCCAAGGGCTGGACGTCCAAGAGCCTTGTAGGTGAGAAATCTTGGAGGTTCTCTCTTCCATCCACACTTTCTCTCTCTAATCCATTTCTTCTTCTTCTTCCATTCTAATTTTTTAGACATAGATTGAGAGATCTGTTGAGAGAATGAAAAGGAGAGAAGAACATTAATTTCTTGTATTCAAAGATCAAGGAATAAAGACACTACTTGGATTGATTCTGCGTATTCTTTATGTAAGTGTGTTAATTTTTCTCATTCTAGTTCTTTTATGTGCTTTGATTGGAAACAATATTTCACATGATTAGATCTAGAGTTTGAAAATAAAATAAATGGATTAAAAGTCAAGAGACATCGAGTAATCACTTGCATTATTTTTTTTTCCTACTTTGAGAAGAGAGGATTGCATATAATCGCATTTTCAATACTTGTAGGATTGTCTTGTTTCTATATCTTTGGTACATTTTTTCCGCTTTTTATTTTTCCACCCCTTTTTTTTATTTTAAAATTAATATTCTGATTTTTTTTATTTACAAATTCTAGATTTAAAAAAAAAAAAAAAACCCAACTTACATCTTTCCATGTTTAGTTGAAACTTACTATTTTTGTTAGTTGCATAATATATTGTTGGAAAGTGTCTTTGTACATACTTCATATTTAGAAATTGCATTAGAACATATTTTTGTTATTGAAATCACAAGATTATCAACTGATTAGAAAGACTAAATTCGGACCTAGTATGTGAATAGTGAAAAATCCTACACAGTTTCAGCAGAATTGACCCAACTGTGTTACAAAAGTGTGCCATTTAAAAACCAGGTAAACGTAAATGTTTTGATCCGAAAAATAACACATTTAAACTACAATAGTAGGACTTTGAAACCCAGAATTTCATCCAAAAATAACCTAGGGAACCGTGTCAACCAGATGCACAAAAAGGGGTAGTTGAAAAGCATGCGATCAGATTTCAGCAGCATAACTGGTTCAACTAAGCATCTTTAGGTGATTATATCTTTTTCGTTTTAAGTCCTTTTTCCATTCTTCTTTTTTTATTGTGTTCATGCATGATCAGAGTATTGATTCCAGCCATTAGATTTAGGTTTATACCATCTTATACTAGTCATGCAGTCTAACAAAATTGGGCATGTGCAAGAGTTTCCATACTTAGTATTTATAGCATACATCAGATTTTTAGAAACTTGCATAAAATTGCATTGTTAGCAATTAGGGCATTATAGATCATTCATATTTGTATACAAAGTGATTTGGGTAATTAGGATCTAATTTAGGAAATTTTGTTTTGATTTATCTTATATTAAATTGATTGTTTTGATGAGTTTGTTACTTTTGCATGTTATAGTTAGAATAGGATTGAATAAACTAGGTTTCTTTACTTAGTTTAGGTTTATTTTTTTATTTGGAAAGTTGGAATTGTTAATTTTTAGTTTTTTAGGAATTTTCTTGTAATTTGATTAGTTTATTTATTAGGTTAGATTTAGTATTTATTTAGGATAGGTTAAAGTTGGAAAGTTTCTTAAAAAGCATTGCTCCCTGTGAATCGATCTGGACTCACCAGATTATTACTACAATCGCACCCTACACTTAGGGTCCGATAACTTAACCCCAATCGCACATACACAAAAAATCTACCGTGGGTGCATCGTTGGGTGCCACGAAGAGAGTCTGGGGACCAAATGTCCAACCTGCAGTCATTACGAGAGGCACTTGACGATCTTGGTGCCCATGAGGTAAGGTCTTACAATTTATAGAATAAAAATTGAGTAAATAGGTATCGCATCTTTAACTAATGCATTTGTTGATTAATGTTGTAGGTAGTGTGGGACCCCTATCGAGAGCACAAGGTAGATAGGTGATAAACTCCTTTGGAAATAAGTTAAATTGCATATTGTAATGTTCCTCTGTGGATGAGAAGACCAACATGTTTTAGCTCATTATAAACCGGTCCCACTTTTCCTTCATCTCAAACAACTCCTTGCATTTAGCCAAAATATTTCTGTTGATATGCCATCTGCATAAAAGATGTTTGGCGCTGGGGAAAATATTAGATATGGTATTCATTAAAGTCTCTCCCTGTCAGTGAAAATAACACTAAGAAGAACACCCCCGCCAATAACTTTGTGTAAAATACGCAATTCCCATGAGTAGCAGTCTTTAAGTTCATTCTAGAGATATACAATACATACCAAAAAAGTCTTCTCTGTGGATGTCACCCCAACAATCTCCAATAAGGGCATTCGATACCAATTGGTCTTGTAAGTGCAGTCCATTATCAACACATGAGGAAATACACGCAATAGGTCTAGGCTGGTAGGGTGTGTAAAGAACAAGTCAATGACAGTATCTATTTCAGGACAATTCCTATGCCACTCAATGTACTTATGCTCCGCCAACAATTTCAACAGTTTCTGCATCTGACTCCTTCCAGCCCTCTCTGCAACTTTATGCCTATGACGTGCATTGTAAATGGTCTTCATTGCGCTTACATTTAACTCATTTTTATATTTCAGTGTCACCAAGATATCCTTTGGCGGAACCATATTCTTAGACATGTCTACCAGCAATGAAGTTTCCTCCTCTGTTAATCTCCCTACAAATGAGTGCCCTTCTAGGAAGTCCACAATTGGATGATTATGCACACCACATACTACATGCAACATCCATTCCTCATTTGAGCCCACCACTTTGCCTTGTAATATGAATGGGCATCCACATTTTTTTGAACCAGTCAACTTCAATTTCTTCCCAACGGTCCCATCTTTAGTTATCCTCGTGTCTCTATAAGACCCACTCCTCTTACACCCAAGGGTCAGCCTTAGTTTTTTATTTCTTCTGTTAGGCGTTGCCGATGTCTTAATCACAACAATGAAACCATTTCTCCTCCCAACGTCACGAACCTAATTAATTAAGGCTTCTCGACTTGTGAATATCTGCACATAACCAAACAAAATTATATTGAACTAAGTGACTACATCAATTTAAATATCGAATGATTCATCTACATTTATTACCTCTTGGGTGATAAACTCATTACTATAGTCAACCACACATTCCGAGCCAACCTTGCTGCATTCACTAGGCACATGAAACTGCTATGGAACCAATTTTGTTTGAGTATGTAAATGATACAACTGCACGGCTCTGAATATCCGGACAGAATTAAATTGTTCGGACAAAAACAGCCGCACAAATTGCTTATGTTCGGTCGAGAATGTCCAAAAATAATTCTTCGGTACGACATTGTAGTGCCATTCAATTCTGACTTGATCGATACTGTGTTACAGCTTTAAAGATAACATAATGGATATGCAGGGCCGAACAGTTCGTGTCAGACTAAAAAATAAATCGCGATGAATATACTTACCTCAACACTGCTAGAATGATCGGGAGCCATCATCTGCTTGTCCTTTCGCTCGTCCATTGCTTAAGAATACTCTTTAAGTGAATATCAACTTTGAATGAAATCAAGATTAATGAGATGAAGTCAAATAGAGAATGACGTGAAGATTTAAACTATGAGAGAAGATGAAAGAGAGGGGATAGCAATGGGAGTGAGACCAAGAATGAAATGTATCTTCAGAAGCACTGATAATTCATCTGAGAGAGAGGAGTCAATGTAGCAAGTAAAAAGAAGTGAATGTAGCAAGTAGAAACCCTTCTCATATTTTCATATGGGGGGAAAACGCAGTGTATAGAAAGTGTCTAGGAGGGGTGAAATGCAGTCATTTTAGTAAATTTACATGTGGGCATTTTAGTCTCCATTTATTGCAGTGTGTGGAGAGCAATTTTCAGTGTGCAGATAGCAGCAGTCAAAAACCTAGAGGCATATTTGAGGGTATATCCAATTGAAATGCTCTCTTCTTACACCTTCATATTTGAGGAGTTTATATCCCTTACACATTACATTTTTTTATCTAAGAAAAAGTGAGGCCAATATTTGTAAGTCTATGACTATGAGCTTAAAAATCTTCTTTGAAAAAAATTAAATTAAATTAAATTAAGACTATACATTAGTTGATGGGAACCAAGTATCTTAATCTCTTTGTTAGCACTCTGCAGATGATTCCTACTAGACTGACTTGTTGGATTTATTATATTTTAATTACATCTTCTTGTTTCTTTTTTTCTTTTTTTGCCAGTGGTAAATACTTTCCACTCCTGGTAAATACTCACGCCACCCTCAAATCTATTTGCTAGTACATTTATGATGCCATCGTTATAAGTGGCAGTTGGCACTTATCTATGTGAGCCTCGTGAATTCATTTTACTTTATTCACTATCTTGCCATAACATTGTCACGATGTTTTTAAACCATGAGTGCATGCAATATCAACAGTTGAGATACAAGTCGTTGTATTTGGTTTGTATACACAACCATGATGAAATACAAAAGGAAAATATAGTCATGGGAACAAAGTGAAGTGCACTAATTTCCTCACTATCAAATCTCTGATGTGATATATATAGGATATAATTTTGAAAAAACATTCTATATTCAGTACGCCCAATAAACTAAATGGACTTAGATTGCATGCTTCGGCTCAACCTAACGTGGCTAATGAACACCTCCTACCATACGATTTTAGGGCACTTGGAAGAACTTTCTTCACGGTAGGGGCAAGTCCCTTCATCCAATCTAACACTATTGTTAGACTTTGAGCATTTTCCAAAGCTACAATCAAATTGGCTAGAAATCATGACCAAGTTGCATAGCACTCAAGTTCCAAGATAGTGAAAGCAAAGGGGTATAGCCATGGTCACCCTCTTGAAAAACTGTTATATGTAAAGTTCCTGGATATTTACCTCAAAGCTCTGTCTTATTGAGGGCAATTAGAGGCATAATGGATGATTTGAAAAATCGAGCACATCCACCGAAACATACGAAATATCTTTGGAAGGAGTCATCATCTTGTTTTCACAAATTGTCAATTGTGCCCGAATTAGTTCTTTTTAGTTCCAAACGATAATTATATAGGATCTTGTATGAATTCTCATACAAACCCTGAATATCTTTCATAGTTATTTCCTTTGCAATGTGGGCATACAAAAGATATTTGAACGGTAAATTCCCTCTAGAAGTCACACATAATTTCCTTTGGCCTGTAGTTTTGATGAACTCTAAGTCTTTCACTGATAAACTCAATAATCAAGATTGATGTTGCCTGTTGCCTGAGGATAATTTGTTCCATTCAATGAATCTAAACATATATGTTCTAGATTATATGCACTATGGACAAGTAGAATCACTACACTTTGTCTTTGTCTCCCATCTAGATGTCTTTATTGGTTTCAAGCTGAAGTTCTTATACATCGCAAATTTGGCCAATTTACTTTTGAATGCATTATGACTCTTAAGACCTTGCCCTTCCACATTTCATGCACCGAGTCTTCTTGTGGTGGCATGCATATCAAATCTTCTGCTGCATGCATGGTATTGATCGTCTCTATCTTTTTGCGTAAACTGGATGGATGGATGTCATATGATGGGATGACTCAAACGCGTTCAGATTGACTAGGACCTTAAATATTATCTGAAAGAGATGCCTTGTCATTGCAAGCTCTGACTAAAATAATAAGCAAATCTTCCACAACTTGATGAGTATCACCATTAGTAGCATCTTTAAAGAATTTGGAACCTTCATTGTCTTATGAATGTATGTATTGGAATATGACATCACCACTCAAACGTTATATTTTGTCCAAAATAACTACATTATTGATGGAAACTCCAACTGGAACGACAATAAGATATTCTTCACAAAATTTTTGAACCACATGCATAGAATCAAGATTGTTATTATCAATCCCTAAGTCAACACCCATTCATGTAAATGAATTTTCTTCTACATTAGAGATGGAGCTTCCATGAGAAAAAGCCTTGTCCAAATCATCTCTAAGGTTTACAGATGGATATGAATGTTGCACATAAAATTTCTTATAGCCGCAAAAGTGTTTGGTGCATCTTGATCGGATTGGCTCTGCATTTTAAATCAATGTAATCCTTACAATTATTGTATTTGGAAAAAGAATATGAAGCAATTAGATGAAAATGATATAATACTATATACTTAGGAGATGGTATTATGAAAGGCCAAACTGCATCCTCATTTAGATGAGTATAGGTATCATGTCATCGACTACGGTTTAGAACCTTTCTATATTTATCTCATTAGGCATCAATTCAATAGTCTCTTGATGAATGTTATATGTACTATGAAACAATGTATTATAGAATTATAGTACAAATAAGCAATGCCAAAGGGAGGATTCAGCAAATTCAATGTTTATTTGATAAGAATCCTAACTCTCGCCACATGAAAAGTCTAAGCCGAAAATATAGCTACAACATATTCATAGGGCCTACCTCAAATAGATGGTAAAAATCATTGATATCAATAATCACAAGGAGGTAGCTTGATAGAAAACAAGAGGAAATAAATATTTTGAAGCAATGATATTTTCTTGTAAAAAAATTGGAGTATCAAAAGTACGACGAACGGAGGAAAGTCTTCATATGGAAACTAAAAGAATGCAGATCAATTGGAGAAAAAGAATATAATACTACATACTTAGGAGATGGTATTATGAAAGGCGAAAATTGCATCCTTGTTAATAAAAATATTAGTAGTAGGTGATTGACTGTGGTTTAGAACCTTTCTGCTAGTATCCTTACAGGTTAAAGGGGAGAAGTGGAGGGTTAATGGTATAATTGGTAAGCATCAATACTAATTCAATAATGTCTCTAATAGATACTTACCTTTTCCCAAGAATTGGAAGTTGACTACTTGATTGAACATCTTTACTATTTCAAACTCTACATAAAGATAAAATTAAATCTTATCGGTCAATATATAAACTAGATGTTGAAAACAATATGTCCACAAATAGCATACCTTAAAATTTTTCCCGTAGTGATTTAATTCATTGTCCAAGCTCATTTGGATGTACACTGGCATTCCCTCGAGAAGCTCTGAACATAATCGCTACATCTTCATCATTTGCAATGCGAGCTAAAGTGCATACCTTCCAACTTTGATGAAGGTATTGTATAATTGAGTTGTGTCCATACATATCTAAATTTGCGAGATCAGAAATTTTTTGACCAATTGGGAATATGTTATGGATCTACTAAAAAAGACCATCTTTGGGTAACCTCCATTATAAATTGGGTTTTCATTATCCCAAACAAAATCTCCTCCAAAGCGGAATATGGCTAATACCTCACAATAGACATCATATTGGTGAACACAAGTGAGAAATGTAGGAAAAATATGTATTGTGAATTTGTGATAATTTCAAAGTAATATACAATAAAGCAAGCTGGCACCGAATTAAAAAAAAAAAAAAGTGAGAAGAGAGGAATAGAAGAAATAAAATAAAAACGAAGAGGGGATAAAATTGGTTGGACTATTCTCTTGATGCGTTGTATAATTTTATTTGAAAGGCAAGTCTAGAGTGAACATGGGCACTTAGAGTTAATGAAGGAAAAAGAGGGTTATAAGTATTGGTAAAAATGGTTTATAGGTGTTGGTGATAATTTGAGAAACTTTAAAAAAGAAACAAGATAATTTAGTAAATACCTGACACGTAAAAAAAGTTTAGTGCATATCATAAAAGAATCTCGGAAGTATTAGAAGTGAATGCCCATTGTGTGTATTCATTTACCCTTTTTTGGATGCATTTAAACAAACATGCACAAGTTATAATATGATTTGACTACTTGCTCTAGACACCATTTTTTCGGTTTATGTATGAATTGAATATGTCAAAACCAAGTACTTATCTTCTATTTCTTTCTCTCCTTTATTTGTCTCCATACAATTTAGCTATTAGGAGCTGTTTGTTTGCAAGGTACTAAATTCTTTGGAACTCACGCTAAAATGGGTTCCAAAGGAAGAATAATTAATGCAATTCATCTTACAACTTTAACTTATGTACGCTAAAATGGGTTCCAAAGGAAGAATAATTAATGCAATTCATCTTACAACTTTAACTTATGTATAAATCTTGGGAGTGTCTTTGTCAAAAAAACAAACAAGTAGCAATGCTATGAGTAAATGAAACCTTCGCAAGTCAAGAACACACTTAAAAATATTCACAACTCTTCTCCAGGCGTGATTCTCTGCCACTTTTGGATTCAAATGGAGAAAACCGTTTTTAACTCTCTTAAACCAAAAAAAAAATATATATATTATATAATGGTTAAATGTCAACCTTTACTAACAATGTCCATTCAATACCAAAACAATTGGTCCAAGGGAATGGTATTAATGAAATTCTCCACAATCATATATACTTATTAGATCTCACAACCCCATTAATCAACTGCAATAGAAGAATCTTGAAAAAAAAAAGATGTAAACTATTAATCGTCTGCCAGGTTTACTAAAGTAGCAGTAGAAAACAAATTCTCCAGAACTTATTCTTAATGCATTTTTTGACAGAGCAACTTAAAAATATACAATGAAAAATAAATTAGCACACTTCAAACCATACCAACAAATGACATTCCATATCAAAGATAGATTGGCACAAAAAAATAATAACAAGCAAAAACAAGAAATCTAGTTCTACGGAAATCCAAGGTGGTGAAAACACTAAAAGTCCAACATCAAGACAACCACAATTACAGAAAAGTTGTGAAAACTCACCTCTATGTCATTTCCTTCGCTTGTGGTTTTTGGAGAAGGATGATAATGAAGAACGACTTTGGCTAGCGGCTTTGCAAAGGGGAATGATGAATAGAATAACAGAAGGAAGAAGATGGCTTTAGATGAGTAGGAATTGTAGCTTGCTTTGGTGGGTGAATGGAACAGATACACCTAGAGTTGGTAACGGACTCAACGAGTGGAGAAGAAAGAAGAAGAGAAAAAGAGGGATTGTTATGGGTAAACTGGTAACGATATCATTAAGGGGCAAATAAGGATGTCAAACGGGCCGTGCCATGCCCGGCATGAGCCGTGCTTGAGTTGTGCTAGGTCATGCCGTGCCTTCGTGCCTACTGTGCTGTTTCGTGTGGTTCTTCCCTTTTGAGCGAAAAAACAAAGGTCTTACACCCTTTTGGGCTGCAAAAACAAATGCTTTATATTAAAAAAAAATTAAAAGATACACACAGAGAAGCGTATGACACACAAACTTAAGTGGTTCTATCAAATTCGACCTACTCCATTGAGAAGAGAACCATTTGTATCTTTTCCAATATGAAGATCTTTCAATAGGGTGTAAGACCTTTTTTTTTTTTTTTGCCTAGCGAGCCGTGCCGTTGGATAATAAAAGAAAACTTGACTGCCGTCTTGGGCCATGCCAGGCCGGCATCCATTTGACATCTTTAGTCCCAAAAAAATGTACGAAGGCCCTCCTGCCTCTTTTTTCTTTTTCTTTTCTTTTTTTTTTTTTTTTGACATTTTAGCTCCGAACAATAATAATCTGAAAACCAATTTTTTCTCAGTATTTTTTTATGACATAATGAAAGTTGTAGGGCTCACCTTGATAAACCCCAACAACTCAAGACCCATTCTCATTGGTTTGGCAATAAAAATTACGTCTCACTCAAATCAAAGTAAGACTCATGTTAGATTGACCACATTCAAACTAATCCACCCATAATTAGTTAATAAAGATCCATTGATTAACTAGTTGTGAGATTAATGGTGGGTCATGCATGGATTTAATCAGTTGTAACTAATTATAAGCAAATGCATTGATTGTCATTATAGTATATTTGGATTTAATGAAATAGGCCCTTTATTGATAAAAATAAATTTACATGCGGTTATTCTCTCATACTAAATGTAATTATCAATTTTACAAGATTTAGAGAAATGAATTTAACCATATAAGGATAAAGAGATGGGCAAATGTGTCATTTCACGCTAAAAACTTGTGATAGTTGGTTGGCTACTGATTTTGGGGGCACGAAAGGTATTAAAATGAAAAGGTAGAGGGCCTATCTGCAAATACTAAAACCATAGGAACCTATTTACAAATTGTTAGTAATTTTGTGTTGGCTAATTCATGGGTTGGACAAAACTCTGAGTCCATTGAGTTTTCTAATTTATTTTAGAATGGACTGTGGTAGTATCGCCGGAAGAGCTGAAACGAAGAATAGAAGAAAAGAGAAGACCGGGCGAACCTCCCCAGGCCCGATCGATCGGACTGTAATCGCGCCCAATTATTTGGGTGGTTTGATCGATCGGATGCATTGTCGGATAGGCGCGCAGAAACGGGAAAGTCTCCTTTTCTGATACGGGAGTGTTTCCTTTTGAGACTATATTTCCCACTTTGAGTCCACTTGTGCTCTAATAAACATCAAGGCACAAATTTGGGGCTATATATAGGGTATTACTCTCAACCCCAGAAGACACCATTCTCATTAATCTGAGTCAGAGATATCTTAGAGAGAGATTATTCTCTAGAGCCATTAAGAGATCGTTCCGAACGATGTTTGTTCGAGAGATTATTCTCTAAAGCCATTACTCTTAACCCTAGAAGACACCATTAAGAAATCAAGAGTTCACAAACAATTACAAGATATACTTTGACTCACTTGTACTCTAACAAACATCATTGTTGCTTTTACCTTTCTTATAGAAGATAGTTCATCTTGACTGGCAAGGTGCGAGAAGATCAAGCAAAGAGAACGGGGCATGGTGGATGTCGTGTCAGTGGATTCTTTACAAGAACAACTACAGTACGTAGGTCAAGATACATACTGAGGTACAGGAGCTTGTGAGTGTATCTTGTAACTGTTCGTGAACTCTTGATTTCTGGTTCGTGGTTCTTCTCCCTGGATAGGGTTTCCATATTATTAGATATTGTATATGCCTTCTTGTGGTAATTGCTTGATAGATAGCTAGTTCTATATTGTCTGATTGGTTTATTTTCACTGCATTTATTGGTTAAATTAGAACAAGTGATCCATTATGGTACCCTCAAAACTTTCAATTGGTATCCGAGAGGGTTGCACTATTTTATTGTATTTATCCATATTTTGCTAGAGTGGATACCTATCGTGAAGGCACTTCAACCAATGAGCCTCATCTGCTGGATGGTTCTAAACATGCTTATTGGAAAGCTAGAATGGTTGCCTTTATAAAAATCATAGATCTGAAAGTATGAAAATCTATTGTGAAAGGCTATTCCTTGCCCACTATCACTACTGATGGGATAACCAGTTTTAAATCTAAAGAACAGTGGACAAAGGATGAAGAATTGGCAGCCACTTGCTACTCTAGGGCTTTGAATGCTATTTATAATGGAGTTAGCATGTCTGAGTTTCGTAGAATTTCTACATCCATTACTGCAAAAGAAGCTTGGGATATTCTGCAAACTGTGCATGAAGGGACTGACACTGTCAAACGGTCGAAAACTTCAGAAATTGTATACAGCCTTTGAAACCATAAAGATGGAAGATGATGAAACTTTTGATGCGTTCAATTCGAAACTAAATGCAATTGTAAATGATACCTTTACTTTGGAAGAGTTAATTCCTGAGAATAGAATTATGAAAAAGATTATGCGGTCTCTTTAAAAAAGGTTTAATGCAAAGGTTGTGGCCATTGAAGAGAATAAAAATCTGAATACTCTCAAATATGAGGAGTTAGTTGGCAACCTTCAGACTTTTGAAGCAAACCTAAGGACTAATGGAAAATCAAAATCCAAATGTATTGCTTTAAGAGCCTCCAAAAAATCATTCAAGAAAATTGCTAATGATTTTGAGGAGATTGATCCCCAAGTTGCCGTTCAATTCATGAAGCAATTTCAATTGTTTATGAAGAGGAAGAAAAGTGATCTGAAAGTCCTTAAAAATTTTGTAAAGAAGAAATCTTCTAAAGGTATTCAATGTTTTGAGTGTCCTGGTTATTAACAGATTACCAATGACCGTGCTAACAAAAAGCCAAGAAAGAAGGCTTCCAGTTTAACTTGGGATGATGATACGTCTGAGGAAAATGATAAAAAATCTGAGTCTGAGAAGCTTGATGCTAGCAAAAAAAGTTCATGGCAACTTCAATTGCTGCTACTCCACCAGTTTCTGATAATGGGACTGATCAAGATATTAGTGCGTCAGATACAGAACACGATTGGCAAGTTGAATATTATATATTGTTTGCAAAGACCATGAAGATGCTAAATATGAATGAAAAAGTAGCTATAAGCTGGAAAGAATATGAAGAGTAGAATACTTCATTAAAAGTTGAATTTTCTGAAGCTCTTACAAAATTGAGTCACTTAGAGGCAGAAAATAACAAGTTGGCAGATAAATTGACTGCTGAAGTACAGAAGTGTGATTTAATTAATTACAATATGAAGACCTTGAAAGATGAAAATACCGACTTGCACGGAAGACTCAAGATGATTCTTTCTGAGTTAGATACAAGTAAGGCTTCACTAAACAGAATGAATACTGGGTATAAAAAACTTGATGACTTCATACACACCCAAAAGGCAAAGACTAACAAGCATGGCATTGGTTACGCTGACGGAGCATCTACATCAAAAGTCAAAGGTACTAACTGTTTTATTCAATATTCAGTTGTTAATAATCCTGCTGTTCATGTTACAAATACAACTTCCAAGAAGAAGAATGTGTCACGTCCTGAACGAATTCCCACTTCTTATCATTGTGGAATTAAAGGACACATTCAACCCCATTGCAATAAGCTGTGAAAGTCGTCAAACCAAAAGCAATTGAAAAGGCATAAGGAAGAGTCGCCTATGAAAAACAAAACTGTCTGGGTCAAGAAAGAAGACCTTCCATCTGTATTGGTACACACTTTGCTGAAATGTCTGAATATGCAAGTGTGCGTACCAAAGCTTCATCACCCCTGATCTGCAAGATCAAGCCTCCACCTCAGTGCTGATACGAAGATCATATTGAGGGGGAGTCAATATTGAGGGGGAGCTGCAGAATCCAGATTGACAGAAGCTGCTTGAAGAAAATTGTTTGTCAATTATAGACAAAAGGGGGAGAGTATTGAAGCTGGGGGAGAAAACAAGCAAAGATCTACAGTTGCTGATTTTTTTTGTTAACAATTCAATGTATTTTGAGTTTTTTCTCTTGGGTAGATCATTTGTATTGTTAGGGAGTTTTGTCCATGAATTGCCAAAGGGGGAGATTGTTAGTAATTTTTTATTGGCTAATTCATGGGTTGGATAAAACTTTAGGTCCATTGAGTTGTATTTTCTAATTTATTTTAGAATGGACTGTGGTAGTGTCGCTGGAAGAGCTGAAGCGAAGAATAGAAGAAAAGAGAAGACTGGGCAAACCTCCCTAGGCCCGATCGATCGGAGCCTCAATCTGATCAATCGGACTGTAATCGCGCCCAATTATTTGGGTGGTCTGATTGATCGGATGCTGAAAAAGTGGAGGGGTCTCCGGGATCTCTAGATTGGTCTACTCAAACAATCAACCAATGTGTGCAGAAATAAACAATATGCAGCGGAAAATAAATCAATAAGCACACACCATAAGGACACCAATTTTTAGGTGGAAAACCCTAACCGGGTGAAAAACCACCGACCCAAACTGGATCAAATCAAGCACTATGAATCTCGCAATTACAAGAAACTCAGATCTCCTCCCTAGATATCCCCTACCCAAGGACTGAAGTTAC
Source organism: Umbellularia californica (assembly GCA_028538565.1). Taxonomy (NCBI): domain Eukaryota; kingdom Viridiplantae; phylum Streptophyta; class Magnoliopsida; order Laurales; family Lauraceae; genus Umbellularia; species Umbellularia californica. Next base: position 36,700,691 of record JAPQWN010000003.1, on the reverse strand, counting down.
CTTGTGTCGCTTCACGCTTCAACGACTTCACACCGTTGATTGCACCAGATCCAGACCAGCACTTGACTCCTCAAATCTTCTCTCAGGAAGATAATCTTCTACAAAGGATGCAGAAGAAGTGACTCTAGAGAACTTGGCAGCACAACTTCATAAAGCTCTAGAGAAGAACTCTCTCAATGATAAACTCTAACTCAGCACTATGAGAGGTGAGGTCTAACTTTGGAATAGCCTTAGAACCCTTTAAATAGCTCTTGGTTCGTGCTTAAGGTTTCCTAAGATGTTTAGGACTAAAACAAGCAGTTTGAGCACAATCAGAATATCAAGTTTCCAATTTCATCTCACTGTCCGCGCCAGGTTCGCTCGAGCGATCTCTCGGTTCGCTCGAGCGAACAACCCTCTGTTTCAAAACTGGGCAAGATAGAACACTGTTCGCTCGAGCCAATAAAATGGTCGCTCGAGCGAACCCTTCTCTGGATATGTTCCGGAAATTCAGCTCTCTTTCTCCAGCAAACTTCTTCTAATTCCTTTAGGCTTTCTCCTTCTGAGTCCTTCCAAACTTCTAACTTCAAGGGCCTTTTCTAAATAGAAAATTACAACTTAGAGACCCAGAGTTTTGTCCAACCCATGAATTTAGCCAACACTCAAAATCCTAACAATCTCCCCCTTTGGCAATTCATGGACAAAACTCCCTAGGACAATACAATTAGATCTGCCCAAAATACATTAAAAAAAACAAATGTAGATATGTATTGTCTCTGACTCAGTCTAGAAATTCAGGTTTCTCCCCCTTGATCAGTCATTCTCCCCATTTTTGTCTATAATTTGACAAAGCTAAAAAATACCAGCAGCTTTCTTGTCAATTAGGATCTATAGCTCCCCCTCAATAGCAACTCCCCTGAATGTATCTTCGTATCAGCACTGGGGGTGGGAGCTTGATCTCCTTGATCAGGGCTTTTCACATGTAGCCACCCACATTTGTGTAGTTTGATCTTTCAGCAGAGTGTGAGCAAACTCCTTAGGCAAGTCTGATTTTCTAACCCAAATTGGAGTAGACTTGGGTGGAGAAAAATTCTTCCGCCATTGCTTGGTCTTAGGTAGACGGTGCAACTTCTTGCAATGGGGACGAATGTGTCCTTTTAATCCACAATGATGACAAGTGGATGTGCGTGCAGCTCGTGACACATTCTTTTTCTTGAAACTACTCAACACATTATTTGAAAGTGCAGTATGTGGAGTAGCATGTGCAGCACTTGAAATAAAAACTGTTTTACCTTTAACATTTGAAGTGGATGCACCATGAGCATAACCAAGACCGCTTCTGTCAAAAGAAGGCTTCTGACTATACAAGATGTTTGTGAGGATCTTCGAACCAGTGTTCATCTTGTTGAGAGAGGCTTGCTTGACATCTAGCTCAGACAGAGTGATCTTCAGTCTCCCTTGCAGATCTTGATTTTCAGCTTTCAGTATCACTATCTCTTTTTCAGCCTTTTCAAGTTTTTGACCATCAGTAGTCAAATTTTCAGCCATACAATTTTTCTGACTTTTCAAGAGATGAACTTCTTTAAGCGCTTGCTCCAATTCTATCTTCAGTGCAGAATTTTCTTCTTGAACAGCCTTGTACTTAATAGTGATCTTGTTACCATACTTGGTCATCTTGACACAATCAGCATAGGTAGCATGGTACAACTCTTTCCAATCTTTTTCTTGATCTAACAACTCATCTTCATTATCTTCATCAGTATCATTGTCAGTCACAGATTTAGCCATGAAAGCTAGAAATTTGCCATTCACATTATCAGAAGGATCATCTTTGGGATCTTCTTTTTCTTCTTCAGAAGATTCTTCATCCCAAGTTGTGTTTAGAGTCTTTTGCTTTGTAGCCTTTTTCTTGTTGGCACACTCATTAGCATAGTGACCATAGCCTTGGCATTCAAAACACTTTGTTCCTTTTGCAGAATCCTTCTTCTCAAATTTGTAATTCTTTTTATTGGCTCTCTTTGTCTTCATGTATTTTTTATAATACTTCACAAACTCAGCCATGTCATCTTCAGCTTCAGTTTCAGAATCAGACTCAATTTTCTTTACAGGCTTCTTTCTTGATTCTGATATAGCTTTCAAGGCAATGCCATTTTCTTTTGATTTGCCTTTATTCAACCTATTGGCTTCAAATGTCTGAAGGTTTCCAACAAGCTCATTCACCTTGAGGGTATCCAGATTCTTATTTTCTTCAATTGCATCAACTTTAGAATCGAATCTGGAAGGTAGAGACCTCAAAATCTTCTTGACAATCTTGTGTTCTGGTATTTCTTCTCCCAGAATGAACACAGAATTGACAATTTCATTCAGCTTTGCATAAAATTGATCAAAGGTCTCACCCTCGTCCATCACGATGGTTTCAAAATCTCTATTCAGCATTTGCAATTTAGATTGCTTCACCGTGTCTGTACCCTCATAGACTGTCTGTAAGACGTCCCATGCTTCTTTTGCAGATTTGCAAGTAGAAATCCTTCTAAACTCATCAGCAGAGACTCCATTATAAATGCAATTCACAGCCTTGTTATTGCAATTAGATCTATACTTCTCATCCTTAGACCATTCAGCTTTAGGTTTAGGAACAATTTTTCCATCAACCACAGATGTTGGTCTAGAAAACCCATCTTCAACAATATCCCAGACATCATCATCAATGGATTTAAGGAAACCAATCATCATTTGCTTCCAATAGGCATAATTAGAACCATCAAACAAAGGAGGCTTGGAAGTAGATGTCCCTTCTCTATTTAGCACCATTCTAGAAATCTAGTAGGATCAAACACAATAAAATAGTGCAACCCGCTCTGATACCAATTGAAAAAGTGGAGGGGTCTCCGGGATCTCTAGATTTGTCTATTCAAACAATCAACCAATGTGTGCAGAAATAAACAATATGCAGCGGAAAATAAATCAATAAGCACACACCATAAGGACACCAGTTTTTAGGTGGAAAACCCTAACCGGGTGAAAAACCACCGATCCAAACTGGATCAAATCAAGCACTATGAATCTCGCAATTACAAGAAACTCAGATCTCCTCCCTAGATATCCCCTACCCAAGGACTGAAGTTACCTTGTGTCGCTTCACGCTTCAACGACTTCACACCGTTGATTGCACCAGATCCAGACCAGCACTTGACTCCTCAAATCTTCTCTCAGGAAGATAATCTTCTACAAAGGATGCAGAAGAAGTGACTCTAGAGAACTTGGCAGCACAACTTCATAAAGCTCTAGAGAAGAACTCTCTCAATGATAAACTCTAACTCAGCACTATGAGAGGTGAGGTCTAACTTTGGAATAGCCTTAGAACCCTTTAAATAGCTCTTGGTTCGTGCTTAAGGTTTCCTAAGATGTTTAGGACTAAAACAAGCAGTTTGAGCACAATCAGAATATCAAGTTTCCAATTTCATCTCACTGTCCGCGCCAGGTTCGCTCGAGCGATCTCTCGGTTCGCTCGAGCGAACAACCCTCTGTTTCAAAACTGGGCAAGATAGAACATTGTTCGCTCGAGCCAATAAAATGGTCGCTCGAGCGAACCCTTCTCTGGATATGTTCCGGAAATTCAGCTCTCTTTCTCCAGCAGACTTCTTCTAATTCCTTCAGGCTTTCTCCTTCTGAGTCCTTCCAAACTTCTAACTTCAAGGGCCTTTTCTAAATAGAAAATTACAACTTAGAGACCCAGAGTTTTGTCCAACCCATGAATTTAGCCAACACTCAAAATCCTAACAGATGCATTATCCGATCAATTGGATAGACGCGCAGAAACGGGAAAGTCTCCTTTTCTGATACGAAAGTGTTTCCTTTTGAGACTCTATTTCCCACTTTGAGTCCACTTGTGCTCTAACATCAAGGCATAAATTTGGGGTTATATATAGGATATTACTCCAAACCCCAAAAGACACCATTCTCATTAATCTAAGTCAAAGATATCTTAGAGAGAGATAATTCTCTAGAGCCATTAAGAGATCGTTCTGAATGGCTGCTCTAGAAGGTCATTATTGCTTCTACCTTTTTTGTAGAGGATAGTTCATCTTAACTGGCAAGGTACGAGGAGATCAAGTAATTAGAACAGGGTATGGTGAATGTCGTGTCAGTGGATTCTTTGCAAGTACAACTGCAGTCCTTAGGTCGAGATACGGACTGAGGTAAAAGACCTTGTAAATATATCTTGTAACTGTTCGTGAACTCTTAATTTCTAGTTCGTGATTTTTCTCCCTGGAAAGGGTCTCCACGGTAAATGTTGTATTCGCCTTCTTGTGGCGATTACTTGGTAGATAGCTAGTTTTGTATTGTCTGATTGGTTTATTTTCGCTGCTTTGATTGGCAAAATTAGAACAAGTGATCCATTCTGGTATCCCCCAAAACTTTCACAAATCCCACAAACATTAGCAAGTATATGCAAAAAGCTCAATAAATAATAGGATAACACAAAGGTAGGAGTTTAGATACTCTTGAGTGTCTCACTCAGCCTTCATATGAGGGGTATAAAACTCCACAACAACCACATTTATAAAATATATGAATAGATCAAAAAAAGAAAAAAAAAACCTCCCCATGTGTGTACTTCTTTCCAATTTTACTACAATAGGAGTTAGTCTCACTATAAATTAATCATATACTTAAATACCCATGTGCTTAATGTTATGATGGGTACACTCTTATAGGAGTAGAATTTGAAAAAAGTCCACTAAATGGGAGGGCATTTATTTTGAGTAGTATGAATTCTCAATGAGTGGGCCCTACTGGATATAGGGGGTTTGCAATTGGCTCCGACCTTACTTGTAGCCCTAGTTTTAAGATTTTAAAATCAAATGGCTACATTCCATGTAAACTTTTTGGACAAATTCAATAGTGGGTATTATCCAAGATGGTGTGAAATTAATATTAGTTTTGGTTTAAAGATTTAGTAAAAGTGAAGCAAATGAATTAATCTCCTTGTATCAACCCCTCAAAAGTAGTTGACGTAGAAAAAAAATTATTTAGGTCACGTTTGGCAACCAAATCTTTAGGAAAAAGATTTTCCGTTTCTATAAAGTTGTGGCAAATCCATGTTTGGAAATTATAAGTTCCTGAGGATTTGGACGAATAGAAATCTTCATTTGTTAGGATTTTTAGATCCGACTAACCCCCCATGACATTTGAAAATCCTCACTTAAGTGGATTTTCATACCAAACCCTATTTTTCTCATCTATATGCATTGATACACACCAACATCAATGTGAAGCCCTCCACTATACAAATCCCCACTGATGAATCCTTATTCTACTGGTAATGAAAAATCATCAGATCTATGGATTCCTTGCCTGTTACCAAACATGCTCAGTAAACTTGTCTTATTATTGCCAAGTAGAGTAGATAATGCTCAGACATTTTCTCTTAAAAAAACTCACTTGAATGTATAACACACCTAGGGCTTGTTTGTTTGCATGTGAAATAGAGCAAAATAAAATTAATGGTCAAATCAAGAAAGAAAAAGAGAAAAAAACACCTCTTCGTTTGACCAAAAAGTAAAAAAATTACTCTCACAAAGTGATAGCCCAAGAAGCGTAGTATTTTATCATTTAGTGCTTTTTATTCTAAACTCCTCTTTCTTTCTTCCCAACAAGATGGAAAAGATTTCGACATACATTACATATATGCTTAATATATCAAGGACTGCAATCTTATCTTTGCAAAGTTTAACAGCATATAATATTCAAATTTATTGGTAGAAATTTATTAGCAGCTAATGTCCAAATCAATTCCAATCAAGAAGGTGAGCGTATAAGTTTAATACATTTTACAGAATAGATTTGAATAGATTCTAAGACATGTATAGATAAATACACTAACACTAACATACACATGTTTTATCCTGAACTTTTAAACATTAATATACCAAAAAGTATTCATATCCAAATCTTTGGCATTTTTAGTGTCTTTTTTTTTTTTTTTTTTTTTATGGCGATACTTTTGTTTGTAACTTGATTTTTTTTTTTTATTTGAAGGCCTTGGTAAAAGAAAAAGGGTTACTCTATAGAGCATATTATTCATTTGGCATTTAGGAAAAAAATAAAGTACGAAATAAATTCAAATCCAATTTAAATTGAGGATTAAAGAGTACAAGCAAAAGTAAGGTGATAGTCCGATGTGAAATGCTTGGGTATGGCAGATGTTTCTTTGAAAAGTTGAGCAAAAAGTTGACATATATATAAAATATTTGTGTATGTGTCTTGAAGTTTTTTTTTTTTTTAAAATAGCATATCCTAAAATATCAATGGTAAAATCAGCACATTTAATTATTCTTTATATGTGAAGGTGTTTGTGTGTTTGTTTTGTAAAAAAGCGATAAGTACTGTTTTAAAAATATTTTTAAATCAGTCATATTAAATATGATTTAATATTATCTTAAAGTTGAAAACAAAATTCTCAATTAAAAATAACCATATAATAGTGATTTATTGTAAAGTTATGCCTTTCACCAGAGGATTTAGACATCACTATTAGAATATTTGTAGATTTTGTAGTTCACAAGTTTTTCTTTGTATCTCTATAGATTTTGCAATCGTCACTTTTTCTCTCCCTTGACTTGGGGCTGTTTGGGGCTTTACTAATGGAGTTGAGTGGAGTAAAGATTATTTTGAAGAAAGAAAAAATATAAGTGGTTTGTGATGGTATTTTATTTTTAGTTGTTTGTGATGGAATCTTTTTGACTTTTTGTATTAAAAAGTGGAGTTTTTTTTTATTTTTTAATGGAGACAGGGGGTTGCGTTTTGACTTTTTTTTGAAAAATATGGAGGGAAATTTGAATTAAAGTGCTTTTAATGTGATTTTTTTTTTAGAAATGGGGGCTTTATATTACTTTACTAATAGAGTTGCCACAAGAAAAGTAAACTTTGATAACTTAAAAAAGTTTTAAGAGCCCCGAGTAGTTGGACTTGATGAAATCATCCCAATTGAAGGAGACACATGGCATATAAAGGGTTAACTAACTCCTCTAAGCATCTATTAAAATCAGTCACTCCTCCTTTGCTTAGGATTTGGATTTAACAAGGCCACAACGCCGAGAACGCCTCCCCTTGTTGTCTTGATGGTAAGGAGCAATGGTTCTCATTGGGAGGTCCAGGTCAAACCTAGTCTCTCCCTCTTTGCATATGTGAGCTGCTATTATCTCACATGTGTAAGTTATGCCTCCTTAGTGGAGTTCCTTTTACTTCGTTTGTGTGAGTAGTGTCTCTTTGCATGTGCGAGTTCCGATCACCTTGCATGTGCAAGTCTCTTAGGGACCTAGCCCCTTAATTGGGATTAAAAAAATGGGGGGCTCCATGCAGAGAATTCTCATAGCTCATCTCTATAAATCCATCAATGGGCCCATATGTGGAAATCATATTGCATGAAATAATTATACACTTCTAAAATTATTGGACTTAGACCCACCATTAGATCTGTCTTAAGCTTTGATGTGAGGTTGGCGACATGTTAATATGCAAGGGAGACCATGCTTATGAGTTATTTGGATTTTAAGTTGGGTCTCTGTTTGTTTACATGTTTGTAGGAGTGAAGGGGAGATAGATGTAAAATCATGGAAAAGGTAAATGCTAGGTATATTAATTAAGTATTAGGTGACATGTTATGCCAGAGTCTGGGACTCTTTGAGCATCCTGCTCGGGTGAAGTGTAAGTGCCAAGTGGATAGTATCTATTGGAAATCCACATCGCTCAAACTAACACCTCTCTCCTGTAGTGAGATTCTCCAAATTTTCACTTCAATAAGAGTTACATTATAAGATTGGGACAAAGCTACAATACAGTGGCGATGCATTATAGTATAATGCAACGCCTGACATATGCACATGGGTGGGGCCACCTAAGAAATCCAATTCCTTTATTGGTTCGAACACCCATTGTGGTATATACATGAAAAATATTACTCAAATCATTAATATGCACACTGTTGGATTAACTAAATCCTGAACACACTATTCAACTTTATCTACTTTCTCTCTCTTCCCTTAGGGCCTGTTTGGATAAATGAGGAGTAGAGTAAAATGAAGTGGATTTCACGTGTGAAGTGGAGTGAAGAGAAGTAAGTTGAAATTAAAGTAGAGTACTTTACTTCACTCCATTTGGATGTTTATTTTGAAGTTAAGGTTTGGAGTGAAATCCACTTTTACTCAAGGAAATTAAAGTATTTTGAGTTGAAGTAAAATGGAGTACATGTAGCTCACAACATTACTTTATCTATTAGGCCACACTCATCAAAACATGGCAGAGTTGAAATTTTAGACTGTTAAGGCCCATTTAACTTTACTCTACTCTATTTTTTGGCTATCCAAACAGGAAAAGTTGGGCACATGTTTAAAATCAACATATCAATCTAACAGTAGGCCCACAAAATACACTTTGAAGTTATATATACAAAGAACATGATGGGTGTTAAAGATGATGAACATATTGAATTTCTTAAAGGTGGGCCCCACCCATTTGTATATATAAGGCGCTTCATTATAGTATGATGCAGCACCGTTGTATTGTAGCTCTACCCATAAGATTGAAAATATAATCGATTATATAATTAATGCATAAGCTCACCCTGCAGCACAAACACTAGTGAAAATAGGGATGGGAGTTGGTGTCCATGGCCCCCCAAAATTTCACAGAGCCTCTTAATTTTGTAGAAAACTTTATGGAGTTTTTTCATATGCCCCTCACAATAAAAAAAAAAATTCTTTTACATAGTGGCCCTCCAAGGAATATTTCCTTGGTGGAACTAATTCATTTTGAAACAAATACTTGGAGACATCCCATATTCCCACCGCAATAAAGTTAGTTACATACAAGGTAATCGAATTTGAAATGGGTGGGCCCTGCTATAAAGTTGCATTCCCTTCACTTGGGAGATGCAAATTTGTTGCCTAGCAGTTCTATTTTATTCTGGCCACTCCGATTTATGTGCACCCACGCTGTAGACTATACTGTGGTAGAATTTTTGTGACACCCTCAACTCTCTTTGTCACAGCACATGTTACATGACATGTTTGAGTAGTCAAAGTGCAATTACATCAACTTCATCTTAATCACCATGTAGACTAGTTATATATAAAACCAAATAAGTATGAATTTGACATTATCAACCACCCAATCTCAACCGAAGAAAGCTATCCATTTAATGGATTTAGATTGAATATAGAATTTTTTTAATCACGACAAACACGCCGACTTGCATACAATCAATTATAGATAAAACTTCGAATATATAATACCATCCACTAGCATATGTATTGGATAAGCCCCGTACCTTTAATCTAGTGGGGCCAAATTCTTAAGGAGTTGGTCGAGTGGTCAAAACCAAGGTTCATCTCTCTTCCGGAGTTAGAAGTTTTGGTATCGACCTCCGGTTCCCCCCTCTTCAACAATCGAATGTTGAGTCTGCTTGTACTATCACCTAACGGCGATAGGAACTTTACCAGGCTTCTCTCTGGACCCAGAAGAGATAATCCAGCCCAAAGGGTTGGAAATCTCCGAACAGTAAAAGATAATAGAAACAAAAAAAAAATCTAGTGGGGCCAAGCTTACGCATGGGGAATGTTGATGCCAAATTTTGCAATTGCTACACTTCTATTAAATCATGATCCCGCGGACCACCTAAAGACCAGCGATTCACCTGTCAACGGAATTGAAATTGACACCCTCGTCCTTTGCGTAACCAAAGTCAAAGCACTCGTCTCTGTTGACTGCTTGCAGCCGGTAGAGAACCCACGAGCGACCGGCACGTAATTGAAATTTCGCATCACCGACTCGGACCGTACAAGAGACAACCACTAATCGTCGGTAGATAAAGTCACGTGCGATTCGAGCAGATGAACAGTCACATCAAGGGACATCGTACAATCAGTCGTCATCATCATCCCAAGATCATATCTGAGCCGTCCGATTTTTTTCGGGTTTCATAGAAAAAGCCGAACGAGTTTCGTTGGCTGACGTTCCACGTGTCAAGAAGTCATTGGCTAACGAAGTGTCAAGTTTTGCGTGTCCGTATCTCGTGCAACCTCTCAAGTTGGGCCTGTTTTATATGGTTTTGTAATTTACGAAAGTAACCCAGATAATGTTCTGTAATAACAATCATGCCCTTAACCATCGTTTCTTCTAACCCGATCCAGACCCGAGTACCCGACTAATGCTCCACATGTTTCTGAGATGGATTAAGATTTAGAAAGCCATTTTCTAAGGTCTTTCAAACAAAGTGTTGGGTCCGTTCGTTTCGTTGATATGAAATATATAGAAATTGAACACATAAAAATTTATAGTAAAATGAGTTACACCGTTAAATTGACAAGGAGGTAAAGGGTGAAGGATGTGAAGTGGAGGAACCTTCACTTTTATAGGTATTGAATTACTAAAATCGTCACTGGGTATTCTTAGTTCTCGCATTAAAGGGCAAGTTATTTAATTGTCTATTTTAGATATTCACCGTGCTTCTTTATTTTTAACCACTTAATAGAATTTATAGTAAAATGAGCTCCAACATAAAATTGACAAGGAGGTAGAGGGTGTAGTATGTGAAGTAGAGTAACCTTCACTTTCCTATGTATTGAATTACTACGGTTGTCCCTGGCTATTTTTAATTCTTCTTGCATTAAATGGCAAGTAATTTAATTGTCTTTTTTAGATATTCACCTTGCTTCTTTATTTTTTAACCACTTAATAGAAATCCAGTCTTAGATATTCAATTAAACCAAACAAACACATTTACCTGTAAAAAATCTCTATTCCATTAAATAATAGAAACTGAAACCATGAAATTGACACCTATAATTCTCATTTTTTTTGCCAAAAGGACAAGGATCATTGTGAAAATAAATGTCCTGATGGAAGTTTAACTTGTCATGGTAGGGTTTTAGTGGTGGCCTATGGTTGCAACTGGGCCTACAAAATATAAAATGGAGTGGATGAGTTTATAGAAACAGTTGTGCTACTTGTCCCGAATTCGGTCCCGAATATGGGACCAAACATAACACTCGTCCTTTTTCTCTCTCCCCCTCCCCCAAAAGTCAGATGCCCTCACTCTCTCTACATGTACCACGTGGTGATTCGGTCCCAAATTCAGGACTGAATTCGGGACATTTAGACTTTTTGTTATAGAAAAGTGTCACTCGATGTTCTTACAATGAAAATGGATTAGGAAGAAAGAACATTCAATAATCGCATTATACCATATATATAGGGCATGTTTGTTTCATGTAATTGAGTACATATGAATTGTAAGATTTTATTTCTAAAAACAATTAAAAGTAAATAAATAAATGTAAGATTTCAAAAATGACCATCAAATTATCTCCCTTCTAGTTGAAAATGAGTCAAGGGTAGGTCACCTCTTTAATAATTACGAGAACAGTAGCTCATGCTAGCATGGATATGTCCCACTCACTCTACTTGCAAGAAAAATATAAAAAAAATTAAAAATTATACTAATTTAAAAATTAGTTCAAAATCATAATATAAGAATCAACACAATCACTATAAAAGAAATTATCTACATGGTATGAAATATATCACTAATAACACTATATATTTAGAGAGTAAGAAAAGGAGGACTTGAATTGAACTCTTTATTGCTATAATATATAATAATATGACTTGAATTGGTGGCTCCAATTGAACTTGAAGCATATTATTATGTTAGGGGGTCAAGACATCCTGACCTATAATTAAGTAAGACAGACATGGATGGACCCTCTAACACCATCTAATTAAGCTTTTCCATAATATCATCCTATATAGATATATACATGTGGAGCACTTAAATGGGTAAAACCTGACTTATATTGATGACTTCACCTGAACTTAATTATAGGTCACAGGTCAAGAAATCTTGACCTATTAAATGAGTGGGACAGGGGTTGGCCCCTTAACCCCATGTAAAACCCCCCTAATACAATTTTAATATGGGTGCATAATTTAATTTGATAGGTTATAACAATCTTAGTTTGCCGCATATATTGTTATATTATATTAATTAATTATAGAAAGATCATAAAATGAGTATTTTATTAACAAGTTCATAATATGTAATTTGGGGCTTTTTTCTTTCCCAAAATTTCAAGAATTTATGTTTGGATCTTCAAAGGCTGCCCCCTTGAGGTGGAATTTCAAACCCCTCTTCTTGGTAGAACATTTGAAATTCCAACATAAAGTAAAGAGAATGGAATTGCAGGAATTTCAAAGATTGGGATTTGAAATTCTAGTGAAAGCAGGGGGACAAGCTATCACATTATGTTCCAAAAACCCAACATCCAAAATTCTAGTCATAGATTCTAATAATTAAGAAATAGGCCCTAGAAGTGTCGTAAATTCTTTGTGGTTGGAGTTAGACAAATTTACATTTGTGCATGATTTTTGATAAGGCATAACACTATATAAAATACATTTCTCCTGCTCTTTTATATTCATAAATGTATGTTTAAAGATTTTTGAAGAAACAATATAACAAATAATTTAGAAGATTATTAGTCGATTGTTGAGATTTGGACGAAAACTAAAAAAATAAGGTAATTATTATACTAACAATCATCAGTTTGAGAGACAAATAGGAAGGATTTAGTGTTTTTATTTTATAACTTGCTCTTTTTTTTTTTAACTTAACAATTTTATGAGGATTTAGAATTCATTATTTTGTGATACACACATGTATTTGTATATGTATTTTGGCATGCTTCAATAATCATACTCAGTACTTTTTCTTTTTTTTCGTTTTCATTTATGGTCATCTATTTTTATTTTGTTGGGCAGTTTTGATATGATTTTGCTGCTACTTAAGATACTATGACACTTTGATTTTCGTTTCATGTAAAGAAAATAGATAGTGATGAATCTTATCATTACTTTTATAATTTTAGCGATGCGCTATTACACTATATACAATACCTAGATTCTAATGTTAAGTATTTAATCTTATTAAAAAAATTTATATAATAATTTTAATCTTTAAATATTAAGAAAAGTATTTTACAAGGCTTAAAGATTAACCAAAATGTTACAAGAATAGGGAACTTTAAAGAATAGTGAATTTATGTTAATCGGGCCAAGCCTGTTTGGTAATTTTACTTTTAAAATAAAATAAAGTGTAGTGAAGTGAAATAAAGAGAGGAAATAAAATATAAGTGAGTTATGATGATATTTTATTTTTAGTTGTTTGGAATGGAATATTTTTGGCATTTTGTATAGGGAAATGGAGTTTTTTTTTTTTGTTTTTTAGTTAATAAAGGTAGTTGCTTTTGTACTTTTTCGGAAAAAGATGGAGGGAGTTTTGAAATAAATTGCTTTTAATTTGATGCTTAACTTGACTTGAGTTTACTTTACTTTACTTGACAAGTAAAATTACCAAATGGGAAAGACGAAAAAAATATCTTCAAAGTAAAAAAATGGGAGGGGGTGGTCAATTGAATTGACAACCTTCCGTTATAATATATATATATATATATGATCGTGCGAAGAGGGAAAATAGACGAACCTTGTCTTCTCTCCAATCCGTATGGCTTTGGAGTGAAAGGGGTTTCCCTCTTTGTCTTCTGCTCAGGTTTGCATATATCTTTCTTGTGAAAAGGAAAAAGTTAGACATTCAATGAGAAATGGGTGAAAATGGAGAAAGTCAAGACATTCAATGAGAAATGGGTGAAAATATCATGAGCAAAAGACAAAAACTCGTCAGACCCAATGTGAAACTCGTCAAACCCATGTGAAATGAACAACCACCGTCCGATCTTATCCGATGGCCAGCGATGCGTCGCATACCTGGAGGTCCACTGCGCGAGGTGTGCACAGGATAAGCACTATATATATATATATATATATATATTGAAGGAGATCATTTGACTTATTTCCTATGTAAGCAATTACCATGTATTTTGTGCAAACAAACATTCCTTCCATTAATTTTATTTTTTATTTTTGTTATCAAAGGGGGTTTCCAACCCTTTAGGCTGGACTAATCCCTCCGGGCCTAGAAGGATGCCAGGTAAACTCCCCTGTAGCCCCATTATAGTAGTGCAATTTCAAACCTACAACCTCCGGGTGCAAACCGTGGTTCTAGGCCAACTATAATATATAATAATAATTTGAAGGAGCTCTCACTTGACTTAATTTATATGTAAGCAATTACCATGTATCTTGTGCAAACAAACATTTTTATGACTAATAAATGTAGATAGACCTAGGTTTTGGGTAGATGGTTAATCTATAGTTACCTGGTGTACTAGGATGGAGCTACAAGGAACAAGGACCTTGGCCTCCAATCCCTTCAAGAAATTTTTATTTATTTATTTATTTATTTTTTGAAAGATTTAGTATTCTTACTCATCTTATTATAAGATGCACTCTTCCTCCCAGTATTTTATTTTACATGATGCCCAAGAAAATTTCATGTGTACTCAAGAGATTCTGGCCCCTCCAACCTGTCATCCATAACTTGGCAAGGTAAGGAAGGTTTTTCCCCTTCCTTTTCTTTTCCTTCCCTCCTTGAACATAAAAGTTATGCAATCTCATGTTTAGGGGTGAATTCTTGAAAAAATTATATATTTATGATTCCTTTTTCAATTTTCTCTATACACATATGCGTCCATATATGATCAATTCAATCCATTCACAAGGACCTACCTCTCATTTATTAGCTTATTACTAATGAATTTAATAACAAAAAAGTATAGATGATATAAGCCACTAAATTCAAAGACATGCATTTGTGGAACAAGAAGATTCGGTGCTAGGGAGGAAAATTCCTTTGATTTTCCATTCAATCCACTATTGCGTTGTTTGGTGCTTCACATTTCCCTTTTAGAAAAGGAGAAATATAAATCGATTAGAAAAGAATTTATCTCATCAGACTCAACGTTATACAAAATTGTCCTAAGAGGCCCAATCCACTTCACCCAAAAAAAAAAGAGATAGGATCAATCTGTGTGCTAATTTACGATGTTTCGTTTGGAATTTGGATTGAGTTGGTCAATAAATATGCAGTCAGTTGGGTTACATCACGCTAATCGATAAATTAAAATGTACGCATTCAATGAGAATCAACCCTATCTAAACAAGAGAACAAGAGGCTGCCCAACTGGAGCACTCGTTTTTCACCTTTGTATCCAAGGTCGAACCCTGGGTACATCGAGGGAGCAAGTGTTATATCCTCAGGGATAGAGCCGGTATCTAATATTATCTCTAAAACGGAGTTTATCACCGCATGAGCATATATTATCTCCCAATTAGGGATGTAAATGGGTACCCAATTCTCCAATTACTTGGAGGTTCCGATCAGTTAAAAATTGGGTCTGGGTCCTTATTTAGGCCCCGATAAGTAAATGGGTCCGAATCTGGTTCCACCTTGATTCGAATCCGTGGACCTGAGACCTGATATATTACCTCAATTTTTTAAAATCTCTCCTAAAAATCATATTTTTTTAATATCATTCTCTACGTGGACCCAGATCCAGACCCATTCCATAAATGGTTCCGGTTCTGGAGCCAAGAAACCGGTTCTGAAACGGTTCCAGGTCCGGATCCGGTTCCACCTTCTTCTTAACGATTTTGGTTATGGGTCCACCATAGACCCGAACCGGAACCGACACATTTACAACCCTACTCCCAGTGGGACCTCTAAATGGACCCCATCCACCCAAGTTGTGTTTCAAAGAAAATTAAAAAAAAAATCTCATTCTTAAATAAGTTGAAAGTTAGGTACATAATTGTAATTACAAACAAAACCCAGCCCTAACCTATCTCTCTTTGGGGTCCCACTCCCAACCTCCTTTTTGTTTTTCCTTCTGTCCGCGAGACCACATCTCTCCAGTCTCCACAAACAAAAAAAAATAAAAACCACTTCCTTCCTTTCGCTTTCGCGGGTCTATAAATTACAACGGGGACGAAAAAGGGTCCCAAAAGATCCCACGCTTTCAAAACCGCAGACTGAAAGACACAGAAGGAGGAGAAGAAGCAGCAGCTCTGCAGCAGCAACAGCAGAAGCACCACTCGTCGCTTCCATACTCCTCACACCTACCGCAAGCCCTGCTCCTCTCTCGAATGCGAAACCCACTGCGCAGATGAACGGTAGGATCCGTCCCTCAATGGAAGGACCCACCTCCGATCCCGATACAGATACGGGTCTTGAAGGTCCGTCCCGTTCCCATTCCGATTCCGCTCCCGTCTCGTTTCGGTGGAAATTAGGGTTTTGTTTTTTTTTATTGGGGCTTGTGGTTCTTCGATTTGCATTGCAGATTCCATGTGGCAGGGAGGCGGCGATCCGTACCCGGAGCGGCCTGGCGAGCCCGACTGCAAGTTCTTTGTGCGCACTGGATCTTGCGGATTCGGTGCCCGATGCCGGTACAACCATCCCCGTGATCGGCTCGCGGTAATCCCTTTGATTCTCTCTGTTACGGATTGTCTAGGGCTTGATTGTAGATGTTTCTAGCTTTTGTTTTGAATGGTCTTGATTGTAGATGTTTGGAGGCGTTCGATCTTGAGATGCATTCTATTTACCTCTTGAATTGCTGTAAAGATTGGGTTTTGCGGAGTTTTGAGCAATTTTGGGTCGAGTTTGGTTATATTGTGGCGTTGCGATTGGATATTCACAATATGTTGCGGTGGGCGGTAATTGGAATTTAACCCAGAACCAATTTATCCAATTGGATATGATTTGGGATTTGGGTACATCCAAATATGCCCTTAAAAGTATTTTCTTGGATGTTGCGTGAGTAAAATATAGTGTTTTGCAGCTGCAATTGGAGTTTTGCTGTGCTTATTGTGGAATTTAGAATGTGGGCGTTGTTGCAGGTTGCAGGAGGTTCAAGGATTGAAAATGGGGAGTATCCGGAGCGGGTTGGTGAACCCACATGCGAGGTAGTTTCTTGTTGATCTTTGATTATTAAAGGACCAATTTATGGAATGATGTGGAACTGAGCAGTTTCTAATTTAATTGTTTTGTTGAGTGCATGTTTGGATGGAGCCTTTATTATAAACACATATGATAAGAACTAGAGTTTTATCGATTATTGGGGAACAATCAATGCACTTCTAATGTCGAATCAGGAGAAGATCAATAAATATCTTTGTTTTCTACTTGTATTAAAGTAACTAAACTACTATATATAAATATATATATATAAAATTTCTTACTCCCTTTTTTGGTTGCTTTTGGTTTGTTATTGTCTTCTTTGTTATATTTTCTTTGAATGAATCTAAAAATTCCAATGTATATCTTTTGGCGGATAAAAAAAATAGAAAGTTCGATATTTTCCTCTTTACCTTTTCAATTACCTATATCCGGCAGGAAAAAGGACCCTATTATTATTATTTTTGTCTCTACTTGTAATTAAAATAGGAGACTGGAAACCAAAATCCCTCCTTTATTGCACTTGTTCTCTGTTGCATTGGAGGAACAAAAATATCTGATGCATCAATATGGAAATATTTAGTACATGAAGCCAATGGTCTGATGGCTATATCTAAATCCTATATAGGTAGAAGCTGATCTCTGGAATCAAAGAAAGGTGTTGAAAAGTAGATTGCTCTTGTAACTTGTAATAAACATATCTCTGTGGAGAAAAGGAGGAGTGATATATTCCTATAGAGTATATCTAGGAATAAGAAGATTCAATCGGAAATATTAACAAAATCTTGCCTGGTCCAAGGAAAGAAAAAGTCCGCTTCTATAATTTCATCTCTCTTGAATTTGAATATCAGAATAGCCGATATAGTGATGATTCAATGGCTTAGACCCACTTGCTTTCTTTTGATTTTATTAATTTCTAATTTTTTTCCGATGGATTTGATTGGAAAAATAGAGAAATAGGAATACTTTTGTTTGGCAATTCACAATTTGGATTGGGTATCTAGAATATCTATGTCCTAGGACCAAAATATAGATAATATGAGTATTGCCTGTAGTGGAATCACATAGTAGTCCTCATACTCAATGGCTGGGGAGTTACACATTTGTGCATTGATAAGACCATTCACTATTTCTTAAAGCTCGATCTCTCCTCCAGATAAATCGTATAACCAAGAGAAACCATGAACCAAAATAGAAGAGAGTGCCTCACCAATGAGTAAATACTTCGTAGTAGCCTTATTAGACCCTACATCTCTCTTGGTATATCCAGATAATAGGTAGTAGCATGAATTGAAAGAGTCTGGAGCTACAAAGAAGGAATAAATTGGTAGAAGGAAAAACAAATGGTTGCATGTCTCAATGAGATTGATGTGTGGCAAAATGGAAGCCGCATTGAGAGGGATTCATCATCTTCTTACCTCTTCTTCAAGTTGGAGGATTGAAGTTACACATGAGTGTTTGATTGCAACTAGGATGGAACCAATGTTGGTGCAACCCAAACTATCCAAGAATTTCAATAAAAGGCTCTTCAAAATATTATAGATGGTTAAGCTAACAATATTAGCAAACACCACATAATGTTCCAACAAGAAACACAGCCCAAGGTGGCCCACTTTGTATGCTAAGAATCAATACTAAGGACTGTGCTTTTTCGGGCTCAAAAGAGCCTGAGATAGTTGTTCTTTATTAAACCACTTTACAAAGTAACAACATCCAGTCCTCAAGATTGACGGCTATGATATCAATTTAGCGAAGAGATTGCACCATCAGAGAAGCTCTTAACACTGAATTTTAAGTCTGATTTTAAGGCTGATTTCAACATTGGGAAGACTGACTCACTAGCGTATGGGCATGTCTCCTTATTCATTCATTTTATCGATTTTCTTTCTTTTAGAACATCTATAGTGAATGGTTTTGATTTATTTGCCCTTTGGGAACTTCTATCTTGGATTGAGAATTGTTTTATTTTTCTTGATAGAAACCATAAAAATATTTTCAATTAAATAACCTACACATACCACTCTTCTTTGTATCTCTGTGGTTGCATGATTAGAAGCATGCAAAAGAGGTCAAAGGCACCAAGAATTGGTGCTCCCTCTTCTTCATAAATAGCATGCACTTCTTCTTGGCTGTGGTTTGCAGCCATCCTTTTTCTTGGATTTATGCACGTTCTCATGTTTGGGCTTGCTGGTGTCATGTGTGTTGATGATTTGTTCGACTTCCCTTGCCTTCAGCCATGATCTTGCTCTTCTCTGGTGTTTGGATCATTAAAGTGCTGTCTAAATCAGTGACAATCCCTCCCCAATCGTAGATCAGTCCAGACAGGCTGGATCTTTATCTCCCATATACCGCCCATATTTAATGAGATTTTTCTTCCCCATCAAAGTAAAACCTTATCTAATTCCGATCTTATTAGAAGTAAAAACCCCTAATCATAGCTTTCTACTTTTAATTTAAAGAAATAGTCAGACTGACATTCTAATCCACTCCTACCTAACTCAGCTTGCTGCTACTAATTTTGTGGAGTTGGTTATTTTATTTTATTTTTATCATGTGGAACCCGTCTGGGGCTGTATCTTTTATTTCTTAGGTCTCCAACAGTGTTAATAGTGAGATCTTGATGGGCCATGGGTTTCTTCTTGCATCAATTGTCCATTAGGATCTGTGGTGCAAAAGGATATTTATTACTCGGGGCATTATCTTTTGAGGATTCCCGATGCATCTTTACTCTGCTCTATAACTACGGGAAAGTTAAACTTGAAACATAAATCTTGTTTCATTTTCTTGTAACACATAATCATTGTGGTTAAAATCTCGGAGTCAGAGCATAGATTAGGTGGCTCCAGAAACAATGCATATGATATGATAACTGCTTCAAAAAGGGGTGGGATGTTCAGGATGCCTCATATAAAGCTTCGGCTATTTGGAAGGGTATCCTCTCTACCAAAGCGAGATTCATGGAGAATATTAGATATCGAGTTGGATCGGGTGAGAAGGTTTTATTTTGGCATGATAGGTGCATTGGGGACTGGCTGTTGGTGAGGCAATTCCCTGATATTTTCTACTGTGCCATGAACAAGGAGGCTAGGGTCCAATGCTATTTGTCAAGATCTGGAGAGCAGAAGGTATGGAGCCCAATTTTGAGGAGAAACATTAAGGAGCCCGAGGAGGACCACTTTATATCTTTTCTTAATCTTCTGAGTGGGGTCTATATTGGGAAAGGAGGGAGGATGAGAGGGTGTGGAATGCTTCAACGATGGATTATTCTTAGTCTCTTCTTTCTTTCAACTGCTGCCTATGTGTATAGGAGATGAGGAATCAGCGGACCATCTTCTCTTGAATTGTAATGTTGCTCAGTTGATTTCGAAGTGCGTCTTAGAGCTTTATCAAGCTTGGAATCGACAAACTGGGTCAGAAAGGGGAAGGAGATGTGGAGGCTGTCCTTTCTAGCAGTCATTTGAAAGGAAAGAAATTTAAGGTGTTTTGAGGGGAGGTCTGAGAATTGCGAATTCTTGATGGAAAAAATTAAGTTTTCGGTTGCCTCTTGGGTTCCCATTATTCATCATTTCAAAGGCTACTCTATGGATCAGATTCTGCGAAATTGGAAGGAAGTGGCTCAATCTCAAATCGACCATTAGCTTCTAGCAGGATCTTTTTTTTTTTTTTTGTGTGCTTGGGTGTATGTGTTTCTGTTTTGTGTTTGTTAGCTTTTGGGTGTTTGGTGCTCTCTTGGATGTTTTCTCTTCTATTGGTGTAAGCTTGTCAGTATAGTTCTCGTGTACTGCTAGCTTTTAATGACAGTTACCATTCAAAAAGAAAAGAAAAAAGATAATTGCTTAATCTTTGGCTTTATGTTTTCTGTCCTTTCCTTGATTTAGGGTCGGTGGTGTGTATATTTTTCTGTATTGCGGTTAGGAATTGCAATTGATAATTTGATGTATCTGTTGGGAAGTCTCACATCCGACATCGCCTAAGTTCTAAGTTGGATATGGCTTCATATATCTGTTTGGGCCTTCCACTTCCACCTATTAGTTTAAGCTTTTGCGTTGGTACATGGCTTATTACATGGTATTAGAGAAGGTTCTGATCCCATCGTTCTTATGTAGCTCATGTTGTTTTTGTGTAGTCCACGTGGCAAGTCCGTTAATGAAATCTGTTGGGCTTGCATGTGAAGGGGAGTGTTGGGATGTCCCACATTCGACATCGCTTAAGTCTTGAGTTGGACATGGCTTTATATATCTGTTTGGGCCTTCCACCTATTAGCTTAAGCTTTTGGGTTGGTGCATGGCTTTTTACGTATCTATTTCATATTACATGGGTTTTAAAACTTGGTCAACAAAACATGATTTCACAGGTACCAATGATTTTGTTTCATCCTAGATTCTGACCTTTTCTTTTTCAACTTGTGCAGTATTTTATGAAGACTGGGTATTGCAAATTTGGTACTACATGCAAGTTCCACCACCCGAAATATGGAGGTGGATCGGCAAGCACAGTTTCATTAAATTATCACAGATACCCGCTACGACCGGTTTGAGTTTTTCCGCTTTCATACCACGCGTTTATGTTTTCTGCTTTTATACCATGTGTTCATGTTCATTTTTCCGAATAATCA
This sequence comes from Umbellularia californica, assembly GCA_028538565.1. Lineage (NCBI taxonomy): Eukaryota > Viridiplantae > Streptophyta > Magnoliopsida > Laurales > Lauraceae > Umbellularia > Umbellularia californica. The sequence goes on along the minus strand of JAPQWN010000003.1, from coordinate 36,679,188 downwards.
CAAAATAATGTGCATACAATTGATGAGCTTACTAAGGTTCTATAATGAATTTGTCTATGAAACTTCTTTTTTGTGAAGTTAACTTATAATGAAATATGAGTGCTATTGCTGTGCAGGGTGAGAAAGAATGCTCCTACTATCTGAAAACTGGGCATTGCAAATTTGGTATAACCTGTAAATTCGATCACCCACAACCATCTACCCCCTCTATGCCAGCACCTCCACCTACATTTTATACTATGGTGCAGCCCCATTCAGTTCCTTCTCCTATAAGTAGCTGGGAAGTTGCACGGCCGCTATTACCTGGTTCATATGTCCAAGGGCCATATGGTCCGATGTTGATTTCTTCGGGGGTGGTTCAGATTCCGGGCTGGAGCCCTTACCCGGTGAGTAGAGCTCTCTCTGTAAGGAGGCCCTTTTGCTTTAATTTGTAGAGGAATTGTATGATCCATGGGTTAAGTCCATGTATTTTGTCCTCAAGCCTTGTGTTTGAACGATTGAGCCCTCCAAACAGTTGACTTGATAGGTCCCGTTACTGATGAGCATGTTTTTAAAGTAATCAAGACTGAAAGATCCAAGCCATCTTTTGGCCTTTTGTTTTTGTTTGTCCCATCTAGGAGATTTATTCGACATCATTTATCTTCCATGGTTCCCATCAGATTAACTGTTTTATCAGGAACCATCGTCCCGCTTTGGACAAGTAACAGTCATTTCTGATTCCACTAATGTTTCATGTGAAGCAGCAACCTATAAACCCAGTAGCATCCCCCGGTATGCAACATGCTGTGGAAACGGGCTCGCCATATGGGCTAATGCATCACTTGTCACCGTTGGCACCTGCCTACCCAGGACCTTATTCATCTTCTAGTCCTGGACCTTCACGTAGTAACCAGAAGGAACATATCTTTCCAGAAAGAACTGGCCAACCTGAATGCCGCTTCTACTTGAGAACTGGGTATTGCAAATATGGTTCTCTGTGTAGATACCATCATCCACCAGAACGGAGCATGCCAATAACAAATTGTTCTCTTAGCCTCATGGGCCTCCCTCTACGTCCGGTATGCATCTTGCACCATGGTTTTACTTATTTTTTGCTTGAAAATTATTTAGTATAGTGTGGTCATGGAGATCAACCAGGGGCCTTAGATGACTCCCCTTGACCATTCCAGGGATATTGCATGTCCATGAATATGGTTGCCTAAGCTATTATAGGCATCCATTACATAGAACGTGAAAATGTGTGATGTTCTCATGAGCATTGTGTAGTAAATAAGAGCACCAGGACACTACAATTATGGTATTTTTGTTTAGATAAAATTTTTGGGGTTCCAACTTTATGATGTTTCATTACTTCTGGTCCTCACATTTTAATAATAAAATTTGAGAGAGAGCACCCTGATTCTGGACCAGGCTGCACACAATGGTGTCCACACCAGCATCTATGCCCATGTGTGGACTGGCTGGATCTACTCAGATATGAGCTTAGCAATGTTCCTTCATATGTTAGTTTCAATGGGTGCAACTGTTGCTGCAGCATATGGATAATGTGTGATCTGTTACTAATTGTTCTTTTGTAATGGTCCAAGCTTGGATATATGCCATGCTGGACTTAAATCTGGATGATTTTTTATTTTACCGTGAGTTTTTGTACAGGTAAATGGAAATTTTGGATGCTTTTTGGGAAATTTTTAGTATCTAAGCTTTCTAATTTGGTTTACAGGGGGTCCCAGTTTGTTCTTTCTATGCACAACATGGAGGATGCAAGTTTGGGTTAACGTGCAAATTCGACCATTCAATGGGAACACTGAGTTACAGTCCATCTGCTTCTTCTCTTCCTGATATGCCAGTTGCTCCTTATCCTGTTGGATCATTTATGGGTTCTATAGACCCATCATCATCATCCTCAGAGCTACGACCAGAATTTGTTGCTGAGTCCAGCAGGGAATCTTTCTCAACAAGAATTCCATTATCTAAAAACACGTCTAGTGGCTCAGTAGGCTCTATCTTCTCTAAAGGTGGTGCACCAGTTCTTCAGACTCATGCCCAAGCCCAAAACTCTGGTCCAAGTTCTACTCCTTCAGATGGTGGCAGTAGCACAGGTCATGTTAGTGAGAACCCCTAGTTTAAGCTGATCAAAACCAAATCTCTTTTCATGGCTTTTACTCAGGATTGAATTCCATGAACCCGGTAATGCTTTTCTTGAGTGATATATTCACTTATTTCTTCTGAGATGAGAACCTCATTTCCATTCTAAGAGGTTCCAACAACCAATCCTCATCTTCCCTGTTTTGTTTATAGAGATCTTTACACGACCAATCCTTTCATTTTGAAATAAGCTATCCTTTGTTGATCAGAATAGCAACCCCAGTCTCCCACCACTATTGCCCAATAACAACCATAGAAAGCCATTTTGTAAGGTAAAAACCACAACAGCTTTTGAGGTTTGTTTCAATTTACGATGATCTGATCTTTTTGAAATGAAAAGGATCAGATACTTTTCAGGCAGCCCTGCTGCTTTTCTTGTCTTTTTCCATTTGTTTTCTTTTTTCATGGTGTGTGCATTTATCTTCGAGGAATAGGCTTCTATATTTGGGATGCTGAGCTTATTTATTTAATTTCAAAAGGAATTTGGATGTTTTCTCTGTACCCCTTTCCTCCCCCACAATGATTCGAAATACCAATGCAGCATCCCTGTTTCGAAATGAGGACTTTTGTTGTTGTGGTGATATATTCCACTGCTTGATAAACAGCGTACGCTAGCATTTGAATTAAAAATCCTCACTGTTAATTATTTCTTGCTTTTGTAACTGTTGTGTTGCATTATATACCTGAATGTTCACATTCTGTGTTTTTGGTTTATTTGATATGCCCAAGGTCAGTCATAAAATGTCTCCGAGTATGGGTGGTTTCTTTTTCCAAATTTATCGTTCTGGTTTCGTTTGGGGTTTGATTTAGAAATTGGAATTGGCATTATACTATAGATGATGGATTCCCCCCAATATCCTGCAACTAATTGTTATCAACTAATAGTGAGATAGCTGATATATTTTGTAAAACTGTGATGTGAATATATCACCGTCCATTGTGCCAAAATATTGAAGATAATTGCAATCTGGGGTATATTGAAGATGATTGCAATCTGTGATTATGTTCTTAAGTGGTGACTGTTTGTCATTGAAGATGATATTGGGAGGGGTTGGGTCTACTACCTTTCTATTGATAGCTGGAGAGATCTGTAGAAGCTATTTCATGCATAGCTTAAATGTTTTATTATCTACATACTCTGTATTTGGTTTTGAGAATGTGGTCAAATATTTATATTAGCATGTACTGAAATCTTCAAAAACTGCAAACAGTTCAACTTACATTGCCAAATAGCGCAATGTTGAAATATTACATTACTTTATTATGGTACTAATATACCATGGACCGTCAACCTGACACAAACGCTTCTGGATTAGATTTTGGTTGAGATTTCTAAACCAATTAGTAAATGGGTCAGGTTTTTTTTTTAATGTAATATTAATCTCTTCTGAGTACAGTCCTAAATATCCCATATTTCTAATATGGGAAAATCTCAAAAAAGTATAGAACTTTTGGTTCATTTTCAAAAAAGCATATGAAGATTTGAATATTTAAAAAAAGTATAGAAGTTGTCCACAATTCCTTCAATCAAGTCCTCTCTCTAAATGACAAAAAAATACCCCTCTCGTGGTAGTTTTTATTTTCTTTTTGTGTTTGTCTTTTCTTAACCTCTTTGCTCTCCAAAACTGACTATTTTGATCATTTGATGATCAGAATCATTTAATGAAGCTATAGATCTTTAGTTATTTGGAAACCCCTTTTCTAAGCTTCCATGTATAAAGATGGTTGAAGTGAGCCCCCCACCACTAGGTCATATAGGTTGTACTAAGGTCATTTCTCTTAAATAATTTATTAAAGAAAAAATTTGATAAATGACGGGTATTTTTTTCGCTACTCAAAACATCTTTATGGAGTCCTACTTGATTGAAAGAGTTGTGGAGACTTTTATACTTCATATTCAAATCTTTATGTGCTTTCTTGAAAATGAGCCAAAAAAAAAAAAAAATAAAACTTTTCTTTTAATATTGGTGCGCTCTCTCTCTCTCTCTCTCAAAATGAAAAAAAAATGTTTCCTTTAAAACTATTAACAATTTACTATTAATCGCATAAAGATAAGACATCCTTCTCGAGTGTGTGTGATGGTGCAATTCCATCATCGCACCACATACCCAAAAAATAAAAATAAAAATTACAGTTCTATATATAAATATAGATGTTTTAAAAAAACAGTGATAAGGAACTTAAACAAAATAATTTTAATACTAAATATATTATATTTAAGTTCATCTAGAGAACTTTTTTAAGAAAAACCCCCACAGATGTGGTAAATTTACACGAAAAACTTTCAAATGTGTACTTTCCTCTGCATCCAGAGGGACCCTTATTTGGATCATAAGATCTTCTGCACCCAGATCACTTTTTTTAGGAATTTTACAGCAACTGGGGAGATATATCACATATATTGAGAAACAACAACTTTTGGATGACCTTGAGAAACCCTGATTAATTTTTAGTCTAAATTGGTCCGTACCTAAGGCCGAGGGATGGATGACCACTTATTCTGTGTGCCACGACAAGCGGACAAGGCAAGATGCCGATGATGGAATTTTCAGGTTGTGTGCAAATAATATTGGCAAGGCATGTATCAACTAGAGCAACCAAAGGTGGACATTGAGGGTCAGCCCATATAAGGTTGAGGTGTTATTTCAAACTTACTTATTTTCCTTTTTTTTTTTTAAAAAAAAAAAGGGGAAAACATTGGATGTTAAGAAACATCTGTCCCAAGCATAGGTTTCTCTTTCTTTTTTTTCGTAATTTTCACATAAAGCAAATTCAAACTCCGGACTCTAGAGGCAGAAAACCATTTTATGCATTCTTATGTAAGAGAGGGACGCATTTACAGCATGTTTTATTAACATAGAATATATAGGAATTGAATGCATAGGAATTCATGTTCAGATTATATCCATGGAAGGATTATTAAAGACGTAAGAAGTGAAAGATATGCAAGTGAGGAGTGAATAGAGACTTTGACTTCCCTAAGATCTATCTTACTAGGGTGATGATAGCTAGGTATTTATTTCTTATCTTCCCTCAATTCTATTTTCATTAAAGGAGAGGTTACTTGCAGGTCCTTTCTTTTATGGGTCTTTTGTATATACCCCCTAACATTTATAGGATTTGTAAATAAGCTTCAGAGGTTTTAGTATTCATAAATAGGCCCCTACCTTTTTATTTTAATACCTTCCATGTACCCAAAATCAATATTCCTAACAAGAATAAGCAGTTGGGGCTTTATGTAAATGACAACTTTGCCTTTATATCCATTAAACAAAAATGAGTATATTATTATTTACAAAATACTATTATTTTATTTCAAGTCCCAATGGCTTTTGTCAATAACTCTTTCATGCACATGAAACCTAGTGATGTACTTTGAGCTTTTCATTAATCCAACACTAGGTCATATATGGATTGGTAGATGAATCATAATTGAATACAAATACAGGTGTTGATTGCCATTATGATCGACTTGGATTTAATGAAATGAGCTATGTATTAATAAAAATTAATTTATGTAGGGTTATTCTCTCCCACTAAATGCAATTGTTAATGTCACATGTTTTATAAAACAAATTTTCTAATCTTTGGAGTTATGCATATAAGGATAAAAAAAATGGGCAAAAGTGTCATTTCATACCAAAAAACTATAGTGGTTGGAAAGCTACTGATTTTGAGGACACGAAAGGTATTAAAATGAATATGCAGGGGCTTATTTACAAATTCTAAAAACCTTAGCAAGTATATGCAAAAAAAACTCTTTTTTTATTCAATTTTCATTCTTCATTTTCAACCACTTACCGAAATGCAATCCTAGGAATTCAAATACATGAAACAAAACGGCCCTTAACAAAAGAAATTGTATTTCTACATCAAATAATTCAAAATTAAAACATAAAGGAAAAGGCATGGAATTTATTTAGGTTACGGGGCCTAAATCAAATGAAATCCTAGACCGTCACATTTATTTGTTCCCATCACTTCAGATTGAGATCATGGATCAGTCAGTACCAGCTGTGAGATGAAAAGCCAAACCTGTATCCTGGATGAAGGGTCCCTCTGTGCCATACTAGATCCCTTCAAATTCAGTTTTTTTTTTTTAGCAGCATATACAAGAGGAGCGAACATGCATGAAAAAAAAATTCCTTGGCCACTGAAACTGGATAATACCCATGATATGCATTTTAGTTGCACAAATAAATTAGAGCATGGCCCCCAAATGCTGTAAATTAGCTTGGATCCAGCATGTTTAGATTCGAAAGGGTGGGTGATCCAGGCTAAAAAATATCTTAATCAGGAAGAATACTGAAACTAAACATCAAGCCCAGATACAATGATAGCCGCAATGTCGGTACCGACTACCTGATTCTGTTACACTGTTTCCATGGAGTGCTTTCCATGCAGGACCTTGGTTGTATGGCAGAGAAGTTAAATATTGATCCAACAGAGATCCCAACATAAGCCATGAACAGTAGGACGCATAGATTGCCAACTTTTGCCATCAGTGAAACCGCACTACTCCAAATGGAATTAGAAATTTGGAATGAACAGCTTTAATAAAAAGCTTACCAGCCAGCAACTAGAATCACAATGAACTTGTATGCTACTACCACTGAGGCCATTTGACAGATCCGGTCACTCCCTTTCTGGTGTTAGCCGGACCAATTTGAGTACTGTAATTGTTCCAAACCAGCTCCATCTACCAAGAAGCAATGAGGAAAAATAAAAAAAAAAACACACCATTAATGAATTCAAACTAGTCAATTGGAATGTGCCTCAAATGCAAGTAATCTCAATAAGCCTAGAAATTCAAGTAGGATAATGATCCAAAATGAAGGTTAAAAGCTAAAAGCCTAGGAAACAAGATATGGGACTCTTGTGTTAGGGTGTTTATTATAAGCAAAGGCATTAGAAACATACGTCGGCCACGATCACTGTATCGCCTTCCTTGATTCCTTGTTTAATGAGAGATTTGTTCACACCACATGCCTCTAAAACGTGCTGGAACCTTCTTAGAGATTCTGTATACCTATACCACGAAATTCAGTCTGTGAGTAAGCTGTGCAATAAGTACTAAAACTTTCATTTATGTACTTTTTTTAATGCACTTCTTTTGATCTTTTGAAATGGTCATTTATGTGTATACAAGGCAATACATATAAAATATTAAAAACAAACAGTACAGAATGGCCCCTAAGAAAAAGCTGAAGCAACAGCAAAAAAAGAAAAAAAGATTTTCTATGTATAGAGGAAGAGAATACATACTGCCAATTGGTCATTTGAACAAATCTTGTTATCCCAGATCCTACAACATGCCATGTATTAGAACCTTTATCATGTGTAATTTCGAAGTCATTCATAGAAGCACTTCTCTGCTTATTTATCATGTCTGCAACATGATTCACGTTTATTGGTTCCATCCAACCTGCAATAAATTAAATCTAATCAGTGGTAGCAAGGTATCAGACAGCTGGGAAAAAATTTAAATGGAAAAATCGTCTGGAACAGAAACCACTTCATAACTGTATGGTTGTGAAAAAGATATTCATCAGCGAGTTACCAAGGGGATGATCCAAGAACGAAACATAATGTAAACAAAAAAATCAAGAGAGCAAATGCAAGACTCATACAAATTGAATCATTTGAATCATCCCCTAAGTTTGACATCAGTCATTTCCAGAGGAAGAAAATGCACACACCCTGCATGCAAGCATATGTGTGCGACAACAAGTGAGCATATCAGGATGCTCTTAACTGTTCCTTCCATATCATTCTTAAAGCTAGTTTTTTAAACAACTTCCAATATGAAGTTCGTTGATAATAACAATAGAACTCAGAAGTCAGAACGGTACTAAACCTGCAGGTTCCTCCTTTGCTTTCAAATTTTCTCGGAGAAGTTCATAGGCAGCACAGACCACATCATGAGTTCCCTGCCTGTTTAACGCACTCATGCAAAACGGAGTGATACCATGAGCCTGGAGATTTTCCTTAAATGAAGCCCATTTTTCAGAGGCCTCGGGAAGATCCATTTTGTTATATGCAACTAAATAAGGCTTTTTCTCAAGCTCCGGGCTAAATAATTCCAATTCCAGACGAACTGCATCAAACTCGTATTCTGGTTGCTGTCCTGAGCCATCAATGACATGGACCTAGTCCACAAAAAGAGGATAGGGCTTCATCAGTTTATTTACAAAGATATATAAAGCTGCAAAGCGGATATTGCGCCAGTGATTTAAAAATCAAACTCAGCCCCCAACTTGCAGGGTTTGGGTCGGGTTGAGTTCCATTTTTCTTAATTTTTCTTTTTCTTTTTCCCCCCCTGAAACTTTGTTGGGCCCTCTGAAATGTGGGTAAAATAATTTTTAAACCTGAGAAAGACGGTAGCAAGGTCCTCTAGAGTATTTCATTCAGACTTTGAGGTTGTCGTGGAGGTAACACTTGGAGGACAAGCTTTTTCAGGGTTCGGAGGTTGAGCACCACAATGGCATTCTGGGCTTCCTTGACAGCTTTGATGAGGGAGAAATTGGAGCCGTCATATGAGGGATAGAATCGGGTTGTCCGTTTCTGCTTTGGAGCATGGTTGAGAGTTGGAGGAGGATGCTGCATTTTCTTTTTCTAATGTCCTAGTTCTAGTGTTGGGAATGAGAGGTTTCAGGGGTTTTAGTGGTTTTGAGATTGAAGGTTTCTAGGTTTCACTTTTGTTCTAGATGGGATTTTTGGAGTTTTGGGAGGTTTTCAGGGGTTTGGTGGTTTTGAGTTCAGAGGTGTTCACAGAGGTTTGTTTTTCCCTAGATGGAAGACAAGATTGAGTGAGATCCGGGGCCTTGCTATTGTCTTTCTACTCTACCAGTCCCTTAGGACTTGGGAGTAGGCCAACTCAACTCCGAAGTGACTTGGACAGGTTTTAAAATGCTATGTTGTGCAAGGATTGTGCACATGCGAGCACATGCAGACAGTGTTTATATACAAAACATTTTTTTGAGGTATCAGCATGTCATCTGCACTCAATAAATCCATGCCTCATAAACTTTGAAAAGTAAATTATCCAATAATTCAATATGCTGTAGTCTATACCAGAACAGAGCATCTTTCAGTGTGGCGAAGAAATTCATGACCTAAACCAAAACCTCGATGAGCACCTTCAAGCAGTCCAGGGAGATCTGCTACAACCATAGTGGCATCATAGTCCAATGACACTACACCCAAATTTGGAAGTAGGGTCGTGAAAGGATAATTTGCTATTGTTGGCTGAGCTGCACTAACAGCACTGAGAAGGGTGCTCTTTCCAGCATTTGGAGCACCAACTATTCCAACATCTGCAACCAATTTTAGTTCCAATTCCAGCCACCTGATCAAGACGGAGAAATATGTGGATTTGAGGAACACAATGCATATACATCATATGTGGGTACATAATTATCAGAGGACTATGAAGATAACAATTAGAACCTATTGATTTGAGAAAAAAAAAAAAAAAAATTCAAGACTTTTTTTTTTTTACTTTATATTCTTAAATGTTTGTCGAGGCAACATCAAGATGCTAAATAATATCTATCAGGCAACTGTTACATTCATCATAACAAGATATATAGCTAGCAGGGTAGAGTAACAGAATCAAGAATGAAATACCAAACAGATACTATGAATATATGTATACAAAATATAACCCTATAAAAGGAGATGAATAAAAAAAAAAAAAAAACTACAAACAGGAAGGTGCACCGTCACATCACAATAATGTCCTTACAGTATTAGATCTTTGTATTATTCTAAAAAGACTTTCTATTGAGATATGAAAAATTGCAATGTAGAAGCTCCCACCTTTATTTTGTAAAAACAGATTGCATTATGTTTAGTTAACTATACAATTCATATAATCCAATTTCAATAAATTTTTTACTGTGGATACATTGATCAACTTCTAATGATAGTAATTTTAAGTCTCCATTTATTATAGTGATTATGCATCTTATCCTATAAAAATGGACTGCTTGAAGTTTGTTTGCTTAAATATACAGTCATCGTGCACCCATCAAGATAAAGTCCTCACTTTACAATATTAGATCTTTCTACCATTTGTGGAAAGATTTTTCTATTGATATATGAAAAATTGCAATTGAAAATTCCCCACTTATTCTAAAATAAAATAAAATTGTGGGATGTTTAGTTAAATATACAATTCACGCCATCCAATTATTATAGGCTCCTTAATTTACATATAAAGATTTTTTTATCTCGACATGAACAATATTTTATCTTTCTACTGTTTGTAACAAGATTTCTATTGTGATATGAAAAATTGCAATGGAGAAGCTCTTAACAACCAAATGTAGCACTATATAAATCACAAACAGTAAACAACATTGCTCGATTTCAATAAAAGAGAAGAGAACACTCACATCTCTGTGCCCTTTTCTCCCTTCTCAGCAATCTTTGGCGCCTTATTCGTTCCGGTCTTAAACGATGCATTCCCTCTCCCGCCCCTCCCGCCCGGCAGCAGCAGCGCTCGCTGCCCCGGATGCAGGAGCTCCATCAACAAATCCCCCCCTCCATCTCCGTTCCCCGACTCTCTTATTACAGTCCCCGGCGCCACCTATAGAAGAAAATCTTAAAAAAGCTAAATTAATCATACATAGAATTGACCCTATTGCTTCCACAAATAAAATCCCTACTCATACAAGTGAGAATTATAGATGAATCAGAAACCTAATCTAACCACACCACAGCTCTGATTCAAACCAATTGAAACCTCTAATTCAAATCATATACAATTCTAATACAAATTCAAGCCTCAACAAAAATATCATATCTAATTGTACAAAAATTACCTTCACCACCACATCTTCGCCTTTTGCGCCGTCCTGGTTCTTCCCTTGGCCATGGCGGCCCCTTCCCGCCCGGAAATGTATGTCCTTTCGAAACGGCAGCAGCGAATTCATCGCTCCGTCGACCTCCACAAACACATTCCCTCCCCGTCCACCGTCGCCGCCCGACGGCCCTCCAAGCGGCACATACTTCTCACGGCGGAACGCCACCACGCCATTCCCGCCGTCGCCAGCCTTGACGTAGATCTTCGCCCGGTCGAAGCACCTCATCACCGCCGGAATCCCCTTCTCCTTCTCCTCCACCTCCTCATCCTCCGACTCGTCCTCTTCCGCCAAATCGCCGCCGTCGAAAAAATCCTTCTGCTCGAATCCAAGTCCTTCGTATACATCATCGTCAACATCGGAAACTATGGTTTCTTCTTCTTCATCTTCTTGATTGAGGGTTTGGAAGGCTGAGATTGCATCAGAGAGCTTGACCTCGATGGATGGGAGATTTAACGGTGAGATGATGGAGGAAGATGAGTCGGGTTTTGGAGGGAGGCGAGTGTAGGTGGTGGCGTCGAAGCCGAGGGAAGGAATCTGGTGGGTTTTGAGTTTAGGATTAGGGTTAGGGTTTTGGGAGGGTTTTTTGGGGGCGGATTTTCGGGGATTTGGGGTTTTGGAGAGGATAGGGAGACGGAAGCAGATAAGTGTGGCTGCTGCTGCATGTGCCATTTTTTTTTTTTTTTTTTGTAAGGTGGAAGGAGAGCAAGAAGGGAGGGTAATTTGAAAAGTGATGCCTCGGAACTTGGAAGTCAGATATGTGGATGTATTTTATTTTATATATAATAAAAAAAGCTATTTTTACGTGTCCCGCTACCAAACCGCAGTTTGATTACAGTTGCGGTTATTAAAATTGAAAAATCGTGCTCCACGGTTCAGTTATGATTCTTAATCTCAACTCACGTTTATTATTCGAACCAAACTATAAATTATGATTCGGTTAACCGTTTTATCAAAATACGCAACTAACCAAACCGTTACACTAACAAAACAAATATTTTATGAGTGAAGTATAATGTTTTTCACTTCATGTGTATGTGCATTGTAAACTTTCTTTTTGGAGTTATTCTGATAATACAATTATTTTGTGAGTTGGATTATACTTGTCTTATGTTTTCTAGAATTGTATTGCATGATTGATGTTTTGTAGTATTATTTTAGACTTATAGTTGTGTTTATTTTTGTGAAAAATGATAGTATTGTTTTATTTGATATGTGAAAAATGAAAGTGTTGTTCTACGTGCAGAGCAAAGGGTAAGGATAGTTTTTTAAGTGACAATTAACCTTAATCGAACCGTCTAATACGGTTAACCATGGTTCGATTTTTAACGATTTTTTAGAGTACGATTATGGTTACGATTACTATTACAGTTTTTAAAAACTAAACCTTAAAATGTGGTTCGGTTAACCATTTTTCCAAAACAAACGGTTAACCGAACCATTATACCCCTAACATTTAGTAATTCTCTTGAAAAATAATAGTAAAGGAAAACATCACATCAAGAGATAATAAAATATAAGTAGTTATAATTGTATTTTGTCTTTAATTGCTTGGTAGGAAATACTTTTAACCTTTTTTAAGGTATTTTTTTTTGAAATGTACTCTTTTAAAAAAAAAAAAAGGTAAGATTTTCTTTCATTTAGTGCGATATCTCATGGCTTAGGATATTGCACAAATATTCTGTGAGAGTGGTTTTTTTTTTTTTTTTTAATTTAACTGTTGACAGGCAAATGTCAATTATTAGGGTAAAAATCCCAAGAAAAAAAATCAAAGGTGAATTTGATCACTTTTGTAATGACCCCCTTTTGAAAGGGCACATTTGTGCACCTACATTTTTGAAAAAAAGTAAGGAAAAGTTGTACATTTTTATTTGGGAGAATTTCTTTTTATCATTTTAAGAATGGAGAAGGTTTTTTTTTTTTTTTTTTTAACTTGTGGTCTTTATAAAAAATCGGGTCATTTATTTATTTTGGGCGGTTTAGATTTTAAATTAGGAGGGCCAATAGGGGGGCCAACAATTCTTCTTAGGTTGAAGGCTATGTTGTTTGATTGGTTGTCAAAAAGAGTGATAGAATTTACTTGTAACCCACGTTATTCAAATCCAAGAACCCTAGGCTCTGTAAGTTGATATAAACAGGCCACAGGGCAAGTGGTTGCCCCATGCTATTATAATCACATCAAATGGGCCTCTAGTTCTGTAATTTCTAGCCCATTCATCAGTTCAGTCATTATTATCTCTACATCATGGGCCACCTTTAGTATGGTCCACTAATGGATTGTCCAAATCCACATAACATAACAAAAATGGGTTGGATTAAAGCTGGTTCCACAGAAGACCGAGACCCGAACAGAACTATTAAAAGTGGACCTTGACCCAAAGCCGACCCCGACATCGACCCCGACCCAGGTTCAAGGCATATGAGTCTGGGTCCTTGCCCATCTTTGAATCTTTTTTCAAGGACTCGGATGAGTAGAGGACCTGGACTCAAACCCAAACTAAGCTCCCACAAACTTGATTATAATGTGTATATACCAGCACCCTATGCAATTAGGGTATTTCATATTTGGGTTCTCACCAAGGACCCCTATGGACCCAGGCCTAGTATTTCAGGTCAGGTCAGGAACCCCTTTTCATCACAAACACAAATTGACTAGCTTAAGAATCAAGACCAAGTTCATCCAGACAAATCAAACCACCTTTCTAGCATGCAATAACAATACAAATAGGACCCAGTAAAACTGCAAAAAAAGAGGAACTAGGCCTTGAACCTCTTAAAGCTAAATAGAAGAGGAATTGTATCCCTTAACCCTTGTTTTCTTTTCCACATTTCTCTCCCTTTGCTTCATCCTCCATTACTTTCTATTATCTAACTGTTGCAATGGCTAGCAATGGTGCCTTTTTTACTTCTGTGATGCTCTTGATCATGGTTTCCATGGTGTCTTTCATTCAAGGCCGGGGAGGTGTGAACATGTGTTCGATTGGTGGGCCAGTAAAAGATGCAGTGGTAGCAGTGAATAGTCATAATGTTGGAGTTGGTAGGCCAGTGACTGACAATGGCCGTTTGGTTGCATATGGGGCACTCACCGATTTCACCATAAACATGAATTGCAGACTTACATGTGCACTACTTATTACTTAAGCATTTTGGCTGTCCAGTTTAATTTTGTGTTGGCATCTATCTCTCTCTCTCTCTCTCTCTCTCTCCAACCTGACACTTTTTATAATCGGATTGAAATGCCAATAACAACTCAACCTAGAAGTTAGAAGGGTCAATCCCAACCCTAAATTCAAAGGTTGTGTTCTGCTTGGGTGGGTGGGTTATTAGTGCATTTGACTGGGTTGGGTTGGGTTCAAAGCCATTTACAGCGGGTCAAATAGCAAGTGACTCCATCTAAGCCCGTTTCATTTATTAATCAAGCAAGAAATGTAAACTTGAACTGAACCACAAATAAAGAGGACCAATGTGAGGAGTTAGGTAAAGAATTGCCACCCTTGTATACAAATAATAAGGGGGGTACAGTAGTTTAATCTCAGGGTATTAAAATTTGGTGCAGCATCTGGCTGTTGCTCTCCACAACCCGGAGTTGCATGGAACTCATCTGAGGGTAATACCTGCTTGATAAGTATGGGAACTAATATGACTCGGGTGAGTCGTATGGACTAACTCAAATCATAGTTACTTGACTCGCAATTCGACCTATTCGGATTCGAGTTCTGTTCTCAGTTCGACACTAGGCCCAGTTCAAAATTTTGATGGAATAGGTTCAATTAATTTGTTTTTTATTCACTTTATTAGCGATTTGAGTTCGATGAATATTCAGTGTCCTAATTCAAATATATTTCAACGTAGTTTGAGATGATTTGTAGGTCCAATCCATATATATATATATATATATATATATATATATATAAAAGCAATTTACAAGAATTTTAAATACGTTAATGGATACATATAAAGAATGATATTTCACGAAGAATATGAAAAAAAAAAAAACATATTTAAACATTCCCTCACACAAAAAATGGTGGACCCATCTCAAGGTGATTATTATATTCACATGATATATAAATGATTAATCTCAAGATGGGGCCATTGCCTATTGAAGTAAAACTTAATTAAATCATATAAATGAGTAAGATACTCATTCTCATCAATTTGGATTTGTAATTGGTGAGCCATATGTGAAGTTGTAGTGAATCCAAAATATAGAGGACCCATATTAAGAGAGATCAAAGAAGAAAAGTAACATGCATTAATTTCTTCTCTTTATCCATGAAAAGAAATCAATGAAAGGAAGTAAGAGACAGATGGGCACTCCACTTTTCCATAAAAAAGGAAGAAATATAGTGCTGTAGACACACATAAAATTAAGGGAAAACAGCATAATACCTACCTGGACTTTGGTCATTTTGCAGAATACCCCATGCACTTTGGTATTTTGTACTAAACCTACTTGTAGTTCTAATTAACATGCAAAACTCACGGATTCTGTTAGTTTTAACGGCGTAGGTAGTATAAATGGTGTCTAGTGTATACTGGTGTAAAATTATTCACCCAAAAAGACTTATTTGCCCATGGGGAGAAAATATCCCAGGACCCACTTTTTTGTCCTCGATTTGCAACCCTCTCTCTCTCGTCTGCACTTACTCTCTCCGGAGAGATCCAGAAAATCTTTGGCCTGCGCTCCGCCCTGCGCTTCCATCTCCTCTCTCCCCGTATCTCGTTAATTGATTTGGAGGTTTCCCCATCTCTCCTTTATTTTCTCTGTTTCTCATGTTGTGTGCAAAAAAGCTTCCTGTGCTTCTCGTTATGCCCATTTGAGTGAGTTCAGAGCTGATGCAGAAAACCAGAAACAAAAGGTGGAAAAAACATTTGAAAAAGAGACCCAAAGGAGAGAACAGAACCTAAGGAGAGAAAGAAGGAGAGACCCAAAGGAGAAAAATCTGATTTGTAGGGGATTTCGGCAGGGCGTGGAAAAACACTTTGATTCGGATCTAGCTTCCATTGATGCCTTTGAAAGAACAGTCTCTGGAATAGGGGATTTCGATCTCTGTCTGGCGGGTCCAACCTGTGTCTCCCTCACAATTCCTCGCGAAGAAGGTTGTAACCCAGCATTTGAAGTGGTGGGTTTCAATACAGGGAGGATATCATCATGGTGCAGGGAGAATGGAATGAACAGAAATTTTGAAGAATCCCATCTATGGCAAACTGTTTGTGAGAATTTTGCCCTTCTAACCCAAGAGCTCTTCTCTTCCTCCATGCCCAGATTCCAAATCAGCCACCAGACAAAAGGATCAAAGCATATATACCTTCAAACCAGAATCAAAAAAGGAAGAAAGGAAATGGCCCTTTCCTTTTCCATCATTCTAAAATCATCTCAAATCCATCAAAAACATTGCCAATTCCACCAACCCACCAATACATTGATCCAAACCCCTACTTTCAATCCATCCCTAACTGATTAGACCCCTCTGAAAACCTCAATTCAAATAACATATGGCTATGGTTTCAAAGCCAAATCCAGCCCCTACAAAACCTTATCTTTCAACCCCAAATTCCAATCAGATTTTGACATCCACCCATAAACTTTGTACCCCAAATCCCACCTTCACCAGAGCGCTACAAATCCACAACACAAACCCAATATTAAATTAAAAACAAAAAAAAGTTTTTTGTCGCAAATGGCCGCCGTCTCCTTGTTGAGGCCAGAGCAGAACTCGTCAAGATCACGGCGGTAGTTGTGAATGACGAATCGGAAACTCATATCGGGTGGCTAGGGTTCTGATCAGGCCGAAAGAGGGGAAAATGAAAAAAAAAAAAAAAAAAAAAGCCAAGAGACATCTTATATATGGAAGGGTAAATTCGTCATTCCATATTTTCTGTCACCGCCGTCTCTATTTACATTGTGATTTAAAATACAAGTAGAGTACAAAATACCAAAATACAAGGGCTACTCTGCAAAATGACCAAAGTACAGGTAGGTATTTTGCTGTTTTCCCTAAAATTAACAAAGAAGAAGAATCTCCGAGGGCATGGAAAAGTGACTCTGCGGAAAACCACAGATTCCATGGAAAATATAGCAATAAAGAAAATGACTCATTCGAGATAAGAAAGTATAAAAAAGGAGTCCGCAATTCTGAAACGAAGGAAATGACGCAAGTTGCATGAAAAACAGAGAGCGGGAGACTGGGGCAGGCAGAAAACTACCGCAATCCAACACAGGTAAGGCTCCCCAGGCCAAAATGTTCAAAATTTGCAAAAGGAGTCAAATGTGTCTAATGAAGCATGATCGTGCACTTTCATGCTCCGAGAAAACCCAAAAATCCACATTATTGGGGCTTTGAGTGGAGCACAATGTAGTTTACCCCACTAAATAGCCGAACGGCTACATTTCAGGGTCATATCGTTCTCGATACAAGTCGGATCGCTACAATTTTGAGGTCTACGAGCATCTACTCAAAAATGTCTATCTAACGATGTATAGAGGACAAAGATCCAACCGATGGATTGAAAATCACGCACAATCAAAGTTTTTGCATGGATATGGAAACAAGGGAGAATGGGGTTTAGGCTCCTCTTTCACCAAATCAGTCAATTAGAGGATGAAAGCGCACCACCTTCTCACCCAAGACTGACCAAAGACAAGACATGGAAACCCATTATTCCGCCCAAAAAAGAGGAGAAAAGGAGATCTTTCCTAGGGCACATATGCTCTAAAAAGGCTTAGATCAAAAGTATCATTAGATCTATGAGGATCTCCTCGACAAGAGCTTTATAAAAAGATACCGCGATTATAAGTTTTAGTTAGAAAAGAGGAAAAGGGTGTAATTGGGCGTAGTTAATTCCGTTTCAGTATTCATTTCGGTCTAACCTCTAAAATAAAATTTTTGAGCAGAGTTTTGGAGAAATCTTGCGGAGTAAATTTTTGGAAAAAAATAAAAAATATATAAAAATACATTTTAATACTTAAATTTAAAAATAATATATAAATGGATAGGGTCCACCTCCTATTAGACATAAATGGCCACGGCATTTATATTTGATTCTTTAGATCTCTAATGGTGTGACACATTTTGAGGGCAATGCCACTTAATATAAGAAGAGGATTTATTAGTTGGGCTTTTAGGACCAAGGGGCGGACCTAGGGGGGCTAGTAGGGACCAAGGTCCCCACTTAGATCTTGAAATCCTCTCTAATTGGTGCTTTGGACCTCCATCATGTGGCCATCCATCCCTCCATCGTTTATAAGTTTTTTTAAGCATGGCTCTTAGAAAAAGAAAACAAAAGTATTGTTGATTTTGGGAAATACTTAAAATGAGAAAAGGAAAGGAAAAGAAAGAGAATGAGAAGAAATAAGAAAGGCTTGATGGAGATTGGAGGAGAGATTTTTCATTTTTCATTTTTATCTATCTATACTTGCCTTAAATTTTACAATCCAAGAGAGGAAGCGGAGAAAGTACGTCTTCTTATTAGAGATCTTGAAAGGAGTTTTTGGTTACAGACTTGAAAAGAATTTGAGGTATGAATAAAGAAGAAAAACTACGAACATGCTTTCTCTTTTTTTATTATATAAAATTTTAATTCAATCGGAGTTTTATCCATTGCAGATGAAAATATATAATTGTATTTCTTTGTTTGATTATTATTATCCATGATAGAAAAGTACGACTGAAGAAATCTATTTTAAGGAGATAACAACTTGTGCATTGTATTTCATTTATCTTATAGTAATGATTTGAATTCGACTTATTTTTCATTCATTGTAGTTAACAATAATCTTATAATTTTTTATATTTTTAATTTTTGATTTTTTACAAGGATGATGATCATGGTTAAAACATCAACCATTGATTCCTTTTTTAAGAGAAAAAAAAAGATTAATTTCTTATGGATTATTTAATTATGTATATATTAGAAAAACTACACAAAAATTCGGTACTAAAAAACATAATTGATGATCTTAACTCAATGGAAAAACATTGAGCACAACTTCAAGTACATGTTTTATTATTAGATTTTGTGATCTTGTTGAATAATTTTTTTTCCTTTGCGCCCCCGCGCCCCCCCCCCCCCCCCCCCCCACCTAAATAAAATTCCTGGTTCTGCACTTGCGTAGGACCACAATCTCAACTCGTTTATATCAAAGATACTTTTGAATAAGGAGTTGGACTTTGGACTCTAGAGCCTTCCAGAGTGCCATATAACATGATCTGATTCGTTTGGTCTTGTCAGTCGTAAATAAAGAAAGAAAACAAATAGAAAAAGGAGGGAAAGGAAAAGAGGAGGAGGGCGATAGCTAAAAGGGAGGCTGCAGCTACTTGCGTTCGACAATTGACAGCGAAGATTACCAGAGCAACGACTTCAAGTGCATTTTCCCCTTCTTCTTCTTTTCCTTTTTTTTTTTGGTTTTCTTCTCTCTTATGACATTTGAGATTCATCCTTATGGAGAAAGCCCCTCTTTGTTATTTAAAAAAAAAAAATTTCGGAGATACCAGACGAAAATGAAGTATTTTGGACAAAATTCTAATTTTTCGCCGAAATAGACCGAAAAGTCTTATGGTTTGTTTCGATTTGGCTAAAGGACCAAAACAAAATGTTTATGCCATTTCGGCCAAAATGAAATGGAATTGGGGACTATGGCTTGGGGAAGCCCTCCCCATGCCCAAGCCTCAGATGTGGAAGCCAATAGGTTTAAAATTGGCAGGCAAGTCCACAAGTTTCCAGACTTGATTAGAGTACATGGACTCCATTTCAGCTTTTATAGCTTCTTACCAACGTCTCGAGTCTTTATCATTTATAGCTTCATCATAGTTACAGGGATCTTGTTCGTGCCCCTCCGGAATTACTTTGTCAGACTCTCCCAGCAGCGTAAATTTGTTAAGTGGCCTAACAATCCTCCCACTACGCCGAGGCACCGGTTTAACAAGGTAAAAGTGGATTTTCCTCAAGTTTGGTTCTTTATGGATTTGGAATTGATTGTTCTTGGATTTCTTCTAGGATAACCCGTTCTAAGGATTTCTGGTCAATCATATAATCTTCTTCCAGAAAAACTAGGTCGTCTAGCAGGCCTACCTTGGTCCCCAAACATCTCCTTCAAGTTAGAAATGATCTCAGATGCAGTCTTAAAGGATTCGTGTTGGTGTTGTAAAACACTTGACATAGATGCCATCATGTAACATCTAGCCATCTCGTCATCTTTCAGTAATTTGGTATAAAGGTCATTTTCATCCTAGGATGGATCTGACTCAGGTTCCTGAGGGCATTCTAAGGTAAGGACAAACTTATATCCTACAACGGTTAGGACAATGTCCATGTGTCTCTTCCAAGGACAGACTTATATCCTGCAGTGGTTAAGATAATGTCCATGTTTCTCTTCCAATATACGTAGTTGGATCCTAACAACTTGTTTTGGTTCAGGATGGTCGCCAGGGGATTGAAGGTAGATGAACTCATGCTTGAATATACGGTTGCACACAACCATACATCCAATTAATAAATTTAAATGACATATGGGTTCAGCATTTTACCAAATTTCTTGTGGAATCCTCCAACTACTAAAATTTAGAATGCATCGAAATTCTAATTCCTTATGGCATGCCTCAATGAGAAGTGGAAATGCCCCTTAGATTGGTGCGGATCAATATCAATCTAATATGAGTTTAAGACTAGCAATCCATGATCCCTTATCACTCATTATCATATAGGTATCTCATACCAAATAATGTGTTGGTCATCACCAACTCTTTGGTTAAGAGCCCGTCATCACCATTTATCTTGTCTTTGAAGCCACCGGAATTTACAAATTAATAAAACATAAATTCTTATATCTCAACATTGAGATTTATATGGAAATTTATTAATGAAAATAAAAAGGGCATAGGGAAACCATCATGCCTTGTCCTTTCGCTTGAAATCAAGGAAACCATGATGCCCTTTACAAACTACCCAAAATAACCAATAAAATCAACAAAAATAGAAACTGGTGGGGCCACATGGAAAGGACAAAAACCTATAAGGTTAGCATCATACACAACAAATAGTGCAATAGGGACTAGGGCTAGGAACAATTCTCATATGTCATCTCATGACAGAAAAACCCGGATTGCTAAAAACAAACAGTGCCATGTTCGCAACCCACTCGTGCAGACAGTAAAAAAGCAGTTCCACTCGAGCAGGGATGAACTCGTTCGAGCGTCCATCTCGCAATTTGCAGAAAAACTGCGATTTTGTCCCGAATTGCTCCAAATAGAAAACCAAATTCACTTCAAACATGAAGTACATCTGCAAAAACTGATCCTACACAGCCCTAGTTCTATCCACTCCACATCTCATATATTGATTAGATCTAAGAAACTGATCTAACGCTATGAGGACCGAGGGATCGCTCTAATACCAGTTGTTAGAAGTAGGTGGGCCTTCTAGATGGATTTACAAAAACTTTTGACCCACTTAAAACAAGGATCAAACACCCAAAAGGCTAAGAACTCAATCTCAAGATCAAAAACCTTATATCATGCATTAAGATCAAAGATCTATCAAGAAGACAGATAAAGAAAAACAAAAAAGCATAAACAAAACCTGCTAAATAAACTGATTGTAGATTTTATACCTTAGGAGCTTGGTTGTGCTCAAATCGAGAATTTGGTTTCTTGATTATACGAAATCCTTTCGCAGATTTGATTTCCTTAGTCTCGTGTTCTTCCACGCTATAACCCTCTTGTTAAAGAATTTCTTAAAGAGAATAGTGGGATCTCAATTAAGAAGAAACCCTAGGCACTTAAGAAGGAAACCGGATGATAGAGAAGAGGAGGAAAGAAAGGGAGAGGGAGGTGGGCGTCCGATCTTGGGCGCCACATGCCTTGGACGTCCACCCTCTCCCCATATAAATAGTTTTGGCACACCTCCTCTTATTCTATATTTAGAAGTCTCGCTTCTATTTTTAGTATATGTTATACTCTTTCTTTTCTTAAGAGTTCCAATTGAAATAGAACTTTTTCTTTTTAAGGCCAGCATGGGCATCACTAGGGATTCCTTAGAATCTTGCTCCAACTGAAAATTTGGACCCCACATCTAATGTGAGCTCCGGACCCATCGCTAATTGCAAATAACTCCACTAAATAAATGCAATTGCACTCCAATCTTAGGAATATTTACAAGAAGACCCATTTCCCAATTACTGCCCCTGGCCTTACCCATTAGTAACTCAAAGTGAATGTATAATAGAAATTTGAGTCCATTAATCTCTCATGATTAAGAGCATATTGCTTGAAAATTATGAGAGCATTCATTAATCACATATAACTTTGCATAAGGTGCTACCCATGGTCATTCAGTACATCCAATGTACTAGCACAACATTCTAGAGTTTTACACTATGATGGTTGAGACAAATAACACTATATCATAGTGACATGGATGCTATAACTTTTTCAGATGAGACACTCAGCCTCATCACTGGCTGTGAAAATACTTTAAGTATAAGAGTTGCGATCTATGTCTTGTGTATGTAAATCTCATCCACACACATGGATCACATTTAATATACTTGTGGGCTTCAGTTCATCTCATGAACTATCATGTCATTTTGGATAACTCATGTGCAACCATAGAATAAAATACCATTCATCACATGAATAAAGCATGAAATTGTAAAATAATTAAGGAAATAAATCAGCTTATTCATATCATCCAATGGATTGAGAACAGGTCCACCAAGTGCATAGCTTCAATCACCCTTCCCACCACGGAAAGGCCAAGAAAATGGGTCTGAAGGGCCTCATAAGCCAACCGTGCAATTTCTCACCATCCATTGGATACAAGGTCAAAGCCATGGTCCCAATCTAGCCTTTTCTTACCTTAAAGGTGGAGACATGACTCTCAACCTCTTTTATGCCCCTTCCAGATGATCTCAATCCATGATATCAATTCATTTGACTATCTTAAAGATGGTACCTTATTTTATAGACTATTAAGACCAAGTCATTGATGATGATCATCATCATCATAGACCTACCCCAGAATAGTAACACCAAATCCTACAATCTTCACCCATTGAATGGAAATATAAACTTCTCTACAGGCATGTTTGTGTCACACTTTTCCTTGAAAAAGTACGTGGTTTTCTGCGGAAAATCCAATTTTCTTGTGTTTGGTGTAGAGAAATTCCATGGAAAGAGATTCCATCCTAGTTAGCATTTTCTTTGAAAAGTGAGGAAATGAATTTCCCATGGGGGGTATAGGAATTGCTTTTCCTCATGAAACTCATCACAACTATATAAGACCATTTCCACACTCTTTTCTCTACCCCAACCAAAACCCTACATTCGTTCTTCACTCTCTGGACCAGATCGATCTTCATTATGCACAAGAAATCCATCTGGAGTTTGCCGATCTGCACCAGGTATGCTCTTTTCTCTCCCTCTCTCCCTCCCCCCCCCCCCCCCCCCTCTCTCCTTGTCTCTCTCTCTCTGGTATGCCCTGAAAGTTGCATCTAATCTTCGACCTTTAGCTGATATCTTCTCTCGGGTTTTCTCTATCGAACACAATCTGTGAGTCTGAGAACTAAAGTTGCTATTTATCTTATCATCAGCGCTTGATTTTTTTTACTTTTGTTTCCAACTTTAGCAGTTTGGGTCTATTGATTTTAAGTGTTATTGTTATCTTTTAATGCTTCTGAATTCATTTAGTTTCATGTTTGATGATTGGCTGTATTTTTGTTTTTGTTAGGTTTTCAATTTCCATCATTTGTATGTTTGATATGATGATCGTCAAACCCTAGTTATGGGTTTTGGGTATCATACTACATAAATTTGTTTTTGTTAATGATGGTGAATTTAGAGTAAAACCCAGAAATTGTAACATGCCTTTATCATCTGTATTTGTTCTCTGCATGTGGCGACTTTTGCTCTTTAAAGAAGATGCTTTTTGTCTACTTTCTGAAAGAAATTGGAAATTTAAAGAAGATGGTTTATAGTTTCATGAAAGCCATGTTGGATCTTAGCGGATTCGGTTAGGATGATACTAGAAAAATGGTCACTGCTGAACATGAAGTCTGGAAACAATATTTGGCGGTGAGTCATATCCCATAAGTCTAATAAAAGCTTATTTATTAACATAGTGTTACAAAAACTTTTTAAAAATATAAATGATTTATAATTATTTGCAGGCACACCCTAAAGCCATTCAATATAAGGGCAAGAGCTTGCCGGACTGGGCATCCTTGGCCATCATCTTTGGGGATAGTGTTGCAGATGGTCAGGATGGGTTTGCAAGCAATGATCCTGAGCCAGTGGAAGTAGAAGCGGATGATGACATAGGGTTGACACAAGCTAATGAAATGGATAATGTATTTGAAAATGGACTAGAAGATAATGATGTATCGGTAGGCAATGCAAGGAAACGATTGTTTAGTTCTGTATCGACCTCTCGTCATACTGCAAAAAATCGTGCCAATACAGGTCAGGTTATAATTGGTGCAGTTGAGACTATCGCAAATGGATTTTCTGAATATGCTACCAAATGTTCTAAAGAACATCCATCTGTGGATAAGTGCATCAGCAACCTAGCTGAACTTGGACTCCCAAGTGGTTTATACTACTAAGCACTCCGTCTTTTGGAGAACGAAAGAAAGGCTGAATTTTTTGTGGCATTACCTCCAATGGATCGTGAAGGTTGGGTAATGGATTAGCTTGGATTTGAGTATTGAAGGACACTTCTAATGGTTTGAAGATATTTTGGAATTCAGAGTAGTCTGAATTATCTTGATACAAGCTCTAACTGTCATAGTTGACATATAGAATTGTCAATAGCTCTAATTTTGAATTGTCAATAGCTTGACTTTTGGAATTGTCAATAGCTCTAATTTTGAATAGTTATAGTTGACATATGGAATTGACAATAGCTTTACTTTTGGAATTGTCATAGTTGACTTATGGACCTTAAAGAATGTTTTGAAACAGAAATGTAATTGTTGCTATATAAATATGACAATGTTTAACTTTGATATGTCATAGTTGTTTTAATTATTTGGCAATTTTTTCCATTTGAGATGTTGTCGTTGCTTATATTTTTTTCATGAGCATAATTTTATATCATTTCACTTAATTATGGTGTTGCAGGTCCTTACTTTGTTTCAAAATGGATGAGGATATAGAATTCTTTTATTTCTGTCTTATTTGCATCCTTGGATACTATTATTCATATGGTTATAGGGATAGGGTCCATGACTCTATCCTAAGTGGTAATTCTTTTGTTAGTGAATTACTAATTGGACATGAATGTAGTTGCTTTGATTTGTTACGGGTGAGCAAAGGATGTTATATAAATCTATCCAATGAGTTAAGAGAAAGGGGTTTACTAGCAGACTCACGAAATGTTATGGTGGAGGAACAAGTTGCAATATTTTTTTTCACCATAGCTCATAATGAGCGCAATTGAGTGATGTAGAATAGATTCCAACACTCCGGTGAGACTATTAGCAGGTACTTCAACAGAGTTTTGAGTGCAATTTTGCACCTTTCTCCTTATTATATTAAGCCCGCAGGAAGTGAGACCCCACTGAAAATTGCTACGAATCCTACATTCTACCCTTACTTGAAGGTAAACTTTATTATCATTTATATAACTTTATTCATTAAACTTTGTTAGAGATGTTATAATAAATTTAATATAACTTGTTTACCATTAGGATTGTATCGGAGCAATTGACGGCACACATATACCGGCATGGGTTCGTTTAGAAGACCAGGTGCGTTACCAAAACAGGAAGGGGTTCCTATCACAAAACGTATTGGATGTTGTCTCCTTTGACATGAAATTTCAATATGTATTCACTGGCTAGGAAGGCTCGGCGTCTGACTCAAAAGTTTTGCAAGATGCATTGTCAAGACCATATAATAGGCTTCAAGTTCCAACAGGTAAATGTGAAACCTTATATATTACATTTAACTAATATTCTCAAATTTCTATTTAAATTTGAAAAAAAAATTTATAGGCAAATTCTACTTGGTGGATGGGGGTTATGCGAACACCTGTGGATTTGTTGCACCCTACCGGGGCATTCGCTATCATCTGAAAGAGTGGTCAACGACGCAAGCACCTCAAACACCCCATGAACTTTTCAATCTACGACATTCGAAAGCATGCAATATAGTGGAGCGTACTTTTGCCATATTGAAGCAACGCTTTCCAATCTTAAAAACAGCACCGCGATATCCTCTTAACACAAGCGAAAATCGTAGTCGCTTGTTGTGTCATGCACAACTATATCAAACAGTGGAATTATAATGATGAGTTGGAAGAAGGTTCGGTGCTAGAGATGGACATTGATGAAAACATGAATGTCGAGGAAGATACGGAAGTTGGATTCGTGCCAAGTGATGCGAACACCAGATTTGCATGTGCACTTCGAGATTCAATTGCTCAACAAATGTGGGATGATTATTGATCTTTAATTAGTTTTTTTTCTTTTTTCATGAAGTTTATGCACTTTTTTTGGTATTATAGCTGAGTTTGGAGTATGGAACAATATATGTATTTGCCAATGGTTTTATGTTGGATGTGTTTTCATGGACTGTAGAATGACAGGATGTTCAGACTATTTATATGTCTTGAAAATGATATACTTTTTTTTTTGTGGTGTTGTAAGATTTTACACACGTGGATATTGGATTATATACAGGTATTGGTGAGCTTTACACATGGATTGTAATATTCTGTTGTGGGCATGATGGCACTTGCCTTGATTTATTACAAAAACCATGGTATGCTTTCCCCCTATTATGCCTTGATTTATTATAAAAATAGACAATGAAGTAGCTTCCTTTGTTTTTGTTCTTTTCCTGTTCTGTTATGCAACTCTGTAGTTAACTAGACTGGTGTGGAGTTTGCTTCCAGTTGAGCTGGAATAGAAATTTTAATATTAGATTGATAAAAGCTTTTGATCAGCCACAGGAATCTTTATATTTTATGATTAGGGCTTAGATATACTTTCTAGTGAACAGCTGAATGATATGTTCTCATTGCTTAAATTTAGCTTGAATGCCACATACAGATTAAGTGGATTTGACTTAGGGCGAGCTTGAATGTACCCAATTGTGAGTGGTCTTAATGTTAAAGCATAAGTGATGGCTATCCGTTGTTTCTCAGCATGGAGATGCACGGA
Source organism: Umbellularia californica (assembly GCA_028538565.1). NCBI lineage: Eukaryota > Viridiplantae > Streptophyta > Magnoliopsida > Laurales > Lauraceae > Umbellularia > Umbellularia californica. The sequence continues at coordinate 36,652,011 of JAPQWN010000003.1, read as the reverse complement.
GGAATGATGTGCTTTCGGTCTCTCAGGTTGTTTCACCCAATAACATTATCAGTTTGTGTGTGGAGTGGTTGTGTAATACCGAGGTAATCTTCGACCTTAACACTGAAATACCAATTAGGGGTTACACCGGCCTCAATTAACCCAGTTCAGCAAAAGTGCCAACTGGCACCGAGTTGGAGTTGGATTCGGTAAGTGTACCGGCCTCGTTCATTGTGGGCTCTGCCTCGAGCGTCTCGGTACCAATACCCGACCTTGAGCAGCCCTGATCTCGGTGATATCCATCTCGGTCCACTTACCAAGATGGGCATTGTCCGTCTAGATCTCCATTATGAGATGGGATGGCTACATTGCAGAGTCCCCCTGACAGAGGGTGGCCGCCGAATACTGATAAGAGACCTTCCCTATCACGTCCACATTAATGTGAGGGATTTGAGGAGACGTCTGACGGGACAAGTATCCTCATCTACTAAGGATCCTAGGAGTGGGCTGATGGGACAAGTATCCCCACCTACCTCCACTATGGAACCTTCCACCCTCTCCTACATATACCTGCATGGTAATCTCATAACAGGTACGCAATAATACAGTCTACACCCTGTTTATTTTGCTCACATCTTCTTCCTCACTTCACCCTAGTTCAGTGACTGCACTAACTCAGGCGTCAGAGTGCCTTTGGCTGACAGCAGCCTCGGGCCCTGACCTCTGTTTTCTCTTCCTTTCAGGCTTCGGATCATCAGAGACGTTCCGGCTCTCAGCTAAACAGCTTCTCCGTAAACCTTCATCACCATCTACACCAAGTCCGTAATTTTTAGGCACGCACAGTTTGGATCACCAATTATATTTTTCAATTTAGGCTTACAACTTCTGTTGATTTCAGTAGACATCTTGGGTACATGGCTACTTTGCTTTTACCTTGGGCACAGTAGCTTGTCTACATTTACTCTTTAACCTTTCATACCAGCAAAAGGTGTTCCAAATGCTCTTAATACCCACACCAGATATGGATTTTACAAGGGTTTGAACCCATGCCAGCGCCGACCAGCAGCAGCGCCGGGGACAAAGGCGGGAGACCGGGGTCGACCCCGACATGGCTGACTATATTGATCAGCAAATTAAGCTGGCCGTGCAGCAGAACCTGGAGCACGTCGGCCTCGCTCGAGGTCGGTTGGCTACCAGACATAGTGACATCCACGGCACATCTCCATTTACTCGGGAAATCAGAGATCATCCTCTCCCTGACAAGTTCAACGTCCCACGCTTCAATCTCTATGACGGGACGTCAGACCCCGAGGCTAATCTCCGACACTTCACCTAGAAGATGTCGGTATTCAGCGATGACGGCAACCTTGATTGCAAGGTTTTCTCCTCCAGCCTGGGTGGCCTCCCACTTCGGTGGTTCTGTGCACTCTCCGAGGGATCGATTTCAAGCTGGCGACAGCTCCGAAACTCCTTCGTCGAGAAGTTTCAAGCACACCGGGTCATCCCGAAGACTGACGCCGACCTGATCTCAATCAAGATGAGGCCAACCGAGAATATCACTCGATTCGCCGAAAGGTTCTGGACCATCTACAGCATGATCGAGAATTCCAACGACGAGGTAGCCATCACAGCCTTCCAACAAGCTTTGCTACCGAGCAATGAGCTTCGGAAGAAATTGGTGCGTCACCCCGCGGCTTCGGTGAAGGCTCTGATGGCCCGGGTAAACTAGTACATTGAGCAAGAGGAGGACGAAGTCCGAGCTCGGGAGAGCCATAATATTTGGCCGGAGGGCTGTCCTTCGAGGAAAGAAAGGAGGCTCGCTAAGAAAGAGGCGGATCGAAACAGAGAGCCATCCAGCTCGGCAGTGCGTTCTGTCCCCACCTCGGGAGGCAGCGCAAAGCCGAAACCAAGTGGCGCTTCTTTCAGAGCCGTCAACACTATCTTCAAGGAGCCTATCTACAAGCTCCTCGGCAAGATCCAAGCCCAGCCCTTCTTCAAGTGGCCCCAGCCTATGAAGAGTGACGCCGCCTCCCGAGATCAGAGCAAGTTCTGTGCCTACCACAAAGATAGAGGACACAGAACCGAGGATTGCCATGCCTTCAAGGCGCACCTCGAAAGGCTCGTAAAAGACGGGCATCTCAGAGACCACGTCAAAGAAGAAGGCAGAGTGAACCATGCTCAGCAACGCCACCCCGACGACCGAGATAACGATGAGCCTATAAGGACCATCGACGTCATCCACCTGGCCCCCGCCCCTAGCGGCAGTGACCAGGCCCGAGCCGAGGCCAGGAGGGCCCAGCACGGCAAACAGGTAATGGCGGCCGAGCTCGGTCCCTTGGCAAAGAGGGCACGCTTAGAGAGGCCAAAGATTTAGTTCTCTGACAAAGATTTGGCCGGGGTCCAGCTACCCCACAATGATCCTCTTCTCCTGACCATGAGGTTGCATAACTTCAATGTCAAAAGGATTCTAGTGGACCCCGGGAGCTCCTCGGAGATCCTCTATTTTGACTGCTTCAAAAGGATGGGTCTTAAAGAGGAGGACCTGCAGGAAGCTCGCACCCCTTTGGTGGGATTCTGCTCCAAGACAGTGTATCCCAAAGGGAAGATCTCCCTGAAAGTCGAGGTGGGAGGAGCCCCCATGACAGCAGAGTTCCTGGTAGTAGATGTGCAATCTCCGTACAATGCCATCATGGGAAGAACCTGGCTTCATAATATGGAGGTTGTTCCCTCCACCCATCACCAGAAGCTCAAGTTCTCGTTACAGAACGAGAACGGGGTCTTTGAAATCATCATAGTCTGCGGTGACCAACAAATGGCCAAGGAATGTCTCATGGCCGTGGTCCCGGGAGAAGCAGAGCCGCAGCGAATCCACGTGACCGAGCTCGAGGCCGAGCTTGACGCTATTGGCCGAGCTCCTGAGCAAAAGAGCGTTAAAGACCTCACCGAGGTCAGGATCGATCCCAACGATCCGGAAAGGTTCTTCCTGCTCGGTAGCCAGCTTGCTGACGAGGAAAGGGCCAAGATGCTCGACTTCCTGTTACAAAATAGAGAGGTCTTCGCTTGGACCCCATATGAGATGCCTGGCATCAACCCCGAGGTCATGAGCCACAAGCTGAATGTGGATCCCAAGCATAAACTTGTTGTCCAAAAGACTCGCAGGTCTGGCACCAAACAAGCAGAGGCTGTGACCGAGGAGGTAAAAAAATTGTTAGAAGCTAAAGCTATCAGAGAAGTCCACTACCTTGTGTGGTTAGCTAACACGGTTGTGGTCAAAAAGAAGAATGGGAGCTGGAGGGTCTACGCAGACTTCACCGATCTTAACAAAGCCTGTCCCAAAGATAGCTTTCCCCTTCCGAAGATAGACCAGCCGATCGACGCCACTGCCGGGCATGATAGGATGAGTTTCATCGATGCCTACCGAGGTTACCATCAAATTCCGATGTATGAGCCTGATCAAGAAAAAACTGCGTTCATAACACCCAGAGGCATCTACTGTTACAAAGTAATGCCCTTCGGGTTAAAAAACGCCGGTGCAACTTACCAGAGGATGGTGACGAAAATGTTTTACACCCAGCTCGGCAGGACGGTCGAGGTGTACATTGATGACATGGTCGTCAAGTCTAAAAGGTCACAAGACCACTTGACTGACTTACATCAAACCTTCGCCATCCTCAAACAATACAAGCTCAAGCTGAACGCCTCCAAGTGTGCATTTGGCGTCGGCTCGGGCAAATTCCTGGGCAGCCTGGTCACTAGACGAGCAATAGAGGCCGATCCCGATCAAATTTCAGTAATCAAGGCCCTACAGAGTCCCACCTCTACAAAGTAGGTCCAGAGACTCACAGGGATGGCAGCAGCACTGAACCACTTCATTAGCCGAGCTTCAGACAAATGTCGTCCCTTCTTCCAACTCTTGAAAAAGAGCTCAGGATTCCAATAGACCCTGGAGTACGAAAGTGCCCTCCAGGCACTCAAAGTATACCTCTCCTCACCTCCCCTGCTTTCCACCCCGGCACAGGGTGAGGTCTTATACTTATATCTGGCAGTTTCGGACCATGCAGTAAGCTCTGTGCTCATAAGAGAAGATGACAGGCAGCAAAAGCCCATCTATTACACAAGCAAAATCCCGCTGGATGCCGAAACGAGATTCCTGCCATTGGAGAAGCTCGCATTTGCACTCGTCGGTGCGTCCCGCAAGCTCTCCCACTACTTCCTGACATATTCCATAGTGGTTGTGATAGAACACCCACTCAAGTCCCTCCTCAGAAGAGCAGACTTCTCTGGAAGAGTGTCTAAATGGGCTGTCGAATTAGGGCAATATGATATCCAATATCAGCCCAGAACGGCCATCAAAGCCCAGTACTGGCAGACTTTTTTGTGGAATTCACCTCTCCTAGTTCGGCACCGAACCTCCTTGGAACCAAACTGGGGGGCAAGGAGGCGGAGATAGAGCAGAAGCAATCTTGGAAACAGTTCCTCGACTCATCCTGGAAGGTCTTCGTGGATGGTTCCTCAACCTCCAGAAGGGCCGGCGCTGGCATCGTCCTCCAGTCTCCGGAGGGCCTCGTCATTGAGCAAGCCCTGACTCTTGACTTCAAAGCATCTAACAATGAAGCTGAGTATGAAGCACTAATTGCAGGGCTGGGCAGCGCAAAAATTCTGGGGGCACAACAACTGGTGATCTTCAGCGATTCACAGCTGGTCACAAGCCAACTCAATGGAGATTATCAGGCCCGTGACGACAGGATGGCAGCCTACCTAGCCCGCACCAAGCAACTTCTATCTCAGTTCCAAAAGGCTGAAGTCAGGCAGATCAGCATAGATTCCAACTCTCACGCCGACGCACTTGCAAACCTGGCCTCTGCTGTCGAGGCAGCAAGAAAAAGAACTGTCGAAGTGGAAGCACTAGACAGACCGAGTATAGAACTCCAACCACCTCGGCAGATCATGTGCATTGATCTCGGCCCGAGCTGGATGGATGAACTTATCTCCTATCTCAAGAATGACCAGCTTCCCGAGGACAAGAACCAGGCCCACAAAATCAGGCTAAAAGCAGCCCGATTCTGGCTCTCTCCGGATGGCAAACTCTACAAAAAGTCCTACAATGGCCCTTACCTCCAGTGCGTTCACCCGAGCAAAGTCGATGACTTCCTTTATGAAATCCACGAAGGGATCTGCGGTAGCCACATCGGAGGTCGGTCACTGGCTTACCGAGCTATCAGCCAGGGGTACTGGTGGCCCTATATGCAAAAGGACGCACAGGTTTATGCCAGGAAGTGTGAGAAGTGTCAGAGGTTCTCTCACTCTCTCCATCAGCCCGCACGTGACCTAAGTCCTCTTTCCAGCCCCTGGCCCTTCGCCCAATGGGGACTGGACTTGGTGGGACCTCTCCACCGAGCTCCAGGGAACAAAAGATGGTTAATAGTAGCTACCGACTATTTTACCAAGTGGATAGATACTGAAGCGTTGTCCTCCATTACCGAGAAGGACACCAAAAACTTCGTATGGAGGAACGTCGTAACTAGATTTGGAGTGCCTCGAGCCTTGGTCACGGATAACGGGACCCAGTTTGACTCCAACTTCTTCAAAAGCTTCTGTCAAGACCTTGGCATCAGGAACTACTATTCTACCCCAGCATACCCCCAGAGCAATGGACAGGCTGAAATTTCCAACAAGGTAGTGCTTGACGGACTCAAAAAGAGACTAGATCGAGCCAAAGGGAGATGGGTAGAGGAACTTCCAAGTGTCTTCTGGGTATACAGAACTACCCCAAGACGCTCGACTTCCGCGACGCCCTTCTCCCTGGCCTATGGGATGGAAGCCGTGATTCCACTTGAGGTCGGCTTACCGACCCTCAGGTCAGAACTATTCGATCAAGGCCGAAACGATATAAACCTCGCCACAGAGCTCGACTTAGCTGAAGAGCGGAGGGAGTTGGCAGCCATTCGCCTCGCCTCTTATCAGCAACAGTTGGCCAGGGGTTACAATCTAAAGGTCAAAGAAAGAAAGTTCTCCCCTGGAGAACTGGTCTTAAAAAAGACACTTCCAGCAGACAAAAATCCCAGCGAAGGAAAACTTGCACCGAACTGGCATGGACCATTCAAAGTGACTTCGGTAGCTGGGCAGTCTGCATACAGACTAGAGGACATGGAAGGTAGAGAACTGCCACGTCCATGGAATGCTACGCACCTCAAGAAATTCTATTTTTGAGATGTAATCAGGTTTCAGAAGTCAATAAACTGATTCTTTTTATAGAATATGTTTTTACTTTCTAAAACTATCTCCTACTCTCGAATATGGTCAAGTTATGGAACTCGGCACTTGCTCACAGCTCGGTCACAGGATCAGCTTGCATTTTGGGTTCGGGCACCAAGGTCAGCTACTTTGGCTCGGTCAGTAGGCCGGTCAAGTTCCGATTACGAAGCCGAACTTCGCTTTGGTGGTAGGACTAAGCATCTTTATGTTTACCGAGATCAGTGCTAGTTACGATTACAGCCCAGACGGCACCTCTGGTTACAAACTTTTTCTTATTTTCCTGTTATTTATTTTGGTTGCGGAGCCAAGCGCATAAAAAGAGCAAGGAAAGTGGAAAGGAAAGGACATTCACCACACAATGAAGATTGGAGCAAAATAAGAGTTCCATTCATCCAAAATCATGTACAATAAGAGTTCCATTCATTCAAAAAGAATTACATACATTTCCCCAAAAGGGCACAGGAAAAGAAGAGAGAAAAACATCATGGTAGCTGATCTATGTCAATGATAGACACATCTTCAACTTCACCATCACCGGTCGGAGCGGGAGGGGCCTCCGTGACATCGGGCCCGAGATCGGCAGTGGTGGTCTCGACAGCTGGAACTTGGAGAGTCTCCGAGACCTGTGGCTCGTCAGCTGGATGGTCAGGAGGAGCCTCGGAGAATGAAGGGGCTGGCGATTCGGGCTCGGCTCGAGGGAGCTTGGGCAGGTCTTGTCGGATGGGGTGATCCTCGGGGACCCCCATTTCTTTCAGCACCGCCAGACATCCCATTTCGAAAATCTCCTCTCCCAGCGGAACAAGTTGTTCTTCATAATTCTTGGTCGCCTGTGCCACCCCCTTCTGGAAGGAGGCCTCGATCTCTGCTTGCCGGGAAGCCTCGAGCTCAGCCCTCAATTTGGCTGAGGCTTCCTGCTCGGCTTTCAGCAAAGCTTCGATCTCGGCTTTTTCCTTCCTCAGGGTCTCCATCTCGGTCTCCACCTCTTTGGCCCTCTTCTCCATCCTGTACGCCGCAGCCTGGAGCCCATAGTTCTCGGCGCTTTTCTTGGTGATCTCTTCCATGGCAGCCTCGTTTTCTATGTTCAACTTGGCGCACTCTTCCTGAGACCTCCTCAGCTCCTCCGAACTCCCTTCCAGAGCTGCTGCGAGCTTCTGTTTATCAGCCTGCAGGGATTGGATAGCAGCACGACTCTGGCGGGATTTTTCCAAAGCCACTACAGATCTCTGTACGACTTGGACAGCAGGAACAAAAGTTAGCATCACATAGCGCGTTTACAAAAATTATATAAACTAAGTATTGCTCACCAGCAAGGCCGATGAAAGGTTGGCCTGATGAAGTGCGCCCTCCTCCATTCTCCTGAACCGGTCGACATCTGCCGGGAGCGCACATGCCTCAGCCAGCACGGCCGCCACTGCCGAGCAACCTTGTAAATGGTGTCCCGAGGTCAGCGGCATCCCTAGCGCCAGAAGGAAGGATGGCCTCCAAGGCTCCACCACGGGGGCACGAGGCACCAAGGGCTGGACAGGGTCCTGCCAGGATGAGCCCTCTCCTCCGAGCATCACCGGCACCCTCTCCTCCTGCCTTTCTCGGCGAACCAGAGGCCGCTCCTCCTCCCGCGGCTCCTCCTCCACCTCCAGTCGTTGCCGCGACTCCCTCCTCTCCTCCGCCGGATTTGACCGAGAAGCCCTCTCCTTCCGGGGTCTGGCCTGGCGTGGCTCTTCGGCCCTCGCCTTCTTCATCTGCCTCTCCTCCCTCACCACGGTGGGATCATCTCGGGAGGAGTCGGAAAGGGGTGCCTTATGGGCATCCCTAGAGGAGGAACCAGCGGATATCGAGGACGAAGAGGCCCGCTTACCCAGGAGCTTCTCCCGGAGGTTGGTGGTAGGAAAATCTTGGCGACCCCCCTCCATTTCGGGGCCGGGCTGGTGCTCATCGGTCTCTTCTTCCTGATCGGTAAGCGGTGAGATCGGTCGCTCCTGCCCAACTGCCTCTGGCGCGCAGCTAGGCCCCACCTCAATGTTCTCAACCCCTTGCCTTTTGCTGTAATGTTTGTACCTCGACAGGTACCCTATGAGACACCAGGCAGACCTGCTTTTATGCCCCTGGTAGCGTTGGACTTTGTCAAACCAAGCTCCGTTCTTCTTCCAGCTGTCACGAATCGCCGCCTGTCTCCTCTCACTAAGGCCTGCACAAAACAGATCAACGTATGTTAGTTCGGCAGGAAGATAACGGGATGAAAAGTCAAGCTATTTGAGCTCGGTGTTTTACTTGGGAGGCGCCCAAAGTGACGAGGTACCCGGTACCTCCTCTCTGCCTCGGTTTCTTTCGCACCGAACTCCCAGTAGCCGGTAACGAACAACCTGTCGCTCCCGGCGTGGCGCATTGAGTCCTCCAAGGCAGTAACGAAGGAGACCATCTTCGGTTTACTCCGGAGGTAATAACAGTCATCGATCTCCCCGGTAGACTTGCAGATATCATACGCTTCCTCGATGTCATGGACACCGAGGTGGATACCTAAAAGCCTATTCAACGCCACTGTCCCCATTATGATTTTATAGCTGTTCGGCATTAATTGACAGGGGGCAAAGGGCCACGTCGCCAGACATCGCCTGAGCAGTGGGTGGACGGGGAACCTTACTCCCCCTTCAATTACCGAGACCAGTGGGAAGGGCATCGCCCCGTCTCGGAAGACGAAACCGTCCCACGGGTCCTTCGGATCATCCAGCCTGATCCGGACGTCGTCCGGGACGCTGTAGTTCTCCCTAAACCTAAATATGGCCTCGGGGGTATCGGCTAGACAACGGTAAATCCCTTTTCCCATGTTTTGAGGACTGGAAAAGAGGTGCTAAAAGGAAAACCCTAACTGAAGGAAGAAACTGGAAAAGAGGTGCGAAAAGGGAAAGAAAAGGGGAGAAGAAGACTTACTGGAAACTAGACGCAAAAGGACAGAAAGGTAGGGAAGATACAGAGATGGTCTGAGAAATCGCACGAACAGAGTCTCCCCCAGAATCAGAATGGCAAAGTAGATGAAGGAAGAGGAGGAATGCTGCTTTTATAAGGCAACAGGACGACTTCTCGAAAACCAAAGGCATGCCCTCATCACACCGCCTCAAAAGGCGCGCACGTCGCTTCGGTATACCGTACTGCAAGCCAGATGACGCCACGTGTCAAGATCATGGCGGTTTCCGTAGTAAACGCCGTCAGAGTAATTAATTATCTCGGGCAGGCGCAACGATTTTGGCTCTCCCTGGCAGACAGGCTGGCGACGGATTGATAGAACTCTTAAATGAAGTCATGATGAGACCGCGACACCTACGGCCGATTACAAAAAACAGTGTGCGAGCTCGGTACTCATATGAGCTTCCACGTTTCCAGCTCTCGACCTCAATCCAGCCCCGAGCTGATGAGGTCGACAGCTAGGGGGCAATTGTGTGGAGTGGTTGTGTAATACCGAGGTAATCTTCGACCTTGACACTGAAATACCAATTAGGGGTTACACCGGCCTCAATTAACCCAGTTCGGCAAAAGTGCCAACTGGCACCGAGTTGGAGTTGGATTCGGTAAGTGTACCGGCCTTGTTCATTCTGGGCTCTGCCTTGAGCGTCTCGGTACCAATACCCGACCTTGAGCAGCCCTGATCTCGGTGATATCCATCTCGGTCCACTTACCAAGATGGGCATTGTCCGTCTAGATCTCCATTATGAGATGGGATGGCTACATTGCAGAGTCCCCCTGACAGAGGGTGGCCGCCGAATACTGATAAGAGACCTTCCCTATCACGTCCACATTAATGTGAGGGATTTGAGGAGACGTCTGACGGGACAAGTATCCTCATCTACTAAGGATCCTAGGAGTGGGCTGATGGGACAAGTATCCCCACCTACCTCCACTATGGAACCTTCCACCCTCTCCTACATATACCTGCATGGTAATCTCATAACAGGTACGCAATAATACAGTCTACACCCTGTTTATTTTGCTCACATCTTCTTCCTCACTTCACCCTAGTTCAGTGACTGCACTAACTCAGGCGTCAGAGTGCCTTTGGCTGACAGCAGCCTCGGGCCCTGACCTCTGTTTTCTCTTCCTTTCAGGCTTCGGATCATCAGAGACGTTCCGGCTCTCAGCTAAACAGCTTCTCCGTAAACCTTCATCACCATCTACACCAAGTCCATAATTTTTAGGCACGCACAGTTTGGATCACCAATTATATTTTTCAATTTAGGCTTACAACTTCTGTTGATTTCAGTAGACATCTTGGGTACATGGCTACTTTGCTTTTACCTTGGGCATAGTAGCTTGTCTACATTTACTCTTTAACCTTTCATACCAGCAAAAGGTGTTCCAAATGCTCTTAATACCCACACCAGATATGGATTTTACAAGGGTTTGAACCCATGCCATGTTGCATCCCACTTCAATGAATTTACAGTCCAAATGGCTAATCAAGGGTGTCAATTTGAATGGATAATTTAATTATAAACAGATTATGTTATTTTTCCGCGGAAAATTGTTGCACCAAACAGGGAAATTTGATTTTCCGCAAATAATCCATACTCGCACCAAACAACATTAGCACCAATTCAGCGAGGAAAAAAAATTGCACCAAACATGAATTTCCAAATTCTACGGAAATCCTTTTCTGAGGATTCCATTTCTATGGATTTTGCTTACGTGGCAATTTTCCCTTTCCACGAAAAGGATGTACACAAACATGCCCTACACCTTGGGACCATTCATGGTACGGCCTACCAGATAGACTGTCCCACAGACATAACAGTTATTAGTTAGCCATAAAAACTACTCCATCCAGACAAACTGAAAAAAAAACTTCCAAGACAAACAAACTTGGTAATGAGGACAAAGTAAAACTAGATACGTGTTAAAAACACACCCCCTATTCATTAGCTTGACCCACCAAAAAATGAGGAACTACTTACCCTCTTCTTACTATATAAATCAATCAACCAATCGAAGTTTCTTTCAAACAAATGTTCATTTCTCTTGCTCTCTTCCATCTCCTATCATCATCATCTTCTTCTTTGTCTACACTTACAAAACCTTCTTCTCATTCATTCACTTGACATTCAATGGCCAAGATGTGTGCTTTTGCTTATGTTTTGGTGCTTTTGATGGTGCAAATGATGCCTCCTCTCACACAAGGGAGAGTCAATGCAGACATGCCATCAATTGGTGGGGTAGGGAACCATACTGTGCCCAGGAATCCTTATGGGGCCCTTGTGAATGTGACCATTGATCTGACTTGTAAACTATCATGTGAAAGTATGGCCAAGTGCCGCTTCAATTGCACTGTTGCTGGACCGTAGGACTTGGGTACTGGGGTGAGAATGGGTGACTGATTGGGCATCTGTTTAGATGCTTTGATTGGGAAAGAAGCAATGTGTTTGGACTTCGGAGGCAGAGACCCAGGGTTCTTTTCTTTACATGTGTGGTGTTTTTTTTTTTTTTTTTTTTTTTTTTTTTTTTTTTTTTTTCCATTTTTTGGGTATGAGGAATGTTGCTTAATCTCTTTTGACTAATAAAGTTTGTTTTGGATTTTTTTTAGCCCTTCCATTTCTTTCTCTCTATCTTAAAATTCATTTTTTTTCTCACCATGGTTATAAAATTGTCCGAGCCCGAGTTGTATAGCCCAAAAATGCAGCAGCGGAGGAGAAAAATTTCCTTGGAGGGGCCACTACGTGAAAAAGGCGAAAAAATTCCATAACATAAGGGGAGTTTTAAAACTTTCTTCCAATTGCTAAAGGTTCCAAGCATGACTGATATTGAGTTATTATGGATTCAGCCTGAAACTAAAGATGCATTAGTACTCTGTTCTTACTGTGTTTATTTTACACTTTGTTATTTTATTTATATTGGAAATGTTCTAAAAAATTAGAAATGAAGATTCACATTTTTTATTTTCTAAATATTTTTCAAAAGAAGATATTTTTTATAGGGGATAAAGGCATAAAGAAATTGAATTATAATTCACAGACTCCAACTGATATATCGGCCAATACATAAGGGACATTTGTTTGCAACCACTTACATATGTAGATGATGGACATCTGTAAAATTGATGCATGGTCACGTTTATTTGCTCTCATTTATGTTCACATATGAAGATGATGATTAAGTACTGTTGCCATTTTCACATGAAAATTTACGCAGCTAAAGAGGTGTGTAAGTATCACACTGCCACACACCTTTTTACTTAGAGAAGCGAAGTAAAAGTTGCGGTTTTATGATCATAATTGTTTTATATTTCTTGCAGCTGTTCTAGGCTCCAAAGTTTTAATCAAACTGTTCAAGTTTTAATTTATCTGTTAAGCTCTAAACTGTATTTTTTTCATATCTTAAATATTCATAGATTTTAGAGAATGAAAAGTTTTTATATGTAATCTGAACCATTCAACATTTATTCATGTGAAATGGAACTTCCAAATAAACATGGTATTGCGTTTTATATCCCATGCATAAAAGACTAGCACCGTTGTATATATGTGGTTAGTCTAGTTTTGTTTTCTTAGAGAGTGGCGAGTCTAGTTAGTTCTATTGAAATTGCGAGACGTGGATGTGGAGACTTGGACGCTCAGTCGGTGATCTATGTGCATTTTAGTGTAAGATAGATCCTACAAACTCACTGCCAATGCTCTCGGATTTTCTAGATGATCGACCAAGAACCCTCATCTTCCTTATACTTGGAATCCCACATCCCTTGACGAGCGGAAAGATAGTCACACCCGAGTTAGATGCCGATCCAAAACTCTTTACCTAAGCCTAATCCCAATCCAAACTCTCTAGGTCACATATTAAAACCTAATCGGGAGATTCACCCGTAATCTTAGCCACATGCTTAATCCAATGTGGGTCCCATGGCAGGCAGGCCGCACGATTTCTTCGAGTACTAGTTTTCTTATTTACAAATAGTAAAATGATTTGGTATCCACGAAGTGAAAGATTTATCTCAATACGAGAGTCCGAGTTGCATAGTTAACCAAAACACCAATGTGCTTACTATCTCAGGGGAGCAAGCTACACCAAATCAATGCACTTTTTGCATTGCTGTCCAGTCAAGATTGACTGAGATAACTCACTTCAGCATTCCAATTCAAATCATTTCAAGGAACCCCATGAATCTGTAGAACTTGGTTGCCCTGTGAGCAAGTGATATGTAATTCTTGTCATTTTTAATTGGTCTAGGCAAAGAACAAATCCACTGTGACTTTGTTAAGTATGGTCCTCTAAAGCAAGAAGCCTCATGTTATTTGCAATAGATTTATGAAGATGTAAAAGGGCCCATAGGTCGAAAATGTTAGACATCCATTGACCAAGATCATAGTTGGAATGAAACAATGGTCAACCCCAAGAGGTAGCTCAGTTGGCCTGAGACCACGGTTTGCACCTAGAGGTTGTAGGTTCGAAATTACACTACCACACTGGGCTATAGGGGAGTTTACCCGGCTTCTCTCTGGGTCCGAAGGGATAAGTCCAGTCCAAATGGTTGGGAAACCTCCAATATCAAAAAAATAAAAAAATAAAACGATGGTTGACTTAGTGGCTGTGACAGATCTAAACCCTATTTTTATCTTCTTTTTTTTTTTTATGAACATGGCTTTGTCATTAATAAATGAAAATTGTTACTTAAGGGCCTGTTTGGATAAATGAGGAGTAGAGTAAAATGAAGTGGATTTCACATGTGAAGTGGAGTGAAGAGAAGTAAGTTGAAATTAAAGTAGAGTACTTTACTTCACTCCATTTGGATGTTTATTTTGAAGTTAAGGTTTGGAGTGAAATCCACTTTTACTCAAGGAAATTGAAGTATTTTGAGTTGAAGTGAAATGGAGTACATGTGGCTCACAACATTACTTCATCTATTGGGCCAGACTCATCCAAACATGGCAGAGTTGAAATTTTAGACTGTTAGGGCCCATTTAACTTTACTCTACTCTATTTTTTGGCTATCCAAACAAGCCCTAAAGGAAGTTAGCTTATGAACTTGGTTACATTTGATATTGATTAGTTATAATCTAATTAATTCTTTATACAAACATTTCGTTATATACGTGCGAAAGTGTGTAACCATAGGCCCATCAAGGCCCAGAGCTCTATAGGAAATTTGACTAAATTCGAACTAACTCGGAACTCGGCCAGACTCAATTGACTCACCCAAGTCAGTGGCCTACCGTTTGGAGTCAATTCAGTGAAGTTGGAACAAGTTAGAATGAGTTCTTAAACCATTCAATGGGCTTTCAACAAGATGAGTCCAAAAAGGGCCCATTCCAAATAATTCCAATGCTTATTTATTGATCCTGCTTGGACTGGCCTGGGGCCATGAATTATCTGGAGTTCACATATATTTTATCTCTTGCCTTCCCTGAGGCTACTGTAAATTGTAATTCAACCTCTGCCCTTTGGAGCCTTCAAATTGGGTGATACTTGGGATTGATTATGTGCTAAATTCTGTTAATAAAGGCCTTCTGGGGGTGTCTCAAAAGGCCTTCTGGGGATCCAATTGTCTGATAGAAATGTAGATAAATACACCTGCAATTCAGTAAAAAAGATGTTGTATATGGAAACTATCATGACCTTTCATTTGTCAAATAAAAATAAGCACCAAACAACAAATACTGGTGCTAGCATTTTATTCATTTCTTGTGTTTAGTAAAAACCAACAATCAACACATCAACTACAATGCACATAGCAAATCCAATAAGTCTATGCTAAGGAAAACACTACAATTTACATGGTTCAACGGTGTACCTACATCAATAGCTGAAGAGAAATCCTTCGATTCATTATCTCTCGTTTTTAGTTAGGGTTTTGCAAGCTACATTCTTAAGGCCTAACAAAAGCCTAGTACACAGATCAAGATGCCCTTAAACCTAACCTAGAACTAGATCATGGCTGTGACCCAAAAGACCGCCGATTAACCCAGAATACAAGACATTAACTTCTGAACAATTACTACACTGTTTTTTTTTTTTTTTTTTTGATGATTAAAATAGCCTAAAATCATGATACTACACATGATTTGTCTTTATTTTTTAGTAGTTTGGTAGAAAGATTCACTTGGAAGCAGAAGCACAAACAGATACAGCCACCTTAACAGTACCTCGTTGTTCACTATTTTCTTACAGGGATCAAAACAAATGCCTAAAATTGTTCATATTGATTCAATGGCTACAGCCAGCGAATCAAATTTTAGAAATAAAAAGAAACTAGGTCACATGTGCACAAAATCTATTTTTCTCATTTGACAATTCACCATTACTGGAGGCTGCAATTAGCAGTTCAAACAGTTGATTACTGTAGTCCAACTTACCTTGTGGAACTCCCTTTTTGCCACTTTTATAAGCATACTGAAAGGTGGAAAATGAACAATACACTGCTGATTACATATGGCATAAATTTTTTATTTAATTCAATAATCATAATTATTAGATTAACTGCATGCAAAATGAACAGATGAACCAACACATCATCATCATCATCATCAAAACCTTGTCCCAACTATGTTACAATAGTCAAAAGATGATAATTTGTTAGCCTATTTTAGTTTATACAAAACTCATTTCATTTAGTCTCACACTTACAAAAGGGTTGAACCACAATCATAGTCCAATTCGTGTGGATATTGACCATTTTGGAAGGAGTGCAACTTGGAGGGCAATTTTGTATTGCTTCTTATTCACTTAATTGCTCGATAATGATTAATAGATAGATCTGTTCAATCAAAAGCACTTCATTTGAGTAAGAAATGGAGGACATTTTTGTCTCAACCTATCTTATGTTAGTTTGACGCACCTTTAAAGCCGCATTTTGAGTGTATTGATTAACAAGTTGAGATGATATCAAAACCAACACGTCCTGAGTTCAATCTGCACTGGGCAAAACCCAGCCCCATACCGCATCTTGTGTGCGAGCACATATGCACAGGGCAAAGAGGCCCAATGCTGCGTCTTGGATGGGCGTGTGCTTTGAGTCCCATCACCAGTCAAGGGGTCTATAAGGATATCAGGAAATTGAAGGGGCTCTTTTTATTGTGAAAGGCCCAAGGGCATATATGAAGATGCTAGATTTGCCCTCAACCTGCCAACAGTAATCCTGATGTTTGATGCTATGCTAACCCTTTCATCCTTCCCTCATATCTGAGCCCTCATCCCTCACAAAACAAGTGGGACAAATAACCATGAATGTGGGCCACCTTGCTTTGAGTTCTCCCAAGGATTGAGATGGGCCCCTGCATAGATGATAGATGCCACAACAGTCTTTAGAAATTCTGACAGTTCTAATGGAAACCCACTATCAAAAGGATCTACCCTGACACACAATCAAACCCCATGCACATGAAGAGCATGAATCATAGCCCACTAAAATAGGGGTAGATCACTGATGCAAGGCCGAGTAGAAACTTTTGTAATGCCCCTGTTTGGATCCTTGAACTCAGTTGCCCTCAATCAGTTTACTTGTCAATCCATTTTACCTGTGTTCTGGTCATGGCAAACAGAACTGTCGCACGATTAAAAATGCATGAACCCTGATTTATGCATAAACTTGAGTCACCCTTGCTGTTTAGGGTGTGACGATTCCTCAATTCTTATTCGACACAACAGTCAAACGAGCAATGCTGGAAATGCATGGCATTTTCTCCATGAAGTAGGATCCTACAAATAAAAACTCAATATTTGGGACAATGACTACTCATCAAATGCTTGCTTTACTCAAGCTCTTGCTGACAGATTCATCCTTGATAATATACATTAAAAATATTACAACAAATGGATTGTACAGAAATGTACAAATGAGACCAATTTGACAACTCCCTGGTCCCATCTATAACACATTAGAAAATGCAACCAGATGCTGCCATGCCTTTCTAATTTCTATACATGAGGCAATAGGCATACAGTTAGAACCATTCCACTTGACATCTTGGGTAAAATCCAGTCTCAGTAGCAACAGCAGACACAGATCGTAATTCTTTTTGAACCTTTCGCCTCTCATAGAATATTGAGCATGCAAGTGACGTGCATTTCACACCCCTTTCTACAATCCAATCACCACCTCCACATTGCCTGCATATCTGAAGGTACAATGGAACATGTCACTTTCGAAAACTCAGAAGGCCAACAATTTATGCTTGCAATTACCATAGTTGCCAAATGTGGACAAGTGAAAAAGTTCTCTCAAGTTATGCTTCAAAACTGAGCTAGAAATGTCATAAAGAGAACAAGCAACTTAACAACAAATAATATCGGTGAGGGTTAAAAACAACCACCATCAAGATCAGATAAGATGCAATGGACTATCATCAACTCACACCTCACCACTCAAAAAATTCTACATTTTTTGAAAAAAAAAATCATTAACCACCTCTACAACTGGAGAATGAATCAAAACCCATGAGATCGATACACTACAATAGGATTTTGACCAGGAACAGTAACAGTAGAACTTACCGCACACAAGTGCTGGATCTCCCTCTCTAATTTTGAAGTCTTGCCAACAATAGCTGCAGCAACAACCGGTCTCTTTTTAGAGCAACTGTCACATAAATAAGTTGATGCTTGGACCAACTCACCACAGAGGGTACAATGCTGGGAGAGATAATAATAATCTATCCTAGTTCTGCCTGTTGATGCTTTCCTAGATATCCCATGCCTACTGTCATCAAAGTCTAGAAGAGACTCTGACTTCGATTCATAGAAGTTTCGTTTAGCCAAACTTGGTCTAACGGGACGAGACATTTCTGAAAACCACTTACTCAAGTCAGCACCAAGAAGTCCAAATACCCGTTGCAATGCAGGAATTATCTGTTTGTTGATGTAATATAGATCATTCAATCTATATGGAGAATTAATTTCCAAAAGATCCAATGGATCGACAACCATGTCGACAAGGCGTGCCCCTGGTTCTCCATGAATTACAACATAAGGTATCCGCTCCCCATAGCGTGGTTCTGCCCTAGGGTCAGCTTTCATTGCTTTAGTGGCAACAAGTGCTGCTGGAGGTAGTGAAGAAGCCCTATAAGTACCCAACCGAACCTCCTTTGAAAATACAAAATCCTGAAGAGACACCCTTTCGCACAGAATTCGTGTCCACTGCCGCTGCAAATACTCTTTCACCTGCATATAATAAGCTCCTTAAAATACATTAGTCCATTTCCCGACATGTATGTATGATCTGAGTACAAATGTATGTATTTATATAGGGTAATATTTTTCGAAATCACCTGGGCAACAACCCAGCATGCCACCTGTAACACCTGAGCTAATTTACTCGTCCATTTTGCTAACACTAGCCGCCCACCACCCCCCACCCATGAAAGTGGACCCCATTGTGTTCTTGCCCATGAAACCCATGGACGATCTCACCTAGTAGATCAGGCATGTCTATGATATGTATCTGAGATTTGTATCACATGATCCTCAGGTTGAAGGTATCCATGGTACTGATCGAATGAGTTCTAACATGTGGAAACCAAACAGTTGATCTGATGAGGCTCAGCCATCAATAGATCATGCCCCAATGGCGGGCCCAGGATTTTCGTTTGGGTGGTGCGGTATTGTAGAAGATAGTGTGGGCTTCGGATCACTTAGGCCCACGGGCCCAGCCCACATAGGTGTATATATATACAAATCCCACGTGTGGGATCATTGATTAGATTTTGTTGCTAGTTTAGTGCTGCTAATTTCCCTGTACAACTTCCTTACATAGATTAGGAGATTGATTCATTCTTTATTATGATTGTATTAATTAGCATGTTTAAAGCCCTTGATTAGGGCATAATGACAATATAAAAATACTGACGATCCTCTTTGTGGACATCAGTTTCTCTCCAACTCTCGTTTCTTTCTTCTTCATGTTATTACATAAAATTACATGGTATCAGAGCGAGGTTATGATCAATTATCATTGATCTTCTTCTTCTCTCATTGATCCAATCATTATTCCTGGCTTGGATCTTCTTCCTGGAGTGAAAATCTTCTTTATAATAGTGCCTGATCATCTCAGATCAAAAGTGGCCCACCAGCGATCATCATCATCATAGCAGCAGAAGCAGCCCATATTGATCATCTGGTTTTCCTCTTATTTATGAATATTTTTTCAAGATTTTTGGGTCATCAGAGGTAGGATATCCACCTGATTTTGTGATATTTCAGTTTTGTGCAACAATTTTCATCACAGCCGTTCCAATTTGTGGATTTTGATCCGTTTTGAGTAAGACTTTGGCCTGGAGTTGCGGAAATATTGTGTCCTTCCATCCCCAACCTCAGATCTGGTCACTGATCCTCTAATGGACCCCACGTGTTGATCTATCCACTGACGACTTGTCGTCTGACGTCGCTGCTCATCGTTTGCGACTGTGGACTTCTGACGATCGTCAAGAAGCCTCCATCCCTACATACAGGAATGGTCGACTGGGTTTTCTGGGAATTCTGGTGATTTTTCTGGATTTTTTTCATCACCTTTGAGGTAGTTTCCAACCTCTTCCTCATCTGACGGTTTTTCTCAAAAGGATTTCATCACCACCGTCCAGATTTGTGGATCCTTTTCCAAATCTCATCAGATTTGGACTGAAGGAAGTCAATTTGATCCACTTTACAGAGATCAAACCTAATCTGTGATTAGACAACCCTGTGGGGCCCACGCACAGATCCAGGTCCAAATTTCAAGGTCGCCTGGCTCTGTCTGGGACACTTCTGCACTGTGTTGTGATTTTTGTGGCTGGATTCTTCATCAGAAACTACTAAGACCTCTATTGCTAGTTTTAAAAACTTCTTGTGCTGCTACTGGCTGTTCTCCTCCTTTCCCATTGTTGATTGGTTGTGCTGCTGCTCTTTGTTGACCTTCTCCCTTCATATTCTGCAATGGATAAATACGATGTTATCCCAATCAAATTTAACGGGCAGAATTATATTTCCTGGTCTTTCCACTTGAGGAACTTTGTCGAAGGACAGGGACTTTTTGGTTATCTTGACGGATCCATAATGAAGCCTCGGATTACAAGTACTGCTGACTCAAAAGGTCTCGCCAACTGGTCGAAAGAAAATGCGAAAGTAGTCACTTGGATCCTTAACTCTATTGATCCCTCTTACTGTGGCTCTTCAAGCATACACCACGGCAGCTGATATGTGGGCTCATCTGAAGAAAATCTACCATCAAACCAATAAAGCCCGGAAATTTCATCTCGATAGTGAAATTGCCAAATATAGTCAAGGGGATAAAACTGTGCAGGAATACTTTAATGGTTTCCTCACCCTGTGGACTGAAAGGGATTCCATGCTAATCCAAACCGTCTCTTCTGGATTTCTATCTGAGGCACTCCAATTACAAGAAACTCACATCAGCCAGTTTCTTATGCATCTACGACCTGAATTTGAATCTATTCGGGTCTGCGCTCACGAACAGGGAGAATACTGCCAATCTTGATACTTGCTTCTAAGAAGTCCTTCGCGAAGAACTTCGTCTCACTTCACAGCGCACTATTCTGGAAGCATCCGAAGCTCCCAAAGCCTTCCTTGCTCCTCTTCCTGCTGACTCAGCTCTTTTGGCAACTCCAAAGCTTACTCAATGTTATGAATGCAAAGGCTTTGGACATATTGCCAAAAATTGTCGCAAGAAACTGGTTTGCAAATATTGCAAAAGGACCGGTCATGTGATTGATGATTGTCGCAGCCTACAGCGACGGAATGAGACACAGCCTAAGAAGCCTCCCTCCAATATGCCAAGACAAAATGTTCCTTCCGCATTTCAGGCTCAAGCCCCCGTATCAGATACAGGCAGCACTTCTTCCGGGGCTATATCCATGACTCCTGCTCAGATTCAAGAACTGATCCAGAGCACAATCACCTCTGCATATGCGTCTATGGGCTTCTCTGGTGGTCGGTATCAACCTTATTCTCATATAGCATCTCCTGCTTTTCATTCTTCTGCATCTTTGTCTTCTTCTATCACCTCTTCCACATGGTTTTTAGATTCAGGAGCATCAAATCATATGACATCTGTAGAACATAGCTTTACAGATTCCCACCCTTACCTTGGAAAAGAAAAAATTACCACTGCCAATGGTGATCAACTACCCATTTCTGGAGTTGGTACCATTACTTTATCTAGTGTCACTGGCCAATCCATCACTCTTTCCAATGTCTACTTTGTTCCAAAATTATCCGCCAATTTACTTTCTGTAGGACAACTTATTGATGATGGCTATCTTGTTCACTTTTCTTCCTCTGGTTGTGTCATACAGGGGCGACAAACTGGGAAGGTGATCGCGACGGGGAGTAAACATGGACGCCTGTTTTTGCTGGACATTGGACATCATTCCTTCTTTGCTTCTTCTTCTAATAATTTCAAAAACTTGTGGACAATTTGGCATAAACGTCTTGGTCATGTGAACAATGCCTACTTAATTTCTTTGTTTAAACTTGGTTGTTTGGACTCTACTATTGATAATAAAATGATGTCTTCTCTAGCTCAATCCAAATGTGAAGCTTGTTGTTTAAGAGTCATATTTTGCCTTTTTCTGATCATAATTCTCGTGCATTAGAATCTTTTGACATAATTCACACTGATGTTTGGGGCATTGCTCCTACCTTGAGTAGGGCAGGACTCAAGTACTATGTGACATTTATTGATGATCATTCCCGTTATACTTGGATTTATTTTATGCGTTTCAAATCTGAAGTGTTTTCTATTTTTCAAAGATTCTATAACATGGTCCACACCCAATTTAAGAAAGATATCAAGATCCTTAGATAGTGCTCCTATACCCACCTCATATTCACAGGCCTCGAAGATTGTTTACTGGCAGGATGCTATGAATGAGGAATTGCTTGCTCTCGAAGCAAATCAGACATGGGACTTGGTACCGGCTCCTGAAGGAGCCTCTGTGATTGGCAGTAAATGGATCTACTCCATAAAAGTCCACTCCGATGGAAGTCTTGATCGCTACAAAGCCCGATTGGTTGCACAGAGTTATAAACAAAAGTATGGAATCGACTATGAGGAGACATTTGCACCAGTGGCTAAAATGACCACCGTTCGTACTCTCCTCTGTGTCGCTGCAGCCCGCAACTGGCCTTTGTGGCAAATGGATGTCAAAAATGCATTTCTTCATGGGGATTTACAGGAGACTGTCTACTTAAAGCCACCTCCAGGATATGCTTGTCCTCCTAAACATGTTTGCAAGTTGTGGAAATCTTTGTATGGACTTAAGCAGGCTCCCAGGGCTTAGTTTGATAAATTCCGGACTGCAATTCTTCAAGCTGGATTTCTTCAGAGCCATTCGGATAGCTCACTATTTCTTAAATGGACAACGAGGGGATACACCTTCCTTTTAGTCTATGTTAATGATATGATCATCAGTGGCAATGATAGTGCTAGCATTATGGATCTCAAACATCATCTCACTCGCCACTTCAGAATGAAGGATCTTGGTCCTCTCACCTACTTTCTAGGGTTGGAGTTCTTACGTAGCAAATCTAGCATTCGAGCTCATCAGAAGAAATATGCTACAGATTTGATCACTTCGGCACGCCTTGATGATGCTCACACTTTTGATACACCTATGGAGTTGAACAGTAAGATTAGTACAGATGATGGCCCTCCTCTGGATGATCCCTCTGTTTTTCGGCGGATAGTTGGTAGTTTGCTATACTTAACTATGAATAGGCCGGATATTTCTCATGCCGTTCATACGGTTAGCCAGTTTGTGAGCAATCCTCACAAACCTCACCTTGCTGCTGCCTTGCGCATACTCCGCTATGTCAAAGGCACCCTTAATCATGGTCTCTTCTACTCTTCGGGCGCTTCTCTGCACTTATCTGCTTATGCGGATGCTGACTGGGCTGGTTGCCCCGACTCTCGGCGCTCTACCACTGGTTGGTGTATGTTTCTTGGGGACTCTTTGATTTCATGGAAGTGCAAGAAGCAAACCACAGTTTCGAAATCATCTGCTGAGGCAGAATATCGGGCCATGTCATCTGCGAGTGCTGAAATCATTTGGCTACGCCGTCTTCTCTGTGAGTTCGGTGTCACTGTTGGTAGCTCTACACCTCTTCATGGGGACAACACCAGTGCTACACGCATTGCAAACAATCCGGTCTTTCATGAAAGAACAAAGCATATCGAGATTGATTGCCACTTCATCCGTCAGCATGTTGTTACTGAGAAGATAACTCTGCCTCATGTCTCTACTCATGACCAATTGGCAGATATCTTCACAAAAGCACTTCCCAAACCGCGTCATCATGATCTCACTAACAAATTGATGTTTTCTGCCTTACCACATCAATTTGAGGGGGAGTGTAGAAGATAATGTGGGCTTTGGATCACTTAGGCCCACGGGCCCAGCCCACATAGGTGTATATATATACAAATCCCACGTGTGGGATCATTGATTAGATTTTGTTGCTAGTTTAGTGCTGCTAATTTCCCTGTACAACTTCCTTACATAGATTAGGAGATTGATTCATTCTTTATTATGATTGTATTAATTAGCATGTTTAAAGCCCTTGATTAGGGCATAATGACAATATAAAAATACTGACGATCCTCTTTGTGGACATCAGTTTCTCTCCAACTCTCGTCTCTTTCTTCTTCATGTTATTACATAAAATTACAAGTATATGGTCAACTGAACACGTTAAGTAATTAAATTAAAATTTTTAAGATATTATCTAAAGGGTTTCTCGAATCACGTGGGTGCGACCACACCCGCATGATAACACTTGGGTCCGCCCCTGACCGTAATTACTGTAATGGGAAGATCATAGGCATAAAAAAAAATTCACTCCTATTACATTAAATGTTGACTAGTGCTGTATTTCTTTCCCATGTGCCTATTTGCATGCCATTGATCTAAGTAAGGATTAGTACTAACAGTTAAACACAGCAGGGAGGTTTGAGATCATGGTCCGTCCGTGCTGGAGCTAATCAGATCATGAACCTCATATCACCAGCAGGTCCCACAACTCAAGGCCAAGGACAGTCTGCATATGCCCGAGTCATGGGCTATGCAACTAGTCTCTCTATCCAATCATTAAGCATACGAAAATAAGTAAATAACCACATAATATCAAGGTTTTTTTGTATTAAAAGAATCACACGAAATGAGATAAGTATCAGTAGTTCTTACATAAGATGTTTCCTGATGTTCAAAAAGAATTCTTAGTGACTGCTCTAATGTCTTTGCAACAGCTGCACATGTATCTCTTCGTACTGTCTCAATGCCCTTAGCATCGAACACTGGGATGCTTTGATCAGGACTCTCATAACTGTACCCAACATAACGTTTCTTTGTAAGTAGAACACAAGGGTGATAGACCTTCTCCATTTTCAACGTGACTGGATTTGGATTCATTGCAGTTATTGCAGATGCTATCTCCTGTCCTATCTTGAAAGACTCCGCCACGGTGCGTCCTTTGAGGAGGACAAACATGCTGCATTACAAGAATGTGTCATTTCTTCTAAATTCTTGGTGACTTCAAATACTGCATATGAAGGAAAAGGTGGAAATGGATGGAGATGTGTGCACAGGAATACCTGTCTGTATCACCATAAATAACTCTAGCTTTCCACTTATCATACGTATTTACATAAGAAATGGCGTTTTCAAGCGTTCTACGGCCACATTGGACAATGCTATCTGCAAGCTCCGCACAAGGCATGCGGCCACTGAAACCAGCGGCTGTGTAGCCATACGTAACATTTGCTATCAGTTTCAGGGCAAGTTGTCTTGCATCAAGTATCTGAAAAATTAAACAATTCTTCAGTCAAACATTTGAGTAGATGGCTATATCTCAAGAGGGAAGCAACATAAATATTGCTAAGCATATACTGACAGCGGTATAAATTACACATTTAAAGCTATAGACAACATTCCATCAGCGTAGGTGCATCATGACAGAGTTGCTAGCTAGTAATCTCAAAACCAATTGGTGATAGGAAACTGCGCAAACAACTACTTAACAACACCCCCCCCCCCCCCCCCCCCCCCAACCTCGGGCGGGACACCACCCGGATTCGAAGTACACGCCCGCACAAGACTACAACGCGGCATGGGGCCTTCCTACCCTGTGCACTAGCGCCCGTACAAACACATAACACAGCATGGGGCATTTTTACCCTGTGTGATTTCGAACTTGGGATCTCTGGCTCTGATACCATGACAGAGTTGCTATCCAGTAATCTCAAAACGAATTGGTGATAGGAAACTGCACAAACAACTACTTAACGCATCATTCATCAGAAAAAAAGTGTCTTCAAAGATACATGTGACAGACTTGGTTGCAAAGTTTCCATGTTCTGCAATATATTACGATACTATAATGTTCTGTTGATAGTTGCACATGAAAACTTTGAAATATTCAGTTATAAATGAATCAATAAAGACCACAGCAATAAGACAATTATAATATATTAAAGCCTAGGGATTTGGATTGAATTTTCACCATATCTTGTAATTTTGACTAACAGTTATCCCCCTATCTTGAACCATTACACCCTTATCCCCATATTTTATGCAACTTTCATCTTTATCAGTCACCCCTTGCAAATACTCAGTTATCAACTCCCATCTACTCCACTTTCAACATCCAAGTACTCATGTTCTCCACTTTTCTTGTTTCCCTTGGTATGCAACAACTCCCTATTCTCTATATTCTTGTATTCCCTTTGTAACCCACTTCTCCTATTCCCTTTCTTCTGTAATTCCTCTTGGCTTGCCAAAAAAAAAAAGGTACTTTCATATTATTTTCTTCTTTTTTTCTATATTAAAAAAAAAAAAAAAAAAAAAAAAAAACAAAATTTTAAGTGTTTATCAGATGGAATGGGAACTTCACAATAAATTAAGGCATTAGTCAAGTAAAGGTTCATAAATTAAACTCCCCAAATTTATAAATATTAAATTTTGCTGTAATCACTTGTTAAAATTTCCATATATCCTTTTCTACGGTGTACGCATTAATTTGCAATGTATGAATATTTAGCTTATAAATATATGGATATTCAATTTGAAATGTATGGGCGTAAAAGTGCTAAGCAAGGGTTATTGTGCTAGTTCAACATTAAGCATTTCAAAATCCACCCTCATTAAGGGACTAAAAGATAGATAAGAAGAAAAATGAAGAAATCTAAGGTTCAAATAAAATATGTAGTACGATCACGGCAAAAAATCAACACTCTGCCATGAAAGTTCTCAGTTACATTCAAGAGACGGAATAAGATGCAAAGCGCTTACACGCACGCGTGTGCGCTTACATAGTACACGCATGCACGTACAAATGCACGCGCGCACGCACACAGAGATACATACATGACCTCTTACTGACAACTCTAAAATAGATCTCAACCATCTAAACCAGTAAGATAACTTTTGATCCTGAACACTCAAATTAATAAAGATCAAAAGACTAAAATAGCCCTGAACCTAGTTACTGCCCCCGGTCAGAATTGCAAATCATGTTGTTGTTGAAAAGTAATCGAACATCATTTGACATTAGGGGCTTGTCTGTATCATGCCTCAGAAGAGGAAACCTCTGATGTGGGGAGGGCAGACATGGGTTTCTCCTCTCACTGAAAAATCGCACAAAAAATTATCTTTTCAGCAGAGAGTCCTCTTGAACCGAACAACAGAAAAGCGGATAAAATGGGATTTAAGGTTCCATTTCTGCAGAAATGGCTCTGCAAAAACGTGCCCTAAAAGAAAAACTGGTCAGTATAAGAAACACACAAAAAAAAAAAAAAAAATCTAATGGAGGCATTGTTGTTAAAATCCTAGGATTCGAATACCAATTCATCTCTCTTTAATGAGTCACAATCAAATAGAATCCTAGATTTCAAGTCTGAATCATAACATAGAATAGTGATGTTATTGTATTGCAGGATTCAGAAAAATATGCATGAGCAGGAATCCTAACCTATGATGCACAGATACCTCGAAATGGGCAACGTATCGTGTCATATCTGATACTTCACTTTTTACATGTAAAATCCGTTTCCCAAGTATGTCTATGGCTTGTCCCTCCCGTATCCATGCCGTATCTGGGTATCATAGATCCTACCAGCAGCATAGCTATTGTTAGGCAATTTTACTTTCTTTTTCTCCATTTTCTACTTTTTTTTTAGTAAGTTAATATTGATTAAGAAAACCTATTATGATAAGAAACCAGAATATTCTTTGATGCTTTAAATAGAAAGGAGGCACATCCTTGACAATGGAGCATTCAAGCAAAGGTATGGTTTTTCACCCTACAATCGTTTCTTTTTCCATCCTTTTCATGATACACTTCTTTGTTTTCATGTACCACCTTTTTTTTATCGGAAACTGATAGATCTTATTAAAGAAAGTAATAGAGAAACAAGAACTTCATTACAGAAACAATAAAAAAAAAAAAAAGAAAAAGAAAAAGAAATGAAATGAAGGTATGCAAGCATGTATACCCTCAACACACAACAATCTAAAAAAGATCCCTAAGACTGCAAGAGAAAGAAGCTACAACCACTAACTAAGACCCACTACCATCCACATTATATGACCTTGGCCAATAAATCTGCCAGCCCATAGAATGTCATGAAATTCCATGTTCAGGGACAAAGGCATGCTTGATTTCATTTTAGAAAATATTGGACCTTCCCAAAGACCTCCAACTATGCTTGACACACAAGAAACTACATTAGAAGAATCACTTGCAACCATCAACATCTCTTGGATCGAAGATGCACACAACCTCAAAGCTTCTACGATAACCAAAATCTCAACCTCATTAGAATCTCTAACTCCGATGAACTTAGAGAAGGACAATAAAACTTGACCTTCAAAATTACCAATAACTCCACCAATATCAACTGGTCCTGGTTTACCTCTAGTTGCCCCATCCACATTAAATCTCAATTAAGCAATCACTTCCGCTTGCTCTTCTTTGTAGGCCCACAGATCAAGCAAGCCCCACAATTGTGAACAATACTGACCAGCTTAACATTCTGAAATTCCTTTCTTGATACGGACTGCTTGCAAATCCTCAAAACTACCACACTTACAAGAATCATTTAAAGAAACCACCGCTCAATTGAATATTTTATCATTTCTTTCTTTCCAAATGACCAAGAAATGGCATATAGAACGAGTATAGCATTCCATGTGACACATCCTAATCTATTTGTTTTTTTTTATAATGAAAAACCGCTGCTAGTTTTCATCTTTAAGTGCCTTCAACAATACTTTCGTATTAATTAAGACTTAATATGTAAATAGTGTTTTTTAAAAAAAAAAAAAATTGGTAACATGACTTCAACCCACAACCTCTATCTCACTATCTAAATAGTGAGCACCCTCTACTGTGCCAAGATCTTTTGTCATATCTAATAGATGTTACCATAAGAGTTTTGAATTTTGATATAATAGACGCTTACTTATTTTGACATCTTAAACATATTTCCCTATATATATATTTATATCATATATAATATATAATATATCGATGTCACATTGTGTCAACCATGCTTGTCAAATGATTCACTGAATCTTACTTGTCACTGTATCTATGCTGCTGTTGATGGCAATGGATGCACTATGAAATAGTTACTATTTTTCTTATTATTTAAAAAAATTGGTAGTATTTTTCTAAGTTTTTTTTTTAACAAAAGAAAGAAAAAAAAATTATGATTTACAATTCGATTCAAGTTGACCCCTAAAGAATGATATGGTTTCGGCTATGGACAGCCCATGATTGCATCATAATTGAGTAGAACTCAACAGACCAACCCAGATAGATGGGATAAGGTTCGAGATGATGAAAACATGATGTTGTTAAGTTCACTTTGATATGAACCAAAGTTCAATGTCCAAGTATGGTGCTTGAAAAATGGGTTATTTTTACCCACTCAACAGTGGGATTCATACACAACATGTCAGGGACAAGCAACCGATGAAACTACTCATTAAAAATAATGTAAAGAATATGCCAAGAAAAAGTCCTGCACTTCTAATGAGGTAAAGGAAAATGGGGAGAGTGATTTTCACCCTGTGCAAAACTCGTTGTGGAGGCATCAATTTCTTCATTGCTTGCTTCACCATGATTCTAGTTGATAGTATTTCCTCTAACAAACGAGGAAGCACACCTTTACGGACCTGCACTACCCAAAGAAATAAGATTCACCAAATATCATCAATTGCCTCATTGGCCGAGATCAACATGTCCAATTATGAAATATTCATTGATCCAAATGAGAAACAGATCCCCTCAAGCATATCATTAGTGTACAGTGGAAATAAAGCAACAGTGACAAATTTAAATTTAATGATATCCCATAACATCGGTAAAGTTCAGTCCTAAGAAGCAATTACAAATGATAGATAAAAGAAAACTGAACATGCCATATAATTGGAAAGAACACATCATGCTTTCTAATTATATAGTTGATTTCCTATATTTTGAAAAAAAAAATTAAAAGAAGAAGAAGAAAAGATAACAACAACAAAGCAAAACATCGAGCAAAAACACAAAGAAACAAAAACTAAACAACAAATAAATAAAAGGAAAGCTTTAGGAGCCATGGTAAACTGATGTCTGGAGCCGTCCTTTTGTTGCAACATAATCCACCTCGGAGTTAGCCAAGCAAGGAACATGGGCCAATAGTATTAGTGAGTTAAAAATGTCTTAAGTCCCCAACTATCTGCCAGCCTAACAGTCCGGTAACTTTCTTCATCAGATGCAGCCAATGCACACCAATTTGGACCCAAAGTAGATATGATGATACTTAATTTTCTTGGCTTATTGATAAATCTGGTTAAACAATATCATATGAACAAATATATATATATGAAGACCAGAGATAGCAATGTTCATTTCAAGAAAGTAAAGGAGGACTGCTGATACAGAAAAAGAATATTCCATTCAATATTTCAGTAACATGAAGAAAATTGCCTTGTATGTTATGGTGGATGCTCAAGCTAAGGAGGGAGTTCTTCATTCTTCTATTTCTTTTGATGTTTAATTGCCTCGTATTTTAGTAGTTGCTTTGTTGTTTTGATTGTTCTTTCATTTTTCTCTAGGCTATTATTGGCTTAGTTTTGTTTCTTTTTTTCTGGAGAAATAGATTTTACCATTGTAAAAAAATAAAATAAATAAAAAAATGAAGAAAATTGCTACGAGTATCGAAATAATGAACTTGGCACCATAGCATATTACTAAAGTGCATCTTTCCTAGCAATAAATTAGCAATGGTCCAACCAGATTTTTTGCATGTATAATAAGGAATTAAGAAAAGAGGGACGGCCAATAAGCGAAGTGGTAAAAGTGGCATCTTTGGTTAGTGATAGAGCATAACCTAGATAGTGATGACTGAAAAGTAAAACTTAAGAATCTGCAGATGGGAAGCATTCAATGATGACAATGGCATATACATAAGCATCTGGTAATCGTGGCAAGAATCAGGCACCTACAAAAATTGGAAAAATGTCATGGATCTCATAGTTATCAAATCCTACGATTCATAGCCTGAATCCGAAGGAAAACAAGTCATATCTATGTAATGAATCCCACTTATAGATGAATCTTAGGGTTCAAGTGTACGATTCGAGCGATTCGGCTGAGCGAGAATAACTACAACCAATAAGTTAATATTGATAATCTATTATCTTTTTTCTTTCTTTCTTTTACCATTTTTACTTTTAAAAGATTATTTTGTAGTTAACGAAACCTCTTAAGAATTTTTGCAACTTTGGGGAGATTTTAGAGATGAATAAAGAACATGCATTTGATTAAAGCGTTCGACTTTTTTCATTTTTTTCTTCAAGAATACTTTAACTTCAAGAGATATCCTACTGTGTAAGATTGATGGTTTGGATTTTATTTTTTACTTTTATATTTTGATTTAAAGATAGCAAAAAATAAATATATATATATTGATATCTTAAACTTTTTTTAACTATTTGCATATATCTTTTATTATATATTAATATATTTCATGATGTTCTTGATATGATTCTATGATAAACTTCTTTGTCATTGTATTTATAATGCTTTGAATGGGAAAATGGATGGATTATGAATAACTACTCTTTTCTTTTTCTTTTTAAAATTTAAAATTATTTTTTTTCATTTTTATTTGAAAAATAAAACATCCTATGATTCACGATACTATTCATGATTCGATTCATGGGTGTGAGCAATTTGCGATACGATTCCGATTTTCAAAACAATGATGGATCTCATTACAAGATATGGACACAATGGTAGGTGCACTGACCTCAAGAAGAATAGCATGCGGACTCATCCAAAAAGTTATTTGAGGTAATTAAAAACTAAATTGATAGTATATTGTAATTATTTACATGTAAAAGATGAAACTATAAGGATAGAAATATGTTGAGTGATGCAAAAAGTATATAAAATATAAAGGAATTTATGCGTAAAAACCCCATAGGACCCCATACCACTAATGATGTCCCAGAATCACTGTATAGACGGGAGGGGTCCTCTTGGTGTGTTTTTGTCTCTTTCTTTTGTCATTTAGCGATATGGTCAATATCAACCATTCTGTTAGTCAGGTTCTTTAACAGGTACTATCTTATTTGCTGAACACAACAGAATGGTCAATATCGACCATATCATGAAAAAAAAAAAGACGAATCTGCAAGTCCACTTGCAAATCCTCCGCCCTCACCTCCTCTCACTCCCCTTGGGTCGTGTTAGCCAAATCAAATTCCTAGTTTTCCACTTTCGCCCTCTCTCCTCTACCTGTTTGGATTCATTGAATCTCTCCCCCTTTCTCCCTTTATTCTCCCCTCCCTTCATTTCTCTCAATGGCATTTCATCGAACATGTCGTCTTCGACCTTCTCCTTCCCTTGCTGCGTCTGCACAGACGAAGAAACTCAAACCCTCTGGGCCTTCAACAACTTCCTCCAATGTCAAAAATGGAGTGACTTCCTCATCTCCCTCGCCTACTTCTCCATCCCTTTCGAGCTTTTCTACTTTGTCTCCTGCTCCTCCATCTTTCCCTTTCGATGGATCTTCCTCCAATTTGGCACCTTCATCATCCTCTACGGCCTCACTCACTTCCTCAAAGTCTTCGCCTATGCACCTCATTCCTTCCCTCTCATGCTCTCTCTCACAATCCTGGCCCCATCCACCACATCCACCGCTCTGGAGCAGCACCAACAACCAAGAGAGAAAACCCAGTTTTTATTTGGGTTTTGCAAATCGAGAGCAACCACCACAGAATGGTCGATATCGACCATATCATTAAATGACAAAAAACAGAGACAAAAACGCACCAAGAGGACCCCTCCCATCTATACGGTGATTATGGGACCTCATCAGTGGTATAGGGTCCTATGGGGCTTTTACCCATAAATTCCTCTAAAATATAAGAAGAAAAGTTTGAGGTGTGTCCATGTATCTAGCACAAATACGAGCGTATCAAATTAAGCAGCATAACTTTATTAAATCAAAATGCACAAGACCACGAGATTCTGGAAGTCATAATCAGTTCTCAACACATTGAATCCCTACTCAACCATTTTTTTTGCAGATCATATGCATTCCCCATCTGCTTCCCTAGAGAGAGGTAAAGGTACTTGCAGCACCATATTTTCAGGATAGTACTGTTGTAACAAGTTGAAGAATGAGATGGTCACCATAACTTAGGATTAAGGTAGTTGTCATACCTCTTCATCCTCAAGAGAGAATTGTAAGACAAATAATTAAAAGAATCCACAATTAATGGATCCCAAAGAATTATGCCACTATTAGTCCATTACTCTTTCAGGCATATCTGCTCTAAGTACTAGTACGCAATGTCATAAATGAATCCTATGGAAATACAGAAAATAAACCACCAACAAGCTATTATCAGGATTCATGACACATATGCAGAAGTGGAAAGTGTTGGCAGTTCGCAGACATTTGTAACCACTTGCAAACGAAATGTAACTGAAAGGTAAAATGAGAAGATACTGGCCAAAAAGAAAAGGCATACCTTTGATGAAACATACATAACTCCATTTGGTGTGAGCAGTATTTGGTCTTTTAAATCTGCTAAAACATGTGGATCTGGTGAATACGAGCTTACACCAAGAATATTTGCCTTTGAAGATGCAACATTCCCAAGGCACGTACAGAAGCAAAGGTTGTAAGCAATTATCATTGATGGATAAAGGGATTGGAAATCCAAAACAACAACGGGATCAGCATAAAATCCAGATTCTGGCTCCATCACAAGGGGTAGACATTCCATTGCAGGTTGTGAAGCTACCTGGTAGGAAGAGAAGACATAAATGAGGAGCTTCTCAACAATTATTACTTGAACTTGAGGAATCCGTGTGTGTGTGTGTAGAGAGAGAGAGAGAGAGAACTTTGGACTGGACGGTATTTTTGGGTCCTTGATAGAATTTGGACTCCTTAATTTCAGTAATCCCCGAAGTTATTTTGAAACAGATCTAGATATGATGTGTATATATCACAAAATTGAAGATAAATTATTTCTGCCCAAAGATATAAATGGTATTTAATGCTGAGTAAGAAGTGGCATAAACAGTTCGGTGAATATTTGTCTATACTCTATATCAAATAAAGGAGGAGAAATTATTTCATCCGCCCAAGATATGAATGCTTGTTCACACCCTGATATAGAATAAGTGGCACCCAGTTTGGTCAACCATTGATCCAAACAGATCCCAGTGCAAGAGAGATATCATAAAAATGTTCGGATGGAACATCCATTTTTTCACCTTCAACAAATTGAATATGACCAGTTGTCGCATTTTTCAACCAATTATCTGCAGATTATTGATTCATAGGGCTGTGAGCAAATTTTTAAAAATCGGACTTGGCAAGCGACTCGGTCCCCCTCAAGTCAAGCTGACTCAGACAAGTCACACCAAGTTGCACAATGGAGCCCAAGAACCCTTAAAATCTACTCTCTAAGAAAATAGAAAATGGTGTATATTTGAAGCAATAATTTTGAGAAGTGTTTTTATCATTAAGAATGACAATTAACTAATGATAAGTGGATGCACTTCTTTTTAACCAAGTAAAATGAATGTTACCTTCCATCTTTGATTGCTAAAATCTTTATTAAAAAGGAAAAAGAAAAGGGCAAAAAAGAAAGAAAAATGTGGGTCTGATCTTCCAAAATTAGTGCAAAGGGACCCCAGAACCTCTTGCATCTTCTCACAACATGATATTGGGGAAAATTATTGATTTTGCCTTTTCCACCAAAGGAATCGGTCGAGGGGGTGACTCCGGTGGCAACTCGAAGGTGCTGAGTTCAAGTCACCTCAAACTCAGCTGATTTTTGTAGCCATGGCTGTGAATACCCTATCATGGAGATCCTTAAGCAATGACTCATTCACATTCTGACCCATCATATCAGTGGAGATCACCAACAACGAAACCTACTTGTCAAGTTGCACAAAACCCAGGACCTGAGTGTACCGAACTACACACATCTTTAGGTTTTGCTCATGAATTCCCTACGAGTGTGATGAACTCATACAATAATTTACATAAATCTTCACAGTCCTAAAACCTACCCAAAGTAGAATCTTGACTGTGAATTTCAGTCTAAAGATCTGGAAGAGATCCAGAGAACTAGAGTTAAAAAAAAAAACTAAAAAAATAATTTAAAAAATTTCATCAGGCTGGGAAAGCTTCTTCATCAACCTATATATATGTTAGTGTGTGTGTGGAAAATGCTCTCATAATAGTATGAGAGTTACTCTCATAGGAGCATTTCCACACACACATATATATATATAAAGGGAAATATTCAAGTGAGAACTAGTTCTCACCTATTATATTAAAAAAAAATTTTGCGAGGCCCAACTAGCAACCCATCCAAACCTAGCACCCAATAGGGAACCCCCTGATAGTCACTAATCCCAAGGATTGGCACACATCCGAATGGACTAAACCGTTGGATCGAGGGTTGAATATTTTTTTGAATATGAAGCCATTAAACTCGTGGGCCACGGATGAAGGGGTTAGGGGCATGGGTTTGGGGTCAAACTTGATACTTGGGGTGGTCTCACATAGATCTTTCCATCCCCCCTGGTCCCATCCCCAAATGGGGCCCAAACAAAAAAGTTCTCACGTAATATGCGAGAACAGTCCCCACCTGAATATATATATATATATATATCGTTTCCAAAATCCAAATAAAGTGAAAGCAAGGTTATAATAGTGAAAGTATGGTCTTATAATTCCTTCAGCAATTAGGACCAAACCACCTGAGATACCCCCAGACTTACAATTATATAACATTGAAAAACCAGATGCGGTTGAAACAAGAATAAGGATGCATATTTCCTTTCCATCAGCAACAATAACGCAAAAAACCAATTAAATATTAGCTAAAACCTTTTGGCTCCCAGGAGATAGAGCAAGATAATTTTGTGAATGTGCCAATCTCAGAAACATAGATTCAACACGATACTGTGAACCTCGAGCAAGAACCGAAAAGAAATCAATGCCAAAAACACGAGCAAGCTCTGATGTTCTATTTATCTGCAGAATAGAAAAGAGACCATCAAAACTCATGTATATGGTGCAAGAAAATTATGTCATTGACAGCTTAACATGGTTATGGAAAAAGTATTCTTCCTGAAATTTGTAGTCATATGATTTTATTTTTGTTCTTTTCTTTTAAGCATGTTGGTACATATACATCCACAATAAGCAGATAGGGTCATACATTACATACACATGCACATACATAATAAGTAAATGGGACCTGTAAGCACCAGCACATGGAGAAGCCTGCATGCATGCATGTACAAGAGCACACACCTATGATACCCAGATACACCAAGACACTTCATGTGTTTTAATTGCTAAGTGGACAGCTGACGGAATGAGGTGTTCCAAAATTGTCATCACCACCAGCTAGTCGCTCCTAGATGTTTAGTGCCCTCCAAAATGCCTCCCCAACAAATGTTGCAAATAAAAGAGAGATAAGTGGATGACTTCCTTTAGCAAGGTGTGGAGGGGAAAAAAGATCACCGGGATAAAGTGAACCCACTGGCAAGGGGGATTTGGAAATCAAATTGATCAAGCTAATCATGTCGGCATGTTCACTACCATATGCAGAAATTAGTGCGAGACTCAGATGAAGAATAAGGGAAACTAAAAGACAAATGCAAAACTTCCTTGAATTGGTAGAGATAACTGAAATAAAATTTAAGCCATTGTACAGTCCAAAACAACTCACTCTGCCAAGATAGCATTGTAATAAGTAATAACATCATAAAGACTCATAGTGGTGTGGAATGTGGAATTTAAGTAATGTGATAATCATAAGTGAACTGCATTAAATATAAATAACCATTTTATAAATACCAGTGCATCAAACTGAAAAAACCTTGACTAAATACAAAAATTTGATCATTACATGTAAGATGAGGAAGCAAAAAATTAGAGCTACATTCATGTTAAAGAAAAGAATCCTATGGACATACCAAATCAAGTTGATTTATTATCTCAAGATTTAGCTTTGCCCTCTCCATAATATGCTCAATGCATTGAAACCTTGCCCGGGTAGGTCCACTAGAGAACCACTGGGTCAATACTCTGAATGGAAATGATGGAACTTTTCGCCTCAGAACTGCTTCAGCCACAGCTTCGACGGTGTACATATTAAGCTTAATTTCAGAACGCATGATTCGCCAAATGTTGAGCACAATTCTTCCACCCACATGGACGCCACTGGCGTGAGTGCGGCCCCATTCATCCTCAATTATTTCATCTTCAAGAACAACAGAATCGGAAACTAATGCGTCTGGAAGTACATTATAGAGAATACCCTTTTCAGGATTTGTTGAATCATTTGTGTCAGCCTTTGTTTCAAATAAAGGTGTCCGTGAAATTTTCCTTAGCAAACCTATACCAAGATGTGCAGCTCTTTCCGCTAAGAAACCAAGGGAACCACCTTGAATTTCCCAACCCATCAAAATATCTGGATCGAAAGAACAAATAATTTTCATAAAATGGTTAAACAAGAGCTTTTCCTCAGAGGTACTTACCACCTTGCAACCAAATATCCCATCAAGATTCCTGGAAAAGAAGAGGGGGGGAGCATCTCATTACTCATAAGAAGCAAATGAAAAAAGCTATTCATTGCAAATGAAGAAAATCAGCTTGGAATCTGTGAACCTGAGAAGTTACAACTGCTACGAATTCAGACAGAAAGTACTCAGTGGAATTATCTCTTTCTAATTCAAACAGAGATTCATTTTCTCCACAGAAATAATTGTGATGAAAGGTTGCCAAAAGAATTTCAGGCATACATTGGGATATTTTCAAAATATCTCAAAATTTGTAATGGTGAATAAGACAAACCCGATACTTGGGTTTCGAAACCTCTACCGAACAGCACATTGGCAGAAGAGCATAGTGATGCAGTAACTATGGGAGCAACTTGGACCAGACCAAACCCAAGTCTTAGAGTTCCAACTCTCATGGAAATGCAATTCAAATTGGTCTTCTTTGGGCTCAAGCCCGAGATTTTGAAGCTGGAGTGAAATTGGAGCCAGCTCAAGAGGGCTAGGGCTTGAGCCATGAGTATCCAGGTCAAGGTTTAAAAAATCAGACTTGGGACCTAACTCAGCCATGGCCGAGTCCAAGTCAACTCGGCCAAGTCAGGTTGAGTCCCAAGTTCAAATAAAATGGTTCGAGGGGCCGAGTCCCATGGATTCGAGTCCAAGTTCCATAGGACCCGACTCGGCTGATTCTTTAAAACATGATCCAGGTATACAAATTATGCACAGTACTTTAGCGAATGCCCCTCTCTCTCAACCAGGTATACAAATTATGCAGGGTACTTTAGAGAACGCCTCTCTCTCTCTCTCTCTCTCTCTCTCTCTCTCTCTCTCTCTCACACACACACACACACATAAATAAAGGATTGAGCCTCTGAGCATCCAGGGAACCTTTTTTTTTAATGGTCTCTCTTTCTTTATTCATCGAACATGCTTTGCACCTTATTCTTACTCCACAAATCTTGTGACTCGACAGGGAAATCCTTCAGCAAGCAGAGGGGCTGCCACTTGGAAAATGAAGTAATAATTAAATCAACACATGTAATAATTAAATCAACACATCCATAGTGCTTCAATGAGATCAAGTAATAATCTAAGACATAGAACGATAAATAAAAGTAATGCCTGTCATACACCTCTATACAGCCAGTTGGAGCTGCTTGGGTTAAAATGGGAAATGGAAAAGGCACAGAGCTCTTCGGGAGACAAACCACAGCTTTTGCCACCCCCCATCTCAGGCCAAGCATTCTCAACCATTTATGCCAACCTTTATGATAGGTATAACTCTTTTCATATATCCTTTTATTTCTTGGATAATTACTTGCTGTCCTTCAATTGCTATGAATGTGTTGATTTATTTATTACTCCATTTTCCAAGTAGCAGCCTCTTTCCATCAAAAGTACTTTGTGAAGGTATATTAACATTCATGATATGTGCTTTATGTGTTTGGGTAAACATTCTCACACACCATGGTTGTATGCAGCACACGCACCATGGTTGTATGCAGCAACTTCATCAAAATCCCTCAGCAGCAAGACTTTTGTTACCGGTGCCAGACTACTTTCATCTCCATCTTCTAGGGCTCCTCTTACAAAGAAAGGCTATGCACAGAGCATGGAAGCTAATGGAGACCAGTTGTGAAAGTTCACTCCCAATTCCCCCGTTGCTTGTCCCACTGTCAGGGAAGAAACTTCATCTCCCAGCAAGTTTTGAATTAAAGAGGCATCATTGAGGGGATGACTTTGAATTGGAGTCTTAGGATGCTAAAAATATTTAGAAGAAAGATCATTATGACAAGGGAGGCAGCTCAGTGGAAAGAAATTAGTGAGGAAGGGAGAGTATGATAGCGAAGGTGCAGCAAGCATATGCAGAATAGTGACTCCAAGCACCTCAGACCAGCATGGGGGTACTATTCCAAAAACATATGCCTCAAAGTACTGGAACGGCTAAAGTGGGAGCGGCTCCTAGCATGTCATCAGGCCTGTTTACCCTCTTGGAGGCCTTTAAACTCCGTGTCTTCATTTGAGGAGGCTTGGCATCCAGATCACATTAAACAAAAAAAAAAAAAACTTCGAAGCTTGGCTTGGGCTTTGGACTCAACTCTAGCTTGGGATTGAATATTAATTCGGGCTCAGGCTCAGGCTTGGCAATTCGGGCTCATCCAGGCTCAGGCCTAACCATATGCAGTACACACTAGGCTTGGATTAGTTGAACCCTCTCACATTTAGCAATGTCAAAGAGTTGGAGCTCATAAGCATCCATCAATGCAACATAAGGGTTCTTAGTCACCATTAGTGAATGTGTGAGATGTAAGGTTTTGGTAGTCACCAAGCTAAGACCACAAATGACTAGATCTACACACTAAACACACAGGATATTAACTGACTGCAGCATGGATGTGCATCCAAGGGGGTTCGGACAAGGACAGGCAGCTACTTAGTGAGAAAATTATGCATCCTACTCTCTGATATCTAGCAATAACCACATCACTATCTGCTGTGCATGTCTACATGGATGACAAGGTGACAAGGAACAGATAAAGTTTCTATAAGCGAAAGCTACTTCCAAAATAATTCTTGTTTTAGTGTGAGTTACAAAATGAAAGCAAACAGTGTTCTCAGTTTTAAAAATACCATAACAAGCACACTGTTAGCACATACAAAAGCCACAAGTATACTAAAAAATAAAAATAAAATAACATGATAACATGAAAAGGATCTCTTTGGTTTTTTTTATGTCTAATGGTAGTATTTTCTCCACTTCTTTTCCATATCATGTGTTTTTTGAGCTGCAAATAGAATTGCAATGTTATCATTTAAAAAAACATAAAAATAAAAGTAAAATAAATATATAATAGCAAACCTTTGACAAGATTTCCTTTCATTACATCGCAAAAGTAAATAAACTTCACGAACATCGTTGTTATCCTCTTGAAATGCAAGAACTATAATATTAATCGCATCAAATTGAGGATCAGGTCGGAGATCTCCTCTTGATTCTGCTTGAACCTGTTAACCACAGCTGAATTGAGTTGATAGAAATCATGAATGGACCAATTTGTAAGCAAGAAACGATATTGCTGGAGTACCAATTTGTAAGCAAGAAACGATATTGCTGGACTACACTGAGGTAATACAAAATTCAATTTCCTCTCAACAAGTGAAATAAAATGCCCCAGTGGACATTTTCAGAAGCTATTACGTGACAACAGACATAAGGTGCTAGTTAACAGTTATCTGGGAAAAAAAACTGCGCTATAGAGAAGCCACAGAGAGAACAAACTTAACAGGTTTTCACATACCTCTATACTTAGCAATGTTAGCTGCTGCCCAGCACCAACACTTGCAGGATCACGGAAGCCAGTTTGACTAAGGGGAGTAAGGTCTGATTTGATACCTGGTCCTGAGATCTGAGACAACTCACGCCAATTTTCAGCACATCCTTTTTCTTTTGCATTCTTTCTATCATTTTGGGGTTCAGTTGCCATCCTATCAGTGCGACGCGGATTAAATTCTGCCCTGATGTTTCCATTGTTTTCATGGATGGATTTGTCCAGATCAGGCTTTGCATTGGGTCCAGAATCAGGTCCGGGCAGAAAACCATCATGAACATCTCCAAAAGAACCTTCTGGATATTTCGGATAACGGGAGAAAATTCCATGGACATTTTGCTGCTCATTTGGTGATCTTTCGTAAGTACAACAATTAACTCCTAAAACATCACGGTACTTTGGAGAAGAAGGCCTCATCAGTGCTTCATGGATGTTCTCCCTCGGGGTACCTAATATTCAGAGTAAAAAATAAAATGATAATAGCAATGCTCTTGTAAACAATGTGACATTCATACATTGTCCATACCTATAGGAACATCCATGCCACTTTTCTCAGACGATTGCAAAATCCATTGATGAACGCACTCCAGAGATGGTGGGAAAAGCGCAGGAGTCAGTAAGTATAAGAAAGAACCATCATTTTGATAATGAGTCGGAACACCCAGTACAGGTTCCTGACGATGATCGTGACCCCAACTACTTTTTGAAGATATGTGACGAGATTCTTTCACTTCTTCGCAGTTATTTGCCAAAAAAGCAGGAAGGTCATCCCCATCACTCCCTTCACCTTAAAAGGAGAACATGTAAATAAAAGCATCAGAAAATCAAACAGCCACATGAAGAGACTGCAAACTATTGTTGTTAAGACGGAAAAGGAAAATAAAAAGAAATTTTGAAGAAACATGACAAATGACACGTGGCATTGATTGGATTCTCAACTTAGTTACCTATATCAATACTGAAGGAAGTATAATATATGCACCACTTCATAAGAATAATCCAGATGGAAATAATATGGCTATGAAAATAAAACAGATATGGGAATTGGAATAATTCCATTGATAAAGTGAAAATGAGAGCATCTTTATTCCTAGAAAATGACTTTTAAATGAACATGTTACAACTTGTAAGTGTCCAGAGATAATAAGAAAGGATGAGTGAAAGCAATCCTACAAGCCATGGTAAGTAATCTTTG
Organism: Umbellularia californica; assembly: GCA_028538565.1. Taxonomy (NCBI): domain Eukaryota; kingdom Viridiplantae; phylum Streptophyta; class Magnoliopsida; order Laurales; family Lauraceae; genus Umbellularia; species Umbellularia californica. The sequence continues at coordinate 36,610,206 of JAPQWN010000003.1, read as the reverse complement.
GCACATGTCTAATAGAAACAAGATTGTCTCAAGCATTCACAAACAGTAACAAATCTCTTATGCACTTCGCATTTCAATCTTTGTTTCATCTTTTACAGGCTATAGTAACTTGGCTATTAAAATGAAAGAATATTTACATTAAAATGGAAGGAAGAACCAGAAATGGATACCATTCAAAAAAAAAAAACCCAGAAATGGAGAAACATAAAAAGAGAAGGGTGACGAATGAGAATATAATGGAGACTGGAGAGTACTCAAATAAATTCCCACAACAAATGTAGCCACATTAGTTTCATATTTTATCAATTTGATGGCAGTGAAATTTGCTTCTTGAAGCATATGATTTAAAGAAAGGCTAAGGGCTTGCATCAATTTCCAAAGGTTCAATCAACTCTTAGGGTGAAGAATGAGAATATAATGGAGTACTCACATAAATTTCCACAACAAATGTAACGACATTAGCTTCATCTTTTATCAAATTGAGGGCAATAAAATCTGCTTCTTGAAGCATATGATTTAAAGCAAACCTAAGGCTTACATCAATTTCTAAAGCTTCAATAAACTCCTAGAGTAAACTGATCATGCTTCAGATTGAAAGACGTTTTTTGGTTGCTTTGGCATGCCTGGTTGACATATCATGTGTCTCCAGCAAGCAACAAAGGATGTAAGATATCACATCAGTATGCCACAAGAAGGAAATGTCCTGTGTTTTGCTGAACATCAAAGGGCTGTGTCAAGATACCCTCTACTGAGGAAGGCAAAGGTAAAGGTTAAAACCTGAGTAGGTCGTGCTTGTACCATAGCTGTCAATTCCGTTGTGGTCACCGTTCTGGTTTGGCCTTGTAGTGGAACATTCCGGTGTTCCAATTAATACCAACATTCCGGTGTTCCAATTAATTCCAGCATTCCGGTGTTCCAATCTGCTGCTGCACTCGACCACTGCTGCTGCTGCTGCGGCAGCAGTGGCATTCGACTTGCTGCTGTTCAGCTAATATGGGTACGTAGGCTGCTTCTTCTCTTCTTCTTTTCTTTCTTTCTTTCTTTCTTTCTTTCTTTTTTCCCCTTTTCTCTGCTTAAGCTGTTAAGTGGTTGTACATTTCCGGCCAGAACAGACTAGCCGGAACAACCTAATACCGGACAGAACTGGCCAGGACGGACAGAACCAGCCGGAATTTTGACCAGAATCTTTGTATGAGGTATTCCGTTCCACCCCAACCCAAATCTGGCACGTTCCGGTCGAAATTGGACGGAAGGGAACTGAATTGACGGCTATGGCTTGTACTCCCTATTGGTGGTCCAAATGCTACTAGAACAGAAAATTTTGGAAAAAAAAAAAAAGATGTAGCCAGTCTCACATTTATCAGTGTTCAGGCACTTGGAGCCCCGAAACAAAGCCAAAAACTCGCAGCAAGAAATAGCAGCAACCCTTCCATACAATTGCACATTTATCAGTGTTCAGGCACTTGGAGCCCCGAAACAAAGCCAAAAACTCGCAGCAAGAAATAGCAGCAACCCTTCCATACAATTGCAACAGAGGCTGCCACTGCTCCATATGCTGCTAGCATGGCAGTGACAAGGAATGCATCACTGCTGCTCACCCAGAATTAAGTCCAAAATTTGAGTATAAGAACGCTCAGGAAAGAGGATCGTGGCCAAATAAGTCTTCCGGGTCTATTGTCTTTGTCAAATGCTTTGCAACAAGGATTTCCCTATCCTATTTTCATGTGACAAGCACAATGGGGTGCTCACATGTACTACATGACCACAAGTAATGAATAATTCAGAGCTTTCTATCTATTTGCATAGATTACTCCCTGAATACAGGTATGCTGTGAACTGATAAAAAATACAGGTATAGTGTGGCACTGCAGATTCTGCTAACAAGGTGAAGACCAAAGTGCAAATTCATGGATCCCCTCCTGCATCAGTCCGAAACTTACCTACCAACATATCTGACCACTCAAACAATGCACCGGCCAACATTTCTAGAACTTCAGTCCTGTGCTACATATAACTGTCACGTATTGACACCTCTGATGGGGAAAGTAACTTATTCATAGTATCCATATTTTCTAGATGTCGGGGGCAACTTTTATCCGTAATCATTGTATTTCATATAGCTACGAACCACCATACTGTATATGAGTGATTAATAAACAAGTGTGCTCTTTAGGTTTAACAGAGTCTCATAGAAAACCCTCCTAGTCTTCGTGGAAAGTGGAAACCCTAGATTTTCTCCTCTCATTTTTCAATTAAACATTATCCTCCCTCTTTTTTTTTTGATAGTATTCACATACTATCAGTTTCTTTTTGTTAGAACATAATTCTACTTCACTTAAGTACAAACACTTTCTACTAATTATAAATTTATGAAATAAAATCAGTTAAATGCTACTTGCGTCGCTGTCATCATATCAGGTTCCCAGGTTTGCCCTTTCTGAAACCTTGTATCATCAGCCAACACCAAAGCACAAGGGTTCTGTCCAAAATTTACATGCAAGGCTTGGAACCCTTGTGCGGACCTTCATTGTGATAACTTGTAACCAGACACAAAACACTAAGTTCCTCCTAAGTCTGAGTTTGGGATGATGTACTATGGTTCTCGTCTTGCCAGAACCGAGAAGGTAAATGACAAAAAGGAAAAACTAAAGTCTTCCTGGTGCAGTAGTTAGAATGAGGCCAGAAGTCATGCGATGAGTGTTTCCATCTTTCATGGTACCAGAAAAAAGGATGTGCAGAACGTTACAAATCCTTAACATGAAGAAGAGAAGTTACAAATCCAGATATATTTTATGTGTCAGATGGGCAATTCTTTTATCTGACAGGAACATTAATTAGAAAAGCAAATACAACATAGAAGAAAGGAGAGAAGAATTGAAACCTGGCCTTCCATCAAGACAGTCCCTAATTTCAAGAAAACTGTGGCCATAAACAGCCGGAGTTGATGAAGTATCCATAGAAATCCAATCTGTTAAGTAAATGGGGGGCTTCTTTGTAAAGGTCAGCTCAATATATTCCATTGGATATTTTGTCTTCACATGCTCCTCAATTTGGAGAACACCCTCCACAGCAACAGAAACCCCATTATCATCATTGTCAACATAATTGTCTTTGACCAACCTTGCATCTTCACCAGGAATTGTCGTCAAACAGCTATGAGGAATAGTCTCCATTTTCACCAAGCCATCATCAACAGTCTGGTTATCATCATCATCATCGAATTTCAGCACCCGACCAGTCACTGCCAAATCCATTTTCTGGATGTAGCCATCAGATGTTGCAAGTTTACAGGAACTCCAATCAGATTCCACTTTACAGCGTTCACCAACAGCCGTGCATGTCATAGTGTCTGGCTGATCTGAGTTAAAGGTATCTGGTATGCCCACTGGCTCATCGTACAACTGGGGTACACCTGTAATAGCAAAGCTTTCTGATTCTACAGAAGCTCCGATGTTCTCTCCATCCCTCCCTCCTTCAGAACCAGAATGCTCATTTGAAAATACATTGGCCTGCAATGAGCAACCAGTGGACAACTGAAAGGGCAGTTTTCCATACTTGAAAGTGTCACAAGAAGTGGATCTAGGTCTAAAACCACCAAAACATGCTCCCAAGTGAGAAGTTGTGGCACCTGGCTTCATCTCTTTAACTGTTCTGCAAATATCTGAAGTAGATGGTTTGGCATGGGATGGTTTAACATGGGAAGCTCCGTGATGAATAATGGCATGTTCAACATTCTGACATGCCGGATGCTCTGGACTGGGCATCTCTTCTTTCTGTCCTTTTGTATAAACCACCTTCTTCACTCTGTGACTTCCATATTCAGAAGACTCCGCTCTGTGGCAGCGCTTTCTCCTCATTAAATCCCTCAAAGAACATTCACTGAGTATCTTTCCTTCTTTTAAACCAGAAAAATCACCCTCTCTGCTGGATCTATTGATGACTAATCCATCGTATCTTTTCTCCACTTCATTTCCAGCTGAAGTACTAGCACCAACATCACTTTTCACTTCATTGGAAGAGATCTCAGTAGAACTGATATATGCAGACTCTGAATCATCATGCACCTTTTTTCTTGTAGAGAAAAGCAGAGAGCCCCATAAAGGTTGATTCTTTTTTTGTTTATTGAGGCCTGAACCAGTATCTAGCGCTGGTGTATGCAGGGAAGGCCTCTGCACAACATTGTTCGTCTCCATTTCCGATGAATCATCTCTGTGGGAAATAAATGGATCACCACATGAGCCATCCACTTGAGGAATCATTTTCTCTGATGAAGTTCTGGCTGAAGGTCCCTGGTCAGGAAAGCATGTGGTTTCTTCCTTACCCACAACTGAATCAAGAATGTCTTGACATTCTTGTTGGGACTCACTCTCATATTCTAAATGAGCTCTCTCCAGTGCCTTTTCAATGGTTGTTGGCAATAAAGGGCTCAATATAGCCTCATGAACAAGTTCATCGTCAGTGATTATATCCTCCCTTGCTTGAGAAGAGGCAAGCCACCTAAGAAGCCCAAGGGCCTCATAATCTACCCCCTGCATAGCCAGAAATACAAAATGATATGTCAATTAAAATGATAATTATGTTAAACGAGGTCCATATATGATCAATCACACATACCTCACTTCCCTATCCCAGAAAAATAAATGAATAATAAAAAATGAATTGGCACTCACTTAGTTTAACACTAATCTAACAGTTCTCCACTGTACCATCCAATTGTTTAATTGGATTAGCCCCCAAAGCAACAGAGTTGATATTCCCTCTACCTATCTATATATCTATCCATCGACTGCTCAAGACACTTTTTGTCAGATGGGTAGTGGAAGTGTTATACAATTTTAGTAAGATGGGGCATAGTGGTGTTGACTATATATAATCAGAAAATTTTCTATAAAATTTTTTAAAAAAGAACAGTAGTTCTGTGGAACAAGTTCAAAAAAAAAAAAAAAAAAGGTAGTTCTTTCTTATCAACTTCATCAAAGCAATGTCCCAAGTCCCAACCATGTTGGACAGTTGGAGTCATCTACATGAATTATATTTTGACATTCTAGTCTATCATGGACCAAATCCTCGAACTAGTTGCACTTATTCAAATCTATACTTACTACTTCCATCCTTGTTCTCTTCAGCCTATCTCTTTTCCTTGAGGGCCACCAACCTGAATAGAGAAACTTTTCCTCATCGGTTGTGTCGTTGGCTTGAGTTGGACATGTCCAAATCATCTAAACGAGTTCCTTTTAATTTATCACTTATTGATGCTACCCATAAATGCTTCCAAATGGGCTCATTTCTGAATCTTTCCTAGTTTTACCAAATATACATCTAAATCTCTGCCACTCATTTTTACAGGTGTTGTTTCCCCATTGACCAACGTTCTGTGCAATAGGTCATAGCCGGTCCAATAGCTACCTTGTCAAATTTTCCCTTCAATCCTATTTGTATACATCGATCACAAAGCACTTTAGAAGCAAGTCTCAATTTTAACCATCTAGCTATTATCCAACATTCGACATCCTGCTAGCGCGTAGCGGCAGCTATATTGGGCACGCTAAATGCTATTTAGCACCGCTGTCATTGGTAGAGGCCACTACAGTCCGCCATGGACTGCTGTAGAATGAGACTAACAACTACTTTCCATAGTTTTTTAAAACGCATAGTAGGGCTTCTTTCTTCCCTTCTTTAAACAACATTTCTACACAACTCTTTTACCCTTCTATGCTTAAAAGAGCACCACAAAGCACAAGATCTCGCCAAACTGAAGCCGACACACGGAGTTCCTCTCAAGGGCTCTTCTCTAGGTATATCCTGGTATACACCTCTTTTGATAATAGTAAAGGCATTCTTTTTTCAACCCTCAACAAAAGTACATTGTTTGTTTTAATGAAAGTTAATTTGTTATTTGGTGGTTGCTTTGATGAAAGTTAACTTGTTATTTGTGTTAACAGGGCAAAGGCCCAATGTCTAGGACCAACTATATATGGGCCATGAACTAATTCAATTGTATCATGTGTGTGAGGGATAAGTCAACTGTAGAGAAGATTGTATAGCTCTTTTTTCCTTTTTATTTAAAATTGTGATTAATTGAATAGCAGATCTTAAGACTTAATTTAGGCAACATTATACTATAAATCAGTGGATTGACCCCTCGAGAAGGGCATCTCATTTCATTCCAATTTCAAATCATTGTTTGATGTAAAAGACTGATAATTTGGTTTGAACTTTAAACTTCAATTAAGCATTACTTTATAATTTATACATCCTTTGTTATGTAAAGTTGTGCTAAATTGATTATTTGAATTATGAATTTAGAAATGCATAGTAGTTTCTAACTATATAACTAACCAATATAAATACATGTGAAAAAAAGGTCACTACTATTAATTTATAATCATTTAGCGATACAGAAACTCTATGCACTGAACACCCCTCTCTTTCTTACTATATGAAAAAAGCTTCAAATTCTAATATTTTCCAATATTCTAGATTTTTCTTTTCTTTTCTTTTTGAAATTTCTTTCCACTTTTTCGATTCACACTGTTGCACCACTACTGCTACGTATTGCCCGCTAGCAACAGCTATTTTGATCCTAGTTCAAAATCCTCCTTAATCTCCCCATCCCTAATAATCATATATCGCAAAGACTCTCTTTACTGTATATCTTGAGCTTTAATTATCACAGGAGTTACATCTCTCTACACATACTCACTCAAGTTGCAACTCATATATTCCGTCTTTGTACGACTTATTTTAAAGCCCTTGGATTCTCAAGCCTTCCATTATATCTCATGTTCCATATTCACACCATCTCTCAATTCATCTACCAACACTAAATCATCCACAAACAAAATACAGCAAGGTACCGAGGTACCTCCTCTTGAACATGAGCAGTTAATTCGTTCATAATCACTACAAAGAGACAAGGACTTGAAGTTAGACCTTTGATGCAAACCAATAACAAATGGAAACTCACTCTCTTCACGAGTAGTTCTCACATTCATTATCACTCATTCATACATGTCATTAATGGGTTTAACATAATCTCTCGGGACATCCCTTCTATCTAAAATCTGCCAAATCACATTTTTTGGTACCCTATCGTAGGTTTTCACTAGATCGATAAAAGACCATATGATGATTTTCCCTCCTCTCTCAGTATTTCTTCATTAATTGTCAAAGTCAAAAGATAGCTTCTAAAGTTGATCTCACTTACATGAAACCAAATTGATTTTCAGGTATCTTTGTCTCAGTCTTTAATCCACTACTCGCTCCCATAGTTCCGTATTATGACTCATAAGTTTAATCCCACGATAATTAGTGCAACTTTGTACATCTCCTTTGTTCTTATATATAGATACTACAACACTTCTTCTCCACTCATTCGACAATTTCTTTGTCCTTAGTATATTATTGAAGAACCTAGTTAGCCAAGCACTTCCAATTTCTCCTAAGCATTTTCAAGCCTCTATCGCTATCTCATCTGGCCCTGTAGCTATTCTAGTATTCATTCTTGCCAATGCTTTCTTAACTTCTGCTACCCTAACTTAATGGTAGAAAGTATGTCTTACTAATGAAGTATCATCACTTATTCATAAGACTCCTGTGGATCTTCATTTAAAAGCTTGTTAAAATATTCTCTCCACCTTTCTTCAATATCATAGTCCTTTACTAAAACCTTTTAGTCATCACTCTTTAATGTCATTGTCCTTTACTACAACCTTTTAATCATCACTCTTTATACATTTGGCCATTTCACAAAGACCTTCTAACTTGCAAGAAGCCTTAAGGCATGTTTGTTTTCACGTGGTAAGTAAAATATGCGATAAAGTAAACCCAGCCGCCAAAAATTTTACTTTACCCATGTTTGGTTAGTCACAAAAAGTAGGAAAATAAAGTCCAGCCACCAAAAACTTTAATTATACTTTACTAGCAGCCAAAAAAAGCACTAACCTCATAAAAGACAAGTGATTACTTTATCACTCTCTCTCACTTTACCTCATGCAAAACAAACGCATTTTACTTTATCAGAAACTACACCTTTACTCAAACATTATCTTTCCCACTGATTTGACATTTACTTCACCTATAAATAAATAAATAAAAATTAACTTAATGGACTAGAAATGACCTAGAAGAGCCTAAAAGGATCAAATAGTATTAGTGATGCAGCATGGATTTTTAATTGAGATTTCAACGTGGCCAAAGCCTACATGAAGTAGATTGAGCATCGAAAGAAGATCCACAAGCCTTTAAACAAGAATTTATAGAGATTTGGAGCCCAAACAGTCCCAAATAATGAAGAAAACCAGTTTACAGAGGCTATTATAATAAAACAGCGAATAAAAGAGATGTTTCTGCAATTTCTCAGAGTTTCTGGACATAAAAGAAGCTCTCATGTGTTGTTCTTCTGGACCAGCTGTTTAGTGGGTCAATTCCAACCCAACCCATGAAAGGACTACATCACTATGGTCGACTAGGAGTCCTCTTTCATATCGTGGAGTTGGATTTAAGCAAAGGCGGACCATGTGGACCCCACATAAGATCTACTGCAAGATATCCCAAATGATTCCGATTCTGGAAAATTTTAGTTTTTTTTTTCAATTTTTTATTAGAAATTTCTAGATGTTTTTCAATTAGGAAGTTCGTTTGAGACTTCTATTTATATTAGGATTCTATTAGGGAAAGATTGCTAGGGTTTTGTGCGATTTTAAGCGACATGTATAGATGTTATGGTCGCCATCACTGTTCATGCTACAGTACCCGAGAATAGTATTTTGCAAAAGCAGCAGTTGCTCTTTGTTTTATCCCTCGCCCTCGTCTCATGTAGATACAAAGGTGATTGTGAAGGCTTTGAGGTGAGTCTTTGGGTTGGTTTATGGATCGTTCCTTGCTTTAGATTTTAATTCTGAATTTTCTGTTAATAGTGTGCAACATCTCTATTTAATGAATTTTTCTGGACTGGTTTCATTGGGCCCTAGACAGTCCGATTGCATCAAATCGGGACTGTGCCAATTAGTAAGCCTCCAATGAAGGATCTAATGCATTTAAGCAGTCGAGCACACAAAAGCAAGTCCCCAATGACGGAGACTCTCAGAGGATCTTGCGCAGTTGAGAGGCCATGCCACGCCCCCAATGATGAGCACAGTGCGTGAGATTAGGGGCCAATTAAAATTTTCCTTGATAATAACAATGTGGCCCCCAATCATTGGTCCTACAGATTGAAGTCCGTGGTGAGATAAAGAACAGCTGAATGTCCATAAATATCAGAGGGTACAATATACATTTTAGAGTAAACACATTCAACTGTTCTTTATCTCACCGTGGACTTCGATCTGTGGGACCAATGATTGGGGGCCACGTTGTTACTATCAAGGAAAATTTTAATTGGCCCCTAATCTCACGCATAATCCCCGTGCCCATCAGCATGGGCGGTTTAAGGTAACGGCTACTTGTTCTTCACTGTCACCTGATTCAACTGCCTGTAGTCTATACACATCCTCACCGAGCCATCCTTTTTCTTTACAAACAAAACCGGTGCACCCCATGGTGACACACTAGGTCTGACAAATCCATTGTCCAGAAGCTCCTAAAGTTGCACTTTCATCTCTCTCAATTCTGATGGGGCCATGCAATAGGGGACTCTAGAAATCAGTGTCATCCCTGGCACAAGCTCGATCGTGAAGTGTGGAGATAAACCCGGTATATCCTCTAAAAAGACATCCGGGAACTCACAAACCACGAGTATATCCTCTACCTTCTTCGGTGGCTGATCATCTAATGAATGCTAAGTAACCCTCATTGCCATCTCTCAATAGTCTGTCAGCCTTCAATGCTGAAATCACCTGAGTAAAAACCCTTCTCCGGTCTCCTACAAACTCAACCTCATCTTCTTTCAGCTTCAGACGGATGGTCTTGTTGAAACAGTCCATAAATGAATGGTAGCTTGCCAACCAATCCATTCCCAAAATAACGCCAAAGTCATTCATGCATAAAACGATAAGGTTAGCAGTTAGAATTGAATCACCTATCCTGACCCAGCACTCTAGGAAGTGTTCTTCACATGTAACTTGCTTCCCGATCAGCGTACGTACTAATAAGACAATGTCCAATCTCTCTATCGGACTATCCAAACCTCAAAAATAGGGGATATATAGGAATGGGAAGAGCCGGGATCAAATAAAGCTTTAGCCTCTACTCCAAAGACTGAAATGATACCTTCCACAACGTTTGCTGACACGTCTGCCTCCTCCTTGGTCAAAGTAAAGACCATGCCCGCCTGTTGAGGCCTCTGTTGCTATCTCTAAAACTGACCCTGGGGCCTTTGTGTTTCATCTGTGGTCCCTGCAGTCTCAATTATTGTTGTGGTCGGTTTTGTTGTTGATGAGCCCAAAACCGCCACGGTTGTGGCGGCTGAGGCCTAGCTGGTGGTGCCTGCCTCAATGGTTGTGCTGCAACGGGTGCCATGGGTGCCTGGGCCTGAGTCTGCTAGGTCTGCCCTCTAGCATTGGGGCAGTCACGCACCAGGTATCCGAGCTACCCGCACTCAAAGCAAGCACCAGACTTGTATCTACAGTCTAATGAAGCATGGCTACTCCTGCGGTGAACACGCCGTTGCCTGGATGTGCACGGGTCACTGCCTATTAGCCTTAGGTTGTGACATGCACTATCTCTGCACTGAGGCTGGGGGTACCAACAATAGCTGTTGCTGGAGCTCATGCTCTGCCACCCTGTTGGCAGTCTCTTCGGCCCAGAAAGCCTTTTTCACATGATCCTCGAATGTAAGGAGGTCAACTACTCCGGTGAGCGCATAGATGTCGGGACGAAGGCCCTCCACAAATCTCTGGATCCTCTCAGAGTCCGGGGTGATCAGGTACGGGGCATACCGGGACAAACTTGTGAACTAATACACTTGACTGCACTATCAGCTATCCATGCACAAGCCTCTCGAACTCCCACATCTTCAGCGTCTTGACATGGGTCGGAATGAACTTCTCACCTAACTCTTTGGAGAAGGTGGTCCATGTTGTGTCCTTTTCCATTGTGTCATAAATGGTCTTGATCGTAGTCCACCATCTGTCGGCTACTCCCCTGAACATGTAGGCTATCAGCTATACTTCTTGTACCTTCGTGCACTCGAAGACTGCAAAAATCTTATCCATTTGAACTAAGAAGTCATCTACCAGCATCAGGTCCTCATTCCCATAGAACTCTGGGGTATTCCTCTTCCGGAACTTCTCAAACAACTCTTTTGGATCTGTCTCTCTAGCTGGCATGTTGATCTGCGTGGCTATGTGGCACTCTGCATCACTTCCGGCATCTGAGTTTGGAATGCAGCCTGATCTTCCCTTTGCTTGACGCAGTCCCCATCTTGCTTCTGCTGGCTCTCCATGCGCTTCTGAGACTGATCCAACTATCTCTGGCTCTCTGCTGCTGTTCGGTCTGAGCTATCTGTGTCTGAGCAAAGGCTTAGAGAAATTGTTGTGTTAGTGGGTGGCAGGTTTTCATCGGTGTTGCTATTGCTGCCACGAGTATGTCTCCCAGCCATTTTCGGCAAAAGAAATAAATTTAGATCCTATTTAAACAAATACTAACAATACAAAACTATAGGATCCATACAAGCATTGTATAGATGCCAATCTAACGAACCGGATTCCTCACACACGTCCTATTGTTTCTAGTACATTTTATACTTAAAAAACATGCCAGCTCTAATACCAACTGTCACAGCCCCGCCCAACTCAACATGAAATTTTTCGCTTTGGCACACGTGCGCGCGCGAGGACACCCCAAGAGGTCACCCATCCTAGTACTGCTCCCGCCCGAGCACACTTAACTCCATAGTTCTTACGGTTTTGGGGACCGCACGGTTTTAAAACGCATCATGTTGAGTTAAGATAGAGTTTGACTAATAAGCCCAGGGATCTAGACAGCTCATTTCTAATGTGGGACTCATGTATTCCTCACGTTACAAATCCAGTCCATATGGCGGACCCTTCTAATCGCCCTTCTTCGGGGGGGTTACAATCGTGGGGTGTTACAGGCCAGGCATACAAGAGTATCCGCTCAGGTAAACTCCAATCTGAATCGCTATCAAGAAAAAAGCACGGCCACCAACCAAAAAGAAAGGAAAAAAAAGCATGCACGCATATCTACAAAAGAAGAGAAACAAGAACCTGACATGTTACCTTTGTAATTGATGTTTCAATGGTTCCAGCAGACAACATTTCCTCAATGATTGGTGCCGGTCCATAAAATCCATCCCTATGCTCCAAAGATATCACATCATCACCCGTCTTAGGGAACGAATCTTGAGGCAGTGTAGAATCATTTTTTCTTTCCATGTATTGATACTTGGGTTCTCCATGAAAAATGCTTGAACCAGCATGTGCCTCAAGTTTATGCAAGTCGGACACATCAGTTAAAGATCTTATAGATTTCACAAAGTTATCACCCTCTTCCCGTGGAGTAACTTGATGAGGTGAATTATGAGCTTCCGCACACAAGTCCAAGAATGCATCCTCAAATCCAAACCCATGAGAGAAAGTTCTCAATACATATTCAGGAGGTGGCTTATTAGGATCAGGAGATTTCACTGCATCATGCACACCTGTCCTTTCATACTCTTCCTGCACAAGGAAGAAAGGTGAAATTGACATAAAGGGAATTGAGGAACGTCCTGGTAAAAAGATAACTAAAATAAAATAAAAAATGACATGGAGAAAGGTAAACATATTAGCTGACAACAGACCTCCCAGATTGGTACCAGTGACTGAACCATTTTCACCCCGGATTCAATCTGAGAGAGAGATGTGTCCATTTTAAATTGCTGGTTGAGAATTTCTGCAAGTCAAACCATGACAGAACATTTCAAACAGACATCATAAATAGTGGAACCAAGAGGTTTTGATGCACACAGAAGCCAACACGCACCATCCACTGTTGAATCTCCCTCAAGCTCGCATGTACTTTGACGTCTAAAGAGGGGAACGCCCTGGTCTGGAGAATTATCAGGGCCAGTAGCAGGAAATGGCCACATCCAACCAGTAGGTATTGAGGAAGAAAGCCATACTGCTGGATCTTGGCATGCATCACTAGTAGAATCTGCCTAAGAAAAGTTGAAACAGCATGAGCTCTTTATATTACAGTCATCTTACCATAAACATATCTTCAAAAAATAATAATAAAATCTTACCACAAACATCAAAGAGATACTAGTTCAAAAACCAACCTGAAAACTGGCAGAAGAACAAGTAGGATTATATGTGTTGTATATACAATGACTGCTGTAACACGCTGCTCGGGGGAGGAAATCAACTGGTAATGGATGACGAAACTTCACCTTAGATAGATGTATAAGGCCCATTCCATACAAATTGTAGTCAACCTAACATAATCAACAGAAGACGCACTTTTAGAAAATAAAAAACTTAAGGGCATGTTTGGTAAACGTAGAAGAATCCGCTATTTAGAGGATTCTCTCCATCTCCAAAGAAGGCCACAATCCTCAAGTAGGATTCCCAAAGAAAGTTCCATGTTTGGATGGAGGGAGGATTCCTATAAATTGTAGAATGGATGATTCAATGGTTATAAATGTGTTTTATAAAAATTTCTAAAATCCATGAACAATCAAGACCTCAACTTTCACTTTAAAGTTGTTTGTGGTCATCTAGAAATTCTGAACGGTTCAGATCGTGCAAAGGGGGCCCACAGGAATAAGAAATTAATATTTTAGAACCTGGACTTTTTTGCAAATATCTCAAGATTTTGTAAGCATCAACGGTTGAAATTTGGTCAAATAGCCGTGTTTGACCTTATAGAAATAACTACCGGTTCAGACCATGATCGTGGGGCCCACAAGAACCAGAAAATTGAAAAAAACGGACTGGTCTCCATCCCGATTTTGACAGCTTTTTGGTCATCTAACGGTTTGGACAGATTTGCATATATCTCAAGATCTAAGATGAATCAACAGCTGAAATTTGGTGACATGGCCGTTTTGGATTGTTTAAACATTATTAACGGTTTGGATCTTGATTGTGGGACCCAAAAGATGCATTAAAAATGCAAAAACCGACCAAGACCACATTACCGTCTCCGTCACTGTTCATTCACTGTAGCTCTGCAAATCCGACCTTTCGCAGATTCCAGGAGTTCGGTGGGGGGAGGTCTGATCCCTTTTATCTTCATTCCCATTGATGCAAGGAATCCTTCATACACTGTTCATGTATGAACCAAACATGGGTTTTCCACGATTGCGCAGAAAATCACCAAGGATTCCTCTCCGTTGATGTTTGCCAAACGTGCCCTAAGTAATAAGCGGCATACTAGAATTATATGCTCAAGAGATCCTACATGCATAGGGACCTGTGAGTTATTGTCGTGCAGGTCAAGGGCATCATCAGTAACCTCTAAAATCCTTGCACAGTTTCTTAAATAAATGGAGAACTACAGTATCCTTGAAGAGTACCATATTTGGTGTAGGGTGCGCATATTAGAATAGGGATGAGTACCTTTTGACTTTTGGCACTCACAAAGATTCTATATTGGTGAAATGATCCTCATGCCAATCCTCAAATTACACAATATACATATATCATAGCTCTCCTGCAACTTCTTACCTCACAAATGTTGTTAATTTAAACAAAAAAGTATTTTAACTGCAAGAACAGATGCAGCCACATTGATTATTTACTAAATGCATTTTATCAACGCTATAAAACATTTCAATCGTGAATTTTATGATCTCTTGCAGGAATCTGTCCCAAGATTTTACAACTTAGACCAGAGGAATGATGTTCGAATGCCCATTATATTATCAAATCCTAGTGAGTCATAGTAAAGATACCGTGTGCATTAGGGATACCCTTGATCATGAATTCCTCTCCTTAAAGAACAAATGAAGAAAATATTGTTCCACCAACATCTCAAACCAGCCATCATCATCCAACAAATTGAAAATCAACTTTGATAGTGCTCCCCAAATAATCATGAAATGCCACATGTATTATTCATATTGTTCACGTTTTGCGAGTAAAAAATTAACCTCTTCAAAATGGGTTAAGCCCAATCCATATCATAAATTCATAATCAGGAGCTACCGTGACCATCTCAACACATCTTACTGTTCACAAAAGGATTCTTCTAGTGTCCTCTCATATATTAAAAAATGCCAAGGTAGGCTGTCTTCCAAAGAAGCAAGTTAACAAGCTGTTGTGCAGATTTTGTTGTTCTTTCATGTTCTGTTTTTCACCCTGTCAAGAAAGATACACCTTCTGGACCTACAATAGAGGTTACCTCTCACAAAATCCATAAGAGGTACCATTAAGCAGATAGGTTATGTTCTACTAAGATGTACCTCTCAGCGATTATCAAAGAGATAACTTTTACCATCACATTGGACCTCCCATGATTAACTTTCTCACATTCACTAGTCTCCCACAAATTGACACCCACCCAAATTTGACACCAATTCGAATTATTCCCGCCAGCGGATTAAGAGGATTTTACCACCAAAAAAAAAAAAAAAAAAACCTTAGTCACTGTGAAGACCATAAAGGCCCTCAAACTTCAATATAGACCAAAAAGGCCCTGAGCAGGGATATCACCGCTCCTCTAACAGTGCAACCCCTATTTCCCCTCTTTTCTTATTCTTCTTCCTCTCTTCTCCTCAGACGATCCCATTGTTCTATTTCATAAGTGATTGCAAACTCAAGAAAGGGGATTTCCTTGATGAGATTGATGGTTGTGATTCGTGGCCATGGGGATGAAGAAGGGGTTGGTTTGGTAGCTTGGTTGAGTAGTGTTTGTTTGGAGGGTTTGGAGAGAGAGAGAGAGAGAGAGAGAGAGAGATTTGATATTTTTTCAAGCCGGTTGAGTGGAGAAGATGGGTTGAGAGGAGACACATGGGTTGTTTGGTTTGGAGGATTGGATGGTGAAGGTGTTTGGATGTGGAAAGAAAGGAGGATTGGAGAAAAGTGGAAGTGGGTCTCGGTTAGGAAGAAGGGAAACATGGGAGGTGAGAAGAGATGAAAGTGGAGTTTGCTTTGATGATGGACAGGTGGGCTATGGTGTTGGAGAAGGATAGTGATGGGGGAGGAGAGGGAGAAGGTCCAGGTTCGGTTGGAGTGGGTTCGGATGGCTGAGTAGGAAGAGGGGGATGAAGAAGAAGATACATGTAAGTGGTGATATCGCCGCTTAGATCTTTTTTGTTGTTTCACTGAGCAGCGATATCGCAGCTCACATGTGTTGCTAAGGGGGGAAATTGCAGCTCACATGTATCTTTTGTTCATCATCTTCTTCCTACCCACCCATCCAAACCCACTCTAACCGTGGGCATTGTGTTGGAGGCATCTGAGGGTGTGCTACACATGTCGTTGGGCATTGTATTGGAGGCATCCGAGGGTCCGATCTTGGTGTCCATGTGTTCTTGAGGATTTTTATAAGTTTAATGGGATTTTAGGTGGGGGTCTTTTGATAATGAAGGAATGAGAGAAACATTTTAAACTTTTAATGATCTTACTCTATTTAGGTTTCTTTCGCCATAGAAGAACGAAGTAACGATATTTATGGGTTTTTATTAGAAGATGAAGGAGAAGGAATGAAGGGTTTTGGGGAATGAAAACTACTCTATTTGGATGGTGAGTGGACTAGTTGGAAGAAAACAATCCAAATCCTTTAATCTGTTTTTTTGTCGTGAAATTCTCCATGAAGCTTTGCATCAAGGAGTGACCTGTGACAGATGAAGAAAAGTAGGAGGAGGAAGAAGAGGAGAGCAACGATATTGCCGCTCAGAAAAAAATAAAAATAAAAAAGTGGCACAAGGGCATTTAGGGTCTATATTGAAATTTGAGGGCCTTTTTGTCTTTACAGATTTTACAGGAATTTTTTCGATAAAATCCTCTTGGATTAAATTTGACAAAAAATGCAACTTAAAAAAACATTAGACTTTAAGGCCCTAAATCAATGGTTGTGATTATCTGATCGGGATGATTTTTGCCCAAAATCATACCCATAATGAAACCTTTCCATCACACTATCCTCCCATGATTGGCATGTTCCACAAGGGGCTTAGAGTTTCGCCCCTCACGAAATCCATGAGAGGTACCTCTTAGCATGTTATGATATGCTAAGAGGTACCTCTCACGGATTGTGTGAGAAGTAATTTTATACCACTACATCGGACTCCCCAAAATAAATCCAACCCCTAATCTCCCACAAATTGACACTCACCCTAATCTGACACTAATTTGAATTACTCTCGCCATTGGATTAAATTTCTTAATAAAACATTACTTAAGAAACCATCTAGCTTTAAGGCCCATAAATCAATGGTTGTGATGATTTGACTGAGATGACTTTTAGAATATCATATCCACGATTGAGACCACATCACAGTATCCTCCCATGATTGACATGCATCCAAGTGGGTCCCATAAGGGGCTTAGAGTTTTACCTCTCACAAAATCCATGAGAGGTACCTCTAAGCAGAACATAATATATAGGACAACCCTCTCCTGAGAGATGTCTCATATATTCACATAGATATATAGACTTGTTTGATTATTAAAACTCAAATGACTTGTTAGAATTCAAATTCAAGTACTGGATTTTGTCCTTTTGAACTCAAATTCAAATAATGAATTTTGAATTCTAATTCAAAATAAGACTCAATTTGAATTCACACTGGATTTGTTTAAAACTCAAATTCAAATAGGATTAGGTGAGAGAGAAATAAGGGGGGTTTGTTGGTATCTTTACTGTATTTAAAAGGGGTTGTAAACTTCATCAAGCGGCTGGTATTTTCTCATCATTTCAATTAAAGTTCAGTCTTTTCTTGGTTTGAGGAGGATTGGGTCTATCACTTTCGTTCTCAAATTCTATTGGTGATTGCTGATATTTGTCACTGCATGCCCTTTTGATCTTTATACAGTTCCAATTCTATGCCTACCTACTGAATCCTGGAAAAAAGCAATGGGACCATGTATTGCAGCCCCTAGAATTCCTTTTTTTTTTTATAACAAAAAGATAAAGCCACAGCCCCTAGAATTCCTATTAGGACTGCATCAATGGCAAATCTTGTCCGCTCTATCTCCCCCTCAATGAAATTTCTACAAATCAAATGAAAAAAAAAAATCAAAGAATTTTCTTGTGATGCACATAGAATTAAACAGGGCCACCAACACACACACCTTAAGAATTGAAAAAAAAAAACAGCTCAAAAATTAACATTTTGAAAGCGTAGAATTTACAATGAGTTCAACAGCTATGCATACATGATGTATCTATTATACCACAATCACTAAAAAGTTTAAAATTTTAAAGTTGGAACACATGAAAGATGGAAAATACATAGGACGTTACTGAGATAAGGATCATTTAGTATAAAGACCATAAGAATTGCACTTAGTGGTCAGAGCAGCATGCAAGAAACAATGCCATCTTTTTTATATATAAAATATGAACAAAATGGAAAAGATATATGATCACTTACAAGAAACTGCAGAAGATAAGGAAAATGTGACTCATAAGGCTGGAAAGTTCGATTTAGAACCGAACCACCCTACAGGGAAAAAATATCAATTAAATCTCTAACTAGAAAGCTAGGGAATGTAAGCAAGCAAGAACCATGAACAATCAAAAAGATCAACAAATAAAATAACAAAGGGGAAAAAAGAGAGCTCAAAACATGAGAAAACTTGTGCCAAACAATGAATTACCTTTTGCAGTCAATAATGGAATAATAATAAAATTAATTTTTTATTTGATACATAACCCACAACTCAAGGTTGCAATAGTGAGCACCTTTCACTGTCACGGACTCACGGTCAAGAACATTAATAAGAAAAAGGATATGATACATCCAAAAAAAAAAAAAGCAGTTACAAAAAGAAAGAGAACTATCCATCAACATGATAAATAGAGCACACAACACGAATAAAAAAGACAAGAAAGAAAACGCGAAGGACAATCAACTACCATTGCCAAAATTATAAAGCTCTTGCGGTCATGGGGTTTGATCTTAAATAATCAAACCTAACCTATACTCATATCATGGGGATTGGTCTTCAGCAAGTTTCTTGGTGCATCACTTCTCAAAGACCCATGCACTTCTTTCAACATCCTAGCCATTGCCAAGCAAGTCTTCTTCACCACCCCTTCAACTGCTCGGACCCTCACTCCATGAAAACCAGGGGCAAGGCTTTTATTCACAATAACAGCCTCTCTCTCTCTCTCTCTCTCTCACATATAAATATATAAAGAAATATAAGTCTTCCAAATATATTATCTTGATGGATACTTGTGGCAGTTTGTGATAATTGGATAGCATGCTTCCTTCTCTTATCTTTTTGCTCCTGATGCTTTCTGCACTACCATATCATCAAGGACAAGAACTTTGTTTATAGCGACATTGCTGCAGAAGTTGTATAAAATTTAAAAAATAAAATAAAATGAAAGAATGATACTGCCAGTATTAATATATAATAAAATCCAATAGTTAATCACAAGAATGCACATCATATATTTTACCAGGAAAAAAAAAAAAAAGAATGTGCAACCTATAGTGCAATGACAAGTCCATTGACGAACAGAACTTATCATATGAAAAAGAAGAAAATAAAGAGTTCATGCTAGGAAAGAAAAAAGTATATGGTTTCATGCATGAGATGTTTAACTATTTCGTTACAGGAGTCCAAGGAGAATAATACTCATATAAAACAGGAAAATGCAACACAACTCAGCGAATGCAGGACAAATAATTCCCTCGCATAGAATAATTATATTGTAACAGCTGATCCTTTCGGCTAAAGGAATCTGCCTGTCAAATTCATTCCATTACATTTAACACTATATAGCTAATTTACTTAAAAAATAAGATGCCATGGCAGTGCCACAAGGATGACCTCTTAAACTCTGATCAACTATGAAAAAAAAAGAACAGCACACACACATACAAAACCAGTACGAGATAGTGTACCAGAAGCAGATTTGCAGCACGGGCAACTTCATGAGGATAATATCTTTAATCTCTGTCAAGGAATTCCAAGATTTACCTCTAAGTTCAAATATTAAAAGGGCAACAAAACAACAACAAAATAAACATTTCACAATTAAGTTTGCCGTGCATTTAAATGCAAATGAAATGATCAAAGTCATAATGTGATGAAAAGAATATCAGCTCATTGGGTTGGTAGTGCAATTATAAATAAATAATGGAAATGGCCTGAGATTCTCTACATGTTTTCAGTCTAGGCAGATTCAGAAAACATGAATAACAGCATCATGAAATAGAAAGTACTCAACTGCAAATTACTAGAGATGTCATTACGGCAGGGAATCAGCACCTTTGGTTACTCCTTAAAGATATATTTCAAGTGCTCATGACACAATCATGAAATAAGGTTCGAGCAGCAGCCATAAGAAAACCATGATATGTGCCAAGTGTCTTCATGTCACGTTCATTAGATAAGGTGCAAGCAGCAGTCCTGTGAAGACCACAATATATGTACAGGGTCTCGATTCTAATGAAAAACTCTCAATAACAGCAACCATTGAGAGAGAATGATATATCCGCAAGCATCCGATTATTTGTATCTCTCATATTTTTATTTTTGTTTAAAATTTCTCAACAAATGAAAATGGATTTTATGGACTGGTTTGTTAGTTGTTTGCATTGTTTAAATCATGAATATGGTTGCTTTAGTTAATCATATGTTCTATTATCCCATATTAATATATTACGGATCACCATCATTGCAAACCCACGAGGACTAACATATTATATGTCTGTGTATAAGTCATTAACCTTTAAAGTGCAATTGAGAAAAAAAAAAGGGTGTGTGCACCCCCGTCTAGACCTCAATCTCGAATCAGCCTCGGGGCCTTAGGCGCAACTCCCACATTTACTACATTGCACAACACCTCTCTTCGGGCATGTTTGTTTAGCAAGTGGTAAAGTAAAGGTGAAGGTAAAGTTGACCCAGATGTGACATATTATCCCCTTAACAGAAATGACATCAGACTTGCAGCCCCAACCATTAGAAGCACTAATACACCAAACGACTGAGTTGTTCACCATCAGCAAAAAGGTTATAAATAAAAAAAGCACATAGAGGACGTATAAATCAAGATATTCTCAGTGGTAGCCATGATAATTCAAGTGTAATTCTCTTTAGAGCTGTTGATGGTGGCCATAACAGTGCTAATGTTAGCACAACTCTTGATTTGATCCAAGAAGTAATGGAGATGATGGAATGATTTCATGTCAATTTAAAGAAGTCTTTCTTTGAGTGGGGTGGGGGGGGGGGGGGGGGGGGGTGGTGGGGGGGGGGGAGATTTTTGCAAAATAAAGGAAAGGATTAATCTAGCATAGTTTGGCAAACACAATAAACCATGATACTGACAAATACATCCATACACAAAAAATAGGGAAGACTGTCATAAAATACAACATATAATCAGAAGAGCTGATCCCTATTATTAGATAATTTTCAACAAGCACAAACACAATAATAGTCAGTCAGCAATACCACCATCAATTGTCTGTTGCTGATAATTTAAGCAGCACTAATGATGTAGCCCAAGTGTATTACAGGCCTAAAGACCAACAAAAGGAGGCCCATGAAAAGGTCCATTGCCTGCCAGCTCATCAGGCCAACCCTTAGTGGGCCTGATCCCTATTATTAGATAATTTTCAACAAGCACAAACACAATAATAGTCAGTCAGCAATACCACCATCAATTGTCTGTTGCTGATCATTTAAGCAGCACTAATGATGTAGCCCAAGTGTATTATAGGCCTAAAGACCAACAAAAGGAGGCCCATGAAAAGGCCCATGAAAAGGCCAGCTCATCAGACCAACCCTTAGTGGGCCTGATCATAGTGGACTAGCCCATTAGGCCGGGCACATTTATGACTGATCATTGGGTCGTCCCATGGACAGCCGGCCCATTAGCTCAAATCTACCTATTTTCTAAGTGTGTTTTCTTCCAAACTTGATCTAGAAAATATATCATAAATCTCGGAAAATAATTGATTGATTGTTGACATGTCATCAATTAAGGATAATTGATTGAATGACATGTAATCAGTTAAGGATAATTGATTGTCATAGGAAAGGAAAGAAAATCTCATCAAGGATAATGAGATTGGTACGTAATCATTTCTATGAAAGAAACAAGGAAATCATATATAGGCCCTAATGGGCAAGATTGACCTCCCCTCCTCTATTACTACCATCATGATCTCTCATTTGCTATCAATGAAAATTTCTGTCTTTTACTCTCAATACGTGAGCAAGTATTTTTCCCTTGTATAAAGACTCCTTGGGTTGCCAATGGCGATGAGTCGAAAAGCTGGGCATCCGTGATGGATGTGTGTGAACTGTGAAGACTCTATCCATCATCAGATTTGGGTCCCTATCACCTAAAGAACTTGAGTTCTCTTTCATAAAAGGTCCACAGAATTGCGAATTGCCAATAATGGCTGAGAGCAAATGATCACACATGTACTGATTTAATTATTTGCATTTAGGCATGAAGTACCAAAACTAATAATAAACATCTCTTAAAGCTGTAAAAGCAAATAGAGAGCAGTTTTGGAAATAGAATGAGGTAGCAACATCATTATCACTTATCAGCACACATGGGGAAAATGTTAAGGAAATCAAATACAAAATGAGGCTTGAATTTAACCAGAAAACTCCCATCTAAGAATGTGGATACAAGTAAATCTTTACAAATAACTCCTCTGAAGAATGAAAACCATAAAATTTCCTTGCTCGAACAAGACTGCAGCCATGCACATGTTGCTTTTTTGATCCACCAAAAGCTTTAAGCTAAAAGTTAAATAAAAGAACCATGTCAGTTACATTATATTCTGTTTCGGAATAGATACAAAGGAAAAAATAATGAAAAACATTTACGTATCTGTCATGCATTTTCATTTTGAAATGCATTTAAATTATGACAAACACAAAACGAGTGATCTCGTACCAAAAGATATCATGCATTTCAATTTGAAAAGCATTATAAAAATAAAAAATAAAAAATAAAAAATAAAAATAAATAAACACCGTCCAGGCTAGTAACGTCTTACCAGATCCCCCATGTGAAACATGACTGTTAAGCATACAAAGCATCTAATTCTATTGGGGAAGAGAAAAATAACCATATGCCTTCCTCTTAGATAATTCAGAGGGTTAAAAATGAGAAGAAGAAAAATCAGAAAGATGTGAATTGTTCGCAATGCAATAGAGAAGATTGGTGTTCGGTAGTTAGCTTGCCACACCTTTATTAACGCCTGGGTATTTTGGGTGTATTGGTTAGCAACTTGAGATGGTATCAGAGCCAACACATCCCGGATTTGAATTTGTGTAGGGCAAAAAAGGCTCATGCCGTGTCTTGTGTGCAGGCACATGTGCGCAAGGCAAATAGGCCCCATGCCGCATCTTGTGTGGGCATGTGTTTCGAGCCCAGGTGTTTGCCGCACCTTTAACACCTAGGCATTTTGGGTGTATTGGTTAGCAACTTGAGAGTTGGTACCAATCAGAGCAGACAATTTCTGCTTGTTCCAGCGGACAGGTTCATGCCGACTTGAACACACTATTCTGGCTGGAATTTTGGGGGGCAAATATTTTTATTTTTTAATGCAAACTAAAAAAAAAAAAAAACCAACCAATACCATGGATTACACATTAAAACACAAGAGGATGGAAGTAGTTATGCCTTCAAAGCCTTTTCCATAGCACAGGAAATAAGTTGTGTGTATGCATGACCTGTATAACAAAAGAAAGTAGCAAATTAAAACCGCACGCATCAGTATAAAATAATCCATCAAAAGAAACTCGAATCATATCATGGCCTGCGTTTCGTAATTTATAACCAGCAGTGATCCAGATAAGGACAGAACTGTTGTGCACAACCATAAGCAAATAATAATCATGTTATAGTATATATGACATTAAACCTCATAATTTACTATGATAAAGCCTCAGAAGTCAGACCGAATGAGATAACTCATTCCATGGCAACTAATATGACAGATACTGAACCCTCCAAATTTTCATTTTCTGCAGTGATTTTCAAATTGAAACGGGGGCATATGGAATGATAAATAAGCATTAGTCCTTGTCGCCTCTCAAAAGTTAGAGAAATATAAGACCTTATGTAGAGGTTTCCCACCAAACTTGTTGGCTCAGCTGTGACAGATGAGAAACATAGGTTCTTAGCACTTCTTAAATTAGAGAAAAAATTAGTTTGCTGTTCCCTGATTATGCTTTCTCACCTATTTACTTAATCTGCTAGCTGGAATAAGTAGATAAGAGGGCCAATCACCAAGGTACAATAGGCAATTTTTTTAGCAACAAGTATAATGGGCACCCTGACTGCCTTGATTTGAATTAAGCACTTAAAATAAAGTGATACAAAAACAAAATGAAAACTTAATACTATTTTACAGTCAACCTTCTTGGGGAGTGCGAATAGAGACATCAGAACAAGGCACATATAAATAGGGTAAAGCCTGCAAAATGAAACGGGTAAATGTGTTATAACTGAGATAGAAAAATAAGGTATAGTCTGCAAAATCAGACAGCAAACTGTAATCACAACATAAAAGGGATTGGTAAGATCTTCATTATTGAAGTAAATACAACATCGCATATAATTTGAGCACAGAAAATAAACATGGCCTAAGAATTCAATTCATGCAGAAGGGCATCCTCAATCTCAACCTTAAGTTTCTGGCTAGAATCCCATCAATCTGTAAATTTGAATGTTTTCAAAGCAAGCATGGGCATTTAAATTCAAAATACAGTTTTTTTTTAATCATACTAGATATATTCAATGATGTTTTTCTAAGTTAGCAAAATTTATTAACCGAATCATGGTTTTAGTTCATTATCCCTAATGCCATGTCGACCGTCATGGGCATGACGACAAGCACTGATCCGTTTTAATAATAATAATAATAATAATAATAATAATTGCATGGATAACCCAAAGGCATGCTTGATCTTTTTTCTTTTATTTTTTTGGCTCCGGCAATTGATCTAGAGATATGAGTTCCATAATGCACCATATATGAGCCGATAGGTTCGAGCCAAGTCACAAATGGTTGGAGCTAAATCATACTGGATCACAATCAATCTTTAACAGTATATGATTCGAATTCATTCAACCCCACTATATTTGTGGGTCATGTTGAGTATATAGCCTAACAAAAAACTGAAAAAAGAAATAAATGGGAAAAAACTAACAACCCGAACAAGAACCCAAGTTGGCATCTATAAAAGAAGAGATAAAGAGAAATGTGAAAGCTAGAATTCTACATATTTAGTAGCCCAAATAGCTTAATCTTCTTTCTATATTCCTAGTCTTATTTTTTCCCCCTTATGAGATCAGTAGAGCCCATCAACTACAGGTCACCAATACAGTTGATTTCAGCTAACAGCAGAAGTACAACTAGGGAGCATAAAAAAAGCAAATCAAAGAAATCTCTTCAACAAAACCCTAGCTCGATTTCACCAACATACCCGATGAACATGCAAGCAAGTCTTCTGCCCCGCCAAAGTCGAGCCATAAATCCTTATAACTGGAACCTCAGCAACACCCCCGCCTTCAAAAACTCAACAAACTTGAAAAAGTAAGACAACGCGTTTGGATGTCCCCAAAAAACCAACAAAAAAGTTATCGAAAATCAATGCTTCTACGTTATACTGGCAACACATGAGTTTGAAATCATCAACAAAAAAATTCAACTTCGATTTTGGATCGATTTGGGGTTGTTTGTTTATACCTTGAAAAGTGCTGTAACAGATGTCGATATCGGGAATCGGAGGTGCCATGTAGTAATCCATGGAGACGATTCGGATGGAGAACGTGTTTGGATCGGATTGTGATGACATTTTTTTTTGTTTGCGCGATATGGAATCGACGATTTAGGGTTTTTCACATCTTTGTTTTGAGAATGAGGGTTTGGTTTCGCGCCATTTTTATATCGGATTGGTTATGAGGCTTCTACTGTACGGTTTAGCGGTAAATGCAAATGAAGGCGGAAGTCGGATGTGGTTTTTTTGAGGTTTTTACAAAGAGGCCCCGTTTATTTTAACCTGGCCTCAAATAGGGCCCCCGTGGTTTGTAGATTTTGCAGATGAGTGACAATATCCCTGACCTCATTCATTGACCATAATGTTGAATGAACGTGATTTTTTTTTTTTTTTTGGGGTGTATATGATGTGTCCGCGATCTTGTTATATTTGGTGGTGCACATTAGGCCCGACTCATGTGCCTCGTATTACTAAGTCAATTTGGGCTATAATGCAATTATTATCAAAGCCTTGTCTATGTTGAAGGTAAGTGGTGAACGGGTTATTGTTCGTGTGTTAGGGTCAAATCGTATATCATAGTGGCGTGTACTAACAACAATAACATGTTATAAGCACGGGCATCACTAGGCTTGTCAATGGGGCGGGTATGGGGCGGGTATGGGGCGGGTCGCCATGCCCCATCCCCGCCCCGGTAACACATTCCCCATCCCCATACCCGCCCCAGTCGAGTCACGGGGAAACCCGCCCCAGTCGAGTCACGGGGAAACCCGCCCCACCCCGCTGACCAGGCTACCAACGGTTATTTTTCAAACGGGTCACGGGCAAGCCGCCCCGCCCTGTTGACCCGGTATTTTTGTCATCAAAATCTTCTCTTTATATGTGCGTTTCTTTCTGAAATTGAAATAGAGGCTGTTCGGACGTTTTTGAAATCTGAAGTTGCATGTAGTAAGTTCACTCATGGAAAACTGGAAGAGGGCGAGTGGAATTTTTAACTCCTGCACTGAGAAGGTATCATTTTGGTTTTACATTGAATTACAAGTAAGTTTGTTCCTCCCTCACTTCCTTCATTTCAAGAGTGTGCATGGCCCAACCAAAAAGTACTCTCTCTTGTAACAACGCCGGTCCATTTCTTAGTTCTCTATACAGAATAGTATAATCAAGTGAGAAAATATATGTAATATGTGATGTTTGGTCCCATCACTAATCTGTTATTTACTTTATATTAGAGGAGAGAAACATGTGATCTGTGGATGGGTCATGGGACAACTCATGTGGGCCACTTTGGTTATTGACTTAGATTATGCCCATCCTAAATTGTTTTGGGGCCAGGTGAAACCCAAATTGCAGGCTTTGTGCCTGAGCTGATTTAAGAAACTGAGTTGAAGCCTGGGCCAGGGCTGAGTTCACCCCAAGTTTCACTTGGTCTTAAAAAAATCTTGGGCCTGAGCCAGACATGGTTAGTCCAGATTTAGTATTCACTATGGACAGGATAAGTGGGCTTGGACTTGTTTATATATAATATTATATATATATATATATATATATATATATATATATATATATCCGGGGCGGGTATGGGGCTGGTCGGTCGTCCCCATCCCTGCCCCAATCCCGATCAGCTCTTTGACCGGGTCCGGGTCAACCCGCCCCGTTGACCCAAACGGGGCAGGTAATTTATGACCCAACCGAGTCGGGTCAACCGGGTCGGTGGGTTTTCCCCGCCCGGTTGACAAGCCTAAGCATTAGGGGTGAATATCGGGTCGGGTTCCGGGTTATCGGACCGGGTCTGACCCGACCCGGTATTTTTTAAGAGCCTTGGACCAGGTCCGGTAACCCTGTTAATGAATACTGGGTTACTGGGTCACCGGGTTACCGGGTTCGGGTTCCGGGTAACCCGATAACCCGGTAAACAATGAAATTATTTGAAATTAAAATCTTGAGTTCATGACTTAAGGTTTCAAATAATGGTTCAAAACTTCAAACCAAACGGTAACTAGGCGAAGTCAGGCCATCGAGCCAGGTTCCCGTTGTCATGATCATAATAATAATGTTGACTATAGCATGTTAATGTTGACTATAGCATGTTTTATTATGTATTATTAATGAACATAATGAAGTTGGAGACGACTGTATGTGGGACCTTTACGCGTGGCCCACATGTGGCCGGTCCAATCACAATATCATGATTGATTGATGCTCACACCGGACCAAGTCACCAAGTTTATGCTAATAAATTCTTGGAACCCTTAAAGATTTAAATAAATAGTTATCATCATCATGTCATTAAACAGAATTGAGTTTTTAGTAAGATTTCCATCCATGCCCACACTGTGATTTGTGGCAATGCCTAGCAGGCCCCACATAGGGGATCGCATTGGAGGACCTCCATCAGTCCTGCTACATCAGCCATGTATGTGTTAAATTACAATGACAAGAAATATATAGCTATTCAAAAAAAAAAAAAAAAAGAAATATATAGAAATTGCATAGTTGGTTGATCCTGAGAACATTTTATCATCATGCACACATCTTGCATTACCAAATTGCGCTCGGGTTGAGACCTTGATCTGGCCGGCCAAGTTTGAAATTAAAAAAAAAAAATTTATTTATTTGTTATCTCACCCGATAACCCGATAAACAATGAAACAAAGACCCGAAACCCGGACCTGTTAACAGAGGTCTACGTCGGGTTTGGCCCGGCCCGATAAAAAGGTTATCAGGTTAGCCCGATAACCTCCGGGTCACCGGGTCGGACCGGGTTTTCCGACCCGGTGAACACCCCTACTAGGCATCACCCATGTGGCTTGGATCCACATTCCATCTAATTAGTTTTGATATTTCTTAATAGAGGAAACTACGGAAAAAAACCCCATAAGATCCCATATGTCCGATGAGGACTTAGTAGGACATTGGACACGGAAGGAGTACTCTTGTTCCTTTTCAGTTTTTTTTTTTTTTTTTTGGTTTTGCGATATGGTCGATATCGACCATTCAGTCGCATTCAATAACTACGTTACAGGTTGGAGGAAATCTGATTGATAGATTGGTCGATATCGACCATTACAACTTATAATGGTCGATATCGACCATTTTGTCATGTTTAGCAACTAAGTCAGTTACAGATTGAAGGAAATTTGACTGACAAATTGGTCAATATCAACCATCATGGCTAAGTTGCGATGGTCGATATCGACCATTCTATAATGTTCAGCAACTAAGGCAGTTGCGGGTTGGAGGAAATCTTACGGAAAAATTGGTCGTGACAGTCACCATGGAAGAATCTATATAAAATTCGCCAAATGCCTTATCATCCTTCCTAAATGTTTTGGTAAAAGTTTCACCTTCAACTCTGTTAAATGATGAAAGTTTATTCAGATTAATTTCCTTCCTATGAACGTATCAAAAAAAAAAAAAAAAACCAAATCTCAAATCTCAAATCAACCACTGATCAACATGTCCTATTCGTTTGTCTTAGGAAATGGGTTTTGGCTTGGTGGGGTGGTCAAGCAAAATCTTTTGTCACGATCTTTTGTTTTCTTCCAGAAATCGATATAAGATTCACTCCATCTCCTCCACCGTCCAAATGCCCATCTCCTGACCACCCCACCACAATCATCAACACATGGGAGTTAATGGATGGCCTAAATGATCCATTCTCCCAATCCAAAAAACCCAATGATTTGATGATCACAACGACGATGATGAAGATGACGAAGAAATCCCTTTGGAAACACCTATTGAAGGAGATAACTCTTGCATAAATGGATCCAATGGTCATTTTAGTCCTTCAATCTCCATCCAAAGACCCTCTATCGTTGATCAAAGAACCCCACCACCCCAGTTCTGAAAATAGAGTCGATGTGTACTTTATGTCATTGTAGGGGATCCGACGGACATACGAGGACGCTACGCGTGTGGGCGATTTTCCGGTTGTTGCTCGTGGCCGTGGATGAGAGAGACGTATCAATGAAGTTGGCATGTAAGAAAGAGGTGGAGAGATTGATAGCCTGGAATGGAGGACGATGAAGCCATTATTAGGGTCTTTGAGCGAATTTTCTTCAGTTTCCCTTTTATGTGGATTCGGCACATCTACATGGTTAGCCATGATGGTTGATGGTCGATATCAACCATTAAAAAAAAAAAAGACGAATTGAGGCCAAAGGATCTCTTCCGTGTCCAACATCTTACTAAGTCCTTATGAGATGTATGGCGTCCTATAGGATTTTTTCCCGTAGTTTCCTCT
This sequence comes from Umbellularia californica, assembly GCA_028538565.1. NCBI lineage: Eukaryota > Viridiplantae > Streptophyta > Magnoliopsida > Laurales > Lauraceae > Umbellularia > Umbellularia californica. Next base: position 36,580,143 of record JAPQWN010000003.1, on the reverse strand, counting down.
TCTTAATAAATACATATACATAAATATTGAATATTGTAGTAGTTAGGTTAGTTATTTTAAAGTGTAAGAGGTCATGGATTCAAATATCTGACTTTATTATTTTTGGCTTTTTACAAAATTGAATCATATATTATAATGGTGGAGGAAACTATAATTATTGGATTATGATTTTAATCATATAAAGTTCAATATAACTATAATGTATATAATCACTGTCTAAGCCCCAATAACAGGAAACCTAGAAAGTTGTATATAAATGTTAGTAGTCATATACTCATTAAAGTTGTCTCATGCCATTTTAAGATGGAGGAAGCTACCAAGAGATCACTTTAGGGTGTATTTGGATGTCTGGTGAATTGAAGTACGGTGTGGTGAAGCATCAAATCAAAAGAGAATAAAATATGATGGGTTATGATGGTGTTTTATTTATTATTTTGTTTGGTATGGAATCTTTTTGACTTTTTATATAGAAAAGTGGATTTTTTTTTTTTGAATTTTAGAAGAGAAAGAAGGCTTTTTTATTTTATTTGAAAAATTATGAGGAAATTTTGAAATTGTATATTTTTTATATGACTCATTGTCATTTCCTACCCGGATTCATTTTACTTTAACTTAACTAGTTAATTGCCAAACACACCCTCACGATGTGAACAGGAAAAGCCCTCCCACTAAGTTTCCATTTTGTTCGAGTATTGGATTTGTCACTCGTCTCTTCTCCTTCCTCTTCTCCATCACCTTTCTACGTCTTCTCACACCTCCATGATTCCATCCCATCCTAACCTGAGTTATAACATGCAAACCCACCTTCTCTTCCATTTATTCTTCTTTCTCTTTGCACCTATCTTTTATATTCCTGCATGTTTCTTCTCCAATAGTCACACACTTTTCTTCTTTTGTTTTCTTTCCTTTTCTCCATCTTGGTTCTACTAATCCTCCAACCAAACAGTTAGCCACCTCTTTGTCCTCTTGACAAAAAAACACTCAAACCCATTCACTCAACCTTCCTCGCTACATTTTTCTAATCCACAGCATTTAGCCCACCCGTGCAACGCTGCACACAACTGCTACAACACCCATATTCCAATCCATCTTCTCCATCACCTTGCAATTGACCACTCATTCTCCATCTTCAATCCACACCATCAACACCCAAACCAACCACGTTCCCCTCATCATCACTTGAGAACCATCTTCCTCATCTACCACTGCCTCCTCTATCTCTGATATTCGTCTGTACCGCATACAAAATAAAACCTAGTCAAAGAAACCCATCTTTGCCAAACACTTCAATACACCCAAGACTCATCGCACCATCCTCTGTTCATCATCTTCACCGAGCCAAACAAGGAGGAGGGAATAAGAAGAAGAAGAGACGAACGATGATATTGTCGCTCAACTGAAATGAGCAGTGAAATCATTATTTAAACAAACAAATGGAAAACTAGCCGGAAGTCCTTTATCGTTATAACTATGTGGGTCTTTTTGGTGCACCAGACATTTAAGATTGTTTTTATAGTAATTTCCTCTTTAAGATGTCACTGGCTATCCACAAAAAACAATATAAAAATTACAGCAGCTAAATGCCCATAATCTTTCAACTATTCAATGCAATAAAGAAAACAAATACGGCCTCCTATACACGCATTAGTATGAAAGGATTCCTTGATAACGAAAAAAATTGTTTTTATTTTCTATATGGCCCACTGGGCTCTTAATTATTTGATTCGATACTTTTTTTTTTGTGGAAAATGATAAAAATGAACTAATTTTTCTCAATATGTTTGATTTCAATTTTCTATGAAAGAGGTATAAATGCAAAATTTATCTCCGTGGAAATAGAAATATATAAAAAGTGAACGAAATCCTCCCATTATACAAACAAGTCCAAAGTTAAACCCATATCCATATCAATGCTACGCTAGTGTTGCCTCTACTTGGAAGATGCTACTGGCAGACCATTCAAATTGAGGATTATATAACCGTGCCATATGTGGTCACCAAGCCCTGTGAATAATGTATCATTCTTTCCTCTCTAACCTTCACGACCTCGTGCGCACTAAATGAACCATGTCTTGGACAATAGCACTTCTGTTGTACAAATAATATTTCCATTGCAATAGACGAACAGGTTCCTTTTTATACTACGTGCATGGAATTCAATTGAATCATCTTCCATAGAAGGAAAAGTATAGTATTAAAATATGGAATCCAGAAGGTATCAGCTACATCATTGACCATACATCAATCATATGCAGACCAGCTCATGGGGCTCATTTGGATATGCTCATGCATGTCCATCAATGAGAGAAGGGAGGAAGAAAGGGGAGCCCTATCATAGAACACCGAGCTTGATGCTAAATCATTGGATGACTAGAGTATTAAAGGAGATCAAAGATGCGACTAAGTGCCCCCCATAGAGTTGGAGTGCACATGCAATCTGCTCGCATGAGAATATTTTCCCATTAATGTTTGGTATGAGATGTCTGAAAAATACCTCCCAACATGAAAATTCATTTCCAGAATCCAGTATAGCTTTGCCCGTTTATTTGAAAGAATCGTGAGAATTCTTTTATGATAGAATTATGAGAATTCCAAATGAATTCCAAATGCTGTCCGTAAAATAGAATCCCAAATGCTCACCCCCTCTACTATTTGGAATATTGGAATTCTGGAAATTCACAAGGCTAAAAGTGCCTCCATTTTATGTAACATGAAATTCTGGATTCTTGGATCAAATAGAGTATTTGGAATGCTAGGAGACAATATATCACTTAGATCGTGTCAGAAATTTCTGACAAGCCTAAATCCTTGTTGGAAATGCCGAACTTCATAACCGTGACGTTTATGCTTGTAATAATAACCTAATAATATTTGTATGCACCTTAAGAATGAACACAAGTCGATTATATAGAGGAAACATAGGGTGCATCCAAAAGCTAATTAAATATTACAAGACATAAAATAAAGGAATAACTCTTGACTAGAAATTATAATAATTGCATGATAAAAAAATTCCTCAAATACACCAGTCTCACACTTCATTACTCAGGGTTAATATATGATAAATGCATCTCCAAGTTGCCATGCATTTTTCTTTTTCAACCAATCAACATTGCCTTATTCAAGTAAGAAGGTATGTGCCAACTGTCATTTCAATCAATCAGCATTACTATGCAGAATGATTTTCTGAAGAAGTATGCTACATCCAATAAAATTGCAAAAGGTTCAAACAAGTATTGATTTGGGAAAAAAAAGAAGTTATCTTAGTGCTTGACAATTTTGCTTAGATATGTTTTTCACCCTCCTTTTCCCCTTATTTTGGAATGACAACTTCATTAAGGTAAAACCAATATGCTAAAAAACAAGAAACATAATCAAACCCAGAGATAGTACAACCCAAAAGGCAAAAAAAAAAAAAATATTTTGAGACAGAGAAGTCCTGGCTCCATATTGATTGTATGCATGAGAAGAGACATCCTCTTGGGGAATGAGTGATCTATGAGGTGCAATGCCTTGGTTGCTCTCCTCCGTACATGTTGGAAAGAAGCATTAAGAGGATGAGCTAGATCCCCCACCTCTTTCACCACGTCTACCATATGCCATGGAGACTAAGATCTGATGCCCAATAATCACACACAAAGAATCACCTTTCACCATTACCTGCCGCAAGTAAAGATGATTGGCTTCGCGAGGACCAGTCCTCAAGGCCAACATCTCTGCTTCATTGACCGAGCAAAACAACCCGCAGGGCTGGAAGTAGAAATAAAGGTCGAAGCTCCATCATCCCAAATAATACTAACCACTCTTGCTTCTACTGGATTTCCAGTAGGACTCCCATCAAAGTTGAATGCTTCAGTAGGGCAGGTGAGGAGACCACTAGGAGCAAAAATACTTGCACGGATGGAGAGGAAAAGGCAATCTCATGCCACCACATCATAGTTCATTACAGAAATATCCAGAAATTGGGAAAGAATGGATAACCCAAGAGGTTAGGAAAAAATAAAATTACCTTGCCGATTCACCGCCTATACTTACTTTTCAGATGAACCAAATGACAACTATGAAAGAAGCCTTCCACATGATTCAGCCCCTTTGCAAGCCCAACCATTTGGCAAGCCCCAAATTTGACATATGGAGGTGTTGGGAAAACCCTAAATGCACTTGAACCACAAAAATACAATCTTCCACATTTATAGAGCAAGTTTATTTATTTATTTATTTATTTTTATAATAGTAAAAATTTTATTTCACCACCGGAACAAAAAGAACAAACGGCCAAATACCAGGAAGAACTAATAAAAATTATACATCAAATAAGATAGAAAATTTAGAAACTCCTTCCTTGGCAAGACCATCCGTCATTGAACTAGCCTTTCGTAGAATATGACGAAAAGAAGCACCTTTTTTTAATAAATCCTGCACTTCCTCCACCCAATCCGCAATCCTCCAAGGATAAATAGACTTCCCCGAGGCCCATTAATAGCTGAAAAAGAATCTCCTTCAATAATAGGATGAGATCTTCCTATCTTTTCCAACTCATGGGAACCAAACATAAGAGCATACACTTTAGCTTCATTAGCATCCATAGAGACAACAGGCCAGAGTAGTTTCAAATAACATCTCCATTCCAATTTCTAATGACATCACCAATACCTCCATGATCAGTATTCCTTAGGAAACTGCCATCAAAGTTCGACTTTAAGATTCCAGGAAGAGGACAAATCCACTCAACTCTAGTCACCACTTTTGAACGCCCATGCCCTTCAAAATCAGAAGCCCAAGATCAATTAAGATCTATCAAAGAGATCCCTCCAAACTCCTTTCTATTACACGCCCACTCCGACACATTCCAAACAATGGACTGTATGATCTCCTCAACACACATTTATAGGGCAAATTGATAATGAAGCAATAAGTGATGCAAATAAACATCTCTTATACACATAGAGCAAGCATTTATTATGACCACCCTACGCCTCTGAAAAGAAAAGGAAAAAAAATTATAGATCACATAATGACATGCTATCTTGTCTCAAAAGGTAATACATTATCCTGTTACATAAAACAAATTACCATTCATAGTCCCGACAGGTACAGTTGATTCATTTGAATGATAGATGAGATGACAATTCAGTGCCTAACTATTGGATGACATGGTATTTATTTGTTTGCTCTTAAGTAACTTGAATTCAGAATCATCATCTTTTGAAAATCTTGATGGACCACACCTTTTTGGAGTAGAAATTACTTGTGTGTGCAGATCTTGAAATTATAAGGATGACTGCAGAACCGCTCCATCTGACTAAGTACACTTGCAAACAAGGGCAGACCCAGGAAATTTAACTTGGGGGGTCATAATGTAAAAGAAATATTGTGGGAAGGGGCAAATGTAAAAAATTTTCAGGTAAGGTGGGGGCTCGGCCCTGGCCCTTGTACCTTGTCCACCACCGGTTGCAAATAGTGCATTGTATGCATTTAGATGAATAGGCACACCAATTACTCAATTCAAGCCATCCATTCAATCAAGGTTATCCTTTATTATTTACACTTCACACTATTTGATTAATACCTTCAAATTCCAAAATGGGCGATCAATATTCTTTGAAGGAAAATAGAACCTAACCCATTGGTTTTGCAGCACGGAACAAACAATGGTTTATTGCAAAAATCATGAAAGTGTATCCATGCTTTCGTCATTTTGGATATGATAACTTAATATCATGAACAATTATGAAATGTGTACATTTAGTCTAGAAGAAGAGAGCACAATGGCATAAACATTTAAAAGTTGGTCATCATGGATATGGTACAGTTGATTGCGGGTCAAAGAAAGCTCTCATCCAAAATTCCAAACTATAAACCAAATACATAAGTACATGCAAGTGTGTGTGTGAGAAGACTTAGTTCTGCGTTTCAGTTAGGCTTCTGTGTCACAAAGTCACACCAACTCAGGGGGTCTGAGCCAAGCTTCAGAACAATGAATTGGAAAATGTGGTCCATGCAAAATATTAGTAAATAACAATGAATAACCATAAATATAGTTTACTTACACTGAACGAGCAGAAAAAAGAACCTTGGTTTGGAGCCTTCAAAACCATGAAAGCAACCGACCAACCGATTCAAATGGAAAGTTACAAAGTTACAATATCCTCATAAGAAACATATGAACACAATTCAATACACACAACTTGGACACTTGTTCTCTTTCTAACCTTCTCCACCAAAATATTATCAGCATTGATCACTAAAGTTGAAAATAGTATACACAGGAGCCTGCATTTTCCAAAATTTATCTTTTTCTGGAAGGCGTCTTTTTCAAATTCACAGCACTCTAAAAGCCAAAAGGGACATCAACTCATCCGTTCTGCCAAATAGTAAAAACAATTATGATTTGAGGTACATGCAAACACACCCAAAGTGGATAGTGAACTAGAACAAACATTTTCTATTGGACATAATGAGTAGCATCATGGCACCGCCAGTCATAGAAATATCTAATAAAATTTTCATACCAGCAAGATGGAGATCTTCCTACCAATATTCTGGATGAAATCTGTTGACTTTGAATACTATTCCCTTGTAAATAAACCATCTTATCAATTATCTAATAATGAAAACAGCAACCTTAGCTCCCATCTCAATATGTTATCCACTTTGATCTTTACAGGGTACGCCTAATATGCACTCCGGAAGAAGACCAAGAGCTCATTGCACGCTCGGTTTCGATCCATTGGCGAAACTAGAAGAAATTAAAAGTAGTTATAATCCTACTCCTCAGGCTAGCACCCACATGGCTCTTCTGAAATTCTCATGCTGCATTGAACTTCTTCTCATCCAAATCTGTCCACCAACACATCCAGGCCAACGTACCAAGTAATTTGACTAAGCTTCTACACCTTGAGCCAAACCCAACCGTCTATGGATCGAAACCGAGCGTGGCAGCCTTTACAATGAGCTCTTGGTCTTCTTCCAGAAATTAGAAAGTAGTTATAATCCAACTCCTCAGGCTAGCACCCACATGGCTCTTCTGAAATTCTCCTGCTGCACTGAACTTCTTCTCATCCAAAGCTGTCCACCAACACGTCCAGGCCACAACGTACCAAGTACTTTGACTAAGCTTCTACACCTTGAGCCAAACCCAACCGTCTATACTCAACCACAGAGTCATAAGTTTCCATGGTAAATGGGCTCTCTGCAAAACACCTTAGCTCATGCCAGAACATATCGGTATGATCATGCAGAAAAGGTCTCAACTTTTCTACAAATTCGCCTTTTCCACAAACACCCACTGAAGAATCTCCATTCTTCTCTTCAATGCTCGATACCCACAAAGACGCAACCAAATGAACAATAACCGATGGATCTGAATCCCCAAGAATAGCTTTTAACTCCCGATCAATCCAAGGTCGTATTCGCTGTTCTACCCTCTCCTTCTCAAGACCATTCCTTACATGTGAAAAAGCCCTGGAATGAGGACGAATAGGAACAGCTTGCAACCTCTGTTCATACACACTCGCACGCCAACGAAGAACCCTAGATCGAAACTCGTCTCGATTTCTTGATTCCCCGAATGAGCGCCGCCACGGCAATTGGCGAGATCGGCTTTCGAGAGACCTGTGTGGGATGGATCTGCGGCCGCCAAATTCAGCTCTGTTGGATTGAAACCCACGTTGGGATTGGGATTTGGTGCTTTGTTCGTCTTTTGGTTTCGGCAATCGTAGTTTTTTGTAATTTCCAGTCGAGATGCTGATGTTGAAGAACAATTGGTTGAATCTCGAGTTGCAGAGAGGGCAATTTCGCTTTAGATTGCTCCATTTTCTGATGCAGTCGATGCAGTAGGCGTGCATGCAGGTATCGATCACTGCTGCTTTTCGAGCCTCGATTCGAGTGAGGCAGATTGGGCATGAATTGTGGCGAATTGATTTGATTATGCGTGTGCGTGTGCAGATTGGGGATTTTGGGGTTTTGGTGGGTGAAACCCTAGACCTGGATGAGCTGGTAAACATTTCTCCGCTCGCCGGAACTGAAACGAGAACGAGAGCAAGGATGGGGCCGGCACTGGAGTTCTTTGTTGGTTTGGTTAAAAGGTGTGTCAAAGGGTTTGGATCCGACCCGGAATCTGTGTAAATAAAGTGTTGGCCCACCTTATGATCCATCCATGTGGATGATAAAATAGGACCTGCTACTCAATAATCTCGGGTTTTAGTATTGACTCGCGGTTATTAACCAAGCTGAACCGTAGAACTATTTTTCTAAAGCACACAATTATCCAAACCGTTACACCTTAATTTAAAATAAAAAGACGAAAAAGAATCCATGGGGTATCGTATAATTTTATAACTTAAATAACCCGTTTTAACTTTTCAGCCCTAATCGTTAAAAAAAAAAAAACGAAATGAAAAAAGTAAAGGATCAAGAATGTGTTTGCCGGAAAACTGCACTTTATTATTTCATTTATCCATGTGAACATTTTCATGCTACTTTAGTATTTTGGAATTATATAATTTGTTTATCTATGATATTTGGTTATGACTTTTGAACATGTATTTTGCATTATGATAGATAATATATATATATGGACAATTAACCCTAGCTGAATCGTCTGATACGGGTAACCGTGGTTCGACTTTTTAACGGTTTTTTAATATACAATTACGGTTTTTAAAAATCCAAAACTACAATTTAGTTAATAATTTTCCCAAAACACATATTTCTTAGAACCGTTATACCCCTAATTCTCGTATATCAACTTCCATGCAAATGAATGAGTCTAAATGTCTAATTAAGGGTGTTTGTTTGCATTTAATTGCAGTGCATGGGAAGTAATTATTTAGATGGGCTTGTTTATTTGCATGAAATCAAAATGCATACACAATTCATTATCAAATAAGCATGATTTTTGCGTGAAACTGAAAAACATTGGAAATATCTTATTCAAATGGGCCTATTTGTTTGCATGGAACCATAATTTATAAGAAGTAGTTGACTCATAAATGAATATTTATTTAATTTAATTACATATATTTGCTAATATAAAAATACATACACACAGGGGCGGACGCACGTTATATGTAGCGGGTGCGGTTGTCCCGTGTAAAATTTTGATATCCCTTAAAGGGCCCCAAGTCACACGAGTTATGCATCGATTGGGCCCAATCCTGCACCACCCCATGACCTAGGTAGCTCCATTTCAATATCGAAAACTCTTACTGATTTCATTCAGGCCCCATCCTCAAATTAACAAACATCTCCGTACCAAAACCCTACCTCGTCTTCCCACCTCACAGCATTTTACCCTCTAGCATTGATTTCGGTCATCGGCTTCCTTTCCGATAGCGGCAGCATCAGTGTTAAACTCTCTTTCTCTTTTCATCCGACCATTTTTTTGTCTATCTATTTCTCTCTCTGCGGTGGAAACCCCAAAATCGCTGCAACAAAAAAAAAAAAAAAAACTCTAAATCTTGATAGATTCAAGTACTTTTTATATCATTCTACCTAATTGGGTTGATTCCTCAATAACAATAGTCATTTTTTTTCTTAAATTTTGTTTTCTCTTTCAATTAAGAATAACTTGTTTCTCTTATGAAATACTAAAAAAAAAAAAAATTCTTCAAGAAGCTTTCATGTCTGTGTGTATAGTTTATTTATTTGTACAGGGCACCAAACAAAAAAATTTATAAAGAAGATCAAGGATTAGTACTAAAAGATTATAAAACGTCCACAAATGAGCACTTGAAAAAATAGGAGCTTCATTCAAAACATATCTCGGTCACTATAGAGATTCAAAGCTAATAGTTCAATGAAGGCGCATGCATCTAGGACTAATTTGAACCTGGATGGTCAAACGCAAACCAATAAGTGGAGTCAGAATTTTGGAGACCTGTTGCTGAATTTTGGTTTGGCTGGTCAAAAGTATTGCCTTAATTTTCTGACATTTCAAAAATCAAATTAGAAAATTCAATACCTAAAATGAGTACAATTTTAACCCAAGACTGCACTTAGGTAATGAATGTTGGTTAGGGCTCAAATTGATTGGCCTGGTTTTTGTTGGTTTGGGTATGGTTTTATTCACATACAGCGTGTGCCATGCCTGGCTTGATGCTATTATGAGTGGAAACTATATAAGATGAATTTAGCCTACTCTAATAAACAGTAAATTGGGTAATTATCCGTGGCATATTTTAATATTTGAAGAACAATAAGTCCTAATAATGGTAAGAATTTTATAGGACAAAATCTGCAAGACAAAATGTTTTGTTTTACCTTTTCTTTTGTTATCAAGGTATAGTAGAATATTTTATTTTACTCTAGTGGTGGTTAACACATTGTAGAGATACTTTTTACAAGCAATGGGTAGGTAGGTCATCAAACTTAAGGGCAACTTAATCACCAATTGCTTAAAAATAAAAAAACCAAAAGCAATGTATGGGAGAATATGATGATAGAAAACATTCTTCAATCTTCTGCCCACTCAAACAAAAATCCTGATTCCCACTGCACACACATGTTAGTCACATGCTGACAAAGGGTCAGGAAAGGCCCGAACCTGAATTCAAGATGGTGGCTTTTCAAACTTGAGCCCTACTCTTAAAGCTTTAGGTAGAAAAAAACAGTCCTCATTTTCATAGGCATTGGTGGGCCAGGATGGGACTGCACCTTATCCAATGGCTGAGGTTTTTCTCCCTTTGGCAAAATGCTCATGCATGGGGTATCAAAAGTGACTCGACTCAGCACCTCTCCGACTCAGTAGGCGGATTCGGAGCATTATGGCGAGTATTCAAAAGTAACGCGCTTAGGCATATAAATCCACTCGGCCACGCCTGCGCGTAGCAATTGCATCATCCGTACCTTTGTAGTTTCAAAATCAAAACAACGAGACGCTAAAGCAGCAGCAGCAGCAGCAGCAGTAGGCTCTGGGGTTTGTTCTTCTTAGCCTCACTTTCATCTCAGAGAGAGAGAGAGAGAGAGAGAGAGAGAGAGGGGGAAAATGGAAGTTCCAAAGGATCAGATCACAACTCTTCTCGAACACAACCTCTTCGGATCCGCCCAGATGCTGGTAATCGAAAAAAAAGAAGAAAAACCCATCTCATTCTCCCTTCGATTCAACATCAAAGGCACTGAATTGCTGCATTGTTCCTCAGTTTTTTTTTGTTTGCTTCTTTCTACTTCTCATACTGTAGAATTTCGTTCCATGTATCTCTCTCTCTCTCTCTCTCTCTCTCTCTCTCTCTCTCGCATCGTATGTTCTCTGATTTTCGAATTATGTTGGAAAGCCCAAATGCCCTCCCGTTTCTGTAGAGGGACAAGTGTTTGGGTGTACCCCAAATTGCAACAGGAAGGGATACTATGGTTCTGTTATGGATTTGGGGTTGAATGGAATACGACCCAATTTGCGTTTTTCTTTGTTCCATTTTTTTTTTCCACTAGAATTGGATCAATCTGCCTTTCTAAGGAGGCCGATAGCCAGTCGCGTGGAGTGGATTTACTATATTTCTTTCTTTTCATCCCATCTAGTATGTGGGCATCAATCATGCAATTAAAGTAGGTTTCAGATTCCCACTGCCCTGAATTTGATAGAACCGGGTTAGCGAAAAGGTGGATGGGTGGCTTTATTCTGCCCAAGTTAAATTTGTTGAGTTTTATGCAGGAGTTGAAAGTTGAAACAAAGGGAGAAAAAAGTTCATGGTTGAGGGTGGATGTGGTTTAAGTGAAACTAGTCAACTTCTTAAACCAATATGTATAAACTGAGTTGTATTGAGTCTTATCATTTTCTTTGATTGAGCTCTGTAAAGTGTAAAGAAAGTACAAAATTTTAAAAACAGAGGTGTTGAAGAAAATATTGAAAATACCTTATGTTATATTATGTTAGAGCCTGTTTGTTTGCATTGGAATACATAGGAAATGAATACATAGAATTCATACCATAAGTGATTAGAAATGAAGATCAAAGGTGAATTTCCAAAAAGTAAGCATCAAATAACCTTTCCTTTTTTAGGGAAATATAATCAAAATGCGATGGAATTGAATACCCAGTCATTGTCCTAGTAATTCAATACATAAGAAAGTGAAGGTCCTATCTACATCTCCACCTTATATCCTTCACTCTTTGCCTCTTTGATAATCCTTTGGTATAGTTCATTTCACCACAAATTCATATCCATTCAATTCCTATGTATTTGAATGCAAACAAAGAGGCCCTCAATTCATGTGCTTAGAAGCGAATGACAAGGGAAATAAACTCAACTACGCATGTTTAATTGATTTGAAGATTTAGTGATAAGATACACCGCTATTAAACTTTCATAACATTTTCCTTTCCACATAGTTGTTGTTAAAATACTGAAATTTCTCTCTAAATTCTGCAACTCCGTTGAAATGGGTTGTTGGAATTAAGTAGGGCAAGTGCTATTCATTTCTGAATATTGATCAGGGGACTCACGTCGGAGAGCTGAGCCCATGTTAATGTGGTCAAGTTCACTCTGTTTTAAGTTAGAATTGATTACTTGGTGGAAACACATCAGGTTTCAGTTCATGTGGAAAAGGTAGTAAGACTATGTCCTTTTTTTTTTCAAATTTTTTACTAGGACAAGTAAGATTGTATCCTACTTCAGGCTGTTATAGTTCCTGTTTCTGAGCCACCATAAATTTAAAAATGATGTCTATAAAAAATTTTCCATAACAAACTTTCATTTATGTAAAAAATATGAATGTCTACACAGTATTAGGAGGTATATCCATATATGCCGTAAATAAGGCAAAGGACACGCAAAGAAACATAAAAAAATAGTTTCCATCTGTTTCACAACTAATTGGTGCTTCCCAATTCATCTGATTGTTCTCTGGGGGAGTGTTGCTGGGTTTAGTTATGATTTCTTTTCCAACTAAAAGTTAAGAAGTTGTAAGATTTACTAAGAGGCATATGAAGTTTGTAAAACTTTAAGTTATAATTAATATAAGGTGTTTGCATATATGCATTTAGCCTTTTGCATTACCTTTATCATCAAAATTTGTAAATACTCACCCCTCTCTCTCTCTCTCTCTTTCTCTCTCTCATGGGCAATTATGCTTTACTTACACTAGCATGTAAGTGTTATCTGTTAACCAACAGTAGTGCAAATCACATCATTTATTTTAAATGGGTACTGTTCTAGATATCATACGATAGTGTCTGTGTTGGTATTAATAATCTGTGGTGTTTCTTTTGATAGGGATGCTTTCTGGTCTCTTCAGCCACAACAAATGTTGAAACAAGTCCATACGTCAAAGCTGAAAACTTGGTATAATTAATTTTCTGATGAATGAATGTCTATCTTTTATCCCTGGCTCCCAGCTAATCTAAAGTGTATTTGGATTTATTTCTGTGTATTGTCCATTGTATGTATGCACTTGGAATATGCAGTTTGGGCCTGCTTATTATAAAATGGAATTGTTAGATCCTGCCCTTTTAATAAGCAATGGGCTTGAATGTCACTCTCACCTGGGTGATATTCAATTTGGATTGAGTCACATTAGGCGGCACTGTTAACTCCCATAACTCAATGGGAGTTGATCACCCCTAATTCATGTGATTCAATCTAACCATAAATTTCACTTGGGTCAATGTGATGTTTGGGTCCATCATTGAACACAGGGGAGGGTGGAATCCTCAGGTTAAGTGCAATAAAAGGCGTGGTTTGCATTGTATGTCTGTCTATGTTCGTACATGTTTTGCTTGAAAAGTCAATCAAACATGATGAAACAGAATTTAAGAAGCAGTTGATTTCATTAATGTTTAGCTCTGGGTACAGAAGGCACTAGAGCATTATCTGGAGATTGTTCCTCACTAGGTACAGGGTCATTTTCTGGGGGCAACTAGGTTCACTAGTTGCAGTTTACTTTAAGCTTTCATAATCCGCTACCTCTTCCGAATTTGGTCTCCAGTCAGTCCTTTTGTCATGGATGCTTTTATTTTCATACATCACCTCTTTCATCTGACTTCATTTTGAGAATCAAATCATGCTACATTGTTTCAGGTGCTTCTTGGCGATGCATTGTACGGTGAGAAGGAATTTCGGAGAGCACTGGTAGGGATTACAATTTTTTTCTCTTCCTTTTTGAAGTTAATATGACCCTCTGGTCTTGTATCCTCCAACCTTAACCCTCCCTTCCTTTTGTTTATTGCTTTGTAAGGGACTCAAACTCACACACCCGTGCACAGTGCACACTACACATGTCCATAACCAGCTGAGCAATAGCCAGGGACGTACCCTTCGTTCTAAACACCACATTGCTATATTTTTAGGTGCAACTTTAAGCAACAACAAGGTTGCATGTTTGAGTCATGATACAATTAAAAAAGAGAACCTTTACTCAAGAAATCGCTCAGATTAATAATATTGTAGAAAAGCTCCAATAAGTAAGAATCCATGGTAAGGGGTAGAGAAGTTAGGAGAACAACCAAGTTGGTCAATGGGAAATAAAGAGAACTTTTATGGTGTGGAAGAAGGGTATGGAGATCAAAGACACCGTATGGTCGGATATCTGTGACATGGTATTGTGCATTTTATGATAAGGAAGGTTCTCTTCTTATCACTTATTTGTGGGCTCTTATAGGACCTCTATTTACATTTGCATTATAGCGTCCCTGCGATTTAACAGTGTTGATGTAGACGTGTGTCTTTCCAATAGAGACTGAAGCCATTTATTTTTCTGTTTGCCGACAGAATACATACAAGCAAGCCTTGCAGCACTGCAAGATTATCCCCAAGCAAAGTATGACATCCTCTAGAAGTACACTGTCTACATCAAATAGGTCATCCTCTCCAAATTCTTTGAATATATCAGCGATTAATGAAAATGAGGTAGTTTTTCTTTCTTGTTTCTTAATAGATTATAGATATATGGAAAACATTCTCATGCGCAACGCATCTGGTCAGTGGCAGACGTGGGATCCACCTCGGAAATTCATCATCTGTGGCAGCGATTTGCCACTCTCATGCGAACAGTTTGTAGGAGAATATTTTGCATATATACACACACACACACACACACATAGGGGAGAGAGATTCACCTATGCACCGTGCATTTGGACTGCGCGTCACGCTTATTCAGAGGTGGGTCCCGCCTCAGGGATGGTCTGGAAGGGCGGTGCGAAGGTGAATGTTTTCGTATATATATGTCTATATATAATACATATAAATGTGCACGTGTACTTGTAGCTTTTTTTGTTTACATGTTCAACAGCATGTTTCTCATATTTGCTTTACAAATGCATCTACTTGGCAGGTGAAATTCAAAATAACTCTTTGCTACTGTGCACTAAATGAGAATCGTCCTGCCCTTGCTGAGGTTTTCCTTTCTCTTAACGCTTTTGACTCTTTAATTCCTTTGCTATACATCTCATTCGGTACTCTTTTGATGTATGAGTATGTTGTAATAAATCTATGAACTAATATATGCCAAGCGCTGAAACTTAAAATTTTATACATCTCTTTTATTACCTATAATTTGATGTTTCTCTTTGTTGTTTTTTGGCTAACTGTTGTACATATTGAATATTTAAAACCTAATTAATAGTGTGCCATTTATATACTAAAAGAGAGGACTGTTTTAGTTTTAATGTAGTCTATATGACGAACACTATACTAACAGATCACATGGCTTAAAACATTAGAGTAACCTGATAACTGATGAAAGGACGATTAAATTCCCTGTAAAGAAATGGAAAGTCCAAAACATGTATGGTCGTCATCTATGATACCATGATATGGCATTTCACATGTGGTACCTATACCAATACGGTCCGATATGGATCCGGGTAGGGGATACGGCAAGATACGGTTGGGATATGGGGTAAAATTTCAGGGTACAACTTTCTTCCATTTTATGGGGAGAAAATGGAATTGGATGAAGAAGAAACCCTACCCTACCCTCTTCCCTGCAACCAAGAGAAATAAGAAAAAGAAGAAGAGGAGGAGGAGGAGGAGGAGGAGGAGGAAAGGTAGACTGACTAACGCGCAACTGTTGCTGCTCGACTGCTACTGCTGACGGGATCGGCTGCTGCTGCTGCTCAAATGTTGCTGCCAAACTATATCTGCAGCTGCCCAACCAGATCTGCTGCTGGAACTTCGCTGCTACCAGGTACTGCTGCTACTCCTTCCTCATCTTCTTCTTCTTCTCTGTTTCTTTCTCCATGTTTTTTTCTTTTCTTCCTTTCTCTCCATCGGCTCCTTCATTTCTTGAGGTTTCCTTGGCATTGAGAATGAAATGGACAAAGAAAAGTCACTTAAACAGTATTTCCATTTTTACATTCAGCCCCTGTTTTTGTTTTATTTGAAGACTGCAAAACTCAAAACCCACTATTACCATTTATTACTGGATTGGAAAATGACCTTTCTTGTCATGTCATTCAATGTCCTTTTCTTTAAATTATATTTCCCTCTCCTTGAGAAGTTGAAACTTCTTTCCCTCCCTCCATTTTAAATTTAATCGATGGAAGTTCATATTGGCCCACTTCATATTGAGATTTTCAGGGACCCACTTCTATTAGTTAGTTAGGCATGTATGATGTATCATATGTTACTATCACATTATATCCGCAAACGCATCTGTGTCCGTGTGACGCCCTGGAGTCCCACATCGACTATAGAGAGGAAAGTGAATGGAGTTATATTTAGAACTTACACCCTTACCTTGCATAAGGTCTTTTGATGGGTTGAGGCCCATCAGAAGCAAAACCGTGAGGCCAGTGGGCCAAAGCGGACAATATCATGCATGCATGTAGGGGTGGGGCGTTACATTCTGTATTGTATTTTAAGTGATACAACACCCGTTTCACATTATATCGTGCTTGTGTCCGTATCTGGGCGTCATAGGTCGTCATGCATATTCTTACTGAGAGAGAGAAAGACGAAGGTTTTCAACAAGCAACTAGCTTATGGTGAGCAAAGTAAAAAATGGATATTGACTTCAATACGCTTAATGTATTTGTGAAATATTAGATCAATCCAATCGATTGTGTTCTTATCTGCATGCTAAACAGGAATTTGTCAAAACCATGAAATCATTCCGTTCTCCATGCCCCCTACTCTACCATCGCTAACACACACTGACATGCTTGTGTGCACATGCCCACACATGCAACAATAGGTGGCTACCAGAGGTTTTATGATCTTTGCATTCATAATCAAACAGTTACAGCATAAACTTTTTCACATTTAGGTATTTTTCCTTCTTTCTCGGAAAACTGATGTCCAAAACATGTGATGGAATCTTTAGTCTTTGAATGCACTTTCAATCTCCACCTTCTCTTACGTTTTTTTTTTTTTAATGATCTATACCCATCATTTTAACCATTATTTAGATAATTTTTTTTGATCTTCATATTTTTTGTGTTTTGTGATTTTTTTTTTCCTTTTCCTGGGGGCCCTTCCGTTTCAGTCTCAAATAGAGCTGTTCTCAATATATTCGAACATAGCATCTTGACAGGGCTCTATTATGATACTTCAAACAACTATCAGTGCAACATATCAAGAATATCCTAAAATTGTTTTCAGTTTCTTCAGCTTCTTTTTAGATTTTTTTTCTTTTTTTCTTTTTTTCTTGATTTAAGATATATGAGGTTTTTGTTTATCCTACAGATGGAGGGAATACCAAGCAAAGCAAGAACTTTGCAGATGAATCTTACCATGGGGAAGCTTTATCGGATTTCAAGGCATTTCCGTGCTGCTATTTCTTGTTATAAGGATTGTTTGAGGTATGTCAGGTTTCACTTTTTGAGGTCTTGGTTGTGCTAATTCTTACTTTCACCTACTGCTCTGTTAACTGTGTTATCTTTAAAGCACAATTTACTGTTTCTTTGGAATAATACATTTTTGGATATCCTCTGGAACATCCATCAACATTTAATCCAAACCTTCCAGCATGGACACTCATGACACTCTCTTTCATGCAGGCATTGCCCTTATGTTTTGGAGGCCATTATAGCTTTAGCTGAATTAGGGGTTCCTGCGAAGGATATCATATCATTGTTTCCTCAGGTTGAAGCCTTTTTTTTTTTTTTTCACATACCTGAGCTGCACTATGTTTCCTGAAGCTTGTTGCTTCTAAGATCATATTTGTGCTAATTGAGGTTATGGCTAAGATTTTTGCACTTTACTATTGTCAGTTATACTACCATTCCAAACCATTGATGACATGGCCTCTTGTGGGAATTTTTCCACGGAAAGAATTGTCCTCATTGATAGACACAAGAATAAAAACTAAAAAAGAAAGACAATTTATCATTTCCTTAATGAAATAGGCACTGAATTTATTGTCGGAGAATTCCACTGATTTTTTCTTTAGCTCTGTGGAACTGCTAAATTACCATCTTCAAGATGAATCCAATGACATGCAGATTCAAATGATTTATTTTTTCTTACTGCATTACAATTTAGAAAATAGATCTGAAGAAGTGCAACCCATTTAAGGATTTGGCTCAAGATAGATCGGAATGAAAAAACAGAATTCATGTACCGACCCCAACATAGTTGGGACATGGCTTTGATGATGAATCATTCGCTTGATTGCTATTTTTTTTTTTCTAAAGCTCACATAATGGGCCCACTCAATGGTGGAAACCGCCATGGAGCCACTGAACAATGAAACACTTGATGGTGCGCATCCAATGACGGAATCACAGTTGGCATGCCCACCACTGGCAACCACTTAAACTTTCTAATATCAGGAAAGAAGATTTTGACTTTCACTGTCAAGAGCCCAACCAAATGCAATTTACTGGACCTGTTACATTTCCATCATTGGGTGATGCGGCGCCGGCATGTGATTCCATTACTTGAGCAAGCTTTTGAAAACAACTTGACAATGACCATTTGGACCCCAAGAAACAGCCAGTAAAGACCTGTCTAAAGCCAGAGCATGCCTGGGTTGAGGCCCAAGAGACAGTTCAATAAAGGCCTGCTTAAAGCCTGACCCAGGCCTATTGAAAATAGTTCGTAGGAAATTTGTTATTCCGGGCCAAGCCTTCAGGCCATATAGTGTTAGGCCCAAGGCTGGCTCAACTACTGATCGAGCTTAAAGTCTGGACCCAGGCTTGACCTGAAAATTGAAAAACTTAGACCTGAACCCAGCTAATGGAATGGTGGGCTTAGTCCAACCTTGTCCTGCCCCCGCCCATGTATGACCCCAGGCCTCACCATTTCAGTTGCCTCTGCACTACAGCCTACAGAGCAAAAAATACTTCCTATCAGTCACTCATTGTAATATATCTTTCAAATAAAGGAGGTCCATTTGAGCAAGTTTTTTATGATTCACTTGATATAGCTGTAGGGCCTAGGGATGCCAATGGATTGGGTCCAGATCTAGCCATATCCATACCGAACTAACAAAAATGTGATCAAGTCCGGTTCTGTATCCGGATCCAAATTGGGTCTTAATCCTAGGACCCATAACCTGAGTTTTATCCCGCACCCCTGCGAGTTCTAATTATTTTTCTGTATTTGTTGGAATAATTGTAGACATTAAATCGAAGTGGGAGGCCTCCATCAGATCATTTTGACACTGGTCGTTGGCTTCAAGTAAGTACAAAACAAGTTCCACTATTTTTTCTTATGCTGTTTCTATACACCAACCTTATGATTTTTTTAGGCCAAAACTTAAAAAAAAAAAAAAAGGTTTCGCTTTTAGAAAGTATGCTTCTATACAAATCTGCACAATGGGGCTCACCTATGATCAAATAAAACCCTCATAGCCATTTGACCCATGACAGGTATTTCAATCTGGCATGGGTTCAGCTGTTATTCACCACTGGATGCAATTGCAAACAGTGTGCATTTACAAAACCGTCAATTTATTTATTTGGGATTATTTGCGTACATTAGGCCCCACAAACTGCACTTAAAAATGAAATCCCTTATTTTGACACCCCCGGCTTTTGATTGTAGTAGGCTGTTTAGATTTTCTATTTCCATGCAACATTCTAAGCACATCAGCTTTCAAAGTTGATGCTGTGACTAAAATGTAAATTGTATGATTTTTAACCATGTGTTGAAGGCATCATGATGATTTTACAATATATCAATAGCAAGTGAGCTTACATGTGCATTTGTGATCTTCTTAAGCACTGCAATTAATTTAAAATACCCTCTTGGGTGCTAAGGTGAGTCTTCTGTTACTGAATTCATTTTTAACAACCCACCCTTACCTCCAATCCCAACTCCCACCCCCTACGCGACCATCATCATCAAAGCCTAATTCCTTCTTCTTGGGTTCGCTGTCAGTAATGTTCAAGACCTATAAAGGTGAGCATACATTTCTGTGCTGCACCTAGATGTATATAATTCCCAGCTCATGGGGGATTGGAAGGGGATCTTGGATTTAAGCTAGGTGAACTTTCACGGTTTCACCCCAATTAAAAGCTCATAACCGTGCAATTAAGAGCTATGAAAATAGATGGTCAGAAAACGTTTAGTTCAATTATCATCTATATTGAAGGCCCTTTATTTAGTGGGCATTGTCATTCGATCATCTAGGGGACACTCTGTGGATAATATTCAGTGCCTGGAAAAAGACCGGGAACTCAGTAGTATACACTGCATGTATTGCCAGATCTCCACTCTTTTTTCCCTTTTTTTTTTCTTCCGAACCGCCCATCTGTTTTGTTCTATCTGGGTTGTGATTTGATGAATTGTCTGACATTTTTAGCAATGTTAATTATACTAAAATGGACTGAAAAGAAAAGGTACTAGAAGGGGCTCCCACAATAGTAGGAGAGAAAAATGGTGAGACCTAGGCACCCATTGAAAAACCTACCACACTCACTCTGTGAAGTTTGGCTAAAAAACTTTTTGATCACCTCTTGCAATCCAGGAAAATACCCCCATGTCTATGGTTTCATAGTCTATACAACCCAGGGCCCAATGTTAAGACTAAAATATCTTTCCAATAAAATTATGGAGGGAAGTCCCCTCATCCTTGAAGATGCAGGGTAACGTGATGCATGTTGAACTTAGAAAGAAGCGTCAGACTTTGTTCACCAACCAACAGCAGGTCATCTGGTTATTTGCTATTATGGCATATACACATGTTTGCAGATGAATTCTCCACTTTTCAAATAGTCGCAAGTAAGAAATTCTTCCAGGTTGTGAGCCTACCAAAAGCGCCATTTAACTGGAAACAGACTTGGTCCGGAACAAAGCGGCATATGCCTTGATTGCACTAATGGTAGAGATACATTGAGCAATTCGGCCATAGTTGGGTCAGATTACCTTCATTCTACATGCAGAGCCTATCTATGGAGCATCTTGGATCTGACATGCATATGCCGCTTTGGCAGATGCGGCTGTATGGAACTAAACCAGTTTCCACATGCATGGAAGAGTAGAAAACCTCATAAATGTTTATATAAGCATGTGTATGTTTACAACTATTTGGACATGGTACCCAACTCTTTTGGTTGCTCTGATGTACCTGAAGCGCTATTGATACTCCACTCATTGTTTCATTGCCAGAAATAGATCTTTATAAGAATTTGGGTAAGATTAAGCTGCCCTGATCTTGAAATATCTGATGGCGGCTGCTGATAAATTAATTTCATCATACTAGTTCTCTAGGAGCTGTTTTGTTGAACTGCCAATTCTCTGCATCATAAGTGTTTGTTTTGATGTCATATTGTGCATTGGCACGAGACATTGTTTTTGGTTTCTTTTTTCAAATCAAATTGTATATCTTATTTCCCTCTTCTACTTGATCAGGGTCTGTCTGGTGTGATCTTTTATTTCTCTTTGCTTTGTTTTTTTTTTTCTGTATGCAGCGCTATGTTGAGGCTCAGTGTTGTGTTGCTTCAAATGATTATAAAGGTATACGAAATGTAGCATATGTTTTTTTTTTTTTTTTTTTTGACTGACTAAATAGTTTGGCTGCATGAGATTCCAGTCGCTGTCTGATTTTCTTTCTCACAGAATGGATTTTCGGTATTAAACTGGATTTTATTTCTCACAGAATGGATTTTCAGTTTTCAGTATTGAACTGGATTTGATTTCATTCCATCCATGCACGTTTTCCCCTATGAAGTACTGAAATTATAAATCAGGATTTTCAGAAAAACTAATGTGGCTCTGTTGTGGTCTTCTAAAAAAAGATTTCTGCTGTCATAAGTTATCTCACGATAATTGAAGTTCTTAACAGTCGTTCGGTTTTGCATTGGGCAGGTGGTCTGGAGCTCTTCTCTGAACTTCTGCAACGCTTTCCAAGTAATGTCCACATATTATTGGAAATAGCTAAGGTTAGAGAAATGCATTTTCATCAAATCAAAAGCTTATTTTCTTTCAGTTGTGTGCAGTTACTTACTCGCTGCTTTAAATCTTGGTTTCAGTGCCTTGTCTGTAGGTTCATTTGGGTGTTGTGTCATGTGTGACATAATGAGGGCCAAGATGCTGACTATTATCATTACCTTCATTGTCAAACTAAATGTTGGCTTACTTATAGTGGATCTAAGTGATTTAACTTTGGAAACTCCACTGTCTCTTTGCTCACTTTCTGTTTGGGAAAAATTTGGAAGTGTGACAAGTAGATAGGCTGGCCATATTTCCTATAAATCCCCACACAATTTTTATAGTTCACTGTTTTTGACTTGTAAATCCTGTTTTGGGAAACGCACATAAGATTTATGACTTTATGGTGTTAAGCCTGTGTTTGGATCCTTGCTGTTTTGGGAGTAGAGAAATTCTTTCCCGATCTTTGAGATTTTTGAAATTCTACCAAGAGTAGAAACCTAAGTCCTGACAAATCAGAAGAGAATTTCTACACTCCAACGATGGAAGGAGCTAGAACAGCCAAAAGACGACTATCAGTTATCTTTGATCATTACGCTGCAGAAGAAAAAGAAGATTGGTGAAAACGAAAAATATACTCTAGTAGCATAAACATCTGCTTTTTGAGTGGGCTGTTTGACAAACAATTGACTGTCAAAATAAGTCCAACTTTATGATGAGCTGACATCAACTTTGCATCAAAAATATAGTTCAGAGTACAGATGGTCATGATACCCAAGTCCATGTTGTAGATGAAGTGGTCATTATGGTGGATGAGCTACTGATATCCATCTAGAGACCATATAAAATCTGGTAGGTTCATTATACACACTGATTCAAAATTATAAGTTCTTTGGAAGAGAGTACATGCAAGGGAAGAATACAAATGTACAATATCTTGAAGTCATTATATACCACAAAAGAAGGTCAATAGAGGGCATTGTTAGAACTACTGAAGGAATTTTTGTGATCTTCGAGATTGAAATATTATGTGTTGGCATTTTATATTTTTGTGTTTCAATTTTGTTTTCAACTTTTTTTTAGATTACATAATTTTTCTCTACACCAAGAAATGTCAGATATAGGTATTTTATGCTATTGGATATGTATTTCCTTGATTAAACTTTGGAAAAATAATGCTTTAACTACTTATATGCAAAGCACAGTTATGAAACTTCTTTCCTCACTTCCTGATTCTGTAAAGGAAAATGATGCAACATGGGCTATCTCACATATTCATTTCTTGCATTCTTTCTCCTTTTTGCAACTATTTAATGCCAATCAAATGGGGACACTGCATACACCTTTCATTCTTTTTTATTTGGATATTGTGTGTGAAGGTTGAAGCCATCATTGGCAGAAGTGATGGAGCCATTATGAATTTTGAGAAGGTATGTTAAGATGTGCTATAGTATAGGTAGAGTGGCAGTAATTCTTCCATTCCATCTATTTTGTGTTTGATCATTGATGTTTAAGATGTCGTACAGGCTCGTTCCATTGATCCATACATTATTACTTACATGGATGAGTATGCAATGCTTCTAAAGACAAAGTCTGATCACTCGAAGCTAAACAGGTTGGTACATGATTTGCTGAATATTGACCCTGCAAGGGCTGAAGTCTTGGTGGCTCTATCTGTATTATGGGAAAGGAAAGACGAACGCCGAGCTTTGGTTTTTGCTGAGAAGGTTTGTGTTGTCAATGTAAAAGTAATACATACCTTCGAGGAATTATATGATCCTTAATTGCGGATATGCTAGTAGCACCATCCAGCTTTGTGTTTGTACTTGTGGGGCCCAACAGAGCGGTGATCCAGTCTATTCTGTTGCTATACTGCAGCAAATGGTCCAAATATCCTCCAAACTAACCCTGACTGGGAGATCCTATCATCCTACACGTATGCTTGACCTTTTTCCTTGCATTATCTAGCAACTTTAATCATTTTTCTTTCTCACCATCTACTTGCAGACTGTGATCTAGTAGTCAGGACTTCCTATCACAGAGTTTTTTGGGGGCACATTCTATCTATGGTGAGACCATCTATGGATGACAACAGATTGAGTTGGGTGCAGTAAGGTGCAAATCTGCACCAACCTGATGAACACTCAGTTCGTCTCATGTTGGGTTCTAAATCTGCCCCATGACAGCCACAGATATAGGTCAGGTTTGGCATGGGTTCTTCTATATCCCCTTTTGACGCAGGATAGATATTTAAACATGAACAAGATCTTTTTAATATAATTCTATAAATGATTTTCATGAATAAATAGGTCAGGGTGGCTGAAAACTGAACCCACCTCATACCCAATTCTAGTTGGAATTTATAAATTAGCACTGAACAAGAAACCATGAAAGTGTCTACCAGACCGGGCCCGATAAAGGTGGGATGGGGCAGGTTACCTGTCAAACACTATGCATTGCCTTACCTAAGATCAATATCTGGATCACTAAACCCCAATTCCTGCACGTACAAATTCAGGGCGTGTTTGATACTAAGTAAATTCTTGTGTGATCATTTAAATCCTCTCTTCCTTGCTTTTGCACAATGTCTTACTGGATTGGTTATTGTCCCTAGCAGAGCATCCGAATCGATGACAGGCATATAACTGGTCATATAATGAAGGTATTGAACCAAGCTCAATGACAAATGCACATGTAATTCCATTCAGATTGAACTATTTAGCCATTTACTTATTGTCCAAATTCAACTTTGAGGGTGTGTTTTGTATCTCATAGAATGATGGATCTTCTGAAATAATTTCAGGGTTACCTGTTCTTATCACAAAACCGACCAGAAGCTGCTGTGGCAGCCTTCAGGGCAGCTCAAGAATTAAGGTCTGATCTTCGCTCATATCAAGGTGCGTTTGCAAGAGCTATTTATAGGATGACATCATTTAGGTTTTATTGTAGGCATTCATAAACACCCATTTAATTTCGGTGTGGAGATGTTTGCCAGGCCCAGACTCAAGGTGTTGGGCTTGGGGGTACTTTGACAAAGCCTTGAAAATCCTACAGGGAGAAATACCTGTAAGAGATGTATAATTATATCGAAAAACTGTGTTGACAAATTTGTGTTCATAAATGCTTAAATATAGAAAATGTCTTTACGTGATAAATAGAGTAAAAAATGTAAATAGCATGTACTTTTCTTGAGGAAAAATATATTAGGTTTTGCTTTCCTGATTTTTTTTGTCAAATAAGAGATATGGGTGCCGAAGATATGAACATTGCATTGAGAGATAAGAGATATGGGTGCCGAATATGTGAACACTGCATTGAGAGAGAGAGAGAGCCCATTTAAAAGAGGGGAGTTTTTGCCCCTTTGACTTGTCCAATGAAATAATGCCCCCTCATGCAAAGCCAGTAAAAGCAAAAGAAAATCATACATATCTTTGGGCAATGAAATGTAGACAATAAGCTAGTTTTAAGGACAAGATAATTAAGATTTGCTAGTTTTAAGGATGAGATTGGATACCAAAAAAGGAAAAGAGATCAGTTAGTTTTAAGGAGGTGACAATGGAGCTTTGTGCGTTTTATCCAATCTAATGGCCTTTAAAGTAGTAATGGCAATGCTTTTGTCAGCACATGAAAACTCCCCATTGATGTCTCTGTTCTAATTTCTCATTGGATGTTAGGAATGCCAACTGTGTTCCACTCTCCTTAGTGGGGCTCATTTATGAGAACTAGTGATAGTGACTCTCCTTTAAGGGGTCCACTGTAAATTAAAAATGAAAAATGTGTGGCTCTCCTTACTGGGGTTCACTAATGAAAAAATAGCGACTCTCATTTAAGGGGGCCCACTTAAAAAAAATCAAATCAATCATTGATGGGGGCTCTATGACCCATGGGCCTTCAACAAATTTCTCTTTAACAGGAGTTGGGCCCATCTTAAGATAAAAGTAACAAGTTTGTTTTTTTAAATTTAAAATAATCATCAATCTAATGTTAGGTAATTTTAATATATATTTGATTTTCATGAGTGGACCCCATTGAGAAATGTCGTAAATTTCTCACCGCAATGAACTTATAAATTTGAAGTTTTTTTTTGTGATTATTAATAGCGGGCCCAACTCTTAGTGATTGAAATTTGGTGAGTTCCCATAAGATAGGGAGTCATATACATAAGATAAGGAGCCATGTATTTTGATCGGTTTTGATTTTGTAAGTGTGACCATCAATGGGTGTCACAAATTTCTACCATCTCAAAAGAGATGGAACGATTTTGCCTACCCCTTTTTAGGGAATGAATTTGAAACAAGTGTTGCTTTGAACAAATTTGAAGGCATTGCAACTCTTAAAAGGCAAAGCCCTAAAAACAAGTAAGCTGTTACAAGAGTTGAATTCAATGTGCTAGGTAAGACATTGATTGGATGAGAGAAAGGGGCGTAGAGATGAAACAAACTCCCGGGAAATTTTCTAGCACTACTCATATATATATATGTGTGCGCGCGCGCGCTCTTATGAGAGATATCTCTCACCTTATATGAGAGATAGGGTGGGGGCCCTCACATTTAAGTTGTTGGCATTGGATATGGATGTGAGGGCCCCCACCATATCTCTCATATAAGGTGAGAGATATCTCTCATAGGAGCATTTCCCACTATATATATATATATTAAAATGGAGTTGCTTACAAAGGCAAGCTCTATTGATGTTTTACTCACATCTACTTCGACCTTTCCATTTTATTGTGGACCTTTTTTTATCCCTTTTTTCCCCTTTTCTTTTTGGTCGAAGGAGAGTTCATTAAGTTAAAAGCAGGCTACAAAAGAAAGCAATTAGCAAGGAGCGATATACAAAATCCATGTAAACAAACAACCAACAAAACACAGCACAACCCATAAGACCCACATCCCAAAACACTGATTGCAGGTTTGTTCTGTTCTTATTGTGGACTTTTAATTATACTGTACTTGCAATGATTGCAGGTCTGGTCCGTTCTTACCTGGCCCTTTCTAAAACCAAAGAGGCTTTATATGCTGCTCGAGAGGCAATGAGGGCTATGCCTCAGTCTGCGAAGGCTCTTAAATTAGTTGGTGACGTACATGCTAGTAATTCTGGTGGAAGAGAGAAGGTATGCTGATATCATATTTCTTAGTTGGTTAGATCAAGAGTAGATACTTCAGAAAGCTCAATAATCTGTAATTCTTAGTAGTATTGTGATTGACTGATGCCTTGGTATGGCAAGGATATACCATGGGTATGGAAGGGGCACAGATATTACACAAACACAAAGCATCGGATATGTTACGCTAAGGATACATTGGCTAATTTTTAGTATCCGGGCATTATCTTGACTGATCATATTCTAGTATTCGCCTGATCAGTATCGTGTTGGCGGAACACTAGAATATATCGGAAATGCAGTACAGGAAGTAATGTTGTATGGTTGAGTGTGAATGTCATTGATCTCTATTTTGAGGACCGTGTTGACAAAAACAAGATCAGGTTAAAAGTACAGCACTTGAAGTGACATTATAGACCATTGAGGTTTGGTGTCATTAAGCCTGTGCTTTTTGGTGGATGATGTAATTTTTGCCCGAGTGTTAAAGCTGTTGTTAGTTTTTTAGTGTTTGAGTGTCCCTCCCCCCTCCCCCACACACACTCGCACGCACGCACGCACACAACATGACTTGAACCACATGACACGAACCTACAACCTTGTGATTGTGACAATGAGCACCTTCCACCTGTCCTGCGGGCTTCTGTTAGTTTTGCATTTCTCCTTCTATGGAAGTTTGCTCCTCTTGACATACATTGATGGTAGGGATGTCAATGGGTTAGGTTAAACCATAAATGGGTGACCAACCCAAGCCTATTAGGGAGGGTTTTGTAGTGGTTTTTATTGGGTTCATGTTAGGTCTATATGCTTTACAGGACTATTAGTTGTGGTTTTCCTTAATAAAGCTGGTTGGCTTTGCTGCTGCAGGCTAGAAAGTTTTATGAATCAGCCCTCCGTTTAGAATCTGGCTACCTTGGAGCTGCATTAGCCTTGGCTGAGCTTCATGTTAAAGAGGGCCGAACTGGAGATGCCATAGCACTACTTGAGAGGTATCTTAAAGACTGGGCAGATGACTCTCTCCACATCAAACTGGCTCAAGTATTTGCAGCAACAAATATGCTGTCTGAGGCCTTGTCCCATTACCAGTCCGCCCTAAGGTAAACTTCATTGTATCTTTGGTTTTATTTTCTGATTTTTGAAATTATGAAAACATGAGAAATTATTAATGTTTGGATAGTGTACAGGTTGCAGAAGCTCCCACTTTGTACTTGTGGGCCTATGCTTCAGTGATCCTGGCTGTTTATCTGATTAGGCCCACCACTGATGGGGATGATGCACCATTTTTTATTATAGTGAGCTCAAGTTTCCTACGTATATCTTTAGGGGGGAAAAAAGAAGAAAACTTCAATTAATGTGATGTGCACGCCAATAGGCTGCCTGATTGTGGTTGATGCAGGCTTGTGGCAGCTGAAGGTCACTGACTGAAGAATCCTACACATACAATTTTCTCCAGTTTCTGGATTGCGTAATGATTTAAAAACTCATCATCAGTAACTGACTATTGGTGACTACTGAGTTTATTAATGACCAGTCAAGTAGCACCAACAGTCTGTTTGGTCCAATCTGACTTGGGACTTGGGAGGGACCAAGTCCAATATCACAGAATTATGGGCCTCATTCATGGCCTGGATATACTGGTCAGCCTTTTCTTAAGTTTGTTCCATTTCAAGAAAGTATTTGCTTCATCCATGGTCTCCCATTGTCAATTTGGATGGGCACATTACTAACTACATAAAATAATCATGATCGCCAAAGTTTCATCTCATCAACTGAGTCCCTTGTGAAGTTTTACCTTGTTCTAATTTGAAAGCTCCATTTCAGGTTAAACCCGCAAAATGAAGCTGCAAAGAAAGGTTTAGAGCGATTGGAGAAGCAGATGAAGGTTTGTTCTTAGCATTGGCCTACTCGGCAATGATTGAGCATAATAGCAAATGGTCTGTTCATGCAACTGTGCATGATTAAAATGTGTTTGTGCAGGGAATGGATCCTGATGCTCCAGAAGAGGATGATGAAAATGAAGTTGAGGATGCAGAAGGTGAGCAAGAAGAGGCTGAGCTTCTGTGAGAGGAGACCCAGATAAATGTTTTGTAGTGTATTTAAAAAATAGGTACTTGTCAATTAGATCCCTGATTGGCAAAAGCTAATTTAGAGGTGAGGAAGAACTGGTGAAGGGAATGCACTTTGGATACGTGGGGCAAAAATGCTTGCAAGATCTTGACTGGTAGTCCTACCATGGATGAGAAGATCACAGTGCTTGAACACACTAATCCATCAATTGGATAACCTGCGATACAGGATGGGTAATGGAACTTTGCCCTCGATCACCTGTTTTCTTTAACTTGATTCCTCTTCGCGATCGAATGGTTATACTGCAGAATGGCCCTCTGATTGATCAATTTGGTTCTTGCTCACATACCATTTGTATGGAAACGAAATCGACATCATTTTTAAGGATAGAAAACAAAGCCCATTACAGTTTTCTTGTGACTTCATGTAATTAGATTGATTAGCTGGGAAATCATTATCTGCAGTTTGTTCTGCACGGCTAAATCCATCCGATCGGTGGCCGTTGAATGGATTTGAGTAGAAAGTGGTCTTTGATGTCAATTCAACAGGGACATTAACATAAAATGATTTGATCAGCTTGGTGTTTTGGGGTTTACCCCGCCATGCCGCCCATGATGAGAGCTGTTTAGACTCGCGCTGCATTTTACACAAGATTTTTGGGTTTTGAGACTAGACTCTCTATGCACAGGTTGTGTCATTGGCAATCTGAACCATTAGATATGGTATACTTAATGGGGGTGGGGATTCGTGAGAATGTTTAAGATGGATCATTACCCTGAATATTCATCACAAAAATAATGAATGGCTGAGAAAGGTATGGCGACTTTTGATGTTCCAGTTTGTTTGTTGACCAAAGGTCCAAAAGCAGCCATTAGGACTAGGGTTGCAAATGGGTATTCGATTCTCTAATTACCCGGAAGTTAAGACCTAAAAAAAAAAAGGAGGTCTGGAATCTATTTTTCGATTAATTAATGGGTCTAGGTCTGGAACCTAATTTAGGTTCTGATTGATAAACGGGTCCGGTTTTGGGTACATGTAGATTCTGACCCGTGGACCCGAGACTTATATGAGTCTTTGATATTGTAAACTGTACCTCAAAATCAGTTTTTTCTTTTTGATATTTTTATTTATAATATTGGAGATGCAATGTTATAAGTTGAATGATATGCCTATTTAAAAAAAAAATGAAGAGAAATAAGAATCAGTTTTGGAATTAGATTCCAATCCTTTTAGGTGGATCCAGTTCTAGAACCAGATTCGGATTTCCCTATTGAAACTGGGTCTGGAACCAATAAAATAGGTTCCTAATCAAAACTAAACCTAGAACTGTAACCAGAATTGTTATTTAGAAATGAGACCAGATTTGGGTCGAGTACGATTTTGACCTGGAACCGTCCAATTTGCAACCTTGCTTGGGACTTGAGACCTATTTCGACCCATGAACCACTAGCACATGTGGGGCTTAAACAGAATTTGGTTCTGGTGTTTGTCCAGATTTGCTGGAGCTCATGTTTGATTATGCCATTTGATGGGTCAAATCCACCAGTGCCGTTATGATGTATGGAAAAGCTTTATCAATCTGAATGTATAATCTTGTTCATAATTAAAGTCAAGTAAAGTCTTCATTTTCCAGACAAGAAGTCACATCAAATGCACTTTATTCAAAACTCCCATCATCTTTTTCATATAAAAAGTAAAAAAGCAACTACCTTTATCCACTAAAATACAAAAAAACTCCACTTTTTCATACAAAAAGTTAAAAAGATTCTATAACAAACAATTAAAAATAAAATACCATCATAATTCACTTATATTTTATTCTTTCTTCAAAATTAACTTTACTTGACTTGACTGTATTATTAGAGTTACCAAACTGGCCCTTAGGGCCTGTTTGGCAACATACTAGTAGAGTGTAGTTAAGTACACTTAGGTACCATATGGTAAAAAAGGTGACTTCTGGGGTCATTTTGTTCCGTACAGCACTCGACCTAATCATGTTTGGAAAGTCCATGTCAAGTGCTAACATGTGTTACTTTACTCTGTTTGGACTCTGTAGAATGGAGTGATATCGTGCCATCTGGACGGCCACTTTTTAGCAATTAATTTGAGCTCATCGTGTACAGTCTAAAAAAATCTAGTACTACGAAACTTCTATCCAAAAACTATGGCAGGACGTTCTTATGAGAAGAATGGAACCCCACTATGCCATATATGGACACAGATCCAAGTAAAGGGAAATCTAAGTGGGCCAGGCCTTGTTTCTTATTAAGTGAAGTATATATGGATAATGAGAATGTACAAACTGTGGACCCCGACCCACGAATGAAACAAATAAGATTTGGGATAAAGGGTCAAGGCGATAATTGGTCTCTAGCTCCAACACATCCCTTTCTGTAATACACTGTAAGCCTCTGTGGCGCCAAAACATTTTCTCCTCTTAGCGAAACTTCTTACTTCTTCGACGAAGTTTCGTTGTCCAATCGGGTGATTTACCATCAGCTACTATATCTATCCGACAACCTTCCAAGTGTCCAGGAATTTCCTAGTCTATCGATCATTGCACGCAGCGTCTAGTGAGGAATTGACGGCCACGATTTCCTCTCTGACGGTACAATCTATCCCAGTCCCCTCTTTCTTCTTCAGATTTAATTGGCAACCTGTTTATGGTTAAAAGAAAACGTCTTCTACTGTCAGCATGAAGACTTGCAGGACGCATAAATGCGGCTCGTCTAAACCCTATCAGCCCATATCGTTAGAATCCTTATGCTAATCGGAATGTATACGACCATATAGTTAGATTTGACACCCTTGCCACCAAATGCTATTTTGCTTTACTGGAATTCTTATCATAACAAATAGAATCCTTTTGTTATAATCGGAATGGGTTTTACCAGTTTAACAGTTGTGGTGCATGTGTACTTGTACTAAGCCTACTTATGTTATTTTGCAACTTGTTGCTCTGCTTGTGTGCTAGGCATGAGTTGTAGACATGTAATAGGTTGGCTCATAGTCAATCATTGATTCCCAATAAAAAAAGGGTTAACTGGAAATGCAGAGAATGATTATTAGGTAGATAATTTTCTAGAGATTTCTGGTATTTGATTTTTGACAATATTATTGGTATTTATAATTCTTTTTTTTGGAGCCCTTATCATGATTTTATTGTTTGATATAAATTTCATTTTATTTCATATATTATTTATTATGATTCTTTATTTGCATTGTGATAAGAAAATGAAATACCATTGAAATGCTTCATCATGAAGAACTAGAAGTCGGGAATCTTTTTTATGTGGAAATAAGTTCATTTCATTTGTATTTGGGATTTTACATTCTATATGGTTAGATGGATTGTTTGTATTGAAAATGTTGCAAGCTAGGGTTTTTTAACACGTGGGTGTCATGAGAAATAATATCTTTGCCAAGGGAAGTGCAATCCCGAAATGGGACTGTGTTCTTGCATGTATATCTATTGTATAGTATGAATGGAGTTGTTGGGTATGAAAACACTAGGATCTTTCCTTCTCTTTGCCATAGCCAAACCTTCGAGAGGATAAAGGGAAAAGCACATCTTATAGAGCTTGGTGGACCAGGCGAGGATAGCAAGCATACTGATCTTTTTATATATCTATTGGGAGGTGATCTAAACTTTCCCCTCCTGAAGCTAATGGAACAACCATTAATTACAATCTTTTCACTTTTGGATTAGGTTGTTCATTGATTAATACCACTCATATCTTTAAAAATACCATACTCGCTGCGTCTTACTGATTGTCATGTGGATAACTCTGTGTATTGATCATCAATCTCATACCATTGACCACTATACTATTACTACCCATTATTTGCTCCATTATCATTTTTATGAGCATAATGATTTGGATTTGGGGTCTCGTATTGTAGTCATTTTTCACGTTCAATGTTGGAACTTAGAGGAAAGAAAATGAAAATCGAGTTCGTATGTATGGCTTCGGTTGAGTAAATGTGTAAGACTATGCCAGCCTTGTACTAGTTTGTGCTAATCCTGTGCTAATAATGACCAGTTCAAACTGCTCTCATGCTATGCCATGTTGCTCTGGTCAGTCTTGTCCCCTCAAGTTCATATTTCTGAATATAATGATTTGGATTTGGGTTAACATAGAACAGTCATTCCTTCAGTTCAATGTTAAAATTTGAAGATGAAAAAAAAAAAAAAAAAAAAAAAAGACTTGAGTACCTATAGGTCTCTTTGGTTGAGTAACTGTGTGTAAGTCTATAATAGCCTTGTACTCATGCTATTCATGTGGCCACTTTGTTTGATAATATGGTAGTGAGCTGATTGGTGATAATTAACAAAAGCACTACAGTAGAATTTGGCTATGAAAGACATGTTGTTAGGCTTTTTTTTCAAGTATGAAGTACTTTTATGAAAATGCATTGTAGGATTTTCTTTCATGGAATAGATGTAGTGCGAAAATATTATTTGTGCCATTTACATGACAGGCTCCTATGAATCCCTATGTCTCTGTCACTAGAAGATATATGACAAATGAACAGCTCTTAATATGGCCCAATTTTGTACTATCAACAAGTATTTTGATGCATTAGATTCAGAATTCATTTTTATTCGTTCTTTGTATTGCCACGGCTGATATTATCGAACGATATTAGATTATTTATCAATCAAAACATGTTGAGAAGCAAACAATGTTGAACAATTCTATTTTTCAATATTGTTCATGGTAACGAAGGTCCAGGTCTAGGATATAAACATACAGATTTATGAAGTCAAGAATCTTATACTACTGCTTTTAAAGATGGAAGAATCTAGAGATCTGGGATTGAACGACGACCTGTTATATGACGAGGCAAACCATATTTCCTCGCAGTTACTTCAAGGAGAGGTATTGTCGCACATTTATGTCTTTGTCATGAAATAGAATATTAACTTATCGCATTTATGTCTTTTGCAGGAAATAGACCTGTTATATGATTGAGACATTCAGTTATTAACCCTTGCACGGCTGAAATTTAACTTACTGCATTTATGTCTTCTGCAGGAAATAGAACAAGTACGTCACATTGGATCCAAAGTTTGATCTGTGGAAGCTTACCCCAAAGGTAAAAGAGTATGTCCGGCGAATAGGACTACAACATCTCTCCGAACTGAAAAGGGGAAAGATAGACATAGCGTTGATCAATGCGCTAATAGAACGTTGGAGGCCCGAAATAAACATGTTTCATCTGGGTGGAGGTGAGGCAACTATTACACTAAAGGGCATTTCATATTTGTACGGATTACCAATAGATGGCAAAGCGGTGACGGGACTTGTTTGGTCGACACGATCCAAGCTTAAGGAAACAGTGATGAAAATGCTTGGAGTAAAGGTGGATGCGGGTGCTTATTTGAGGGGTGGGCAATTGAGTTTGCCTTGGGTACAAAAAAAGTTTAGCAAGATGCCGTCGAGACCTACTTCTGTTGACGAGATCAGATACACAAGGGCGTACTTGTTCTGTTTGGTGGAATCGCAGCTATTGACAAATAATGCCGGGGCACATGGGCACGGTTGTTTGTTGGAAATGTTCGAGCACTTTAAACGATATGCATGGGGCCCCGCGTGCCTAGCCTAAGTTTATCGTAGCATGACTCAGGCCACACGGATGCAGTAAGAAGCATTAACACTCCAAATGCAAGTATTTATTTCAGGTTTAACTTGATAAGTTAGAAGGCATACTGGGATGAGGGACTGATGTACACTCTATCTTTTTGCAGCGCACCTTCTGGTAGTGAGGACTAGTAAGATGATGGCATCAGCTTCTCCACAGGGCCTGCAAATCCACAATTACAATACATACTATGTAGACATATTATACTGCAAAAGATATTCAAAGAAAGTTGTGCTAGATACACAGAAATTGATTCATGTGCCTGCCCTGTCAGTCAAAAGATCGTCCATGTAAACGACAACCTTTAGATAAATATACCATAGATATTCTTGCAGTTTCCCCTCATGGGAGAGAGGAATAATTAGATAGTTTTAAGTTTAACTACAAGTCAATATAAATAACCAACACCAACAGTAACAACCAACACACACAACAACCAACACCAACAGCAATAACCAACACACACAACAACAGCCACGGGCCCCTTCTCCGAAAGCTAGATCAGAGACTGGTCTCCTTGTGCATCCGGTCCAAATGAAGAAAAATCCATGCTGATTTATCCTTAGAATGGAGGAAGGCTGTCGAACTGTCGGCACTATTGCTCAGCCATTCGTGTGCAATGTTTAGATTGACTGGGGGCAGTTCTGGGATCTTATCCAATTCTGCTCCAACAATTTCTGACAGTCGTTCTGAAGGCTCTAGCATCTTGTTTGCAACCACTTCGATCACAAGACTAATTTTCCTGGATGCCTCTTTGAACCCCGTAATGAATTCCGCCATAGAGGCACCCCTCTTTACCCGCTTCCTTGATCTGGATGAACCCTTGTATCCTTTGTTGTCCATAATCATCTCCTCCATACAGTCGTCTGCCCCTATTTCCGCGTTGCTAGAAACCGCTTGGGTGTTCGTACGTGAAACAGAGTCATTGGTCTAGCCTGCATTTTGGGAGGATCGAGTGAACTTGCCATTGGTGACGTCGCGGCCAAAAACAAGGGAGAGCCTGTCGTAATCAATGGTCTTTGACCACCAGGATTGCGCATCTGGGTGTCCCTGCAATGTTACAATATTATTTATATCAGATTCCTTCACTAACTAAATAGTGCCATTGCAAATAAATACAGTACAGTTCAATCCGAACATCCTACCAGTATCCAATCCCACCAGACCTCGTCATTGGCAACGACGGGCTTGGTTGCATTGTCAAACCCAAACCTAGATGCGTTCAGGAGCTCGTACAAATGGCATATTGTTTTTTCAGGTTCTTGCATCTGTTCCGGATTGTCGCTTCGATAAACTTCTTCCCTGTTGTGCTTGCAGTCGTCATTGCATTTGCAACAAACACGTAGGCCTCATCCTTGAATCCCCAGTCTCCCTTCCTCCCTAGTGCAACCTGCTCCAGCATGAGTTCCAATAAAAGTTCGTCGAGCTCCACGTTGAAGACATTGTTTTTGCGCTGAGGCTTCGAAGGAGGTACAAGAATCAATGTTAGTATTAGAATACTGTATTATTTAAACACAAGTGAATAGACATAAACTGTGACAACGTGCATTATAAGCATTCACACAGCAGAAGCGTCCCAAAAATTACAGCAGAGTACATATTGATTCAATGTACACTAGTTCACTATATTTAGACTGATACAGAACAACCTACAAGTCCATGCAACTGAAAAACATCAGTTCATTCTAATAACTCAAGAATTGTACTAAGGCATGTGATAGATTCATCCATGTGTCCTATTCATCTAGTACTCTTCCCATAGATTGTTTACGAAGCTATCATTGAAGGCTTGCCACTCATCCCTTTCTCTTTGGCCGTATGGCCTGAAAACCCCAACCAGATCGACCTCACTACCTGCCTCCTCAATTTGGACAGCATTCTCAGAACTAGTTTCATCAATATCATGAAAAGCATCATTTTGCTCTAGGATAGAATTGTGCAAGGTGCAGCAGGCATGTACTATCGACACCTGGTGGACGAAGTCATACTGAGGGGCTGTCTTTAAGATGGCAAAGCACCCCTTTAATAGTCCGAATGCCCTTTTAATAACATTACGAGCCTGTGAATGCCTTTTATTAAAAAGCTCTTTTGGATCTTGCGGTGTTCTTCCTCGGTCGTCCTTCAAATGATATAGAACTCCACGGTAGGGTGCGAGGAATCCCGGAGCATTGGCAAATCCGGCGTCCACAAGGTAGTAACGACCTATTCCAATAGAGATTGGAGAACGATCGGTTACTTTCCATTTGATTGGGACGTTTATTGTTCATGTGGGAGGAAAACCTTAAAAGGTCGGAGGTATATACCTGGTGGCATGACCAGTGAATCGCCCCTTGTTAGCGCATTTCGTAGGACTCGTGCGTCCGTTGTGGATCCCTCCCAATCGAGAATGACATGCTGAAATTTTAAGTCAAACCCACAAGCGGCTAGGACGTTCTATGTCAACGTCCCCTTTTTATTTCAGTACACTGATTGTGACTGTACTGGTAGGAAGGCCGGTATATGGGTGCCATCGATTGCACCGACGCAGTCTTGGAAGAAAAATCACAATCAGTGCGAGATTCTATTACAAAACATAACATGATCAATGTTGCCCAGTTGACAAGTGATCTAAAAAAAACGGTAGTCATTAAACCTTGAAGAGAGAAGGTCCCGCTGTTGTGTGTATGCTGGATTGTTTGATGAAGTTGGGTGCTAGTGTTAGAATAGCATTGAGAACTCCGTGGAAGTGTCGGTTGACTGTTTCCCCTGATCGCAGAAACCTCGATGCGATTGTTCTATTTTTAATCGCATGTGCCAAAATGTGCAAGCATGCTGCGACGTCTTCCTCAACGGTGACCTCACGAGTGTCTTTGAGCAGCCCTTTGACTCTGAGTAGATCACAGAGGTAATCGAAGCTCTCCTTGTTTAGTCTAAGCTGATTAATACAATCTTCGTCCCTCCCTTCAGTTAATTTGGATAGGTAGTGGGCTCTTTCAGTAGTTCTCTTCTTCCGGGATTCTGACTTATTTTGATACTGGAAAATCATTGTAGCTGTGGCCGCTACTTGCATTTGCCATGCAGCCAAGGCTGCCCAAAGAATTGCAAGAACAACTTTCTTTTTCTTGGTTCTTGCTTCCTTCCTCTCTTTATTTGCCCTTTTATAGAAGGATCTGGGACCCTCCATCTTATTGTAGCGAAATTGTAGTAACAAATTCCAAGCGTGATATTCAAAGGACTTGATGCACAGAGACGTCAGCTAGATGAGGGATTTTTAACCGTTAAACTGTTGTTTGCTCCAACATTCAAGAGACCAAGATAAAAAGCAGAAATTATAAACAACAGCCAAAGTGGTAATGGTGAAGATATCAGATCCCCCTTTCACTTAACTAGCAGAAAGGGTTTCTTAATCGTGATCTGATTGCAAGAATTGATACTTTCAACTCGTGACAAAGATGCACCTTGCCGACCCCTGTTTATTTTTTATTTTTTGTTGACACGTATGAGATCGTACGCAATCAATCAAGTTATAGAAATAGCATAGCAACCTTTCCAGCAAATTTGTGTTGGTTTACAATACAAGTGATGTCAGTGAACAAAGAGATGGATCAAGTATGTGTGACTCTATGGCTTGTTAGTTTCATTATAGTACATGTATTATAAGCGAAAGCAAACAAATGACCCGCATAAAATGTCAACAAGTATATTTGTGATTGATTTGCTTGTCTTACAATAACAAACATTGGAGTGAGAGGAAAGGGTCTATACCTTTCGTCGACGCACATGTTTTGTATTGTTTCGGAAGTCATCTTAATCGAGTTCTATTGTTGTACCCGTTATTCATCATCAATTACTACTGCTTCTTTTTTATAGAGGGATTTTGCAAAATGTGGACGGAGAGAGTAATTGCGCCAAGATCTCTGCTAGATATGTCTGGTTCCATCTGTTGAACCACCATCTACTATCTCTCATAAATTGTAGTTATTATGAGAGGGGACTGAAATAATGCTAGAATATGTTCGAGTTGCAGGACGCGCGTAGACTTAAATTCTTCCTCGGGTAAGATCAGCTAAGGACGTAATAGTAGTAGGTGTCCGAGATAAAACAGATATGCTGGTGATGTCCTCTTAACCCAATGCCCTAAATCTAAAGAAATCCCTGTACCGTTTTATCCTCCATCATCCCTACCACATTTACTCATTCCGGAGACTTTTGGCTGCCTACGAACGCAGATCTATGACGACAAGATGTCATGGATTTGGTCTTTCATTGGCTAGAAGAGATGAACTGATGGAGAGATGGTGCTTAGAAGTTATGATCCTTGACACGTTTGGTGGATAAGTAGGTAGTCATAGTTAGTGGTCTATATGCGGAATGTATGAGTTTTCTTCTGGCAAAGTTATGGTTCAGGCCCCGTTTGGTGGAGAGCACATGAGGGTGAAGTAATGGTGCTCACTGCATGGAGCCTTTCTGGAGCTACCTAACTCAACGGGGCATGTCCTCTCAACCCTATACCCAAAATCGATTGCAATCTGCAAATCCACCCCCTTTTTAAGAACCACTTGGTCTTATTTCGCTGTTATGACGAAGGGCTAGTAGAGGCTATATGATGGGAAGTTATAAGGTCTAGG
Organism: Umbellularia californica; assembly: GCA_028538565.1. NCBI lineage: Eukaryota > Viridiplantae > Streptophyta > Magnoliopsida > Laurales > Lauraceae > Umbellularia > Umbellularia californica. Next base: position 36,540,472 of record JAPQWN010000003.1, on the reverse strand, counting down.
GATTCGCCACGGAAAGCGAAGTTGATCTGATGGAGAGATTGTTGGGGGAAGTAATGTTTAAGAGGGTTAGATGGAGAAGTAGGTCTTGATAGTTATGAAGGTATTATGTGTTTGAAGGAGAGATGGTGATGCGCGTTTGATTCGGTTCATAGCAAATGGGTAGAAATCATAGTGAAGGGGATGTGGAAACCCATGGGAAACTTCCTTTCGTCTTTTGAGTACTTGTAATTTTACTTTGGCCTTGGGTACAGAGCAAAGACGTGATACTGTGGTAGACAACTAAGCTGTCCAGTACGGCCTTCTTGTAACTACAGCTGTAAAGTTAGAAATCTCTAGGCCGATTTGTTCCAGGCTGCACCCAAACGTGGTATGGTGAAAATTCAAATTGTTGGACCTGCACTATACTTGACTTGACTATACACGTAAAATTAACAAACATGCCCACTTTGGCACTTTACTAGTATAGTAAAAGTCAAGCAAACCCTCCATTTTAAAGACAAGATGTCACATCAAAAGCACTTTAAATCAAAATTCCCTCCATATTTTTCAAAAGAAGTTAAAAGCAACCACCTTTACCCACTAAAATACAAAAAAAAAAATCAACTTTCCCATAGAAGAAGTCAAAAAGATTTCATAACAAACAACTAAAAATAAAATACCATCATAATCCACTTATATTTTATTATTTCTTTAAAATGAACTGTACTCACTTGACTCTATTAGTAGAGTTGCCAAATTGGCCTAAATGCTTGTTGAAGTTGAGCCTTTAAAGGGCACAGGCCTTGTTGGTCTCAGCCTTAAATAGGTTCAAAAGCAACCTTAATAGGTTCAAAAGGAAGCGAGCATTCTTATCTTTCAACATAAAGTGACATGACTATGTAGGCTTCATATACAGGATTCTTTCACCTGTCCTTCTGAGCTATGTTGGTATAGACACAGCCCAACTCACATAAGATCTGGGATCTTACCAACACTCACAAACATCCTATTATTGAAGATTCAAACATAGTAGGTGAATGGACGGTTGAGATCAAGTGATGAGATATATCACTCCCATTCAATAGTGGAAGGCGGCTTGGACGTGATGTCTTGAACCATTCACACCTTGGACCCTATTGTTTTTCTTGTGGGCCACTTCATCCAGAAACTTCTGCTCGAAATAGTACCTGAATGTAGAATGCAAGTGCAATGAGAGGGAAAAAAAAGAAGAAACAACAATGCATTGTAATGGAGCAGATCAGGCTCTCACCAATCTCCAGTCATTCCATCCTCACTAGTAACAGCTCTTAGGGCAACTACATGAGAATGACTTCTTTGGTCCCGTTGAACTCTAACTGTTCTTACTGGCAAAAACATTACAAAAGCTTGCCAGATGGAATCATAAAGCCCAGCATCCTTGATCGATTGAATGAAGATCTCATCAACCTGGAAAAAAAAAAAAGAAAAAAGAAAAAAGAAAAGAGAAGAAATAAACCATGGATAACCTAAATTATAGGTCTTTTATCATTGTTTGTTTGGAGTTGTAAAGTAGAAGTGTAGAATTCTTTTAGTCAACCCCATATTGATGTAACAAGGCTTTGATGATGATCATGCAAACCTGGCGAAGTATATGTAAGGCATTTCCTTCGGTAACATCACCCAAGGCTCGTATCGCTAAGCCAGGCCTAGGGAATGGATGGTTCTTCAGAAATGCTTCGGGAACATTTAAAGTGTGCCTCATTTCCCGAACCTAGAGGAAGAAATGGCACCAATCAACACAAATGCATATGTTTGGTAAGTCTATATTTTGGGTCTATTTGACTTAGATTGTTTGAAAAAGGTTATGTAAATCTCTAAAAAAATTAGTTTTATAACCTTTTGCCTTCATCTGAAAAGAGAAGTTTAAGTGGTTCAGTGAGTTTGAACTTCAAGTCCTTAGGAAGCACTCCAACATTGTGATGGCTCTTGATTTTGTGGCAATGGGCATTTGTGCCACTTCCAGGAGTACTTGTGCAGGATTCAATAACATCAGGATGAAGAGTCCCTTGAACCAAGAAGACAGGCCTCTTCCCTATTTCTTGCTCTAACCTTTGTGCAAAATCATCATATGCATTTATAAACTTCCTTCCAATGACTTTCCTCTTGCTTTAAGGGTCCACAACACCTTTTAGCTTACTGAGAAATTGGTCAGTTGCATCAACACAAGTTACTGGAAAATGAAGGTTGTTTTGGACTGTTGACATGGTTCCCTCTTTTTCATTGTACTTGCAAAACAAATGATGCCCATCAGAGCCAAATGACCAATTTCAAGAAGGACAGGGAACAACTGTCACGCCCCTGGACCGAGGCCCTGATAAACAAGTCCTTAACCCGGGAACGTGGCGCGACGGGTCAAAAAATTCCGCTCGCACGTGCTAATTATTTTCCCATAGGATTTCCGCGGTGAGGATCCCAGATGATCCATCACAACCAATTAATCGATTTTATAACAGTTAATAATACGCGGAAGCATGTAGCAAAATAAAAATCAAATGTAACACAAGATAAGTGCACAAACTTGGTATCAAAACAGAAATATATACATAGTATAACCCAAAGTTAATTAAAGTTGTAAGGATCACAAAACTATATTAAGTTATACATCCCAACAAGACCAACAAAGACCATAAACAAAATTCCCAAAAATAGAAGTCACTCCCCAGAAGATGTTATCGAAATTCCAGACCCAACATGACGTCTACATGACATCATTGGGCTGCCACTCGTGCTCCACCGGAGGTCCTACTGCCTCCTCTGCACGCTCCGCCTCAAAGGTTGCGGGTCCGACATCTGACACCAAACAAAAAAGTATCAGACACGACGGTCTGGCAAGTGAATAATACAGATAAGATATACAAGTTTTATCCAAATCATATTTGAAATCATAAAAGTATATTGAAGACAAAATGTATGCACAAAACTATTTAATTAAACAATTGCTGCATATACAGAAATTCATAGTAAAACTTTTCAAACTGGCGGATAAATATTCAAATAATGGCAACCCACATATAGCTACATTCTCCTATTATTGAAGTAACAAGAGCAAACAAACAGAAATCGTCGCCATACAAAATGGCTGGAATAGATGCCATACAAAATGACCAGATCAGAAATCGTTGCCATACGAGATGGCCGGAACAAACAGAAACCATTGCCATGGCCGGAGCAAACAAACAGAGTCCAAACTGTAGTTGGCAGATAATTTAAAGAGCCCAAGCCTGGTGATCAGCCCGACAAGGCGACCTAAGCTTAGTGGTGCCTTTCAAAGCCAAAATATGAACTAATACAAATCGAATCATAATAATATATTTCAAAATCGATGAAAAGGTTTGCTGGGCTTACCAAATACAAACAAACGAATACGGACAAATTAGACGAGTAGCCTTATCAATGTTTTTCAAACGTAGCAAATCAATCAACTTCATTTCTAATCAATTCATGAAAAAACATAGAATTATTCTAACTTGGAATGAGATGATTAGTAGTGTTTGATGGGCTTACCAGGGCCGTCTCGATACACACTTAGTGTCCCCATGTCGGTTTATGAGTGAAGAAGTTGGTGTCTTTGAAGGTTTCCGACATTTGAGGGCATAAAGTGTATATGGAGATTTAAAGAAAATCCCTAGGTAATTTAATTACTAACTTTCTCCATGGATTTTGTTCAAACGGAGTGATTCGGGCTCAAATTCTCAATTCCCGATAATTAATAAGTCACTAGGAAATATTTACCCTTGAATCGGGCTCAAAACTATCCAAAATGGCTAAAAAAAAAATGCTTCAAAGTGACCTGGGCCAGAACCCTGGCTCGCTCGAGCGGGCCGTCACAGCAGCCAGGCCCGCTAGAGCGAGACCAGGCTCGCTCGAGCGGGCCCAGTTCTGTGCAGAAACGGTTCACCTGTTCCTTCCCAACTCTTGTCCATTTTCTCCTTCATTCACCCTTTCCAACTATTCAACAACAGTCTGAATACTCCCAACATCCAACAACATCATCTCAATCACAAAAGAAACCAATCTCATTCCCAGATCATTTACAACAAAATTAAAAATCCAGCATGAATGAACTTGCAGGAATTCTAACAAATCAGATTTACATTCTTATGAGCTATCAAAACCCCTGGTTATCTCAGCTATAAAAGACATAACATTAAGCATAAACACTTCACCCTATCTTGCATATAGAACTTTATGAGATGAGCAACATATAAACCAAGAAACAAATCAAAGGAAACAGAATTTTCTTCCATATCAACTCAGAGGGAAAAACACCCATTTCAAACACATGCATTCCTAGCTGAGTTTTTCACTTGCCTCAACCGAAATTGGGTCTCAAGCTCACTCCAAACAACTCCTACACAACCAGTTGCAGGCCTACACCAAATCCCATGGAAAAACCCATTAAAAAACTCAATATTTTGAGAAGAGAAGGAGCTCTCAAAGAGCCTGCTTGTATGCACGAAGAAGAGCTTCCAAAGGGTGTGAAAACCCATATTTAAAAGGAGAAACAAACCTTACCTGTAGGTATAAAACTCAGCAACAAAGGCTTGAAAAATGAAGTTGGTTTCAGCAGGAATTTTACACAAATGGTTTCTTTGGATTGCTCATTGCATGAGGAAGATGATGGTAGGGTCAGGATTTCAATTTGGGTTGAGCTTCCTAGACATGCAAGAAGAAAAAGAAGTTGGGATGAAAGAGAGAAAACTCTCTGGTTTTAGCTGCTATAGGAACGAATGAAGGGTGAGGAAGATGAAGACCCATCGTGGGTTTGACTTTTAAATGGGTAGTTGTGGGCCCCATTTGGTCTTAAAACTTGAGGGCTTTAAAACTCCTCTTTATGGGTCCTGAATGAAGTCAACGAAGAAGAGAAAAATGATTTTCGAAAAATCTAGTTTTCAAAAAGTATACTTTCCTCATGATTTTCAAATTTCAAAATTTATGCACAGATTTGGGTGTGAAAAGACTGTTTTGCCCTTTTTCTCGAAAAACGCGATTTCTGGGGTTTGAATGCAAACAGAACAAACGTGAAAGTCGCTGGGATAAAAATAACAAATTCAAAAATATCGAAATCTAAATTTTTTCAAAAATCAAATAAATCGAATTTTCACACTAGCACGCGTTACACGAGCCACCCTGGGCCCGGTCAAACCTGACTCAACGCTCTCAAAATTTCCCAAAGCTATTCAAAATTCTGATCTAACTAAAAATCAAAGCTAATCGTCCTCTAATCCCACTTAGAGACTAATCATGATTAAAAATAATAATAAAATATACTAAACCTGGGTCGGGGCCTGACAACAGCCCTTGTGAAAATGCCTTTGGGCTTTTAGTTAGGGATGATAAAAGGCCCCTGACAACTTGAACCTATTTAAATATGGGTCCGGATTGTGGTGCACTCATGGATTCAGGTTGATGGATTTTGTGCCCAATTTTCCAAAATATCAGATGCCATAATTCTTATAGTGTATATATTTAATATCTAGGGACATTTACTAAAGAAATTCCCTTATACTGAGTAATCAAAGTTGAGACCCCCAAATCATTATAATATCAGGAAAGGACCTCCAGCCCAAATCTTCCTTATTTTTACCCATTTTACCCTTTGTTAGTTGATGCCAACAAAGGGACGAAAACGGAAACCCAAAAAGATAAAAGAAGAAACGGAAGAAGGAGAAGACCAGACCGTTCCATGTCCGGTCTCCATTTCACTTCCATCTCCCATCCTAGAAGAACGCCCTTTCACCGGTAGCACTCCACGTCTCTCTCTCCTCCTCGCCCTCCTCTTTTCCACTACATCAAAACCTAAGCCCTAGAGGAAGTCCTCAGAATTTGAAGACCTGGTATTCAAGGTAATAAATTTCTACACACTCAACTCTTTCCTTCTCTTGTAAAAATAGATAGCCCTTTCTTCCCCAAGATTCTTCTCCAAGGTATCCAAGGCATTTCTTCTTATAGTGATTTTTTGTTTTTCTAGTTGGTTGATTGGATTTTTTAGATAATACAATACAACTAATGCCTTTCCCATTGCCAATGAGGAGGCTATGAGTTGTGCAGTAAGTAGTTCTTTCCGGACAGGGAAAAACCAAAGAATGTCCAGGGCTTAGACCAGGGAGAGTACTGCGCAAGGATCTGCTATTCTTTATGATTGAATGATTATAAAGAGCCAAAATGTTGGATTACTACTCTGAATGATTAGTACTCTTAGTACTCTGAATGATTATAAAGAGCCAAAAGGATCTGCTATTCTCTATCAAAGTACCAAAGATGTCCCATAGCAGATCCGACTGTCATGGTTGAATGGAATCTATCCAGTTATGTTGTTACATTGCACTTGCAATGCTCAAAGTAAACATGCATTCCACCTTATAGCACTCTGAGTCATTATGCTTTCTTTTTTCTAAGTAAACCTTTTGAAGAGGGGAAGGCTTTAGAACAGGTATTTGGACTAAACCCTTGACATGTTGGGGCATCTGCATTTTCTTACTTCCCAATTGATAAAGATATCAATGTCAATGTGGATGTGGTTCATTTGAATTATGCATTTCATTTTGTATCAAGTATCAACCATCTGAGTTTTTATGTGAATTTTCTGTTTTCTCCATTTTTCCTTTATCTATAAAAGTTGTTTCAAGTGGAAATGAAACTTCAATGTTATTATTATTTCATTTGTTTTTTTAATCCTTGTGAAAGCTGAATGAAACTTGAATATGGGATGAAATATTTTTTTCTTCCTTTTACAACTCTTTTATAGAACTTATGCAAGTTTTTAAAAATGTAATGAATGCTGAGAAACTTATGCAAGTTTCTAAAAATCTGATGAATGTTGAAAAATTCTAAGTACGGAATTGTTGCGCAGGCCCACTTTGTTCACTTCTTATTTGTCATTTTGATGGTTTTGATAAAATGAATTACATCATATAAAATTTGGGGTCTCTAGGTTTAGTTACCATGTCTAGTGGGGTTTATTCACTAAATGTCACTTGTTCTTATCTCATGTTAATTTATTTTCGGTTTCTTTAGGATGTCAAAAGATGAGAAGTTTGTTGTATTCCACTTTAATGGAGAGTTTGATTGGAATACGACCAATCCGGTGTACAGGGGAGGTGAACAAAAAGTGATGTATCTAAGCAATTTTACAAACTACTTTACATTGTTCCAGAGTGCATTACAAGCAACGAAGTGGATAGAAAACGATGAAGCAATTGAAATTCAGTACCTTCACAACAACCGTCAAGCCTTCACATTGATTAAAGTAGCTAACGATGGTGATGTAAATGCAATGTTGAAACTTGAAAGTGTCTCAGGATAATGTAAATGGGATTTATTTATATGTGAGCAAAAACACCAAGTGTTCAAGAGGTGTACGTGAAGGACATTTAAGGTATTGCACCATGTCCTAATCACTTTGTGCACTATTTATTTATCTATGGAACTCTAACTTATTTTTCCTTATATACATGCAAGGTTGACAGCTCTAAATGTGTTTAAAGACAATCAAAATGCTTTCAGTCGAAGAACCAATAATTTGAAGGGAAAAAGTGTTGGACATCCTAGAGGTCATCCAGTTAGCACAACACGATACGTTATTATCTTGTTCACTAGATTGAATTTTGATTTCTTCCTTGAAAGATGAAGATGGACTAATCGTTATTATTTGGATGCAGTGATTCTCACAAAAGCTCTTCAAAAGCACTTGGAGGTGACATTTATAATTTTGAAGCAAATCCCGATATTGGAGTCAACAATCTCCATTCTTGTGATACCATTTATCCCCCTGTTGATCTTAAGGAAGACATCGAAGCCATCTTCTCCTTTTCAACTGATCACTTTATATTAATAGACTCTCAGCCACGGGCAAATGATGATCCTGCAATAGGGGATAAAATGCAAGAAGATGTGGGAATCCGTGCCGAAACGTCAGCCGTTGGTGAAGATCCTAACATTGAAGATACGCTAGTGCCGGTTGACGATTTCAAACATGAGTTGCTAGAGAGTACTCCACAAGAGTTGTGGAAAGGGAGAGTGTTTCCAGATCGTGATACATTTAGGAGAACCCTTGCGAAATTTGCAATGTACAAGAATTTTGTGTTGAAGCATCTGAAGACTAACGGTTATAAAGTTACTGCACGGTGTGACGATGCAACATGTCCATGGCGTATACATGCTTCTATTGTGGATTCAGGTCCACAATTTCAAGTCCGGACATATAACCCAATTCATTCATGCTCAAAACCAATGATGGGGATGGCACATAAACAAGCGAAAGCGTCTTTGATTGCAAACTTTGTCAAAGATAGGCTTCGATTTAATAATATGTACACACCAAAGGAAATTATGTTTGACTTTCAAATGGAGTTCGGGGTGACGATAAGTTATAGAAAGGCATATCTAGGAAGAGAGATTGCAATGAATGAAATACGGGGTTCATTCGAGGAGTCTTTTCAAATCCTTCCTCGATATTGCATGGAATTACAAATGATGAATTCTGGAACAAGAATCGAGTTGCTGAAGCATGAAGATAACTCCTTTAGAAGATTATTTTGGGCAATTGGATCATGCATCGAAGCCTTCTGTTCTTCCTTAAGGCCTGTGATAGCTGTAGATGGGGCACATCTTCGAGGTAAGTATCCAGGTGTTATACTGACAGCCGCTACTTATGATGGTAATCATCAGCTTTTCCTACTTGCCTTTGCCATAGTTGAGGCCGAACGACGAGATAGCTGGTCATGGTTTTTGCAAATCTTCAAATAGCTCTTGGTGAGCTTCGATATCTAACAATTGTGTCTGATAGTCAGAAAGGCCTTGTTCCTGCGGTGGAAGAAGTATTTCCAAATGCTCAACATTGTTATTGCTGTCGTCATATTGCGGAAAATATACGTTCGAGATTCAAAGATGATGGCATTGTTAAGAAATTTTGGCTTGCTGCAAAATCTTACAGGCCATGTGAATATGAAGCTCATATGAATGATATAAAGGCCGTAAACCTGGATGCTTATAACTACATTCATGCAATCGGAAGACAACATTGGTCCAATGCTTTTGTGGAGGGTAGGCGGTACGACATGTTAACTCAAAACATTGCAGAATGCTTAAACAGTCTAATGAAGCACAATAGAGAGTTTCCGATATCAAAACAAGTTGATGGGATTCGTGGAAAGTTAATGGATTTTTTCCATCTTCGGAGGACTACGTCAATGCAACTGAAGACACGCCTAACTCCTTGGACAGAAACCATTCTAAGAAAATCTACAGAAGGATCCCGACATTAAAAGGTAAACTGCCTTTACTTATTTTCTTTGCATTTTCCTTCTGTTAATAGTATATACTTCTTAATGCATTTAATTGTTAATAACTTGAATGTCATAATTATAGTTAGTGCTGAAAGAGAATATTAGCATTTGAATACGCTTTTCCACATTTATCTGTAACTAGGGATTCTCGCATCTCACATACACCACCAATCTTTTTTAGCTTACTCTCTCATCTTCTTTCCAAACCTCAATGTCCCCTGAGCTAAAAAGAACCACTTCCAGACTAGTTGGAATATTGTAAGGTCTTCTACACAGATCAGTAGTTGCACCCACATCCTCTCATGCAAAGTCCCCTCAATCACTCATCCCAAAACAAGTCACCACCGCCCCATTCCCAAAAAAAAAAAGAAAAGCCAGTAAAAAATATCATGTCAATATCTTAAGTTCAAAATTGCATACCTTTCGTAGTAGTCCCCCCAGAACTTGTTTAGCGCCTCAGTCTCCTCCTTTGTGAGTCTGTACATAGAATTCTTAGGCCAATTTAGGGAGGTACTAAATCCCTCATATTTCGATGGCACTTTTTTCACCCTGGTCGCATTTTTTTACACGAATAACCATTGAGGCGACCTTTTTGGTGGGAGACTCCATGGGAATGGCTTCTTGTTGGATGTTTGGGGGAGGACTATCAAGAACAAATTCAATGGGGGATGTTTTCAATCTAGGAGACCTTTGAGGAGAGGCCATGGGACTGAGACTTTTGATACTTGTGTTTTTGGAAGACTCAGGTGGAGTATTTAACTTTGAATTGGGTGATTTAGTGGCAAACTCTAGCTTTTTCTTCAAAACTATCTGCTGTCTCTCATTCATTTTGCCTTGACCAAGAGATTCACTTGGACTCACTTTGCCATACCCAAATTCCACAAAATCATTTTCAAATGCTTCATTAAAGTGCTCCACTTTGGTACGCGGTACACGTATCATATCCTCCGAATTCATTGCCTCTGATGTTCTTTTGTTGCCGGCCAAAGTAGAGATTAGGTCATCTAGGAAGAAACGAACCTGCATGAACAAATTCAAATGAGTCATAAATATTGAAAATGATTAAATAACTTGAAATTTATAGCTATGTTGCCATGTCACTTACAGGTCTTCTATGGATGAAGTCATTATCTTTTTTGGAGGTTGGTTGTGTTGGAGGCATCATTTGGTCTTCACCACCTTCTTTCTTTGGAGGCCTTGAGATTCTCAATCTTGTCACCGCCGAATACCATTTCATATAAAATTCATTGTGGATGGGTGAATCATCAAGTTCTTCACTCACTAGTAACAGCTTATGCCTCGCATCCCAAATGGCAATTAGTTCTTTCAACGATCTGCTGTAATCATAAATAGCTTTCCTCACCCTATCAACTCTTTCAAATGGCAAGCGGAGAATAACTGGGAGCAATTGTCTAAAGCCGAACTGCTTCATTACCCGTTCGGAGTTGTGTCTTTCGATGATCCAATAGAAGATTAGAGCTGTATTAGATGTGAATAACTGTCTATCTTCTTTGGGAACTACCTCAGCTAGTTTATCAATCACATCTTCATACGGCATCCATATAAACTACACCATAGATTTTCATTACATATTTAATACTCACAAATCAGATATCAATCATAAAGATTCATATTAAAAATAAAATAAAATTACACTCACTTCTTCTATTTTCATATTGTCAATTTGCTCCCGACGATCCTTGGTGTTCAATGGAGACCTATGCTTTTTTATGCATTTCTCCCACGGCTTATATAGTGGAAATTCAAAATCCAATAATACATCTATATAGTCATCGCTAGGCCGCAAAAATCCCATTATGGAATATGCCCAAATCTGCCAAGGAAACATTATATGAATATCAAGTCAATAGAAAATAGTTCATATTCAATGTAACCAAGTAAACAAATATGCATGTTACTTGCAACAATTGCAGTGGGCCAGTCAAGGTATCTGATGGATCCGTTGCTTTCTGGTTTTTTACTTTTTCCCCCTCTTCATCTTTCCTTTCTTCATCAAATTTCGAAAGCATTGATGCCTTACCTAACATCCTATACAGGTTTGCAAGGCATGCAGGGCCCCATGCATACCTCTTAAATTCTCTAAATAAACCAAGCAAAGAAGCCGGCGCGGAAGTACCACATGATTTGCCAATTATTTGACCTGCCACTAGGCAAAATAAATAGGCTCTCGTGTTGCACTTCTCTTCAACTTCATGATTTTTTTTCTTCTTTTTGTTTCCATTGAAGTTCTTTTTCATCCAAGAAAAGTTTAACCTCGTGCCGATGCTATCTTGTTTTGGCATCGGCTCCATGCTTAGAAGATCCATACATATCTCCGCTGTTTGCTCGGTACTATATAGTGTTTTTTTGTCACTGACGGTCCATTTATAGGGAGGCCATATATGTATGACACATCCTCTAAGGTCACGGTGGCCTCCCCACATGGAAGATGAAAGGTATTTGTTTCCGACCTCCATCTTTCTACCAATGCTTTTATCAACGCATGATTTATTGTCATTTGTCCAATGCTTGACAAGTGCTCCAAGCCACACATGCGCACATAGTCTTCTTGTCGGCGTGTTAGATGCCAACTATTTTTGTCATGTGTGGTTCAAACTATTCTCAAGTTTGGTGGTTCCTATAGATGTTAGTTACAAAATAAATTTACTATTACAAACTCATGTAGTATGAAGTGGTTCAAGAGATAAAAAATAAATATAACGTTACATTTAAATATAAAGTAAATGATTGGATGTACCTCTCCTCGCCAAATTGCTTCAGAAACATGAACATCTTGATAGTATAATAACTTCTCCTCGGTAAAAGAAGTATCGCTGTCCATCTACACATAATGGTATAAAAAGTGATCATTGCTCTTGACTACTTGTCAAGTTAATAACTAGTATTCTCTAACATTTTGTTTCATTTGGTAGATTTCAGTGAGGTAAAAGAACAAACCTACCATAAATTATATTGGAGGCCTTCTATTCTTTTTTCCTCGAATTGTAGAAATTTCAACTTACTTTTCACTTTCTAAGCCCTGTATCAATTTGGTAGAGTGAGCCCTTTCGACTTTTAGAGGCCTATATCAATTTGGTATCAAAGTGGGCCTTTCAACTTTATAGGGCGTACATCATTTCTCCTCTCCTACTATGAACAACACAAAAACATATGACCTTCAATGCTAAGTGTTAACAAACTAATGTGTGTTGCTATTGAAGTAAAACTTACAACAAATATAACAAACAAAATTGCATCTTTTTGAAGTAGTTTTGTCAAGCGGCTGTAAGGATTGCTTTATATATGCAGAAAAACTGAAGTGCAACTGTTTCGAGAACATCTAAACATCGCTTTATGGACAATTCTCTGAACTGCTTTTACAAAGATTACTTTGAGCATTCAAATAAAGTCACAAGAAGGAAAAAAACGCACCACGTCACATGCTTGCAGACATCAAACCTCTTCTGCATATATAGTTGATTGCAATGGTGCCTCAACCAAAAAAAAAAAAAAGTAATAGATCATTACAACTTCATATATTCATACAGGCCCGGTGGTTCTATGAGCCAAACTATTGCCATAAAACCATGAAGCAATATCAGACCAAATTTGTTCAAGAGAGAATTAAACTCAAGAATCTAAGTTTGGGTTGCACAATCCAAATGCACCTAAATCCTACTCAGACCAAATTTGATGCAAACCCTAAAGGAAAAACACAAACATTTAATGGTTAAACACAAAAAAAAAAAAAAAAAAAAAAAAATACCATCATCTGTTATTTCAAGAAAATCGCACGACATGCAAGTCCAAGAAAAACCCAGACTAACAATGGTTACAGATCAGAAAATCATCTTTTATATTTGCACAAAAAAAACATGACAACATATACAAACAACCAAGAAAAGCTAAAAATTTCAATAATAACATCTCAGTGCCTATGCCCATATTTCTTAAACCCTCCTCTGACAGCATGAATATGATCAATAGCAGGTTATTTGTCCTTGTACAACTGCTCATCTGAAAGGGCTCTCTATTTTTATAAGAGAAGGAAAGAGTTTAATGTGTGGAAATTTATTACCTTGAAAACAAGGTCCTGAGATAAGAGGCTTCCTCTAGGGCTTACGTTTTGATGCAGAGAGAAAGAGGAGTGACAGAGTGACGTGGAGTAGTGCGCCTGTGAAAGGGTATTCTTCTGTGACCGGAGATGGACGTGAGATGGAGACCGGACGGCGACAAGAAGGCTCTTCCGTTTCTTCTTCCGTTTCTTCTTTTCTTTGTTCGGTTTCGTCTTTCATCCCTGTTTCCAAATAGGGTTTCGTTGGCATCAACTAAGAAAGGTTAAAATTGGAAAAAAAAATGTAGATTTGGGCGGGAAGTCCTTGCCTGATAATATAAAAATTTGGGGGTCCCAATAGTGGTTATCCTATTTAAGAGAATTTCTTTAGTAAATGTCCCTAATATCTATAATTAGTAAATATGGGGAGATTGACGGGGATGTTGAACTTAAAATAAAAGCGGGATTGTTGAAGTGGAGACTTGTTTCTAGAGTGTTTTGTGACCGACGAATACTAATAAGATTGAGGGAAAAACTTTATGGAGCAGAATGTTGGCCAACCAATAAGCAACATACGCACAAAATGGATGTAGCAGAATAGTACCTCTCATAACTGGCTGATTCCCACCTTTTAGCACATCGGTGGGCATTTTGGATACCTTTCAAATTGCTAGGCTTCTTATGATTTGCATGCTTCCATATGGGCTCATAGCCAGGCCGGGTCATTCCAAATTAAGAACGGATTGGTAGATCCTGGAAAGTTTAGCATCATGGGTGCAACCTTACTGGCCCCCTTTACTCTTTTGTGGACCTTTAATTTAAATCCTGATATGGGTAATGGTATTTCTGACCTGGACCTGAGTTTGTTATGATCCTTCATTAGTAGTCCAGGTTCAGGTCCAAATACGTTATGGACCTGACCCAAATTAAATCTGCTTTCATCCCAACATTTAGTTTGGAAGTGGGGTCATGGTTAGTTGATTCAGACCATTGATTTGCTACACTTTGGATGGACCATTCTTTAAAAATAAGACAAATTGGTAGACTCATGCCATCCATTTCTTGACCATTGCCTGATTTTGTTTCTACTCACAATAGTCTCAGGATTCATGGTAATTACTTGCAAAAGGTGGGAGGAAATTATTTTCTGACTCCTAATGGGAGGAATTGCTTACAATCACTTGTGCTAGTGGATTTTTTTTTTCAATTAAAAAGTGACATCTAACTACTTATTAGAATTAGTGTAGTCAACCCAACATAGTTGAGATAAGGCTTTGATGATGATGAACTAACCACTTATTCAATATCTTTTTGTTTAAGTGAAGGTTATAAAACAGTTTTTTCCCACATAGTAATCTTCTTTCAAATTCAAACATAGTTGAAAATTCCTAGTAGAGAAAAGTAGTGAATATTATCTTGTCAAGAATTTTCAATTCCATAATCTCCTTGAGTGGGAGAGATAATGCGGTTGAGGATTGGGCGTAACAGCAGAACAAAAATGTTTGAAATGATCTTGTAAGTCATGTTGCAGAGGCTGATGGGGCGAAACTCCTTTAGGGTGCTGGGGTTCTCCTTTTTGTGGATAAGGACAATCACTGTTTCATTAATCCCTGGAGCCAGGGTGCCCTTGTCAAAGAAGTCAAGGACCATAGAAACAATATCTTGCTTGACCATGAACCAGAAGACTTGGTAGAATTTAGCATTGAATCCATCAGGGCCTGGTGCATTAGTGGGATTGATGGATAAGAGCGCCTGATGAATTTCGTGCTCATTAGGAATGTCTCCATGGACCACATTCTCCTCATGAGAAATGCAAGGATTCAGAGTCTCAGTGAGAGAGAGGGCCCCTTGAGTCCTTGACTCTGATTATGGGTTGTGGATTGGTAAACAGATCAGAAGTAAGTGAGGCAATGGTCAGAGATGTCACTCTGGTTCAGCAGATTTCTCCCCTGATCATCAATGAATTTATTCTTTCGGTGGAGGATTTTTGCAACAGTATGGAAGAAACGAGTGTTCCTATCGCCTTTGGAGAGACAAGTAATCTGAGCCCGCTGGGCCCAGAACTCATTGAACTGCTGGATTTTTAAAGTATGTTGGGTTAATAATTCTCTTTCCAAATGGTGAAGGAACAGGGAATGATGGTAGGAAGGGGAGTTCTAGATACCCTGGATGCGATTGTGAATGCATGTGAGTTCAGAGAAAATGTTTCCAAACGTTTTTCTATTCATGTCTCTGATTACTTTAATATGCTCTTGTATAACATCTTGCATTTGCCAATTTGCAGTTACTCCACAAATATTGAAAAGAAATCTGCTCAGTGTATCCATTCCTTTAGGTGAATGTGTCACCTATACAAGATTTATCCACATCACCAAATCATAAGATTACATTAAGATTATTAAGCATCTTTCTAAACATTGTATGTGAAAAAACTATGGATTGCATATGACAAGGAAAATATGTAAGGCGGACCCAGAAAATTCGACTTGCGGGGGCATATGTAAAAGAAATATTGGGGAAGGGGCAGATGGTTAAAAAAACACATATTAGTTTTTAAAATCTGCAGGGCTTTTTTTTTTTTTTTTTTTTTATTTTTAATTTTAACTATCTTTTAGGTATGGATACACTGCAGATTTTAAAAATACATACCTAAAAGATACACACCGACCCCCAGACCCATGTACCTGGGTCCGCCCCTGGTTACAACAAAATACAATGGATTTCTAACACAAAAAATAAAAAAAAAAAAACCAGAATACATTGGATTTCATCAACTGGTTGAAAAAATTCCTCTAACTAACTATCAAGATGGTCAAATGATAGTTTAAGATCAATAGCGGCAGTTATTTGTAAAAATAGAAAAAAGGGAAGAGGTTGTTTGTAATTGTCCAAAAATACATGTGATTATCCATAAAATATCCTAAAAAGAATTGTAAGATTACCATGTATAAAAAACCCAAAATCCTAGGGTTTTTAGGAACACAAACATTTCTCGAAAATATCACATCTAGCAAATGACATCAAGGTTTTAGGGAAAATGCACAATGGTGGGCTGTTTGTTCATGCATTTGGATTCCTAGGAATTCCAAGACATATATTTCTTAAAGGGGTTAAAAAAAAGAAATAAAGGTGAATGTCCAAAGATGATTATCAAATAATCTCTTCTTTAATTTTACAGAAAATGGGTTTGACATATGGGAAATGAATACCTTGCCTGGCCATCACCCTAATTATCACTTGATGAAGCTCATTTGACGATGAATCCCTATGTATTTTATGCATGAAGGTACTTAGGGCACATTTTGTGTTCATGGTTTTCCTCAAAATATTTTCCACACTGCACTAAATTTCATATTTGGTGTGACCGTTTTTGCACGAAGAAAAGCAGAATGATTTGAGTTTTCCATGATTACGTGGAACACCGGTTCCCATGCCGGACCAGACTTGATGCTTCATGCGAAATGCCCAAAAAAATTTGTATGCCCTAGTGTCTTACTCTACACTTGCCTTGAATGGAGTGAAACCCACTCCATGGTGTCGCTTACCTATTGAAAGCTCAAACCGCTCAAAATGAAAACCCGATCATTCATGGAGGCCCTTCCAAGTAAGATTTTTTGTTTTACCCCGCTGTAATTTAGGGCACATTTGTAAACACGCCACAGAATATAGGGCACATTCGTGCAACAAATGTATGATATGCATGTTCCCAAGATATAGCATATTCACATATATATCGCTTAATGCGATATCGCAAGGCCTAGAATATAGTGTGCGATATTTAAACTTGAAATAATCGAGAAAATGTTAAATCTAGGCCTGTTTCTTTAGTGGAATTTCTGTTAGGAATTCACCATGTCCATGAATTTCTGGATATGATGTGACATGCTGTTCCCTAAAATTTCTGAATTCCATGTTTCTTCAGTAGCATTTCTATATTCCAGCTATATGAAAGGTCTTTTTCGACATTTGGGAATCTAGGAATTTCACTTTCTTTGCATTTTGGTAAAATTCCTGGATGCTCAAGCCCAAAGGAGCATCCAGGAATTCCACTGTGTCTAGAAATTAAGGGAATTCTCCGTATTGGAATTCCAGCAAAGAAACAGGTAGTGTGTGTGAAATCTCATTTTTATTAATGGGTGTGCTCGGTGGGCCCTGCCGTGGAGTTTGAGTCTTACATCATCATATACCATAGGATGGTATTGGAGGCCGTACAGCCTCCTCTCCCTCCACTCGATGGCGGCCACGACCCCCTGACCACTCCTGGCGGCGACATGGAAACTCTGGGGCAGGTGGGCCACCTCATCCCCATGGCTCATCCAGACCGTCTGTTGCTCCCCATCAGCTCCAAACAGACCCCCTCGGCCTCCCATCTCCACACATATCTCCATCCTCCCGTACTCCCTCACGTCACCCACTTTTACTGCTCCCCCGAGCTCCTGCATTAGGAGTTGGAGCTTGTAGCAGATGCCAAGGATGTGGATGCCCGATCGGACGTAGGCGAAAAACCCATCGGCCAGGGAAGGGGAGCCCGCAGTGTGCACCGAGTGCGGGCCACCGGAAAGGATGATCCCGCGGGGGTTGAGGAAGGAGATGTAGGAGAGAGGGGAGGTGCCGGAGATGCAAAGAGAGCGGATGTAAGATCCTGCCCCACCATTAATTATATTTATTATTAAAATATTAGTATTATTTAATTAAATGTATTTTAGTTAATTAAGTGGGTAGGATTAAGTGGGGCACACGTTAAATTAGATGTGTGGATCAATAAGTTGAGCTAGTGGGTAGATGACCTGACCTGTAGTTTGACCCAATGACTTAAGCCGATAAGAGATTTCCTTTTTAACCTAATCCCTGTTTTAAAGAACTGCACGTTCTTATCTCTCTACTTTCGTCTGCAACTCCTCCCGGTTATTCTTCTTTTTCCTCCTTCAACTTCCCAAGCCATTAGAGCTTTAGGATCTACACATCAGAATCTAGATCGGAGGACACCATCATTCTTCGCTCAACTTTCTCATCTCAGGTAACTCTCTCCTCAAATTATTAAGAGTAGATCTATATTCTTTGGTTATCTCCTTTTTCTTTCCAATGGTAGATTTGGATAGGAGTACCATAGATCTGTTCATCTGAGCATTTCTTTCTCATATTCTTTGTCAGATTGGTGATAGGATCACTCTCGAGCACTGTGGGAATCTCGGTTTGGGTATTGGGTATGATCTGTGCATCTTTCTTCAACCTCGGTAAAAGGCAAGTACTTAACCATAATCTGTGAATTTAATACATGTGTTTGTCGTTGATTCCATTGTTGTGCATATAGAAACCCTTTGATGCCCTTTTCATGATGTTAATTGTTTTTATAATAAGATCGGAGAACGGAGATTGTCCGTTGATTTCCTTAATTTTTTATATTACTGTCGACCCAATCTGTCACAGAAAACTGTGACGCTTTAGGTTTGTTAATGTGTATTGGTTGTGGGGCTCATGTGGACCCCACTGATGATTGATCAAGACCGTAGATCTGGTAGTGGACCTCGGGCGACTCCATTGATGTAGGTCCCACATGGAAAGAACCACGTTTGGTCCTCCATCCAACGATCCAAAGAGCCTGACGGCATGGAAAAATGAAAAAAGGGGTTTCTGTTTTTTTTTTTTTGGACTGTGGGACCCATGTGGGCCATTGATTTTAGATCGGGTCCCTACATCTTGAAGAAAAGGCTAGGGCGACCTTATTGATGAGGGATGATCGTGGCTCTTGATTAGTGGGCCAATTATCCGAAGTGAGTAGCTGCTGTGGCCATGGTGATGACAGAACTCGGTTCTGTGTTAGAAAAGTGAAGAGGACCTGTAGCTTATGGAATGGAAGGGAAAAAGGATGATGATGGCGTGGGATAAGGAGAATGGTGATGACCCCAATGACTGATGACTTGATAAAGTGAGATGACCTAAGGATAAGTTGATGACCTCATATGTATAGGGGATAAAGAAGTAAAGGCACTTGGCCTGGACTTGTTTTTGGGAAAAGGTGTTTCCTCATGTGATGAGATAACTTTAAGTTACTACCATGCCCTATGAATTTCTAGGATTTATAAAAAAGGGACCTTTAGCCTTTGATGAACCCTTTAAATCCTTGTGTTGACCTGGGCAAGTGTGGAAAAGAGGGAATCACTTGGTGACAAACTTAGAGCTCTGCTAGGTTATAGTATTAAGCCCCTTTTTAAGTTTCTAAAATTCCGAGAAAGCCCCTGTAGGCTTCACAAACCTAAGTTATACCCTTTGACTGTTTTGAATGTGGAAAATGTTTTAAGTGGGTCTTTGAATTTTCTAAAATTATAAGCTAAGGTCATTTATTATTGTAAATTTGTAAATTAAATATTAATTGTTATCTTTGATTTTAAATGTGTCAAAATTATAATTTTGGACTTTATTAATCGAATCATTAGATCGAGTAAATACCGTCCGGGCAAACGGTATCTTACTAACGTGGGGTTTAGTACTTCGTATAACCTTGGGTAAATCCTAATGGATTCGAGCTCAACCCATCTCTATTGGAAAGCCCTTAATTGGGTCTATACACCATTGATGGAGAAGGGATGCGTTGATCTTTTATCTATTAGAGAGTCCTGTGGTTGATGGGTACGAGATCTTATGTTTGACTTTAGGATCGATTCGTAGCTATGTCTTAACCTTCGCATGCATATATATGTTGGTTTATGATATGTATTCTGTTAGATGCATACCCTATTGTGTGTTATGGACTATAAAGTGGCTTGGCAAATTTTATATGACGATTTGATTATGATATAGAATATGGAATGGCCAGCACTTTGCTTTGACTTAGGACTCCTGTGTCGGAGCTTTATTATTCAGGTCTATTATGTTTATATGTTTATGTTTATGTTTATATGAGTAATTTATGGACGACTGCAGAACGATTTATGGACGGTTGATCACCGATGTGACCGGATCACTTATAATCCGCTATGAATGTGAACAGGTTATTCTGATTTTTTTATTTGATCGGTTTATGACCACCGACGTTATGGACGGGCTTTCCCGATTTATTTAGGGCTGACCACCCACAACAAAGACACTTGTCTTCGTGTGAATTATATTGCTCCTTTTGCTTTATTTGGATTATGTTATATGTTCTTTCTCGTCATTATTTCTATATGATTACACTTGTCTTTATTCTTCTCGTTATTGTATTTAATTTCGAATTATGATTATGTACTTGCTATTTACTTTGTAATTTTTGGTGCATAGGTACCGAGCCCTACTTTACCCAAGAGATGGAGGAGGATCAAGCGTTTCAAACGTTTGAGCCAACTGATGAACCCGAGTGGGATGCCGGAGATGGCTTTGGAGCTGTCTGAACCAGCATAAGAGTGAACGACATCTTAGCAATCCTTTAGATGAACAATCTTTTATTATGAAACTTCCTTTAGTAATTATTGAATTTATTCTGTAACTTTAATTATTAATATTAATTTGATTTTTATGTTGGGTTTCTTTTATGAACCTTGAATACCAATTGAATAAAGCTTCCGTTGCATTTAATGAAATTTATTTTGACTCACCACATGTAGAAATTTTATGTTGGTCCAGTTTTGGAAGCTTGTGTTGTATTAAACACATGAATTTGAATTTGGTTTTAATTTTTTCACGTTTTTCCCTAATTTTTATTTTGGGGGACGTGACAGTGGAGGCGGCGGGTGAGGAGGTGGGTGTACTGAGACCCAAAGTCCAAGATCAGGATGAGATCACAGCCGTTGGATGGTGGTGTGGTGGTGTGGGATCCACTTCTCCTGTTAAGGATTCCATTCTGGGCTAGGGTTTTTGAAGGGTTTAAGAAGGAGAGAGTTGTGTGTGTTGTTTTTTTGTTGGGTTTGAAAGTGGAGGGAAGAGGATCAAGGTATAAAACTATAAATAGACCCGAGTGGAGTTTAGATTTTACATAAAGGTCCCTCCAGAAGGTCTTTTTACATGTTCCCCCCTCTAGAAAATTTTTCTCCCCCTCCCCTTGGTCTTTCTCTTTCCACTAATTTGTTTTTCATTGTTTGTCTAATGCTGAGGTTGCAAAAATCCATTTTGGCAAAGATATCCTTCTTTTAACCCTAGAAAATGGTTTTTACTATAAATCAAGGCAAGTCTGATCAAAATTTCTACTTTTTGCATGGAAAAGTAGTAAGAATTTGGTCATGCAACATATAGATATGCAGGATTTTGAGTTTTATATAGATGTTATTTTTTTTGGGTGAATAAATCTATTTTTGGTTATGGGAGGAATTTGAATTCAAATATGGATCATTCTTATTGAATCCAATAATTTTTGGATTTGAATCAAGGTGTGACCTGTTTACTTCGCAAATTATTCTTCATCCTTTGATTCTGGCCACTAGAGAATTGTCTGATGTTATCCTCAGTGGTAAGACTTCATGAATGAGGTTTGTACCTAAAATCCATACCGCTCAAAATCAATGTTTAACATATTTAAGTATAAAGTGGAATTTTACTTCAATAGGACTTAAGAGGTCACCATTTAAATAAGTTTTAGTTACACAATTAAAATAAAAATATCAAAGAGAGTAAGTATAGTGCAAATGACAATTCCATACACAGGTAAATCACTCTAATTTTAAGCTCAAATTTCTGCTACTTTTTTTTTTTTTTTTTGTTGTTTTTGTAAGAAAATTTCTGCTACTTGCTGCAACCATTTTTAAAGCAGAAAAGGAAGATTTTTCACAATGGAAAGGAAAATGGATTCCTGGGAGGGGATATGGAGATCACAGGCATGACATCCTCGCATTACATGAATGTGCCCCAAATATTTCAATAAATTCAAACTTGATTTTTAGTGATTTGGATTTTAGAAGCAACTCCTGCTCATAGATGTATAGCACTTGCTGCAGGAAGTCCTGCGATAATTAGCATTGAAGGATCTGACTCCATTATTTTTTTGCTAACAAAGGGTTTCCAATCCTTTGGGTGGGACTATTCCCTCCATGCCTAGAGAGAAGCCGGGTAAAACCCCTGTGGCCCAAGGTGGTAGCACAAGTGGACTCAACCTTGGGTTCTTAAAGAGTGGGGATAGGGGGTTGATACCAAGACCTCTAGCTCCGGAAGAGGGAGGAACCGTGGTCCTGACGACTCGGCCAACTGCTTGGGGTTAAGGATCTCACTCCATAAAAGTGCATAGAACCAGGGATGAATATAGGCCAGATTAAATGGCTGACCACTTTATCCTCCCACAGAGGTTTGTAGGTCTTCTCTCTCTCTCTCTCTCTCTCTCTCTCTCTCTCTCACACACACACACACATCAATTTTTATCAGGTTTTGTAGTAGGTTCAGGTTCTAGTTGCCCCAAGTCCAACCCTTTCTGCTCCTTTATGATCTATTTACATATTAAAAATGTAAATATTGGAAATCATGGATACCCTTTTTAAGTGATTGATATTTTCAAACTCAACCTGGCCTGTACCCGGTACCCTTCACAGGTGCTGCTCAGGTTAAGGAGAGAGTGGCTGTGGGTCCCTTCTCAGTACTTAATTCCACATGAAATTAATTCGTTTTGCCTACGATGAAAAGTGAAAGGCCACTTTCTACATTGTAGTTGTAGCTACAAAATCTTGAGATTTATTTTCTCTCTCTAACATCCCAAAGCCAAAATAATTCAAGGAGACAATGCACTTTCTACCTTGTACTTGTATGGAATCAATTTCTTTAAAATCTAGTGTGATAAACTGACTTTGGTTAATGGGATTAAACTCCAATTGAAGAAATGCCTAAAAATGGGATAGATTGTAAAAAACTTAAACTATTTGATGTTGATGTAAAACACCTTTAGATAAAGACAGATGATTTCAACTTGAAAATGCACATCAAATCTATCTTCTTCCATCTTAATGAAATGATCTCCCATGCTGTCGTTACTACTGTGCTGATGGCAGCTTGGAAGTGCCTCTTTATCAACTAGAATAGATGCTAGTCTTAAAAATCAGTGTAGTGGAAACAAAACAAAGCAACCTAGCAAACAAATCTACTATTCACACACCATAAGAAGGCAGACACAATCTTTTACGTGGAAACTCTATCGAGGGAGAAAAACCAAGATATGAAATCAATAACTATTGAACAGTTACAAGATACATTCATAGCTCAATTTCCCAGTCTATTCGTCGACCTAAGGACTGTAATTGTTCTTGCACAACTCTCATGTTGCTACGACTTCCCCACCTTAACAACCAAGATGAACAAATCTACTACAAGAAAGTAGAAGCAACACACATTCTAAAGAAAATCTTCCCACGTGCTCAGTTGGTTAGCAACTATGTATCTCACCCAGCTTCCTAGGTTCAATCCCTGTGTATGCTGTCGTTTTCCCCTTGTATGGGCTCCCTTCCCACGTGCCGCCTCTCTACCCAGTTGTTTGGACTTTCATCCCATTTGTGTTGGCTCTCTTCCCACTTGTGCGCGCTCTATCCTTGCGTGTCCAGGTGCTATCATTGGTCCAGACTCCTCGACTGGGGTAAATAAAATAATATATAAAAAAAAAACCAAAAAAAACTGAACACAATAATTTATAGTTCCTGAATTTGGACTATAAAATAATGTTTTAAATCCAGTTTGGTCATGATCTAACCTCATGAACATTTTTTTTATATCCATGCATCCATCATTCAAAGGCAGCTTCATGGATAACAACAGGTACAAATTTACTTGATTACACAAAAGGCTCTGATCTGAAATTTGAGAATGGATCCTGAACTTGGGCCTGAATTACAAATGGGTTTAGGTCCTTGTCCACGTTAATAGGCTCACCAACCGATTTCAGGTTGGGGTTCAAACCCAATTGCATCCATAATCAATTACCTTGAAAGTATAAAAAGTTCTTGAGAGCTTGATATGCAATCAAATGTGTCCAGTCTATGCTTTTCCTCTCTTAATTATTGGTAACATGACTTGAACCCACAACCTCGTAGTAGCAATGAACACCTTCCCGTGTCATGAGCTCTTTTCGACAACTAGAGATAGCAAGAAAGTCTAAGAATGTGTGTTCACCTTGAACCTGACCTGATTTCTATATAGGCCATCCAACTTCCTGCCTTTTCCATGGGAGTATCAGAAAGCTAGTAATACTCAATGGGGCTAAGCACCAACACTGCCCCTCCCCGCCCCACCCCACCTCGCCTCCTTTTTTAAACACCATGTTCCAATGTCTCCTTTAAATGTAGGTGCCAATTAGTCACAAATACACAAATAAATAAAATATAAACAAATTAAACATGCTACAGGAATTTCTACTCTATATCTGCTCCTTTTTTTTCTCTCTTTTTCATTTTTTGGGTAGAATCTTCTCTATATCTGTTATCATGGCTCTTACAGTTATAACAGACCAATAACATATCAAGTATTTACATTTCATTTTACTTCCACCAAGTTCATGATTTAGGCAATATCCTCATAATAAGCAATGATAATAATAAAAAAAAACAATACTGCCATTATGATTCACTATTTCATATCATATTGCTTCCATAATTATCACTTTTGAGTTAAAGAACCCACATGAGGAGGACAATGATAGCCAATCGAGCTTTGGTTAGCCTTCTTTTGTTGCCCATCCATTGTTATTTCCTTTGGAACCTGTTCAGATTTGCATTTTAGTAGAGCAAAATTACACCCACACGTGAAATTTTAGTGAGAATATCGTTACCATGTTTCATTAAACCAAATTAGATGCTTTTTATGCCTGAAATGTCATTAAAAATACCTATTCAGTTAATCTCTCTTTCTTGACTTTCCTGTTGCCATGTGAAAAATTTGTCACTGAGTAGGCGTTAAGAGTTTTTAATCAAATGGTTAGAAGTAAAAGTGAACTGTTCTTCTTTTTCCCTTTTTTTTTTCATGTGTAGCCCATTATCATAACCATCGTGACTATTAAGCATTGCTGCTTGATAATCTCTCATTGGACTTGAAGCCTTGGACTGTGTTTCATGGAAAATACTCATGGTAATATGCATGGAATATTACTAATGGAATTAAGTAAGCGTGCATAGAAAGATTCATAGGTTCAGAACTATTCTGGTTGGCAGAAATGGGAAAAGGCCAAGATGATCAAATGATAATAAACAACCAATGGGTGGCCATAGCATGAATCATTGAGAAATGATATGTGGTTCACTTCCAATTGGTTAAAATTAGGTAGTGAGTATCATAAGATCAAGCTTCTAGTAAATCTTGTGTTTCTTGAGGGTTTCAATGGTGCGAATTCTCTCAGTTGAGATACTTGGAGGGAAAATGGCACCTGTAAAGAGAGCCTGAGAACCAGATTATTTGCACTTCCTCAATCTTCTGAATGTGATTGATGGGCTTCTTTCCCTTCTCCATGTAAATCATTTTTCTCTTTCTTCAGTATCTATATCCACTTGAAAGTTCTTAAATGGGTTGAAGAAGTAATTGATTATGAAATGGGTTGAAGTCGGTTATGAAATGGGTTGAAGAAGAAAAAGAAAAGAAAAGAAAAGGAAAAAAAAAGAGGAGCAGTTTCTGAGATGGATAGATGAAGAAATGGGTTATCTGGGTTGCTCTAACTCAAACCCATTTAAATGCAACCTCAACCCATTTAAATGTGGGTTGAATACAGGTCGGGTTACCCGGTCAGGTTTTGCCACCACAGTGGTGACTACCGAAACAAAAAAAGCCCTGCTCTATTTCAAAATTGGAATCTGAACATTCTATTCAGAGATCTGGACTCTGATCAGTCCATCAGATTCTAGATTTTAACTCTTACATCCCCGGCAGAGAATTTGGACCTAATCAACCCACTTGAATTTGGGATATGACTAAATCCAAATCTAGATTCGGATCCATATTTTGATTTGGACAACAAACAGGTAAAGACTCATCTATCAATCCAGGATCCAATTAAATCAGCAAAGCGAGATCAAGTAGATTAATCGGAAAAATGTAATATAATGGAAAACTTTTCTTCTGTTCAGTAACTGAGCTACAGTCAATTGATGCTGGAAGCTTTAGTGTGCACGAAGAAACTCCACAAACGTTCCTATCACATCATAGAAACTCCAACAGAATTGGGTAGAGTGATTAAACATAACACTGTAAGAGGCAAATTCCTCTTTGTTTCTTTCTCCATTTATTGCTGACAATGAATTTCTAACATAGCGGTCAACAACACACCAAGGGAAAATTTGTATTTGCAACTGATTATCATTTGAGCTTCCCATTTAAAATGTACCTGAGAGATGGCTTATGAAGATGATAAACATCCAGCATTGGGACCTCGACCTCACAGTGGAGTTGATGGAAAGAAATCTTCTCTAAAACTTGAATAAAGATCCAATGGTTGTTCATTGTTGTGCAATTTGTAGATTGATGCAAACCCATCAGCCTCACACAACTATGGGATCTTGATGAGAAGCTCTATTTCTTATCACTCTTTCCACAGCACCTTCATGACCAAATATATGAAAAGAATTAATGCCTTCCAACTTTAAGGAGCCAAAACAAAAATTTAGTAACCTACTTTATATAAGATGATTTAAGCTGTTAGATCTAAGAGCTATTTGATTGCTTTTGGGTTCTCTTAGTTGTTTTGCTGCTGCCAAACATGATTTTGGCCATCCAAAACAAACTGCGGGAGTGTTTCTGGTGCACCTCAAATCAATAAGCTTAGAAATTTTGATGGAAAGAATGAGCAATAAGTGGAACTTTTTTTTTCCCTTCCTATTGTCTTCCCCTTCCTCTTGTAGTCTGTTCCACTTTATGCTTGGAGATCGTGCACAAAATAAAGATTACATTAAGCTGGACGTTGTCTCTCTGGATCAGATCAAATCAGCAATTGGTACTGAGCTAATAGTGATCTTTGGTGGCAAAGGAAACATGATCCTGCTTAATGCAGTTTCCAATCCGATCGACACATCCCAAACCAAAGGCAGAACCAACGACTTTTAGTCCTAAAAAAATATAGCAATTGAGATATGAGGTACATCCAGATACACACCAAAATCTATTACTATTTTAAAGGAAAGATCAGATAATATGTGCAGAAAGTCAAGTGTTTGAGCTCTTTACACTTTTCAAGAACCACAAGCTAAAAAGTTGTAAGACAGAAACAAACCATTTGTATTTCTTCTTGGAACCACAAGGGCAGGGTGCATTCCTACTTATTTGCCCACTCTTTGCCAAATTATTTCTCGCAAGATCCAAAGGCGTTGATCCCATCAGTTTTTGGACCTACAGAGCAGAGATAGAATTTTGGGTGCAGCTAAGAAAATGAAGGGAATGTTGAAATAACACAAAGATGGTTTAAAGTTATGTACCATGCCTGCCATAGATATACGCACAATGCAATTTTCTAGTCTTATGTGTAAATCTCATTTGGCTGTCAAAACAAACTAATGCATGAAGTACCTCGGCCAAGTTTTTCGGCATTGGTTTTCCTTCCTCTTTCAACTTCTCTATCTTCTTATGTGCTTCTCTGGCCCAGGTGAATTTTGCCAATGCATTTTCAACATCGGCTATTGTGCAATTACAATGTTGAGCTGCACTCTGCTTTTGGTTGCTTTGGAGATTCTATAAAAAGCAAGCAAGCAAGAAACCTGTCAGCAGATTTGTGACAGCAACACCAGCTGAAAAAAGTTTCAGCATATTGAGATTTATATCCAAGCATGTAATGATCCTTTTCGTCACAGTTTTGAGTCAAGTAGTCAATATCACATAAGTGAAGCTAGGGATATTTCACGGTTGATATATCAACTGTTCGAATAAATTTACATCACCTTTTAATGCATTCTACAGTCATTAGTAATTCTGGCATAATTCCTATGAAGCTCAATTGTTGGATTCTTTCCTTTATTAGTTTGAGTAGGCATCCTGGTCATATGACTTCCTTATTCAAAATCTAGTATATATAATTCCAGTTAGAGTGAAATTCGGATTACTATGTTAGCATAGCATATGGATGTGTGGTATGAGTGAATTGGATCAGAGAAAAGTGAGAAGATGCAAGTTAAATCGGATGAAAGCCGCAGTCGTGACCAACGGTAGCCTGGGTTCATTCCTCTTCACCCTTTCAACCTCTATCTCTGGTTGGAGTAAAGCAGTTCCAAGGAAATAAACACCAGACAAGGGCAATGTACAGGAAAATGTGCCTTCTTTCTGAATAGTAACATGACTCCACAACCCCATGGAATCACACCTTTCAATTGTGCTATAGGCTCCTTTTTTATATGTTTTTTTTATGGACAAGAAAATGTACTTAATAGATAGATCATCAGATAATCTTTACTTTTGCACCTCTCTTTTTCATTTTTGTAAAAAAATGTAACGTGATATAAACCTATAATATCATAGTTGTGGCAGTTAGCACCATCCAACTGTGATACCTCCCCTTTTATTTAATGTATTTTCACGAAAAGAAGAATGCTTCAGGGGAAATACTGGTAAACAAATGAACCCATTGGGATAGCAAATACCTTATGCCAATCTTGATCATTCGACTTATGCTACCATGGCTTAAACAGTCCTCAGTGGCACAAACAGCATGCTACTTATGCACCAGACAGTGTGTATATCAGGAACACTTGTCTCAAGCAAACTGCAGATCCTGTCAATCCATGCACTGTTTAATACCTCCGGGGCATGTTTGTTAGTATGAGCAATTTACATAGAGGTAATTGCATAATGTTTGATTGGTGAGATAACCTGGTGAAACAAACCAGGCCCAAGTGTATCTCAGCCATCTTTTCTTTTCTTTCCCCCTTAACTGGATAAGTTTCCACCCATCACCAGTTAAGGTAAAAATAAATCTTTGTCGTTTTGCCTTATCCAAGGCAATCTATGATGGAAACTTAATGCGGGTTATTTATAATGCCCCATTCCAACCATGCCCAATAGTTCATTCTTTTGTAATTGACTATATCATTCTAGGATTGTAAGATCCAATGTTATAGTCTCTATGCACCATTTTTAGTTAGAAATAAAGAAAGTAACTAAAATTATGAAACAGTTGATCTAGAAGATGGTGGTTTCGAATCATTTCTTCGAACAATAAACTATAGACCGACCTCTCCTGTGGCATCCAAAGCTCCAAGGTACCTAATAATTGCTTCCTGCTTCTCAAATGCATCTGCGAATGTCGCTTCACTGCTCCGACCAACAACGAATTTCTTTAAAGTTCCAGCAATGCGCGCAGTTTTCATTTCATCAGCATACCCTAGAAATCACCCCCAAAACACAAACAAATTAGAACAAACAGTAAGTTTTCGGCTTTTCGGATGAACCCCATATTGAGTTCTATCCCGCCATATGCTTGTTACGCCTAAAATTCAGTACCCACATTCTAATGGATACTGTTTCCCCACAATTCCATCCACAGATCACCATTTTGGCGAATTGCCCAAAAATCAATGCTCACCCAGATAACATTTTAAGACGTTTTAACAATCCATTTCACTAAAACTTAAAAAAAAAAGATTGCCATTTGGGGTACATCCAAACGCGCCACACTAGCAAACTACGAGCTAGACTAAAAAAAAGACTGCCATTTGGGAATACTACTAAGAGCTATAGTCTTATACTCGCGAATTGCCCAAAAACGATATCCACCCACATATCGTTTTTAGCATTTGTAACTACCCATTGCGCCAAAATGTTCAAAATAGATTGCAATTTGGGGTACATCCAAACGCGCCAAATAAGCAAAGAAGCATGTTAGAAGCTGCTAACATGAGCAGGTGGTGATTTGGGGGGGCTTACTGAGGAGGGTGAAGGACTCAGGAGAAGCCGGGGGCTGAGGCTCGGAAGGTGGCTTTTTGCCGGTGAAGACGCCTTTGATCTTGTCCATCCAGCCGCTACCGAGGTGACACGTGGACGAGATCGAACGGTGTTGATGAGATGATGATGATGAGAGGATGGATATCGAATGGAAGGCGTGGCGATTTGTTCTGTAGCGGATCAAAAATCGCCCGGCAGACATTTTCTCCCTTTCCTTCTGGTTTCTGCGGTTTGATTTGAGATACGAAAATGAGTACGGTGTAGGGTTTAGTGTTAGGGTTTAATGCTCTGGTGTCTGGTCCCAACGGACCCAACCTGAAATCAGATGGAATTGGGCAAGTGGGCCGGACCAGGGTCTAATTATTTAGTCCAATGATTTAGATGAGCAGGGTTAGGCCCAAGTTAACGTGTCTAACCAAGGTTGGAAAACTCCCCGAGTAAGACTCTTGGGGTCCGTTTGGTTACAAGTATTTGGAGAATTCATGTTTGCTAGAATTTGGAGAATTGGAAATCTTGGAATTTGGAATGCTGCTAAAGTTTACCTGAATTCCGATTCCTTGTTGGATTCGTCCTGTAGTTTCATGCCTGAGAATTCAATTCACCCTGAATTCTCTGAATGCATTGTTTGGTAACTAGCCAAAGATTCTTTGTTTTATGAACTAGTCTTAGCCATGCAATCAGTACTTATGAACTAATCCAAGTCCATGACAAGCCTTTAAAAGGGCTCCATTTCAAACTATCATACAAAAACATACTTTATCAATGCCTAAATAAAAAAATTTCATTAATTAAGTTATCTATATAAAATGTTCAAATAATAATAAATGGCATACAAATGATATTGTTGGAATGACATCTACAACCATATGTCTACACAAGCAGATTTTCATTCTTCACCCAGAACCATATATCTATCTATTATTTATCTATCCATTCAATGCAATCTTCATTCACAACCATATCCTATAATTTGAGGAAAAAAAGCATTCACCATATCAAACCACTATTTAGATGAGCACCTCAATACTCATCCATCCAAACTACTGCATTCAAATAGATTTTGTCCATCATTATAGTTCATCAATCCATAGGTCTAAACTAAAAGTTCAAAAGTTCAAGGGTTATGATATTACAATATCCCACAAAAGCAAATGTTTACCACCATGAGGACTTCCCATTTAGAAATTTAACAACCACCACTAGATGAATCAAGATTAGTGAAATGCATCTCAAACCATTGTTGTTTCATTTTATCATTGTAGGTGAGAAATAAGTTGGCCTTTCGCTCATCCTGAGCAAGATATTCAGTCACGGCAACATAAGCTTGTGGAGGTATAAACGGACATGAAATCACACCATTTGTCACTTTGTTCATCAACATGTAAACAGGCTCTGGTGTGTTTATCCTCTCTGCAAGATTATTAACCGCTACCGCAACATTGGCCAATGTCTTATTTATCTCTTCACCTACTTGTGACCTTCGTTTTTTACCTGTATTCTTATTGCTATTGTGGGTTGATGTAGGCCTGCTTGGCTCAGGTGTTTGTACATCTGTTTCAGGCAAGCTACCATCATCAATATCATTTAACCCTGTATAAGGTGCCCCATAGGTAGCATTAATAAATTCTTCATCCGTCATCATAGCCTCAACATCTATGGTGCTGCGTTCGCCACCAGTCATGGCAATATTACCTTCAGCAACATCATCAGCAACAAGTTCATGAATTTCATCAAAGAATGAGACTTGAAGAGTCTTATACTTGCTCAATTTGCTTTTTGCCTATAAAAAGCTAACATTGTTAGAAAATAAGTCATTTTATTACAAAAGAGTTAATCAATGCACTATTCTGACATACCTGTACCAAAACATTCCACACATCATTTGGGGCTGTAACCATCTTTCGAGTATCATCCCAGCTGAATCCAGACATGTTTAAAAGTTGCTTCACTTCTTTGTATCGAGTCCTCCAATTCTTCAGTTTATTTTTTGCATTAACTATGTCTGGGTCTCGTCCCGTTTCTTCCTTGATCTTAGCAAGAACCTCATCCCAGCAAGCTTTTGTGAAGTTCTTTTCACTCTTTCTTCCTCTTTGCTTCATTAGCAGAAGGATGTCCATTAGGACCCTTTCCTCTTTTGGGTCCCAATGGTAATTTTCTCTCCTTGCTTGTCCTATTTAAATTTGAGTGCATAAATCTTATACCACAACTATTTAATATATAAATAAATGTTATGTAAAAAATCACAACATTAGGAAACTGTAGTAAGATCTAATATATTAACGCCATATGCCAAAAAATGGAAAGTACAAAATAACACCAGTTTTCTCCACAACCAATTCATGTTTGATAAAAAAAAACATATGTCAAGAATTACTCTTGAAAAAGATAGCATCATTAAGCAAAACACCATGATTTGTAAATGCCAAAAATTGTATGCTTGTTTTTATGTTATTCCCTCCTCTAGTTGTAACTCATAATCTACCCACATTTGCTCAGCTATGGTGTTACGAAATGCAGTCCATGTATCTATAGTCCACCTTGGAACTGTCACCCCATCTCTTGCAGCTCTCAATTGAGGATCAATCTCTGGAGCATTTGAGGGGGCCATTCTTATTTTTTGAAGTAATTCATCTCTAGCACCATACAAAGCAATATGGTTGTGTAGGACACAACACGCAATTACAATATCTCTTTGGGTAGTCAATGAATACCCACGTGGCATCCTCAAGATGGGAAATCGATTTTTTAACACTGCAAATACCCTTTCTATCGTGGTATGTAATGAGGAGTGACGCAAATTAAAAAGCTCTTGTGCATTCATCGGAGGGCAACTGATGTTAAACTCTTTAAGATGATAACGGACGCCTCTATATGGTGTCAAGAACCCTGGTTGATTGCTATAACCAGCATCAACTAGATAAAATTTACCTATATTTACAAATCAAATAGTGGTGATTAATTATATGCTAGATTTTCAAGAGGATGTAAGTGAACAAGTTCATTTAAATTACCATCTGGGACTTTCAACCTATCTCCCCTATTTAACGCAGACCAAAGCACAGTAGCATCCGTCGCAGAACCTTCCCACCCCGCAAGCACATAATGGAATTTCATGTCAAATCCACATGCCATGAGGCAATTTTGAGAAAGAAACCCTTTCCTATTTCGATACATGGCTTGCATTGAAAGTGAGACATAAGCAGGTATATGAGTTCCATCAATGACTCCTATGCAATCCTAATGAACCAATGAAGATTTTGAGCAAAGTGAGAACATGTTAATGTAAAGAATAATTATTGGTATTAGAAAACTGAAAAAAGGAGTTAACCTTAAAATATGGATAGAATATGTTATTTGCCATAATTTGTTGCGGAATGGGAGCATTTTCTGGAATGAAAATATAGTTCAGATAGACCTTGCAAATTGCATTTAGCACTTCATGAAAAATAACGACTAACAGTTTCTCCAGAATGGTTAAAACGATTTGCAGTCACTCGATTAGTAACACTATGAGCTAATGTATGTAAAAACATTGCTATTTGCTCATCAACCGATAAAAGGCGTCTTGATTGGAGGAGATTACGATGCCTCAATGTGTCACGCAAAACACGAAAGCATTCAGGATTCATTCGAATGTTCTCATGGCATTGGGGACCCGTGCTAGACAAGAGTTCTTTGATCCATACGTCGCCTGACAATGATGAAATGCAGCGCTTTTTTCTTGGTCTTTCATCTTCTAAGCTCAACCATAATGCAGCTAACTCACAACATACAGCCACCATAGTGACTACGATGGATACTATAACAACGGTGTCCAATTCTGTCATTGATTAATCAAATTGTTCTTTATATAAATATCATGTAATGATGCATTACATTAAGAGATGAAATTAATAATTAAGATTCTATGTGTAAAAAATAATACTTCTATGCATCTTGAAATCAATAGAACAAAGGTATAAATTTACAATATAAGTCGGGAACAATTAATACCTGCCATGGTGTATAATCTCCACAGATAAAAAAAAGTAGCAAACTTTGGTTGAGAAATATCAGCACCTAAAGAGGATAAAAAAAAATCTATCAATTAATTAGCTTAATTCTTAGACATCATCAATTTAGCATTGGAGCAGAGCAATTCCATCAAGTTGAGATTCTACAAAAAATAATAATGATAATAATTATCAGTATTTCCAAAAATAAATTAATAAATAATGATGCCCATATCATAATTGAAAGGTGATTGCCCTTGCAACCACAAGTTCATGGTTTGAATCATGTCACCATACACGAGAACAGATGAATTTCTCAATTGGCTTAGTCATGTTGAAAAAGCTTTTTGAGCATAAGGATCTCTAGATCATATTGGTAGCAACTAGTGACCAAGAAGACAGAATATGCTTTGGAGTGACTAAAGCATTCAAGATCCTTTCCAAATATTAGAATTATATATAGATTAAGAAGAGGGAGAGAAAAGAAGAAGCAAGTGGGGCTGGCCATTTTATTTCCAGCTCTGCTGCCCGGATTGTGTTTTGGGCAGTGAAGGCAGAGGCAGATCCTCTCCCTCCTTCATGCGATGAGGATGTTCACGTGTTGGTGGTTGATGACTGCCCGATTGACCGGAAAATCGTTGAGAAGTTGCTGCTAAAAAATGGCACCTTCAAAGGTGTGTACAAGTGCAGCTTTCTCCTTTTGTGAGCATTTACCTGAAATGTGTGTGTGTTTTAACTTTTGATAGTAAGTCAAATGGGTTTGTTCTTTGATTTCAGAAAAACATCTTCTTCATTTTTTTTTGAATTTATGAGTTTGTTTATGGATTCAATCAGTTTTGTTCTCTGGGTAAGTTTGAAGTTGGTTGTTAAATCCCGTTTGGGTGTTCCAGTTGTTTGTTACTTGTGTCTTTTGGTAAGTAGTGAAATGGGTTCTTTTTTTTTATTTCATATGTGTGGGTGTGTTTGAGTGTAGTTGATGTGTTTTTTTTTCTGGATTTGGTTGAATTTATGAAGTTATTTTTTAGCTTAAATCCATTATGTTCTTATCAGGTTGAGTATTTGTGTGTAGTGTGTGTGCGTCTGTTTCAATCTACCTATTTTATATCATCAATATGTGTGTGCATGTGTACTGATAGATACTGGATAGATGGATATATAGATAGAGAGTTGAATGGGTTTTGCTTTTGATATATCATATATTCATGTATGTGTATATGTGTTTAAATATAGTTTGAATTTATCAGTTTGATATTGTCTTTAGTCTATTTTGTTATAAGGGTGAAAATGAAGTTGGTTGTCAAAACCTGTTTGGGAGTTCCAGTTGCTGGTCATCTGTAATTTCTCTTCTGGGGTCATTTCAGATTGAGAACTCGGATTGAATTGTGTTTTTATTTTGTTTTGTTTTCATCTTAAGAGGAATGTGTGTTGCAACAGAGAGAAACAGAATTTAGTATTGAACTGAGAAAAGATAAGGCACAAAGCATCAATCAACTCCACTAACGTGATAATCTTATCACAAGTAGGCCAAGCTTCAAGGATGGACGGGAAGTGGGTTCCACTTTCTTTGATAATTTAGGATGCAATTTACCCTCATGAGGGCCATTCACAATCACTTCCAACCTTAACTGAACTATTGTATGATTCATAAATAACTAATTTCTCATTCAATGTTTGCATTTAATTTCAATCATGGTTGATAACTATAACAGTCACCACAAACACAAAAGGGTGAGTCCATGGGATAACCCAATCTTGCCTGTGAACAATGGAAAATGTTGTCAACGGTCTCTTTAACTAACCAAATTGGCATTCCTTGCATGAAATTTAAGAGACATGACCAAGAAAGAAGTCTGATGAAAAAACCTGAACACTGGAATTATGTTCTTGCTATAAGTAGAACACAT
The DNA here is from genome assembly GCA_028538565.1 of Umbellularia californica. Lineage (NCBI taxonomy): Eukaryota > Viridiplantae > Streptophyta > Magnoliopsida > Laurales > Lauraceae > Umbellularia > Umbellularia californica. The sequence continues at coordinate 36,504,429 of JAPQWN010000003.1, read as the reverse complement.
ATGAATCTCAAATCAATCTTTTTCCGATGTTAAATGAGAAACTTTTCCTTGACATTATTATATCAGTCACATGTCCACCCAGTATCACAAACCTCTTATCACCTTACATATAGCTTAAAAATTGCATTTGTTTGATGATCCTAATATATGCATTTACAAAATCCATCAAATGGATAGCAGGGAAAGAAGAAAAAAAGAAAATTAGCCATGAGGAAACATCAAGTTGCTATTTTGATCATTCGATTGCTGCAATATACAAAATCAGTCATGATCCGGTCATGCCCCCTGTGCAAGGTAGTTCATGATTTTGTTAGTATGGATTGGCTTATGAATTCGTCTCTGTTGTTGGAGCTGTCCAAGTCAATCAATGGGACTTTCAAGGATGCTATTTCTAAGAGACGAGGTCTCTCGGACTCAGGAGACAGAGAAATGGAAATGGGGCTAGAATGATGAGGGGCTGGGTTTCGGTGTTAGGTTTAGATATAGATACTTCCATCAAAGATGAGAAGAAGAAGAAGCCCCATTTCTGCTAGGTTCCTCACCAAACCCTAACATGAGAGGAAAGGGGTTTTCTGCTCAAGTTCATCATCAAAACCAAGCATGCAAGAAACCATTGGAATAGTAAATCACATAACTGAGAAATCATCTCTTTTCTAATCTGAGATCCATCATCTTGCCTTGCAAACAGTCAATGTTGAGAAGAAAAATATAGAATAGAGGATGAAAGAGAAAGGGGAGATGCTTACCAGGAAAAAAAATCGATAGAAAGAAGAGACGATTTGAATCTGCAGATGACCGTTGGGGAATCCTCTTCTCGTCGGAATGAATGACACCAAATCGGATTTCTCAAATGCTGCCCCCCATCCCAGCATTCCAAAACCCCATCGATAGCTGCTTCCGGAATACCAGAGTTTCAGATATCCACATTTGAAACTCAAACAAACGAAGCATTTACCGACAGGAATTCAAAAACCCCCTGCAGCCTGAATTCCTGTCAGGAATGCTATGAAACAAACAGGCAATTGACTCTCCCACGTCATTTTATTTCGATGAAAGACGAAGTCAAATGCATGGGGGACTTGGCCGCGCTACCTTATTTTAATAAGTTGATTGCATTTTGAACCATTTGATATGTTTATTTGGTTTTAAGCAATTAATGTTTATTTTAGAAAAAGTATATATGAAAGTTGGAGTCAACAATTTAAAAATGATGACGGGAATGTAATTTAAAATTTATATTCAACCTTTTTATATTTGATATTTGGAGTAACAAATTATGTATTGTGCAATATTTTTTCTTTTATTTTTCTTATTATAATATTCTTCTTGCATATTTAAATTTATTAAGTTAAACTGATTTTCATGAATGCATGCAAATAAGTATTTATTTCTATTTTGTAAGTATCTAACTTGTTTTTATATATTTTGAAATTATTTATAAAAAGACTGACTCTCTCAAGTCTCCGCATTGACTCTATTTGAGTTAATCTTTTCGCATTGGATGAGTTGAATCCAAATCGTGAGGTTTTTGACCTCGTATCTAACGTGTTTAGCAAAGGGTGTATATATTTTTCGATTGATTTGGAATTGGGCTGACTTTCTTGCTTATAGGCTCACTTAGAAAGAACTGAATATTAAGCTAGATAACTAAATGGGTCCAGGCTTGGGTTCGACCAGACAAGGAACACACTACAGATCTAGGGATTCTAGATGATCACAAAACAAAATCTAAATGGAGTTTCTCATATTTATTTAATTACCAATAGATCCAACATACACTAATGGTTAAAAAAAGAAGTCATAGATTTGTACATGGGTTGGGTAGAGCTAGGCAGATAGATAGTTTGCTGACGTTTGTACAATCTATACTAGACTGAACATGCCTGGATAAATCCGAATAAACATGGCCAATATTTGGACCCGCTTCCAAGTTGAATATGGTGCTACACCCAAGTCCATAAGATGCCGTTGCCATTTGTGATGGGGCCCACTTGTATTTACATGTGGGTGGACCCCACTCACAAAGAGACATCGCTCATAAGGAATCTCATGGTGATATGGATAAGAAGAGTTTGAGTTTTATCTAACTCTCTATCCTTATCATATCTCCATCTAAATTCAAATTGAGAGAGTTTGATCCAACATATTATCCTTATCATCTCTCAATTCGAATTTGAATGGAGATCTTATTACCCATTAGCCAAAGGGCTATATATAGACATGAGAATAATAGTTGGCACCAACTTTCAATAATACATCTTCCACTAGATCTACTATTTTCCATAATCATCTCTACATTCAGGGTGTCCATCCTTGCCCTTGGATCTTGAAGAGTTAATCACATGTGACTGATCTCTCGAAGACAATCACAGATCTCCACAATTAGTGCCTGATTCAAGGCAACGCAGTCCTTATCGCGTTTGTAGCAGCCAATTTATTTAAATTCGTGCTTCCGCTACATCTACTACCTTCAGATGCATGCTCGAGGACCCAAATAGCTGGATACATGAGTATATTGTAAATAAGGGTTTAGGTCTTTTGGGAGAGTATGCTATGAACAATGCATGATTTTCAATATCTTCCGTCCACGAAGGAGGGCCCTCCTGAATTGAAGGTGAGGATTGAAAGTCACACGTGGTTGTATAGTTAAAGCAAAAGAAAACTAATTCTGTCTACAAATAAATGCGTGTACATATATATATTTATGGGAGATGCTCTTAGGAGAGCATCTCTCACCTTACTACGAGAGATAAGTGGGGGCCCTCACATTTAAGTTGTTGGCATTAGATATGGATGTGAGGGCCCCCCACACAATCTCTCATTCCACACAATCTCTCATTTAAGGTGAGAGATATCTCTCATATGAGTATCTCCCATGTACATACATATATATATATATATATATGGAGAATATTCATGTAAATCCATTCCTCACCATAGGGTGAGAGAAACTTAGATAATTGAAAATATTCATATGTAAAAAAGGAAAAGTCATACATGGTCATATACAGAAAGTGTCCCTCACCCTATTGTGAGGGAAAGTCATACAGAATGTTCATGTGCAAAAAGGGAAAGCCATGTAAGTGTCCCTTACCCTATGTTGAAGGATGGATGCACATGAATGCCCCCTATATATATTTGGTTATTTTGGGCTGTTGGTCAAGGAGTGATTCTTTCACTTGAGACTTAGGAACAATACATTTACAATTATTTAAAACAGAAATGAATGGAAAGTCTATAGATAATTTTCAGTAATCTTGATTGTGCTAAGTGACCCAACCGCCAATACCATATATCAAATGATGGAGTGGAAACTGCAAGCAATGCATGGGAGGGTTGGAGAAAGTAGAGACCATCATGCACTTTACCCAGTCCAATCGACTTCTTCATGACACGGTCTTGAAATATGCAATGGGAGTTAGAAAAGATAAATAAGTCAATTCAGAGACTTGGTGAGTTGAGTGACAGACGAGAGGTTATATTTGAAAAAAGGAATATAAAAATCATTATCCAGACAAAGACTGTTTGAAAAAGATATAGAGCTTGTGTGGGTAACACTAGGTCTACTATCATCAGGTAATTGAACAAAAGAAAGAGATGTACAGGGAGAAAATTCGGTAAGCAAAGAAAGGGAAGAACAAATGTGATTAGAAGCACCGGTATCTATAATCCAAAAATTGGATGGGGAAGAAGAAATGACAGTACTTACAAGATGAGCAGAAGGCTGTGAAGTACCTGCAGATGTCACGGTGAGAATATTCTAGTATTGCTCCTGACTAACTTGATTGGAACACCGAGACTCAGAAAGTAAGGAACCAATATCTTGGAGAGGAGTAGCACCATGATTGGAATATTAGGAGGCAACGTGGTTTGCACTATGCTGTTGCTATTGAGGAGGTTTGCCCATGTTGGGCTTGCAAGGAGGATAGCCATGAAGCTTGTAACAATCTTCAATAGTATGTCCTTCACGATGATAATAACAACTATTTTTATTAGAACAAGACACACTATTGTTACATGTTCGGTGTTGTGTATCCGATACATTAATCTTCTTTGCAACAAAAGAGGAGACCTCTGTGGAAGATAAATGAGATATGGTCAGTTCACTTTGCTTCTCTTCTTGTGAAACAAGAGAGTAAGCTTTGTTTACAGAGGGAAATGGCTAAACTTTGTTCACAGAGGGAAATGGCTCAATAAGAATAATGTGGCTGTGAAAACTAGAGAAAGACTGATGCAATTCTCGGAGGAATTGCATATCACTCGATCTTACTGGATAAGCTCAGAGGCAGACTTGACAGCCCCACATGAACAAGGTGAGAGGGCATCATCGGGATCGAGGTTCTCTAGTCACTTGTGGGCCAAGACTATGAAAGGGCGGCCTCGGAGAGCAGGGCATAGTAATGGAAGGGGTTTGGGGGTTTCATGAATCGCATTAAAAGTGGGGATGGCAAGGAAATGGCCGGGATGGCAAGGAAGCCACTAGGGAGGAGGGAGAGAGGCCTGGGACTCGAACGATTGGGTTGGAGAGGAGTCGTGTTGAAAGAGGAGATCAGATTGAAGGGATCGTAGCCATTTACAGAATCTGATAGAGAATGAGGGGGACAGAAGAGAAGAGGAGAAGAGAAGATGTGCGAGAGTGTTGAGTACTTGAGTGAGTGATGGCGTGAGTGGGGTTTTATAGCGGGTTAAATAGTGAAAAGACGATTGTACCCTTTTCCGTGGACTCCAAAATAATCGCGTTATGAAAAGGTTGAAGAACAGTGGGAAAGGCAGTGTGAGTAACACTTGTGCTAAGGCTCCATTACGGGGCCATATAGGTGGGAAAGGCAGTGTGAGGAAACAATCACATAAATCGTCCGAAACATCTTTAGGAGAGTTCCTATAAAGGATGCTTGAAGTCAAGTCAGGGTGAATAGACCGCAAGATCTAAGGAGGTGGCAAGGTCATTGCACATTTCCCATTAAGGAATGTCAGATGGAGAAGATGGTTTGGTGATGTCACCTGTGACAAAACCCAATTTATTCTTAATACAAAGCACTATGCGCATAATGAGCACCCGAGTGCTGTAATTGTCTCCGATCAGAGATGGAGCAACAAGAACAGCCGTGGGATTGTCAGAGTGATGAATATAAAATGGGCTGTCTTCATCATTATTGAAGGATAACTTGTAAGAAGTAGTATTGTCTTTGTCCGTCTTTCCAGCCATGGTTGATATAAAAACTTGAGGAATGAGAGAGCAGAAACCAACGCTGCAAGTACTCTATAAAATTGCTATGTTATTATTATTATTATTATTTTTGCAACAGAACTTGAAACTACAAGTCTCTATCTGAGTTCTTGTATGGTTGACAAGTTGTGATGATTTGGCTACAAATTCAGTAGCTGTTAATGATGGAAACAAATTGTAAGCAGATTCGGAAGTGGTAAGATTGAGAATGATTTAAAAAGGATAAGTCTCTGGTACCATTTTAACTGAATATGAAGAAAGTGTTGTATATATCATTGATGGGATAACCCATTTAAATAAGGTCTATACAAACTATATTCCCTTCACTGTAGGGATTTGAGATGCACATCCGTTACAACTTATAAGATAAAGATAAATATACAAGAATGGGTCGATATAGAGTAAGTTAATACTTAGGAATTGATAACATGTGTGTGAGATTGGGGCTTGTTCTTTTACTAGAGTCTTTAATAAGAATTTGTCATGTTCGGGTTTTTTTGACATGATGTGATATCTTGTCTCCAGTCATTTGCAAATGCCCTGTTTCTTCACAAAAAATCCAAAATCTCATCCACCTAATAGATCTCAAATGACCTTCGTGATTCCAAAAATTACAAACCCTTTGTTTTGTTTTTTTTTTTTTTTTTTTTTTTTTTTTTTTGTTTTTTTGTAGAATTTCTAGATGATCAAGTACAATGACGCATTCATAAATTCTAGATGAAAATTCCAAAATTCTCCATACAAGAATTCTATGAATTCCAATAAAGAAATAGAATTTGTTGTGTTGGGGAATTCATGACACGATGTGATGGCTTGTCCCCTGACATTTGTAAATGTCATGATTCTTCATTGGAACTCCAAATTTCAACCACCTAAAAGATTTCAAATGACTTTTGGAATTATAGGAATTATAACTCCTTCTCTTTTTGGTGGAATTTCTATTTGCTTCCCCAAATTCTTTGAATTCCAGTAAAGAAAGGGGCCCTAACGGTACCGCACCACCACTCAACCATTGCTTTTGGTAAGCACAAGTTATTTGAAATTAGTAAATTAATCACAAAATCTCTTGCACATCTCACAATATGGTTGTCAATCATTGTGAAAAGGGAATAAAATGGATTCCAACAAAGAATTATAATTAATATGAGGAGCGAGATAGATTTTAACTTCCCTATTATTTGGGTGACGACAGAGTATTCATTTTTTTTTTATCTTTTCTTAACTCATTTTTCAATAAAGTGAAGACAATTAAATAGCTTTTTTATGATCCTTATTCTTCTTCTTCTTTTTTTTTTTTTTTTTTTTTTTCTTTTTGTTAAGTTAGACTACTAGTCAAGAGTAATACTCTAAGGTGCCTATGCCACTCAACCATGAGTGTGTTGGCTTATGGCCACTATTATTCAATTGTAGCCATTATTTTACCGGTCACAAAAGTTACCCAAATTCAAAGATGAATACCAAATCTACATTTATTACATTTAGGTGTGTCAAGCCACGGAAGAGTAATAAATATAAAGAGCTGATTAGATTAATCAGAGGGTATCCCACCAATCCAAATTTTTGGAAATAGTAAGTAGAAAGAGCTTAAATTAATCAAAGGGTGTCCTTCCAATACAAAGTGACTAGAGATTTGCCCCACTATTATTGAAAACTTGCTAGAACACACAGATACATGCAAACATACATGCATACAGCCATAGCCATGGAGTTGCATGTCCAGCTGAAGGGGTCATGCGTGTCTTAAACGTGGCCCTTTCACTCTTCCAAAGGTTACAACTTACAACACTAGTTGGACCTACATACTTTCGCATGGCCCCATGGTCGTATCACAAGTGTTAAGCTGTACTGCTCATGTAGTCGGAAAAGTAGAAAGAAAAAGTGCATACAGCGCAAACCTATATTCGATCCATGACGAAAAGGCCCCATCGCCGAGGATCCATAACCCTGTGCGGACTAATCAGGGGTCGCTGCGCACGGGGGAGAACGTAAGAGAAACAGTTTTTTCCTTTCCTCTGCCCCGTGTGTGGCGACCCTGATTTGTCGATGGGGATCCGTTTCCAAACAAAAAGGTGTCGTCACCTTTGTTGAGGATTTATACCATATCCTCAATACACTGTATATGTCATGCAGATATGAATGGACACGAAGAATTTAGCATATTAAATCTCGACTGTTGATCGATTCTCCTTGTTGCCATCCACTTGAAGGTCTTCCATCTTATGATTCGGCTCATCAATTCAGATTTTTAGTTTACTTCCTCGACCCGACTCAGAATTTTCATTTCGGTGCAGGGTAATAATCAAGTTAAGAAGTTGAAAAAAAAAAAAAAAACCTTACGGTATTATTTAAGAAAATTTTCAAATCTCCTAGATGCAGTTGCACTTGAGTCGTAACACTTAGAGCCGCCCCTAAACACAAGGGGCCCACGGTCACAACTCAACAGTTTGGACCTAAGTGGTATGGATGAGTTTCCACATTACTCCTTGATATCAATCAATGAAAATGATCCTCAAACACAAGTGTCAGAAGGAATGATTTTCTTTTTAATGAATCCGAAGCACCTAATAATTATTGGACCCATTTTTAATCGCTGTCCTTGTTGGGGTCCATGTTTTTCATAGGTAAGGCCCTATTTCTTTAGCAAAATCCATGACATGAATTTATGATGTTAGAAATTTACGGACAATGATTGTTGATTATTCCATTGGCATTTTCGGTTTATATATATATATAAATATATATATGGCTACAATTTCTAATTGCAACCACTTGAAAAGTCACTTTAATTTTTTGCAATTCTCAAAATATAATTTTCTTGAGTGTTTTTTTGGATGCTCTTGTCAAGCGAAGGATTCATGAATTCCACCAGAGTGGACAACTTTTGAAGAATTACAAATTCTTCAAACATGAATTCTAGTAAAAGAATAATGTTTAGAGTTATATACAATGCCCAGACAAAAAAACTGAATACTTTTATGTATATGTTATTTGTATTAAACGAATCTATACAATGAATTTGGGTATACCAGTTTCAAGTTGGTAACCGTACAAGTGTCACTCAAACTTGAGTAGGGTTTCAACATTTTACTTCCTTCTATTGCTATTCAATTAAGCAATCAATCATACAAGTGAATGCAACAAAATTTACATGATTCAAACCAGAGAAATCGGACACTATTAGAGACTGTCTCTAGAGATAGGACTTGTTTTTGTGGTAGAAATTTCGCCTTGATATGAAATCGACTTTTGCAGGATATATTGTTGGGTTTTTTGTTGTTTCAAAAATTCAATAGGTATTTTTGAAAAGATGTTTTGTGCTTTATAGGCTATTTGAAAATAAGGCATCCCACATTGCCAAAGTTTATATTTTGAGAAGGCTTTATATGTATTTTCATTCATATATCATTTAAGAACTTACGAAGACTTTTGCCATGAGCTTGAGCCGGGGTGCTGGGTTCGGAAAATATTTAACTGGGTGTGCGTCTGTGATGCGTATTCTGGATGTATATCAAGCACAGAGGGACCTTTATTCTTGAACACTTCTTTTTATTATATTTTTTTTTCTTTCTTCAAGCCCTGAAAAAGGAAAAAAAAACTTAGCGTAATGGTAAAATTCTACCGACCAACGGCCGACCGACATTTGACCTACCACAGGGACATTTCTTCGAAATTTGTTTTTTTTTCTCCTCAATATATATCCATTGCATTCCTTCTGAATCATTGATTGTCAACATGCAATCATACATAATAATAATAATTGTAAAGCCACATTATATATATATATATATATTTTAAAAAGGCCCATTTGACTTTGCACAAAGGAATCAGGAAACAGTACTATGATAAGTTCACTTGTCAATTTATATTCACCTCATCAGCAAGGTTCCAATGTCAGCCAATTGTTTTAGCACGTCAGGGCACCTATGAATGTCACCCAAATTGCAGGTGATTTGATCCTGATTTGTAATTACAAAGGGATGTGAATAACTACCCATTAGATTGGGTAGGAATTAGGATGTCACTTTTCTGTCCGAAAGCAGTGTCAGTTGCTTATTGTGATAAAGATTTGCCAAAAAGGAACGTGTATGCCAACCGCCCCACTTCACACTGCTCGTGCCAAAGTCTCGAGGGTAAAATATAGTTTTTTTTTTTCTGGGACCCACGAGAGAGCCTGTGCGGTCACGAGAAGACAGCCCACTCACCCACAAAGGAGTCTGCACAAGTGAAAAGAAAGCCCATATAAGTAGGAAAGGGGCTTGAACTTGTGGAAAGATGTGGCGTACCTAGGGTTTCAACTAAGTAAGAACTACCGCTCCTTACCAATCAAATAAGGAGCCGTTCTCGGGTGCAAAATATAGTGAAAAAACTCGAAAAATACTGCTCAGCTTGAGAAGCTATTGGGCTGGCTCTATTTGAAGTTTCGGGCTACTCTTCCCCGAGTCAATAAATAAATTGAGCCCAATTATGTGTATGCTTGGATATTATAACCTAGACCATATTTAAGTCTTTGTTTGATATGGGTCCTATTAGTAAATCTAGTTTCAACCCCCCCTGGACAATGTGTCTAACCCTAACCCACACCCAATTTTCTTTTATACTACTTTTTCCATGTGGCAACAACAGGGCAGGGCATTGATCCCTTGTTGTCCATGTGGAAAGGAGATGTCCTGCCACACTAGCACATGTTTCAGCCCCATCTATAATATATGTCTAGAATTTCTTTTTACACAAATGCGCCTTTTCTTTTCTTGGATTGAAATATATACTATAATACTAATGTTCCTTCTTTTGGATTGAAATATTTTAACTTATATATATTATAATATTTGTGTAAAGTAGAGGATTTTACTGAAGATTTCCTATTACGTGGGGGTTGCACGAAATAATGCCTCTTAACTCACGCATCACGAAAGTATTCTTCCCATAGTTATGAAAGTATTCTTGCATATCTCATGCATATCTCACAATATGGTTGTCAATCATTGTGAAGAGGGAAATTGAATTGAAAGCTCTTATTATGATTAGGGTCTCTGCAAAAACTAAGAATCATATTTCCTTTCAATCAGTGCCTTGGGGTGTAAGGAAATTATCTTTAAGTCCATTGCTTGGACCACAAGTCCTTTTCTTTCCCGAATTGTGGTCATTATAGGAAATCTGTTTTCTTAGGATACATGCTATTTCTTACACAAAAAGGTTTCTTAATGAGATGTATTCCATAACAAACTCTACCTTGATGGATGGTTGAGATTAAGTCTATGGAAACCCTGATTGGAAATTCGGTCCTCTTTTCACCTATAAAACAAAAGCCTTTCGTCCATCACAAAGGCATTCACGAAAATCAACACATTAAGGTTTTATAGGCAAGGAAAGAGAAACCGAAACCATTCACATAGTCTCTTTCTCGACGGATCACAGCATCAATCAGCAACAGCACCAGACTGCAGGATCAGAAAGCTCTTTGCATCAGGATGTCTGGAGGTACTCTTTAATTTATTTAAGATTAAATCCTACACGTGATTATCATGCTGTTCACGATCTTAGGGTTCATGTTAATAATAGTATAACATGTGGTATCAGAGCATGGTTTTAGAACACATGATCGTCCATTAATTAGGATAACTATGCATCGCCATAATCGGCAAATATAGATCCGTTTTGACTCTGTTTTGCAGCAATTTATCGATCCAACTATTATGGCCTGCATGAATGATTTATATTTATGTTATTCTGCAATTTTTTTTTTAACTTGGGCACGACTGTTTGATCGTGATTTATTTAAGTTTTAAATTTCCAATTATGTATAAACTCCTGCGTGAGTAAAAATTAGATATAATAATGGAGGAGATCTGTAACTGGTACGTCATGATTGAAAAGGATGTTGTTTCGAGACTGAAGATGGCATTTTGAAGCCGTCGAAGATAAAGACAGATGATCGAAAAGAATGACTGAAAATAGGCCATAAAGTTGGATCATATTTTCATAATAATTCCGTATTATGTTGATTATCATTAGTATGTTTCTTCGTAATCGAAAAGAAGGACTGAAAATATTTTGTCGTATATATTCATATATTATGCGTGTGTTGTCTTATTTTTTATTAAAGCCTTATTGTTGTATCTCTATTGCAGTTCTTGCAACCACTAATCTCACTTCGCATGCTACCTCTGTCACTAAGCTCAATGGAACCAACTTCTCAGAATGGAAAGAGCAAGTTGAGTTCACATTGGGGGTACTTGAACTGGATATCGCACTTCGTAAAGATAAGCCAGCTTTACTCACTGATAAAAGTACCCCTGATGAAACAACCTTCTTTAATGCCTGGGAAAGGTCTGACAGACTAAGCACTATGTTTTTGCGAATGACTATTGCCACCAACATAAAAACATCCCTTCCTACACCTGAGAATGCAAAGGACTATATGAAGGCCATTGAAGCTAGGTTTAAGACTGCAGACAAATCCCTTGCTGGGAAACTAATGGCAGATCTTACAACCATGAAGTTTGATGGCACCAGATCAATGCATGAACATGTCATTGAGATGACCAACCTTGCAGCTAAACTAAAGAATTTGGGATTATCAGTGGATGAGGCGTTTCTCGTCCAATTTATCCTAAACAGTTTACCTCCTCAGTACGGGCCTTTCCAAATTCATTACAACACTATTACGGACAAGTGGACAATGAATGAATTGGCTAACAAACTGGTTCAAGAGGAGGCCAGGCTGAACCAATAAGGGATTAAAGTAGCTCATCTCGTTCAAGGAGCTGGACACAAAGCTGGAAAAAAGCATAATTCAGGCCAGAAACGGGCACCACCCACATCTAATGAGGCTGGTCAGAACCCCAAGAAGAAAAAGAAGGAAAACTTATGCAAATTTTGCAAGAAACCTGGACATTTTCAGTCAGACTGCATAAAACGTAAAGAATGGTTCGAAAAGAAAGGTAACCCTATGGGTTTCGTAAGTTATTTCAAATCAAATCTTACTTATGTTTCTTCTGATGCTTGGTGGATTGACACTGGTGCTAATGTTCATGTTTCCAATTCAATGCAGGGATTCCTTACGATCCAAACCATAAACCCAAGTGAGAACTTCCTTTTCATGGGAAACAAAGACAAAGCTCCAGTTGAAGCTATTGGAACTTTTCGTCTTGTTTTAGATAGCGGTTATCAGTTAGACTTATGTCAAACTCTTTATGTTCCGTCCCTTTCCCGTAATTTGGTTTCTGTAAGCGCACTTGATAAAGTTGGTTACTCATTTGAAGTAGGAAATGGTAATTTCAGTTTATTTAAAAATTCTAGTCGTATTGGTTCTGGAATTTTGATTGATGGGCTATACAAGTTTCATCTTGATAGTCAACTTGCTGAAACCCAACTTACCCTGCATTCTAAGGAAACAAAACGAAAGTCATCCAAACTCGACTCTTATTTCTTGTGGCATAAAAGACTGAGTCACATATCCAGTGAAAGAATCAAAAGATTAGTAAAAGATGGTGTCCTTCCGGATCTAGATTTTACTAATATTAAAGTATGTGTGGATTGTATTAAAGGCAAAACAATAAAACACACAAAGAAAGGAGCCACAAGAAGTACTGAGCTTCTTGAAATAATACATACAGACATTTGCGGACCCTTTGATGTTCCAACCTTTGGAGGAGAAAAGTATTTCATTACCTTTATTGATGATTACTAATGTTACTGTTATTTATACTTATTGCATGACAAATCTCAGTCTGTGAATGCTGTACAAGTGTTCATTACTGAAGTCGAAAGGCAATTAGATAGAAAAGTGAAAATCATAAGGTCAGATAGAGGTGGTGAGTTTTATGGAAGGTATGACGAAACAGGACAACATCCTGGACCTTTTGCAAAACTTCTCCAAAAACTTGGAATTGTTGCCCAATACACAACGCCTGGTTCTCCATGGCAGAATGGTGTAGCTGAAAGGCGAAATCGTACATACATGGAAATGGTTAGATCAATGATGAGTCATGCTAACTTACCTATATCCTTGTGGATGGATGCTCTACGCACAGCTGTTTATATCTTGAACAGAGTTCCCAGTAAGGCAGTTCCAAAGACACCTTTTGAACTGTGGAAAGGATGGAAACCTAGTTTACGACATCTCCAAATTTGGGGTTGCCCAGCTGAGGCTAGAGTCTACAATCCACATGAAAAGAAATTGGACCTTAAAACGATCAGTGGTTACTTTATAGGTTACCCAGAAAAGTCCAAAGGATTTAGGTTTTACTGCCCTAACCATAGTATAAGAATTGTTGAAACCGGTAATGCTAGATTCTTTGAGAATGACGAAATCAGTGGGAGTAATAAACCTCAAGATGTGATCATTCAGGAAATCAGGGTACCTATCCCTTTACCCTCTATTCCGAAAGATGTTGGCAATCCTCCCGTTGTTGAACCATTTAACAATGAGGAAAATCCAATAAATGATCAACAACTCCATAATAAGATTGTCGCCAATGAACATATGGATAATGCACCAGAGGAACCAGCATTAAGAAGGTCTCTGTTGACACCAAAAATGACACTTTGCCTCTTCAACATCAAGAAAGCTGCATGAAGTCGCAACCTGCCATAAATAGGTAATGCAATTTCTCCAAAAAATCAAATCTTGTCAGAATCAAACAAAAACTGCAAGATCCTTCAAGATAGCCAAGAGAAGAGTACACATGAAGTTTCGGGCCATTTCAGAATCATTTGGCCTAACTTCGCTTCTCCGACAGCTAAAATGGCGCTCCCGGCGGCGACATCATCGGAGACGTCAAAACTTCGATCAGAGCCTATAGATGACTCCAGCATGTCTCAAAAGGGCTCCATGCCAAATTTCAAGTCAAACCGACAACGTTTGACCCTCCATCAATGCTCGAGCAGCAAAATCAAGCCTCCCGGCGGCGGGAACCACTGAAGACTTCGCTCATCAAACCAAGTGCATGAGTGGCTTCAACATGCTTCCAAAAGGCTGCACGTCAAATTTCAGGTCATTCTGACAACGTTTGACCAGGTTTCGATGCTCCGAGAGAAAATCAAGCCTACCGGCGGCGGAGCAACCCGGGACCATGACATCCAAAACGGAGCCCATGGAACGTCTCAAAATGACTCCAATAGGCTCCCCGTCAAATTTCAGGTCAATCGGACATCGTTTGGCCACATATCAAAGCTCGGCATTTTCCCCGCAGCAAAATCAAGTGAAGCATCGACGGGACCCCAAACGGCTTCAAAACTCAAACAAAAGCCTATGGTTAGTCTTATTTATTGCTCAGGAGGCTTCACCTCAAATTTCAGGTCATTCCGACATCGTTTGACCAAGTTTCAGCTTCTGGCGGAAAATCAGCAGCTCTACGCGACAAAGTCTTCGGCTTTCCCGGAAAATTGGAAACTTTGCACTCTAAAAATGCAAGGATTCTCATCAGGTTTTCTACAGGGAAATCAAGCCAATAAATGAGAAGAAATGTCAGGAAAAATACAGAAGAAAACGGCGACGAAAAAGACCTCAAAACGACCGCAAAACGGGCTTCGAAGGGAAAAAATTCCCCCAAGGTCGCAGGCCCCTGCGACCATGGAAGTCCGGGTCACCGGATTTTCCGCCGGTGACCCGTTTTTCCGTCTTTTTTCGCGTTTCGCGCACTTTGGCCCCTGTGGTTTCCTGAAAATGTGATTTTTAGTGCTTGAAATTGACTCATATCCTCCGACATCCGTCAAAATCACGGGTCAACCTCCAAAAGCATAAAATCGTCATTGATCGCTCCAAGATCGCCAACCGGTCGACCAAAAAAAAGTGCTCTTTCTGTCCGACCGATCGAGAAATCGACAAGACAGATGTCACCGGCCCGCTCTTAGCTATCAATGTCTGAAGTTACATGTTCATCCGATGTCGATCAGCATGAAGATCCATCGATGATCATCGCCAGAAGAATTCCAGAAGACACGGCATGGCCCGCGACTCTTCGACTGCTCGGCGACCAATTAATGTGGTTAATTGACTAGCTTTATTATAGTCATTAATTCATTTCTTTGGACGGCCCAATCAGAAGCAAGCATTTGGGAGTTACAAGTCAATTGATTCATGGCATTTAAACCATGAAACTCCTCCCATTATGGTAATTAAGGTGATTAAAAGCCCTTAATCTCCATCGGCCAATCAGATTCAAGGAAAAAGGAGTTACAAAATCAAGAAATAAATCTTGTAACTCCTCCCATTAAAGCCATTAAGGCTCATAAACCCTCCTAAATGGCTACCAAAAGCCTATAAATAGGAGAGCATTCCATTGAAATGGGGATCAAAAAAATCGAGATCGATCGATCGGAAAGAATCCAGAGCTCGTATCCAGAGAAAGAAAAAAGAGAGAAAAAACTCTGCTGAAGTTCTGCACCGGCCACCACTACAAGGTGACAAAAGTCCCTTGGGGGGCACCCCCCCAAGGTCCTTGCCTTCTCCTGCTGTCTCCAATGGCTTAGACGTGGCTTTTCAGCCCGTCTACTTAGCTTTTTATTGGACATAGGACCTTCTCTTGGTCTTTGTCCTCTAAAAATCTGAGGTTATAGCCAAGCCAAGCGAATCAAGAGCATCCTCTGTTCTCATCTGCATGGATGACGGCGAAGCCCACACATGGCTTGCGACCGTCAATCTGATCGAGTCCCCCACAATCTCCTGAAAAGTTAGATCTTCCTTTTCTTGCTTTTCATTGTAGTTTGTATTTTTCTAAAAGAGACAAAAATCACAACTCTTGTCTTTTTCATTATTGATGAGAATTGTAAATCGGCTATAAACGCCAAAATCGGCTATAAATGCCAAACAAAATCGCCTTTCACGGCAAACTAAGAAAATGTCTCTTTTCTTAAATATATGCGCAATGGAAAACTTGAAAGAAGTTGATTTCCTTTTTACTTGCGAAGGTTGATCTCCGGATTACCACTTGCAATTCCAAGTAAAATAGAAAATCTGGCACACCCACACAAAGAAATGTTGATGCACGCTTCAGGCCCGCCAGGGCGCAAAAGGGCCGGACCCGACGGACTCCCACGTTCCGCCGACCCCGGTAGCCGCCCCACGGCGCCTCGGAGCACGTTCCATCAAGCTGGCACACCCGGTGGGACGCGTTCATTTGAGAACACGGTGCTTGGAAATGAAATATTTGCATATCATACTTTTTGCTCTATGCTTATACTTCTTTTCCGGATTCCTTGGCTACTTTCTAGCTGGTAGCCTATGTTGGATTTTGCATCCTAAAAAAAATGAGATGGGATTTTTTGGAAATTTCTATTTCTTTGAGTTTGTTTCCATTCTTTCTCTTTTCAAAAAAAAAAAAAAAATTGGTTTTCTTAGTTTGAATTCAAAATTGAGAAACTTTGATCCTATCCTATCGTTCTTTGGTGCTTGCAGAAATGTTGAGCCCGTTCGACTAAGGTTTTGGGCCATCGTTTCTCTTCGATGAGTTCATTAGAGATTCAAAAAATATAAAAAAAAATAATAATAATAAAAAAATCAAAAATCAGTTTTCTTAGTTTGAATTCAAAATTGAGAAACTTTGATCCTATCCTATCGTTCTTTGGTGCTTGCAGAAATGTTGAGCCCGTTCGACTAAGGTTTTGGACCATCGTTTCTCTTCGATGAGTTCATTAGAGATTTCAAAAAAAAATTATTAAAAAAAAAATAAAAAAAAATCAGTTTTCTTAGTTTGGATTCAAAATTGAGAAACTTTGATCCTATCCTATCGTTCTTTGGTGCTTGCAGAAATGTTGAGCCCGTTCGACTAAGGTTTTGGACCATCGTTTCTCTTCGATGAGTTCATTAGAGATTTCAAAAAAAAAATTATTAAAAAAAAAAAATAAAAAAAAATCAGTTTTCTTAGTTTGGATTCAAAATTGAGAAACTTTGATCCTATCCTATCGTTCTTTGGTGCTTGCAGAAATGTTGAGCCCGTTCGACTAAGGTTTTGGGCCATCGTTTCTCTTCGATGAGTCTATTTGGGATTTTTTATAAAGAAGGACATAGACCACTAAGGTTAAACCAATTGCGTTCTTTGATCACGATTGATTCAAGAAAAGCCTTGTCCAGAGTGTGGAGACAGCTTGACTGTTCTAGGCAAGGGTCCTCCAAACGGGTTCATTAAGTAATTCTACCCTTACCTGGGGGCAATTCTATCAATTGAGGTTTCATAAGACCGGGTTAGGAGGCCTATGTGTACTCTCTCGTCTTTAAATCTTAAAAAATTTAAATCAAAATAAAAAAAAATAAAAAAAAAGATTTTCAAAAAAAAAATCTTAAAAAAAAAACAAAAATTTTCAAAAAAAAAATAAAATAAAAAAATAAATAAAAATATATTTAAAAATAAAAAAATAAAAAAAAAATAATAAAATAAAAAAAATCATTTCAAAAAAAAAAATCTCCAAAAACTCGTCACTTTTGATTTCAGATCTGAGAAATTTTGGTTTCTTCTTTTCTGAGCACTGGCGCTCGCAGAAATCGCCGAGACCGTGTTCAGATCAGAATACCATTTGCTCTCCTTGATGGAACCAATCTTGACATTTCAAAAAAAAAAACTCGTCACTTTTGGATTCAGATTCGAGAAATTGTGGTATCTTCCCTTCTGAGTACTGGCGCTCGCGGAAATCGTTGAGCCCGTATTTGAATCGGAATGCCACCTGCTCTCTTTGACGAATCCATTTCTGACCTTTCAAAACAGAGAATCCCATCTCATTGATGCGATTTCCAACATTTGTGCCTAGCAATACTGGTACGCCCTTTCAGGGTCTACTGTATTTGCGACCGGCACATTTGTAACTCCAACCTTATATTTGACTTACCTCGAGCAAGCCTTGCTTCTCGATAAGTTGAATTTAGGTTTACAATTGCTTCTAGCAGCCACTGGAACGCTCATTCTGGGCTCACCATACTTGCTATCAGAACAATTGTACCATCTATGGCTTTTTGCCTTCTTCATGTCGCTTGGGTCGTATCCTTTGAGCGATTTGAAAAGACAACCATAGAAATTCCCATTTATGATCATTATTCTTGTGATTACTAATGGATGTGGTCGTGTTTCAGAACCTTTTCGAAACTAACAATGGCAGCCTTAACCATTATCTTCGATGAGAACAAGCACCAACTCATGCTTCAACAGAAGCAAACCGAGCGCACTTACAAGCGCCCTGCCAACTGCCGAAGCGTCAACTCCCTCGGCAACTCTCTAAACTCCGGGTCGACCTCGACTCCCCGGACTATCTTCTTTGGGACGCTGGGACCATTCCCACTTCCCGAAGAACAAGCTGCGCCTGCTAAAAAACAGAAGATCGCCTCTCAACGTGTCACTCCCGTGACACCAAAGGCGAGCGCCCAAAAGCCCGAAGCCCGCGGCACCCCCGCGAAGCCTCGACCCACAAACAACCAGGTCTATCCCAAGACTTGGTCTCCAAGACCTTCCCCAAAACAAAGAAGGTCTCAAATTTCCACCAAGCCAGCATACCTGGCCCCACTGAGAGAGAACCAGTTCTACCCTCTTGCCTACATGAAAGAGGAGAGACCCATCTCCAACCTGACTCCCAAGTCAACCCAGCATGAGCCGGCTTGTTCTTACAGGCCCAAAATCAGATCATGCATCACCAGGCCTCTACAAGCACCTGCCAAGGCCTACACTCCTTCAGTTCGACCCTTCATCTCTACAGGGGCCGAACTCGAAAGGTTTAAAGCTTCGCTGCAACAGGCAAAGGACCGGGTCCGGATCCTGTCCTTGCCTAGCTACAAAGAAGACAGGCTCGGCTGCTGCGCCCGAGGGAGCACATCCTTCATCGTCAGAGCCCAGCCAGAGCTGACTGAAGCTCAAATCGCTCGTCGAGCCCGCCGCCGTGCTTCATATGGTTGAAAAAGAGACTAGAGAAGCAACGGACCCAGCCTCTTACACTTCAAGTCTCCCACAAATGGGTCGAAAAAGAAAGACCCGACCAAGTTGCTGCCGTCCATATGGTTGGAAAAACCAGAAGACGCCAAAGGTCAGCATAAAAAATCCATGTCCGACGTCCGGTGACCCGTAGCATCACCAGGACACAAAGACATCCCGAAGAATCTCCTGCCCCTTCAAGCCAAGGACGGGAGAGTAATCCTTCATCAAGCTCTTCATCAAAAAGAATGAGCCCCAGCTCGGTCACCAGGACGATTTCTACGTTCGAATCCCGAGGGATGAACGTCTTGGCTACAAGTTCTGAGCCGCCACCTCAGAATCCACCTCGAGATGATGCGCTCACACGCATCCAGCAGTTGGAACAAGGCCAGCAGAGGATTGAAACTCTGATGGAAAACCTTCTCCTTGTCGTCCAAAATCAGGTGAACAATGAGCCTCCTCCGAATCATAGCAATAACGAGGGAAATGGAGAAGAAAATGAGTCACGCGCCCTTACCAAAAAGGACGTAGACAGTATCCTCACCAAAGCTAAAGAAGAGGATATACTCAAAGAGCATGGGATCAAGCCACCATATCCTTTATGGATGGACTCGGTCCCGTTCCCCACAAAATTCAAACATCCTACTCTCCAAACATATACGGGGAAAGGATCGGCCAGACAGCACGTCATCCACCTCAAGATCTTGACGGGAGCTATCGCGGATCAAGATGCACTCAAGATTCGCCTCTTTGCAAGTACCCTAAAAGGTACGGCCTTCGATTGGTACTCCACTCTTCCGGAGAACTCCATTCAGAACTGGGCTATGCTGGAGACACGCTTCCTGACCCACTTCCAAGGTGAGGATCATCCTGTTACTATGGCTCAGCTCTGCAGCCTAAAACAGGGAGACAATGAGTCAACTTATGACTTCATTCACAAGTGGAAAGCAATGGCGTACAAATGCTCAGATGTACTGCCACAAGCGTCGCTAGTCGACATCTGCCGTAACAATATGAGAGCAAAAATACGCTCCATGATCATCGGTAACAAATCAAAAAACCTGGGAGAACTCCTGGAAGCTTCTATGGAAGCTGAAACGGTGATTAAAGACCTCAACAGTCAGAAGTCATCAAGAAAAGAGCCAACCGCCATTGCAACCTCTAAACCAAAGAAGAAAGAGGTCCTTAATGTGCAAACCAAGTCAGCTCTTCAGCAACCAAAGAAAGCTGAAAATAGAGGTGCAGGTAAGAGACCTGAACTCTCTGATGCCTTCAAAGAGCGAGTAGAAAAGAAATATCCGTTCGATGAAGACGTCGAAGAAATCTTTGAGGCTCTCCTAGCAAATGGCAAACTCATTTTGCCAGAGCCCAAAAGACCTGGAGACGTTGGCAAAACCAATGATCCTCGGTACTGTCCATACCACCAGATGGTCTCGCATCCTCTCAATCAATGCTTTGTTGTGAGAGAGAAGATAAACGAGATGTGGAAAAACGGAGTCATCACCTTTGACAAAAATTATGGCCCCGCCTCCGTCAACATGGTGTCACGTGGACAAACACCAAAATCACCGAAGAAGAAGATCACTACTTCCTTCAAGGTGATAAAAAGAATTCAAACGTCCGAAGTGTTGGTTCCTTGCCCCACACCAGACGGACAACCCATATGGGTACATCCCGATCTCCTGGAAGATGAAAACTGGGAGATCGTAAAAACAAAGCCGACAGCTCAACAGCGAAGGCAGGCTAGGAAACATCTCCTCAGGCTCAAACGGCAAGAGAAGACCCAGCCAAAACAAGAAGTCCATGAAAAGGCAGAGGCCTCCTCTACCACTTCACTCGGGGCAACAGAAACGTCCCTTCCAGAGACTTCAAAGGCGGTAAGAAACTTCACTCTCAGTGATTTCATGCCACCTCAATTCAAAAAAGAAGCCATGCAGGGGGCATCATACTCTTGCAACTCGGTAGTTGGATTCTCCATTGATGGATACGAGTCCAGCGACACCGACGATGGATTCGAGCCCAACTACACCGATGAGTGGGAGGAATCTCTTGAAACAGGAGAATATCTCTCCGATGAAGAATGGGTTCCTGAAACTCACCTTATGCCAGTAATCTGGTATAACCCCTTGCAACCACAAGGATCCCGGTCTGATGATGAAGAAGACCAAGAGGCTGTACAAGAAGATGCTATTAACCCAGCACCTGTCATTGTTCCAGTGGAAATCAACTATGTTGAGCCACACGGAGAAGACGAAGAAGAGGATCTGGCTCCCATGCCTGATCTTGAAGAATATGCAAGGATCTTGCAGCGTCTCGCTCTAGAACAAGAGCAAGATCGTGTTAACGAGCCTCCTCGCAACCCAGAGCCTGAAGTCCCTGAAGATAATCAGGTACATCCACCCTTAACTCCTGAAAATGGAGAACATTGCTGGATAGATGATCTTCTTACATCCGAGGATGAGTCTGACTCCGAGCAGGCAACATCTCCTATCAGAGCTTCCTGTAATGTAATATATCAGGACTATAGCTCTTCTGAAGCGTCGTCTGATGAGATTACCTACACTCCGACGACGCCTAGCAATGTATCCTCTGGAGCTACCTCGTCTCACGTGACTTTCACAGAGATGACACCCTCTCAGGTTTCTTCTCCTGAGATTGTGACTTCAGGATACACATTCTTCCCGACTCATCATCATGAAGAAAACCCAACTTGGGGTGATGGATGGGTCAACGAAGAAGAAAAGCTGCTGGATGCTGTTCAGGACTTGCTCCCGGAAAATGCTGCGTGCAACACAATCACTGAGGATGGCAATTCTGTTGCAGATACATCCCCAGTAGATGAAAAACGACAGCCTCTTGATCCTGAAGACAATCTTCCAAACGAAGATCCTTCTCAAGAAGCTCTCGAAGTTGGTAGAGGCACCCGTTCGGGCCGGGACTACCACAAAAATTACAACCAATCTTCCTTTACTTATGTAAATCCTTCGGGAAAAGATGTTGTAAGCGCCCCCAGTGGCAACAACAATGAACATGCAGGCCCCAAGGAGGCTTTCAAGTATGACTTGGTTGAGCACTTCAAACACATACCTGCACGTCTTCACATCCTGGATTTATTACGAATGTCTCCACGCACTCGTGATAATCTCATCTCAGAATTACAAAAACTGAATGAGGATGTCGACAAACATGCCCCGCAAGTCCTCCAAATTGAAATGGACTACCGGGTCAAAAACTCTGAAACTTCCTCAAAGGGAGAAAAGAAAACTGAGGGATCATGCATCCAATGCCTCTCGGTTCAAAAGGCAGCCAGTGCAACCATCGCCTTCACTAAGGAAGACCTCCTACTTGGCGAAGCAAGGCACAACCGACCCCTGTACTTCACAGGGTACATCAAAGAAATGCCGATACATAGAGTTCAGATCGACCCAGGTTCTGCACTCAACCTTATCTCCACTTCGGCTCTTGAAGAGTTGGGCATCCCACCCAGCAAGCTAAGCCACACATCTGTATCTATCTTTGGATACGATGGGAGCACTCAAAGGCCTATCGGCAAAATCAGGTTCAAATTGCAAATCGGTGATCTTATCTCTGAGGTCACTGTGTATGCAATAAAAACCCCCTCATGCTACAACATCCTTCTCGGACGTCCTTGGATACACGAGAATGGTGTTGTTCCTTCAACTCTACATCAATGCATCAAGTTCGTCGGCGACGACGGCATGGTACATCGAGTCTTTGCGAACAGGAAACCCTTCAAAGGTAAAGAAGTCCACTTCGCAGACTCCCAAATGTATGAAGGCGAAAAAGAAGAAAAAGAGGAAATAGCACCCCCTGCTGAAAATCTCCAGAAAGATAAAGGCAAGGCCCCTCAAAAATCACCGGAAGAAAACAACCCCTCCGGCAAATTAGAAGAGAGTAGTCAATCTCCCTTCGTCATCTCCCTCAAATCTTCAAAACCTTTGGTCATCACGACTAAAGTGAAGAAGGCGAAATAAAAGTCTGGGGGCAAATTTGTTGTTTCTCTCGTGTCTATCATGCAAGACACAGACTCGGACTCAGAGCCAGAAGACGATGCATCGTCAAGCCAAGCTGACACTCAGCAAGTTCAGCCTGCTCTCACTCCGATGGAGACACCTGCTGATGTAGAAGATCCTACGTCTGCTACCTTTGTTGTTCCGGCAACATCACCAAAGCAAAGGCCGATCTTCTTCCATAGATCGGACGCTTCTTCATCAAACTCCATGCTGGAACCTTTCCAAAATGAAGGTATGCCTCAGCTATCTCTATATAGTCCTGTGGCACAAGCAATTATGAAGAAAATGGGCTATGACGCTCAAAACCCAGTCGGTTTGGGAGAAAGACGCGGTATTCTCACGCCATTGGAGCCCGCCTTGACCAAAAGCCAGCTGGAAGATTGGAGACTCTACGGTCATGTAGAAAAGTCTTCATATGGGTTAGGATATGATCCTGATACTCCTCTGAGACAGTTGACACAAAAGCTTAAAAGTCGTTTTACCGACCAAGCCTCAACATCTCAAGTCCATGAAGACATCGATCTCCCTGGATATCTCTTTAAAGAGTTACCTGACAAAGATCCAGGAAGCTCATCCAATTGGTATGATTTCTCTGATGATAAAGAGGAATCGTCCGATAATACAGACTTGTAGCATCCTGACCCAGAAGAACCCTCGTCTCCAAAAGAAATACTAGACTCAACAGGCGATTGGGACTATCTCATAGCAAGCCTTGAGGAGATCACCAATCAAGAAAATCCATAGAAAGGAACAGAGCCTTGGTCTGGTAATGCAGTTGAAACTCCAGAAGGTTTCGTTGAGTTGGAAGCCTCCGAAAATATTGTGGAGGAACCACCTTCGAACCTTCCGACAGAAGATCCTGTTCAAAAGATAAACTTGGGAACACCTGATAACCCACGTCCTGTATTCATAAGCAAGAATATAAAGGATGATGAGTTACCCGAGTATATCGCTTTTCTTCGTGAGTTCGTTGATTGCTTTGCATGGTCCTATGCTGAAATGCCTGGTTTAGACCCCAAAGTAGCAGTCCACAAACTCAATCTTCAAGAAGAAGTCAAGCCTGTCAAACAAGGCCAAAGAAGATTCCGTCCAGATGTGATGGATAAAATTGAACAAGAAGTTCAAAAGCTCAAAAGTGTCGGCTTCATCCGTGAGGAACAACATCCAGAATGGTTGGCCAACATTGTCCCCGTGACAAAGAAAAATGGGCAGATCAGGGTCTGTATTGACTATAGAGACCTGAATGGCGCTTGCCCTAAAGATGAATTCCCGCTCCCCATACCGGAGGTGATGATTGACAATACCTGCGGATTCGAGCGAATGACATTCATGGATGACTTCTCTGGCTACAATCAGATAAAGATGCATCCCGAGGATGAAAAACACACATCTTTTCGGACTCCATTTGGCGTGTATTGCTACACTGTCATGCCATTTGGTCTGAAAAATGCTGGTGCCACATATCAGAGGGCTATGATGAAAATATTCCAAGATATGCAGCACAAGACGGTCGAATGTTACGTTGATGACCTCGCCGTCAAAAGCAGAAGAAAAGAAGACCATCTCAAAGATCTTCGGGAAGTCTTCCTCCGACTTCGCAAACACAAACTGCGGATGAATCCTCTAAAATGCTTCTTCGGCGTCTCGTCGGGTAAGTTTCTCGGATTCCTTGTTCGGAAAGCTGGAATAGAACTTGACCCCATAAAAGTCAAGGCTATTCTAGAAATGCCCTCTCCAAGAACCCTAAGGGAACTAAAAGGGCTTCAAGGGAGATTGGCCTACATCAGACGGTTTATCTCCAATCTTTCGGGGAAATGCCGTCCATTCTCTCGATTGATGGAAAAAGGTGTAGACTTTGTCTGGGATGCCGACTGCGAAGCCGCATTTCAAGATATCAAGTCATACCTGACCAAACCTCCAGTGTTAGCTGCCCCTGCCACTGGAAAACCATTCATCTTGTACACAAGAGCTCTTGATCATTCTGTAGGCGCTCTGCTTGCACAAGAGAATGGTGAGGGAAAAGAAGCTGCTCTATACTACCTCAGCCGCATGCTAGTAGGTGCAGAGCATCGCTACTCTCCAGTCGAAAAAGAATGCCTTGTAGTGATGTTCGCCGTACAAAAGCTACGTCACTACTTGCTTTCCAACACAGTCTACCTGGTCTCGAGGATCAACCTCTTGAAGGTCCTTGTCACGAAGGCCGGTTCTCTCAATGCCCGACTGGCAAAATGGTCAATCCTCTTGTCACAATTTGATATTA
The DNA here is from genome assembly GCA_028538565.1 of Umbellularia californica. NCBI lineage: Eukaryota > Viridiplantae > Streptophyta > Magnoliopsida > Laurales > Lauraceae > Umbellularia > Umbellularia californica. The sequence goes on along the minus strand of JAPQWN010000003.1, from coordinate 36,479,016 downwards.
GGTATGTGCCACAAAAAGCAATCAAAGGCCAAGCTCTAGCAGATTTCCTCGCAGAGCATCCATTGCCTAAAGATTCACCACTCAGAGATGATCTCCCAGACGAACCTGTCTACAACGTGGAGACTTCCTCACCAAATGCCTCCTGGGACATGTACTTTGACGGTGCAACCAGGACAAATGAAAACAGAAAACTGATCTCGGGAGTTGGCATCCTCTTTGTTAGCCTCGACAAATGCATGATTCCACACGCTTTCTCGCTACTGGAACCATGCGCAAACAATGCAGCTGAATACCAAGCTCTGATCCTAGGATTGGAACTCGCCATCGAATCGGGTATCACTATGCTGGAAGTCTTTGGAGACTCTCAACTGATCGTCAACCAGATGAATCAGAAATATGAAGTCAGGAAGCCCGATCTGCTGCCTTATTACAACAAGGCACAATCGCTTCTGCAAAAGTTTGACATCTGCAACATCACCCACATTCGTAGAGGTGAAAACATCCGTGCAGATGCCCTGGCTGGACTTGCCGCATCAATGGCGATCCAGGAAGGGGAAAACATGCAAATTACAGTGTGCGAAAGAAGGATCCTCCCTCCTCTTAACACACACCAAGCAGTTGCTGAATGCCACCGAGTGGTTGGAAGTCGGATCTCTATCCTTTAACCTTCAATCGGCGACTGGAGGGATCCGTTCATTGATTACACTATGTTCGGAATCCTACCTGAAGATCCAAAAGAACGGGTAAACATCCAAAGGCGAGCCCCAAACTTTCATTTGGATATCCTTTCAAAAATCCTTTACAGGAAATCCTTCAATGGAGTACTCCTACGCTGCTTGTCACAACAAGAAGCTGAAGAAACACTCAAAGAAGTTCACGCTGGTCTTTGTGGAGCTCATCAGGCTGGTCCCAAGCTCTACGACCAAATCAAAAGGTTGGGTTACTACTGGCCTACCATGGTACCCGACGCAATGCAATTTGCTAAGCGCTGCCAACAATGCCAAGTTCATGGAGACTACATTCACATGCCTCCAGAATGGCTGCATCCTACAGCAATCTCATGGCCTTTTGAAGCATGGGGCATAGACATCATATGTCCTATCTCTCCCCCTTCAAGCAAAGGTCATCGCTTCATCTTCGCCGCAACGGATTATTTCTCCAAGTGGTCAGAAGCATTTGCGTTCAACGAAATGAAGACCTCATCAGTTCTTCAGTTCCTGCGCACCAACATCATTTGTCGTTTCGGCATACCCAAGAGATTCGTCCATGATAACGGACCACAATTCCGGGATCATCGATTCTACAGGTTCTGCGACAAATACAAAATTCAAAGCTGTCCTTCGACTCCATACAATCCGGCAGCAAACGGATTAGCAGAAGCCTTAAACAAGACACTCTGTAAAATCCTCAAGAAAATGGTCTCTAGTCATAAAAGAGACTGGAGCGACAAACTGTCTGAAGCTTTGTGGGCCTATCGAACCACCGTTCGAGGACCAACCCATAGCACACCATTCTCGCTGGTCTATGGATGCGAAGTTGTCGTGCCCCTAGAGGTACAAATTCCTTCTCTGAGGGTATCTCTACAAAATGACATGACTCAAAAAAGCAATGCGAAATTACGACTTCATGAGCTGGACAATCTCGATGAGAGACGGCTCGAAGCTCGACAAAGCATTGAACTTTACCAAGCACGCATGGCAGGATCTTTTGACAAAAGGGTCCGGCAACGCGCCTACAAAAAGGGTGACTTGGTTCTTGCGGTAAAAAGACCAATGGTCTTCGCACACAAATCCAAAGGGAAATTTGAACCAAAATGGGAGGGACCCTACGTCATCGACAAGGTCTTCTCCAACGGCGCATATGCCCTCCTAAACATGGAAGGCGACAGATGTATGCTGCCTATCAACGGCAAGTTCTTGAAGCGGTACTACCCTTGAAGACTTACCCAACTGGGTAAGAGCAATGCCTGTATGGCCAAAACCTGTTCTCAGGTGCTCGCTCGTCAAACCCACTCTCTTTAAAATTTTCATATCAAATGTAAATATTTCTAGAGATTCAAAAACAATGCTTACTTTTACCGTTTCATTGTTCAAAAAAAAAAAAAAACAAAAAATCCAAGTTTAGGAGCCTCCCCTGACTTGACCAAAACTTTCGATCCTTGAACCAAAATTCATGGTTTGAAACAAAAATCCGGATTCAGGGATTTCCACCCTAGTCCACCTTACCTTTTACCACCAAATGGTTTTAGGTCAAAATTTACGACCCTCGTGTCTTTAAACAAAAAAATTGGTTTTTCAAAAACCGCGGGAAAGTGACATTTAGTCGATACTCGCAAAACTCAAAAAATCGGAAGGATGCGAACCCCATTCGATACTTCCAAAACCTCTAAAATCGTGGAGACACAACATTTCAGTTGATATCCACAACCCAAATTTCAAAGGTTCGAGAAAACCTAAAATCGTGGAGAAGCAACAAACCAGTTGATATCCACAACCCAATTTCAAAAATCGTGGAGATGTAACATACCAGTTGCTATCCACAACCCAAATTTCAAATGGTTCGAGAAAACCTCAAATTTCAAAAATCGCGGAGAAACGACATCAAGTCAGTTCCCGCAAAACCAAAAGTTTTGGGAAAAGCAGGGAAGCGACGCTTAGTCGATATTTGCACCCCAATCCACGAGGAAGCGACATTCCATCGATACTCGCAAAACCTAACCCGCGAGGAAGTGACATTCCATCAATACTCGCAAAACCGAATGAGCAAGGAAGCGACATTCCATCGATACTTGCAAGACCATTCAGCGGGGAGGCGACATTTGGTCGATACCTGCATTTTTAAAACCAAAACTCGGCTATAAATGCCAAAATCTGGCTATAAACGCCAAAACCCGGCTATAAATGCTACAAACCGGCTATCAATGCCACAAAAATTGGCTTTCACGCCGACAAACCAAAACTTGGCTTTCAAAAAAACCCGGCTATCAATGCCACAAATTGGCTATCAATGCCACCAAACTGGCTGTAAATGCCACAAAATTTCGGCTTCCATGCCAACCCAAATTTTGGCTTTTACGCCATAAAATTTCGGCTTCCATGCCATCTCAAAATCGGCTTTCACGCCACAACCAAAATCAGGCTCCCATGCCAAAACAATTATTTGACAAAAGATTTTCACAAAATGACAAAGCTTTTGATCAAATCCCATTTAGCAATTGCTTTCATCACAAAAAGATTTGAGTGAGCGTAGGGAACACAAAAAAAAAAGGTACCAAAAAAAATACATGTGGTACCAAAGCAAAAAAAAAAAAAAAATAGAAAGTGTTCACAAGCACTACAAAAAAAAAAAAGAAAAGTACAAAAAAAAATACATGTGGTACCAAAAAAAAAAAAGAAAGTGTTCACAAGCACTACAAAAAAAGAGTACCAAAAAATACATGTGGTACCAAAAAAAAGAAGAATGGTTTCTGCTATAAAAAATCAGGAGCTCAGCCAAAAATGGTCTCCAGCCAAAGCTTCAGCTCCTCAAGCAAACTTTTGGCCTCAGCCGTCAGAGTTTCCAAGGCACGCTTCTTCAGGAACTTAGCATGAGATGCTGGCGAATGCCGTAACCCTTCTTTTACACCGGGAAGCTCTTCCCCAGCAGTTTTCCATCGTTCGTTTTCTAGAGTCCTCCTCTCGAGAACTTGACCGGCATCTGCAACCCTGCGAATCAGAGTACTCTCCCTGTCACGAGCCTCTATTATAGCAGCCCACTTCGCATCGACTTGTGCCTTCAAATGCTCAAGACGTTTCCTGGCCTCCTCAACTTCCCTATCAAGGACGTTAAGGTCATGCCTCAATCCGATGATGGCTAGCTCTTCCAAGTTCTTCTCCCGAACTAGCTGCTTCTTGCTTTGTATAGCCTCATTCAGGTCAGACTTAGCCTTATCAGCAGGGTCCAAGAACATCTCCTTGAAGAATTGGTCGTCAGGGAAATCCATGGTCTCAAACCACTTGTCACCCAGCGCAATGATCCTATCAACGATCGCCCTGGCACCTGTGACATCCAGACCAACCTCTTCGGTATCAGTGAGAATCTCCTGTACATGTGGGATCATGCCAAATCCGGCATCCAGGTGTCCAGAAAGGAGAGTTTTGATCCAAGAACTCAAAACCCGAGCCAGCACCTTCTTCGCAAATTGAAAAGACGAATTAGATGAAGATTCACCCTTCTCCATTGATCGACTGCTCAGGTCATGTCCCATTGGAAGAGTAACAAAAGAACTCTTTCCACTTGGAGCCACTGGAGAAGGAATCTCAGCATGAGGTATCTCCCCTATCGCGTCAGAACTGGTTGTAGGAGTCTCTACCTCCGAATCGACCTCTGGCATCCCTTGCTCTGGTTCTGAAGAAAGCGATGGACTCTCCTCTGTCACTTCAAAACCTGCAAATGAAACACAAAAAGGTATGAATATGATCTTGTTAAAAAAAAATCATCAGGGTCATCACTACAAAGTACCTTCTTCGACGACTGGCGGAACACTCTCTTCCTCCATGAACTCATCGGAAGCATCATCAACATTTGCGTCCATCGATGGTTCAAAGTCATCGGAATCCTGTGGCAAGTCAGCTGACAAGAAAAATGTTAGCAAATCAAGTCGCAGGCAAAAAAAAAAAGAGAAAGCGAAAGAAGTTATACCAATTGGAGATTCTGGAATCCTTCCAGAGTCCCTCGGTTCTTCTTCAGATGCCATAACCGGTTCCATCACCGCCTCATCGGTCGGAATCTCAGGCATCGCCAAGTCTTCATCCTCTGCTCTAAAAAAAAAAAAAAAAGAGCAGCAGCAGGGTGAGAAAACAAATCAGAACATGGAAAGCCCCATGAAAGAAGTAGAAAAAGAAAAAGGAAGAATCATACCTTCACCAATGGTCTCTTCTCCACGGCTTCTCTTCTCTGGAGGCTCGTTGACAGCCTCTGGCACCTCCTCGTTGATGGTAAGAGGGATTTTCATGTCAGGAGAGTCCTCATGTGGCCCCTCGCTGTGATGATGACTCCTCCTCTTCATACCTCTGCGGGTTCGCTTCCTAGAAGAACCCGCCCCACTATCAGAGTCAGGTTTCTCACTTGGCTCCTCACTGGATGGTCTGCTCTTGCCAGTAGACTCCGCGGAAGCTCGCCTCTGTGCCGCTTGCATCCAAGCATCAAGCTCAGCTTCCTCCTGTTCTAGCTGCTCCAAAGCCTCATCAGGTACTTCCCGAACAGCTTCAGAACCAATGACGCCCTGGTCACCGAGAAAGCCTATCTTGTGCTTCTCTCCAGAAAGGAAGGCCCAAACTTCCTCTCGTCGGACGCCATCCGACTTTCCAGTACCTTTCCCCGAAGACAGCTTTACATTAAGCTCCTTCTTGGAAAGCCCCCGATATGCCAAAAAGCTCTCCGCGAACCACTTCGTGAAGCCGGCAGTTCGGAAAGTCGACAGCTCAGGATAAGAAATCGTGGCAGTAGTGTCTTCAGCACTATAAAAAGCCCATGCATTTCTGCCATCCTGTAAACCCCCAAAACGCTTCACCATACTCGAAGGCGCTCCAACAACGCCTTGAGAGAAGCCCAACTGAAGCGCAAAACGAGAAGGTACATACGGCTGGATGTCGACGAAAAGATGTCTGCGGTACACCATCGTGCCGACCCGTATGCTGAAAAGCCACTCCTTCTCTGCATTTGTCAATGCATAATGTCTCCCCGACCCTGCTCTGGTAGAGTCTCGGGAGGCACCAAAATCAAAAGCCTTCTTCCGCAACTCCGGAGAAAGCTTAACTGAAGACTGCCCCATCTCGACGTCCCTGAACCGTCGGATCCTCATGCGGGCAAACAAAAGTGATTCGGATACGGCTTTTCCCTTAGCCAATCGAATCATCAGAGGATCATCATCCTGTGCAGTACCCAGCTGGTGGAAGCCAGGACAGTGGTATACAAACCACGAATAAAAGATATGGGCTGAAAATACCCTATTCATAGGGAGCCCAAGCCGAACCAAAAAAGCAGCAGCCTGCAGTTCGGTACACAGGTAGGAGTAAAGAGCGGGTACCAAAGCAAGCCGCTCTCCAAACGCCATCTGATAAGCCGGAAAAATACAATGCGGCCTGATGTGCGTCCCATCTCCACCAGCAAACACAGCCTCACCTAGCCAATAAGTGAGGTAAACAGCAAGATCTCTCCGCAGTGCAATGTCAGAACAAATGACATCTGTGCTCGCGAAGAAACCCTTCAACTCTTCCTGCATGGCCGAAGTCTTCTTCCTGTCTTCCCGGGTCATGCTATCAGAAGACTCTTTGCTGTCAAAGAAGTTGAAGAATGAAGAGCCATAACTCTTCCAACTGCTGGATCTCACTTTCGAGCCCTCCTTCAAAAAATCATAGAAGGTGACGAGCTGAAAGTATAGGAGCCTGAACTCCTCTGACTGCTCCTCAAGGACGCTGTCAATTGGCATGAACTCCTCGTAGAGTTTACCAAGGATGGGCAATCCAGTAATGGCGCTCAGCTCCTTCAGAGAAAAACCAATCTCACCGTTCGTGACAACGAAGGTATTGGTCTGAGGGAGGAAAGACTCCAACATAGCCATGAAGGCATCATCGGAAAAAGTCACGGTCTCCCTAAAAGCGCGGACCGCGTCAAAAATCCCGGCTTCCTTCAAAATGGTGCCACCAATCAGCAGGACGCGATCAGTCCATGACTTCCAATCGGAGTCAGCATTGAAACGGCCACGAAGTCGAAAAGGCTTCACCCAAGTACTGCCGTCACCGCTGAAAACGCCAAGGCCCACCGGTCCCAAATCGACCGACGGGTAATCAGAGCCCTGATAGCCACTGGCTGGCATCAACACGTCCATACGGACAGGTGGCTTCTCTGCAAAACCGGAAGGTCCACCAACAAAAACCCCGGTCTTGATCACACTGGTCCTCTTCACCCAGCTCGAAGGATCTTCCCTCTTAGGGCACGTGGGAGAAAGGCTCAGGATCGAGATGGTCCGATCAAAAGATGACCGGGTAGAAATAGTTCTCTCCTCACCATCCGCTGTGTAAGAGAACTGAAAACATCTCCTTTGGTATGTCAAGTCGTCAGGGACTGCATCTCCAAAGAAGAAGGTAGGCTTGGGCAAAACCCTCAGATCGTCCATAACCCAAGGACGATTGCTTACCATGATCTTATAATACTCCTCACTCTTGAGGGCAATCAGTTGTTGCCTCATCTCATCTCTGTTGAGAGAGTCGCATTCTTCCAAGTTTCTCTCAACATACTGGACCTTCTCCCAGGCCTGCTGAACGGCCACATTAGAAGATCTGGCGGATCGACGAGGTACGCTTGTAGCAGGCTCTTTACCCTTGTTCGCTCTGGAGGAACCACCTGCAAAGGTTGGAAAAGAAAAAGATCGTCATCAAAATGACAGGATTTCGCTAAAAAAAAAAAAAGGGGTCACTTTGTCCCACCAAAAATCTGGCGAAATTTTGGCATGACTTCGGGGCAATTCCAAAGAAAAAGGAAATACCCCGACGGAAATAGAAAGTTTGAAGATGGGCTCAACATTGCTGCGGGCTCCGAAACTCCAAACTTTCGAAATCTCAAAATCTCCGCAAAATCAAGAAGGGCTCAACATCGCTGCGAGCTCCAAATTCCCAAATTTGCAAAGATTTTCAGGTATGCTATCATGCTCAATCTACAAAAAGTACATGCATGAACATCTAGATTTGCATAAAAACGCATTATCATGATGAGAAAGAAAAGAAAAAAAAAGAAACTTTCTTAAAAAAAAAAAAAAAGAGGGAGAAAGAAAAGAAAAAAAAAAGTAACTTTCTCAAAAAAAAAGGGAGAAAGAAAAAAAAAAAAAAAAAAATCAGGCCACGTGGCCGTACGGACCAGATCCGTACGGATCTGTCCGTACGGCCCACAAAAAAAAAAAGAAATCACGTGGAAAAAAAAAAGAAAAAAAAAAGAGAAGAAGAATAGAAAGAAAGAAAAAAAAAAGAAGAAAGAAAAAAAAAGAGAAGACACTTTTTTTTCCATCCTATTCTCTACATGGAGTTTTCTTGAAAGAAAAAGAGAGAAAACTTACTTGAAGCCATTGATAGAGAAGAAGAAGGAAAAAGCTTGAAGATCCTTGAAGAAGAAAAACTCTTGGTCTTGGAGCTCTCTTGAGATTGTTGCAAAAGAAAGCAATAAGAGCAAGAGATCCTACCTTCCTTTGCTTTTATAGGAGAGAGCAAATCAAAGAAGGAAACAAAGAAGAAAGGTAAGTGTTACTAATTAGTAACCTTACCAAAAGAGAAAGAATTAGAAAGATTCTTTCCCAAAAAGAAAGATGTCTTTGAGAGATTTCCTTCCAAAATCAATCAAATGAGAGATTCTCTCCAACAAAAAAAGGATATTGGAGATTCTTTCCCAAAAAGAAAGATACCTTGAGATATTCTCTCCCAAATTAAGGGAATATGAGAGATTCTCTCCCATAACGATATTTTTAGATATTCTCTATCCAAATGAGATATCTTTAGATATTCTTTACAAAAATGACCCCGCATGAGATCTAAGCCATCCTAAAAAGCTTAAGGTCCCATGGGTTAGCCCATATGAGCCAGGTTTGACCACCTAGGCACTAAAAAAAAAAAAAAAGGGCTTTTAGTCAGAAAAAAAAAATCCCTCTTACCAAGAGCATACAATAATGGTTCCATGCCTCTTTTGAGTTGATTGAACCATACACAAAAATCCCAAGCCCCATGAGCTTCCAAAAATCAAACCATCCAGCCTCATATACCAAATTGAGCCAAAATCTTGAAATTGACATTTCACAAAAATCCAAACCACTCCAATGGACCCACACAGTCCCAAAGAGTGACCAAAAACCAAATCCTGGTCCCCTAACTTGCCACATACAGCTTGTTAGGTCACAAGACCAAAACCAAAAACCAAATCATGATCCCCCAACTTGCCACATACAGCTTGTTGGGTCACAAGGTCAAAACCAAAACCCGACCCCCTAACCTGCCACATACAGCTTGTTAGGTCACAAGGTCAAAAACAGAAACCCAAATCCACATCCCTGATGTCATCTTCAAAACTTTGCCTCGAGATGGTGTGTGATTCCTTTCACTACCATAAAATTCCCCTGGAAGCTCAAAGGCTACTCTACCAAAGGAAAGATTGCTCAAAGACTCTTGGTCAAGACTCAAGCTCTCCTTCAAAAATCTCTTCGAGGCATATCGACAACAAAAGTCAAGCAACTCGTCGTTGTACCTCGAGGGGGCATTTGTTGACACCAAAAATGTCACTTTGCCTCTTCAACATCAAGAAAGCTGCATGAAGTCGCAACCTGCCATAAATAGGCAATGCAACTTCTCAAAAAATCAAATCTTGTCAGAATCAAACAAAAACTGCAAGATCCTTCAAGATAGCCAAGAGAAGAGTACATATGAAGTTTCGGGCCATTTCAGAATCATTTGGCCTAACTTCGCTTCTCCGACAGCTAAAATGGCGCTCCCGGCGGCGACATCATCGGAGACGTCAAAACTTCGATCAGAGCCTACAGATGACTCCAGCATGTCTCAAAAGGGCTCCATGCCAAAATTCAAGTCAAACCGACAACGTTTGACCCTCCATCAATGCTCGAGCAGCAAAATCAAGCCTCCCGGCGGCAGGAACCACCGAAGCCTTCACTCATCAAACCAAGTGCATGAGTGGCTTCAACATGCTTCCAAAAGGCTGCACGTCAAATTTCAGGTCATTCTGACAACGTTTGACCAGGTTTCGATGCTCCGAGAGAAAATCAAGCCTACCGGCGGCGGAGCAACCCGGGACCATGACATCCAAAACGGAGCCCATGGAACGTCTCAAAATGACTCCAATAGGCTCCCCGTCAAATTTCAGGTCAATCGGACATCGTTTGGCCACATATCAAAGCTCGGCATTTTCCCCGCAGCAAAATCAAGTGAAGCATCGACGGGACCCCAAACGGCTTCAAAACTCAAACAAAAGCCTATGGTTGGTCTTATTTATTGCTCAGGAGGCTTCACCTCAAATTTCAGGTCATTCCGACATCGTTTGACCAAGTTTTAGCTTCTGGCGGAAAATCAGCAGCTCTACGCGACAAAGTCTTCGGCTTTCCCGGAAAATTGGAAACTTTGCACTCTAAAAATGCAAGGATTCTCATCAGGTTTTCTACAGGGAAATCAAGCCAATAAATGAGAAGAAATGTCAGGAAAAATACAGAAGAAAACGGCGACGAAAAAGACCTCAAAACGACCGCAAAACGGGCTCCGAAGGGAAAAAATTCCCCCAAGGTCGCAGGCCCCTGCGACCATGGCCCATGGTTGCAGGCCCCTGCGACCATGGCCCATGGTCGCCGGCGACCATGGAAGTCCGGGTCACCGGATTTTCCGCCGGTGACCCGTTTTTCCGTCTTTTTTCGCGTTTCGCGCACTTTGGCCCCTGTGGTTTCCTGAAAATGTGATTTTTAGTGCTTGAAATTGACTCATATCCTCCGACATCCGTCAAAATCACGGGTCAACCTCCAAAAGCATAAAATCATCATTGATCGCTCCAAGATCGCCAACCGGTCGACCAAAAAAAAGTGCTCTTTCTGTCCGACCGATCGAGAAATCGACAAGACAGATGTCACCGGCCCGCTCTTAGCTATCAATGTCTGAAGTTACATGTTCATCCGATGTCGATCAGCATGAAGATCCATCGATGATCATCGCCAGAAGAATTCCAGAAGACACGGCATGGCCCGCGACTCTTCGACTGCTCGGCGACCAATTAATGTGGTTAGTTGACTAGCTTTATTATAGTCATTAATTCATTTCTTTGGACGGCCCAATCAGAAGCAAGCATTTGGGAGTTACAAGTCAATTGATTCATGGCATTTAAACCATGAAACTCCTCCCATTATGGTAATTAAGGTGATTAAAAGCCCTTAATCTCCATCGGCCAATCAGATTCAAGGAAAAAGGAGTTAAAAAATCAAGAAATAAATCTTGTAACTCCTCCCATTAAAGCCATTAAGGCTCATAAACCCTCCTAAATGGCTACCAAAAGCCTATAAATAGGAGAGCATTCCATTGAAATGGGGATCAAAAAAATCGAGATCGATCGATCAGAAAGAATCCAGAGCTCGTATCCAGAGAAAGAAAAAAGAGAGAAAAAATTCTGCTGAAGTTCTGCACCGGCCACCACTACAAGGTGACAAAAGTCCCTTGGGGGGCACCCCCCCCAAGGTCCTTGCCTTCTCTTGCTGTCTCCAATGGCTTAGACGTGGCTTTTCAGCCCGTCTACTTAGCTTTTTATTGGACATAGGACCTTCTCTTGGTCATTGTCCTCTAAAAATCTGAGGTTATAGCCAAGCCAAGCGAATCAAGAGCATCCTCTGTTCTCATCTGCATGGATGACGGCGAAGCCCACACATGGCTTGCGACCGTCAATCTGAACGAGTCCCCCACAATCTCCTGAAAAGTTAGATCTTCCTTTTCTTGCTTTTCATTGTAGTTTGTATTTTTCTAAAAGAGACAAAAATCACAACTCTTGTCTTTTTCATTATTGATGAGAATTGTAAATCGGCTATAAACGCCAAAATCGGCTATAAATGCCAAACAAAATCGCCTTTCACGGCAAACTAAGAAAATGTCTCTTTTCTTAAATATATGCGCAATGGAAAACTTGAAAGAAGTTGATTTCCTTTTTACTTGCGAAGGTTGATCTCCGGATTACCACTTGCAATTCCAAGTAAAATAGAAAATCTGGCACACCCACACAAAGAAATGTTGATGCACGCTTCAGGCCCGCCAGGGCGCGAAAGGGCCGGACCCGACGGACTCCCACGTTCCGCCGACCCCGGTAGCCGCCCCACGGCGCCTCGGAGCGCGTTCCATCAGTCTCAAAGACAAAGGAGATCAGCTATTTCCGATGATTACATGCTTTACCAAGTAGAATCTGGAGAAGGGACAATTAATGACCCGGTTTCTTATTCACAAGCCATTAAGGATGTTAATTCTAGTAAATGGATTGATGGCATGAAGGATGAATTGAAATCTATGAATGAAAATCAAGTCTGGGAAGTTGTTCAATTGCCTCCAGGACACAAACCAGTTGGCTGTAAATGGGTCTTCAAGACCAAACGCGACTGCAAAGGCAATATTGAACGCCATAAAGGCAGACTTGTTGCCAAAGGTTTCAATCAGAAAGAAGGTATTGACTATACTGATACTTTTTCCCCTGTGTCAAGGAAGGATTCTCTTAGAATTATCATGGTATTAGTAGCTCACTATGACCTCGAGTTACATCAAATGGATGTGAAAACTGCCTTTCTTAATGGAGACTTGGAAGAAGAAGTCTACATGCGTCAACCTGAAAGCTTCATCATTGAAGGTCAGTAAGACTTGGTCTGCAAACTTAAGAAATCAATATATGGACTGAAACAAGCTTCGAGGCAATGGTACCTAAAGTTTCATGAAATCATTACTAACTTCGATTTCATAGAAAACATCGTTGACCCTTGCATATACCTCAAGATCAGTGGGAGTAAGTTCATATTTCTGGTTCTGTACGTTGATGACATATTACTGGCCAGCAGCGACCTTGGTTTATTACATCAAACAAAGGACTATCTCTCTAAGCATTTTGAAATGAAAGATATGGTTGAGGCTTCCTATGTGATAGGAATAGAAATATTCCGTGACAGGTCACTTGGTATTTTGGGATTGTCTCAGAAAGCATATATTGACAAAGTTCTAGAGAGGTTTGGCATGATGACCTGTTCCTCTAGTCCTGTTCCACTGCATAAAGGAGACAAGCTTGATCTTTCGCAGTGTCCACAGAACGAATTGGAACTTAAAGAAATGGCAAAATATCCTTATGCTTCTCTTGTCGGGAGTTTGATGTATGCACAGGTCTGTACAAGACCTGACATTAGTCATGCTGTTGGCATGCTCGGTAGATTTCAGAGTAAACCAGGAATCGCTCATTGGAAAGCTGCAAAGAAAGTACTGAGATACCTCAAGGGAACAAGGAATTACATGCTCACATACAGAAAATCAAGTCACCTACAGGTGACTGGTTATTCAGATTCAGATTTTGCTGGATGTCCTGACACCAGACTTTGTACTCTTGGCTATGTGTATCTCTTATGTGGAGGTGCAATATCATGGAAAAGCCAGAAATCCGAGTTACTTTACTCATCCACCATGATAGCTGAGTATGTAGCATGTTACGAGGCTGCAATTCAGGGAACATGGTTGCATAATTTTATCTTTTAGTTTGAAGATTTGAATTTCATCTCTAAGCCATTAACCCTTTACTGTGACAATGAAGTTGCAACCTTCTTCTCCAAGCATGACAGGATATCTAAGGGATCCAAACACATGGACCTTAAATATCTCTCACTGAAACAAGATGTTAGATTACAGAAATTTGTCATTGAGTCTATACGTACAGATTTCATGGTCGCAGACATATTCACGAAAGGACTACCTCCAAAGACCTTTCAAGGACATACTGAAAGTATGGGTCTTGAAGATAGTTCTTAATTATCATTTTCTGCCTTTTATTTCTGTACTTATATTTGACATTTATTGAGCTCTTAATGCAACTCTACATCTGCGATTTCTGTTTTTCCATTGTGTACATTTTATGTGTGGATGAATGATAAACAGAAACAGTCTTTCAACATAGGCATGATGAGACCATTACGTATATCTCCTATTACGGTCTAGTTATGCAGGTTGTCAATGCTGTAGTACGTGGAAGTAAACATGTTGCAAAAACCGAAACCATTCACATAGTCTCTTTCTCGACGGATCACAGCATCAATCAGCAACAGCACCAGACTGCAGGATCAGAAAGCTCTCTGCATCAGGATGTCTGGAGGTACTCTTTAATTTATTTAAGATTAAATCCTACACGTGATTATCATGCTGTTCACGATCTTAGGGTTCATGTTAAGAATAGTGTAACATGGGGACCTAATACTTGAACAGTTCCTAGCTAGTTGTTAGATAAATTTGATTGTGCAAGCATTTTATTTATTGGGTTGAGTAAAACTATGTTTAGTATTATTTTGGGATAAGTATTAATTAACATCTAGATAAATAATGGGTGTACTTGTGAACTATTTCCAAGAACCTCAGGATCAACATAGAATTTGGGTCCAATCTGAAAAATAGAAGAAGATAACTAAATAATCAAAGTAAATCATACCTCCAAAACCCATATTTATTTGTCTCTGTGATTTACAACTGTTGATCACTTCTTCTCTTTGGTAAGGTATGAGTGATGGCTTCCTTACAAGGATTTCAGGTGCTAAAAGTTACTTACAATATTTTTCTTTTATAGGCTTTCTCATATGCATCTCTTCCATCAAGAGACACCGGCCAGTATTATTTCCTAAATGACAGCGAATGGGTTGAGAAGATCACACACAGGAAAGAACTCCAAAAGGCCGTTTATGAACTTGACGATTCACTTGGAGAGAGGAAGAGTCCGATTGATAGTCATGTGGACCAATCAAAATGGTGTTCCAACTGTCCCCCACTTGGTCCATGTGACCACGTGCATATTCCTCATTTTTTTATTAATAAATAAATACACACACATATATAGGGAGATTCTCCTATAAGAGCACCTCTCACCTTACTATGAGAGATAAGGTGGGGGCCCTCCTATTCATATCCAATGTCAACAACTTAAATGTGAGGGCTCCCACCTTTATCTCTCATAATAAAGTGAGAGACGCTCCTTTATATATATATATATATATATATATATACATATGAGAATATTCATGTGCATCCATCCCTCACCATAGGGTGCGGGACACTTACATAATTGGAAATAAAAAAAAATTGTTCATGTGCAAAGTGGAAAAGCTATGTAAGTGTCCCTCACCCTATGGTGAGGGATGGATGCACATCAATGTCCCCCACCACACCCACACACACCCACACCCTCACACACATTTAAAACGATTCATATTTGAAAACCTTGAAAAACGACTTTGATTGGTGCACCATTTTGAATAAAAAAATACATTCGACTTTTTTGCCATTCTTCAATCTATAATTAGGCAAGTTTACCAATGTGAATCATGGCGGTCACATATTTTGACTGACATGTTTCCTTCCATTATCACAACATTAATATTCTCATCTAATCAAGTCCTAAATAAGAGTTAAAATATGATCTTAACATGGCAAACCTATTTTAGTGGGTACTTTAATACTATAACCTTATAGCCTCACTTTATCCACATTAATCATATGCGACAATAAAATATATAGTAAGAATTACGAAATCGGTTTATTGTAACTATAATGATCAATTTACATAAATAAACATAAATATATAGATCATAATAAGGCAAGTCGTACAAGCCCATATTTAATACATGTCCATTAATTTGATGGTAACGCCTTCGTTAGTGGATCCGCAATAATGAGGTTTGTTGGAGCCCCAACGATTGACATCAAACGATTTCATTCTTTCTCTTTCAAGATAAAATATTTGACTTCCAAGTATTTAGATTTGGGAAAAATGCCTTCACTACTAGAAACAGGGGTATTAGCGGCCGCTAAGAGCCGTCGCTAAAAGTGTCTAAGCCGTCGCTAATACCCTTTAACGACAGCTCAGCGATTGCTAAGAGTTCAACGCAAAAAATTCGTCGCAAAAAGTATTAGCGACCGCCACGTGGATAGTAAAACTTTTACCAGCCGCCATGGCCGTTGCTAAAGGTCAAAAAAGCGGTCGCTAATAGACCATTTTTTAATTTTAATTTTATTTTTTTTTGTTTTTTAACACCATTAGCAACTGCCACCGGCGGCCGCTAATGGTATTTTATTTATTTTTATATATTTTTAATTTTTTAGCAAATTTCTCAATTTTTTTCCTGCTTTTTATACCTGTACCTGAATATATGATATCCAACTACTAGAATCAGTTAAAAATTCTAATAACAAAACAAAGTCTTATATTAAAAATATTCAAAACATTACAAAAGTTTCAACAAAATTATATTCATTACAATTCATTACAAAAGTTTCAACAAAATATATTAATTACAAAAATAAACATATTGTTTGAGAAGGGGTGCCGTGATCGATCCGATGCTCTCAAACCTGAAGAGAAAAAGGGAAATAAATATTAATAGTGAATTATAAAAATTGGCAATATATAGTAAATATAAACAAAATTAAGTATTAAAATTTTGAAAGTTAAACCTACGTTTCAACTCTACGGGCAATCCGGGAGTCGGAATCCCGAGCCGTCAGTTTCAACAGGTTAGGAATGACTATGGGCTCGTGCCCGTCCAGTTTCACGGGCAACGGAGCCCGTTTGCCCGGTTTGGGCGGTCGGAGGCCAACTTCCTAAGTTCTAAGTTAACGTTTAAACTTAAACCTACGTCTCAACTCTACGGGCAATCCGGGAGTCAAAATCTCGAACCCTCAGTTCCGGCAGGTCAGGAATGAATATGGACTTGTGCCCATCCAGCTTCACGGGCACCGGAGTCCGTTTGCCTGGTTTGGGCGCTCGGAAGCCAATTTCCTAAGTTTTAAGTTAACATTTTAACTTAAACCCACGTTTCCACTCTACGGGTAATCCGGGAGTCGGAATCCTGAGCCGTCAATTCCGGCAGGTCAGGAATGACTATGGGCTCGTGTCCGTCCAGTTTCACAGGCAACAGAGTCCGTTTGCCCAGTTTGGGTGCTCGAAGGTCAATTTCCTAAGTTCTAAGTTAACGTTTTTACTTAAACCTACGTTTCGACTGGACGGGCAATCCCGGAGTCGGAATCCCGAGCCGTCAGTTCTAGCAGGTCAGAAATGAATATGGACTCGTGTGCATCCAGTTTCACGGGCACCGGAGCCCGTTTGCCTGGTTTGGCAGCTCGGAGGCCAATTTCCTAAGTTACAAGTTAACGTTTTAACTTAAACCTACGTTTCGACTCTACGAGCAATCCGGGAGTCGGAATCCCGAACCGTGCCGATAGTTCAGGAATGACTATGGACTCTTGGTCGTCCAATTTTAGGAGCAACGGAGCCCGTTTACCCGGTTGGGGCGCTCAGAGGCCAATTTCCTAAGTTCTGAGTTAATGTTTTAACTTAAACCTACGTTTCGACTCTACCGGCAATCCCGTAGTCGGAATCCAGAGCTGTCAGTTTCTGTAGGTCAGGAATGAATATGGGCTCGTGGCCGTACAGTTTCACGGGCAATGGAGCCCGTTTGCCCGGTTTGGGCGCTTGGAGGCCAATTTCCTAAGTTCTAAGTTAACGTTTTAACTTAAACCTATGTTTCGACTCTACGGGCAATCTCAGAGTTGGAATCCCGAGCCGTCAGTTTGGGCAGGTCAGGAATGACTATAGGCTCGTGCTCGTCCAGTTTCACGGGCAACGGAGCCCGTTTGCCCTGTTTGGACACTCGGAGACCAATTTTCTAAGTTTTATATAAACGTTTTAACTTTAACCTACGTTTCCACTCTACGGGCAATCCAGGAGTCGGAATCCCGAGTCGTTAGTTCTAGCAGGTCAGGAATAACTATGGGCTTGTGCCCGTCTAGTTTCACGGGCACCGGAGCCCGTTTTCCCGGTTTGGGCGCTTGGAGGCCAATTTTCTAAGTTCAAAGTTAACGTTTTAACTTAAACCTACATTTCGAATCTACGGGCAATCCGGGAGTACTTTCTAAGTTTCTACGTTTATAAGTTTCCAACTTTTTAAGTTTCAAAATCTATAAATTTTTAAGACAACTTAAAAAATTTCTATACATGTTGAAATCTTGAATTAAAAAAATAATTATACTTGGTCAGGATCAGTCGAGGATGCTGGATCATGACTGCCCTCTCCAACCGAGTCATGTCTCGCCCTGTGTCCACTGCCAGCGTCAGGTGCCTGTAATTATTTATTATATAGTTAAAAACAATTATAAAAACATAAATATTGACACATCAATGACATAATTGATAATTTAAACGTACAAGATTTTTTCACGGGCTAACCTGTGTAGTGGGTGGTGGGTCTGAAGCGAGCGGGCCGCGACTCTGTGATAGACTAACCTCCAGCTCTGCCAACTCGGATATCAACTCAGCCCTCATCTCTGCCTTGACCTCAGCCGTCGCCTCCTCTCTGATCGCTGCCTTCATGGACTGCAGCAACTACTCGACCTCCTCATCTGTACGGGAGGCACAAGCCCTGGGAGGAGCTAGCATCGGATGACTCCGCTTGCGCGATGTACGAGCGTGGAATGCCCGTCTCATATGTAAGCGTGTATGCGTGCCCGTCCTAGCCAATGACGGAGTGGGATATCTCATCCCTCCGCGATGGCAAATTGCGCTCCTCCTCGGGCAAGTCTTCCAGGCGTGACTGAAATAGGGCTTGCGTAGTTGATTCATTTAATATACTATCATGCATAATAAGACATAGTAATAGACAGATAATATAAGCGGTTCAATATAAAAACTTACGGCAATAGCTGCAACCTCTGGGTGGCAAGGATCTCGAGAACGCATCCAGACAGACATCTTGTCGACCGGATCGCCCTCGGTCCGCAACTGTTTGGTGGAGAGTTATATTATTAGTATAATATCATACAAAATGACAAAAATATAAATTACATGTACGATCTAACTTTTACCTCGTGGTGGACCTGGGTGATGTGTCGAGTCTTCAACCCGTGTGCGGGACCCTACATTGCGCTGTTCAGCGGATTCGTATCTGCATCTCTCTGTTTTCAATATTTATCAGTTAATTTTTGTTAGTTACGTTAGTCACTGGTAAATTGATAAAATTAAAATAAAAAAATTATAAGTTTCTCACCCGAGCCTCCTCGCTCGTCCAGTATCGGACGAGCTGAGTCCACTGATCCGAGAGAACGCCCCTCGGAACTCGCTCAAGTATGTCAGGGGCATCCTGATGTGGCTTCTAGTGCTGCATCTTTATTTTATTTTTATGATCTTTCCACATCTTTCGGCACTTCGACATGCACACTGGCCGGAAGAGCTCAGGACATGCCCAAAATTGTCCTGAAAAGGACAAATAATTTTTCATTAGGTTATGGTTTAAATTGACACATCCTGTTGAGAAATGTTAAATTATTACCTTAACCTGTTGCCAGACACGGTCCAGTGTCTCCACCGGGAATGCCTCCCAATCGAGTGTAGTCAAAGGGAATGCATATGGATCTCGGACTATATGTCCCAACTAGCTGATGAGCTACCGAGCATGTGGACCCATCGGATGCCATGTCTCATCAAACTCCACGTCAATGGGATTACCGGAATTCCACGTTTGGATCCCTCTAGCAGGGCCTCTCCCCCTGCTGGAAGATGGGCCTGCTAGGGATGGCATTTTTAACCCGCCCCGCCCCAACCCGGAGTGCCCGCCCTGCCCCGTACGGGTTTTCCCCGCCCCGAATCTTAGACGGGGCGGGGACGGGGAAAAAAAACATACCCCGAAGCCGGGGCGGGGCGGGGCGGGGATGGGTCTGCCTCATGCCCCGCCCGTTACCCCGCCCCATGCCCCGCCCCGTTGCCCCGCCCCATGCCTTGCCCCGTAACCCGCCCCGAAATTAATAATCCTCTAAAAAAATATATTTTTTAGATTTCTTTTATAATAAATAAACATATTTATATGTAAATGTATATATTGATTTTATGTTGTTATTAAGGGTTAAGTAGATTGATTGAAGACTTTTTTTAACGTTAAACATGTAATTGATTGAACCCTAGACATTATAAAAGCATATAATATGATCACATTCCCTCTAATTCAAATTTAATGAAATTAAAGTTGTTAAAAATCTATCTAAGCTTATTTGACTTTAATCATATATAATGTTAAATTGCGACATGATAAATCATATTAAATAAAACGAATATAATAGAATGATAGATCATGCTTTAAGCTTATAATAACATATATGATTAGAGATAGCAAGGTAAATTATAATTGGTATGATTCTAATCATACTAATAATAATATAAATTATACTAATTTGATATAGCATTACAAGATATATCATGCTATACGCTTATAATAACTCATACGATTAGAAATAACAAGGTAAATTATAGTTAGTAACTTAATATGATTCTAATCATACTAACAACACTATACATTATACTAATTTTAATTATATGTGTAATTAACCTCTTTATTAGTGAGTGGAGTTCAATACCAGAAATGAAGTGAAACCATGTATTGATGGAGTTCATGATATTTTAGAGAGATATTGTCTTTTTTATAAAAAAATGTCTCAAAGCATATATGATATTTTCAAGTGCATGTTATTGGCCTTCAAGGGTTTAGAGAAAATCTTATATGAATAAATCTCATTTTAAATAGGTAAAATTTTAGGAAAAGGAAAATTTATAATATTAATATTAGATAATTTAAAAAATTTTAAACAATCTAATAGTGCCCCACACTTATAAAATATTTATGCTGGGAGATCTTTTTATTCTATTTTGGGAAAAATGTCATGGTCCCTAAAAAGACTGATGTTTTGAGAGGGGCCTGAGTTTCGGGCAAATGAGTCAGCATGGTTGAGGGTTTTTTTTATTAATATTATTAAAGGCATGGAGACAACATAGATGAATCATTCATGTGCTTTTTACCATATAAAATAAATGAATTTACCTTTTTCTTTGTAGTCAATCCAAAATTTAATTTATTTTGCCTTGAAAGAAAAATTATGAAGTTAAGAAATTTTTTCTTATTTGGGTCTTGATTTAGAATGGAGAAAAAGAATACATGTAGCCAACACCGTCACAGCTGGGAGCCTGGGACAATGCTTTGATAATGAGGGTTTCAATATAGTATGTACTTTCAATGTAGCCGGGCCCGCTATAGGAGGTTCATAAATTCAGAGCTATACAATAAATAATGATTTAATATTCATATGACAATACTTGAAGTTCATATATAAATTCTATTTTTTTTAAACAAAATTACTAGTATATGTTTTTAGAATTTTTTCTACATTTCAAGACTTTTATAAATTTGAATTGCAAATTGTGTAATTTTCCTTTTGGTGGGTGCTTATCATGTTTTCATCTTAAACAGGCAGGGCATATTATGATTGCACTCCTAATTCATGTGATAAAGATTTCGAAGCTTTTATAGAGAAACACAAGAAGAAATAATTAGGCCCAATCCCAATTGATGTCCAAAAAAATATTTCAGAATTTCAAAGGATTCTAGAATTTCCAGGCCATGAGTCCAATAGATATCCAAACAAAATGTTTGATCAGCGAAATTATTATTTTTAAAATAAAGTTCCATTCATTTCACAAGACCAAAAGATTTCAAAATCCAAGAGATGGAAACGAGCTCAATGTAGCTTCAAGGTTTCCAATTAGATTCCTTAGTTGTCTACATTTAACATTTTCCTTTTAAATAAATGATAAATAATATATAAGTCATAATATATATAGTAAGTAAGTGAAGTATGTATATGTGCGTAACAATCTTGAATATATTAATATATTTTAAATAAGGTAAAACATTACAAGAAATGAAGTTTAGTCTAGTGGTAAGGCAAAGCTCTGGTTGCTCTCCCACCCGAGTTCGAATCCCAAGTTTTGCACATTTAAAATTTTTACAATTGAGGAGCGGGGCGGGGCGGGGCGGGGTACCCGCGGGGCATGACGGGGCTGGGACGGAGAATATAAATTACCCCGAAAGGCGGGGCGGGCCAAGTTCGGGGCGGGGGCGGGGAACCCCAATTCCGTCCCCGATCCGCCCCGTTGCCATCCCTAGGGCCTGCGCTCATAAAATCTATTCAAACTAGAGATAATCTAATTAAATTGAAATAAATTAATTTACTAAAATTAAAATGTTTTAAAGGAAAATTCCCAAATTCTTGCAAAGTCTTAATCTTAGAGAGTTTGGTACCTATAAGGAAAGTTCTCAAACTCAATTCTATGAAACTGGCCCGACCAGGTAAGCCCCCAGATCAGTGGTGGGGTCGTGATGCATTGCAAGGGTCCAGCTTAAAAACCACCTTCTAGAACAAGAGACTTGTCTCCCTAATTTAATGGGACAAGACTTGCCTAAACATCGAACCAATCAAGAAAGGCAATTTGTTCGGCTTTCCAAAGAAATAACTAACCTTCTTAGAAAAGAATTCTAGCAAGTTTTTAAGAGTCATTTTAAATTTAAAAACAACTAAAACAACCAAGTTTCCAATGAAAGTTCTGAAATTTTCAGATTTTTAGCAAGTTTGGTGGCAAAAAAAAAACCAAATTTACGCAATCTAAGACTTGCCTTTGTGAGGGAAAACTCCAGAACTTTTTTTGGAAACTTTAAAAACCTAAAAGTAAGAAAAATAACTGATTTTAACACACTTTAATTAATCCTAATCAGCAACTAAAAAAATTGACCTAAACTAGTCCAATTAGAATAAGTAAACTGGGCAATTTTCCAAAATTGATGTGATTTTTGAAAAATCAGAAAAATCAAATTTTCAGATCTGAAATAGTCCCAATTTTATCAAAAATCAGAGATTAAAAATTCACTTTTTAATGCAATAGGGTTGGTCCAAACATTCCACGCATGCTACCCTTAGATCTATAATGATTGCGGAATTGTAAAGGCACACCCACAAAGCAATTAAAAAGATTGGTTGGAAAAATCACCTCAAGCAAAGAAAAACTCCCCGGCAACAGCGCCAAAAACTTGGTCGTCAGCCCCAAGTGCAAGGCCGCGATTGTAGTAATAACTCGGTGAAGTCCGAGGTCGATCAAGGAGTAATTAATCGCATAAAACTTGTCCAATTGAAAAACTAATTTAGCCTATAAAAAATCTATATAAATAAATCTCTACGAAACTGAAATTGAAATTTTATTAAAATTCAAATTAAAAATCACAATCCCAAATAAAAAAATCCTAATCTAAAAATCCTAGTCTAAATACTGCAAAAACATAAAAGTCATCAAACCACCAATTGCATAAAAGTAAATAAATCATGCATTAAAATAAAAATTCATTAATAATATCATCCATAAAGAAGAATAAAAAGAAATTCTAAATATTATTATTATTGGAAGTCACACATTATATTGGCAAAATTAATAAAAGATTGCAAAAACACCGCACCAAGTGCGTACTGTCACTACCCACAAACACGCGATGCCGATCCAAGGCGAGACACCTTGACCTCACTAATTGCGTCTTTAGATTAAATTGAACCAATAAACTAGTAATTTCCTAACATTAATTAAAACTGAAAAATAAATTAAATCTTTCTTACCCTAGACAAGAAAATAGGACTTGCGCATAATCCCATCTTCAAGTCTTCAATCCCTCACCAATGGAGAAGTAGATGGCTGGTTGACGGAGCAACGGCGGCGGCGTGACGGCGTAGAAATCCAAGTGGTGGTAGCCTTAGGGAAGGCCTTGGATGAGGTGGTAATGGAAGAAGAGAGAGATGGAGGAAAATTTGGAAAAAGGGAGATGGATGTTGCTGGTCGTCCAAGGGAGGATGGAGAGAGTAATTCACGTGCATCCCTTTTTGTGCTCTTTTTATGTATTTTGGTAGCTTGGGTTGCAACTTGCAAGGTTTTGATCTGGGTAAGGATTAGTGGTGTGGGGTCCAAGTTGGATTAGGATTAAGAGGGTTTTTGGGAGAGTTTCAAGGGATTGGCTAGCTTCTTGGATTTCTTGGCACACCATCCTACTAAAAGTAGGATTCTTTATATCTCATGCAACTTCTCTTCTTGGGCCCCACTTTGAAAAGAAACTTGCAAATTTGATTTTTTTTTAGATTTTTGAAACAATTTGAAACACATGATGGACGTGTGAATCTTGGAAAATCCTTGCATTGGACGTGTGAATCTTGGAAAATCCTTGCATTGGACGTGTGAAGCTTGGAGTGGGGGTATTCAACGTGCAACAACTTCTTGGGAGAATCTTGGTTTGCAAGATTTCAAATGAAGCCGATCTTTTAGGAGATCTTAGTGCTAAAATCTTGGATTTTTTTAGAGTTAGCTTCTATCTTGGATTACTTTGCCCAACAAGAGTCTTGCAAATCTCCTTGCATGGTCCCCACCTTGGTTTGAAGATTTCCAAAATATTTGAACTTCTTAATTTTGTTCCTAACTTGCAATGGAGGTGGGCCCATGTGTAGCTTTAACCTTGTTTTTCCGTCTTTAGTCCTTTATTTGATTTATCTCTTTCGCGGGTCTCAATTTTCGAAATTCCCTACAAAAATAAAAACAAATGTCAAAGAATAATATATTCATATAGGAAAGGAATTATGCAAGATGCGGGCCCAATTCACACTAAATAGATGCATTAAATGCCACCATTTTATTAAATCATCAATTAAATCAATGGTGCAAATAAAATTTATCATTTTATTTGTGAATAAAAAGTTATGAGAAATTTATGACTTCCAATGCCAAAAATAGAGAAATTCATAATTTTATGTGAAAATGCAATTTTTGAATGAATTTTGACTTGAATTCAAACATGAGGGTTCAAATGCATGATTTTGTGAAAATCAATTAATTCAATGCATTTTATGTTAATTAAGTCCACAAATTCATATGAAATAAAGAATTAAAAGTGTAATTCTGTAGACTTATCACCTCTGTATAAGCCCAGTAAGATGGCAACTTAATCAGATAAGATCAATTAATTATACTGATGTAATCTTAAAACCTATTTTGGTCACATAGCGATTAAATCTAGTGGACCTCATCCTAATCAAATTCTACCTTATTTCAACATCCCTCCTATATCTAGAGGTGGTTTGAGAATGAACAAGTTTGAATCGATTTGTACATTCTACATTTTAGAGATTACAGAACATTAATTGACTCTACAATTTCAATGAAAAACAAAACAAACACTAGTGCCACATAGTCTACCTAAACCATCTTTCAATCTAATAGACTGGGTAGATGGACCATATCCACATGCACAATGACTTCACTCCATTGATTTGGTCTTCCACTCTATTGCTTAATATTCAGAGATTTCAAAAACGAAGAGAAGCAAACAAGAACCCCTTTTCCAAGGCAAGAAAAACCATACATGAAGCAGATAAATCATAAAAGGGTAGGTGTGTATATATATATATATATATATATATATATATATATACTATTTAATGGTGTTTGATTAAAAAGAGAGGAAGCAAGTCATCAAACAGTTGTTTTGGTCTATTTATAACCTCCATTACTCACCAAATTCTATTAGTAACCAAACTAGAGGAAGAATAAAAAAGGAAGATTGATCAACTGCATATAAAATTAAAACACATATACTACAAGAATTATATTCCTGATTCAACTTTACACAAAAAGATTCAAAGTTAAAGGAAATTTGGATTAGTCGGTGAAGCTGAATAGTTGATCAATCAATCAAATCTCACAAAAGATGCTGTCCCAATCAAAAGCATCCTATAATAGTTGACTCTTCCAGCGATTAGAAAGTCACTAGATCAGCCCAAAACCAAATTCTCCCTGCAATTGGGTCTGAAAAATCGGATATGTCAGAGCCAATGGTCACAGCCAGCCATCCCCACAGATTCAAATACAGTCGAAAAACAATGACACCTATTCCAACTCAGGTACAAAGGATAAACCACAAAATTACAATAACGAAAAACGATGATCTCCTAACAATCCACTCCACCCGCTGATCGTCCATAGAAATCCTATCCCTATGCAAAACAATCAACTTTACAATAGAAATCATAATCTTGACACCCATATGGATCCATTCAACTTGATTACTCTGTAACCCACTTTATCTACAACTGTAACTACTTGCAATTTTGATTACCAGTACTTGGTTGCTGCTTTGGTTTAAAGAAACATAAAACATGATAGGTCCTTTAGCACCTTCTTTCGTGTATATATGGTTAATCTTTTTTTACATGTAAATGGAAGTCAGAGCATTTGAAATCACCGTAGTTGATGTATTTTTTCCATGAAAATCAACAACTAACATGAGTGTAGGGCACTTACGTTCGAAAGGATCTGAATGGGCCTTTCGAAACTAAGGTAAAATTTTTGAATAAGGTATCAACCATCTTGAATAAGGTGAAATTTTAACCATATTTTTGAAACTAAGCTGACTGCCTCTGTGTTAAGCATCTCATGTAATACTGATTTGCAGTGTTTTATTGGCTCAAAGTTACAATATTAAGTGCATTATTTGGTTTGAAAAGCATCCGTTATAGGAAATAGGAATTAGTGTTTCAGATATCTGAGCTGTGTCTCAGATTTATAGAATGGGGATTGAGGATTAGTGGTCAGTGATTAGTAATTAACAATTAGTGGCTTTGCAATGGGTCATTCATTTCCTTTTATTTCTTTTCTTCTCTTTCCTTTCCCTTTTCTATATATACATAAATCAAATGAAAAATCAAATAAAAAAAATACATACCAGCAGCTGTAGCAAGAGATTGAGCTTATATGGTCAAGCGAAAGACAAAATTATACTAAATGCAATGCAAAGCATATATCTTAAATCTTATGCTATACCCATTATTCTGATTTGCTTTCCAAAGAAATCACCAGAAACAAATTTCAATGCATTTCAGGTCCAACTTGAAATGCACACCTTCTTGTTAGTTATCCCAAGTGCAGTGTGAATGAATGTGATCGTGCTTAAGATTGAGTCATAAAATCACTTATAGAATTGAGCACACCCCAATACTGCCAAGAAAACTAATGCTAAGTAATCTTTTAAGTATTTTGTAACTCGAATAAACAGTCAATGCATTCCACTTTAAACTAATTTGCTCCAGACCATTGCCAAACCAATCCCAATATGGGTCCATCCAAACATGCACAAAATAGACAATAGTCACAATACAACTTGAAACACTGAACCCCACAGCATAGCATATAAGAAATTTGCAAGCACTTAAAAAAAATGGTCTTCTTAGAGGAACCCAACAGCAGTCAAGTTCATTCAAATGACTTGAAACAGACAAAATAATGCTCATATTCAGCCCACTAAATAGGAATTAGAGAACCCAAATAGACCATATAAATTAGAGTACTGAGAAGTACAGAGTAGCCCACATCACAGCATACAATAAATCCACTAACAATGAAAAAAGATCATATTTTTATAGGAACCCAACAGCAGTCATCTTCATCCAAGCAATTAGAAACGTACAAAAGCTTCCATAGATTCAATTCAATCCATTAAGGAAAGAAAAACCCAATTGGAAAAGGATTTGGAGGACCCAATTGGAAGAAATGAAATGGGGTACTAAGAAATTGAGCTCACCTTTTGAAAGGGAGATTGAATTTCCAAAAGGGGTTCTTGGGTTTTCTCTCCACAGGTGGAGCGTATTGGTGCGAGCTACGGTTTCAGCGGTGGTGGCTCCGACGCACGGGAAGGCACAGTGCAAAGCGAGAATAGAGGGAGAGAGAGAGAGAGAGAGAGGGAGAGGGAGAGAGCGAGGGAGAGGGAGAGGGAGCCGAAGGGAGAGAGAGAGGGAACCGGAGGCAGCTCCGGCACAGGGAGGGAGAGAGAGGCAACTGGTGGCGGCAAGTCACGCGCGGGATGGAAGAGTGCAGAGCGAGAGAGAGAGGGAGGGAGGGAGGGAGAGAGAGAAATAGAGAGAGAGGGAGAGGGAAAGGGGAAGAGAGAATCGGTGGTGGCTCCGGCGCAGGCGGGCTCCGGCAGAATCGTCGCTTGCCCGGCAGGAGTGCAGAGCGCGAGAGCAGGGGAGCGGGAGGGGAAAATGGGAAAAAAAATTGGGAAGGATAAGGAAAAGTAGGTTTTCGGGGGAGGGATATAGAGAGGCTTTAGCGACCGCTATTAACGGTCGCTAATAGTGCCTTTTGCGACCGTCTTAAGCTGTCGTCCGCTTTTTTAAACCGCCAATAGCCATTTTTCTAGTAGTGCTTGTTGCATCATTATCACGGTAAATCTTCAAAGGCTCAGAGATTTGGTCCATGATCCTAAGTCCTGAGATGAAATTATGCAATTACCAGGGGCGGACCTAGGTATAGAATCCTATGGGTTGAAGCCTCCACAATACCTGGAAAAGTTTTTTAAAAATTTTTAAAAAGGTCCTTGCAGTTTTTTAGAATTATTACGTATTTTTCTTTTACATTTGCCCTTTTCCCCAATATCTCTTTTACATAAAGCCCCCAAGTTGAGTTTCCTGGGTCCGCCCTTGGCAACCACATTGCGTGACCCCCGACTTCAAAGCATGCCACATACTTTGCATCAAACATGGAAGGAGCGACTAGTGTTTGCTTCGTACTTCTCCACAAAATAGCCCCGCCAAATAATAAAAAGATATGTCCTGAAGTCGACTTCCTGTGTCGATACATCCAGCAAAGTCTGAATCTGAATATCCCATCACCTCCAAATAATCGGATCTCTTATATGTGAGCATCTATTTGCCGGTACCACGTACATACCGTAGAATCTTCTTTACCCATGTCTGGTGCCCAATGCCTGGATCACTCTTGTATCTACTCAACATTCCAATTGTAAAGCTAATATTTGGTTTGGTAGAAGTCTATGCATACATTAAACTTCCAATTGAAGCTGCATAGGGGCATTTGTCCATTTGCTTTGTTCTCTATTTCATTTCTTAGACATTAATCATTTCTAAATTTATCTCCCTTGCGAATGGATGCATCTTGTGGCCTACACTCTTTCATATGAAACCTCTTAAGAATAATATTGATGTAGGCTTCTTGAGACAACCAAGCAATCCTCGAGATCTATCCCAAAATATCTCAATTCCTATTACGAAACTTGTTTCGCCCATGTCTTTCATATCAACATTATTCAAGATAATTATTGCTCTCACGAATCATACCATGGTCGTTACTAGCTAGTAGAATGTCGTTAACATATAAGACTAAAATTATAAACTTGCTCCAAATGACTTTAAGATATATGCAATGGTCAACAACATTTTCGGTGAAGTCGAATGCTGTTATAATGTTGTTGAACTTTAGTTCCTATTGTCTAGAAGCTTGTTTGAGGCCATATATTGAGTTCTTTAACTTACAGATTAGTTTGTTGTTACCTTGTTCTACAAAACATTCGGGTTGTTCCATGTACACATCATTTTCTAGATTTTCATTTAGAATCGCGATCTTAATGTCCATTTGATGTAACTCTAAGTTAAATGACCTACAAGAGCCATCACAATCTTGAATGGATTTTTCTTTGATACCTGATGGAAGGCGCTCCGTGGCGCCCGCTGGGGCGGCTACCGGGGTCGGCGGAACGTGGGAGTCCGTCGGGTCCGGCCCTTTCGCGCCCTGGCGGGCCCTGAAGCGTGCATCAACATTTTTTTTGTGTGGGTGTGCCAGATTTTCTATTTTACTTGGAATTGCAAGTGGTCATCCGGAGATCAACCTTCGCAAGTAAAAAGGAAATCAACTTCTTTCAAGTTTTCCATTGCACAAATATTTAAGAAAAGAGACATTTTCTTGGTTTGCCGTGAAAGGCGATTTTGTTTGGCATTTATAGCCGATTTTGGCGTTTATAGCCGATTTACAATTCTCATCAATAATGAAAGACAAGAGTTGTGATTTTTGTCTCTTTTAGAAAAATACAAACTACAATGAAAAGCAAGAAAAGGAAGATCTAACTTTTCAGGAGATTGTGGGGGACTCGTTCAGATTGACGGTCGCAAGCCATGTATGGGCTTCGCCATCATCCATGCAGATGAGAACAGAAGATGCTCTTGATTCGCTTGGCTTGGCTATAACCTCAGGTTTTTAGGGGACAAAGACCAAGAAAAGGTCTTATGTCCAATAAAAAGCTAAGTAGACGGGCTGAAAAGCCATGTCTAAGCCATTGGAGGTAGCGGGAGAAGGCAAGGACCTTGGGGGGGGTGCCCCCCAAGGGACTCTCGTCACCTTGTAGTGGTGGCCGGTGCAGAACTTCAGCAGAGTTTTCTCTCTTTTTTCTTTCTCTGGATTCTTTCTGATCCCTTTTTTTCTGATCTTCTGATTTTCTCCTCTTTTTTCCGATCTTTTTTCCGATTTTCTTCCGATCTCTATTTCAATGGAATGCTCTCCTATTTATAGGCTTTTGGTAGCCATTTAGGAGGGTTTATGAGCCTTAATGGCTTTAATGGGAGGAGTTACAAGATTTATTTCTTGATTTTGTAACTCCTTTTTCCTTGAATCTGATTGGCCGATGGAGATTAAGGGCTTTTAATCACCTTAATTACCATAATGGGAGGAGTTTCATGGTTTAAATGCCATGAATCAATTGACTTGTAACTCCCAAATGCTTGCTTCTGATTGGGCCGTCCAAAGAAATGAATTAATGACTGCAATAAAGCTAGTCAATTAACCACATTAATTGGTCGCCGAGCAGTCGAAGAGTCGCGGGCCATGCCGTGTCTTCTGGAATTCTTCTGGCGACGATCATCGATGGATCTACATGCTGATCGACATCGGATGAACATGTAACTTCAGACATTGATAGCTAAGAGCGGGCCGGTGACATCTGTCTTGTCGATTTCACGATCGGTCGGACAGAAAGTGCACTTTCTTGGTCAGCCGGTTGGCGATCTTGGAGCGATCACTGATGATTTTATGCTTTTGGAGGTTGACCCGTGATTTTGACGGATGTCGTCGGATATGAGTCAATTTCAAGCACTAAAAATCACATTTTCAGGAAACCACAGGGGCCAAAGTGCGCGAAACGCGAAAAAAGACGGAAAAAACGGGTCACCGGCGGAAAATCCGGTGATCCGGACCTCCATGGTCGCCGGCGACCATGGGCCATGGTCGCCGGCGACCATGGACCGGCGACCATGGCCCATGGTCGCAGGGGCCTGCGACCATGGGCCATGGTCGCAGGGGTCTGCGACCCTGGGGGATTTTTCCCCTTCGGAGCCCGTTTTGCGGTCGTTTTGAGGTCTTTTTCGTCGCCGTTTTCTTCTGTATTTTTCTTGACATTTCTTCTCATTTATTGGCTTGATTTCCCTGTAGAAAACTTGATGAGAATCCTTGCATTTTTAGAGTGCAAAGTTTCTAATTTTCCGGGAAAGCCGAAGACTTTGTCGCGTAGAGCTGCTGATTTTCCGCCAGAAGTCGAAACTTGGTCAAACGATGTCGGAATGACCTGAAATTCGAGGTGAAGCCTCCTGAGCAATAAATAAGACCAACCATAGGCTTTTGTTTGAGTTTTGAAGCCGTTTGGGGTCCCGTCGATGCTTCACTTGATTTTGCTGCGGGGAAAATGCCGAGCTTTGATGTGCGGTCAAACGATGTCCGATTGACCTGAAATTTGACGGGGAGCCTATTGGAGTCATTTTGAGACGTTCCATGGGCTCCGTTTTGGATGTCATGGTCCCGGGTTGCTCTGCCGCCGGTAGGCTTGATTTTCTCTCGGAGCATCGAAACCTGGTCAAACGTTTTCGGAATGACCTGAAATTTGACGTGCAGCCTTTTGGAAGCATGTTGAAGCCACTCATGCACTTGGTTTGATGAGCGAAGGCTCCGGTGGTTTCCGCCGCCGGGAGGCTTGATTTTGCTGCTCGAGCATTGATGGAGGGTCAAACGTTGTCGGTTTGACTTGAAATTTGGCATGGAGCCCTTTTGAGACATGCTGGAGTCATCTGTAGGCTCTGATCGAAGTTTTGACGTCTCCGATGATGTCGCCGCCGGGAGCGCCATTTTAGCTGTCGGAGAAGCGAAGTTAGGCCAAATGATTCTGAAATGGCCCGAAACTTCATATGTACTCTTCTCTTGGCTATCTTGAAGGATCTTGCAGTTTTTGTTTGATTCTGACAAGATTTGATTTTTTGAGAAGTTGCATTGCCTATTTATGGCAGGTTGCGACTTCATGCAGCTTTCTTGATGTTGAAGAGGCAAAGTGACATTTTTGGTGTCAACAAATGCCCCCTCGAGGTACAGCGACGAGTTGCTTGACTTTTGTAGTCGATGTGCCTCGAAGAGATTTTTGAAGGAGAGCTTGTGTCTTGACCAAGAGTCTTTGAGCAATCTTTCCTTTGGTAGAGTAGCCTTTGAGCTTCCAGGGGAATTTTATGGTAGTGAGGGGAATCACACACCATTTCAAGGCAACGTTTTGAAGATGACATCAGGGATATGGATTTGGGTTTTTGTTTTTGATCTTGTGACCTAACCAGCTATATATGGCAGGTTAGGGGATCGGGTTTTGGTTTTGATCTTGTGACCCAACAAGCTGTATGTGGCAAGTTGGGGGATCAGGGTTTGGTTTTTTGTTTTGGTCTTGTGACCTAACAAGCTGTATGTGGCAAGTTAGGGGACCAGGATTTGGTTTTTGGTTTTGGTCTTGTGACCTAACAAGCTGTATGTGGCAAGTTAGGGGACCAGGATTTGGTTTTTGGTCACTCTTTGGGACTGTGTGGGTCCATTGGAGTGGTTTGGATTTTTGTGGAATGTCAATTTCAAGATTTTGGCTCAATTTGGTATATGAGGCTGGATGGTTTGATTTTTGGAAGCTCATGGGGCTTGGGATTTTTTTTGTATGGTCCAATCAACTCAAAAGAGGCATGAAACCATTATTGTATGCTCTTGGTAAGAGGGATTTTTTCTGACTAAAAGCCCATTTTTTCTCTTTTTTTTTTTTTTTAGTGCCTAGGTGGTCAAACCTGGCTCATATGGGCTAACCCATGGGACCTTAAGCTTTTTAGGATGGCTTAGATCTCATGTGGGGCCATTTTTGTAAAGAATATATAAAGATATCTCATTTGGATAGAGAATATTTAAAAATATCTTTATGGGAGAGAATCTCTCATCTTCCCTTAATTTGGGAGAGAATATCTCAAGGTATCTTTCTTTTTGGGAAGAAATCTCCAATATCCTTTTTTGTTGGAGAGAATCTCTCATTTGATTGATTTTGGGAGGAAATCTCTCAAAGACATCTTTCTTTTTGGGAAAGAATCTTTCTAATTCCTTCTCTTTTGGTAAGGTTACTTAATTAGTAACACTTACCTTTCTTCTTTGTTTCCTTCTTTGATTTGCTCTCTCCTATAAAAGCAAAGGAAGGTAGGATCTCTTGCTCTTATTGCTTTCTTTTGCAACAATCTCAAGAGAGCTCCAAGACCAAGAGTGCTTCTTCTTCAAGGATCTTCAAGCTTTTTCCTTCTTCTTCTCCATCAATGGCTTCAAGTAAGTTTTCTCTCTTTTTCTTTCAAGAAAACTCCATGTAGAGAATAGGATGGTAAAAAAAAAGAAAGTTTCTCTCTTTTTTTTTCCTTCTTTTTTTTTCTTTTCTTTTTTCTTTTCTTTCTATTCTTCTTCTCTTTTTTTTTTTCTTTTCTTTTCCACGTGATTTCTTTTTTTCACGTTTTTTTTTTTTTTTTTTTTTTTTTTTCTCTTTCTGTTTTTTTTTTTTTTGTGGGCCGTACGGACAGATCCGTACGGATCTGGTCCGTACGGCCACGTGGCCTATTTTTTTTTTTTTTTTTTTTTTTTTTTTTTTTTTTGCTGTTTTCTTTCTTCTCTTTTTTTTTTCTTTTTTTTTTGTTTGAGAAAGTTTCTTTTTTTTTTTTTTCTTTCTCCCCCTTTTTTTCGAGAAAGTTTCTTCTTTTTT
Source organism: Umbellularia californica (assembly GCA_028538565.1). NCBI lineage: Eukaryota > Viridiplantae > Streptophyta > Magnoliopsida > Laurales > Lauraceae > Umbellularia > Umbellularia californica. The sequence goes on along the minus strand of JAPQWN010000003.1, from coordinate 36,445,475 downwards.
TTTTTTTTTTTTTTTTTTTTTTTTTTGCTCATCATGATAATGCGTTTTTTGTGCAAATCTAGATGTTCATGCATGTACTATTTGTAGATTGAGCATGATAGCATACCTGAAAATCTTTGCAAATTTGGGAATTTGGAGCTCGCAGCGATGTTGAGCCCTTCTTGATTTTGCGGAGATTTTGAGGTTTCGAAAGTTTGGAGTTTCGGAGCCCGCAGCAATGTTGAGCCCATCTTCAAAACTTTCTATTTCTTTCGGGGTATTTCCTTTTTCTTTGGAATTGCCCCGGGGTCATGCCAAAATTTCGCCAGATTTTTGGTGGGACAAAGTGACCCTTTTTTCTTTTTTTAGCGAAATCCTGTCATTTTGATGACGATCTTTTTCTTTTCCAACCTTTGCAGGTGGTTCCTCCAGAGCGAACAAGGGTAAAGAGCCTGTTACAAGCGTACCTCGTCGATCCGCCAGATCTTCTAATGTGGCCGTTCAGCAGGCCTGGGAGAAGGTCCAGTTTATTGAGAAGAACTTGGAAGAATGCGATTCCCTCAATCGTGATGAGATGAGACAGCGATTGATCGCTCTCAAGAATGAGGAATTCTATAAGATCATGGTAAGCAACCGTCCTTGGGTTATGGACGATCTGAGGGTTTTGCCCAAGCCTACCTTCTTCTTTGGAGATGCAGTCCCTGACGACTTGACATACCAAAGGAGATGTTTTCAGTTCTCTTACACAGCTGATGGTGAAGAGAGAACTATTTCTACCCGGTCGTCTTTTGACCGGACCATCTCGATCCTGAGCCTTTCTCCCACGTGCCCTAAGAGGGAAGATCCTCCGAGCTGGGTGAAGAGGACCAGTGTGATCAAGACCGGGGTTTTTGTTGGTGGACCTTCCGGTTTTGCGGAGAAGCCACCTGTCCGTATGGACATGTTGATGCCAGCCAGCGGCTACCAGGGCTCTGATTATCCGTCGGTCAATTTGAGACCGGTGGGCCTTGGCGTTTTCAGCGGTGACGGCAGTACCTGGGTGAAGCCTTTTCGACTTCGTGGCCGTTTCAATGCTGACTCCGATTGGAAGTCATGGACTGACCGCACCTTGCTGATTAGGGGCGCCGTTTTGAAGGAAGCCGGGATTTTTGACGCGGTCCGCGCTTTCAGGGAGACCGTGACTTTTTCCGATGATGCCTTCATGGCTATGTTGAAGTCTTTCCTCCCTCAGACCAATACCTTCGTTGTTATGAACGGTGAGATTGGTTTTTCTTTGAAGGAGTTGAGTGCTATTACTGGATTGCCCATCCTTGGCAAACTCTACGAGGAGTTCATGCCGATTGACAGCGTCCTTGAGGAGCAGTCAGAGGAGTTCAGGCTCCTATACTTTCAGCTCGTCGCCTTCTATGATTTTTTGAAGGAGGGCTCGAAAGTGAGATCCAGCAGTTGGAAGAGTTGTGGCTTTTCATTCTTCAACTCCTTTGACGGTCGAGAACCTTCTGATAGCATGACCCGGGAAGACAGGAAGAAGACCTCGGCCATGCAGGAAGAGTTGAAGGGTTTCTTCGCGAGCACAGATGCCATTTGTTCTGACATTACACTGCGGAGGGATCTTGCTGTTTACCTCACTTTTTGGCTGGGTGAGGCTATTTTTGCTGGTGGAGATGGGACGCACATCAGGCCGCATTGTATTTTTCCGGCTTGTCAGATGGCGTTTGGAGAGCGGCTTGCTTTGGTGCCCGCTCTTTACTCCTACCTGTGTACCGAACTGCAGGCTGCTGCTTTTTTAGTTCGGCTTGGGCTCCCTATGAATAGGGTATTTTCAGCCCATATCTTTTATTCGTGGTTTGTATACCACTGTCCTGGCTTCCACCAGCTGGGTACTGCACAGGATGATGATCCTCTGATGATTCGATTGGCTAAGGGAAAAGCCGTATCCGAATCACTTTTGTTTGCCCGCATGAGGATCCGACGGTTCAGGGACGTCGAGATGGGGCAGTCTTCAGTTAAGCTTTCTCCGGAGTTGCGGAAGAAGGCTTTTGATTTTGGTGCCTCCCGAGACTCTACCAGAGCAGGGTCGGGAAGGCATTACTCTTTGACCAATGCAGAGAAAGAGTGGCTTTTCAGCATACGAGTCGGCACGATGGTGTACCGTAGACATCTTTTCGTCGACATCCAGCCGTATGTACCTTCTCGTTTTGCGCTTCAATTGGGCTTCTCTCAAGGCGTTGTTGGAGCGCCTTCGAGTATGGTGAAGCGTTTTGGGGGTTTGCAGGATGGCAGAAATGCATGGGCTTTCTATAGTGCTGAAGACACTACTGCCACGATTTCTTATCCTGAGCTGTCGACTTTCCGAACTGCCGGCTTCACGAAGTGGTTCGCGGAGAGCTTTTTGGCATATCGGGGGCTTTCCAAGAAGGAGCTTGATGTAAAGCTGTCTTCTGGAAAAGGCATTGGGAAGTCGGATGGCGTCCGGCGAGAGGAATTTTGGGCCTTCCTTTCTGGAGAGAAGCACAAGATAGGCTTTCTCGGTGACCAGGGCGTCATTGGTTCTAAAGCTGTTCGGGAAGTACCTGATGAGGCTTTGGAGCAGCTAGAACAGGAGGAAGCCGAGCTCGACGCTTGGATGCAAGCGGCACAGAGGCGAGCTTCCGCGGAGTCTACTGGCGAGAGCAGACCATCCAGTGAGGAGTCAAGTGAGAAACCTGACTCTGATAGTGGGGCGGGTTCTTCTAGGAAGCGAACCCGTAGAGGTAAGAAGAGGAGGAGTCATCATCGCAGCGAGGGGCCACATGAGGACTCTCCTGACATGGAAATCCCTCTTACCATCAACGAGGAGGTGCCAGAGGCTGTCGACGAGCCTCCAGAGAAGAGGAGTCGTGGGGAAGAGACCATTGGTGAAGGTATGATTCTTCCTTTTTCGTTTTCTGCTTCTTTCATAGGGCTTTCCATGTTCTGATTTGTTTTCTCACCCTGCTGCTGCTTTTTTTTTTTTAGCAGAGGATGAAGACTTGGCGATGCCTGAGGTTCCGACCGATGAGGCGGTGATGGAGCCGGTTATGGCATCTGAAGAAGAACCTAGGGACTCTGGAATGACTCCGGAATCTCCGACTGGTATGACTTCCTTCGCTTTCTCTTTTTTTGTGCCTGCGACTTGATTTGCTAACATTTTTCTTGTCAGCTGACTCGCCACAAGATTCTGATGACTTTGAACCATCAATGGACGCAAATGTTGATGATGCTTCCGATGAGTTCATGGAGGAAGAGAGTGTTCCGCCAGTCGTCGAAGAAGGTACTTCGTAGTGATGACCCTGATGGTTTTTTTTTTTTTTTTTTTTTTTTTTTTTTTTGAACAGGATCATATTCATACCTTTTTGTGTTTCATTTGCAGGTTTTGAAGTGACAGAAGAGAGTCCATTGCTTTCTTCAGAACCAGAGCAAGGGATGCCAGAGGTCGATCCGGAGGTAGAGACTCCTACAACCAGTTCTGACGCGATAGAGGAGATACCTCATGCTGAGATTCCTTCTCCAGTGGTTCCAAGTGAAAAGAGTTCCTTTGTTACTCTTCCGATGGGACATGACATGAGCAGCCGATCAGCGGAGAAGGGTGAACCTTCATCCAGTTCGTCTCTTCAATTTGCGAAGAAGGTGCTGGCTCGGGTTTTGAGTTCTTGGATCAAGACTCTCCTTTCTGGACACTTGGAAGCAGGATTTGGCATGATCCCACATGTGCAGGAGATTCTCACTGATACCGAAGAGGTTGGTCTAGATGTCACAGGTGCCAGGGCGACCGTTGATAGGATCATTGCACTGGGTGACAAGTGGTTTGAGACCATGGGCTTCCCTGACGACCAATTCTTCAAGGAGATGTTCTTGGACCCTGCTGATAAGGCTAAGTCTGACCTGAATGAGGCTACACAAAGCAAGAAGCAGCTAGTTCGGGAGAAGAACAAGGAAGAGCTAGCCATCATCGGATTGAGGCATGACCTTAACGTCCTTGATAGGGAAGTTGAGGAGGCCAGAAAACGTCTTGAGCATTTGAAGGCACAAGTCGATGCGAAGTGGGCTGCTATAACAGAGGCTCGTGACAGGGAGAGTACTCTGATCCGCAGGGTTGCAGATGCCGGTCAAGTTCTCGAGAGGAGGACTCTAGAAAACGAACGATGGCAAACTGCTGGGGAAGAGCTTCCCGGTGTAAAAGAAGGGTTACGGCATTCGCCAGCATCTCATGGCAAGTTCCTGAAGAAGCGTGCCTTGGAAACTCTGACGGCTGAGGCCAAAAGTTTGCTTGAGGAGCTGAAGCTTTGGCTGGAGACCATTTTTGGCTGAGCTTCTGATTTTTTATAGCAGAAACCATTCTTCTTTTTTTTGGTACCCCATGTATTTTTTTGGTACTTTTCTCTTTTTTTTTTTGGTACCACATGTATTTTTTTGGTACTCTCCTTTTTTTGTTTTGGTACCACATGTATTTTTTGGTACTCTCTTTTTTTTTTTGGTACCACATGTATTTTTTTGGTACTCTCCTTTTTTTGTTTTGGTACCACATGTATTTTTTGGTACTCTTTTTTTTTTTTGTTTTCCCTACGCTCACTCAAATCTTTTTGTGATGAAAGCGATTGCTAAATGGGATTTGATCAAAAGTTTTGTCATTTTGTGAAAATCTTTTGTCAAATAATTGTTTTGGTAGGGGAAACGAATTTGGCGTGAAAGCCGGATTTTTGTGGCATTTACAGCCAGTTTTGACATGAGAGTCAGGTTTTTTTTGTGTGGCATTTATAGCCGATTTTTGAGATGGCATAAGAGCCAAAAATTTTGTTCGTGGCATGGGAGCCAATTTTGAGATGGCATGGAAGCCGAAATTTTATGGCGTAAAAGCCAAAATTTGGGTTGGCATGGAAGCCGAAATTTTATGGCGTAAAAGCCAAAATTTGGGTTGGCATGGAAGCCGGTGTTTGTTTTGTTGGCATTTATAGCCAGTTTGGTGGCATTGATAGCCAATTTGCGGCATTTATAGCCGGTTTGGTGGCATTGATAGCCAATTTGTGGCATTTATAGCCGGTTTGGTGGCATTGATAGCCATTTTTGAAAGCCAAGTTTTGGTTTGTCGGCGTGAAAGCCAATTTTTTGTGGCATTGATAGCCGGTTTGTGGCATTTATAGCCGGTTTGGTGGCATTGATAGCCGGTTTTTGGGCAAAAGAGCCAGGTTTTGGCGTTTATAGCCAGATTTTTTTTTTTTTTGCTTTCAAAATGCAGGTATCGACTAAATGTCGCCTCCCCGCTGAATGGTCTTGCAAGTATCGATGGAATGTCGCTTCCTTGCTCATTCGGTTTTGCGAGTATTGATGGAATGTCACTTCCTCGCGGGTTAGGTTTTGCAAGTATCGATGGAATGTCGCTTCCTCGCGAATTGGGGTGCAAATATCGACTAAGCGTCGCTTCCCTGCTTTTCCCAAAACTTTTGATTTTGCGGGTACTGACTTGATGTCGTTTCCCCGTGATTTTTGAAATTTGAGGTTTTCTCGAACCTTTGAAATTTGGGTTGTGGATAGCAACTGGTATGTTGCATCTCCACGATTTTTGAAATTGGGTTGTGGATATCAACTGGTTTGTTGCTTCTCCACGGTTTTTGGATTTTGCAAGTATCGACGAAATGTCGCTTCCCTGCGATTTTGGGTGCAAGTATCGATGGAATGTCGCATCCTTGCTTTTTTTCAAAATTTTTGTTTTGCGGGTACTGACTTTGATGTCATATCCCCACGATTTTTAAAAAACCATTTTTTTTGTTTAAAGACACGAGGGTCGTAAATTTTGACCTAGAACCATTTGGCGGTAAAAGGTAAGGTGGACTAGGGTGGAAATCCCTGAATCCGGATTTTTGTTTCAAACCATGAATTTTGGTTCAAGGATCGAAAGCTTTGGTCCAGTCAGGGAGAGGCTCCTAAACTTGGATTTTTTTGTTTTTGAACAATGAAACGATAAAAATAAGCATTGTTTTTGAATCTCTAGAAATTTTGACATTTGATATGAAAATTCTAAAGAGAGTGGGTTTGACGAGCGAGTACCTGAGAACAGGTTTTGGCCATACAGGCATTGCTCTTACCCAGTTGGGTAAGTCTTCAAGGGTAGTACCGCTTCAAGAACTTGCCGTTGATAGGCAGCATACATCTGTCGCCTTCCATGTTTAGGAGGGCATATGCGCCATTGGAGAAGACCTTGTCGATGACGTAGGGTCCCTCCCATTTTGGTTCAAATTTGCCTTTTGATTTGTGTGCGAAGACCATTGGTCTTTTTACCGCAAGAACCAAGTCACCCTTTTTGTAGGCGCGTTGCCTGACTTTTTTGTCAAAAGATCCTGCCATGCGTGCTTGGTAAAGTTCAATGCTTTGTCGAGCTTCGAGCCGTCTCTCGTCGAGATTGTCCAGCTCATGGAGTCGCAATTTGACATTGCTTTCTTGAGTCATGTCATTTTGTAGAGATACCCTCAGAGAAGGAATTTGTACCTCTAGGGGCACGACAGCTTCGCATCCATAGACCAAGGAGAATGGTGTGCTATGGGTTGGTCCTCGAACGGTGGTTCGATAGGCCCACAAAGCTTCAGACAGTTTATCGCTCCAGTCTCTTTTGTGACTAGAGACCATTTTCTTGAGGATTTTGCAGAGTGTCTTGTTGAAGGCTTCTGCTAATCCGTTTGCTGCCGGATTGTATGGAGTCGAAGGACAGCTTTGAATTTTGTATTTGTCGCAGAACCTGTAGAATCGATGATCCCGGAATTGTGGTCCGTTATCATGGACGAATCTTTTGGGTATGCCAAAACGACAAATGATATTGGTGCGTAGGAACTGAAGAACTGATGAGGTCTTCATTTCGTTGAACGCAAATGCTTCTGACCACTTGGAGAAATAATCCGTTGCGGCGAAGATGAAGCGATGACCTTTGCTCGAAGGGGGAGAGATAGGACCTATGATGTCCATGCCCCATGCTTCGAAAGGCCATGAGATTGCTGTAGGATGTAGCCATTCCGGAGGCATGTGAATGTAGTCTCCATGAACTTGGCATTGTTGGCAGCGCTTAGCAAATTGCATTGCATCAGCAACCATGGTAGGCCAATAGTAACCTAACCTTTTTATCTGATCATAGAGCTTAGGACCTGCCTGATGGGCTCCACAAAGACCAGCATGAACTTTTTTAAGTGTTTCTTCGGCCTCTTGTTGTGACAAGCAGCGTAGGAGTACTCCATTGAAGGATTTCCTATAAAGGATTTTCGAAGGGATATCCAAATGAAAGTTTGGGGCTCGCCTTTGGATGCTTACCCGTTCTTTTGGATCTTCAGGTAGGATTCCGAACATAGTGTAATCAATGAACGGGTCCCTCCAGTCGCCGATTGAAGTTTGAAGGATAGAGATCCGACTTCCAACCACTCGGTGGCATTCAGCAACTGCTTGGTGTGTGTTAAGAGGAGGGAGGATCCTTCTCTCACTCACTGTAATTTGCATGTTTTCCCCTTCCTGGGTCGCCATTGATGCGGCAAGTCCGGCCAGGGCATCTGCACGGATGTTTTCACCTCTACGAATGTGGGTGATGTTGCAGATGTCAAACTTTTGCAGAAGTGATTGTGCCTTGTTGTAGTAAGGCAGCAGATCAGGCTTCCTGACTTCATATTTCTGATTCATCTGGTTGACGATCAGTTGAGAGTCTCCAAAGACTTCCAGCATAGTGATACCAGATTCGATGGCGAGTTCCAATCCTAGGATCAGAGCTTGGTATTCAGCTGCATTGTTTGTGCATGGTTCCAGTAGCGAGAAAGCGTGTGGAATCATGCATTTGTCGGGGCTAACAAAGAGGATGCCAACTCCCGAGATCAGCTTTCTGTTTTCATTTGTCCTGGTTGCACCGTCAAAGTACATGTCCCAGGAGGCATTTGGTGAGGAAGTCTCCACGTTGTAGACAGGTTCGTCTGGGAGATCATCTCTGAGTGGAGAATCTTTAGGCAATGGATGCTCTGCGAGAAAATCTGCTAGAGCTTGGCCTTTGATTGCTTTTTGTGGCACATACCTTATATCAAATTGTGATAGAAGGATGGACCATTTTGCCAGTCGGGCATTGAGAGAACCTGCCTTTGTGACAAGGACCTTCAAGAGGTTGATCCTCGAGACCAGGTAGACTGTGTTGGAAAGCAAGTAGTGACGTAGCTTTTGTACGGCAAACATCACTGCAAGGCATTCTTTTTCGACTGGAGAGTAGCGATGCTCTACACCTACTAGCATGCGGCTGAGGTAGTATAGAGCAGCTTCTTTTCCCTCACCATTCTCTTGTGCAAGCAGAACGCCTACAGAATGATCAAGAGCTCTTGTGTACAAGATGAATGGTTTTCCAGTGGCAGGGGCAGCCAACACTGGAGGTTTGGTCAGGTATGACTTGATATCTTGAAATGCGGCTTCGCAGTCGGCATCCCAGACAAAGTCTACACCTTTTTTCATCAATCGAGAGAATGGACGGCATTTCCCCGAAAGATTGGAGATGAACCGTCTGATGTAGGCCAATCTCCCTTGGAGCCCTTTTAGTTCTATCAAGGTTCTTGGAGGGGGCATTTCTAGAATAGCCTTGACTTTTATGGGGTCAAGTTCTATTCCAGCTTTCCGAACAAGGAATCCGAGAAACTTACCCGACGAGACACCGAAGAAGCATTTTAGAGGATTCATCCGCAGTTTGTGTTTGCGGAGTCGGAGGAAGACTTCCCGAAGATCTTTGAGATGGTCTTCTTTTCTTCTGCTTTTGACGGCGAGGTCATCAACGTAACATTCAACCGTCTTGTGCTGCATATCTTGGAATATTTTCATCATAGCCCTCTGATATGTGGCACCAGCATTTTTCAGACCAAATGGCATGACAGTGTAGCAATACACGCCAAATGGAGTCCGAAAAGATGTGTGTTTTTCATCCTCGGGATGCATCTTTATCTGATTGTAGCCAGAGAAGCCATCCATGAATGTCATTCGCTCGAATCCGCAGGTATTGTCAATCATCACCTCCGGTATGGGGAGCGGGAATTCATCTTTAGGGCAAGCGCCATTCAAGTCTCTATAGTCAATACAGACTCTGATCTGCCCAGTTTTCTTTGTCACGGGGACAATGTTGGCCAACCATTTTGGATGTTGTTCCTCACGGATGAAGCCGACGCTTTTGAGCTTTTGAACTTCTTGTTCAATTTTATCCATCACATCTGGACGGAATCTTCTTTGGCCTTGTTTGACAGGCTTGATGTCTTCTTGAAGATTGAGTTTGTGGACTGCTACTTTGGGGTCTAAACCAGGCATTTCAGCATAGGACCATGCAAAGCAATCAACGAACTCACGAAGAAAAGCGATATACTCGGGTAACTCATCATCCTTTATATTCTTGCTTATGAATACAGGACGTGGGTTATCAGGTGTTCCCAAGTTTATCTTTTCAACAGAATCTTCTGTCGGAAGGTTCGAAGGTGGTTCCTCCACAATATTTTCGGAGGCTTCCAACTCAACGAAACCTTCTGGAGTTTCAACTGCATTACCAGGCCAAGGCTCTGTTCCTTTCCATGGATTTTCTTGATTGGTGATCTCCTCAAGGCTTGCTATGAGATAGTCCCAATCGCCTGTTGAATCTGGTATTTCTTTTGGAGACGAGGGTTCTTCTGGGTCAGAATAGCACAAGTCTGTATTATCGGACGATTCCTCTTCATCATCAGAGAAATCGTACAAATTGGATGAGCTTCCTGGATCTTTGTCAGGTAACTCTTTAAAGAGATATCCAGGGAGATCGATGTCTTCATGGACTTGAGATGTTGAGGCTTGGTCGGTAAAACGACTTTTAAGCTTTTGTGTCAACTGTCTCAGAGGAGTGTCGGGATCATATCCTAACCCATATGAAGACTTTTCTACATGACCATAGAGTCTCCAATCTTCCAGCTGGCTTTTGGTCAAGGCGGGCTCCAATGGCGTGAGAATACCGCGTCTTTCTCCCAAACCGACTGGGTTTTGAGCGTCAAAGCCCATTTTCTTCATAATTGCTTGTGCCACAGGACTATATAGAGATAGCTGAGGCATACCTTCATTTTGAAAAGGTTCAAGCAGAGAACTTGATGAAGAAGCATCCGATCTATGAAAGAAGATCGGTCTTTGCTTTGGTGATGTTGCCGGAACAACAAAGGTAGCAGACGTAGGATCTTCTACATCAGCAGGTGTCTCCATCGGAGTGAGAGCAGGCTGAACTTGCTGAGTGTCAGCTTGGCTTGACGATGCATCGTCTTCTGGCTCTGAGTCCGAGTCTGTGTCTTGCATGATAGACACGAGAGAGACAACAAATTTGCCCCCAGGCTTTTGTTTCGCCTTCTTCACTTTAGTCGTGATGACCAAAGGTTTTGAAGATTTGAGGGAGATGAGGAAGGGAGATTGACTACTCTCTTCTAATTTGCCGGAGGGTTTGTTTTCTTCCGGTGATTTTTGAGGAGCCTTGCCTTTATCTTTCTGGAGATTTTCAGCAGGGGGTGCTGTTTCCTCTTCTTCTTTTTCTCCTTCATACATCTGGGAGTCTGCGAAGTGGACTTCTTTACCTTTGAAGGGTTTTCTGTCCGCAAAGACGCGATGTACCATGCCGTCGTCGCCGACGAACTTGATGCATTGATGTAGAGTTGAAGGGACAACACCGTTCTCGTGTATCCAAGGACGTCCGAGAAGAATGTTGTAGCATGAGGGGGTTTTTATTGCATACACAGTGACCTCAGAGATAAGATCACCGATTTGCAATTTGAACCTGATTTTGCCGATAGGCCTTTGAGCGCTCCCATCGTATCCAAAGATAGATACAGATGTGTGGCTTAGCTTGCTGGGTGGGATGCCCAACTCTTCAAGAGCCGAAGTGGAGATAAGGTTGAGTGCAGAACCTGGGTCGATCTGAACTCTATGTATTGGCATTTCTTTGATGTACCCTGTGAAGTACAGGGGTCGGTTGTGCCTTGCTTCGCCAAGTAGGAGGTCTTCCTTAGTGAAGGCGATGGTTGCACAGGCTGCCTTTTGAACCGAGAGGCATTGGATGCATGATCCCTCGCTTTTCTCTTTTTCTCCTTTTAAGGAGGTTTCTGAGTTTTTGACCCGGTAGTCCATTTCAATTTGGAGGACTTGTGGGGCATGTTTGTCGACATCCTCATTCAGTTTTTGCAATTCTGAGATGAGATTATCACGAGTGCGTGGAGACATTCGTAATAAATCCAGGATGTGAAGACGTGCAGGTATGTGTTTGAGGTGCTCAACCAAGTCATACTTGAAAGCCTCCTTAGGGCCTGCATGTTCATCATTGTTGCCACTGGGGGCGCTTACAACATCTTTTCCCGAAGGATTTACATAAGTAAAGGAAGATTGGTTGTAACTCTTGTGGTAGTCCCGGCCCGAACGGGTGCCTCTACCAACTTCGAGAGCTTCTTGAGAAGGATCTTCGTTTGGAAGATTGTCTTCAGGATCAAGAGGCTGTCGTTTTTCATCTACTGGGGATGTATCTGCAACAGAGTTGCCATCCTCAGTGATTGTGTTGCACGGAGCATTTTCCGGGAGCAAGTCCTGAACAGCATCCAGCAGCTTTTCTTCTTCGTTGACCCATCCATCATCCCAAGTTGGGTTTTCTTCATGATGATGAGTCGGGAAGAATGTGTATCCTGAAGTCACAATCTCAGGAGAAGAAACCTGAGAGGGTGTCATCTCTGTAAAAGTCACGTGAGACAAGGTAGCTCCAGAGGATACATTGCTAGGCGTCGTCGGAGTGTAGGTAATCTCATCAGACGACGCTTCAGAAGAGCTATAGTCCTGATATATTACATTACAGGAAGCTCTGATAGGAGATGTTGCCTGCTCGGAGTCAGACTCGTCCTCGGATGTAAGAGGATCGTCTATCCAGCAATGTTCTCCATTTTCAGGAGTTAAGGGTGGAGGTACCTGGTGAGCTTCAGGGACTTCCGGCTCTGGATTGTGAGGAATCTCGTTGACGCGGTCTTGCTCTTGTTCTAGAGCGAGACGCTGCAAGATCCTTGCATATTCTTCAAGATCAGGCATGGGAGCCAGATCCTCTTCTTCGTCTTCTCCGTGTGGCTCAACATAGTTGATTTCCACTAGAGCAATGACAGGTGCTGGGTTAACAGCATCTTCTTGTGCAGCCTCTTGGTCTTCTTCATCATCAGACCAGGATCCTTGTGGCTGTAAGGGGTTATACCAGATTACTGGCATAAGGTGAGTTTCAGGAACCCATTCTTCATCGGAGAGATATTCTCCTGTTTCAAGAGATTCCTCCCACTCATCGGTGTAGTTGGGCTCGAATCCATCGTCGGTGTCGCTGGACTCGTATCCATCAATGGAGAATCCAACTACCGAGTTGCAAGAGTATGATGCCCCCTGCATGGCTTCTTTTTTGAATTGAGGTGGCATGAAATCACTAAGAGTGAAGTTTCTTACCGCCTTTGAAGTCTCTGGAGGGGACGTTTCTGTTGCCCCGAGTGAAGTGGTAGAGGAGGCCTCTGCCTTTTCATGGACTTTTTGTTTTGGCTGGGTCTTCTCTTGCCGTTTGAGCCTGAGGAGATGTTTCCTAGCCTGCCTTCGCTGTTGAGCTGTTGGCTTTGTTTTGACGATCTCCCAATTTTCATCTTCCAGGAGATCGGGATGTACCCATATAGGTTGTCCGTCTGGTGTCGGGAAAGGAACCAACACTTCGGACGTTTGAATTCTTTTTATCACCTTGAAGGAAGTAGTGATCTTCTTCTTCGGTGATTTTGGTGTTTGTCCACGTGACACCATGTTGACGGAGGCGGGGCCATAGTTTTTATCAAAGGTTATGACTCCGTTCCTCCACATCTCATTTATCTTCTCTCTCACAACGAAGCATTGATTGAGAGGATGCGAGACCATCTGGTGGTATGGACAGTACCGAGGATCGTTGGTTTTGCCAACGTCTCCCGGTCTTTTGGGCTCTGGCAAAATGAGTTTGCCATTTGCTAGGAGAGCCTCAAAGATTTCTTCGACGTCTTCATCGAACGGATATTTCTTTTCTACTCGCTCTTTGAAGGCATCAGAGAGTTCAGGCCTTTTACCTGCAGTTTTGTTTTCAGCTTTCTTTGGCTGCTGAGGAGCTGACTTGGTTCGCACATTGAGGACCTCTTTCTTCTTTGGTTTAGAGGTTGCAACAGCAGTCGGCTCTTTCTTTGATGATTTCTGACTGTTGAGGTCTTTGATCACCGTTTCAGCTTCCATGGAAGCTTCGAGGAGCTCCCCCAGGTTCTTTGATTTGTTGCCGATGATCATGGAGCGGATTTTAGCTCTCATGTTGTTTCGGCAGATGTCGACTAGCGACGCTTGTGGCAGTACATCTGAGCATTTGTACGCCATTGCTTTCCACTTGTGAATGAAGTCATAAGTTGACTCATTCTCTCCCTGTTTTAGGCTGCAGAGCTGAGCCATAGTAACAGGATGATCCTCACCTTGGAAGTGGGTCAGGAAGCGTGTCTCCAGCATAGCCCAGTTCTGAATGGAGTTCTCCGGCAGAGTGGAGTACCAATCGAAGGCCGTACCTTTTAGGGTACTTGCAAAGAGGCGAATCTTGAGTGCATCTTGATCCGCGATAGCTCCCGTCAAGATCTTGAAGTGGATGACGTGCTGTCTGGCCGATCCTTTCCCCGTATATGTTTGGAGAGTAGGATGTTTGAATTTTGTGGGGAACGGGACCGAGTCCATCCATAAAGGATATGGTGGCTTGATCCCATGCTCTTTGAGTATATCCTCTTCTTTAGCTTTGGCGAGGATACTGTCTACGTCCTTTTTGGTAAGGGCGCGTGACTCATTTTCTTCACAATTCTCCTCGTTATTGTTATGATTCGGAGGAGGCTCATTGTTCACCTGATTTTGGACGACAAGGAGAATGTTTTCCATCAGAGTTTCAATCCTCTGCTGGCCTTGTTCCAACTGCTGGATGCGTGTGAGAGCATCATCTCGAGGTGGATTCTGAGGTGGTGGCTCAGAACTTGTAGCCAAGACGTTCATCCCTCGGGATTCGAACGAAGAAATCGTCCTGGTGACCGAGCTGGGGCTCATTCTTTTTGATGAAGAGCTTGATGAAGGATTACTCTCCCGTCCTTGGCTTGAAGGGGCAGGAGATTCTTCGGGATGTCTTCGTGTCCCGGTGACGCTACGGGTCACCGGACGTCGGACATGGATTTTTTATGCTGACTTTTGGCGTCTTCTGGTTTTTCCAACCATATGGACGGCAGCAACTTGGTCGGGTCTTTCTTTTTCGACCCATTTGTGGGAGACTTGAAGTGTAGGAGGCTGGGTCCGTTGCTTCTCTAGTCTCTTTTGTCGATATGACGCACGGCGGCGTGCTCGACGAGCGATTTGAGCTTCAGTCAGCTCTGGCTGGGCTCTGACGATGAAGGATGTGCTTCCTCGGGCGCAGCAGCCGAGCCTGTCTTCTTTGTAGCTAGGCAAGGACAGGATCCGGACCCGGTCCTTTGCCTGTTGCAGCGAAGCTTTGAACCTTTCGAGTTCGGCCCCTGTAGAGATGAAGGGTCGAACTGAAGGAGTGTAGGCCTTAGCAGGTGCTTGTAGAGGCCTGGTGATGCATGATCTAATTTTGGGCCTGTAGGAACAAGCCGGCTCATGCTGGGTTGACTTGGGAGTCAAGTTGGAGATGGGTCTCTCCTCTTTCATGTAGGCAAGAGGGTAGAACTGGTTTTCTTTGAGTGGAGCCAGGTATGCTGGCTTGGTGGAAATTTGAGACCTTCTTTGTTTTGGGGAAGGTCTTGGAGACCAAGTCTTAGGGTAGACCTGGTTGGTTGTTGGTCGAGGCTTCGCGGGGGTGCCGCGGGCTTCGGGCTTTTGGGCGCTCGCCTTTGGTATCACGGGAGTGACACGTTGAGAGGCGATTTTCTGCCTTTTGGCAGGCGCAGCTTGTTCTTCGGGAAGTGGGAATGGTCCCAGTGTCCCGAAGACGATGGTCCGGGGAGTCGAGGTCGACCCGGAGTTCAGAGAGTTGCCGAGGGAGTTGATGCTTCGGCAGCTGGCAGGGCGCTTATGGGTGCGCGTGCTTTGCTTCTGTTGAAGCATGAGTTGGTGCTTGTTCTCATCGAAGATAATGGTTAAGGCTGCCATTGTTAGTTTCGAAAAAGTTCTGAAACAAGACCACATCCATTAGTAATCACAAGAATAATGATCATAAATGGGAATTTCTATGCTTTTGTCTTTTCAAATCGCTCAAGGGACATAACCCAAGCAATATGAGGAAGGCAAAAAGCCATAGAGGGTACAATTGTTCTGACAGCAAGTATGGTGAGCCCAGAATGAGCGTTCCAGTGACTGCTAGAAGCAATTGTAAACCTAAATTCGACTTATCGAGAAGCAGGGCTTGCTCGAGATAAGAAGAATATAAGGTAGGAGTTACAAATGTGCCGGTCACAGATACAGTAGACCCTGAAAGGGCGTACCAGTATTGCTATGCACAAATGTTGGAGATCGCATCCACGAGATGGGATTCTCTTTTTTTTTTTGAAATGTCAAGATTGGATTCATCAAAGAGAGCAGATGGTATTCCGATCCGAATACGGGCTCAACGATTTCCGCGAGCACCAGTACCCAGAAGGGAAGGAACCACAATTTCTCGGATCTGAATCTAAAATGACGAGAGTTTTTTTTTGAAGATTTTTTTTTTTTAAGATTTTCATTTTTTTTTTTTTTTTTTAAAAAAAATCTTTTTTTTTGTTTAAGATTTTTTTTTGAAAATCCTTTTTTTTTATTTTTTTTTTATTTTTTTTTTTATTTTAATTTTTTTTTTTTTTTTAAGATTTTTTTTTTGAAAATCTTTTTTTTTTATTTTTGATTTTTTTTTATTTTTAAGATTTAAAGACGAGAGAGTACACATAGGCCTCCTAACCCGGTCTTATGAAACCTCAATTGATAGAATTGCCCCCAGGTAAGGGTAGGATTACTTAATGAACCCGTTTGGAGGACCCTTGCCTAGAACAGTCAAGCTGTCTCCACACTCTGGACAAGGCTTTTCTTGAATCAATCGTGATCAAAGAACGCGATTGGTTTAACCTTAGTGGTCTATGTCCCTTTTTTTTTATAAAAATCCCAAATAGACTCATCGAAGAGAAACGATGGCCCAAAACCTTAGTCGAACGGGCTCAACATTTCTGCAAGCACCAAAGAACGATAGGATAGGAACAAAGTTTCTCAATTTTGAATCCAAACTAAGAAAACTAATTTATTTTTATTTTTATTTTTTTTTTTGAAATCTCTAATGAACTCATCGAAGAGAAACGATGGCCCAAAACCTTAGTCGAACGGGCTCAACATTTCTGCAAGCACCAAAGAACGATAGGATAGGATCAAAGTTTCTCAATTTTGAATTCAAACTAAGAAAACTGATTTTTTGATTTTTTTTTTTTCTTTGAAATCTCTAATGAACTCATCGAAGAGAAACGATGGCCCAAAACCTTAGTCGAACGGGCTCAACATTTCTGCAAGCGCCAAAGAACGATAGGATAGGATCAAAGTTTCTCAATTTTGAATTCAAACTAAGAAAACTGATTTTTTTTTTTGAAAAGAGAAAGAATGGAAACAAACTCAAAGAAATAGAAATTTCCAAAAAATCCCATCTCATTTTTTTTTTAGGATGCAAAATCCAACATAGGCTACCAGCTAGAAAGTAGCCAAGGAATCCGGAAAAGAAGTATAAGCATAGAGCAAAAAGTATGATATGCAAATATTTCATTTCCAAGCACCGTGTTCTCAAATGAACGAGTCCCACCGGGTGTGCCAGCTTGATGGAAGGCGCTCCGTGGCGCCCGCTGGGGCGGCTACCGGGGTCGGCGGAACGTGGGAGTCCGTCGGGTCCGGCCCTGAAGCGTGCATCAACATTTTTTTTGTGTGGGTGTGCCAGATTTTCTATTTTACTTGGAATTGCAAGTGGTCATCCGGAGATCAACCTTCGCAAGTAAAAAGGAAATCAACTTCTTTCAAGTTTTCCATTGCACAAATATTTAAGAAAAGAGACATTTTCTTGGTTTGCCGTGAAAGGCGATTTTGTTTGGCATTTATAGCCGATTTTGGCGTTTATAGCCGATTTACAATTCTCATCAATAATGAAAGACAAGAGTTGTGATTTTTGTCTCTTTTAGAAAAATACAAACTACAATGAAAAGCAAGAAAAGGAAGATCTAACTTTTCAGGAGATTGTGGGGGACTCGTTCAGATTGACGGTCGCAAGCCATGTATGGGCTTCGCCATCATCCATGCAGATGAGAACAGAAGATGCTCTTGATTCGCTTGGCTTGGCTATAACCTCAGGTTTTTAGGGGACAAAGACCAAGAAAAGGTCTTATGTCCAATAAAAAGCTAAGTAGACGGGCTGAAAAGCCATGTCTAAGCCATTGGAGGTAGCGGGAGAAGGCAAGGACCTTGGGGGGGGTGCCCCCCAAGGGACTCTCGTCACCTTGTAGTGGTGGCCGGTGCAGAACTTCAGCAGAGTTTTCTCTCTTTTTTCTTTCTCTGGATTCTTTCTGATCCCTTTTTTTCTGATCTTCTGATTTTCTCCTCTTTTTTCCGATCTTTTTTCCGATTTTCTTCCGATCTCTATTTCAATGGAATGCTCTCCTATTTATAGGCTTTTGGTAGCCATTTAGGAGGGTTTATGAGCCTTAATGGCTTTAATGGGAGGAGTTACAAGATTTATTTCTTGATTTTGTAACTCCTTTTTCCTTGAATCTGATTGGCCGATGGAGATTAAGGGCTTTTAATCACCTTAATTACCATAATGGGAGGAGTTTCATGGTTTAAATGCCATGAATCAATTGACTTGTAACTCCCAAATGCTTGCTTCTGATTGGGCCGTCCAAAGAAATGAATTAATGACTGCAATAAAGCTAGTCAATTAACCACATTAATTGGTCGCCGAGCAGTCGAAGAGTCGCGGGCCATGCCGTGTCTTCTGGAATTCTTCTGGCGACGATCATCGATGGATCTACATGCTGATCGACATCGGATGAACATGTAACTTCAGACATTGATAGCTAAGAGCGGGCCGGTGACATCTGTCTTGTCGATTTCACGATCGGTCGGACAGAAAGTGCACTTTCTTGGTCAGCCGGTTGGCGATCTTGGAGCGATCACTGATGATTTTATGCTTTTGGAGGTTGACCCGTGATTTTGACGGATGTCGTCGGATATGAGTCAATTTCAAGCACTAAAAATCACATTTTCAGGAAACCACAGGGGCCAAAGTGCGCGAAACGCGAAAAAAGACGGAAAAAACGGGTCACCGGCGGAAAATCCGGTGACCCGGACCTCCATGGTCGCCGGCGACCATGGGCCATGGTCGCCGGCGACCATGGACCGGCGACCATGGCCCATGGTCGCAGGGGCCTGCGACCATGGGCCATGGTCGCAGGGGTCTGCGACCCTGGGGGATTTTTCCCCTTCGGAGCCCGTTTTGCGGTCGTTTTGAGGTCTTTTTCGTCGCCGTTTTCTTCTGTATTTTTCTTGACATTTCTTCTCATTTATTGGCTTGATTTCCCTGTAGAAAACTTGATGAGAATCCTTGCATTTTTAGAGTGCAAAGTTTCTAATTTTCCGGGAAAGCCGAAGACTTTGTCGCGTAGAGCTGCTGATTTTCCGCCAGAAGTCGAAACTTGGTCAAACGATGTCGGAATGACCTGAAATTCGAGGTGAAGCCTCCTGAGCAATAAATAAGACCAACCATAGGCTTTTGTTTGAGTTTTGAAGCCGTTTGGGGTCCCGTCGATGCTTCACTTGATTTTGCTGCGGGGAAAATGCCGAGCTTTGATGTGCGGTCAAACGATGTCCGATTGACCTGAAATTTGACGGGGAGCCTATTGGAGTCATTTTGAGACGTTCCATGGGCTCCGTTTTGGATGTCATGGTCCCGGGTTGCTCTGCCGCCGGTAGGCTTGATTTTCTCTCGGAGCATCGAAACCTGGTCAAACGTTTTCGGAATGACCTGAAATTTGACGTGCAGCCTTTTGGAAGCATGTTGAAGCCACTCATGCACTTGGTTTGATGAGCGAAGGCTCCGGTGGTTTCCGCCGCCGGGAGGCTTGATTTTGCTGCTCGAGCATTGATGGAGGGTCAAACGTTGTCGGTTTGACTTGAAATTTGGCATGGAGCCCTTTTGAGACATGCTGGAGTCATCTGTAGGCTCTGATCGAAGTTTTGACGTCTCCGATGATGTCGCCGCCGGGAGCGCCATTTTAGCTGTCGGAGAAGCGAAGTTAGGCCAAATGATTCTGAAATGGCCCGAAACTTCATATGTACTCTTCTCTTGGCTATCTTGAAGGATCTTGCAGTTTTTGTTTGATTCTGACAAGATTTGATTTTTTGAGAAGTTGCATTGCCTATTTATGGCAGGTTGCGACTTCATGCAGCTTTCTTGATGTTGAAGAGGCAAAGTGACATTTTTGGTGTCAACAATACCGGAGAGTAGGTTTTGTTATAAACGATACCTTCTCTTTGAGAAAAACCTTTGGCTACTAGTCGGGCTTTGAATCGTTTGACTTTTCCTTTTGAGTTCATTTTGGTCTTAAAGATCCATTAACAACCAATAGTTTTGAACCCCTTGGGAAGTTCGACAATATCAAAAATTATGCTATCAGCCATATATCTTAATTCATATTTTATAGATTCTCTCCATTTATTAAAATTGTCACTGCTAATGGCTTTTTTGAATGTTTTAGGATCTTCTTTTATTTCAATATCCGCCTTTTCCATTCCCATTCCATGAGATGCACAACTAAAAACCAATTGCCCAAAATATACAAAATCAATTGCAAAAATTATATTTGAGCAAAGGTTTTGTGCAAATCTATTATACGTAGGTAAGGAGCACTGGTTTGAGTTTTTGGGTTAATCCTAAAAACCAGATAGGTAAACCCAAAGACCCAAAACAGAGAAGGGAAGACAATAACGAAAAGATTATTTAGATGAAATCCAAATGGCCTGACATTGATACGAATTGTCAACTATTCCCAGGAACCTCAAGATCAACATTGAACCTGGATCTAATATGAACAATACAAGAAGATAACTAAATAATCAAAGTAAATCATACCTCCAGAATCCATTGCTTTGATCTCTAGGATTTACAATTCTTGATCACTTCTTTTCTTCTGTAAGGTATGAGTTATGGTTAGGGATGTAAATGGGTCCTCGATTCTCTAATTCCCCGGATGTTCTGACTCTAAAAAACGGGTTTGGATCCTTATTTAGGCCATCTAAGTAAATGGGCCTGGGTCCTCTTTTTTTACCCCTGGCCTAAACGGGTTTGGTTCCACCTTGGTTTGGACCCGGGACTCAACACATTACCTCAGTTCTCGAGACTTGCTCTTTAAAATTAGATTTTTCCTATAGCATTCTATATCTAGACCGGAACCCGCTCCATATATGGTTCTGGTTCCGGGTCCGGTTTCGCCTTTTTCTTAATGGTTCCAGATCCGCAACCAAGAAACTGGTCTCAAGACGGTTCCGATTCCGGGTCCGAATCCACCTTCTCCTTAATGGGCCCGTGTCTGGGACTACTATGGAACCAGACTAGAACAGACCCATTTACATCCTTAGTTATGACTTCCTAACAAGGACTTAAATGCCAAAAGTTACCCACGATATTTCTCTTTTATAGGCTTTCACATATGTATTTATTCTATCAAGAGACACCGGCCATTATTATTTCCTAAATGATAGTTAATGTGTTAAGTAGATTATACACGAAAAGAACTCGAAGACTCTGTTCATGCACTTACGATTCGCTTGGAGAGAGCAAGAGTCCATTTGGTGGTTTTGTGGACCACTCTAAATGGTCATGTTCATCGGTGTAAATAGGTTGGATTTGAAAATGTACCAAAAACTTTAGTAGCGATCGAAGTAATCCATCACATTTCCATTGTAATATAAAAACAGAGACACATTGAGTCACGTAAATGTGCATGCGTGGCGATCTAAGTAATCCATCATATTTCCATTGTAATATAAAAAAGAGACACATTGAGTCACGTAAATGTGCATGCATGCAACATGTAAGGTTGGTCCTAGCCCCTAGGGAAGGGAATGTCCATGGGCACTCCAAAAAGGTCCTTGGGCACTTCAAAAAGTTTTATTCCAGATGCCACCGACCAAATTCCACGTACGTACATTAACGTCATTACCATAAGCATCCATGATCCACCGCTAATTGTGTGCTGCCACGACTCACGAGCCGACCTCGTTCTCATTCGACACTATCTCCTGTCTCCAACGTGAAAGTAGGTTGGATACGTGGATACGTAGTTGTCCTTTGTCTTTTTTCCAATCACATGCATGCTCATGCTTCAAGCCTTTTATGTTAAGAATATCATACATGCATGTTCACAAATCAATGACTTGTGAATCTATTTAGGCTCACATAATTAAAAGGAGAGATTACTAGATTAATTAATCAAAATAGTTATTGTAAAAGTTATAAAGAACTTGCTAAATTATAATCAATGTTAGAAAAATCAGACGTAGATTCTGCACGTACACAACTTTAAAAAAAAAATTGAATCGGAGGGAGTAAAATCAGTCAATGGGGTTAGTTTTGGGAGTCATTTTTAATTTAAATTATTTAAAAAATATTTATCATTTATGAAAATTATACATGTATATATATATATATTAATTCACCGAATATATTAATTATACATGTCCTTATTCTTATTCTTTTTCTTTTTGTTAAATTAGACTACTAGTCAAAAGTGATACTCTAAGGTGCCTATGCCATTCAACCATGAGTGTGTTGGCTTATGACCACTAGTATTCAATTGTAGCCATTATTTTACCGGTCGCAAAAGTTATCCAAATTCAAAGATGAATACCAAATCTACGTTTATTACATTTAGGTGTGTCAAGCCACGGAAGAGTAATAAATATAAAGAGCTGATTAGATTAATCAGAGGGTATCCCACCAATCCAAATTTTTGGTAATAGTAAATAGAAAGAGCTTAAATTAATCAAAGGGTGTCCTTCAATTCCAATCCAAAGTTACTAGAGATTTGCCCCAGTATTATTGAAAACTTGCTAGAACACACAGACACATGCAAACATACATGCATACAGCCATAGCCATGGACTTGCATGTCCAGCTGAAGGGGTCATGCGTTTCTTAAACCTGGCCCTTTCACTCTTCCAAAGGTTACAACTTACAACACTAGTTGAATCTACATACTTTCGTATGGCCCCATGGTCATTTCACAAGTGTGAAGCTGTACTGCTCACGTAGTCGAAAAAGTAGAAAGAAAAAGTACGTGCATACACTGCAAACCTATATTCGATCCATGACGAAAAGGCCCCATCGCCGAGGATCCAGAACCCCTGTGCGGACTAATCAGGGGTCGCTGCGTGCGGGAGAGAACGTAAGAGAAACAGTTTTTTCCTTTCCTCTGCCCCGTGTGTGGCGACCCTGATTTGTCGAAGGGGATCCGTTTCCAAACAAAAAGGTGGCGTCAGCTTCGTTGAGGATTTATACCATATCCTCAATACACTGTATATGTTTATGCCAAACTCACGCAGATATGAACGGACACGAAGAATTTAGCATATTAAATCTTGACTGTTGATCGATTCTCCTTGTTGCCATCCACTTGAAGGTCTTCCATCTTATGATTCGGCTTATCAATCCAGATTTTTAGTTTACCTCCTCAACACGACTCAGAATTTTCATTTCGGTGCAGGGCAATAGTCAAGTTAAGAAGTTGAAAAAAAAAAAAAAAAACACTTTAGGTATTATTTAAGAAAATTTCCAGATCTCGTAGATGCAGTTGCACTCGAGTCGTAACACTTAGAGCCGCCCCTAAACACAAGGGGCCCACGGTCACAACTCAACAGTTTGGACCTAAGTGGTATGGATGAGTTTCCACATTACTGCTTGATATCAATCAATGAAAATGATTCTCAAACACAAGTGTCCGAACGAATGATTTTCTTTTTAATGAATCTGAAGCACCTAATAATTATTGGACCCATTTTTAATCCCTATCCTTGTTGGGGTCCATGTTTTTCACAGGTAAGGCCCCGTTTCTTTAGCAAAATCCTTGAAATGAATTTATGATGTTGGAAATTCATGGACAATGATGTGATGATTATTCCATTGGCATTTTCGGTTTATATATATTTGGCTAGAATTTCTAATTTCAACCATCTTGAAAAGTCACTTTAATTCTTTGCAATTCTCAAAATATAAACTTCTTGAGCATTTTTTGGATGCTCTTGTCAAGCGAAGGATTCAAGAATTCAACATGGTGTTTATGTGGGTAGTGCAGCTGGGTAGGCTATTTGAAAATAAGGCATCCCACATCGCTAAAGTTTATCTTTTGAGAATGCTTTATATGTATTTACATTCATATAGAACTTTTGAAGACTTTTGTCATGAGCTTGACCCGTGGTGTTGGGTTTGGAAAATATTTAACTGGGCGTGCGTCTGTAATGTGCATTCTGCGCCTATATCGAGCACAGAGGGACCTTTAGTCTCGAAAATTTCTTTTTATTAATTTTTTTTCTTTCTTCAAGCCTTGAAAAAGGAAAACAAAACTAAGCATAACGGTAAAATTCTACCGACCAACAGCCAACCTAGGCTACAAGACATTTGACCTACCCTCATCTTCTTTCTAAATTTTAAAATGAAGAAAAATCTAAAAACCACAGGGACATTTCTTCGAAATTTGTTTTTTTCTCCTCGATAGATATCCATTGCATTCCTTCTGAATCATAGATTGTCAACATGCAATCATACAAAATAATAATAATTGTAAAAAAAACATGTATTTTTTTTTTTAACAAAAAGGCCCATTTGACTTTGCACAAAGGAATCAGGAAACAGTACTATGATAAGTTCACTTGTCAATTTATATTCACCTCATCAGCAAGGTTCCAATGTCAGCCAATTGTTTTAGCACGTCAGGGCACCTATGAATGTCACCCAAATTGCAGGTGATTTGATCCTGATTTGTAATTACGAAGGGATGTGAATAACTACCCATTAGATTGGGTAGGAATTAGGATGTCACTTTTCTGTCCGAAAGTAGTGTCAATTGCTTATTGTGATAAAGATTTGCCAAAAAGGAACGTGTAGGCCAACCGCCCCACTTCACACTGCTCGTGCCAAAGTCTCGAGGGTAAAATGTAGTTTTTTTTTTTCTGGGACCCACGAGAGAGCCTGTGCGGTCACAAGAAGACAGCCCACTCACCCACAAAGGAGTCTGCACAAGTGGAAAGAAAGCCCATATAAGTGGGAAAGGGGCTTGAACTTGTGGAAGGATGTGGCGTACCTAGGGTTCAACTAAGTAAGAACTATCGCTCCTTACCAATCAAATAAGGAGCCGTTCTCGGGTGCAAAATATAGTGAAAAAACTTGAAAAATATTTGCTCGGCTTGAGAAGCTATTTGGGCTGCCTCTATTTGAAGTTTCGGGCTACTCTTCCCCGAGTCAATAAATAAATTGAGCCCAATTATGTGTATGCTTGGATATCATAACCTAGACCATATTTAAGTCTTTGTTTGATATGGGTCCTATTAGTAAATCTAGTTTCAACCCCCACTGAACAATGTGTCTAACCCTAACCCACACCCAATTTTCTTTTATACTACTTTTTCCATGTGGCAACAACAGGGCAGGGCATTGATCCCTTGTTGTCCATGTGGAAAGGAGATGTCCTGCCACACTAGCACATGTTTCAGCCCCATCTATAATATATGTCTGGAATTTCTTTTTACACAAATGCGCCTTTTCTTTTCTTGGATTGCAATATATACTATAATACTAATGTTCCTTCTTTTGGATTGAAATATTTTAACTTATATATACTATAATACTTGTGTAAAGTAGAGGATTTTACTGAAAATTTTCTATTACGTGGGGGTTGCATGAAATAATGCCTCTTAACTTACGCAGTACGAAAGTATTCTTCCCGTAGTTATGGGGAGTGATACTAGCGTCGCTTAATTAGAGACGAGCGATGGTAGCGTCACTCATCTCAAGTACTCGTTTGTGCTGTCCGAATTAAAAGGCATTATTTCGTGCAACACCCATGTAGTGAGAATATTCCAATAAAATTCTCTATAAAGTATCAAGAAACAAAAAGTGTGATTATCATTTTCTATATCAGTCCCTTTATTTTCTTTTTTATGTAGTATTAATCTTGAAAGATTCTACATGAGTAGAGGAAAAGATATGGAGTTTATGATTATCCATTTCATTTTCAAACATCCTTTCCAGTAATAAGATTCTTTAAGGCCAAAAAGTAGACGGTGTTTAAAGAAAAAAGCCAGTGAAAAGAAGAGAAGAGAAAATAAAAACCATAAGAATAGGCTGTAAAAAGTGAAAAAATAATATAAAATGTCTCACCACTGCCACGACTACAATATTTTACTTGACCAATGAGTGCATGAGAGGGACTACCACATTGCGAAATCTAAAAGCCCAAATTAAGACCTTTAATTTAGAATCATAGAATGTAGTTGTTTGTGTGGTGATATGTTGGAGTTACGTGGTGGTGTGAATTTTGCATCTCATAATTCTGTATTTGGTTGATAGAATGGAATAATTCTCATTGGTACAAGTCAATCGCAGTTACGGGTAACATTAATAGGTGATGAACTAATAAAAACTCATTTATGATGATTTGAACATGTATCACACAAGCAAACAATGACATCTGTGAGATTTTTTTTTATTTTAATGAAAGCAGTAAAGATAGATTTTTGAGAATGATAATCTATCCGAGGAATTTGGTATAAGATAAATTGGAATGGAGAAATAAAATTCATGTGGTTGACCTCATAGATAGGATAAGGCATTGATGATAATGCTGACGATGATGGTGTTGGGTACATCTTTGGATTGGTCATAAACTGTTAACTCCATTTACAATATTTTGAGAAAATAAAGTAATTTCTAGTTTTTTATTGTTTATTTCAAATATGACATTTCATTAAAAATAATACAGAAAGAAAGAAAAAAAAACTACATCATTTCCAACAATCAACAATACTATCGTTTCCAACAACATACGATGCTCAAGTAAAATATTTTGAAAAAAAAAATGAAAAACATTTGATCAATTCAATAGAACTCCCTCTCCTAATGTAATTTGAGGTAAAAAATATTTGAAGGATTTGGATTCTATAACGAGCCACACCCGTCACTCGGTAATTGACAGAGATGAAGAAGTAGAGATCCACAGTGGGGCCCATCTAATGAAAGATCCGAGCTGCTCTTATTAACGCCCCACTGTAGAATAATTATCATCATTAATTATATGTTTATTAATTAAGTTATTAAACCTATTCTTAATCTTATGTGGAACCAACTCCCGAAGTAAAAATTCGGATATCCTATGTAACTGGACGGCGTTCATTTTGAGCTGTCTAGATTTCTATAAGTGGGTCCCACTGTGGAGCTTCAATCCTACCACTCATGGATTCTCTTAATGATGTGGTCCATGATTCTGACATCTGTCCTGATTTCTATATGGATTTGTACTTCTGTCAACAGGCATAAGCCCAAGAAACCATGCTACATCTGACCTGGTTATTAAATGGTCAAACCTGACCCAACCTGTATAACTGCATGTGGGAATTCATGACCAGCATCCAACCCATATAGGCTGTGGGTCGGGTCAGGTTTTGTCTTCCCAGTTCCCATTCTTTACTTTTCATCTATGGAGATTAAGGGTAGAAGAAAATTTGGGAAAATAATCGAGATTTAGTGCAATCTACCAGACAGATCACAGAAATTTGACTCAACATTGAGTCCAAACCACTTACAAGATTGACCAATTTGGGCTAAGCCCAGGCCCATTGTAATTATTACCCAGGGACACCACATGGCTCCTCTCCAATAACTTTTACAAAATGAGAAGGGATCAGATACACCTCTACTTCCAAATTAGTAATTGGCATCCATCCTTTTAGCCAAATGATTCACTTAGATATTGATAAATCTGGACCATCCAACTGACAAGATACTTAATGGATGAGCCCAATACAATATCCCTTTCTTTCTGTTCTCTACTTGTAAATTATAATACTATAGAACTCTATGCTCTTTTTTTTTTTTTTTTTTTGCTAATGGAGTTCCAACCCTTTGGGCTAGACTAATCCCTTCGGAGTCAGAGAGTAGCCAGATAAAACCCCTGTGGCTCCCAGGTGGTAGCAGTAGTGGACTCAACCTTCAGTTCCTGAAAAGGGGAGAACCGGGGATCGATACCAAGATTTTGTGCTCTAGAAGAGAGAGACACTGTGATCCTGACCATATGCTACTATAGAATCCCTATGCTAGCTTTTCCTTGATCACATACTACAAACATTTTTTAACCTCAAAGGACATGCAGATTTTCGATTATCATTCATCAGAATTGTGTCCTACTAGTTGAACAGCAGTGATCCTTTGACATATGCATCAGTAAGGAAAACAAAAGAACAACTACTTGTATGTAATTGCATCCCAAAAGAAGAAAAACTAATTATATGTAAAATCTCCAAACATGACTTGGGTTTCAACTTTAAACTCAACCATGTTATTTTTAAAAAAAGATTTTTATTGAAACTCAAAACTAAGCCACATGTTAGCATCTCAATCAAATTCTATCTCATCAACAACACCAATCAATCTTCCCCTCTAGGCCACATGTCGAGATCCAGAAGGATAATGAGAAACAAAATAATGAAGGCATCCCATGGATTTGATGTGGGCCATGCCCAGTGCCACTGGCTGCTACATAGAGAAGTTCACCCAACCGACCTTAAATTAAGAATAAGGGCACTTTTGTATTTCCTTAACTCAAACTATTGTTTATCCTACTGTGACCTTAGATTCTCAATTGTAGATGAAGTCACTGTTCTCAAATGAATAGGGGAAAAATGTCATAAGCCAAAATATCTAGAGAACATTCTCACTCTTTTTTATCTTTTCAATTTTGGATTATAAAATACAATCCACCACCCCCACATCCATGTATAAATAAGCCTTGTTTGGACTTCAAGTTCATCAAACCAGGTGTGTTCATAGCTCCAAGCAAAGTTTAGTCTCCTAAACCCTTCATCCTCTCACATTTCCCTCCTTATTTCACAAATTCTACTCTTTGAGAGCTCAAAAAGATTTGCAGTTTAATCGTTGCTAATTGCAATTCATTGAAGATTTGAATCTTGCCTTTCTCTCCCTCTGAGTTCATTGTGTTGAGTTCTAATTGATTTTCTTGATCATCCTTTAGACAGTTTTTTGTTTTTTTTACATTGTCTATATCCGTTTTCTTTTTGTACCTTATACCTATATCTCTTGTGCATTCTTCTGGAAAAAAAAAAAAGTAGAGAAGAGAGAAAGAAATATACTTCTCAAGTGCAAGGATGGATCATGTGCAAAGATTGGCATCTAAAAATGCAGTTGTGATTTTTACCAAGAGGTCATGCTGCATGTGCCATGTTGTGAAGAGGTTGTTCTATGATCTTGGGGTCAATGCTGCCATTTACGAGCTCGACAATGACCCATGGGAGAGGGAGATGGAGTGGGCACTAAGTAGGCTATTGGGAAACCCATCGGTGCCCGCTGTGTTCATAGGTGGCAAGTTTGTGGGAACTACTGAGAATGTCAATACTCTCCACATCCAAGGCACTCTAGTACCAATGCTCAAAGCAGCCGGAGCGTTATGGCTGTAGTGAAATCGATGACGTTGCTATGATACCATGTTAAGAATAAAGTTCGGATGTACATAAAAGACTTAGTAGTTAATACTTGCACTCACATCTTTCCTTTTTATCTTTGTAATGTCAAGGAGTTTCATGATAAGAGAAAAAATAGTTACTACTTACTTATCCTTCTTGTTAGTGTTGTTTTGTCATCCTTTTTATGATTCTTTTTAGATGGGGAAGAGCAGGAGACAAGAAGAACATGGATATAGATAAAAATGTCAAAATCAGAGTACTGAATGTAAGCATGGTATCCATGCAATGTGTTTAAGAATATATTTTGAAAGCAGATATTTACTCCCTTTTTGGGCATCCATACATCCTTATCTATCTCAAAAGGATATTGGCTTTAATCTCAACTTGAGCCCATATAGGTTTGGCCCCAAGCTCATCTCATGTGTAAAATCTGTCACTTCATGTTGGACATGAGATTTGAGCATCAAAGGCTCAGGAAAAGCCTGTTTATGCCCATCCAAGACTATGCAATAACTAAACAGCCCAAATCAACCCCAATGGTCATTGGACTTGGGGCCAACTTTGGCCTGGTCAGATCATCATTTGAAGTTCCCTATTACTCCTCAAACTGCCTCAAGATAAGGAGGCCATGAAGTTGTACCCTTTTTGGTCCATCTTGTCAACAAATACCTGGATTGCCAAATCTCAAAACTGTCATCTTTACAATGGTAGAGGAATATAGCAATGTCTATAAATATACCTAATCTGATGCCCATGGCCAGAGCTGGCTTTTCTGTTTTATCTTATGATGATTCTACAAAAAGCTTCATATTCCTCATCAACAATTGTCAGCCACCTTTGTATGGACATGGTGGACTCCATGTGAAGTGGTCCCATATTTACTAAACATTCCTAGCGACCAGGGATGTCAATGGGCCAGGCTGTCTAATCCAACCTGTTCAGTTATGACCCATGAATTAATAGGGTTGGGTGTGTCAACCTTAAACCAACCTGATAGTTAAGGGTTCGGGTTATGATTACGGGTTAGGTCGGCTGTATGAATCCACACACAACCTGATAGAATAAAATGGATCAACTCGAACCCTAAAATTTCCGGGTTGGTTACAGGTTGGGCTGATGGTCGGGTGTGGAATTGCCGCCCTGTGTCTGCCCCTTCATGGAGGTCTGTCACTGTATTATAATACTGGATTATGCTGCCGACTGGTCCAACAGGTCAAACCCAAACTAAGAATAAAAAAAATTAGGGTCTGAAGCTTTTACCCTGTCAAAGTCAGATGTTAGGATCTATTCATATGAAATTCAAATTATTGGGTGGACTGGTGGAGTCAGTCAGGCAATGTAGGTGACGTGTAATTTATAGATTTGAAACAAACTTGACCATAACCCTTGATTAAAAGTTTGAGTTCAGGTTAGGTTGGATGGTTATAGTGCAATGAGTCAAGTTGGCGGGTCAAATATCAGGTACATACTCAATTGAAACCCAACCGACTGGGTCAGTTAAATCAGTCAAACCCAACCTGATAGTTAGGGTCAGGTTGGGATAATGGATTGTGTTTTGGCTGTGTCAACCTGAATGCTACCTGATGCAACAAAAGGGATCAACCTGAACCATTAATTGCCTAGTTGGGTTGGGGTCGGGCTAACAGACCAGGTTAGGATCACCACCCCTGTGTATGTGACCTTTTGAGGGTTCTTGTCAATGGACCATATTACACAGGAATAGGCTTACCAAATCAGTCAAGAAAATTCAGGGTCAGAAGCTTAGGCCAGGTCAATCTTGGATTTTAGGATCGAACTCATCTTGGGTTTTTGGGTGGACTCAGGGGCCCATCCACGAAGCTTTGTTTGCAGAATACCCGTTGCAATAGGAAACGGATCCCCTGGTTGGACCAATCAGGGGTCTCCCCCATATGGCACCCCCTGAAACTCTGTTTGGACCAAAAGGAGATCCAGATCCGTTGCAATAAGTAGGACTGATCAAGTGGCCAACAATCGGACCTTTAATTAAGTATATACATACACTCCAGACTATCAAGCACGGGAACTCTGCCAGTTTACTTCTAGTTTACTGTAGTCCCAAGCTCAGATTAAAGGAAGAGGGTTACCAACTCATGTTAAGTTGATGGCTAGGTAAAACCTTCTCACATGCAAGCTGGGGCGCCTAGAAAACATAATGTTTTTGCTACATTTCCCACAAATGTCACACAAACATGTCCCCATCATTTTTTTTTTTTTGGAAAACGCCTCTAATGCATAGTTGTTAATATCGTTTCGGACCTCATTTCACTCTGGCTTGGAAAATGAAAAGTTTCGGCCAATTCGGGATTTCGGCGAAACTTTTCGGAATTACATTTCGGGAAAAATATAACAAAATATATATAAATATATAAGTAAAAAAATAGAAAAAGTAATAAATATAGATTTATTCCATTATAGTAATTTTTTTGGAATTATATTTTGTGAAAATATTAGAAATACAAAATATATGTGTAAAAAAATTTTTAAAAAAATAATTTTGTAAAATTTCATTTCGACCGAAAAGTTACATTTCGGCCGAAATCCCGAATTTTGGTCGAAATTAGCAGAAATCTTGAATTTCAGCCGATATTAACCGAAATTCAAACCGAAAAGTTTGGGCCGAAATTTCGTTTCGGCCGTTTTGACCGAAACGAAAAATTTTGGCCATTTCGGCCGAAACGAAACAAAATTAATAACTATGCTCCAATGTTCCAAAAAGCCCTTATTTTTTCACTCATAACTTTACTTACTTGAGTACATTGGTCTATAAAATCTTATGAAAAATTAAGCTACTTTTTTCTCACATATGAATTGTGATAAGATAAATCAAAAGAACTTAAACGATGTGTATCTTTTTTAGCTGAGCAAGCAGGCGAAAAAAAAAAACGCTGACCATTTAGGTAGAAATAATAGGGCTATTTGGATAGACGAGGAGTAGAGTAAAATAAAGTGAAGTGAACTTAACATGAGGAGTGAAATAGAGGCAAAGTGGGTTAAAATTAAGATAGAATACTTTACTTCATTGTGTTTTGATGTTGGCGTGAAATTAGAGTTTCAATTCCACAAAAAAATATTGTATGCATATCCAAACGCGGCTTAAAGAAAATCAACGGCTCGGGTCACCAAATCTTACGGTGGATTGATTAATCTTATCGTCCTCTTGGAACTCGAAATCCTATAAAACCATGTTTTTCTGATTTCCCCTCTTTCTTCGGATCGGCTCTGCGTCTGTCGGGGGAGCGAAAGGGAGGTAGAAAGATACAGAGAGACACAGAGTGCTCTTTCTCTTTCAGATACAAACCCTAATTCTCTTTCTCTCTCTCTCTCTCTTGCTCTCTCCTGATGCAGAGCCCTTCGTCTTCACTTGTCCGATCTCGCGTTCCTGGCGTCTCGATCAGGTGCAGCTTTTACTGATTCTCTGTTTTTTTTTTTTTACCTCGATTGAAACACTTGAATTTCTATCGAAAGATCGATCTTTTACGATCTTTTAGGTTTTTCTCTTTGAATTGCTCTCGTATGCTTCGATTTCTTGGTTTTTTTTTGTGAAATCAGTCGCTTCGTTTGTTTGCTTTTTTTCTTTTTCTTCTTTCTTTGTTAAGCATGTTTTGATCCCTTTATTTTTCGTATGTTTGATTGGGATTTTGGTCGATTAGGGCGCTTCTCTGCTTCGATTTCTCGAACATGTTTGTAATGATCCGGATCGGTCTTTTGAATTGATCTGGTATCCTTTGATATCTGAGTTTGATTTTTTTTTTAATGAAACCTGCCGGTTCGTTTTTATGAAGATTCTTGCGTAGTGATGTTCTCATTCGGTCTTTGTGATTTGAATTCTGATCGATTAGGTTGGATTGCTTGAACATGTTACGTTCTGTTTGAATTTGTTGAGATTTATGTTTCGTACTGATGCGTGCTCTCATTTGTTATCTGAGAATTTTATGAAATTCTTTGGTTTTCATGGATTTTTAGCATTTTCCGATCGTTATGGTGAAGATTCTTGCGGATCGGTGTCTTAAATCTGTTGCTTTTAGTTATTTCTATGTGAATTTGTCTGGTGTGTCGTGTTAGGCGCAAAGTCTCTCCTTTATTATCCTAAATTTTTGTGAAATCTATTGGTTTAACCCTACTTTTTGTAATTTTTTTTTTCTGATCAATCTGGGGAAGATTCATGTGGATCTAGCCATGATAAGCTAATCTGGAGTGATATTGAAGAGACTTTGAGGGATTTAGAAGTTTGTTTGTCTGATTTTAGGGCCATGTGAATTTTGTGCTGTCAGATGACCTGGATGTTTTCTAGCAATCTGTCTGTTGTGAAGTATCAATGCTGTTGATTCTCCAGTTTTCAGATGTTCATATCATCAGATGTGGGAGATGGTATCGTCTTTTCTTTCTGTTTTCCTCCTTGTGATTTGATGTTGTTAATTCAAATGGCAGTTTGTAATTGGAGGGTAATCAATGTGTGCCTAGGGGAAAAGCAACTGAACTCTTTGGCTGAGAGAATTCTTCAGTTACTGAATTGGATTCACAAGTCTGTTGTCCTAGAAGAAACACGATGACGAATGGAGAGGAGCGTCTCGAGCTGAAATTCCGTCTCTCTGATGGATCTGATATAGGTCCAAGTACCTATGCAGCATCAACTACAATTGCGACACTCAAAGAAAGGATTATTGCACAGTGGCCACAAGGTTAGAATGTGTATGCATCTTTGTTTCATTCTCAGTTTCTGTTGGTTTAGATATTATTATATGCCTTGTTTTTCACTGGGACGTGTTGAGTGAATGTAGTGAGTGGATTGAGAAGTCAAGATGGGTGTACCCTCTTCTTTGCTAGTGGTGTGGTGTAGCACTGTAGTGTATCTATGTGGCCTTGAAAGAAATAGATCCCTCGCTAGTAACAAAAATGATGTAAGTTAGACCGTGGGTCGGCCAGCCAATTGGGTCAATCTACAGGCTCAACAGAACCTACCACTTAATTAGAAATATGCTTTAATCAGTAGCCTTTAAATTAGTTTTGATTTGGATTGTCTTGCAAGATTTTAGGAGATTTAATTTCCTTTTTATTTAGAGAAGATCTAGGGATTTAGTTTCCAAAAAGGGACGGCCCATCCCTTCCTATATATGTGTAGCCACCATTAGGAAGGGCAATTTTGATTATTGAATGAAGATATAAGTGGTTTGCCTTGTGGTTGTGAATTTTTCTCTGGTTTGAGAATGCCCTGTGTTGAATTCCTTGGTCCCGTTTGGTAATTTTACATGTAAAATAAAGTGTAGTAAAGCATTAAATCAAGAGAGAATAAAATATAATGGGATTATGATGGTATTTTGTTTTTAGTTGTTTGGTATGGAATTTTTTTGACTTTTTGTATAGAAAAGTGGAGCTTTTTTGTATTTTAGTGGAGAAAGGAGGTTGCTTTTTGACTTTTTTGATAAAGATGGAGGGAATTTTGAATTAAAGTGCTATTGATGTGACCCCTTGTCTTAAAAATGGAGGCTTTACTTGACTTTTACTAATCTAGTAAAATGCCAAACGGGAGGATTCAGCCAACCCTATTCATCCTATTCAGAGCTTGGTCCCTATCAATTGAATCCTTTGTGGATTCAGCCAGCCCTATTCATCCTATTCGGAGCTTGGTCCCTATCAATTGAATCCTTCGTGGATTTGGCCAAAACCCTCATGGAATTGGTATATTTTCATGTTCATAGATCAGGGGTTGTGTCAATTAGTATTAGACTATTAGAGCTGAATGATCTGCTTGATTAGGCAATCCATTCACATCCTATTGGTTTTGTTTCTTTATCTCACCTATCATTCCCACCCTCTACAAACCCAAACCCCCATCCCAGCCATCCCAGCATCAACCCTAATCCATGTCCTGGTCAAATCCCAAATCCTTGTCATACCGTAACCCTTGAATTCTCAACCAGTCGAACCCTAAACTAAATCAAACTCTAAGCGCTAAACCTTAAAACCATCATCCATCCCGTCTACTCTCCAAAATGCACTCATCAAAACTCTCACTATCTTCCCCAACCTTTCAAATCCCTGCTAGGCTGCTACCTTGCAAAAAAAAAGCAACTGAACCCACCATGACGAGACAAAAACCTACCTGCCTGTCCAAACCCTCATACATAAAAACCCATTCAAAAAAATTTAGTTTTCACATTCATGGATCCGGGGCTGCATTAAAAAAATTCACTAGATGTAGTTTAGCCATATTCAAACAGTGAAGATTTGCACGGAATAATTTCAGCTGTACCTCAACAATAATGGCAGTTCTAAGAAACTCGCCCAATGCCTATAGAATGTAAGTCGGTGATGCTCTTGATACATACGCACACTTTGGAGCAAAACAATCCAAAAGTTATTCTTTGATTATCTGGCAATAATAGATTTGTAATACTTAAAACAAGAGGACTAAATGCGCATAACATTTATGAGATATAGTCCCTTGATTTAATTTGATCTTGGTCATTTTACATGACCTAAAGGACTCCAAATTAGGTGTTGGATTTTAGCAAATCTCCTAATTTCTTCCTTGGAGTATTCATTGTTCCAGATGGAAACCCATAGTTGGAAGATGAAGGGGCTATAGCACAGGATCTTCTGGTTTTGCACATTCAGCAGGAGTCTAATTCAAATTGTGGATCTTAAGATTGATAGGATGTGGTAAGCAGAGTAAACTGTCTCTGAGTCTGGATGTAGTTTGGATTAAGGATTCCTGATATCCATACATTTCCTGTTTCCCCTTATTTCTTTGTGTCTGTAGTTATGTTTTTATTAAATGACTTGTCCATTTTTGGAAGTTATTCATGAGAACTTCATGTTATTTGTTCTACTCTTTGTATCAAGTTTGTTGATATTAAAGATGTGCTTGATCTAAACTTTCTCCCATTATTACTTCTCAGTATGTTCGCACTGCTCTCACTCTTATTTATATTTGTTGATTATCTTGGAAGGTTTTGAGGTATCATCATCTACAAGCTGTAAATTCTGACATTGATAAGAAAATGTGGATGCACACCTTCTCATTATCTAGCACAACTGATAGTGCAGACTTAATTAGGTTGTAAAAGTTGGTGTTTCCTCAACAACTCCTAACACTTATATTAATATGGGATTTTGTGTGGTCATTTTATGTTTCACGTTTTTCCATAAGAGAACCTTTTTTTGACAGAGAAAAAAAAAAAGAATGAAAAAAAGAAAAAAAAAAAAAAAAAAAAAAAAAAAAAAAAGAGAACCTTGTAGCATTGACTGGAGCTTTTTGTAATGTTGTATTTTGTATTTCTAGTTTGTGTTTGCTAAAAATTGAAATGAACTTTCCTTCATCAGATCAAAAGGTTATACCTAAGGCAGTTAATGATGTAAAACTCATATATGCTGGAAAGGTTTTGGAGAATACAAAGACGATTGCTGAATCAAGAATACCCGTTGGTGAGCTTCCTGGTGTGGTTAGTACAATGCACGTAGTTGTGCAGCCTTCTATGGAGAGAAAGAAAACAGGTTTGTTTTACTTGCAGTACCTCTGTTCTTTTCTGATAAGATTGTTAATGGGCTGGATGAGGATAAGCCCTGACCTGACCTGGCTGTTTGTCAGATCCTGGACCGAGTCTGCTCCAATCCCAAATATCTGTTCAGACCATATATACGTGGATCTGAGTTGGAGATGGTTTGTCAAGTTTGTGAATGAACTTGAGTGAACTCGCCCCTCGATACTGTAGTATGAAGTAGAGCCATGATTTTGGAAAATGTCTTTGACCCTGTAAAGGCCATTGCTGAAATAAATACATAACAATTGATATGAAGTTCTGTTTTCTCCTCTCTTTTTTTATGTTTATCTTAGATAGTTAAAAGTATCGAAATCTTCTTAATTGTTCTTATTGTGATTTTAGATGTAGATAGGAGTTTAGAACATTATATAATGGTAGTTAGGTTTTGGACTGTTTGGCCATTTTTGGGTTAACTCTCTTTGGTTCCTTCTCCATTCCGGGGATTGGGAAATGAGTTGGAGCTTCCTCTAGCATTCTTACCTTTCCAAAAAATAAAATATCATAAAACTATAACTTGTATAAAATGGCCACAGACAGGACATTGCTGCTGAGTATTAAAACCATGCAAGGGAATAATAAGCTGACAAGAACCTGTAGCATAGTTGGTTCAGTTGCGCAACCACAAGGTTGCTGGTTCGAGTCATGTTACCATTGAAAAAAGATGATAATAATGATAATAAACATGCTCAATTAGTTGATCCAGATTCAATCTGACATTTGCTTGTTCCTGAAGTTGAACCCGATCCAATGTAGACCAATATGGGTCGAAAGTCACTCTAAACCCAATTTAGTCACACTAGATCTTAGCCCACTATCTCCAAAATACTACAATGACATTCAGATTTTGTGAGATTTGTTTGCAAGATTTGTTTCTTCAATCCTTTATTATTTAGCTGTTATTAGAGCTTTATTGGAAGAGTAGACAATTAGAATTTCCTTTTACATGGATTGTAGGAATAGATGTGCTGGGTTCTTTAAAATGCACCTTTCAGTATTACTTCTAAGGCAAGGTAGTTTCAACACAGCATCTTCCAAGTTTCAACTATGCTACGGGCTCTTGTCAACAAAAAGAAGATCTACAAAATCCAATTTTAGTTCTAAAGGCTAGTTAACTAATGTGAAACTTTACTTTTAGAAAGAAAAAAAATGTGGAACTTGAAAAATATTTTTACATCTAATGGTATAGCACCTGATCCATTAAGGAATGAAGACCAATTTCCTGGTATTTGCTGTTTCACTGTTGTATTGTCAGACTTTCAGAAAAGTATGCTTAATAAGTTGTGCAAAAAACGTAGCATAGACAACTTTCACCTTCGGGAGTCCAGCACAAGGTCGTTGTGCGATTTTAAATCTCCGTCATCCACAAAGCAGGACCCCATTGTCCCCTTTAGTTAAAGACAGGGATTGAATACCCTGTGTGGCTACTGTGTGGGACTCTCATAGATAGGGGAACAACACCCCACAGCTTACTGATGATTCATGGAACCAACAATCTCATAGTCCAATACTCTAATAAACATAGTGCTGATAAATCTCATTGTAAACGGGTAGTAGGAATCTTGACACAATCAGTTTTGAAATGAAGACTTGAATGCCACCTGTTTATATTAGTTCATACATATAGCTGTTGGATGAAAGGACAGAAAATGAGAGGAGAGATTAGAGAAGAAGAAAAGTAGATATTGAAAGAATTGACTAGATAGTACAAAGTCATGTAGAGATAAGCTCAAAGAGAGACAGAAACTAAGATGTCCATCTCTAGCCCTTTTACAAGTTAAATCATATAAAAACCCTAAAGACTTTTTTTTCTCCTTTTCTTTTTCTTTTTCTTTTTCGTAGAAGTAACAGGTAGATTTTATTGAAAAGAGAAACAAAATACCACAACCCCTCAAGGAGGAAAGGGTATAAAAGACTATACCCTACAACACTAGAAAGCTAAAAATACACCTCCAAAATAGAGACCCTTGTATTTTGAAAAAAAAAAAAAAAACAGAGACCCTTGTAACTGCCTATTTAGCTAAAGCATCCACTAACTCATCAGCCAATCTAACTTCGTATGAAAAAACACATCAAAATTAGAAGCCAAAGCATTGATCTCGTTAAAGGAAAATTGAAGCTTCCACGGCTTAGTCTTGCCAAGATAGACCCATGAAATAGCATTGAAAGTGTCACTTTTCACAATCAAGCTCCCTTGAAACGGCCGAGAGAAGATTCTCAAGGCCTCCAAAATCACCAACACCTCGGCTTCATTAAAATTCCTTACCCCCCACATCTTTAGAAGACAATCAAAGAATTGTCCCCTTTTCATTATGTAGAATCCCATCGATACCCATGGGATCCAGTTTACCTCTCACCTTACCCTCCACATTAAATTAGGAAAATACTTCTC
Organism: Umbellularia californica; assembly: GCA_028538565.1. Classification (NCBI taxonomy): domain Eukaryota; kingdom Viridiplantae; phylum Streptophyta; class Magnoliopsida; order Laurales; family Lauraceae; genus Umbellularia; species Umbellularia californica. Next base: position 36,406,802 of record JAPQWN010000003.1, on the reverse strand, counting down.
CCAAGGAAAGACCCTTGTAACCCCCTACTTAGCTAAAGCATTTGCTAACCCATTAGCTGATCTAACTTCTTGACAAAAAAAAAAACATATTAAAATTTAGAAGTCAAAGCCTTGATCTCATTAAAGTAGAATTGAAGCTTCTATGGCTTGCCGTTGCCAAGATAAACCCATGAAGTAGCATTAAAAGAGTCACTTTCCACAATCAAGCTCCCTTGAAAGGACTGAGAGAAGAATCTCAAGGCCTCCAAATTCGCCAACACCTCAGCTCCATTAGAATCCCTTACCCCCACGCCTTTAGAAAACAGAGAATCTCCCTCTCATCATTACACAAAACCCCACCAAAATGCCACATTCCATAAAAATCCTAAAGTATTACGAAACTTAATCCTTATGACTCCATAACAACTAAATTTCTAATTAAAGTTAATATTGATTTAGGAGGCCTTGTATTCACTCTCTGGTTTTCTTCTACAATAAATGTTCCAATGACTTATCACCGTGAAGCGAATGACATCTCATACTCAAGGCAGAGTGAAAACTCAGTTTTCTCAAAATAAAATCACTATATCATTTTTTATGGGTGATGGTTACACATATGGACTTGTTTGCCTTAGTGCACAACAGAACGGGATCCCTTTTTCTGTAGTGTACAGCCACTTGGTTTATTTTTAAATTAAAACTACAAAGAAAGGGCCAAATACTTCACATTAAGATTCTTTTGACCTTAACAAACCATTTCTTGACTCGTGGGGTCTAACGAATAGAGGGGACTAATAGGGATGTCCCCATAGAGATAGAACACAACTCTCAGTTGGATATTTCAGGGCTTTGTGCCTAACATTCATTGCACACATTTGGAAACCTAAAGCGGATTACACACCAGGGGTGGGGCCTTTTGGCCGGTTTTAGGTCACTTTGGCTAGTTTTAGGCCCCTTTTGGATCTCTCTGCGCCAACGAAACACTTACAATGTCATGTTTTAAGTGAAACTGCAAAAGAAACTCCTAAATAACAATGGATTTACCAGGAGAGCTTCTACCTCCATCAAATATATCAGAGAAGTCATCACTGTTCCTGAAACATTGAGGTTTATGTATAGCCATGGTAGATATGAAGATGCTGTAAGTGCTGCGTGTTGTCTAATGGGTTCTCTAACACCTGCCCATCTGAGAGCAGAGCGAACTAAGATCTTTTGGGGCGAGAGTCAAGACAATTATCTATTTATTCCTTACAATTATCTATGTATTCCTTTACTAAGATGGGTGGGATACCATTTATTTTCTGAATATGTCTAAATCTGAAAACAAAGATTTGAATTGGAAAATAGCAGAGAATTAATAATACTACTTAATATACAAGGTGTCTTAAGGCAAGGCGCTCTCTCTCTCTCTCTCTCTCTCTCTCTCTCTCTCTCTCTAACAAACAAACATGAATGAATGTATGTAAGAATTTCTAGGACAGAAAATGGTCTGTCTTAGGAGGTCCATCTGCTCCTCCCCCTTCACCAAACCCAAAAGAATTAGCACACCCCAATTTAACAGGCATGGTTCCACTCCCCTTTGGACTGATCATACAAAAAACATGAAAACAAGCACTATCCATTGAAATTTTTTTTTTGAGGCCCATCATTAAAAAAAATAAAAAAATAAAGAGCACTATTATGATTTTTTAAGTGATTAATTAGACATGTTAAGTAAGAGCATTATTATGATTTTTTTTATCGGTAACTGTAATTTTATTGAAGAAAAGAGAAACTTAGAAACAGTACTACAAAGCAGCTACTAATAAGCTGACACTAATGGTCTACCAGAATTATACCAAAACAAGAGAAAGCAAAATTCCAATAAGCCGGAAACAAAGGGAAATGAATGATCCACCCCTAGCTTTGCCAACACATCTGCCATCTCATTTTTGGATCGAAGCACATGCTTAAACTCCACTTGAAGAGAAGAAACGACAACTTCATTTTGTTGAGGATAGAGTGAAGCTTACAAGGGCCCACTCCAAAGGATGAAACCCGGCTTTGAAAGAATCACTCTCCACAATCACTCTATCCAAGTGGGAGTATGGTCGTGTCAAATTCCAAATCTTGTATTTTTAGGAAGTTTTGTCTTGAAAGAATCATGATGCTTGTAATTTGCTCAAGATAGAAAGATGAGTAGGTCGAAGTCTTTAGGATCCTTGATTACGGATTACCTAGCTTTAATTGAGAGTTAGAGGTTATTGACCACTCTAATTAGAACGTATAGTCTCTAATCAAGAGAACAGAAGGGATAGCTACTACTTTGTATAAATGTTGTAAATAAAACCAATGAATGAATAGTTGCCCCTCTTCCAATATTTAGTGAAATCAAACTCCTAGCCTCATGTGAAACTCCTATCAACCCCCAAAGTGTGAAGAGTCCATTGGCAAGACTCCATGCTGATCCACCCTCCATTAATCCTCGACACCCTCTCCCAATCTAAATGATTGGAATGCATCTAGGTGGGCCCCAGATGCCAGGCTTTTATTTGCTTTAAAACTGATTGGTCTTTCATGAAAATTCCCTTATATGTATATACCGACAGTCTTGCACAAAAGTCCACATGTTGGACTCAAATTGGATCAGCCAGCCCCTTGTGAGGTGCTAACCTTGAAGATCACCGACTCTTATATAAAATGATATTTGTCGCATGATAATTAGGCAAAGGTGCTATTTACTCCAAGCTAACTGTTTCGAAAGATTGATCCGAAATGCATCACTATGCTCTCTCTCTCTCTCTCTCTCTCTCACACACACACACACACACTTTTATGCAACCTGTTTTCTGGTGGTCCCTTCAACTGTGTTACCACTTACAGATTAACTAAAGAGAAAAAAGTGGACATTATTTTTTTTTTTTTTTTCCCACCTTTGGATTTTAAGCCTCAACATCCCATAACAGTAACAAAGAAAACAACTGTGATACATCCATAATGTGAAAAGGTAAATGGGGAAAACAGGTGGTCAACATAAGGTGGAGATCTAGAATGCAGGGGCAACTCAAATAATAGTCAAATGGGGATTAAAGAAGTTTACGTCAAATTTAAAGTTTGTAACGGTAAAATTTAAAGCTTTTAACTGTTAGAACTATTGAAATACTGATGAGAATAATATTAATTAAAATAGTACTGCTGTGCAGCACATGTTACTCGATGTGTCACGCGTGCATATGCACAACAAGACACTGCTGTATTGTTGTGCCGCACCGTGCTTTGCTCACAAACATGAGAGGATATACCTCGAGGATACCCAAGAAGCTCTCTTATAGGATCGTTTCAAACCATCAACGTAAAAGGTTGCATATTCGAAGAAGGCACTGAACACCACTCAAAAAACATTTGCTCATTTGCCTCTTGGTAATTGACTATACGTGATCTTCCCTCAAAGGGATTGATGGTGAAGCATTTTAAGAGGCACTACGTTTCAATGTAGCTTATTAAGGTAAATGATCCCAATTTATAGAAAAAAAAAAAAAAAAAAAACAGATAAAGAACCTTCAAATTCAAATTTCAATTTTCCTCAAATTTCTCCTAACATCTCTCTCCTTTGACCACTCTCTTAGTATCTCTAACAATTAGAACTTCTTTGCATACGTTTGATCAGTTTATGTGCTAAGTAATATTAGGAAATAAGCACTTGCATCATCATGGATCTACATTAGAGATATGTATCTGCTTTCTTGGTTTCTTTGGAATTGGATTGGCCTTTGCATAGATTATAGGCAAAGTAGTCCCTGAGTAGTTTGGCGAGTCTCCTTTTAAAGCGATGGAAGTGGTCCTGGAAGTTATCAAGTTGACCTTTAGTTCTTCTCCCCTTTATGAAAGCCTTATTATGCCTCCCCTTTAATAGGGAGAACTGGGTTGGGAACTCATGGACATGCACTCAAGATGTTGCGCCACTTTGATTTTCTTAGAAAGTAAAGGGTATATATGCCTTAGTTTCATGAAATGTTTAGTTTTTGCGGACTACTTTATCAGCTAATATTGACATGCTTATGTTCCTTCTCTCTGGGACGCAGATAAAAATGCAGGCGAGATGACGAAGAAGGGCTGCTCATGCACAATCCTTTAGAGACAGACCTAAAGTTTTGCAAATTTTAAGGAAGTTTCTACATTCTTTCTGGAAAGCAGCTGATTGCATTCGGTTCACAATTGCTTGTAAGAATTCACAATCAATTGCCCTGTTACAGTGGTGGTGGTGGTTGTTGTAGCTGATATGCTGTTGTTCTTGTTACTGTAATCATTCTGTCATTGAATGGGTTAAAAATATTTGTGGTCATTTGCTGTTTGTAACTGGAACTGTCTGCATTTTCGCATGTAAAGTTATAAATGCTTGCCAGGGTGTTCCCCCCTATTGCTTCTCCACATCCTTCTCATCCAGACCGTTTATCTAATTAGATCATGACATAAATTGTATGAAAAGTAGAAACAAAAATCCCTTAATCAGGGTTTTACATTACATCCTCCCTACATACAGTCAATGCAGAAGAATCATTAGATTAGGTATGCACTCGAGTAATAATGCTGGTGGCCTATCTATCCATGATGGAACTTAATTGAATATTCTGATCTTTGACAGGATGGGAGACTTGGATTCAGTGTAGCAAAAGTTTTTGTCTGTTGCCCCCACCATTCCTTCACAGGAAAGATTCGTGTGGAAATGGCAACTTATTGGGATCAATGGTGATGTAAGTCACCACTGTTGAGTTTCCACTCAAGTGGAAGGCAACTGCCAGGCATAATTGATTTCTAAGACAAAATTTGTCTGTTGCGAGGGAGGAAGGGACTGTCTGATGGACTCTACAGTGGGGGGCATCTTCTTCAAATAAGTACACCATGTCCACTGAAATTGATTCTCTTTACACACTTCTATGGAATAGATCTCCCCTAGTTGTCTGAATTGACCATTCATTCTTATGAAATTTCAAAGGTGGAGGATATTGGTCAGATGGGGTTAAAAGTTAAAATCCCCAAATAGAAGATCCCTACCTACATCCTGCCGTACATAGAGCTACCTAGTCACTGTTCGCTGTCATAGATACTGCTAGTGTTTGGGAAGGGAGGAGGGGTGGGGAAGGGAGGGAAAATTTGAGGGGGAGGGAAAATTAATTTTCCCTTCTCTTGTTTGGAAAGTGAGAAAGTAGGAGAAGGAAAGGGAAAAAATATAATTTTGTTTGTTTGTGAGGTAGGAAAAAAAAGACCATTTTACCCTTATCCCTCTTTCTCCCTCACTTTCCCCCATTTGGACATAAAAAGGCATTAATGCACTTTCCTCCCCTTTCCCCTCTTCCTCCCTCACTTTCCCCCCTCTTCCCCTCCCCCCATTTTCCTCCCCCCCTTTCCAAACACCCTCCCCTCTTTCCTCCCCCCCACTTTCCCCTCCCTTTTTTCCTTCCCCCCTTTTTCCTGCCTTCCCAAACAGGGGGTAAATTGTTCTGTAATAATGTGGGGGCATGTTCTCTCTTTTTTCTTGGTTAAGAAATCCATGACATGTTTTGGAACTTAAAACGTAAATATATTGAGAGAAATTGGAACTACCGCCAAAAGCAATGTGTTTTTTTTTTTTTTTTGGGTGATATCTTCCTAAAACACGTATATCTTATGTATTCATATATTCTAAAGGTTTCAAAAATATCTTTCTTATGTTTAAAATTCGGGTTTTTGCAGAAAAAATCACGATAAATTTGACCTCCACACGTGAAGGAAAATTTTACCAAAACTAATGGCAGAGGAAAATTTATACCCCTTTCACAATATCATGAGTTTGTGATCGGCAATTTCGGAGTTGTCCTCCCTTCATCTCTATCTTCTCTTGTTATCGTCTTTTCTCTGCTATGCATTCCATCCACATTTTCTGCCATGATTAGCAAGCATCCAAATAGGGACTGATTAGCATTCATGCATTTATGGCCATCTTTCTGTTATTACATTTTTTTTTTTTTTTTTTTTTTTTTTTTATCATGTGTTGAGGATAGAAAGGCAGATGAGAGAGTTAATTAAGTGGAAAAGCAAGGAGGAACAGTCATGGGTTTTAAGGCTTTGGATTGGTTCTTTCCCATCTGAAATATACAGTAAGGTTTTATATCTTTAACAAGTGTATATTTATACAGAGTGTCATGGGTTTCTTTTCCTGGGGTTTTTGTTTCATGTTTGTTTTGCTGAGTTGGGTTGAAATCAAGCTTTTAGAAATAAACCTCCTTTTGCAGTTCTCTCTCTCTCTCTCTCTTCTCGTTTTTATTTTAAATTTCTTGTTAATTTAGAAGTTGGTTAGCATAGACTAGAAAGGATTAAGTTCTAATCAAGCTTTCAGGCCAGAAAAATACTAGTATAACTCGACCCAAAAGAGTGAAAAAAAGGACATCTATACAACTGGAAGGGCTTATCTAGGCCCACGTACAAAGAGTCCGGATCCCCGCTTCGCCCAAACAGGAAAACCCTGTTTGTATGAATGAGGAGGGGACACTCGGACATCCATGCTGACAAACAGGGATCCGGATTCATGAACAAAGGGTAGTGTGGTGTACAAAAAAAAAAAGTACATGCAGTTCAAACACTCGTGGATTCATTTTTTCAAAATTGTCATTCCTTAGTGGGAAACATATTAAAGGTGTTTTTTTTTTAACAAATCCCTTTTAACTCTTAATCTTTTATGACTTATTAATTTATGATTTAAAATAACTTGAAAATTTCGAAATTTCATGTTAATAACCCCACCATTAATAACCATGTGTTGAAAATTTTGAAAGCAGCTTAGAGCCTATTTAGCTAGAGAGATTTTAGGAATTTCAAGTATTTGAGACTTGTGATAGTAATGTCAATTGTTATATATGGAACTTTTATAAATAGTCGGATTTAAATATCCGATTTTCTAAAATGTCATTTGGCTTTTGAAATTCTCCAAATTTTGGCTTCTAGATTGCACTTAAACATATGAAAATTTTGTAATTCTCCCCACCAAGAGCATGTTTGATAACATGCGAGGAATCCATAAATCTTATGATTCTTCACTACCACTGAAACAAGGATTCCTCGTAGGCGATTTGTATAATTGAGGATTTCACATTGATATTGACGTGTATTGATAAATATAGTTGAGAAAAATATGTTTCAGTGTCCAAATCCACTCAAGTGAGGATTTTCAAATCTTATGGGGGTGGTCGGATCTAAAAATCATATCAAATGAAGATCTTCATTTGTCCAAATCTTTAGGAATTTACAATTACCAAATATGGATTTACTACAAATTTAGAAAAGCCGAAAATCTTTTCCCTAAAGATTTGGTTGCCAAACAAGATGCAAGAGTTAACCAAAAATTCCTGCAAGACAAACATGCCCTTTTGCAAGTTGGTTCCAGTGAGGATTCCTGTTTCTTCTAGATTTTGGTCCACCGACATTCCTAATAGTCTCCTTTTCCATTATTATGGAATTGCAATGTGATTAGATTGGTTGGAGACACATCGTTTGACTGCCATCCTGCCGTCTACCCTACGGGAATTCAAAATCATCAAACACATAATAAAAGTAGTAGTAGTAGTCTTGGTAGGGAAATCTAGAGGGATTAGGTGGATTGGAGGCTGGCTGCTGTATTGACCACCGTCTTGGAGCTCATGGCAGGCATGAAGCATCAACTGGATAGAGGGAGGCAAAGACTTTTTTGGCTGTCTGGGTTGCGCACCGACTGCGTTCTAAGCGTGTGCTTCATGGGATTTGGGGCAGATTTTCTATGGAAAAGTTGGCTTGCCCTTTGACCTCTTGTAGTCCAATGGGCGAGGTCGGTAGGTGTTCTCACCTACTTAGAAAAGGAAGATAGAGGATAGAAAACAGAAAGAGAAAGAAAAGAAAAAAAGACCCCTCGTTCCTTGCATCAATCAAATCCAAAGCTGTTGTTATCATCACCATCATCACCGTCGATATTTTATTTCAATGTCTCATTTCACTAGAAAAATATATGGAGTCTTTTTGTTTGCATAAAATATAGGGAAATTGAATGCATGAGTCATGTTTGGCTATCAAATTATCCGATATTCCTCACCAGTTCTTCATAAAGTCGTGAAAAGACCACTTTTGGCAATTTGAAATTCGTAGGGATTTGGGTCATTGGAATCCTTTCTTTTTTTGCGGCGCGGTGTGGTGGGGGTGGAGGGGATTTTCAAGTCCCATCCTCTCCCATGGGAAATCTTCATTTTTAGAGACTTAGGTGTCATATCAATATTTTCTTTTGCTGTATGTATTTAAACACACGATGTCAATGTGAAATTCTCCATGTGGGATCATGTTCCAGGGTAGTGAGGAATTCATTGATTCCTTACGTATTACCAAATGTGTCTGTAAAAACTCATGGTCAAATAAGCTCACTGAAAAAATTAATGAAGAGGAGCGAGGGGTGAAGGATACGAGGCAAGGTGTGGGTAAAATGTGGAGATGTAAATAGCCTTAAATTTATATATTTATTTATTCTAACTAAGCATATTTGCCTCATTGGAAAGGGAGCCATGCTTCCAACCTTACCATCAAGATCAATCCCTTGTGATCCCCATAAAGTGTCATGCCTTTGTCATTGATTTGGCTGTTTGGCTAATCCAATATGTTTCAAACATTCCTAAACTGATAAAAGAGTGAGCTCCAACTGGTATGAACGGACAATTTTGATCAGTATTAACTAGGCATAACAGTTTTTCTATATATTTTAGAAATAATTTTAAAATAGTATAAAATTTTTTGTTGATTTTCAAAAAAGTAAATGAATATTTAAATATTTTAAAAAAGTATAAAACTTTTCCATATTTCTTTCAAGAGGATTTTACCTAAAAAAGAACCCTACATGGCCACTAACCAGAAGAGGTACTAATTGTACATATGGCACGGAAGTGGTCCCCTCCATTTTTTTTTTTATTAATGATTGAAACGTATGACGACGTCGTCATAACATTCAACCCATAAACTCCCCCGAAACCCCACTTCCCCATTTTCCCCTTTTGCCTCAGTCGCTTTCTTCTTTCCCTTGGCGGTTTCGTCCCCTCCTTCCTCAAAAAACAGTTAACGTGGTCCCAAAGGACGTTTTCCAACCTACTGGATTAAAGCATCAAGCTTTCAAGCGGTTTAAACCCCACTTACCAATTTCCCCCTTCTTCCTCCGTCGCTTTCTCCTTTTCCCCTGGCGGATTCATCTCCACCTTCCTCAAAAGGTAGTCAAGGTAGTCCCAAATGTCGTTTTCCAACCTTTTGGATTGTAGCATCAAGCTTTCCAGCGGTTTATCAGGCAATTGTAAAGTATATATTTTGCCCTATATTGAAAGCCTGTGGTTAGGGTGATTAATTCACTATTTCTGCTCCCGTAGTAGCTCTTTGAGCGGCGGCCCCGTTGCTCCTTATTCTTCCCTCTTGTCTTGTGCAGTTTTGTGGTTGAAAGGCATTGCTTTGCCTTTCTCGTTGTTATTGGTGCTCTCTTAATTCCACTGCTATGGGTTTTTCTAGATGACAGGTGTTGTGGAGTTCCTTCTTAAAAATGTCAGTTGGTTGTGTAGCTGCACCCGTTCTCTGTTCATTTTAGTTTTGGGTGTTTTGTTTTGCAGCGTGCGCTCTCTTTCTATTTAAAGTCTTGGGAGCAGTTTAGCTTTTTTTTGCCATTGTTGGGCTTGCTTTTTTATATCCAAAGCCATTGTATTTTTTCTTCTTTTTGTCCTATGGCCTTTGGCCCTTTATATGTTATGGAAATTTATGGCAAGATAAAATCTTGTAATTCCTCTGGATCTTGTAGTGCGTTCGCACATCAAGATAATACAAACATCAGTTTTTACCGATTGCAATGGTCAGTGACGACGTCGTTGCTTCACAGAAGCTAGTGCAAAAAATTGTATGCAACTGTACAACGGCGTCGTTGCTTAACAGAAGCTAGTGGAAGAAAATGTGTGTGACTATACAACGACGTCGTTGCTTCACAGAAGCTAATACAAAAAAAATATATATTTGTTATTATACGATGACATTGACGCTTAACAGAAGCTAGTGGAAGAAAATGTGTGTCACTATACAACCTTATAACAGCCAAAGTTGTTACCTTGATGATTTAGCCACCCAACAATAATTTTAAAATAAGATAATGTCATGAAAAAACTATATATCAAAAGCCCTAATGAACTTTTCTCAAAAAGGTAAACACGAAACTCAGAATCTATGGTAGCTAATGCATGAAAGAATCTTAAAATTGTGCTATGCCTACCTCTTAATAGAGATCAACAAACCTCTACAAGGAATATACAAGTTGGGGGAGAGTTCTGGTTCATTTAGTATTCAATCGTAGATGAAAAAGGAAGGAGAAAAGGCAGCTGTGACGGGGCGCGCACATACACACACGCACACACACACACACGGGGCGCGCACATACACACACGCGCGCGCGCACACACACACACATATATATATAGAACATTAGCGACGACGTCGTTACTAACTCTTGATAATAAGTGATGACGTCATCGCATATTAAAAAAAGGAAAAAAAATAAAAAAATCTGGCAGGAATACCACTTCCGTGCCATATATACTATTGGTACCTCTTCTGGTCAATGGCCATCTAGGGTCTTTTTTTAGGTAAAATTTTCTTCTTTCAATCAAGTCCTCACCATAAAAATATGAAAAAAAATACCCTTATTTCATTTTTCGAATTTTCTTTTTAATAAGCCATTTAAGAGAGATGACCTAGTGGGGCCCACTTCAGCTACTTTTAGGCATTTTTGTTAAGAAAGAGTTATTTATATGGATTCAAAATTACCGAGAAACTAGCTTAATTAAATGATTATAATCATCTTAATCAAGTTGAAGCTTGGATCATATGGAAATCCGGAGAAAAGAATCCTAAGACCAATTATGGCATTCTCATAGGAAACTGAATCATTAAAAGAAGGTACTTTTCAATCAACATTTGATCAATGAGGCCCATAAAGTGCATTTTGTGTTGGTTTTGAAGAGGAAAGAAGTTTTAAAAAGACAAACTTGTCATAAGGCTATTCTCATCATTCCTATAAAAAAAATCTAATGGAGAGGATTTAATTGAAAGAAATAAGAAAAAAAATTATACATTTTTTAAGATTTTTCCATTATTATACAAGTTGATTGAAATTGGAGTCTTCAAAATTGATTGAGAAATTAGATCTCAATTGAGATTTCAATTGCGAAACTGGAACTCTAATTTCGATTTCAATTTTGATTTTGTCCAAAAATGCTAAAACACTAATGACAATAAGAGGTATTTATCTAAAAAACCTTATTAATCTCCCCTTAAAATCTCTCCTGCATGTTTCCTTCTCTATCCTCTCACTCAAATCTCCTCCTTATCTCAAGCCCAAGACAATCTCCTTCTCCATCTCTTCCTACTCTTATCTACTTCAGGCTTCTCTTTTTCCATATTTATCTAATCACATGGTAGGTTTAAATTTAAATTAAACAATACTCACTATGCCTAATCCGGATTCCCCTCTCCAAGCCCTTTTCATGTGGGGTACTCTACCATGTATTGATGAACTAGCTTGAAAAACCAGGGCTGCTGTACTCGTAAGTGGAGCTAGCACACCATGATGGGGCAGACTAGGTTCATTGTGAGGATATGATGAACATCGTGAAGCTTGGAAACCCATACAAACATCAGTACAATGATGCTCAAGGAAGGCTCCACATCTCCTAGCTTTCTTTTTCTTATTCCCATTTCCAAGGTATTTGTTTTCGACCTCTCCTTTTCATCTACATTGAATAGTCGAGTTGGGTGACTAGCATTAGACATGGGTTTGCTCCTCAAATTGTGTGCTCACTCTAGACTTATTTGATGCACATGTGTCTATATTTCGCATGTACGCCCAAGGAGAATAGTCCTATCGGATTATAAACCACGGGAAGACCCCATTATCAAAAAAATGAAAATAATTTTAGATAGTGAATGAGATGCTAGAATTATTTGGGCAAAATCTTTATTTATGTATGATTTTTTAATATTCTAAATTTACTTTTTTTTCTCAGTTTTAACAGGATTACATATTTGGTATTTTTTTTTATTTTCCTCTAATTGTATTTTCATAGGCGTTTAGAATTTTTTTATTATTATGATGTTTGGATTACGTGGTTGATATGTTAATATGTACTTTTGAATTGTCATTTAACTTTAAGACATAAGTTATAACTTCTTATTTTATAGTTAATTTAAAATTTATTCATTTCTTTCATATTAAAATTTTGATTAATGTTTTTTTTTTTTTTTGCACAGGCACATTTTGCTAGAATATCGAATCAATAATCTTAACTGATTTTGAGTTCACAGTGGGGTTTTAGGGATTTTCAATGATTGTGTTAATATCTTTCCTTAAAATTTCTCTAACAAATATCTCTTTTTTATTCCTCCACTTAAACCTCATCTTATCTCACGTCGAAAAGAAACTCGAATTTTAAGATATTTTAAGATATTTTAAATTTTAATATCTAAAATCAATAATGATATTTTTTATGCTTTATCAATGATGGTGTTTTTTTTTTTTAGATTTTTTTTCTTCTCATTAATTAGTACCTCAAAAGTGCCCCAAATTAAATAATTCTTTGTTTTGGGGCCGGGCTTAGAGTAGGCCTGTTTTGCTTTATTATTATTATTATTATTATTATTATTATTATTATTATATTGTTATTGTTGTTGTTGTTTTTTACTATGCTGATATTATGGCTAAGACCTTATTTGACCAACCATTGTCCAACCATATCAGGTCAAGTGGTTCAGCCTTCAATCCGTTTTTTAGAATGTTGATATGGAGACCAATTTGTTGGTAGAATCTCACCAATAATGTTTATGTTTCCTACTATATAAATGTCCCCTTTCTTATTTTAGTTAATTGCTATATTGCGCCAAATGATTTGCATGGATGGCCCACTGCTAATTTGTGATCATACGAGCCATATATACTTTGAATGACCCAAGAAAGGTCAAGTTTTTTTTTTTATAATGCAGGTTCCTAACCCTTTGGACCAGAATAATCCTTATTAGACCAGGAGAGAAAGGTCATGTATACACAAGAGATTGAACCCAATTAAAGCTACAGAAAGAAAGTATGTAACCCTTGCTAGGGTATGTGTAATCCCTTGGGGCTTGAATAAGTACAAGTGGGGCCCATGATGTAATCTAGACCACCAATTTGATAGGATGCATCTTATTTTCCTGATAATTTATATGGTGGAGCTATGGGAACCTTCATTGACCCCACAAAAGGGCAATTGAATATAAATTACAATCTAAGTAATTTTGAGGAAATGATTAGTAAAAATGGTGGAGCGTGATGGAATATTTTTTATTTTACCATGTTTGGATAAAAAGAATAAAGTGGAGAAGTAAAATTTAATGTGTCACTTCTTACCTTTTTAATCTTCCACATCCCTTTTTCAACCCTCCACAAGCCTTTTTTTTTTTTTTACCAAAAAGAAATGTGATAAATTATACTACAATAAGCTTTATTTATTTTTCAATCTTCATCCTATCTTTCACATGCTTTATCTTATACAGATAAAATAACTTTTTTACCACATCTTTACTTGCTACTTTGACATCGATTACTTTTTACATCATTTGACTTTCATTTCACTTTTACTCCTCCACACATGTAGACAAACAGACCCTCCTACCTGAACTCAATGATCAACTCAGGAACTTTGAGACCTTGCAAACATACATCCTGTAATTGGATGGTTCTTATTTTTCTCACATATACATGCCCATATGCCATGAAAACAACCTTTAAACTCTTAGAGCCCATGATTGTCATGGTACAAGTGATGTTGTCTCCACGGTAAGACCATTTATGAACTAAGAGAGGCTTGGCTGTTTCTCAATATGACTAATGTAATTATTACACATACACAGCAAACATTGGGTAGCTAGGATCTTCCAATCTAATTAGTTATTAATGTTTATGATGGATATATGATTCTAGGCTATGGTTTCCATAGTCACCATCAACATTATTTAGTCATAATGGTTTCTAGAACCAGCGAGGTACTTAATAATTTCATGTTTCAGCTTGTTATACTGGTTCCTAAGCACAATTGTGTCAAGTTAAACACCCTAAAACCTCAAGGAAAAAAAACCCTAATACCTATATTATAAAAGCTTAGATCAAACATTAAAGAATTATTGCATTTAGCTAAAATTGATACTAAGAATCTAAGATACAAAGTTGGTAACACAAAGTCCCCTCATGGGAAGATCCAAAGTTGGTAACACAAAGTCCCCTCATGGGAAGATCCAATTCTACTCATAAGGACCTATTTGTGCGACGAAATGGTTCCCCGCACCATATATTTCTATTTCTACGGGGGAGAGGAATTATACTTTTCTACCAGTCTATCAGAAATCGAGATTCTCTCTACTAACGACAAGTTACACAAAAAATCAAAACCATTTTCCTGGTCATTGTAGAATTCTCTTGTTGCAGAAATGCACTCTAAGCTTAAAAAGGCAAGGTTGTAGAGTCCAAATGGAACCATGTGTGTGAAAAACGGAGAGCGTTAGATCATGGAAATTAGGCTTTTAAAGTCCTCTAAATCTTAGCTTGAGAAAGTTAGCTGGGTGATTGACAAATTTGAATAAAGAGAAAGGCGTGGTAATATAAAATAGAGTTTTTTTTATATGCCCCATAAAATTTCTAGGATTTGCAAAAAGCTCATGTGGTTTCAGTATTTAGTGATAGATCAATATTTTTTCATTTTAATGCCTTGCAATCACCATAGGTTTTTAGAGTTAAATGACACTTTTGCCCGTCTCTTTATCTTTGTATATATAATATCAAAAGGTTAAACTTATTTTTCTTTAAAGCCTACATAAACCCATTTTTATCAATATTGTGCCCATTTCATTAAATCCAAATCAGTCATAGTGACAATCAACGCCTGTACTTATAATCACTTATAATTGACCTAATCCATGCATGACCCACAGTTCAATTAAAGAAAATCTTAAAATACATGGTTAGGCATCATGTGCATGAGAGAATTAAGTAGTGAGAGACCATTGGGACTCTGAATAAAAATAAAAAAAAAGAGATTTTTTAAATGATGACACATTTATTTTTATATAATGGATGTAAGGGCAAAGCTGTCATTTTAATAAAGATTAAATACGAACCTCGTAATGATTGCCTATTCACATTAGGTCTACTAATTTTGAGGACATAAAAGGTATTAAAATAAAAAGACAGAGATATATTACTAAATACTCGAACAATACAGGCCTATTTACAATTAGTGGGTATGCACAAAATATTAAGAAGGTTGGATATATTTCTCATCTAATATAATTATAATCTCACACAAACTCCTGATCCAAATGTTGATGAGATATCTAACCTTCTTACATAAGATATCCAACCTTCTTAATATTCTCCATTAAATGGGTGTTTATGGTTCAGAAAGATCACCTAAGTTGTAAGGCAGTATAAAAGTGTGAATGTGCCCATATGGCCAAGCTCAGCCACATAATTTCTTCTAATCATATGCTACAGAGACTCCTTTCATGTATTTGAAATCTTATCTTACCACAAGATTGAGCTGAAAAAATGCAAGAAGGAAAACATTATATTAAAATAAAGCCATTTCTTTTGCTCCACGTGTCCAAGAAATGGCATCTCAATTCTCAAGTGGTAGGCCATGATTTTCCTTGAGAGAAGATAAGAGCAAAAGTGAGGATAAAAAAATAAAGAAAAGAAGACCCACCAGCAAACAGTGCCTATGAGCAAAATAAAGAAAAGGATGCCCACTAACAAATAGTGCTTGAGTAGAAATTTTGGGCATGAATGTCCCACCACCATCCCTTTTTCATCTCTCAAATAATTAAAAGATGGGTCCAATGGACCACAAGCTTTGTATGCTAGGCTGGTTTAGTCAAATGGGTAGGTATTAACTTCCAAACTGGGTTTGGATCATCTTTTCCTCCCAGTATCACTATCAAAATCCCCATCTTAGCATGGATTAGCTCTGTAACCATAGTGGGTTGTGACTAGGGTTGTGACTTCTATGTTTAAAATGGAAAAACAAAACAAAAGCCTTTTTATAACTTACATGGGTTGTGACTAAGGTTGCAAACCGGACACTTTCGAATTGGAACCATAGTAGACCCAGACTCCTTTTTAAATAACGGTTTCGGTTCTGAATTTGAATCGGAACCACTTTTATTGGTTCCGGACCAGTTTTGAAAAGAAAACCCGGATCTGGTTCTGGAACCGGGTCCACCTAGAGGACTCGAATCTAGTTCCAAAATCAATTATATTTTATCTTTGTTCTTCATTTTTTTTCTTAAAATAAGCATATCATTCGAGTTATAACAGTACATCAAGTCCACAACATCCGGTATTATACGTAAGAATGCCAAAAAAGAGTTAGTTTTAAAATACAAAGTGCAATATCAAAGACTCATATGACAGGTCCTGGGTCTACAGGTCAAAACCTTTATGGACCTGGAACTGAACCTATTTATCAATCAGAACCTAAATTAGGCTTCGGACCCGGACCCATTTATGAATCAAAACCTTAAATAGGTTCCAGACCCCGTTTTTTGCGGGTCGGAACTTTCGGATAATTGAAAAATTAGTACTCGTTTACAACCCTACTTATGACAGTGATGCAAGTGTGAATCGGGTATCACAGTAATACCTTGTTTCAATTTCTCATAAAACCGATACATCGGTCGATACGATATGTATGGGCTGATGGCTAGAACCATGTGACTGGTTGATCTTATTGGGTCAGACTGGATCAGTGCGGACCCGACAAAGTCCTAATCCATTTACCTCTTTGCAACATATTTTCTTTGGGTAGGAAAAGCTCCATGATGTTAAATCAAATAAAGTTCAAAGTACAAGACCAGACCATAATTCCAAAAAGGAAAATCTTCAAACCAAAGCCTATTATTAGAATGTCTAGAAAGTAGAACCACTTCAACATATTCTATTCTATTATATTTATACAATCATGATTTTTCTCCTATGAGGTGGGCAATGGATGGTAAGCAGTTATATTACCATTAGGTGATGAAAAAGTCTTATCATGAATAAAGTTAAGCGGAAACGACTACATAACATTGCCATATCCCATAGTTTAAGAGCCTCGGAATTTAATGAACTTTAAATCATACATGTTTTTGAGTTTCGATTTCATGCTGAGTAAAGCACACGCTGCGTAGACTAATCAAAGTCGGATCAAATGGGTCTAAATGAACCTAATTGAGCTGTTTAATTTTTACCAAAATTGATCAGTCCATATTCTAGGATTCAAACAATATTTAAACTAAATAGGTTTGAAACTCTCACTCGGGTTCTGGTTGGACCTAACCCTAACCGACAGCCCTTCTCACCAAAGTCAAGTAGAAGTGAAAGTTATTGGTTGAAATGCATGGTTTGTTTGTCAAAAGCATTGATTACAATTTTCTGTAAATTGCAAAACCGTGGGAAAGCCATGTTCCATTTATATAGACATAAAGAAAAAGGTGAGACTTGATATCAGATCAATGGCTAATTTATGGAGGACGTTAATGGGTTGGGTTTAACAGGTGGCTCGCACTAATGCAAGTTTGATAGTGATTTTGATCAGTTTAGGGCAAATACTGGTTAAAGATTTCAAAATCCTTAGTCATATAAACATATAAACAACAGGTGAAGGTTTTGGCTATTCCAACTTATTGTCATATAGGAGACATTTTTTTTAATTCAATTTTGATCGATTCCTTTTAATTTTGTCTTTTTATTAGGTCAGGAGATTTCAACTCATGATCTCTTGTTCTTTAAAATAAGTAACTTAACCACTACACGTGGGCGATGCCCGTGGTCAACACGGGTTATTGTGCTGGTCAAATGTTATATAGAAGAAATTATTACTCAGTGAAAAGAATATAAAATAATTTCCATACCTTTATAATAGGGCACTTTTGGCACCCTATCCTAAACTCATCACAGATCTGAGTCAATTATTATAAAGAGTAGGTGTGAGTCAAGATGGGTGTGGATTTTGAAAGGTATCAACCTCGACTCATTGGGTTCCCTGCTTTTCTAAATTAGTTTCATGGCAAAAAGCCTTAGGAAAACTCAATTATAATCTAACTTCATCTTCTGTAGTTGTCATGCCAAAAAGAATTCTGTAGTTGTGAAAACCTTTTGTGGTGCCAACCTTGAAGAGTTCTAATGGCTGATTGGAACGGAGCAGAAAAGCTCAACATGGATTAAGGTGGGCCATTTAGGCTCCAAAATTTAATAATTTTATAGGCACTTAAAATATTATTAAGACTTTGAGTCCTTTAAATAGATTGTCACAATTATTAAATTTGTCCATGTAACTTTGTTTAAATCGTGATCTATGTCAAAATATATTTACCTTATCTCTATCAATGATTGACTTGCATTGAAGTGGGAGCTCATGCAACTATCCACACGACCTATGACATTTTCCCATATAACCAATGACATTTTCGCGTGTGACTAGAGAATCCCATGATATAGAGGAAAATTATTCTATTTTTCCATGTAAACTTGTAGTCCGTATATATAAGAATTATTTATGAAAAAAAGAAAAAAATAGTTAATTTCCCTTATTAGAGAAGATTTCAATTCTTATGGGGTAAGAATGCGGGGTTCCTCTCTCCTCTTATGGAACAAAAGTCGGTGGAGTTGGAATTGCAATCCTTTGCTACACAATTTGAGCATGTTTGGTTAAAGACATTTCTATTAGGAATTGGGCTTGTTTTGGATTTTTGACATACCCTCACCTCTTATCACCTAAGCATTTCAAAACCCATGAAAAGACACTTTCAGTCATATGATATGAATTTTCAAATTTCAAGCATTCCAAATTTAGAAAGGAGTTGATCATTTGAAATTCTACTTAGGAGACAACAATTAGGATCCTCGTAACTTTTCTAGATAAGAATTCTCACAATTCTTCCAAACAAACATGCCCAAATACCCTCTACTTAGATTCTTTGATTTTTTTTTCTCCTAAGAAAATTTATTCATAGTATTTAATCATCACTAATCCATTCACTAACGCACTTATGCCTGTGCTTGGTGCACTATCAATACATGGGTGACCTTTTACTTCACTAAGGTAGTCCGGATGAGCACCCTACTAGTAGCACAAAGTGTACAGTTTCATTTATATCCTGGACTGTAGCATTGATCCGGTGGAGTGTGGACCCACCAAATAATTCACCTCGCAAATGATTATAAGAATCTTCATTTGAACCTACAAATTGAAGGCCACCGTACGACAGAAATATCAAGCCTAAACTTGCTCCTTTTTTTACCCCTCAATGGAGCCAACAGAGAGAAGTTAAACAAACTTAAAAACAGTAATTTTTCTTCTTTATTTTTTCGAAGTTCGAACCCAAGACCTCCCAATGAGTACAACCACTCCTTGCCACTAAGGTAATGAGCTCTTCTCAACTTAAAAGAATACTAAAGAACGGCCTCTTATCCTAGTGGTCGTCCTTGATTTGAACTTGGACAGACACATTTTCTCACCAAAGACTATGATACATCACCAAGGTCTACTTCCCTCACCAAAGGACGCCCCCAGCTGACCCGAGGTTTATTCCCCTCACCCAAGGGTCCCCTCTCCAAAAGAGTAGGGGTCTAGCATCAACCACGAGTGCATTGACATCCTTGGTTACATTTGGATTGTCCATCATTGGTGGATTGAAGGATAAGAAGGTCAATTCACACATCAAAATATGATAAGATGATGATAACCATTGAACTAAACCACCCAAAATGGGAATTCCAATGCACTTGGACTAACTTTTATATCCATTTATTCCACAATGGCCCATAAAAATGGCTGCCATAGGCAAGAAGTAAAGCTTGTGCCATATTTTATCTTTTGAGTTAAACTATATTTTCCACCATACATGCAGATGCCAAATAGTGGGGCCCATAGTTGATAAGATGGCTGGAGTCCTGTACTCACAACGACCGCCCAATTACTGCAACATCATCTCAAGTGGGGCCCACAAAAACCCCATTATTTTATAAACACAATTTAGGGACTACATTGGGTTGGGTAGTCCCCCTATGTACTGAAACACTCCTTCCCTCCCATTTTTATTATAATATTACATGGACTCTTTCTTTTACCCCCCTATACTTTTTGTCTTCTCTTTGTATTTTCTCACCTTCTCTTTCACGTCTCCACTCTCTCTCTCTCTCTCTGCATTTATTTCTTGTGCTGTCTTTCGTTTTTTCTTCTTCTCTGATCCGATTCTTCCGAGTTGGTTATATTACCTCTCTCTCTCTATCTCAGCAATCGTTCATGTTAGAGGAGTTGATGCAGAGTTGCAGTTGGATCGACCCACAAGAGAGCGTCATTGGTGCGAATTCTGAGATGGATGGTCTGAAGGGAAAGAAGAGGAGTGTTTGTTAAAGGTCGGAGCTTTTCCTTTGATTTCATTCTATTTCTTGTTTTGGGGTTTTGGGTTTCTGGGTTTTGTTTGATTTGAGATGGGTGGGTGTTTTCCATGCTTTGAATCGTCGAATAAGGAGGAGGAGGAGGAGGAGGAAGTGGAAGGGAGAAATGGTGTGAAAGGAGGAGATGAAGGGAATAAGAAGGAGTTTGGAAAGGAGGGTTCTGCTGCTGTGAACAGAGTGAACTCAGGTATTGTCACTTTTTTTTTTTTTTTTTTGAAAGTTGGGATTTTTAGTTTGGGTTTGTTTGATGAATTTGAGAATCTGGGTGATGGGATTTTTTATGCAATTTCCTTTTTTTATTTTTCTTTTATTATTTATTTCACATGGGTTTTGCTTTTGTTCTGTTTTTGTTTTGTAGTTTCTTAGAATTCTGTTGATCTTATGCTGGGAATTCTGTTTTACAAATGTGTTTGTTCAATTGGGTTTTTTGGACTGTGTTTTTGGATGTCTACCAAATTGGGGTTTGATTGAGAGAAAATGGGTCCATTTTAGATAGCATTTGTTTGCCTGGCAAATTTTGTTGGTTTTTTGTTAGATATTTTCCACTATGCTTGAGCTGGAAATGAAAAAAAAAAAAATGGTATCCATATGTTTCACTGTATTCATACTACCTGAATTCATTTTCAATCTTACTGATGAATTAGGGTGGGGTGTTGTGATTTTCAATCTTACTGATGAATTTGGGTGGGGTGTTGGGGGACTCAATTACATTTTTCAGCTAAATGCATTTTAGTTCAATATCCTTTGCTATCTTTTGTCTGATTTTTTTTGCTGGTAACTTCTTTTTTCTCCTTTTGATTTCTTGTGTTTATGATGTGCATTTTGGAGCATGAACCTACCAAAGTTCAAATTGGCAGGTTCTCCTGGAAGATTGTGTGGTGTGTGGGGTTTTACTGGGTTGGGAATAAAAGGCTATCTAACCTCTAATGTAGAGGTTACAGAGTGTGATTTATCGGGTATCATATGGAAAATGTGGATCTCATCAAACCTGTTTTAGTTGGTACATGGTGATCAATCCAACAAGAAAGTTGGTATATAGTGAAATTTGCATCCAAAATAGGTACATGTTGGGTTTCACTATGGAATTTTAAAACAAACGTTTATTAAAAACAATAATGATAATTTGGAATTTTAAAACAAACGTTTATTAAAAACAATAATGATAATTTGGAATTTTAAAACAAACGTTTATTAAAAACTATAATGATAATAAACACAAGAAGCGTTTAATAGTAATATGTGTTTGTTTTAGCTTGGTTCTGTATAGAGTGAATATATGGGTAGTGTAAACGGCTAACCTTAAATTTCTAGTGAAATATATTTGATTCTTGTATTTTCTTTTCTAGCAATTTTGCTGATTTGTCTAGTGTTGCAGACAAATCAAGATCATTGAACGGCACTGACTCTAAGAAGGAAAGGAAGGAAGCTTCAATCACCAAAGAGGTGCCAAATGTACATATTGTTGCTGCGCAGACTTTTACATTTAGAGAGCTTGTTGCAGCTACGAACAATTTTAAGCAAGAGTGCCTCTTGGGTGAAGGAGGATTTGGACGTGTGTATAAGGGTCGATTAGAGAGCACTGGACAGGTTAGTTACAATAGTTATGTAGGTTCCTTATCTAAGTTTATTGTGCATTTTTGTTTTATAGATAACTCAAATAATGATCTCAGACGTGCTATAATTGCTTTCAATCATCACAAGTACTCTTCTGTTCAAGGTGCAAACCTGTCTTTTCATTGTGATGAATCATGTCATCTTCTTTTTTATTCAACGCATAAAAATACCTCATTGGTAGATAAGTGTTCTTGGAATGAAATGAAATGGTTTTAGGGTATTGGGTTTTCTGTTTTAACTTGTACTGATCTAGTTGCGGTAAATAATTATTTTGGCAGGTGGTTGCTGTGAAACAGCTCGACAGGAATGGTCTTCAAGGAAATAGAGAATTTTTGGTGGAAGTTCTCATGCTCAGCCTCTTACACCATTCTAACCTTGTGAATTTGATTGGTTATTGTGCTGATGGCGATCAGCGCCTCCTTGTTTATGAGTTCATGCCATTGGGATCTTTGGAGGATCATTTACATGGTTAGATTGCACGTTTTCATCATTGCAATAGTGCATCTTTTCTTATGTACTAATCTATTCATTGAATCATTTCGTATATCGTTTATAGTTGGCATCACTTTGGATAAGCCAATATGCAATTGAGAGATGATATCTGTTTTGACTTTATTGCTCTTTAGCATCCTTTTGTTGAAAAGGTCTTAAATACACTATAATGGTATATTCAAACATTCTCCTATAAGTGCATTACAGAATATGATGCGTATGATTCTGGTGGAAATAAACAATTTTATTTTGGGTGCTAAACACCCATTCCTATGCGTATATACATACATCGATGAAAGCATGCATTCCCACAGTGTGTGTGTGTATATATATATTTGATTGGTCTACTTTATATTTATATGTGTCTATGTAAAAGTATGAAGCAAATATAACTGCAAAGAATCACTTTTTTAACACTAATATCAGGATCTTTATCACAATCATGCTACATATGATCGCATATCCATTGAGATAGTGAATCCTCCAACATATAACCCACTAGAGATGAATGAAATTTAGCAGCTTGACCTATGTCCTGGAAAAAGATAGATACACCCATGGTTGAAGAAAGTGCCTATTTATCTCATTGTTGATAGGACTATGCCAGTTACCCATGATAGAATGAAGTTTGGAAATGTACCATTAGAGCTCCAAGAAAGATCAAAAGATTCTAAAATGATAAGGGACTCATAGATGCCTAGTCCTTCGTTTGTTGATGTATGTTCTAGAGAAGCCTTCATGAGATGAAATTAAATAAAACCTTAAATAAAAAAAATAAAAAGTTTTGGTCAATCTTAAATGAGTTTTCTTAGATTTCTTTCCTTTTTTTTTTACTAATTATAATATATTGAGCTAGGAGGTTTTGGCTTCGATTTTGACCGTCGGTTATAATTTTGACCGAAGGTTATGTAACTACTCATGCAACTACCCACTCATTTTTCCATCGAACCACTCATGTTTCAGTTGTTCCTACATAACTATACCCTTTTTTCTCCAATTTCTTTATTTCTATTTTATCCAACTTGTCCTATGGAAAGAGATTATTTTTTTCAATATTTGTGATTATTGTTCTTGCAGTGCAGGGAGATTCCGTGCTGAGCACAGGTTATTGGGCTAGTAATTATTATGGAAAGAACATATTATTATTATATATATTATAAAAGAAGGTTTTCAATTTAATTGATTGTTTCCCTCCCAATTTTTACTTTAAAATATTTTTTTATCTTTTAAGATTTAAATTAATTTACTATTGTTTAATAGTTTGTATTCTCATAAAATTTTGGTTAATTTTTAAGCCTTTGAAGAATACTTTTTTATCTTTAAAGATTAAAATCATTATATGTTAATTTTTTTTAAACAAGAATAGCTAACAACTTAACATCTAGGTATATTACTAGTAACTTATTGCCAAAACTATAGAATTAACATTAGGATTCATAACAATCTATTTCTCAACTTGAAACAAAAACCAAAGAGTCATAATATATTAATTATCAATTGATGCTACCCAATATAATAAAAATAGACCCACCCGGATCCTTATAAAATCAAATGAAAAAGTATAAAGAGAAAAAAAAACCTAAAGTTGACCTCGAACAACGACACTCAAATAGAACAATTACCTTATTATTTTAGTTTTCTTGCAGTGTCTTATAATTGTCTAATATATTATGAATTATTTATTATCTCACTACCAAAAAAAATTTTAAGCATGCATTTATGAACAAGGATCAAAATAGCCGTTGCGGCCGGCATAGTGATCAATGGCCAAAATCAGTTGCGGCGATATGTTGTGGTGTGAATTTTTTAAAGAGTCAAATTTTTTGAATCGTGTATGGTAACCAATATTGTATTTTTTTTTAGTGATTTGAAACCATATAAGGGTAGAGACAACTTTAGGAAAGGCTGTTGAGGAGACAATGTTTAAAACTAAAATTGCTTTACTTTACTATGTTTTAGACCATAGCATGGTATGCACCAAGCAACCTAGAAATAAGCTACTTAATATGCATACAACTTAAAACTCGCAAGCGCACAAGATCACTATGTAGTGTAGTGAATTGTAAGTACGAGGTCGATCCCACGAAGACTTGTGATAAAACAATGTCAAAATTAACTAAAAATCAGAATATTAAATGGAATAATTGAATAATGAAAAACTAAATTAAACTATTAAAAACAGTAAATTAAACTATCAAAAGATAATTGGAAAGTAACTTAAAACACAAAACTAGTATGAGAATTGAAAAACAGTAATAATGAATGAACTAGGGTTTCATCTACTCCCCTAACCAATCCTATGTATGTCCCTTATTATCTTTTAATCAAAAATCAGATTTTATTAGTGACATCTATCAACCTAGACCATGGCAGATGCGTCTAAATTATTATTCCCCTAAACCTAATTCATGAGTGGCATACTACATGAATTGTTCATCATGATGCAAAAACTAAGCATGGCATATGTCCTAGTCAAAACAAACATAATGCATAAAACAATGAGAAAGATAAATGCATGAGTCTAAGCATGGCATATACTTAGATTATTCATGGTTCTAAACCCTAGATGCATAACATCAAGATCAATCAAAATTAAGTTAGCTACTCTTAAGATTAATTGAACATCATATGGTTGGCATGGCATATACACAACCCATCAATTAATAACATGGTTTAGAATCTCAACCAACAAAACTGAAATCTGAATTAAAAGACGCCAAAAGAGACTACATAGAACTAGGCTAGGGTTTCAATTACACCCTAGCCCTAATAAGTTTAGCTACTCATGTCTTTAATGAAAAATAAACTAAAAAGTAGAGTCATAAGAAGAAAACTAGAAGATGATGAAGATGCAATGGATGTCCAGCAACTTTTTCCCCTTTTTCTTCGCTCCAAAAGCCCTCCAAGATGCTCCAAAGAATGCTCCAAAGGTGGCTGTATGGAAAATAGGGTTTATGGGATGATAATAACTGATTTTTATGCTTTTCTGGTGGCTGAATGGTGGCTCTAATGTGGATGGACGTGGCTGTTCATTGGATGTCTTTTTATACTTTTGCAACAGCCCCTTTAGTAATAGTTCCCTTGTATGTTTAGGTCTCCATCTTTCTTTACAATTGGCTTCCTAATTAGAATGAAATAGGAGTCTTCTTTCTTGATTAACAAGCTTTCTAAATCTGGTCCCACTTGTATCTTCTAGAAACTTATTCACATGGACCCACAATCTGAGAATTAATTGCAATAACTAAATCTGAAGCTTTTATAATAAAAGTGGGCCCATATAATGCTTGCACAATGAGTGTGGGACCCCTCTTTTAGGACTTCTAATTTGACTTGAACAAGACTTACTCCAAACTTTCTTTCTTTTTCTCCTTGTTTTTCTCCAATCTTGGGCTCCACTTCAACTTGAATAGGACTTCTAATTTCTGAAATTCTTCTATTTGCAATAGATGTGGACCCCTCTTGGGCGTGTAACCCTAAATTGGATTTCTTCCTTTTTCTTCTTTCTTTCTTTTGCTTTTCTTCTTTGAATTGTAAGTTCCCAAAGAATTAGAAATTAATCTTGAAATCTGGAATAGCTTGGATGGGACCCACCTGAATCTCTCAATTAATCAATTGCTTAAATTTCTTCTCTTTTGGCTCCTTTTTACCTTTACATAAAAAAACACAAAGAATATGTAAAATCAAATAAAATAACTATGACTAGCACAAAATGAATCAAATATTAGGGCTTAGATTATAAACAATTAAGCACTTATCAAATTCCCCCAAACTTACCTTTTGCTAGTCCTCGAGCAAAACAATAAAATAACAAGGTAGAAAATCAAAACACTAAAATATGAAACCTATCCTTCCACCATTTGTCTCAGAGATGTCTGATCAATACATGATTCAAAGAAGCAAGAGTCGCAACCAGTTCACAATCCACATGCTCACAAGGTCGTGTGTAAAACAATACCAACATAACTTTCAGTTTAGGCTTTCACACAACCAAACAATCATTTTTTTGCAATTCAGTTTAACTTCAATCCTCACCATGCATACACTCACAATAAAACACTCAATAATTGGCTAAGATTGAACAGACAATGATCTCATGAAAAATACCACATGCTTGAAGTGAAATCACACACCATAGGCTCCCATTCCATCTCATCTCCACACTGGGACTACACTTCACCTAGGATCAATTAGGACTTTCACACATGGGTTATCATGGGGCTAGGGTGAAGGGTTAAGAATGAAAGGAAATGGATAACAAGATCTAAGGAGTTTTGCGTAGAATCATACTTCAGGTTCCTTTTACACTTCTAATTTTGGCGGCTAAGGCTTGCATTTTGAATTTCCACCTTCTTTAGTCACGCATATACCCTCCTTATTGTATTATTCTCTTTTTTTTTTTTTTTTTCTTTTTCTTTTTTTTTTATCTTTTCTATTTTTTTTTCTTTATCTTTTTTTTTTTTTTTTTTTTTTTTTTTTTTTTGGCATAATTGAAACTATGGAGTGGCAGGGTAACGGCAACCTTTCTTTTTATTTTCTTTTTCTCGAGCCTTGCACACATTTTGTAGTGAACCTTGAATTCATCTTTATACTTCCTTAGATAAGGTAAGGCTATACATATGGTAAGGTAACTCCCCCAAACTTAGGGGTTGGTATGGGTGCAAGAAATGGCTTAATTAAGGCTCAACATTGATAACTAGTGATAAACATCAAAAGGAACGGATAGAAAAGCACAAACTAGTCAAACATGGCCTAAAATCATCTCCTATGGTTCATGAAGTCGAAATTTGCCTCAATCGGATAAAAATGAGAGTTCTAGCATGTGTATTCCATATAAAATTCAGAACATGTGATCAAAGAATGATAATGAAATCAACTGCATCATATAGATCAAGAAATGAAAGATCATATCACTCAGCATATAACCCTCTCAAGAATAAGCATTTAGGCTCAAATCTCACTAGGTTTCACAAGTTTTCACCAAAAGCATCTAATAATTCAATTATGCACGAGCTTTCAACCTCAGACTATATCAGCATTGTAATCCACACAGTGATAGCTCAATATACTTGAACGAGATTTACTGCAATTGAATAATAAAAAGAACTAGCATAATTAAGTTCAATGAACCATGCAAGACAAATCATCATTACTCATCATTGTGGTAGGAAGGAACTATGACTCAAAGAAAAAAAATATATTTTTGTGATTTTCGAAATTTTTTTAAATTTTTATGTATTTTTCGACTATAATGACTCTGTTAATGACTCTATCTTAACTAAGACTCTTCCCCCAAACTAAAATTAAACATTGTCCCCAATGTTGTAAAAGAAAGTAAGAACGAAACACTAAAAACATAACAAAAAAGTAAGTAAAAACACAAGGAAAAGGGTAAAAGAACTCAGCTGGATATGGAGTACATTGCCAGCTCTGAATCGCCATCCTCAACTTTTCCTTGCAAAGATCTGGGCTACCTCCCAGTAGTGCTTGCTTTATAGTCGTCAGCCAGACTGTGCTTCTCTATCAAGCTAAAGGGGAATCTGTGAATGTAATCACATCCACATCCTTGTCAAAATTCTGCTCCCAATAGGGCTTGAGCCTATGTCCATTGACTTTGAACTTGTTACCATTCTTTGGATTATAGATCTCAATAGCCCCATGCTCAAAAACCCGAGTGACCTCGAAGGGGTCAATGAATGGTAGTGGGAAGTGATACTTGAGATGTTCAGGTAATGGCTTCAATTCTAACTCTGGTGCTATTATAACAGAAGGAACGGGTTGCTTTGTGGAAGAACCAAGAATTTCGAAAGAGTTAGAATATTTACCTAGGATAGAGGGGAGTACTTCTAGTTGATTTACAATCTCCATAAGTGCTGCCTCAAGCTCATCACAATCATGCTTGATTTCAGATTTGGTGAGGCCTTGCTGAATGCATGTGTCCAACTCCTCCTTGCACCCATGTGCTACTGGAAACACCTCTACTATAGCCTGTTTAATTACCTCAATCTGAAAGCAATCTTCATCTCTCGGCATTTTCATAGCTTCGAACACTTTGAACTCAATTTTCTGCCCATTGACTTTCATTTCAATTGTGCCTTTCTGTACATCTATCTTTGAACCTGCAGTGGCCATGAAAGGTCGGCCGAGTATAATAGAAAGGTGGTGAGGCAGCGATACACTCTCCATGTCCAGTACCACAAAGTCAGCAGGTAATATGAATTCTCCTACCTTCACCAAAATGTTCTCCAAAATGCCCCTTGGGTGCTTCACACTCCTATCCGCCAATTGCAATGTAATTGAAGTTGGTTTGAGCTCCCCCAAACCCAAATACTCATAGACTGAGAATGGCAGCAAATTGATACTCGAACCCAAGTCTAGTAAGGCTCTCTCAAATGTATGATCTCCTATCTTACAAGGTATAGTAAAGCTCCCAGGGTCCTTCAGTTTTGGAGGAAGCTTTCTTGAAAGAACTGCACTGACTTCCTCAGTTAACTTAACCTCTTCATGATCTCTGAATCTCCTCTTGTTTGTACATAACTCTTTGATAAACTTTGCATAAGAAGGTATCTGCTTGATAGCATCAATCAGCGGAATGTTAATCTCTACCTTCCTCAGTGTCTCAAAGATGTCATGCGTGAACTGATTTTTCTTCACCTGTCCCAGCCTTTGAGGATAAGGTGGAACTGGCTTATAGACACTATTTGGCTCTTTAGAAGTTGTTTCCTGAATAGGAGTGGCCACAGTGTCTATGCTCTTCTTGTCACATTTCTGATTCACATTAGTCTCAGTTTGCCGTGCACTGTCTTGTGGCTCAATGTCTACAGTTTTCGGATTTTCATGTGGCCCATTCACGCTGGTGTTTATGGCTGTACCATGCTGCCTCATTCTCCTGTAGACATTCTCTGGCTCTTTGGTGACGGTAGTTATGGCCTTCAGATGCTCATGATTTTTAGGGTTGATTTCAGTCTGACTTGGAAACTTACCGTCCTCCCTTTTGCTCAAGGCATTAGCTATCTGACCCACTTGTGCTTCCAGCTTGGCCAAACTCTGCTGAGTATTTGTAATTGCTTGGCTATGTTGCTGGAAATTAACCTGAGATGATTGAATAAACTGGGTCACCAAACTTTTGAACTCATCTTCTTGTGGCTTTTGTGCACTGTTCTGAGAAAAGTTGTTATTCTGTGGGTATTGGGAGCTTCTCTGCTGTCCTTGATATTGGTTATGATTCCCTTGATTTCCTTGATTGTTCTGATTCCCTCCCCAAGAAAAGTTTGGATGATTCCTCCATCCAGAATTGTAAGTATTGCTGTAAGGATTGTTTTGCTTAGGAAAAGTGTTACCAACATAGTTGGTATGTTCATGGTCTGTTAAAGATGACATGGGGCAGCATTCAGTAGTATGGTTAGTGTGAGAACATATAGCACATACTTGTTTTGATGGTTGTCCGAGCATGCTTTTGGAAGCCATTGCTTTGATGAGCATGTCCATTTTTTTATCCATTGCCGCCATCTGGGCAACTATATTTCCTTGAGACTGGATCTCATACATTCCTTGCTTCTTACCCATCTGTCTGTTTCTACAAGAAAATTGTTGTGAGTTTTCACTAAGAGTTTCAAAGAGATCATAAGCTTCCTCACTATTTTTCTCCATCAGGGCCCCTCCACACGCAGAGTCAACTATTCCTTTATTCAGCTCGTTCAGTCCTTCATAGAAAGCTTGAACCTGATCATCTTTGGTGAGGTTGTGATGTGGACACTTCAATAATAAATCCTTAAAATGCTCCCACGCTTCCCAGAACTGATCTCCATCTTTCTGCTGAAATGTTTGGATTTCTCTTCTTAACTGCCTTGTCTTTTGAGCCGGAAAAAATTTCTTCAGAAACTTACTGGCTAGCTGCTGCCAAGAGTTGATAGAACCAGCATCTAAGGAGTTTAACCATATTTTCGCTTTACCCTTAAGAGAGAAAGGAAATAGACGTAGCCTGATGCCTTCTGCAGTAACTCCCTGTATCTGTTGTGTCGCGCACAGCTCAAAGAATTCCTTAATGTGAAGATAAAGATCTTCATTAGGTAGCCCATGATAGTGTGGCACCATATTCAGCAGTTGTGCATGGAGGGTGAAATTTCCAGCCGTATTAGGTGGATAAAGAATGGTGGACGGCTGTTCGGTGTGCAAGGGTATGTAAGATTCCTTCATTGGTCTCTTTTGATTGTTCACTATCACTTCTTCTTCTTCTTCTTCTCCTTCTCTGCCAGCCATTTTTCCTTCAGGACCTTGATTTCCGTTAACACTGATTTCTTCAAGTTCTGAGTCAGATGAGGGCTGTGTATTGGATCTTGCCCTCTGAGCTTGTCTTCGCAATCTTCTAAAAGTTCGTTCAATTTCTGGATCGTAGACGGTGATGGCTAAGTCCTGAGATCGCCTACCTTGCATATACAGAATTTACGACCGCAAGTAAGCACCTATAAAAGAAGTAATGTAAAAAAAAAAAAATCTGAAATTAAATAGCTGAAATACTATGGTAAAACAGCAAATGACAGCACTTTAAAACTGAACTAAAAACTAAACTAGACTATGACACTACACTAAACACAAGTTTTGACACTATTCTATGCAAACAAGTCCCCGGCAACGGCGCCAAAAACTTGGTATGCACCAAGCAACCTAGAAATAAGCTACTTAATATGCATACAACTTAAAACTCGCAAGCGCACAAGATCACTATGTAGTGTAGTGAATTGTAAGTACGAGGTCGATCCCACGAAGACTTGTGATAAAACAATGTCAAAATTAACTAAAAATCAGAATATTAAATGGAATAATTGAATAATGAAAAACTAAATTAAACTATTAAAAACAGTAAATTAAACTATCAAAAGATAATTGGAAAGTAACTTAAAACACAAAACTAGTATGAGAATTGAAAAACAGTAATAATGAATGAACTAGGGTTTCATCTACTCCCCTAACCAATCCTATGTATGTCCCTTATTATCTTTTAATCAAAAATCAGATTTTATTAGTGACATCTATCAACCTAGACCATGGCAGATGCGTCTAAATTATTATTCCCCTAAACCTAATTCATGAGTGGCATACTACATGAATTGTTCATCATGATGCAAAAACTAAGCATGGCATATGTCCTAGTCAAAACAAACATAATGCATAAAACAATGAGAAAGATAAATGCATGAGTCTAAGCATGGCATATACTTAGATTATTCATGGTTCTAAACCCTAGATGCATAACATCAAGATCAATCAAAATTAAGTTAGCTACTCTTAAGATTAATTGAACATCATATGGTTGGCATGGCATATACACAACCCATCAATTAATAACATGGTTTAGAATCTCAACCAACAAAACTGAAATCTGAATTAAAAGACGCCAAAAGAGACTACATAGAACTAGGCTAGGGTTTCAATTACACCCTAGCCCTAATAAGTTTAGCTACTCATGTCTTTAATGAAAAATAAACTAAAAAGTAGAGTCATAAGAAGAAAACTAGAAGATGATGAAGATGCAATGGATGTCCAGCAACTTTTTCCCCTTTTTCTTCGCTCCAAAAGCCCTCCAAGATGCTCCAAAGAATGCTCCAAAGGTGGCTGTATGGAAAATAGGGTTTATGGGATGATAATAACTGATTTTTATGCTTTTCTGGTGGCTGAATGGTGGCTCTAATGTGGATGGACGTGGCTGTTCATTGGATGTCTTTTTATACTTTTGCAACAGCCCCTTTAGTAATAGTTCCCTTGTATGTTTAGGTCTCCATCTTTCTTTACAATTGGCTTCCTAATTAGAATGAAATAGGAGTCTTCTTTCTTGATTAACAAGCTTTCTAAATCTGGTCCCACTTGTATCTTCTAGAAACTTATTCACATGGACCCACAATCTGAGAATTAATTGCAATAACTAAATCTGAAGCTTTTATAATAAAAGTGGGCCCATATAATGCTTGCACAATGAGTGTGGGACCCCTCTTTTAGGACTTCTAATTTGACTTGAACAAGACTTACTCCAAACTTTCTTTCTTTTTCTCCTTGTTTTTCTCCAATCTTGGGCTCCACTTCAACTTGAATAGGACTTCTAATTTCTGAAATTCTTCTATTTGCAATAGATGTGGACCCCTCTTGGGCGTGTAACCCTAAATTGGATTTCTTCCTTTTTCTTCTTTCTTTCTTTTGCTTTTCTTCTTTGAATTGTAAGTTCCCAAAGAATTAGAAATTAATCTTGAAATCTGGAATAGCTTGGATGGGACCCACCTGAATCTCTCAATTAATCAATTGCTTAAATTTCTTCTCTTTTGGCTCCTTTTTACCTTTACATAAAAAAACACAAAGAATATGTAAAATCAAATAAAATAACTATGACTAGCACAAAATGAATCAAATATTAGGGCTTAGATTATAAACAATTAAGCACTTATCATAGCACCACTATTTTTAAAATAGCGTAGCGGCCTTGACCGCTACGGCCGATAATGCATAGCAACCGCTATTTTGAACCATTTTTATGAATGTAAGAGAGATGGAAAGATGGATTTTATATATTATTGTGTCATCATTCCTTAGTCATGAATAAATGTGATTTTATCGAACCATAACAAATTTATTACCCTTCTAATATATTATGAACTTGGTCATAAAATACTCATTTTATCAAATTTTTATAACTAATTAATATAATACAATAATGAAGCGGCTAAGATTGATAGAACCTATTAAATTAAATTATGCATCCATGATTAAGGTTCAAAATGTTTGATGGGCTAAATGCAACTTCTTTTTATTGAATGGGTTTGGATTTTTTTTTTTTTTTATTAAATGGTTATCCTACCACTTTGCAATTTTTCATGGGTCTATAACATCAATATTTTTTTTAAAGTTTTGTTCAATATAGTCCATCCTTTATGAATTTGCTATTGTGTGCTCATGCAAAAATTGTAGTCGTTCATGCATATTACCAAAAAAAATATACCAAAGCAGAAAAACCTAGGGTTCAAGGAGTCGATCCTTGTCCCACTCATTTAACAGTGGGTCAGGATTTTGTGGCCCATAACCTACAATTTCTGGTGGAGTCACCAGTTTAGGTGGATTGTATATTGACAGCTCTATAGGGGTGGTTTACATGGGTTTTAGGTCAATTGTGCCTGACTTATTGAACTGTGGGTCAAGGTCAAGATTTCTTGACTCGTGACTGCCTAATAGGAGTATGCCTCAAGTTCAGGTGGAGTCACCGGTTCAAGTCATATTATTATATATATTGGCAGAGGGTTTTCAATTCAAATTTTCGCCTTTTCTTACTCTCTAAATATCTATTATTGTTAGTGATATATTTCATACCTTGTGGATAAATATTTTATAGTGATTGTGGTGATTCTTGTATCGTTGTGTTTTGAGTCAATTTTTCAATTTGTGCATTTTTTATATTTAATGAAAATTTGCTTGT
The DNA here is from genome assembly GCA_028538565.1 of Umbellularia californica. NCBI lineage: Eukaryota > Viridiplantae > Streptophyta > Magnoliopsida > Laurales > Lauraceae > Umbellularia > Umbellularia californica. The sequence continues at coordinate 36,372,753 of JAPQWN010000003.1, read as the reverse complement.
AGAAATGTAGTCAATGGACATGCCTGTGCTTAGCATGGGTTATTGTGCTAGTTATACATGAATTATTCTTGCTTCCTCATTGCTTTCGCTTTCTCCCCTCTTCCAATAGTATTTTAGTGAAAATAAAACTTTTACTAAATTACAACAAGTGAAACATCCAATGTCTACAGATCAGTTCTAGATACAAGTAGCCAAGTTTGCATCACAATTGGCCTCATTTAGAGACTGGTAAGGCAGTAGCACACTTGGGCATTTACAATTGAACTCCCTGACCTCCTTGATCCACTTTACAACTCTCCACGCTAACAATCTCCAGCATATTTTTGCATCTTATGGTATTTTGAGAGTCTCCTTCCATTATAGCGTTCTTTCATTCTTAGCTTAAAAATTAAGATTACTCCTATAAACGAAGGCACTTTGTCACCTCTTCATTTTAATAACAGTCTCAATCCGACATATAAAGAACTAAAATATTATGCTGATAAAGAATTATAGTCCCCACTCTTCCCTGAAAAAAATAAAAAGAAAAGAAAAAACAGATTTGGAGAGATGAGTTTTACCCCTCCATTTCCCTTTTCAGTTCAATGCCACCTTCTAAATCATTATCAGCATCAGTTGCTGACATTGATTTCTGTTGTAGATTTAGGTGAGAAAAACGTACCCAACACTAACAATTTCACCCAAAATGCACAGCAGCACAAGTGACCATTCTTGTTGCCAACATCTTCAAATTGATCCACAATTTGGTTATATTCAGATCCATTCTATCTTAGTCTTATGTCTCTTGGTGTCACTTGCTGATGATGATTTGTAATTGCCTTCCAAAGAATAGAATATTGTACAATCATATGATGACTTGCGTTGCACTTTCAAGTACTAATTGTTTGCTTGAGCTTCTTTTAAAAATGAAAATCTAGAAGGGTTCCTAAACAGTAGGATGCCTACCTTTGGAAGGTAACACTGGGATTACTTGGAGCCTCTTATATTTAGTGTTTTATGCCAGGTCTTAATTATTAGTCTTCAGACGAGTGCCACTTTTGCAAATCAACTAGATTAAATATTTGACTTCGTCTTGTTAGATATTCCACCTGACAAGGAGCCTCTGGACTGGAATACAAGGATGAAAATTGCAGCTGGTGCAGCTAAAGGCTTGGAGTACTTGCATGATAAAGCAAACCCACCCGTTATTTATAGGGATTTCAAGTCATCCAATATTCTACTTGGTGAAGGATATCATCCAAAGCTGTCTGATTTTGGGCTCGCAAAGCTTGGTCCTGTTGGGGATAAGACACATGTCTCCACAAGGGTGATGGGAACGTATGGTTATTGTGCTCCTGAGTATGCTATGACAGGACAGCTCACACTGAAATCTGATGTTTACAGTTTTGGTGTAGTCTTCCTTGAGTTGATCACAGGACGTAAGGCAATTGACAATACCCGGGTTGCTGGAGAGCACAATTTGGTTGCATGGGTACTTCTATATCTTTTCTCATTTATTTTTATTCATTTTCTATTTCATTTGCGTTGATTTAGTTTGGAGGAAGCTTATCTGGCATTCTGTGTCCCTTAACTCTATAGAAGATAAGATGTGGATTTGGATTTTGGAAATGTTGAGAGTTCTATGATTTACATAAAATAAATAAATGAGCAAATCTGGCTCCACTAATCCCATACAAGGCTGCACATGTGTCCATGTGTTGGAGCAGTTCATATGTACTAGATGTAGACCTGTCAAACAAGAATCTAGGAGGACCGTTCAATGGTGGGCATCGCATGTTTGTTAAATGTGGAGTAGTGGAGCCGGAGAGAGTTTTTCTTTTATCTTCATATGTTTCATGCATGATTTGCTCACGCATTTACTGCAATCTTGGCCCTGGGCTGGTAGTTTGGGCCTGGGCATGCGCATGAAGTAACTTCCCAATGGAAGACTGATTAGGACCATCAAAGTGTTTTCCACAGGATGTTGAAATTGAGTTTTCGGCAACAAAGCAGTCCTGACAGGAAAAAAAAATATATGGGCCCTGTTTGTTACCTGCCTTGGATTTGATCTTGCTTATAGTTGCCACACAGTCACCTATCCATGTGCTGGATAGCTCAATTTATACATCTGCCTGGACTTTCACTAATTATTTCTGTTTGAATAAAAGAAATTCTACGATTATGCCATTAACTGTCATGCTAAGAAGGTTATATGTTTTCCGTTTTGTAAAATTACAGAAATAGACTATAGTGATGTGGTATTTTTACCCACCTTGTTTATATAGACACACACTCTCTGGAGATGGAGTTTCAAATTCTTTCCTCTAATTTTGAAACAGTTAATTTCTATTTTCACCCCACAGGTGCTGGTCAGTCATTTGAGATTGACAATCATAAACAAAAATTGTTCAGACGAAATTATTTCTTTAGGGAGTGAAACTAATAGCTTTTAGGTGTACCCTGAAAATGTGTATTCTGCAGATGCGGTATGATGTTCCATGGAGAGTTCCATTTTTCTTTTCTTTTTTTTCTTTTTATATGGCATTTTTCTTTTAATTTTCCAGCAATGTTACAAGTATTTCCACCTTTCATTAACCTGCTCCCATCATGTACGCTGCATTATTTGGTTGGCCAAGCCTTAGTGCCCCCCTTATTGGATTATCTTAGGAATGTACCACTTGCGGTTTGCAATTGTAGAATTCTAGCAAGCAAGAGAAATTAGACAGATGGGCCTGGGATCATCCAATTGTAGAGATTCTTTTGGTTACTCCCATTCATGATGCAGTGCATCATATCGGTCGCCAAAATGTGGTTCTCATACATACAGTTTCTAGGACCGAGTAAATGGTTGATTGGATGAGTATAGTTTCCGTTCATCCATGAACCAAAGACTATTTTCTGAAAATTAGCGATGAGCTATGGTTATTTTCTTTCATTTTAGCATTGTGCACACCAAGAAAGACTGACAGTTATTCTTTCTTTTTCTTGGATATGTTTATTGCAGGCACGTCCATTGTTCAAGGACCGTCGGAACTTCTCCAAAATGGCAGATCCACTTTTGCAAGGCCGTTGTCCAACGAGAGGCCTATACCAAGCTCTAGCCGTTGCTGCGATGTGCCTGCAGGAGCAAGCTGCAACTAGGCCTCTTATAGGGGATGTTGTAACTGCCTTGACGTATTTGGCTTCGCAACCTTATGATCCAAATGCAGCTGCTGCTCAAAACAATAGAGTTGGCTCATCTTTTCTCAGACACAACGATGAGCAAAAGAGCTTTAATGCTATGTCTGACACCCAAAATGCTGTCAGGCGTGGCGGGCGACATGGGGAGGAATCCCCTCAAAATTCTCTCGATCTCAGAAAAAGGGACCATGTCCGTGGTGTTAGCTTTGGTGCAGAAGATGGACGAGGTGAATCAGGCGGTGGGTCTGGAAGGAAGTTGGGCTTCGATGACTTGGAAAGATTGGAATCCCATAGGGATAGCCCCATTCATGGTCGGAAAACAAAGGACAGTCCGAAGAACATCAACCGAGATGTTGATAGGGATCGTGCAGTCGCGGAGGCGAAAGTGTGGGGTGATATTTGGAGAGAGCGAAAGCGGGCAAACACTCGCTCAAGTTCTGATGGTACAAATGAGTAATCTAGAGGTAGTATCTGCCCGAGCCTAGACCCGATTCATCATGCTTTTGCTTTGTATCTGTATGTAGGAGAGGATCACCTTATGATTCCAAGATGACATTCATGAAAAGAAAGTAAAATGCCATCATCTGTTCCATCTTGGTTTTGATATTACACCAGGGAATAAAGTTATTTGCTATTCAGCTGGTTATACTTATATCATTCCTGTATTCAAGTCTTCAGGTATATATATTGTACTTGTAACCTGATACCTAGTCATTCAATACTGATTGCAATCTTGCAATTCTTCATTTGGGTCAATGAGTGGGGAAGGATAGTCATGAAAAGAAGTAGGAACCTGTAGATTTGTAATTTTTGGATGGATGTGGGTAGCTTAACAAGATGATTCTGTGAGTGTTTTTGCATGTTGCATGTAAGGAGGCTGTATGAAGCTCAAGGGACATTGGGTTTTGGAAGAGATTGTCCTGATTTCCCCCATTGATCTATATCAGGTTTTATTATTATTATTTATTTATTTATTTATGTGCCACCCTGGAGGAAAACAGACTGCCTGCCTACATGTGGGTTTGATTTGGATCTTTCATCAAACTGAACTTTTGGGCTGATTAGTTAGGCTGGGTTTTTATGTTTTTTTGGTCCATTGCATGAAAGTCCATGTGGGGGTTCTGTAAAAAGCAGCCCTTTGCATAAATCACCATTGCTATTGAAATTCTTTGTCAGGTGGTAATATGTATAATGTACATTTTGCATGTGTATAATCGCTTTTTCTCATTAATCAACTTCTATTGAAGCCCCTTTTCTGCACCTCCACATTATGTGTATTGGGACCTACCTGAGACAAAATTATGGCATTCACACTCATCTTCCTCCAATGAATTGGCACGTACCTTGATTTGGTGATGATTCGACCATTAACCATTGATTCATTTAAAATGTAAGTAGTGATATCTATCTCTGAAGGAGGTTGATTCCTGAGGTTGATGTCTATGAATATACGGGCATATAGCAGCTTCAATCTTCACAGTAATGTCATCAATTTTCAATGGGTTCTCTATGCCTCTTGCTATTGCAAAGAGAATTTCTAACCTCCACAGCTCCCAAAGGAGGGGAAATCGAACCGGTTTTATTGCAGGATCACCCAGGTCTGGTTTGAAGCTCTGATACCACCTTGATAGATTGATTGAGAAAGGCCCAACCTTCCAAGGGGAACCAGAAAGAACAACAAGAGAGATCTTGCTGGGATTTGAAATGGAAAAGGAGAGTGACTATTGAGCAGCGCTACTGAGTGCTCCACCTTTCAGTAGAGCTTGGCATTGGCCTGCATTCATTCTACTGAAGGCTGTTTCCCAATGAACCTTCCTACTAAACAAAACTTCAAGTCTGCCAAGCCTTCCTGACAGAGGAAGGCCGAAGGATGCAAATTGACTAGGTGAGTTCATATAGGAACCTTACCCGCCAAGTATATTAAAATACATGGGAATTGAATACATATAATTTATATCACGAGTGGTGAAAAATTCAAATTTCTATCACTAACTTAGCATTTAGTGGGATTCTATATTATTTATTGATAAAATCCCTATTATATTCATGGAGCAATTGGAATGTGAGAAATTCTTTGAATATGACCAAATTCCTTTTGTTCTGTGCTTTTCTCGAGGTAAACATGTGCTGCATGCAACCCAATTCAATGCAGTAGTGTGGGAAATGAAGTCTTATTAGCTGAAAAAACTGAAGATCAACACTTGAATCACTAGTACTAGGGCTGTGGAGTTTCTACTTGGGCTGTCATTAGGAACCTCGGTTATCTGGTTTGCACTTTGAGCTCAGATCCAGCTCTGGACCTAGTCAACCATGCCCAGCCTGGATCTAGGTCCAGACTAGGCCAATTCAAGTACATATCCAACAGCAGGCCCAATCAAATTACTCCAAATCAAGACCAAGTTTTAGCCCAACTGAACCTGACCCATGGCCTAGACAGATGGCCCAAAACCCAAGTTTGTTCACAAGTCATCCTCTTTGGGATATGTAGAGACTATCATTTGATTCAATATGAAACAATAGAGCTATTAAGAGCTCTGTAGAAACTCTGCTCTTACATATACATATTTATAAATGCAGTTACACATTTCCACCATATATAATCACACTATCAGGTCACCTAGTTGCTAGTGCGGTATCTGGTTAGTGGTAGATTTGATATAGGGACAATGACAGGTGAATTAATTGATAACCTCCCACTTTGTGTCTGCTTGTAACATGAGAGGATTAGGTTATGGAGTTGCAACAGCTTAAAAGATTTGCTGGCTTTTCCTTAGAGGTCCTAGAGGCAGTGGTTAGCAGCAAAGACATACATCAAGGCCCTATTTTTGACAAGGTGAAGGTGGTTGGGGACTGCTCTGCTCTCCTCCTTTTTTCGAGGATTAGTTTGAGAAAAAGACTCATTCTTTGATTAGTTGTAGACAAAGCAAAGCAACATATGGATTGAAATTGAAATGTAGCAGTTGCACCAGAGTCATTATGTGCAGAATAAAATCTCTAAATGGGTTTCATGTCACTTGCATTGCAAGATATTCTTATATATAGAAGTTAAAAAACCATCATGCAAGTACCCACTAGCTATAATGTGGGGGAAAAAACAAGAAACCCAACAACCCACCCATGAACTCTTCAAAAACAAAAAAACTCACTAGTTTGCCATGTCCTACCTTCTACAAACAACCCACTATCTCACGTTTGAAAAAGCCTACAATCCAAACATGTTTGACAGAGGAAAAACATGATATTTCTGCATTAATTCTGAACAATATCTGATGGTAAGTCTCTCTTCCACTTCCCATTTACTCCTCTTTTATTTGACTTTTGTGCAAACAAATAGACCCTTATAGATCAGCTACGAAAATGAAAAAGGAATATATTCTACCCAAGTCCGAGTCCGGGCCCGGAGCGGTCCCCCACAAGCTTCCTGAGAGTGGGATGAATGGAAGTCCACCGCAGGGTCCACCTAATATAACCCGAGCCGTTCAAAATGAATTTCATCTCTTCGAGTGATATATTATCAAAATTTATTTCAATAGGGATTAGTCTCATTATAAAATTGAGCATATGATTGATAACATGATTAGTACGTTCTTATGCTTTATTAACTATATGAAGTAATCATGCTGTCAATCATATTCTCAATCTTACAATAAGACTAAGCCCATATTTGGCATCAAAAAATTTTGCCTCTAAATCTTTAAAGCGGGTAGAGATTTTAAGAATAGAAGTGTTTGGTGGTGTATTTATGCCTCTACCAGGTGTAGAGAAGTAGAGGCAATGCCTCTTAAATCCACAGCCCCCGAAATGATCCACCTAAAAAGTAGAGGCCAGAAAAAGAAGTGCGTGACCAGTGATTTCAGCCCACAATGCCCTAGTAACTTTTTTTTTTTTTTAAATGTGAGAGTGTAAATTAAGATCCAAACTGTTGGAAATGTTCACAAGATTAGATATGGTTATGAGACCAAATTCCAATTGTTGGATCATCACCAATCTCGAGATATATGCAAAAAAGTGAGCCATTTGATACAATTCTTTGGAATCCGTGGGCTCCAAACACAAGATCCAAACTGTTAGATCTCTTTGGAAGACTGAAGCTTAATACCTTGTGAATCTCATAACAATTGCAGCCGTTGATGTATTATGCTCAATTTTGGATTTGTCCATTTGCAGTAATGTTTTTCTATTTTATTTTATTTTATTTCTGGGATAGTAAATTACAATCCAAGCCGTTGAAATTGTTCTTAAGATCAAGCCCAGCTCTAGATCAAAATTCACCCATTGGATCATCACCAATCTTGAGATATGAGCAAAAAATGTAAGTAATAATAGTATTTTCTGGATTATGTGGGCCTCAAACAGAAGATCCAAACTGCTAGATCTCTTTGGAAGGCTGAACACAGCCATGGGTCATTTTTCAAGGCTTGATACCTTGTGGATCTCGAGAAATTTGTAAGAAACTTTCAACCATTGATATAAAAAAGTCTATTTAACATATATCCTTGCGTTACCAAACACTCCTTTTGATTCTAGCCTCTTTTTTTATAACTCTTTCTTTCTAATGACTCTATTTTGATGAGTTTATCCAAAAAAGAGTAGAGATACTAAACAAGCCCGAACTCCTATCAAAATAAAATGTGACTGATATGTCACTGGAAGGAATGAAATTTGTTTTGGACATCTGGATTATCTTTAGGCGGACACCACGGTGGAATTCCACACATCCCACTCATAGGAAGCATGAGGAAGACCACTCAGGGGATCCGGACTCCATTGAACCTAGGTACATAACTAGGTTCCTCTCTGATTTCTCGGGATCAATCGAATGGTTTTCATTTTAATTAAATATGGTTTATATGATTATTTGAATAATTATTTTTAATCAAAAATGAATTGTCTGGACCTTATTACATCATTTTGAAGTTTGAACCTACTCAATAATAGAGAAACCAGAGAGAATTAAAACGTGAATCATCTGAACCTACTCTATCTAATTTTCTAATTAAGCTAAATCTAAAGTTACAAATTGCAAATTCAAATGCAGATTAACAGTACCCAAGGATCAAATGTGAATTAAGATTCACCTATTAATTCCTCGTTATAATCCATTGAGTAGGTATGAGAGTCACCTAGAGAGGAGAAATATGATCCAACCCACATTTGACCTGCATAATCCGACTTGGAACATATATAGGTCATACATGGGTCAGGGTCAGCCCGCATAACTCACCCAACCCACTTAAATGGGTTGAATTAGGGCCAACCCTCATGTTTAAACCCATTAAAACAATTTGGTGATTTTGCATTTTGGTATTTAGAATAAGCTTATTTTATATGGAATGAGTGGAGCTTGTATTGGACTTCTTTTATAATATCAACATGAAGTGCGAGGGCTCAATATCAGGGGCATGTGTGTGATACCGAGTTGCTAACACCATAAAAACCCGGGGATCAATCCATGAAGCATGTGTGTGATGCCGAGGTGCCAACACCAGTCAACCATAAGTCTGTCTCAAGGCTTTTATTTTTTTTCTTCAGCATACAACTTAACACAAATATAGTCTTAATATTTGAAATAGCTTGGTATTAAAGCCACCCTTCTACAAGTTGGATCAAGTAAAACAGGCAGAACCACACTAAATGCAGGTTATTCATGTTGGCTCAGGTTGACCCTCATTGGGTGCCATTTTAAGAATGGTCAAATACACAGATAAGGCTTCAACCCCTAGCCCTAGGTACCCCCTTGTCAACTACAGTCATTTTAACTCAACCCCACCCATTAACCACAAAGGTTAAGCAAATAATATTTTACCATTTCAATCACCATCACATCAAGTCACCAAGAAGAAGAGGAAGAGGCAGAAGAGGAAGATGAGGAGAAGATTAGGCAGGGGATCTTGTCATCATCTGCACAAACTCTTCAAAACTCACTGCACCATCCCCATTCCGATCAATCCCTTTGATCATGCTCTTACAATCCGCCAAAGAAGCCTCATCTCCCATCGATCGAAGAACATGATGCAACTCTTCTGCAGATATCAACCCATTCTTATCTCGATCATACAGCGTAAAAGCATTCCTCAAATCCTCTAAACATTTGTTCGAATCGGTCTCCGTTGTGTTCACTGACATGAATTCCTCCAAGCTGATGAACCCATCTCCATCCAAATCTGCTGCACTCATCATTGCTTCAACTTCCTCTGTAGAACCCAAATGCCCCAAACACTTTAACATCGATTCGAGCTCGGAGGAGGAGATCTTCCCATCTCCATTAGCGTCGTATTTGTTGAAAACCAGACGCAGATCGTTCGAGTCTTGGATTCGATAGGCATGGGAAGAAGAAGAAGGGAGAGGAGATCGAGGGCTGCTGGAGGAGGAAACTGATGGGTCTGATGATGATGATTTCGAGCTGGTTTTCGATGGCTTGTTCTTCTTCCTGAGATTGAAGAAGTTCCTCCCCATTGAAAAACTAGGTACCCCAGAAAGGGATTCAAGAAGAAATCTCCAGGAAGAAGAAAAAAAAAGGCTATTTGAAAGAACCAATGATGGAATCTGATCTAGTTAGCACCTGTTCTATATCTCGGATCAATGGAAGAAATTCCTTGCTGTCAAGAGATGAAAAAGAAGGTACCCCAGAATGGGATTCAAAAGAGTTAAGAATCTCTGTAAGAAATCTAGAGAAAGGAATCCAGAAACCCAATTCGAAAAGATCAAGTGATCTTTAAAGCAACTGTTCTACATATAATTGAAGAAGCTCATGAAAAGGATTCAAGGAAGGAATCTCTATAATAAATACAGAGAAAGTAATCCAAAAAACAACACACCCGATTGAGAGATCCAAGCAAGGAATCTGAACAAGTGATCTCTGAGTGGAAAATAAAAAATACTCTGTTTTATGTATGAGCCTGTTGGTGGTTAGAATGGAAGAAATGTGGGGGATTTATAGGAGGGAAAATCTCAAATAAGGACTTAAGTTTTTTTATATTTTAAACAATGATGTAAGTTTGAAAACATTTTAATTTAGTTTCTAAGCGGTAAGGTTTGAGCTAAGGACATTCAGTCATTGAAAGGTGTTTTTTAATAACTTTTGTCATTAATTTTTTTTAAAATACTCAAATTAACCTTCATTTAAAGCTTTGTTATGGTTACGACAGCCATTATATGTAGCCGATCACTATGAAGACGCCGGTGAAGAAAATAAGGAAAATTGAGAGGAAATGAAAGAGGATTTTATTGAAATATAAAATATTTTGGATATTTTTAAGAATTTCAAGGGAAAGTTTTGCCTGAGAATAGCTTTAACTAAGCAGATTTTCTTAATTGAAAGCTTCTTGTAAAACTTAGGGGCTAATTTGAAAAGTTTTGATACTTGTGTATTATTTTTGAAATGGGATTAGAACTTAAAGGCCTTATTTGAAAATAAAAAGATTATTGGAAGTTTAGAGGTGCCACGTGGCATGACGGGAATGGTTGGACGGAGGGCCCGAGGGATTTGGTAATTGCCTGGAAAGGAGGGGCGTCTGTTCGGTTGGAACTTAGTGGGCAGTCTAAGTTAGTTGTCGTTTTATGTGGATGACACTGTGCCACGTGGCGCACATTCGGTGGTGGTTCTGGCCCACCACTGCCCCAACTGTCCAAGATATTATATGCACATCAGGGGCACTGTTCGCACCTAATGCGGGCCCACTTGAAGAAAATTTGTGTGATGGTGGTGGTGGTGGTGGTTGTTGGTCCTCCTCCTCGTACTCACCCAATGTGGACCCACTTGAAGATTGGCCCTCTTTGCGGAGGGCACGTGCAGGAGTCTCATAGGTGAATAGAATTGAAGTCACAAGTGCTACGCGGCAGCTTTGCTTAAAATTTTAAAACTCAATTATGGGGCTGACAGAGAAATGATTTAGATCGTTTTATTACGAATTCCATTTCTTCTAGTGACATATCCTCAAATTTTATATCAAAAAAGACAATAGAGTCGAAGTCACAAGTGTTATGCAGAAACTTTGATTAAGTTTTTAAAACTCTATTATGGGGCTGACACAGAAATGATTTAGACCGTTTTATGATGAATTCCATTTTCCTCTAGTGATATATACTCAAATTTTATATCAAGAAAGACTCGGTCCCTCCATTCGATTGAGCACATGATGGAAACGTGACGGGAATAAATAAGAAGAGTTTCATATGGTGGCGGTGGTTCTCCTTGTACCCTTACATTGTGGGCCCACTTGAGGATTACCGCTCTATGTGGACGTCTCATCGTGAAGGAACCCTGCAGGCGAATTTATGTTAGTCACTAAAAATGGCAACCCCTAACCCTAAACAACCTTACTCACTGACTCTGCGTAGAAGAATTATTCCATATTTGTGAATTTTTTCTATTTTTAGCTAAGTATTAGTTGGTTCGATTAACATAACAAAAGAAAGGTAAAATTTAGGGTGTTTGAGTACAAGTGATTGTATCTAGAATAGAAACTATAAGTAGATTTGAGTACAAGTGATTGTATCTAGAATATAAACGAGAAGTGGTTTTCTTTTATATATTAGAAATGACTGGTGGGTTCAAAGTGTTGAATCAAATCCTCCTATTGTGATCAATGGTGGGCTCAAAGGTTTCTGAATTGATAATCATTGTCGAATCTAAATTTTAGGAGGTATACTTGATTGTGATGGATCTGAATGCAAAAACTTCAACACATAGTCAGGCCAGAGATCTATATGCATTTCAATGATTGAGAAGCTCAGCGGATCTCATTCACCTATTGTTGTCTTACCTATGGGAATGGAGAATATCCTATCATAGGGTTCTCTTATCCTCGTATAGATAAGTCTGAAAGAGTTGCACTTACTAGAGACTTCTTCACAAACGAACTTACATCCACTAATCCTATTGTGAGCATTATTTGTAGGGACAGATCAAGTCATACTCTAAGTGGGATTGTATTCTATGGACTACGCTCTACTTGATCTAACGTGGGACCCATGGCATACGGGTCACACACAATTTCCTACAGATTAGCCCATGGATCATGCAGGGCGGTTTGGTCAATAGTAGAGCCTACATTGGGTCACAAAACGATGATTTGAGAGGAAATATGCCATTTAGGATGCCCTAAAGTGATCTCTTACTGTGAGACCCCAATCCGCCTGGGTAATCCCTTGAGGCAAGACCATGTAAAGTGGCCATGTGAGCTAAGAAAGGGGTATCCGTAGGGGTAAGGGTGGAGCACTTCGATAGCACAGTGAGGCTTTATCCAAGTCCCACATCAAAAATATCCAAGTCCTGGGTCACGGTTTATAAGTCAAACTCCGTCTTGACTTAACATGACGCGTTTTAAAACCATGCGGCGCTTGTAAAATGTAAGAACTATGGAATTAATCATGCTCAGGTGGGGCGCACGTGGGCTTTGATAATTTCATGCTGATTTGGCAATATCCAAGTCCTGACCTTGCGCTTATTATGTGCAACCTGGCCTTAACTCCACGTGAGCCCTTTTAAAACCATGAGGCAAGATTGGGATTTCAAAATATCATGTCGATGGCGGGCCTAGGTCGTTACACTTACACTATTCCTGCGAGTGGGATGTGTGGAACTCACCGTGGGGCCCATCTACTAATGATCTGAACGGTTAAAATATAATGCAATCATCACCAATAGCATGTCCTTAAATTATACTTCCATAAGATTTGCAACCTCTATAAGATTTGACAGATGAATGATAATGTAATTAATGCATAGAATTTATAATGTATAAGACTACACCCCTGGGTGGTGTTGGCTCTTTGGAATAAGGCATATGTTTGTGGACTTGTGTTCGGATTCCCCCATATTTATTTGGTGCACATGTGGAGTGATTGTGTGTGTCGAGAGGATTAGTTCTGACGGGTTAATACCACTAGGATGCCTTGTAAGGATGTAAACGGGTTGGTTCTAGTATTAGATGCATAACCGGAATTGTTAATGAGAAAATGGAACCAGAACTAAAACCATATATGGGACGGGTCCCGATCCAGGTCCGGGTCTAGGTAGAGTGATATGAAAAAAACCTAGTTTTTTGGAGAGATTCTAAAAAGTTGAGGTAATATATCGGGTTTCAGATCCACCGGTCCGAACCAATGTGGAACTGGACCCGAACCCATTGACTTATCAGGGCCTAAATTAGGATCTAGATAGAGTTTTTAACACGTCAAAACCTCCAGGTAATCGGAGAATTGGGGACCCATTTACATCCCTAATGCCTTTATTGTAAAAATTAAAAAGTATAAGGTTCAGTTTGGCATCTCTACTTTCCTCCTATTTGCTTAAAACTTATTAAATCCGATTTTAAAACGTTTGGTAGGAGCTTTCACTGTGTCCATTTCAAATGGTATTAAGATATTTTACATTACTATTTCATCAAGTCAACAAAAGGGGTATATTCCATTAAGACAAATGGGTTTGAAACGGAAAGATGGAAGTCACTACAGGAAATGGACGTCCTCACAGGGCAGTTCATTTTTTTAATTTTATTTTTATTTTCTTGGAACCTAAATCATGATCCGGACCATTAGGTATATTCAGAAGGTCCAAAACGGCCACGTGTCCAAATTTCAGTTGTTGGATCTTCATATATTCTAAGATCTTTGAAAAAAAAAACCTCCAGTCCCTTTGATCTATTTTTTTAACTTTTGTAGGCCCCAAACACAAGATCTGAACCATTAGTTTTCTTTGTAAGGTCAAATACATTTATGCTCCCAAATTTTAATACTTGATTCCTAATGGATTTTAAGAAATTTAAGAAACATCGCGTACCATTGGTTTAAAAAATAAGTGGTGGCCGAGTATTGAAAAGGTCCACAGGCAGTCCATTTTTTGTGTTTTTTTTTATATTTTTTGGGACCATAAACCATGTTCCAAACTATTAAATATATTAAGAAGACCAAGCATGGCTATGGGTCAAAATTCTAGCCATTCGATCATCATAAATTTTTATGTATTTACGAATAGCCAAGCCATTTTTATCTATTTTTTAAAATCCATGGGCCCCAAATGCAAGATCCAAACCAGTAATTCAATTTGTAAGACTAAACACGACTATGGCGTCAAATCTCAAAGTTTGATTCTTTGTGGATCTCGAGATATTTATGAAAAACTTTTAACCATTACTTCAAAAAAGTCTGTTTCAATCAATTTTTTTGTGTTACCAAACAGACTATTTTCAAAACATTTATTCCAAATGGGGTCATTTAAAACAATCTATTTCATAGAGATAAGACTCGTAGTACAGGACTTAATAAGATTACTAACGCGATATCAATATCTTAAAGTGGATAAAAGTCCTAAGGAAAAAAAAATTCCGAGGACGCACTATAATCGGTCGTCCAAGTAGTCCAGAGTTTTTCTGGTGGCTGTGGCAGGATCAAGGACCAAGGTCCTACCTCCCTAAAAGCTGCGTCTCTCTGTATACAAGTTGGCAGAGTGTTAAAGCTTTACATATTCTCATCATATCTTATCAAGTTGGGTTGTGACTTGTGAATTGTGATGGAAGAAGCATGGAATGAATGAATGAGTGAAAGCTGTTAGCTGTGTAAGCGTGTGTGACTTGTTATTCCAAATTACAGATGAGCCAATCAATACAAGTCAATGAATGGAGCTGTCACAATCTCACAGCAGAATTCCTGGTCCAGTGTTAGCGAACATATTCTATAGAGCTCAGAATATCAGCCCTTTATTGTGCTCTCTCTCACTCTCAATCTCAGAATGTTTCTGGAGAATACTTATAAAGGTTATTCTATTCTCTGAATTCTCAGGATCAATCGAATTCTTTGTGATTTAAACTGGTGGAGGCAAATTGATTCTATCATCCAACAAGAAAGGTTTTTTCTTTTTTTTTTTTTTTTTTTTTTTTTCATTCTTTTTGCGCATTGGATTCAAAATTATTGATTCTCAGATAAAGGCAACAGGCATGAATTGCTATCAGTTGGACTTTTTCAAGAGAGCTATACGTATGATCATGGAAGATGCTCACTGTCGCAATCACAAGGTCATGAATTTGACTCATGTGGCAACAAATTCAAATGAATTTGAGAACCAGTGCAGTAAATAGAATTAGATTCGAGGCAACGAGAGGCCCATGTAAAAGATAAAAATGGAATTCAATTGATACTTGCACAATAACTAGTGCCAAGCATGGGCATGTCCTTCCACTACGTTGTAGAAATAAGTATAAAGATTTATATAAATTAAAGGGGGAGATGTTCCGATGAGAGTAACTCTTACAAGAGCATCTCCCAATTAAAAGATTGGCTGAATATAGAATTATATAAGAATTAACGCAATCACTATGAAAGATCCATCCAAAATATGAAAAAATATATCATCAATAACAATTAAATTAAAAACCCTCGGCTAAATATATAATAATATGACTTTAACTGGTAACTTCAATTAAACTATTAGATATTGGGCGCAGAGGTCACAGGTCAAGAAATCCTATCATATAGTTCAACAACTTAGATACAGATGGACCCCTAACCCATATGTAAACCACCCACGATATAATCCATATATATATATATATATATATATATGGGGATATTCAAGTGCATCCATCCCTCATCATTGTCGTGAGGGAGACTCCCTTTTTGGAAAGTTTCAAGTACAAAAGAGAAGTACACTTCTCTCTTATATTTGAAACTTCCCAAAAAGGGGCTGTCCCTTAGCACAATAGTGAGGGATGGATGCACATGAATATTCTCCATACATATATATATATGGGAGATGCTTCTATGAAAGCATCTCTCACCTTATTATAAGAAATAAAGGTGAGGGCCCTACAGAGAGGTGCTCCTATAAGAAATGCTCTCACTTTACTATGAGAGATAAGGTGAAGGCCCCTCACATCCATATCCAATGCCAACAACTTAAATGTAAGAGCCCCCACCTTTATCTCTCATAATAAGGTGAGAGATGTTCCTATTAGAAATATCTCTCACCTTATATGAGAGATAGGAGTGGAAGCCCACACACACAATGAACACATATATATATATATGGAGAATATTCAAGTGCATCCATCCCTCACCATTTGTGGTGAGGGACACCCCTTTTGGGGAAGTTTCAAGTACAAAAGAGAAGTGTACCTTTCTTTTGTACTTGAAACTACCCTAAAATGGATGTCCCTCACCACAAATAGTGAGGGATGGATGCACTTGAATATCCCCTTATATATATATATATATATATATATATATATATATATATATATATATGTTTTTATGCTTGGTGGGTTTTTCATAGTAATATGCCTATATGGTGAGCCAGTCAATATAGCCCTATAACAAGGGCTTCCGGCATGGCCAGCCAACCTAACTCATAAAGACATAGGGTTTTTTCGTTCTCCAAAAAAATGAAGTAGGGTAGGGCTTGATTTTGAATAGCGCAACACCCTGAGGGTCAGGCTAGGGAAAGACCCACACTGGCCCACGCTTTGTCCAATAGTAGATATTATATTATATAAATATGTGTTATGTGTATATGTTCTCCATTATTTATATGTCATATTTGTGTGTGTGTGTGGGGTATGAAATTGATCTTTATAATTATATTAGAAGAGGAATGTTGTATTTTACATATATATATGGGAGGTGCTCTTATGAGAGACACTCTCACCAAGTTTATGAGAGATAGGTGGGGGCCCTCACTCTCACCATATTTGGGGTCCTTGCATTTAAGTTGGTGAGAGTGGATATGGAAGTGAGGGCCCCCACCCATCTCTCATAAGCTTGGTGAGAGTGTCTCTCATAGGAGCACCTCCCTATATATATATATATATATATATATATATATATATAGGGCTCCTCTCCTTCGCTCAAGCCAACGTGGGACCCCATCCGCTCATGCTTATGGGGCCCACATGAGAGCCCGCATGGGGATAGGGATGGGAAATTTGAAGATTTGCCTGGGTCCCCCTTATGAACAAAAAATCATTCCAATTAGATCATCCTAACATTATTATCCACAGCTCACGAGTTCAGTCCATTCAAATGGGCTGTGCAGTCGATCCAACAGTCCAATCCATTCAGATATATCCAAACTCGGAGTCATGTGGAGTTCAACGGGAGTATGTATGTGTGGTCCAATTAGATGGACCACCAATGGGCCCCACACATGCGAGCGGAAGAGACAACACCTGTCTGCTTGAGCTGAGGAGAGGCCAACCCATATATATGGGGCCTCCTTTCCTATGCTCAAGCTAATGGGGGAACACATCCGCTCACGCTTGTGGGGTCCACATGGAGATGGGGCTTGGGAGATTTGAAGATTTGTCTGCGACCCTGTTATGAATAAAAAACCATCCTAACACTATTATCTGATGCCCACAACAAGTTCAATCCACTAGAATGAAGTGTACAGTCAATCTAATAGTCCAGTCCATTCAAATCCATCCAAAGCCTAGGTCATATAACAACGTGTGGTCTAGTTGTATGGACCATCAATGGGCCCCACACGTGTAGGAGGACAAGACAACCCCCATCTGCTTGAGCTGAGGAAAGGCCAGCAGATATATATATAGGAGGATCTTTAAGTGCATCCATCCCTCACCATTTTTTGTGAGGGATACCCCTTTTGGGGAGGTTTCAAGTACAAAAGGTGTACTTTATGGATGCACTTGAATATTATCCATATATACAACAGGGAGGTACAAAGTACCCCTCTTGTACTTGAAACACCCCCAAAAGAGATGTCCCTCACCAAAAATGGTGAGGGATAGATGCATATGAATATTTCTATATATATATATATATGGTGGTTCCTCTCCTGCGCTCAAGCTGACGAGGGAACTCATCTGCTCACCCTTGTGGGGCCCACATGGGGATGGGGCTGGGGATCTGAAGTTCTATCTAGGCCCCTCTTTTGAAAAAAAAAAAAAAAAATCTCAATCAAATCATCCTAACATTATCATCCGGGGACTAAAGTTCAATCCATTCGAATGGGGTGTATAATCGATTCAACAGTCTAGTCCATTCAATCTATCCAAACATGGTGTCATGTGAAATTTGCGAGGGGGCAAGGTGGTTATGTATGTGTGGTTCAATTGGATGGACCATCAATGGGCCCCACGCATGCGAGTGGATGGAACAACCCTTTCCCACTCAAGGAGGTGTGTGTGGTCCAATTGGATGGACCATCAATTGGGCCCCAAACATGTGGGAGGACGGGACAATCCTCATCCACTCGAGCTAAGGAGATTCCTCTCTTCTATTGTGCTCATGCTGACAGGGAACCCATTTGCTCATGCTTTTGGGCCCCACTTGAGGGCCCACATGGCTATGGGGCTAGGGGAATTTGAAGATCTGCCCGGGTCCCTCTTATGAACAAAAAATCATCGCAAGCAGATCGTCCTAATATTATTATTAGGGGCCCATCCATTCGCATGGGGTGTGTAGTCCATTCAAGAATCTAGTCCATTCGAATCTATCTAAACCCATGGTCATGTGAATTTCAGCGTGCGTGGTCCAATTGTATAGACCATCAATGGGTCCTACACACACAAGCAGGGATGCCTGTGGGGCCACCTAAGGGCCCACATGGGGATGGGGTTGGGGGGATCTAAAGATTAGCCCACACCTATCTTATGAACAAATAATATCCCAATGAGATTATCCTAACAATATCATTCTGGGCCCATAAGTACAATCCATTCGAATGGGGTGTGCATTTGCTCCAACCAGCTCAGTCCATTCAGATCTATCCAAACCCAAGAACCCAAGATAATGTGAAATTCAACAGGGTTATGTGTGTGGTCCAGCTTGATGGACCATCACAGAGCCCCACACATGCAAGCAGAGCGGACCACCCCCATCCGCTCGAGCTAAAGAGAGGCTAGCCCATACATATGGGGGCTCCTCTCCTGCGCTCAAGATGACGGGGAACCCATCATCTCACTTGTGGGGCCCACCTGAGGGCCAGCATGGGGATGGGACCACCTCCTGCCTCGTAAATTCCCACTTGTGACTACAAATCACTAGAGTGTTCTAGAGTTGTAACCCTTGTTTGTTTGCCTGGTGAAATCAACAGAACAATGAATGGTTTTTAGCTGTCATTGATTAGCAAGAATTAGGCACAATCAGTGGTACAAAGTATGCAAGATATTTGCTGCTGCTGCTCTGTCACATACTTACATCTATGTTGGCTAGTTTCCTTTGCACCTCTATGCGGCCAATCCAAATAACTGTTCTCACAATGGTTGCCTTCAATGCAAACTATGACCGATACCGGTGTATTCTGAGGGCCAAACAAGAAACTAAACTTAAAGAAATATATTATTCATGATCACAGATTTCATATATATATCAAAGAACCAATGTTCACAGTGTAGATTTCAACGTGAAAGCCAGCCTTCTTCATCTCGCAAGGGGATGTCTGATCACACCATTCTCTTCATCCAATTCAAAATTGGCTTTAGAAAACAGGGCACTCGTGAAGAAGGGCCTCAGATCATAGATTTCATATTCCTGAGCCTGCAAAAACAACCAACAAACCAAATCATCAATTTGGCTTGCATTACCATAAAATTACTAAAGGCTGCATTCTAAGAGCAACTCAGTCCCCTTCAATACCTTCATCCGCAGCTCTTCGACCTTCACCTTGATATGAGTAAGCCTTGCGGTAGTTCCAGACATAAGTTCTTCAAAGTATAATGCATCCTTCACCAGCCCACGCAGGAGATGCAGGAGCAGCTCATTGTAATCTTTTTTGAATGTCATGTACTTCTTAAAACTCTGCCAAGAAATTTGAAAATTCAGATGTTTCTCATAGTGCCTGGCAGCCAGTAATGAGCACTTGTTCAAATAGGTAAATGCTATCAGGTTCACTTTGAGGAATAACTCAAGGCCATTTTCAAAATTTTGATACTTTATGGAAAAAGGATTGGGCTTGCATATAGTACGACCAAAAAGATCAGCCCATCTGAAGTTTGGCACAGCATAAAACTGCAGCATATGCCCGTCTTTTATAGAACCGGCTGAATCAATACACTACTAATCTATAAAGTGAAATCCAGCAAAAACAGCTGGATATCGCTCTGGAAATAAAGGCACTATTTCACCAGCCCAAGGTACCACTAACCCTACACAAACATGCCCATTGTAGTACAAAAAGAACAATATCAGATATCAAAGGCATTCTCTTGTAAACAAACTCATTGGAGTTCGGCCCAGCTACGAGTCATTTTAGACCTGAATCTACAATGGTTAAATGATCATGCTTGAAGTTGAATTTCCAGAAATTTTCAATATAGAGTGAATGCCAAGAACAGTAACTGAAAAAAAAGTACCACCTTCTGTAGAGCTTTCTGGACGCCAAACTTCTGTGTAGAGATAAAGGAATCCAGCAGGACACGTATAGCCATGTCCACATCTTCCTGAGACACATAATTCCTCAGATGCATTCTCGCATGTGACTCCGACATCCTTATCATTGACTCTATATGCCTGACCGCTATGGGAACTCCTTGGCCATGCTGCACCAACACAATAATTCAGCTTAAGAACTCGAGCATTTTTAAAGAATCCCAGGAAAACAAGGTTTGAAAAAAATCTCACAGATGATTCCCTTCGCAGTTCAGCATAAACATGGGTAAGTTTATCCAAATCGGCATCGTGCAATTTAGGGAAGACATTTAATTTGGCATATGTTATGTACTTCTTGAGCATATCTTGAGATAGGATCTGATGAAACAGTAAAAAGATTAGTGAGTTTCAGAGGAAGTTCAACAAATCAGAAGTTATTTGAACTAGTTGAGTTAGAACCTCAGGATCAACTGGCATGGCAGAGTCTGGAAACTCATCTTGGGAATTGCTGATGGACTTGTCTAAATTAGCTCCTTTCGCTTGTGACTTGTAGTGGCTATCCACAACAAACTGTGCAAGCATTTCATCTGTGACAGGATCGACTATATCCTGCATGCAGGTAACTTCAATGCTGTCAGAAGCAAACCCAGGAAATACAGATCAAAGCAAGATGTTGAAAAATGGGATTTGACCTTGACAACGCAGAGAACATCAAAACGTGAGACAATGGGATCTGTCAGTTCCACATTTTGTGAGAAAGTCTTTGAAGAATCATATCTGTGCAAGCATGATTCTGAAAGTCTTAGAACCAATATCTTTTTAAGAAAATTACGTACTTCCTAACATTTGGTTACCTTCCTCCAACTGGATTTGCAGCAGCAATGACAGAACATCGTGCTTGGAGAGATGTAACAATTCCAGCCTTTGATATGCTAATGCTCTGTTGCTCCATGGCTTCATGTATACTCACCCTGCAATCACAGAAATTCCATTTCTCACTAAGCAGCAAAGAAGCACATGCATTTCAATGATTGTAGCATGGTGAATGACAATCTTTACCTGTCCTGGTCATTCATTTTATCGAACTCATCAATTAGGCAAATCCCTCTATCAGCTAGGACAAGGGCTCCACCTTCCAAAGTCCATTCCCTTGTGATAGGGTCCTTATGAACGGCTGCTGTCAGCCCAACAGCAGAAGCACCTTTTCCAGTAGTATAAACAGCCCGCTGCCCAGTTTTCTCGACATATCTACAATTAGGTGAGTTTACAAGAATAAGACGGACCACTAAAAATCAAAAGCTCTTCAGGAATATGGTAAATGGATGCTGCTTTGACCAAGGAAAAAACTCTTACTTGAGAAACTGAGATTTTGCTGTGCCTGGATCCCCAAGAAGAAGAACATTTATGTCTCCTCTCAACCGATGTTTTCCTCTAACATTTTTCTCTTGACCTCCAAACATGGCAAGCGCTATTGCAGTTTTGATGTCTTCATGACCATAGATCGATGGAGCAATGGACTTTACAATCTGCAAATTTAGTTTAAAACTACACATGATAACGGTTCATTGATAAACTAAAACCAGGCACCAGAAAAAATAAACAAACAAAATAAAAATTATCTGAATAACAGACCCTTTCACCAATCCTAGGGTCCTTGGCCAATTTCTCGATTTCAGCCTTGTCCTCCTCAGTGAGCTTGTATGCAGAGAAGAGGTCCTGCTTCTTGGTGACATAGTTTGCTTCAACCACAGTTGCGAATACCGGGAAACCATTTTTCGTGTTCAAAGATAAGTCAAAGTTGTTCGTGTATACACCTGTGACCTCCTACAAAAGATAGTAATTGAAATAATAGTTGAAAATGCTCATTCGATATATGTGGACCAATATATCTTTTAACTCTAGATGGAAATTTCTTACAATTTCTTCTCCAGGACGGGCGCAATCTATTAGATCATTGAGGAGTATCACTTCCTTGTATCTTGGAAGTCGACCAGCAGGGACAATTCCTGGGCTTTCCTGGAGGGTTAGTTTCTGGTAGTTCCTGTAAATTGTCTGGAACAAGGCAGCATCAGATAAAAGATCCTTGCCTAAGCTTTGGCATTTTCTACCACGTATATAAATTATTAAATGCTCCAAGCACAAATAAACTCACCTGCTCAATGTTGACAGTGAATGGTCCCCTGGATTGACATTCAGGACAAGATCCAACTTTTACTTCTGAGTAGGAGTTCTGGAAAAATGGCCCAAGAATCATCCCACATTTGTTACAGTCATACTTCACCTGCTGTAGCTGTGGAAAGACACCGGAACGCCGAGTCACAACTCCCCCTATGCGAATCATGGTGTTCAAATGGATCTGCCTGAGAAACATTAAAGAACATGTAAGAGCGAAATGTGTGCAGAAGGGAAAGAACACTACCAAGACTGACAATGAATGTTAAAACATATACCTTATGTTGCGTATCTGATCATATACTGGTAAGTTGGTTATCCGGACATAGATCTTCTGGTGGATATTCTTGTAGTTTTTGTGGAAATCAAATACAACATTCTTTGCAACCTCTTCCATAACCTCAAGAACCGATTGGGGTGCATCCGCCAGCCAGATAGCAATATTTGGATGAATATAAATGAACTGTTTGTAATCAATCTCCAAGCTACATTTGTTAGCTGAGAGATTGGTTTCCATTTCAGTAAAGATATGGGAAAATGGAGAAAATGTAAGTGAAATGAATAGAATGGGGTGGTAAGCATAGCGAGAAGCATTGTACCTAAGACCATCTCATTGATCAGACGAACATATTCAAATTCTCCATGTTCATTCTTAGGATTTACATATGTAAGCAAAAATTCCTTGAATTTCTTGGCAATAAATCGTCGCACTTCATCTCTGGTAACCCACTCCCTCAGTGTTCCTTGAACACGGTACATTTCGTATTCACCTTCATCATCATCTTCATCCTATAAAAAGCATCCCAGCCTGGTCAATATAAGGGACTATATGTGCACAAGTGAAGATATAATGCATGCCTATTTGTTCTAACACGGTGTAGGATGAAATTTATGCAAATGAAAATTGATAACCTCAAAGCGCTCATCATCTGTCTGATCCGTCATAGGCACGTCATCTCTTGAATGGCCTCGTTGTGACCTTCCAGGTGAACTTGGTGTTCCACCATCAGTATCCTCATAACTTGCTCTTGGTGGCCTGAAATCGGCTCTGGACCTCTTAGGACGCCTGTAATTCATATCATCATCTGTGTCTGAAATGACATAACCAGAGGACATTGCAGATTATATCAGACAACAACTTGTTCCATGAATTCAGACCGATTCAAGAAGTTAAGCATGAGCAAATAACACATAAATTGGACTGTAAAAATCTAAAAAGGCCATAGCAAATGTAGTCATAAAGTTTGGCTACAAATCACAAAGAAGTTAGGTTCCAATCTCCACCTCCCCATTATATCCTTCACTCCTTACCCATGTGATTAAAACGCACTTTACCATGAATTCCTCCCAGAATAGGCCAATTAGCCCTTAGGGCTTGGTGAATACATCAACAATATGACCATTTTAGGATCAATGGAAAAAAAAACCCCAGAAAGGTAGCATTAGGAAAATTCAGTTTTCTCCATTGGTATCTTACTACCTTCTGAACATTTTGAAGAAAATGAGTATCCAGAGAAGGCACCAATGCATTACATTGATTGGGCAGGCCTCCATCGAACTCAATGTTTCGAATTTTCAGGTTTTTACCAGATAACATCATTGTACGTAAACTCAAAGAAGATACGACTATTCATAGTATTGATTACATTTACAGCACTGTATAAAAGAAAACAAGCAGGGGAGAATGAATTAGGGTTTTAGGGTTTTATCCCCTCAGAATATACCTTGGTCATGAAGCAAGCGAGGGAGCTTCCTGCTCGCCGCGGCTCCTCGATGCCCCTCTCTTGCATCAAGTTCAACCTCCGCTGCCCTCCGATCTGCCATGATCTGATCCAGATCTCTCTCATCCTCAATCGAATCATCCAAACCGACCGATTCGTACTGATCGTGCTCATCCATCCGACGGTAATCACTTCACCGAAAACAAAACATAATAAGAAATCAAAAGCAACTAGAATTGAAAATGAGATGATTGCAGATTTAGGGTTTAGGGTAGATGAATCAGACTCCATGTAATTGTCGTTGAAAAGATCTTCTCCTTCTTCTTCTTCTTCGGCCATGTCATCGGGTTCGTCGGGGATGATTTCCGGATCGACGGCGGCCTCCTCGTCGTCGGAGGAGGAGGAGTCGGTAGTGTGGCTGGTGTTCGGCGGGAGGCGGTCGGTGCTGAAACCGGCGGAGGTGGGGGACGCCGGCGTCGATGAGGGGTTTTCCGAGTCGTCCTGCGTAACGGTTGGGTGAGATAACGGTTTTTACATGTCGGACACTGAAATCTGCTACGAGAGAAAGTTGGGATTCTTACCATTTTCGCTCTTCTTCTTCTTCTTCTTCTTCTCTGCTTCGTTTGGTTTTGGTTTTGGTTTGGTTTACTGTTGGTTAGGTTTTTCTGCGATAGTTAAAGAGGGATGTGTATTTGGCGCGAAATTTTGGCGCCAAGGCCTGCGTGGCGGGATTGATCTGGACCGTTGAGGTACGATCGGAGATGTCGCGTTATTGGATTGGTGGGCCAGTGGGACCAGGAAGTTATCGCTAGGGCTACAATCACATGGGTCTTTTGTCCAAATATTAAGGATGAAAATAAATGAAGTGGTGATGGGACCCACCAATGAGGTGTTTAAAACTTTGCATGTGACTGGTGGTTTAATATTGTTAGCCATTTTATTTGCATAAGAATTGAATTCCTAGAACACAATGGATGTATTTTTTTATTAGGGTGTGTTTGTTTGTATGGAATTGTATTTTTGCAAATTGTGAACTATACTAGAAAAGATAATGAATGGTGAAAAATGGGATCATATGGGTGAAGATTTGTATAACTGGGAAATGAATATGTAACTTGGGATTCTGGAAATATTTTCTAAGTTTTATAAGTTTCCGAATGTTGTCCCCCACCTGATTTGATGATCATTCTTGAAAATCAAAATTTAGAGAGTTTTACAAGCCAAAAGTGATATTTTGCATGATAGATTTTTGGTATCTTACCATTTAAATAGAAAGTCCAAGTTTTGGGACGGGTAAAGAATTTCCAAAAGATGAAAACAAACCAGCCCTAATAAATCA
Organism: Umbellularia californica; assembly: GCA_028538565.1. NCBI lineage: Eukaryota > Viridiplantae > Streptophyta > Magnoliopsida > Laurales > Lauraceae > Umbellularia > Umbellularia californica. Next base: position 36,347,037 of record JAPQWN010000003.1, on the reverse strand, counting down.
GTCCTAAGAAAGTATGGATTTTCGCCCTAATAAATTAGCCCAAATGTTGTCGCCCACCTGGTTTGATAATCATTCTTGGAAATCAAAATTTAGAGAGTTTTACATGCCAAAAGTGATATGTTGCATGATAGATTTTTGGTATCTTACCATTCAAATAGAAAGTCCACGTTTTGGGACTGGTAAAGAATTTCCAATATATGAAAACAAACCAGCCCTAATAAATTAGTCCTAAGAAAGTATGGATTATATCTACATCTCACTTGTATCATTCACCCGTTTTTTTGTCTCTTAATATTGCTTTGTTGGAACCATTTTACCATTAATTCATAGTACTTCAATTTTATGCAAATAATCATATCCTCAACCCTTTATGTATCTTGCCCTCTTTTCATCACTACTAGCTCCTTCTAGATGCCATCAAATTATATTCCTTTTCACTTATGATGAATTAAGAAGGATGAGAAATGAATACACAACTATCACCCTACTGTTAGATAAAGATTAATTTGGTTGTTAGAGATTTTAGGTAGTTTGAATTTTAAATAATTGTTGATTACAGTTGCTCTTCATTGTATAAATTGAGATCAATTCTCAATTGAATGTTACGGTGAAATTTATGGAAAGAAATGATTCTTGAAATCCTTTATGATATCAGAGCGTGGGCCCGATGTTCTTGCAATCAAGCTGGGTATGATTTTGCTTCCACAATTATCACTTTCAATATCTAATTATCAACTCAAGCTTTACGATCTTCTCAATCTCGGTTTGTACCATGGTTTAAAATCTCGGTCTCGATTGCGGTATCGGCTGGGCCGAAAAACCGATATGATATCGATATCGGTCGCGGATATCGGTCTATTGCGGTCGTCGCGGTGTGACTTTTTTTTTTAATCCAAAAAAAATCGCAAAAATATCCAAAAAATCCAGAATATTAGAAAACGCTGGAAAATAATATTTTTTTCATTAGTAACAACAATAAATCAAAATCTCGGTCACCTTAAGTTATGAGTCCTGTCTATGTCGCAGTTCGTTGTCTTCTTTAGTATTTCATATAATGCAACCATTATTGATGCTCATGATCAATTTATTAGTGTAAAATATAAGAAAATAAAGATAACATATCAATCATCATTTAATACTAACTCAATCATCAAATAAATTGTGAAATTCAAGACCCTGAAGATGACACATTAAAATTAGAAACTTAATAGTGAGATAGATAAATCATAAAGCACTTGGCATCAAAAGGTTCATGATTTACCTAAAATTAGAGGGGTCTAGTAGAAAATAGAGATTACGGAGAGATTGATGAGTATGAGTGTATGACAGATTGACAGCCTAATTCCAAGTGGAGTGTCGCCCTGACTCAATATCATCATCATCATCATCATTTCTTCAATATTGGCTAAAAAGATATGCTTCATACTGTTGCGCGGCACTATCATAGCCATGACCATATTCAGATTGTTCTTGATAAGATGATGAACTATCTTGATCCTATGTGGATTGAGATGGCTGGTTGTACTCAAATGGTTGGTTGTACTCAAATGGCATAAAATTTAATAAAATCATTTTCAAAATCCTAATATATATAGATTTACATAAAAGTATGTAGATCAATCATTTATACACCATACAATGATCATGAATCATTAAAAGAACATTTTTATTATGAAATCCCCAAAAAATGATAAATTATAATTCAAATATTAAAAAATCCGAAAAAAAAATGAAAAAAAAAGTTCAAAACCATGTGTATGAGTAGATCTAGCATGAAAGTATGTAGATATAACTTCTAAATGAAGAACACATCACAAATGACAAACCCAATGATTTCTATGCTCCATCTAAAAAAAAAAAACATAATAAAATACTTTAGGTTGATTTTCTTTTACCTTAGATAATATTTTCTTCAAAAAATAAAAATGGGATTTGAAAATATGCAAGAGGGAGTAGGGCTGTTGCTATGGGTAGTAAAGAGATGAGAAGAGACGAGAAGAAGATGAAGATGGGGAAAAAGTTGCAAAAATTAAGGTTTTTACCCTTTTTATCACATCTCAGCCGATATTTTGAAAATATCAACCGAGATATCGGTTATGCCGAGATGAAGTGAATATCGGCCGAGAAATTGTGATATTTTGGCGATATTTTTCCAATACCGATATCTCATTGAGATATTGACTCAATATCGGCCGATTTTTTTATCCATGGTTTGTATGATTAAAACTTCTGAAAGAGATTATGTCAGATCTAATCTAGTAGATCACCGGCCAACGGCACTGGCAGACTCAAAGGGAGCGGGGTTGCGACAATGGTGATCTCCAAGAAGAAGATATGATTGTTTTTGCAAACTATTTAGAATTTATATTTTATTTTGAGATCAAGGGTTTCTATTTTTAATGTAAACAATCACAAATCCTTTCTATGAAAAGATCATGTGATTGAGGGGGAATGTTAGAGATTAGTATGTTAGATAAAGATTAGTCTGGTTGTTGTTGATTAGAATTGCTCTTCATTGTATAAATTGAGATCAATTCTCAATTGAATGTTCCAGTGAAATTTATGGAAAGAAATGATTATTGAAATCCTTTACCTACTAAATTAAATCCTATAAAGTGAGTGTTTCATATAAATTAAATCCTAAGAAAAGCCATGGTCTCATCTTCATCTATATCCTTTGCCACTCTTCATTTAATAATCCATCGTCAGAACTCATTTTATCATGAGTTTCAAGAAATTCAAATCCATACAAACAAACGAGCTCGTAGTGTCTTTGCACTTGGATTTTTATATTGGTTTCAACCTAATCTCTTTGTATTTGATCTTTAACATTTAGATCTTGGATTTGAGAGCTGTTTTTTATTTTATTTTACTGATTACATGATCTTAATTTTACTGATTACATGATCTTAATTAGCTTTTGCCTCCTTTGGATTGTAGACATTGTGTTGTCCTTTCATTGGATCATTGTCTAACTTCAAGTTGATGCTATATATCTTCCTAATCCTTTTTCCTGACTCCCTAACCATGAAATTAAAACTCTTTCTTCATTGTGATTTTTTTCTCATATTTCATTTGCTTGATTTTTTATATGAAACATATATGGGACGTAGTTATTATTTGGCTTGCTCCTGGAATTGTAGGCTCCAAAGGAGCCAACCCAACCATCATTCCTATTTGATACACTTTAAACAATAATATGGCGTTTGCATGGATTTGGGTGAATTTCTTGCACATCATTGGCAGTTGATCTTCTATCAGGTAAGGAATTATATAAAAAGAAAAGAAAAACACTTTGGGCCCATTTCTAAGAGATGTAATCTTAAAAGTTGCTAAAATTGGGGGATTACAGGCTGCCTTTGTGGATAGAATGCCTGTTACCACAGCTCATCCACCCAGCACATTTGTTTGTTTGTTTTGGTTTTTTGTCTTTTGTCTTTTGTTTTTTTTTTTTTTAATGATATCGGAGCCTGCTCCAGCCCTTTGGCCGGCCCTATTCCTTCAGGCCGAGGGGGAGTCGGGTAAATTTCCTGTAGCCCTAATGTGGTAGCGCAGTCTCAAACCCTCAATATCCGAAAACAAAACATGGTCTTAGGCCAATTGAGCTACCCATTGGGGTTTGTCTTTTTTTTTTTTTCCAACAAATGTGGTGTAAATGACTATGAAACAACTTATTATTCAGACTATTTCACCCATCCAATTTTGACCTTTTTATATTGATTTTGATCATTGATCATATTTTTCCAAGTCTTTCACATTTCTCTGGCAAATATGTCCTCCATCTATGTGAGGGCCCACTTTTCTACGAATTTTCAAAGGACATTCCTTCAAATTTTCTTGCAAGACATCTAAAATCTAAATCTCCTTCAAAACTAATGCTTATTTAGAGGAAGAACAAGAATTAGAAAGAGTAGGAAAGAAGAAGAAAAATGACAGCATAGATCGGTTCCTCATCTTCCTTACCTCTCCTTTGGCATTTGAGACCTTTGATAAATTGGCTTTGAATCATGCCTGGTGTTGGGGTTATGTCTTGTATTTCAGGTTTACCGGAATGGTCCATTGGACCGGATTTAGGGTCAAAGGTATTTTGGTTATTGCATCAGGGCTTTTTTATGGGACAAAGAAAGTGGAAATTATATAAAATATAATCTGTAATTCTAGACTCTAAGAGAGTCAAGATGTGGGTCTATGCTCTCTTGCTGTGGACGTAAGCGGTTTTGCCGAATCACGTTAAATCTTCATCTCTCACTTATGTGACATGTTTGATCGATCGCAGGTACTTGCAACCCCGCACACACCCGGTCACTCCTTTTTCTTCTATCTTATATATTATAGACATCATATATGAACATTCTGTCACAAACTTCGGATTCTAAGTGTTTTTCATTTCCAATTTTCTTCTCTGCTTTTTAGAAATCATATCACGTTACCTGTACTGGGATTTGGAGATTTTTGTTGTGAAGATTGATTTTTATTTCTGTATTAATGAGTTCTTGTTTTTTATTTGTTAGATAGAGGTAATAACGTAGTTCTAATCTTTTAGAATATTGTTTTTAAATTAAGTAAAGAAAACAAGAAAATATCTGAAAATATGATGGGTTCACTTAATAATTCTCATGATTTATAAAAAGGATTAAAAAGAATTCCAACTGACTTTAAACAATTTTCATTCATCGTCTGAACAGCCTGAAGGAGCTTTCAATTTGAAATTAACCACTGATATGTTTTTCTACAGGGGCCCACGCTTAACACGGGCACACCCTTCAATGGAGAATGAATTAAGGGAAGATGAAAATAAATGCCTAACCATCAACCTAGTAAATCAAATATTATGAAAGTCAAGGTCCCAATTCCATGCAAGCAAAAAGACCTTAGAGAGATCTACCTTCTATGTGATTTACCATCAAAGTGACACCTTATTTTCACGTCTCTATTATTTTTAGGGTTTTTAACAAAAAGAAAATAACCACAAACCTGGATTCCACGATTTAGTCTAGCAAACCAATAGAATTGACGAATTAGGGTGCAATACTTTTTGGGACAATTATGATGATGGACCTCATGAAGGCCTCATACGCCGTCCTAGCCATTTTTTTGAACCCGACCCCCTCACCACGCATGTGCGCGCAGGTAATCCACTATAATTGCAAGCACAACAAAGACCCTTTTATAAAACCTTTTTTCATTTTCTTTATCAACATCTTATCATTGTGCAAAATTGCTACAACATTTTTAAGGTTTCGAGTTGCAGAAGATCGACATGGTAAGTCATTGAAGGCGACCGACTCGTCTTTTTGGAGACCTTATGAATGTTGTAGGATTTCAAGTTGCAGAACCTTAGCATGGTAACTCGTTGAGTGCAAAGACCATAGAAAAGTTATATGGTTTGTGCCATTTCTTCCTTTCAGCACTCGCTCATTGTTTTTGAGACTTAATGAGTTGTTTCTAGGATTTTTAAGTTCTGGAAGATTGACACGGTAAATGTTCAGGGCAAACACCTCGTTTTCCAGTACTTAGAACTGACACGTGCGAGCCTCTTATGGTAGTGGATGACTCGCGCGTGTGCGTCTTATTGTCATGGGTGACTCACACATAGGGGTGAAAGTGGGTCGGGCCGTCCGCGGGCCGCCCGTTATAGGCTCGGCCCGCGCTCGGCTCGAAAGACAAAAAAGCCGAGCTAGGGCCTAGGAGGAGGCCCGTTTGCTTAAAAGGGCCGAGCTCGGGCTTGATGAAGCCCGGCTCGTAAGCCCTAGGGCCTACATATATTAATACACATATTATATATATATATATGTACACTATACAGTAGATAATACATATATGATATAACATAATCCATAAATCCTAAACCTTAGTTTTAATCCAATATAAATAATCCCTAAATCCTAAACCCTAAGCACTAAATAATCCATAAACCTTAAACCTAAGCGCTAAACCTTAAACCCTAATTTTAATCCAATATAAATAATCCCTAAACCCTAAGCACTAAATAATCCATGAATCCTAAACCCTAAATCTATATTAACATTGACCTATATCATTATAAAATGGGTTAGGCTCACAAGCCGAGCCTAGGGCCTCAATCAAGCCGGGCTCGAGGGCCGGCCCTACTTAATAAGAGCCGAGCCCGAGCCAGGATTTTTTAGGCCCTCTCAAGCTCGGGCCGGGCTAGGGCCAACTAAAAAATACTAGGGCCGAGCCTAGGGCCTGTCAAAGCCCGGCTCGGCCCGACCCACTTTCATCCCTACTCACACATACAAATCTTAGGCGTGTTAAAAGGGTTATATTGTACTTAGACAAGACACATGCACACGTCTTATTGTAGTTGGTGACTCTGTCACTTCCCTAAAGCCTTATGAACACTACCATAATGTGTAATTGTACACTGCCTGCCAGTGCCATATATTTCTACTTGATCATGCAATATCAATGATGAGTGCAGGTTCCAAAGCCTTACATTTTATGATTCCACAGTGATCCAGTAGAAATCTTAATCTCCAAGCCTTATATCAATGATGCATTAGAGAGAAACAATAATCCTTATTACATGTTCAAGGTCCAAAACTCTTAACAGGCCAAACCAGAGCAATGCGTGTGTAATGTGTGTGTATATATCATGTATTGCCATATAGATAGTAAGTATAATCATATTTACTATAACACATATTCAACCTGTGATAGGCCTTGCTATGGCTTTCTCATACTTCATTTTACAACATATACTCATCTCCCAGACAGGTGGACTGGGATTTGAGCTCTACTGTCCATCTCAGACCTGGACATGGACTTGGATAACTTAGTTGTAAACAGAATTAGGTGAGGACACATGTAAGTCCAGGCCCATTGGCAAACTTGTGCAATATGTAAGGGAAGAGGAATCCTGAGGTACATAGCATAATGATCTAGGTGAGGATAAAAGGTGGATAAAATGGCAACAGGAAAAATTGCTTGGCCAATGTGTTCCTAGAACCAGTCAAATCTCATCCATAATTAACGACTATAACTCCAAGTGATATACTTTTTTTTTTAATAACCCAAGGTGTCTCCCACCCAACATTTGGCCCTCTGTCCAATGGACATTCAATTCTAGACAGCCGAGAACTAATCCAGGTGGCCAACGGAGGTAGGTGTCGAACACAACACCTCTCCGCTTCATGAGGCGGAGAGTCCTCGGCAAGTGATACACTTCTCTCCAAATAGAGTTTCTAATGGGCATGATTTCACCACCTCCATTTTCTCCACTGTTTCTCCTATGCAAACCACCCAAGGTGCGTTAGATGGTCCCAACTCCCAACCCTAATGTGGTATTAGCCCGTCTAGACTAATCCTCCGGGCGCACACGATCACCCCACATATGCACCAGGTAAATCTGGGGGGATTCAAACACAAGAAGACCCTAGGGAACAAGCCTATGTCTTATGCCGAACAGCTGACACCCAGGGGTGTAAACCCTTCCAGAATATATATAAATAAATAAGGAAATAAGAAGATCATACTTCCAAGCCATTCAAACACACGAGTTAGTCCTGTGAGTGAAGTTTTAAAAACCAGTCCACATTGCTCGGCCAATCCTGGAGTGAGTACATGCCAACTCCCAAAAACACCATGACAGATGAATTATTAACCAAATCTACTTTTTTTTTCCTTCAAGGCGAAAACAAAAAATATCCCCTTCAGATTCCAAGTGCTGGTTTGATTTACAATTTACAATCATTAGATCAATCAGTGATTTGAAATGATCTCATCTGAGCACTCTGTTGAATAAATAGGCACTAACAATGCAGAAAAAAAAAGAAAATACAACGAGATTGTAATTTATGAGGGTAATAAAATCCACAAGAGAGACTTGTATCAAATACAAGATGAAGATTGGAATTTAATGAATATTTTTATTAGGTATGACTACCCTAAACAGCTTTCAGTTTTTGGAACTAAGAAATACAATGTACACAATCATAAGATACTTCTGCAGCCCACAACAAAGCCAGCCATCCAAAAGAATCAAAACAAAATGGAAGGAGAAAAGAGATTCTACCTCACAATATACTGTTGTTTCCAGTCAATCTCGGAAAAAAAGTACCTCTCACAACAGGGGGGCAGAAAGTTCACGGGATCCCCTTTTTCACATTGACTCAGGCACTGGCCTTGTCATCCTGCGTTTTCTATGGGTGAATTGGAACATGGGAATCTCCAGCAGTCTTCTTTTTTCGCTTGACATGGCCAACAGTGGAAGGGTCAACCAGCGGGCCAGACCAAGTCGAAACCTGGCCTTTTTGGTACACAAAAGTAGAACTGAATGGAATATTTGGAGGATCAAAGTGGGGATCCATGTGATGCGCAGAACCCAATGGGAAGCCAAGAGCACCATCTTGGTGAGGAGGAGGGAACTTTTCACTCTTGCTCTTTGCATTTGCATGTGTTAGAATGCGCCGCCTCTATTTTTTGGAAAGAAAAGGCGGGGAAAGAACATAAACACTATCAATAGTCTGAGTGCTTTCAAGCAGTCACAGTTGCATCAGTGAAGAGAACATATATAAGAATTTACATCAATAACGAATAGAAGAAACAAAATAAACCAAGTCCATGTGCATCAGTTAGAGCTTTTCATTTGATGCAGGCCCCTAGGGTTTGGGCTTGCGTGGAAAGTACTAAAGGCACAATGGGTGCCGAAGCATGTGTCCGAAGACACAATCAATCTCCGCAAAGATAATAAACAAAGACGCACCTCAATGGGAAAACCCAATTTCATTAATCAACTATCTGAGAAATAATTATCTACAATGCCATATAAATAGGAAAACACAACTTTAAGCTCTAAGAAACCTAATTAAAATAGGAAACCACATAAATAGGAAACCTAATCCTAAATAACATTCTTTAAATAAAATCAGAAACTAATGACCTATAATTAATTAATAAAATATCCTAAATCTAAGTGGACCCAACACATGTGGCCATGAGGTTTACGCTGCATCATTCTCCCCCACATGAAAAGAACTCGACCTCGAGTTCGGAAAATGTCCACCTGGATCAAAGATCAATATGATGAACTTCTGATTCATCGGTTGATCTACAACCTTCGTGTATAACTGCTTTTTATGGGTGAAATTTGTGTTGATATGCAATCAAACCGTTGGATGATTTACTTGTAGAATCTGCACCATCAAATCACAATATCTGACAAGTCGTTCTTGATCTCCCGATTGCCATTAGTGATCCCTAAAGACAAAATCAATTTGAGAGCTTATGCGGGGATTATCAACAACTTGCTCTTCATCACTTAAGGTTGCACTTGGGGATTATTTGTACTCATAGGAGAAATTTCAAGGACAACTGTAGATGTGGAATCTTCTGTGTCTAACTATGGTTGATCGGTCTGCATATCAGCTGGCACTTGTTCCTTAACTCAGTCTGTTATATGTGGTGACTTTTCTTTTTGAGACGTAACTTCCAATAAACTAGACCGTTTAAGAATTCGCTCCACACGAATTGATTCCTAAAATGCCTCATGGATGGTCTTGCAGTCAACCATTCTGTCCACTATGTCCGGACTCAAGCCTCTTACAAAACTAATGAAATCATGTTCATCATCATCCTCCATTCCACATGCATCTTGGAGCCTTGAAAATTGGTCAGAATATTCAAGAACGGACAATTCTTCTTGTTTCAAATCAAGAAATTGCTGGAAATAATTTTTATTGACAGCATACCATAATCCATATTGACATGCATATCTGACTTTTTGAAGTGCATTGTAGAACTTACTGATATAGAATTTCATATTGGAAGTGTGAATGGACTGACCTTTTCTGTAGATCTGCTATCTACGAGCACGGAGGCAAAAAAACGGATCTGAAATTGGACGGTGGAGGAGCCTGAAATCGCAAAAAGAAGTCGCAGCCGTTGATTGTGGTCAAATCTGAGCCCTTGACTTCTCTACTGATATTATAAGTGGTGGGTCGAAATTAGAAGTGGGTCGGAACTGACCTGACCTAAAGTTGATTTGCTTTAACCTTGCGATGCAAACTTTACAGATCCGTTGTTTTGCTTCGACCAAATATGGGGAGGGAACGAAGGAGAATCATCAACTACGCCTGTGCCTCAACGAAAGGAGAAGGGCGATGGGATGGCGACACTGCTGGTTAGCAAAGACGATGATGTTGTTTGATGATGGCTTGGAGATCTGGCGTTGCTGCTAGCGCTCGACTGGTGCACGATACGCTTTTCTCTTCCCTCTTCTTCTTCTTTCTTTTTCTTGTTCGTCATCTGTCTTCTCTGCCTTTTTGCTTCTTGTGTCTTTTTTTTTTTTTTTTTTTTTTTTGGGGGGGTGGGGGGGGGGGGTGGGGGTGGGGGTGGTGGTTGGGTGGGAAGAAAGGAGTATGGGGGTCGAGTGGGGTCTGGGTCCAGCTGGAGATTGTGCGAAAGAGATAGGGATGTGGTCTATGGGAATGGGAATGCGTAATGGGGTCTATGGGTAATGTGGTTGGGGTAAAGTATGGATTTGGGGTGTTGATGCTCAGGGATTTGGGATTGGGGTTGAGTGAACGGAAAGAGGGATAGGGTTAATTATGCTGACGATCGAGGGATCGTTCAGCTCTAATACCAATTGATGCGGGCCCTAGGCTTAGGGCTTACTTTGAAAGTGCTAAAAGGCACAATGGGTGCCGAAGCATGTGTCCGAAGACACAATTAATCTCCGCAAAGATTATAAACGAGGACGCACCTCAATGGGAAAACCCAATTTCATTAATCAACTCTCTCTGAGGAATAATTCTCTACAATGCCATATAAATAGGAAACTACAACTTAAGCTCTAAAAAACCTAATTAAAATAGGAAACCTAATCCTAAATAACATTCTTTAAATAAAATCAGAAACTAATGACCTATAATTAGTTAATAAATTATCCTAAATCTAAGTGGGCCCAAAAATTTGTGGCCATGAGGTCTACGCTGCATCACTATTTATTTATTTTTTTGATAACCCAGGGTATGTCCCGCTCACTCAGAACAGGAGCCTTTGGCCCTGAGCCTGAAGGACACTCGATTCTAGACAGCTAAGAACTAATCCCCAAGAACACATGCAAACCCTCTTATCCACATGCACCGGGTAAAACTATGGGAAAAGCAATAATTGTTATTATGAACTCAGCACAAAAAAAGACCAATATGTAGGTCCAAGTTCACGACGAGTAACATAATCCTATGGTAGTTAAAGAATGGATTAACAATGTACTTACAAGGAACCATCTGCATATGGGATCGATAGGTATTCTAGTCATTATTGTTTACCGGTATATCATGAAAATTCCCAAAACTTATTTTTGTCTATATGATTAATCGATATTCACAATATTTGATAGATGCTTTGACTTTATATTAACTGCAATCGTATTTTGTTCATTAAACCAGTGTTAGAAAAGCTCTGAAAATCTGGCATAAAAGAAACAGGCAAGAGACAACAGCTTATCTGACATACATCAATGTTTGTCTGAATCTCGGCATTAGCCTCTGGAGCAGGAACCGCCCTTGCAGCTCGATCACGTGGGCGAGTCTTCTTCGCACCATCACCATTTGCTCTTCTACCGGCTGCTCTCAACCTATTGCAGCCATTAATAAAAAAAAATGATTCAGGCATGTGGTATGAACAAATTATGAAGCACAATAAACAACAGGACCAGCTATCAAGAATTCTCAGAACACCTAGCTGCTCACACCCACACTCAGCATAGACAGCAATAAACGAAGGTACCTTTTAGGGGGGATAAGTATCCTGCAACTATGCTCCAAAGATATCAAAGCCGAAACAATGGGAAGATATTCTAATAAAAAAAAGAAAAGGAATTGTACAAAAGAAGTTTTAAAACATCATCTCAGCCACGTATGTTTAATAATACAAACCACAATGCATTTCTGGATAGAAAAAAAACTCATGCAAGATGGTTTTCATTCAATCACAGCTATGGCTCATTGTTGAAGGTTGCTTACAGTGTTCTAGGGTTGGTTCTAACAAGAAGACAGTTTACATTCAATCACAGCTATGGCTAATTTTTAAAGCCTGCTAGTGTTTTAGGGTTGGTTCTGATTAACCAGCCATTTTTCTCAAAGGCCAGAGGTGTTACTCTCAGTGCAAGATTAAACCTGCACCAAACTCCAAACGGGATACTCTTTATCTTCTTTTTTTTTTCTCCCCTGAAAGGTACATCAAACAGGATAGATAAACTAACTATATATGTATGGAATTTTTCAGGGACGGGCATGCTGTCCCTAAGCATGATAACTGGTAAGGCCTTTCCTGTGGGACCCACTTGGCCCACCCTATGATCAATCTACATTATAAACCTCCCACACTCACTACTCACCGTGAATTAGGACTTGCCTAAATTCTGACACTCATCCAAGTTTTCTAGGCCCTTAAATTAACCATGCAAATTTTGGACCTATCCAACTTTATCTAACAGCTAGAATTTGGACAATGTTGAGGCCCCCAAAAATATACCTATCATTATCAAATGGTTAAGAGATAGTTCGTATGGAGACCTTTCAAACCGTCTGCCTCACCATGATTGTCATGATTCAGGTAGGCCCCTAGCTGTTCCTAAAAATGACTCCCTTCTATATAGGGATTTTTTCAAGAACGACGAGGCCGTCCTTAAGCTTGGAACATCTGGACTATGGCACCCATGTAGAAGCATGCAAAATCATGAGGAGTTATGGGTTTGAAAGGTTTCCCCTGTGATCTACCTATATATGTGTGAACCATTCGATCAAGAGACTGTTTTGAGGGCTTCAAAGTTGTCCAAATCCTAGCCATTAAATAAAGTTAGACAGGTTAAATGATTAATTGAGAATGACCTACACCACTCAGATAATTGAAAATTTTGGCTCAGTGATAATTCACCCGGGGGAGAAAGGGTTAGATTGATTATAGGGGGTCCGTGGACCCCACAGGCCTGCCTGTTTCAAGCATAAAATGGCCTGGCTGCCCTGAAAATTTGCATAATAGATAGGTAGATTGATTGATTAATTGATATACAAAGACACTTCACACCTTTCCTCCTTGTCACTACTTAGTCTCATGTGCATTGTCACTCAACACCTAACTTGCAAGAGTACAGACCTGTGTATCAGAATCAGATACTGGTACAAGCCAATCAATTTGAAACCCCAAAATATAAGATTCTGGATTCAGCATAATATTCAATTAAATTAAATAATATGCAAGAACCAATAAATAATTATGTTAAAATCTTACTATAAACAATGTCCCCTTTTTATCAATAAAGTAACCGGTCGAAAAAAATAATGCACGAATAAATAATTTCAATGTTTTAATTGGTAGGATAAGGCTTCAATGTTGATGGTGGATTCTTTTTAGTGAGTTTCTCCAGCAGCCTATGTGACTTGCAGATAATAATGATACATCACTTTATTACGAGTTCTACTTTAAATGATAAAACCTATAATGCATGGATACTTCAAAATGGGCATTGCATTGCGTCATAGTCTCCAATACTTCACTTTTTACGTGTAAAATCTGTGTCCATGCCCTGTCCACTGCATGTCATGTTGTATCCTTGCCATGTTGGGGCATCATAGGATAAAACTGATGCCATAAGGTCCTCATGTTACGGCTTTCTCATTGGTTTCACGCTAGAATTTCAATATTTTCTAGTCAGATTAAAAACAGCAACCTGAAGCTTTGTGACCAGTATGCTTTGAAAATTAAAAAAAAAAAAAAAAAAGGATAGCCAAATTAGATTGCATAGCACCATAATGAAGTAATGAATACATAAGAAAAGAAACAGGAACATCTCCAAGTAGAACTAGACACCTTCTAGCTTCTTCGTCCCTTAGCTTGGCATCAATCTCCTTGCTTGGTGGATACTTGGGCAGGCTTGAAGGCTCACAGGCACAAGGTTCGGTTGTAAAGAACTACAAAACAGAAACCAAATGACCTTTTACAAGAATTGCAGTAGAGTAAAATTTGAAGAAACAAAATCTCCAGTGGTGCAGAACACATATCATTCAAGCATGAAAGCATCAAATAATAATGGCGGTGGTGGTGGTGGTGGTGGTGGTGTTCCACATGGAGAGAACTTCACCACATTTCAGGGAACAATACAAGCTGTAAAACAGGCATAAGATATAGATTAAATCTTTAAGAAGTATATTTTGAACTAAAATTACCACATAGCTGGTGTGATTACTTCAATATTTCCAAGTAAAGTTACAATACCAGGTTGTAGAAGAGATGGGATGAAATGATGGTTCCATTGTCATCACCTTCTTAATATATCTTTTGAAACATAGAAATATATTTTATATATGAAGTTTTAGGTTTTAGCATCTCAATACAGAATGCCTTCACAGTAGCAGTTGTAAGTTCAAATATTATATGTACAATCCTATTGATAGAAAGGTACATATTAAACGTTAGCTGAGGTCCTTTTTTTTTTTGGTGTAAAAGGTGAAAGTTAAATGCCATTAGAAAATTTTGAAAGATGAATTGAAAATGGAAGAGGGCAGTCAAGTGAAAACAAAATCATTTGTAGAATAAAAAAAAGAGAAAGAAACTCACTTCGCTCCTCAATGCATCTGAAGCAGTTTGACGTTCAGCAGGGTCAATTGCAAGGAGAGTCTCAATTAGTGGCAATGATGATGGTGGGAAGTCTTTAAATGTCTCTGCTATGCATCGTTTATATGGCTGTTGAGGCTTAAATATGGTTGCATGTGGCAACTTTGACTTCTTCCAGTATTCTTCTGAAGGTGAGCCACACAGCTTGAAAATCTTATGCAACTGCTCCACCTAATAAACAAACAAAATACAGGGATTAAATTAAAATAAAATGGCAAGGAAATTTCAGATTAACTAGCTGAGTCATTGTGAACATTAACTCCTGCCACTAAAGCGACCCTTCTTATTTGGACTGGGTAAGTCTGTCAAAGTTGACTCAGTTCCAAAACCAAGTCAAGCCTTGGGTAAGCATACCTAGTCATTGTGACTATTAAACTGACATTTAGTAGTATTTTAGTTTTTTAATAATTAGTCAGCTACAATGTAGAACAATATCAGAAAGAAGTCAAAGAACTGTAACGAAATAAATAATAAATTCAATACCAAGTTTTTAATTCAGCTCAAGCTTTACTGCATAGCCATAAAGGAGCCAGCAACTTGAGTGATGCAGCAACAATAATATGTCATGGCAACAAGAATCGTGGGCCACATGAAATCCTGATTTTTAATTGTTATTAGTTTTATTTTTAGCAAAGAGTGTAATTAGAATTAGGTTTCTAATTTGGGTAGGATTATTATTTGGTTTCCTAGTTTGATTAGGAAAGCTTTCTTAGAGCTTTAGTTTTTTTTTCTTATAAATATAACATTGTAGACATTGGTAATCTCATAGATTAGAATTGATTAATAGAATTCCCTGTGTGGATTTTTCGTTGGAGACCGTTTCTTCTTCGAGTGATTGTTCTTCGGAACCCTAATTGTGCCCCCGGCACTTGCATCCTAACCCTAGGATTGCATCATTGAGCATATATATGCATCACAGTATTGCTAATGGTTGTAAATTGATGAATGAGTATAGCAATGTTGCTAATGGCAAAAAGCACCCATCTAATGATGGCGTGTGTGAGTGTGTGCGGATGAGTATATGACAAAGCTGTCATGTACACATTAATTCATCAAAATGCACGTTCTCATATTATTCTAAAGATATAAAACAATGTTATGGAAGTGAAAAGGGTAAAGAACAACATTTCATAAGAGAAAAGTGAAACATGTAGTGTGTAAAAGAGATTGCCAACATCTTTTATGTCCCCTTGCACCCATCCTAAGAAGGAGTTAGGAGACCAAAGCTCAATCCACACCACAAGATCTAATTTGATTTCCATTGTCCCTTGACACCCTATTGTTCCTTTCTTTCCATATACCCCAACTAATTTGAAAAGTACTAGTCTCATAAAAAGCCTCATCATTCCAAAATGCCCTAATGACTTGATGCAGGCCAGACCAATGTTCCCCGTTTGAAAGTTTATTCCAGAAGGCCCAAAGTCCAAGCCCATAAGTAAAGAAATTGAATCGGCAGTTTCTTATTTTAGTAGAATTCTAGAATTAGTAGATTTCTTTAAATGCTTTGATAAGGTAGTTTCTAATTTCCAAGATTCTAATTTCTTAGAATTAGAAGTTTCTTAGCAGAGATTGATTACTAAAATTATGATTGAGACTCTATTATATATAGGATGTAATCCCTTCTCTTGGGATATACAGAAAATTAATGAAATATTGAGCTATCTCAAACGTGCGTTTCTCTTGTCTGTGGTGTGAGGCCAAGACCTCCTATCTAAGCCGTTTGGCTTGAGGAATAGCTCGTTGGCTACCCTCCTTTGGAGAGGTTCACCATAATGCCTTGAATATGGATAGCGCAACTGATTTTCGACGCGGAGTGCCAAGTGATGAACTTCTTCAATGCTGTAAAAGGTGTGAGTAGTCAACTCCCTTTGGATCTCTTGACGCAGTCCTTTCTTGTATCTGGTGATAGCCTGTCGATCAGGTTCAGACGCTTTGCATCGCACCATGAGATCATGAAACCTTTCTGTGAAATCATCTGCAGTGGAGGTCCCTTGTCTACAGTCAACTAGTTGATCATAGAGGGAATCAAGATAGTCAACCGGTAGATATTTATCCCCAAGTTTCTGTTTTATATATAGGATGTAATCCCTTCTCTTGGGATATACAGAAAATTAATGAAATATTGAGTTATCTCAAATGTGCGTTTCTCTTGTCTGTGGTGTGAGGCCAAGACTTCCTATCTAAGCCATTTGGCTTGAGGAATAGCCCGTTGGCTACCCTCCTTTTCCCTGCACTGCTTCATGACTACTCCGTAAATACCTCATCCAAAGAGACACTAAAATACCCATGACATGGCAAAAAGATTACAACAGCCACCATACAACATGTCAATGGAGAAGAAGATGATCGCAGGACTCCTCATGTTCTCAAAACATGTTCAGGAATCTAGCTCTCATTCACTTTTTAATCTTGTTAAGGGTCGGAGTTTATTTCACAATGCATCCTTAACTTCAACCTTTGGATGAGACTGCATAATTCATATCCAAACAAAAGGCACAAAGAGGTTTGAGGCACCCAGATCTAGTTAGAGCTGGGGAAACAACCTTTGCCAAGACCTTACCATTTGGTGAGCATCTTTATCTCCTACTGTTGTCCGAGAGAATGATACCCACATATGGCACAGATGTTACCACTCCCACCATAGGAATAAAGTAATCAGACAAGATCACCCTGAATTTAACGTTCCAACAATATTTTCACAAACTGCATCTCAGCATCCACTGGAACATGCCTTCATAGTTGAACCAGGATAGTGGAAATTTTACAGTTAAGAGAGAATCACCAGTCTAAAAATTCCTCCAGAAAGAAATCATATCTTGCTTGCTCCTACAAATTTAACACTTTCCATCAATGCAAAACTATCTTTTGCTTCGATACACCCATTTTCATAAATGTCTTCACATGTCAATGACAGTTCCCGGACCTGAATTGGACTTGTAGAAGGTATTCCGTACTTGTTTGGTCAATTGACCCCGTGTTTCCATTGCTTGTACTTGACTGCTCCCATGCACGGCGTATGCTCGTCTATCTTGTACACATTAGCCACCCACCACCACCACTTCCGTACCCGAACTTAGAATGGATGGTTACGTCTGGAAAGTCATGCTTGGGGGCGAATGAGCTTTTACTACCATTTCTGATATCACAGGGTGACACTGACAGGATCCTAGGTTTAGGGTGTTATGAGGTCGGCAAGGGTGCGATCACGCGGCACGTCCGCCCTCATGCACCGGATCTGAAATCTACTATTTCTATTCCTTTGGAACACCCCATTCCCTGTCGGAATGTTGTCCGACAGTTTTCAGACTCTAGGCTTGATTTTAAAACGATTTTTAACTTAACTAAGCCGTTCTACTTGTTTTTGCCCCTAAAATACCCGATTTGCTAGATTTGACCTGTGCAACCTCTATTTAGCCAGTTTTGGATTTTCAAGGGATCTGTTTAACTAGATTTGATGGATTTGATCTGTTCTGAGAGTAATCTCATCTACCCTAACTACTGCCTCTAAGGTAGTGCCTGGTTAGTCTGTTTGTCTTGGATTCTCGAGTGGGCACCACTAGGCTTCGACCCATACTTAGTTAGGCCGACCAAAGTTTGAGTTTGGATTATATTAGTTATAGTCTAGGTTAGGATTATATTTGTTATTATGCCACTACAGTTGGTCTCTTTATTGGCTCTCCGGTCACGCAACCATGAGTTAGCCGCCACCCCAACCACGCCGCATGCAGCCAATAGTGTGCCTTGTTTGTTTTGTATTTGTAATTTGTTTTGTCATGGTCACGCCGCACGCAACCGTGACGGAGAATTAACTTATATGGGTTGCCATCTGGTTTGCTTAGGTTGGATAGTATACATGCACATGTACCTTGACTCATTTGCCAGCTTTTTAATATCTACTTATGCATGACTTGCCTAATTGTACTATCCTTCACATTTTGTTATCTATCAGCCTAATTGCAAACGTATTATATTTTGTTATTAATCACATGTCAAGTCGTCGTGTCTGATATACTACTTTTGCTATACTACTTTTGGTGCTCTAGGTAGCAGGACCTTTGCTCTAAGTTGGAGTGTGGGGAGACAGCTGTGGAGCCGTAGGTATCTAAGGTTTGTAGTGCCGACGACGTCATTTAGATGTCGAGCTTGGCACCAGAGTTATGTCACACTCTGGGGGTAGTAATTGACTAATTGTACTTAGTTATTTTCTTGTATTGCCTTTTATTAGCCTTTG
Organism: Umbellularia californica; assembly: GCA_028538565.1. Taxonomy (NCBI): domain Eukaryota; kingdom Viridiplantae; phylum Streptophyta; class Magnoliopsida; order Laurales; family Lauraceae; genus Umbellularia; species Umbellularia californica. The sequence goes on along the minus strand of JAPQWN010000003.1, from coordinate 36,328,169 downwards.
CTTTTGGGTTTGTAATTAATGCAACTTTATAATTTGCAACTTAAACATATTTGGGAAATAAATATCTTGTTACTATCAGCTCTATATTATTCTCATTTGTGTTTTGTACTAGTATGATGATGGACCATGTGATGACAGCTTTATGCTAAGCGGTTGAGTTCGATACGGAATCCGACAGCCATGGACTCCGGGTCGCAACACCACGTAAGCTTCCGCGAAAATATTCTTGTTTGTGAGGGAACTTGGATCTCCTCAAACATGCGGATCCTTGGTGAACTATAATTATTTCTTAATTCTCAAACTCGCGCCCCGAGATCGGATAGCTACAGTATTACGGTTTTGGGGCGTGAGTGTGTGACACAATGTACCTCCAAAACTACACAAGCTATTGTTTATTTTTCATTCCACAAACCAGCCATTTGTTGATTCCCCACATTTTCCTTTCATCACCTACTCCAAAATGAATCTTTTCCAAAAATGCCACCACGGTTTGAAAATAACAACCAGGTCTTCTTCCAAATGTTTCCAAAGGACCAAGACCCAATCCCCCCTTCACTTTTGGGCTTATAAACCTCATTCCAGTTACAAAGTGGTTCTTCTTTTCAGTGAATTTCCCCTCCAAAAGAAGCTCTGTGTGTTTTCACTATTTTCTTGGCCACCAACAAGGGGATTGAAGATGGACGAAAATAAACAAGTTAATTATTTGCCAATGCAGCATTTTGGAGAGAAACTAAACTAAAAATCACATATGCACAATTACAATCAACAATATCCCTGCATAAAAGAGGAGTTCTTAAACCTGCTTTGACTGTTTCTGTATAATGTGCCTTTTTATGTGGTTTTGGGTTTGTTGCCCGCGTTTTTTGGTTTAGCCCTTAGCCTTTTGGTTTGTTGCTCTTTCCCAGTTCCTTGGGATCTTTTGAGTCAGTATATATCTCCTATAATGTACAGTTCCCTTTGAGCAATGAATATAGTCACTTTTTTCAAAAAAATAAATAAATAAATATTCTTGCATAAAACCAACTAGTATAAGACTGATAGAATTTTACCTCCGTACGGCCAGGCATAATAGGTTTCCCAGCCAACAACTCTGCTAAAATGCAGCCTGCACTCCAAAGGTCAATGCCTACGCCATATTCTGTGGCCCCCAAAAGAAGCTCTGGAGGTCTATACCATAGGGTTACCACCCGACTTGTCATTGGCTGCTTGTTGTTGGGATCAAAGAATGAAGCCAATCCAAAATCAGCAATCCTGAGTATCCCGTCATTGTCAAGGAGGAGATTCGATCCCTTAATGTCACGATGCAAAACACCTCGGTTGTGACAATGCTCTAGCCCTGATAAAAGCTGATGCATATAACACTTGACCTGCCATTTCACAAGGTAAATAAGCCTTGATCAATAATAAACAAATGGTTAAAATAAAAGAAACATGGACAAACACAAAGCAAACCTGAGGCTCCGTGAACTTAATTCCCGGGCTCGCAGCTAGTCCTGCCAGATCATGCTCCATGTACTGAAATACAAGATATAGACTACAAGACATCCTTGATGTCACCAAACCCTCTAACTTTACAATATTTGGGTGATCCAGTCTACGCAGGATAAGAATCTCTCTCGCCATAAATTTCACACTCTCGGGCTCCAAATTGTCAAAGCGAACCTTCTTTAATGCAACAACTTTACCAGTCAAATTGTCCCTGGCCTTATAAACATTACTATATGTTCCTTGCCCAATCTGAAAACAAAAACCAAGAATCTCAAATTCAGCATCAAAACCAAGCAATAAGATGTAGAAGCCAATGCATCATCCCCTTTTATATCACTTAATAATATTAACCCAACAAACCCAGCACTTAGCACTTAAACCATGGATCTGCATTCTGCAAAGCCCAATATCAGACCACCTGCTGATCACCCATGCCACAAAAATCACACCATTCCCACAGATTCAACAGCGAACAAAAAAAATTAGAAAGGGGAGAAATTCTGCATATCGAAGTGTGCGATCGCCGTATTATTTTTTTTAGAACTGGAACACACATGCATAACTATAACTATCAATTGATCAGTCATGTGAATTTTGATCCCCCAGCAGAGAGAGAGAGAGAGAGATAGAGAGAGAGAGAGAGAGAGAGAGAGAGAGAGAGAGAGAGAGAACTCCATTTCACATGATATTTATATTTTACCCACCAACATCAAAGCTGAGAGAGAGAGAGAGAGAGAGTAAGAACTCCATTTCACATGATATTTATATTTTACCCACCAACATCAAAGCTGAGAGAGAGAGAGAGAGAGAGAGAGAGAGAGAGAGAGTAAGAACTCCATTTCACATGATATTTATATTTTACCCACCAACATCAAAGCTGAAAAACTCTAAAAACTGATAGTTCAAAATCACTAATCATAGTAAATCTCCATGACTCCGCCCTTAGACCGTCTCCAAAGAGAGAGAGACTGGGTTCCAACTCATCAATTCAATGCGTCACCAGGTGATAGGTTTCAACCTATCAATTGGTTGATCCAGAATGATAGAATGATGCATTACAGAATTGCTATACAATACTAGTAAACAAAACTCAAGCTCAAGCTCAATCTCAATCAACCTCTATACAACAAATCCTAAAAATAATCAGTGAGAGAGAGAAAGGGAAAGAGAGAAGTGATTGCCTTATCAATCTTCTCGAAACTATCTGCCCGCCGAGGAGTCCATCCCTTGATCGCCTCGCCGGCCACCGCAGAGAGCCAAGAAGGCCACCCAGCTGCCACCTGCTCGCCAAGAACACTCTTGGGCAGATTACTCAGCCTCGGATTCGGCTTCCCCCGCCTCCGCTCCCGCCTACTCCCCTCCTCCTCCCTCTCCAATTTCCCAACCTCAACTTCCCCAGTCTCCGCCTTTGCGACCGCAATCTCCGCCTTCTTTCCAGAAACAGCACCTCTCTGCAGCTCCCTCTCCTTCCCCGGCAACGGAGGCGACGACGACTCTTTGGCGAACGCGCAGCCCATCGCTCATCTCTCTCTCTCTCTTTCTCTCTCTCTCTCTCTCAGCTCATTTTAATCCCCATATCGACGACGACAATCTCTCCTAGATCTTCCAAAAACCCTAGATCGATGCACAGGACCGACCGATACAAGGACTGAGATGAAGCCCAGTGCAAAACCCTAGCTTTTTGGGCCGACAGAGAAAAGGAAGCAATGATTTGAAGTGGCCAGGATTTGTGGTGGAAAGGAGATGGTAATGAAAAGACAGGGACAGAACTGGGATTTTTTTTATTTCACTGTTGAGGATCCGCCATTAAAGTTGCAGACGAGGAATTTGGAGAAGCTTTTTTTCTTGACTTGTCTTCTTTCTCTGTAGCAGAAGAGATAAGAGAGAGAGATAGAGAGAGGCAAATGGAGAGGGTGTGGGATTTTATACTGTGGAATCAAACCAACTCCATGTTAGAAATTGGGATCGTGTGTGACGTGGACGTGAGTGTCGGCCAATGGGTCTTTGACGCGTGGGATTGTTGTTGATTGTGAGGCCCATCTTTGATTTGATGATGGTTTGAATGAATTTCTCTTTTTGTTACTATGCAAGAAGTAAGGATTATAAAAAATAATAGAGTTAATTAGCGAAAGGTCCCTACAATTGAATCTATCCAGCCTCCAGTCTTGGCAAATTCTTTTTAAGGGCACTGGTCCAAGCAGCTAGACTGTTTGCAGCCAGAGGTCCTTGGAAACAATTTATATGATTGATTTACCCTTTCAACCATTTTAGGCAAAAAATTTTAAAATTTTAAATTTCAAATTTTGGATTATCCCTCTTTTTCATTTTGCATTATCCCTCTTCTTCTGGGCAGCGTTCTCCTCTCTCGGTTTCGCTGCTCAGTGGGAGACATGGGATACATGAATCTGCAATTTCAGATCGAAGAGAATCTGGTTTATTTGGGTTCACCATGCCTAGAGGAAGAGAAGGGTTCTTTGTGAACAGCTCAGAGTTTGAAGAGGGTTTTCTGGTTTCTAGTTCAACAACCGTGAACGAAGAAGAGAAAGCTCTATTCGGATCCCTGCCATCGTCATCAGAGAAGAAGAGGCTGCAGACCCTCGCAAGCCACTACTACAGATCACAGCGAAACAGAGGCGTGATTTGGGTTCTTATTTTTTCAGCAGGACCCCACATCACGACGTTAGAGGATGGAGCGCTGCCGCCCTCATGTCGCCGAGGAAGAAGAAGATTGGAAGAGGAGAAGGCGGTCTTCCATGTTTCTTATTCCAAAACGAGAAGGGGAGAGGAACTTGTCTTGTGATTGCCCATTTATTTGATATGTGAAGACACATGGGAGAGAGAAAGGCTTCTGTTAGCCTTTGTTATATATATATAAAAAAAAAAAAAAAACCGGAAAAACGTGATAAGCCGTTTGGCGTGATCAGCCGCATGCCGCCGCCGCCTCTGCTTGCCTGCCTGCCGTCGGCGCCGCTGCACTTCGCCGACCCCGTGCTGCTGTCTTCCCGTGGCCAGAGCGAGGAAGGAAGAAGAAGGCAAGTCACCGTTGCAGTGCTGGAAGAAGAAGAAGAGGAGGGCCAGGCCTACAGGATCCGGGTTGGTCCAAGTTCAGGTCGGCCCGACCTGTTTGCAGAAGAAGCCCAGTAGAGGCAGTTCAGTTCGGGCGAGTTTATGTCAAATTTATTTGAGATTTACATTTTTTTGTCAAATTTATCTGAGTTTTGCGCAAATTTATCTGAGCTCTGAAACAAATTTCTCTGAGTTCTGGACAAATTTATCTATGTTTTTGGCTAATTTATCTACGTTTTGGAACAAATTTATTTGAGTTCTGGACAAATTTATCTGAGTATTTGGCAAATTACCTTTTTATTTTTCAAAAAATATAATTGACTTTCTAATAAATTCATCTCCATTTGGAAAATTTTAACTGAGTTTTTGAACTAAACTCATGATGTTTCTTTGAAATTTATTTGCATTTTTTTTAAATAAATATAATTGAGTTTTGACAAAAATATTTTAGTTTTAGGCAAATTTTTCTGAAATTCGGAAAATTGGGTTATCTTAGTTTTGACAAATGTATTTTGAGTTTTTTAAATTTATTTGCATTTTTTAATTTTATTTGCGTCCTTTAAAATTTATTTACATTTTTTTAAATTTATTTCGATCTTTTGAAATTGATTTTCATCTTCTAAAATCAATTTCTATTTTTTTAAATTTATTTGGATCTTTTGAAATTTATTTGCATCGTTTTAAAATGATTTTCATCTTTTGAAATTTATTTATGTTTTTTTAAACTTTTTTGGATCTTTTGAAATTTATTTACTTCTTTTTAAATTTCTCTACATTCTTTTGAAATTTATTGCGTTTTTTGAAATTATTGCAGTTTTTGAAATTTATTTGCATTCTTTTGAATTTATTTTTATTTTTCGGATTTATTTGCATTTTTTAATTTTATTTACATATTTTGAAATTTATTTACATTTTTTAAAATTTATTTGGATATTTTGAAATTTATTGGCTAATTTAATGGTATTGACAATTATTAATGGTATATCCCACTAATCGTGGGATATGATTATGAAGAAAGGGTAAATTAGACATTTTAGGTCTACAAATTTGAAAAAATGACCTATCACACTATGAAAAAAGAGTGTGGACCTAAGGCAATAAAATGAAATGTTCAGGGACCCGTCGCCGAATCCCCCAAAATAATAATAATAAACTTTTGTTTTTTTTATTTTTTTTCTTTTGGGTGGTGTGAGGATTTTGTGTGATTTTATTTTTTTAGAGCGTTTTTTAATTTAATTTTAGGCAGAGAGAATTTATAAAATATATATTTCTTTTAAAAATATAGAGGAAACTACAAAAAAAAAAAGATCATAAATGGCCACTAACGGAAAAAAGTGGCCACTAGTCAACATTGCAAAGAAGTGGTTCCCTACGACCACTTCCATTTTTTTATTAATTAAAGATTTAAACGTGCGATGACGTCTCTTAATATCTCATCTAAATGTGTGACGAAGGGAAAGATGGGGTTTCAGGGGATTAAGCGACGACATTGTCACAGATTTAAATGGGATATTAAGCAACGACGTCGTCATACATTTAAATCTTTAATTAAAAAAAAAAAAAAAAGGAAAGTAGTGATAGGAAACCACTTCGTGCAGTATTGACTCGTGGCCTCTTTTTCAGTTAGTGGCCATCCATGGTCCCTTTTTAGTAGTTTCCTCAAGAATATAATATAAAATTATGATTAATGGGATTTGGAGTCTTTTTCCTTTCCATTTAGAAGTCCTCGCACCATTTAAAAAGAGTTTGGCAATCGAGGAAATATGGGAATGGAATAAATTTAAAATAAAGATTAAAGATGTTGATGGACCTTAATTATATAGTTATGGAATAAGATGAGAAACTTTTGATATATGCAATGTGACCTTATTATTATAAGGTAAGGATTTGTATGGAAACACAATTCAAAGCCAAATGATAATTGTTTTATAATCCACTAGGGAATCTATGCACCCAAGTACATCTCCGTCCATGAATAATCATTTTAGCCTTATCAATTCAATTCAACTTTTTTTAACAACTCTCTATTAAACTGACGATATGGAGTATCTTGATCATATATCTTATCCTACTAATTCAGGTAAACAAAATTAATTTCTCTCTATCTACACATATGCAGATGCGTTCATGAACTTGAAACGACACTGAGTGCCAAAAAAACGACAAGGAAAAGAAAACTGATCACTCCATGTACAAATAGGCATTTCAATTTGTGAACTCACTCAATGCACATCTTAGGAGCTAATAGTGACAACGAAGAGACAACTCACTCAATGCACAAATTGATGTTTCTATTTGAAAACATGAAATGACACCCAAACAGCAAATGGTGATAAAAAAAGAAAAAAAGAAATAACAATTAAGTGTATGAAATGTATGTTCATGGCATTATGAAAAAAAGAAATAAAAAAAGCCTCAAAATTTGTATTTATTGTATGATTAACATGCTTTTGTCTTCCCCAACAAAAAATATATTGAGTGAAACTTTAATGACAAAGTTAAGAAAAAGGGGTTATTTTGTTCCTTTAACCCCACCTATGTTCTAGCTTTTAGACTAAAAATATATATAATATCTGCAAGCTTACTTTTGCAAGCAATTTCTTGGTTGATGCAGTTTGGATTTTAGATTATGTACCAACCAATGTTTTTTCCTCCCTGTTTCTACATGAGGTTAGCAAATGAATCATTAAAAAAATAAAAAAAAATGCATTTTTACTGGAACAAAGTTAATTGCACTAAAATATTATAAAACTTGATGGATCTAAATACGTAGACTCCAACACGCGGCCAAAGATTTGGCGATTGGGAAGCTCCGTGGATCTCTTCGCATTTATCTAACCCATGGGAATATAGAGTATCATACCTTAGGACTCCCTTATCTTATATAGACAGATCCCAGAAGCCACACTTAGTGGAAACTTCTTCGCTAAAAAACCCACATCCACCGATCCTATTGGGAGTCTTATTTGTAGGGCAGATCAAATCTTACCATAAGTGGGATTGTATCATCTGCTGGCCTACGCCCTGCTTGATTTGACTTGGGACCCATTGCATGTAGGCCATGTGATTTCCTACAAAACTATGCTTAGTGGGGTGTTGGAGTCTTTTTTCTCTCGCTATCTTGGAATTCTCACACCATGTTGAAAGAATTGGGGGACGAAAAGAAACATGAGAAGAAATTTCTAGGAAAGATTAAAGATGCTAATGGACATTAATTATCGAGTTATCAAGAAAGATAAGAAATTTGTGGTGTATGCATTTGACTAATTAAAAGAAGATAAGGATTTGTACACACAAGTCAATGCAAAAAATAATGATTATTCTATAATCGACTATAGGTCCCATGCACCCAAGTGCATCATCACCACCACCACCCCCATAGCCTTATTAGTTCAATTCAAAATCATTTTAATGGTTCCCTTTTAAAATGTCGATACGGCTTATCCTCATTGTAAATCTTATTCCACTATTTTAGGTGCACAAAATTAATTTATCTATATCTTCTCGTATATAAATGTGTTTATGAATGTGAAACAACACCAAGTAACTAATAGCAACAACAAAGAGATAGCTCATTCATTTAGTGCACAATATATGCTTTTCAATTTGTGAGCATGAAATAAAAACGGTTTCTTACCCTAGTGGTAAGAGTTCTGAGTTATAACCTGCTTGTTTTGGGTCTGAACAGGGGCAGGTGCCTTCCCACACCCAAGGATGGGTTCGAAACAACACCCGATAGACTAATAATGACAAAAAAAAAAAGAGTGTGTAAAATGTGTGTTCAAAAAAAAAAAAAAAACTCGAAATATGTATTTTCTACAGGATTAACATGCTCTTTAGAATTAACAACAAATATGCATTCAAACTAAAAGCATGTTTCCACTGAAGTAAATAAACCGTTCATAAATGGGTTAGGTTGGAAAAAGGGTCTTGCGCCGTGGCCCAATCCTATCCACTCATTGATTTTTATAGTCCTTGTTGAACCTGTGTAGGTTACATGTCGAATGCATGTTGAATCAAGTGAGTCAGTCCAAATTTTTCTATTTCTAGTCTAGCTGTAAATGCGTAGAGAATGAATTGGACTGAATGATAAACATATGCAAGTTAAGATCTAGCCCAAATCCGAAGACAATGAAAAGGACAGACTGAAATGGACTTGTGCTAGTTAAGGTTCAGCCCTCATCCAAAGAGAATGAATAGGTTAGGTCAGGATGAAGAGAAAAAAACTCTTAGGGGTTGGCCGAGTGGTCAGGACCACGGTTCCTCTTTCTTCCAAAGTTAGAGGTTTTGGTATCGACCCCCGGTTCCCTTCTCTTTGAAACCGAAGGTTGAGTCCACTTGTATTACTACCTGAGGGTCATAGGGGTTTTACCTGGCTTCTCTCTGCAAGGCCGGCTCAAGAAAATTCGAGGCCTAAAGCGACAATTCGAAATGAGGCATTTTCTATGGTTTAATATTATTATAAATATTTTATTTAGAATTTATTTTTCTTGCTTTTTTGTGATGCAAAATTACTAATTAAGTTTTTATATTCAAGTTTTCATAATCTATCTTAAATCCACCTCCAAAACCCACATGAAAACTTTGGACCCATTCCCGAAACTCACATGGAAATCTTGGGTCGCAAAATCCAGTAACCAATTTGGCTCCAAACTCCCCGCCCCCAAACCAAAAAAAAAAAATCTTGAATCTGCCACTGGTGGGTCTCGAAGCATTTTCAACTGCGCATGGTGCACGTACATACCATAAGTTAAGACCATCCAAGATGGACTTCAGAGTTGTGCTATTGGATGTCCCAGATGCATGGTGCTCGTATGCACTGTGAGCAAGTGAATAAATTCCGGCGAGGGCCCATTATTTATCTTAAATTTTAATATCTACTATTGGGGTTGAAATCCCATGCTATGGATCCATTACAACCACATCATTGATCAAATCTGAATGGGCCCCTATTAAAATAGGGTACACAAAAATAATGAGAAAGGCTAGTAAAGCAAATTCGTGACTAAATTTATGATTGAGATTTGACACACATGGACGGCAAGAAATATAATGGTGTGCTAAAATCAATTGGACTCCTAGCAATAGTAATATAAGGGTCAGATTTGGAAAAATAATAGGGCATAAATGACACTTTAAGGCCCCATAAAAATCTTGGTTGTATCTTCTTAAGAGAGAGTTATTATGGGGCCTTATACTTTGGAGTAAAAAAAGGGATGGCACTTGACGAATTTTATTTTTTGGAATTTCAAAAGAGGCCAGATGCTATTATGGGGCCTTTTTCTCGGCCTTTTTTTTTAGGCCTAAAGCAAAGGCTTTATTGGCCTTATGCTAGAGCCGGCCCTGTCTCTCTGGGCCCGGAGGGATTAGTCAAGCACAAAGGGTTGGAAACCCTCCGTTAAGGGAAAAAAAAAAAAAAGAGGATGAGGTAGAAGGTTTTTAAGGTCCATTAAAATGCAAAAATGTAAATTAAAAAATAACAAAAATAACTTTTATTAACATTTTGCACCTCTAATCTTTTATCATATCAAAACTTAATACATTTAGATAAAGATAATGTAGATTACATGATTGGATTGGTGGACCCCCCCCCCCCCCCCGTTTCTAAAGTAATACTACCAAATGAAGGCCCAAGGATCGATCACTAAGCATCTGAATTCCGAGGTGCCAGCATCACTTAATAGTGAGTATGTTGGTTGGATGGAATTCTTTGATTCAAAATGCTAAATTTACTTCTCTAATACTCATTCAATGGTTTTATGGTATTTGAATTAGTCGGTTTTTGTGCTTTTTTCGAGTGTTTTCGAGCGTATGTTGAAAGACTTAATCACTTAATTGCATGAAAATAATGCAGAGCGCCTTTCTAATCTCCATAGAGCACAAAATAAGATGCAGGGTTAGGGATGTTAGCCCTGCCCAATACGGACATGGGTCATGCTAGGCCTGGGTACCCAGGTACATGGGCTCGGACCGGCCCATGGGCCTACTTGGGATGACAGAAATGTTATTGTGGGTTGCCTTGCCAGTATAATCAATTCATCTATGCTCATGCGTCTAGCAGTTACCATTCAATCAAACATTTCAACTGACCAAGGGATAAGCCAGAACAAAGGGGCTAAATATAAATTCAGCTTGGACCATATTCAAGGTAAAAGTTGGACAAATAGTCAAAGTCTCAATAAGCACAAATCTTCCTAAATCCACCCAATGAGGCTAAAGTTAAGATCCAAGCATCAACCCTAAATTGGTCAGATAAACCCATTGGTCAGACCTAATAGTGCTATCCAATTCACACTTGGGCTGTCCCATGCTAGATGTAGATCCATTGGCAGCCTTAATCCAGTATTTGGACTATCAAAGCAATCCAGTTGACCTTATGGGGCCTGCTGAAGCACATTCATATACATGTTAAATGTTTGGATGATGACAATACAATGTTAATCACTCTGGGCTACTTTGTTTGCATTCAAATACATGAGCATTATTTTTTTTTGGCCTGTAGCCATGCCCATGTTGGGCTAGGCCCTTCCACCCACAGGCATGGTTGGACCATGTGCCGGCACAATCCATTTGACACCTCCATGTGGGATGCCTTTGCTGTCCCAAAGATTATCATATATGACATAATTGGTGGCCTTAACATCCATTTATGCGTGTTTGTGTAGCCCATTTTCACATAAAACAGAGGTGTTTTTTTTTTTTTTTTTTTTTTTAATTTAGAGAATCCATTTTTCATGCGTTTGGTGCGGTAATTTTTTGCGAAACTACTTTTTTGTCATGTCGGCTTTTTCCTTCCTTACCTTGAAAATAGACTTCCTATTGTGGGGTATAGGAAATCCATTTCCTCAGAAAATCTGAGCACATATTTAGGCCTGTCAATGGGATGTGTTGAAGCGGGTAGAAAGCCCGGCTAGCCCTGTCCCAAGCCCAAAAATACAGGGCTTTTAAAAAAAATTTGAGCTCAGTGGGTTGGTATTGGACAATACATTTTAAAGCCCGGCCAAAATGGGACTGGGACTGGGAAGAAACAACCCAGCCCATTCAAGCCCGACCCGGCCCGCTACAAAGTCATTTAATAATAATTATTTATATATTACTGAAAGTTCCCCTCACTAACAACAAAAAACAACTAATTATGTTTTAACCGATCCTACATTACTTTAACTTGACTCATATAGGATACTCATTTTCATTCATTTCTATTGATTTTTTTATTTTTTACTTTCACAGGAAAAAAAAAAAAAGGATTTTAACCATTCCTACATTACATGACCCATATAGCCTATAGGATATTCATTCATTTCGATTGATTTTTATACTGTCACTGGCAACAAAAAAGAAAAAGTTTTTAACACCGCCATGTCGCTTGTTGAATTGCATTGTCAGTCCTAAGTCCGGAAAAAATGAGAGTTTAAAGTCCAGTTCACACAGGGTATCTAGTGACAGTAGGAATAATTAGAGAATATTTTGCTTATGTTCAGGATCGGGCTAAGCCCAGGCCCGGCCCTGTCCCAGCCCGAGCCCGTACGGGGCGGGATTTGATGTAGGCCCATTCAATTTAGGGCCGGGATTAGACAACACCCGGCAGGCCCGTCTTATTTTCGGGACGGGATTGGACAACTCAAGCCCAAGACCAGCCCGGCCCATTGACAGGCCTACACATATTTAAGGCCCATTTCCTCGCATGTTCCTTGAAATATATCGAACAATAGCTCCGGCGAAAAAAACCTCAGAAGTTCATCATCGAAAACTCTTCTTCTTCGTCTTCTTCGCCGTCACCCAAGTAAGTGATCAAGCTATGGTCGCCTTAGCAACTTGCAAAAGGTCGCGTCTAACCCTATTGTGCTGGTCGCCTCTACACTTGCTGCTCCGGTCGTCGACAACTTCTATCGCTGGAACCCCACTCTCTCCTCTGCAACTCACAAAACACTCCTACAACTCCCAAAAGCCTTGGAGGAGGATGCGGATTAGGGCTTGAGATGTAGATTAGGGTTGGAGGATGACGAGCTGCTAGGTTTGGGTCTCTCCACTGGAGAGCGATGAGCTTCTAAGGTTTTGGACCACACAAACATATCTTCATTGTACAATTCAAGCTGGCCCATTCTCTGCTATTGCTTCTCTACAAGTGTCTGATTTGATTCTTGCTGCAATCCAATGTGGGCCACTACCTTGCAATTTCTCTCCAACGTATTTTTTTTATTTTCTGTACAAGTTATTTTTGTTTTGATCTGCAATTTCTCTATGATTGCAATGTCATCACATTATTTCTCTCTGGGATTTTTTTGTTTTGTTTTAATTGGTGTGATCTCCCTGCAGTCTCATCAGATGATTGGTTTATTGGAATTTAGTTTTGTATTTTTTCAATTTGATGTTGGGGTCATTGGTTTTCACTGCAATATCCCCACCTGCACCAAATAACAAAATTACAGTTCCTTCCAAAAAAAAAACAAAATTCTCACACCAAACATAGATTTTGTACTCCCGCGGTATTTACTTTCCTTGGCATTAGTCTTCCATGGATTTTGCTAAAGTGGCAATTTCCTTTTTCCACGGAAAGCACCGTTATACAAACGTGCCCTTAGGGAGACGGAAATCCAATTACACATCCCCTTCGTAAATAATGGTTGCATAGCAATTCAATCACACATAATAAAGGGCACCTTAGTTGACTATTAAAGAAGTGAAAAAAAATCAATAGCATATCCCCACCATGGATGATAAAAGTGAATTGGCTCGTAGACATGGGTGGCGCCACATTGATCTCAATGGGCCCAATTGACCCCACCGAGATTTGAAAAAATATTTAAAAAAAATATTTTTTATGTCATGAATTGAAATTTTGAGTTTGACCCCACATAAACTTTTGAGCTTGACCCCACTCAATTTAAGAGTTTCGCCCCCACATTAGTTAACTTTACATCTTTTCTTTGTTGCTGTGGAATGAACAAAAGTCACCATAAAATACCCACCACCTAAGTTAATGGGCCAATTGTCTACCAAAATAAAAAAAATTAATGGGCCCACATTTCTTATATGAGCTCTAGCAAAAAGTTTTTAGAACTTAAGGAATTTGTGACATTGCTGGAAAATTAGTGGAGACAAAGAAGGATATCGTATGCCAATTGATTTATTTGCTTCTAAAATTGGTGTTGATTTTACCAGCAGCGACCACGACGGTAGAAAGAGCTTTTTCAGCAATGAAATACGTAAATAACACATTGCATAACCGAATGGGAAATTAATGGATGAATGACTATTTGGTCACATATATTGAAAATGATGTAGTTGCTAGTGTTGATAATAAATCTATTATGCAACGATTTCAACACATGAAAACCTGTTGAGGGCAGCTGTAGGAGCTTATGTATTTGGATTTTCGTTTTGGATTAAAAACTATTAGTAACAATGTATTAAAATTTCTTTTTTTAAAAATAATTGAATATTATTTTTGTCGGATTATCGAAAATAGATTATTTAAGAATTTTATATTATATTTGTCGAATTATCGAAAGTAGATGACAAATGTTAATAAAGGGGAAAACGAATTTATTCGATTTGCGGAAGAGAAGTCTTTTGTTGCCCCCATTGACTTGAATTTATGGAGCCGCCATTGCTTGTAGAACCACATTCAAGAGGCTATAAGGTTAGAGTTCTCTTTAAATGAAACCTTCAAGGGCATTTGAAGTACATTATGTGTTTGATAATAATAATTTATTAGTTTACTTGACTTGCACTGTCCTATTTCTAGTGTTTTTGTTCATGATATCATTAGAAAATTATCATTTTTTTATAATAGTGAGGGTGTTTTGAAAAATTATCAATGTTTTTATGATGAACTTACTAAAGAAAACCATAAAACGACAAGCAAGCAATTGAAACACATGGTAAGAGTCATAAGACCATGGTCTCTCAATGAACTCAATTAACAGTAAGAACCCTTTTAAATAGGAAAGGTTAGGTTGTGTGGTGATGTCTCTAAAACACTTGATTTATAATACATTATTTCTGAGGCTCGATAAGTAGGGATGAAAGTGGGCCGGGCCGATCCAGGCTTTGAGAGGCCCTAGGCTCGGCCCTAGTATTTTTCAGTAGGCCCTAGCTCGGCCCGAGCTCGAAAGGGTCTCAAAAACCCTGGCTCGGGCTCGGCTCTTATTAAGTTATGAGGCCCTAGGGCCGACCCTTTGAGCCCGGCTCGATTGAGGCCCTAGGCTCGGCTCGTGAGCCCGGCCCATTTTATAATGATATAGCACTAGCTGAAAGAATATATTTTCAGGAAAAAAAATCCTGTAGGAATTCAAAAAAATCTGCATATGCAAACCAGAACAAAAAATGGTCAAATGCATGCATTCATCCCATATTCTCATTCCCATAATTTGGATTGCAACAATAAAATTAACTAAAATAAGAAAGACTCTATAAAAGCAAAAGGAGCCCAATTCCAACACTCCATAATTGTTCAATATTAATGTAGATGAGCATTATCAAACTCCAACAATAATACAAATCAAATTAAACTCTAATAGCATCATAAAATAAAATAAAGTATTCGGCTAGCATCATAAAATAAAGGTTTAGGGTTTATGGATTATTTAGTGCTTAGATTTATAGTTTAGGGTTCATGGATTATTTAGTGGTTAGGGTTTAGGGATTATTTATATTGGATTAAAATTAGAGTTTAAGATTTAGTGCTTAGGTTTAGGGTTTATGGATTATTTAGTGCTTAAGGTTCAGTGTTTAGGGTTTAGGGATTATTTATATTGAATTAAAACTAAGGTTTAGGATTTATGGATTATGCTATATCATATATGTATTATATACTGTATAGTGTACATATATATGTATTAATATATGTAGGCCATAGGGCTTACGAGCCTGGCTTCATCAAGCCCGAGCTCGGCCCGTTTAAGCAAACAGACCTTCAACTAGGCCCTAGCTTGGCTCTTTTGTCTTTTAAGCCGAGCTCGGGCCGAGCCTATAACGGGCCGTCCTCTGGCAGCTCGCGGACGGCCCGGCCCACTTTCACCCCTATCGATAAAAGCAAGCCTCAACTGTGGTTTGTACCTCAACTAGCAGCAAATGCCCGTGCTAAGCCCGGGCCCCAAATAAAAATTTGAAATCATGATGTAAATATAAAAAACAAATCTAGAATTTTCATAATATACAATACCAAAATGTAAGTTTCCTAATTTATTTTCGTGATCAAATTACTTGCATTGAAGCCATATACACCTTTGTACTCCATGCCCCACTTGAGTTGGTGGAAATGATTTTTCCAAGTATTCCTCGTCATGCCACATCATCAAAAATTGCATGGACCGAATGGATGGTATTTCGTACAGCTAGATGTCCCATATCAATTAACAGGCATTAACAACCAATGGAAGATAAAGCTAAGATGGGCATGCATTAATGGGCCCACATGAATAATTAGGCACACCCATGTAGCAATTGGACGGTCCAAATTGCCTTGCACTCTTTTTTATGGAAGGATGAGATAACTATAAGACCGTCTATATACCTAAATCCCAGATTCTGTTTTTGTGTTCTATTTAGATGATAAAGTTTTGGAGAGAACTTTGGGATTTAAAGTGATATTATAGGCCTTACAAAGTTTTGGATATTCAAAATGCATATACAAGTATTCCATGTATTAGTGAGGAGGGATAGTTGGATGAACCTAAAGCATACATTCTTTTTTTCTGCATGCATTCTTTTTTTCTTTCTTTTTTTCTATATTTCTTTGAAAGGAGAGATTTTTTAGGGATGAGGTGGCACCCCTCACAGCCTACCTCCCCCATTTGCTTTAATATATATAAAGGATGCAACTCAATACGCAGAGAATCACGATTCCTCCATTTTCCGGAGCTAGAGGTCTTGGTATTGACTGCCGGTTCCCCCTCTTCAGGAACCGAAGGTTGAGTCCACTTGTGCTACAACCTAAGGGCTACAGGGGATTTACCTGGCTTTTCTTTGGGCCCGGAGGGATTAGTCCAACCCAAAGGGTTGGGAACCCTCCGTGAGCAAAAAAAAAAAAAGAATCAATAAACTAGAGAACTCTTTGTAACTGCTAAAAATCAATAACTCACACACAATGTACAAAAGACACAACTTCACACCCTCAAGATCTCCAAGACCCATACCAGTGAACCCCTTTTTATAACAACTACACATTATAGCCACAAAAACCACAACAAATCCAAAATTCACTACCTAACCACCTACCAAAGGCCCTCAGAGAACAAAAAGAAAAATGAAAAACCTACAAAAAAAAATCCAGAGAAACTCTTGATACAAATCACAAAAACAAATCCCAATATAGTAAATAAAAATTTAATGCCCCATCATCTCCAAAACCAATTTCAAAAACTACCTCATAACCCCCCTCTGCAATGTGACAAATCAAAATTGCAAATTTCAAACTCAAGACAAACCTGACCTCACCCATTCACTATCTCCAAAAACCAACTAATGCCAAAAACCCATCTTAGAAAAAGCATTACACACCCACACCCATTTTATATTCTCGTATTAGAAAAGGAGCAGTTTCTGTAAAATTCATGTTAGGAATTAAGAGTGCATGAAAGAGAGATTTTCAATTTTGCTATGAATTTTGTAATTAAGCTATATAATTAAGTCATATGACAGTTTTTTTATTGCTCTGAGTTTTATAATTAAGTTTTGATTACTCACATTTAAGTTGTGGGCATTGGATATGGAT
This sequence comes from Umbellularia californica, assembly GCA_028538565.1. Classification (NCBI taxonomy): domain Eukaryota; kingdom Viridiplantae; phylum Streptophyta; class Magnoliopsida; order Laurales; family Lauraceae; genus Umbellularia; species Umbellularia californica. The sequence goes on along the minus strand of JAPQWN010000003.1, from coordinate 36,310,897 downwards.
GTGAGGGCCCCCACCTTATCTCTCATATAAGGTAAGAGATATCTCTCATAAGAGCATCTCCCATTAAGTTATATGGGGGGTTTCGGCTTGCAATCAACAGAATTACAAATCAATTAATACCAAATCAACATTACGGGAGGTGGTCAAAATTTAATCTTCAAAATTGAGTTGGAAATCAACGGCTTTTATATATAATAATGGGCTGGTATCTCAAAAGATAATTATTTCGTTCTTTCCATCCTACTTTTTCTCCTCAACTTATTTCACATTTTTTTCTTCTATCTTAGTGGTTTCTACGGCATGAATATAAGAGATGGGTTCAGTGGGATGGGTTCAGTGGGTTTGATGTTGCTCATTTTGAGGATTTTTACTGTGCTAAAAAAATTACAGTGAAGTGGGGAGGGGGACTGCATGTTTCTTTGTTCACGCAAGGGGAAAAACAAAGAAAGTTCGAAGGGGAAGGGGGGGTGGTGGTGATATGTATTCACCACAGCTACCGTATTATCGCCATCGCCTATCGTTGCTGGTGCCTTCTTGGTGTGGCCGTGCGCCTCCTCCTATATTCCTTTTCTTCTTCCATTGTGTGAACGGGCCAAAGCTGCTTGGGCCTCAGGCTTTCTCGAAACTCATAGCGAGGATTAAAAATGCCATGTGGAAGGGAAGCTTATCCACTGCATATGGCAGTTGAAAGTTTCTTTCGCTAAAGAGAATGGCATGTTTCCCTTTTGTTGTTATAAGGAGTCCAGATCTAGTGGTCTACTTGCCATGTGCCGTGAGCCCATCTAATGATGATCCTAACCATTAAAATTGAATGCCATGTGGAAGGAAATAAGGTCCATCTTATGATAAAAGTCAACCACCGGAAGGAAATAAGGCTCAATTGATATAGATTTTAATTGTAATTTATTATTATTGTTATTATATTTCATAAAAATGAGAGATTAAAATAAAGAATATTTGCACAATTAGAGGGCTTTCTTTAATGAAATGAAATTCGTACATTAACACTATGTTTGGGAAGTGGGGAGGGGAGGGGAGGGAAAATTTGAGGGGGAAGGAAAGTGAAAGGGAAGGGAGGGAAAATTAATTTTACCTCATTTTGTTATGATAGTCAAAAAGTAGAAGAAAAAAAGTAAAAAAGTATAATTTTGTTTGTTTGTGAGGTAGAGAGACAATTTCCATTTTATCCTTACTTTTGCAAAAACTTCAATTTGACAAAAGGGCAGTTCAATAATTTTCTAAAAGATCCCCTCTTTGCCTCCCATTTTCCCCCCAGTTTTGAAGGGAAAATTTTGGAGCCTCTCCCACACTAATTTTACCCCCAAATTCCCCTCCCCCACTTTCCCTCCCCCCTTCCCAAACACCCTCAATTTCAACATTCCATCCATTTTCCCCTCATTTTACCTCCTTCCCAAACGATACCTAAGTATATATATTATTTTATAGGAGGTTTTTGGCTTTGAGAGTATAGTCCTTATTTAAGAATCTCATAAGTTACCAAACAAAAAATTCATGGAATTCAGGTTGAATTGAGTTTTCAAACGTGAAATTCTATAGTGAACCAAATAGGGAAATGGAATTCAAAATTACGTCAGTAGCATTTTGAATTCTAGCATTCATAATTCTCCAAATTCAATAAGACATGAAGTTTCCAAATTCTTATAACCAAACAAGCCCTTATGAATTCTTGGATTTCCAGCATTTCAAATGTTAGAGGGGGGCTGGGCATTTAAAATTCTAGGAAGCATCTGAAATTTTCATAATTCTCCCAAACAAGAACTCTCACAATTCTTCTGAACAAATAACTAGCATTAGAATGTTGGAATTCTAGGAATTCATAAGGCTTAAAGTGCCTTTTTATGTGGTATGAAATTATGAATTATTGCATCAGCCAGAGTATTTAGAATGCCTAAGAGACAAGATATCACATCATGTCGAGATTTTTCAACAAGCCCAATTCCTTATAAAAAAAAATGCCTTCAACCAAACAGGCCTTACCAGATGAGAATTCTCACAATTCTTCCAAACAAATAGACCCTAACATGTCAACAAAATAATTGCATTTTAGGAGAGCCTTCCATCTTCCATGATTTCTTCCATTGATATCGTGGCATAGGCATCCTCAAAAGGAGAACAAGTAAGGGCTTTAAAACTATAAGAACCCATTGGTTCTACGGCCCAACATCTAATGTCTTGTCATAATTAATGGAGTTTACATTATCTCCCAGAATTTGGAATCCATTGATCCCCTAGAGCCCTAATTTGCTCACCTGAATCCACGACCCACTTTTTTTGTATTTTTTTAATGATATGGGTTATTGCTAAGGTATCTATTCCTGCTAAATCCATACAAACGCACCCTAGGCAAATGTAGGATGGGTTGCTCACCTGACTCCATGACCCATTTTTGGTGATTATAAGCATATGTTCACGGAATTTTATTATCATTTTCCAAATGTGATCGAATACATTTCTTTTAACTCACACTCTTAAAAAAAAGCTCTTCTATCTTATGCAGAGCATGCTTGTTTAGCAAGTTGTTAACTCACACTCCTAAAAACAAAAGCTCTTCTATCTTATGTAGAGCATGCTTGTTTAGCAAGTTGTAAGGTAAAGATGAGAAAAAAGTTGAATAAGAGGTTATATATTCAAACTTGCGCTCTCTCCTCGGGGCTATAGGCAAAAGCCTAACTTACCTAACGAGTGGGGGAGGCAAGAATTTCACTTGTCTGAAAAATAATGGGCTCTCGAATAGGTTGGACACCCTCGTTGGAAAAGAAAAACATTGATTAGATATCTTCTCCAAAAATAAAACACAAAACTATGACATCCCTATTAAATAACAAAAAATAAATCTTCAAACCAGGTGGGTCAGTGAAAAAAACCAGGTGGGTTAGGGCAGGAATCTCCAAACCAGGTGGGCAGTGGGCTAGGGCATATGTAGCCCATCATTTTCATCCCCCACTGTATATCAGATGCCACCGACTAACACCAGAACCTCCCTATAAGATCCCTCACACTCACGCACACACACAAGGTGAAAGAAAGATAATAGGGAAAGAAGCAGCTTCATTTCTTCGTCTCCTCACGCACTCGCCTCTCTCAAGTTCTCCTCGGTACGTTCTCTCCTCTCACTCGCGATATTAGGGTTAGGGTTAGGGTTTTGTTTACGTTTCTTCTTCTTCTTCTTCGATCCTTCCATGTCTCTACAATCGGTTTCCGATCTCAAGTTCTTCCATCTTCTTGCAATCTGCTAATGATTTGGGTGTGATTTCGTCATGATCTGAGCAGTTTGTGCTATATGCTTCCTAGAAAGAGAGCGTTTGGAGAGGCAGACGGAAACGACGACGCAGAAACCTTGTTGAAGAAGCCACAGAAACTCGACTGCTTGATCTCATCCCCGGCGAAGATGGACAGCAATCACACCAGCAGCAACAACAACGGCGATGTAGCCCGATCGATGGCCTGCGACGACGGGAACCCTCCCGACATCGACGAGGATCTGCACAGCCGGCAGCTCGCTGTCTACGGGCGCGAGACGATGCGCAGGCTCTTCGCATCCAACGTCCTCATCTCGGGGATGCAAGGCCTCGGAGTCGAAATTGGTGCGTAATTGCTTGCAGATCTTGGCTACTCTTCCTTTTCTTTTTTGGGGATGATGAGATCTGTTTTGGGTTTTTTTTTTTGTTGGCATGTGTTTCTTGATTTTGGATTGACAGTTGCTTCTGATTATGTTATACTTGTAGGGCTATTGTTTTGTAATCTGGGTTTTTCTTTTTATGCTGGGTTTGGATGTTTGGTACATTTTCTGTGGTGTGAAATATGCATTTAAACAGGTTTGCTGGTTTCCATCAGATTTGATTCTTACTTGGGGTGGTGCTAGTCTTGTCTGCAAATTATGTTTAGGGGTGCTTTTGTTTTCAAAGGATATGCATCTACCCTGCTAACAGAAATGTTGTCATTGTAAGACATTTGTTTTGTTGGTAGGGTTTTTCAAATGCTACAGCTGTCTGATGATGAATCTTCTCTGTTTTGAGTAGTTTTAGTTGCCTGAAGTTTTGTTTTATTGATAGATGATTGGTGACCAAGTGGGTTTGTGTGAAGTTTTCTCCATTTTCTTTTTTGCTATTGTTGTGATAATATGTTAGTTTAGATAAATATATTTATGCCGTGGTGGTGTTTTGTTTTGTTGGATTTTATTTTTTCCTCCTGGTGTAATGTGATTCTTGTGGGTTGCAGCGAAAAATCTTATTCTGGCAGGTGTTAAATCTGTCACGCTGCATGACGAAGGGACCGTTGAGCTTTGGGATTTATCAAGTAATTTTTATCTCTCAGAAGGTGATGTAGGGAAGAACAGGGCACTTGCATGTGTCCAGAATCTTCAAGAGCTGAACAATGCTGTGTTGATATCTACTCTGACAGCAAAGTTATCCAAGGAACAACTTTCTGATTACCAGGTTCGTGTTTTGCAATTAAGCTATTTTGTGTGGAAGTCTCTGATTTACTATAACTTAAACAAAAAGGAGAAAAGCATCCATGGTTTATTATATCGTTTTATTAAGCTTGCATTGGTTTTATAATGTGGATTTGGTTTTACTTGTGATACTTTTGAAGCTTATACTGTTACTTCCATGGTTTTGCAACAGTTCTGTCCTTTGATTATGGGTGAAATGAACTAGTCAGCATGTAAGCACAAACCTGTAATACTGTCAAAAGTGCTAATTGCTCATGGCTGGGTTGGGTCATGTTACCTAAAAGCCTCTAGTCCACATGTGAGTTTTTAAGATGAATCTGATTGGTAGCGCGCTCTTGACAACTTTGGAGTTAAGACTTCTCACTGTCATGATACAGCACTTAGCAATGATGGACGTGTTTTATTTGGCTTGATTTATGTGCAAATGAGAAACATTCAAATCGTGCTTACCATTTAAAAAAGGAAAAGAAAATCCATCTAGTTGGTCCCGCTGTGAACAGGTGATACTGCAAAAGAAATCCATATTTGGTTATCCTTAAGGATCCTATTGTTAGCCTCCTAAGTCCTACCTATGACAACAGCCTGTGGCCCTGTAGTAAAGTGTTCATTGTCACAGTTCATAACCATGAACTTGCATGTGTGAGTCATGCTACCTATAGGATGACCCTAGTCCGCATATATAATTTTTACATGAATCTCATCGGCAGTGCTCTTGGAAACTTCAGTGTCTGAGTGGTCACTGTATGAGGGGAATGCACAACATTTTTTCTTGGATGATGGGGATAGTTTCACTAGCATTCTGTACATATGGGATCATTCGAACTATGCTTTTAGTTTCACTGTGACCAGGTGTCGCTGCAAAAGAACTCCATAAATATCTAGCTGTTGGCCTTCTATCATCATGGAATCTCCCAGATGACATTTTGTACTGGTAGGTTTCTGCCTGTATGTTGTGCTGGCATGAAAAAGGATAGTATTGGTAGTTGTCTATAGATAGTTTATTCATATGCTTCATATCATATCACAGAATGACCTTTACTTTCTTCTTTTTTCCCATGGGTAATGCTGGAACCAGCCTGTGCATGCATTTATAGTTTGTTCATAGATGCATTTTACCTGGAAATATACTTAGTTCACCATTATTCTTCAGAATGTGTTCCTACTTCCCATCTATTCAAAGTATCAGTATATCCTTCAAAATGTACTTTGATACAACACGAAGCATCATGTAGCAATCCAAATGCTACTTGCCACTATAAAATAATACATATGGTAGTAATTTGATGTGTTTTGTCAAAGAAATTTAGTCATAGCTTGGAACCACTGTACATCAAGTGCGATGGATTCCAACACAGTCTAGTGCTGTCAGTGAGCCAACCCATAATTTCTTCTAGTGGATAGTTACAGGAAGCATTTATTTGAGGCTGCATGGAACAAGATATCGGCTGCTATGCTAAATTGAAAATATCACCGCTATGCTATACCTAGCGGAGCCAATTAGTTTTAATTTAAAACACAATTTTTTTTCTATTTCTTCTCCCCAACAGCCTTTTCTAAAGTTGTTTCTAGCACTACATGGTTCGAAGTCACTAGGAGAAAGTCAAAAGTGACAGCTACAAAAGTTTTTTTTTTTTTTTTGCCCCCACCGCTACGCCACTACGTATCCTCGTAATCCCTATGTAATATGTATTGCCTGCTATGTATCATTTTTGGCCACTAGCCGTTGCGCCCGTTGCGACCTCTATTTTGATCCTGGCTTGAGGGTTCATATGAACTTCTAAATATCACGACAACCAAAATACATGGACTTCGGTTTCTTTTTGATTGTTACATTGTTGGATTTGTTACGACTGTTTACATGTGTACTTTCCCTTGTATCCATATGAACATGACAAGGATGTACATTCTTGTTGATGGCATGGTAGTTATTTGCTATTTTGCATAATATTGCTAATGCCCTTTCATCTATCAAAAAAGGAAAGGAAAAAGAAGCCCAAGTTCATCACTTGCAAACGAATAAAACTTATTAAAAAAAAAACGTTCAATATGCTAACACTGTCAGTTCTTTATTATTTCTTATCCAAAGCTGTTGAATAAATCATGATTCATGAAGTTCACTCCTTTTCAAAGAAAAATGTAATTACTTATTTTCAAATGAAAAAAAGGTCTTATTTGATAAAACATGCCTCACATTTAATTAATTAATAATATTATTTTGTTTTGGCGTGGAGGGTGCGGTTTGGCATCTTCAACAATGGCTTAGGTTGTAGTGCCTTTTACCCCTCAGTGTTCAGTTGGTTTTACCATTCATCCTTTGTGGTTAAATGATGGACTGGAATAAGTTCATGAGATTATTATTGGTAAAAGATTAATTGTCACAATTGTGAGTTAAATAATTGCCACAGTTGTGAGTGTGCCTTTGCTTAGTTCTCATGTCACACCTGTCCGTCCCACTAAATGAATGCTGGATTTCTAAATATTATAGCCCACTGTGAAACTACTTTTCTGGCCACAAGACATTCAAATCCGATCAGGATATATATAACATGCGTACAGTTTTACAAGTCTTGCAAGATTGGTCAAATCTGTTAGATAACACTTTAGTAGGTTTTGATTTAGGGGGTTTTTTGTATTCAGTAGTGTATAGTTCTTGAGCAATGAATATAGTCACTGTTTAAAAAAAGGGTTTTGATGTAAAGAGGATGGCAACAGGTTGTTTAGTAGGGGTCAGGGTAAACCCACCCCGTCTAACACCTTCCCATCCCATGCTTACTGTGAAATGTGACAGATTCATGATATGTAACCACAATTATTAATTTTATACCATTTCGGCCGAAATGGCTGAAATTTTTCGTTTTGGTCAAGTGGCCAAAACGAAATTTCGCATAAAACTTTTCAGTTTAATTTCAGTCCATTTCGACTGAAATGAGATTTTACAAAATTAAGTATTGTTTTTTTTTTTAAATTTTATACATATATATTACTAAAATGGATTAAATCCATATTTCTTGTATTATTATTATTTTTTCTACTTATATATAAATATATTATTTTTATATTTACCCGAAATGTAATTCCGAAAAGTTTCGCCGAAATTTTGAATCGGACGAAACTTTTCATTTTGGAGGCTTAACCGAAATGGGGTCCGAAGCGATATTGACAACTATGAATGTGACACTAAATGTGCTTGACTGGTACATATCAGGTTTGATACTTGTTATCTATATCTTTAGGACATTAAAAAAATGTAGGCTGTTTAATATTACATAATGTATACCAATAAAATATATATATTCAGGCTGTGGGTTCACTTCATGTTACCAATCAAACACACGCATATATGGAAAGAGAGCGGCTAATGCCACAGCCAAAGCTTCTCCTTCCACATCCCTTCACTTTCCAAAATTTCTCTCTACACCTCTATTTCTCCAAAATACCCTTCTCAGTTCACTCCCCTTCTCCCTCTCCCTGCCCTCTCCCTATCTCTCCCTCTCCTTCTCGTTCTCCCTGTTTCTCCTCCTCTCTCCCCCCTCCCCCTCTCCCTGTCACCGCCTTGCTAGCCTCTCTCTCTCTCTCTCTCCGGTGGTGCTGCCGGAGGGGACATTGGTGGCTGGGCTGGGGGGTTGGCGTGGGTGGGTGAGTGTGGAAAGAAGGTGAGGAGGGAGAGATTTTGATAGATGTCTGATGCAACCTAGGGTTGCATCAATGTCCTTTTAGGTAATTTTACATGGGGATATTTTTGTCATGAAAGAAAGGAATGTGGAAGGAGAAGCTTTGGCTGTAGTAGCTCTCTATGAAAAATACTCTCTCAAGGACAGTCCTCACGGGGCCCCATGCGGAAAACCATGTGGGGCCCACCTGGGCACTGATCGGATTGGGCCATCGAAACCCCTACCCCCTATTTACACTGGATCCTATGATGCACGGATATGTCATGGATATGGCAAGGACACGGCAGGGACACTGATTTTACACATAAAACGTGAAGTATCGGACACGATACGTTGCCCATTTTGAAGTATCCGTGCATCATAGATTGGATCCGTTGGATTTGCATTGATTTGTCTGTATGGACTGGACCGTTGTATAAAGGAGTCAATTTTTAAATATATAAAGACTTTAAACTTGTGGGCCACGGACGAGGGGTTAGGATGCTTTTATGGACTTACAATTTTTCACATAGGTTCGTCACATCTAGATCTTCCAATCCCCACGGGCCCCATTATTGATGGGGCCCAGGCGGGCGCGAGAAGTGATGCATGCATTGGGTGTGCATGTGCACATGGCTCGGGGCCCCACCTGGGGTTGGGACTAGGGGGATTTGAAGATTGGGGTGGGCCCTATTTACCTACAAGTTTAGGTCCCATTTAATCATCCTATCATTTTTCATCCGGGCTCCACAAGCTTAACAAGTGTATACTGCATTCGGATTGGTGCACGGTTGATTTGTGGGTTCCTATGATTCTTGGATACGGCAAGGACAAGTGATGGACATAGCAAGAACACGGATTTTACACATAAAAAAGTGAAGTATCGGATACGATACGACAAGATATGCTGCCATTTTGAAGTATCAGTGCATTATAGGCGGGTTCAATCCATTTGGATGGGTGTTATACCCATGGGACCCATGTAATTTAGGGGGACCCATTTTTGGTCCATTTTGGATGGACCAGCAGTGGGGGCTAGTGGGCTCCACAGCCAAGTGCGCTCCTAATAATTGACTTACATATCAGATCATCAAAGCCCTTGTCCTAACTATGCTGGGGTCGGCTATGTGAATTCTGTTTCTCCATTCCATTCTAACCTGAGCCAAATCTTTAGATAAGTTGCATTTTTTTAGATATATTTTTACTACCTCCATCCATGTCATCTTCGGCCTACTCATTCCCCTTGGTGGGCCGTTAACTTGCATAGCCAAACTTTTCCTTACCGGCTCCATTGCGGGCCTACGTTGGACATACTCAAACCATTTCAAATAGGTTTATCTAATTATATCCCCCTATTGATGCTATCCCTAATTGGTTTCGAAAGCGCTCATTTCTAATTTATCTTCTCTAGTTTCACCACACATTCACTTTAACATTCTCATCTTTGTCACATCTATTTTGTGCGTATGTAGCTTCTTGATTAGCCAACATTTTGCTCCATAGGTACCATTAAACAAAAGAAAATATTTTGCTCCATAGGTCATAGCTGGTCTAATTGTGGGGAGAGAGAGAGAGAGAGAGAGAGAGAGAGAGAGAGAGCCTTTTCTTGGATGATTAATAGAAGGAGAGAATTTATGAGAGGGATTGCTTACATGGACTCTATATCTCGTTTTTTTTTTTTTTTTTTTTTTAAGAAAGAAAGCTAACGCCCCTTTGTCCCTCTCATGGAAGAGGAGATGAGTTAATGAAAGTAATTGCTTAGGTGGGATTTTTATCTACTCAGGAAACAAAGCTAATATACCTACCTAATTTTCTCGTCCCTTTTCTTCTACATTTTCTCCCTTTAAAAGCAAGAAGTTCTGTAATTTTTGTTTGCCCAGAAGGACCCGTTTTGTGATCAGTAGGCCCACTATGAAAAAAAAAAAAATCCAAACTCTTTTAAATAAATAGCACCATCATTTATATGATTTCACCAAATTTAAATCCAATAGGAGTTGGTCGCACCATCAAATCAATCACTAATAAAGCTTAAAACTTCATAATGTGATGATGGGCAAGAAATTCATGATGCTCCTAAGTGTGAGCCACTGGAAATTTGAAAAATGTGTAGGTCTGACCCAAATTCCACTTCAATAAAAGTAAGGCCGACTGTCAGATTTATCATTAGATAAAGTTCACAACTGTTGGTGGGCACAACTACTCTTGAAGTGAAATTTGGTGAGGGTACCACACCAAATGGGTCCATTTTGAGAGAGAGAGAGAGAGGTTGAATGCAATTGGGAACTTTTGAGGTATGTTAATGACTTGTCATATATTCCCTGATAGTTAAAAAAATGCCCCCTTTTAAATAGGGGTACTTTGTAGAATTCCTCACACACATATAGAGACGCTAGAAAACACGTGTTTTTCGTTTCTTTAACGCCCCTTTTTTTTATCCAATCTCGTCTCTCTTACATGGCACTTTAATTAGGGATTATTAATTCTTGTAGATGATTCCCATGTTTAATGGCTTTTGACCATGGTTAGCGGTCGCTATGCTATTTTGAAGATAGTGGCGCTACAATCTAAATCTTATCAGAGCCAATAAGTTTTAATTTAAAACATGGCGTTTTTCGTTTCTCTAACACCCTTTTTTTTGGGTCCAATCCCGTCTCTATTACATGGCACTTTAATTAAGGGATTATTAATTATTGCATCCGATTACCATGTTTTATAGCTTTTGAGTATGGTTCAAAATAACTGCCACATTATCGGCCGTAGCGCTTGTGGCCGCTATTCTATTTTGAAGATAGCGGCGTTATAGTCTACAACGTATTAGAGCAATCAGTTTTTATTTAGAACATTGTGTTTCCTATTTCTTCTCTTCAATAGCCTTTACTAAATTTGTCTCTACACTTATATGGTTCCAAAGCACTAAAAAAAAAAAGATTGGTTCTTACACAAGATTTGAATTCTTTTAACCACTTAAAAATTCACACCACTACGCTACTAAGTATAACCGCAACTGCTACATATCGCCCACTACGTAGTGTTTTGGCCACTGGCCGCTTTGGCCACCGCAACCGCTGTTGTGATCCTATCTTTTGACTTAATGTAATTAACTATAGCAGCTTCTTGCCTAGTTTTATGGGTTTGCAATTTCCTAAAACTAGAAAACATCGTCGTTGTGAAAATCTAGTGAGGCTTCTCAATGAGGCCCACTTTCTGAAAAAATCTGAAACCAATAACAACAATTGGATATGTATTTCATGTGTCGTCCTCAAATTTTCATTCAATAGGAAGCAGGCCCACACTTGATTATGAAATACTGCTGTCAAGTCATTATGTGTATTTTAATATCATATGGCTGCGTAACCTCTTTCTGACTTTTATGGCTATGTTTAGTGTTCTTTCCTTTTCTATAGGTTTGTAGGTATTTTAGGGCGTATCTTTTCTAAATCAACTTTATCCAAATTTTAGTAGAAATAAGAGGAAGAGATATGGTTGAAAAATTGGAATAGTGAAGAGGTAACGTGTATTGGGAACCGGAGTTGCTATAACTATATTAGTGCAATAAGTCATGGCCATCAGTGCTGATGATGTGTCAAGCTTTCTTTGGTCATTAAAAGAGGGGCAATTTGTAGAATTTCCCTATATTTATATATATCATGTTTCCACTCATGTGCAAATAGCTTAGCCGTGCATTACCCACCTGAAAAGGCCTCCTATGAATGGGACACACTGTCAACCAACCCATCCACTCGTAGTGCCCCCCAACACACACACCCACCCACCCCCACAACTCACCCCACTCGCATGCTCACACACCTTAACACCGAAACAAATGGGATTGAGTGATTGACCATTGGATTGGGAACAAAAATCGATGCATTCTAAAACCATTAAACTTGAGGGCCGCAGAGCAAGTGGTTGGGATGATCTAATGGACGTGAGATTTTGGACACATCTGGGTGACATTCAGATCTTTCTATCCCCAGCTTCCCGTGAACTAATGTGGCCCTAGGTGAGCCCCACAAGCCTGTGCGCAAATTGCTTAAATGAGCATGTGCGCACTTGAAAGGGAAACTCATTCCCACTTTTAGATGTTTTGTACCAAGTACCGACTGTTAGGTAGGATCATTCTAATAAATAAAAAAAAGAAAAAAAAAGGAAAGAAAATTATGTTAGGTAGGTTTACTTCATTGCATTCTAATAAGAAAATAGAAATTCTAAATGTGTTGGGTTGGGTTGGGTTAGGCCGTTAGGGCAGCAAGAACACACACTTGTCTCGATCTCAACAAAACTACCACCCCTACTTTCTGAAATGAGTTTCTCAAACTAGAAACTTTAGAGTGTTGGGGAAGATTTCACACGGATGGATAATAGTTTGCGACTTTGCTCCACCATCTTTTTTCCCATTACTGACCTTATTGGATGAACCATTCTTCACCATCACCTCTCTGAATGTTTTCGCTCGTGTCAGACCCCTAATGGACCGTCAGGTTTTCAGCTTTGCCCTTAGTGTGTAGGGTGGGTCACTGGAAATTATACTACATGAACTACCCTTGCCTTTAAGAGCACAAAGCTGCAAATTGCTGATATCCCTGTACCAGCCGGACCTTTTGACCCCCTCCTTTGTAGGAGAGGTCTTCTCATTACAAATTACAAATTATACTAGACAGGTGGGTGGCATATGCATTTTCAGTGCTGAGCTACTGGAAGAGTATCATAAAAGGAACATGTAGGTGTTTTAGCTTTAAGGCAGATTAACCTATTTCAAAGAAAGTGAAGAAACCATGCCTGGGTGGCCAGGCAAGTTGTTTCTGCATGTGCACATGCGTCTATGTGTGTCGGGGACATCAGTTGTAAGTAGGACCAAGAGAGGCCCACCAGCTGGTATGAATATTAATTAATTTGCGGACACTCTTCATAGTGAAAACTTCACTACATATATACTGTATATTTAGTATTTTCTGGTCTAAAAGATTCCGCGCGGCGCCCCCCCCCCCCCCCACCCCACCCAAATGAAGAGTTATTTGGTAGAACTCTTTTGGCCGACCCCAGGTAGATGGGAAAACTTGGATGATGATTTATATTATGCCTTCGCCATATGTACTGGCTGCAAATCCTCTCTCTCTCTCTACACACACACATCTGTATGTGTGTATATATTTATGTATACATATGTACAATATCATTTTGTACCTATGACCCGACACTTAAAAAAGTCCAATTTTAAGTTCTGATTCTGTGCTCAATTGCCTAAATAGAATTGGTTCCACTATATCTTTTATATGAACTGGCTCCATCTCTATCAGTTTTAAGTTCCATACTGAAAAAAATAAATTCACACTCTATCATTACATTACAATTTTCACTTATTTTGATGTCATTTAATAACTCAATACCTGTTGAACTTTTGTGGTGCAGGCTGTAATTTTCACTGATATCAGCATAGAAAAAGCAATCGAGTTTGATGATTATTGCCATAACCACCAACCTCCAATCTCCTTTATCAAATGTGAAGTCCGAGGACTCTTTGGCAGTGTGTTTTGCGACTTTGGTCCTGAATTTACTGTTATTGATGTCGACGGCGAGGAACCGCATACGGGTATTATTGCATCCATTAGCAATGATAACCCTGCACTCGTATCATGTGTTGATGATGAGCGGCTTGAGTTCCAGGATGGTGATCTGGTTGTTTTCTCTGAGGTTCAGGGTATGACTGAACTCAATGATGGAAAGCCAAGGAAGGTTAAAAATGCAAGACCGTACTCATTTAATCTTGAGGAAGACACGACAAATTTTGGTAACTATGATAAGGGTGGTATAGTTACTCAAGTAAAGCAACCGAAGGTGCTGCAATTCAAACCGCTGAGAGAAGCCCTTAAAGATCCTGGTGATTTCCTTCTGAGTGACTTCTCAAAGTTTGACCGTCCGCCTTTGTTACACCTAGCATTTCAGTCATTGGATAGGTTTTTATGCGAAATGGGACGCTTCCCTGTAGCTGGTTCGGAGGAGGATGCTCAGAGGCTGATGTCTTTGGCTGTTAGCATTAATGAAAGCTCAGGAGAAGGTAAGCTGGAAGAGATCGATAATAAACTTATGCGGCATTTTGCATATGGCTCCAGGGCAGTTTTGAATCCTATGGCTGCCATGTTCGGCGGTATTGTTGGCCAAGAGGTTGTTAAAGCGTGTTCAGGGAAGTTCCATCCACTTTTTCAGGTAAGTCCTCGGACAAAAACTCTTGATCTTGAAATGCGGGTTTAATATTCTAAACAAATGGACTCTAATGTTTTTTTTTTTTAGTTATGCTTACTTGAATATATTAGAACTTGCCAGTAATTGATCATTTCAAAACAATACACTATGGTATATATATTATGAAAAATAGAGATAGAACAGCTGTTAAAAAGAAAAGAAAAGAAAATACGAGATTTAGTATGTAGAACAAAAATTGAACTAGGAATTCCTTCTATTCGAAAAAGAAGGGCATCTTCGATGCGTGAATAAGAAAAACATTGGTCAAGTTTGTCAGTCCGGAGTCGAGATATCCGAATCTTGACTTCAAGGGAAGTGTTGATCTTAGTTGTGATTTTTTGTGTTGTTTAATATGGTCTTGACTTCTGATATTTTCTTGATGATTTTCATAACATTCATGCCACTGCGAACTTTCAGTTCTTTTACTTCGACTCGGTCGAGTCCCTTCCCACCGAGCCATTGGACCCCAGTGATTTGAAGCCATTAAATAGCCGGTATGATGCACAAATCTCAGTGTTCGGATCCAAGCTTCAGAAGAAGCTGGAGGAGGCCAAAGTATTCGTTGTAGGATCCGGCGCTCTTGGATGCGAGTTTTTGAAGAATTTAGCATTAATGGGAGTTTGTTGCAGTAACCAAGGGAAGTTAACCATAACAGACGATGATGTCATTGAAAAGAGTAATCTCAGCAGGCAGTTTCTCTTTCGTGATTGGAATATCGGACAAGCTAAATCCACAGTTGCTGCTTCTGTTGCGGGTTCAATCAATCCCAATCTTCATATAGAAGCTCTTCAAAACCGAGCAAGCCCAGAGACTGAAAACGTGTTTGATGATGAATTTTGGGAAGGTCTGGATGTTGTCATTAATGCCCTGGATAATGTGAATGCCAGGATTTACATGGATCTCAGGTGCTTATATTTCCAGAAGCCTCTTTTGGAGTCGGGAACTTTAGGTGCCAAGTGCAATACACAGATGGTTATCCCTCATCTGACAGAAAATTATGGAGCGTCTAGAGATCCTCCTGAGAAACAGGCGCCGATGTGCACTGTTCACTCATTCCCTCATAACATTGATCACTGTTTGACATGGGCCCGCTCTGAATTTGAGGGTTTGCTTGAGAAAACTCCAGCTGAAGTAAACACGTTTCTATCCAATCCAAGTGAGTATACGTCTTCCATGAAAAGTGCTGGAGATGCACAAGCCAGGAATCTCCTGGAACGTGTCATCGAGTGCCTTGACACCGAACACTGTGAATCATTCCAAGACTGCATTACCTGGGCACGTCTAAGGTACAGTACACACTCTTTTTTCACCCTTTTTCCATGATGATAGAACATGGCATCATTCTATATAGAAGAGGTTTTACTCATTCACAATCTCCCATTTTACATGCTAAGCTGTGCATTTGGTGGGCCATACCTTTAGAGGTTTACTCACCAGTGCTGCATCCCCCCTCTCTTGATACAAAGGAAAATCAAATGACTGAGATATACTCCTTGATGATCCACATTAAACATATATGTATGTCCCACCAGATGCACAAGTTAAAATTGGGTGCACATCTGTTTGTGGGTAAGAGGAGGGAGTGTAGCGGTGGTGTGTGGAACCAGCAAACCTCCAACTTAACAACAACCATTCTGTTACTGAGTTAAGTTGCTTTATCTGCAACCAGGTTTGAGGACTACTTTGCCAATCGCGTGAAACAGTTGACTTTCACATTCCCTGAAGACTCTTCAACCAGTACAGGTGCACCATTCTGGTCAGCTCCCAAGCGGTTCCCTCGGCCATTGCAGTTCTCATCTACTGATCCTGGCCATGTCCATTTCATCATGGCGGCTTCCATATTACGAGCAGAGACATTTGGAATCCCAATACCTGACTGGGCCAAAAATACCAGCAAGCTGGCTGATGCTGTTGATAAGGTGATGGTTCCTGAATTCCAGCCCAAGACGGGGGTAAAGATTGAAACTGACGAGAAAGCTACAAGCTTGTCTTCTGCGTCTATTGATGATGCAGCAGTCATTAGCGATCTAATCATGCAGTTGGAAAAGTGTGCTAAGAAGCTGGCGGTAGGGTTCCGCATGAACCCAATACAGTTTGAAAAGGTTTGTCTTCTCACACAGGACCTTAAATGTCTTCTCACACAGGAACATATTTTTTTTAATAATTTAAGCGCTTTTGAAACTCATATGCTAAATTGCAAGCTGTTCCAAGAATTTTAGCAGAATGGTCAGTTATCCTTCATCCATCCTATATTCATTTGGGGTGGAAATCAGAAAAAGTATTTTAGGTGGCATATTATGTTTACCTTTTCCATTCCAAATGATTGTCAACTGCAATTACTGATACTGACTCTAGATTGAAAACTTAGAAGGCACAGTATCTCTAATCTAATGTGATTACAGTAGCTGGATATTCTAAACTTGTACGGTGTTTCACTTCTGCCTCCTATACTTGAGACTGCTTGCAATTCGAAGTACATCGACTTACTGTCGTTAATCATATGGTTCTCTTTATACATCTCCTTTGTGTTCTTTGCAGGACGACGATACAAACTTCCATATGGATCTGATTGCTGGGCTTGCTAACATGCGTGCCAGAAATTATAGCATTCCTGAAGTCGACAAGCTTAAAGCCAAATTCATTGCAGGGAGGATTATCCCTGCCATTGCGACTTCCACGGCGATGGCCACTGGGCTCGTCTGCCTAGAGCTGTACAAGGTTGTGGCTGGCGGGCACAAACTGGAGGACTACCGAAACACATTTGCCAATCTGGCACTGCCGCTGTTCTCTATGGCTGAGCCAGTCCCGCCGAAGTTGATCAAGCATCAAGATTTGAGCTGGACAGTGTGGGACCGATGGATAATAAGGGAGAATCTGACACTGAAGGAGCTGTTGCAGTGGCTCAAAAACAAGGGGCTTAATGCTTACAGCATCTCTTGTGGGACGTGCCTGCTTTACAACAGCATGTTCCCCAGACACAGGGACAGGATGGACAGAAAAGTGGCGGATCTTGCACGGGAAATTGCCAAGGTTGAGGTGCCTGCGTACAGGCGCCACATTGATGTCGTCGTGGCCTGTGAAGACGAGGAAGACAATGACATTGACATTCCTCTGATATCGATTTACTTCCGTTAGGTTAGTATGTGGAGGTGCCACCGAACAGGTGCTACATTGATGGTTGTTGTTGTGGCCTCTGAAAATGAAAGGAAATGATATCCGCAAACCTCTGATATCCATATACTTCCATTAGGTTAGTTTGCATCAAGTGAGCAAATCTGTTATCTTTGATACAATGTAGCGTTTATGAGTAATACAGAACAGATTGATGTTAATCCAACTTCATTTTTACTTAAAATTGGGGGTGTGATGTTAACATCTTTCCATGTCCTGTTTTCTTGATTGCCTTTTTTATTTAAGGTTGTGCCAGAAATCAAGTTGTACTGTTTATTCGGACATGGATGTAGGCAGGGTACTCTTGTTTGTTGGGGGAAATCTGTCACGAGGAGTGCTGTTACTGCTCAAGTGAACCCCAGCTCGGGCGTCTTGGCTTTTAAAGGGGACCGACAGAAACAATTGATTCAATCGCCGAATGTTCCTCAAATCAAAAGTGGGTCTCATCCAACCAATCCAATCTTTGGGTTGTTTTCCCAGTATGGTTGTGAAAATGATTTATTGGATTTGGAATGATAAAACAACCACATCAGTCTCGCATTGGAGGTGGTTGTATGAAAAACTGGAGATGTCTATTGCTTGGATGCTTTGGCCTCCAGAAAATAGTGTCCGGGTAACTTTTCCCCACTCCCATCAGAAATGTGTTTTTGGGGAATAACGGGAAATTCAGTTCCATTTTTTGTCCTGAGCTCTCTTGATAAGCATCATCATCATCCATCATTGCCCTTTCCTAATTATCTAGGGATCTCGTTGTGAGAGTCATGCATAATTCTCCACCCAATCCCTTTTGTAGTCATTCTGTGGTGTCTTGCCATCTTCATTGCTTCATTTGGAGTCCTTTTGCTTTCCCGTCCACTTGCTCCTTGAACCTACATTAAGCAGAGAGATCCTGTTAAAAAACTTGCGGTGTTGGAACTGACTCCCCGCCACCTTCAAAGTAGGACTTTTTTTTTTTTTTTTGACACAATTAAAATGAATTTTTTTAGAAGATCAAATATCAATTACCGGTACATTCAAATCATGATTTGAATTGGAATTAAAGATTTATGTGAGATCTCTAGTATTTTCAGCCGCTGCAAGATTAATAGTGTGATGTTCTTGGGCTTCTGCTGTTCATGCAAAAAAAAAAAGAAAACAAACTCTTCTCATTTCTTTGGATATAAACATGTAAATGATTGTCCGTACTTTGTGCTTAATCCTTACAAGGGTTTCTCCAAGTTTCAATAGTTCTTCCACTTTCATGAACATTCTTTTGTGTTGGTCTTGCAGAAAGAACTAGAAGGCTGGTGGATCCTATGTAATTTCTATTTTGAATATTTATATATTTTTGGAATTTTAAAATACATATGTATTTTATTTTATTTTATTTTCCTTACAGAAAAAAAAAAAAGCATAGGAAGAATACCCATGTAGATGCCCAAATTGTCACTAATTTTGTGAAGAGCAGGGCTCTCCTGAGCTGCATCTTAGCTTATCCTAAGCTGGAATAGTGCTGGTCCCACAAATCAAACTTGATTATATCTGTTTTTTGCATGATGGAACTAAAAAATCCAGTTTTGATTGGATTTATCTTAATTTTGAAAACGATCATTATGTAAAAAACAGCATAATCGACTTTGATTTTGTGGGACCAACCTTATTTCAGCTTAGGAAAGTAGGCCCCTTTTGTGAAAGGGTGCATGGATCTACTATTTGGTAGATTATACATGGCTATTCAATCTTTTGGTGGAATCAACTACTATCGGAATAAAATCTGGCCAACTCCGGTGTAAGAGAAGGCCGCAAAGAGTTCATATTTGCATAGGGCATCACTGATTCACTGTGGAGTTTCACTTTTCCAACATTCAAACTCACGCATCTCATGAGTTGGGCATCGGAGCAACCAAACTTATTTTCACAAATATTAGCTTCTGTAGATTTGAAAATCTCGGCTAACTGCTTTTAGCATTGACCAATGACTTCTTGTGATTAAGCAATGTCCTAAAACATAAACTTTGCTTGGATCTGATCTCATTCTGATTACATTCAGCATCATGCTTTGCATTGAATTGAAATTATTTCCATCAAGGTTAATGTGCTTAGTTTAATCTAAGATTAGGTTAGATCTAAAGTTATATATTTTTTTTGCTACGAGATAGAAGTCGGTTAGGCCACCAGGTGGTAGCACTAGTGGTCTCAACCTTCATTCTTGAAGAGTGGGGAACCGGAGATTGTGATACCAGGACCTCTAGCTCCAGTAGAGAGAGGAACCACGGTCCTGACTACTCGGCCAACCCCTTGGATCTAAAAGTTCTCACTTTGTTTACAATAAATGAAGAAAACTGTGTGAGTTAAACAACCAGTCAAAAACTTCAATTATAATTTAAGTTGGTTAGTTATAATTTTTAGATCAATTGATTGGTTACTTATGAAAACAAAAGCTATAGGAAAAGCATCCACTAAGGACCGATATTCACGTTATTGTGAGCACCGCATGTAGTGGGCCCACATCATGATTCATCCAAGTGGGTCCATAAAATAGAGACCTCCTGGTAGTCACCAATCCCAAGTTTGGCATCCATCCAAATGGATTGGACCGTTGGATCGACTATATATCTGTTCGGATGATAAAAACTTGTGGGACATTCACCAATTGGTTAGGATGATGATGATAGCCTCCTTCACTAGGCCATTGGAGAGTCCTCAAGTGGGCCCCACAAAAGCCGGTAGTTGGGATAAGGTGAGCACCGGTGCTCAGCAGCAGAGGACCCAAATTGATATGCTCTATGTAATTTTTGAAATTATAAACAGCTAATGTAAATTTCCAAAAATATAGTCAGTTATATGTAAATTTCTATTATGGAGGGGGCACCTACTACAACAATTAACCCTTTTCTTTCCATATAACCTATCTATTGGATTGAATCCCCATTTTGAAAAAACAAAACCTATAAAACAATGAGACACTTGTCTAACAACTAAAATCTAGAGTTAAAAATGACCTTATATGTCAGGTAAAAGATAAGTTTTTATTTAGCATATTTATCTAAACTTCATCCATGATGAGATTTTTCCGTTCCATTCTATAGTTTGAGGTTTCAAATAATCCCTCTAAAGATGATATTATACCTTCAAATTATACATTGGAAAAAAAAAAAGAAGAAGAAAAGAAAGAATGAACTTGTTTAGCTTTTGCGTTTATGTTTTCAATCCTTGTGTTTAGTCTTTTCTATCCTGAACTTGTTTATGTTGTCGTCTTCTTATTGCAGATCTTATATTGTACAAACAAAATATACAAGGACTTTTGGGGTAACAAGAAGATGTAGAGCTCCCTATTTTTCTCCTGCATTATCGACTTCCGATATTAGGATTTGAACGTCGAGTACACTAGTGCTACCACTGTAGGGCCACACGAGTGTTTATCCGACTTCCCTCTTGGCCCAAGGGGTTAAGCCAGCTGAAAGGAATACGTGGGCCCCATGCATTCTTCATTCCTCATCTCATTGCCACTCTTCTGATACTAAACGGCTTCACCACAACCACACACATAACTCCCACTCAAATATCGTTATGGCCATTCTCTCTATCCTCCAGCACTACCAGCAGAAGCTCTCAAGAACAAAATGCACTCTCTCTACTTCTCCTCCTCCTTCTTCTCCCTCATAAACCCCTCTCCAAAACTGCAACACAAATCTCTCTGTGTCCAAAACCCTTACCTCTCTAACTTCCCCATCCCCTCATCCTCAAACCCCATCTTCTCTAAAACCCTAAACCCTAATCCCAACTCACATTTCTCAATCAAATCTTCCTCTTCCTCTTCTTCTTCCTCTTCTTCTTCCTCCTTTCGCTCCAG
The DNA here is from genome assembly GCA_028538565.1 of Umbellularia californica. Taxonomy (NCBI): domain Eukaryota; kingdom Viridiplantae; phylum Streptophyta; class Magnoliopsida; order Laurales; family Lauraceae; genus Umbellularia; species Umbellularia californica. Next base: position 36,289,530 of record JAPQWN010000003.1, on the reverse strand, counting down.
AAACCCTAGCGACATCACCGTCCTCGTCGTCGGCCCCACAGGCTACATCGGAAGATTCGTCGTCCGGGAGCTCCTCCGCCGCGGCTTCCACGTCGTCGCCGTTGCCCGCGAGCGGAGCGGCATCCGCGGCCGCAACTCCAAGCAGGAAACCCTAGACCAGCTCGCCGGCTCCAAAGTCCTCTTCTCCGACGTAACCGACCTCTCCGCCCTCCACCTCTCCCTCTCCACCCTCGGCCGCCCCGTCGACGTCGTGGTCTCCTGCCTCGCCAGCCGCTCCGGCGGCGTCAAGGACTCGTGGCGGATCGACTATGACGCCACCAAGAACAGCCTCCTCGCCGGCCGCCGGCTCGGCGCCTCGCACTTCGTACTGCTCTCCGCGATCTGCGTGCAGAAGCCGCTCCTCGAATTCCAGCGCGCGAAGCTGAAGTTCGAGGCGGAACTGGAGGCGGAGGCGGCGAGGGACGGCGGCTTCACGTACAGTATCGTCCGCCCGACCGCATTCTTCAAGAGCCTGGGCGGGCAGGTGGAGCTGGTGAAGGAGGGGAAGCCCTATGTAATGTTTGGAGACGGGCGGCTCTGCGCGTGCAAGCCGATCAGCGAAGAGGACCTGGCGTCGTTCATCGCGAATTGCGTGTTGGATGAGGATAAGATCAATAAGATCCTCCCAATTGGGGGCCCGGGGAAGGCGATGACGCCGCTGGAGCAGGGGGAGATGCTGTTTAGGCTGCTTGGGAAGGAACCCAAGTTCTTGAAAGTGCCGATTGGCGTCATGGATTTCGCAATTGGGGCACTTGATTTCCTCACTAAAATCTTCCCCTCAATGGAGGATGCAGCGGAATTTGGGAAGATTGGGAGGTATTATGCAGCGGAGAGTATGTTGGTATTGGATCCTGAGACCGGGGAGTACAGTGGAGAGAAGACGCCCAGCTATGGGAGAGATACATTGGAAGAGTTCTTTGAGAGGGTGATTAGGGAAGGCATGGCAGGTCAGGAATTGGGCGAGCAGACAATCTTCTAGGTGTTTGTGTAAATTCTAGAGGAATTCTTTAGATGCAAATGTGCTTGGTTGATGATGATGGTGGTTTGATGTTTACATAAATGCGACCAATTGCTGGTGGGATGGGTTCAATTGACTGAGGATGCTTACTTCAAACTGCGGTTTTGTGCTATCCTGGTATCGGTTCTTCTCCTCTGAATTTTTTGCTTTTGTTATAATTGATATTCTATTGAGCCTGTGACATGATACATTTAGTTCTGCAATCTGTACTGACTTATCATATAGTCAAATTGTTGGTTCCTTAGTTCTTAATTTCATAGGATTTGAAGTGGCTTCTGCTGATGGTTGTCTTTGTGCCGATAATTGTAGAAATGGTCATGATTTTTGTTGGCTTTACTTTAGTAGAAACACCTGTCATGTGTCCAAGTTACATCGGCATTATATCTAGAATTTAGAGTTTTATAACAAACTGCATACAAGCATATACATTGGAAACCATGAACCTACTCTTACTTGACCATTAATGTGATTGAAATCGTAGCATGTGGCTTGGTGTGCTTCGATGGGTTGTCTAGGTATTCGTGTATTACGCATGGTATAACCAAATGTGTATGGAATTGCCTCAATAGATGCTTAACATGATTGTACACCAAGGAATTCCCTAGAAGCATCGTTGATTCAATTTCCATGCGTACTCTATTAGAGCATGTGGGTACAGGGATGACACAACTTGCCTAAGTTTTTATTGTAATTCTTCATTGACTTATGACTTGTATCCGTTGTTACTATTCCTTGTGCACTTTCTTGGCATAAAACACTAAATAATTATAAAACATAATTCTTGTAGAATTAGGATATGGACCTGACTTAGAGTGTATCGTAAGAACCTGATGTCATGTATGTGATAAACATGACTGGCTAGACTGTAAGGGATTATCATGTGGATTGGATTTGTCTTGAATGAGATAATCTCTATGAACATGTCTTGTGTGTTGAGCTAGCCAGACTTGCTTGTCTTGGTATTTCTCGTGTCAACACTATTTTGTTTTATTGCATATCATGGCCATCTGCAGTTTGAGGTTTTATTAATTGGCCGACTACTTGGACATTGGAGGAGCAGTCAGTGTAGGACGACGTCCATGGCGTTGAATAGCGGGCTAGGACCGTGCTGCTATTTCTAGGACCAGGAGTTAGGATCCCCCTGGAGCTGGACTTTGGTATCAGTAGTCTGGCCTGGATTGTTACTGCTACCCCGGGAGGTGGTTAGGACATCATCGGAGTCTCCTTTTTGATACTTGCATTGCATTGTGGCATGTCATGTTTATTATATTTTGCTTATCTATTGCTCAACATGTCGTTGACTCTATTTTTTAGTGTGCAGACACCCCATGTGATTACTATTACTATGAGGAATAACAGTGGCGGACCCAGGATTTTTGTTCGAGAGGGGCATATGATGATCAATTGAAGATTTCGAACATTATTTTGTTGTTATGTATTCACATTATTTTGATGTTATTTATTCACATTATCAATGGCAAAAGAGAGAATGCATTGCATTTAAATAGATACGAAATATTTGAATACATCAAGCAACTAACATTCTTTATCAAAAGTCATAAAGGATATCATGTTGATGTAGTGATAAATGGGCGCATCTCCATCCTGGGCTTGAAGTCAGCCTAGTGGTGATAAATGCAAAGCGCTTAAAGAAACGAGCATCCAAGCATCAAACCTACACACTTTTACTCATATAGCAGCTTCAAGTCTTCAACATTTCCAACACCAGTCTACACTCTACACTGACATTTATCTTACCCAACTAAAATCTGTACACTAGCGATTTATGAGATTCTATGTCTACTTAAAATGTTTGTGTGGTTAGAAATTCCAGTTTTAACATGGAGGTCCTGCCTTCGAATCCCTTAAGGCCTTACCTGATACATAGGGCTAGTGGGTAATTCTATGCATCCGTGAGTTTACCAATGATCAACTAAAGGAGGGTTGGCAGGTTCCCATGTTACCAGAATATATATATATATATATATATATATATATATGCAAAAGAAATATACATGTAAAACCAACATATGCCAGAACAGAAGGATTAAGTCATTGAGCATTGTAGTTCAATTCCATACCCCATGGGTTTCAGCATCAATGGTTGACGATGACATACTTAGATCGCTAGAGAAAAACCTCATGGAGATGGGTTTTTCCTCACTACTCCAAAAGAGGAATACAAAACCCAAACATGGGTGTTTTGCATTCAGTTCTAAAGAGACTGATAGTCCTAATAAAATGAAACTTTGGATTGCTTTGATATGGGTTCCACCATCCATGAACCCCACACCCCAAGGTTCTTCCTTTTCGTTCTTTTTTCATAAATCTAGAGATGGGGTTTTCCTCCCCAGTCCCAAAGATCAAGTCAAAATCTAAATCCAGATATGGGTATTTAGATATTCAATTCAGAAAAGAACATGATTCTACCAAATGCTCGACTGATTGAGAGTCTGAGATGGTAGAAGCTTCAAACCACACCTTCCTTTTATGCCGAAGCATTGGAGCTTGAAGGGGAGGGCTGAGATTTCGTTGAGCAAGAGCCCTTGGAGTTGGATAGGATTTGGGGTTTGAGGAAGAGGAAAGGAACGGGTTTCGGAAGAGGAAGGGTTTCGGAATAAAAGGGGTCCAGCGTGTTGGGTCGACGGGGGCATGGGCCAGCAGCTCATTGAAAATCTGTCGGTTTTTCAAATCCCAACAGGGTTCGCTGCCCCAATGCTCTTAACATGGGTCCGCCCCTGAGGAGTAGGTAGGTGAGGAAATCCCAGAGGTTCTCCAACCAGCTGAGGAGGAACGAGAGTGTCATGCTGATGACGTAGAGTAGCATCATCGCCCCGACACGAGAGAGATTCATTGGGACTTCATTTAGATTTTATTTATTCTTTATTATCTCTCATTAGACCTTCCACATTATTGACATCACTATTGTTTTAAATGGCCTTGAGTATTGAGTTGGCCATTGTAATTAATTAACTCCTTTGTTAGTTTTGTTTATTACTTTGTGCAACTTTAATTATTAAATGAAGTTATTATCCATTGTTTGATATTTAATATGCTTGGAAGTGTATGGATTCCGCACTTCTTTTATTTTTGAGGTTTGAAATGCGATATCCTCACAGCGGACTTACGATTCTTGGGCCTAAAGGACAAAAAATTTAATTAGTTCTAAATTTCACTCTCTGGATCCGATTTATTCTCTAATCGGGTTCGGGGGACATGACAAAAAATACAGAAAAAAAAAAAAACCAAACCAAAGAGAAACGATTGCATTGTAGTAGAGTAAGAACGGCCTCTTACCCCAGTCATATATAGGAGATGTTAGTTCTTACCTGGTTGCCCAATGCTTGAAAATGGGCAATGACCTTCCATTACCTGAGGGCCGTCCTACCTCTCTCTCGCTCTTCTTCCCTCACCCAATGGCTCCCCAACCTCACTCGAGGTCCACTTCCCTCACTAGACTAAGCTGGGTACCAACAAAAAAAAGGAAAAAAAATGATTGCATTGTAGTAGGGCGCAACACCTTGTTTATCACACCAGTGGAGCCCATGTTTTTAGAATCCAAACCGCTTGCTCATATGGACCTCTATGAAAACAATTCTTAAAATTATTACCTATCTACTTTGCATTCGGTACTTTTCAAGAATCCCAACCACTTGGTCACATGGACAACCATTCTAGTGATTAATAACCTAAGATTGTTATTCAAATCAATAAGTTGGCTACTGTTGATTGACTACATTTTGAACAAATGATCAATTAATTTCCTTTACTTTTCTCATCTCTCAGGATCTAAAGAGAGGGAGTCCCTTATTTCTCAAATTCAGTGATTAATTTAGTGGTTGTCCCACTACAAATTGAGTTTTTGAGTAGATAGAAATTGAAGTTGAGCATTTAGATAAAAAAAAAACCCTTGAGAAATAGGAAATTGAGTTTTGGAGTAGATAGAAATTGAAGTTGAGCATTTGAAGTTTTTGCAAGTTGCGACATGTTGTTACCAATGTTTCACATTAGAAATATTGAGCTCCAAAAAAAAAAAAACACGTTAACGTCATATACTTGGGAAAGAAATATACTTTTGAACAAATGATGAATTTGTTAGCATGTATAAGATTTATATAAATAGAACATCCATGTCTTCCCACGCTGTAGGTATCAATCAATAGGTAGTAGCATTTGGGAAAACCTGTGTCTGGATTGAATCCCTATCGCACAAGGCAAGAGGCCAGGCCTACATGCTAAATGGAAGAAGGTCAGGCCCCTGACTTCAAGGTAGCCCGATTCTGAAAGAAATGGGTGGGTTTCGTGTTCGAAAAGTCTACTTGTCCCAGGACTGGCCCGACTCCACATGGGAGGGGCATTTTGGTCATTTGCCAAATGACCAAAATGCCCCTCCCATGTGGAGTCCAGGGACAAGACCCCCGGGACAAGTAGCATGGCTCTTTCGTGTTGGATCAGAGGTAAGAGTGGCTGCGCCTTTCGCTATGGATTTTTTTTCTCATACTCTATATGTTTGAAGAGGTAGAATTCGCAGATGCGAATGGCTTACTCATAACATAAGGAAAACTACATGGAGTATGCAACTCTTTTGATTCAATTCATACAACATATAAAGTTGAGCATTTGAAGTTCTTGCAAGGTATTTCCTAATCCTCTTGAGTTTCTTGAGCAACGATTGTGAGCCTGTCAACTTGGTTTGCAATCCGCATTTGGTATTGGAATTTCTCTTAATGGGTTTGTTGCTTTAGTAGGTGGCTTTACAAAGAACCTAAACTCAGCAGGAGTTTGCAGATTCACCAGGATCCACAAGTTTTCTGATGCTTTAGAGGATAATAATGCTGTTAATAGGGTGACAGATCGGAGCATTCAATCATTAGTTGTGCATATTTAAGCTGCTGGTAGATTTTTTTTTTTTTTAATCCTAAGCACAGCACATTTCTGGGACTTCTAATGGTTTTGCTCATGGGATGGTCAAGTGTGGGCAGTCTGGGTATAAGGCGTTTTGGGCTGTGAATATATACCATTGCTAGTCTTCTTCTTTTTTTTTTTTTTAAGTTTTTGGCTAATTCAAGGGGGGTTAGTGAGTATAAGGCATAGATTTAATCTGGGAGTGATTATTATTCAGATTAATATCAATTTACTATGAGTGCTAATTCAAAGGGGATCAATAAGTGCGCGGGATCAAATATATCATGAAATATTCTACTCAATAGTAAAAGGTTAGCTCTCATGTGAATCCGCAAGAGCTACATCTTATCTGAACATGTAAACCTTTACACTTAAAACATCATTGGACCATCTAAATTTATAAAACCATGTGGTCCACTATCCCTTACCAATATACAGGTTGACACTTAACACATATTTAAAAAGGTTGTGTTGGTTAGTGAGTCAAGTCAAATCAGAACCATTTTACTGCAGGTCAGATAAATCTGGCCAGTGCCCCCTCCCACTGGTAATCATTTGTCTTATTAGTGTAAATATCACCAGAAAAGCAGAGAAAAGAAAAGGTCACGGCCCATGACTCATGAGTCACATAGCCTTGAAGTTCCAACAGGAATGATTAGGTAGGCAACAACAAAGATTTCTAGTTGGCAAGGTATCAAAGAACCACAGCCCTAGATCATGATTGTTTAATGGGTCCTATGCTTGAGATTGTCTCTAATATAATCATTCTCATTAGTTGGAAGCACTTGGCCTTGAAAGCATAATTGAAATGTGTTCGAATATCAGCATTGGCACTGTATAGGCCTAACAAAAAATGGTGTTATTGACATGGATCGATGTACCAGTCACATGGTCAGTAAATTTCTTAAGCTGAAAGAACAAAAGAAAGTTTTTTAAATAAGGCATTAAGATTTTGTATTATTTCAAGAAAAAAGGACGTAACTTTAGTAACTTTTCGAGTTAGTCCATAAGTTTTCTAGCAAGTTTTCAATTAAAGACATCCGGTTATTTAAAGGTGTTTCCGGCGACTTTTTTCCTCATTTTTTTAAAATATCAAGATTACCCCTCATTTAAAGTCATGACATGGTTCCCACAACTGCCGAACACCGTGTGGACTGGCTGTCATTAATCACCGTGAGGATGCTAACAATGAAAATGAGGAAAATATAGAGGAAATGAAGGGGGGCTTTAGTTCAATCAAGTCTATTAATACCGCGATCTATCTGGACCCAGTTTTTTTTTAATAATAAGAACAAAAGATTCTCTTGCATCCAATTTCTAAATGCTCACCTTGGATTGTCAAAAGAAGAGCAAATAAAAAGAGTGAGTGCAGAGAGAAAGAAAGATATAGAGGGGACTTCTTTTTTCTTTGTAACTTTTTTGGGAGGTTCGTTTGTTGCACTATGATCCTCGACCTGGAGGGTTTGCCCTCGGTGTACTCGAGCCATTCAGGTTACACGTGTGTGTGACACGTCTCTCTCTCTCTCTCTCTCTCTCTCTCTCTCCCTCCTCTTATAGGCATGTCATTTAATTGAATTTGTTTTAAGAGTTGTATGGCTGGTATCAATTAATAGTTTTTTTTTTAACCCATAGATGCAGCAGAATGCAACTCGCACATGCAAGGTGACGGAACTCTTACATGTACATATGAGATAATAGCAACTCATATATACTCGTGGACTTCGGTCCATCTCATGAACCATTATATCATTCGTATTAGTTGTGTGCAACCGGGGAACATAAACATTCATTTCATGAAAAGTAAACATGATTATATTGAAATAAATCAATTTATTATATCATCCACTAGAGTGAGACCATATAATCTAACAAAAGTTTATTTCCGTCAATTATTCAAGAGATCTACATTCAAGTTTTCAAGACTTGAAATAAGGATCCGAGACGGTTGTTGAGTATTCTAAAGAATTTATGACAATGCATACTCGTTGTGGCTTAAATGAGGTTGATGATGTGTTAGTTGACCGATATTTTCATGGGTTAAGAATTGACATACAACATATCCTTGCATTCAAGAATGTTGATGAGATTATCCAGTATGCCATCAAGGCCAAAGATAATGCAAATCATCAAGCTCGAAAATTTAGTGTGTCTAAATGGCCTGCACAAAAGACCCCATCAAACCCATATTCTAATCCAAGTGCTAGTTCCTCAAAAAAATTCTTCCCCAAAAGTCTGAAGTCGCATGTTTTCATTGTAAGCAAAAAGGGCACCATTCATTTAAATGTCCAAAACGAATAAACTTAATGGAAGCTGCACTCGATGAACCAGACAGATAAGATGATCCTAAAAACAAAGAATCAGAGGAAGTGGAGGAAATAGAACCCAAAAAGGATGGCGAAGCTTTCTTGGTTCTCCTGGAATCTATGCCTACTATTGAGAAGAAATCATTGCGGAAAAATATTTTTTGCTCAACAGGTACAGTACATGGGCAACATTGCATAGTTGTGATTGATGCCGAAAGTTGTGAATACATCATCTCTCAAACTCTTGTTGATCGCCTAAAGTTGAAGGTTTATAATCATGGTCGCCCGATTTTGTTAAATGGCTAATGAAAGGTGATGAAGTACAAGTGTGACATATATGCCAAGTCACTTTTGCTATCGGCGAAAGTGATAAAGATACAATTTGTTGTGAGGTGCTCCTCCCGATGGATAGTGGTGATATCTTATTACGCCGATTATAAATGTATGACAAAAATGACATTCATGGTATGCGCGACAACACGTACACATTCGTGTACTGTGGAAAGGAAGTTACACTTCATCCAAAGAAACCAAAACAACTGAAGAGATCAAGGGCCTATGCCACAAAGGAAATGCTTCACATACACCATGCCTACAGAAGCAACATGAAGAAGAACCGAGCTATAAGTCGAAATCTTCTTTCAACATGGGGAGAATGATGCAGAACGGATGACCCAATTGTGGGGCCCAGTAAAATAGTTTAAGAATATTTTATTTTTTATTAGTGTTTATAATTTTATTATAATTAGGATTAGGTTTCCAATTTATATACTTTCCTAGTTTAACATTGGTATTATATCTAGAATTTAGAGTTGTCTAACAAACTGCATACAAGCTTACAAGGTGGTGTCATGTTACATTGGTGTTGCATTTAGATTTTAGAATTTCTTACACAGGCAGGAAGCTTGTAAGTGTGAGGATAAAATAGTTTCCTAGAATAAGATTAAGACATGTTTAATATTAATATTATCAGATGTGATTGGTCTTTTTATATAAACTTTGACTAGAGGCTTGATGGGCTTGGTCACCCCACCCACTTTGTAACTTTTATATGGAAGGGGTTTTACCACTACCAATGTTATTTAGTCATGAATTCAATAAAAGTTATTTATATGGTAGGGTTTTGCCACTACGATGTGCTAAATCGAGAATTTAATAGCTGATAAATGGCCCCCAACAGCTTGTTCGACCTTTGGCTTGCACCCTCTTTTATATGCTCGGCATTGATAAGCCTCGTGGGGGCTCGTTTGTTTACGAGGGTGGTGCTATTTTGAGGCTTAAAAGTTGTCTAAATCCTACCCGTTACATAAAGTAGGATGAGTGCTAAAATTTGCATGATCAAATTGGACGGTTTACTTCACACGGATGAGTGTCAGATTTGGGTCGGTGCTAATTCGCGGCGGGTTGGATGAAGGGTGGGTTGCAGGTGGGCCCACAGGCCGGACTGTCCCAAAGACGGAACTGTCTGGCTGTTCCTAAAAATTTGCATGTTGTGTCCAAGTTTTGGTTTAGTCTGGGAGTTGGATATGCATGGACTTCCAAGAGTAGTTTTTGAACTAGAGTTTAGTCTGCGAGTTGGATTGGCATGGGGCATTTTGTGTGAACTTAGCATTTGGTTTGTGCTTTCCGTGTGCATGCTCAAAAGGCATCTAAACCATGCTACCACACTGGGGCAATTGGGGATTTACCCAGCTTCCCCAAAGGGCTGGGACACCCTTCGTTATAATATAAAAAAATTGTTGAAAAAGCATCTCAACTGTACATACAAAGTCTCTTGAACTTATATAGGATCACAAATACCTGCATTGCTAGCTTGCTTTATAGTATAACATTGTACCAAACAGAAGAATTAGAAACATGTAAAGCAAGAGGTGCTATAGGTCTAGAGACCATAATATCATAGTAACAGGAGAGTTTTAGCGAAACATAGAAACCATCAGTTTTAACTTGCCTTCCACAATCTGATATGACTTGACTCAGTTTATTTCAGACAAATGAGCCATTGTACTTCCGTGCAGCCGCTCTGCTATCTATGGTTGGTGCAGTAGGAGCTTTTGTGGTGGGAGATGTTACGACAGAACCTCCATACCTCTGCCCAGGCTCTTTGCTGTCAATGGTCTCCTTGACTGTCTCATACATGGGGTATGTGGGAGATTGTGCAGGGAACCGGACCTGACGTGGAGCCATAGAGGTAACAGATGAAGGCCTCACAGATTCCTTCACATAATCAACAGCAGCACCTATGTTGCTGGTTGGTTTGGTAATATTGCTTTCATAACTGGATGGTTTAACATATCCCACACGGCTGGGCCTACCCCACGCTTCTGTGGTTGTCATAGTGGGTGTGTGGTATTCATCCAATGATGATTCATTTTTCCCGTAGTTGCCATCATAGAATTTTTGTTGTGTGGCTGCCCCAGTTGGTCTGCTCCATCCGTCGGTAGGGACATCATTGGTCTTGCTACTTGGCCTGCTCCAACCACCGGTGCCAATGCCATTGGATCCACCTGTTGGTGTACCCCACCCATTGGTATTGGTGGTGGTTTCGTAGGTAGGGCTGATTGGCTTGCTCCATCCAGTGGTACCAATGGATCCATTGGTTCCACCTGTGGGTGTACCCCATCCATTGGTGGTGGTTTCGTAGGTAGGGCTGCTTGTCTTGCTCCATCCAGTGGTACCAATGCCATTGGTCCCACTCCTCGGCCTACCCCATGGGTTGGTGTCTGTGTCATGGGTACCTCCACTTGGTCTGCCCCATCCATTGGTGCTTGTCTCATGGATTCCACCATTTGGCTTGCTCCAGCCAGTGGTGCCCATGTCATAGGTACCAGTGCTTGGCTTGCTCCACCCACTGTTGGCAGTGTCATTTGTTCCGTTACCACCATAGCCGTGGAGATCGTTAGGGGTTCGACGCTGGAACAAGCCTGTTCTGTCTGGTCCACTGGCTGCTGTTGTGATAAATTCATTGATTTTAGATGGTTGATCACTGTAATGTCCTGCATGCTTACCCCATCCATAACCAGATTCTTCCCTTCCTGAATACCCGTTCATGTATCCAGCTGCCGAAGGATACCCGTTCATGCCATCAGTCCTCTGTTGCTGGGACAGGATCACGACCGCAGGCCTAGTCGTGCCATCAGGATCAACGATCACAGGCCTGCAAACATGCTCTCGTACTTCAGTTTTGGTAACAATGCTTGGTGTGCTCCATCCTTCTTCGGCTGTGGGTTCCCATGTCTGGAACCTAGAGCCCAGCCTGCTCTTCCCATCAGCGGTGCTACTTCTATGCACGTAACCATAGTCGGCCATTGATCTTACGAGTCTTGAGAACTTGCAGTTGGTTCTCAATGGCACTGAATGTTAAAGCTTTTGCTTCTTTTTATAGTGTCTCTTTGGAGTCCCAGTGCCCCACCAGATATCTAATGGTTGGGCAAAGGATCGTATTCTGCTCAATTGAGTGCCGTCAGTAGTGCAGAAGTCCCTTTCATGGAATAAAAAACCCTATCTTGGTACTAGAACTGGTTCAGCTGAGTGGAATTGAGTTAATTCAGCCCTGGCTACAGATGTTGATTCAGATGACTTCTCATTAAGTTTAATGTCAATGACAAAACTGATTCATTCTTCACTGAGACCAAGTCAGCTCAGCTCAGTCCGAGTTTTTATTCTTTGGCTGCTAATGTGATTGATTGCTCAACACAACATTGCTTTTTACTGGAATCTGTCACATTGGATATGGCTTGGCATTCACATCAGTCTCCTTCAAAGAATAAAGTATGTGGGAATTTCTTTTGAGTGTTCCACATCGGGCAGTAAGAATAAGTGATGTAGCACTCTCAAAGTTGTGGAAAGATTCCAGCATGGGGGCTTTTACTATTTTAGACGCCAGAGAACTTCTGAAATCTGCCAGTTATTATGTACTCAGAATGGGAAAGTGTGGAATGAGATTCACAATGCTGCAAGTTGCCTTACTAGTATGCCCCAATAAGCAATGGAAGTGGGCTTGATTGTTTATTAGCAAAACTATACAAAATGCAGGACCACGAGGAATGCGAACATAGTTTGAGGCCTGATTATTTCTTCATTGGTTGTAAATTGCCTCAAATGGTAATCGGCTTACTTGCTGGATCGCACTGAGTTAAATAAAAGGATAGTTGTTGGAGGAATTCGATCTGGAGAAATGCTCTCATTCATAATCTACAATTTGGGATGCAGCTGTAGTAAGGAGGATACATGACACTACCTCGGGTTGCAAGAATGAGCACCTTCCAACTGTGTTACACACCCTTGTCCAGCAGTTGCATGAAGAGATTTTTAGATTACTTAAAATTTTCTTTGGATAATGAAGGCCTTATAAAAATTCATAGCCCAAGATCACCTGTGTTTTGATGAAGTGCATTATTGTCCTTGATTTTCGGTGATTCGTTCATCGTAGCCCTTGAATGTGAATGTTGGCTGTAATTTCTTGGGGGTGATCATTTGCCAGGTTGAATTCGACCCAAGCTCTTGTCCAAACCCAGCTCATTTTAGTAATTGGCCTAGTATTCAGGCCTGGGTGCAGCCCACTGGCATGGAAGGAGGCCCTAATCCATCCTGTTTGCAAGATTGTATTATATATCTTGGGTCTGGTCAGGCCTCTATTCAGGCTACATATATGAACCCATAAGTATCTTTAGTAACTTTCTGTTGGAAGGAAAAGGGGTCTGATCTTGCAGGGAAATGAAGTCATCCTCTTTTTCTTCTGACCCACCTTCAGGCTCTTTACCAGGCGGTTTGTATTGTTTGATCAAAGCATTTTGTGGATCAGAAACTCAGAGGCAGCCCAAGTTCTGGATAGAAAATTGAGAGGTAGAAATTGCATTAGAAAAAAGTATAACATACTACCATTGATAGGTATCATCAAATCTAAAATGTAAATTTAGTTTTATGAGTTGATCTCTATTAAAATTTTATTGGCGTCGCAAAAAAAATAGCGAATAAAAAGTAATAGAAACCGCCAATTGAAAATTCATCAATTCTTTTGGAATTCTTGCCAAATTGTGCTTTGAAATGGATTTTAATCTTTCTAATAGTGATTGGAAACTTAAATGGCAGTCAAAGAATTACCATAAGCCTCTTTCATGGGCAGTAGTTAGAATCTAGAATAGCAAGTTGGACTGCGTCAGCTTAGTGCATATAGTATTGAAGATCTTCTATGCTTTAATGCTTAATGGTTGGATCAGGATTTCTGTTGTTTGTTTGTTTGTTTTCAATTTTTTTTCCTAATTTCTTCCTTTCTAGCTTTGCCTTCCCCTTGCGAGTGCGAGTTAGCTTTTATGCTTGTTGCTGAAATTAAAAGGAAAAAGTACTCTTTATACATCAAATATGCTCCTACAGACCCTCCTGATCCAACCATTAAAGCACCAATAAACTGAGAACCCCTCAATTTCAAGGCTCTAGCCATGATGATGTTACCTGTCCTTAAGCAGAAGCAAGGAGGAAATTACCCTTGTTTTTACATATAAGTAGTACTTGTGATTGCTGTAGATGGCCCTCTCAAGATGAGATCAAGGCTGTACATTGTGATTGGCCCACCTAATTTAGTCTTTTGGAGAAATTAATACACAAATGGTGGTGAGGTTACTGGTCCTTTGCTTGGGGTTCACTTGTGGCAAGATATTAAATCCTACTGTTTGTAGATTAGACATTTATTATTATAAGAAGAGTTGTCACACCACCTTGTGTTTGTGTGATCTGATGATGATTCTGCAATCCACAGATTTGACTTCCAGCCACTAGTATCAAATTCAATTCTCCAACACCACATTGTAAATAACACTTCATTGGATTCCAGTTTCCTCTCTAGTGCAGATGGAAAAATTCCTGATACTGCCCCTGTTTACCTGTATTATTATTTCAAGTCCATCCTGGAGTAAGGGAACATAAACCTAGTGCACAGTTCTCCAGCCCCATCTTCATGAACTCGGTAGGGTGGGTTGCTCATGGTTCAGGCCACAAGAGGCCCAACTCAAGTCCTGTCTGCAGTGGTTTGGATTTGGGTCAATGGTCTAGGCTCAGGCCTTTTTATGAAATGGACCAGGACTGGTCCTTTGTATGCTCATGATCCAACCTGGTATACCAGGAAAATGCATGTCTATTTTTGCAAGCATGTGGGTCCTAAGTCTGGGGTCCAATGCATCAATATTATGCCCAATAACTAAACTGGCTAGAATTGAGTGAGGTCTGGCTGGCCTATCAATGCCTTTGGATACAAGTGGGTCTGATGAAGTAGCCCCACCAAAACTTTGGCTCATTCTGATAACTCAGAATATCACACTACTTGTTTTTTCTCACAAAAGTAAAATGACAAAAAAAAGGGACCCTTTTGAGGTGCGTATACATAAGCCAACATGGGCCCCACATTAAAGAAACGAAAGCTTAGGAAACTGTTGTTAATGGTGCTAATCCAATCTAATCAAACATTTTGTTCCAGACCAACAATCACATACATTATAGATACAAATTTTAGCTACAGAAGGAGACAATGAACATATAACCCAAAGGCTAGACACCTGACACAACTACAAGCACAAGAAGAACCAATCAGACTTCTACAAGAAACTCCAAAGCAAGTCAAAAGTAGATACAAAGTTATGAACCCAATTGAGCTGAGCCAACTATCAAGCCCAAGCCCAAATCATATCCAATCAGCAGTAGCTATGATGGTAAAGACTAAAGAGAGTAGATGGAGAGCAAATTTAGTAAGACAAGGAGAATGGAGGCAAGACACCAGCAATGTGCCTACAGAACTTGTCATTAACATTACAGATTCTCGTTCCAACCCACATGGGAGTTGCACTTATACCCTATGCACGCAACTCCAGCTACTGCCCCAAAAGCTGATGCCACTATCCCCACCAACACCTGCATGCCATTAACAAACCATACATCATTCTTAACAAACATATAGAATAGAAAGAATTGGAAACAACCTAATCAATTTTTGTGCATATGCCATTTGGGTCGACTTTGGATTTCACAGGTTATATATTGACAGGGCCGGTCTCACTTTGATTGATAGCATAATGGGTTATCTTTATAAGGGTGTAAACAGGTCAAGCGTGATTAGCTCTGCTGGATTCTGTTTAAGTTCAGCCAATTCCAAGCTATGTTTTGCTTAATTCAGCTTTATTAACTTTTACCTTGCTTCTTGTGCTTACAAATCTTATGATTAATGTCTATAGATACTCGTAGTGTTGACCCTAGATTCAAACTCTCCATATTTTAAGAAGTCCTTTCCTTCTCATAGAACTAGGGGTTGCCAGTTGGTTGGGTACCCCATTTATCACCCAGACTGTCCTGGGTTTGCTTCTCTTCCCGCAGGAGTATGATTCTTTTTTTATTGTCGGATTCTCTCGTGGGTCCCAACCCCCCTCGCTGGGTTAAAAAAAATTCCTTCCTAAAAGTTAGCGTAGGAAAAGAACAGGTAGGAATAACTCAAACCCTCACTAGTAACACAAAGGGTCATTTTTTCCCTACAAAATGCCTAGCGTGGAGATCAAGAAAGTACAACGTGATTGGCCCATCCAATTTAGTCTTTAGAAATTCATACATGGACAGTTGTGACTTGTGAGAGCTCCTTTGCTTAGGGTTCATTTGTGTCCAGATATAAATCCAACTGTTCGTAGACTAGACATTTATTATAAGAAGAGATGTCACGCCACCTCGTGTTTTGTAGGGCACAGACTGGCTTCTCCTTACCAGCCGCCAGTGTGAAATTAAAGTCTCTGATACCTCATTGGATTCCAGTTTACTCTCTACTTAGGGTTGTAAATGGATCCCCGATTCTCCGATTATCCGAAGGTTCCGACCTGTTAGATTCCGGGTCTGGGTCCTTATTTTGGTCCCGATAAGCAAATGATTCCGGTTCCGGATCTTTTTTTTAGAATCGATACCTAAACAGTTCCAGTTCCGGTTCCGGATCCACAGTGGTTCGGACCCGTGGACCCGGGACCCGACCCAATATACACTAATATAAGGTAACTTTAGTATGTGAAAATAAAAGGCTTTTCACTTTTCTACTTTTTTACATTAGGGTTTCTACTTTCTACATCTCATACCCGGAACCGGAACCAGACTTGCCTCACAAATGGTTCCGGTTCTGGTTCTGGTTCCCATTAATATTATCTGTTCCGGTTCCGGTTCCCCCCTCTTAGAAAACGGTTCCGGTTCCCCCTCTTAGAAAACGGTTCCGATTCCGGTTCCACCCTGGACCCGAATCGGAACCGACCCGTTTACAACCCTATCTCTATTGCAGAAAATGAAATTGGAAGACTGAAATGCCAATAACACCAAAAACTCAGACAGATAAAAAGATTGAGATTACATGTCTCCAGGTGTTTTCAACTAGTGACCTCCAACTCTAATACCATATTAATAATAAGTAGCTTTAAAAGCTTAAGTTATTAGTGAACGGCATCACAATTTCTATCAACACTAAATACCTGGATGGCAGTTGTGGGACCTACCTTTTGATGATCCTACAGGCACTGGCCAAACTTCCAACCCACCGGGAGTAAATATAAACAGCAAATTGATCATGCAACCAGACATTGGAAGCATGGTCAATCCAAGAGTGATCAATCCAGTTTGAGCGAAATTTGGGTCAGAGCTCCACAGAATGGGCCAATCAAAGGTGGCACCCCACATTTGCCAATCAAATTGGTAGAACCCCATAGTTTATTTTTATAAAAATCAGCTCTATCAGGCATTTTTAGTTGAAAGGGCATTCAAGGAGAAAGGCTGAAGGGAAAAACAACCTAAGTTGAAGAATTTGACTTTACCTGTACCATTATTCCAAGTTCACCAGAGTGCAAGGGAAAGTAACCACTGCACAGTTCATCACCAGGTCCATCTTTGGGACTCAGGTAGGGAGGGGTGCCCATGGTTCAGGCCAGAAGAGGCCCAACTCAAGCCCTGTCCACAATGGGTGTTGGTGGGCTGGGTTTGTGCCTATGGTCTGGGCTTAGGCCTAATAATTAAATGAGCCAGACCTGGGCTCTTGTATGCTCATGATCCAGCCTGACATACCAGAAAAATGCATGCTTATTTTTGCAAGCATGTGGGACCTAAGTTTTCGCCCAGAGGCATCGATATCATGTCCAATAACTAAACAGGCTAGACTTGAACCAGGTCTGGCCAGCCCATCAACACCAGCTCATACAGATAACTCAGTACACTATCACACTTGAAAATTAAAAAAGACCCATTTGAGTTGTGGATTCATAAGCCAACATGGGCCTCATATTAAAGAAACAAAAGCATATGACCCGTTGTTAATAGTACTAATCCAATCCAATTAACATTTTTTTTTCCAAACCACTAACCACATACATAAAGATTTTAGATACAATAGGAGAGAACTTTTGTTAATAGTACTAATCCAATCAAGTTCACATTTTGTTCCAAACCAATAACCACATACATACAAATCTTAGATACAGGAAGAGACAATGAACATATGAACCAAAGGCTACACATCTGACACAATTACAAGGACAAAAGGACCAATCAAACTTTTACAACAAAATCCAGAGCAAGTCAAAGAAGATACAAGAAATTAAGAACCCAATTGAGCAAAGCCCACTATCAAGCCCAAGCCTAAATCACATGATCTATTGGTCTTGTGATGTGAACTACTTAGTGGCTGCGACGGTAGAGAGAGTAGGTGGAGAGCATGGTGAGGAAGACAAGGATAATGGAGGCCAGAAGAGCCATTGCAAGATAACCAGCAATGTGTCTACAGAACTTGTCATAAACATTACAGATCTTGTTCCAACCCACATGGGAGTTGCCCTTATACCCTATGTATGCAACTCCAGCAGCTGCCCCAAGAGCTGATGAAACTATCCCCACAAACAACTGCATTAACAAACCATACAAAATTTTTGTTAACAAACACATATAGAAAAAGAAAAACTGGAAAACAAACTAAACAATCTATGTATATTTGCCACTTGGGTCAACTCTGGATTTCACTGGTTTTATACATTGGTAAGGCTGTTCTCACTTTGATTGGCTCTGCTAGATTCTGTTTGAGCCAAGCCCAAGCTATGTGTTGCTCCATTCAGCTTCATATATATAATATATCATAGGACATTTTTGTAAATTTAAAAAAAAAATCTTAATGGGATATTATGTGATAAATGAACTCAAGTTCATAAACATTTTGAAAAACTTGAAAATAAAAAGGCTAAATGAGGTGGTGGTATGAAAAAAAAAAAAAAAAAGAATTGCTGGAAGGATCTTGTTGTGCTTGCTGACCTTATGGTTAATGTCTATATATACTAATAAGGTAGTCCCTTCAAATTCAAACTTTCCATGTTTGAAGAAGTCAAGTCTAGTTGATTAATTACTCTATGTACAACCAATTTAATTTATTGAGCGATGTTGTTGTGTAGAGAGGATTTCCTCTGAGGTGGCCAACCTTTTGGCTCCCTTGTAATCTCTTCCCCAGGATAAAATATCTCCCTTGAACAACATTGGACTCATAGTTTGAGTCTTGTACAAGCTGATGATCCCAAAATTGGTTTTCATATAGCCGGGCCAAGTTCAATTTGGCCTGCATGAACTCACTTGTTTGAACTTTTAAGTGATCCATGCGCTGACAAGCTCAGCTTGGCTCGGTTCTGTCACACCCTCAGCCGGCCATCATCCATCCACTGTGAGCCCATCTCATCAATTGTCAACAAAACCCAAACAGGTCATTTTGGACACACCCATTAGGACAAAATTAGCAGCCAATCACTAAGAAACCTTTTATCTTGTAAAAGAAGGAACCCCACTTTGTCAAATTATATTATTAAAACTGCAGTGATTCTAGAATGATCTACAAATAATTCATGAGTTTAAGAGATATAAACTATAGCCAAAAGATGTCATGTTTGACAAATAAAATGGATGGCACTCTCTATTTCAACAAAAAATAAATAAATGAAGAACTTACAGCATCAAAGAAGGCCAATACAAGCAAGAGTGTTTTGGGGGGAGCTGGCTTGGAAATGGAACTAAAAGAAGCAAAGATAGAAAGTATGCTGTATAAACAAGCCACACATACTGCCACCAGAAAGTATCTGCACACAACATGATTAAAAAGAAAGAATGTGAAAGAATTAGATATCTTCAAATTGCAACTTCTCCTAAACAAACCCAAGTATGTTTATTTTCATAAAAAAAAATGTACAGAAGACACAGTGATAGCAATATTTGTAAAGGCTTTTGAGAACCACTTGAAGTATATTTTAGTACACACTAACTGTTTCAAAATTTCAACCAGACTCGATTTGAGTCCGCGAGACTCGGAACAACTCGACTGGACAGACTATCCAATCGAGTGAGTCTGACTTGGTTTACCAAAACTCAGCAAATTCTGTCTAGTTACTTGACTCAGTAAGGTTTCTATTTGAGTCCAAGTTTCAAGTTACTAAGAAAATGATCATACAACACATGAAAGAGAAATATCTGAGGGTAAAAAAACACAACCCCTTCAAGTTATCATGCATTTGGAGGAAGAACTATGCATGAAAAAATATATATAGTGATAGTTTTATTTTCATCTGTCATAAGTAGAAGTATGGAAAATCAAACAAACATTTTTCTAAGGGAAGTAGGTATATGCATGTCATTCTCAAGAAGAAACCTTCTATACACCATCAATGCACAAATTAAGTACAAATGAACTTTAAACACACCCCTATTAGAGCATCAATGAGGCAACCAACTATACAAAGCTTATGGTGGCCTACAACATGAGAAGAAATGGATACTACTTTCACAGTTTCACTGAATATATATCACTTGTCTTATAAACTAAAATGAGTAGTTTTGGTCATGACAAGCTCACTAAAAGAAATCCTTTTGTAGCTAATCTTAGATGGCAAAAGATCTCAAATAAACATAAGCAGATAGCTTACATCAGGGCCGGAGAATGATTGAATTTTGCGGCCCGAGGCCCAAACTTCGACGGTACCAGCGACACAACGGTGATCTCAGTCTCCTTGCTGGTGGTTATGAGCACAATTGCTACAACAGTTGATGCAAACAATAAAACTCTGAGAGGCAAATCTACCAAGAAGAGATTGATGCAAGGGCTGTGTTTGGGCGGCTGAGATTCGACCTCGGTCTTGTCGGGCTTATCGGTCGATGCCATGGATGGATGGTGTGGGTATGATCTCAGTTATGTTGATGAATGGATGGGATGCAATGCAATGCAATGCTATGAAGAGGGAGAGAAAGGCCTATATATGTATATATGGAGATGGGGTGGTGGCAAGGTTGCTTGTAGTCATGGAATTTGCTTGTAGACTTTGGAAATATAATATAACGTTCTCACATACAAGAAAAGAAATCTTGTATGGATTTCAGTTGACTATGCCATTTCTTCTAATGGATTTTGATAGTATTAAATTCCCTTGCAAATCACATTTGTTTATGTGAACATTCATTACGCTGAATTTTCTAAAATGCCAGGTTGTGGACAGAGAGGACTCAGGCCCAAAATATCTGGATCAAGATACATTCTGGGGCCCACTTTGATTTGTGCTGATCACAAGGAAGGCTAATTCACTGGTTCACCACTTCTTTACTTTATCGCCTTGAGCCCACAATTACATGAAGGGTTATCCCAGAACAGAACCCCAAGGATCTGAACTTAAAAATTGGGCTATGGATTTGAACCTTCAACCCATTTATAATTCATATTATGATGAACCCAATAAGATTTGGATCTGTGTTAGGGTCCTGGTCCATGAATTACATGCTCATGGACCCATTTTGCTATTGTTGTGCATTACAGATAAAGGATTGGGCCGCGATTTGGATCCATGTCTACGTCCTTTATTCGAGTCCTGATCTGGGTCTTTTGATTTAAATTTGGATATGGATCCCCTTTCAATAATTCAGGTCCAAGTCAAGGCACACTGTGGACCTGATCTGAACCTGAACCATTTACATCTCTCCCAAGGGATAGATATTGTTGACTACTACCATTAGGGTTGTGATCTCCAGCAACAATAACATCACAAACCTGTTTTTTGGATCCTTAATTCTGCAAGTGCATCAGTAAGGTTTGATGGGCTTTCTGGCCCAATTGTTATGTTGGTCATTTTCTGGCCTATATATGCTTAAAGGTGGAGCCCAAGAGACAATAAATATTAGGTCCAATAACTAAATGGGCTAGCTCGGACGAGCTCCAGCCAGCCATCGTAAGATTGGGGCCACAGGCCACATCATGGCCCACATGCCAACCAATCAAAGGGTTAAGTGATGGGACCCAGAGTAGATGGGCTTGTAATTTAATGGAATAGAGTGACCAGTGTTTTTAGGGACCTCACGTAGCTTGTGGATTTGGATTGATTGGTAGTTGTTGGGTGTGTTTTTCTTCTCCCTTTGGAGATTGACAGGAAGGTTGGCCGTCAGTGTCATGGATAAGCTTCCATTCTATTGAATTTGAATGAATGATAGGACCCTGACGTGGCAGAGTGAGCTGGACCAGATAGATTCAGATTCTGGGCATGCATGCAGCCACCTACGATGATCCAGACCGTCGATCTGATGTGACCCACACCTGATGAAGGATGGCCCACATCACGTGGGGAGAAGCACTAACTTGGGCCAGTATTCCAAAGCCCAGCAGACTGCATGGCCCAGTCTGAACTAGGCCTAAATTTTGATGAGCAAGGGAAATTTGGGACGAGTAATATCATTTTAGGAAGTACATTCGAAGAGCTGATGAGGCTGAATATTTGCCTGCCCTTCACCTTACCACCACTGATAGGCCCCTTGAGCTGGACCGCAAAAGAACAATTCTAATATATTAAGTTAGGAGGTTTTGGCTTCAATTTTGACGGTCGGTTATAATTTGGACCAACGGTTATGTAACTACTCATACAACTATCCACTCATTTTCCATCAAACCACTCATGTTTCAGTTGTTCCTATGTATTTATACTTTTTTGCTCCAATTTCTTTATTTTTATTTTATCCAACTTGTCCTATGGAAAGAGGTAATTTTTTTTAATATGTGATTATTTATTTTGCAAGCGGGGAGAAACCGTGCTAAGCACGGGTTATTGGGCTAGTATACAGTATGCTCGTAAGTGAAAATTTTCCTATATATGTAATAACGTGTGGATAATAATAATAATAATATGCCAATTTCAATAAAAGCTAGATTGGTCATAGTGCCCCCACTATCCTCTCCTAGGATCAGTTTAACCCATTCAAATTTGTCAAGAATGGCCACACTCTTCCTAAGGGCCCGATTCTTTGCAGGAATTTTTGGAATTCATGCCTGCTGAAATTTGTAGAATTTGAGATGCTGGAATTCTAAAATGCTACTAATTTTGGCATTCTTGAATTTCCTGTTTCTTTTAGGCCAGAATTCCTCCGTGAGAATTTCAGGTTACACGAACCCACAAATTTCCTATTTCGTATCTATTTGAATTTCTTAGTGGAAAGATGTTTATAAATCACTTATCCATTGCACAACCCACCTCAACCCTCCAAAAAAAAAAAAAAACCACCTCCTCTTCCATGATCAAACAGAACACCTCTAATTATTGATGCAAAATTTGTCACCTAAAG
The DNA here is from genome assembly GCA_028538565.1 of Umbellularia californica. Taxonomy (NCBI): domain Eukaryota; kingdom Viridiplantae; phylum Streptophyta; class Magnoliopsida; order Laurales; family Lauraceae; genus Umbellularia; species Umbellularia californica. The sequence goes on along the minus strand of JAPQWN010000003.1, from coordinate 36,266,646 downwards.
CCACTTTTAGATGACAATTGGAACTCAGACAACTTCAAGCCTTTCAAAACATTGCCTCCTTTAGATCAAATTGTTATTGTTTTTCAGCAAACATTCAGTCTGTCACAGAGATCTTTTCAAATCTAAAAATCTTTTTAATATTCATGCTTTAAGCCAAATGCTAAAAATGCTGTGGCCTTTTTTGTCAGGACAATGACTAGCATATCATAAGAGAATTTATGATATTATCCGGGCTAGTGACCCTCACCCACATGTAGTCCGAGCAAGTCATGTGTGAGGTTATAATAGTTGGCACAGCCGCACAAGTTCAACCCACTAATCATTTCAGATATCACATTCTTACTTTCATTTTTCCAGCTTGGCTGTTAGTCTCGCACGCCGAAATGGGCATCGTTACTTATACAATGCACTGGCGCATGACAGAAGGAGTCGTTTGTGCAGCGGGAGTTTTTTATTTTTGAAAACGATAACAAAATTTTCATTGAAGGAGAAAGAAAATACAAAAAGAGAAAAAAAAGGGGGTACAAAAGGATTGTACTCCGTCTATCACAAATTACATGATCATACCTTCCCAAAGAGACACCCTCTCAACCCCTTGTTTAGCCAAAGTATCGGCAAAAGAGTTGACTGATCGTAATTCGTGACAGAAGACTACGGAAAAAGATATCGACAATATCCGGATCTCGTTAAAAAGGAATTGAAGTTCTAAGCGTTGATTTTTCTATTAGACACCCAATCAATTACATTAGAAGAGTCACTCTCCACAATAAGGGCACCGTAAAAATATCTTTTAAAGCAACGGAGAGCTTCTAAAATAGCCAGTACCTCCGCTTCAGCGGTATTTGCTATGGAAAGGGGAGGTCCAGTGCCTTCCTCATTGCATTTGGTGCAACAATGAAAACATGAAACGACCGAAATTTTCCCATTTTGGCTGAGCTTTCTGCACCAGAAGAGGATCCGAATATTTTACCATCCCCGGTAAGACTTTTGGTGCCACGGAGGAGGGAGGAAATGCAAGTTTTTAAAGATCCAAGTCAGATTCATTAATTTTGGAGGACTGGATGCGTGCACCAAATAGATAGATACACGAAAACTATCAGCCACCACAAAGTCTCTGAGTGTGAAAGAAGCACACATCAGATGGATAGAAAGAAATGAATTAATTCCGAATCCTTATCCATTCGATGGACCCGGGCTCCCTGTCAAAAGTAAATTACTAGAACAACATCGAATCTTGTAATCAAAACCTTTAAATACAAGGGGTTTTTTAGGAACATACTCGAATCTGATATGACGTAACAACGGAGAAGTTAGTGATTGTGAGAGTGACATGCAATCAAAATGACCTAACAAGAAAGACAAATTCAAGGATCCGAGGGCGGAGGAAAGAAAAAGTTCAAATAGGTTCCCTCGTCTGGAAGAAATAGGGGATCCGTTTTTCAAATATTCAATTGAAGTTTGGATCGCCTGATAAAACGAAACAGGGGAACGCTGTTTGGACGAATCCATGAGCGCCGCGTTATGATATCATTTTCAAAAATGAGATAAAGGCATTAATGAGATAAAGGCATTAATGAGATTTCTGGACTCTCTTACAGTAATGCTGTATTTTAATACAATGCATTTTAATACAATGCAACACCCCATTTTACCTATGAGAATCCACCATGTGGACTGTTTAACATAAAAAATGAGAATGCACAGTATTAACTTTTGGAAACCCAACTTAGCACATTTTTCCCTTTCATTCCAAATCTGCCCTAGCACAGTCTCTCCCTCTCTCTCACATAAATGTGGTTTCCATTGCAACCCGTAAGATTTGAATGGCCCACTAAAAGATATAATAGTAAGGCTTGTAGGACTTAAAATTAGATTAAATTAATCTATCCATATATATATATATATATATATATATATATAAGCAAGGCTATCAAAAGCTCAAGTTTAGGATAAAATCTCGTAAGCTCATGCTTGTGGGACCCACTTTTGGTCCATCCAAATGGACCAAACATATGGCCCACCTAAATTGCACATGTCCACAAACTTTTTGTCAGATCCGAATTTATTGGACCGTTGAATCGACTATGTATCGATTCAAATAGACTGTTGACCATTAAACTTTTTGGCCCATATGGAGATGATAGTAATTACGGTTGGGGCTGATTTTTTGCAGAAATCCCCCTCATCCCCATCCCCATGTGGGTCCCTAAGTGGGCCCCACCACACACTTGAGCTTACCTTATCATAAGCTTGACAGTCTACCTATAAAGTGGGTCCCATTAGAAGGCATGTGGATGGAATATGGCAAATCTCACTTAGATAAGGGGAAAGAAAAGACATGTAAGTAAATAAATTGATATAGAGGATCCCATTAAATAAAGATGCATACGGGATTTATCTAGTGGCTCCTAGTAGATGGGTATAAGGGTGGATGTATATGTTCCATCTATTGATCTCACATAGATGGGTGGCTTGGTTAGATTTAGCGAGCTTGAGGTAGGCAACCATATTGGGGAGCACGGGTCAATGGTTAGATTTTTTCACCCAATTGTATATTTGATTTGAGTAGTTCCAACAACCTACGTGGGACCCCTTGGATTAAAGATGGACCATCCAACCAATCATATGGAACCATCATATCTAGCAAATTATATTGATGAGAATCCAACTATATGACCATCCACTCATTCCACCCATCACACCTGCCTACTTCAAACTCACTAGATTTGATCAATCCGGCCATGCATTCATGTGGAATCAATTAAATTAAACATCCAATGCTTCTTATATCCAATGGGACCCACTACCTCCAATCAATTTACCCACTCTGTTTCTTTTCCTTTTAAGTAGGCCCATTATATTCCGCACATCCACCGTTTTACATGGAACCCGCTTGATTCATAGATATTCATATATTTCACGTAACGGGTCCTAAGTAGATGAACATATTAATTTGATCTAGTAATCTTATGTCCGACGTAAAGATGTGGATGGACTTATTTGCAGTGTCCACTATCATTATATCATCACCTAATTCTATAATATTATGCCTATTCAAGTGGGTCCACCATAAATCATCATTGAGGCAGCACTACCATTACATCATTGAGTGGGTCATTTAACATGTGCAAAGAGAAAAAGAAGGCAAAGAGGTGATAAGCTCTCGTCAAATATTTCATCTTGCGGGCCCTATATATTTGGTTAGATTAACTTAATCTAATCTTAGGTCCTACAAGCCCTACTATTACAACATTTAGTGTGCCACTCAAATCTATGGGCTGCCATAGAAACCACAGAGATATGAGAGAGAGAATGCAAGGGCAGATTGGAATGAATGGGAAAAAAGGTGATGAGTTGGGTTTCCAAAAGACAATAACTTTGCATTCTCATATTTTACATTAAACAGTTCATATGGTGGATTCTCATAGGCGGAATGGGGTGCTGCATTGTATTAAAATGCAGCGTTACTGTAAGAGAGTCCAGCCCATGGCTGCACTTCAAAACTTCCTCTCTTCTATGGATTCGAACACGTGGAATCTCATCCCATGTGTTTTCTAGGCATGACCCACCTTAGATACACACATAGGAAAAATGCATCTTTTCCTATACTCCAAGAGGTTATGCTTATTGCTAAAATGAACTGCTATCATGGGAAGGTTGATTTTTTTTATTTGGGTAAAAGCTGCTAAAATTTATATCATTGCCAACCCAAACCTCGCATTCCATAATAATTTTCCCCCGTTTTCCACCTAAAATAAAATCTTTTATTTATTGGGACCCACTGTTAGTTTCTTTATCCCTCTTCATTTTATGGGTTGAGAGTCCCTAAAACTTCCATTAGAAGTGGTGAATGGCTCCCAAATCATTCATAATTACATTTTTCTTGTATAAAATCAATTCAATTGAAGTTGGGTCCATTTCTAACTTGATCGCATATTTAACAAGCGATCAAAATTAAAAATAAAAATCATTTTAATATCTTATACTTAATCAATCTAATAAAAACCAATCCCCTTATCGGGCCATGCACAAAACGAGACTTTCATTTGATTTATGTGGGCCGCACTCATTGCCTTGCATATCAAGCTCAGAACAGAAAAAATCGTGCCAGGCCTTTGACCAGGTCAACGTGCCGGCACGGCCAGGCCAGGCCCGGCTTCCTCGACTGGGCTGTGCTGGGCTAGGGGAGCCTGGGCCTAGGCACGGCACGACACGCCCTATATATATAAATTTAATTTTTTATATATATATAAATATAAAACTTAAAATAATTAAAGATTCATTACTCGTTTGTAAATTAGAATCAATGTTTGTGCATTTATTTTAATAGTTTTGATTTTATGTCAAGTTAAGAATGCCTAACAGTTCATAATTTTTCTTTCAATTTATATAAGAAAATTAAAAAAGTAGAAGAGGCATGTGGGCCGGGCCGTGGATGGCATGCCCCAGCCCAGCTGTGGGCCGGCCCGTGGACGGCATGGAAAAATCCGTGCCATGGGCCATGCCAACAACTTGAGCACGGCAATGCACGACCCAATTTTCATGCCTAAGGCCTGCATCCATCTCCATGTGTTCATTGCTATTTGAGCTTGAATCCTTTGAGCATATGACTAGGAGAATTCTTAAGTTGAAGTACAGCTTGTTTTGTTAAAAATTAATTAGAGCTGTTTAAAATGCACACCATCTTGTGTATTGGATTTTTTCAGAATTTACTGTAACAAAAGTTGGCTCCACTGCAATATTGATTGTATGATGAATAACTTATAATTAATAAATATACTTAACAACATACAAGATTGTGTTTATCCTCATATTTCACTACACAATCAATTTTGAGTCGAACCGATCTAATTGGAGTAAACTTAGGAGACATCTAGTATAACGAAAAAAAAGAGTAAGAGAGATTCATGGGTCAGCTAACCAGAGGATCTGGACTAATATAAGAGAGGTCATCAATTCCGGGCAAATCACAACTGTTCAGATTGCAAGAGCCCAATCACTTGGGTGCTTCCTCAGGTTGTAAGCACTCCTCTTGCGTCATACTTGGAGCACAATAACTTGAGTGGTGATTCACCCATCCATTTTGCAGAACACACCCACATCCCTTTATCAACAGTGATTTTGTTTTAGATCACTTTTTAGGATCAGGACACCTAGAAAGCCATTAACTTGGGTGCTTCCTCAGGTTGTAAGCACTCCTCTTGCGTCATACTTGGAGCACCATAACTTGAGGGGTGATTCTATATGCACCCATCCATTTTGCAGAGCACACCCACATCCCTATATGAACAGTGATTTTTTTTTTAGATCACTTTTTGGGATCAGGACACCTAGAAAGCCAGTAAAATCCCGTGGATGCCTCTATCTCGTTTGTTGAAAAGGATGATATGACGTGGCACTTGGACATTCGCCCAAAGGTTTCGTTGAAACGGGGGATCCGGACTCAATTGAACGAATTGTTGTTTATTGTACCAAACTTTCTGAGACTAAGACAAAGTTCATGATAAATTTTGGAAGTTGGAACAAAGTGAGAGAAATGCTACAATTTTTTCAAAGTGAAGATGGTAACACAGAAAAGACATGCATAAGTTTCTTGAGAAGGCAACTACTAATTGGAATGAGGAATGTCAACGATCTGAAAAAATCAAAATAAAAATCAAACAAACTGAAAGTGGTAACACAGATTCTGTAAATTTTCCCAATTAAGATTGGGAAAACAGAGATAACAAACATTCTTGAGAGAAGCTAATTAGTGGGTAGCAAGTGAAATGTGGAAGGATTTGGAAGGCCCCATTGGATTAGTGAATAGGAAAAAAAATCTAAAAATAAATCAAGTCAATTGGCTCTATACCATCTGAGAAAGTGAATTAAATAAATGGTATGCAAAGTTGATGGTCCATTTAATGATCTTTGATTGATCAGTATCTGTTGCGAACATCCCGAAAATTTTGCAAGGTCTTTCGTCTGATAGGACTTCTTTTGCAAGAGCACTCCAGTAAGAAAGCTTTTTAAGCTCATTTCTCCTTTTAGTGTCGGAAGTTGTTGAGACATAAGAGAGTATCTTACATGCAAAGAAAAGAAGAGTTCCATGCTTATCCATTAGCAATTGAATTGTTAATTCCATATGACTTTGACTTGGGTATTTAGACTAGAATCTTGGTTCCAAGGTTAGGTTATGATGGGAGCGATTTTCACAGGTTTGAAGGTGAGTAGAGTTCCACGTAATTGGTTTCTGGAAGTATGCTGAGTGCCAGAGTGGGCTTTAACTTTTAATCCATGAATATTAAACCTAGCATGATTCCTCTAGTTTGCTCCTACACCTGGAAAGAAGGAAACTAGATTTGACACGAAATCTCCATCACCAGATAAACCTGTCTATTTGATATTTCCTCACCTTGGATAGCCAATTGTCCAAATATAACTCAGCAGAAGATCCTAGTTATTCCTTCAAATAATTACCAACAAGCATGCCAATGTTGAATACCGTCTTCAGCGTGGATCTGTAAGCCAGAAATTGAAATGTTGAGAATTTCCCATCTGGGCCACCCTTTGAAAGAGGGTGCGGTGCACGCACACTATAAGGGGCTCTATACATTTCCACATGAATCACATACCATAGGCCCCAAGGACCTGGTTGAACCCTTGCAATCTAGTTGTAAATCTTAATTACCTGTGAATCCATTTACCAATACTCAGGTCATGGCAAAGAACAAAACAAGTATCTAAGACAACAGGTTATTGGCAGAAGGATCATTTAATTCCTCTGGAATCATCACATTGCACTTGCATATTCTTACCTCAATAATCTCAAAATTCCTCCTTCAAATTTCTAGATTTCAGAAAGAAATTCAGAAACAGCCTTTGAACACCAAACAGCACCTTAGTCAAGAACTTGATCAAGGTTTAAACTAATCATAAATTTACCAATCTTTAATATGCATGATCTCTTGAATGAAACACTGCCAGAAACTCACAGGTTGGAAGTTCGAAGTTCATACCCATTCAATTTCTCGACCTTTCTTTTGTTTTACAGAAGAAAAAAATATACAACAACAATGCTTTGGATAAAAAGTGGGATTGTGGACAGAATGGTCAGAAAGAAAGGATCAATGTGATTTTTGGGTTTTGGGCTATGTGAGGGTGGAATAACAAAAAGTCCGTTCAGATTGACTGACAATATGCACAACCTTTCCACGGCCAACCTAATACAAAATGGTACGGGTGTGCACAAAATATGACCCTCTTTAAACAATGATCACAAAATGAGAGTTTCAAGGATTGCTCATAGAGAACAAATATAAGACAAATAATCCATTTCATGGAATTGTTTTATTTCAAGGGAATTACCTCCTAAGCATTAGGTAACCTGAACCACATCTACAATGCTTTCGACACAATGGTGATCACCATTACCAACCAGAGCTTTCTTCCATTTATCGACCAAGGACCCCATACATCAGGTTCATGCCATTCCATTTCTCATCAATCCATCGACCTTATGAGTTCAATCAAAACCAGCCACCTCAGCTCTCAAAACCACTGCAACACAATAAACTTTGGTAAAAAAAATAACCCACAACTTTTGCACAGAATGCCTCATTTGGAGAGTGCCATCAGAATTTCCTTGTTGATTTTGGAAGCAGTTCTGAAACACCACCTAGCTTTAGCTGCTCGAACTTCCAGCTTTGCAAAGAAACAAAAGACAGTTTTGACTGTGACCAGCAACCTGAAGAATAGAACTCATAGTATTATACAATCTAGCAGAAGACAGCCTGCCTCTCCAGCGGGCTCCTCGCTAGGCACTTAGGCAGTGATTTCATTAGAAACATCTACAAGGAAATGGGCCACAATGAGTGCATCGAATGCCAAAGGTTACCATAGGGTGTAGCATAACATAAAGTAATAAGTAGTGTGACTAGTGTCAGAAAAGTTGAAATGCATAAACCGTTCAAATGTCTGTGCATTTGGCAGAAGGTGACATCCATTCCACTCTGCATATGGGAAAAAAGTGGAAAACACAAGCTGGAAACTACAAATTTTCAGCCTTCCATTCCCAATCATTAACACAGCTGATTACTGACGCAGACCATAGTTATGTGATTTACCCAAAATAAAAACCATAGTTATGTGGTTCTTAATTTGAATTCGAGTTCGAAGTTCGCAGTTTGGTGCCTATTCTTCTTCTTCATCATCATCATCATTAAAGCCTTGTCTCAACTATCTTAGAGTCCGCTACACGAATTTTTTTTCTCCATTCCAATCTATCTTGAGCCAAATGCTCAGATAAGTTACACTTCTTCATATCAATTTTTATTACCCAAACATGAATTTAAGTTACACTTCTTCGTATCTATTTTTATTAACCAAACATGAATTTAGTGCCTATTCTAATTCAAAAATTCATTAGGGGGAGGTTCTTTCAGTTCACTGTTTGGTTTGTTCTATGAATTTAATGAACTGATTCAAATATATAGTTTGATGTCATATGTGCTAATTACTACTGAATGACCCACCTAATTTATTAGTGGCACGTAAGTATTTTAATCATAAATTGATTAGTCTATTTAGATTTTTACATAAGTGGATAACCAAAGATCGATCCAGTCCCCTTACACACTATTACACCCATTATTTTTGTAAAATTCCTAACTTGGTAATGATCCTACTGTTACAATTGAATTACAAAGCAATATATTTGCACGATACAAAACAATTAAATTTCAGGGCCTTAAATTGATGGTTATGAACATTTGATCGAACGGTTATGGGGCTTACTCCTTAACCACACCCAAATCCTCCATGCTTCTAGTTGTCATGAATTCAAGTGGGCTCCACAAGGACTAGGCATTTAAGTTAAAAATGACCTCACATTTTCTAGTGGGCCTCTACTTTTGCTACTTCTGGTTTGTTATTAAGTGAGAATTCATCTCATTCCAAATACCTTAAAAAGATTGGCCACCTATCACTTTCAAATTCATAAGCAAGCCCACATTTGAAATCCAAACCACTAAAAACCATTCTCCCACCTTGTATTAAAGTTGGGCCTGAATTTCACTAAGATCAAGTTATGTACCAAATGTTAGATTGGCGACATATAGATCATGTGATTTGATTTTTTTTTTTTTTTTTAAATCTTAGTCATATATGACTATATATCTGATCATTGGGATGGTTGGAATCATTTTCAAAAGAGTTAAATTTACCTTTTATTTCAAGGGAGATAGTGACTTAGTGGTTTAGATTACAAAATGGACCCTACTGATGGTATTTATGACTGGGCCCATAGGTGATCTTCTTAGGTCCTACTTTCTTTCTCATTGAAGACATAACATTCATGGTCTAACAAAGAGAGGAAAGTCTTCACTTGAAGAAAACATTTTCAATAAAAGAAAAGGGGAATATTTAAAATTTCTGTATGGAGGAAACTTATAGAAAGGAAAGCAAAAGAAAGAAAACGACTATTTCTTTTATCTCTATTATTCATTGGAAATTAACCTTCAAAGGAGGAATGCACAAGTGCCACAGGGTACAGTGATTGACTCAAGAGAGAGGGATAGAGAATAAAAATACTACAGTTTTATTGTCTTCTTCAATGAAAGAGAGAGAGGGTTGTCTTATCATATTTAGTATTCACTGACGCGCGCACGCGCGCGCCGAGAGAGAGAGAGAGAGAGAGAGAGAGAGAGAGTATAATATTATATTTTCATTATCTTCCTCAATGGAAGCGAAAAAAGAGAGCTCAAGCAAGGAAAGATCAAAGGGAAAAACAGACCAAGTTAACGAACTGCAGCGAACTCTGAAACTTGTAGGGGCCTAACTCACTGAACCTGGATTGTGAATTATTCAAATGAATTGATTCGCAATTTGTGACCCTTTTAGAGTGAATTAGGAAACTATGATGCAAACATTGATTTGAATGGGAAAGCAAGGAAGACAGTACCCCACCCAAATTCATTATGCAATGGTTTTATCCATTCTGCCAAAATAGTCGAACCAATGTACTTCCAATTGATTTGAATGTTTACGCACCGGTTCCAGTTGCGCCGCTCATCTACCAGGTACCACTCTGTAATGCAGGACCAGATCTTCTGGCTTCTTCCAAATGTATGCTCGGACAGTGGCTAAGCTCATTTCAGGCAACAAGACCTGCAGAAACACCCCCAATATTCACATGGAATCAACTTAAAGCAAGACTTAAGACTGTTCCCATTGGCATCTATGAAATAAAGAAATTATGACCTTTTAAGGGTAACATATACTTGATAGAAAAGTGAGGGTACATAATAAAGAAATTACAATTCACCATGTCCCATGCCACAGTTTGTGAAGTATGAATAAGATGTACCCATCTATAAACAACGAATCTGGCACCAGAAAACATAATAAGATGAATGTACCATGCAGGATGAATGAATGGTAATGTCCATGTAAAAGTTAATATTTCTTTCCAAGCCTGGTGTTTAGCCTCTCAGATATAATAAATGCAATTATTACAGTAGGAACTAGGGGAGAAAGGAGACTGCCAAACCAACCAAGGAGCCATGTCAAACCCCATGGTCAAAAGCAATTCTCCAATTGATAGTTCCACCTTTCCAAGTCGTAGGGGATTATCAACAAACACAACGTACACGCCTTGACAACATTCTTGGGCACTTGAGGATGGAAATGGAAGTCCCTAGAGAAAGACTAGGGCAAAGAACCCCAACTAGGATGATATAGGTTGATTAGGTGTACATCCAATCAAGAGGGGTCAATTATTATTCTCTGCCGCGGTTTCAAGACAGGCCATGAAAAGCCATCTCCGACTGTCTCAAAATGCTTAATTCTGGTGAGTCGATAAACAAAATGGAATGCAAGATTGCAAGCACCAACCAAACCAAACCAAGCCTCTCCCACTAGGTGGGGTCAGCTATATGGATTTGACGACGCCAATCAAATCTGTTTAGGGCCAAGCACCAATTCAGTAAATAGTAATCAAGTAATTTGGGAAATATATGAAACACAAGCAACAATATGATAACTTGCGTAGAAGATATGGGACAGTAATAAAGTAGATATGGAACACTCCCACCATGCAAAGAATAATGTAGTAACTAAATTATATCCACTTACCTGATTATTGCATAAGATCTCAATTGATGGCTTTAATTTCTGCCACGGTTTCAAGACAGACCATGAAGAGCCATCTCCAACTGTCTGAAGTTGTGATTGTCCTCCAGTTGGTCCTGAAGAAGACTTTCCATCCACGCCTACGCCATCCAGTCCTTTATCGAGAAGCATTTTTTCTACGACATAGTTAACAACCTGAAAAAGGAAAGTACAAAAGTCCCTTTAAACAATAAAAATGCTAGATGTCGCTGTTTAAACTAGTTCAACAAAAGAAAATAAGAATGTATCTGTAACCAAGTTATGCAGCTCCAAGATATAATCAAACTCTATTAAGCAACTTCCTTATGTATCCGCCTGGATATTCCGCACACATGCGTACAGCTGCACTCTAGGGATGAAAACAGGTCCGGTTCATGTCCATACTGAACCCAGACCCGATTTTACAATAGGGACCTGCACCTGTATCCGAATTAAAAACAAAGACCCGAACTCAAACCCCCACCAAATAAAGGGTCTGAACTTGGGCTGAAATCAGGGCCCAGCTATTTATATAGGTACTTAGTAGTTAGTAGTAGGAATGAGTATGGATACTTATAAGTATTTATTTACACATACAAAGTACATATACATATAGGGATGACTGTAGGATCAAGTATTCGGTGTGAAAACCGAACCCAGACCAGGACCTGAATTTTTATTTTATTTTTAAAAGGGTCCAGATCAAGTATTCAGCTATGATGCCCGGATACGGACACGGGTACGGATACGGGACACGGGAACGAGCGTCCGATACGTCAACTTCAAAATTTTAGGATACGGATACGGGTACGGCATTCCTAGAAATATATAAATATAAGTACTTGGTTAGGGATTTATTTTGGGTGGAATGCTTATTTTATCTCAATTTAGAGCTCAAATATTACAAGGCCTACTGTTTGTTTCAAATTTTCAATGAGGTGGGTCTCCTCCTCCTCCTCCTCCTCCTCCTCCTCCTCCTCTTTCTTCTTTTTTGTTTTCCCTTTTGATCAAACTAAGAGAGAGACAGAAATTGGCTGAAATGGAAAATCTGCCGAAATATTGGGCAAAAAATAACACAAGCCGTATCCCGAAATTGGCCCTCCGTATTTCAGCCGTATCTTGCCGTATCCCGTACCGGTATCCGTATCGGACTGTAACGGTACCGGTACCACTAGTAATTTGCAGTATCCGAGTATCATATGTATTCAGTGTGAAAACAGAACCTAGACCAGGACCTGAATTTTTCCTTTTTTTAAAAGGGTCCAAGTCCAAATATTGGACCCATACCTGGTTTTTCAGTTTGGGTCCTTCACGTACTCAGGACCTGTTTCATCAGCCATCACTAGCAGACTGCTTAAGCGGTGGCATCCCCTCCATACCATACTCCATGTCTGATGCAGTACGAACCAGGCCCAAGTCATCTGGGCCAAAGCATTGACCCATAGGTCAAACCGGTCCATTGGGTTCAGCCCACAGGCCCAATGTTGACACTTTTATCCTATTTCTATTTTCATTCCTTGTTTAATTAAAGAACTAATTCTAAATTCTATTTCTCGTTTGATTGGGATTGCCATAATGTTAGTTTCCTCTTTTATTTAGTCTTCTCTAATTTTTAAAAGTTCATCAAATGAGGAAGAAATTAGAGACTTTGAGAGGTTATTTTTGTGTTTTTACCCAAAAAAGAGGTTATTTTCATCTTTTGAGTTTTCGTAGAGATATAAATGTGGCCGATTGAATCGTTCCATGTACCTTCATCACCAAGCAATGAGTTTTGCAGGAAACACTCCATCTTCTGCTAGCCCACATGTGAACCTTACAGAGCGTATTAATTCTAGTTGAATCAGCCATGAACTTCAGAAATTTCAGTTGAATCCCCTTTCCCCTACCAAAGCTTGATATCATTGGCTAGTCGAAGCTCTAATCGCTGCTATTGTTGACGTGCGATCTTCTTCTTGTTCTAACTTAGGGCAGCAACACACGAATCCTTCCGGAAATCAGGGCGGCAGGTTAAAAGACTCGTTAAGCCCACTTTCGGCACTTCGTGCAAAGGAAAAAGTCCCATTTGGACTTTCATTTGCTGGCCCCACTTAATCGGATGGGCCAAACATAAGATCAAATAAGTAACCACAACAGTTTTTTTAATCAATCAAAGCTGAGCCATCTGATTTGAATACAAATGGATGCACTGGAGTTGGAATTTGTTTCAATCTTTTAAGTTTTTTGTAAGTGGGCTCACCTAAAAGAGAGAGATACCCAAATCAAATGAGCCCACATTCACATAATCCAAAGGCACCACTTGATATGAACTGAAATTTTGTTTGTGTATTAAAAGTATCGTTTTAAGTGCAATTTGATTTAATGAAGTAGGGGATTTTGACATATGTTCCCCATTTTCTTTTTTTCTTTTTTTATGTAGGCCCTTCGTTATATATGGAAAAAAGAAATTGTTTTTATGTTTTAAAATTAGGAGATCTGAGTTGGCCCATTTTATAATTATGAAATCTGATCGTGATGGTTAGTTAACTTTTTCTTGTGATATATGAGGATGATGTATTTGATGGAAATAATAAAAAATACCATCATTTGGAAATTATAGTTTTCATCCTTACTAGAATGAAATTTCTTTATATTTTATATATGGGAGGTGCTCTAGTGAGACACTCTCACCAAGTTGGTGAGAGATGGGTGGGGGCCCTCACATTTAAGTTGGGGGTCCTTGCATTTAAGTTAGTGAGAGTAGATATGGAAGTGAGGGCCCCCACCCATCTCTCATAAACTTGGAGAGAGTCTCTCATAGGAGCACCTCCCTTTATATATATATTCTATTTTCTGTAACGAATTTCCGAATTGGAAAGCCAAAAAGCCGAATCATCCAAAATGTTTCAGCTCGGAGCCAAACCGAAATAGGGTCCGAAATTAACTTAACAACTATTCAGAGGATTGACCACCCTAATCCTATATATATATATATATATATATAGAGAGAGAGAGAGAGAGAGAGAGAGAGAGAGAGAGACGAATTCACCTCACTGCAATTCATGCTTATAATTACCAACTAAGTCTCGGAGTTTCCTCTTCAATTATGGTGTTTTCCATTATTTTGAGTGCGCCCTAGTGCTTGAATCCATCCTTGGATTCGAACAATCCCTAGAGAGGTTGATCACTTTTTCAATCGTAGATCGAGGCTGCGCCAATATATCCATTAAAAATAGGAAAAGAGAAAGAAACCCTACATCAGACGCCTCACCTAACCCTGCGGAGTGCAAACACAAATGATTTGGTCCCATTTCATGTCATTGCACTTTGTGCAGAATTAGATTAGCCCAAGTGTGGCTAATCTTTTATATTAATGTATTTCAATAAATAACACAGAATCCCCCGCAAACGGTCCAAATGGAAATTAATTGGCACCTTCTACTTAGAGATTTATTTCTAAATTTATCATTTTCTCTGGAAAGGCAGAAAATCTGTCAAATATTTGAAAAACAAATAAAATTAGAAAATTGGAGAAAATTACGAGAGGACTTGCGGGTCGTCGAGCTTAGGGTTGGGCAACCAGCATACTGTTATACTAAAAATAAAATAATTTTATCAGTAGTTACTGTACTTTTCAGTATTTACAAATAAATCCCTGGAATATAAAAATTAAAGAAAAGCCCCTCAAACAGATTTCCAACACTACTAACGGATTTAGCTTTTATTAGTAACATGACTTGAACCTACAACCTCGAGGTTGCAATAGTAAGCGCCTTTCCACTCTGCCACAGGCTCATCTTTTTAACATAAACTAGATAAAAAAGTAATTTAGCAGAGTACCACATTAAGCTCTAGCATTTGAACATTTTCCAACGATTAACAACCACAAAAACTCTAAAATGCTTACTTTGTGTATCCGCAATATCCGAGGTGCACTCAGCTTCCCTTGAGTGAGGTGGACAGCTGACCCTTCACATGGTTGCAGATAAAAGCTGCATCTGCAGAAACAAGACAAAATTGCACATGGAAATGTTTCATATGTGCAAGCAAACACAATATCTCAAGTGCACATGTTATCAGTATGCCAGTGCAGAAAAAAGGGTAATACTGAACTATCTTCTTCAGAAGAATTTGTAACAGCTCATTCTTTATGTTTCAAAGCTCAGTGATGTAGTTGTCCACAATTCTTAACATCCATAAATAATGATGCATGTGTGCACTGGGAAAGGCAGCGCACACATGCAAACAAGATCCAACAGTTTGGATACCTAGGCAAAAATTAAGATGAACAGGTGAATCTAAAACCATGACCAATGGTCTAAATTCAATATACATTCAGGATGGGCCGAGTGAGAAGACAGCTGCCCTATTTCTGGACCAGTGATCTACACAGTGGGTCCCATCTGATGTATTAGGTGCTACACTTGCACAAATGATCATCTGGAATTGACCAAGCAACCCCATGTGACCATGTGTGATTTGAAAATACATCTACAAGCTAAAAGACGGGAAAAGGCTACGACACATAATCAGTTAAAACATTCAAAACGGTTGGAAGAATTACTTGTTATTTTCTCTGGATGGTAATCGGCTATTCAACACACAGTCTAAGCACCACCGGGGAAGATCCTTTTCATCTTCAGTGCCATCTAACTCAGTGATTTTCTTTCTCCAGGGGCCACCATGAGAGCCTTCAGTAATGATGGAAGGAGGGGATACTGTTGAAAACTCAAATGAAGGAAGGACTGTGGCACTGAGATTTTCAACACCATCATCAACATCAGCTCTTGAATGGGAATGATTTCTTATGGAAATATCTTTCCCTGATGGAACACCACCATTAGATGATACTTGTGATCCAAATCTATGCTTTCTTTTAGCATACCAATGAGCTAATAAACCACGAAGAGTCTCCTGGGCTAGATTGATCTGCAAAATACATGTATTAACAAGGGAAGAATAAAGAAAATGCTTATAACAGTAAATGAACTGGAAAAAATTGGAACTAACTAAATTCAGTGGATGCTTTTACTCATCATTTGTAGCATTCATAAGCCAACCCCAAATACACGGGTCAGGCTCCAAAATTATGGATCATTTGTAGCATTCATGAATATTTGCAGTCCAATAAATGTTGGCTAGCTGGCAATGTCAAAAAACAGTAACCTCTTAAGGGGCTATTAGGATCCAAAGTCTTTTTAAAATCCTTAATTTTTTTCCTTTAAAAATTGAAAAATAGCATGCTTCTGACTTTCTGGTGGGTAAGCTGGGATCAAATCCACCACCTCATGTTTCCAACATTGAACACAATCAACTTGCACACGGGCTCTGCAGGGTGCACTTCTTAGATCAAGAGGGCTTTCACAGATGTGTCAATAAGAAACATACAAAATCCGGGACATTTTGAGAACAAAAGGAATTTTCAGAGTTCTAAACCCTAATGAATCTCAATATTTTTGAAATTCTGAAAAAGGAAAAGAATTAATCTTCCTAAGAACTTTTTTCATAGTAAAATGCATAGTAGACCTTACCAATTGAAGATTGGTCAGTTCACTCAATCAAACCAAAGTTAAGGTTTTAGAATCAGCAATACAATGATGGAATCAAAAGGAATTACATCAACCTTAAGTTCATCGGATGCCCCTGAAATGTTCAAGTCCACTGCATACATCTCTGCTGAAAAGCATTGTGGAGTGTCCAAATGGACAGACAGGCTCCCAAGCCGTGTATCCATTGTGAACCATGAAGGAATGCTTACCTGGAGAAGGAGAAATAAATAACATTTGCCTAAGTTATTTAGAAAATAAGACATAATGACAGAGATTCCCTTAAAATAATAATTATCGATACCATTTCAAAAAGCTCTTCCTTCTTTTCTTCAAAAGAAACCTGTAAGAGAACCAGTGCAAATACATATATTTACTATTAACCCCAGAAAACAAGATCAGAATGTTATTACTTATTTGTACACTATTTCTTCTCTTCTTGTAGTTTTTTTTTTCTTTTTTTAATAGTCTCTTCCTGTAGATTTATTAGCTGAATGCCAAATTACTATTACATGGACAATAGATAATAATTTTTATGGATGAAACCTTGCCATAGTCTTCAACCACAATACCCCTGGTAATCTCCCATAGCTTCACTGAACCTGCAGCGTCCTATACAAGAGGATACAAAGTATTAAGGCTACTAAAATATCTTTCTTATGATGTCTTCAAGAGTCATGCAGAACAGCCAATACTGTAAACTACTATTTAAAAAAAAAAAAAAGTGAGCTGGCAACCATCATAATCACCTTAGTCAGGACATGGCGTTTATTATTCAAAATCTCATGTTGCACAATTCCAGGAGTACCAAGAATTGTAAATGATGGTTCCTTGTAGACAGGAACCTGCAAAAAGAAGAGCCAAAGCTTTATGTCACTAAGATGCTTACACAACTGATCTAGAAAGAAGGCCTACATCAGAAGCTACAAAGGGCCTGATTCAGGAGAAGCAATATGAAATCACAACGATAATTATTGTTGGCAGGGTAATCAGTTAAACTCCACTGCATACATTGTAAATCTAAAAGCAAAATGACAAGATTGTAATGATGAATAAAATAATGTTGATTTTACTCATCATCATTAATACACGACTTCTGTGCACCTTGTACTCTCCATGTAGGTCTACTGATGGCAAAGACGATGATGATGAACAATGCATGTACTTTAGAATTTGTGATAGATGACCTTACAAAACTGTAGGTAACATGAGATGGCTAGTAAATACTTAAGGTCGTTTGTTTGCACTCATTTAAATATGTAAATGAGTCACATCCGTAACGGTTACGCATCATCACATTTGTTTGTGCTCATTTATGCATGTGATGTGTAGATGAGGGTGTGAAAATGGTGTAGGTAAGATCATTTTCACACCCAAATACGTGCGAAACTCTCACATCTCCCACTGGCAAAAAAAAAGAAGAGTAAATGTTTCACATGGTGACTGCATTTGGTTAGCAATTAGTCGCGGGATCAAATCCCATCAACCACTTTTATTTCTTTTCATTCCTAGGGGCCCCATATTTGTGATTTAAACCATTTCAATTTGTTTATTGAACTAATAAACCCCAAGATCTTTGTGCTGACTATCTTAAATTTTCATAGATTTTGAGTCATTTGTGAAAAATGTTCAAAATATTCCAACTTATAGATCTAATTTCCTATGCTTTTGTACGACCCCACCCCACACCCCAGCAAAAAAAAGAAAAAAGAAAAATTCATGATCTGAACTGTTCAATATTCTCATAATAAAGATAAGCATGAAGGCATTTAGTGTCATATCTTAAATCTTAAAGGATTTTGAGAAATTTGTGAAAAACGTCAAAAACATCCAAACACATCTAAAACCATTGGATGTGCTCATTTTCTAATATTAAAATGGTGATTTTGACAAACTTGATAGTGTCTTACAAGCCACATGTGTAACATTTGCATGTGTAGAACCCACATCCCTATCCTATACATAAAAGGCAAACGACCCCTTAAAACATTTCCTGAGCTGACGCTTGCTTTTTACAGTTTGTTACAGTCAAATACAAAAAGAAAGCCATCAGCATCCAACACTCATAAACTTTTAACTCTTATGCCCCACCATCAAACACATCATTAACTCATTCATTTTTTTCCCCTCCTTTTCTTTTAAGTTGGCACATCACAGAAGAACTAAAAATGATTAAGTAAAAATAAAAAAAGCAACCAAACGTGACAGATATCCTTAATCTAAGATGTTAAGTCCTTCAACAGGAACATCAAATGTAAATAATGATAAACAGATAACAATAGACAGACATGAAAACATCCTTTATCTAGACAAATTTAATGCAGGCATTATAATCTAGCAAAAAGGGTGTTTAACTTACAGGACTAGAACCTTCCAAACAAGCCCTTGCCCTTGTAAAGGATAAATTTCCAGCCAAGAAAGAACCGCCTCTTTGGAAAACCTTCTGTGGGTTGCGCCCTTCAGCCGGCCACCTATGTAAAGAAGAATCTGTTGTTGCGACCCAAATGCTATCATCTTGCAACGCCATCTGCAAGATAGGGTGTTCCTTCATACAAAGCAAAAGACTCTCTCTTGTTGCCAAGTCTGTCAGGTATAGCTGCAACAAAAAAACAGAATTGTGGAGAGAAAAGGCGGACGTGTAAGATGTCAAACAAGAAAATGCTGTAATAAACAGAAAACATAAGGTAATCTTGTATTAGATTTTAGAATATGTTAGCTTACAGAGAGGTCCCTCCCACCGCTATAAACATGGCTGAATGTAGGAGTACTGGCAAGTGCCCAGACAGAGTCCGTATGCACAGCATATGAATGCACACACCGTTGCTGACCAAGATCCCATAGACTACAAGAGAAGAGACATGCAAAATCATTCTCAGAACAGGGAAAACAGGAAAGTGAAGAAACAAAATAAATAAATAAAACATGAAGAAAGTTATCTGATATTGCATTGAACATGCACATATATTTATTACAAAAGGTGGGCCACCATGTTGCTTTATGCAGACTTCCACAATTGATTGGCATTTGAACACACAGAATTATTGAAGTTGTTGAGAAAGTCTTACTGTTTCTTTCCCATACAATAAATAATGCTCCTTTGCCATGATATTCATTAGTATCTAAATAATCAAGGGCATTCTGTCTCATACTCTGTCTCATATGGGAGTCCCACATGGGTACTGGGCAGATTTTCAGTCCCACCTTTAATTAAGAGGCATTCCCGCACTCCCACACTACCGCTTTGTGGACGGAGGGCATTGAAAATTCCACGCCGCCTTGTGCGGGAATTCGGCAGGTGAGCATTCCACCATAAATAAGTATATGCAAACACATATGCCATCGTATTCATATGATGGCAAGCAAGTTGGAATAAGTACATTGAATAAAGCAAGCAAGCACATGATGGAAACTTTAATTAAGACCAAAACACACAGAGTAATAAACATGCAAGCCGGTCAGAAAGAAATAGAAAATATTACCGGATCATGGAATCAGAAGATCCTGATAAGCAAAATCTGCAATTCAGAATGAGGAATAAGTTTTTAGTTCAGTGTTCAAACAACATAAAGATGATGGAAGAAATATATGGATCGATGAAGTTAGTGGACTCATTGTGGATCAGCATATTATTGAATTCAGGTAAGTTGGACTTGCCCAAGAAAATCTAGTTGAGTCTGAGAAATCCCAGTCTTCCTCAACCTCACTGAAATATGTAAACAATGTTACAGTAGATCTAGAGCACCATATGATTTGTGTAGCTCAACACTTTGCTGCATGCAACATCACTAAAAGACCTGTCCTGTGTTTTTTTTTTTTAATGGTAAGTCTTGTCCTCGTTTATTTGTGGAAATTTATCACATGCACAAATTATCCAGAGAAGCTGTTTTTTTTTTTTTTTTTTTTAAGTTTTCCTTTTAGGAGGCTGTCGCCCATCTTTTTGGGGCAGTAGCTCTCCCTGCTTTTTGTTTGGTTGCTCTCCCCTGTTTTGTGGGTTTTTTGGTTTCTATCTTGTGCTCTTCTACTGTAATTTTTTTCTGAGAAATTAATAGAGTCACCATTTTAAAAAAAAGCTCCCCCTTCCCCTTTTTTTTTGAGCTAAATGAGATCCATCCAGCGCCCCAAAATCAATACCACATCCAACCCTCCCACCTTCCTCTTGAATTGGCATTCAGCCTACACTGACAGATTGAATTACCCAAGTTAAACTCTAAACTTTGGGACCTTAATTAAGGGTTGAATGACCTGTGTGATGCCCACCCCTAGTTCAAACCAAGACCAATCCATCCTTTATATTATATTAATACACAGGAAGCCCCTCACCTGTGAACTCGGTCGCATGCCTCCGTGTGAACATTAAAGAGACTGGATCCTCTGTAGTGTCTATGATAGGGTTTCCCAATAATGGATGCCCAAGACTCCACCAAGGGGCCCACAAGATGATAATATGAACCGTTCATCTTGAATCCCATCCCTCTGCTGAAATACCCTCTGATTTTGCTCAATCTCTCAGGCATCCGTACGATGGTTCTGATCTAGGTCTGCTTGAATTTGGCCTAGATTTCGGAAGAGACCTGTTTGATCTTATATGGGTTGCAAAACAAATGGGGAACAGTTCAAAGATCGCATCACACACACTAGCTCATCAAGGACAAGTCAAAGGATCAGGTTTGCAAGACACGCTTGGTGAGGCAGAAGAGCTTTTTTTGTCCTTTTGGGGGATTTTTATTTTTTTTTTGGTTGGGGAGGGGGGGTATATATTTCATATATACGGCAGCGCTAGAAAGCGATCTAGGCCTTTTTAGGAGAAAAACGCCCCTCCTAGTTGGGCCCACTGGGATGCAAAATGATCATGGAAGTTCATTGGATGGAAAGATCTATATGAGACCTACCTATATGCAAAATTTTGAATCCATAAGATCATCCTAACTTTTTAATCCATGGCCCTAAAATTTAATGGTTTAGAAGCATCATTTTACTATGATTTGAATTCAATGGTGAGGAAAAGTTTGATGAGTGTCAAATTTGGACTTGTGACTATTTGTGTGTGTTGGGGGTGGAGTGGGTTTTTTTTTGGAAGGGAGCGTGGGGTGGGGAAGGGGGGCATGGGGGTGGGGGTTTGGTTCAAAAGGCTAGATTGCCTAAAGGTGGGCCCCATGAAAAAAAAGAGGGGCGGAGAAAGAGGCTTTATGGAGGATTTACATATATGTGCCCCCCTCTCCCTCTTCCCGCAAGCACCTGCTCACATGCAAAAAAGCTTGTGGGACCCACCTAGGGATCCCCACCAAACCACCACCACCACCACAACAACAACAACAAAAAAGCCCATGTACGATGACGGAGGGACAAATGATCATCCTAACCACTTGATCAATGATGGAGTACACATTTGATCCAACGGTCCAATCCATTAGGATGGGTGCCAGAAACCCAGACCGGTGGCCATCAAGGGACGTCCCTGTTTTATGGTCCACTTGGATGGATCATCGGGTTGGCCCACTGGGTTAAACCGCACGTTAGTTGATGAGTGCATGAGCTTAGGGAAGGATTCTCTCTCTCTCTCTCTCTCTCTCTCTCTCTCTCTCTCTCTCTATATATATATATATATATATACATATATATATATGGCAAGTTCTCGGTGAATTCTTTCTACTTGATATTGGATGGAAATTTCTCTCATAGGGCTCCTTCTCATGTGTGGTTGGGGCTAGTTCCTCCTCGGCTTGAAGCTTTTGGTTGGTTAGCAGTGGCAACTAAGGAGTCCACGGTTGATAATCTAAAGAGGAGAGGGTTGACCTCTTAACAATTTCTTAGACATTTGTGTGATGTGCAGCAAGGAATCGGCTAACTATCTCTTTCTTATTTGCGAGGTGGAAGCCAATATTTGAAGTAACTTTATTGGGAGGCGCGGCCTTGATTGGTGTTGCCCAAAGAATATTACATATGTGGCAGAGTCTTGGTTGGGTGGGCGCTTTGTTGGGTGCGGTCACGTCTTAGGGAGGATGCAGGGGCGGAACTGGGGGGAATTACCCCCCCCACACACAAGAATTTTATTTTTTTTGTCACAATGACCCCCCAATACTTCAATCCTGGTTCCGCCTCTTGGAGGATGGTCCCGTTTGCAAGCACAAGGTCACGTCTTAGGGAGGATGCAGGGGCGGAACTGGGGGGAATTACCCCCCCCCCCCACCCCCCCCCCCCCCACCCCCACCCCCACCCACACACAAGAATTTTTTTTTTTTTTGTCACAATGACCCCCCAATACTTCAATCCTGGTTCCGCCTCTTGGAGGATGGTCCCGTTTGCAAGCACAAGGTCCATTTGGAAGGAAGGTAATGATAGGATCATTACAGACTCTTCATCTTGGCTGCAGATTTAATCTCTAAGGTTGCCGTAAGGATTGTGGAATAGGTAAGCTTGCATGGGGTGTGGCCCAATTAAGACAAGGAGATTCACCCTTGGTCTCCCCCTCCTATTGGGGTTTTAAAGTTCAATGTGGATGGTGCTTCGAGGGCTAAACCAGGGATGGCACGAGTTGGGGGAGTGCTTCGCAATTGTAAGGGTGAGGTTTTACTTACGTTCTCTAAGCATGAGGGTGTTTGCGATTCTAATGAAGCGGAGGTGTTAGCCATTTTGGAAGCTCTTAGGATATACTCCAGAAAATATTACGGTAGGCTTGTGTGGAAAGTGATTCTTCCAATGTGCGCTTGGGTGTCTAACCTTCCAGCGAATCCATGCAAATTTCAATTTCATTTTAATGGAATTAGGAAGTTATTTTCTAGTAGTAATGTTTCTTTCTATCACGAGGCTAGACCTACCAACTCTATGGCCTTTAGCCAAGCAAGGGGTTGTGAGGTTGTATCCTTGGGTGGGAGTGGTTATGTAATTGGGTTTGGGTGTGGTACAATGCTCTTGTACCCTACCCAATATCTTTTCTTCTGTACCTTTGCTCTTTGTATGTTCTTTTCCTCTTAATGAAAGTTTTTGTTGCCAATATAAGAAAAAAAAGATTAAACGACGACACTAGAAATTATTCTCATTCTTTTGTATAGTAACAGTAACAACTAACAACAAACATTTTCTTGTATAAAGACATTTTAAATATCCTTGTGTTTGATTCTGCTGTGTTTTTTCAGCCAGTTTTAAATTGCAAATTTTTAATACAATTTATATGACGAGAAATTTTTTATATCCAAGGAGTGAGGGAAAACCCCAAAAACATAACAAACAAGGTACCAATAGTGTGTCAAATCTCTCACCATGAAATGAGAGTAACTCATTCACCCAAAAAAATGAGAGTAGCTCTACAAGAAAGTATACCCCAATATATCAACAAGAATAAATGCAACATAAGATTAGATATAAAGATTATGGAGTTCCCGTGTAAATGAGGAAGGATGGACAAAAAAGAGTAGTTCACTAAAAGGTACAGTTTAGCCAAAATGGTTGGAAGATAACCAATCCCAAATGTGGACTGCACAACCCGTCATACCAACCTGCCAGTAGAATCCAAAAGCAGGGCCCTAATGTTATCAGTGTGCCCTCTCAGCTTCATATTCTTTGAGCCTGTTCTTGGATCCCAGACACGTACCACCTACACAGGCATTACATGAATGGATAAAGATGGTAAAAAAGAAAAAAGAAATGATAATGAGCGCCATGAATTTCTACATCATTCAATAACCAGATAAAGAAACAAGACAGTGTTTGCTACAAATAGCACTGCACTCACTAATTTATTATTTTTATTATTATTTTTATTGGCAACGTGACTTGAAGTCTTGAACCCACAACCTCAAGGTTGCAACAGTAAGCACCTTTCACTTGCCATGGCCACTTGTCACATATTTATGAAATTAATTGGTTATAGTTTATAGATATAGAAATCTGAAAGAGGGAACTCAATTTAAACTACACAATGCACCTTCTCAGTTCCGCCAGAAACAAGTAAAGTTCCACTATCGTTCATTGCCAAGGCATACACTGAGTCTTTATGGCCTTTGGCAGCAATTGGACTGTACTGATGTGTCTGAGTCGGGTGCAGAGAAATGCTACTGCTCGATCCACTGGAACGGAGACTAGTAATGGGCAAACCAGAGTTTCTTGAGCTAATTATTCCATTGGAACTCTCATCCTCCATTGCATCATTTGACTTTGTGACTGGCACAAGTGCTGCTTCAAGGTCCCATATGAAAACCTCTCCACCAAGGCCACCAGAAGCAACAACATTGCTCTAAAATGCATGCCACTATAAAAGGATAAGTGATACATAAAAACCAAACAAAGAAACCAGCTCCGATACTATGTAGAAGATGATAAAAATTATCCCATCACCATGTTATCAATCAAAACCAACATGAAATAAATGTCTTTTGCAATGAAGAAATTATCGCATTGATGTTTTTGAGAAAGAAATTACATTTTTTTCTGCTGCAGCGAGACATGTAACATAGTCTGAGTGTTGCCTGAGAGTTCTGGTACAAACCCCATCAGAGAAACAATTCCATATCTGGTATTTATCAACAGATTAAAGCGATTAGAAATAGAGCATGGAGAGCAAGAATAAAAACTATTGGCTTAAATTTAAGGAACCTTGAGAGTGGTGTCTGACGAACACGATACAAGGGTATCACCCGCAATGACTGCATCATTAACCTGCAGTGGCAAGATTGCTATTGTTATATTTGGTTTTTATGCATAAACATTCAGAATGGAGTAACAGAAGTTAAGCATGAAAAAAGAACTAGATCCAACAAGGACAAACAAAAAAACCGTCAACCACTTATAGAGGCATATGAATCTCAGATCAATCCCATCTTCAGCGCAGAGAACATGACATTAAAACCAGAGCTAATGATACATACAAAAAGGCACAGTCTCTTAAAACTCTGCAGACTAGTTATGATTAGAGGGAAGGAAATTTGCCATACTTCCAAAAGGCAAAAATCTCCAGCATTGCTCAATTCCATAAATAGACAAGAAAATACGGTTCATGTTCCCAAAATATTTAACAGCTACCAGAACAGTGCAACATTGAACACAGGGCCTTAAGCTTATCATATCACAATTCTATACTTAAAAAAACACACAATCTAAAAGATGAATAATGAGCAAATCAACCAAGTTTTCAAGAAAAACTCACCAGTTAGGCAAACCACTCATTTGCATCAAGCATATTTTAAGATCATTTGCATAAGGATGGTAAGCAAGGACTTTCTGAATAGTCCAAGCTACTGTAAGTAGATCAAATTCAGAGGAACTACACTACTTGCAACACTCTTGCCAACATGAATTTATTTTGATGATCAGACTGTTGGATCAAACCACACTGATGAAATTGTCTGGAACTAAATGTTAGCAGTCTTTCTTGTGCTTAAAGTGGGAAGCTCGCCCTAAGACTATAATAAAAAAACAATAGGAGCACCTCATACTAGGTTTTTCTGAATTCTGATCTTGTATGAATAATTGCACTTGGACCATCATACACTGTCGTTTTACAGTGAGTCAAAGCTTCCATAGTTATGAGACCGCCATTTGGGTTTATATGTCCCTTTTTTTTTTGTTATTCCTTACAGTAGGCTAATGGTGCACACCAGGCTAATAGCACTTTGCACCGGGCAATCTCTGCCCAGAACATTTGTCTTAATTTCACAATTATTTACCAAAACTTTGCATTACTGATTAAAAATAAAATGAACTACATCATCCACTGACAACCCCACTTCAAATACTTTAGTTTAGTTGTAACTTGAAGAGACCTTCAAATCAATACGCCTTAAATTTGGTGATTGAGTTGCATAAACCCAAAAAAAGGAGGGAGCATATAAATACATCAGTCACTGTTTTTCATAGGCTTTTCAGTAGTAGTCATGGATCAAAATGGCAGCCGCTTACGCTATATTGGGCGTGGCGGCCGCTACAGACAATTTAGCGTTGCTAGCAAATGCAGCTGCGCCACAGACCACTACAGGCCGTCACGGACCCACTACGGAGCGTAACTGACATCCACTTTGCATAATTTTTAAAACACATAGTAGAGCTTCTTTCTTCTTTTCTTCTCTTCAAGTAACATTTCTATGCAACTTTTCTATCCTTCCATGCTCAAAAGAACACTAAAAAACACAAGATTTCGCCAAATTCAAGCCAATACATATAGTTTCTCTCAAGGGCTCTTCTGTAGGCATATCGTGGTAAACACACCCTTTGGTATTAGTAGAGGTATTCTTTTCTCAACTCTCTACAAAAGTACATTGTTTGTATTTAATGGAAGTTAATTCGCCATTTGGTTTGAACTTTAAGCTTTATTTAAGCATTACTTTATAATTTATTTATCTTGTGTTATGTACAATAATGCTAAAATGCCTATGAATTAATGAATTCTGAATTTAGAAATGCATAGTAGTTTCTAACTTAGATTAACTAACATAAAAACATGTGAAAAGGCAAAAAAAATATTGTTGTTTTATAATCATTCAGCAATACAGAACCTCAATGCGTTGAAGGAACTACTACATCCCCCTATTTTAGTTACTACAGGAAAAAAGCATCAAATTCAAACATTTTCCAATATTCTGGATTTTTTTCTTTTTTTTTTTCAAATTTCTTTACCAATTTTTTTATTCACATAGCTATGCCGCTACCGCTACGCAGCGTTTTAGCTGTCGGCCGTTACGCCCTCTGCTACCACTATTTTAATCCTTGGTAGTAATTGGAATTTACTTTAAAAAATAAAAGAAAAAATATATATATACACAAGGCAGAGAAAATCTGGCAGAGGGACCCAATCAAAGAACACACAAATCTAAAATGGCAATGGAATTGCATCCCAAAACATGGTTGGACAGAAACACATTGTTTACGTAAAGAGTGAGCCTCTTCATTAGCACTTCTAACTTCTAAGATTATGGTGGAAAGAAATACAACAGTAGTCAGCAATGTCCAGGAACTCATTTGGCAAGAACCTGGCACACAAGGTGTTCATCATTGTAACCATGAGGTTGTGAATTCAAGTGATGTTACCAAAAAAAAAAAAAGGAAAGGACTTAAGACCAATGGAAGATGCTCTTTGAACACCAGACTGGACAAAAAGCTTGTTGTCCATCTAACTGCAGTGTCTCCTTCCACTTTTGACAAATCAGTATGCAGAATAGAGTTAAAATTAGGTGATTAAAAAAGAAAACACTCAAAACAGCAGGCAATAGACCTTTTTTTTTCTTTTTTTCTTTTGGGTTGTGTAAAATAGAAGGTTGATGAGGATCAATTTCCATGAATTGATACAGATCAAGAGAACCAATGAATGGACACTTGTGATCGAGCCTATCGGACTCGGCCACACTCAATAAGTGGGCCAAAAGACCAATTGGCCTCAAACAGTACCAAAATATTAGAAAAAACAACCTGACGGGCTATTTGGAGAATAATATTGAAAACAGGTTAAATTGCAGTTTTCAGGTAAAATTGCAAGACACGAAGAAGTGAACGTGCAGTCCGTTTGAGCAGCAGGTTGGTGCGTCAAACCCATCCCAACTCATGAAGAATTTACCCCAGTAAGGGTCGCCCCTGGGTACTCTTTGCATTCGTAAAGTGCTTTTAATCAAGCCATGGGCCATGTGGGTCCCACAAGAAATCGCATGCAAGTTTCCTGGGATGACTCCAGTTCCGGATATTGCTAAATTTCTTCAAATCTTTTTGTAATTTTGGTTTTACTTTAATTAGAAAACACTAGTAAAGACTTCTATTGGTAGTAGGACATTTAAATAGCAAGTTTTATTAGGATTTTATGGTGTTTTGAGCATGCATAGCTATGGTCAACAGTCGGGATATATGCTGCAGTGCATTTTCAGAATATAATAAAAGCAGTGCTTTTATGAGTTTTCTTTCCCCCTCTTGTATCATGTTGATGCTACAAGAACAAGATTGAGAAGGCTCTTAAGTTCAGTTTGCGGTTGATTTGGGTTCCTAGTTAATTTCTGTAGTTTCTGGATTTCTCCCCAATTCTATGTAATTTCCTTATTTTCTGGATATTGCTGGTTTTTAATTTATTTGGGCCCTAAACAGTCCAATTGCGTCGAATTGGGACTGTGTCAAAGGTACTTGGTCCGGCTTTAGCCACTTTGCCCCTCAGAAAGCACTGGATGATGAAACACAGTAAAAACAGTCTATAAAACAAGTGCAATGAATGGAAGACTACACCTAAAAACTATTTATTATATGTATATGGAGTACCTAAAAAAGAATATCTAACAAATAATGATCACAAAACATTAGGTAGCAAAACACACACAAAAAAAAACAAAAAAAAATAAAGAAAAAAAAAACAAAAAAAAAAAAAATAACAACTAGGCAATGAAAAACTACGGAGGTAAAAGCAAGATGGGAGAAAAAAATACAAAAGAAAGAAAGAAAAACTTTCTTCGAGCAAAGCGGCAATTGGGATACTTGAAAAGCTCACAAGAAACTGACTTTTCCCTGAAAACACATTAATTTAGGGCCAGTTTGGCATCATTCCTCTGCTGCCAATGTTTCTATTCTGGAAAAGGGTTGCACTGAAAATCATATTATTACGAGTGCGCGCAGTGATGATTGATGAACTTGTTGGCAACATTATGCAAGTATTTTAGAATTGTTCCCATTAAGAAATTAATTTTCCTATAACAGTCCTCTAAATTTTAGAATAATCTTAACTAGGACATTTAAAAAAAGGAAATCTACAATGAGTATTCCATGAACAAGTTCATACACATGATAGCAAGGATCAAAATAGTGGTATATCGGGCATATTGGTCTTAAATGCTATGTAACGCCACTCTCATCCCTAGCACCCGCTACGGGACTGCTATGAAGTGAGACTGATTGCTACTTTCTATAATTTTTTTAAAACACAAGGTAAGGCTTCTTTTTTCTCTTCTCCACAAACAACATTTCTACGAAACTCTGCTACTCTTCTATGTTTAAAAGAACACCAAAAAAACAAAAGGACTCGCCAAATTGAAGTCGAAACAAAGAGTTCCACACAAGGGCTCTTTTCTGGGTCTATCCTGGCAGACACACACTTTGGTATTAGTAGAGGCATTCTTTTCTCCACTCTCAACAAAACTACAATTTTTGTTTTGATGAAAGTTAATTTGTTATTTAGTTTGAATTTTAGAATTTATTTAAGCATTACTTTATAATTTATATATCCTTTGCTATGTACAGGTAAGCTAAATTGCTTATTTGAATTATGAATTTAGAATTGCATAATAATCTCTAACTAATAAGTATAGCTAACCAACATGAATACATATGAAAAAACGGATCAATACTGTTAATTTATAATCATTCAGCAATATAGAACTTCTATGCACTGAAAGGACTACTACACCCCCTATCTTAGTTATTATAGGAAAAAAGCATCAAATTCTAACAGTTTCTAATATTCTGAATATTTTAGACATTTTAAAAAAAATCCACCATTTTTCGATTCACTCCACTACACCACTACTGCTACATATCGCCTGCTAGATAGCATTTTGGTTGCCAGCCATTTCGCTCGCCACAATTGCTATTTTGATCCTTAAATGAAAGTACTCGTATGTATGACAAGATCAGTGAATTATTGTGTTTAAACAATTCGTGCATGATAATTCGTGTGTAATATATATGTAAATATTTTTTTTCCTCTTACCTATAGATTCATTATGGTTAAAACTACTAACAAATAAAATATAATAAATAATTCTTGAAATAGAGAAGTTAAAGGAATGAGAAGATAAGAGGATCAGATTAGCAAAAAAAATTGAGCTTTTAAAAAAATATAAAAACTAAAAAGAATAGAGGAAAGAAAGATGGAAATGATCAAATGCAAATTCTCACAAGATTCAGATGACCTATTACGGGACACCACCAACCACCACCACCCCCAAACTAAAAAAGAAAAAAAAAAAAGATTTTCAATCTTTTCAATGTCGTTCTAAGAGATTTTTTATGTCAAACGTAATCCCTTATTTCTCATTCCATTGGAATGTGGAGACATTCCAACAAAATGATGCTGAACAAGCCCTTCAAAATGTATAAGATGGGTATCTCGTCCACCTTCATGAACCTGATAATGAGTGAAGCTACAAGATTCCAATGGTGGCAGGAACTGCTCACCATGGTTTAAAATCGCAATCGCAGTCGCAGTCATCGCGTGCAATCAAGGTGCGAATTTTTATTTGACCCAAAAAAAAATCCAAAAAGATATTCAAAAAATCCAAAATATTAAAAAAATATAGAAAAAAATGTTTTTTTTTCCATTAGTACACACTTCAAAAGCAAAAATTCCATACGCCCACTTGCCTCATCTTATCTGTCCATCTCATAAGATCCTGTCAATGATAGGATGGTGAAATAAAAAGAAACCAAGGGAAGAGAAAAGTAAAATATGGTAAATGCAATTAAGAATTATATAATCCGTTAACCAAAGATACCATACCCCCCCTAAAATACCCCACATTAATATGTCTTAACCATCCATTCTTTTCCCTTACAAACTGTATGTTGGTCACTTCTATAGTCAAATGGCCGTGCAGGGTTATCGATTAGAAGATTATGATACATGAATATCAATTTTTGGTGCCATTCTTTGTCTAATTATGGCAGTGAAACATCAGATCTACATCAAACTCTGGACAGCCAAATGTCCGGCTCCAAGTATAGAAAAGGTCAAGGATACTATCACAACTCAAAGAACTTTATCCCCTAAGTCATAACATCCGGTATCACAATTGTTTTATCTTTGACTATTAAATATGCTATGTTTTTTTTCCCCTATCCTCATATTTTATAGATACATCAATGCATTTCATATTCAAAATCCAAACTGCTCAAAAATAATTATAACAATTTATCTTAGCTTTGTAAAGGTCTCACTCTAACTGCAGTGGTGCCCACCATCAAATGTACCATGTCACATTATTCGGATGATTGACATATTAGAAATAAGATTTCAAGATCTAACCTTCTACATGAAATCAGGTTCATCAATAGTTTTCATTATTGAATATTATTAATTGACGATGATAAAATTAAAATTGTGCTTATTGTCCATTTAATAACTTTGGATGGACAGTTGGTAGAAACCAATTTAACTAAAATAGGCTCGGCCCACTATTGTAATAAACTTTGCATAGGACCCATTACAATGAGAGACTATCTTTTTAGTGGTTTCAATTTTCTTTCGGTGTTTTGCGGATTATGGACACAGATTGACTTCTTCTTAACTAGGAAAAGAGACCGCTTAGCTTGTAAAGATTGCAAGGCTATACCGGGGGAGAGCTTGACTTCCCAACATAGGTTGTTGATCATAGATGTGCAGCTACAAAGGTGGACTAGAAAAAAGAAGTTGTATAGATGCTCAAAGACTAAATGGTGGAACTTGAAAGGTGATAAGCAACTAGCATTTAGGGAAAGAGTACTAGAGGACGACGTTTGGGCGGTAAATGAGAGTGCAAATAATGTGGGATAAGGTAGTAAAGTGTATTAGGAGAGTAGGTAAAGAAGTCTTAGGAGAATCCAAAGGAGGTGCTCCGGCACAGAAGGAGGCATGGTGGTGGAACGAGGCCGTCCAAGACAAGATAAGAGTTAAAAGAGAGTGCTTCAAAACTTGGCAAAATGATCGAAATGCAGCGAACTTGGAGAGGTATAAAGAAGCAAAAAGAGAAACCAAAAAGGCAGCTAGTGAGGCCAAGGCAAAGGCATTTGAGGAGCTATATAGGCAACTTGACACTAAGGAAGGCGAAAGAGAGATATTCAAGCTTGCTAAAGCCAGAGATAAGCGAAACAAGGACTTAAACAAAGTTAAATGCATTAAGGATGAGGATAAAAAGTTATTAGTAAAGGAAGAGGAGATAAAGGAGCGTTGGAAGAGCTACTTCTACAAGTTATTTAACGAAAACAATAGTAGTGACATACAATTGGGACAGCTTACCATTTCTAGGGAAGAATCAAATCATATGTTCTATTGGAGAATCAGTAGGGAAGAAGTTATAGAAGTATTGAAAATGATGAAGAATGGGAAAGTGGTTGGGCCAGATGGTATCCCTATTGAGGTCTGGAGGTGCTTGGGGGAGAATGGCATAAGTTGGTTGACAAAATTTTTTAATGCAGTGCTAAAGAACAAGAAAATGCCTGATGCATGGAGGAAAAGTATGCTTATACCCATATACAAGAACAAAGGAGATATTCAGAACTGTGCGAACTATCGCGGGATTAAATTGATGAGCCATACGATGAAATTATGGGAGAGAGTTATTGAGAGAAGACTAAGAAGAACAACAAACGTTTCAGAGAATCAATTTGGTTTCATGCCTGGGAGATCAACCATGGAGGCTATCTTTCTCCTAAGGAGGTTAATGGAACAGTATAGAGAAGGTCAGAGAGATTTACATATGGTTTTCATTAACTTGTAGAAGGCCTATGACCGGGTTCCTAGGGAGATTCTATGGGGAGTACTGGAAAAGAAAAGAGTGTGTGTCGCATATATTGAGGCGATAAAAGATATGTATGATAGAGCCGTGACATCTATAAGGACGACTAGCGGAGAGACTAAGGAGTTGTAATAAACCATATACCAACCCAAAAGCTTAAACTGATAGGTGGAAGGTCCATACAGGTATATTAAGACATGACAAGTCTATTACTTAGGCGATGTGGGATGTGGGACTTCCCAACACTCCCCTTCACGTGCAGGCCCAATGGATTTCATGGACGGGCCGACACGTGGGCTACACAAGAACAACGGGATCGGAACCCTCTCTGATACCATGTAATAAACCATATACCAACCCAAAAGCTTAAACTGATAGGTGGAAGGTCCATACAGGTATATTAAGACATGACAAGTCTATTACTTAGGCGATGTGGAATATGGGACTTCCCAACGAGTTTCCTATCACGATTGGTCTACACCAAGGCTCAGCGTTAAGCCCGTACTTGTTTGCCCTAGTTATTGATGAGATTACAAGACATATTCAGGATGAAGTGCCGTGGTATATGTTATTTGCAGATGACATTGTTTTAGTAGATGAGACGAGAGAAGGAGCGAATGCTAAGCTAGAAGTGTGGCGAAAAACGTTAGAGACAAAATGGTTTAGGCTAAGTTGATGCAAGACGGAATATATGGAATGCAAGTTTAGCCAAAGTAGGACACTTGTAACATAGAAGTAAGTTTGGGCACACAAAAGATTGTAGAGAAAGAAAACTTTAGGTACCTTGGATCAATGGTGCAACAGGATGGAGGGATTGATACTGATGTAAGTCACAGGATTCAGGTCGGGTGGACCAAATGGAGGAGCGCTTCGGGGGTCTTGTGTGATAGGAAAGTCCCCCTCAAGGTTAAAGGAAAGTATTATAAGGTGACGGTAAGACCAGCATTGTTATACGGATCAGAGTGTTGGGCAGTAAAGCATAATCATGTTAAGAAGATGGAAGTTGCGGAGATGAGAATGCTAAGATGGATGTGCGGGATCACAAGGAGAGATAGGATTAGGAATGAGGAGATTAGAAGCAAAGTAGGAATAGCACCGATTGAAGATAAAATGAGAGAAAATCGACTAAGATGGTTTGGCCATGTTAGAAGGCGTCCAACGGAGGCACCTGTTAAAAGGTGTGAAAGCATGGAGATTGCCAGGAGTAGGAGAGGGAGAGGGAGACCCAAGAGAAGTTGGAAAGAAACTAATAAACATGACCTTGCCTACATGGATCTAACGGAGGACATGGCCCTAAACAGATTTGATTGGCGTCGTCAAATCCATATAACCGACCCCACCTAGTGGGAAAAGGCTTCGTTTGGTTTGGTTTGGTTTGGTTTGGTTTTGAGGATTATGGTAAAAAAAGAAAAGTGAAATGGAGCCCACAAATAAAAAAAGATCCAATGGGGGCCATAGATGTTTTATATAGAGAGAATTAGAGATAGGGGGCTACCATAAGAAACTAGAAAGGAAAAAAACCATAAAGAAGTCGTGCAGCAGCCTCACACCATAAGCAGATTCCTCTAAAAAGGGGAATTTGCCTCCTTTTCAGATTATCCATTGAAACAGAAACAGAGAGGGAAAGGGAAAAGAAAAGGAAGCAAAGAAAGAAGAAAAGGAGGAGTAGAGAAAAGAAGAAGAAAGTGCGGCAGGTAGCGGCAACAAGCGCAGCAACGGCAGCCGGCGATGGTTGCAGGCGGTGGTTGGCGATGGTTGCAGGCGGTGGTCCATGCTGGGGTACCTCTCTCTCTCTCTCTCTCTCTCTCTCTCTCTCTCTCTCTCTCTCTCTCTCTGTTTGTTTTTCTTTCTCTGCAACAACCTCTTTTCCATAGTTCTTTTTTTTCCCTCTTCAGCAACCAGTATTGACCCATATCGGCCGATATATAGGTCAAGACCGATATTTTGAAAATATCGGCCGATATGGGATATGGGCCATTATTTTGGCAATTTTTTGAGTTTGCTTGTCCATAACGTTATCGTTATCAGCCAAATATCGTAACGGCCGTTATTTTAAACCCTGCTGCTCACTGCTAATCTTTCCCCTTCATGATCTAAGCTGTTTTCAAAGAATGCTTCCAATCAGGTGGGTCTAGTTTTTGACAACAAGGAGACAAGACATAGTGGTTTTTGGTTGTTAGATTCAAGACTAAGGTGGATGTGCAATGTGTACCATTGATTTGTTGGATGATAAGATAGTCGCTGATCAAAAGATTAGGATTCAATGTGCCAGGTATAGTCTTGAGTAATATGCATGTAGGTATAGAACGAAGGTATGATCCATCTAGTGTAATTAACATAAGTTGTATATTTGTATCTCTACTGTTAATGCCACTTATAAGCACACGAGCTTAATGAAAAGTGTTTCAAATATAGAGCAACACACCAAAAAAAAAATGTCAATGGTTTACCATTGAAAAACTGAAAATAAGTAAATAAAAGGTATCAAATAAAGAAACAATCCAGGAACGTGTTCCTTGAGCAGATCCTTCAGCCAATTATGTTTTAACACTTACAAAGGTTCAAGGATAACTAAGGAGAGATTAACACACAAAAGTGATCAGGAAAGACTAGACGAGCATAAACAACAATAAGACTGTACTAAACCAACAAAACACAACCATTAACATTACCATGAACTTCAGAAAAAGAAGATATTGATCAATCCTGGCAGTGAATCAACAAACAGTTGTAGGAGATAACCCACCCAATCAACATGTGACTCGAATGTTGTTGAACATGTGGCTGCATTGTCAGTTAATGCCCATCTCTTCAGCGTCCCATCTCGGCTTCCAGAAAACAGATAATCGCAGCCATCAGGTATCTGTGGATTTAGTATGGCTAAGCAATTTATGCCCGCACAGTGCTGCAAACAAACCCCCCCCCCCAAAAAAAAAAAAATCAGAAACTGAGAAACAGGATGGCTAAAGAAGGTAAAAGGACATCCAGTATAAAGTTCCACAGATTGCATCAATATTATACAGTATGAAGAAATGCATATTCAAATTATAAGACATGCAGAATAGATGAAGGAATAAATGAATGAAAACAGAACAGCACCTTCGTGTCATCTGCATCATTCAGCACATATGTTAACCGCTTCTCCTTTCGAGGACGGGTTGAATTGGATGTATTGCCTGCACTGCCCACACGGTGCATTGCAGAAATGCCTGATAGAATCACAATTAACCGATTAATATCATATATCGTTAAATTTTCGCTTCGCTTACGATTAATAAAGAAAAAACTAGTTTAGTTAATCTAAATTCCTCCAGCTTTGTGCACATCAACTGACCAGATGGTTTTTTAAATGTGTTTAGCTTTAGTCAAGTTTCCATCTCAATCAACAGAATGACCTTCCATGGTTTTCCTAGTTTTTATCCATTTCAAAGATATATTTTTATCTGATTAGTCAGAAAGCCAGCTGTAGCACTTAGAAAATTGGTGTTGTGGGTATACCAACCCTCAGAAAGTTATTCTTCAACATTATTCTTTGGCAGCGATTTATCGGTCTATTTGGCCTGAAATAAATAGTTGTGTACTCGTGTTTTCTAATAAGGCAGGTTCATGTATTGGGCAGGTGATCAAGACACATGCAATAGTTATCTCTTGCTTTAGAATCAATCCAAAAAGAACTTTTGGAGTTTCTTCATCTGACTAGTGGAGGTGTTGGAATGAATGCATAGTATCACTTGTGCTACCACCTAGGAGCCACAGGGGTTTTACCCGGCTTCTCTCGAGGCCCATAGTCCAGCCCAAAGGGTTGGGAACCCTCCGTTAGCAAAAAAAAAATCGTAGGATTTTCCGTGCAGCCAT
The DNA here is from genome assembly GCA_028538565.1 of Umbellularia californica. Taxonomy (NCBI): domain Eukaryota; kingdom Viridiplantae; phylum Streptophyta; class Magnoliopsida; order Laurales; family Lauraceae; genus Umbellularia; species Umbellularia californica. Next base: position 36,229,697 of record JAPQWN010000003.1, on the reverse strand, counting down.
ACTTTGGTTTTGTTTTGCCTTTTAGCCTTTAAGGTCTATGTATTTTTGTAATTTCCCTTAATAGATGTAATCGGTTAATAATAATAAATAAAAAGAGGAGATAGTCATCTATGAAAAACCCACTCTCAAAAATCCAAAATCACATGCATGAAGCTAAATATAATTATTTTTATTTTAGGAGAAAAGCCAAAATAAAAACTGCACATAGGTTGTTACATCTGCTCCAACAACATAAGAATGACTGGAAAACAACAATCTTAGCAATTGCCTTCCTATAAAAAAAAGAACCAAACCCAGAAATAATCACACCATAAGCAAAACAATTCCAACCAGAAATCACAAATATGCTTCCATATAATGGATGTACACACACACACACTCTTTTCTTCTAAATTGTTCTATCCACATAATCATTTTCCAGTAGACTTTGCTCCATATCACTATTCCATACAACAGTACAAGTATTGGGAATCATAAGTGTAAATCACATGTACTCACTAAAAAAATTTTGATCTTTGCTCATATGCTTTCCAAAAACAATTGAGGAAAAAAAATCAAATACCTGGAGATGGGATTATAACATGCAGAAGGATAAAAAAGATAGATTATAACACGCTCCTAGTTATACTATTAACTATTCCAAAGCGATCATGATGCACACAAAAAAAACAAAAAAGGATTCTTGCACAGTTTGACTGCGACTTCCAGTCGATCCAAAACGAAGAAAAATCAGAGCTTTAAGGTTCTACGTTGATCATAAGACTGAAATTGCTGATACTCATCGAAATCAGAGGCAGTAGCCCTAAATACAAGGGGATTTCAGCTCGATCCTAACCGATCTGGAAATCTAGGGCATCTACGATCGAATAGAAAAATCTAGGTGAAACGAGTACGGATTGAAAAGAAATTACGGATTGCTGGAGGGATGGATAAGATCATAAGAACCTTTTTTTTTTTGTTGTTTTTGATCTAGGGAGAGTACGGACAGGGTTAGGGTTTTTGGAGAGAAAGAGAAAGAGAGAGAGAGAGCTCCGAGTACCTGGAAATAGAAAGCGAGAATACGTTAAATCGCCTTCAGTTTTCAGCTGCTGGAGCTGCAAATTGCGGGAAGAGATAGAGAGAGAGAGAGAGAGAGAGTAGTTGTCAGAGCAAAGAGAGTCGAAGGCGTCCGTCCCCCGGCTTGAAGTTATCTATGGATGGTTGATTTATATGTTTTAAAAAGTTTGGTGGTCTGCGGGATCAGATTTAGGGGGATGGGTGTGATGGATACTAAGGATAATATATTAGGGGTGAAAAAAAAAAAAAACCGACTAAACCGCTAAATTGATCCGGACCGATTTGAACCGAGCGGATCGATTTTGTAGTAGATCGGTTCGGTCACGGCTCGAACTTCCTTTAAACCGTTCGATTCGGTTCGATTTTTTATTTGAATGTGTGGTTAAACCGTTCAAACCGAACTGATTATATAAATATAAAAAATTACTTACAGTAGACTCGAACCCTCACACTCCGTTACTTGAAGTCCAACGTCTCTCACCAATTGAACTGTCATTTTTTATAAAAATAAAATAAAATAAATAAAAACACCATAACTGAACCGGTTCTTTTCAGTTCGATTTGAGCACGTTGGCAGCTCGGATCGGTTTAGAGGGAAACCATCAATCAAACTAAATCCATCGGATCGGTTTGAACTGCCCATGTGCACTCCTATAATATATTCTAGATGGTGGGAGCCAACTATCATATATTATGACAGCTGAAAATAAAATGGCATCCTGTTCAAATGATTGTAGCCAAATGTGACTCTCTTTTTTTTTCAATTTGCGTTTTTAATCTAGTCTGATATATCTACTAGAAATATTATTAGTTGGAATTCAATTTCATTTTAATGTTCCCTGAATTTTTATCATTTGGTACATTTTCATACAAAAAGTCAAAAAGCAACTACCATTATCCACTAAAAAAGAAACTCAACTTTTCCATATAAAAAAGTCAAAAAGGATTCTATAACAAACGACTAAAAACAAAATACCATCATAACCCACTTATATTTTATTCTTTATTTAAAATAAACTTTACTTGACTTGTCTATATTAGTAGAGTTACCAAACCGGCCCTTTAGGGACACGAGTGTGTAGGTGTGTGAATTTCACGGGTTTGAGTCCATAGTATAATCTAATTAAAACAATTTCAAGAAAGCCAACATGTGAGAAGATATTTTATTTACAATGGTTGGGACTAAATAACCTTCAATGCGCCCTATTGGAGCTTAGCTGGTGTATGAGACAGTAATGAGTTTAAGTTTAAAGAGCTTAGATTATGTGAGTGTCTTCCTCGCACTTTAAAGGAGTTGAACAGGAGAGTGGGGCTCGCATATTCAAGATTAAAGCTTTTTTAATGCATCAAATGTCCTAATTAAAAATGTACTCTTTTTAGGTTGTTGCGATTCAGAATTCCAATAAAAGAAGATGGCATCAAGAAATTTTGGTAACTTAGCAAAATTCAGAATTCATGCATAGAGAATTTGATCTTCTCCAAATGTTGTCCCTGCAAGGAATTCTGGGTCCTTATCTCCCATCTAGTGTGTGTGTGTGTGTTTTTTTTTTTTTTTTTTTATAGGAAAACTTATTGATATTGATGATGGGGAATCAACATAGAATCAATAGTTACATATTGTTTGATCAGATCTGGGAAAGAAAACCACCAGACCGACATCTCTTTCACAAAGTGAGTATGCTAGACTTCATTCCCATTCCTGCCCGCATGCAAAACTTTAAAACTCTTAAAAGGAGACAACAAACATTTAATCTCATCAACCAGAGGGCCTTGTCTAGATAGAACTGGAGAAGATTTATTCAAAGCATCTATTGTACGTAAAGAATCACTTTCAAGAATAATATCACTTACCTCAATGCGATAAATCATATGAAGGCCTCTCAAGGCTGCCAACGCTTCAATACCCTCAGCCTCCTGAACTCCATCTATTGATTTTTTAGGTGAGTTTAGAAGGGTTGAAATTCAAGATTCCAACGAAAGATATATTGAATTTGATATACCAACGCGATATCTATATGAACCTCATAAATTTCCAACATGAGAAATCATTTGACGGGAATCCTCCTAAAGAGACATACCATAAACTTTATCTAAAAAGTTAGTCCCATCGTGAGATTGAGTATATGATCATGAATATGATTAATGCATGAGTAGTAATATATAAAATTATATTAATTATTATTTTTAATTATATACTAATCTTAAGCGGGGACCAACTCTAATTGAAGTAAAAGTCAAAGGTTTCTAATGTATGAAGTAAAAGTCAAAGGTTTCTAATGTATGAAATAATCTTTCATCTTGACGGGCTTGAATTTTCAATAGACGAGGTTCCATCGTAGACTTCCCATTCTTTCCACTCGTAGGAAACACGAGGGAGGCATAGAAGATGTAAAAACCTTATATTATAATCTTCTACTTCTCAACTGGAGTTTAAACAAGGAAACCAAAGCTTGATCAAGCATGAACCCAACTCAACTGCATGGTCCATGGCTTGGATTAAGCATAAAGAACGGGTATGATTGGTCCAAAGCTCGAGCTGAGGTTGGTGTCAGCTTGGCTTCATCCCCCATATTTTCATGCACATTAAAGAGCCAAATTCAGGCTTCAGCTTGAGCTTGTAAAAGATGTTGACCACAAATAAACCTGAACTCTTGTAGTTTTGGTAGGTGTATATATACTTCTTATACCAGCATCATGTTAGCTGTTTTCTCTTATTTATTTATTTTTGTTTTCACTATCAAAGGGTTGGGAACCCTTTGAATTAGACTAATCCCTCTCGGGGCCAAAGGGAAACCGGTAAACACCCCTGTGGCCCCAAAGTGGTAGCACTAGTGAACTCAACCTTTGATTTCCGAAGAAGAAGAGACTGGGGTCGATATCAAGACCTCTAGCTCTGAAAGATGAAGGAACCGTCCTGACCACTCAGCCAACCCCTGTTTTAATTAAGCTTGGTTGTATTATCTCATCATATAAATATAATCCATCGTTACCGATAAAAAAAATAGAAGGAAAAAAAAAAGACAAACCTGAACTCATGCTTGAGCTCAAACCAATTAATTCTTAATTGAATCAAGCTTGTTCTGATTGACCAAATAGGCTCTCATTCGAGCTCAACTCCATTAGCTCACAAGTCAATATTTGGTCGAGCCAGGCCAAGCCAGATGAGCTGAATATCAGGCAAAGCCAAACTCATTGACCCTTGACCGCCCATGTCATTAAGAGGATTCCAACGCCAGGCTTAGTTCATGTCACACACTACTGCCAAAAAACAATTTGTGGTACAGATTGTGGGCCATGAGGGGAATGTTGTGTATGACATAATCAGCACCGCCATTCTTAAATTGAAAACGTAATCTTGTTTTAGGTGGGAATAGGGGTGTAACGGTTCGGTTAACCGGTTAATTTGGGAAAATCGTTAACCGAACCGTAACCGCGGTTAATAACCTTTTAAAACCGTAACCGTAACCGTATATACAAAAACCGTGGAAACCGTAACCGCGGTTAACCGTATTAAACGGTTCGGTTACGGTTAATAACCGTGGAAAATAAGGGGATAAATGTGAATGATTGAAGGTAAAATGACACATAAAGAGCAATTGGATAAAAATCCAATTGATTAGAAATCTTTATTATACGGTTAACCGTACGTATACGGTTTCTTATTTTTTTTTTCTTTTATTTGTAAACGGTACGGTTAACCGCATACGGTTAACCGAACCGTATGGGTTCGGTTAATAACCGTGAATTATTATGGAAAACCGTAACCGAACCGAACCATGCGGTTTTTGGATTTCATTAACCGTAACCGTAACCGAACCGTGAAATACGGTTATTAACCACGGTTCGGTTCGGTTCGGTTCGGTTAGATGGTTTTCCGATTTTTTTTTACACCCCTAGGTGGGAGGGAAGACGTTCATGGTGATAATTTATTGCTGAAGTGTTTGGCATCAAAACTTTCCATAGTCCACTGCAGACTTAAAGAGTGGGTCCTGCATGCTGCCCACTCAATTGACCTACTTATTTTTTAAAGCTCATTTATGCAGCAAAAACTCTTACATGGAGTAGTTTCATCGTCTAAGCAGCTAGAGATTAAAATATAATATTTAGTAAAGTTTGTGATATCCAGGCCGGGACCCATTAGATAATAACAGTTTTTTTTTTTTTTTTTGGTTAAGTAAGAAAAAATAAAAATTATGGTCATTGGACGTTTTTAGCTGTCCGATTTAAGATAAAAAGCATAAGGATTATATTTATTTTAGGGGCATTTGGGCGGAGGTCCCTCAACAGTGATTTTTATTGCAAACGGTCCACAATACTTTATCATACTGACAGCAGTCCTCTTGTAACTGAAAAAGACAAAAACGCCCTTATATATGTCAACAAAAGCAAAACTCAAATAAATTTATCTGAGTTTTCAAAACTCAGATAAAACTCAGATAAATTTGTCAGTCTTATGAGGCAGTCTTCTCACTGTTTAAACTATGGTTATGATCATATGTGTAGCCTGTGGACGGTGGTCCTGGACCATCTTTTCACATGTTAAAACCACTTACAGATTGACTGACTTGGGCTTTCTTGAAATTAGGACAAATGATACCTTGTGAATACAACACTAGAACTTGCCTGTGAGAGTAGAAGAGAATAGCCAAAACCCACATTACATGACAATCAAGTTTCTCTATCAAGGTGGCCAAACTGACATCATGGCCGTTGATATAGCTTAGGTATGATATGAAGATTAATAGGTTATAGTATTAAAAATCAAAATAAGTGTTATCTAATGCTTAAACCTGATAATCGCTGTTTTATCACTTCCACAAAATCAGAATATGTTTGGTTTCTCCCATAGTTCCCTGCTCCTTCTTCTCCTTCTGTCAGCTGGCAGAGAAAGAAAACGCAAATCACGAATCACAACCACTGCAATAAGAAAGGAGAGATGGATGTGGGTCATCAGATGACACCACTTCACATAGCTATTTGTTTACAACTCAGAAAAGTTCTTCAAAACTCAGATAAATTTGTCTGAATTCTGCCAAAAACTCAGATAAATTTATCTGAGTTCTGCCAGAAACTCAGATAAATTTGTAAATTTATCTGAGTTTCTGGCAGAACTTCTACAAATTTATCTGAGTTCTCCCAGAAACTCAGATAAATTTGTAAATTTATCTGAGTTTCTGGCAGAACTTCGACAAATTTATCTGAGTGTCTGTCTAGTTTATCAGAGATTCTGAGAAATTTATCTGAGCTCGGCGACATCAAAAGTCAGAATACGGAAAATCAGATTCTAATAAAAATCGAAATCCAAAACAAGAACACTTGATGACCACAATCCAATCGAGAAAAGAGAGAGGGGAAACAAGAAAAAGTGCAAAATGCTCTCTTTCAAATCAGTTGTAGAGAAAAAGAGAGATTTGGAAGAGACTACAGATGAAAGAGCAAGATAAAGTAAAACTGTGTCTATCTTTGAAGAAATGAAAGAGAGAGAATCGGAAGTAATGGTGGCGACGGGAGGTGCTCTGCAACGATACTCTGCAACTATGGAAAGGAATGGAAAATGGAAAATGAGAGAAGAAGAATGAAGGAGTTCTCTGGCACAGTTGAAAGGGGCAACTTAGTCATGAAAATATATGATGTGGCATATTAGGGACCTCTCACTAAAATATCTCCAGCTGTGTGGACTATAGACATTAGAGAAAAAGTAGTTGTCCTTGATGCCTTAGAAGACCGTGCTTAAGGATTTTTGGCTAATTTACCCTTTATTTTAACTGCCCATTTAATTAATGATCTTTGCTAAGATAGTCGATACATTCAACATTATCATCGTTATCAAATCTTTATTCCAACTATGTTGGGATAGGCACGTGAATTCTTTGTACATTACAATATTTCTTGAGTCAAGTCTTAAGATTTGTAGTATTTCTTCATTTCTATCTTTACTATTTTTATTCATGTCTTCTTTCACCGATCCATTTTTCTTGGCGGGCGATCAAACCTGCGTGAAAATTTACTTCGCAATGGTCTCATTGTTGGCTTGTATCTGACATGTCCAAACCTTTTTCTTTGGCAACATCCAATCGACTTAATTTTATTAGTACACGAAAATCATCTTTTTTGGTAATTGATATATAATCCAATCACTGCACAAAGTTTTACACTATTGACACGACTTGTTTCAATTAGTAGTTAACTTTGTAAGTACGTAAGGTAGTTTCCTTGTTGTCTATCTACACATTGTTAGTCTGTTACCTTTCCTTTTTAAATACTACAAATATATGATATATGTGGCCTTAGTATTTTTGCATTTCTATTATGAGTAGAATGCATCAAGTGGAGATCGGATGGGTAGGATAAAGTTAAGATGATGACTGGCAAGTTTTGTTTTTTTGGGAGGCTTTATAAAAAGAAGAGTTTGGTTTTTAAAAGTATAACAATCCAATCTTGTGAGGGCTCAAGGCATGCATGGGAAAGAAAGGATAGAGAAAGCTTGCATGAAATTTATATATATATATATATATATATATAGTTTTAGGAATCATTCCAATATTAAGATGATAGCCACCACATAATTAGAAGGTTTAAAATTCAATGGCTTGATATTTGTAATTTCCTTTTTGTTGTAAGAGAATGGCCCCTAGATGGGTGTTGAATTAGAATAAATACCAATTTAAGAGTGCGTGAACGTTTGGGTTGACCATATGCAAGCTCACTATGAAAATAGGAGCACCCATGTAAACCAATACCTAGTTTATTTAGACATTCACATGTTGTTTCAATCCATTCCATGCGCTATTGGGAAGGCGTAACATTTAGATATGTCACATTATTTAACTCTCCATACATCCAAAACCATTGTTTATAGGCTTGAAAACTTGGCAATCAACTTGAAAAGGAAATATTTGGTGGGGCAAACATGTGGTTGTCACAATGGTAGAGCGTAATCTTACATGGAAAAGATCATGCACATCGAGTTTGGTGGTGACCACATTTTATTTTAAGTTCAAGTTAAAAAAGGTTAAAACTCAATGTTATTTTATTAGAATGTGACTTAAACCTACATCCTCAAATTTACAATAATGAGCACCATTAGTCAAAAAGTTATACAGACAGTCAAAACTCCATGTTTTTATGCTAAGTTGACCAATGGTCAAGAATGATATTAATGCATGAAAAAAGAAGATACAAATTATAATGTGTCTTTTAAAGTAAGTTTCATGGAATCAGGATTGAATATTGATCGAGCGAGTCAAATTGAGAAGTTTTTCAAGGGCCTTGATTCTACAGTCCCAAGTAAACTCATCAGACTTTCAGCTCACATGCAATACCTTAGTCGCTGCCTAGCACTCATAAGAATTGTTCTAATCACTATTTAAGTTCGAGCTCATCTTGTGATCCCAACTGCCACGGAGGTTTTTAACATTAAAGAAAAATTATACCATAAAGGTCAGCCCAAAAGCTCATCGTTCCCAAAAAAGAAAAAAAAAAAAAAAAAACCCTTTACGTGTCCATTGCACAAAAATGTCACTTTATCCAAACCCACACCAAATTGGCCTTCCCGCTCAAAAACCCTTTCTTTTTACCATTTTTTTCGAGGGTTGACGTCGATCCTCATTTTTTGTATTGAGGGTCGACTTGGCATTTACATTCAGCACCTGCATCACTATCGATCCTGACAGTATCAAGAAGATCTAAAGGTACTTCAAATCTAAAATTAAAAACTAAAATTTGATCGAGGTACCTCATTCATTCATACAAGAATAGTCTCGGGACATTTAATTTGCTATTGTGGTGTAAGGAGGTCACAAGGATCCAAGTGGAAGATAAATCTTAAAGATTGGTGCCCGAATTGTCATCACAACTTGTGCACAATAATAGGACCTATGCCAAAGACATAACTTCTCTAATTGAAGCATTTCCAAACAGCTTTAACAATCCGAGCAATTTTGATCCCAGTTGACAAAGTTTTCATTACCGTGTTTTAATTATACAGGAGTTTTAAGGCAAATAGAAAGAAATCATAAAAGAGTTATTTTTCACAAGTTTTCCTACAATCAAAGATCACAACCCCAGTTGACAGGGTCTCTTGGATCTCTAGACTTTTATATAGATTAGGCAAATATCCGAAACAAACTCTCATGCCACTCATGTAAGAACATACCAAAAGACATGAAATTTGCACATAGGGACACTTCTAAAATCAAAACAAGAACTATGCACCATGGCTGAAGTTAAGAACTTATACAAACCTAAACATGCACAAAGATCCAAATAGCTCTCACTGCCTACATCTTGGGATTACAAACGTTTTGTCCCAAAACTCAAGATTTCACCATAGATAAGATTGCCGAGATCACAATCCTTTAGCTGTCTTTGCCATTATACATTGGAAGAGAGGATAACAAACTAGTATCTTACGGCTGCACTGGTTTTGTTAGTACGCTTATGGAATTCATGCACTGGCACCTACACAAGTACTATTGAATTGGCCCTTCATCTGCAATCACCCATGGATGTACACCAATGTCTTCTAAGACAATCCTTTGGTTTGGGTATGTATGTAACATAAATATTTTAAGAAACTAGAAAGGCATAGGGTCAAAGTGAGAACTCACCTTTGAAGATAAGTGCTTTCAACAAGGGTTTCAAGTATTGATTGATGTTCCTCGGGATGGGTAATGGATTATTAACAATATGGACATAGGTGCAATTTTCATATAAAAAACTTTGTACCAAAATATATATATATAATAAAAAACAAATAAAAAATGGATGGTGCTCTCGCAGCAAAAGTGACACCTTGTCGTAAGTATCTTGTAGTGTGTCCCCATACTAGCTTACATGAGTTAAGACACATCACAATAACAAATTAAATGCCCCGAAACTGTTCTTGTATGAATGAATGGGGTACCTCAATCAAACCCCAATTTTTAATTTTAGATTTGAAGTATATCTAAATCTTCTTGACACTACCTGAGTCGGTAGTGATGAAGGTAATTGACATTCTGCCTTGCCAGAGTTGATAGTGACGAAGGTAAATGACATTCTGCCTTGGCAGAATGTAAATGCCAAGGTCAACATCGCCCTTAACACAAAAAATTAGGGTCGACGTTGACCATTGAAAAAAAATGATAAAAAAAGAAGAGTTTTTGGGCAGGAAGGCTGGTTTGGTGTGGATTTGTCTAAAGTAACATTTTTGGTTCCATGGCCACCTAAATTGTGTTTTTTTTTTAAACCCTCTTGTTTTCATCTACAATTATTTATTTATATTCAACCTTTCTATTATTATTACTTTTTAACTCACTCATTAGAAAGGTTGATAATTAAAAAAAATATTTCTTTTGTGTGTTCATCATCATGGACTTTACCAATCTATCTAATATCAGCTTTGTGAGAATGAGCTCAAATAATGGTACCAAAAGTGAAAAAACTGCTAACCATATTGGCCGTATCTGTGCAATTAGACTTTTGAGTAGAAGAGAAAGTAATATCTGCATTAGCCTGTATCAGCAACCATAAGTATGTGTGAGGTGCATAGTGTTACCAAAATTGCATATCAATTTTTCTAAAATCTGGTGCTGATTTTGGCAACACATTTTGCAGGATCTAATTTTTTGACACCCTTTCTGGCTTACTGACTTTAGACTCCATTGTTATATCCTACAACTTAAGGCGCGACGGTTAGAAGAGGTTAGTAGAAATCCTTAATTAAGGGGTTGGATTCGAATTGGGTCGAGTTGACAGGTTTAGCACCACAAATTGATCCATTCCAAACACAAACCATTCATTAGTACAGAGTGCAGACTGCGCACAGTAAAAAATGCCAAAGACCGGCCCTGAATTTCCAGGTGAGGTTAGCAGACCAAGTTAGGGCTTCCCACCCATAATATAACTAACTTTTTTGAATGGCACCATTCAACTGGTTAGGGTGGTCCAATCTAAAAAAAAAAAAAATAACCCTCAAGAGGTAGCTCAGTTGGCCTAGGATCACGGTTTGCACCCGAAGATTGTAAGTTTGAAAATGTACTGTCACACTGGGGCTACAGGGGGAGTTTACCCGGCTTCCCTCTGGGCCCGGAGGGATTAGTCCAACTCAAATAGTTGAGAACCATCCGATAGTAAAAAAAAAAAAATCTAAAACGAAAGAGTCTTATTAACCATGTGCCTGCTCATCAAATGGACTGGAGTTTGCCTCCAAGTCTAGCCAACAAACAAAGGCAGCAATAGTGACCAAGAGAGGTAACATCCCCTTTCTAGAAAACTGTTCATTTTCACATGATATGAAGTTATTTATGTAATGTTGTTAAGTTGTCCACGCCTGGAGCAAGCCTTCCACATATATCATTATCATCCTTTGTCCCAATAATACAACATCCATGCACTCACATTAAGCATGTCCATCCAATCAGCCCTTCTACTTGAATTTCATGTTGGTTTCAAATTTTAGGCTGAAGCCTGGCCTGAGCCCAAGTAGGCCTATCTTGAATTTCCAACTTATTAGTGACACGTCATGAGAGAGCAATTAGGCACATTTATTTATTGAGATTTTTGGAATTCATGTTTGGTGGGTGTCTGAAAAATCTAAATGCTTGATTTTTAAAATGTTTTGAATTCTATCATTTTTGAATTTCTTGTTGAATTTATTAACGCTTAGAATTTCTGGTTCCGTTTGACATCATTTCTATACCAGCAAGGATGCCCGTGATTAACAAACAATATTTGCAGCATGAAATTTATGAAGAGAGAAAATGGGTGATTTAGTGCATCCAATTCTACTATGATACAATTAATAAGTATAATCGATGCTATTTTACAGTTAATCAAATTGAGCTTTATTATTGAATTGTAAAGTACGAGTATACATTGCCCTATAGTCAATCCTTATATGTTCTTCAAACCATATATGATAACCTATATAATATATATATATATATATAGGGAGGTGCTCCTATGAGAGACATTCTCACCAAGTTTATGAGAGATGGGTAGAGGCTCTCACTTCCACATTTGGAGTCCTTGCATTTAAGTTGGTGATAGTGGATATGGAAGTGAGGGCCCCCACCCATCTCTCATTAACTTGGTGAGAGTGTCTCTCATAAGAGCACCTCCCATATATATATGGGGGATATTCAAGTGCATCCATCCCTCGCCATTATGGTGAGGGACACCCTCTTTTTGAGAAGTTTCAACTACAAAAAAGGGTACAAAAGAGAAGTTGAAACTTTCCCAAAAAGAGGTGTCCCTTACCACAATGGTGAGGGATGGATGCACTTGAATATTCTCCTATATATATATATATATGAGTCAGCTCTCCTAAACTGAAGCTTGGCTTATCCTAAGCTGAAACAACGTGGTCCCACAAATCAAAGTAGATTATTATTATTTTTTGCATGATGATCGTCTCCAATATCAAGATAAATCAAATCAGAATTGAATTTTTCAGTTCCATCATGCAAAAAACAGATATAATCAATTTTGATTTGTGGGACCAGCGCTATTCTAGCTTAAGATAAGTTAAGCTTCAGATTATGAGAGCTATACTCACACATATATTTATTTATTTATTCATGTGCATCCACTCCTCACCCTGTTATGGTGAGGGAGAACGTAGTTGGGCCGACTTTATGATGCATCCGAACTATCCACACACAAGGAACCCACTTAAGAACACTAGACCCATTGAATTTTCACCTATTCAGATGGATTGGACCGTTGGATTGATGGTCAAATTTTCTCCTTTAATATAAGTTCGTTAAATTTGTGGGTCACGGATGAAGGGATTTGAGGCATGAGATTGACCTCAAAATTGATATATGGGCACACTCAAGATGTCTCTTTTCATTCCCCATAAGTGCCATGAACAGTGGGTCCCTAGGTGGGCCCCATCATGTTTGTTCCTCACCATAGGTGAGGGAATGATGCACAAGAATATCCCCTATATATACTATATGGGAAATATATATATATATATATATATATGTGAGAAATTCTAAAAAACTCTCATATCTCAAAAGGGGAGTTTCTGCCTCTATCTAATAGCCAATGATTTGTTAGTATTTTAAGAAATTCACCTTTATAGGAGAATATTTAGGGGAGAGAATCGAATGTGTATCACTGATGACGCGTGTCACACTTTTACTGACTAAAAGAGGTGCGTTTTTTTAGAAAAACGCTCGGGGAGTTTTGTAGGGTAACTCTCTCTCTCTCTCCAATCGGATGTTCACCTGGGGGCACGGGCCAGATACGCGTGGGGCGGATGAAAGAAATAAACCACTTTGGAAAAAACCAAAGAGAACATCTTTCTTTCAAATAGAGGTAGAGAGCACCAACAAGCAAGCTAAAAAAATCCCCATATATATATATATGCTCAGGACTCTATTCAAGTGTGAATTATATTATTGTTACATGCTACTGTTATAGATATATATATGCTTAGAACTCTATTCAAGTGTGAATTATATTATTGTTACGTGCTACTGTTATAGATTTTTTTAAGTTTCATCTCGTTTTTAAATATATTTCAAAAACTTCAAACTTCTAAAGATATAATAATTTAAGTAGAAAAAATGTAAATTAATTAACATATATTTACTCATATTGTTGAAGGGCTATATGTGGAATTTTAATGACATGAATTTATATATTATCAAACCCTCTTTCACCCAATTAGTTAAAGACAGCTCACTATCATTATGTTATTTGGGTGATCCCATCATGATGGTGTTATTTAGGTAGGCCACCTTAAGATTTGATTTGACAATCATTCAAAGGATATGCCGGCAGGTAAAAAGTCATTTTTGTCGTGCAATTGGACTATATGTGGATATTTAAAATATACTTAAAAAAAAAGATTTTAAACTTATATAAGCATATAACTCAATATACACGCAATTTAAATTGGAAAATCATAAATTAATTTTCAAACATTTAGTCGTATATCATTAGAGCACTAAATAATTTTCTTAGGTAATTATATTATAAAATTTATATTTTGTTAACTATGCAAAAGTTTGTAACATTTTGATGATGACCAACAAAACCATTTAAATTCTATATTGGCAATGTGAGAGAAACTACCCACTTAGTAGGACCCACCGAGATGCATGACCATTATGGAAGTCTATTGGATGAAAAGAACTATATAAGATCGGCTCGTGTGCAAAATTTACTCTCCATAAGATCATCTTAACCTTTTGATCCATAGCCCTAAAATTTAATTATTTTAGAGGGATCATCTTCTTACTACTTCAATCAAAAGGTGAAAAAGAGTCGGATGAGTGTCAAACTTGGACTTAAAACTATTAAAGGGATAGTGTGTGTGAAAAGACTAGATTGATTCAATGTAGGCTTCATGAAAAAAGAAAAAAAGAGGAATAAAAAAAATAGGCGTATTTAAAGTGTGGCTTTTTGGAGAATTGCTTTTATATAATTTTTAGGAATTTTTTTAATTAAGGCATTATGTTTTTGCCTTATTTCAAGAAAGAACACAAGTTTCAAAATATTTTAAATTAGTCTCTAAGTTTTTTAGGAAGTCTTCAATTAAGAACATCCGACCATTTAAAGATATTTTTTGTTGATTTTTTTTCCTTACTTTTTTAACAATCCGTGCCATGGTTCCAATAACCACTTATGCACTCGATCGCTGTGGGGACGTTGGATGTCCTCGATAACCGTGAGGACACCGGTGAAGGAAATTAAGAGAATATAGAGGAAGTGAAGGAGAGTTTTATTTTAACGAACGGTAACTTGGATATTTTTAAAAATTGAAGGGAAAAAGTTGCATAAAAATAACTTTAAATGGATAGATGCCCTTAATTGAGAACTTCATGAAAAACTTAAGGACTAAAAGTCTTGAAACTTATGTCTTTTTTTTTTGAAATAAGGTAAAAACTTATGGCCTTATTTGAAAATTTTCCTAAAATTTTGAAAAAGCATAAAACTCTTGTCCCATTTCCAAAAAAGTTCGTCAAGATTTGAAAATTCCAGAAAAGCATAAAAGTCTTCCACTATTCTTTCAATCAAGTTCTCTAAAAAAAATAAAAATAAAAATAAAAAATGACGAAAGTACCCATCCAAAATCAATCATTTTGATTTGCTGAAGTGGGCCCCACGAGGTCTTTTGGACTGGAGTTCATCATTTTTCTTAAATGATTTATAAAAAGGAAGTTTTTGAGAAATGACATAAAGGTATTTTTATCATTTTTCAAACTTTTGTCTTAGGGCGTGTTTGGATGTGTGGTGAAGTGAGGTGAGGTGAGGTAAAGCCTCCATTATCCAGACAAGAAAAGACAATGAGTCATATCAAAAGTACACAATTTCAAAATTCCCTCCATCTTTTTCAAAAAAAGTAAAAAAAAACAACCTCATTTTTCCACTAAAAGACAAAAAAGCTTCACTTTTCTATACAAAAACTCAAAAAAATTCTATACCAAACAACTAAAAACAAAACATCATCATAACATCTTATATTTTATTCTCTCTTGATTTGATGCTTCACCTCACCATACTTCAATTCACCATACATCCAAACATACCCTAAGAGAGGACTTAATTGAAAGAAATATGGAAAATTTTTATACTCTCTTGAAATTAAGGCAAAAGTTTTATACCTTTTTAAAAATTCCCCTTAAATATATTTAATTTAAACATTAATATTATAATTTAGATAATTTAACCCGTGCAGCGGCCCGCGGCCGCGGATGTAGCATTTATGCCAGTAGGCGTGTTTTTGCGTGGTCTCGCGGTGTATCATACTCACCCGTGCGCCTGTTTGTGGCACTTCTGTCCTATAAATGCACCGCAGCAAGGGGTAGAAAAACCCTATCGCCGGCACTTCCATTCCCATCTTTTGGTGTTTTGGCCATCTTTTGCTATTGCCATAATCAGACGGAAACGGTGCACCTAATCTTCTCTTGTTCAACAGCACCCCTGGCAAGGTTTTGTAGAAGTTCACTTCTTCCACTGATCCTGAAGTGGTCAAATGTTTTGATTATGGGATTGACTAATGTACCACTTTTTTTTTTTTTTTGAGAAGAATAGTTTTGATTGTTTTTGGGGGTTTTCACTTTTTCACATTGAAATAAGAATCATTCATATCTCTCTCTTTTTTGTTTACTCTCAATTACATTGTAGTTCATTTTTCAGAAATATCCTGCTGTTGTTGGTTGATAATGTGAACATGGAATCTAGGTAGTGAGTTATGAACCTCTCCCAACAGTGAGGTTTGGAAATCATGATTTTCACCATTGGGTTGAATTATGCGGGTTATATATGGGTCGGGCCATATTTTGCCACCTCTAGCTGAGTATTCCTTTCTCACATTCTCTTGGTTCAATTTCCATTAAGGAGTTGTTCGTTTGTATTCATTTACATGTAAATGATTCCCATGCATAGCGCTTACGCATCGCCTCGTTTGTCTTTTGCTCATTTGTGCATTTGATGTGTAAATGAGGTGAAAATGGTGTAAATAAGGCCATTTACACCAAAATTTTCATAACCACTCCCAAAAGGCACTAGTATAGTTTCTTACACGGTGATTGCATTCTTGTAGCCCTCATCAACCACCTTCATATTTTTCCATTCCTGTGGGCCTGATATCTGTAATCCAAACCTTTCAATTTGTTTATTGAACTGATAAACCTGAAGACCTCGAAGATGATTGATTATCTTAAATCTTCATAGATTTTTAGTAATTTTTGAAAAATTGCCAACCTATAGATCTAATTTGTGCACTTTTGTAGGCCCCCACCAATTCATGATCCAACCCACTGAATATTCTTCTTGCATTAATGGTAAATACTAGGATGTTTAGTTTCATATCTTGAAAATTTCATCAGCACAAGCAGCCTTATATATTGGGCTCTTGTCAACGAAGAAGTTAAGTGGAGTGATGGTGGAGGATCTTCTTAGTGGTTGGAATTTGGGAAATGAAATAAGGAGCAGAG
Organism: Umbellularia californica; assembly: GCA_028538565.1. Taxonomy (NCBI): domain Eukaryota; kingdom Viridiplantae; phylum Streptophyta; class Magnoliopsida; order Laurales; family Lauraceae; genus Umbellularia; species Umbellularia californica. The sequence goes on along the minus strand of JAPQWN010000003.1, from coordinate 36,212,703 downwards.
CAATAAAGGTAAATCCCAAACCTCCTCTGATGCTGCCATCAATCAAGATTCAAAGCACTCGAGTGCAACTTTGATGGTTGTTCGATTGGTCCCTGGCCATGCAAGAATTGGAGCACTTTAAAATTACATAGAACATGTTCTTACAAATTTCTCTATCTAATGAAGCAATCCCAAGATAATGCTGCAAGGACAAGAGCTTTATGGATTGAAGATAATTTGTATTTCTTTTGCTAAATATCATATGTGATTTTAGAAATATGCATCTTCTGAGTAATAGAGCCATTAAATGGAAAATACCTATCTATGTGCACCAAATTTGATAATTGACTTCTTCAATGCAACATGCCTTTGAAGTGGGTTTTGGTCTTGGCCAAGAGATCTTTTATTTACGTTATTCATTTATTTCACCTTCAGCTTATGCTTTGGGGAGTTATTTTCTGTAATGTCCGGATGGTAACTAGGACGAAAGCCCAGCCTGTGGAGTTGTGGGCCTTGTGGCTGAAAGCATGAAAAGCAAGGACATTCGGTTTTTTTTTTATTTTTTTTTTCATTCTTTTTGTTTGTTTTTATTTAGATAAGTGTGAAGGACAACAGTCTGGACTGTTCCTACGATAGGTGGTCTGGCTGTTCCAAAAATTTGTGATGCTTCTGGTGTTATGCTTTATGTGTGGGTTGTCTTTGGTGGCATCAGTCCTGCTTGTTATTAGCTAGAACATATCTTTGCCTTTTGGGGTGTTAACATGTCTGTCAAGTGTCAATTAGCTTATGAGATGGAATGCTAGATCTTAGGGCCCATTTCTATCTTCGTAAACGGAGTGCAGGTAACTTGGTTTGCTTCGTGACAGTTCATGCATTTGGAATTTGGACAACATGGAATACCTGTCAAAATTGTTCAGTTCTTTGCCACAATCAGTTTCAGGTAACTAACTGTAGTTATAGGTAACCTGAGTGCAGGGCAACTGACTTCAAGGATCCAAACTGGGCCCCGGCAGTTGCTGAATTCTGAATATTTTTATTCATCAATGATGATAGCGAAGAATTGCGCACCAAGTTAGTTTCTAACTGGCTTGTGGTTGGCTAAGATCAATGTGCCAAAATGCTAATCTGAGATGTTGCAAGTTTGTTTTTTCCATGTTCATCTTTCTTAGCCTCAATCTATTTTTCCTTTTTGTGTATCTTTTTGGTGCCCTTCTGGATGTTAAAACTAACTCCGGTCAATTGAAAGATTATTGTTATTACTAATAAATATTATGATTTTCTTGCTCAGCTCAGATGTAATAATGTTCGTAGTTTGGTTGAGTACTAAATTATACCTTTTGTTTGGACTTCTGAATATTTTTATTGATCGATGATGATAGCAAAGGGCATGAGCCTCCACAAGAATTGCGCACCGAGTTAGTTCTAACCGGCTCGTGGATGGCTACGATTAATGTGCCAAAAATGCTAATCTGAGATGTTACTAGTTGGTTTGTTCCATATTCATCTTTTATGGGAAACGGGCAGAGGGCTTGTACATTTATATATATATATATATATATATATATATATATTTGAAATGGTACATTTCAAAATTATGATTAGTTGTGGTATGCTAGTTTCCATATTAGAGTCAGTCAGATATCCCGACTCCCATTCATTGGCCGTGGGACCCACCCGTGGAATGATCTGGTAGATTCACCTCACCTTGCATGGATCAACTGCTACACATAGATTGTTCCCAAGTGAACACCGCCTAGTTCCATTATCTTCAGCTGGAACCCATTTGTTTATTGATGATTGCACTGTTGGTTTCTTTCCATGTTTGTTTGTTCTATAATTTATCTTTGAATCTTTCCATTTCTCCTATGAGATAATGCAACACTATCATACTGTGGTGAGATTCAACTTTCCGGTCCTCAGGTATTTCTTCTTGTTGTCTTCTTCTTCATTCACAATGTGCTTTTATATATGGAAGATGAATGAAGTTATCACAAAATACTATATATATATATAATGTAGATGAAGCAGCTGAACTAGTTTGTTGTGCATGGATATGTGCAAGAAACACAAATTACAATATTACATGCAAGCAAAATTAGATTAGAGAGATGTAAGAACATTGTGTAAAGCAAATCACAGAAGGGAACACTAACATTTTATATGAATTGGCTATGGGCTATGACCATGTCTATCAACTTGAGATGGGAAATATTCCTGATCAAAAGTATCTTGATAATAAATCACAAGAGCTTGGAAAATGATAGAGCTCGCCTTTTTATTTCCTCTCAACCTTAGCTCTTCCTTTTCCCCCTCTTTTCTTTTTCTCCTACCTCTCTCTCACCACTTTGATAACCTTTCTTGTCTTATTGCGATGTAACCAAATTAATTGGTGCCCCTTCAACTGGTGAAGGAAACCCTGCTGAAGGAAACCCTTTTAGTTGAGGTAAAGCTACCCATCATCTAGTACAAGGTAGGATGGGAGAAAAGCCTTGCCAATGCGGAGAAACCTCTCCACTACTTCTCCCTGAACCTGGAAAAGCCACTTCTCTCTGGGATAAAGAAAAGCTAATCACTAAGCCAAAACCCAAGCTTTATACTGAGCAGCCATCTGAGAACCTGAAAACACCCGAGCAAAGTCTCCTTAGCGTTAGAGCATTTTCTACGTCTCCTATGGTCTCTCTTAACTCTAAGAGCTTCTTAGAAATACTTTAGAGCTTTGCAGTCTTCTCAATTTACATAGAAAAAATGAACAAAGAAAATATGAGTTAGCACTAGTTCCAATCAAGGTTTTAAAAATCAGACTCAGGGACAGGGATGGCTTGGTCACCCTGATGTTGAGCTGACTCCGCTAAGTTGGACTGTGTCACACTCTAGGCCCGAGAACTCTTGGAAGATATGAAAAAAATATTAGAAAATATAGTTCTATGAATCTAGAATTTTAAGATTTGTTGTATTTCATTTGTTAATCATTGAATTTAAGTTGTCATCAGCCTTATAAGTACTCAAATTTATATTTCATTCAGTGGGATGAACAGTACTACCTATCTTCAAATGCTTAAGTCTTTTTTAAGAAAAAGTGGTTCGTGTAAAATGTCTAAGAGAGCCTCCTGCTACATTTTCTAACAGAAGGTATGAAATATGGGTATTTGGGGCCCGAACGCCAGAGAACTCAGCCAAGTACATGACTCGATTTGGTGCTCCTGCAGCTTGTTCTAATAGGAAGAGTAGGAAGTAATTGCATTTAGGTCCAACGGCCATAGGACTCGGCCAAGTACTTGACTTGGCACCTACCTCCAAGGGGACCTGGCTGATGTTTAAACCCATGGTTCCAATTATTGTTGTTGTTTGTTATTGAGGTTTTTATTTTTAGAGTTTAAAATGCTTGTGCGCTGCTGCCACTGTTCTTTATATTTTGTTGTTTTTATCAGATACTCTCCTGTTTGTCTTGAAGCAGCAGTCCTCATTGCCATCCACCACCGCATTTGGTGAATCCAACCTGCCCATCTGGTTGGCCTGGCTGTGGATATCCATGGTTCACAAACTTTACCCATTAGATGACCTTAGATCCCAATAGTTTTTAACTTCCCCACACATTGGCTGATCTCAGCCTCCCAATAATGGTTTATTGAGTGGCCTCTGGACACACATGCGAGTCATTGGATGATCTTTGCCTTCCAATTATAGTTTCTGCAATATCTCTTACTTTTGTATTTAATACACTGATGGAACTGATTTGGATGTTTTTTGCAAACCCCACCCCCACAAAAGGGAAAAACACCACCGACATCCCTTGTTCCTCACCATGGACACACACTGGACCACTTCATTTTTCAATAGACAATAGGAGTCTGCTGTTTTACATGTGTGACTGATTTGAGAGAATTATTAAGCCGTCAGGTATGATTTCTTTACAATATTATGGTCACTTTCTTGTAGATGAATGTATCAGCAGATCCTACAAACTATATTAACAGATCACTTTCAAACATATTTATGTGCTAGAGAGCAGGAAAATGCTAAATTCTATGTGTTCACCAAATTTTGACTTGTTCTTGTGGTTTGATAAGTGTGAAGTACTTAGATTGATCATTGGAGGGCTTAGATGATCCCCGCGAACTGGACCGTTCCAAACAGAGGCGGCCTGGCTATTCCCAAAAATTTGTGATGCTTCTTGTGTTATGTTTTATGCATGGGTGTTTTTGGCAGCATCAGTCCTGCTTGTTATTTGCTAGGACATATCTTTGCCCTTTGGGGTGTTTAACATGTCTGTCAATTAGTTTAGGAGATGGAATTCTAGATCTCGGGACCCAATTTTATCTTCTTAAAGAGAATGCCGGTAACTTGGTTTACCCATACATGACAGTTCATGCATTTGGATCACTGGGAATACCTGTCAAAGCTGTTTTGTTCTTTGCCATAACCAATTGTAGGTAACTAACTACTGGTAACCTGAGTACAGGTCAACTGACTTCAAGGATCCAAAGTGTACCAATTACTGGCTTTCTTAGCCTTAAATGTATTTTTCCTTTTATGTATCTTTTTGGTGCCCTTCTGGATGTTAAAACTAACTCCAGGCAATTGAAAGATTGTTGTTAGTAGTACTAAATATTATGATTTCCTTGCTCAGCTCAGATGTGATAATGTTCACAGATTGGTTCACTACCAAGTCATGCCTTTTGTTTAGACTGAATATTTTTAGTCATCGATGATGATAGCAAAGGGCATGAGCCTCCATAAGAGTTGCGCACCAAGTTAGTTTCTAACTGGCTTGTGGCTGGCTAAGATTCATGTGCCAAAATGCTAATCTGAGATGTTACAAGTTACGTTGTTCCATATTCATCCTTTACAACAAATAGGCAATGGGTTCTTATATAGTTGTGGTATGTGAGTTTGCCATAGACCTCCTGCTTCCAATCAGTAGGATGTGGGACCCAACTGTGGAATGTGAGCAGTAGATTCACCTTCACCTTGCATGGGTCACTGCTAAACACAGATTGTTTCCACGTGGCCACTGCCAAGTTCCATTATCTTCAGCTGGAACTCATCTGTTTATTGATAATTATACCATTGCTTTCTTTCCATGTTTGTTTATTTTGTAATTTATCTTCGAATATTTTCCATTTCTGGTATTTTCCATTTCTCTTACCAGATTACTATCATACAGTACAGTTGTGAGATTCAACATCCTAGATTCTCTTTTCTGTTCCTCACTTATTTTTTCTTATTGTTCATGTCATCATTTTCTGTCCTTCCTTCATAATATGCTTGTTGTGCACGCAAAACCACATGCAAGCAAAATTAAATTAGAGAGAAACAACAAAATAGAGTAGTCAGTAGAGCAAATCACAGAAGGGAACACTTGGACATTTTATGTGGGTTGGCAATGCGCTATGACTGTCTATTGATATGAGATGAGAAATCTTCCTGATCGAAAGTCTTGATAATAAGTTACAAGAGCTTGGAAAATGATAGAGCTCACCGTTTTTTTTCCGCTCAACCTTCTCTCTTCCTTTCTTCCCCATACTATTTTTTTTCTCGCAACTCTCTCGCCTCTTTATTAACCTTCAGCTTGGCTAAGTGCCAAGAAACTGATCTAGTTGGTGGCATAAAAAAATAATTCTCCAACTGGCTTAAACCAGCACCCAACAAAAGATACCTTTCCTGAAGAAAACCCTTTCTAGTTGAGCTAAATCTACCCAAAATCCAATATAAGGTGCCATGGGTGCAAACCCTCACTGATGCCGAAGAAACCTCTCCAGCACTTTTCACTGAAACTGGAAACGCCACTTCTCTCTCAATTAAGAAAAGCAAATCGCCAAGCCATAACCCGAGCTTTAAACTGAGTAGCAATCTGAGAACATGAAGACACTTGAGAGAAACCTCCATAGCGTTAGAGCATTCTCTGTGTCTTCTGTTTTCTCTCTTAAAAGCTTCTTATAGTTACTCTAGAGCTTTGAGGTCTTCCTAATTTATTTAAAACACAAAAAGGAACAAATAAAACTAGTTCCAATCAAGGTTTAAAAAATCAGACTCGGGGACGACTTGGTCACCCACTTACCCTCAAGTCGAGTCAATTTGGCCTAGTCGTACGAAGTCAAACCCTAGGCCCAGTAACTTTTGAAACATATAGAAAATATAGTTCTATGAATTTAAAGTCTTTTTTTTTTAATAGTTTTGTTGTGTTTCATTTTTAAATAATGAATTTAAGTTGTTATAGCCTTACGGGTACCCGAATTTATATATCATTCAGTTGGATGAACAGTACCACCTATCTTCAAATACTTGGAGTTTTTAAGGACACGTTTGTGCAACACTTTTCCATGGAAAATTGGATGTGTTTCCTCGATGAAGGTTGGGACAGATGTTCAGTTCAGAAAATTCCTTGGAAAACTGCCATAAAATCCAGCAATTTGTTCTTCGCTAGAATGGATTTGGAGATCCTACCTCCCCCCATCGGAAAGCCATTTTCTATGATGGATCAGAGGTTTGTATATAAAAGGCATTTTCCAATGGAGAAAAACGCATGTTTTCTTTGAATGATGAGTTTTTTTTTCCCTCATCTCTTGACAAGTATTCTCCTTCCTCCATCTCTTCCCCGTCTCTCTCTAACTTAAGGAGCTTGGTCCTCTCTCTCTTCGACTTAGGAACCTCTCTCTCAGGGACCTCGTTCCTCTCTCTCTGGCCGTTAATTGAAGCCCTAAATTTCTATTCAGACCCATCTACAGAAACCATCTCCTTAACCCATCTTCTTTGTATAAGCCCTAATTCCCATTAAAAAAAAACCCCTATTTCTACAGAACCCATCTTCTCTGCAACGCTGATGGCAGCTAATATGCAATTTCTTTTTTCTCTGTATTTATATTTCTATATCTACATATCTTTGGCTATAAAAAGTTATTATTTTTTCGTTGGATGTGTTTGAATTGAACGTCTTTCTGTCTGTCCCCGCATTATTTCTCTTTTCTAATTCCCTTGCCATTTTCATTTTCTTATTATTTTCCCTTTCCATATGATGGTTTTGTTCAACTTTAAAGAATTATGATTAACTTGTGCTGCAAATTTTCAGTTATTTTCACAAGTAATCCATTCGTTATTTGGTTAGATTACCTCTCTCCCATAAAAGGATTTCCTTCAAAGACATGTTCTTTATTTTGAAATAGCTATATGATTTAAAGAAACCTATATGCCAGCAATGCATCTTATTCTCATGCTATCTGATGAATATTTGATGATGTACTGATTGTCACTACCACTGCGCTAGCCTAGTCTTGGTTTTTACCATATAGACCTGGAGTAAAATGGGTTATAGTGCCTTGCCCAGCATTAAAAAAAGATTTGTGGGCATACTTCAAAAGCAAACTCTTCAGTATGAGCATCCCTAGAATGTTTTGTTGTTTGTAGTTTAGCACGTGTTGTTTTCTCTTTAGTAGCATAGGATAGTTGTTCCTCTGTAACCTGTTTTATTGTAGTTTTTCTTCCTCCTGTTTGCTTTGTCTAATACATCTCTTTTCTATAAAAAAATTTCCAGTGTTAAAATGTACATTATTATTAGCTCACGCTTTTCTTGTATGCTATTTGTAGAAGCCTAACTGTGGTGGTACTCCAAAAGCGCCCATGTAAAAGAATCTATTTAGCATATGAAGGCTTGCCACTTGCCAGATTAGGCAATATATTTGTCCCCTTCACAATTGTACCATGCTTGTTGATATCATCTGTTAAGTTCACCAGTTCTTTAATTTTTCTATAGTACAGAAGGGTTTGCTTTTTCTACTTTGGGATCTCTAATCCACACACTTTCTTTACCAGCTGAGCTACAGGAAAGTTGGGACTTGCTGGGACATATGAGCAAGTTGCATTTATGATTATCTACAATGTTTTTATTCAGAAATGCATATATCATCATGTTCTACATGTGTGTTTTTGTCTCTCACTTCCATTTACTGGATGAGAAATCTCAATGGAACTCCATCATATTGATCCTTGCACTGCCGTCAGAAGTTATAAAAAAGCAAACTCCCTAACAGTGGTGATTGTGTTTACCAAAAAGGCTAATGCATGCATTTCAAAAACATGTATTCTTAGAGAAAGAATTAAAAATGTTTATATCCCTAACCCTAACTGCTCGTGTTTGTTGTGTGTGAACTGTGACTCCTATTTTGTTATTGCATTCATCATTGACCAGTGTTTGTGCTTGTCGGGTGGTATTTGCATTTATGAGATCTGAACCAATCCCCTCAGCTAGCAGGCCTTGCCTTTTTTTTTTTTTTTTCTTCTGTGTGTGTGTACAATTTGATGTAAGTTGGCTACAAATTCTGTCTTGATACCATGAATCAGATGAGTTGATGATGAATTGAGTTTCACTTCATCTACAACTAAGCCAATTAGTACAATGAGCCCATGGGGATTTTATGTCACAATGTATAAATCCTATGGAAATATTTTTCTTGCATAGGATTCCCTTTCTTCTCTTTATATTTTTTCCCATATGATGAATGGCATGCCTTATTGATTCCTTTTTTCCTTGTTAGATCATTAATTTCTTACGTATCTCTTTTCTATCTTGATCTGTTTATTGTAGGTTGCAATGTGAAGATAGGCTCTAATGTGAAGAAGGAAACTTATGCAAATGGATGCTACAAATGGTTTCTATTATGACTTATGAGTTTGTTCATAGGGTTGGAGTTGATGGTGTTACACAGGTCCAAGGCCCAAGGCCCAAGGCCCATGGAAGTTTTAGCTATATCTCACGTGGAGAGATTTGTTGACACAGTTGTACATTACATGCTATATGTTAGTAGCTTTCCTATCTTAGCTAGTTTATTAATAAGCTTTCCTATCTCTAGATGGATTGTGCTTTTCTTAGAACTAGAATTACTCTTGATGTAATACCTATATATAGTTGTGACTTCTCTCAAATAAAGACACGACAATACATTCTAAGTATTGTTTTCAACAACCATGGCTCTCAAGGTTCTGTGTTCATGAAATTGTCAGATGGGGTGTCTGCTGTAAAATTTCTCTTATGCAGTTGGGGTTCAGGTTGCCTTCATGTTTAACTGGTTATTGAAATGGAGTTTCACTTTGAAGCATTGGCGTAGTCAAAGACTGATAATATAGCTTTGAAGCATTTGCCAAAAATTGATTTTCCACTGTCAAGACTAACTAGTGCAGAAGAAAACTACCTTCATTACAAATGGTGAAGGTGTTGCTTTTCGATGCTGAGAGGTTCGATGAACAGTTTCGGAAGACTACTTGTTAAAATTTTCTAAGCGAGAGTTGTTCCTTGCAAAGATAAAAAGGTACTCGTCTAAATTTCTTACATTAATTGATTACCTTGATGTGAAAGAAATTTCACTTAATTTATTACCTTATGTAACTTTTGAGTTTCATTTTCAAGTTAAATTTGTATCTTGTATCAGTTTTTTTATGGTTAAAGATGTCAGTCATTTCTCTTTTTAAGTGCTCAGCATTTCTTGATGTTAGCTATTGGATAATTATTTATGAAGGTCATTGTTGGCCATTCATGTAGTTGCCTTTACTGGATCATATATTTGTAGTTTATCCCCAGCAGTTTGATGTTCATTCCTAGGCCCTTCAAGTTTGTCAGTTGATAATCACAACTAATAGAAATGCCTTTTGAATCACTCAGCAATCATAGATTCGGAGATAAGATTTCTGAAGTAAACCCACATGAGAATCCTCCTCCCAATGCTCTTGAATCCTTTCCCAGGGGTTGCAAGTGCCTCCTCAGCTGCAGCAGAATTTTCAAATCAAGGATGGGAATTATCACTGTCCATACTGGGAATCATGGATGGTATTTGCTAGATTTATAGAATGCCCACCCAATTCATAGCTTGTAAATGTTGCATTTGGGCACCTACATTCTGAAATAAATGGGAGAAAAATAAGTTGTTTACCAACATTTTGATTCATGTGTTTACATGCTGATAGATGTGTCTTTGTCTATTATGTGAATGTTTGATGGGTTCTACGCCATTGGTGAATGTAATCAAGTTTTTGAATGTGTGGTGGGTTCCACATCATCCTTGAACAATTTTTATCAATCGATGAATGTAATAAGTTTTTTTCAAGCGTGAGCCAATGCAGAAACATGGTTGCACTGAACACAGAACACCAATGCATAGGAATAATTAAGGATTACGCTGTTACACCAAATAGCATCTAGCATGTTTTCTTTGCTGTACCAAATGCAGAAAAAATGTTCCCGTGGATAAATATTTCCATGGCGTTCGAGTTCCGAGGAAAATGGGACGCCAAGAATTCTATTTAGGTTGGATTCCTCCCCCGGCACAAACAAGCCCAGAAATAAAGAGGGTAGTGACTTAGGGTTGCAAACAGGATGGTTCCAAAAAGGAACCATAGTGGACCCGGACCCAGACCCGTTTTAAAATAACGGTTCCGGTTTGAATCGGAACTTGTTTTGTTGGTTCTGGACCAGGTTTCTATAAGAAAACTTGGATCCTGTTCCGGAATCGGGTCCACCTAGAAGACTAGGATTTAGTTCTAAAATCGATTCTATTTTCTCTTTATTCTTCATTTTTTTTAAAATAAGCATATCATTCAACTTATAACAGTGCATCAAGTCTACAACATCTAGTTTTATATATAAGAATGCCAAAATAGAATTGGTTTTAAAGTACAAATTGCGATATCAAAGACTCATATGCCGAGTCCCGGGTCCATGGGTTGGAACCTATATGGACCCGGAACTGGACTCGTTTATCAATCGGAAGCTATATTAGGTTTTGGACCCAGACTTGGTTATGAATCGGAAGTTAAAATAGGTTTTAGACCCGATTTTTTGCAGGTCAGAACTTCTAGGTAATCGGAGAATCGGATACTTATTTGCAGCCCTAGGCAGTGTAAAATCTCCAAGAAGAGCCTCCTGCATCTTTTTCTAGAAGAAAGGGTAGGAACAAGGCCCAAAAGCCATAGGACTCAATGAGCCACATGACTCGGGAGCGACTCGAGGTAGGAAACAAGTGCCATTAAGGGCCCAAAAGCCATAGGACTTGACCAGGTACACGAGTCGAGGTGACTTTCATGACTCATTTGATTTTTTTTTCAAAACCATGGGTCCAATTACTGTTGGTGTTACGAATTTATTGTGAGAGTTGTCCCTTTTAGATGTTCTCCCAACACCACAGTTTCTTTTTGGTACCCCATCCAATGAGGCTGGGACCCAGAGTACCCTACTCATCCTGAGATATAATCCACACATGCCGGAAAGAGAGCCCACACAAATGGCTGCCAGGTGACATCTAACTAACCCCATGTTACTCTATCCAACACCACAGATGGTGAATCTTTCATGCCCATTTGGTGGGCCTTGGCTTGGATATCCTATGGTTCAGAAACTACACGCATAAGATGAACTTAGCTCCTTATAGTTATTGTACTTCCCCAATCATTCCATGATCTTAGACTCCCAACAATAGTTCACTTCTCCACTTGAATGGTCTTTGGACGCTCACGTGACTCTTTGGATGATCTTTGCCTCCCTATAATAACTTTTACAGCCTCTCTCTCGCACAGTTTTTCAGCGGACAATAAGAGGATGCAGTCTTGAAGGTGTGATTTTAGAGAATTGTTAAGACTATCAGGTATGAATTCTGTACGAGATTGTTCACTTTCTTGTAGATGGTTTGTATTAGCAAATCCTACAAACCGCTTTCAACTCATATCCGCTGATTGTTAGGAAAATTGTGTGGCTCAACTGCCATTGGGCTCACACAGATCGAGCCTGACGGTGTGCCATGGATGAACCCCCAACAAGTCTTGATTTGGTTGATTCAGATAAAAATCAAACTCTCAGTTAGCAGAATTTCCACGTTGGTAAGAAGATGTGGGATTTCATGAGGGGTAGAGTCCGGATAGAGTTGTAACTTCTACGGATTGCTCTGTATAAAAGAGATGGAAACCCTTGGTTGATCATCCAGAAGATCTGAGAGCATTAACAGTGAGCTCGCAAATTTATCTCACACATGAACGCACAAAGTTATAGGTGAGTTCGATTCAGAACTGACTCTCGACTGGCTCGAGTGTGGGTCCTCTACTGTGATTTGGTGCAAGTGGGCAGGCAAAAAGTGTTGGCAGACTATTTCACGGGGGGTGGAATGTAACGCCCAGAAGTTCCACATCAACTATAACTATAGAAAGACAAGTGCATGAAATTATATATATAACTTACATCCTTATTTTACATGAGGCCTTTGGATGGATTGAGTCCATGAATAAACAAAACTGTGGGCCTCTGGGCCAAAACAGAGAATAGGAGGTACTGCAAGCATCACCCAACGTCTTGCTTGCTGTTGCTTTACTTCTAGAAAGTTTTCCAAGTCAATCTGTTGCTTCCAAAAATTACAAGCACAGATTGACGTGAGCATCAAAGCAGCCAAGCAGGCCCTGCAGCATCAGGCCTTGATTCCCTTTCGCCTCCGGATTCGCGCCAAGAAGGGATAGAAGACACGTTGCTCGCGTCAACGTGCCGCTCGATTGGCGTGCCAGGACAGGACAGGCAGCACGTGACCCAACCCGACCCATCTTCGGCCCGGCCCACTTCGTCGCAGAGAAACAGCTGCTGCGCTGGAACAGTGATGTCAGCGCAACGAAATGACGCAAGCGCGGGTTCCGGTCTCCTCGGTCAACAGAAACTTTGACCGGCTGTAACTTCTTCATTCGATCGACGAGTGGTTTGGTTCTACGGATTCGTGGTAACGAGCACGGTTTGGTAGACAGGATAGATCGGCATTCCAATGATCAGATATTTTTCAGACCAGATGCGGTCATCTTTGACGCTTGAAATTTGTCGCGTGATATTTGGGTCATCTGAGCTCCAATGGATGATCTGTTTACGCATGCGGATTCCTGGCAACGAGATCTATACAGAGACAGTGTGAGACTAAAGATCCAACAGTTAGAAAAATTCTTGCTTAGCAATTACGGTCAGTGGTATCTTGAATTTTCTTTTATTTATGTGTTGGATATATCTTATAAAATTTACAATGCGTGATCTCACCAAGAGCGATATTTTCGGCGAGAAGAACCCACTCGTGTGAAGATATCGGTTGGGTGCCCTTTGTAGGTATTGTGCGTTTATTTGTTGAGATAAAATTCAACGTATATTTTCTTTTGATAAAACCTTGATGACCACTGCAGTATCATTTAATGATAATTTGGGCATTACCTTGTGCAGTGGGGTTATAATAATTGATCCGCTCAATATTTGAAGTGTGGATCAAGGGGTCCAGGATTTGATAGAAAGAATGTGAACACAATCCAACGACACAAAGAGACATGATCTTTGGTTAGTGGTAAAACATCGATAAAAACCACTAAATCTCGGATGAAAATAATCTATGATGCATGCATGTGCTATTTTATTGCCTGATAGGTCCATAATTGACAATTGGGTTGATCGGATCACTAATAAAATGTTGACAACGATGGGAAAAACTAATTGATCAATGTGTTCCAATTCTATATCTATTTTTATGGTTTTCCACCTTTGTGGGGATATATTTCTTAAGTCCCAAGCCACTACCTTGGTATATTGGAACCATGTCTGGGTGGAAAATGACTATATATACTTTTTTTTCGGAAATAACTAGAAGTGTGGTTGAGTGATATCATACACTCTATAATATGCTGACTGTTTTATTTGTCCAAATTTAAATAGGTGGGAGTGATTTGCTACTCCGATTGGTGACTTTGACTTTAGCAAATTCATTTAAATTTATTTGTTATGATATAAGCTTGAGGCACTATAGAAATGCTTTGAGTGATATACTACTGAGTTATAGACCAATATGGCTGAAAAGTTAATGGATGAGATCCGTTAAGTGAGGGAGTGTACCTATGAACGATTCAAGTATATTGTGCATGGAAAGGGTCATACATATATATTTGATTATGTACGCTATAGCTAAAAATGGTGTGGTTGAAAATTAGTAAATTATTTTATGTTTGGATATATTAGATCCATGTTAACCACACGTATCTTCCGTTATATACTGTAGGGGGGATATTGTTGAGTGCACAATATATATTGAGTCTAACACCTCTTAAAATTTAGCACAAAGACCCATTTATGAGTTATGGACCGGTGCCAAACCTAAAAATTGACCCATGACATTGAGGGGATGTGTTGTTTTCAAACTATTGTGGGATACAATTCTACTACCAACTGTAAATGGAAATGAAGAAAATCATTATTTCGCTGGAAAATTAAATCATCCAAAGGGATATCGTGTGACCAATCACGAATATTGGATTATAACCAGAAGTCGGAATGTGCGCTTCCTTGTGAATCCCATACAAATCCTAGAGATGCACCACAACATCTCTGAAGATGGAGGGTGTTGCAGAAAGTAGGAGTTTCAACGCTGGCAGCGTTGGAAGTATAAGTCCTGGCTAAGGCCCACTTGACAATGAACAACCCTAGTTCTTGGGAGTCTTGTAGGATTGATAACATTTGACGTGGTTGGATGATTGGTGCAGTTATTTAGTAAAAATCGTGCAAGAACTTAATCTCTCATTTTCTATCAATATGATGATCGACTGTACACTATAGAGGTGAATTTAAAATAAGAATCGGATATGGCAATTAGTTGATCCACCTCAGGATTGAAGGGCTATGGGTTCTTGGCAATAAAATGATAATGACAGATTGGTAGATAATCAGGATGGGTGGCACAAAGATTTAGAAATGGAAGGATTTGGTTACAAGGAGCCTATCTCTCTGGGCGTAAACTCCTATCCATATGAATCAAAAGGGCATTGGTTGGTTGTGAGAATCTGTAATTGAACCTGCTGGATGTGAAGGCTGAGTTCCTAAATGGCGAAAAGTAGGAAAAGCTTTACGTGTAATCTACGGGTTTGGTGGTGCAAAGATCATGAGGATAAATATGTATAAACTATCTTAACATGAGAATTTCACGAGGCCATATAGTTTATCCCCGGCATATGAGATATGCATTTAAGTCAAAGCAGTGGGAGTGGTTATATATATTTGTCATTGGATGACATATTGGTTGTTGGTGGCGAATTGGAAGCAATCTTCAAGCAACAGTATTGAAGTCTTGATTCGAGATAGAAAACATGGGTTGAAACATGATGTACTGGGTATATGCAGCAACCATGTAAGCTGAATCTGGTATGTACTTTGTTACATGGGTCCGAGTAGGACGCTGGGTTAAAACAGCTGAATATGGAGATGTGTAAGCCACTTGACACTCCTATTTGCATGTATATGAAATTGTCCAACAATCGAGATCCTATTAGTGAGAAGGATATGCTCATAATCAGAGATAGGCCTTACTCGAGGATAGTGGGAGGTGCATAATGCATGGCATCCTCATCGCGCATAAAACACTATAATTCTGAATTTATAGACCGGAAATAGATTATCGTTGGTCTCATAATCAGATTCCTAAGTTAACCGGGTATGCATGTTATGACAAGTGAATAAGAGGAATCTGGGTACATCAAAGACATTTGCTAAACCAATTTTTTATTTTATTTTTTTTTTTGTCTTGAAACTGCATGGTTGTATGGTTGCCTCTTGGGATGATGACTTGGACGAGAAGGAGTCCATGTCTGGTTATATTTTAACCCATTGGCAAAGGCCTTGGTTTTCTGGTATAAAGAAAACCGACATGGTAGCTCTGTTGAGAACAAAAACTGGGATACAATCTGCGATGCAGTAAACCAAGTGGCCATTAGGTTGGATTTCTTCATGGATGTTTGAAGTTGGTAAGAACCAATGAACCGATGCAAATGTTATGAGTCCGCCATAATTACATTGATGAATGGAACCACAATTCCACAATCTCTCATGATATTAAATTCTGATATATGTATACCAAAAATGTGGGAGAGAAACTTAAGACTTCACTCTCGAGGATCCCACTAGTGGAATTGACGTGTATTCCTTCATTAAGACTTTAATAGGCTTAAGATATATGTAGAGACTGGAGTATATGTTGATGTACATTGGCACGTTTGATTTACATGGCATTCGTGTCAAGTGGGAGATTGTTAGGAAAATCGTATAGCTCGACTGCCATTGGGCCTATGCCAGATCGAGCCCGGCGGTGTACCACGGATGAACTCCCAACAAGTCTTGATTTGGTTGAGTCAGATAAGGATTAAGTTCTTGGTGGTAGAGTTTGGATCAAGTTCAGACTCTCAGTTGACAGAATTCCCACGCTGGTCAGGAGATGTGAGATTCTAGGAGGGGTATTCCGGATAGAGTTGTAATTCATAGGGATTGCTCAATATAAGGGAGATGGGGACTCTTAGTTGATCATCCAGAAGATCTGAAAGCATTCACAGCTAGTTCGCAGGTCTACCTCACACTGAAACGCACAAAATTCTTCACGAGTTGGGTTTTGACACCCTATTGGACCAGCGAGTTTTTTCACATATCACCTTCAAACGTATCTTTACGTGCAAGGAAGCAGGAAAATGCATATTTCCATCCGTTCACATGCACCGTTTGGGTTTGTTCACACTGACCATCTGTGGGACCCACATCCAAAATTGTGCATAATTTTTCTCCATGCGGTTTGATTGATTCCCATATAAGCTGATTGAAAAACTATGTTATGTTATTTATCGTGCAAAATCTTGCATAATGTCTCTTTATGAAATATGCTGAGGTCTGACTTTCACATGCTTATCTTTTAATTAATGCTGCATGTGTCGGTGCCTTGTGTGCTGCTCTCACCTGCCCGCGCTAACAGGATCATTGAACTCATGACCTGTAATCCAAACCATAGTTGAAGGGTAGTTGAAGAATAGCAGGTGAAATGTGTGAGTGTGTTTGGCAGTTGGATGGGGGAAGAAAGCTTTGAGGCTAAGGAAAAGCTCTCAGCTATATTAGGCAGAAAGCCTTGGAGGTTTTGAGAACAGCTCCTCAGAATACCTTGCCTCTCTAGCCTTCATTGAGCTCTGGGTTTGCCTCATCTACTGTCTGTGTTTGTTTCTTGATAGCAGAATGGGACCAGGTGGACCTGGTGGGCCTGGTGGGCCTGGTGGACCGGGCTGGGGCCCTGGACCTGGAGGTCCTCCAGGTTTTGGTGGACCTGGCTTTGGTGGTTTATGTGGCTTCCTATCTTCATGGTGAGTTCATTTTAGTTCATTATTAGTCTCTTATGTATCTGTTTATGCAGGATGGTTGAGTGGTTGTTGAGGGAGGTTAAGTGTGTATAGTGTGAAAAAAATGTTAGGCAGGCATGTGGTTTTCTACTTTCAGAAATTTGGAAGCTCAAAAAAACAAAGCAAATCTGCAATTCTAAGGAGACCCAGCTTGGCTATCAGAGTCAAAGCCACAATCAATTCATCAGATCTGTTTGTTGACAAGGCCACTAGTTTTCTGTCCCTGTTCCTACCTGCTGATTTGAGAGGTACTAGTTGGGCTACTAGTTGGGGCCCAGGACCTCCCTATAGTGGTCTGTTAGTGGGTCTGTCTAATTTATTTACAGCTTTGTTTAGTCTTGATAAAATTGTCTGATCTGCCCTTTGATTGGTTATATAACCAGTCAAATAGAGTGTAGATGGGGGTTTTAATGGACTGTTCCAACTTCCCAGCCAGGCTAATTGTAGATTTTGTTGGCTAGACTTTGGCCTGATTTTCTGATCACCTTGGCCTTTGTATGCTTTGATTCCCAGACTTGCAGGCCATATTCTGCGTAAAGATGCTTTTTATGGTTTGCACATGGGTGGGCTCGGACTTAACTTTTAGGCTTGTGGGCTGGTTTGGAAACTAGCAACAGCTAGTTAGATTATGTCTAACATAAAAATCTCTAATTTTTAAGTTCTAATTTACAACTAATTGTTTTTTTTTAAATTATAAAAATGGTCTTATTTCATGAGGTAATTGGGGCCCACTTTTAGGAATTGTGGTAATTGGGCCTGCCTTTTAAAAATCACAACGTAGAAGTAAACCCATTATACTTATGCAATATGATCACCTTTTTTTGTTATTTGACTTTCGGTTAAATTTCTGATTGATGAGGTTGCTTGAAATGAGCCCATGGCTTGGTGATCCGGCCCATTGAAATGGCTGTCCCACTGTAATTGAAAATTTTTTCAGTGTTGTTTCTTGCTAATCCTTGTTTGACTTTTTTAGTAAAGAAAATTGGAGGACTCCTGTCTCTACTTTTGTATTAAGTAATTGCTTAGTCCCAAACAAACAACATTGAGCCTCTGTTTTGGCATTGTTGATAAAATGCCATTGAAAAAGTGGCAAAAGCCAAGGGATGAGAATGCCTACCCCATGCTAAAATAATGCTGGGGCAATCAAATCAGGGACTTTTTTTTTTTGATATCGGAAGGTTCCCAACCCTTTGACTGAGTCTAATCCTTTCGGGCTCTGAGGGAAGCCGGATAGACTCTCTTGTAGCCCTAATATGGTGGTGCAGTTTTGAACCTACAACCTCCGAGTGCAAACCGTGGTTCTAGGCCAACTGAGTTATCCCTTGGGGTTAAAAAACTCACTCTATGCAAATCAGGGACTTGAAATCTACTGAAACTCACTCTCCGGCTTCCTTGGCCTTTTAATTAGGTGATCTCCATGCCTCTTCAAATACTTGTTCACATCTGCTAGTTGGATTGTTCTGAAGTAAATCATAATATGTGGGGTGGCCGAATCAGGGGTCTAGAAAAAAACTGAGAATTTCTATAGATACCTTGTTTCAGACAACACCCCAAGCTCTATAGAACCAAATAATCTCCAAGCCCTCATGCACATCATCAAACTGTTGTTTGCTTGCAATGGGCTACTCTTGCTTTGTCTTTCAACTTTATTTTCTTATTTTGAGTTTGGCCACAGAGAGAGGTATGCCCCCACCTCCACCTGGACCTGGGCCAGATTTGGTCCCCGGATCTGGAGGCCCATTTGGCTGTGGTCTTTGTGATGGGTTGTATAGTAGTGTTGTCTAGCAGCTTCTTGGTGTTTATATATCTTCTCTGTTTTGAGTTCTGTTTAGTCCAGATAGACCCAGTGGACGTAGCCCCATCAATGGATGTTGGCCCCTGGCCAAAATCCAGCTGTACCCAATTCTGATGACGGCCTCTACAGTTAAGCCCTGGAACTTTAGATCTTATTGGGCTGAACCCAAACCCATCCTCCACAGCTTATTATACTTGAGTCTTTATTGAACATGCTTGGGTAATCATGACCTTTGTTGAACTAGGCCTGGTTCTAGGCTCCAGGTTTTGTTCCAGACCAGCCTCTTGATTGACTCATCGAGTCAAGCATTTGGATGAGTCAGCCCTGTTAAAAGATTGGTCTTGATTGACTCGCAGATTTCGGTGGTGACGTAAGAATACGAGTTGACTCGGCCAGGCCGCTGCGAGTTAAAATGAGTTGTAACATAATGCTTTTTTTAAATGTTTGCTTTCAATTTTCATCTACAAAACTTTGACATACATATGGTTTATGTTTTTCTCTAATTATTAGTTGTTTTTTTTTTTTTTTTCGAAGTTTTCGTTATTCAGTGAGTGGAGATGATTGTTTGCTAAGAACAGATTTAGAAATAATCCTGTTACCTAATTGTGGTGTTTATTCTGTGTGTTTTGGCAGCTTCTACTTTCTGTGCTGTTGCTGCTTGCTACAGGAGTGCTGTGGCCCATTGTTTCGTGGGCCAGGTGGACCAGGTGGGCCAGGTGGGCCAGGGGGGCCTCGTCCATTTTAAGGTGGTACTTTGATGTAATGCATTTGTGTAATAAATGGAATGACGTTGATTACATTGTCCAACATGGATTTTCTTCATTGTACTTTGAGTTGCTGGAGTTGCTGATGTCTCCATTATCTATATACATGTTCTGAGTAGTTTGCTTTCTTTGCTAGTTAGTTATAGATGGTGTTACTAGTTATCTGAATGCATGTCAGGGCTCTAAATGGGTCGAATCTGGGTCAGCTCAGTGTTGGCCCAAATCAATCGACGAAATATGGTTAATTTTGACTCCAATGTCAAGAGAACAGAACCTTGGAAACTTGACTCAATGGGGAGGTCATTGAGTTGCATAACACAGGCGAGTCTAATCAATTATTCGACTGGATTCCATAACTCGTTCGACTCGACTAACTAGGTGACCTATCTTAGTTGAGTCGACTCACCCGTAAATGGGTGAGCCCAACCGAGTTTTAATACAAATGGAAATAACATGCCTAAGATGGAGCCAGTCTATAATCAGTTCCAGGTCCAACCCCAATAGAGAAATAGTGAGGCATTACATTACATTATGTAAATATGAATGGCTGGCTCATGCTCTCTCATTTTTTTTACAAGTGGGTTTGAGGACTCAATAATGCTCTTCAAGTTCAACATGGAAATCCTATTCATTTTAGAAGATTGATGATTAAGAAAGAACCATCTTCATTTTGTACAAAGACAGGTAAAAATATTCTCTCATCCATGTGAGTTGTAACCACACTGGACCCAGACCTAAACCCAATTACTTTAAAAGGTTTGGGTATCATTCTTAGGATTATGGCCTGATTTGGACCAGGACCTAAAAATGGCACCCATCAAATTTTTTTTTTTTTTTTGGGTTATTTGGGTCTGGGTATGGTTGGATACGTTCCAGGCCCGACCCGCTGCCTCCCTAATCAGGCCAAACATGACAATATAGTTTCAAATTAAACAAAGTAAACTATATTACAAAGCACCAGTTCAAGTCAAACCTGGTCCCAATGAAGGATCTTGCTTAGTTTTTAATATACTTGTTAATATATCATAATCTATATCATAGTGGCATCTGAGATATGGAGATGAGAGGAACAGAGTTGGAAATGTATGTCAAATGTCAATCCACACCATTTATCTTATGGACCCCACCTTGGTCCGAGGAATTAGCCCCAAAATCACAATGATCGAATGAGACTGTCTGACCAATGGACATTTATTTTATTTTAAGTATTTGGTCAAGTCACCATTAAGTCAATCTCATGTTAAGGATGTGGATTTGGGAACCACGGCATAAAAAATAGTTGACAGATAAACTCGTATTAGAAGTAGGACCATCAATGACAGTCATTAATCTGGACCGCCCGATCATGGATAGATCATGCCCTCAAGATTTTACCCTGATGTAAGAATCCTAACCGTCCATTATTTGTCATATCACCATCAAATTCAGACCGTTATGATATAGATACAGGCCATCGAACAAAGGGCTAGGATTTTCCAACTCATGTGTTTATAAATTCAGTCAGGGAGATTAGGATTACTACTATCAAGGCCATTTCTCGCTCATGGCCCATTGTTGGTGGGCTCCATCAGATCAACAGTGGACATGACTGATCCAGATAACTTAATTTACCCAGCTTGGTTATTTAAGGAGATTAAGTTATGGAAACTGAAGATCTCATTGATGGGCCATGCTTCAAAAATCTCCAAGACAGGAAAATCTACCGCGTGTGGGCTGTTAATACTTTTTTTTTTTTTTACTTAGATCACAGTTAGGTTATCCATTTGGATTCTGGAAGCCAATGCTCAAAGGATCTGGGTAGCATTTAGTGGACAAAAAAAATGCCCATTGATTGGGATGAGTAGGATCATTTCATCATTTTTGAATTTCAGGTTACTGTCTCGCCGGTCCATGACTGGATGGTGAGATCCCACCAGCATCCTCCTTACCATCAGATACCTGGGAATTCAAATATTCTGATGCTACAACAAATAATACATTTCTTGATCATGACAACATCTTAAAACCATTTTGTAGATTACCAGAAATAACTCCTCAGCTCCTAATAATCCAAGTGGTTTGAAAACTAGAGAAAAATGATGCATTGTCAGCAATAAAAGGCATTTCTAGGATTCACAAAGACAAGCAATGAACAAAGTACAAATATATCATGAGATTATGAGGTGTATGATTAGAACTGTACATATAGCATCTACAAGTTTGATAAATATAGTTGATTTCATCATTTAAGAAGCACAAACTGCTTCTGATAAATTATAAACAGAAAAACAAACAGAAGTCGATGGAACGCACTTCTGGGTTCAGTATGGATGTGATCCCTTCAGAAATCCTCACAAACCAAAATAGAAGCCTTCATTCGCCATAAGATTAGACAGACCAGTGTAGGTTCATTGAGGGCGGAAACCACCGAGGTTCGATCCATACAAAGTTTGAACACCTGCAATCTTCTTGACAAAATAAACACCCATCAAGTGTCCCATCTTCCAAATCATATGACACACCCACACATCTAGGTCTGAAGGTATCAAAATATACCACATTCTTTGTTCCTTTGGCAGCATGCGCTGATACAGACGTACGGCCCAGATACAATGTCCTGTCTTGGATACCATTCACCTTCACCCAAGAATATCCGTCCAACCAGAAAACACCCACTGAACTTTTGGAAGCCTTTTTGAAACAGTACATGATCTGCCCCCGTGACTCGACCAAGTATAATGTATCAAAATCATTCACCTGAGGCCCATCTAAATCACTCCATGTATCATCATCCACACTGAAAATGCCCACCTTACCCATGCAATCCAAGCAATAGAAAAACCCGCTGCAGAAAACCGCATGGGTGAAATTACAGAATCCACTTGTAAATAATATTTTAGTAGTCCACTTATCATCCCCTCGACGACAGATTCTAATATCCACTACGTTCGGAGAGGAACGATGGACATGACCAATTCCAAAAATGATGCAACCAGGAGAAGAAGGAGGTCCAGTAAAAGTCACCACCGAAAAGCAATCCATGAAAGGGGCATCAATCCTAGCCTTAGTGAAAGGATTGAAGAAGAAAAGAGAAGAGTGCCTCACAGACAATAGGAGTAACCACCCATGTCCTGCTGCAAGGCAGCGGACCCCACACAACTCAGGTATCTCAATTGAGTAGATTTTTTTACTCAGTGGATCAAGCAACGTGCGTGTAGTCTCACTGCTTGTTTCATTAGAGAACAAGAGCCATGGGGGCTGGTTCGTCGGTAGGCTTTCCACAGGGAACTGCAGACAAGCTAAACGCCAACTCCGGCAAACACCACGGAAACTGAGATACCCAAGGAAAGATATATGGTGCAAGATCAATGGTAAGATATCTTGAGGGAGCTCTACACAATGACTTTGTTCTGCCTCCATTTTCTTCGACCTTTTCCATTCAAATTTTTTTCTTTTTGTCATTTTACGTGTAATGCTGATATCTAGAGGAAGCTTGTTTAAACAAATTTGTATTGTCCTTTCCGTCTTAGTCTCCTTATTCGTAGACAATTGTTGATCTTCCCTGCTGCTTCTGGCCATTCTTCTGATCACAAGAAAGAACATATGAATAGTTCTGTCATACCACCATATCTCATAATTTCATTCATGTATCAGAGAACATTTTCTTCATACATATATTGGCAATAAAAAGAAAACACCCTTGTTTCTTATGCAGAAACAAGAATTATTTACCATTTAATTTCCAAAGAAGTGCGAATATTAATATTTGATAAGAAGAAGATGCATTTACTCTAAAGAATATTAATATTTGAAAAGTAGCCAATCTTAAACTGAAAATTCTTGAAGAATAATAGTTGTTTGTCTCATTCCGCTGCTTTAGTATAATGCTAGACGTCGAAGGATGCTGGCAGGCTCTGCGACTGCTGGTCCTCTTCTGCTGAAGGTCGAAGGGCTGTTCTTCTTCTTCTTCTTCTTTTTCCTGCTTTCCCAGTTGAGGGGCTGTTGAATGGGATTATGTTTGGGATTTTAAGTTTTTCCTCTACTTTGAGAGGTTTACGGGTAATGATCATCAAATATGAGGAGAAAACCCATTCGGAGGGGGGAATTACCAAAGAACAAAAAGAAAAAGAAAGAAAAGAAAAAAAAAAGTAAAGACAAATTGTTTTGGTTGGAACAGACCTGTTTCCGTTGTTCCAGCCGGAATGGCTGATTTGCGGCCGGAATTGGCCGGAGCACCTGGAACAAGCTGGAATGCTTTGGGACGGTATTCCCTTCCATTCTTTGTCAATCCTGGAATGTTCAGGTCAATTCCGGCTAGAACGAAATGGAATTGACAACTATGGCCCTTGGCAGTAATATTTGAAAAGTTCCCAACCTTAAACTGAAAACTCTGGCCCTTGGCAGTAATATTTGACAACTATGGCCCTTGGCAGTAACATTTGGTTTTGTCTAGTTCATCCACACCGGTAATATAATGCCTTAACTAGTTCTGTTAGTCTAATCCTAGATGTAGCATAAAGACGAACAAACATACAGAAAGGTCTCATTTTCTTTTTCACATTTTTTTTTTTTATAACAGAAAGGTCTCATTTTCCTTTGTAAGATTTGTTTTCTATCTAGTTATTCATTCCCAAAAAAAAATAAAAAAGAAGACGATTTGCTCTCTCTCTCTCTCTCTCTCTCTCTCTCTCTCAAGCACTTAACTGCTCCTCAATGTTCTTATTTTTTTATTTTTTAGGCTAGTGGTACAGGTGTGGTACCTTAACTTGAGGATCCATGGATCGATCCCTAGGCATGTGAGTGAAACTAAGGTGCCAACACCACTCAACCATGAGTGTGTTGGCATTGCTCCTCACTGTTCATTATCACTCATTTCACAAGCAATTACTATGTGAAGGTGTTAGGCCCAGTCTGTGAAGAAACTAGGCATATGACCTTTCTACTTTCCTACCCAAAGGATTCTACCAGAACACCCACACTATGCAGCCTAGAAGCACAGGTCCTCTCTTTTCTTTTTCTCTTTTAACTTTATGGGTACCTTTTGCATTTTCCTACAGGTTTCCTGGGAAAGGGGAGGGGTTGGGCATTCTTGATGAGAGAATGGAGCCCTGGTTGGGTTAAACCAGCAAGTGAGAGGTCAAATGTCTGAGGACAATGGTTCTCCAACCTCTCCCCATAAAAATGAGTTCAAGAATTTGAATAAAATTGATGGCCACTTGCAGATATCCGTCCTTGTTCTTTATCTTCACTCCTTCAATGGAAAGCACTTTCCTTAAAAACCATTAGGAAAAATGAAAACCATACACTAAGAGCTCTAATCAATAGAAGCTTCCATTTATTAACAAATAACAATATCATCACACTTACATTACATTCTGCCAAGAATTTCCAACTAGGAATATCACCAATTCCAAAATCCTAAAACTTCTTGGCAGACAAAATCCAAGAGAACAGGGGCATTGATCTCCTTTGGTACAGAAAGAAAGAGAGAACACTTGGAGGTTAACAGATACAACAACGAACAAACTACTATCCGAAACAAAGGAAAGCCCATAGGTTCTCCAAAGTACAAGGGGAAAAACCAGGTGACAATGCTTCCTCATATCTCAAGAAAATCATACTATATCAATGCAACCAACCCTAAGACCTTATTTTAAACTTGACTCATAGATTGAGTCAAATTATTGACAAGTGAATAGTGCCTCAAACCTAGTTTGATTGTTCATCAGCACTGCAAATTGGACAACATCAAACAACATCAGGACAGGTACTAAAATTCTACTAGATTGATACATGAGGGTGGCCCATCAATGATAGTGCAAAAAATGAGGTTTTAGGATGGAAAAATAAAACTGAGGATACCTTTTAAGAGTTTTTAGCGCAAAGGGCAATCAAAATCAGCACATGGCCTGTGTCTTGAGCCATATACCTTTTAGAGTCAACATTGAAGGAGCTTCGAAAGGAGTCCACAGCAAAGGAGGAAGGAGGCCTATTCATCACAATACCTTTAATAGAAGAAACTGAATTTTCATTTGTGTCCTAATTGGCATTGAGGACGCACACGCTTAAACCTCCCACTATAGTGTCCTAATTCGGGTCTCTCTCTCTCTCTCTCTCTCTCTCTCTCTCTCTCTCTCTCTCTCTCTCCACAACTAAAACACTTAAATCGAACTCCAACTAGGACAATTTTTAGGACTTCCATTCCTGTAACGCTGAACTTGAAATCTGTCTAGCTTCCACTTTCAGCAACTAAGACCCCAACTGCTCTCTAGTTTTCCAGTTTTATTTTCTTTCCCTCTTTTAATTTTTTTTTAAATGAATTCTCCAAAGTTCAATAGCGAAATGATTCAAAGAAGAAGAGTCTTAATGTGGGATCATGATAATGAGGACAGGTATCAAATTCCCATAAACATTTTTGAAGGTGACGGAATTCAAGCACATCCAGATACTCCAAAAAAACTGAACAGCACACTTGGACCCTTAATAAATAATAATATAAGTTTTTCCCCTTCTTGTAATCTTAAATCCAAATCTACCCAAATTTGGATTCTGGACTTAGTAAATTGTATTTGGGGAAATATTTTAACATAATTATGCTTAAAAGTTTCTTTGGATCCCCATGATAGCTGCATAAATCTGGGAGAAAGAGAATTCAACATACTTGTCCACAGAATTCAACCTACTTGTCCATAACCTTTTGTGTCGAAAGGAAAATTCAAAACTGAAACGGAAGGGGATTACTTTTGCAGGGTAGATCTGGAAGATGTAACAATTAAAAGGAGAGTGACCCATCAATTAATCTGTTAAAATTTGAACTAGCTAACCATTTTATAAGTCAGCTTTTTGCCTCCTATCTCAATGAAAATGGTACAGATCCACCAAATAGAAAATATGGGCAAGCCTATAAGCTGTAAAGATAACAAAAGAGGCGTGACAGGGATCACGCACATGCGGCATAGATACGCAGTAGATTTGTTTTAGAGAAATTAGTTTGTTACTCATGAAGAAACAATCATATAAAAAGAAAAAAGTACTTGTTTGTGGGTGTGTGTTAGTAGATAAGAATGCTTATCAAAGTACAGGAGTTGAACTGGGGTACCAATTTAGCTAAATGGTTGATACATATTTAATTGGCTGAAAACAACTCAAGAGGCTTTGGACTTGTATAGGACAGTATAATACAACCAAGTGAAAACAAAAGGTAACCATTCATTCAATAATCCAATAATCATGGAAAAATTCAAACCTCAGACTGATTTCTTCAAGGTATCATTCTAAAATATGATTGATACAAGCAGCAAGGAAACATCTGTCAGTTAAAAAAAATAATAAAAAAATCAAACTACAGTTTTGGAAAAAGGGGGGAGGAAGCAATCTTCTATATATCAAATTGATGCCAATTACTATTTATTTCACCATTCTCACCTCAAGAGCATGAACATTATAGAAGGAAAAAAAAAACCCTTTTGATTAAGTTTCTGATTGAATTCATGGAATTGGACTACTAACTGCAAAACCCAACAAGGAAATAAAGAAAACTCAATGAAATAATTACAACAAAAGCAAAAGTGAATTTACAGATCAATTCAAAAACATAAAACTCAACAAACCCCAAATTAGAACAAACAAAACATGACCCAGATCAAATTAGAACAAACAAATCATGACCCAGATCAAATTAGAACACATGAAACTAGAAATCAAAGTCTTGGGATTGGGGAAGGGAAGAAGGGGAAACAGAAGTATTTGCAATTAGACCCCTCGTTGTTTTTAGTTTTTTCGTTTTCATTTCTTACCTTCGACTTCAAAAGTCTCCGCAGGTCGGAAGTGAAGTCACCTGTGGCTGTGGGGTTGGTTTGCGGTGAAGGATACGTGACATGACATTTCTTTTCTACTTAGTGCATGACGTGGCGTGTGGTGATTGGTGATGATTCAACGTAAGTACGGAACTGGCGAGGGTGCGAGGGTTTTGTAGAGGAATTGATATCGGATTGCTTATTAATTGGGTTTCTTGGATTAAGTGATGGAAAGCCCAGAGCTTTAAGCGGCTCGGAGCCGAGTAAGAAGGGAGTAATTGTTAAAAAGCTCGCCCGATTGATACGGGTCAATTTGATTGAATAAATGGGCAAGCTCGGGCCTAACATTTACTATCTACATTTGGTTTGTGCCGGATATGAGCTTGTGTTTCTAAAGTTGGGATGTGCCTAGGCTTTGCCTAAATTAGGTTATGATAATAGGATTAGCACAATCTTATAAATTGTTAATCAATGCATTACTTATATTATTAATCATGTATTGAATCTTACAGTGGACCAATTCTTATCGACGTAAACCAGAAGACATGGTGTCACTGGAGAGGGGAGGGATGATATTCATTTTGAATGTTTCATATTATCAGTAAGTAGGCGCTAGCGCTACGGTGGAGTTCACACATCCCACTCATGGGAAGTATGTGGAGACCAGGCTGTAGGTGGGCCATTATCAATAAATCCAAATGGCTCGATATAAAGACTTTCGGGTATTGGTTGTGCCACACTGATGGAAATTGAGCCCATTGATATCCATAAAACTAATCCAACGGTGTACTATTTGACTGACAATCTTGAGGGAATAAATATGGGATATATATTATGAGTGGTTGGGATTTCATTAAGTGGGCCACACTGATCATTTTCCAGCTCATTTTGCAAAGCAGAGTCAGAGCTGTGACAAGGGATCCGACTCTGAAAAGTAGAACAAGCCTGAATTGGAGTGTACTCCTGTGAGGCCCATCTAGATATTTTTTTTTTGCTATCGGGTTCTCAATGGTTTGGGCTGAATTAATCCCTTCGGCCAAGAGGGAAGCCGGATAAACACCCCTTTTGGCCCAAGATAGTAGCACTAGTGGACTCAACCTTTAATTCTCAAGAAGGGTTGACCACCTAGATGAAGTGACAAGAGGGCAAAAGGATGGATAGTTTTAGATGAGGATTGATGTTAGAAGAAATCAATGAGATCAATTGCTCCCCATCGATACTGGAGGTCCTCAAAGCTTGATTGCTACATAAAAATGCAAATTTTGTGACAAACTTCAGTGGTGAAATAATGTTGAGAATAGTTTTAATTTAGAGCCATTGCTAGTTCAAGGTGGAAAAAGAGCCATGGCAGACACACCATCAGATTTTCATAAATTTGATTGCTCACTTCCTGCCCTCTTCTCATCTTGTCTAAGCATATGCTTTTACATAATCAAATTGAAAATAGGTCCATCTCTAAATGGGGTTTGAAACTAGGCCCAGTGCCAATGAAGGGATGGGAGGGGAGTGATTTTGAGCGATCTTGATTTGTAAAGGGTGGGTCCCATCTAGCAGCCTGCACAACCTGTCTAGATAAGTGGGGCTCACTAGTTGAAAGCACCAAAGGCAACGTGGGACCCACCAGATGATGGGCAGGATGGTGGCAATGAGGATACTTGGGCTTCAGGTGATGGGCTCTGTATTTCTTTGATCTGTAATGAAACTATCCTTAAAAAGAGGGCAGAATACAAATAAGAAGATAAAAACAGAGAAAAACTGGAACAATAGGGTACAAGAGCCTTGTATATTTGCACCATATCTAGCCCCCAACTACATAACAACACCCACCCAAGGAGATAGCCTATCTTCTTAGAATTTAGAATAGTAATTACACAAGAATCACAAGATTGTACAGTTTCATCTGTTTTAAAGCCCTCATCAAGGGTTGACAGCCTTGGATGTAATGCTTACAATATAAAGGGAATCTAGTTTTGGTAGATCTGGGTCTATCAATGGACATAGGTCCCTCCTGAATCCATCAAAGCCCACATCTGATGACCAAGGATTTAGACTCTTCAATGGAGTCAACTGGTTAAGCTGGTCTCATTATTTACAGTAGTTTTTGGAACTCATATGTGATGAATGTATGGAAATTCTAAATGTTGGAGTTTTGGAGTGGCTCAAAATTCTATTATTCATGAATTCCTTGCTTTATTCATGCCCCTGCCTGAGAATTTCATGAATCTTGAATTCCATAGATTTTCATAGAAAAACACTCACGCATCCCAACACACACCCACTCAAGTCCCTCACCAAATAAACCATGAATTCCATAGTTTCCTTATTGGAATTACACATTCTATGCATCATGGTATATGGGACCCACTTCTTGTTCATAGTGGTGAAGCCAGGTTGTTTGAGGGGTGGGGGTGGGGGGAATATTAGTAACTTTGCCACAGTACCATTAACAATGAAAAAACATTCTTTTTGATCTCCTAAATTAGCATTTTAGAAAACTAAGAGAAAACAAAGCCACATAATGTGCTCTTTATGGTACCTGTGGGTCCCATAAAGTTCTCGTGGAGCCCAACTCTTACATTGCCACATCAAAGGGCCCACCCAGTTCAAAGAACTTTTGGAATCACCTCCACGTGCAGCTATTACACATAACCGTGTAACAAATTGCCGAAAGTTCATCATAAGGCCCACATAGAGATAATTCGAACCATTATTATATATTATAGAGCCAGGATTTGATTTCCAAATTGGAGTCCAATTTCCCAATCGATTGTAAAATTTGGCTCTAATCTCAAATCAATTTGAGAAATTGGATCTCAAATCAATTTCAATTGCAAATTTTTTTAGAGAAATTTTAGAGGTTTTGAGATTTCAATTGTGTTTCAATTTTGAATGGAAGAAGTTTGAGGAATCCTCATGTTTCTTATTAAATATAGTTTCCCTTTTCTAATCCACATCATCTTGCTATTTCAATTATTTTCAAACTCTTTATTATTCCTAATTAAGACTGCGTTCATAGTGTTGCCAGTGTGTAATCTGCTTGGGCTGCCATTCACTTTCGTTGTGCCGGAATCAAAAGGAAAATCTCTGGAAGAGATGTTTGGAGAGAATGAAGATGATGATGTTGGTGGGGAGAAGTCCAAAGAGAATGATGATGTTGGTGGGGGAGAAAAGGGAGCAGCTGCAAAGTAGCCATAGCAGGACAATTCCTGTTTAATATTAAGGTTATGATGTTGGTAGCTATTGCTTGCTGTTACAGTGTTAAGGTTCATGTACTACAGAGTAAATTTTAGTAGACATGTTGACGCATTTTTGCTTCTCCTTTGTCTCTGTCTTCTTCAATTTAGTTTCAGTTTAACAAAGCATAGTATGGTTTGTGTTTTTCCCTTTTGCTTTCCTTCTTTTTTACCTTTCTTTCCCCCCTTCAATTCAAGCAATGCAATCTCATGAAGCAAGATAATACCAAACCCACCTCCATGAATAACATCATCTCATATTTCACTCAGATTTTTCTTGAAACGTTATATTTCACTCAGATGAGAAATGGAGGAATGTACAGGGTGTGACCATATGATGTCAATTAAGTGTGTATATGAGTTTTCTCCGTTTTAGTGTCGAGAAAAGGCAGAAGCATGGAAGAAATATCCACATGTGCAAAGATCTATGACGGGGTGCTTGAGTCTGATGCTGGCCAAAGTGATGAAACATCTTTGATATATTTTTATGGTAGAGATAGAGGGACCTTACACATGGTCAAGTACTAGCCATGGATGTCATTGGTACCATATTTACCTGGGACAGAATTTGTTCATTTAGCCATTTGGGTTTTTCCTTTCTTCACGGGCAAAGGAGGTTTATGTAGAAGATCTTTACAGAATTTTTTTTTTTTTTTAATCTCTTGATGTGATACTGTTCCAAGTCACACTCATCACTTGATCCCATCCCTTTATATATATATATATATATATATATATATATATATATATATATATATATTTTTTTTAAACCATGGATGGATGTGTCATCAATGCCCGGTTACAATGATAACAGAGAATGTACGTAATTCATATAATTTCTAATGTTCTTTGAGTTTAGGTAATGCTCGACCAAAGTTACGAATCACTTTATAATTAGAATCCATAAGTAATTCCGATGACATACGTATGCTTAACATTGAAATTTATATTACCATTTTACTTTATTTTACATTGTTCTATATTTTGATAACCTATTGTGCACTTGCCAATCCATTTATACCTCCACAAAAACAACCATGGACTTCCTTGATCATTTGGAGGTTTGTTGTCAGTTATGATGTATTTCATTTATCAAAATTAATTATTTTAAATTATTAATTATTTTTTAATATTATAAATTATACTACCCGCGATAAGCGCGGGCGTATTTTGCTAGTTCATGATGAATCCCATCCCCTCCGGTGATATATCCTCAAATTTCAGTTTAAAAAGAGTTTGTCTCAAAATCCAATTGAGCACATGACAGAAATGTGACTGGGCACTAATGTGGCATTGCAGATAACAAGGCATTAATCGCTTTCATTCACGTGATCAACTAGATGGTGGGACCCTCTCCTTTTGAACTAAAATTTCAAGATATATAACTGACTATAGTGGCAACAATTGATTTCAGACCTCATTCGACTCTAAATGTATATTTAATTATAATTCAATTTATACTCTAGATGATAACACCTAATCTTGATTTTAGACCTCAAAACCTTTTTTGTGAATATTTTTGTATTGTGCTTTTATCCAATATAGAAACGAAAGAAAATGAAGTACATGTCATATATATATATGGGAGGTGCTCCTATGAGAGACACTCTCACTAAGTTTATGAGAGATGGGTGGGGGCCCTCACTTCCATATCCACACTCACTAACTTAAATACAAGGACCCCCAACTTAAATGTGAGGGCCCCCACCCATCTCTCACCAACTTGGTGAGAGTATCTCTCACTAGAGCACCTCCCTATATATATACACACACTATAAAAACAACAAATAACTTGAAAAATAATACAAAAGAAGAAACAAACATGAACATCATGCATTCTTGCACACAAAATGCTGCTAGCAGTTACCCAAATGCAGGCAGTCAAACAGCAGAATGGAGATAAATTAATGTAACTTCAACATTCTATTCATTTCAGAATAAACAGAAGGATACAATTGAGCCAAGCTCAAAAGCTGTAGGCATCCCAGAACATATGAATCCTGATGGCATCATCCTTTGTAACAATTATGTACTAAATATACAACAAGAGATTAATGAGATGGAATGACCAACTTTGCAGCTAAATGCATGTTCTCCTCCAGCCTCTTGCCTGAATTTATTAGATCCACCAAACAGAAGCAATAAAGATGCCTGGCCAGATTTAAGATCAACACATACCCATCTTAGCCAAAAGGCGGAGAAAGGTATACCAGATTCTCTCCCATCTGGTCAGAGGGAAGAAATAAGGGAAGAAAAATGACCCAGAATCGGTACAATGTTGGATCCACATCTGAGTTATCACCGTTGTTCAAAGTTTCATGTTGCATTGCAGGAGAACTTACAGCTGGGACACACCAGAGATATCGCTGGGAGACAGATTTTGTACATAAAACAATGAAATATTAGATATAACATGATTTGGATTCCTTGCACAGTCCAAGTAACATGGATTCTGATCATGTTTATCATGCAATCCACAATTCCACATCCATATGCATGGCATGCTGAAACCCACCACCATTGATTGGAGGACCTTTTTGCTCCTTAATAGGGAGTGGTTTTTTGACTGCACATTTTAATAACCATCCATGTTGCTACTCACTATGATCCTCCAACTGAAGTGATTTTTAGAAAATGGAAACACCGGACTACACACACGAAAAAATAATATAAATAAATAAACAGTTTCTGGCTGAAGTTATGATGTGGACAGATCAGGTTCCGATCCAGAGCCCCAAGACCTAACAGACTTGAATTCTATGATGAAGAACCTAACTTGGACACGGATAATAAAACAGTAACTTTTATACTATAATCTTTCCAAAATACACTTGGCATATTTTTATGGTTTTCTACACATTCAGGTTACAACCATGGACCCAAACCAGACACCGACACATATAATCAGGATTTAGTCTTGGCTATGAATCCTAGCAAGGAACTTGGACCCAACATGACCCTGGCCTATTTACATCCCTAATGGCTAACCCCTGGTGGGCATTGCAGATGAGTGTCCTGGATCTCATATGTTCATGGCATACGGAGATAGGACATTTGTGATAACAAAGATACATGAGTTAAACACTGAATCCTTTGCCAATGGGGTTATTTAAGCTTAATGAGGTATAATATGATGTGCAGGAGGGGCAAACACCATAGATAGACTTGTCAAGCCCGCATGATCCACAATTTTCCGCCATCTGCACCTGACAAATCCAATGTTTCAAGTGTTTCACACATTCTATGAACTTGTACAGTTGCACCACATTGCCCATGTTTGAAAACCATATAAAAGAAACAAATAGAAATAAAATCGCACACTAAAATAATCTTAGAAAAAAGAATAACTACGATTAGATCAAAAAACACGCGCGCGCGCACAAGTGATCCAGTGGACCACTGTACGTAAGAGCACACCTCGCTGTGGGGCCCATCTGGGAATGGGAATAGTGGGGATTGGAAGATCTGGGTTGGCCCTACCTGTATGCAAAATACCTGATCATCCTAACCCCTTGATCAACAACCCACAAGGTTCAATGACTTTATATTAAAAAAATGTAGTTGATCCAACGATTAAGTCCATTTGGATGAGGGCAAACCCTAAGATTTGGTTGCTATCAGAGGGAATCCCTGGTCCACTCAAATGGGTGATTAGGTGGGACCCACTAGGCGGTGTGCACCGTAAGAACCATGTGCACTAGATCATACACACACATACTCCCCTTTTTGCTCCCCTACTTTTTTAGGCCACGGAGCCCATCTTGAGCCAATCCAATCTACTCACACACACAACACATAATTGTTACAAGTCCAAATTTGACACTCATCCAACTTTTTGGTTTTTTGAATGGCGACACTCATCCAACTTTTTCTCACTGTTGGATTCAAATCCTAAAATAATGATGCATCTAAAACCATTAAACTTTAGGGCCAAAGATCAAGGTGTTCGGATCATCTAATGGAGTTGGAAATATAAATATAGGTAGGTCTTATCCATATCTTTCCATCCAACAGCATTCCATAGTTGTCATATATAACAGTGGGCCCCACTAGGAGGGGTCTCTCTCTCTCTCTCTCTCTCTCTCTCTCTCTCTCTCTATATATATATATATATATATATATATATATATGGGAGATGCTCCTATGAGAGCATCTGTCGCCATACTATGAGAGATAAGATATGATACCCAGATACGGCAACTCACCCATGGTACCCTTGCAGACACGGTACAATACGGAAAAGGGTACGGGATACCGCAAGATACGGTAGGGATACGGTGCAAAAAAAGGGGATACGGCTGTGTTGTATTTCATTAAAAAAAAATCGAAAATAACGAAAATCCGTCTTCCCGACCACCCACAACCCCACCCCCTCTGCTGAACCCCTTCCCCTTCACCTCCATCACCCAGACACAGAGAAGAAGACAAAAAAAAAAAAAAAAAAAGAGGAACAGGGAAAGAGAGAAAAAAAAGGGGGGGCTTACCTGCACCGACGTCGCCTCCGCATCATCGCCGCCTCCACCATCGTCGTCCCGCTGCTGCTGTCTTCTCTCTCGGTCTCTCCCCTAACCTCTCTTATCGTTAGGGCAGAAAAGAGAAAAGAGAAACAAGAAAGAGATGCTGCCTTTTTTACATTTTACCTTTCATCACATCTCAGTCACGTGGGTGTCTCTTAAGTGTGTCTTTCATTACCATTTAAAATTGTGTCTCCCACTCTTATTTAAAAGTGAGCCAAGGCCCATGTATTCCCCACTCCAATTTCAAGTGAGGGCCCATCTTGTGGGCTTCAGATTGAGTAAAGCTCAGCCCAGCTATAATAATAATAAAAAAAAAAAACAGCAGCAAAATAAAAATCTCTTTACTCTAGATTGACACCTCTAGCAAAATATATATATTTCATTTAAAATAAACTCCCAATTAAATATTTATATTTAGATATTTCTAAAAATGCCGTACCCGTATCCTAAAATTTTGAAGTTGACGTATAGGACGCTCGTTCCCGTGTCCCGTATCCATACCCGTGTCCGTATCCGGGCATCATAGGAGATAAGGTGCGGGGCCTCACATCCATATCCAATGCCAACAACTTAAATATGAGGGGCCCCCACCTTATCTCTCATAGTAAGGCGAGACATGCTGTCATGAAGCTTACCTTATCCTAAGCTGGAATCGTGCTGGTCCCACAAATCAAAGTCGATTATATCTGTTTTTTACATGATGGAACTGGAAAATCTAGTTCTGATTGTATTTATCTTGATTTTGGAGGCGATAATCATGCAAAAAACAATGATAATCGACTTTGATTTGTGGGACCAGCACTGTTTCAACTTAGGATAAGGTAAACTTCAGCTTAGAAGAGCTGACCCCAATATATATATATATATATATATATATATATATAGGGAGATGCTCTTATGAGAGGTAAGGTGGAGGCCCTCACATCCATATCCAATGCCAGCAATTTAAATGTGAGGGCCCTACCTTTATCTCTTATAGTAAGGTGAGAGATGCTCTCATAGGGCATCTCCCTACACACACACACATATATATAATCCTCATCCTCATCCTCATCATCAAAGCCTTGTCCCAACTATGTTGGGGTTGGCGACATGAATTCTGTTTATCCATTCTAATCCATCCCGAGCCAAATCCTCATAGACGTTGCACTTCTTCAGATCTATTTTTACTACCATCATCCATGTTCTTTTAGGATAAACTTTTCCCCTTGTTGGGCCATCAACCTATATAGCCAAACTTTTCCTTACCGATGTTGTTGCCGGACTGCGTTAGACATTACCCAAACCATCTCAAATGGGTTTCTCTAATTTTCTCCTATTGATGCTACCCCTAAATGCTCTTGCAATCGCTCATTTTTAATTTTATCCTTCCTAGTTTTACTACACATCCACCTCAACACATCCATTTTGTGCATATATTGCTTCTTGATTGGTCAACATTTTGCTCCATAGGTCATAGCTGGTTTAATCACCATCTTGCAAAATTCTTTCTTAATCTTATTGGCATTCGTCGGTCGCAAAGCACTTTATAAGCAAGTCTCCACTTCAATTATCTTGCTTTTATCCTATGTTCGACATCTTCATCAATCCACCATTCTTACTAATTATCGAGCCAAGGTAACAGAATGAGTCTCTTTGTATTATCTCTTGTGCTTCAATTCTCACAGTGGTTTTAGCTCTTTGTATATGTCCGCTGAAGTTGCAATACATGTATTCTGTCTTTATACGACTTATTGTAAAGCCTTTAGATTCTAAAGCCTCTCGCCATCTATCGAGTTTTGCATTCACACCATCTCTCGATTCATCCAATACTACACCATCTGCATACAACATACTATATAAATATATATATATATATATATATTCGTTATCTAGTGCACGTGGTGCGCACAGACACATGTTGTCCCACCTTGGGGGATTTAAAGATCTACTCGGGCCCCTCCTCTTTGCAAAAAAATCAGCCCCATCCGATCATCCTAACCTTATCATCCGGGGGGGCTACATGTTCAGTCCATTCAAATGGGGTGTGCAGCCGATCCAACGGTCCAGTCCATTTGGATCTATCAAAACCCAAAGGGCATGTGTACTATTTTGGTGGTGGTGCCCACTAGGAGTGCACATTATGTGCACTAGGCACATAGGATAATTTTCACACACACACACATCAGCAACAATAATGAAAATCCATCTTCTAGGTACCATGTGAATGAACCACAAATCCAAGCAGATTCCCCCATCATCTTGGGTGGAGAGAAAAACTGAAAAACATGCCGAAGGTTTGGCTTTTCCGCCTCTCCAACCCAAACCAATATTTACAGTCTGACCAGAATAGTTCCAAATATCGATTTGGGAAGAAAAGCATCATTGAACTCATCAAATACACTGGGACATCCAGACAGAACCTTAATCATATCCTATTGATAATTTGGGTTTATAGAAAATTTCCATACCTGTTTCTCATTCACAAGCAATCTTGGTATCAAAGCTGCTGAGGCAGATAGCAAATGCTTGAAAAGCTGAGAGTGGATACCGGTAGTCCATGGTGAACAAATCCTTCCCCACTTTTCCGAACTGGAGTAGGACCTTTTCGTGCTCTTGCCCAGCCTGCCCATTTTCTGGAGAAGCCACTAGCTGAAAATTTTTCACTGATGCCACGGTCACCCGTCCTCGAAAATTCAAACACCAGCATTGAAGCTGGTCATGCCACCTTGGAGCTTTGTTCTTTAACACCAGCATTCCATCTTTCTGCCCACCCAAAGGTCCAGAAGAGAAGCTTTCTGAACGGGTTGATTTGGATCTGAAAAATGGGAGTGAAGGGAAGGAATCAATGCTGCCAAGGGGAAATTCTGTTGGCGTGGGAGCCACACCTCCTGGGTCGATTGCAGAGGTAGGGATGGAATTCATAACACACTGCATTCTCCTTGGACCTCTGGTTGTTCCAAAAACATAGGTAAGTACATAAGTGTTACTAATCACTGCTAACTCGCATATGCTAAAACAATCAAACAGAAGGGAATTCCCTGCATTTTTGGGTTCGCAGTTGGAGGAGCCTGATGCAAAAGCACCATATATATTTTTAACTTAATCAAGGAATTATACAAGAGAGGTTCCATCTTTTCAAATGTCACCACATATTTTAGGTAGAAATAGAGGCATAATGCACTATCATGAGAACTGGGAACTGACACAAAATAGCACAATAGTATAAAAAAATGTCTGTCAAGCGAATCCAAAAATGATCATAGTAAAAATGACTAACTACAACACCTGTAACAGAACAATTCTATTGGTTTCCAAGAGAGTAGGTTTCAGAAATCACAAAGAGAACTATAAATTCATAAATTATCAATTTACTAAAAAACTGGTTTTTACAGATGAGAAACCAACACCTGGGTAATTTTCTCTCAATCAGCTTTCATGTTAACACTGCGTTTAAGACCAGTGTTGCAAACACGTGTTTATGCAAAACCAGCAAAAATATGAAAAAAAAAAAAAAAAAGAAAGAGAAAAAGAAAAAGACAACTGATTGAATAGGAATGCAACATTTGGAATGCAAGAAAAACTCATAAAATTATAGCAGAGTTTGACAGCCAAAAACATAGAGCTTTCTAGTTTAATCTGAAAATGGGAGATTTTACCTTCCTGAAAAAATTAGACTCTTGTTTCAGAAGTCTTTTTTGTCGACATGGGAATTAGCAAGCCTATTATCTCTATACTTTTAAATTTTAGTCACAGACACTGTTTCTCACCTGGAACCCAGAACATTCAACTCGTAAGCAATTTGGATGACTGGATAGTTTCCAGCAGGGACTCTAGGAGAAACTTTTTTCAAACCCACTAGCCGAGTGGAGCGACTTCTGGCAACTGTGGCTCCAGCATGAGGGGGCTGACCATCATAGACTGTAAACTTTGTCCCCAAAAAGTTTGATCTGTCAAGTAAAGCGAAATTGGTAAGAAAACGACCACAAAGATTCTTCCTTTTTTTTGGTCTTTTCAATTACATTTCTTCCAGTGTAATGGCAAGCTGGATCACCCAACTAAAACTTGATGTATAAACTCAATATCACAGGATACATGATACACCCTACTCGAGAGCGAGAACAAATTAAGAGGGCTGATGCACTCGGGACCCGCCTGCATTGTAAAAGTGTGGCCTCATTGTGGGCCCACTTTAGACAACCACCAATCACAGTTTCAGGCAGGATGGAAAGATCTAATCATGTACAAGGTTTGGGCAAAGAATCACCCTTGTTGAATGAAGATTAGCACTTGAGGTGAACCAACCCAACAGTCATTATGACTCTGATTAGTAGCAAAATTGGTTCGGTACCTAAGGCATGGTAAGCAAGTGTAAGAGGGTTGGCTTGACCACAGGTGGGCCCCACAGGACTCTTGTACATGTGGGCAGCTACCATGTATAATTTTCCAAACCAAGTATTTGTGTCCTAGAAGTGTCTAACCTATCTGATTATCAGATTTAATTCTAATGAAGAGTCAAATGGATATTGATAAGATGTTTCATATAGAGATACTAAGCCACTATAATTCATACAATAAAAAATATGGACTTATGAACCAAAGAAAAAGCATTAAAGGGATGGTTTGAGGATTGTTTTTCAAAAACTTAAAAATATTTCTTTTCAAGCTTTTCGTTGTGGAAGATGATCAAGCAACACCATCAAATAGGCTTTTAGAGATGTTATGCCAGTCCCAAATACAGGAACCCAGGCTTATGGAGCCAAAGCGTAGTTATTAAAGGTAAGGCCGCTTCTCCAAAAAAAAAAAAAGAATCTTGGAGGCTTCCGTGCATTATAAATGAGATTTAAGGGGGTACTGCTTCTCACTTGCAAGTTACTTTTCTCATGTCCAGCGAGGCTAGCAAAACAGCTCTTTTCCTAGGGAGTGTCGAAAACCTTTCACTGATGCCTTGTCCTTCTTAGCTTTTGATCTTCACAAGATATATTTCACAAATAAATGAATGAAAGGTTTGTAAGGTTGGCACCCACTAATTTAGTTGTAGAAAGGGTTATCTATTCCAGAATTGCCATCACACACTAAGAAGCATGAGACATGATATTATGTCAGCTGCAGCTCACCTCAACTTTCCAATATAGGTATTGCTTCCCTTCGACATATCTGCTGCATCAAGAGAGACGATGTAGTCTGTGCAGGTGGGTCTCCGACATTTGCATGCAGCGAGTAGGAACTTCCCTTCATCAGTCAATGCTGCGAGAAAATGAACATTCATAAACCAGACGCCAATTACAGTACCATTTTAAAACGGGACTTTCATGTAAGTAAATTGTCACAGCAACAAGGAGCACAGCGTTGAGGATTTCTTTAGGCAGGAAGATTAGATTGAGATGCCTATGGAATCTCTAGTTCAGCAGTCATCCCCCGTCAGATCATAAATAAATGCAACAAACACACTTACCAATGCACACAATATGTATATAGACACACAATATATATATATATATATATATATAGAGAGAGAGAGAGAGAGAGAGAGAGAGAACAAAAAATGACAAGGATGACGACGACACACAAAGAAGATGATGAGGAAACCAGATGGCAATGACAACAATGACGATGATGATTATAATAATATTTGCTACTTGAAGGAGAATTTAGAAGCCATCATGAGCAACAATGGTGCCATGTGCATGTGAAGGGAAGATCATAATAATGAATGCAACAAACATGCTTAATAATGCACACAATAGTGTCTACGTGTGCAAATGAAAATGATGATGAGGCGAGTGACACATTAAGATGATGACAATGACAACAGACGATGACGACACCGCAGTCATAATAATGTTTGTGACTTGAAGAGATCAAGAGAGTAGAAGGCATGAAAATTTACAACTCAAAGAACAGCACAAAATATGGCAAATCTTTTGGTGGAATTTTTTATTCTATGGAAGTTTAAATAAGACCATAAATGTCTTTACTAAACCTGGTTAATTGTGGCCATCTAACAAAATAAACACTAAATGCAGAAGTGAAAATGGAATTGCCAAACTAAGCGTGGGTAGCATCTATTTTGACTAGGAAATTGAACATTAAGAGAACGCAAATCTTTAGGCATTCGATATCATGTAACGAACAATTCAATCATGAAAGTATACCTAGCAGAAAATAACTTTTTTTGTAAAATGGAAAAAAAAAAAAAAAAAAAAAAAACATGATATCGAATCTTTAACATATGCTATAATATAGCAGCAGGAAAGAAAAGGCTTACCTTGAGTCAAACCGAGGTAAAGGCGGTAAGTTTGAGTGGTCCTATTTCGTTTTATGAAACATTGAAGGAGAGAGTCCCTTGGGCCAGGCTGCAAGCAATAATAAAGATTATTGTAAATTGTGATTATGAATTTCCCTATACCTTTCAATTTCTTTATGAGGAAAAAGGATAAATGTTACGCTACTTTTCCTCAAAAATAAAAGATATATAAACAAATGCTTATTGTAAATGATCAATATAATGTAGACATTTTTGTTTTTAATGTTTTTAAATGGTAGCATGACTTGAACCCAACCCTAATGTAGACCATTTAAACGGCCTTCACAATATAGCTAAATGTTTAAAACATCTAATTTAGTTTTTTTTAAATCCAGAATATTTTGTCCATGTTTTAGATGACAGAAATAAGCTAATTTCTGGAAAATGATGAAAGACTTTGTCCATGTGCACAAATAAGAAGAAAATAATAAAATAGGAATGTGTTCTTTGGATTCAATGAGTGAAAGTCCATTATTTTCATTTATTAATTTTAGATAAGGGTAAAATAAAAGTATTAAATGAAAAGCAGCAGAAGAAGAAACAGCATTGTCTCAAATGGACAAAGGTCTAAAACCAGACCATCGATCAATACCCAAGATCATCGCTTTCCTGTTATAGAGGATAACACCAACTTGAGCGTCAAGAAACACAATCTTACGACCCACCCATTGTACTATACAAAACCATGAAAGCCCCAATAACCCTTACCAAAAGTCTATTAATTAAATTGCTAACATAGTACAACGAATGCAATTTTAGTTCATGGTTAACTAAAGGTGGAGCCCACAAGAAAGATGGCTCTGACCATCATACCTGTGCCATTTGTATAATGC
Source organism: Umbellularia californica (assembly GCA_028538565.1). Lineage (NCBI taxonomy): Eukaryota > Viridiplantae > Streptophyta > Magnoliopsida > Laurales > Lauraceae > Umbellularia > Umbellularia californica. The sequence goes on along the minus strand of JAPQWN010000003.1, from coordinate 36,170,340 downwards.
ACCACCAATTGCCCTGGCAACATATATCCCATCCTATTTGCACTATTAAGATTTTTCTTTTAGATACTGACAAATTTTATTACGCACATGAAGAATGACAGACTGACATGAGAATTCTCCTGAAGAAGAAAGGATCCTACATGAAGTCCAGCAAGATGGTGGACAAGTTAACAAGCATAAACTAACACATGATAAAAAAAAAGATCTACAACAACAAATGATAAAAGCATTCTCTATTAGTTCCTCATTTGATGCCACTATCTTACTCATGGAGATATTATAGAAATTTAAAAATGCAACCACAAATATTGAAAAAATTTGATTTTATTGGTAAAATGTAGAATGCTGATACAATAAACTCAAAACCGAGATCAAGCATCCTCGATATCCGTTTCACAATACCAAGGGGGACAAGAAACCCCGTGTTTGAAAGGATAAAAGGAAAACCCCGACACTTCAGTGAAAATTCTTGACATTAAATGAGGGGGTAGGGACCCCTATTCAGAGATTTTGGGGTCTCTTCACGCTAGAACCAAATTTTTGAAAGGTTATGCTCCAAAATATGGATTTTTCCACAAAATACTGGCGCCAAATGTGGTCCTACGCCATGCACCGTTGCCATGCTCTGAGCACCCTACACCATGCACCCATCGCCATGAGCTGGGCACCTTTGTGCATAGTCAAACTTGCCAAGGTCATAACTTCTCATCCATCTGTTGGACTTTTGCATATCATATACAGTTGGAAAATTCGCAAAGTGTAGATTGTAACGATCAAAAGATCTATCCCATCTAAAGTTATTTATATGGGACAAATTGCGTCAAAAGGCAACTGTACACCATTTCCTAGTCCTTCCTCCTTTCAACCCGTTCAAATTATAGTGGCCTTATCTTTTTGTCTGTTTATCAGAATTCTTATTACTATATATAGTTGGAAAGCACTTTCCAAGTGGATTGACATTGTATCCCATTCGGATTTAATTTCATGTGTCAAATCCTCCCTTCACAGCATGGCTTGGGTCTTTTAATTGTCTACAGTTTCTGGTGTCAAAGCTTATGGCTTAGTTTCCATCTTAATATGATGGAAACTCACACTTGTTTCCTTGGCCACTATTATAATTTCATTGAGTCCATAGTACAATTTCCATGGCTCCAGCGGCCTCACCTTAGCCCAACAAATTGTATTCCTTGAATCCTTATATCATGATTACACTTTCTGAGAAAATGGTAGTGCATATGGTAATATTTTCTGAAAAAAAATAAGTCTTTGCGACTTGAAAGGACCCACAACCGGCCATTCATGAAGAATCTGAAGGATGAGGATAGGACCCAATATAAGGAGAGAAACGATAAGAAATAAGAATAATAAAAAAAAAAAAAAAAAAAAAACAAAGTTATACACAGGGGGGGGGATCGACGACAACAATGATGATCCGTGAATTCGTCGTCGAAACATGACATGGGACTCATCCTATCTTCACGATCAAAGGGGAAAAGCACCTCACTCAGAAAAAGTGTCATTGCATCAAAGAAAAAGGCCTCTTCAGAATTTTTAGGCTCCACACTCCCGCCCCATTTTTTTTTTCCACAGAATCTTTGATGACAACTTCTTTTTGGTTTGAAATAGAATAGAATCAATGAAGAATCTGCCGACCAAAAATCCTCCCATAATCAAATACCGAATCTCTTCTTTCATAAATAGGAGATTGAAACACGCATGCACACACGCGTGCACTCATAAAAAAGAAAAAAAAAAGTGGGTAGGTTTACCACACTCCACTTAATGAGATGGACTTTCTTAAAAATAAAAAATAAAAAATAAATAAAAAATAAAAAAACACCTTGCCAAACATGCACTAGTAGGAGAATATGAAAATTAAAAGAAGTCTATGGAATATTTATATATAAGATTTGCTAGACTATCACTATCTCATTCTCACCTGTTCAGTAAAAACCAAGGATGAGAACAGCAAATGCGTTAGCTTTGGATGGAAATAATACCGGATAATCTCAAAGTAGTGGCTCAAGAGGAAGTTGTCAGATTTGCTAGAAGCCATTTCAAGAAAAAAAAAAAGTTTCTAAAAAAAATTGCTTCTAATAAAAATAAATGTGCTGCTCATAAATTTGTTTCTAACACCATTTAAAACCATCTTGTTTTGTCACTTTCGTCATTCCTGGTTTTAGTAAAACTTCTTTACATTTTAGAACCACATTCCAGTAAAAGAAGGGAGACATAATCACATGAAGTCACAATCAATATGTTCAGGTCAAAGAGAGAATGAGTTCAATAAAGACCTAGATGAGTCTTTTCCTATTCATATAATGGCGTCCGTAAGATGTACAATAAATTCTACCAAGAAGCTCTCAGTTCACATCCATGCCAATATACTCGCTCTATACAATCAATCTATAAGAGAGGATATACACTCTTTTAGCATAATGGGATCAACTAAAACAATATACTAGCTCTATACAATCAGATATACACTCTTTTAGCATAATGGGATCAACTAAAACAATATACTAGCTCTATACAATCAGATATACACTCTTTTAGCATAATGGGATCAACTAAAACAATCACAAATTCATGATGCTGCTAATAAGGATATGAATAGAAATAAGAACACAAGAACAACAAATGCAAGCACTTAGATGCTCTCTCACCTGCTTCAATGAGATTGGGAATGTCAACTTCCCTGATAATTCAGGCGTCTTCACCATTTCTTTCATGATTTCTCTCCAGCTCCTGCAAACCCCAGCGCAAGCAACGACGTGCTTCCGTGGAGGCCAAGCGCTCTCCGATGCCTCCAACCTCACCAATACATCCCTCAGGAGCTCTGGGGGCATGTTAGCCCAACAACTCTGCTTCAGAGCATCCACTACTTGAGGCAATGGGATGTCTTGAACCACTCTATGGGACCTTGATCTCAATCCATAACCAATCTTCACCTCAAATCCCTTCCTTGAAATGCTCCCAATTTCCCCCTTCATGTCTTGAATGATACTCTTGAAAGACATCAATACCCTCTCTTTCTAATCTATGTATCTCCAAACAAACCAACAAATCTCACACTTCAAAAACCCTCCAACTTCTTTCTATAAGAGTAATATGATTACATAAAGAGCTTTTGATGACAAACAAGTAGCTGAACAAGAAGAAGAAGAAAGAGTACCTTTTTCTGAAATTACCGAACAGCAATACATTTCTGCAGCTCCGAGCTTCAAATTAGGGCAAAAAGAGCTGCTTTTTCAACGGATTTGCCGCCTTGAAAGCCATGAGCTCCACCAAACCAATCATCTGAAGCTTACATATAAACACTCGCATGAATCCACCGTTTTTAAAGCTCTATACAGGATTATTTCCATGAATCTCAATTCAGATCATCAAAAGAACCCCAGCAAAAACCAAAACACGTAAAAATCACATCAAAAGAAACCTTCAAATCTGGAGGAAACAATGAATATCAAGAAAACGGAATCCAATGAATGCTCTATGCGATTTCATCTAAAGAAACAACAAGAGATCGAGAAACCACTGGAAATTTCAGCTAACATAGCAGCAGAATCTCAGCCAAAACAAGAACAAAAACCAAAAAAAAACCTCTACAAATGCATATAGATCTGAAGCTCGATTTCCCACCGATTCGAGGAAATCTTTCTCAACTGCTGGTGAGATTTCCAGGAAAAGATTTTCTCTTGGAAACAGCGATTAGAGAAAGGAGCTTTCAGTTTCCGCAGAAAATGAGAGAAATCAATGTCCTGAGTCTTATCCAAACACGTATATAAATTCTCTAGCGACGAAGTTTCCTAACTCTCCGTTCACGGCAAGAGGCGGAGAGAGAGAGAGAGAGAGAGAGAGGGATCACGATTTCAAGGCGTTTTGTCTGTTTTTTTAATGGGGAAAAGAGAGATGCTAATCTTGCTCGCTTTAGATGCTTTCAATGTGATGATTCATTCAATGGCATCTCTCTGTTATGTATGGGCCCCACCATCATAGTGGGTAATCTTTGGAAAAAAAATATATGTTTTTTTTTTTTAAGAAAAGGTATGAGGCCCACCTTCGATTAATCTTTTACTTTCCCACATTCTTACCACTTTGAATTCACAGTAATGTAACTAATGTAAGATATATTTGGATTTTGTTTTCCATGGATTTTCATTTTCATCTTTTGGGGGAAGGTAGATTCTATCCCATTGGAAATAGTTTTTCATGGATAGTGGAAAAATAGTTTAATTTTTGCATACTATTAGTAGTAGGTTTCCACTCCTTGTCATTCCCGCTGCTCTACTTTTGCGATATCGCAGTAACGGTTTTTTCTTATTTTGCCTGTCGGAAGAGGGTTCCCGACTCTTTGGGCTAATCCCTCCGCCCCAAAGGGAAGCCAGTTAAATACCCTTGTGGTTCCAAGATAATAACACTAGTGGACTCAACATTCGATTCATGAAGAAGGGAGAATCGTGGTCGATACCAAGACTTCTAGCTCCCAAAGAAGGAAGAGCCGTGGTCCTGACCACTCGACCAACGCCTTGGAGTTAATAATAACAGGTATTGAAATACAAAGAATAAGGTGCAGTTTTATATAATATTGGATAGTTTAATAAAAGTTTTGTGATATTAGAATAAAGTTTTGCAATAACAAAATAATAATAATAATAAAGGATGAGTGCGAAGAACTTCTTATGAAATATCTCTATTTTGGTCACTAAGCTATAGAAAACGACGGCTAATGGTGAACGTATGGAAAAACCCTTTGATTTTTTCTGTTCATGTATAGAAAAACAAAAGCAACAAACAAAAGTGAATGAAAAAAATAGACTTTCTTTTTTACACAAAAACTCATAACTGTTAGCAAAATAGACCCCCTTATTGCTTTTTATTTTTTATTTTCGATACCAGGGCTGGGAGCCTCGGATACATTAGAGACTCCATCCTAATAGATAATATTTGCTTCCACAGTAAGAAACTTTGTCCCCGGAGATATAACACCCCCACTTGTGGGCATTCTGAGTTCAATTTGTGGATACTTCCACTGTAGTTCAGAAAACCTAAAACTTATGGTGAAGATGGTTTAATTTGGTTGATATTTTGATGGTTTAATTTGGCTGATATTTTGTCACACCCCCAACGGGCCTAATCCATGTATGATCCATTTGAGTGGACCCACTTAAATTTGGTGCACCCAATTACTTCCTTGAATATAACATCTTTACTGTAAGAGTTTTGCTACTTGTCCCGGGTTTCATGTCCCGGGACAAGCCCGACTCCATAGGGGAGGGGTATTTTGGTCATTTACCAAATGACCAAAATACCCCTCCCCTATGGAGTCGGGCTTGTCCCGGGACATGAAACCCTGGACAAGTAGACTTTTTCTTACTGTAAAGGGTCTCTTGTTAAACTACGGCTGGCCTTTTATAACATTTTGGTATAAAGTACAGATATCTCTACCCTTATAAAAGAGGCTAAGATGCATATTTGATTTAGTGCAACCACTGTGGGGCCCACCAAAAAATTTATAATAATATATTATATAATAATAATAATATAATATCTATACACTTATTATCTATCTATTTTATACAAACTTTTTCACTATACCATTGTGGGGCCCACCCCCAAATATTTACTATCTGTTATCTACTACTATACCATCATAAAAGAGGGAAAGTTGCAGACTTTTTTCACTACACCATTGTGGGGCCCATCCCCAAATATTATAATATAATTTAATAATATATTATTATGAGAAATTATAAACTTTTTCACGATACCTTTGTAGGGCCCAACCCCAAATATTATAATACAAACTTTTGCATTACACCATTGTGGAGCCCATCCCGCAAAAAGTATAATATAATATAATAATATTTTATTGTGAGAAATTGAAAACTTTTTCACTACACCATTGTGGGGCCCACCCCAAATATTATAATATAATATAATAATATATTATTTTGAGAAATTACAAACGTTTTCACTACACCTTTATGGGGCCCATTTCAAAATATTACAATGCAAACTTTTTCACTACACCATTGTGGGGCCCACCTCCAAATATCCACTATCTACTATCTATCTTCTACTCTTATAAAAGAGGCAATGTTACATGGTTTCTTTATTACAACCACTGTGGGGCCCATCAAAAAATTTATAATAATATATAATAATAATAATATAATATCTATACCCTTATTATTTATTTATCTCATACAAACTTTTGCACTACACCATTGTAGGGCCCACCCCCAAATATTATAATATCATATAATAATATATTATTTTAAGAAATTACAAACATTTTCACTACACCTTTGTGGGGCCCACCCCAAAAAATTATAATGCAAACTTTTTCACTATACCATTGTGGGGCCCACTCCCAAATATTTACTATCTGCTATCTACTACTATACTATCATAAAAGAGGGAAAGTTGCAAACTTTTTTCACTACAGCATTGTGGGGCCCAGCCCCAAATATTATAATATAATATAATAATATATTATTATGAGAAATTGTAAACTTTTTCACTATACCTTTGTGGGCCAAACCCCAAATATTATAATGCTAACTTTTGCACTACACCATTGTGGGGTCCATCCCCCAAATAGTATAATATAATATAATAATATATTATTATGAAAAATTACAAACTTTTTCACTACACCATTGTAGAGCCCACCCCAAATATAATATAATATAATAATATATTATTTTGAAAAATTGCAAACTTTTTCACTACACCTTTGTGGGGCCCAGCCCAAAATATTGTAATGCAAACTTTTTCACTACACCATTGTGGGGCCCACCTCCAAATATCTACTATCTACTATCTACTACTATTATAAAAGAGAAAAAGTTGCAAATTGTTTTTCACTACACCATTGTAGGGCCCACCCCCAAATATGATAATATAATATAATAATATATTATTATGAGAAATTATAAACTTTTTCATTACACCTTTGCGCGGCCAACCCAAATATTATAATGCAAACTTTTTCACTACACCATTGTAGGGCCCACTCCCAAATAGTATAATATAATATACTAATATATTATTATGAGAAATTACAAACGTTTTCACTACACCTTTATGGGGCCCATTTCAAAATATTACAATGCAAACTTTTTCACTACACCATTGTGGGGCCCACCTCCAAATATCCACTATCTACTATCTATCTTCTACTCTTATAAAAGAGGCAATGTTACATGGTTTCTTTATTACAACCACTGTGGGGCCCATCAAAAAATTTATAATAATATATAATAATAATAATATAATATCTATACCCTTATTATTTATTTATCTCATACAAACTTTTGCACTACACCATTGTAGGGCCCACCCCCAAATATTATAATATCATATAATAATATATTATTTTAAGAAATTACAAACATTTTCACTACACCTTTGTGGGGCCCACCCCAAAAAATTATAATGCAAACTTTTTCACTATACCATTGTGGGGCCCACTCCCAAATATTTACTATCTGCTATCTACTACTATACTATCATAAAAGAGGGAAAGTTGTAAACTTTTTTCACTACAGCATTGTGGGGCCCAGCCCCAAATATTATAATATAATATAATAATATATTATTATGAGAAATTGTAAACTTTTTCACTATACCTTTGTGGGCCAAACCCCAAATATTATAATGCTAACTTTTGCACTACACCATTGTGGGGCCCATCCCCCAAATAGTATAATATAATATAATAATATATTATTATGAAAAATTACAAACTTTTTCACTACACCATTGTAGAGCCCACCCCAAATATAATATAATATAATAATATATTATTTTGAAAAATTGCAAACTTTTTCACTACACCTTTGTGGGGCCCAGCCCAAAATATTGTAATGCAAACTTTTTCACTACACCATTGTGGGGCCCACCTCCAAATATCTACTATCTACTATCTACTACTATTATAAAAGAGAAAAAGTTGCAAATTGTTTTTCACTACACCATTGTAGGGCCCACCCCCAAATATGATAATATAATATAATAATATATTATTATGAGAAATTATAAACTTTTTCATTACACCTTTGCGCGGCCAACCCAAATATTATAATGCAAACTTTTTCACTACACCATTGTAGGGCCCACTCCCAAATAGTATAATATAATATACTAATATATTATTATGAGAAATTACAAACGTTTTCACTACACCTTTATGGGGCCCATTTCAAAATATTACAATGCAAACTTTTTCACTACACCATTGTGGGGCCCACCTCCAAATATCCACTATCTACTATCTATCTTCTACTCTTATAAAAGAGGCAATGTTACATGGTTTCTTTATTACAACCACTGTGGGGCCCATCAAAAAATTTATAATAATATATAATAATAATAATATAATATCTATACCCTTATTATTTATTTATCTCATACAAACTTTTGCACTACACCATTGTAGGGCCCACCCCCAAATATTATAATATCATATAATAATATATTATTTTAAGAAATTACAAACATTTTCACTACACCTTTGTGGGGCCCACCCCAAAAAATTATAATGCAAACTTTTTCACTATACCATTGTGGGGCCCACTCCCAAATATTTACTATCTGCTATCTACTACTATACTATCATAAAAGAGGGAAAGTTGTAAACTTTTTTCACTACAGCATTGTGGGGCCCAGCCCCAAATATTATAATATAATATAATAATATATTATTATGAGAAATTGTAAACTTTTTCACTATACCTTTGTGGGCCAAACCCCAAATATTATAATGCTAACTTTTGCACTACACCATTGTGGGGCCCATCCCCCAAATAGTATAATATAATATAATAATATATTATTATGAAAAATTACAAACTTTTTCACTACACCATTGTAGAGCCCACCCCAAATATAATATAATATAATAATATATTATTTTGAAAAATTGCAAACTTTTTCACTACACCTTTGTGGGGCCCAGCCCAAAATATTGTAATGCAAACTTTTTCACTACACCATTGTGGGGCCCACCTCCAAATATCTACTATCTACTATCTACTACTATTATAAAAGAGAAAAAGTTGCAAATTGTTTTTCACTACACCATTGTAGGGCCCACCCCCAAATATGATAATATAATATAATAATATATTATTATGAGAAATTATAAACTTTTTCATTACACCTTTGCGCGGCCAACCCAAATATTATAATGCAAACTTTTTCACTACACCATTGTAGGGCCCACTCCCAAATAGTATAATATAATATACTAATATATTATTATGAGAAATTACAAACTTTTTTACAACACTTTTGTGGGGCCCACCCCTAATTATTATATTATAATAATAATAATAATATAAAATCTATATCGATTACCTTATTATAAAAGAGAAGAGAAGTTGTATACTTTTTCACTACACCTTTGTGGCCCCCCCCCCCCCCCCCAAATATTATAATATAAGATAATATAATAATATATTCTTATTATATTATAATAATAATCATATAATATCTATGCCCTTATTATAAAAGAGAAAAAAGTGTCATGCTTTTTCTCTACACAACTATGGACCCCACTTAGTATTATGATATTATATATATATAATAAAAGAGAACTACACATATGTGCACCCCAATAAAAGAGAAGAACTTGTCATGCTTTTTCTCTACACATCTGTGGGCCTCACTTAGTATATTATATTATATTATGTATATATAAAATAAAAGAGAACTACATGTCTGTGGGCCCCACTTAGTAGAAGAACTCGTCATGCTTTTTCTCTACATCTAGACATCTGTGGGCCCCACTTAGTATTATTATATTATATATATAAAATACAAGAGAACTACACATCTGTGGGCCCCACTTCGTATTATTATATTATATATATATGTATAAAATAAAAGAAAACTACACATCTGTGGGCCCCACTTGGTATGATTATATTATACCACTTAGTAGAAGAACTTGTTATACTTATTCTATACACATCTGTGGGCCCCACTTAGTATTATTATAATACATGTATGATCCACTTAGTATTATTATATTATATATATATGATAAAATGAGAACTACACATCTATGGGCCCCACTTAGTAGAAGAACTTGCCATACTTTTACTCTACATCTACACATTTGTAGGCCCCACTTAGTATTATTATATTATATATAAAATAAAAGAGATTTACACATTTGTGAGACCCACTTAGCAGAAGAACTTGTCATGCTTTTTCTTTACAAATCTGTGGGCCCCACTTAGTATTATTATATTATATTTTATATATATAATCAAAGAGAACTACACATCTGTGGGCCCACTTAGTATTATTATATTTCGATGAAATGCTTAGCTTAAATGATCATGAAAAGGGTTGTGTTTGAAGAATTTGTTCATTCACTACAACAACTCAAATGAGAAATTTCAGTTGAGATTTTCATGTATAGAAAAGTTCTACTTCAATCCCAATGCCTGTAAAGACACAATTTGCTTGGAATCTTTGTGATTTGTTATTGATTCGTTTAAAGCTATGAGTTGTGTACTGTTTTGGTTGGTTAGTATTTTGTTTCATTGAATTTGGTAGGTATTTGGCGCTAGGTTTTAGACAAATTTTAATAGAAAATGGGCCGGAAGATCCATCTATATTGAAATTGGTGAGTGTTTTGCCTAATCATGTATGGCTAGAAAAGGTTGGTTGTCAACTTTTTTTTAAATTAGTTTCCTTCCATATATCTTGTTATCCCATCTTCTTTTTACTTTTTTCTATTGAAACTTTTACTAAATTTCATAAAAACAATGAGTGATTGTAAATTACTTAATTTGCCAAAAAAAATGAGTTATATGTAAACTGGTCATTCTCCATTGGGATAGTTAATATTGAATTTGTCAACGACTTTGTTTTTTCAGATTATCATACTGAAAGAGTATGTTCCTTGAAAGAGTATGTGCCTTGCACATGCATTGCATGTGCAAGGCTCCACTAGTAATTCATAAATGGAAGACACTTTTTCTTTGGCCTCACTAAAGAACAAGAGTCCTAATCGTGGTTGGCCACGTGAGCAAGACAGATGGCTTAGTTTGGTTTGGGCATGTCACAAGAATCTTCTACGACTGAATTCTCTTTACTCAAGCCGAGGGAATTGGTATCTCCAGACAAAACCCTTGCTCCTTCATATTACAAACATACTGGTAGACACCTAACAATTCATGGACATGCCTCTTTGGCCCTTTACAGGCAAAATCCACCTATTGGTAGGATTATAAATGGGTATCTGATTCTCTGATTATCCGAAAGCCTCGAATTGCAAAAAAGGAGTCTGGAACCTATTTTATGTTCCGATTCATAAACGGGTTCAGTTTCGCGTCCATATAGGTTCTGACCGGTGGACCCGAGACCCGGGATATGAGTCTTTCATATTGCGAATTTGTACCTCAAAATAAATTTTTTTTGACATTTGTATGTATAATACTGGAGGTAGTAGGCTTGATGTACGGTTATAAGTTAAACGATATGCTTATTTTAAAAACAATGAGAATAAAAAGAAATTAGAATTGATTTTAGAACTAGATTCTTGTCCTCTAGGTGGACCTGGTTCGGGAATCGGATCTAGTTTTTTCTATCGAAACCGGGTCTGGAATCAACAAAACAGGTTCTGAGTCAAAATCAGTTTCGGAACCAGAACCGTTATTTAAAAAGGGGTCCGGGTCCACTATGGTTTCAATTCGGAACCGTTCCGTTTGCAACCCTACCTATAAGCATGTCCCATTGAACTATGGTGTACTTTTAAAACCTATATGAAAATTCTAGGTCCACTTCAAAAAAATCCCCCGATTTGCCCCGAAACCAAACAACCGATTAAGGTGCACACCCCTAGAACGAAGATTCTAGATCCACCACTGGCTCCTGAGACATGGGAAAAATCGACTACATTTGGAATTATATTGTGAGACTCCAATCTGCCTGGATAATTCTTTAAGGAAAAACCAGGTCAATTGATTCTATGAGCCAAGAAAGGGGAGTTCGTAGGCATACAGGTGGAATGCTTCAGTAGCACTGTGAGGTATTATATAAGTCCCATATAAAAAATATCAAAACCTTGACCTTGAACTTATAAGTCAAATCATGTGTTATCTCAAAATGATGCGTTTTAAATTCGTGCAGCCTCGAAAGTTAAGCCCTTGCGTGCGAGCGCTACCGGGCATTCCTTACTTTCATTTATGAAACTTATAAGGAACTTTGATCCAATGAATTTTTCTTAACTCAAGATCTCTTAATTGGAGTTTCACTATATCAAAAGAGAAAATCATTTTCCGCAAGAAAATGGAACATGTTTTGAAATGCTGCCAATGATCATGGTTGGGCCAGAAAATAATAATCTAATGGGAATTTCAAGCGAGTGAAAAGAGGAGCTTTTCATGGGAAGTGACGTAGGGAATCCATGGAAAACGCAGACAATGGAATTCTTCCAAAAGCAGATTGCTTTGCGGTCAGGCAAAGGTCCTTCGTCTTCTATGCAGAAATGGACCGCACACTTGTCCTCTGTAGGAGTTGGGTCCCAGCGGAAGCTGACGTGACCGAAAAGTCGTCTTGGTCTGGACCGTGACGAAACGTCGTTACAGCGAACTGACTGCTGTTATAAATGCATTATATATATGTCCGTGGAATCTCCGTCGTGATGACCGATAACGACATTCTATGGCAAAAGGCAATGCCACCAAATCCTACCTTATATGATTATTAATTTTTTTTTAATGTATAAAGAATTACATTATAAATTGAGGAATGATTTTCCTCAGCTGGCCGAAGACGGACACGTAGGGTTGTAAATGAGTCGGTTCCTGTCCGGATCCATGGTGCATCCAGAACCGGAACCGTTAAGGAGAAGGTGGAACCGGATCCGGATTCGGAACTGTTTCGAAACTGGTTTTTTTTTGCTCCGGAACCGGAACCAAAATCATATATGTGACGGGTCTGGACATGGGTCCGGGTTTAGGTAGAGAATGATATTAACAAAACATTATTTTTAGAAGAGATTTTCCAAAATTGAGATAATATGTCGGGTCTCAGGTCTACGGGTCCGAACCAAGGTGGAACCGGACCCGGGCCCATTTACTTATAGGAGCCTAAATAAGGACCCAGATCCGGTTTTTAACAAGTCAAAACCTCCGGATAATCGAAGAATCGAAGACCCATTTACATTCCTACATGCATGGCGGGTAAGTATTGATTTTCTATCCACGGTTTACATGAGAATAGCACGTAAGAAGCATTAAAATAGGTGAGGTTTAATTGCAATTATGGCGGGGATCGAAATCCTTATTTATTAAAAAGGCAAAGTGTCGATTGTAATATCCAAGATCTTCCACAATACACAATAATCCGGAAATTCTGCATTTCACGTGCATAAAAAGTGATCTCGACTCCTTAGAAAATGGTATTTCATGCATTCAAGAAACTTCAGTTCATTATTGTTTCTCTTGCATATAAAAATATCGTACCAAATGATGTAAAGGTGATATTAAAAAAAGATGGAATTACATTTATGCAATCAATCCGTCTACATGTCCCGACTTGTTGTCCCGATTTTGGGACCGATGACCACATGGCACATGGTGATTGCACAATGGATTCAAATTTTTAGAGAGAGGGAGAATGGAAAAGTCTATTCTATACACTCAGTCCCAAAATCTGGACAACAAGTCGGGACAAATAGACTTTTTGTTATGCAATAATGGAAGTTCTACCTCTGGTGAGGCTGCTTTTTTCCACCCAAAAAAATGAAAAAATCACCTAACTTATTCACATTTCCACGGTTCCACGGAAAATTATTTCAATGGGGGGAGGGGGTTTAGATTTGGTTTTTCTAAAAAATAGGAAAGTTTTTCCTTGTAAAATAGATTTTTTTGCAAGATATGTTTCTACCAACAATTGAATTCCAAGTGTCATGAAAAAGTGATTCAATAACACTTCCCAATATACTTGCGGAATAAGAGTTCAATTATTTTTTCTTGAGCCATGCTACTTGTCCAAATGACCAAAAAGGAGTCGGGCCAGTCCCGGGACAAGTAGACTTTTTGTTTTTTCTTTCTACACCTAAAATCTAAGCTTTTGGGATCTGCTAGACAATTCTTTGTGATCTTGTCCAAAAGAAATACATTTGTGCAACACTGCAAAAAAATCAGTTCCGTGAATTTTTCTCATTTTTCATGAAAAACATTTTTCTGTCCTCGTTCCTTTGGAAATGGTTTTCTACAAAATTGTGGAAAAGTTAGTTCATTTTATTAATTCCCCCTAAGGAAAAGCGGCTATATCTAATGTAAGATTTTAAATGTCGTAGAAAAGTATTACCTCTTTTCATAATTTTTCAGTGAAAAAGTGGCCGCATAAACATGCCCTAAAAGTCGAATAGGAAGTAAAACTTTTAATGATATAAAAGATCCTGGAAACAACTTCTTACGAGGGAACACAACTTTTAACCGTCAAGACAGAGGATAAAAGAATACCGAATGCATGAGCAACAATATATGTAGTCCAACTTTGTGAGTCTCACTTTTGATCAATGCAGCCCCTTTCAAACTTTCATCCCCAATGATTTGGCGCCAAGCTCAATTCCAATTTCATCAAATCTTTATCCACCATTGGATTGAATCTCAGATAAACCAATGGTTGAAAGGCTACTAAACTTTATGGCAAGGGTGATATGATAGGTTTGATTTTTCTTATCGGCCCTTATCCATGAGAAGACCTTTCCATATGTTCCACCGCTACTTAATAATTAGGACCTAAGTGGGCCCCACGAGCTGAACTAAAAAGTATGCAGTAAGCTTATGGGAGAACAATATAACTAGTTCTTAAAAGACACAATATTAAAACGATACATATTGTTTAGTAGAAGGATCATACTTCTTGACAAAAGGCAGTCAATCCCAATTCTGGTCCACCAAATGAACGGCTTAGAATTAGTTGCCAATGAACAATATTGTAGATGAGTATTACCCAACATTTGATAGACATGTTGAAGTGTAATCATTTCTTACTCATTTACTCATAATAACCAATAGATAAGATCAGTTGGCAGAGCCAGGAATTTTTTTGGAGGGGCAAGTGATTGTCCACCATAATATTTTTATATTTATTAATTTATTATTACTAATTATGTAAGAATTAAGTTTTTTTATAATATCCAAGGGAAAATCTGAATTTTATATACCCCAATCATGTTCAAAGCCATAATTTCTCAAACAGTGTGAGCACTAATATATGAATATACTTGCTACCAAAAAAACAAAGATATGAATATGGGAAATTTTCAAATATGACCTTAAGTTTTTGTCTTATTTCAAAAAAGGACACAAGTTTTGAAACTTTTTAAATTAGTTCCTAAGCTTTCCAATAAATTCTCAATTAAGGACATTCGGCCATTTAAAAGTATTTTCTGGTGACGTTTTCCCTCAATATTTTGAAAATACTCAAATTGCCCTTCATTTAAAGCCATGACACGGTTTCGGCAGCCACTACATGCAGCTAATCGCTGTAGGAATACTTGGTGTCCTTGATCACCATGAGGACACCGGTGAGGGAAATGAGGAGAATATAGAGGAAGTGAATGAGAGTTTTATTACAATGAAGGGTAATTTAGGTATTTAAAAAAAGGTAAAAAGTTGCCGAAAAATAACTTTAAATAGATGGATGTCCTTAATTGAAAACTTAATGAAAAACTTAGGGACTAATTTGAAAATTTTTTAAACTTGTGTTCTTTTTTTAAATAAGGCCGAAACTTAAGGACTTTTTTGAAATTCTCCCATATGAATATTGTAATGCTCACCCTAAAATGAGCGCAATCCTCTCAAAATAGTTCTTTATTCTTTGCTTTAACACTATAAGAGTTGTTTCTCTCTACACTCAAAGTAGGACTTATGTTGGATTGATTACACCTAAATTAAATAAGAAAAGTTCTTTGATTAGTTAGTTGTAATCTTTTGACTAGCAAAATTACCCGTGCTTAGCACGGATATGGCAAACGTTGCAATTTGAATATTCATGTATAAAAAATTCATAAATTTTTTAGAAAGAAAGCAAAAAAAAGAATTATAAATATGTATTTATATAATTGAAGAATTGGTATCATAGAATAAAAAAATGAGAATTAGAGTAGAAGGAGAATGTTAAAGTTTGGATTTAAACAAAGTCCATGAGAAATGAAAGAAAAGAAAAGTGGAGAGTAGTAGTTATGAGTGGTTATTGAGTGGATATCATAAAGAGATAAAGAATGTAGTTGATGTAACTTCCGGTCAAAATCATAACTGTCGGTCAAAATTGGATCAAAACCCTCCTAGCTTAATATATTATAATGGTTCATAATGCTACGGTAGACATGGATAATTGAGAGGATAGGATTGAAAGTCAATCGCCCAGTCCTAATTTGATGAACAGCGAATGTGTAAAATATATGATAATGCAAAGTTAAGAGTATGAATTTGAGTATCCTCAATGTACGGATGTCAAATGGGCCGGGCCGGCACGGCACGCTCCGGCCCGCGGCCCGGCCCGGCCCGGTCAACGGCACGACCCGCACATGGGCTGGGCTGGGCCTAGTTGGCTGGGCCCGCCCTCTAGGCCCGCTAGGAACGTGGGCTGGGGGCTGCAGCCCGCCAGGCCCGCTGGGATCGGCCCGCCAGCCCGGCCCGCCAATCACATCCCCAAGGGCTGAAAGTGACTTGTTGATGCTTTGAGCTTCTTTTAGCTGATGGCCAAAGGATCCTGATTTCTTTATCCTTTCAAAACCGGCAAGATCTACAAAACTTAGCTGCACAGAGAAATTATGCTAGTCAGTCTATAGTTGCAATACTAAACTAACCACCAAAACAACACAACCAGATGAAAAGGTCTAGTGTATTTAAATCAATGATCGTAGCTTGTGTCTAAGCATTTAAATATGCAAATTCCATAGAGAAAGACCAATTTAGCGCAATGCACTAGATTCAATGCCTGTTTATGCTTTTATGTACTCATGCATAACGAAATACGCTCTGCTAACAACGTATCCTCTCTTGTTCTTATTCTCCTATATAGTCTTCGTTTAAAAGTTTGCTAAGATATTCCATCCACCTTTCTCTGATATTGATGTTCTTTTCTAGAACCTTTTGGTCATTGCTCTTATAATGCATTTGATATGATCTAACTCTCTACTTTTACTTCCCCTTATTTTTTTGCAAGCTCAAAAATATCCTTCTCAAACTTGTTTGAAAATTAGTATTCACTTTATGGATAGTATTTACAGGTTTTAAGTAGATACAAACTTGTTTAAATGTTTGATTGTTTACAACAAATGGAAAAACAAAGTTTTAGTAATAAAAAAGTTTACTTTTACTTTATCAGAACCTAAATATTTTACTTCCTAAAAGACAAGTAAAATAATTACACTACCATTTGCCAACTTTTCATTTCACTTCTTGAAAGACATGTAAGTTTTTGTTTTATTCTTTTTTTTAATACTGAAAAAAAAGGGAAAAAAACAGTGCAGGCCAGGCCCGCCTGGCCCGCTGGCCCGGCACGGCCAGGCCCGTGGCGGGCCGTGCTGGGCCAGGGTTTTTCCCTGGCGGGCCGACCCAGTCCTGCCCGCTAGCACGGCAGGCCGAGGCTGGAGTCTGCCCAGCCCGTTTGACATCCCTACCTCAATGTAGCTTTAGGCAATCTCTCCCCCCACTCCGCCTGGCTCCACTCCCAAATAAAATGTTAGTGATGGCTTGCTATATACCCATGACAAAATCCTGAAATATCCGTGCAGAAAAAATAAATAAATAAATAAATAAAATGATATGGTACTTAAGTAGTGTCATAAATCTCATAGGTAGGACGTTCTTGTCTGAGAATAACATTGTAATACTTTCAAATATGGTGATTTTCTTGTGATAAAATTGTAAAATGTTGTGAGTTTTTTAAAACAAATATTAGAGGATTTTACCAAAAGTTCAACTTTATGTGGCCAACACACCAAACATGAAACTTTAGCTAAACTCACACCAAACAGGAAATCCGTACAGAAAAATCAACCTTTTTTTTACCAGTTTTTTGTGGTCACTATTTATTTTCTGTGTTGAAGGTCGACGGCGACCCTCGCTATAATAAGTGATGGGTCACTGTCGACCCTAAGCAAGCATAAACTACTCCTCTTCTTCCTTCTTCCTCTCTTCCCTAAACCCAATTCAATGATGAAGAAGTCCATGCTTGCTCATTGCGTGTTCAGTTCATTTTCCCATGGGTCATCAAATATGCATCTAGATGATTCTAATCTACGTGATAGAGATCTTTTTTGCAAATTCCGAGGGAAATCTACAAGGAGCTTGAGCACATACAAAACAAGCAAACAAAATTGCACTAAACGGGATTTCATGTTAAATTGGTTTTCTTATCTCTATAGCCCTACATACAATTATCAGTCAATGTCTGTTCTTCTATGAAACTCTCTCCTTGTTTCTATGGGACCATATAAGGTTCTTGCATGCGTAGGACTTGATACTTGAAAGACTGAATCCTCTTGTTATTATATCTAAAATCCACACCTAGTGTTCCATATACATTGTGTCTGAAGAAGAAACAAAGAGATAATGTCATTGCTCAAAGCCAAATGCCAAACACCACAACTCATGGAGCAGTTAAAATTCAAAATATGTTATCTTCAAACACTGACTTTCCAAACAACATAATAGATCCGAGACTGAGGTATTAGTACGATGAGTTAATGCTACTTGAGAAACATTTTGATTCTTACAAGAGAAACCTTTTAGAGTTCATTGTCGGCTATCGTTGTGAACAAGATTAATAATGAAAACTTCCATGCTGCCATGCTTAAACGTAACAGATTTGGTTATGTATAATCTTAAAATATGTTATCTTGTAAGAATGGAAATCAAAGCAGCACTTTTTCTTTATATTAAGGCATGAACTTCTCCATCATTGGAGTGGGTTCGGAGAAGAGAGGAAGAAGGAAGACGATGTGGAGTTTATGCCTTCTCAGGGTCGATGGTGACCCTCTTTTGTTATAGCGAGGGTCGCCATCGACCCTCAACACTGAAAATGAAGGTCAATAGTGACCACAAAAAATTTGTTAAAAAAAATTTAGTTTTTCTGTATGAATTCCTTATTTGGTTCACTGGCCACATAAAGTTATTTTTTTTATAAAATCTTCCAAATATTATATTGAAACATACAAAATATTGCTATATTACTGAAAATTGATTTTTAAAAAAACTTTTACAAGCTTTGACGTGCTTATCCTTATCACTATATTATTGATTGAAATGACGAATGGACAAAAACCATCTTTTTATATGAATTTAACTTTTTCTTTTTTACATTAAAGTTTTTTTCTTACATACCACCTAAGGTTTATAGAATTTGTAAATAGGCCATTAGGTTTGAATATTCTTTGACACATCCATACGTTTTTCATTTTAATAGACTCTATGTCCTCAAAATCAGTACTCCTAACGAAAACGGGCAACCACCATGAGGTTTGTGTTGCATTTTTATCAATTAAACAAAATGAGGATGTCATTCTTTATAAAAATACAATTATTCTATTCAAGTCCCAATGGTCTCTCTCTCAATAACTCTCACATCCACGTGAATCCTAATCATATATTTTGGTGGATCGTGCATGGATTGGGTCAATGACAACCAATTATAAGTAGAAGTACTTAATTATGATTGATTTGGATTTAATGAAATGAGTCCGATATTGATAAAAATAGATTTATATAGGGTTACTCTCCCCCACTAAATGTATATGGTATCCAAGCTTATGAAACTATGTATATAGGGATAGAGAGATAGGCAAAAATTTCATTTCATTGTAAAAACTTATGTGATTGCAAGACTACTGATTTTGGAGATATCAAAGGCATTAAAATGAAAAAAATAAGGATGTATCACTAAATGGTGAATCCATAGGACCTATCTTACAAATCTCGAAAACCTTAGAGGGTCTATAGAAGAGACGCTTTATATTAAAAACCTAGTTCATTGCTTTCAAGTCACAGGACCAAATTTCCTCTAAATCACACAACTTACTTAGGTAGCCCTGTAGTAAAGTCCAATCTTTTCATTACTTGTAAGAAAGCATGCCACTCTCTCTATCTATCTATACAAAAATACACACACACACATATATATATCACAAAGGTGTGCATCACTTTCATTCTCACATCGAAATAACTCAAGGCCGGCCATGAGCTCTCTCTGATAATGAAATCTTAGTGTGTGTGGATATCATATGTGCATTTGTGATAGTTTCAAATAGGTTTTCGAATTGGGCATGCTACTGTGGGTGGGTTATATCCCAAATTACAAGGATTTGAAAAATCTTAGGTTCTAACGTATTATTTGAATATTTACAAATCGGTAAATATTTTTCTCCAAGCTTTATAGGAGATTTAGACTCACGCACCTACCCACACTACATCAGGTACCTAACAAGCTAAGCAACCACCTCGTGCAGTCGACCATTAATTGCTTCGAGAGAAGTTGTCCAAAACAAACTCCTGTGACCCTTTAATCAGTTCAAGAAAAACATCAGAAATTACAACAAACAATGTTAACAGAATATTACCAAACAGCTTTTTAAACACAATTAGTTAGGAGAATTGATCATTTTGAAATCAAGACCCATTCTTGAGTCGGGGGGCGTGTGTTCGAGTCCCCAATGTTTAAAAAAAAAAAAAAAAAGGACAGTGTGGCCCACCTTTGCTTGACCCAACATATGGAAATCACACATACCCCACATTTGAGCATTGGACTAATTGTCCCTTCAACCAGATTGATTTATACTGTTAAATTTGATCATGTCTGAAATATGACTTAATTAACCCAATGGAATATGTCACTTTTGATGAAGTTAAATGTGCAGAGATCAAGCAAATGTAGACTCCACACATATCAAACTAGTACTTTATCCTGGCATCATCATATGATCATTTTTACATAAAAATGCATACATGCCCTATGGCAACAGAACAAAAACCAGCTTTAAATGCATGCTTCATTTGTTAAAGATTGCCTTTTACTCAAGGTCTAGTCCAGGGCTGTGATCAATATCCCAATGACTATCACCTTTAACTTTTTAAGTGTGGTCACTTTCTTCTATTCTTTCACAAGAAAAAAATGAAAAACATTGCTTGGGTCATAAGAATGTCTTTTGTTTTTCTCTCCTTTTTCTCATTCAATGCTTACTTCATCTCTACTAGCATTCTACTCGTTACAATTATCAGTTTGACTATAACTAATGTTCAATGTGATTATTTCATGACTTCTTCAATTGGGTCTTCTTCTTTTTCTCAATCAATGTTCTAAAAGAACATTGCATGACTTCTAATACACTCCAACTTTGTAAAGGGCAAACAAAGAGAAGCTGAAAGGGAAGGTCACACATCTCATCAAACTTCTCATCTTCTTTATTATCTTGATCACATCAGTGATCAGTATGAGAAAATATGCTTAACATCAAACTATAGTACAAATGGTACAGATGTACATCCCACCCAACCTTTCAAAACATGCCCCCTCAGTGCTCTCAATAAAATGGGTTAATTAGCCTTTAGTTTCCAGGTTTAAATGGGTTAATTGGGCCTTA
The DNA here is from genome assembly GCA_028538565.1 of Umbellularia californica. NCBI lineage: Eukaryota > Viridiplantae > Streptophyta > Magnoliopsida > Laurales > Lauraceae > Umbellularia > Umbellularia californica. The sequence continues at coordinate 36,148,718 of JAPQWN010000003.1, read as the reverse complement.
GTTTTCAGGTTGATGGGGGTGTGTAAAGGGGTCAGGGCTGGGCCATCCCATTGTGTAATTAGATCCGGATCCCTTTTTTCACAGCTTGGATCTGTCTTGGGGAATTGGATCCTAGAAGAATCCTATATGTAGCATCCAGACCCAATGTCAAGAGAAAAGATAAGGTCTGTTCTCTGGAACCAAATCCAAACTTAAAGAGAGAATTGAATGTGGAGTGATATACTGATCTAAAAGAGATATCTATGACTGATTACTGATAAAAAAATATATATATGGATGACTGAATTCAAGTAGTAATACTAGATCTATGCATATTTGGGTTGTATTCGAGTCTGAATCCTGGTTCACAAAACCTGATCTGGACAAGGAAAAAAAAAGATTTATTCAAAATCGATATAAAATATCCGGATCCAGATCCGAATTTTGTATTGGATCTAAAACAGGTTCCATACCCATTAGTTTCGGACCCGATTCGTCAGTTTCTTTGGGTACCCATTTACATTCTTAGGGTCCATGTATTCAAAATTTAAAGTATTAAACCCGGCCCATTGGCAGCCCTACCCCACTGGACTTGATGGGATCACACTGTCAAGTTTATGTCCTGAGACCATGTTAGGTGATTGTAATCAGTTGAAACGTCCAGATCATCCCTCAAATTGCTTCCAGGCCCTCTCCATCCATGATGGGGTCCATGCATTGGACAGTTTGGGTTGAAAAAAGGAAAATGCATGCCACATGGAGAGTGGCAAAGTGCATATACATCGAAAATCATACTCTTTCAGAGTATCAAATAGTGCCTCAATACTCATTAAGGCATTTCTGGACCTTGTCAATATGGGCTGGAAATGATGAACCAAGTTGGGTGGAAGAGAGAACGATTCAGAGTGCTGGGGGGCCACCCTATTTCCTGCTTTCTCCTTTGTCCTTTTGAAATGGGTAGGAAGGGGACATTAGGCTTGCTTGGTTCATTGATTTTATTTCATGGCCGTACTTTGGTAAGTGTGGCCCACAAGCATCACAACAAGGGGCCTCTTTCCACATACAATGAGCAGGCAAGATTGGTTGGCTTCTTTGCATATCTGAATAATGTTGATGGGCCATGGTCCTTTTGGGGGATATTGGTGGGGTCTTTGCATGTTACCTTTTTTCTTTCCCAAGGCTGTCAAGGGGCCTGAGAATAAAGAGGTGGGTGAAGCAGTTGGCCTACACAGGAATCTCTCTCTCTCTCTCTACATGATTCTTTCCCTACTACCCATCAAGTAAAGTGTAACTTGAAAATGACCTGTATTAGTAATATTGGTGGTTGTATGCAATCCCTTCACAATCAAGCCAGCTTCATACTTCATAATGGGCATCCTCCATTCCATAGCAAAGATAGAGACCAGCACTATTTTGCATCATGGAGAGGCCCTACTACCCTTGATAGGCTGACACGAAAAACGACCCACCCCAATTATGAGGCAACAGTTTGGACTTTGTCCTCTTACAAGATGCCTGAGACACCAAATAAAAAGGAGCTATTTCATGGTTATGTCCAGGTTTCCTCCCTGATAAAGGAGAAAGGTCTGCATTAGATTGACAGTCGACTATAATTCAGAGGGGTAAAAATACAATGCCAGAATAGGTACTTGCAAAAATTAGGCTCTCAACCAACCAGAATAGATGAGATAAAGCCATGTTGATGATGATGGCTATGGATTGAGGGATGTTTTTGTTATACTATTATTAACATGAACCCTAAGATCGTGAACAGCATGATAATCACGTGTAGGATTTAATCTTAAATAAATTAAAGAGTACCTCCAGACATCTTGATGCAGAGGGCTTTTTGATCCTGCAGTCTGGTGCTGTTGCTGATTGATGCTGTGATCCGTCGAGAAAGAGACTATGTGAATGGTTTCGGTTTCTCTTTCCTTGCCTATAAAACCTTAATGTGTTGATTTTTGTGAATGCCTTTGTGATGGACGAAAGGCTTTGTTTTATAGGTGAAAAGAGGACCGAATTTCCAATCAGGGTTTCCATAGACTTAATCTCAACCATCCATCAAGGTAGAGTTTGTTATGGAATACATCTCATTAAGAAACCTTTTTGTGTAAGGAATAGCATGTATCGTAAGAAAACAGATTTCCTATAATGACCACAATTCGGGAAAGGAAAGGACTTCTAGTCCAAGTAATGGACTTAAAGATAATTTCCTTACAGTTTTCCCTTTGGTTCAGGTGAAGGGCATTCACATGTTTGTATCATGTTATCATGTAATTTCACTTCTATATATACCATTCGATTGAACATGACCATATACATTTCACAAGTCAAGCAAGGAAGCCCTTCTATGATCAATCTAAAGCTACACCATCCTTTCCTTTGAATTAGCATTAAGTGGAATTTGACTTAGAATTAGCACGCAGCCAAATTTGACAGTCACCCGAGTTAAGTAGAGCCTGCATTTGAATAGGATACAATGATACATACTGCGTTCCATGGATCTGCAAGGGACCAACACTTTCTCAGGATTTAATTTATAAGGTGAAGAGTAGGCAACCAGCTAATAGGAAGATTATTAGATGGCCTCATGCTGATCTCATCTCTAGCCCTTCATTGTTTTAAAAAAAGGCCCTTGTATTTCTGAAATCAGAGAAGATAACATCATCTAAGCTGTTTTTTTTTTTTTTTTTAATTTAATTCATTTGAAGGGCAATGTAGAGCCAACTGGCTGACTGTATCAGAATGGTTGCAAAAGAGATGCACATCCCACTGAATTGAAAGATCATGTGAATGCAAAACTTGAGAAATAATGGGAGGCTTTAGAATTCAAGGGCTTTAGAATAAATCGTACAAAATGAAATATGTAGCTTGCAACTTAAGTGGAGATGTGCAAAGAGATGTAACTCTTGTAAGAGTTGTACACCACAAAGAAATTCCTTCCAATAAATTTGCTCTATAATTAGTAGGGATGGATGATGAGGATGTCAAACATAAAAAAAGAATCAAACGGTTGAAGTGGAGACTTGCTAGTGCCTAGTGAGCCACGCATACGAATAAGATTAAACGAAAAATCTTACAAGACAACACCATCTATAACCTACAAGGCGGGATGGTAGCCAATTAGAAACAAAACACATGCGAAAGAGAATGCAAAGATGACTGGGTGATATAATTAGGAAGGATAAAATAAGAAATGAACATTTCCAGGAGGATTTCGGGGAACATCAATTAGAGAAAAATTAAGTCAGACTCGTTTGAGATGGTTTGGACATGTCCGACTTATGTTAGTAATAGCACCACTGAAAAAATAATTTTCTATATTGTTTGATGGCCCCACCAAGGAAAAGGATTAGGCTGAATAGGACATCGATGGAAGTGTAACCTTTACAAGAATTTGGCTTAAGATAGGTCGGAATAGACCCCCAACATAGTAAGGACAACGCTTTGATTATAATGACGATGATTGAAACCTTCCTATCATGGTGTTACAAAAAAATAACTGTTTTGACCCTGTTAAAACTTAGCAAATCTCATTGGCTCAAGTTAGGTGAGGCCCACCTAGCGTGTTGGCCAAGAGAGGCATGGTGATGGAAAGCTTGGATCGGGGAATGTATCATATCTAGTTGATCAAATGATCTACAATTAGTTTTAGATCATCAAAGTTTGATGGCTATACATTATATAAACTTTTTATGACTTGTACGAAATAGTGTGAATTGGAATCAGTTCCAATAAAGGGTCCGGGTGTATGTGAATGAATTTGATTGATCAAAGGTGGCCCCCTTATATGCAAAGCCCAAAAGGAAGCCTCTTTAAACAAGGGGGCCACTTTTGGCAAAATCATTGTTCTGAGTCAGAACATTTGAGTTTTTCTTGAGGGCAAGTTGATCAAAACTATAAAAAAAAAAGCCTAAAATGGAGCCTCTACGGAAAAGGAGGCACTTTTGGCAAAATCATTGTCTGAGTCATTTGAGCTTTTGTCAGGGAAAACATAGAGAGTTTAGTACAGTGTGACTGTTAGTCAAGGGCGGATTTAGTAAAAACATAAATTATAGGGGTTTTATTTGGTTGTGAGAAAATGAAGGGATCTTTTTGTATAGAAACTCTTTTGATTTAGCACTTTCTGGTAAGAATGCATTCTTAAGAATCCTAGAAATGCAGAGCAAAGCCAAGGAAAAAAAAATCAATAAAAAGGGAATTTTATTTGCTCCCAACACAGTTTTCTCAACAAATTTTGTTTGTTCCCAACATAAACGGAGCATAAGTCGGAAAAAGAAAAAGAAAAAGAAAAAGAAAAGAAAAGAAAAAATACACACACATAATAGAGTAACAGAGAAAATGAAATTGAATAAGATTGACTAAACATTAAGACCATTAGGGTAAAGACTAAGAAGAATTTTACGACTCAAAGCTGCAGTACATATGCAGCATATGCTAAGAAGAGAATTATGGAGTTTCTTGCGCCTTTATATTTTATGTGACATGAGCCATGGTTAGATCACAAATATTGCTCTGATAGAGACCCCACAAAATTCCAAAGATAAGATTACCGGTGTGTCTTTGTTGTGACTTTTCTTGGCTGCTACAGCATCCTAGAATCCAATTACTGGCCTTGATTGGCATTGGGGCCATTAAATCCAGGAGATTTTTTGGCGTATTGTCCACCGAGCAACCATCAAATCAATGGTCTGGATCACTAAACCATGAGTCCTATTGATATTCAGAGAGATAAGAGGCAACCTCCAGTACATTTTTAAGTGAAAACTTGCTATCCATTTGCTGAAACAAAGTCTACTGTTGGTCATTATGAAGACTCCAGTCTTTCCATAAAACAAAAGATAAATAAAACTTACCTGAAATCTAATCACATCTTGGAATTCACATTAAATCATCCAATCTAAGATAGGGGCAGCAAAGTATTTCACTGAATGAACAATTCTGTTATATAAAAAACAAATGCTACAAAACTTGTTATCAATTCAGGTCTGCAGTTTTCCTGACCGATGATTGGACATTAGAAGCTATGAACTTTCGAAATTACAATCTATTTCCAACAAATAAATTGATATGCCACCCTCTAATTGCCAATTTGAGTACATCATTTGCAATTCAATTGGCAGAAAAATTATCAAATATGATACAGAGGATATAGGAATATACCAGTATGTATAAAAGGGCCCAAAAGAAAACAGGGAAGAATAGAAGTCAACTGGCACTTGCAACAAGAATTCTGTGGTGAGATTATGTAACAGAAATGAATTCATCTGGCTACTGGACTGTCCCCAGGGTTGTCCCTGCATGACCAGGGAGTGCTCGCACATTTAGAAAAAGAAAATATTAACCCTATGTAAAAGATTATATGAGGAGAAAAAAGGACAAAAGGGAAAATATTAAATTAGAATAAGGAAACCTCTCATTATTAGCACTATATTCTCTTATAGTAAATCAAATCTAAAACCATCGATATCTGAAAATGACACCCAAGAGCAAGAAAAAATTGGATCGTGCATGCATACAAACTCCTCAATGGGACATCCATTTCCCTGCATGCTTGACGCCATAAATGTGGATGCATCATGACTGAAGACATTTACGTATGTATAAGGTTATGCCAAGAACCACAGATGCACACATGTTTTTCATATACATGAAGCAAGGTTATGTATAAGGTTATGCCAAGAAACACTGATGCACACATGTTTTACACATACATGAAGCAAGGTTATGTATAAGGTTATGCCAAGAACGACAGGTGCACACAAGCTTTTCATATACATGAAGCAAGGGATAATATTCGATGTGTAGGAAACTACGATTAAGCATGGATTTGTAGCAGACATGTTTGTTTTGTAAGTGTAGCTAGTTGTATTCAGTACAGATGACAAGTGCAGAAACTGCATTATGTTGGGGATAATCTGGATGCACACTCATACTGTACGTAATTTGGAATAAGCAACTGGTAAGATCCATTTAGTCTTCTATTTGGCCAGAAAAATACTACAACCAAATTAAAAGAGTGTCATTTTGTAGTAGCCGTATTACAAAGGTCGAACCACAAACAGGTAGTAGAAGGGGTATCCAAGTCGCTGCCATCTCCAAAACATCCTAAGAATTGGAGATCGGAAAACCTGAAAGGAGTTCGACAAGCACATCTATGAAGGAGAAGGAAGTAACACAACTACATCGGTCAACATAGGAAAGAACAAAACCAGAGAACAGCCATGCCTCATCTACAAACATTAGATCTCAAGAGCAGAGTTTGAAACATCGGACTCCCTGACATGGCCATGGTTGAGTCTAGTCAAGTCGGATAGACTCATCCGAGTCACATGAAACTCAGCCGAGTCGGGTGAGACTCGATTTGGGCCCCATTTTTTGCCCCCAAAAAATTCTGAAGAAAATCTTTAAAAAATAAAAACGGCATCCCACAGTGGATTGATCATATGAGAGAAAGTCTGGATTTCTTGTTTCCACCACACAAGTCGTGATCCAAATCAAGCCCCTTTTCATCTTTATATTCGAAGAATGTTTTGTCTTGATTCATCTCCCATCCATATCATTCATTCCAACAGATGAATAAAACAACCACACAATAAAATTTAGAGAGCGAGGGCAATAAAGGATGCGGGTTTCAGGGATTTGGGAAGTGGAAAGGGTAGGCGTTGGGAAAGGGAGTTGAGTGGGAACGTGAAGTGAAGAGGATGGGAAGTGAGGGGGATTGGGAATTGGGATGTAAAGGTGGTGAAGGGGAAGGGTTTGATGTAGTTGGTAAAGGGAGTTGTGTTGGAACTTGGAAGTGGAAGAGGTTGGGAAGTGAAGGGGATTCTAAAATGGGGATATAGAGATTGGGAATTGGAAGGGTTGAAGAAATTGGGAAAGCAAAGTGGAAGGAGTTGGGATTTGGGAGGGAAAGGGAGTTGAAATGGAAGTGGAAGAGGTTGGGAACCACAAAGTAAAGAGAGCATCGTTCAGTGGCCGCATTATCGGCCGTAGTGGTTGAGGCCACTATACTATTTTGAAAATAGTGGCTCTATGGTCTAAAACAATAAAACCTAATAAAGCCAAAAGGAAATTCTGAACGCACCGTGGGTTTTTCTGAACACACCCACTTTTTTAAAAAAAAACTTACACATGACGAAAATACCCGTAAGTTTCGTGCATATCTCATGTGCACGGGTGTGAAACGCCGTGCACATGATATATGCATGGGGTTTTCCAGCCGTGCACCTCTTTATGTGCACGGGGTTACATAGCCGCGCACCTCTTTATGTGAATGGTTCTGAAACTCTGTGCACCCCACCAGCGAGCAATACTCGCGAAAAAAGAAGAGAAGATGGTCGCCAGTGATGGTGGGGCAGAGGGGAGCTCGCAGGTGATGGGGCGGCCATCGGGGTTCAGTCGCAGCAGGTGGCAAGGGAAGAGAAGAGGAGAAAATAATAAGAGAATAGGAGAAAAAACCGCTTAGCTCACTGGAGGGAGAAGAGAGCGGAGCTCGCTGGTGATGGTGGGGCAGAGAGGGGAGATGGTCGCCGGTGATGGGGCTGCCATCAGGGTTCGATCGCAGCAAATGGGAGGGGAAGAGAAGCGAAGAAGAGAGGAGAGGAGAGGAGGGTGTTTTGGGTATTATTGGGAAAGTGGGTGGGCTCAACAAAACATGTGGGTGCAAATAGAATTTCCCAAAGCCAAATAGTTTTAATTTAAAACATTGTTTTTCCTATATTTTCTCCTCAATATCCTTTCCTAAATCTCTACCCTTATATGGTATCATCAAATCACTGAAAAAAACATATGATTGATTGCTACACAAAATTCGAGTGCTTTTGACAGCTTAAAAAATTCAAATTGCTATGGCTACTAGCCGCTACACCCACCACAACCGCTATTTTGATCCTTGAAAGAGAGAGCCACACGACCACTTTAGATATGACCTAGCTGAGTCTAAATTGATCCGACTTGGTAGTGATCGAGTCTGAGACACTCGGACAAGTTTTCAAACACTGCTCTAAAGTCCCTTGGAGTCTGTTTGCAAAGAAAAAAGAATCTCTGATTTCACATAGGTTCAAACCCTCTTTTCTTAATCTGGTTATATGAGCTGGTTGTCAACTCCTTTTCAAGAAACTGAACTTCTGTTGAAAGACAACCATTGCCTTTCAAGATTTCAGATGATCACTACCCTTCCATATTTCAAGCTTCCCATCCCACTTCTTTCTCAACCTAAATGCTTATAAACGGTGATAATCAAAGTCCCCCCCGCCTCACCAACACACTCATGGTTGAATGGTGTTGACATGTTAGTTTCACTCACATGCCCAGGGATTGATCCCTGTGTCTCCCAAGTTTAAAGTTTCACTCTTGACCAATAGACCAACCTAGCGTGCCCATATCCAAGATATCCAAGGATTTGAAATATTAAAATCCTCCTGCAGAATTAGATCAGGGCTTTGTTTACACAAATCAATCACATACATAACATATTGATCCACAATTTTTTTCTTTGAAAGAGACCTTTATCCATTTTTTTTAACCATGAGAACACAGAAAACACATCTCATTTCCAGGACAACCATTCCCTGGGAGATAAAATTATCCCTTTCATTCATAATTTGAAGGGTAACAGCCATTGTTGTTACTTCCTGAGTGTAGTGTTTTGAAAGGCATGAGGCAGAGGCCATGAAGCACTTAGAACTCTGACACGGAGAGGCCATATTATGATTTTCTAGATTTTACTAATAAAAACTAGGAGTTTTATTGAAAGATAAAAAAATTATCTTTTCGAAAAATAAGAAAACAAAAGACAGAACTGTTTTGCGCGCGCGTGTGTGAAAGTTGATTATACTGTATCAGAATATAGAAAAGACGCCACAAAATTGTACAATATAAGAGTCATATACTGAACCAAAAAGGACCTAAAGCTAAGAAAAATAAAGTAGGGCCAGAACAAAGACATCGCACGCCAATACACAACTAAGAACAACCCAAAACCTCAAGAATTAGTGGTTCACCAGAGAAATAATCAAGCTTGGCTTCCCAATTCCTTCTTTCACTAGACAATCTGCCTCACCATTGGTGCTATAATATGAAGAAAGAAACTTAAGAAAGCACTCTGTCTTCTACCAATGTCCTTCACTTGTTCAAAAATATCCACCAATCAGCACGTTGGAGTAGCCTTGCCTGAAGCCCATTCAATGGTACAACATGAGTCTCCTTTAGCCCTCAAATTATAAATGTTGAGACAATTAGCTTCTCTGGGAACAGTCAAGTGGGCTAAAAGCTCAGGTTAGTAACTAAATGAAGGCCAGCTGGGCCAGAATAGGAAACGAGGCCGGAACAATCACTATCACGCACCAAACCACCCAGATAAGATATATCTGGATTACTGAGAGCATTTCCGTCAAAATTTAGCTTGTCAACACCAAACAAAGGGGGATTTATCTAGGGGAGATGTGCAATTTTGCCTGGTTGGAAAAATCCACTCTTTCCAGTTTCGAAAAATAGTAGCCAAAGAGATACTTCTAAATTGTGATAAGGGAGTAGTCCACAAAGCCACATCCTCACTCTTTCCACCAAGTGCCAGTAGTCAAAAGACCTACCCTCGAAGCAACACTCATTCATTTCTTTCCAAATTGTCCAAATCATAGCCGAGAACGACAACTTCAACATAATCCTCCCTCTTTGTAGCCCCTAGCCCCACTCTCATCCTCCAAGACTCACACAATTGAGCTTGAGAGCTCAAGAGAGGCCCATGGCAGCCAAACCAATCTAGGATAGCTTTCCACAACAATTGGGCACAACAAATGATCAACTGATTCTGCTGCCACTAAACACATAGGACATGCATGAATTATTTAAAAAAAAAAAAAAAAAGAACTTATTTTTGTCACCACTTCAGGAAATGAATCTTTTCTACAGCCATTGGTAAACGAAGAGATGGAGTTGAATGAAATTGCATGATTATTGATTGAAGTTGGGAAAACAAATGAGCATCCTAATCTCTTGTTACTCAAAATGACCATCCTCCGTGAAAAAGGAGAGCTAGAGGTGCTAAAACATAGGAAAAGGAAGGCTAGCGCTTTCTTACAGAGAACTACAACTTTAGGGTAACAAATGCCCAGATAGGTACAATCCCCAAAATAGAGAAACTTAAATTCACAATGACTATTTACTTAAGTCCATCGTTTCAAGGACGTCAGTGTATGACGCATAGAATACACTCCCTCAAAAGACCTCACTCAATCACTAGTCAAAGAAAAGATAAGAATTAGAGGTGCCAAAACATTGGTAAAGGATGATCAGTCCTTGCCTACAGGGCACTACAACTAAGGGCAACAGATGTCCATGTAAGAATACAAAAGCAGTGAATCACAAATCCCTAATAATAGGACTTAACATACAATTGACTATTTAGCTTATGCCCATACTTCCAACATCCAACACCAAGTCATTTAATTGATATGGTCTGCCTGGTGTTCAAGATCAAACATGTAAATGTTACGTTTGATATGCACCCATCAAATAATGTGAACATGTTGTATGAAAATGTGCTGTTCTACATGTATCTGTTTCAAAGTAAAAAGATTTGAACAGTGTGTTTTCTATTTCTTGCATATTGCACATGACTGATAAGTACAAGAGTGTAAATATCCAAGCACCAAATTACGTGTACATCAATTGACATGCATCGATATCAATCTACTTGAATCTGTCTGTGTTTCAGTATGCATTCCTACCTGATTTAACACTTGAGTATTTCAAATTAAAAAAAATTCTTGAGCATGCTGTGTGTGACTCGAGTCATGATGCTGCTAAACCAGCAAAGACTCAAACTGACATTGGTAAGAAAAAGGTAAAAGCTGTACACCATTGAGAACAATATCCTTCTACTCTGGTGGACTCATTTATGGATCAAAAGATACTTCTGAAACGGAAAGGAAAAGACCAATTTTTTTTTAACAGCAAAGAATTATGAAGCACAAACAGCAAAAGGTCGAGCCAGAAAACTATACATCATGCACAAGAATGGTGCAGGATGTACCATCTCTGGCTAGCCTCATTGCCACCCAGTAAAGTATGCGTAAAAAACAAGACAGCAGGAAAAAGATATGGAATAGATTTCCTCAATCCAGTCCACAAGTGGATGCAAGGTAGCAGCTGAGCCCCAATGAATTGCCAAGCCACATATGAAGAGATAATGAAACAGTAATTAACTACCTGAGTTTCCAGGAAAAGAATAGGGTGTTGAATTGTATCTTGTTCTCATCATCCCTGTAGGAGCAGTATCAATAGATAGGACAGGTCTTGAAATCTTGTTATCCCGAAACTGGTTCACAAGTGATGATGGATTTACTCCTGTTGCTCCCAAGCTTACGTCTGAGCTTTGGGCTAGTATTTGATCAGGTTTTTGCAAGACATGCAAAGAATATGCATTTTTCTGTTTTCCAAGTGTAAAAAAGAAGAAAGCAGATCAATTCTAAGACCTGATCAATAACTCTTGTAAAGGCAGCAACATGCAGATATACATTGACACCTGATAGGGTAAAAAAAAGGGAAAACAAAAGCCACGCACAACTTGTGTCTCTCTTCCCTACAAACACTTTGAACATTGAACCACCTGGGAAAAGCATTCTAAGTTTAGCTAAGTGTGAGTGAAGCGATTGAGGTGATAGACCAAATTTGTGTGTACAGAAAAGCTAACATGGGCACTCGAAGTTGCCATTTGTTCCAGCAAACAAAGTCCAGACCTACTTACATGATTTGTAAAGCATGACTCAACACTGGTTTGCATGCAACTTGATGCCCAACAACTTAATCTGATTCTGATTATCACTGGATGATGATCTTATGGATATATTTTGAAGCCATGGAGAAGTTCATAGCAATAGAATGTTGGAGACAATAGTTGCTGGCAGTATCACTCTAATGGGGTTAAAGCAGAGGCAATTCTACTGTGAGATTGTGAGGTGTGTGGAGATTCTGGCATTAAGGCATGCTTCTATACAAAACCATTAGCAAAATCAATTCTTATTCAGATTGAAATAATCTTGGAGGTGAAGGAGATAATGGAAGGGGGTTGGTGTTCATGATTAGTCAATGCATTTTTTATTTTTTATTTTTGTATATTATGATGAGTGACTGGCGCCTGTTGGGCTTGGTAGTCTTTGTATTCTTTTCCATTAACATTAGAAAAAATATATATTGCATATCGTTTTTGGGAACTTTTTTTTTTAAAGTGGCTGTAGGAACAAAATAATCATCAGATGAAACCATGAGAGGCGATCCAAAAAGGGAACTTGCATGTCCCCTCTTGTCCGTTTCCTAAGGGTCTGTCTGTGCAGATGCCACAGAAGCAGAAAATCCACGGCAGTGTAATTCCGAACTATCAAATAGGAAAACGAAAAACCTCGCCGCCGCAGATAAGAACCTAGCTTTTCGCCCTTTTCATTGCAGTTGCACCAAACGACCTCTATTATTCATGCGCAGAAATGCAAGGCAAATCTGCTCCACTTCCACGGAAATGGGGCTTCCACAAACGCGTCCTAAAAGTTAAGAGATAGTGGGATTTCAGTTGCCTATTTTAAAACTTTTAGATACCACTTACCTTTTAAAGAGTCTTAGTTTGTTAAGTTATTTAACTTCATTTAAAAGAAACGACGGCAGAGATTAGCCTTCTAGTTTCAATGGACAGGATTAGAATCAAGTCATTATGGCATAGGCCATTTGGCAATGGCAGAAGTTGGAGTTAACTGAATAAATCATTTATGCATGAAAGACTCTTCATTCATTTCTATGTAAAATTTAGTCTGAGACCCATTTCTTTGGCATAATTCAAAGGCAGGTGTGAGGCTGAATCTTCCAACTTAATCTCATTATCCTTTCTTGTTCATCATTACTGATGTGGCATTTTGGTCTATAATGCAATTCGAAGAGGTCATCTCTGCTGCTTCATTGTTTTTTTTTTGGGCAGAAACTCTATCAGGTTAGTACAGTAATATGAAGTCTTACTCATTAATCACAAAATCAGTAAGCAGTCCTACGGCGGTAGCAAATCAAAGCAAGGACTTTAAGATATATTTCTTAACATTGGAATATGTGATTCTTTTTTTTTTCTTTTTTTCTTTTTTTTTATGAAGAGGGTATCCCTGTGGCATTGATTTTATTTTATGAACTCTGTCTATTGGCAGCTGGTTAAAGGGTCGGTTGAGTGCAACGGCCTAGTTACTCCAACCTTATAATTATTTTTTATATGATTTTCGTCAATTGGTATCAAAGCAAGTATGCCCGAAGGCTGATGTTGGGCAAAAAGAATGCCACCTTAATCAGCCACACAAGAAGAACCAGTTGGACATTGTAAGAACTGGCATGATCGAAGCAGGCATGGAGAACTACACTACGATCACAGCCTTCTAAGAGGCAATCAAGACCAACAGTTTGATTATGATTGGGAGAGGAACTTTGATCGTTAGAAGAACCTGGGCTGAGGAGACTACTATTGTAAATTTGATGGTTGCCTACGAGATGATTTTGACATAGCTCTCCATTATCAGAGGTGATACCCTGATCATGATGGGCCGAGTTAGGAGTGATTTCTGAATCAAAATGGATGAACACCGATGAGTTCCTTGATTGTCAATTGGGTCAAGAAAATTCTATAGTCAGATGAACACTGATGAATTTCTTGATTCCTTCATTCGGGTTGTGGGTACTGGTTCATCCAAGTTACCCGAAGAGCACTTGTTCATTGAAGCCTTACCATCATCAAGGAAGCAGACTACTAACTCGGGGGCCGCCTATACTAGAGCTGAGGTGTCTTATTCTAATAAGGAATATGTTGTACCTTTATGTGTGGTATCTTGTACCTTAGGCTCATTATGATGTATAGACTTCAGCAAAAGTTGTAATGTCCATCATGATGTGTAATAAGTCTATATGTGTCATGTCTACTGTAATGGTATGGAAGAATATGAGTCAGTTCTGGTATCCATATATACCCCAGTGGGGATCCTTGTAATGTGCGTGCGTCTATATCTATATGTGTGTGTGTGTGTGTATATAATTGGACATTGAACATTTTGTGATCATGCAAGGGCATTCCTCACCATAAGTGATGCATTGCAGCATTGCCTGATTATTGCGGAAAGTAGGCAAGGGGTCTTGCAATAATCTTGACAAGTGCGGGTAAAAAAGTTAGTTTAGAAGAAGAGGATTCAACTTGCTACTCGAAATATAGGAACTTTGACAAGCAAGAGAATGGGAAGTTGATAGATAGAATGAAAAGAAGAGCTAATGCAGGTTGTATGGACAAAAAAAAGGTAGAGAAGGGGATAAGCTAAGGAGCTTGTTGATTGGTGCAGAGTCCGCTACACAAGAAAGAAAAATGCCAGAAATGGAGTAGGAATAGTAGTATATAGGGATTTGATAGAAAAGATGTGGAGGGAGGAGGGTAAAGAGATTGAGTGGTAGACATATAGCAATTAAACTAATGTTAGAGGAAGCTAAAATTCATATCATTATTCATTGAGTCCATGGCCAAGTAAGATCAGATGAAAATGTTAAAGAGATTTTTTTTTTTTTTTTGTTAAATGGTAATTAGGAGAGAATTTTGGGAGCTGATGGATGGTTGATGAGAAATTCCAATTAGCGAATAGATTTTCCTAAAATGGGACTAAAATGGGCATGTAGGAAAAGGTAATAAAGGAACGAGAGATCACATGGAGGACAAACATCTTGGAGAAAGAAATAAGTTGGAAGGCACAAACTCGAAATCTGCATTGGCATCTAACCTTGAAATAGCAAACACCTAATTTAAAAAGGGAGATGAGCATGTGATTACTTACAAGAATGGAACTACTTGGAGTCAGATAGGCTTTTTCTACTTAGAAAACATGGCCAACTAGCTTCTAAAGACTAAGATTATTCCTAGAAAGAGTTTGCCCACACAACATGGAATAGTATTTTTAATATTGACATTGAAAGTAGAAAGGGGTAGTAAATAAAATGTTCCCTAAAACAATGTGGGGGATATGAAAGGGGAAAGGGAAACAACATTTAAGTGCAAAGTTATCAACGGGGAGAAAGAAATTTGGAGAAAGAAACTATGATGATCCAAATGGTTGATTGTATTAGAATGGTTATAAAAAGAGGTGTTTGAAGAGTAGAAATGTAAAAGATGCTTTGGTAACGAAACCTAATGATGGAGTATAGACGTTCAGGAAATCGTTTGAGAGAAAAGACATTGCCACGAACTTTGACAGGTGAAAAGGTATATGGGAAATTATAAAATATATAAGAAGGCATAGAAAAAAGTTTCGAAAGCAAGTGCTACAAAGCCCAAAGCATTTGATGGCCTATATAATAAGTTTAGAACAAGAAGAGGAGAGATTTTCAAGGAATGATGGAAAAGAAAAGTAGGGACTTAGATTATGTCAGATGTATCAAAAGCGATGATCAAAAGGCCTTAGTGAAAGACAATGATATTAAAGAAAAGTGGAGACAATATTTTAATGAACTTTTAAATGAAGAATCTATATGCTTTAGAACGAGAGAGGATACTTCGTTGTAGGACATCTGATGTTGAGTGGAGTACCAGATGCGGGGTGGGCAGAGATGGAGGGACTAGAGATGGAGGGTGGAAGGAATAGGTCAGGCATTCGCCTGAAAATTGGCGTCACTCCAAACTCCCCATCACGGGTGAGGAAGAAGAGAGAACTCCGAGAAACCCAAAAGCACTTTATAAAATTTTCATTCTATCATTCACCGTATAGCCATGGAGAGAAAACATAACCCTAAACTAATATGGACCATCCAAACACATTGAAGGTCACGAGTAAAACATTTGAATTTAAAAAGACTTAAACCACAAAATAAATTAAAGTAACTCCAAATAACATAAAAACAGCATAAAATGAATGGGCTGGGTGCTTGGGCCCATTGGCAAGCCAACTCATAGGGACTACGGGTCTGTCCTGCATCAACATCTTAACCATAAAATTAGGGTGGTGGCATAGGCATAACTTATGCCTGAATAAAGCATAGCCAAGAATAAAGACTGGAAAGGCTACGGGGCAATATGGCATTTCGGTAGAGGCTTTGAAATGCTTATAATAAATTGGGTGGGTTTTGTTAACTAATCACTTCATTAAGCTATCAAAGACGGAAAATGTCGGATGAATAGAGATGAAGTGTTGTTGTACCTATAGTAGGCTCTCTGCCTTCAAAGCTAAATGTGAGTTTTTGGAAAATAGTTGTGGCCTGAGACTTGCCAAAATTGAAAAGAAAAGAAAACCATGAAGAAACTGGTGGGTTTTTTTTTTCCCTTTTTTCCCCCCTTTCTTATTTTTTTGGCTAGGCCTACTCTCATGGACATGCACTTTGGTCATTTCTTGATGACCCTAGCAAGTGAATATGCAAGACTAGACTACATCCAAGTCCCAAAAAACTCCATTTGTGAAAGAGAATTCATCAAGTTCAAGTGCCTTAGCCCTAAGATAAAAGGACCATTGGTTAATGGTAATTTAAAGAATAGTTATTTAGGGGCTTCTAAACAAAGTCCAAGGCAAGTTAGGTGCTAGCGCTTGGTTGGATCAGACAAAAACCAAGGAAATATACAAAACCGCACTAATTATTGTAGGATTAAAATTATGAATCAAACTATGAAAGTATGGAGAAATCAATGGTGCAAAGATTTGGAAAAAAGACCAAGATATCTGAAATCAATTCAGTTTCATGCCAAGGAGATCAGATATGGAAGCTATTTTCTCACTTAGAAAATTAACGAAAAAATACTGAGAGAAAAATCTTCATATGGTATTCATTAATCTAGAAAAAGCCTATGATTGGAAACCTAGATATTTGATTTGGTAGGTTTTAGATAAAAGGAGGGTCCTAAGAGGTTCTATTCATATCATTAAAGACATATGAGAGAGCAGTAACAAGCATGAGAACTACCTGTGGAGATATTATGGGTGAGTTCGTGTCCTTGGTGTGACACCCCAATCTCCCTGGGCAATCCCTTGAGGCAAGACCAGATCAAGTGATCTTGTGAACGAAGAAAGGGGAATCCGCAAGGGTTAGGTGGGAGTGCTTTGGTAGCATCATTAGGCTTTGTCCAAGTTCCACATCGGAAATATCCAAGTCCAAACCCCGGCATAAGTCAAACTCAGTCTTAACTCAACATGGCGCGTTTTAAAGTCGTGCGGCCCCGGATATATAAGAACTCCAAAGTTAAGCATGCTCGGGCGGGAACAGTACTAGGATGGGTGACCGCTTGGGAAGTCCATGCACGTGCACATGAGCCAAAGTAGACAATATCATGCTGAATTGAGCAAGGTTGTGACAATGGGTTTGCATCGGGGTTAGCTTTGAGCCCTAATCTTTTTGCACTAATTATGAACGAGCTAATTGCTCGTATTTAAAAGGAAGTACCGTAATGTATGTTGTTTGTAGATGATATAGTGGTGGTGGATGAATTAAGAGATGGTGCAAATGCAAAACTTGAGAGATGACGGAAGGCTTTAGAATAATTCATCCAAAGATGGAATATATGGATTGCAACTTTAGTAGAGATATGCAAAGAGACGTAGCTCTTGTGAGAGTTGAAGCTCGAGAGATACCATGAAGAGATTCCTTCCAATACATTGGCATGGATAGATTGAAAAGGATGTTGAACATAGGATAAGGGTTAGATGGATGAGGTGGAAACTTGCTTTTGGAGCACTTGTGATCGGTGCATTCCAACAAGATTGAAGGAAAAATATTACAAGCTAATGATTAAACCAGCTATGACCTATGGAGCAAAATGTCCATAACAGAAAATAACACATGCAAAAACTTGAGTGTCATAGAGATGAGAATATTGAGAATGGATGTGTGATAAAACTAAAAAAGACAATCAGGAATGAGCGCATTGGGGAGAATCTAGGGGTAGTCTCAATGGGTGATAAACTAAGAGACTCATTTTAGATGGTTAGGACATGTCCAACGTAAGCAAACAACGAACCTGGTGAGAAAAAAGTTTTTCTATGCATAGTTATCAAAATCCTACGATTCGTATTCCAAATCCTAAGAAAAACGATTCGTATCTATGCGATGAATCCCATTCATAGATGAATCTTTGGATTCATGTGTGAATCTTATGATTCGATACTCAATTCATCGAATCTTATGATTCAAGCGATTCGGCTGAGTAAGAATATTAATAATCTTTAACCTTTTTTTCTTTCTTTCTTTTAGCATTTTTACTTTTAGAATGTTATTTAGTAGTTAACGAAACCTCTTAAGAACTTTTGCGGCTTTGGGGAGGTTTTCGAGAAGAATAAAAAACATGCATTTACTTAAAGCGTTCGATTGTACGCTTGGTGCTTGTCTCCATCTTCTTTTTTGCTAATCTTTTTTATTTTTTCTTCATAAACACTTTCTTAACTTAAAGATATTTCCAATTGCATAAGATTGATGTTTTAGATTTTATTATTTCACTTTTCTATATTGATTTAAAGATAACCAAAAATAAACATAAATTGATACCTTAAACTTATTTAACTATTTACAAATTAATTATTATATATTAACATATATTACGATATTCTTGATATGATTGTATGGTAGACCTTTTTGTAATTGTCTTTATATTACTATAAATTGGAAAATGGATGATTTTGAATAACTACTTTTTTTTCCTCTTAATTTTTAATTATTTTTTATGTTTATTAGAAAGATAAATATCCTACGATTTGCAATACGATTCACGACTCGATTCAATTCATGGGTATGAATGATTTGCAATACGATTTCGATTTTTAAAACTATGTTTCTATGCAAGTTGATGGTCTCCCAAGGAAAAGTGGCAAGCCAAAGAGGACATTGATGGATAGTAAGGATAGATCGGAAGAAGTGCAACCGAACAAGGATTTGGCCCACAATATATTGGAATAACGAAAAATGCTTCTTGTAGCTCACCCTAACATGGTTGGGACAAGGCTTTGATGATGAGAAGCGACTTAAACCTGCATCTTTGTGGTTGCAACACTAGGCACCTTCCAACTATGCCATGAGCTCTTGTCATATGACCTATAAATGTTCATTACGACAACAAACAACTTCAGTGGATGTCATTGATAAACTAGATCAAGAGATTAATGAGACAGGTGAGTAAGACAATCAAGAAGGAATGGTAGGAAATTGGACGATGATCAACTGGTGTATGTGCCAACCAAGCCAATTGACAAGGTTAAGGTGCAAGGTGATTGACTCTAAAGGGACTCTTTTAGAGATTTGGGAAGTTTTTCTATCCATTCTTGTCAAATCCTATGATCTGTATCTTTAATCCTAAGAAAAAAGAAGCATATCAATTCAACAAATCCCATTTACGGGGGTGAATCTAAGTATTCGTGTGTGAATCTTATGATAAGATACTTGATTCATCAAATCATATGATTCATGAGATATGGTTGAGCAAGAAAAGCCATAGCCAAGAGGCTAACATCAGTAATCATTTACATTTTACTATCTTTCTTTCTTCTAGAATTTCTATTTTTAAAAGTTATTTAGTAATTAACTATACTTCTTAAGGATTTTTGCCATTGTGGGAAGTTTTACTGTTTTAGGGATAAATAAGGGATACGCATGTGACTTAAGCATTGTTGTGGAATTTTGTTTGTTTTGGCTGAAATGTTCTCTCTCTCTCTCTCTCTCTCTCTCTCTCTCTCTCTCTCTCATTTTTTCCTTTTTTTTTTCTGTTTCTGTATTATTCCTCTTCCTCTTCTCTTTCCTTCCGTTTTGTGTGTTCATTTGTTTTTTCCCCATTCTATTCAGTTTTCTCCTCTTCCTTCCACTGCTATGTTTTATGATCTTCTTAAAAGTTAGAATGCCTTCTTGCCTCTCAATGCTTTTTTTACCCATAAATATGAATTTTTTATAATAATGTTTAGTAATACTTTTAATTTCACATTATTGTTTTTTAATGGTAATTTCATATTATTGTTTTGGTAGAATAAATTAAATGCATATAATTTATATTGTTATTATCAAAGCCCTGTCTCACTATGAATTTTGTTCTGCCATTCTAGTCTATCTCGGCCAAATCCTCAAATAGGTTGCACTTCAATCCATATCCTCTTTGGCCTACCACTTTAATTTGAGGGGCCATCAACTTGCAAAGAAACTTTTACTCATAGACATCATTGTTGGCCAACATTGGACATGTCTACACCATCTCAAATAAGTCTCTTAATTTATCTTCGATTGATGCGACACCTAAATACTTCCAAATCCGTCATTACTGATTCTATTTTTCATAATTTCACCACAAAACCATCTCAACATTCTCATCTCTACTACACTCATTTTTGCAAATTGATGAAGAATTCGACATTAATTGTGTTTTCACCGCCGAAGCCTTCATGGAGTAAATTGAGCACGCAAGAAGGCTCGCAAGCATTCAATCAAGAGTCGATAGTGATTCGGGCCCCAAATAGTCCATAATTTTGCATAAAAGTGACTCAAAGGGACTGTTTTGGTAAAAAGTAAAAACAGAGAAGATAGGGACTGATTTGCGATTTCTAGAACCCAGAAATTCCAGAAACGGTGCTGTTCTTTTTGGGTGGAAGTTTGGTGGGCCAAATAGAGCCCAACCCATGAAAGAATCACACCAAAGGGCGTACCCTTTCAAGTCGTTGGGTGCACGTCATAATAGCATAGCCCATGCAGGGCCCACAAGCAGTTTTGTAGAAGTCATCCAGGACATTCAGCAACTTGTGATATTTCTTTTATTTGTTTATTTTAGTAAATTAATTATGATTGAGAGCCCTAGTAGGGAAGAGTTGTATTAGGAATCTTTAAAGTAGTTAGGATTTGTAATCTATAGCACTATATAACATGTTTTAGGGTCATTGACTATGATATTGCAATACTTGTACATGCCTAGTGTATCCATGTTGGAATGATACGACACTCGAACCAGTACTTGTTATTGCACCGATACTTCTGATGTACAAATTTAGCATATCCTACTTACCAAGTCCATTATTCCATGGTTCTTTTTTTTTTCTTACTTTTCAACATAAAAGATTGCTAAAAAGGAATGTAAAGAACGATATTTTCATTAATTCAGAAACGTTTGAGAGAAAAATCTATGACAGCCATATCCATACCCATATCGGTGTCCTAGATTTTCAAAAGTGTAGTCTCGTATCTCCAATCTCCATATCCATGCCAATATCCGTATCCATATATGGGCATCATAGGTTGTTGACTGTGGTATGTTATGTTTAACAGTGTTATGAAATAAACTTTCAGCAGTTTATTGGTTTTTGTTTCCTCTCCCTTTTGTCATCTGTGGATGCTTGGTGATTGAGAAGGCTCTCGAGGTCAACTGAGGTTAAATTTTGGTTCGTTGTTAATTCTACAATTTTGGTTCGTTGTCAACTCAATTTCTGAAATTTTCTGCATATCCCATATTTTTCGGAATTTTTCTGGCTTTGGTTTTAATTAGGCCCTAGATAGTTAGATTCTACATAATTAGGACCACATCACAAGTGTAAATAATTTTTATGTTATTTTTTTATATTTTCTACATTTATGTATGTTTTTTTTTATATTTTTCCAAAATTATACTCCGGAACATTTCACATTTCACCGAAATTCCAAATCAGCTGAACACTCTAGTTTGGAGGCCAAACTAAAATATGACGACTGAAACGAAATTGGCCGAAATTCCAAATCAGCTGAACACTCCACTTTGGAGGCCAAACTAAAATGACGACCGAAACGAAATTGACAACTATGGACTAAAGCGTATGAAGTTTCGTCCTATATTCATTTTTATATTTTTTCTTCATGAACACTTTTTTTTTAACTTCAGGAGACATCCAAACCAAGAAAGGTTAATGATTTGAGTTTTAATTTTATTTTTTATTTAAAATAAAAAAGAAACTATCGTAACTTGTTAATTTTTCCCTTGTAACGTTGACATCTTAAACAAATTTAACTATTCACACATATCATTTAATGATATATTAATATGCAAAATATTCTCTTGCACGGAGCATTATGCGGGAACGTTCATTTGGACACCTGTGATGAACACCACCTAGCTGTTGGACCATAGAGCACAGAACATTTTCCATATTAATATATGCCAATGATGTTCTTTATATGATTGTACAGTCTTATATCTAATTGGATTTATAATGCTATAGATGGAAAATGAATGGATTATGAATAACTATTTTTTTTTCTTTTTTTTTTTAATTATCTTTTTATGTCTATAAAATAAAATAAAATATCCTACGATTTGTGATAAGATTTACAATACAATTTGATTTGTTCTCTTTAATGATTTGCGATATGATTTGATTTTTAGAACATCTGCCATGTACTCTTCAGAAGGCCATGGATTCATGAAAGAGATGTGACCTACCTACCGAGCAAAGGCATATGCTTAACTCTTTCGAGAATGATGGAGTAGAGATTGCTTGGTGAAAGCTCATCCGAGACTTTTCAGTGACCATGCAAAAGATTGAACAGGAGCCTCCCAACTCGAGGATAATTATCATCTTAAACCAGTAGAATGATTGTGAACATGAGTGGGGTCCACGTGGAATCCAATGTAAACCCACCTTATGAGGAACCAAAAAAATGGGACATATGTAAGTCCATTTTTGTCCAAAATCTCCTCTCGGAGATCCCCTAAAAGTTACCTATTTTAAAATATTCAGCTCTTATTTGCATATTAAAGAGTCCTAATTTGTTAAGTCATTTAAGTTTCATTTGAGAAACATGATGGCTGAGATTAGCCATTTATTTGCAATGGACAGGATTAGAATAGGTCTTTATGCCATTAAGAGTACAATAAAAGCCCAAGTAGGCCATTTGGACCCAGCAGTTTTTGGAGTTAATTGTATAAATAAAAAAAATTCAGCATGAAAGCCCATTTCTATGTGAAAATGGGCGTGAGACCAATCTCTTTGGCATAAATTCAAATGCAGGAGTGAGGCTGAATCTTCCAACTTAATCTCATTATCCTTTCTCCTTTACGTTAATACTGTGGTATTTCAGTCTGCTGTGATTGGAAGCAGTCATCCTGTTGCTTTGGGTGCTTTAGAGGATTCTATTACCTCTAGATGGTGCAGATTTTCAGAAACTTTATTGGGTTAGCATAGTCATCTGAAGTTTTGGATTAGTACAACATACAGATGCTGAATAATTATTCACAAGTTACAAAATCAGCCAGCAGTCCTAAAGCAGTAACAAATCAAATTAGGGACTATTCAAATGCAAAGATCTAGTCCACGGCATTGTGAATATGTCAGCATCAGAGTTTTACACAAAAATATACTGTAGGCCGAGTGTCGTAGTCATCATTGTTGTTGTTATCTTTTGGGATATGGTTGTTTGAATAATAAAAAATGCTGCTTTTGTTCTAATTATAAAGTCACTGATCAATATGTATTTTCAAGATAAATTCCTTGATTTACAAATATTTATGACTTGGTCCTTCAATGGCCTGGACGGACCTAGCACAGTAACCATTAACCAAAGCTATTTAAAAGCATATCAAAATGACCATTTTACTCTTTGAAATGCCTAAATCAGTTCATCAGTCTCTTCAGAATCCAAGGGAGGCGGATCCACCATGATTCCATCAGTGAGGTGGGTGACAGCCACCATGTGGAGAGTCAATGTGTGGTTAAATAAGGATCACAACTGTAGCAAGGATGCGTTTAACAACTTTGCTGACAGAAAGATGCCTAAAGTTAGTCAAGGAACCTTGTCTCAAATATCCTTGAAAATCACGAGACTACTTTAGAATCCATTCAATATCTTTTGTATAATTAGGACAAAAGATAGTGGTGTTTCTGTAAAAACCCTTATTTCTTATAAGCAATCTAAATTTCATTAAAATAAATAAGGTATTTGTAGAATATAGTATCAAAGTGATATATATTATACACAGAATTACAGAATCATCACCAGCATCAATATAAATTGTTCCTGCTGCTGCTGTTAAAAAATAATTCAATGTTTCAGGATACACCATAAAGTGACCCCAAGAGATCTCCGTCATGGGGCCCACTCTGCTCAATCCAAGACATGGGATAAATCCTACCACAGTGATTGGGAATAAACCCAAATATCACTACTATCAATGTGATGTTAAATAACTTAAACATGTTGCCGGCATTGTTTGAATCTCACTCTGCCGAGTGTGAATCAAGTAAAGCAGGCACCACTGCGGAATCTCAGGAATACACCATAGTTTGAGGTCGATCTGGATAACAGGATCATTTTATCTATCATTGTTTTTACCATGGATGCTGAGATAACATCCCTTAACAAAAAAAAAAAAAAAACATCCTTGGAACAAACAAAATCACGAAATAGCAAGATACAGATTTCTCTTTTCTTCTAAAAGGAAAACTGGGATTAAACCTGCAACCTTGTGATTGCAACAGACCCCTTCTGCATTACAAGCTCAACTCCAAGACAGCTTAAACAGGGTTCAGCAATATGAATAACCATGCACATGCAAAACAAGTAACATGCAATGAACATTGCACACCTTTTGAGGCATATGATCCAATTGTGCATTTTGCGAAGGACTACCAGGGGACAAAACCTGGGAAGAAAGCATAGTGTTGCCTGGCACTAGTTTTGGGCTCAAGGGATCGCTACCATGATCTTGTGCCAAGGCTTCATAATAAAGATGGCCCAGTGCAGTTCGGAGATGATTCCTTTGTGAGTGGTACATTTTGGTTGCAAGGGGGACTGGAGCACCTGTTTAGATTTGGAAGCATATCAATACAAGTAAGCACATTAACAATCTAGTTATAAAACAAATAATGGGAGTTGACGCACAGTACATATTTTTTTATTCGTCTGCTGCAAAGAACAAATGATCAATTAGAAGATAAGATTTCTGTTAATCATTATCTGTTCAAATTGACATCACCAAAATGATGATGACAAACAAAAATTTCAGTCTGTCAAGAATCAAAATCTCCATTGATTGCATGTGGGTTGTAAACTTGTAATACAAGGCGTTCATTGCTTTTTGGGCATCAGATTTCCAGATGGATTGGAATTACCCACAGGGTTGTTTGGTAAATTTACTTGTATAGTAGGAGGAAGTTAAATGTCATATCATTAGAAATTAGTAGTAGTTTAAAAGTAGAGTTGACTTTTTGGTTAGTGGAAAAGTTGTTTGGATGGTTGTAGTAAAGGAAAATGAGCTTTACTTTATAGCGCTTGGATAACTCAACGGCGGTAAAGTAGAAAAAAAAAATATGGGAAAATGTAAATTCTAGAAAGTATCCAAAAAAAATTTTCAAAACTGCATTTTTTTTTGTACAATATCGTACAATGTCATTAGGTGTTTTTTGGTACTATATCGGACATTGCAATTTTGATCATTGGCCCCACACTGGATGATTCTAATCCACGGTTCATATGAAACAAAGATCATAAAATTTATTGATAAAAAATGGACTTGTTTGCAATTTTGTAAAAAGAATTCATGTAATTTTTTTAATTAACAAATCCCCAGTGTCTACACCCAACCCATGCTTCCAATCAACCAATCAACCCATTCAGCCTCTGCACTCACAGAAGACCTCAGCACAGGTGCCTCTTCATCTCACTCACAGCCCAACCAGATCTCAAAACTACTCATCTCATCATCTCCATCTCACAATCATCACCCACCCATCTTACCAATCTCACCATCATCACCTTCACCCATCTCACCAATCTCACCTTCACTTCATCATGGGCAAAGGCGATCTCTACCCAGATCTACAAATGAACCCGTCAACAGGAGCAGGAACTCGCTACTGAGGAGGTCTGTGGAGTAGGAAGCGAAGAGGAGGAAGCGGCAGATTAGATCTTCATCTCGTTCCTCTGTGATCAATGGTGAGATGGTGAGACAGCAGAGCAAAGTGGAAGGGAATTGATCCATTTTGCAGTGGGCAAGGGCAAGGCAGACTGGAAATGGAAGTCTAGAACCTTGTTTCTCTCTACCCATGGTGCGGATTTCTTTTGCTCGATGACGTAGTGTCCATGGCTACAATAGGCACTAGAGTTCTCGGAAAGGGATGTGGAAAGAACATAGAGGAAAGTAAAGTCATGAGTTAAAAGATTCCTGTGGTGCACTGCCATGAAAAAGAAAATGTGTAAAAGTAAAATCTGCAAATCTGACAAGTTTATTTCACTCGTTGGAACGAAGCCACCCGAACATGGAAAAAAGAAAAATTTTAACCACTGTAGTCGATTTCACTCCATTTTCCTATACAAGTAAATTTCCCAAACTAGCCGGCCTGTTTGGTAACTTTACTTGTAGAGTGAAGTGAGACGAAGCCTCAAATCAAGAGACACTAAAATATTAGGGGGTCTAATCATAATGTGATAGGTTTTTGTCTTTAGTGGCTTGATAAGGAATCTTTTTAACTTTTCGTGTAAAAAGTAGATGGTTTTTTTGTCATTTAGTGGCCTGATAATGTTGCTTTGTTACTCTCTTTTTTTTTAAAAAAGAAGGGGAAATTTTGAATTTTTGTACTTTTGATATGGCACCCCCATCTTTTCGTGTCTCTTAGACTGAGGCTTCACCTAACTTCACTTTAATAGTGAAGTTACCAAACAGGCCGGAGATGGAGAGAGCAAGGCAAGTACAGATGGTGGGAGCAAGCTACAAATTAAACATAGATGATAGCTCTCAAGTAATCCGAGGCCCCTCGGGTTTTGGTTGTTCATAAGAAATGGGCAGGTAGATATACTATGTCCTTTTGCGAACTGGCTGGAACTGGAGATACAAATAGAGCAGAAGTTTTGTCCATGAGAGGCTTATCATGGTACAATCCTTACATGGTCCAGTTTCAGGGGAAGCCAATTCAAAAAAAAATGCCATTGCTTGGACACAGAAAGGCAAGTCAGCTGGAGTGCTTTTTCTGTGCTATAGATGAGATCAGTCTTTAGCTAAGGCTCTCAAAGCATTGTTTTGCCATGTGCGAGGGAGACCAATAAAGAAGCAGATAACTTGGCTAAATTGGCAGCAGAGAAGGGATCAGTTATTATCTCTCGTGGAAAGATGGATACATTCTGTGGCATCATAGTCACACAATTATCCCAGCATCCCCTGATCTAAAGGGGAGTCACTCTTTGAACATAAACACGCATGAATAAAAGTTGTTGTCTTAAAAACACACACAGACACGCAACTTTCATAGAAGGACAGCAATGTTTTTAGAAGCAATTAGGGTTTATGCCTCAAGCCTTACCTCGGGGATAGGGCCTCCCAAAAACGCCATGCTCCTCAAGTGTGAGGCATGGCTTGCATTTAGGGAGTATGTCTCACAGAATGAGGCACGCATCCCATATGAAGCATGTGCTTTATTCATATTCCATATCAGGGAGCATATGCCCCATTAACACATCTTATTTCTAAGGAAAAGGGAGGGGCAGTTTGTAATTTTAAGAACATAAAAGATTTTTTTTTTTAAGATTAAGACTGCTGTCATTAGATTTAACTCAATTCACCCCTCGTAACCATGCAAATATAATTGAACCACAATGGAGTTCCCTATATATTTCTCTGTATTGTAGCAGAGGATTACGAAAAGGGAGGGAAGGGAGGGGTTAGTCTCCAAGAACCTTGTGTTTATTAAAGATGACTGTTAAGGATTTTTGGGCAAAATTCAAGAAAAGTCAATAAACGTGAAGTCAGCCTTACATGTTACTGCATCTTGACAACTTGTTCCCATTTTTGTTGTTACACCACAGATTTTTTCTAGACAGTCTGCTACTGGCAAAGGCTCAGCTGCTATCCTACAAGGACAAAAACCAGACCTGCATCAACTTTAGACAGCACGGTGTCCCCTAAGAGGACCCTATCCAGCACTATGACAATGTTCTAAGCAGAAATAACTGATATATAAATATATAATATTATATGAGAGGTAAGATCATATGCTACAATGGAGGCAGGGTCCATTAGCAAAATCCATGAAGCAGGCACATCATTAACAAAAACCAACTTTTGGATAACATCCTCCCTTGACTCAGGATGCATCCAGATATCAGTTTCAAGTTTCAACAGAATGATATCTAGTGAGGGTCTTACTCAACATAAGCACGATTGACGCAAGGGGTTCAGAAGCAAATTTCTCATCTATCCAATCCAGTGGTGAATATCGCTCAGATCATAGCGATACCTTTGGTCATTGTTCAGGTAGGATAGTTAGATCAGTGGGTTCATATTGATAATAGGAAGGTGATGTAGACTGCAATTGCATTGAAAAAGTGGAGGCATACAATCAAACTGCCTCTAGAACGATGGACAGTGGACTTGATAGAGATGCGAAGCCCACCTGGCCCCACTCCCACAAGCCTCCCTCCCCCACGGTGAATTGGTACCATTCTTAATTTGTTATTCATCTGAACCGTTGGATTTCATGTTGAAAACTTTTTATTGCTTTCACACCCTTGGTTTTGATTCGAAATCCAATCAAGCTGGTCCTTGACACACCTCTTAACTATGTATAGACCTTTCCAAACCCATTCTCTCTCCTCCCCCTCTATTTTTTCCAATAAATTTAAAAAAAAAAAAAAAAATCACCCAGGTGGGCCCCACAATGGTGTCGAGAACAGTCAGTTGCTCATGGCATCTGTCACACAGGAACAGGAGATACTCTCTCTCTCTCTCTCTCTCTCTCTCTCTCTCTCTCTCTCTCTCTCTCTCTCTCTCTCTCTCATATATCCCCACAACTCTTATGGCACAAATAGCTATCTAATGAAATACAGAAGAAATGCTTAAGCACTACACATGTTATGCAGGAAATTATGAAAGAAACAGACGGGGCAATCTAAACAGAAAATTCAAATACAAGCTCAGTATGTTTTCCATGCAGAGGATGATTCAATATTTCATTACTATCTCAAAGGTTAAGCGAACATACAACTTAGTACGTTTTTCCGAAGGAGACATTCCATCGACTGGGTAGTTTGTACTTCCAATGCTAACTCCAGAACCATCAGTTACTAAGGTCCCATTTATTAAAGTTAACGCTCCTGAAGAAAGAGGTATAGAATGAGTGAACATTCAACTTCAACATTAAGGGGGGGAAACCATTTCAATAGGGCGAAAGCAGCTGAAAAAGGGAAATGACAGAAGCAGCAAGATTAGAAATATCTGAATAGAAGAAGAAAAAAGATAAGATTATGCCAATAGCTAAGCAGTTCTTGGCACTGCAGATTAGCAATTACCTCAAGTAAAAATAAACACGGCATGAAGATACCCTTGACATGCAAAATGCAATTATTTAAGAGATTAAAAATGGTAACACCACCAATTAGTTGAGAGGCTGGCATGTCCAATGTATCATGCACTCATGTGATCATGTCAGATACAACACACTACCAATGATGATACCAGACAGAATATATCTAGATATGTTTCAATGGAGTCCTTTATATTAGTGGTATTTAATTTATTTAATATGGACAGCTTTCCTGTGCTCTTGCATTTTGTGGACTTACGGCAAATTCTCAGAAAACTAATTTCGCTAAATTTAGAAAGGTAGGGATATCGAAAGAAGAAAAAAATTAGTTTTTGAGTTGGGCATTTACAGTCTATAAAGCTAAAATTTAAGATTAGGTCAGCATTTCAAGTAAAAACTATATTACTGAATATAAAATTGCATGATTGCTGAATGGGACACTCATATGATATCCCACACTAATTATCTGTCTTTTGGATTTGGAGAGATCGAAAACTGGAACCCCGTTGAGTGTGGACATACCTGACATGGTAGCAGTATCTATGTCCAGTGTCGCAGTTAATAATAAATTAAGCAATTCGATGAGAAAAACTAACCGTCTGATAGAGGTCAGTAAAAAATAAATACAAAAAAGAAATTAAAGATTACGTTTTGCTTCTCTGGAGAGTGATGAAGTGAGTCCAGTCTGGTCATCCATATTCAACTCAGCAGCAGTCTCATCACCATCTATAGACTCAGATCTTTCTTGCTCAACAACTGCTGGTGCTTGATATAGGAGTAGTTAAGGACTTAACTTAAAGATTTTGGTGCCAATGGCATTATAACAAGTCCCAATCAAATACAAAGGAAAACTGAAGGGTCAAATACATATTGATCCAGTCCTTCAAAAAACTACATGAACAGGGACTGAAATTAAGTTTCATACATGTGCCACTAATGGCTCAGAGTGCAGCCAAACTATAAATTACTTAGAAGTATCAGCAAAAAGAAGCAAACCAAAGAATCATATTCACACCATTCTGTTTACAAGAACTCCAATTAAGGACAAATAAATTGACTGGGACCTGGCTCTAATTCTTAAAATTCTGGACCCACTGTGCTGGTCCAACATTGCAGTCGTCTGTTTACATAAGAGACAACAGAAATATGAACTGTCCTTGAATTAATAATATTATTATTACTGGAAATGATACAGTCCCGGAAATTGTATTTAATTTTTAACATGACACCAGTTCACACAAACTCAGAGGACAAACTTTAACTCCACAGGAGGCAAATGAATTGCTAGACTCTTTAGCAAAGGCAAGTGGCTTTTTTTGTAGGAGTGGCAGTACCTAAACCTTTATTTCCTCCCGGTTCTATGTCACTTGAAGTTTCTCTGTACCATTATAACTTATTTTCTGTACCCTTTTATGAATAAAGTTGAGTTCTTTTTCAAAGAGAAACTCTTCTTAATGGAAACTTAAATTTTATTAAACTTTAGCTATTCAGTAGAGGCATACTGTATGTATAGTTGTATACACTCACTCCCATGCATCAAAATGTACAAGCTAACCTCCCAAAAAATGAAATTACAGGACCACCCACATGCTGACAAAAACAACTGCTAGACTAAAAAATAATCACCCTGAACCTAAAGGCTAGAGGCAAAATCAATTAGGCAGATAGAACGGTTGCCAAACACCATAGAGGTGCACCTAACTTCACTGTTGGTACCTCTGAGGACTTGAGAGAAAAACCTTGAAGATAGTGACTCAGATCCAGTATTCTCTTCAGCAACATCAAAGATCCACCATGGTGCAATTCTCCTCCTGCCAGCTCATCATATAGCAAACAAGGAGTCACACTCTGCAATCAATTGGGATATTCCCAGTCAGTTTCGTGGCATCAGCTGATTGAACAGCAACTGAACCCAACAAGCAGCTAAACATGATGGAGCGACTACCCTAAGCAGAACCCAAACCCGGCCTGCCCTGGCTTGCCAAGGCAAAACCATCCAAATTCAACTTCAGCCACTCCACTTGAGAAGATAACCACCTTGGGGCCTTCACGGGCCTCACCACCAACCTCCCAGAAGAAACCATGATCTCCCTCCAGCATTGAAAAATGGTACAAGCCAAAATGCCCTTAAAACACTCTAGACTAAAGGGCCACAGTGCAACTCCATATCTAAGCATCAATGAACTGCTCCAGGCTATGGAGCACCCCTCAGCATGGATCAAATTATCAGCCATATCGGTCGAAAACAGTGCAGCCTTTTGCAATTATCACCATTCACGACTATATAGGAGTGTTTCGGCCATGTCTAATAAATTGGTCAATATGCATCATATCAAAGCATGTCGGCCACTGCGCCCCGATATTTATCAGACGCCCCTTTTAAAGCCAAAAACAAATCCTTTCTAGATTCTTTTGCAAGGGAAAGATAGTGAAAAGAGTTATGTGCCTTTCTACAAAATAATAATAATAACAACAAAAAACAATTCAAGTTGAAGAATCAAAGCCAATACACCACCGGTAGCTTGAGGGGTTTCCTTCAAGTTCAAAAAAAAGAAAAGAACAGAAAAGAAAAGAAAAACTCAGAGTCAATTTTTTTTTGTAGGATTGATCTCAAAATCATTCACAATGCATGGAGCAGAGATTTTCTCAAACATTATTTGTGGCATTTTCAATTCTTTTTGGAGTATTTTTTATGAATATCAGTGAATTTTTAAAGATTTTAAAAAAATATATAAATTTGCTGAGAATAACATCTCACTAATACAAACACACCCCCAACCCCAGCCCCAAAACAGAAAAACATGACCTGCATGCATGCAAGCACACCCATCAGGCCTCTCCGATCTAAAGAAAAAGTATACATATAATTAGTCTTAAAATATAAAGTTACCATTTTTAAAAAATAAAAAGTACTAGTCTTAGAATTACCCAGTTTTTGATTCACATAGATAGGATAACTTACGATCAATCCCAACAGCAATTGCATCAATAGCACCGTCAATAATCAAAACTACACACTAATTAGTTATCAAGGCATTAGGGCCAAACCTGGTCAAAACTTAACAAGAACTATGCAAAAGCAATAGGGTTACAAAATTATTACTAATTAACCATGCATAAAATAAAAAGATACTTTCACGAACTGTTTGTGATTTTTTTCTCCCCTTCCTCGGAGGCTTCTTATGCCCAGTGCCACCATCAAGCTCCAAGCCAATGTCTTCTTTAAAATTTAGCGTGCTACAACGCTCTGCAAATATCGGTTAGTGTGAATTTATGGACATGGGAATAAAATGAATGGGCAACCATAAGGCAAGAATGAAGAGCAATAATAATGCAGGTTTCAAACAGATAGATGATGCAGTGAGATGTACCTAGACTGCTTGGAATGATGGAACAATAATCCCAAGTGTTAATAGAAGAGAAAACGAATTTTATGCATACACAGCAAATGACAGAAGAATTACAGCAATCTTTCATGCACTCATGGAAATATCAATCCGAATTCATACAGCATTCAAAAAGAGGGTGTGTTACTCCATTTCCCATACATACAATTGGAAGCTCAATCCTGTATAGGCATGGAAGAACATATGCATCTGAGAGGAACTATGAAGCTATTAGACTAGAAAGTATGGGCATCACTGCAGAGAAAGGTAAGAGCCAGTCAGAAAGTATCCCCCATACAAATTCCCATGCCTCTCGATTCCTGTTTCTCCCTTCATTTCAGTCATCTAATAGAAACCATATTAAACACAGAGAATGGGGAGTTCCAAGCATCCATTGTTCACAATCTCGAAACCTGACAACCGTATGGGCATCACTACATAGAGAATTAAGAGCCAGTCAGAAAGTATCCCCCTTGCAAATACCAATGTCTCTCGATTCCTGTTTCTCCCTTCATTTCAGTCTTCTAAAAGATACTATATTAAACAGAAAATAAGGCGTACCAAGCATCCATTGTTCAGACAACTATGGTATTCAGTATGCATCATTTAAGTAGAAACATCACACAAACACAATGCAGCAAAAGTTTCTGACAATGACAGTGAAGAAGAATGGCAAACCTGCATGAGCTGCAAATTGACTGGCTTTGACTGGTTTCTTGCAAGCATTACAACAAACCTGCATCAAAACATTAAACCTGCTCATGTCATCATATCTGAAGATCGTCACATTAAAACCTTATCCCAACTATGTCGGGTCTGCTACATTCTATTTCTCCATTCCAGCTAAATGAATATCTCAACATGATAATAAATTTAAAAGAAGTTAAGAAATTCTCAAATATTACCAGATTCAAAGGATCGGTCAATGGTTTGCAGTCAAATACATGCATATCTGCAATGAAAGTAGTATAGCAATGGAAGTTATGAAAATCCTCTACAAAAACAGCCAAAGAAATTTTAAGATAGAAACAATTATAATATTAATAAAATTTCTCAGATCTAAAGATGTAATTAGTATAATTAAGAGAACAGTGACGTTAGAGAAGAATAAGATTAGTTACATATTAATCATTTCTAGCACCCACAATAAACCAGTCTTAGAATACAATGAAATATAAATTACAGGGTTGTAATAAAAGTATTAGCCAAATAACACTAATGTTTTCAGATTCCCAGAATGAAATCCAATCACATTTATAGTTAATTAAAAAAAAGAAAGGAAAAAAGTGCTTCAATAAGCATAATAACTCTCAGTAACCATGGATCCAAAATCCTGATCCTAACATAAATTTAGAAAGAAATTTTTTATTTACCTTCTTCTTCAAGCAAATTTGCCTCATCTGCTTCAAGCAACTCCCTATAGATAGATTGGGCAGCTAATTTCTCATGCTTCAATTCCTCTACCAAAGAGACCATAGAGGTGGAACCCATTACCAAATCATCCAAAAGCATATATAAAATGAACCAATTTATAGCTCCCACTTTTAAAAATCCATGCAATGGACCCAACTAGGATGATCCAAACTGGTCATAGCACATGCCTCACAAGAATTGGCACTCATCCAAATCTCAGTCCAATGCCCCACTGTTGGATTGATCACATGTGATCGGATCCCCACGAATTGGCACTCATCCAAATTTCACTCCAACAAAAGCATGCCCTACCATTGGATTGATCACATGTAAAACACATAACTTATTATTGAAAACATCACGTGTTTTATTTTACATGTGATAAAACGACAATTTTCCACATCAATTAAAGTGAGATCTTTATCATGCCTTTACATTCATTGGTTTGTTACTATGATGCACAGATACAATATGGATACGGCAAGGACACGACATAGACACGGCAGGGACACGGATTTTACACACAAAAAGTGAAGTATCGGATACGATACGACACGATACGTTGACCATTTTGAAGTATCCGTGCATCATAGGTCTGTTATATAAGCAGCTTGGATTCATGATCGGTTGGCCCAATGTAAGGGTTTTGAAAAATGGAGCATACACCACTTTCAAGCTATACTGACTCACACAAGTTGTTTTGTATCGCATACATACAAGTATACAACATAACCTGTGCAATTCAGATTGTAAAATAGACTCTTTGTTGCCATTAGATTGGCATCAGCTAAAAATTGTTAAGATGCCAGTTGTTTTGTATCGCACACATACAACATAACCTGTGCAATTCAGATTGTAAAATAGAATCTTTGTTGCCATTAGCTTGATGTCAGCTAAAATTATTAAGATGCCAAGAGGTGCAAATTGAACATGAGAAGCTTTTGAACACCCTAAAAATATGTTATGGATCTACAAAAATCAGAATGTGCCAATCATAACTATGCAATCTGGTTCGGGGATAAAGCTATAAGTTATACATGTTATTTTCTCTAAAAGTTTTATTAACCAAACATAAATCATGTCTACAACTTATAACTAGGTTACAAATATTTTAGAATCAAGTATGAGAAAAAATATATCTCTTTCAGAAAAACAAGTGAGAAGGAAACCTCTAAACATAAGTATGTTAAAAAAAAAAGCAATATAAACAAAATAGGAAAAACCTATAGTTATGCAATGTTTTGAACTTTAATGTCTCTCACATCTGCTCCTATTAGACCGGATTTAGGAGAAAGATCATCCTAAGGACTTCTTTATCCCAACTGCCGCATAAAGCAACAACCACTTACATGCTTGAATGACTGAAATAAGTTCATTTTTCTTATATTATTCTCCTTTTGTTTGAATGTCTTCCATTTATAATGTAATGCTACAATTCTGCCTATTCAACTTGCCCAGAGGACAATGCAAGTTCCAAGTCAATCTTGTTTTCTAGTACATTTGTGAACTTACCACTTCCCAACACATTTCTAGAGAACTTTCATACCTGCTGTTGCTTCAGGAAAGTTTCCTGATGTGAGAAGCCTAGCCATGACTGCCATTCTCCCCCTTCCAAGTGTACATACCATTGAGACAAAGGATGAACTATCTTATCAACAATATAAGGTTAAGCAAGATGTCAGACTCCCTGCATAAGAATAGTTCTCTTTTCTAAGAAACAAATAAGATATTAAACTCAAGTACTACAGTATATAGTTAGCCCTCTAGTAACAATATTCCAAAAACAAATAGCTCTTATAAAAAAGATGATATTACACAGTGGAAGCTGGATTAAAGAAGCTACAAATTAGGAGACAATTTGTCAATACTTCCTGTTATAATATACGTAAAATACTGTACATATATAATAATCAATTATTGGAAAATAAAGCATACAATCAAAAGAGAGCCATAAAATGTGGCAGGCAATACTATAAAAAGTTGTAGCGTAATACTATTTATTCTCTCATAAAAGTGGGTACAATAGAATAAGATATGAAGGGTTCAAATATTGTAGTGTATGCTCCACCGTTATTCATAACCTCCATACATAAACCCGTGCCTACCCACTGAATATGTTTAGTTGTTTACATCTTTATTGAGTTACGAATGTTTAATGTTGCAAAGAATAACAATGCATGGCCAAGCATGACAAAACCAAGCCTTTTTTTCTTTTACTGGTAACATGATTTGAACTGATGCTTGAACTGATGCGGGCCAAACCCATGACCATGGGTCGACATGGCCCATTAAGCATAGCCCAAAGGCCCAACAGGACCAACTACTTAATTAGGAGTCTTTAAATTTTGGATTTAGTTTGATTCTTTCAGCAGATTTCTAGGAGTTGTTGTTTCCATTTTTATAAAAGAAGATTTAGGGAATTAGAATCCAACTAGGAAAGGGACATCTTATCCCATCCTATATATATTTGTAATCCCCCATGGAGAGGATCACCTTTCATTATTCAATAAAGAATTGTTCAATATCTCTTCGATTGTGAGTGCCTCTCTTCAATTGAAAGCTCTTGTTCCCTTGAGGATTTGGGCAATCCCCTTGTGGAGTTGGTCTATATTGTTTGCAGATTGCATCATGGGCCCACAACCTCAAGGTTGATATAGTGAGCACCTTCTACTCTGCCACGGGCTCTTGTCCAGAACCAAGCATGAGTAGTCTACAATGTCAAAAATACCAAAATATAACCTACTTCGCATGTTTGATTGCTCCTACTTTGTTCTTCTCCCAATGCATAAATTTTCAAAGACTATGAAGCTATCTCAGATGCAAGTCACCTATGTATTGTGTGGGCTATGGAACTTAACATAAAGGATACTGTTACAGCATAAGGTAGTTCACAGTTTTATTCTAACAAAAGCACACCACACACAAAATGACTACTTGACCAAATCACACAGTCGACTCGGCTAGTTAATGAGCAAAGACCATGTGTCATATCTCAAAAGTTGAGTGAAGAGTATCACCTAAGTAACCAAAATGTTGGAACACAAAAGAAATTCTCGCACCAAAGATATCAGGGATTCCTTCAACAAATAGTTTGAAACAAAATCGTATATCCTGCAAAGAAAATGCCTTGGCACCTAAAATATATCAAAAATCAGCATCAGCAAAGTTAAAATTTAAATTAAAGTCACAGCAAAAATCATTTACTTAAGTAGAATCTCTTTTTTTTTTTCCTCCTAATCATAAAGCACATAAATGGTTGGTCAGACTTACAATGAAGCAATCCAAAGTGACATGTTAAATTGTAAAGCAGCAGACAACAAACCTAAAACAGGGCAAAGTGAAAAAGTAAAATTCACAGGCCACAGCCAATCCCAATTTTTTTTTATGAACGTGGTGATTCTGATTACAAGTCCAATACGATCTGTTCATAAGAAAAAAAGCATTATAAAAGACTCAGTCCTCAATGCCTCTCTTTTAATAGCAGCATTTCAACAGGACCAATCCTTCCGAGAAACATACTAGACAAGCTTGGTCTGATAACCTATTTTATCAACACCAAATACTAAGTAAGTTTGGTGTATCAGCGTCAAATGTGAAGACAATCTATTCCCCTACCAACTTCATTGGCTCTGCTTGTTGGGCAACATGTTTGGGATTTGGATGTAACAAAACCTACAATGAGGAATTCGTTTCATCAAAAGAGGGGTCCCTTTTAATTCGTTTCAAGCAGCAGCATATGACCCAATAACCAAAGATCGCATTTTTGAATGAACGAACAAAAGGAGACAACACCAGAAATGGAATCCGTTCGGGTGAGATTCCAATTCGACTCGAAAAAGAATTCCCAAAACATTCAAATGAAAGTAAATGCGATCACGTTACCAAGATAATGCAAGCAACAAAGCATCAAACACTGATGTCTAGAGATCAGCTCATCAGAGAAGTCGGAGAACAATCTAAAAGAAAAGGAGGAATAGAATCCATGTATCGAGCTCTAGTAATATGAATCGAAACGAGATGCTTACATCGGTTCGAACGACAGAGATGATTATGAGATCGCTCGAAAAAAGATGGAGCGAATCGATCGAAGAATGCCGATTTGTTTTGCGGAAGATCACAGCAGAAACCCTAGAAAATGGGGGGCAATGGAAACCCTAGGTATGATCTCTTTCCCTGTTGAGAGAGAGAGAGAGAAGAGAAAGGAAGCGAGGACGGAGACATGAAAGTAGGCGCAGATTAGCGCCGTGCGCGAAGGCTGGTGAGTTAACCGAGTCCGTTAACTAGAGTGGCGATTCCTAACCCGACCTGTCAACCCAGCATGAACTCGAGAGGCGATTCCCCAGCCCTAAAACCCAACCCAGCCGAACCGGAAAAAATTGGCTATTTTGGGTGTATTGAAACTTTTGAAACCAACCCTCCCAATACAAACCGCTAAAAAGGGTCAACCAAGAAGGCTTTTGTGTCATTTCAACACTTTTTGATGATTTTAGGAGAGCCGCCAATGCCACGACTCAAGCTTTTATTCTTTTGGATCTCTTTTTCTTTCCAAAATTTCTCTCTACACACCCCTTTTACTCAAAATACCGTTCTCTCCCTTCCTCGGGTCACTCCCCTTCTTCCTCCCTCTCCCTGCTGCCGCACCAAGCCTGCCACCCTCTCTCTCCCTCTCCCTCTTTCATTCTCCCGCCCCCCCGCTCGTCGCCCTCTCCTTATTCCCCTCCCTCTCTCTCCCTCTCCCTCTCCTTGTCGTCGCCTTGCCTGTCGCCCTCTCTTTCTATTCATTTTCTCTCCCTCTCCCTCTTTCTCCCTCTTCCTCACCCTATCATCACCCTATCTCCCTCCCCATGTCCCTCTCCTCCTTCGGCGATTTTGTTGGAGGGGACGATGGTGGCTGAGCTGGGGGTGGGGTTGGGGGTAGGTGAGTGTAGAAAGAAGTTAGGGAGGGAGAGATTTTGATAGATGTTCTTTTAAGTAATTTTACACATGGATATATTGGTTATGAAAAAAAAGAATGTGGAAAGAGAAGCTTGGGTTGTAGCATTAGCAGCTCTCTAATTTTACCCCCAGTTGCCAAAAAAGGGTCAAATGAGGGGCATTTTGTGTCATTTAAACTCCTTGAAAGTTTATGTATGTCTTCTCTTCCCTTATTTCTCAACGCTCATCTACACTCTCTCTAACCTCCCTCACTCTCTCTAACCTCCTTTTCTCTCCGTAAGTTCTCTAAGGCATGAGAACTCTTTTTGAGCTCTGAAATGCTAAGAAGTTTGTGGGTGGACTGCTAAAGGAGCCCTCTCTCACTCTCTCATAACTTCTCTATAGGCTATCTCTCTCTCTTTTCAAATTAAGTATGCATTAATTTGAATTTTATATAGTGTATATATAGTAATATTATATAGTAAGTCTCATATTCTCCCCTTTTTTTTGTTTTTGTCAACTTTATTTTAAGAAAAATGGTTGAACCATCACAACTGTTCAACCTTGATTTCTCTCTAAATGAGGAAGATCTTGCAAATTTAGTTCAAGATAAGGAAGTAAAAGTAGAAAGCAATCCTCAATCTGGTGGCCCACGTTCTTCAGGCAGAAAGAAAAAAATAATAACTTTTGGAGTTTAAAGATTTTTTATAATACTTCAAGTTAATGATCCCATTAGAAGAACAGTGGATGAGGCACAATGTATATTTTACAAAAAACTATACAGCTATAAGTCATTAGGTGGCACTAACCACTTTAATAGACACGTGAAATCATGTGCCCAAACATACTGGTGGAGATGTAAATCCGGGGGGCAGAGGGCGGTGGTGTCCCAACCCATGCTCAAAGTTCTTCAACCGGTATTTTAGGAGTTTTTTATTATAATTCTGCTAATGCTAAATAACAACTTGTTAAATTTATTATAATTAAGCAATTATCATTTGTTCTCGTTGAAAATCAATCATTGGAAGATTTCGTGAAGTAATCATTCACCCCCTTCATGGCAAAAGGTTTCTACAAATATTGCCAGAAATGATGCAGTAAAAATGTTTAGAAAAGAAAATGAGAATTTAAAAGCAATTTTTCAAAACATAACTGAAAAATAGGATTAACTTTAGATTTATCAATACCCAAACAAAATTTTGGGCACATTTTAATAAATGCACGTTATATTGATAATGACAGGATTGTGCAAAATAATGATCTCGTTCTCTTTACATGAGTACCCACACGTTGGTGCTAGGATAGGGTCCATTATCATTTAAAAAATAAGAGCATAATATTGAAAATAGAATAATCTATATAACTTTAGATAATGCAAGCTCTAACAATAGTGCAGTAGAAATACTAAAATATGCGCTTCAACTTAATTTAAAAAGAGTTATCTTTCACAATAGATGTGTCACATCTTAAATATTATAGTACAAGAGGACTTAAGATTTATTAAGCACACCTCAGAAGTAATTAAATACATTGTAATTTACATTTTTTTTTATCTCCCACAAGAAGACAACAATGGGGGTGATATGTGAAGGTCTTAATAAAAATCCAGAAAAAAATAAAAGCACAGGTGGAGTTTTACTTATAAAATGTTAAAAGAAGCCTATAGGTATAAAGTTGCAGTTAAACAACATTGTGCTTTATATTTATCCCATGCAGTGATTTCCGTAGGTGAAGATAATTAGCAAATTATTGAAATAATAAAAGAGTTTTTAGAAGTTTTTCATGATGCAATCTTTTTTTTCCCGAGGTATATTATCCAACATCAACTCAAGCTTTGAACCTCTATGATGAAATCAGTATTTTCTTTTATACATATAGAGATGTACCGGCTTTCAAAAGTACGTGTGCAACAGTAGAGTTGAAGTTTTAACAATATTGGGAAAATGCTCCAATAACATTTTGCTTAACCGCTGCATTAGACCCTAAGTTAAAATTAATAGGTGTAAAAACTTTACTTGAAGCAATAAATGACAATATAAATCAAACTAATGTAAATGATATTTATATGATTAAAATTTATTTTGAACATCTTTATTTGGAATATTCTATCCAAATGGGTAGATCGAAAACACCCTCTACCCACATGGGCCCTCTCCAACCATAGAGAGAAAAAAAGAAGGCCATTTGGAATCTTATTAAGAGCTTTCTAGGAAGCGACTCCTCTTCCTCCGGATCTAGTCACGTTGTTAATGAATTAACGATCTATTTATAGATAGGTCTAATTGAAGTCACGGATGATGATGCCAGTTTTAACCTTTTGGTCGATGGAAAACATGTGAAAGTAGATTTCATATGCTTTTTCGCCATTTGCATGTGATTTATTAACAGTTTCAGTGTCTACAGTTGCATCGAAGTAAGCTTTTAACGGACGAATTATTGACAACAAGCAGACGATGCCATCAGAAGAAATAGTGGGCCGAGACATGCATATGCTTGCAAGATTGGCTCAAAAGAGAGAGCAGAACAAACAACTTGATAAATGAAGATGGAATAGAAAACGACTTTTCGGCCTTAAGAATATTAGTGTTTAGAAATTACCATACTTTTAATCTTTGTGAAATTTAATTCAAGTTAGAAACTATCATCATAGTTGTTCATATTGTAACTTTATTTTCAGAAAATTTTCACAGTTGTAATTCTTATTTTTTCATTATAACTTTCATAAAGTTAGAATTATCATCAAACTTGTAACTTTTTACAAGTCTTTGTATATTATTATCAAGGGTTTTTACCAAAAGCATCCTCAAATATTCTTATTATCATCTCCAAAAGCATCCTCAAATACATGTAATGCCTAAAAATATCTTATACTGCATACTCTGATTTGTTCAGACTAAATTGGCCCTCCAATCCCTTTCTTAGGACATCAATACTTATCATAGTACAATCTAAAATTTAGAAGGGTCGACGAGCCCTAACATTTTGGGTCGGGAATTGCCAAATAGGGTTTTTCATGGGCCGGGCTAACAATATCCAGTTCAACCTAAATGTTAAACAACAAGCCCGAGCCAAGCCCGACTCAAGCCATAAGTATCTCGCCCACCCAGCCTACCTAGAATATGTTGAGCCAGAGCCCGAGTCTATTATATTTTACAAATAAAAGGGAAGATGTTTCATTACCCAACTTGTAGCTTACTTGGTTAGGAATTATGATGTTTGTTTGTATGCGAGAGGATGTGTGCCCAACGCCTCTCATTCGGGCTGGGCCAAGCTTTCTAGCACTTAATCATCCGGCCCATATATTAAACTGGTCCAGAGTTTATATCCAGGCCCAGCCCGAGTACTAGAAGCTTACGCTGAAGCTGGAATGGGGCCCAGGTCGGGCTCAGGCTGGCCCAATTCATGAGCACCCCTATTGCCAGCCCTATTTGTCCATCACACTAGTTTTACTCCGTGCTATGTAAGGTCTAAACTTGAACCAGGCCTGGAATGAATGGGTCTGGCCCAGTTAAATAATGGATCGACTTAATCCATCATCAGTCCTACCCTGTATCAGATTTTTAACATTTCCTCAATAGAAGCTGGCCTTGAGCTCTTCTGTTGTTGTTGCTTTTTTTTTTTTTTTTACCAGCCAAGGAGGTTAAATATCCTTTAGAGAGAGAGAGAGAGAGAGAGAGAGGTCCATTACAAGTAGTAACAAGAAAAAGCAGGACCCATTTAGATCATTGTAAACACAGTGAGGGTAAACCAATTTGTGCGTAAATGAAATTTCATGTGTTTGGATAACCAAAGA
Source organism: Umbellularia californica (assembly GCA_028538565.1). Taxonomy (NCBI): domain Eukaryota; kingdom Viridiplantae; phylum Streptophyta; class Magnoliopsida; order Laurales; family Lauraceae; genus Umbellularia; species Umbellularia californica. The sequence continues at coordinate 36,105,969 of JAPQWN010000003.1, read as the reverse complement.
TTTTCCTTTGGCTTTTGCCATGACCAATTTTTGGTATAACTTGCTTTTTGGCAATTGATTTCTGCAGATCCAAAACATTATGAGGGTATCTACAAAAGATCATCCAAAACATTTAACAAATAAAATACATGGTCGAGAACGGCCCCTTACCTTAGTGGTAAGGAGTGGGCTGTTCTCAATGGAAGGTCTTGGATTCGAATGAGTTTTCATCGCCTCACATGCGTGTGCTATGTCATGAGTCTTAGGGTTCTAGCCCCTTAGGTGGGTTATAAAAAAAAGCCAGATAAAATACATGGTCGTACTAATTTATGGGACTATTCAATGAGTTCCTATTTCAACTCGTGTAAATATAGTGGCTGGATTGAAATGGCGACAAGTCTTAACGATTAGATGAGAGTTGATCACACCATTTCACTATTCCAATCCAACTGTTAATATCACTTAGAAGTTAGATGAGTGTATTACTTGAGTACATTTCCTTACAAGGTGTAGGGCACGTTTGTGTACACACCCTTTCCGCGGAAAGAGAAAATTGTCTCGTCAGCAAATTCCATAGAAATGAAAACCTCAAAAAAGAATTTCTATAGAATTTAGAAATTCACGTTTGGTGCAAAAGGGGTCTCCTCATTGAATTGGTGCTAATGTTATTTGGTATGGCTGTGGATTCCTTATAGAAAATCAAAATTTCTTATTTGGTGATATAATTTATTGAAGAAAAATAACATAATATGTATATTATTTATTCAACATTAAATAATAATTTATATAAAGAAATAAAAAATGAAAGAGTTGTAGGGTTTTTGGGTTGAAATGGACAAGAGTAAGGAAAAGAGGGATAAGTTTTCCGAGGAAATCCATTTCTTATACCCCCTATAGGAAACCCATTTCAAACATTATCAAGGAAAATACTGACGAGGCAAGAAAGCATTTCAGTTGAATTGTTCAGCACCAAACGCCGTTAAAATGAGTCTTCGGCAGAAAATCTCCACTTTTCCACGGAAAAGTGTTACACAAACATGCCCGTAAAGAAAGTATAATTCCACGATTTTGGATTGAGGTAACTGAGAAGTCACACTTTTTTTTCTATGCTGGGAGTAAAGGTACATGAGTGATACTTTAACTTGATTACCTAGGAATTGATCTTTAGGCATGTGAGTGGAACCCTAAGGTGCCAATGTGTATCTGAATCCACTGAATCGTTTCTCCGTAATCTTTGCTTCATTTTGATACGCCTTCTTAAAAGTCCCTGATGAGTGGTCTATTTCAACTACTATCATCCAATCGTCTAATTGATTAAGGTTGGCGTCCAGTTAGCCTCGAAATATGTCTGGTTTCGATTATATTTTCCTCTTTCCTTGTCACCTCACTTCTCTTATTCAATTTCTACGCCATATACTCTTGAATTGAGAAAAAAAAAAAAATGTAATGTCATAATATCATTTTCTATTATTCTCTGTCAGCAAGCATTAGGAGATGATTCTACGTGATCTGAATTTCTTTTTAATTGACTTTTATGTATGTTGTTACAAATTTTATTCGCAAACGTGCCCATGCTTAACACGGGTTGTTGTACTAGTCTATATTAATCTCAAGCTCTGTAAAATGAATTAAGAACTAACTTTAGATGGGTTAGTAGCTAAGAAACACATACTTATCAAATCAAAATTTGAGTCTATTTAAAGGCAAATTAGCACTTCTCACTATTGTATGCAAAAAAAAAAAAAGTTAGTCTATGATGATGATTATGCATTTGTTTCTCTTTTCTCATTACTTAAAAAAAAAACCCCTCATATAGGCACCTGTTACTCTGCATCCTTTCAATGCAACATGCATGCATGTCTCAATCACCTAATTGATCCAACAACTTGCATTGAAAAATATGGGCTGCACAATTAAGATCTCTCGGGGCTGTACTATATTTCTGGATTATGTTTTTCACAACACACACACACACCACTCCCCCCCCCCCCCCCCCCCCCCCCTCAATTGTGTATAAAATAGAAAAGGGCTAATGTCAAATAAATAACCACCAGCTTTGTACTCATAAAATCTGCTATTTTTCTAATTAGTATTAGACATGTTCTATTTGTATAAAAACAAAAATCTGTTGGGTTAAATGTCATTCTAGGTTAACCGGATTCTAGGTCAGTCAGAATCTGAGTTTAGGATTCAGGAGTCATACCAAATTTTATTAGGGCTTAAAAAGGATATATACTATAAGGGAGATTTTTAAAAATTATAAAACTTTTGGTTTATTTTCAAAAAAGTACATGAAGATTGGAATATTTCAAAAATATATATAAGTTTCTCACAATTCTTTCAATCAAGTCCTCCCTATGATCTTTTTTTGAAAAATGACAAAAATGCACTTCCCTCTCGAGATGTTTTTGTCTATTATTAACCTCTAATTTCCTCCCAAAAGTGGTCATTCTGATTTTGATGATCATAATTATTTAATGAAGTTATATTTTCGGTAATTTGGAATCCCCTTTTTCTAACCATCCATGAATAAATGTAATTGAAGTAGGCCCCACTAGGCCATTTCTGTTGGACTTGAAAATTTCTCCTAAAATGATTCATTAAAAGGAAAATTTGAAAACTGAGATATTCATAATGGTATTTTTGTCATTTCTCAGAAATTTTTTTATGGAGAGAACTTAGAACGAAAGAAGTATCGAAAAATTTTGTATTTTTTTTGAAATATTCAAATTTTCATCTACTTCTTTGAAAATGAGCCTAGGTTTTATACTCTTCCTATAATATCACTTGTAAACTCTAACCCAAGATAAGAACCTAAAGGAAAAAAGGGATGATTTAAGGAAAAAGTTCTCTTTTTAGAGATGGACATTAGTGCATTGACTAACCATTCAAATTTTACTGTGTTTTCATTTGTGAGACTCTTTGATTGGATTAGTGTGTGCATCATGATTGTTTACCAATTAAAAACTCACACTGTGCACAACACAGTCTAATTGACTTGATTATTGTATAAAAAGGATCACAAACTGTCATGATTGAAAGCAAACCAACCCACATATGCCTTGGATAAAAGTCTGACATGAGGCTGATCGACCTAGAGTGTGACTGTGTGAGTATTGGATGTTGATATTTAGATTATTGTGGCTAACATATCAAAGTAACGCACGCAGGAAAGGTGGCAGTTGTTGAGTTCAAATGGGGAGCATTTGAGTACAAAACATGCAGTTACTGCTTGTTGAATCTCTCTCCCAGGCATGAATGAATGACTTGGGACACAATCAATGCTTTTCTTCCCATGCACAAATGCCATCAGTTCTCAGTCATGATCATAAGAAATTAGCACTTCACTTAACGTACCGACAACTTAATAAAGGTCTAACAGATGTAATCAGTAAAACACCTTCAAGATGCAATATGAAGATTAGGTGCACACATCACACAACTTGTAATAAAACACAGGAGGGGGAGAAGGTGGGACATGACAACAGTTAGGGCACATGTTCTCAACTCATGTATCATCATAAAAGCGCTGTCCCATGCATGTTGGGTCCGCAACATAAATTTTGTTTCTCCATTTTAATATATCATCATGATTCAAATCTTTAGATGGATTGCACTTTTTTACTTAGCATTTGATGGGTTTACGACCCGCAATACCTATCAAGTATGAATTCGATTACGTTTATTACTATTTCCTTTTTTTACTTTAAGATATCATAATAGAAACGCAAAAGTATATACTTTCACAACCTCTCACTTCTTTAACTCATTGAGACATATACCATACCCCGCAATATTTTCGAATTAAAGCCCATTAAACGAGAGGGACCTTGGCCATCCCACCAGACCCTGCTTGTTGATCCAACCCATTTTCACCTGACCCAACATGTTTGCTGCCCCTACTTCCAGTAGGAGAGACTAGGAAGGTACTCCATTTTTTTTTTTTTTTTGTACTGGAGCCAAGGGGTCTAGGAAGGTACTCCATTTAACCCATCTAGTTTCTGTCCTTGGATTACTCTACTAATAGGGTCAAATGAAGTAAAGTTGATTTTGAAGAAAGAATAAAATATAAGCGGATTATGATGGTATTTTATTTTTAATTGTTTGTTATTGAATCTTTTTGACTTTTTGCATGGGAAAGTAGAGTTTTTTTTTTTTAGTGGATAAAGGTGATTGCTTTTTTACTTTTTTTTGAAAAAAATGAGGGAGTTTTGAATTAAAGTGCTTTTGATGTAACATCTTATCTAAAAGATGGAGGCTTTACTTGATTTTTACTGTGCTAGTAAAGTGCCAAACTAGCTCTAATAAGAGAAATTGACTATAACACTTACTGGTAAAAACTTGAAAGAAAATTTTCCAATTCTTCTATAAGGCCACGGGTGATTGGATTAATATGCACTAATACAAGCTCTAAAATGCGTAATGATTTAGAAAAATATACACTACTTATTTTGAAAAGTGCAAATGGCATGAACAAAGTAGGCACAAATTTCACTCCAACCGATTTACACAGCTGTTTTCATCAACCGAAGGCGGTCCACCTGCTTTTATACAAGGTGTAAATAGTCTTAAGGCCTGTTTAATTTGTTTGCATCAGAATACATAAGAATTGTGGTCAAATAAGTCCCATGAAGGACTATTAAAAAGGTGAAGGGTGAATGACATGATATGAGATATTGAAAGATATAAGATAAACAATGTAGATGGAACTTTAACATTCAAAGTATTTGAATTACAACGATGGCGATAAGGTATTCATTTCCCATCTTCCCTTTGTCATTTGATGGTCATTTTTGCGTACTCACCTTGATTCTTTATTTTTAATTTACTTATGACATGAATTAATATGTATAGGAATTGAGTACATAAGAATTTATGGTGAAAAAAACTCAATCAAAGGATTATTAAAGAGGTGACGAGTGAAGGATATGAGGTGAGGAGGAAATGATACCGCGATATGATGAGTTACACGTGCCCCCGACATTTACTTATTATCATTGTTATATGGCACCATTAAAAGGTGTTTGTAGACATAGCGAAGGGCACAAACACGGCCACTCAGGTAATCGTACCTCTTAAAAGCTCTTTAATTTGGAATTATGAAAGAATGATCCTGGCCGTACAAACCAGCTCTAATTGCCGTTGCCACTACACTACGGCATGATCTGATGGCAACTCCCTGATGTTTCCTCGCGTGACTGGAGGTGGGCCATGCCTGATCCACTTGCCTTCGGACAAGATGCCTCCACAATGTTTCAGCTCATACACCAATTCCGGAACTGCCCCTTCCAGAGAAATCTTTATGATTTGGCCACACTTAAAACTGACCTGACATGTATGGTTATGCTTCGTATGGCTTATCATGATGTGATTGTGGATGCAGGTGTTATTCAAGGCCCAAAGTCATATTTTCAAATGAGGGCAAAGTGCGGATGGTATTATCTGCATTAGAAAATGCTACTAAGAATGGTTTTAATAGGCTTTGTATTTTAACGGACGCTCAAGAAATGGTTTTTGTTTTGAAGGGAGGTCTTAATCATTGGTCCATTAATTCAATTATTCTAGACATTAAATTTTTGGCTTTCTTATTTCTTTCTGTAGACTTTGAATTTATCCCTAGGGCTAAGCTTGTTAAGTTTTGCTTTTCTAGTAGACAGGATGTAGACTGGAAATGGGCCGAAAATATCCTTTTATCTAGGGTTAACTATTTTCTCTTTTTTCTTTTTTCTTATTTCCCTCCTGTTGTTCTTGTGGTTTTTTTAATGAAATATCTTTTTACCAAAAAAAGAAAACTCGTTCCACTCGGAGGGGTAGTGGAGTTGGCTAGGACGATGCCTCAGAAATTGGAAGTTGCGGTTTCAAATTCGCACTCTTTTTCTAGGGCCACTTGCCCACAAAAAGCTTGACTTAGCCATTGAATGGGGGAGGCAGTAACTTAGGCAGTAACTTCACGTGTTCAGGGAATAGTCGGTCTTCAAAGAGGCCGGACACCTTGATTAGCAAAAAAGAAAAAAAGTATCAAACACGCTCATGTTGGATCATGCCCGAGTTTCACCACAATCAGAGAAATCATGCATATAGTTAATTAAAAATGTCAATGGATCTTTGATTACTTAGTTACATTTTAGGACCTAATTAACTTGGAAATTTTGAATATAAACCCATTTTTCAACATGATAAATGTCTATGTTCCGGTGTACATTTTGTGTCTAATTGGCAATTGGGTCCGAGTCTAGGTCCATATCAAAATCTCTGAATTTTTAAATATATAATTCACCCCACACCTCGTGATAATTAAGGTGAGTGTACTTTCTTGTGGAACCGAGCTAGGGGGCCCTCGGGTGAGGGGGGTAAAACTCGGTGAGGCTCACCCCCACCTACTTGTATATGGTAACGAAAGCTCAAACAATTATCCTAACCACTTTATTAATGGCGATAAATTTTCACCATCCAAGGTGAATACAACAGCCACATACCAGGGCAGATTTTTTTTCTCTTGGGGAAAATATATATACCAGTGCAACTGAATTTTAGATGGGAAATGAGTTGATTCTTCTCTTATGGCACACTAATGGTAAATAGTATAGATAGACCACAGAGAGCTTTTGGGCTACAAGCTACCTTTATCTCAACCTAAACCGTTAGATCAAATTGTATCCCTCATCAATATTAGAAGTCTGCCTGATTTTCACGCCCAGTAAAGTGAATTCATTAGGTCATAACTCTGAAGTAGTGGACACACTTTTTGCGATGCACATTATTCTTTCCACAAAGTCACCGTAAATTTTATTAATAAAATCAAATGTGAACTAACCTTATCTTTAGGATAAGAATAATCTACGTAATAACAACTTTTTTTGGTACTCCAACCAAGGGGTTGCGACCCAAGAGAGCCCCCGCATACATACGGAAGGTGGCCCACTTGAGGGAAGGAGGCTCGCACAAACAGGAAGAGGTGATCTTGCAGTGGTGGACCCAGGATTTTTATTTCGGTGGGGCCAAAATTTTGATAGACTTAACATTTAAAAAAAAAAAAAAAAACTTTTGCTGGACTTTACCAGACTTTTTTACATTACCAAATAGCACTTATATGTTTTTCTTTATAAAATATCCAACTCGTGGAACTCAACTAGGTGCATGAAATTATTAAAGATTGGGCAATGAAGAGGTTAGGATGTTAATTAGAAGTACCCAAAAGCTTTAGATGGATAAAAATAATAATTCTAACCTTGATTTTAGATACCGAAACTCACATTATCATGTTTTACTAAATTTATATGTCAAAATCAATGCCCAATGGACGTCGCTGCAAATTCAAGGTGAGTGGGTGTGTGAGAAAAACTAAATACAATAACATTTTGAGGACACCCATCATTTTTCCATTTCTTTCACTTTCTCAAAGCCTCCAACCTTTGGACAATGGGAATGAGATTCAGTTTTGAATTATAGTGAGGGTAAGAAGACAAGATAATATGAATGAATTTGGTCATCTTTGGATTTTTATAGATATGCTTAGATTTGGTGGTTTAGGCTTAGGGCTTGGATTAGGATTTAGGGATTCAGGGTTTGAAAATAGAAATTGGAGATTAAGCGTTCGGATTTAGATATAGAGTGATTATAAATGATTATTCTAAATATGTGTTGACAGATAAAGATGCAGTAGTTTATACAGGACATAGGGATTGGTAACGAGGAGCTCGATTTACAACCGGCGCATAAAGGTTTCGAAAGAAGAGGTTGAAGAAGAGGGAGTGATGTGTTGCCGCAACATTTTCCTTTCTTCTTTTTTTACCAACAAAATTTTATATATGTGAGGCTATCTTTAAACATATTGTACCAGATCGTGCCCTAAATCTCTCCAATGGCTTTGTCTAAGGTCCCAACTCTATGGTGTTTTGTTTACAAAAAAAAAAAAAAAAAAAACCTCACCCCAGGTCACAACCACATAGGTTTGCCCCTGCGTTCTTGTACTACCAAGTTAAAACATCCTAACAAATATTTTAACATCCAACAATATAAGTTTACAAACTGATAATCAATCAAAGAAGAAAACCTTATATAATTGGAGAAAATGTTGTCACGTCCCCCGAACCCGATTAAGAATAAATCGGATCCGGAGAGTGAATTTTAGGACTAATTAAAATTTTTGTCCTTTGGGCCCACGGATCGTAAGTCCGCTGTGAGGATATTACATTTCAAACCTCATATAAGTCTAGGCATATGGAATATCAGTCAATGAATAATACTTCTCATTAAATTAAAAGTTGCAAGAAAGAATAATTAAAAACTACTGAAGAAGTTAAAGTAATTTATTACATTGGCCAATCCCAATAAACAAGGCCAATAAAAATAAAACCAAGTCAATGAAAGAAAGGTCCAACGAGAGAAATAAATAAAGGAATATATATCTAATGAAGTCCATGTGAATCTCTCTCGTGCCGGGAGTGATGACGCTATTCTACGTCATCGACACGCCACTCGCGTTCCTCCTCGACTGGTTGGAGATCCTCTGGGATCTCTTCACCGGCCTGCTCCTCATAGTAGTAGTAACCACCTGAGGTGTCTGCACACCAAGGAATATGGTCAACGACATGTTGAGCAATAGATAAGCATAGCATAATAAACATGACATGCATCAAATATAGAGTAATGACAAGTACACATCATATGAACACAAGGAAAGCGAGTCTAGGCATAAAGCAAGAATAATGATCGATAGAAATCATAATAGGAATCCAAACAACCATCTAACAATAACCACTATCATGCAATGCAAAACAAGAACAAGAGGGAGACTCCGAGGATGTCCAATGCCACCTCCCGGGGTACCAGTAACAATCCCAATCTGGACTACTGATACCAAAGTCCGGCTCCAGTAGGATCCTAGCTCCCGGTCCTGGGAATAGCAGCACGGTCCGATGCCCGCTCCCAGCTATTCAACGCCATGGACGCCGTCCAAAGCCGACTGCCCATCCCGACAACCGAGTAACCGGTTCGTCAATAAACCCCAAACTGCAGATGGCCATGATATGCAAATAATAATAAAGTGGTTTTGACACAAGGACAAACAAGACAAGCAAGTCTGGCTAGTTCAATGTACCAGACACGATCATAGGGATTATCTCATTCAAAACAATACCAGACAAGCAAACCACGTAATAATCCCTTTCATTTATAGCCAGTCATGTTCATCAATACAAGACAAGGTTCCTACGGTACACTCTAAGTCAGGTCCAAGCCTAAATTCTATAAGAATTTATGTTTCATAATTAGTTAAGTGTTTTATGCCTAAAGAGTATACAAGGAATAATATCAACGGATAGAATTCACAAGTCAAGGGGGAATTACAATCCAACCTAGGCCAGTGGTGTCATCCTTGTATTCCACATGTTCTAGCGGAGTACGTGTGGAAATGGATCAACGATGCTTCTAGGGAAATCCCTTGGTGTACAATCATGTTAAGCATCTAATGAAACAATTTCATACGCATTCGGTTAATTCATGTGCAATACACGAATACCTAGACAACCTATCGAAACACACCAAGCCACGTGCTACGATTTTAACCCCATTAATGGTCAAATGAGTGTGGGTGCATGGTTTCCAACATCTAAGGCCCAAACCTAAGTTATTAGTCTCATTTACAATAAAACATGAGCTGAAGTAATAATCTGAACATTTGCATCACTTCCCGACCTCCGATCGTGATGAAACTAGAACCATTAGATTCTACATCTCGAGAACTTTCCAACGGTATATTACATGTAGAATTCCAACGGACGGATTAAAAGTTATGCATTTCCGAAGTTCACCTGTGCTGTCAAAAAAAGGCAGTCCGATCGATCGGACAAAAGCTCCGATCGATCGGTCTGAAATCAGCCACAGTTAAGTAACAGTGCCGATCGATCGGACTGCAGGTCCGATCGATCGGAACTGCAACCTGAACCCCGAAAATGGCCGAAAACTGGTTTTTCTGGCCCTTTTTCCTCCGGCCAATCCATGGCTAACCTGCATAATATGAGCCACCTGCTCTCCCCACAATCCATTCCATCCACATTCCATTCCACTCCATTAATTGAATCAAATAACTACCATTTCCAATTTACATTTAATCAACCTAAACCAATAATTAACAATAATAATCCCTAAATCAGAACAGGCTTGGAATTAAGGAATTCTAACAAGGAATCATAGCCAATCAAATAGAAACAAACATACATGCTTAAAAATACAATGCAAATCTACTTGCCTCAACCAAGAAGATGATAGAATTTGGGTAAAACTCGAGGAGAAGCCTTTCTACCCCAAAATCCACGATCTAACCCGATAAAACGAAATCTAGCAAGCCAAGAAGAAGATAGGAAGAAAAAGAATTAAGATCAAACCTAAATTTAACCAAAGAGAATACGAATGAAAAGATGAAAGTACGAGAATGCTTACCAAACTGATACCGGAAGCAAGAGGAGATCGAGAGAATGAGAACTAGCGGATCGGATCTTCGAGTTGATCGTTCTGGGCTAGAGATCTGGCTTGAGAAAGGACGAAGAAGAAGAATGGGGCTGCAGTTTCTTTCGTTCAATTGCAGAGAATAATGAGAGAGATTAGGTTAAGAAGAAGATAGGGAGGAAAAAGACCTAAGTTGCCCCTTTAAGTGGGTCCGATGAAAGAATGGACCACTTGAAGGGTTTCCGGTTGTCGGATCATGATGAGTCAAGAGACAAAAATGATCAGCGCGACGAAACCTTTCCAACGAACCCATAATTCACGGCGTTTGGAATATTTCGGAAAACACTCAATTTTCCCTAAATGGCAAACTACCCCCCCTGCTATCAACAAACGAACTCGGAATCGCACGAAACTTCGCAGATACTTTTCTAATGCTAAAAGAAACTCGCTCATGCTCTAAACCCACTTAAATATCTAAAATAAAATTAATAAAATAATTAACAACAAAAAGGGTCAATGGGCCTGTTGTTGGGCCCAACTGACCCAGTAAGGTCACGGACCTTACAACTCTAACATCTAAAAAGAACATTTGGTCCCCCAAATGCCTAAACATACCTCATCAGGAAAAAGATAAGGGTACGTCCTCTGAATCTGCTCTTTCAGCTCCCACGTAGCTTCCTCCGGACTGTGGTTTTCCCATTGTACCTTGACCCATTGGATTGTCTTGGTACGCAACACTACCTCCTTAGTGTCGACAATCTGTGCCGGACGCTCCACATAGGTTGCGTCTGCCTGAAGCTGAAGTGGCTCATGCTGCAACACGTGAGTGGGATCTGGAATATACTTCCGAAGCATCGAAACATGGAAAACGTCGTGCACACCGGCTAACTCTGGCGGTAGCACCAAACGATATGCCACGTCTCCAATCCTACTCTTGATCTCAAACGGTCCCACAAACCTCTTGGTAAGCTTCCCTTTCTGACCGAATCGAACAACACCTCTCATCGGAGACACTTTCAGGAATACCATATCCCCAACTTGGAATTCCAAAGGTCTCCGCCTCTTATCTGCATAGCTCTTTTGACGATCCCGTGATTCCTTCATTCTCATCTGAACAATCCTGACTTTCTCACTAGAATCAGCAATCTCTGAGGGGCCATGAAAACTCCGAACTCCTACTTCCTCCCAACATGCTGGAGTTCTGCATCTTCGTCCATACAATGCCTCAAATGGTGCCATACCAATACTTGAATGATAACTGTTATTGTAGGCAAACTCACACAGAGGCAAACTCTCATCCCAACTCTCCTTAAAATCCAAAACACACGCTCTGAGAAGATCTTCCAAAGTTTGAATAGTACGCTCTGACTGTCCATCTGTCTGAGGGTGGTAAGCTGTACTGAATTTCAACTGAGTACCCATAGATGACTGAAGAGTAGACCAAAACCGAGAGACAAACTTAGGGTCTCGATCGGATACTATGGACTTAGGCACTCCATGTAGCTTAACTATATTGTCCCTGTACAACACAGTCATCTTGTTCGTAAACTGACCAGTCTTGAATGGCAGAAAATGTGCTGATTTAGTCAATCTATCCACAATCACCCAAATAGCATCATTGCCCTTCCTGGTGTTTGGCAATCCCGATACAAAATCCATAGTGATGTGCTCCCATTTCCACTTAGGAATCTCCAACGGGTGAAGCAAACCAGGGGGCTTCTTGTGTTCTGCCTTAATCTGCTGACAAGTCATACACTTAGCGACAAATTCTGCAATCTCTTTCTTCATTTTCACCCACCAATAGTGATTCTTCAAATTCTGATACATTTTGGTGCTCCCCGGGTGAATAGAATATCTGGTGTGGTGCGCATCTGTCATCAACTCTGACTTGATGTCTTGAACATCGGGCACACACAACCTATCCTTACAGTACAAAATTCCTTCAATCAATCTGAACTCTGAATGGTCCTCAATGTGGTCAATAATTCTCTGCAACCCAGGATCATCCTTCTGAGCTTCCTTGATCCTGTTAACAATCTCTGGCTCCCAAACTCCCAAAGTAGCAACTAGGACTTTCTCATTAACAGGCCAGACTTCGACATCCATGTCTCTGAACTGCTCCATCCATCTCCATTTAGGCATTATACATCCACTGAATGCTGCCTTCCTACTAAGAGCATCTGCTACAACATTCACCTTCCCAGGATGGTACTTGATCGGGAAATCATAATCCTTTATGTACTCCATCCATCTCCGCTGTCTGTTATTTAAATCACCCTGTGTAAACAGGTATTGCAGGCTCTTATGATCTGTATGCACCTCAAACTTCTCACCGTACAAATAATGCCTCCACAACTTCAATGCAAACACCACTGCTGCTAACTCCAAGTCACGTGTGGCATACTTCTTCTCGTGATCCTTCAATTGTCTCGATCCATAGGCTATCACCTTGTCATTCTGCATGAGAACACAACCCAAACCAATCCCTGAAGCATCTGTGTAAACCACAAATCCTCCACTTCCTGAGGGTAAAGCAAGTATGGGTGCTGTAGTCAACCGAGTCTTTAACTCTTGGAAACTTTTCTCGCATTCTTCTGTCCATACAAACGGAACGTCCTTTCTCGTCAACTTAGTGAGTGGAGATGCTATGGTAGAAAACCCTTTCACAAACCTCCTGTAGTAACCTGCAAGTCCGAGAAAACTGCGAACCTCCGCTACATTCCGCGGGCTACTCCAATTCACAACTGCTGCAATCTTCTTAGGATCCACTGTCAGTCCCTCCTTAGAGATAATGTGGCCTAAAAATGCCACTTGCTCCAACCAAAACTCACATTTGCTCAACTTAGCATACAGTTGGTTATCCCTCAAGAGCTGCAAAGATGTTCTCAATTGATGCTCATGCTCCTCCTTAGTCTTCGAATACACCAACACATCATCTATGAAGACAACCACAAACTGATCTAGGAAAGGGGCAAACACCTTATTCATCAATGCCATAAAAACTGCTGGGGCGTTCGTCAACCCGAAAGGCATCACAAGAAACTCAAAATGGCCATATCTCGTCCGGAATGCAGTCTTAGAAACATCCTCCTTCCTGACTCGCAACTGATGATAACCGGAACGCAGATCTATCTTCGAAAAGAATTGAGCTCCCTGCAACTGATCGAATAGCTCATCGATCCTCGGTAATGGGTACTTGTTCTTAACAGTCACTTGATTCAACTGTCTATAATCTATACACATTCTCATTGTCCCGTCCTTCTTCTTCACAAATATCACCGGAGCTCCCCATGGTGAAACGCTGGGTCTAATGAAACCTTTATCCAACAGATCTCCAATCTGAGTCTTCAACTCCTTCAATTCTGCTGGTGCCATCCTATACGGGGCCTTCGAGATAGGTGCTGTACCTGATTGCAATTCTATCGTGAAATCCAACTCACGAACAGGTGGCAAACCGGGGATCTCCTCCGGAAATAAATCCGGGAATTCTCGCACCACAGGAATCTCATCAACAGTCTTGGACTCTTTGTCTTCCACGATAAATGCGATAAAGCCTTCGCAACCGCTCCTCATCAACCGTTCTGCCTTCAATGCAGAAATTAACCGAGTGGAGATGGGCTTCTCTGCGCCAACAAACTCAACACTACGGTCCTCACTCTGCAACTTCACGGTCTTGTTCCAATACACCTCAAGCTAACAACACAATACTAGAAATAAAACTAAAAGATCAACTTACTGACTAACGGAATCCTCACACGCGTCCTATGGTTTCTAAAATTTTTACCCTGAGAAACCATCCACTGCTCTGATACCATTTTGTCACGTCCCCCGAACCCGATTAAGAATAAATCGGATCCGGAGAGTGAATTTTAGGACTAATTAAAATTTTTGTCCTTTGGGCCCACGGATCGTAAGTCTGCTGTGAGGATATTACATTTCAAACCTCATATAAGTCTAGGCATATGGAATATCAGTCAATGAATAATACTTCTCATTAAATTAAAAGTTGCAAGAAAGAATAATTAAAAACTACTGAAGAAGTTAAAGTAATTTATTACATTGGCCAATCCCAATAAACAAGGCCAATAAAAATAAAACCAAGTCAATGAAAGAAAGGTCCAACGAGAGAAATAAATAAAGGAATATATATCTAATGAAGTCCATGTGAATCTCTCTCGTGCCGGGAGTGATGACGTTATTCTACGTCATCGACACGCCACTCGCGTTCCTCCTCGACTGGTTGGAGATCCTCTGGGATCTCTTCACCGGCCTGCTCCTCATAGTAGTAGTAACCACCTGAGGTGTCTGCACACCAAGGAATAGGGTCAACGACATGTTGAGCAATAGATAAGCATAGCATAATAAACATGACATGCATCAAATATAGAATAATGACAAGTACACATCATATGAACACAAGGAAAGCGAGTCTAGGCATAAAGCAAGAATAATGATCGATAGAAATCATAATAGGAATCCAAACAACCATCTAACAATAACCACTATCATGCAATGCAAAACAAGAACAAGAGGGAGACTCCGAGGATGTCCAATGCCACCTCCCGGGGTACCAGTAACAATCCCAATCTGGACTACTGATACCAAAGTCCGGCTCCAGTAGGATCCTAGCTCCCGGTCCTGGGAATAGAAGCACGGTCCGATGCCCGCTCCCAGCTATTCAACGCCATGGACGCCGTCCAAAGCCGACTGCCCATCCCGACAACCGAGTAACCGGTTCGTCAATAAACCCCAAACTGCAGATGGCCATGATATGCAAATAATAATAAAGTGGTTTTGACACAAGGACAAACAAGACAAGCAAGTCTGGCTAGTTCAATGTACCAGACACGATCATAGGGATTATCTCATTCAAAACAATACCAGACAAGCAAACCACGTAATAATCCCTTTCATTTATAGCCAGTCATGTTCATCAATACAAGACAAGGTTCCTACGGTACACTCTAAGTCAGGTCCAAGCCTAAATTCTATAAGAATTTATGTTTCATAATTAGTTAAGTGTTTTATGCCTAAAGAGTATACAAGGAATAATATCAACGGATAGAATTCACAAGTCAAGGGGGAATTACAATCCAACCTAGGCCAGTGGTGTCATCCTTGTATTCCACATGTTCTAGCGGAGTACGTGTGGAAATGGATCAACGATGCTTCTAGGGAAATCCCTTGGTGTACAATCATGTTAAGCATCTAATGAAACAATTTCATACGCATTCGGTTAATTCATGTGCAATACACGAATACCTAGACAACCTATCGAAACACACCAAGCCACGTGCTACGATTTTAACCCCATTAATGGTCAAATGAGTGTGGGTGCATGGTTTCCAACATCTAAGGCCCAAACCTAAGTTATTAGTCTCATTTACAATAAAACATGAGCTGAAGTAATAATCTGAACATTTGCATCACTTCCCGACCTCCGATCGTAATGAAACTAGAACCATTAGATTCTACATCTCGAGAGCTTTCCAACGGTATATTACATGTAGAATTCCAACGGACGAATTAAAAGTTATGCATTTCCGAAGTTCGCCTGTGCTGTCAAAAAAAGGCAGTCCGATCGATCGGACAAAAGCTCCGATCGATCGGTCTGAAATCAGCCACAGTTAAGTAACAGTGCCGATCGATCGGACTGCAGGTCCGATCGATCGGAACTGCAACCTGAACCCCGAAAATGGCCGAAAACTGGTTTTTCTGGCCCTTTTTCCTCCGGCCAATCCATGGCTAACCTGCATAATATGAGCCACCTGCTCTCCCCACAATCCATTCCATCCACATTCCATTCCACTCCATTAATTGAATCAAATAACTACCATTTCCAATTTACATTTAATCAACCTAAACCAATAATTAACAATAATAATTCCTAAATCAGAACAGGCTTGGAATTAAGGAATTCTAACAAGGAATCATAGCCAATCAAATAGAAACAAACATACATGCTTAAAAATACAATGCAAATCTACTTGCCTCAACCAAGAAGATGATAGAATTTGGGCAAAACCCGAGGAGAAGCCTTTCTACCCCAAAATCCACGATCTAACCCGATAAAACGAAATCTAGGAAGCCAAGAAGAAGATAGGAAGAAAAAGAATTAAGATCAAACCTAAATTTAACCAAAGAGAATACGAATGAAAAGATGAAAGTACGAGAATGCTTACCAAACTGATACCGGAAGCAAGAGGAGATCGAGAGAATGAGAACTAGCGGATCGGATCTTCGAGTTGATCGTTCTGGGCTAGAGATCTGGCTTGAGAAAGGACGAAGAAGAAGAATGGGACTGCAGTTTCTTTCGTTCAATTGCAGAGAATAATGAGAGAGATTAGGTTAAGAAGAAGATAGGGAGGAAAAAGACCTAAGTTGCCCCTTTAAGTGGGTCCGATGAAAGAATGGACCACTTGAAGGGTTTCCGGTTGTCGGATCATGATGAGTCAAGAGACAAAAATGATCAGCGCGACGAAACCTTTCCAACGAACCCATAATTCACGGCGTTTGGAATATTTCGGAAAACACTCAATTTTCCCTAAATGGCAAACTACCCCCCCTGCTATCAACAAACGAACTCGGAATCGCACGAAACTTCGCAGATACTTTTCTAATGCTAAAAGAAACTCGCTCATGCTCTAAACCCACTTAAATATCTAAAATAAAATTAATAAAATAATTAACAACAAAAAGGGTCAATGGGCCTGTTGTTGGGCCCAACTGACCCAGTAAGGTCACGGACCTTACAAATGTCCAATAGCAAAATTTACTAGTATATTGTACGTACCCACGGAGCATTCTATACCTTAAAACTGGACGTTAGTTAGAGGAAATAGTGGGGACAAAAGGCAAATCTCCCCTCTTTGAGCCACATAGCATGGTATATCCAAGGAAAGACGCCATGAACGGATACAACCCTTCATGTACAGACACATCCTTTCACATATGGAAATATTGCATCTCCCTCCCAAGGAAACATCTATTCTAAAGCATTAAGACCTATCTTCCTCTACACCTCACACAAACTTTCATTTCTCTTTCTCCCCACCCTCACAAACTAGATCATGTGTCTAATATTGGTGCCGCTCCATTTCTCACATATGCCCCCATATTCCGATGAAGGTATGATTTCTATTCTAAATGCGTGTTTGTAATTCAATTCAATAAGACCGCCTCAAATTTTAATGAAAATCTAAATGTGCTTCTAACATTATTGAGAATTTAACTCGAATACTATTATGTTCTTTTTGGTTAATTATGTGATAATATGAACTTATGTTTAGAAATCATACAAATGAATTTATCATTCAGATTTTTTATTTACTAATTAATAATTAATTTAAATATTAAATTTATTTTATTATTTAATTTGCATACGGTTAAACCGTGCATCGCACTAGTCTCATTTATAGGACTAGCAAACCCCACCACGATGGCAATGTCACATGTTTCGTGTGCAACCACTTTGGTCTTGCAGGACTAATTGATTTTATGCCATATACCCTAGTTAGGCCCACCACATTTCCTTGTTTTAGGGGCTTTACATCCACTTAGAGGACGTGGTCACTTGATAGCAGACTTGCAATTTGACAAAGAAGACATGCATATTTACAAAAGCCCCCTTAAATTGTCCCTTGTTTAGATATTTACAAAAGTGACCATCTCAAATATTGAAAGACTTTTTGTTTTGTTTTAGCAACCCACATGGCTTTCTGGAAACATGGTTAGTAGATTAGGTCTAGAGTTTCGAACATTGAAATCATGTTAGGTCATTAGAGATAACCCTAACCACTAAGATGGTGGCTATTGAATGGAGAGTCTGGGTCCCCTAACAATTGGATTAGAGAAATGATTTCGACGAGCCTTCAAATGCATTGCTAGGATCATGGACTGTAAAATTCAAACTGCTCAAAATAAAAATGTCTTTGCATGTTGGATCTGAGTCAAATTTCATTTCCAAGTCATGAGGTTGGTCACAAATAAAGCACTTGAATTATAAAAACCAAATGTGAATTCATGTATTTTCCATGTAATAAATACAATTGTGGCCCTAACTTTTATTATAGAGAGATTTCGTCCAAAGTCTATACACGAGACATTTTTGAATTGTTTGATGTTAACCATTGAGATTCAAGAAGATAAAATTTCAAAGAGTAGAACCGAACTAAATGCAGTGAAGAGTGAATCTTTGGAGAGTCTCATTTGACATTCTTGAAAGCCATTTGATCTTTATATATATGAATCTTTCAACAAGTTACAATTAGATAAGAAAAATAATTTCATTTATAGAGTCTAGATCATCTCCTTTTTTGCTAATTTTGTATCTTAACTAGCTAAGGACATCACATAATCAGCACTAGCATTCAAAGACTTACCACATTAATAAGGTGCCATTGTTTTTTTTTTTTTTTTTTTTTTTTTTTTTGTGATAGGGAAATTCTGAACACACCACAAGTTTTTATGAGCACATGACAAAAATCTCATAATTTTCGTGCATATCGCCGTGCACATGCCGAAACTCTATGCACCCTAGAGAAGATTGCGATCCAGGCTAGAGATGGTGCCTCAATCCTCTCCTCCGTGCACACCTCGTCCCTCGACACCTCCCTCTGCAAGTAGACCGCTTCCACGTCGACCGCCTTGGCGAGCTCAATGATCAAACTCTCCGGGTGCCCAATCCGGACGATGAGGTCGGAGCCGCGGGATTGGAGGGAGCGGTGGAGGTCTGCGACGTATTTGATGAGGAAGGAGGCGTAGTCGGGGCAGGTGCGGTCAAAGCCAGAGATGGACTTGCCAAAGTCGCGGGGGTCGAAGCAGAAGAGGGGGAGGAGGGAGAGGGAGTTAGCGTGGACGATGGAGGCCCAAGGGGTTGACGGTCACGAACGTGGCATATGAGAGGCTGCCATTGGAAGAGGAAGAGGAGCCACGAGATTTGATGGAGGAATGGGCTGCAGATGCACCTGCCGTTGGAGGAAGAGGAAGAGGAAGAGGAAGAGGCTGTAGATGCACCAACCGACGTCGCAGGTGATGAGTAAGAGAGAGGAGAGAAGGGTATTTTGGATATTATTGAAAATAGGAGCGTGCTCAGCGAAACACGTGGGTGCAAATAAATATTCCCTTTATGATAAGCAATAATATATACTTTGCGTGTGGAATAGAAGCCACATGAAATATGGCGGCTTCTTGTAAGCTAAATCCAAGACAAAGTCACCTTCTTCGGATCTAAGTTGTTTGTTTGGCACCATGGATTCGTTTGTTTTTGTCTTCAAATAGAAAAACGGCAATAGTAATAGATAGAGTTGGTTATCTTATAATGAGAAGCCGGCCCCGTACAAGGTTGAAAGGGCAAAATCCATATACAACTGTTAACTCTCTCCCTCTCTGTCTCTCTCTCTCTCTCAATTTGTGTCACTAATTTCATGTGGGGCCCTCTTAAAATGCTTACAAATGAGGCCGACTTGGACCGGTTTAGCTGTGACAAAGAAATGGAATTTAGAGAACTCTCTCTCTAAGTAGAGAACAATTGATGTGGGACTAGTCTGGCCCTTTCTGCGAGGTCCACTTGGATTGAGGGCTAGAGGTTGTGTAAGACCCACCTGCATGGGCAATCTGAGCACAATGTCCATATGCATGGCCCCAACGAATAGTTTAAAGTCATGGGGTCAATCGCGGTATCAGCCGAATCCAAAAATCGATACAATATTGGTATCGGCCACGGTTCACCGTTTGTCACGGTGTGATTTTTTTTTAGTCCAAAAAGATTTTATAAAGAAAACATCTAAAAATCCAAAATATTAGAAACTGCTGAAAATAGTTTCTTCTTTTTTTTTTTTTTTACTTTAGCAACAACTATAAATCAACTTATTGGCCCCCCCAAAGTCATGAGATCTTGTATTGGAGTCTTATCCGAAGTTATATAAATTTTGTTTACAATTAAATAGATTTTTAAAACATTTATAAGTATATACCAAAATAAGTTAGAATATCACAAATTTTATAAAATGCACCAATAATTATGACTTATGAGATATCTATTAGTGCGAAATTTAAGAAAACAAAACTTATTTGTATTAGTGTACCCTATCAATCATCGGTCATCACCCAATATATAGATCTAGCATAAAAATAAATAGATCTAAGAGAATGAAACATATACATAACAAAAAAGGCATGCAATCATCATTTATAAGTTATTTTTGAATTAGTCTAAAAAAACACATAATTAATACTAACTTTGGTAGAGTTGTATGTGATTTTCCCTTACCAAATTCGCAAAAAATACGTGATTTTGATAACTTGGGAGGTGTTGAAAGTGTTAAGAAGGTTGATGAGCTGTTTGTGTCCGGAGTAAATGGATTGAAATGGGGAATAAGAGATGAGGAAAAGGGAAACAAAAAGGTTCTAAGGCTGTCGGATTTCTCGGCTGATATATCGACATAGACCGATAATTTGAAACTAGGCCGATAATTTGGGGATATCTTAGCAATACTGTGACGATACTGATAATTTGCAGATTATCGGTTCAGTATAGGCCGATATTTTCGATATCGCAGGTGTTGCGACTCACCAATATGGGTCGTTTTTACGGCCTGCTAGTGCAGCGGTCTGACATCTCATATTTTTCTCTTTACTGAATATAGCAATGTGGCCCACCTGAGATCTAGGATAAGGCCCCCTCTGTTGATTCTACAACAGAATCAAGAATCCTCCTATTTCCGCCATTGACTAGTTTTTCTGGATCCTTCTTGGTTTTGTTGCGAACTGAAAACAAATCCAAACGATTGATATTTCTTCTCTCCATGTCCTTGCAAACTAGAGATGAAGCAAACCCAATTGCTACAAACTTGAGGAAGAAGAAAATGCGTGGAGATATCGCTGTTCATAAATACATGTTTTTGAGAGCCTTTTCGGTCTTCACAAAGTGTAAGGAATTTTTCCGGTAAAATTAATGTCTTTATCTGAATTAGTATTTATCCAATCAATTTCACTTCAATCAAAGTTAGCCCCACCACTTGATTTTATTAGAGTTGTTATGATAAAGGTTTGGCCCACATGAATATTTGAATGAGTGGGCCCCATGGGTAGCCCGGATTGTTAGTAGGGCACATTTCTAAGATGCAAACCCAATGAATCCATCAGTTGGGCCCACCACTTGGACCCAAACTGTTTGAAATCACCATCACTTCTTTCATTATGGCTAGGTTGAATTAAAGTGGGGTCAACTTTAATTGGATCATATGTAAAGGAATAGTGACTAAATGAAAAAACAAAAAATTTCGATAGAGAAAATCTGTGTTTTGTGCATAATTTTAATTGGAATGGCCCCACCTAGGATAGTGAATTTGTATTGTTTGGATTCTTCAAGGACTTTGGGCCCCACCTTCTTTTGAGTAAAATTTGGCCTATGTCGAATACATGGGATAGCAACTTTGGACGGATTGTGGGTTACTTGCTTTGGAGTAAAATTAGTTTGAATGAATGCATGTTAGAGACTTTGAACGATTTCAATTATTTGATTGGGCCGTGGCACCCACCCGCTATGGAGTTAAATTTAACCTTGGATGAATTCATGGGATAGTGATTTTGAATGGTTTGAATTTGAAAGGTGAAGTATGGGAATCTGTAAAGGTTGATTTAAGCTATAGTTAACTTCTCATTAAATGTACTTAAGACATGAAGCTAATTTTAAGCTATATTTATCATTGAATTGAATACATTAAAATTAAAACAATAATAATTGCAGTTACATTTCATTGGTTGTTGGATAAGGGATATAAACGCCCCTTTTTGAGAGGGGCATTTTGTAGGAAAATTCTAAAAAACGCCGCACTTTAAAAACGCCCTTTTTTTCCGCCCCTCTTTTCTTTTTATATTATGGGGGCCATGTTGAGTCAATAAAGCCTTTTCACACACACTACCCCCTACTCCCAATAGTCATAAGTCCAAGTTTGACACTCATCCAATTTTTCCTCACCGTTGGATTGAAATCATAATAAAATGATGACTTTAAACTATTAAATTATAGGGCCATTGATCAAAAGGTTATGATGATTTTATGGACTCAAGATTTTACATATAGGTAGGCATCACATAGAATTTTCCATCCAATGGACTTTCATGATTGTCATATATCCCGCTGGACCCAACTAAGATGGGCGTTTTCTAAAAAAAAAAAAATGGCCGGGGCGATGTGTAGCGTATACTTTGGCTTTGAGTCCAATGTGGCCCATCAGAGTGATCTGGGTCCTATATGTCGTATTATATTGGTTCAGTTACAGAAACAGGTTAGGTTTGTCTAACCAATTTAATAAACGGGTCCGACCCATTTAGCACAACCCAAAGTGACCTCTACCGTCAGCGCTTGGGTCTCGTAAGAATGATGATTGTGTCATATCATAAGAGTTTTTAGTTGATTTTTTTTTTTGTTGTTGGCCATCAGACATTTCATATGCCTAGGCCCCTCACCACACATTCATTTCCTTCTCCTTCTTCCAGGGTCTTTTTCAAGGTGATGATAAAGATCGCACCCACCACGAGGAAGTGGCCACTTCATTACCGACGTGCGACTAGACAAATAAGAAAACGAAACGTTAACGGCGGTCTCCACATGCATATATGCTCTAGAGAATGGGTAGGTCATTCCCAGGACATCTGTCAACACAGGTATTGATGAAGACAAACAAGAGTCAAGATGAAGATAATAGAGCCTAAACCCCTCTCATATTGCCCCTTGTTAAGATTAAATTTACAAAAGCAAAATCAACTTGTTTTTAGTTTACTAATCCTTTTGGCGGGACTAATCCTTACGTTAGGGAGAGCCGAGTAACTCTTTTGTGGTATCAATGTGGTGGTGCAATTTCGAACCCTCAACTTTTGGGAGTAAAGTGTTGTCCTAGACCAACTAAACTATCCTTTAGAGTTCCAAAGTAATTAACTTGAGATATACTTCTTGTTCTTTTATTTCTTGTTTTTTTTCTGGTGCAATGAAATCTACTTGAAATATTTTTAAAGAAGTGAGGGTTGAAGGATGTGAAAGGCATATGGTATATGGTGGAGACAGAATATAACTTTTACTTATTTATTTTTAACTACTTATGACATGAAATCATATGTGCTTTATTGCAAACAAACATTCTTCAACAGCTCACATGGCTTTGTGATAGCATGGAGGTCCTCCAATCATCCATATACGTGGGATTGTTTGGGGGCTTTACTAATGGAGTTGAGTGAAGTAAAGATTATTTTGAAGAAATATTAATATATAAGTGGGTTATTTATGATATTTTATTTTTAGTTGTTTATTATGAGATCTTTTTGACCTTTTGCATTGATTGTGGAGTTTTTTTTTTGTCTTTTAGTAGAGAAATGAGGTTAATTTTTGAACTTTGTTTAAATAAAATATGGTGGAAAATTTGAGTTAAAGTGCTTTTGATGTGACTTTTTTTTAAATTGTATTTATTGATAATACATTAATTTGTAATTGTATTGTGCTCGTGTGGAGACAATGTGAGGCAAGCCTGTGGGCTCACCCGGTCCCACCAAGGAAGGAAGAGGTAGGGGATGGTAAGATCTAAATGAACAACTCAATCCTACATCCTAACCCCTTAATTTGTGTCCCTCAATTTTAACAGTGTTAAAATCCATGGTTTTATGTGATTTCGACCCAACAGTCCAATTTAATCAGGTTGGTGTAAAACCAATGAGGTCCGAGACATTTAAATGCTATGTCAAAGCCAACAAATTCATTTGTGATTACATCAACTATAAAAATTCAATCCATTCAAAATAATAGTGCCTAAAAGCCAACTTTCATTACCAGAAGACCAGGACTTGCGATAAGATTGATCACAAGTAAAATAAGATAAATGAATATAAATTTACATATTTTATGTGATATTTTTTTATTCCCAACATCATCAGAGATCCGAACTTTAATTTTGAATGGATGTAAAGATTCAAGAAGATGAAGATTTGAAAGAGTAAAACAGAACAAAAATGCTGTAAAGATTGAATCTTTGGATCATCTCATTGGTTTTCTTTTAAGGCCCATCTTTTCTTTCTTTCTTCTCCTTCTATTTTTTTTATTTTTTTATTTTTTATTATTATTATTATTTTCTTCTGGTCCTTCAAGGCTTCAACAAATGAGTGTTTTGTTAAGTTTAATTCTTTTGACTTGCTTTGATAGATACTTCCTTATCCACCTACATGCATTAGTCAAGTTCTTCACCAATAAAATTATATTTGGGGATCGATCCTTAGTTGTTTTCAGGGACGAAGAGATATTCTTGCTACTTAGATAATGGTATGGATTGGCTTTCAACTATTGAGTTACCACAAAGCCTGCACTAGTCAAGTTTTTCACCAATAGAATTATATTTGGGGATCGATCCTTAGTTATTTCTAGGGACGAAGAGATATTCTTGCTACTCATATAATGGTGGATGGGCTTTCAACTACTGAGTTACCACAAAGTTGAGATAAGAAGAAAAACCACTTTAAAAGTAGGCATTTTAGTAATTTATATACACACCAACATCTGTCTGATAAAATTTTTTAATCTTTGACAACTGCTTGATGAACTCAGGATCTAAGAACAGTACAAAGCTCGTATACATTACATGTGGTATGAAAGACAAATGCCAACACAACTACACTGAACATGGTGCCCACACAACAACACTGAACATGGCTTCTTGGAAGCTAAGTCTTAGAAATGTCACCTTCTTAGATCTGTAAGTTAGTTTGTCTGGCACCACTTTGACTGCCACAGCTTCTCTTGTTTTTATTTCCCAATAGAAGAATGGCACTATGAATATAAGTTCGTTGTCTTATGATTTACAACTGGACCGTACAAGGTGGAAAGAAATATATATATACATGCACACACAATTGTTTCTTTTTGGGAAAAGATCTCTATATAAAACTCAAAGTGGTAGAATATTATATAAGCATTTGTGTGGCTAGTGGGGTCAACTTTATAATAAATTCATCTGTGATGTAGACATGATACTTAGAATGCAATTGAGGTAGAACCAGACTTGCCCAATGCATGGGCATGATTGGACTGTGAGGCCTGCTTGGATGGATGATTGGAGTTTTGCATGAGGCCCACCTTGATGGGCAATTTGAATGCAATGTTGGTCTATTTTAACCAACCATGACAAGTTCAATAACAGTCTTACTAAGTGTAGCTAGTAGCTCTAGTTCAGATCAGGCGCTATACGTGGGCACCCATCTCAAATGAGTCTATTTTAATTTATTATCTACTAATACTATCCTAAAGTGATTCCGAAGACACTCATTTTTTATTCTAATACAATAATTTGATGGCAGCAAACCTAAAATTGGTTCCATTGCCTCGCCAATCGGGTTGAGCATTGTGGATAATGGATGTTGATTCTTCCTTTCACTTGTTGATTGTCAATATAGCTTGACCTTTTAGAATAAGGGGTTTCTCGGATATTGATTGGCAGCCCACAAATCATCTGGTTGCCTAGGTATCGATCATGGCTATGCCACTCTTCTCAGAAGTGCGGGCTCTCCTTTTCGTATGTATGGGCTTATCTTCTCAAAATGTAGGCTCTCCTTCCTACGTGCGGGATCTCTTAGGTCCCAGCCCGAATGGCTAGGGTAAAAAAAAAGAAAAAATAAGAGAGATACATGATTTTAAGAGCTTCTATTAATGCAAGTCAAACATTGCCATTGGAAATTTCTAAACGACAAAACCAATTTGGCTGGCATCCCACATTCTGGAATTTGAGTTATTAATTGAGAGCATATTTCAATCAATTCAAACCATAATGCTAATATTAATTTCAAGTTAGCAGCCATATAATGGGCCATATTGTAATCCTAGTTGATTTGAGATTCATATATTAGATTATGAAAGAGTCACAATATAAAAAGCTCAGGTTTCTTATTGATGGACGAATTGAAGTAGTACCCTAGAATGGTAATTGAATTGTTTGAAATTGTGACCACTAGATGATCCCATCAGTCAAGCTGGCTTTCACATGTGATTTATTTCATATGGAGGAAAAGCTCACATACAAAGAGAGAAGACTTATTTCTTCATGCATTGATTTGTTCCGTTCTATGGCTGGCACCGACTCCAGTCTCTAATTGGTGGATCCCAACTTCCATTGAAGGGTATAAGAACTAATTAATTAAGGGCCTCTTCGGCAAGAGGATATTTATATCGTCTCCGTCTATAATCACAGATGCTCAAGGACCCGTGAACATAACAAAAACTGGATATTTAAGAATTTAGAGAATTCTGCAAACCAAAAAAATCTAAAATAACTAGAGATTCTACAAATTAAATAGGGAACTCTAAAAGCTAATAGGCAGCAACGAATATGTGAAAAATTAATTCTGGGCATGTTTGGTAACAAGCAAGGAATCCATAGATCTTATGATTCTTCACTATCACTGGAACAAGGATTCCTTATTAGGAATTTGTATGGTTGTTGATTTCACATTGATATTGGCGTATATTAATAAATATACAATTACCAAATATGTATTTACTACAATTTTAGGAAAATTAAAAATCGTTTTCATAAATATTCGATTACCAAACATGACCTTAGTGAAATTTTTGCAAACAAACATGCCCACAAAAATGGAAAGGACTTTACCAAAGGAATCGAAAGGAACACACCACCACATGGGATTGGGATATTCCTCAAATAGTTTGGTTGCTTGAGGACCACCTCTTTTGCTTGGTTATGGAGTCTTGCCTCATTGGGTACGTAGTTATTACAAAATTGCAGGGAAGGTAAAGCATTAAGAATAGATGTTTCTATGCTTAAAGTTTGGAACATAGACAAAAACGAAAGCACGCTTTCAGAATTCAGATCTTTGCTCTAAATATCGTTTTCCAACTAGGAATAGTGGTATACAGTATACTAATGAGAAGAGGCTTAAATGTTTTATAAATAATTGTACTGAGGAAAGGACTGGATTGATACTTTCAAAGTTGGGCTGTTCTCCTCAAAATATTATTGAGGAAATGGGATGTTAAATAAATTATTAGTTTTTATATGATTAAAATAATAAAAATAAAATTTAAATATAAAATGCAACTAAAATTCATTCTAAAAAAAGAAAAAAAGAAAAAAAGATTTGGGTTTGCTCTCCAAGGTTTTATTTTGGCTGCAACTAATATTATCTGTATTTTCTAAAATATCTTGAAATTATTACAAGTTGTCGAAATACCATTCAAAGAAGGAATTTCAAGAAATCCATAAATAGTAAGAGACATTGATAGCATAAATTTCTATCATAGAATCCTCATTAATTGATACACAACAACAACTGTAAGATTTGTGTTTCTAAAAGTGATTAAATCGGAAAAGTGAATATCCTAAAGACGACCATCAAATTACCTCCCCCTCAATAAAAAAAAATATGAATGGAAAAAAAAAGATAGAAAAGTGAATATCCAGCCAAATCACCCTACATATTCAAACCCTAGAAAAGTGATAGAAAAATGGATACCCACTTGCGATCCTAACCCAACCCTAAGGGGTAGCTTGGTTGGCCTAGGACCACGATTTGTACCCGGAGGTTGTAGGTTCGAAACAGGGGGTTTACCCGGTTTTCCTTTAGGCCCGGAGGGATTAGTCTAGTCCAAAAGATTGGGAACTATCCGATAGCAACCAAACAAAAAAAAATAAATTGCAATCCTAACCTTAAAATTGAATGGAGAATTTAGCAATAGACCAGTGGTTGAGAATCCAGCGCCCAACCAACCCCAGGTTCACCTAGGCTCACAGTCATAGGTCCAGCCCAGCCTCAGAGAAAGGAGAGAGGCAAGATCACAGAAGAAATTGAGAAAGTGGCTTCCCATCTCCTGAAAAAGAAGTCAGCAGAGGTCAGACACAGTAATAACATTGAAAAAGCAGGGGTCATTTTTTTATTCCCCCAGCACCATCATCGGGTCGGCCGCGTTCTCCTCCCGCTTTAAACCCAAGACCCCCCCAAAAACTTCAGTATATATTCCCTCCTACTCCTCCCTTTCCTTTCCAAACCTGAACCCTCCTTATCTTCCATTTCACTATACATCTCCCTCCTCCTCCTCTTCTACTCCAAGAAACATAATTTACAAAGAAGGTGGAAACAAAGAAGGTTTTAAAGACACATGCATTTTTGGTGATATATTTAGAGATTTGAATTTTTTCAAGTAGTTTGTTTGAGATGGACTCTTGAGGGAGAAAGGGGTTGTTTGTATTGAAGTTATTTAGGTGTTGGGTTGTTATTTACTGTAGTTTTTGAAGATTGATTTCTGGGTTTGGGTTGGGGTTGATTTAGAAGGATGGGTTTGGAGTTTGGTTCTGATTTGATGAGAATTGGGATGGTTTCTGCATCTGATCATGGTTCTGTGGTTTCTATTAATCTGTTTGTGACGCTCCTCTGTGCTTGCATTGTGGTGGGTCATTTGTTAGAAGAGAATCGATGGATGAATGAGTCCATTACCGCTCTTGCAATTGTAAGTTATGGGTGTTGTATATTTTTGTTTGTAGTGGTTGGAGGGAGAGCTTATTTTGTTTGGATTGATTACAGGGGCTGTGCACTGGAGTGATTATTCTACTCACTACTGGAGGAAGAAGCTCTCGTCTTCTCGTATTCAGTGAAGATCTTTTCTTCATATATCTGCTTCCACCCATTATATTTAATGCTGGGTATGTTTAATTTTCTATTGACTCTAGTTCCTTATTTGTTTGTTTTCATTTTGAGCTTATAGGATGTGAGTTTGCTTGTTTTCAAATCTGGTTTTGCATAGAGTTTCTTTAGTGGGTTGTGGGATGGATTTCCATCCCTATATACAGAGTTACTATACAATATAACAAGGTAGACCATCAAAACAGTGGCGGACTTAGGATTTTTGTTGAAGGGGTGCAGACCCTAATAGGTAGTTTGGTTGTGGGGGCTAACAGAGAATTTTCATGTGGATTTTGACGGTGGACCCATAATTTTTATTGGATTTTTTGAAGTGGACCTAGAGTTTTCATGTAGGTTTTGGAAGCGCACCACGGTTTGCGCACCCACTTGCTTGTACCTAGGTCCGCCCCTGCATCAAAAGACACAAACTATAGCAAAAGGTCAGGCAGACTTTCAATACAGAAGATTTCCAAGATTCCAAGCTTATGTCTGGAAACTGGATTATTTATTATCATTTTGTTTTTCAAAGTTTAGAACTTGAGAAAGTTGATTTTTCGCCTCAACTGGAAAGAATGAACTCAAAACAACTAACACAAGGGAAAAAATAATTCTGGAATCGGCAAACCATAAGTAGTCACCTTCATGTGCAAGACATGCTATTATAATCATAAAAAGGCAATAACAAGTTAGGTATGTAATGCCTAGGACCTTTGTCTTACTATGAAGGCACATACATGGTTCTTAGGAAATGGAAAACAACAGAGCCTTCCAAGTAAAAGAAATTAAAATGTGGCTATGCCACATATGAAATGAAGATCCAGCATCCATGTACTAACAGCCATCTCGCAGACGGTGCAAAGGCTACCGAAGTCAGCTAAATCAGTAGACTTAACTATATGTAATTGATGCGAAACTGCCATTATGTCTTGTATGCACTCTGGCTCTTTCTTCCCATATTTGTGTGCTCTTTATGACAACTGTGCTTGGAATATTTTTGTCAACTTTTCAAGGTGAGGAAACAGAGATTGACTCTTTTGTTAGGTTTATTTGTTTACTTTGCCATGTGCTAATCAAATGGATTGTGAACCATGGTTATGAAAGATTCTTCTTTTGCTTCTGGCTGAGTCAGTGATTGATGAAACAATCACTATTCACTACTATATTTCATTTTGGGCTATAGAGATCATGTAAATATCAGAGTTTTGAAAATGATCCTAATTTTTATTTATCGCTTGAGTCTGATAATCTTGGTGCAAATTTTGTTAAACAGATTCCAGGTGAAAAAGAAGCAGTTTTTTCGCAACTTCATGACTATCATGCTGTTTGGTGCAGTTGGGACATTGATATCTTTTGGTATCATTTCACTAGGTATATTCAACTTTCCTTTTTTATTTTTATTTTGATAAGATGTTATTCAAATGATTTGTTGTGGAGACACACATGCAAAATTTGTTATGCCATGAACTTCATGAGTGAGCAACTGAGCATTATCATATGGATAATGAATGGTCATTTCCATTCATACATTGCATTAGGCCAAATTCTCCAAGCCCAATTTATCATCCTTTACATTAATTTGCATAACTTTCTGAAATTTCTGTAGGTGTTGTTGCATAGGTCCAATTATCATGTAATTGTGCTTCATTATACATTTTTTTTTTATTTTAAATTTATTCATGTAACATTTTGGTTTAATTTGATTTTGGATCCATCACAATTTGAACTGAGTTAGGCCTCATCAAGTAGCAGTCTGCAGACTTTTACCACTTGGTGAATGAGTTTAGAGCTATTATTTTTACCATCTGACTAGAATTTCTCTTCTTCAAGCTTAGTTTACTTGAGTTGGTATTCTAAGTCAAAACACATGAAGGGGAAAGAGAACTTTTTATAGTATTCAACTGTATACTTTGAGGTTAAACTTGTTTTACCAAAAAATGCTTGCTTTCTATATGTAGTCATGTTTTGAACTCGATTTAGATGTTTTCTTTTTTTGTTAAACGGTTTTAGATGGTCAATTTTAAAGCCAGTAAGCTCCTACATGCATCTGTTGCTCTTGCCCTTCCCACCCACCCACTCACACGTTAGATAAGTTAAGGCTTCAACTACAATACTCTAAATCCTAACTACGAAAAACATGCATATTGGTTAAGAAAGTTTTCTATGACTTTGAGAAAGTTCCAGTGGCATGGTTTCAAGCTTATGCAAGACTCCTAATGATTGTAAGTGTATGTCGGTTGCCCAGATTATTAAGAAGGGTTAAACATGGCTTTAAGATGCATTTTAGATCTTGTCATTACTTATCATTGTCATCACATCAAAGCATTATCTTTGTTTCTTCTATCTTCCCTCTACTTTACTGCTTTTATGTGGATTTGATATGATGCAACCGGAAATTATGTTATAGTGTATTCTAAACCTTGTACATCTGCACAGGCTACCATCCTATTGAACAATTAGTTCTCATCATATTCGGTAGATCATAATGCCAAAGAAAATAATTAAAATCATTCAAGCTGATGATACTTATCAGATTCCTCTTGTACGGAGTGTGATGATTGAAAGAAATTATGGAAATGTTTTCTGTTAATGTCTGTGCTACTTTTAACTTTCTAACTGTACTACAGGTGCTGTGCAATTCTTTAGAAGGTTGGATATGGCTCCCTTGGATATTACTGATTATCTCGGTATGTTTTCCTGTTAAGTCTGTCTGTACCCCATGTTATGTCATTCTCTGCTGCTATTGCTGTCTTTCGGTGCTCTTATTTGTATTATGCTTCCTTCTTGTAGCGATCGGTGCGATCTTTTCTGCAACAGATTCTGTGTGCACCTTGCAGGTTTGGAATGTCTTGCAAAGTTGCCACGAAGTTTTGGCTAGAATAATCAACTTACTGCAACTAAATTGCATTTCATCTAAAGCAGGTGCTCAATCAGGATGAGACACCTCTACTTTATAGTCTAGTGTTTGGGGAAGGTGTTGTAAATGATGCTACATCAGTGGTACTTTTCAATGCAATTCAGAGCTTTGATCTCAGTCACATAAGCTCCAGTATTGCCTGGCAGTTTGCTGGCAACTTCATTTATTTGTTTATTACAAGCACCCTGCTGGGAGTAATAGTGAGTTTCTTCCTTTTTAATTCTCTCTCTGATTGCATCCACCATGTATAGTTGTTATGTTGGATGACATTTTTTTAAAAAAATTTATTGCAGGCTGGATTGCTTAGTGCCTACGTTATCAAGAAACTTTATTTTGGCAGGTTTGTCAATGGAAAATTCTACACTTTCTATTTTTTGAAGTCTTATGGTGAATAATTTCATGTTTAATGGATATATATGTATATATACATATACGCACATACACGCTTGCGCGCATGCACACACACGAAGAATTTCAAATGAAAGATAGAGTTTGTTTAAGACTAAATTAGGAGCTCCATCTCATGGGCACATCTTGGCCACTTTTCACTCACCCACACACACACCC
Organism: Umbellularia californica; assembly: GCA_028538565.1. Classification (NCBI taxonomy): domain Eukaryota; kingdom Viridiplantae; phylum Streptophyta; class Magnoliopsida; order Laurales; family Lauraceae; genus Umbellularia; species Umbellularia californica. The sequence continues at coordinate 36,073,391 of JAPQWN010000003.1, read as the reverse complement.
ACTGGCCAACTAGGACCTTTATCCAAGCTATGTGTACGTTGGATTGGAAGACCCTATTTTTATTTTTTTAACTATTTATTTTATTATTATTATATTTTGTGGGTGGGCAGGCGTGGGCGTGGGCGTGGGCATGGGCATGGTTTTTTTTTTTTTTGGGGTTGGGGGGTGTGGGTTGGGTTGGGAAGAGAGGTTGGTGCGTGGGTGTTCTGGAGGTTGTTTATAGATGTACTCATTTGTAAATTTCATCTAACAGCAAAGAAATGTCCAAATTTGAGATGCTAAAAAAACCTCCTTCCCATCATCAGGATGGTAGTGGTACCCCTTTTTTGCACACCCAGGTCAATGAGAAACTTGTTGATCCCCCTCCACTCCTATGATTGGCACGCATCCAGGTAAGCCCCACAGGCTAGGCTCTTCTTTCCTCTGAGAGCGCCTCACGGTTTGAAAATGATCTCATGGGAAAGGTTGCTCTTATAAACTACATGAGCTACACTCTCTAGGGTCCACCAAGACCCCCTTATGATCAAAGTGAACTCTAGCACTTGTCCAAATTTGACAAATTCAGCTTATATTCACCATTGAATACTTGGATTGGGTACCCCCTTTTCTAACATTTCCCTTCTCCAACACTTCTACCATTCATTTTGAAGTCTTAAAATCCTAATTAGAAAGAGTCCGACCAGGCGATCTTTGTTTTTTTTTTCCCTTATCCATGCAAAACATTTCCATCGTCCCATCCCCTTGTTCGTGGGTGCCGAAGGTGGGCCTCCTAGTATCTGCACGGGCTACAATCCTATCTGTAATCACTTACATTGATGATTTTGTAAATGTCTAGATAACAAAAATTATGAACAATCATTTCTTTTTTATTTTGTTTTATTTTTTGATTGGTAAGTAGGAAATTTTATTCAAAGAAGAGAGAACAAGCACATGACAAAAGAGGATAGATAAAAGAAAATGAAAGAAAGGTATAATAGTGCTCCACCCAGTATCACCATCTCAACGAACACATAAAAAACAAAACCAACTACATAATAAGAACATTGAGAGAGCTATCACTAAGCTCCCATTCCTTTTCTGGCCTGTCTTGCCACATTATTTACTGACCAAACAATATGCTGAAGTTCCACCTCAATATGAGAATGATTTTGCCTCACTTTGGTAAAACTGGAATTTCCAAGGCCCTCCACCAGTCCACCCTCACCAACAACCCATGAAATTGCATTAGATGAATCACCTCCCACATTTAACAACCCGAAAGGATAGCAAATATATATTCAAGGCTTCCAAAATAGCCATCACTTTTGCTTCATTGGAATCCCCAACTCCAATTGATTTAAAAAACGTGTTCAACATCTTGCCTTCTTATTGTGAAGAACACTGCAACAATACCTATTGGGCCTAGCTTACTTCAAGATGCCCCATCCACATTGAATTTCAACAAGCCAATCAAAGGAGGGAACCACATTTCTAGCTGCGTTTCCTTGGCAGGACCATGAACCGAACAAGTCTCTCAGTTGTTGAGAGTTAGTTCTAAATTCAATTTTTTTTTTAACAATGATCAATGAATCTTTTCACACGATGGAAATCAATTACCTCTCTCTTTAAGTTTTGCCAAAATCTTAGCACTTGAATTTTGCTTCCAGGCATTCTACTGACCGTGAAGTTGCGCTTATGATTCTCATGGCTTATCTTTCATATATGCTGGCTGAAGTAAGATTCTATCTCGTCTTGTGTTTTATTCTTGCCCTTTATTTCCTTTTTATAGTTTATTTTTCAATGACCCTGTTTAAGTGAAATCATTTGTTTTGGCTGGTTTGTATTGCAGTTGTTCCACCTAAGTGCTATTCTTACTGTGTTCTTTTGTGGAATTGTTATGTCCCACTATACCTGGCATAATGTGACTGAGAGTTCAAGAATTACTACCAAGTATGTCATATATCTGGAAATACTATTCAAATTCCTTGCACTTCTTTTTCTTATTTTTCATACTATTACTTGTAGATCTCGTTGATTTTTTTCTAATCTTTCAAATTGTCTGTAAATGATCATCTAGGCACTCTTTTGCGACGTTGTCATTCATAGCTGAGATATTTATCTTCCTCTACGTTGGTATGGATGCATTGGATATAGAAAAATGGAGAGTTGTTCAAAGCAGGTATATGTGGACATCCTATTACTATATGAACCTTTGGTTTTTAAAGATGAATGAAGTAGTCATGTCCTAATAGTTGGAACAGAGTTGTTGTTGGGTATCAAGAATGGGTTGGATCAATCTAGTCATCTTCCCCATATCTCCTAACTGTAGCTAACATTCCCAGAAACTTTTCTTGTTTGGGAAACAAAATTCGTTTTATTGGAGTACTTGAGTCTTTTAGGTGTTCCCTTGTGCAATACTTTTTTAAACAGTTTCTCATATGAAAGATGCATGAAAATATTTGCTGATTGCAGATAAACATTTACCTATTCTACTTAAGGTTGCTAATATGTTCTCTTTTGTCTTTTGCAGTCCTGGAAAATCAGTTGGGGTGAGTTCAATGCTGATGGCCTTGGTTATGGTTGGGAGAGCAGCTTTTGTATTCCCGCTATCCTTTTTATCTAACTTGACTAAAAGGTCTGTGAAAGATAAAATTGGCTTTAAACAACAAGTAAGTTTTCCATCACTGCCGCTTAATTTATCCTTCTGAACCAACCGTAAAACCAAATAATTGTAAACAATTTCAACAGGTCACAATATGGTGGGCTGGTCTTATGAGAGGTGCAGTATCAGTGGCACTAGCTTATAATCAGGTAAAATTTTGAAACGGATTTTTTTCAATGGATCAAGTGTTGGCATGTTGAAAATGATATATGCGATTCCTTTTTTCCCCCTTGTCATGTATATGATTCCTTGTTGACAGTTGTTGTCCATTGATGAAAGAATTATTTTTTCTAAAATGGAAAAGAAGCATTGTTCTTAAAACCTTTGCTTTAATTCAAATTGAATGAATGACTTTTCTTTTCAATAAATGGTGGTCATTTTTCCAGCAAACATTTTGTTTCAGTTTATTATTATGTTGCCATGCTGGCAATCCATTATTTTTCCAAAGTAAGCCTACAATCAATTTTGGCATGTTTCAAAATTTATAAAGATGAATAATAATAAAATTGAGGTATGATCTTGCCCTTTTAGTAGACTAAACCCTGTCATTTCATATGACCCACAGTTTCTTTTCATACACTAGAAGAACTGTTTCTTTTTAATTGATTCTATCAGTTTTGTTAGTACAAGTTTTTATATATGAGAGAAACGAAGATAAAGATTTCTTCCTAGTTTTGGAAATTTGGTTTGTATTGGTTTTCTATTTTTTATTATGGATCAAGGTTCTTTTGGAGCAACTTTTTCTAGGAAAGGTGAGATAATTTTTTGAAAGCCTCACAAAGTTTCCCTCAAGCAACCGAACAAAGATTCACACTGTAAAATAAAAGAAAAAGTTAACTCTAATCACCCATCCCCCCCTCTTCGCATCCCCTAGCTCCACAAAAAAGCATGCATTGGGGTGCGTGGCACAAGATCATCTGTAATTCTATTATTTTGAAGTGCTTGGTATATTATATAGAAGTTCTATTATCTCACAATGATGACCATCTTTTTTGATGTATATGCAGTTTACGAGGTCTGGCCATACTCAACTTCCTGGTAATGCAATGATGATTACGAGTACAATCACCGTAGTTCTTTTCAGCACAGTGGTAAGATGTCCCATCCTGTTACACTTGAAAGCAATTCTGTGGCCCTTTTTTAGCCTTCTTAGTTGTTAGCCCCTAGTTCTTGAAGTTTCAGGACTCCTCTTAAGTCAGTGACTCATCGTGGTCTTTTGCTTTCATCAGGTTTCAGAAATTCATTAGTACTATATCGTACACAGTTTCTTTTTTTTTTTTTTTTAATTATTATTTTTTTTATACTATAAAAGAAAAGTTGACCAAGTGTGGGGCCCACCGTTGCTTATCCAACCTATGATGCCTGGATAAGGCATGGATACAGCAGGAAGAAGCTATGGGAATGCTGGGGACACAAATTTTATATTAAAAAATTGAAGTATTAGACACTTTGCCTATTTTGAAGTACCTGGGCATCATAGGATCCAAATTCCAACCCTGTTTTGTAGTATCACATGACCCAATGTATGGACCCCGGCCCAAATTTTTCCCAAACTGATCGATTAACAAATGGTCTATCCAACGGTTCGAGTTACTTTGGTTGGAGTGAAATTTGGTCCGGTGCTCATACACTGGGGCATTGCGCTAAGAGCTGGAAGACAACATAGGTCGTGTGTTTCAGTAGATTTATACCCGTAGAAGTAGTTTAGAATGCTTTTCGTTCGTGATTCCTTTTTCTGGTAAAATTCTCTGTTATTCTTTTTGTTGCATGTGCATTTTCTTTTTCTTTCTTGTTTTTATCCTCAGACTAGATTTATTATGTAATCCTGATCCCACTTGCTGTAGTGACCATCTGAATCAGATAATTGGGAGCAATGTTTCAATGGTATGTATCTTCAATTATTATTGGCCAAAAAACAGAATAGGAGAACACAAAAATTAAATCTTAACATGGTATGGATGTATCCTATGATGCACGTATGGTTTAAAATGTGTAAAATCACTTTTTACGTGTAAAATCCTTGTCCCTACCATATCCATGGTGTGTCCTTGCCATATATGGGCATCATAGGAGGAAACTATACTACATTGGATAAATTTTCCCATGCTGATGAATGCATGGGACTTTCCATGTACCTTGTGTTGATCCACTTGGCATCATCCTGTGTTTGATTCAAGCCATAGATTCCTCTAGCTTGAGTGAAATTGGATTAGTAGCTATTAGCAGTAGGGAGTGATGAGGAGAGTTGGCTGGATCAATCTAATGGACCCAAGAGTGTCAACACAAGGTGACATGAGAAGTTCCTACATGGTTATCATCACGTGATTGATCATTTCTATATAATACAAATCATTAAATCTCTTTTGCCTACCCTAGATTGATGGGATAAGGCTTTGATGATGATGATTAATTTTCATCTTTTAGAGGGAATCAAGAAACGAATATCCGAAGTTTGAGTTTTATGTTTGCAAAAGTGAGCTCAACTATCTATCAGTGGTAGGGTGTGAGATATGAATGGGTTGGATTAAGCTAAGGTAGGCTTCATGATGCATAGAGAGTGATAGGCTTCATGCGATGGGCATCACACCATTCCCAAAGTAGGAGACAGCAAAATCACCCAAAATTTTCTTGTCATTGATCATTGAGAAACTTAAAAAAGAAGCATTACATCCTTTAAATAAGCAAAACATGACTTTGAAACTAGTCCTACCATCTAATCATGTTCAACAGACAAGATTAAAACATCCATACTTATTACTTAGAAGACATAAACCATTAAAAAACAACTCTTAATAAAATAAAATAAAAACTAAAACAAGAATTGAGTGGACTGGGCTCAAAGGGCTAGTTGACCCATGGATCATGGGTTTGTCCTGCATCACTTCAGGTGAATCAACAGGAGGTGACAACATGCATAGTTCCCTCATGGTCATCAGCATGAATATCCAAACCCATAATTAGCCACACTGCATATGAATGTGCAAAATTCCAAGAAGCAGCTCCCAGACCGTGCAGGGTTCAGTGATCAAACCACAGCCATCTCCCAGCTGGGTGATCCAAGCCACGTATTCATCCAATTCTCTGTTGAATGTGAACCCCACTTTATTTTGTTTCTTTCATAGGTCACCATAAATATGTTAGTGGTTTGGATCACCTGCATACCTATGCAAACATTGTCGAAGCAGAAAACCTTAGCAAACTTTGAGTTCTTTAGTTGAGCACATTCATAATGTACTTTTTTTGTCTGGTATAATTTACTGGTCACTTATGAACGGCCTGATCTTTTACCACTCAGGTGTTTGGCTTGATGACTAAACCTATGGTGAGGTGGCTACTGCCTCCAAATGCAAAGCACACCAGCAATATTTCATCGGAGCCATCGAGTCCTAAATCCTTATCCGTCCCTCTTCTTGGAAACAGGCAAGAGTCTGAAACCGAAGCTGGCGGCCAAGATGTCCCACGTCCAAGTAGCCTCCGTATGCTTTTGAGCACACCGACTCACACTGTCCATCATTACTGGCGCAAGTTTGACAATGCATTCATGCGGCCTATGTTTGGTGGACGAGGATTTGCGCCATTCATTCCCGGCTCACCTACTGAAGACGTTACTCTACCATGGTGATTAAATAGAGGGAGTTCCATTCACAAGTAGAAAACTAAGACAGAGAGTTATGTTAATTACAACTTTTCTCAGATTTTCACATGTTTGATGACAGCAGTGGCAGTTCCTGATCTTGGTATTTTACTTGATTTGAGGTTCCTAGTTCAGGCGGTTGAGATGATGTATTCTATTGAGGCTTGTAATTTTCTTTTTTTCTTTTCCTTTTTTTCCCCTTTGTGGTATATTCTGTTGAGGCTTGGAGTTTTCTTGTGTTATATATTTTTTTGGTAGCATCACTAATTTGAATGTCTATAAGAGGATTGATGATTGATACCTCATGGTTGTAATTTTGAGATTAATTTGGGTTTGTAATCTATACACACACACACACACACACTGCTGCTTCTAGTATAAGATTGAGAGTTTTGATTGGAGTTAAATTTGAGTGATTATCTTTTTTGTGTGGGAATATGAATGGCTTTGATCAAAGCATCAGTAGATTTTGTGCGCCACTGAAACTGCTATACTACCGAAATCAATTATCAACAGTGTTGCCATTCTGGTTTCCATTCCTGTTGAGCATGCAATTTGGTTGTCTCTATCATTTTGTGGATCGTAGTTTGTATCATATGAGTAATTTCTAGTTGGTCAGGGTAGCTTGAAATAATTCATATTCATGGATGACATGCATGAACACAAAAACTCTTTTGAATTTGTTTGTGGTTTCCAGCTTTGTATCTATAAGATTTCAAGCCAACTAATATGATGGGCATATGTCTAGCACTTGATTTATTTGTAATATGGATTTGTGAACCTTGCAGTGAAAATTTAAGATGATCTAGCCTTTGGAAGACTCAGAGTTGGGACTGTAGAAAATTGATTTGCTATGTGAACCAGGTCCACCTGGTAGTGCAAGAACCTTGGTTACCCTGCAGCTTGGCTATATAGTATGACAATTCAACTTTCAATGTGTCTGATACATGTAGCAAATCTTTCAATCCAATCCATTCCTAAAATCTCTCCCTACTCCTAAAATCTCTCCCAATTCTTTCATGTGATGTTGAAATATGAGTAGTTGCCTAATAACTTCCCTACAAATATGAAATTAACTTCCCTAAAACTCTCATATCCTTCTCAACATCTGAACTGAACCCTCTCTCTCTCTCTCTCTTAAAAGCTGTCACTCCCCTTCCTAAAATCTCTCTTAATTTCCTGAAAGTTCTCTTGCATTAAACTTTCCTAGAAACTCTCTTACAAGCTACAATACGGTTTCAAAACTTTCCTACAAATTCTCTCTCCAACACTCTTCCCTCTGTCTTATCTTTTCCCTAGAAGGCTAAATTGATCTAAGTGCATCCTATCACCTCCTAACACATGGACAATTTATAAAACATTATCCAAGTACCACTTAATCAAAGATCACTGGACATGAGATAAGATTTAAATCCATCTGCCTTAATGTCCCTGATATCCATTCTCTTAGAATCCTTGAAGCCTGTAGGTATCATCTATTGCTTGGGCACTTTTGCACAAGTCAATTTCAGCCCAATTCTTTTTACACCCTCTTTCTGTAAACATAACTCCTTTTTTCCCCTTCTAGTACTGCTAAATTTGTTTTATGTGTAGGCTCTACCATCTTGTGAACCTAGCCCCTATTTTATAAAATTAAAAAACCACTGTTGAATTGGTTATTTACTTAACCATCTTATTTTTTTTTATCTTTTTTTTTTCCGTAAATGCAAATTGTATAAATAGAAGAGGAGAGACTGATGGAAAAACATTATCCTCAAATTGGAGCACCCAAAATAATTTTCTCCAAGCACGGCCTTCGGGCTTTTAAAGAAAAAATAAAAGTTTTCATTTTACAGGCCTTTTAAGGATTGGGCCGGGCCAGATAGGGTACCCTTGCAGAAGGGCCCGGTTGACACTGCCCTGCCCTCTACCTAGGATTGCAAAGGGAATGGTCCCGGATAGGACCCATAGTGGACTTGGAGAGGACCCGTTTTAAAATAAAGGTTCTGGGTTCGGTTTTGAATCGGAACCTATTTTGTTGGTTCCGGACCCGGTTTTGATAGGAAAACTTGGATTCGGGGACCACCTAGAGGACTCAAATCCAGTTTCAAAATCGATTCTATTTTCTCTTTGTTCTTCATTTTTTCTTAAAAATAAGCATATCATTCAACTTATAACCGTGTATAAAGTCTACTACATCCACTATTAAAAATAAGAATGCCCAAAAAAAGTTGATTTTAAAGTATGATTTGCAATATTAAAACTCATTTGCCGCGTCCTAAGTCCACGGGTCGGAACCTATATGGATCCGTTTATGAATCAAAACCTAAAATAGATTTCGGACCCAATTTTTTATTGGTCAAAAGTTCGGAATAATAAGATAATCGGATACCCGCTTACAACCTTAAAATACCTACACAGGATTCAGGTGTTTCTCACGCTGCAACGTTTTTTTAACTCTCACAAGTCACAACCATACTCAAACCTTCTTCTCCTCCTCTTCTTCTATCCATCCATTTCGATCAATGGCTGCAGTATCAGGATCTTCGATCTGTTTACGTTCCCGTTCTCTTTCCTTCCAACAGAAGAATCATCAGGTAATCTTCTCTATCTCTAGATCTAGGGTTTCGTTTTAGATCATGAGCTTGTGTTGCGATTCTTGAGTTTTATTTCTCGATCAATCATTTGGCTCCGCTGTGTTTTTTGTGATTGTGATGGTGATCTTCTGTTTTGGATCGGATGTCTTGCTTTCTTTTAGGAATCACTGTGTGTTTGCTTGATGCCTTGATTTCGTACAAGCTGCTTGTTGATGGTTTGGTGATCCTGATCGTATGATTTCGTTTATGCAAGTTTTAGATTTAATCGTAAACGTATGTTTGGTTGACAGGAAATACATTGGTAGAATCTTCCATTTGGGAAGTTTTATGGAGGCATCCGTTGTAAGATTAAAGGAATATGCATTTAGGGTTTAGGGTTTGATTTCTTGATTAAGAAAGAGGGTTTAGGGTTTGGGGTAATCCCATTAGGATGGCTCGGATCGTCATTTCGACTTTCTGGTATCTAAATTCGGTTTGGGAGATTTCAAAGTTTGATTGATGAATTGGCATAAAGGGTTTTAGTCTGATAAAAGTCTTCGATCTTAATGTTTTTTAGGCTATTTCAATTTTCAGATGTAGGTAAACAATGAGAATGGGATATAACAGGCTCAAAATGGAGTTTTAATTCAAGTAGTCACCAGAAAAAACTTGGTTGAAGTTCAGGACCTTTTTTTATATTTATAACTAAGGATCTCTCTATTTGTCTTTAAACCGTGATTAGTACCATATATGTTACTGAATGATGGATTTGGTTGTGGTGATCTGATCAAATTGATCATTTGGAGCTTTAATTAATCTGAAGCGGTGGCATGGTGAATGGATAGTTCAGTAAGTGATAATTTGGCATTTTTACTTTATATATTTATATGATGCTCTACATTGCTCCATTTTGTGTCCACCCACTAATTGGACGTTTTCGGTCATCCACAGTTATTTTTGCAAGCTGACATGTAATTAGTGTAATAGACAAAATGCTAGATCTATATTAATGATTGGATCATCTAAGCATTGAGGAGAAGTTTGTAACCCACTTGTTGTTCCATAAGCTGTGGAAAAGTTTTCCTTATCTGATCAGTGTGAATAGCTATCAGCAGCTTCAATTTGAAAAATTGTTGCAATAATACTTCTTTTTTTTTAACTTCAAGGTGATGGCAACAGAGGGCCTAAAATATTGTCCTTTTCTTGCTTGTAAATGATGTAAAATGGCATGAAATGGCTATCTTAAACAAGAAGAAAAAAACTTTTGGAACTTTATGCGCAGCCGTGAAGAAGAAAGACTTTTGGAACCTTATGGTCAGCCCAGTCTCATCATATCAATCACAATTAACAAAAGAGATATTCTGCATCCTCGTGTTTATGCCCTTCTAGTTTTCCATTTAGGGTTTTGTAGTTTCTTCTCTCCCTCCTGTTACAGAGAATAAAGTTTTACAGAAGCTGCTTTGCACTGAAGGTGTGTAATGCTTTATGAGCAGTTTTTTTTTCTTTTTTTTTTTTTTGTTGGTAGGTTCGCTTACTGGCAGGAGTGATACTATCAACGTAGAGGCGGAGGGATCGATCCCTAGGCATGCGAGTGATACCGAGGTGCCAAAAACACTCAACCATAAGTGGGCCCCAATCTAGGCCCAGATCCGAAACAGACCCTAATGTTGAGCCATGATTCAGGATCTGTTTATTTTTTATCGAATTCTGACTTGATAAATATATCATTTTAGTAGAGTGTTATTTATTGTTGGATTGAATTATGACTTTGGGCAATAGTGAATCATGCCCTTGGGAGAAAGGCATGATTTATTCCAATGGTGATATTCTCAGAAACACCTATCAGTGGGGACTGGGGAGTTCTTTTTTCATAGTTGTGCCAGGAAATAATAGCTTCTTGCTATGACCTGGATACTTCAAAATAGCCAACATATTGTGTTGTAGTAACCAAGACTTCACTTTTTATGTGTAAAATCCATGTCCATGCCATATCCATCTCATGCTCCTTATTTTTATCTAGACTTAAACGTTGGTTCCAATTCTTGTTTCTATGTTTTGCAGGCAAAGACAGCACTTCCTAGTTTCAAATCAGTCTCATTTTTCAGTCAGAGGAAGAGCTTTCCATCAGTCCGCTTGCAACCAATTCCACTTCGCTTCCGGGTTTCTTGTGCTGTATGTTTGTCTAATTTCATCTATTTTCTTTTATATGTGGACATGTATTGTACTGCAGTTCCATCTACAGTATTTTTGTTTCTTTTTCTCAATCTTTATTCTGGGTAAGCTTCCTAGATGGAAAGCTTCTTTCTTGCTTTTCCTGTGGTTTTCAATTGAAGAATTATTGGAGGGTACTGCTTTTTTCCAAGGATCGTAGTAGTGACACATGCTTACAACTAGTGCAAATGTGGATGTCTCTATGAGGTACTGATTTCTGCAACTAAAGACTTGTAATTTCCTTGACAGGCTAAACCGGAGACAGTGGATAAAGTGTGTGAAATAGTGAGGAAACAGTTGGCACTACCGGCTGATTCTCCTGTCAGTGGGGAATCAAAGTTTACCCAGCTTGGTGCTGATTCACTTGATACGGTACTGTCCCATTTATCTGTCCTCTTATATTTAGTTTCATCAGTCAAATTAGAAACGTTATATGGAATAGTGATTTCTATGTTTTTCCTCCAAATCATTATAAGTTTATATAACCATCAACTGCCGATATATTGATTTGGGTTGATTCCGACAAACAGATTATCTCATGTAATTTGTTTTGTGCTATGTCCCAAACACTAGGGCCAAGTGACTTTCTGCCAAATTTTAAACTGATTGTGATTTGGGCATAGGGTTGTAAATGGGTCGGTTCCGGGGACCCGAAACCAGAACCATTAAGGAGAAGGTGGAACTAGATCCGGACCTGGAACCGGTTTCTTGGCTCCGGAACTGGAACCAGAACCACATATGGGACGGGTCTGGATCCGGGTTCGGGTTTAGGTAGAGAATGTATTTAAAAAACATGGCTTTTAGAAGAGATTTTCAAAAATTGAGGTAATATGTCGGGTCTCGGGTCCACGGGTCCGAACCATGGTGGAACCGGAACCGTACCCATTTACTTATCGGGGCCTAAATAAGGACCCAGTCCCTGTTTTTAACGGGTCGGAACCTCCAGGTAATCGGAGAATCGGGTACCCATTTACATCCCTATTTGGACACAACCAAACAGGCCCTACCACTGCAAGTTGTGAACACCCAAGTAATCTATATGCGCGTGCTTGCCTTCCTCATCTTTGTGGATGTCACTGCTGAATCTGTACTTTGTTTTATGCTTGCTCATGTGTAGGTTGAGATTGTGATGGGGCTTGAAGAGGCATTTGGGATCACTGTGGAAGAAGACAGTGCTCAGAGTATCACTACAGTACAGGAGGCAGCGGATCTAATTGAGAAACTCGTGGAGAAGAAAGATGGTTAAGAAAATCATAATCTGGTGGAACTATGGAGCTTTTGATTGGGTCTTGCCGTCTAGTTTGAGTTGCTTTCTGTTCCTACTTCTAGCTTTATAGTCAATTGCCTGGCATAGAGAATTTCCTTCCACCCTATGATAGGGCATAGTTGAGATATTCCTCAAAGTGCCATAGTTTGTTTTACATTTTTGTCTGTCATTTACATTTTCCGTCTAGGGAGAAGATGACACTCAAGTCTCAACCCAAGCTGTCCACTAGTATGCATTGCTTTCTGGTCACACTAAATGTTGGTGAAATTTAGAGGTTGTTTGGGTTCATGTGTTTGGATAACCTGAGTTGCAAGAAAGTTACAGCTGTTTTGCTGTTTGCATTTCGAAGACCAGCTGCAGTTGGTCTTAATTACAGGTAATTAGAGTTACAGGTAACTTTCATATTAGGGTAACCAAGATCCGGGAGCCCATGCATGGGCATGGAATTCTCAATTTCGTAGAAAAACTTGATAGGAAGACCCACCTGACTTTACTCTTGAAGAAAGTGGGCTGCTATACTGTAAGCCCAAGTAATTTTGGTGGGATGATGAAATCACAGGAGACCATTGGGAAGTTTGTGATACATGTGTGTGACCAGAGTCAGCATTTGTGGGGTCCATATGTGGTTGTATACCATGATCATAGGTAAGAACGATCTAACCACAGAAGTGAAGAAATGAATGTCCTTTGCTCCCATTGTTTTCTTCTAATTCAAAGTTAAAATGCCTCTCTACAAACAAGGAATGACTGTCTACCCTTACTATCACAGCCCTTCATGCCAAGAGCTCTCACTTCAAAGATTGTGATATACAACCAATGCAAAAATCTTAAAGATAACCAAAGGTGTAGTGTCTTAAATATCTGTGGTGTTTGTGTTATATCTACATTTAAAATATTTAATATTCAACTTAGGGGTTTCAAAAGAAAATGTGGCAACTTCCACATATTTACATTGGAGTCTTTTTATTTATTTATACTACATAATACAATATTACTTGTGTGCTACGGCAGTATTTTAAAAGATAAAAACTGCCCTATACTTTTCACCTTTGTCAAGGATACGTCAATTTGTTGTACTGCCTTCGGATTGCCCTCCGATAAAACCCCTTCAAAATTCATTGATAAAATCTTCTCCAACTTGGGTGAAGAAAAGAGTATGATACAAGTCTGTTTACTGCTTGTAAGGTCCACAAAATTGTGTGTGTGACAAGGCCGGTGAGGGGACAAGAAGATGAAATGAATCATCCCTGTAAGTTTGCTTAGAATACAGTTTGATGTGTAAGAATCCATGGTCAAATGAGTTTCGCCAAAACATTAGCAATGTAAACGGAATCATGGTTTTGTAGAATTTGAATTACTTGAGGATGGCTGGATATTTGTTTCGCTTGTTACCTAATTCAATTTCGATTAAAGAAGAGGTTATTTGATGGTCATTTTTATGGAATATTTACTTGTGTTTCTTCATTTTTAACCACCAGTAAAAACTGTCTTAGATTTTCTAGGCTAAACAAATAGGCCTTAAGATGGGGAGCCACCAATCAAAGATAACTTCTATAGTAAAGAGTAAAGATAATGATGTAATAGATAATGATGTAATTTGAAGAAGCATTCCCGCAGTGGAGATGGTGAAAGGTGGGAATTGACGGCTAGGGCAGAGAAAAAAAAAAAAAAAAAACATGTTTAAGGAACTTGGGAGTTAGGTTTTTGTTTCTGCAACAAGTTCTGGAAGTAAAACTATTGTAGTAAGTTGCATGACGAGAAGGAATCGAATGGCTGGCTCTACATATTTCCTATAACAATATTGCAAATTAACATGGTTACTGTATCTGTATGGTAGCATCACAAATCCAAAGGTTGACACAATTTTGTTGTAAGATCTAAATGCACAGACTAACATAAATATATGAGCATCTGCCAAAGTTAAGGTTATTTTTTACAAAAAAAAAAAAGAAGAAAAGAAACGAAAAGAAAAGAAAAGAAAAAGATAATGTTTATTTATCAATTTTTCATAATTTGATGTAATGGAAAATCTTCTCCGACATTTCTGTAAAATTTTGCTTTCATGTGATGGACATTTCTTGGAAACTTAGAAATTAATGTTGGTTTTATCAAGTGGCAACCCATGCATAATATTAGGTAGGGATGGTAATGGGTTGGGTTTAAATGGGGACCCACTCCTAGAACTTCTATTAGGGGCAAGTAGGTTGGTCAGGTCTTGAGAGAGAGGGCATGAGTTTCTAAGATTTAAATTTTGAATCTTGATTGTGCCTGAGCTGGTACTCATCGTGCTTTCGTTTACTTTATTTACTATTTTTAAGTTGTTCATGCAAAAATTTATTAATGGCACATGAACGTTGTCATACCTCTTCTTGTTCTGGTTCCATCTTATTATTCAAGGGGAAAGTTTAAGAGATACATGAACAAATAAAACGAAGACACAGAATAAGAAAATGGCTGTGCATGTGGCCTGGTGGGATCCACACCTACCACACCGTATGCAGCCTGAGTCAATTCATAAAAATCATCACTCCCAAGCAACAAATGGAGGCCAGAATAGATCTGTGGCAATTGCTACTTTGTCTCATTCTCTTTAAAAAAAAACACACATAGAAGAAGAAAAGTGGCAAATAATGACAAGCCCCCACCGAAGACTATCTTCGCAACTAGCGGCAAATGTAGTGCCAACTGGCTCTTTTTCGACCGTTGTAGCCCGAGCCACTGAAATAAGCCCTTTCTCTTGGCCTGTTATTGCAAATATGCCTAGCCTTTTCACTTTGCGGGGCAATGAGAGCACCTTCATTTCGTCATGGACGATGAATATGACTCTAGTAAAACCTGCTGTTGTTCAGGTTCATCTAATTCCCCCCTTTCTTTATGGGGAAACGAGGATCATAATCCAATGTATCTAAATCTAAATTATATTAGGGATGTGATCCAGTGATACTGTTCATTCGCATTCATGCCAAACCTTATCCATTGCAAGGAGTCCTTGTACATTCGCGCCAAACCATGTCCATTGCAAGGGATCCAGTGTGACTATAAAGGGGTCCTTGTCCATTGCAAGGTTTGGATTGGGTGATAGTTGGGCCCCACCCATAGTTCTCATGGTTTGAATGGTGAGAACAGTTCTCTCCTGATTATTTCCCATTATATTATACATGTTGTTTTTGGCCTTTTCTGTTTTGGAATGGGTTAATTGTTATATGACTTTCAAGGAATTTTTATCTTGTTGTGGAACATTTTAAATGGTAACCCTTAACAGCAGTACTCCAAATTTCAAAATTTGAAACATTTTGAAGTGCCGTTGAAACATTTCAAAATTTATCATTATCATCTTCAAAGACTTGTCCGAATTATATTAAATCAGCTTCATGAAATTTATTTCTCCATTTCGATTTTCTATGAACATCTCTAATGCAATCATGGATGGACCTAGTACTGGAGGCCCTACCCAGACTTGAAAAAATTTAAAATCTTAATGACTCTCATGCCTCGCAAATTATGAAAATTAATATATGTATTTTTATAGTTGCCTCTTCCCTCAATATTTCCTTTGCACAGAGCCCACGAAGGAGTATTTCCTGGGTCCGTCCCTGCAAGCAATTGTTCAATACTCTTTGATTGGAAAAGTGCATTCCAAGTGGCCCATGCCCTGCTTTCTTGGTAAAATGATGATGGTAATTTGCATTTATCCTTAAAAGATTGTTCATTAATGGGCACATCACGATGAGACATCTTAGCATGTTTTTAAAATCATTTCTAGTCTGAATTTCCTGAATAAAGTTGACTCGGGTGCATTTGTTGCAAAAGTAGAAGGTTAATGAAGAGATTTAGAAGATTCTTTTGACTACAGCTATTCTTGTATAATATCCAAACCGTCTCTCATTAACCTAAAAGTCAGTGAAAAGTGATTACTCAATTAGAGGGCAAAGTAACCACCATTTCAATACAAAAAGTATACTAAAAAAATGTTTCATTTTCCCCTGCAGTGTCTAGTAGCTTGAATTTCTTTCATGGAAATGTGTATTTATATATACAAAATGTACTCTTTTGGATTAACAATAATAATAACTTTTTAAATAATATTCACAAGGCTAACACTTCATGTTGATATTTTTATCCCCATGGCTTTAGATTGGACCAACCCGACTTGACCCATCAAACTGAAATGACTCAACAATTAACTCTAAGGGGTTTGTCGAGTGGTCAGGACTCAGGACCACGGTTCCTTTCGCTTCCGGAGCTAGAGGTTTTGATATCAAACCTCCGATTCTTTCTTTTTCAAAAATCGAAGGTTGAGTTAAATAATATTCATAGGGCTAACACTTAATGTTGATGTTTTTTTCACCATGGTTTTAGATTGGACCAACCCGACCTGACCCATCATTTCCACTCTTTCCATCTATATCCTCCATCAGTCAAACTCAAATGATCCAAAAGTTAACCCCAAGGGATTGGCTGAGTGGTCAAGATCACGGTTCATCTCTCATCTGGAGTTATAAGTCTTGATATCGATCCCGAGTTTCCTTTATTTAGAAATCGAATGTCGAGTCCACTAATACCGCCATCTTAGAGCCCATGCGTATTTGCCCTGCTTCCTCTTGGCCCCAAAAAAATTGAAATTATAGGCCAAAAAATTGAGAACCTCTAATAGATGTAAAAAAAATAAAAAAAACAGAAAGGAAAAAAAGACCGACCCAAAAAGTCACACCCCTACATTCGCACATGAATGGTAGGTAAATAAAGTATCTGATAGGGGCATTTAAGTAATTAAATTTAAAAATCTCTACTGACAAGTCAGATCACCACAAGTTTCTCCCTCGATTTTCCCACTCTCTATCTAATCACAGACACACGTGGCGCTCATCCAATGGTTCATACCCCGGCAAAATCGTAAATTACAGAAAGATTCCAAGTATGGACTGTTTTGAAAGCCCATTTTAAAACCCAAGCAAGAGAAGAAGCTCAAGCTCTCCTTCGCAGAAAGAAAAAACAGAAAGAAAGAAGAGCAAGAAAGCTCTCGGACGGCGAGGAAAACGAGAATCCCAGGTTTGTTTTCTCCACTCCATCTCTTTCTACTTCTTCAGTCAGTAGTTCCATCAAACGGCTAGAAACGAAGTAGATGCATTTCTTATGACGCCACATCAGCAGACTCCATCTCTTTCTACTTCTTCAGTCAGTAGATCCTTCCAACGGCTAGAAACGAAGTAGATGCATTTCTTATGACGCCGCATCAGCAGACTGGTATTTTCTCCGAAAATCTTCTTTTCGTGGATAGTGATCTTTTCCGTGGAAAGCTGTAGGTCACACGAGTCTATGAAGCTTCAAGTAGGAGCGTTTTATGAATTTCATTGGGTTCTAGATGTCGGCCGGCACGTGCCCGTTTCGGTTTCGATTCTATCGATCCGAAACTCTATTTTCTGAAGAGGGAGGGTTTAGGGTGCGATGCTATATGTTTGGACCGATATATCGGACGATACGTATCGGGTTTTTTTGGCTGTTTGGCGCTAATTTACGGAAATGCCATAAGCGTTTTCGCGTTTTATTTGGACGTATCGGGGGGTGCTTTGGTCATTTGACTATTATCGGGAAGCGCGAGTTGCGGGTTTCGGTGCTATTTGAATGGCTTGGTTTTCTAATGACGAAAATGCCCCTCTGTTTCCGCGACACGTGCTTAGCACTCGTGGGGCTTTGAAGTAGCTGGATCTGGGGCGGATCCACGGATGTCCCATTGCATTGCTCCCTGTGTTTACGCGACACGTGCTTAGGAAACGTGGGGTTTGTTCCTTTGAAGTAGCCGGATCGGGGCGGATCTGGATCCGGTTACGATTCCAAGAACAAAATGGAGTTTGCACGTGGCCCAGCTACAAAAAAAAAAAAATAGAATCCGGATCCTCGCAGGCTTTTGACTTTTAGAAGTTGGATTTTGCCCAAGATTTGCATGTGAGTTTTGTGGGTCCTGGTTGGACCAAACAGGGCAATCAGGGGTGCCACGCGGGGGCAAAGGTGGGGGCGGAGAAAAGAGAAACATCTCGTGGTGCCCCCTGATTGGTCCACAGGCGATCCGTTTCTGGAATTTTCATATCCATTTTTAGAGGCACACCCAAGATTTTCATCGTGGAGTGGACCCAAGTCTATAAAATTTTAGTCTAACAAGAGTGGGTCCCAGTTAAAAACATGTTAAACAATCTCATCACTATAAATTCAAGTTAGATTGCAGATCCATAGCCTCTATCCAAAGCCACTAGTTCAAATGAAGCTGATGGATGTAACCTACTTTTGGATCCTTGAGATATTAAAAACATTACCATCTAAAATTGAATCCTTTATCCTTATATGTTGCTATATCATAGGATCCTAGATTTTAGGGGTGTAAGACTAGTAAGGGCACTTTTGTATAGCCTGCTTTTCGCGTAAAAGACGGATTGGAGAAATTAAATTAGTGCTGCAGTAAAATTTATGTTTGGTGTGGCCACGTCAAATTTAAGTTTTATGCGATTTCTCGGAAAATAAATTCCAATGGGAGCAGTTAAAAATATTTTTTTCCGCAAAAATGATTTTATTAGCTTGAGATACTTACAACTGATGGGTCTACATAGCTTTAGTTGTATAATTTAAGAGGAGTTGGATACTTTTTCATTTTATCTTTATCTTGATGTTTTAAAAATTTTGTTTTCCTAAACTTACTTTTTCTGACCTTTTTATGCAACCGGGAGGGAACTAACTATATGAATTTTCTCAGTTTCAATTTTTCATGGTCTCAAACATGTTTTTTTTTGGTTGAAGGTAAGAGGAAGAGAGGGGAAACATGATGCTGTTGAAGAAGACTCCATCTTATTCATGGTGGTTTGACAGTCACAACAGTCCCAGGCGCTCTCCGTGGCTTCAATCCACACTTTCAGGTACTTCCTTACTTTTAGCCATTAATGGTAAAAGATTACAATAGCTACCTATCTAATTCCATATCTTGATTTAGGCTGGTGGTTTCTTTATACTTGTTAGTTATTACATGACTGATCCAGCAGAATTATCTTGCTGCCTAGACTAGCATTTGCATCTCATGGCTAAAAATAGACGTGAATTAATAACACAAAACAAGGGAGGTCATGCATTGTAGATCATATTTGGACCCCAATGCATCTTTATTCTTTGTGGGTGATGAAATGAATGCGTGCCTGTTATCTTGAGAGTTTGATTGGATGGATTATTTGGATCCCTTAAATTTATTAACTGGATTTTTGGAATTCCCTAAAGTTAATTTTGATTGTTCCTTTTATGCGTCATTTCTGAAGATTTTCTTATGAGTTGATTCTGAGTATTCAATTGGTGGCGTCTACATGAGTTGGGTTAAAAGAACAAGAAATGGACTAAATGGATGTATGCTTGATTTTCTTAGTTTGATTTGGATTTCAAACTTCCTCCAATTCAATTTTGGTTGTGCTTTTTCTGTAGGTTATTTATTAAAAATTGCTTTTGGTTTGTTCCTAAGTATTCAAGGAGATGGGCTTCAAAGAAAACATAAATGGGCTATGAACTGTTATTGAATGGGGAAAGGTTTCTATGGAGCTTTGGTCAGTTTTACAATGTCCAACCAGTGCCCCTTATCTAAGTCATTTGAACCATCTCACACTGGGCATAGCCTAGATATAAGCACACTCCTAATTTTGACCCAATAAGGTCCTATTAGAATTAGGAGCATTTGCCAATTTTCACAGTGATAAAAATGGTTAGCAGAGTCCTTTTTTATTTCAATTTCCGGGTTATAACCATCCAGTTAGTGGAGATCTTGCTAGATCCTTGTTCATACTTCATGGCCTGCTTTTTTTTTTTTTTTTTAATAGCTAGTAGGGACAACTGGTGGGAAGACTACAATGAGAACTACCTGCCCAGGGATCGATCCCCAGGTGGCTACTATACCAAGACGCCTCTTTGCCACTAGGTTGTGGGGCACTTCTCATACTTTTAAGGACTATTTGTTTGCTTAAAATACTTACGAAGATAAGAATTCATGGTGACATAAGCTCCTAGAAGGACTATCAAAGCAGTGGGGGAAGAAGGATATGAGGTGAGGATTTGAAGGTTATAAGGTGGAGATATAGATTGACCCTGACTTTCCTATGTATTGAATTACTAGGGTCATGACTGGGTATTCATTTTCCATCTCCCCTTGATTACATTTTCATTAAAGTGGAGGTTATGTGATGATCATTTTGGTTATTTATCTTTGGTTCTTCTTTTCAAACTACTCATGGAAAAACAATCCCAGGCATTCAATTACATGAAACAAACATGCCCTTAGTCGGTCATGCATGAATGGTTCAATGGGCAAAAGCCCAGATAAGCAGGTATTGGAGGTGTATTTCGTGATTTCAAGGCTGATATTTTGATTATATTTTCTATGAATGTGAGAGTTAAGAAGTCTAATAAGGCAGAGATGTTGGCAATATTGGAAGCTCTTTGGTTATTCTCACTCTCCTTTTAGGCCAAGTTGACAGTGGAAAGCGACTCACAATTGTGGTGATGCGGGCTTCTCATTTTGATCCTAGGCTATGGAGATTTCTGTTTCTTTTTAATGAAATCAAGGAGTTGTGCTCCACTGCTCCCACTTAGATGTAGTTTTCTGTTATGTGCTCAGGATGGCAAATTCCTTTGCAAATGGCCTAGCTAAACAAGGTAAATAAAGTATCACCTTGGGTGGCTCGTGTTTTGTAATGGTTGCTTCTTGTTTGACTTGCTTGTAGGGTATAATCTCTTATACCCTTGTTTGGCTGCTTTGTAATGCTTATCCTCTTTTAATAATAATCATTTCCTTTTACCAATTAAAAAAAGGGCCGCATACAATAGGCAGCCTATAGTTTGGATGGTTAATATTAATAGGCATATTGTTAATAACGGGCGGAGAGGGTTTGTACATGACATCTAGTGTATGATTTTACAGGGATTGTTTCTCTTCCGTGTCCTTATACTTGGCATTTTTGTTTGCCACACATTTCTTTCATCAATTTTGTGATGTTTTTTTATTTCAAGTTGGCTTGTTCTATTGGCGACTATTTGACGAAATTGATTAGGAATACAATATGGTGACATGGACACAATACCCTTGCTAAATAAACTTGATAAGAGATTATTATAGTCGATTTACTGTTTCTGACATAAAAACTTATTATTCCAACGAAAACAATATCATTAGCAATATCAGAAATAAAATGTTGGTGGATTCATACAATTTTTCAATATCAGAAACAAAATTGTAGTTTTTTCCCGTAAGACACTCCTCTTTGGTCTATGACTACTGTAAAACAACTTGCAGGTCCAATTAGGGATGTTCATGGGCCAGGCCCGGCTGGGCTGAGGCATATCCAGTCCCGGCCCAAGCCCAGCACTGGCCGTAAAAATCAGGCCCAATCACATCCACTTAGTCAATTGGGCTGGTGCAGGCCAAACCGGGTTTTTTTTTATACCATTTTTTATTAGAAAATACACTAAATTACTAGCACTCGGTAGTTGGGCCAAGCCGGGCATTGGTCTTTCAATCACTTAATTTAAGCTCGGCCCAAATACTAAACATGCCATATTATTTACCCAAGCCTGCCCATGAGCACCCCTAGGTCCTAGGCTGTTTGGTTGGACATCAAATAGAAGGTGCAAGGTCACTGTTATAACTAGAAGTTTCCTCTTACAGACTCCATAATTTGAAGTTGATCAGTTTCTTGTAATTGTCTTTACATTTGTTCTTGTTATGGAAGATGCATAAAATGAGGGGCATAGTATTCTTGGGCCTTAGTAATATGCATGGTGGTAGACTGTTAATTGAACTCTTTCATCAATGGCTGGCAAATTGACACTTATGAAGGATAGAGAAAATGAGGAATACAATGTCAAATATTGGATAGTTAGCTGGATCTAAAATCCGAGTTTCCAAGCATGATAAGTGCTTGTCACAGAAGCTTGTTTTTTGTCATTCCATTTTTGTTTATGCTCACAGTTCATTTACTCGTGTCCTGCCATTTATTTACATATGCATGTTGTATCTTGTGCACGCCCTTATGTTTGCAACTATATTTATCTATCCCCCTAAATTTATTTGGGCCTCCCATTCCTTCAGAGCTGGATGAGAAGACAAAGTCAATGCTGAAACTGATCGAAGAAGATGCTGACTCATTCGCCCAACGTGCTGAGATGTACTACAAGAAAAGGCCAGAGCTAGTCAACATGGTTGAGGATTTCTACAGGGCTCACCGCTCATTAGCTGAGCGATACGACCAACTCAAATTAGAGGCTGGAACAAGACTCATAACAACGCCAACCAAGTCCCCCTTCTCAGCTGAAAGGCCATCACAGAAACCAAATAACCTGCCCAACAAATTCTTGGAAACTTCATCTGATTGCTTTGATTCTGAGGAATCTGAGATTGATGACCCTGAACAAGAGGCTAGCCAAGGTGATGGTGAGATGGAAGAAGAAGAGGAAGAAATATCAAGCAAAGATAGCAGTGCAAGTGAGGTGTTGAAGCTGAGAGAAGAAATTGACAAAGATGGCAGTGCGAGTGAAGTGTTGAAGCTGAGAGAAGAAGTACAGAGACTCAAAGAACAGAATGGGATTCAAAGGGAAGAACTCTTGGAAAGGAATGAAGAGAAGAGGGAGGCTATAAGACAGCTTTGTTTGGCCATGGACATGTTAAAGGAGGAGAATATTAGTTTGAGAAAGTGTCTTAAAGATTCAAAGAAAGGTAATCTCTTTGAATTCAGCAAATGGAAGGGGTTATTCTCTGGGAAGTTATTTAGTGGCTATCCAAAGTCTCAGACTACTATTGTGGCCCTCTAGAAACTGTTGCGAGTCATAAAAAAGTGCAGCTTTTTAACATCGAATATATTTATGATATGTAACCAAAGTCTCATGCTAGTAGTAATGTGACCCTTTTTGCACTGTAGTGATGGGGCATGAATGATGTGTAATTAATTTCTATCATAGGTTATATCTAGGATATGTCTAGGATTAATCTTTAACATAGGTAATTGTAACATTCATTTCTTGTATTGTGATATTGTCATGTCATCAGGCTGTACTTGGCACAAAGAGTTCTAAACTTATCATGAAAGAGTTAGTATTTCTGACAGTGTCATCCTGCAATCTGGTATCATTTATGTTTTTTGGGTGTAGATTTATTAATTTGGTTGGCAACTATGCCCCCTCTTCCCTTTCCCTTGATCTTCCATTTATTCTATTATCTTATGTGTAATTGATGTTCTTATGTGGCTTGAGTGCATGTCTGTTTTTATTTTTATTTTTATGGTAACCCAACTATGGGGCTGTGGTCCCATGTAACCCACGTCAGTGGGAGAGCCCTCCGGTGAGGTAAGGGGGCAGTTGCCTCAGTTCTCACCTAGCTGCCCTCGTCGAACCTGGACTTTGCTTTGAGGGCATGTGATTTACACAGTAGGAACATCAATCCATGTACCTGCATGGACAATTTGATGCTGCTTATCGAAATCAAAGCCCAATCACATCATTCTCCATGATAAAAGGAATGGGGACAGCAGCTCCTGTGGATAATATTGGGAGCAAAATGCTTCAGAAATGAATATATTTCACATGCAATAGTCAAGAATTCTTCTTTTCCTGTGGATCATCAAGTCTTTGACGTGTTAAGTCTTTCATGGATAAATCCATCTCCAAAATATTCATGATAAGATTTTACATACTCTCAAACTGAAAGCTACCAAAATATAGGACCCAGAAAAGGATGGGCATGATATCAACTCGACCGATTGATCATTCAAGACTCATTTGTGTAGGGATGGGATTGAGGTAGATTTTGCTTCTTCGTCGTATAGGAATTGCTATATTTGATATTATGTGATGAATAAAAAGCATCAAAGCTTCTAAAGTTATTCGTTGAGGGAATCCTCTTTCTCCATTCTGGTTTAGTATGGTGGTGGAGGCTTTGAGTACACTATTGATTAGAGCTAGGGAGTTGGGGATGATTCGGGGCTTTGAGATGAATTGAGGTGGTGAGGTCATTACTCACGGCTCCCAGGTAATACCATCCTTTTTTGTTTGACTAAGAGGGAGGAACTTTTGGCTCTTAAGAAAATTTTGAGATGTTTTCAGCTGGTTTTGGGTTTGAAGATTAACTTACCCAAGAGTATACTTGTGGGGATTGGTTGCCTCGAGGAAACCACTATGCCTTTGGCGGATTTTGTACACTGTAAATCAGGAAGGCTCTCTATTGTTTATCTTGGACTTCCTATTGGTGCTAAGGTGAAGTCTAAGGTGTAGTGGGATCCAGATATAGATAAATTTGAAAGGCGATTGTTTTCGAGGAAGAAACATTATTTATCGTTGGGCAGTAGAATCACGTTGATTAAAACATGCTGTCTAATCTACCTATGTATTATATGTCTATGCTCAAAATGCTAAAATCTATGGTTGAGAGTGTGGACCGTATCCGGAGAAATTTTCTTTGAGAAGCACAAGGGGATAAGAAGAAGCTACATCTTATGTGGTGGAGTGAGATAATTAAACCAAAGTGGAGTGGAAGCTTGGGTCTTGGAAATCCAGAAAATAAAAATGGGGCTTCACTAACTAGGTGGTGGTGGGGGGTTTGGGGAGGAGAGAGAAGTTGTTTGGAGAAGGGTTATTGTAGCAAAAGATGGGTTGAATAAGTAGGGGTGGTGGCTTAGTCCTGGACCGAGTTACCGTAGGTTGAGTCATTAGTTAGGTATTGTTTCGATTGGGAGTGACTCAATAGTGTTGGGGGAAACATTGTTCAAAAGGATGGGTTTTGTGGTGGGAGAGAGGGGGGAGGTGAGGTTTTGGTTGGATGATTTGGGGGGGGTGGGTGGGTTTCTCGGATTTTTAGAGCGGTGACTAATAAGGACTCTGTTGTTAGTGATTATTATGAGGAGAGGAATGGTTATATTGTGTGTGGGTGAGAGAGGGGGGGTATCATTCAGAAGAAGTCTCTGCCCTTATGAGGGGGGCCAAAATGGGGAATTATCTTCTTTCTAATTTTATTTTATGTAGAAATTCTAAGGATTCTCAAATTTGGAAGCATTCCATATTTGGGGATTTATCGGTAAAAGCTTTTGTCTCGGCCGTGGAAGGAAACTAACTTTTTGGAGCCCCTTTTGCTTTAGTGTGGTTGGGTCTTGTTCCTCCCCTTGTTGAGGCATTTGTTGGTTAGCTATTGCATGGAAGATATCTACGGCGAATAATTTAAGAAGAAGAGGTTTGACAATGGCAAACTTGTTAGATATTTGTTTGCTGTGTCTGAAGGAGGAGGAGACGGTCAACTATCTCTTTCTTCGATGTGAGGTTGCAGTTGATACTTGGAGTCACATCATTGCTAGGTATGGTATTGGTGGTGTTACTCAGAATCTATTGCAGAAGCAGCTTGGCCTTGGTTCGAAGGTCGTTTTGGTAGTGGTGGACACACACTTTGGCGGTTGTGGGCGCACACTTTGGCGAATAATTCTCTTTGCTATATTGTGGTCTAATTGGATGGAAATGAATGCTAGAATTTTATAGAGTATCTCCTCTCATCTGGCAAAGTTAATTGAGAGTGTTTCCATAAAAATTGCGAATTGGGCTTTGGTTAAAAAGAAAAATTTTCAGTTTTTCTCTTAATGACATTATTGATAATTGGAAAACTTGTATGGTGTGTGGCCCTACTAGGGTCAGGAGATTTACTCTTTAGGCTCCCCCTCCTCTTGGCGTGCTCAAATTCAATGTTAATGGAGCTGCAAGGGTAGGCAGAGGTTGCAGGTATTGGAGGGGTGCTTCGTAATAACAAAGGGGAAGTCTTGTTCATGTTCTATAAGCATGTACATGTGTGTGACTCTAATGAAGCGAAATTACTAACTATCTTGGAAGCTCTTTAGTGTTTTTTGAAGATTTTTTCATAAAAGCTTTATTGCGGAGAGCAACTCTTTTAATGTTATTTCATGGGTGTCTAATTAGAAGGTGAATAATTGGAAATTCCAATTCCTCTTTTGATTGGAGGTATATCTCTCTTCTACCTTCTCCCACTTTTCTTTTCTTTCTCTCTCTTTATACCTTGTTTCTCTTTTAATGAGATTTATGTTACATTTGGTATCAGATAATATTATCTTTGATAATATATTTAATGAGATTTATGTTACAGAGAGAGAATGTTGGGATGACTCTGATATCAAATGACTCGACCGGGATCGAACCAGTAAACTTTCTATAAGACTGAATAAAAGAAAGAAGAGAAAAGAGGAAGATTTACAAGGGTTGTTGAGGTGTTATGTTGTTGTGAGACAAAGGCTCACATTCCCTATTTACAGACACAGTTCTAAATTACATTTGAAATGTATTTTAAATCCGCAATGGGATAAGATGTAGACGTCATTTACACTGTATCACTGTATCTCATAATATGAATTACTGTTGCTGCTGCATGCTTGAACTGTATTACTGTAGCAGATAATTTGTGGCTGCTGCTTATCTGACATTATTGTATTGTTGCAGGTGCTTGTAGCTACATTGATTGTGGCTGTTTCTAAAGAACATGGCTTCATTGGGGTCGTATGGAGGAGCACCAAAATATGAGCCCCTTTTGTTGACTTTGATGCTTAATTTATTTATGGGAAAATTACCGTACGGACAACTTTCAACAGTGTATTTGCCCAAGGAAAGATGGAAAACTACAATCCCATCAACAGTTCGTACATGAAAAGACACCGAAAAATGTACAATTTTACCCTTTTCCATGCGATATCCTAAGCCAGTAGGATATTCCAGACTTATCCCAGGGTTCGATATCGCACATCAGTAGGATATTGCAGGGTTCGATATCTCACGTGAGTAGGATATCACAGTGATAAATATCCTCCCCACATACGATATCTCTTGAAACTTTTCACCGTTCTCCTTTTAACCTAGTAAAGCAACTCGGTAAAAATCCTTTTTTACTTTTACTGTGATCATCTTCTTCTTCGATCCTACAATAGTTTTTTCTCTTTCTTCTTCTCATCGTCTTGCTATGAATACTGCAGGAATATAGTTTCTACGCCATTCTTCTTGGTCAGTTGCTCGAAGGTCGTGGTTTTTCAACTATGTAGGGTCTTACCTAAAGAAATATACCCATCCGTCAGCATGTTAAGGTATGGACAAGAAATATTGTTTTTTCTTTATCTCTGTATTTGTTTTAGTCTTTTTTTCTTGATTAGGGCTTGTTTTAAGGCTGGGTATTTGGTTTTTTTTTCAGTTATTTATTTGGGGTTGCATCGTGTGATGTTGTACGAATCTTATTTTTCTTCCACTCACTCTCTGATTATTGGAGATCCCTTGAAAAAAATTTGGTAGTGATGTTGTTGTCTGCTTATTTTACCAATTTTCCATGAAAAACTTCGTTGCTCTCCATGTTTTACTTTCAGGCTTAAAAGGTTGAACACTCAGAAAATGGTATATCAGCCGATTGAAAATTTTCAAGTACAGTAGGGTAGTTTGAATTCTACTTCCTTCAAAATTATTCCAATAAATTGGTCAACAACTCATCATAAATTTAATAGCACATGTTAAGAGAACTAAAAAGAACTAAAGACCAAATTTAAAATATAATTTGGATCTCTACTTTATATTTCTTACAATCTTTTTTTGCAACATGAAAATGACTGTCACAGCACTACTATTCTAATGTCTGAGTTGATTATGATAGATTGTTTATTTATTTATTTATTTATTTTTTTTATTTTTTATGTTAGATTGGATGTTAAATTGCAATCTATTTTGACTCAATTATTATTTCCACCTAATTCAAGTAATGCTTTGCAGATGGAACCATTTCAACCTGGTCTTATTGATTCATTTGTATTATCAGAACAAGAAAATCATGTATCCACTTCAATATAGAATGGCAAGGAACCCAGTGTTTACCGATGTATTCTTGCTAATCCTAAGAGTGGATTTTGGAAATTAAATGATAGGCAATGCGACATTGTGAAAAGGACTGGCCTCCACCATCTATCGCAGATTTACCACATGCGGATCGACCATGCTTTGATAAGTGCATTAATTGAAAGGTGGAGGCCAGAAACAAATACTTTTCATTTTATGTCCGGAGAGGCCACTATAACACTTGAAGATGTGGCATATATTTATGGGCTACCCATTGATGGTCCACCAGTAATAGGTCGTACATACACGAAGAGACCTATCATTGAGGATGTATGCAATTCACTCTTAAGAAAGGTGCCTAAACCCACGGACATCAAGGGTGGACAGCTTAAACTGACATGGTTTCATAAAAACTTCGTCGAACCCCTAGAGAATGCGTCTGAAGAGGTTATCAATAGGTATACTAGGGCATATCTCTTTTGCCTTGGTTCAACCCAAATTTATGGGTTTACGTCGGGGTTAAGGGGGCCTGCCTACCTTCTTGAATTATTTGAAACCTTCCAAGTGTATGCATGGGCTCCTGCTTGCCTCGCAAATTTATACTGAACACTGTCAAAGGCCACTCGTGTGAAGAATGGGATAAGAACAATATGTGGTGCCCTCCAACTTCTTCAGGTTAGTAATAACTACTACGTATATTGCTTGATTACAACAAATATTGAAAATTCAAGTTTATGAATTGATTATATTTCGACAGCTATGAATATATTCCCGAATAAAAATTGGACGTCCAATCAAACAAAATATGATTCTATTAAATTCGAGTTTCCACTTTTTAAAATGTGGGAAAAAAGACTGAAAAAATCACTTTTGGTTGAATACTGTTGAAGAGGCTCGTCACCAACTCGATCAATAAGGCATTGATCAGGTAAGTTTGTTCAATTATCTATATGTTCTTATCCATTTTTCCTCTTAATGTGGAATAATAAAAATATGGGTGCAATATGAGTGGCAGCCTTATCTCCAATTTGCCGAAGAATTGATCGAACATGTCTCAGAAGCAGATAGTTGCCTCTTTACAGCGTGCACATAAATGATCTTTTTTTCAATTGTTAAACCTCACAATGCCGATCGTGTAATGAAGCAATTTGGCCGGAGACAAATCTTACCTCCACCACTCCATCCAACTCCCTGAAGAGATGAAAAAACATCAAACGTTACAATCGATTATAGAGTTAAACTGAAACAACAAGTAGAAGCATGGAAAAATAGAGTATCATTGGTTATCGGTGAAGAGTACGATGACTTGGTCGGCAGACATTTTGATGAGTACTTTGCTTGGTACCACCGTATCACTAGAGTGCGTGTCAGGCGGCCACCAGAAGGGAGGAGAAATAGACAATATGAACATGCAGTCCAACAGGTGATGATATCTACAACATTAAGTTGAAATGTTATTGAGACATTACTTTTTTTTTCTTCTTTTTTTAAAGTACACGTTACCCTGTGATATTGATACATTACTTTGTTAGGAGCTAATATTGACATTTTCTATTATCAGATGGAAATCTTCCTCAAACATATTGTGTCTATTGTAGATAGTGTGGATGAAAAATATGATTCACGGTTCTTGTATAAAATAATGCAAATAATTCAACAGCAATGCTTGAAATTCTCGGCTGCTTGCTTTGCTGGTTTTGAAAATTTTAGCTTGGAGGAATGTATTAATAGCGGGTCTTTTAAGAATTTCAATAAGGTTAATTTTGATATATTAATAATTCTTTCATTGTATACTACAACTGTATTAAATTCTATTGGTTGTTCAACTGTTGAATATAATATTATTGTGAGTTATCTATGCTATGCAACAGGAAAATCAAGAGGAAGAACTAGGACAAGTGCCACCTGATGTCCACACACCCCAACCTTTCCCATTCGCAAATCCAAGTCCCACATCCGATCCACCCCCATTTGTAACCCCAGTCCCTAAACCCCAACCTTCTCCAACTGTGGATCCAAATCCAACACCACAACCACCCCCGTTCGTTCCCTCTAGCTCCACATCCGGGCCTTCTCCATATGTGAGTCCAAGTCCAACAACACAACCACCCCCGTTCGTACCCTCAAGCTCCACACAGCAACCTGATATAACTCATTTTCGGAGTCCAACACCCTAAGCAGTCCCTTTCATAATCCAAAGTCCCACACCTCATCACATCCAATCATTATCCCAAGTCCAACACACTTCGTATCTTCAATGGTTGGCCGAGTGAAAGGTAATCCTAGGAAAAGGATTATTCCTCCAAGACTCTCTCCATATGTCTTGGGTCCAGGAAGCAAACGCCCACGGGCCAACCCACAATATTCTCTTACACCGGAAGAAGATAAGATCTTAGATAAGTTTTGGAATGGTTATTATAAAAAGTACGTATGTATAATGTATTTTTTAAGCTTGCATTATTGGACTGGACAATACAAATTTATAATGATCTTAAATATTCAGGCTACCAGAATTAGGTCAAATTTGTTCAATGGTCTTTGCTGAGAGTCTGCGTCAGTGCCTACGTAGACATTGGATCGATACCAATGTATGTTGTAATTATGGATACTAATATTTTGAATTTTAATATTTATTTTTTCAGGAAAATGAATAAATTGTGTTTATGGTGCATGTGTCCTAGATAATGGATTGTTGGTTTGAGATTCTTGAGGCCAAGGTCCTAACAGCACATTTCTTTCCATCTTCACTAAGGATATGAAAGTTTTGTTTTTTTTTTTTTTCTCCTTGATGACTTGTAGTATTAATAATTTTTTTCCTTGATGAGTTATAGTATTATGATGCGGGTCATAGTGAAATTTTGTTTATTTACCGTGCAACATTGGGAGCAGAAAAATTTTGTTTAACAATTACTCGCTATTGCGAGAATCCAACAGCGGAAGCAGTAGCAGGTCTCGCTGTTCTCGCTATAGCGAGCTCTTGCTATAGCGAAACACTCGCTACAGCGAGCCCACGTGTGATTACACCTCGCTATAGTGAGGTCCTCCAGTTCGGGGTATTTCCGTAAATGCACGCAGGGGTATTTGGTAGTTTTTCTCCTCTAGATAATTCTCTACAATAATGTTCAAACCCCAACCACAATGAATCCTCCTACCCACTCCTAACCACCGCAGTGAATCCATGTACCCACTCCTGCACACCTGACTAAATTTTCATACCCACTCCTCCATATATCAGCCCTCATCACTTAAGTTTCTTTCATTATTCCTCTCTCATCTTCTCATCTACTCATCTTCATTATTATTCTCTTATCTTCTCATCTACTCTTCTTCTCACAGGTATGATCGTCCTCTCACTTCTCCTGAAAATTCTTATCATTTTTTTTCCAATCCAATTCACTGGTGTAGTTTATTCACGCTTTTAATCTTCTCACAGGTATGATCGTCACATATCATCTTCTTATGGGTTTTATCAATTTTTTTCTCAAACCCATTAACTGGTTTTGGTTCTATTCACTTTTCTCATTCACAGATGTGAACATATTTTGAACCATGATGAAAGAAAAAAAAAGGAAAAATGAAAAAGAAGGGTTTTCTGAATTCAAAAATACATGTTCTGGTTTTTTCCAATCCCATTAACTGGTGTACTTTATTCACTCATGTAGTATTTGTTTTCTTGGTTCTATTCACTATTCTCATCTTCTCATTCACCGATATGAACATATTTTGAACCATGATAAAAAAGAAAAAGAAAAATTAAAAAAAAGAGTATTTTCGGAATTCAAAATACATGTTCTGGGTGTCCTATTATTTAATAGTTGATTACTCATGGTTATATGATTCCGTGACTTTTCCATGTTCCACATAACATTGGGATTATATGAAGTCATAACCTTATGTATTTTCCATGTTCTGTGATTTTTTCATGCACAACCTTTTTATTCTTATTTGTTTATTTTTCTCTCTAACTCTCCATTCTACAGCATGCCTCCTAAAACTTATAAGGGGAAACGACTAGCTGGGTCTTCATCCCGATTCAATACTGAACGTTTTAAGGATGCTAAGTGTTCTCAACGTTTTGAATCAAGATTCATCAATCGCACAGTCATTTCGAGAGAATAGTTGTGCGGTCTGATCTCACATCTACAAGTATTTTGCACTGGCTTCATATTAATCGTTGCATGATTCTAATGAACTTAATTGATGAATGCTTCGAGAACTGGGTTCGGGAGTTTTACTGCAATATATATGATGTTTCAAGTAGTGGTTTCAAGACCTATGTGTGTGGAAAAACACTGCAGGTAGATGCTGATGGCATTGCAACTTTACTCGATCTTCAGAGACCTACAGCCAGATCCAATCCATTCTTTAATCCGGATAATGTTGAGATACAAGCAAATGAGGTGGCTACCGTTCTATGTGGTGAACCAACTGTATGGAATACTCATGTTATGTCCATAAACGGTCTAACCACTGATTACCGGTTGCTTAACGCATTTGTATGCGGGAAGATTGAGCCAAGAAGCCATCAATCTGATCTTCTGTATACTCAGGCTTTCCTTCTCTACTCCTTAGGCATAGGCAATTCCGTAGACATTCCGTTCACAATACTTGAATCAATGCTGCGATGCTACCATGAACAACAGAAACTCACTTTTCCATTTGGTGCTTTGATCTGCAAAATGATGATTGACGCCGGTTGCCAAGCATACACCCCTGAACTCCCTGTCGCTCGAAGACAGAAAATAGATCGCAGAACCCTAGCAATGTCTGATACACATGTACGTCGACGTCCTCAAGGTGATTTTGCCCCAGTCCAAGCTGATGATGGAGAGGCAGATTCCATTGAAGATCAGCTCCTTGCGGTTGAACATGCAGTGTATGACCAGTCTGTCTAGATTGAACAATTGGAGGGAACGGTGGCTACCAGTTTTTCAGATATTCGTAATCAGCTGACTGAAATATTCAAAAATCTTCGTCGTAAATGACGCGGCTATTTTCTTTTTTCTTTTTTATGCTTTTCTATTTGTTATCCATGACTATGTACGCTTCAAAATTCTCTGCTTTGGATTTATGTGTTGGTTTAACATTATGTACACTATTATCTAATGAACTAAATTTTTAGTGCAGATACTTCACAAATTTATCTATTACAAAAAGGCTATTACAAAAATACAAAAAGGACCCTCATGATGCTTGTTTCCCATATATACAGCAAGCAATGAACAAAGTTGCTATTGCATTAACATCTGTTAATTTGAAAATTATAGACAACAATCAGCATTGGGTTCAGTTAAAAAAAAATTCAGATATTTTTCCTTGTTACAAAAGTAGTTAATATAAATAATGATCATCAGCAAATCCTACCAACTTTTTGTATGAAAGAAATGGCATTATTCTTGAGCCGGTGGATTGCGACATGTTTGTCGATTATGACCCTTTCCTCGACAGCGGGAGCACGTGACTGGATTCTTTTGTCGGTCTTCCGTACGAATTCTATTATTCTTGGGTCGGCCAAGTTGTCTTCTTGCATGGGGTGGTAACACCCGCACGTTGCTTCTCTCCTCCCATTGCCTTATATCTTGTGTTGCATGCAAAACATAACTGTATGTTTGTCGATATGTGTATCTACTGAACGAATGCTGACAAAAGTCGTATGGGTCGAGACCTTTGGCCTTGATTACCGCTAAGGCATGAAAACATGAGATCCCAAGTACGTCCCACTTCCGACAAGTACAAGAATGTTTGTCAAGCAAAACGACGTCTACATACTCCCCAGTTGAATGAACA
Source organism: Umbellularia californica (assembly GCA_028538565.1). Classification (NCBI taxonomy): domain Eukaryota; kingdom Viridiplantae; phylum Streptophyta; class Magnoliopsida; order Laurales; family Lauraceae; genus Umbellularia; species Umbellularia californica. Next base: position 36,039,432 of record JAPQWN010000003.1, on the reverse strand, counting down.
TGAGATTCCCATTGACTGGCTGGATGCACTCTCAATCTACATGAACGTTCCAACTCCTTGTTTATGATCTTTTCAGCATAATGGGTCATCCTTGCTTCCAGCAATTGTGATTTCAAGCGTCGATCTTAAAAAAACTCCATCAGTTTTGCGCGTATTGCTTCAACTTGTTTCGCTATAGAAAACTCCCTCACTTCTTTCAGTAACGCATTTGTACATTCCGCAATGTTCTGAGTGAGCATATCATAACGTCCGCCGCTTACAAATGCATTTGCTCACTGCTCTTTTGGGATATTGTCAATGTACTTATATGCTTCCTCTGAAACAATTCTTATATCAGCCATCTCTTTCTCATACTCTCATGCTCTGTATGTTTTTGCAGCTCTCCAGAACTTAGCTACGATAGCTTTATCCTTGAATCTTTCGGCTATATTTTGTGCAACGTGTCGTACGCAATGATAATGATATGCAGTTGGGAACCTAATGGAAATAGCTCGCACAAGTCCTTTTTGCCGATCAGAGACAATGGTCAAATTCTGTATAGGTCAAAATGCAATAGAAATTGCAGCATGGAACCACTCCCAAGAATCTTGTCGCTCAATTTCGGCTATGGCAAATGCGAGCGGAAATAGTTTGCGGTCTCTATCATAGGTAACGGCTGTGAGTAAGACTCCAGGATATTTTCCACGAAGATGGGCACCATCGACAGCAATTAATGGTCTTAGAGATGAACAAAATGACTGTATGCTTGACCCAAATGCCCAAAAAAATCTTAAGAATGAATCCATCTTCCTTAATCAAAACCGTTACACTGCCAGGATTTGTCCTCTGCAGCTCTAGGCAATAGTGGGGCAAAACACTGAAGGACTCCTCGTAAGAACCTCGTATATCAAGCATCGCAATTTCTTTCGCTTTCCACGCCTTCCTATAAATAAGTAAAACACCAAATTCCAATTGAAAGTCGATTATAATTTCCTTCGATGTGTACAACGGATGGTGTCGAAGCCGCTCCTTGATCCACTTAGAGACTAAAATCGATGTAGCTTGCCTATGTCCCATCCCCATCGCTGCCTTTGAACAACAGTGACTGTTGTTATATGTCCTCACTTGAAATTGTGGTCCAGAAGCCACAATCGAAGCGTGGATACGCCATGGACAAGCAGGATCAGCACATCTTGCAGTGACTTCTGTCTTGCTCGTTTGTAGAGGCTTAATAGCAAAGTTTTTGTACATTGCAAATTTCGCCAATGTTTCTCTGAATGAATCACGATCTGAAAATTGTCTTTCCTTCCACATGTCAAGTTGGGAATTCTCTACATACTCATCATCAGTGTGCTCTTGTTCAGGAATCAAAGTATCCACAATAGGTTCAGTGGCTTGTATTGCATTAGATTTCTCTCCATTAACTTCTGCGACACATGCTCCGTTTTCTTGTATAACAAAATGATGGGATTCACACAGTGGGGGAGTAGCACATGCCACGGGACTGTTTAAATCGAACTGAATAGGTTCAGCGTCAGACAAATCAAACCTGCATAGTGGATGATCAATCATAAACACATTGATGGAAATAAAATATTCAGAAACTAAATTTCAAAAGTTTTAGTGCAAACCTATTGGATTTAGTAATTGGAAAAAGACTGCCTGCATCCTCAAGGACTATTGATGGGTTTATATCAGCTTCATTGAGGAACAATCTCTTCTTTACGCCATTACCTTTCGTTGTCTTCTCATTATCTTGTTCATCCTCAAAGACTATTGATGAGTTTGTATCAACTTCATTAATGAACATTCTCTTTGTTACGCCTTTACTTTTTGTTACCTTCTTATCGTCTTGTTTGTCATCAAACACTATTGATGGCTATATATTAGCTTCATCCATGAGTGAACTCTTCCTTACGCCAATACTTCTCATTACCTTTTCATCGTCTTGGTCTAATTGAGATATTGTACACCTACTATGCATCCAAATTAACTTAGGTAATAAAAATTATAATAATAGATATCAAGCAGTAGCGTGATTTATTCTATACCTTAAACTTGGTTGATGGTTTGTGGCAACACCATCACTTCTATGGATATAGAGAAAGATAGGATTAACTTCATATCGAAATAATCTGAACATTCTTATGAGATCGTCATCACCTCTTAGGCCTACTAATGTGAAGTTCCGGCCTGTATGATATATGTATTGCATGTAAGGGTACCCATTTCTCATCTCCCAATTGGTTTCTGCTGCAACTTTTTTCAATTAGTGAATTGTAAGTTATGTTGCTATAGACAAAGAAGGGCTTCTACTCTCCACCGTTATATATTAGATGCGAGCGATCAACATCTACCTCTCCATCAAAGTGCAGTATAAGACACAAATCAACATCTGACATCCTAATTAAAACAATAAAAATAAAATATATTTTATTAATAAAAATTGCATGGGTTGGAAATATGTAGTAATCATAGGATGAATTTTACCATCAAATCCTTTTTAATGAGGTTTATAGGAACAATATAATGCTACAATATTAGTACCTATAACATAGATTCATACATTTTATTAATAAAAATTGCATGGGTCCATTTTCTAGTGAGTAATAAATTCATACATTTTACTATAACATAGAAAAAAAAAGGGCTTCACCAATGTACTATGAAATAGGTTAATGGTGAAAGATACAAGATGAGGGAGCAGTATATCAATAAAAAATAAAAAACACATCAAATGCAAGAAGTTGAAAAAATAATGCATTTCATGGAGGGATCTAAATCTTAACGAGTGATTTATGGTTTCCATCATAAGAATCAAAGCAGAAAAAAGGATTATCAATACTACATTTGTGGGTTTTTTTTTAACGTATTCAGAAATTATATGGTCCCATGTACTTGTTGTGATGAATAAAATGTATAAAGTACTGATGAAAGAATTTTTTGGTAATATCCTATTGGAACCCACAAGCCAAAACGGAGAAGAAGGAAACGGTGAAGAAGGAAATGGAGCTCTGCAGTTTTTGGAACGGAGGTATGTACTGGTGTAAAAATGAGTTATATATGGGAGTAGGTAATGGTGCGATATCCTACGATCATAGGATATCGAACTTTGAGATATCCTTTAATTCTAGGATATCGAACTGTGGGATATCCTACGGAGGGTAAAATCGTCCAACTTTCGGTGTCCTTTCATGTACGAACTGTTGATGGGTAACTTGTAGTTTTTCATCTTTCCTTGGGTAAATGCACTGTTTTAGAGTGTCCGTACGGTAATTTTTCCTTTATTTATTTATGGATTGTTTGCATTCTTTATGCATTATTTATACGTATGAGAAGTTTCATCATAAAGGCATTTCTTTGACATTGTGAGTGTACTTGATTAATGATGTTGATTTGAAAGTGATGTGTACAATGTAATAGCATTTGTTTGTGATAGCTCTTTATTGCTGTTGACTGCAGGAATTTATAGAGTGACACTTGTCATCATGGGGATTCATTTGTAGTTGTATGGAGAAAGTAGTGATAGCAACGAAACTGTATTGAGAATTGTTGTCGAGACATCTGTATGGAGGCATTAATACTGCATGAGAATTTAAGCTAGTTGCATTGGAATGCGAAGTTGGCATTGAGTCTTCATTGAAATTTGCATGAGATGCATTTGGCAGAACTGTATGTAGACAAATAATTGCTGCATGAATTGGATTTAATCATTTATGAGGTAATAGTCTGGATGTTGAGGACTAGGAGTCCACACTCCAGATTCTATTTCCCGTTGAAATAGCTTGATAAGCTGTCTCTTTGTTCTTTCAGTAACTTGAAGAATGTTTCGAGAATTTCATTAAGAATTGTATGGCCGGCTCAAAAGGTATAATAATAAACGAATGTATCATCTGCAAGATCTTCATCAATGCATATAATACGACGACAATCGCTCCAAAGTCCCTTAAAAGTACGAGCAAATTCAAGATGTCTTTTGAGATTAATGAACCTTTGATTTTGATTTGCTTGAATATTGTAAAATTGTAGACGCTCCAGGCTATAGCTGAGATCTGCAGCATTTGATCATTCAAATCTTTTTGCTTGATTCCAATTTCTATTCGGGAGATGTTTATAGTCATTGGTAGGAATGCTTTATTTTGGACAAAACAAATCTCCATCTTCATAATTCATGATGGTCCATAATTGATATGGTTGATAAAATCTGAATTCATCTCGTTCACCAAGAGTAGAAGAGATCGTTATGAGCAGGTGTCGCTTGGTGATGCCAAGACAACTGAGAGCATATTTGACAATTGCATGCAACTGTCGATGAAATGCTAGATTGTCTCTGTTGAGAATAAATTGATGAATTAGGCCTTGTTCAATATAAGAAATATCGAACTCTTCTGTTGGTAAAAACATTTTTGGAAAACCAGTGGCCCAGCTGAGATAAGATGCTTGATTAATTAATCGCTCCATTATCTGACAAGATAGAGTTTCAGCTCTAATTTTTGCAACTAGATCATCTGGAAGAAGGGTATTAACCTTTTCTAGGATTTGTTGTCTGTATTCAAATGGAGGGACAGATGACGACGCACATTGTTGTTCAAGCATTTGAATTTTTGATTCAAAATATTTGATATGATTAGACAGATCAGAGAGGTGCTTTCGCATTAAAAAATTGCATTGGCCAGTAAGACATGCACTCCAAATATTATCAATAAGAGTTTGAGAAGCAGTAGAGGGTGCTGGATAGAAGGAAGGAAAATGAATCTTAAAAGGAAGGTCTAGATTATTAGGGACAAATTCTGAATTGGACTCTGTGGGTTGTTTGCCTTTATCCTTAGACATGACTGGTTCCCTATGGGGAGAGGAAGGAAAATAGTTATTGAAAAGCTTTATTGATGCAATAAAATTGATTTTTGAAATATGAATATGTATGTAGTTAAATATTAATTCTATTGATTCGTCCAAGCCTTGGGCTTTCTTTAAATTTAAACTTCATAGGTTTATCTCAATTAAGGTATGAATTCCATCTGTATTTACAGAGAATGGCTGAATTTTTAATAAAAATGGGGTTCCTAGAATTACATCATTTGTTAAGACTTTTGTTACAGCAAAAGAAGTTTGAATGCACTTTCCACTTTTACATACATGAGCATTTGAAATTTTATAATTGACGATTATATTTTTTCCATTTGTAGTACCAATTGTTTAATTTTTTATTTTTTCAAAATATTTTGTTGGAATTAATCATTCTCTTATACAATTTACATCTACACCACTGTCAATTAAACAATCAACTGATAGATTAAATTCTTTAATTTTGAGAGTTATAGTTGTGTACCATTTATGATAGTGATATTTAGTGATGGAATTTACAAATTCTTGAATTTCTTGATCAAAGTCTTTTTCTAGATTAGGATCTTCTTGATTGTTTGAGCTGAATTCTTTTCATAATTCGAGGATTTCAATTCTTGTTCTTAATTTAGAAATTTCTTTAGTTGCTTCTTTTTTTAATTTTGCTATCTCGTGTTTTGTTTCATTTACTTCATTTTGAAGATCTTGAATGGTTAAGGGTTCTAAAGAACTTGGTTTTTGGGAGAGAATATCTTTCATTGAAATAGATTGAAAATCTTTATTTTTCTTGGAAGATTTTTCAGAGGATTTATTTTCAAGCATTTTTCTGTAATATTTTCTTTTATCTTCTTTAGAGAGAATGTTTTCTATTAATTCCAAAAGTAATTCATCTTGAGTGCTTAATACATTTATTGAGAAATAAGAGGACGAGAGTGAAGAATCATAAGAACTTTCATCGCTTTCGCAACATACACATATATCTTGATCAGCTTCTGAATTATGAGAATGATAGTCTAATTCATTGATTTTCTTTTTTGAATCTTTATTAAAACAATTATTTGCAAAGTGTCCTTCTTTTCCACATTTATAACATGTATAGTCGGATTTTTTATTTTCTGAGGAAGAGTTTGATTTTTGTTTCTTAGAATTATTTCTTTCATTATTTCTTTTCTTATGATTTTTATAGGATTTATAAGATTTTTCTTTATTAAAATATCTTTTCTTTTTAGAACGATGATAAGTTTTATGAGATCTATTCGATGGATTTTGTAGGGGTTCATAGGCGAATTGATAGCAAAAACCCCCTAATTCTTGTTTACCAATTTTCTTTTGTTTGTGGAGATCAGCTTTAATTTTCATATCATTGCATATAGATATGCCAACATGACAATTTTTTGAATTAAATCACGATATGTATAGTTGGTGTAGTTTAATCTGCCATTATTTTGTTCTCTTAGAACATTTTTAACTTTTTCTGCAAAATGAATTGGAAGGCCAGAAATAAAATTTTCTTTCCAGAAATCTTCATTGGAATTGAATAATTGGAAGACAAGAGAGAGAAAAACATCTATATACCATCTAAAATCAGATAAAGTCCTATAGCGTAGATTGATTAATTGTTCTCTATATTTTTCGATTTGAACACTAACATTACCGGAAAAATTGATTAAAATGTTATGAATTAATGGTTCAACTACATTAGAAATTGATTGGCCTTGGGCATTGATAAGAGATTTACCTTCTTCATTTAGTTTGACCGAATTGAGTATACTTATTTTTTGAATTGATGTAAGATAATATTCCCACCAGCCATGATGTTTGCCTGTGAATCCAATTATGATTGATTTTATTATTTCAGCTTGTGTATTGCCATAGATCATGCCTGCATTGGTATAGAGTATCATGTTTCGCAGAATATTAAGAATTCCATATTCGGTAAGTCTATCAATATTCCATTCTACCAATGAATTATCATCATATTTACAATTTGCTATATCAGGATTTCTTCAAATTGGAGATTCATTGGACTGGGTCTGCTTTAATAATTCTTTGGTTTTTATGTATGAGTTTTGGGATTGAAAATTCTATTGATTTGAGGAAGGAATGGATCTTCAGATTCATCAGTGGAAGAGTCTGTAGGAGAATCAGAAGACGTTTGAAGTAGTGGTCCTTCAATAACTACATTTATTGATTTACCTTTATCCTTTGGATCAGTTCGTAAAGAAATTTCATTTTAAAAATCAGTAGGGATTTTTAATGGTTTTTTTTTTATCTAAGGTTAATTTTGTAATAAAGTCTAAGCATAGTGAAGGAACATCTCTTCCAATTAATTTTATATTGAGCTGATGAACTTGATTCTTGTTGAGATAATATATTTTCAATTCTTTGATACCAAAAAATGGAAAGATTGAAAGCTATTGAAATTGATACAGAAATTGATTGATTGAAAGCTATTGAAATTGGCTTGTATTGCCATTGCAAAATTTTCAACATTGAAACCGCTTCTCCCACTTTTCTTTTCTTTCTCTTTCTCTTTGTACCTTGTTTCTCCCTTTGGGCCTAGAGTGAAGCTAGGTAAAACTCCTGTGGCCCTCAGGTAGTAGTACTAGTGGACTTAACCTTCGGTTCTTGAGGAGGTGGGAACCGGGGATCGATAGCAGGACCTTTAATTCTAGAAGAGAGAGAAACCGTGATCTTGACCGATCGGCCGACCCCTTGGGGTTAAGATACTTTCCACTTACCTTGTTCACGGGGAGTTCTCGAATGAACTGGCATGGTTCTATTAATAATATTTCTTTGAAATGTGACTGTTGGTATATTCATCTACTGGATTGGAAAAGCACCTGTATTTTCACAGCAAAATGCTCAACCTACAGTCTTTCCAAGGATAGAAATGGGAATTCATTTTTATACATTTGCATCAAATTCTACCATCATTTAATTGCCTAAATTTTCTTTTTCTTTTTTTGTTACCTGCTGTTAGAAGTGCAACATTGAAAAAAATAAAAATAAAAAATCAAAGGAATCTCATGTGCCCTAGGGATTAGTTCTCAGTTGCCCAAAATCGAGTGTCCCTCCGGCTAAGGGCTAAAGGCTCTTGCAGGCCGGGCTGGGCTGGGCTGGACTGGGCGGTGCGGTGCGGGGAGGAGCAGGAGATACCCTAGGTTATAATTGAAAAAAAAAAGACAAAAGGAATCTTACCAATGTAACACTTTACTTTTCCACTGCAAGTAGATTTCTCGTTTCCAGTGCTGTGGGGTCCTAAGATTTTTAAAGTTTTCTCTTGTTTTGAGGTTCTACTTTTCCACTTTATTATATGTGAATTAGTGGTAATGAGCTAATGTTCACTCTCAGTCTATATAACCTAATTTCAAGCTTCCTTCATTGTGCCTGTGAATTCAAAGGCCCAACTATATGGCCCCAGCTTGGCCTGCCATATTTACCACGCCGGGGAACATTTTGTAAGAACAGGCTGGGTCTAGACCTGAATTTCGGGACTGTGGGTTAGATTCAGGCCTGATATAAAGTAAATAATAGTCATCCCAACCTGATGTGTCATGCATTTTTTCAATTTATAATCAGGATAGGCTTAGACCTGAATTTGGGACTTCGGGTTTGATTCAGTGCTGGGTAGTGAACATAGTCTTCCCAACCTGACCCAGCCCATGCTGTCTCCCTCTCTCTCCTCTCTGTAAGGAACCAATGTTACATGTCTAAAGAGTATAAAATCAACTACACAAAAATATGAAAGGGAACCAAATGGCTCAAATCAACAGAATTCAAGATCCCATGCAAAAAAAAAAGAAGAAGAATGGAGAGGGAGAGAGATATATTTGCCTTAAGCCATTATTAACACAAAGCAGAATAACACAATACTAAGACAATTGGCTTGTCTGCACCCTCCTGCACTCAAAGGAGCTCCACCAGAGGTAGAGGCAGCAGCACCAAAGGACCCAGATGGCGAACTGGCTGAATTTGGCCCCTGCGAGTCCAACTCATCCGGGCTGTGAGTGCTAGGATTCGACGGTATCGTTGGCAATGACTCAGCAGGTGAAGGAAATAACGGTGTAATCACGTCGGGAGAGAGATTTGGAGGAGGAGAAAGCGGCGCATCCGGCTGAGAGGCAGGCACCACAGAAATGGCAGGGAGCTCTAGCTTTAGAGAACATATAGATGAGTCTGTAACTGTTAGGAGAAGTGCAATGGCAAACAGAAATGGAGTAAACATTGAATAGGAGAGCATTGTATGTAGAGAACTAAATGAATGTGTTAGGGACTTGGGAAGATTTTTGCAAGGAGGAAGGGTGATCTTAAGACAAGGGTATCAGCAAGGAGTTAAAGGAGTTGGCTTTGACAAGCAGTGTGCCACTTGGCACCTTGCCATTGGATGAGAGTGCTGAAAACATCTCAAGGATGTCCAAGATAGAGACAAGATTGCGCAGTATTATTTTAACAGGGTAGTGGTTTGTACTGATGCTCTGTTGATCCGTGAATGTTGCTGGGAACCTTGTGTCAGTTAATAGAAGAATCTTTGAATTTGGGTGGTTGGGTGGGTAGGGATGCATTTGGGTCCGCAAAACCCAGAAGGGCCTGGTATGTAAATCTGGGTATTGGTCTAGTTTATGGACCCATTTCAAATTTGGGTTCACTGATTTGGGAAAAAATCAGGTCAGTTCGAGGTCATTTGATTACTAGTAGTGTGATCATTCTTGAGCCAGATACAAGGTGCTCAGTAGATTTGTTGTCTACAAAAAATTAATTTTTTTTGGTAACCTAGCCAAAGGGGCTGAAACCCAAGTGAAAGCCCGGTTGCATACGGGAAGACAACCCACTTAAGTGCGAAAGGGGCCTGCACACGCAGGAAAAGGTGATGAACCCAGGTTCGAACCCCTGGACAACCAGGTGAGAACTGCTACTTGAGTGTAACGAGCCGTTCTAAAAAGAAATTAATTTTTTAGTCACAATAAAAAGCTACAAACTGGTCATAGACATTGGGTTAGATCAGATGGCAATGGATCATGACAAAAGTAGAGGATGGACTAAGTAAATGCCCTCTTATTAAAGGCTAGTGCCCTACAATCATTAGACACAGTTCTGGCCCATGGGCCTGAAATTTATGTCTGCGCTTGTTCCTAGGTGAGAGGGCTCAGCCTGCACAATATGTTGCTAGAAATGAAGCAGAGAAGAATCTGGTTTTGGCGATCTTACTGGTGAGAACATAGAGCCTAGGGATATGAAAAATAACATTCTGGACAGACCCAGCTTGGTCAAAACCCAGGCTTAGAGCCACATCTCCAGGATGCTAACTCAGCTGGCGAGGGAGGCTGGAGCACGCGATCAAGCCCCAGTAAAAGTAGGGTGATATTGACCGATGCACTTAGGAAAAGGGTGGATAGGTTTGCCTTCCAGTCTACTATGCATGTGGGACAACATTCCACAATCCAAACCGTGTAACTCAGGACCCACATTGTGATGCAAAATGGAAATAAGTTCATGAGAAAAATGCAAAATCCAACCACAGTCCCGCAACAATCTAGAGCCACTGTGCCAAAATGGTCCTCATGCCGACCCAGCATTGATAGGGATCTATGACAGCAGATGCTTTCCTTTTCACATAGCCCGTTGCCATTGCCACCCCGCCAACTAAAGCAGGCTGGGCTGGTTACTAACCAAGCCAGGGTTCAGCATCAATGCCTTCTCAAGCCATTACAGAAGAATCAGAGAACAACCATCCATGCATTTTGGGTTTTGTTTTAAGGATTTTGTAACATATTACATCAAGCGTCATGCAAAAAAAAAAAAAGACATTTTACATCAAGCAAGCAGTTTTTTGAATTTGAATCACTCGAGATAATTTTTCCAAACAACTTCAAGGAACAACCGCAGCAAGTAACAGTTCTAAAAAAAGTAAGTACGGAATGTCAAATCAGTTTCGTAGTGCTTGGAACTGGTAACATGACTAATATATCAAGCACAAGGGCGTATAAAAGATGAGTTTCAGCATAGTGTGGCACATCAAAGAATGTAAGAAGATAATGAAAACTTAATTCTCAAAGGAGATAAAATAAGAGATGTGATGGGAGTTAGTAATCTTCTCCTGTGGCACTCTCAATCATAAAAAAAGGTAAAGACAAGTAGGTCATTGAGCAGGGTCCCATGTTAGCCCCAGGGCATAGGTCTCTAACTAGAAAAGTAAATGCTAGAACATGGGAAGCTTCTAGGCCAGTGGTCCCTTCAAACTTGCTGGGATGAGCTTTTTGAACCAGAATAAACAAGAAGTAATCAAACCTTAGGTTTCAGAGGGCGGAGTGTTTCAAATATAAGCTCTTGGTCGCATATAAAGAGAGCAACTGAGTGAGAATGAGAGTAATGAGGAAGGGAATTCAAGTTCAGGATCAGCAAAGTTTGATTCTCAAGATTCAGTAGGTGCCAAGTACAGTTGTAAATAAGCCGAGAGGCTTGATTGAGCTCGAGCTCAAGTTTGAGTCAAGCTTTAGAAGCCCATCTCAAGCATGTCTCGTGCTCAAGCTCGATATAAATGAGCCAAATCAAGTTACACTACAGATGGGCTTGATTTTTTCCCCTAATATTTATCATAATACAATATATGAATAACATATATAACTTGCCACTTGTAACTGCTGGTCCCAACCCTAGATAAAGGAGGGGGGTTGCCGGCTGCATCAAGTAGGTTGGCAGTAAAACTTTTGTCACAACATCAACATGAATTCTAAGAAGCTGACAACATAGTTGGGACAAGGATTTGATGACGATGATGATATGAATATTATATATATATGATTTATATAAGTACATTATCATTCATAAGCCCCTCATAGAGTATAAAATATTACATGTTTCAGCAAGAAACTGTGAGCTAAGCTGAAGCTCAAGCCAAGCTTTTAACAGCCAAGACAAACCGAACATGCTCTGCTCGAGCTCAAGCCCGAGCCTAGAGATGTCAATGGGGCAAGCTGATTTTCAAGTTGGCTCAGTTTGTTGACATCCCTAGTGTGAAGCACAGAAAAAAGGAATCTGAATACGATGGGTGAAACGAGACCAAGATGCAGAAATATGGATACCATGGAAACAGACATGAGAACGCATCATCATGTTTTCCAAATCTTGTACACATATAAATACAGGTATAAACTAGTTTTTATGTCTTGTATTTTGAAATCTTAAGCAGATGCTGTTTTTTAGTATAATGTTTTTTTAAGCAAGATCCATTTGTAGGATTCCTTTTCTACATTGTCATGCGAAAGTACGGTGAAATAATTATGAGTTCAAATATAATGAACCCACCACGATGAGACTCATTCACCTCTCAAAAAAAGAAAAAAAGAAAAGAAGAAGACCCACTTAAAGCATATTCTACAGGTATCCATCAAGTGTCCAGAGCTTAGAATTGCTGGTTGCTTGTAGACTGCTGGCCTGCTGGCTCAGCTGAGAAAGTGAGAATGCTACGTGGAAGGAGATTCAGCTGATATTGTAAGGTGGGCTAATTCTTCCAGTTATATACCACAGCAATTTGCTGATTAGGTGCAATGGTACACCCCCACTCCCCGCCAGCATCAGTGGTGGACCCGGGGTTTTCATTTGAGCAAGGCGGACCCAAATAGGTATTTGGATTCTGTGGATAGGCTCAGGATTTTCATGTGAGTTTTAAGGCTGATGCGGAATTTTCATGTGCGTTTTGGAGGCAGAACCCAAGATTTTATGTGATTTTTGAATGCGGATGCAAGTCCCACGGGTGTGACAGCCCCAGTTTGAATGTATGTGGGTGCGCCCCTGCCCCCCCGTCATGGGGAAGTCTAAGGTCCGAACCCTAGAGTTTACTTTAAAAGTTGAAAAGCTAGCTACTGTGAAAGCTTCCCTAACTAGCCCCCCCAAAAAAGCTGATTACACAGCATACGTTAGAAGTTGGCACATGGGCTCTGTTTCGACTTCCAACATGCTTTATGAGAGGTGAATGAAGTGGCCGATGACCTTGCTAAGAGATTTATAAGCAGAAACTGATTTTCAGTGATTCTTACCCTAACATTTTAACAATATATGTAAATAGGGGAACTTTCACCTACGAGTGGACTGCACATGTCAACATTCATGATTCATATGCAATCCAGCATGTGGGACTGGGGCCGCAAAAGAAGTTACGTACCATGTGGCAAACAATACAAGATGAAGAGAAAAGAGGGGAACAATGAAAAAATACAAAAGAAAAATAAACATGAAAATTTTGATTGAACAAAAATGGCAGATACCTTCAATATATTTCAAAAAAATGGAAGATACAATAGAGAACGGAGTACATGAGGGAATATTAGCAAAATTAATCCCATATAAATAGGTGAAGAAGATCTAAGGACTAAGATATCCTTACAACCATCTTGTTCTTCTTACCAGCAGATAACAGAAGTAACTTTCCATCAACAATGTCGCTTGCTTCAATTATCTTTCCATCACTGTCAATTCTTCTGTTATTCAAGTAAAGACCCCCCTGCTTTAACAATCGGCGGGCAGCTGACTTACTGGCAAGCAAACCAGTAGAAACAGATAGATCAACAAGAGAAGCATTCAACACCTGCTCATATGCCAAGGAACATGAAGGAATATCATCCGCAATCCCTTCAATGGCCTCTGCATCCAACTGTGTTTCAGCCCCAGGCCTCAAAGCTTCAGTCGCCTTCAATGCCTCCAAAAGCCCCTCATTGCCATGAACAAAATGGGTCACTTCTTCAGCGAGCCGTCTCTGAACTGAATTGTTTACATAATCAGGCCTCTTCATGCCCTCTTCCAAACCCCCAATCTCCTCCAAACTCAAGAAAGTGAGGATTTTAAGAAACCTCACTACATCAGCATCCGGCACTGTAAAGAAATACTGATAAAATTTATATGGTGACAGCATCGACGATGATAACCAGATTGCTCCATCTTCAGATTTCCCAAACTTGGTTCCATCGCTCTTCAACAGAAGAGGGAAAGTCAAACCATAAGCTCCCTCAGCTTGGAGTTTTTTCCTAATCAGCTCGGTGCCCGCAGTGATATTTCCCCACTGATCACTCCCTCCAATTTGAACATTAACTCCCTCATGCTTAAACAAGTGAAGAAAATCACTGCCCTGCAATAACTGGTATGTGAATTCAGTAAAACTCAATCCTTCCTCAGACCCCAACCTCCTCTTCACACTCTCCTTAGCAATCATCACACCCACCCGAGCAAGCTTCCCTTCTTCTCTCAAAAAATCTAATAGCGTTCTCTCTTTCCACCAATCAAAATTATTCAAAATTCTGAAAGAATCTCCAAAATTGGCATCCGAACTCTCATCAGAAGTCACATTTTGATCCAAAACCGAACCTCGCGAAGAACCCAAATCCAGTTTTGCGTTTCCACCAGAACCCACATCCAAAATCACATTTTTTTCAGAACCCACATCCGCATTCATCTCCTTACCCCATCTACCCAATATCCCACGGATTGTATTCTCAATCCCTACACTATTTCTTTCTACCGTTTGGACATCTAATTCTGGTCTTTCAATGCTCTTCCCCGACGGGTCACCAATCCGGCCAGTCGCGCCGCCAATCAAGGCGACGGTCTTGTGCCCACATCGTTGGAACCAGGACAAGACGATGATTCCAATCAAGTTACCCAAGTGCAGGCTTTCTGCAGTGGGGTCGAAACCACAGTACACTTTAACAGGAGAGTAAGAGGGATTAGAGCAAGCTGACCTGAGATTTTCGCTGGTGATGGACTCGATAAGGCCTCGTTCTTGGAGGATATCGATGACGTTTGAATGAGGAGGAGAACCCAGTTGCTGGTTTTTGAATTTGGGGGTCGTTTGAGTAGAATTGAAGGACCTAGTAGTGGTTAAATGGATGGGGTTTTGGGGGTTTCTGAAGGAGAAGGAGGAGGGGAAGGAGAGCTTGTTTGGGTTGTGGAGAAGTAAAAGGAAGATCCTTGAAGCAGCTGCCATGGCAATTGGAGATTGGAAACAGCTTGTTTGGAATTGGGGTTTATCAACTATGTAGGGTTTATCAGTTTATCTTCCATGTGGCTACATATCAAATTGGGCCCATCCATTGCATTTGTCTTAATTGATTTTGTGCCGTTGATAGATGATATGGATGGCTGTATGGGCCACAACAATTTTAAATTAAAAATGATATAAGTTTGGAGTGGGGATGGCAATGGGTCGGGTTAAATAGGTGATCCACCCTGTCGGGTGCATATGGAAGTGGATGTCTTCCCTCCTCCTTGGGGATGTCAATGGGTATCCGATTCTTCGATTACCTGGAGGTTCCGACCCGATAAAAATCAGGTCTGGGTTCTTATTTAAGCCCTGATAAGTAAATAGGTCCGGGTTTAGTTCCACCTTGGTTCGGACCCGTGGACCTGAGATCCAACATGTTACCTCAATTTTTGAAATTTCATCCTAAAAATCATGTTCTTTTAATAGGATTCTCTGCCTAGATTCAGACTCGGATCCAGACCAGTCTCATATATGGTTCCGGTTACCATTGTCGGAGCCAAGAAATAGGTTCCGAAACGATTCTAAATCCGGATCCAATTCCACCTTCTCCTTGACGATTCCAGTTATTGAACCGGAACCGACCCGTTTACAACCCTACGGTCCTCCTTCTCTTCTTCTTCTCCTCCATCCATCCATCCATCTTATTCTTGCTTCTCCTTCCCTGCTTTCCCTCTTTCTTTTTCTTCCTGTTTCATTTCTTGACTCTTTCCCTTTCCTTCTTATGTTTTTTTGTTCTTTTTATTGGTAGATAAGACACAACATTTAAAAAATTAGGAGAAATTTGTGGGCCCCATAGCGAGGCCCACCTGTTAAAATCTAAATCATTCAAATTAAAAACTGCCATGTAGACAAATTTCATGCCCACTATTAGATTGATTAGCTTTTTATCATGAGCGTATTTTATGAGTTTGATAGTGCGTTCATCTCCTATTAAAACAAGATTTAGCCATTAAAAAGATTTGATTTTTTTAATAAGTACATCCGGTAGAACTTTTTTTTTTCTTTTTTAAATTATACCCCTCAATTGACTCATTTAAGAAAAATCTACACCACCCGGTTTTTCCTTACTGATAGATCACTTATAAAATATGTGAATAAAATTTTAAAAAAATTAATGAGGTATCTAGACAGTTTTTTTTTTTTTTTTCATGTTACTTATACCACTTTAATAAGCCTATGTATGAAAATCATTAAAAATAAATGCCCTCCACTTGAATTAGAACAGAAGTGAAATTTGCCCTAATAAGAGTTGGCACATTGTCATATTTGTTACTTATAAATTAAGTGAATCAAATATCAATAAGAGTTTATGTGTAACATAGTGGTCAAAATAACAATGGACTAAATCCTATTAGAGTGATTTTGGTTGTTGACAAAGTCGTTTTTTGACGGTTCAATTAATGATCTTTAATCATGCCAACGCCAACTTGAGTTTTTTTGAATCTGCTAGACCTTGTGATCTTGTTTCAAATAGACCTGGTTACAACTTTGATTGGAGTGAAGCTTTTCACAAAATTAGTATAAATTAGTTTTGATTTGGTTGGATTTAAAATATGAGCTACAAATATATATATATATATATATATATATATGTATATATAGAGAGAGAGAGAGAGAGAGCGCAAGGCTCTTCTAAGCTCAAGCTTAGGATTAAATCTCGTAAGCTCATGCTTGTGGGGCCCCACCTTTGGTCCATCCAAATGGACCAAACACATGACCCATCTAAATTGCACGTGTCTACAAACTTTCGGTCAGATCCAAATTTACTGGACCGTATCGACTATGTATCGATCCGAATGAACTATTGACCACTAAACTTTTGGGCCCATATGGAGATGATAGAAATCACAGTTAGGGCTGATTTTTTGCAGAGAGGAAAATCTTAGGGAATCCTTAAAACCCCCCCAAACCCCATCCCCACATGGGTCTCCAAGTGGGCCCCACCACACACTTGAGCTTAGGAGAGCCGGCCTCATATATATAGAGGGGGGGCGCTCTCCTAAGGTGCATCTTATGTTTTATTAAGTTGAAATAGTCTACAAAATCATCTCCATTGTAAATTACCTCAAATAATCATCTCCAAAATTAAGATAAATTTAATCAGAACTCGATTTTTCAGTTCCATCATGCCAAAAACAGAGATAGTTAACTTAGCTTAAGAAAGACTCTCTCATTCATATATATATATATGGGCCAGCTCTCCTAAGCTGCATCTTAGCTCATCTTAAGTTGAAACAGGACTGGTCCCACAAAATCAAAGTCGATGATGCCCTTTTTTGGATGATGATCGTCTCAAAAATTAAGATAAATCCAATCAGAACTGGAATTTTCAGTTCCATTATGCAAAAAAGGGCATAATCGACTTTGATTTTTTGGGACCAGCCTGGTTTCAGCTTAAGATAAGCTAAGCTGCAGCTTAGGAGAGCCCTGCTCATATATATATATATATATATATATATATATATATATATATATATATATAGGGGAGTCTTCATATGCATCCATCCCTCACCAAAAATGGTGAGGGACACCCTAAAAGGGGAAGTTTCAAGTATAAAAGTGAGGAAGTACAAAGGTGTACTTCCTCACTTTTGTACTTGAAACACCCCCAAAAGGGGTGTCCCTCACCAAAAATGGTGAGGGATAGATGCATATGAACATTTTCTATATATATATATATATATATATATATATGGGGGATCTTCAAGTGCATCCATCCCTCACCATTTTTGGTGAGGGACAACCCTTTTGGGGAGGTTTCAAGTACAAAAGGTGTACAAAATGGTGAGGGATGGATGCACTTGAAGATTATCCTATATATATGGGAGATGCTCCTATGAGAGATACTTTCACCTTACTATAAGAGATAAGGTGGAGCCATGACAATTAAGTTGTTGGCATTGGATATGGATGTGAGAGACCCCACCTTATCTCTCATCTCAAGGTGAGAGTATCTCTCATAGGAGTATCTCTCTATATATTTGAATTTGGATGGATTTATATATTATAGGGATGGCCCCTAGGTGTGTTCATCGGCCGGGCCTGGCTAAAGCATATCCAGGCCTGAGCCAGCTCATTTAATCAATTGGGCCAGGCTAGATCGGTCTTTTATCAATTCTGTGGGCATTCAAGCAGTAATTAAATCAAATTTCATGCATTCCTTACACGGGTATATATTTGAATCAGGATGGATTTATATATTACAGGGATGGGCCCTAGGTGCGTTCATTGGTCGGGTCAGGCTAAAGCATATCCAGGCCTGAGCACCACTCATTTAGTCAATCAGGCCAGGCCAGATCGGTCTTTTATCAATTCTGTGGGCATTCAAGCAGTAATTAAATTAAATTACATGCATTCTTTATACGGGCTAGGCCAGGCTTTGAATTTTTAATCACTTAATTCAAGCCCGCCCGAATATTAAATATGCCCTAATTATATATCCAAGCCCGACCTGAAATGGGCTGGGCCCGGATGGGGCTAGCCCATGAGCACTCAAATGGGCCCAAAGAATAAACACTAAAATGCATAGTTATTAATTAAAGATTAAACAATGTTACAAAATGCTATGACTTACAAGGCCAGTATTTTGGTTCATAATGCGTACTAAAAAAGAAGTTTTATTTTCTAGCATTTATAAGTATTCTAAATCTTTTTATACGTTTTTTAAAATTTTGGAAGGTAAAAAAAAAACTCATACTGCGTTGATTGGGAACCGTGACGCGATAACAAATTGCATTGTTTTTTGTAATCAATAAGAAGACAAGCGCGATTGCGATTTTGAACCATACCTAGCCCATTTGGTTGGAGGAAGGGTTCAGTTTGGGTTGGGGTGTGTGTTTTGAATAATCTAAACTAACCCAGAGGCAAACCCTCACCCGAAGAGGGGGGGGGGGTGGGGGGGGTGGTCCAGCCCCCTATAGCTGGGTAAAAAAAAAAAACTTAAGATACATTTGATTTGAGGGAATTATGGTGAAACCCTTAAGTCGCAGATGAAAATAAACGCACTGTGGGATGCTCCAAGATTTGAAAATTGTAGTGGGGCCACCCTAATGATCAAAATTCATGGTAGGGCCACCCAACTAGTAGAAACATGGTGATGTGTACCTCAAATGATTAAAATTGTGATGAGCCTGCAGAATCACCCAAATTATGAAATTTCAGTGGGGCCCACCTCAAATAATGGAGACCATGGTGTGTCCACTCTCATGTTGGTTCTATGCTGGTTTAGTTTTAATTTGTGAGATAATTAGTTGGGCTTGTTTTGACTACTTAAGTGGGATGAGGTTAGATGGTGAATATTTTTAATTTTTAGAGTCTTTATTGTATATACCCCCAAAGGTTTAAAGGATTTCTAAATAGGTCATTGAGGTTTTAGTATTTGTAAATAGTCCTCTACATTTTTATTTTTTAATACATCCAATGTCTCCAAAATCAATATTTCTAACGAAAATGTGTTGGATTTTTATATAAAGGACAACTTTGTCCTTGCATCTATTAAAAAAATTGTGTATATTATTATTATTTTAAAAAAATTCATTTTATTTCAAGTCCAAGTGGTTTCTCTCAATAACTCTCTCATGCACATGAAGGCTAATGATGTATTTTGAAACTTTCATCAATCCAATGGTGAGTCATGTATTGATTGGATAAATCATAACCGATAATAAGTACAAGTGTTGATTGTCATTATGATCGATTTGGATTTATTGAATTGAGCCATGCATATTGATAACTCTCCCACTAAGTGCAATTGTTAATGTTGCATGCTTTATATATAAAAAAAAGTCCAAACTTTTGGGATTATGCATATAAGGATAAAATAGATGGGCAAAAATGTCATTTTGTTCTAAAAACCTAAGGTGGTTGGAAGGCTATTGATTTTGGAGACACGAAATGTATTAAAATAAAAGTGTAGGGGCCTTTTTGCAATACTAAAACCTCAAGGGCCTATTTACAAATCCTAAAAATCATAGGGGGATCTATAAAAAAGCTTTTATTTTTTTTATAGTAAAAGATATATAATGAAGATTGTTGAGCTTTATTTACTTGATGGAAAAACTAGAATTGTTACCTGGGAATGTTGCTAGGATTTATTAAAGCTATTCGATTTATCTTCCTAACTCATCAAGGCCAATTTATTTGCATAGAATACAATGGAAGGATTAACAAGGCGAGGGGTAAAATAATAGAGCCACCCAAAGTAGAAATTGTGGAAGTTGTTTTGAGAAAAAAATAATAAAAGAAAGCTGTGGGAGAACCCAAAAATTTTCCCCGGAAGGGTCACTATCTAAACATATAAAATCCTTGGGGGTGAATGGAGAAATATTTATAGTTATCATGACATAAAAGCGATTTTCCGAAGTTTTTGGAGAGGCCATGGCACCCTACTTCTGCCCCAAGAGGAAAGACAATGCTCTCAATCTTCATCTCTGATATCACAAATCTAATATCAGCTGCCTAGTTTAAAAATGAAAAAAAAAAAGTGTTTATTATTGATGTTTTCTACCATATTTTTCACCATTAACTAGATTGCACTAAGATTTAATCATTTCAATGGATTGGCTATGATTGTTCTACTTTGGGTGGCTCTATTATTTTTATATGATTTCAATGTGTTTTACTGGTTAGTTGCATCAAAATTAATGATCATAAGAGCTAGCCAGCATGTTCACATGATATCAACACAGTACCAACAATTAATAAGAGTGGTTGAAGCAAGATTTTAGAGCTAGGTTAAGTGCTTCGCTCACTTTGTACTGGGTCTGTAGGCTGTCGCAGCTAATTGGACCAATTTCTACAAAAGGTCCCATGAGCTAATTTGGCCAGACCGAACATATATGATGAAAAATATGCAGAATATTGTGGAATGAGTTGAATTAGGAATGACACTAATTACCTTACCCGGCCTCATGGCCCTCTAAATGGTCCAGGAATGGCCATGAGTCAAGTCTGATATGGGTCAGTCTAAATCTAACTTGTCCCGACTCATATCTCCGTATCCATTTGAATCCGTGATAGGTTTTTTGAATTTCTTTAGCTAGCCATTCCTATCAAAGCCTCAAGGTATTAGTAGAGGCAGCGGAAATACTTTTCAATATTCCCCCTTGGGTGGAGCCCACTCCTCAATACTCTCCTCAGGTGGAACCCGGCCGGCGCATTTTTGGTGGCATGCATTTTTTTTATTTTTTATTTTGCGCTGAGTCGTTCATCTTGTGATTCAAACTTACGACCAGTTGGCTTTGATACCATCTTGAATTTCTTTAGCTAGCCATTCATATCAAAACCTCAAGGCGTTAATAGAGGCAACGAAAATACTTTTCAATATTCCTCCTTAGGTGGAGCCCATGCCTCAATAGAGTTTATGATTTCCACTACCAAATTTATCCTGTGACGGTAAATTAGTTATAGATGAGTAAGAAATGTGGAACAAAACTAGTGGTCGGTATAAACTTTAGTCAAAATCTAATTGCCATCACTTTAAGGGTCACATGGATCAATAGAAATGATGAAAACTGTGGAGAAACTTGTCAGAAGTGTACAATTTAACTTATAAGAATGCCCAAAGCCCTCCTGGCTGGGACCAAAAAAAAAAAAAAAAAACAAGGTTATTGTACCTAGTTTCAATTTTCAACCAAACAATGCTTTGTGCAACTATAGGATCCATGAATGAGAGAGATATTTTTTTTTCTGACTCTCTATACATCTCATTGTGGCCTGTAGCTTCCATTGTTTGGTGTGATATATTTTTTTTTAAAAAATAAACTATTTTTTAACTCAATAGAAAGGATGTTCATTTTCTAGGAGAGGGAGAGGGAGAGGAATCAGATGAAACATAAAATAATAGTGACATGGAAGGAATGTCAATTAATTAGAGGGGTTGGAGTTCCTTATACTCATTAATATGCCTCATCATCGATAATAAACATAAAGTGAGTTCTTTATTGTCATGCTAGTAAGTATGACTAGGGCTTCCAGCCTTCTACCAAAAAAAAAAACACAAAGGTCTGCTTTTGGAAAATCCATAAGAGCAGCTTGTAACTTGTCGTGGCATTTGTTTATATTGTATTTTTTTTTATTTTTATTTTTATTTTTTTATTTTTGTCTTGAGGAGCCACCTAGGATCAATCCAAAACCTCCAACTCCTATCTTGCGATTAAGTTTTGGACCAAATTTGACATTGATCCAACTAATATTCTCGTTGGATCCACTCACAAGAACCTGCACTAGTATAAATTTATTGAAGTTTGAGACCTTAAAATTTAAGGTTAGGATGACTTGGGTTGAGCCATCTCCTAAAACACATCCAAATCCATCCCATCTAGTGTGGGGGAGCCTAGATTTTTCTCTCCGGGGTCTTCTCTGAGCAAGGAATTTGAGAAAAGATCTAAAAATAATTTCTTTTGTAGCAAAGAAACATTATAAAAAGGCTTACATAAATATTTAATTTTATATAATATCAGAATTTTAAAAATCATGTATTCAATCCAACTAAACTCATAAACTTGCGAACAAATTATCCCAAAAAAGATAAAAATGATGAACTTGTATTACTTATTCAACAAAATTTGATAATGAGCTCAAAAGACTACAGAAGAATTGCAAATTGCATGATTTAACAAACTTACTCATGATCACATTATTATAATCACAAAATAAATCAAATAAAATAATTTTCTTGGACATCATCATATGGGTTTGATAATCACATTATTTAGATATGATTTACATTTTAATTATCAACCCAATGTAAATGCATATACGAGTGACATTCACATATTGCATTTAGGCTATCATGAGAAGTAAATAGGTAGATAAATGGAAAAAGGAAAACAATTGGAAATTGAAACCATATAATTCGAATGGAAATAATAGTTGGATAACTTTGGATAAAACTAAATGATGATCCATCCTGCCGAGAATTTAAGACACCGTCAAATTATTTTCTCAGAATTTATGTTTGGATTGTGAGAAAAGTTTAAATTAGTTGGCGATTAATCTACCCTTTAGTTAAAGACTGCTTGGATTTAGAGGTGGGCCAATTAATGTGATCATGGATCTATGTTGCTGGACATAAATAATTTCTCAAAGGCCTGGCATGAGAGAAAAACAGAATCCTCTCCTCTCCCAGCTAGAAGATGATTAGCAGAGTAGAGTTGGGCGTTTGGCATTACTTGTCGAGCGTTGAGGAGACAGCCGAGGGACCATGCATTCCACTCTAGGGTCTACACGATTCATTCGTTTTCATTTCAGCTCATTCAAATCTAGTCGCTCCACCAACCCCAAAAAAAGCTGCCTTTGTTTTTGGCTTTGGCTATGGCTATGGCTATGGCTATGGCTAGTCGCCTGCACTTTAAACCGTACGCCAGGCTCAGCTTCATCCAGAAGAAAAAGCTGCTTACTTTTTTTTCTCTTTTCTTTTGTAGGAGCATGTGCAGACACACGATCTGAGATTTCAGGTGGGACCCACCAATTAATGCCTGTGATCAAAAATACATGTAGATAGAGACACATGATCATGATATTTCGGATGGGACTGGGACTCCTCGACTTGTGTTTCTGAATATGATTACCACCTCCAAATGCATTCCACGTGAACGTGTGGGGGAATGGAAAAAAATAATACTGATTGCCATGCACGTGAACTTCATCACATGGTTAGTACGTCGTGGATATTGGTGGCAATGGGTCCTGTTTGGGTCATAATGCAAAGTACATTTGTGAATAATAATGCAGGTACTTGATTAGAAAGAGAAACAAAGATTTTAGAAATAAAAGGAGAGAACACCAAGGCTATTTTTGTTTGGGGCATGTTTGTTTGTATTCAAATACAGAAAGTCTACTTGTCCCGGATTTCATGTCCCGGGACAAGCACGACTCCATAGAGAGGGGTATTTTGGTCATTTTTGAACACCAAGGCTATTTTTGTTTGGGGCATGTTTGTTTGTATTCAAATACAGAAAGTCTACTTGTCCCGGATTTCATGTCCCGGGACAAGCACGACTCCATAGGGAGGGGTATTTTGGTCATTTTTGAAAATGACCAAAATACCCCTCCCTATGGAGTCGTGCTTGTCCCGGGACATGAAATCCGGGACAAGTAGCATGGCTCATTCAAATATAGAGGGATTAAATACATAGAGTTTATATCATTATTAGTTAAAAAGTGATAATTAAAGGTGAGTTTTAAAAATAAACATCAAATAAATTTTCCTTTTAGTACCTAAAAAAGCCATGTGATGCTTGTTTTCAAAACAGATGTTGGATCTTCATTTTTGACCACGTATAGTATGAATTATATGTAATCAAAATCCTTTTTATTATAATGCAAACAAACAAGCCATTCATATTTTTGGTTTTCTAGGAATTCGAAAATGATTTTATGAGGAATGACGGAAAGTCAATTACTTTTTTTTCCTTTTCCAAGTAAAAAAGTAGCTAAGTACATTAGACATTGATTTTACTGTAGCATGGAAACCCTTTTTCATTTTCTACACTTTTTCCAAGAAACGCAATCACAGAGGCATGCCCTAAGCGGTTTAAAAATGAAGAATCGAAGGCGAATATAAAAAAATGACAATCAAATATTAAATATCTCCACTTTAATGGAAATAGAATCAAGGGAAGATAACCCCGAGGGGTAGTGTGGTTGGTTAGGACTATGGCTTAGGAATCGAATGTTGTAATTTTGAACTCATGCTCTCCCCCTGGGGCCATTTGCCAAGACATAAGCTTGACTTACTAGGCGTGCAATGGTAACCCAGGATTTTCATTTGGGTGGTGCATGACAATGGTCAAATTAAGAAGTTAAATAATAAAATAAAAGATTTTAAAGTGTTGTTGAATAAATTTCTCAAATTTCACGGGTGCAATTGCACCTGCGTGGTAACATTAAGGTCCGCCCCCTCAAGGGTGTGACGGATAGAGGGCCTTCACGTGTCCGGGGGAATAGTCGGTTCTTAAAGAGGCCGCACACCCTCATTAGCAAAAAAGATAAATAAATAAATAAAGGAAAGATGAAAAATGACTACATCCATATCTTATATCATTCGCCCTTTACCTCTTTAATAATCCCAGGGGAATTGCCGGTTCTTGAAGAGGCCGCACACCCTCATTAGCAAAAAAGATAAATAAATAAATAAAGGGAAGATGAAAAATGACTACATCCCTATCTTATATCATTCACCCTTTACC
Source organism: Umbellularia californica (assembly GCA_028538565.1). Taxonomy (NCBI): domain Eukaryota; kingdom Viridiplantae; phylum Streptophyta; class Magnoliopsida; order Laurales; family Lauraceae; genus Umbellularia; species Umbellularia californica. Next base: position 36,014,388 of record JAPQWN010000003.1, on the reverse strand, counting down.
TCTTTAATAATCCCATGGGAATTGTCGGTTCTTGAAGAGGCCGCACACCCTCATTAACAAAAAAGATAAATAAATAAATAAAGGGAATATGAAAAATGACTACATCCCTATCTTATATCATTCACCATTTACCTCTTTAATAATTCTTTAATGGAGCTCAGTTAAGTATGAATTTATGTGTATTCAATGCAAACAGAGAGGGCCCAAAAGTTATGCCAAAAATATAGGAACTATAAATTACATTTTCCAACTTTTTATAATAGTATGTTATATATATTTTTAGAATTTTTCTTCAAAATTAGCGTATTTATTAGGATTACGTATGTGATGCATTTGTGTCTTAAAGTTTTATTTTGTGAAAAGCATTAAATACTTTTATAAAATATAAATAAATTATACAGTTGAAAAGATACTTTATATGAGTTTCTAAAGTGATATAATTCTAAAGGTAATTGCATGATAATATATGCGTGTTTTATTCATATGCATGTGTACGTAATTCTTGTCGAGTACAAGTTTATAGAAAAAAATCATGTCTCTAGTCAGCTCCTTTGAAAAAGACAGCGAAAAGAATACATCCATGAAGAATAGGTGCAATTAGTGTATAATTTTATTAAATTTTAAAGTCTTAATCAGTACCTTTTGAAAGAGGCAGCAAGAGGAATGTATAAATGCAAAAAAATGGAGGTACGTGTATAATCCATTAGCTGAGATTGACATGTTAATAATTGAGTTGGAAATGTATATGTCAATGCTAAATTCTCGGGTTGATAAAAGAGAGACAGCCCATTGGTTGGGGGTCATGTTCTCACCTAATTATCTAAGAGTTCGATCTTTGGTCCTCTCCCCTACGAATGCGGATGACCTCTAAAGTGTGTTAGGGTTAACTCCTACATCAGCGGGGTCTCTCAAGGGTCCAATCACCTCTTAGCTGGAAAAAGAAGAAGAAGAAGTGCACTTCCATGTTGGGATCACTTCTCCTATTGGCGAGTTAAAGCCATATTTCAGAGACGCACAAACCTGAACCCAACCTTCGAGTCAATTTTGAGACTCAGCCAAGCTTTGATCAAGTCTAAAAAGTCATCATGTGCTTATATAAACATAAAAGCTGATCTAAAGGGTCTCTTCATTTCATGAAATTAAATTCATAACAATTCTAAGACTTGATGTTTTTTTTTAATAAAGGCTAAAAATAATGAATCAAAGGGAATATCCAATGATGACCACAAAAAAAAAAAAAAAAAAAAAGACCCCTTCTTTAATAGAATTAGATCAAGCTAAGAATGAAAATGAATATCCAACTGTCATATAGTAATTCAAATACTAGAAAAGTTGAGATTCTCATCTATATCTCCATCTCATCCCACACTCCTCACTTCTTCAATAATCATTTTTTGGAGCTCATTTGACCATAACTTTTTTTGCATTCTATGCAAACTGATGAGCCCTAATACTATTTTCTTAAGTTGGCTGTGTACAAGCCAACTCAAGCCGTTTGGAAGCTCCTCTCTCTCTCTCTCTCAGATGAAGAGTCTATCCAAAGGGGGATAAAGGGACAAAAGGGAGAAAAGGGAGATGAAGGATTTTTTTTAAGCTCCCAGTCTAAATTAATAAGAGCAAATTATATGAAGCTCTAAAATAAAATCTCTTTTTTTTTAAATCTAGTTTACAATTTGTTTGTTTGGTAAAGTTTTTTTTTTTAAAAAAAAAACCCTTATTAGTTATTTCATGAGGTAATTGGGGCCAACCTTTAACCCACCATTTATATCATTTTGAAAACCTTATGAGATCATCTTCAAAAATACTTGTAAATTGTGTTATTCATCTTCATCCACTTTACCTAAAAATATTCTACTATACACACTGACCTTAATCGTTTAAAGGCGTCTAAATCATCAAATAAGAGCATTTAGAGTTTCCAAAACGGCCCTAATTAAGATCTGTTAAATTTTAGCAACTTCCACTAAGTTCTAAAGTTACTGAAAAAAAAAAAAATACAATGAGTTGGGTTGGTTTCAGTCTGGAGCTGCAGGGTCCCAATCGAGACTGATTTTCATACCACACTGAAATTATTAACCAGCTCGTGTGCCTCATGAATTGCATCTGTGATTCGTGTATAGTACGACTTGTATTGAATATTTTAAGAATCAATCGATATCTAACAATCTATGGATGGAAAGAACACAACAAACTAACAAAGGGGAATGTTTTCTACAATACCATAAAACAAAGGGAATGTATACCTGAAGAATTTGTAGGTACATATATAATAATATAATTACTATAGCTGAACATCCCTAACACCTAATAATTGGGTCGGAAATGTCAATATCAACCTTGACTTCACTTCTAGGGTTGAGACATGTCTGGTTGGCTGGTTGAAACCATTATCCAAAAATTTCATAAACCTCACTTTGATTCAATTTGGTGAGTCAACTGGGTTTTGACCGAGTCTTCTAAGAGTGATCATCATTTATTGGGGAAGAGGCCAAGCCAAACCAACTAAGTTTTGGCCAAGTAAATTAACGAGTCTTGACCAGGTTAACCTGAGCTTGACTTAGACTCAACAGTAATCAAGTTCATATCTCAACTTGGCAGAGTTTTGCAGGTCCCACTAGGTTTTAGAACTAACATTGAAGTATAATGAGTTGGGTGGCAGGTGTAAGGCATGGGTTTGAACTTGCTCCTCACGTTATGCTAGAATCCCATTCCCACCCCTGATAATAGTCCTATGATCAGGATACTTATATATCATGGGTTATACTTAAACCTGGTCATAAATTTTTTATTAAAAAAAAAGTACAATGAGTTGGGTTGGTTTTCCTTTTGGGCAGGAGGGCCACATCAAGCCCAATCCATTAAACAGGACCCAGAATTATTGGGTTGGCCGGGCTCATGTGGTCCCCTTCTCATCAATAGTGGACCCCAGTATCTGAACGGTATGGATTGATCTAAATGCTTGTTGTTTAGTTTTAGGAATGTCCCATTCCATCTCTTTTACTTCTCTTTTGGGTTGAGGGGGAATTATTGGGGTGCATTTCTCAACCAACTTTCGTTTTTTATGGCAGTGACAAAGGTATGTCGCCATCCTGGGAAAGTCTTGATCAGGTGAAAAGGTTTGTTCAACTTTTCCTGAAAATCACCCCAACCACGTGATATTGGGCTTCTTACATGACATCCTCCAAGTGTTTCCCAATTCCTGATTTTTATATACAACACAGGAGAAACATCATTGGAATCAGGTAATCACTTTTTTGGAAATCTAGAATAATTTCATTTCTATCTATAGGATAATATAGTAGTTCAACTAACTTATCATGTTAATATTGTAATTAAGTAAATTTACAAGTGACAATGTTCAAAGAAGATGTTTCTAATTATTCATACTTAAATGAGAAGTGGGCCCCAATAGCTAGATTTTATCATTTTACGCGAGTATAAAACAAGTTTATGCCTTTTTTTTTTTTTTTTTGATCGGTAACGGTAACAATAACAATATATTAAAAACTTAAGAAAAGTACAATAAAGATGGAAAGAAAAAACATGCGAAGGTATTAGAGCTAAATACCAACACAAAACAACAAATTACAAAGGAGCAAGCAAAGCTATCTCTCTTTCAACCCCCAACTTAGCTAAAGCATCCGCCATGCCATTCCCCGACCGAAGCACATGATGAAACTCAACATTCAAAGATGATGATAAAGTCTTGATTTCATAAAACAAGTTTATGCCTTTAAACGGAGCTGCATTGTTTGTTAGGTATAAGTTTGGCCATAATTAGTATCAGTTTATACTATAGGTTTGAAACTCGAGATGTATTGAAACCTCATTTTTAGCAACACTTTATTAATAAAGAGCTATTGTGTTATTTTATTCACATGAAGAATATCTGTCCAATGATTAGAGGTGCACTTAGTATAAGGAATGTCCTCAAAATATATTGACAATATATGTGGACCTACCGCGAGAATGTTAGATATAGACGGCAGAACTACCATGCCACGTCGCTGGATGGTAATATGGTACAGCACCCTGTCAAATACACGGGTGGGGCCTGCCTTAGGGAAACCCTCTTATCACACCTAGTACCTAAAGATGGAATCCGTGATTACCTTTCCCTATCTTTCTATTGTTCATAATTAGAAAAGGGAGAAGTCTCTCGTGTGTGAAATATGGTGATCAATTCATCGGTTGGCCGACTGAAATAGACTTTGAATATACAGATATTGAGAATAAAATGGGTTGTAGGACTGTGAATGATTTGGATTTTCCAAAAGTGGCCCCCCACCCATTTGTAAACAAGGGTGATGCACCATTTACAATGCATCGTATGAAGACTTGGAAAAGCAGGACAAGAAAGAACACATTCTTTGTCCATGGTAAGATCTTTTGTCCTTCTAGTATGACACAGGCTGTTATTTATTTATCAGAAAAGGAAAGCTCTTGATTGATGCATGAATTAGGGGACGCATCCCTCTCCATTTTACATAAAATAATTGGACTGCCAATGAGAAAAACTTGTCAATTGTATGAACTTTACAATGTTCTATAATGCTTTCTTTTATACAAAACCCACAAGCAAACGTTCAACATTACAGAAAAAAAGGGATTGGCCCCCACAACAAGAAAACCCATACTACTTTACATATATGTACGTGGTCAAGCTCATGAGACCCAGTTAGATATACGCCTGTAGTGAAGGTAAGAGGATAGAAAAGTCTTTGTAATTTAACACCCTTAAAATTTAGGATTTTTTCAATATAAATTTTTTTATTATTATTATTTTAAAATCTAATGGTAAGTAAAGGTCGAATGACAAACTAAGCGAGAAGCTCGATCGGTTAGAAAGAGGTATCGAGTATGAAAGGGGTACATGAATCACATAGGGGCCCAAGTGACCCCATAGAATGAACTTCATGTTGGGCTTATAGAATTAGCTGCATATATGTCCCCTCAAAGTAAAACTTTTTTTTTTTTATTTATAACTTTTAGGTGAATTTATCATTTAGAAACCTGTTTTTTGAGCATACTCTACCAATGATTAACTCGACTTACTTTGACCTTACTGGACCCAACCAGGTACCCTCGCTCTCTCTCATGATCATGAATTGCCACTTCAGCTGATTTTTTTAGTATTAATTGAGGTACACCACATTGTTGGATTAATTGTATATAAAAACATATGTTTTTGCCATTCAGTGTGTTTGAGAATATTTGAAAAAGCAGAAGTAAGGTAAATAGACTAGTCATTGATTGGATAAAGACCATGCTTCACTTTTTAATCTCATTAAATTATGGAAAGCTCATCCATCAGATTTAACACAATGGTGATCTATATGGAAAGCATGAGTAGTTTTCGGCCAAGAATAGTTCCTAAATTATGTCATGGAATTTATGATTAATATAAGAATATTGAATGATTCATATCATAAATTGGGAGCCCGGATAATTTTGAAGAATTAGATCTAGAAGCATGGATTTTTTCATTAATTAATTACTCAAAATCTATGAAAAACTTAAGATAATCAACTTCAAGGTCAAAAGGAGTTCGATAAACTGAACGCTTTAGATTACAAATATGGGCCCACATAAACGTGAGAGATGCTCCAGATTTCTAAAACTGGTGTTCATATGGTAGAAAAGTTATCATATAGGAATCAATGACATCAATTCATAGAGGTGGGTGTATGTGCAGAGATTGAATTTATCACCCCTAATCTCTGGTGAAATCTTTCAATTACCTTGTTCACTTAATTAAGGGACGAAAGTTTTATGTGTGAAACTTTTCTGAAGGGGCTAAGGGCATCAAAATTTAATGGCTTTATATGGTGCATATGGTGCAAAACTTGATATAATCTCATGGTGAATATTAGTAAGAATAATGTTACATTGGGATCAATGTTAATTCCTGGGCCAGATTGTGAAGTGATTGGACTGATCATAGGTGGGCCATATATATATAAAATTAATAATGTTTAAATATTGATCATACCCTAAGAGTAAATGATATGGCTCAAATACTCTCTTTTTTCTTTTTTTCTTTTTTACATGGGAACCCGCCAATTCCCCCTTCGGTTGATCATTGGTAAACCCATAGATACATTGAACCACACCCACTAGCCCTATGTATCGGATAAGGCCTTAAAGCGAAGGCAGGATCTCTAGGTTAAAGCTGGACTTTCTAACCACACGAACATTTTAAGTGTTGGTTTAACATTTTAAGTGTGGATAACATACCTACACTTAAAATGTTAATGCACACTTAAAATATGGTTCAAATACTTCATTTAGAAGGTAATCGATTTAGGTGAACCAAAATGGTTTTGGTTCAACAATATACATATTTTTCTTCACTATGGATAAGGCAGTTGCATGCCTTTTCTTCACTAAGGATAAGAGTACTAAGAGAAAGGATAAGCATGCATGTAAATCAAATTATTCTTAATAGAAAGAAAGATATCATTTGGTTGGATATGTATTAACATCAGTAAGAAGTGGCATAAAAAAAGGTCGTTTCGATGAATTTATCATACAGTAAGAAATTCAGTGGATAAGATAAATTGCCGCTTCATGTCTAATGTTAATCATCCACCATGAAATCTTTTATACGATGGTGATTTGAAGGCCGATTGAAATGACAATATCAACCTACTCAATATTTAGATGTGGTAAATAAAGAGCATTGTTTTTGTGTTCAATGAAGTCCTTTTCATCTTTTTTACTTTAAATGTGAGAGCATGCTTCTAGTTTTCTAAAATCCGTGCATTAAGTATTTATAGTAACATTATTCTAAGAGGCAGGTGTAGGTGAGGGGATTAGATTATTAACCACTCATCCAAAATGAGGACTTTCAATTCCCTACGGTTGGAAAATTGTGTGGCCCGACTGTCTTGGATCCATGCAAGATCGAGCCCATCGGTATGCAGCGGATGAACTTCTAACAAATCTTGATCTGGTTGAATCAAATAAAGATCAAACTCATGGTAGTAGAGTATAGACCAGGTTTAGACTCCTGGTTTGACAGCCATGCTAGTCAGAAGATATGAGATTTCAGGAGAGGTAGAATCCGAATAGGGCGTCACTCCTACGGATTTCTCTATTTAAGGGAGATGGGAACCCTTGTTTTGATCATCCAGTAGATTCGAGAGTATTCACGGCAAGTTCATAGGATTTATCTCACATTCGTACGCACATAGGTTCTTGACGAGTTCGGTTTTGATACCCATCTGGGACCGTTAGTTCACCTATGACATTAATTAAAAGCGCAAAAGTTTAATTTTATGTGTCTACGAATAGATTACGGGCATTAAAATTATATGGTATATAATTTGACATTTTTAAAATAATGATAATAACAGAATCATTAATGTGAGAACAATGTTAGTTAATGAGATGGGTGTGTGAAGGTATAAAATTGATCATAAGTTGGCTATATATAAGGAACTTTTAATATTTTAGAAGTTTGTCACACCCATTAAGGATAAACCACATGGTTCTTACCGTTTAATTAGCATGAAGTAGTTTTATGTATCTGAATTGCAACACATAGTGATTTCAGTTGAACCACATTGAATGACTTGTTAAGCTTAATTTTTGAACATTAATAAGATAGAGACAAATGACATCCATATAGGCATTTTGGATCGTTAATTATCAATTCAATATATTAGATGAACTACTACCACATGACAACTATTAGTTAATGATTGAAAATCCTGTTACATAATCTTTTCTACAGTGATGATTTGAACTCTTAATACAGTGTTCCATATGTTAAGCAAAAAAGTTATATCTTAGCAAGAATCATCTACAACTTTAAGCAAAGAATGCCATTAATTCCTAATGGAAAAAAAGGTATAATATTTAGTTTGATTTGTTTAATTCTAATAAAAAGTGGCATAAAAAACTCATTTTACTGGATTTATCTTATCACTTATAATAGATTCGATGGATAAGATGAATTTCCAATCAATTGTTAGAAGTTCCACCACAAGACTTTTTATACAATGACTTTTTAAAGTTTGAATGAAATGAAAATCTTTAATTTATAAGTTACATATGGGTAAAAACCCCTTCAACTCTTAACCATGATGTTGGGCTATCTAAATCTATCCAAATCACTAAAAGAACATTTGGTAATAGATGAGAAATCTGTACATATGAGAATTCTATACTACCCTTGGAATAAAGATTCTTCGCTTAGGATTTCAAATTGATTTTAGTGCATATCAATGCATAAAGTTGAGAAGATTGGTTCCAATATACAAATCTACAAAAGTAAGGGGTTGTTTATTTTTTTACGCATATTCTATGCAAATATAATTAACATACGTAATTATTGAATATGCAATTGTTGAATATGTAAGCTTTGCACATGTGTTTTCATTTACAATGTCTGTCTACTAGAATCATTTTCACATCAATTACGCATGTTCTTCATCATGACATGTTTGTTAGAATGACATGCATAAAATGTGCTAAATTTATTTTCATAAATTATATTTAAATATATTTTAATGAATCCCAGAAAAAATCTCACATATAAAGTAAATATTTTAAATATTGATTGAAGCACAAATAAAGTCATAACAGACGGAGTGGATACATGCTCACGTCATGTAGTGTACGAAATCCCTAATCTAATAGATAGTTTGATTAAGGAACCAAATGGGTAGAATAGTATCCAACCTAGATTTGGGGTTGCCCCTTACAGACAGAGTCCATATGGTCTATCATAGCTGGCCCACGGGCACGGGACGCCAACAAAGTCATTTTTGGTGCTTCCGAAGTTATTGGCACCCTGCGGTCCCGTCTATCACTTACATAGCCCATAAGGGTTCCATTCGCAATTATGGATCACCCGTGAAAATGTGCAAAGCTCACATACACCTCCTCACTAAAAACCAATCCTAATCTATTAATTACGTGGGCCAAGGGCCAATAATACAAAGCACCATTGAAACCATTGAAGCCCATTAAATCATTGAAACCATTTCTACCGCCCATTCCACCTAATGATTTTTCAATTAAGGGCCATTAATCCAAATCACTATTAAAAGCCATTAATGCTTAACATGCTACCATTATTATGCTAAGAGCTTGAAATAAAAGATAGCTACACAATAAATATGCATACTTTGGCAACGGTGGGGGCTATACGACTATGGCAAGCAATGGATGGCTTCATTTGAAACTGCTTGATTGAGTAACTTTGTTGTATTGTGTTGGTAGCATTGAATAATGGAAATTGTGAATTACTTGCTGTATTATCAAAATTACTCTTCGTCTGATGGGGCAAGAGTTGGATCCAAATCTTCTTTATTGACTGAAACAAAGGAAGATGAGACTTCTTGGATAGCTCGGTATTTTTGATAGAGTCTTTGAGAAACTGTATTTCATCTTTGAGACACTGCATTTCTTGAAATAGAAGCATTTGTTGTTGTGTATTAAGAGAAGAGAGAGATACAAAGATTCTCAATGCACTACTTTAAAACTCTTGGAAAGAGATACATTATTAGTTGCATTCTTTTTAGATCCTAAATTCTGTTGTCTTGACTGCGAAGATTACTTGGGCTGGATTACGAGTGAAGGTTGAGGAAAAGAATATCATGATTTATTGAGAAATGTAGGAATATCAAACCTATTCCACCGTTTTACATAAAAAAAGCGCAAAAGGCATGTTGGTTTAATAGATTGAGATTTATTTCATTCCTAATGAAAGATCCATTAGATCCAATTGGAGGAAACAAACATGAAGATGGAATATGAGTGGTCAGGGCTTTTAGATTTATTGAGATTTTCTTATTGTTGATAATGGCATAATTTCGATTTTGGCAAAATGCATGAGTACGGACCAAAAGAAATCACCAACTTTTCCAAAACCATGAAGAAGTATTTTGAGGGCACTCTGAACAAAAGTGTATGAACCAAGAATGAGATTTCTCGGGATTTTGGTACAAGAGTCATGTATATTCTCAAGCATCCATATAATCGCAATAATCATAGGGTAATTAAGACCTGCCGAATGGGCTTATGACAAAACTAGATGAAGAAAAATTATATTGTCATTCGAAGGGAGAGAAGATATGCAAGATTTTCATTTTTGAGTATGCATATTCACCATATTTTTTAGTATGATCAATAATTATATTTTCTTATTGTTCCAAAATTGCTTAATAATATATATTTTTGAGAAATGCTTGGAGCTTTGGTGACAAAATGGATTTTGGACAATTTTTTTTTGTAATTATTTGATCGATGGTGAGATTCTCATCTTTTTATTTGTTTCTTTTGCAATTCATTTAAAAGAAGTACCTTTCATCTTCCACTTTGAAAGTGGTAGAATGCTCTTAGTTTCTAAGATCCAAGCACTAAGGATTTGATTGATATATTATAAGCTTAAAATCAATGCTAAATTTAAGAGGTAACTGTGTGAGACGGAATTGAATTGCTTACCATGAATCCACAATGAGAACTTTCAATCATTCCACCATGCTAATTAAGAGCCCAAAAGTTTATTTCAGTAGGTGTATATGAAGTGATTTCTAAGAAACTCAGATAAATTTGCCAATAACTTAGACAAATTTTACAGAAACTCTGATAAACTAGCTAAAAACTCAGATAAATTTGATAAAAACTCAGATAAAGAAATAGCTTAGTAGCCACATTAGTTGCGTTTTATCTGAGTTATTGACAAACTTATCTTATTTTTTGGCAAATTTATCTTTATCTGAGTTTCCGAAAAATTAATCTAAGTTAATGATAAATTTATCTCTGTTTTGAAAATTTTAATAGAGTTTTTGAATAAATCTGTCTGAGTTGTTTGTCAAATTTCTTTGCGTTTGTGAAATCTATTTGTGTTTTTTATTTTATTTGTGTATTTTGAAATTTATTTGTGTCTATTCAAATTTATCTGCATGTTTTGAAATAAATTTAACTGAATTATTTACGGATCGAACGACGCTCTGTATGTATTGAAGTGGTTTTGCGCGTAGCATTTTCGCCGACACATAGAGGAGTATTCTGGTCGTTTTTGTGTGTCTCAGTTTTAAACGAGGACCGCTCGCCAAATGCAAAAAAAAAAAAAAAACGAACAAGGAAAAAACCAGAGTTACTGTACCCTCTAAACCCCGGTTAAACCCTGTGTACGATGCCGTGGCAGCAGCAGCCGCTCCCAGGGCAGTTAGCCAGAGAGTGACAGAAGAAAGAAGAGGAATAGACAGAGATAATACAACAGGGCCTATAAGAGGAAGTTTTCAATGTCATGAAAGTGAATGAAGGCTTTAAGCTCCCCCATCTCAAATACCCATTGAATTTAAGAAGAAAGAGCCTGCCTCCCCCTCACTAAACTCTCTCTGTAAACACCCAACTTATATTCTGTTTGTGGGGTGGTGTGTTGCTCTTGTTCTTGTTGTTACCTTTCTGTATATTGGTTGTACAAATTGTGTAATATTTTTGTCTGGGTTTTTGTGTTGGAAGGGTTGGTGAGGTAGAAGCAGCAGAAATGGGTTCCTCTTTGTTGGGACAATGCAGTCAGGATAGCTTGGTTGGAAGGGAGAAAGGTGAGGTTGCTTCAAAGGAAGCTACCCATATATGTTGTCTGCTTGATAATCTGAGAATGTTTACCTGTATATATGTTGTCAATGGATGCTGATATATTATTGTTTTTGTGGGGTGGTGTTGGGTGAAGAGAGTTTGTATTGGAATATGTACTTTTGGGGTTCTGTTTGCCTTATTGTTTAATATTCTTTCTGGTCTTGTTTTTATGTTCTCTGTTTCCTAAGAAACCTGGGGGAGTGTAGCAGTTTGGACTTTCTATTGAGTTTGATTTCTTTTTCTTTTTTTTCTTTTCTCAAATGTTTGAAGGAGAGTTTATGGCATTTGGGTTTTCCTTTTGGTTCTGTTCCATGTATTTTTCTTTTTAGCATTGAAGGAGAGATGATTGGGTATGTGGTTTTCTCGGATGTAATAAATAGATATGTCTATGTTTGAAGCAGGCTAGGTTCTTCTAATAAATATTTCCCATGTTTGAAGGAGAGGATTTTGGCATTGCTATCTATTGGAGGAAAATGTTTTAATGCTTGAAATTCTTTCTATTTGGAAACATATTCGTTTACTGTTTTCTTCTTCTTTTTTATTTCTCAATCCATGCTTCATGTAGAGGGAAGCATTTGGGTGTTTTATTGTGTCATGTTTTTCCCTGTTTAAATCAATGTGTGGCCTCTCTCTCTCTCTCTCTCTCTCTCTCTCTCTCTCTCTCTCTCTCTCTCTCTTTGTGGCATCTTGTTTTAGTGTGTTTAGTGTTTGTGGTTTGCATCTTGTCATGCTTTCTGGTTTTGATTTCTCCTGTTTGAAGGAGATTGCCCTTAACTAAGGTCCTTTTGCTTATTTTTTTTGTTTGTCTCTGTAATTTTTGGGCCTTAAACGATTTATGTATTTTACTTTTTATATGCCAGACATTTGTATGTGATTGAATTTTCTTTTTCTTTTTTATATTATTGCAAGCATTACCCACCTTTTTTTTTTTTTTTTTTTGGCTATGGAATTATCTTTCTTGATTCTTTTGGTACAGATGCTACCCTTAGAAAGGGTATTTTGTGATGTCCTTATTTAGTTGGTAATTTTGTTTTCTCATAGTTCTTCTGGAGGGCTCTGTTTTTACCATTGTAAGCTTTATATAATATTTAGTAGTTGCATGTGTTTCTTTGATTCCAGATAAAAAGGATTACCTAAAAGATGCACTTTGGAGTGCTTGTGCTGGCCCTTTTGTCACTGTTCCTCAAGCTGGAGAGAAGGTCTTTTACTTCCCTCAAGGTCATGTAGAACAGGTATGTATCTCCTACACAAAGCAGCATCAGGTTGTCTTTGAGAATATTTTGTACCTTCTACTGTTCCATACCTGTGTTTTATTTGAATGGCTTGTGTTTTATGTAGATTGCAGCCTATTCAAATCAAGATGTGGATAATCTACAACTGCCTGTTTACAATTTGGCTCCAATAATCCTCTGCAGGGTTGTAAATCTTGAATTAAAGGTCTCTTCATTTATACTTTATCTATTTGCCACTCTGATTGGGGTGGTGGTGATTGTGCTATTATAGTTGGTTCAATTACTTGAATTAGTGGTGGTGTTCATAGTTCATACTTCTTAAGTGCGGTGTTGCAGGCAGAATATGATACGGATGAGGTGTTCGCACACTTCACATTGCTTCCTCACCCAGAGGTTTGTGTCTGTTGAAACTTTGTCTTCGTATTTAATAATTCTATAGTAGTGAGATGAAAATTTGCTACATTTCTCATTTGGGTCGAGGAGGCAAAGCTGACTGGTTTATTTCTTGAGTTGGTAACTCCAGGAAAAGAAGAGTGAGAATACAAAAGATCTTCAATCTGAGTCACCAAGACCACGTGTCTATTCTTTCTGCAAGACGCTCACTGCATCTGACACCAGCACCCATGGGGGATTTTCTGTTCTGAAACGGCATGCAGATGAATGCCTTCCACCTCTGGTTAGTTTCTCTACCAACCAATCATGCTTTGGTGGCTCCAAGTGCACAATTCTGTTCATCTCTACTTGCTAAGAGAGATTTAAAGGGTCATGTGTCTCTGATACAATTGGGGTAACCTCCATGAAAATAATAATGAGTTTGTGTCTTTTCCAAATGGCAAGCATTTGACAGAATAGTTTGTTTGTTGCTTCATTCTGCCCTACATTTTTGGCAATGTGGAGATCATAAAAAGTACTAGTTGGTGTTCTAATTTTCCTGCCCCAAATCATTTTCAAGACTTGTCACTAATATCAATTTTGAGAAGGAAAGTTGGAAATTTGTACCTGCCACATGTAATTCTGATTTCTGCACTAACCCTATCTTAGTTCTGTCAAAACATGCTTTAGGGTTCATCGATAACCACCCTTAAATAATGCTGGCATATCTTTCTTCTTGTACATTAGTTGCGCTTTGGGTGTCAATCAGTCCTTCTTTTAGAGATTATTCTATTGAGCAGATTGTGTTGCATTGGAAGGAGCTGGTCTTTTCTTTTGCAGGGCCAATATAGTTTTTTTTCTTTTAGGGGATTTTTCGTTTCTTTTTTGGGGTTTTTTCTTTTTTCTGCTTGTCAGTATACTCCTCTTGTACTGCTTGCTTTTCTAATGAAAGTAACTATTTAAAAATAAAAATAAATCTTTCTTCTAGAGTACATGACTAAATAACTAAGTATTCTGTAGGCTAAATAATTTTTTTCCCTGTAATCAGCGATTAATTTTTTTTTTTTACTTAACTAGGTAGGGTTGTAAACGGGTCGGTTCCTGTCCGGGTCCAGGGTGGAATCGGAACCGGAACCGGACCCGGTTTAGAACCAGAAAACTGGTTCTGGAACCGGAATCGATAATATTAATGGGAACCAGAACCAGAACCGGAACCATTTGTGAGGCGGGTCCGGTTCCAGTTTCGGTTCCGGTTCCGGGTCTAGACTAATACCTGTGTTTTTCTTTTTAAAAAAATTATGCTTTTTCCACATTTCAATTGGATCACCTACAAACACTAATGTGACTTTTGTCTATCAATAACAAGCACTTTTAACCAAAAACTCAGAAATTCCAAACAAAGTCCAACAAAAAATCACCCAAAATCACATCCAAACTCTTGTTCCCTGAACCATCAAAATTCCAAACATCACATCCATCTAAAGTTAACTTATGTTAGTGTATATTGGGTCGGGTCCCGGGTCCACGGGTCTGAGCCACTGTGGATCCGGAACTGGAACCGTTTAGGTATCGGTTCCAAAAAAAAGATCCGGAACCGAAACCATTTACTTATCGGGACCAAAATAAGGACCCAAACCTGGAACCTAACGGGTCGGAACCTTCCGGTAATTGGAGAATCGGGGACCCATTTACAACCCTATAACTAGGTAACATTGTTCATTTCTTCATCTAATTTCGTGTTAACAGTTGAGTTTCTCTACTTTTGTTATTACAGGACATGTCACAGCAACCTCCTATGCAAGAGCTGGTGGCAAAGGACCTGCATGGGTTAGAATGGCGCTTTCGCCATATTTACCGGGGTATTTATTTTGTTTCTTTTAAGTCAGATTGAACCTTTGCCGAATGAAACCTTACATAAAAAATAGGTACCATTAAAAAAAAAAGAAGACAAAATAGCTAATTTGTAAACAATTGACTTTTGAAGGCCCAAACGTGCATGCCGTTGTGACATTTTGTATATATTTGGTTACTTCATGTATGGATGCATTTATATTTGTACACTTGTCTGATTTTGTGCATAGCATTCTCTGTTTCTAGAAAACAAATGCAAGAAAACGAAGAAGGAAAAAAAATCATGAACTTCTTTGAATTGATTTCTGGTCTTGCTTCTAGTCCCCTTTATTTAATGTGCATTTGAGGAACTAGTTTCAGTAATCAACTAAATTTATGAGTGATTGATTTAGTAAGTTTTGGCAGCCAAATTTAACACCATACCCATTATTGATTTTCGGTTTTATTTATGCTATCTATTTTCTAGGTCTCATTTGGATGCGTGGAATCCTATCTTGGAATCCATGACTTGACAATGACAATGCCAAGGTCTTCTTACATTTGGTTTTCCTATGAATCTTTAAAATAGATTTTTATGGAATTCTCTTGTCCATAAATTTTGAGGAACTCTATCCTCTTTTATGGCACGTTTATGTAATGTCCCCAAAAACCATATTCATTGACTTCCATTTCCGCTTTTCTGCGAAAAAGATATGATCAAACTGAATGGGCCAAATGAACCTGAAACATTGTGTCCAATTAGTCCAATGGGCATATCGGCCACACATTTGCTAACATGTTCACCCCAGTAGTTTTGTTGTTTCATATGCTAAAATCTAAAATGCAATGGTCTTGATTTTCCATATTAGGTCAGCCAAAGCGGCACTTGCTTACGAGTGGCTGGAGCACATTTGTAAGCTCAAAAAAGCTTGTTGCAGGGGACACTTTTGTTTTTCTCAGGTAGGTTCTCTCTCTCTCTCTCATCATTTTTGCTCTTTTTTTCTCTCTTGGAATATATAATCTTATCTTCCAAAAGGAGAAAAAAAAAATCATGTGCTAGCATGGAAGGCTTTTTCTCATCCAAGCTATGCCCAAATCAAACCCAATGTGTTGATGACATGACCCAAACTTAAGGTGGCTCTATCTATGTAAATGATCCAATTGTCTGGCACATATATTGACCCAAGCTGTCCAAGTGTCATCTATTGGATATGTGCCTTGGCCAGTCAGTCTACAGCATCCATCCCTCATCATGTAGGCAACGTGAAAAAAACAAAGGGACGGCCAGAAAGACATTCCAATTATACACATTCTGCCAATATCTGTGGTATACACTTGATGAGTGGTCCTAGTTCATTCCAGGTCATCTACTTCATGGTCTCGTTGGTTGCATGGTTTAGATGTGGCATGTCACCATGGGTGGAGACATGTGAGCATGGAAACCTTTTGTGCCTTTGCTGATGAAAGGAAATATAAGAGACAGATTTGATAGCTTAAAAGTTCAATCAAAACTGTCCCAACACATTGCTTTCTCTTTGAATCACCTTTTAATGATCATAAAAAATAACTTTGTATTTTTCAAGCCCACTGTTGGCTCATTTTTCCATAAATACATTTACATTGAAACGGCTTGCTTTACACCATGATATATATTGGAAGAGATTTTCCTGTACCAGAGGTGAAAGTGGAGAACTACGGGTTGGAGTTCGTCGTGCTATCAGGCATCGGCATAATGTATCAGCATCTGTCATATCCAGTGAGAGCATGCAAATTGGCATTCTTGCAACTGTATCTCATGCTATTGCAACTGGGTCCATGTTCACCGTGTTTTATCGGCCTAGGTAAGAAATAACCATTATAGTATTAGTTTGGGAACCAATTTAATGTTATAAAAAAACATAAACGCCAGTATTTGTCACTTGGGATACATTGACAGTATCCCAAATATCACAAATGAAATGGTTGTCCCATGTGAAGACTGTGAGTATTGCCTCTCTCTCTCTCACATGAGAGAGAGAGAGAGAGAGAGAGAGAGAGAGAGAGAGATTTCCGGTCTATTTTCACTGAGATGAACAGTGAGATAAAATGACTAGTGGTTGTTCTCATCTCCAAATTTGAATGAAGAAAGTGTAAACATTGGGTCTGGTTTTTTTCTTTCCCTGAAATTGCTGAGTTTCTTGTAAATGAAAAGACAACAAAGAAACCTATGTTTATGACGAGGTGTTATTTACAAGTGTCACTACTCGTTTAGCATGTTTTTCTTGCTGAGTGTAGGCTGTTATTGGAGTTCTATGCTCGCCATATATCCAGTTTGCTCTTGAAAATTCTAGTTTTGCAGGTTTGACACTTCAGGTCAAATGATATAATATAGTTTGGTCCTGCAATTTCTTTCAGATTTTTATTTCATACTACTGAATGTCAGTGAACTAAAAATTACATTCTTTTGGTTCATCTGTTGGGGATTAATTTTATGGTTTTTGTTACTTTCGGGGTGGAAGATGTATATTTATGCATGATGTATAACTCATTTCACAGGGCAAGTCCTATGGAATTCATAGTTCCCTATGATCAATACATGGACACTTTGAAAAACAACTATTCAATTGGAATGAGGTTCAGGATGAGATTTGAAGGTGAAGAAGGTGCGGATAAAAGGTTGGTGAATCTTTTGTTAAATGATTAGATATACCAGCCTATAATGCAAAGTTCCTTCCTTTTTTTGCCATACATGCCTTGATCTGTTTGTGTGCTATATGTACATGGATTTCCATTTTATATTAATAATGAGCTCAAGTTTGGTGAACCAGGTTCATGGGAACTATCACTGGTCTTGAAGATGTCGATCCTGTTAAATGGCCCGGATCAAGATGGAGATATCTCAAGGTAACTTGGCTAATGGTTGGCTCTTTTAATGTAATCTGAAATAATTTAAAAGCTTGGTGAGACTGAAAACTCAAGGAAGTTTACTTGATCAAGTTTCATGTTGACAGTACATGTAAATCAGGGGCTACCAGTTTATGTATAAAAATCAGAGAACTAAGCAAATCATGCCAGAAACTTGGTCACTTGGACTCGTGCTTTCTTAAAAACTATAATTATTATTAAAATTTCTTTAATTATTGAAAGCCTCCTTTTAAATTACTATAATTTCGATTTATAGTATATATGTATACGTGGGCCCTGTTCTGATCCCATCACTCCCCCTGCCACCAAACTCAACTTGACACCCACTTGGTCTGTGCTGTTCATTGCATCTGAGTTCCAATTTTTCTGGCTGTTCATACCAAGAGGCCCATAACTTGACCAGGATAGATTTGTTGAATAGATTTGGTGGGCCTCTGTCTAGAAAATGCTGGATCCAAAGGGAAAGATCCAACCCCCAAGGGCTGTCCTCATGATCTCCATAAGCGACATTGACGAGAAGATCTCCTGTGTTGATGCATACATGTATATGCGTAGCGATTGCCATATTTTAGTTATACAAATATAATTTGAGTTCTTTTGATGAAGCTGACTACAACATAGTTGGGAGAAGGCTTTGATGATGATGATGATGATGATGATGATGATGATGATGATGATGATGATGATGAAATATAATTTGGGGTTTGTCTGAGAATTTCACTTGAATAAACATGGTGGACTTCCAGCAAGAGGATTTATTGAACTATGATTCCTGATGGAAATGTGTTTTTATTATTTTTATTTTTTTCTCCTCTTTTGCTTGTTCTAGTCATTTTAGTATTTTACCTTTCTTCTTGTTCTTTACCTAAGGTGCAATGGGATGAGTCTTCCCCTATTCTGCTCTCGGACAGAGTCTGTCCATGGAAAATTCAACCATTGGCTTCCTCAACCTCAATACATTCTTCACTTGTATCTCGATGGAAGAAGCCTCGTGCTGATCACTTGCCATCATCTCCTGATTTATCCACAGTTGGCAGGGATGGTAAGTATTTTATTGTAGAAATGGTGTATAAAATAAGAAACCCATCACGTAGAGTTGGTCTATTATTTCAGTAGCTTGATGCATAGTTAATAGTTATAGCTTTATGTTATCTTAGCCTCTTATGGTACATTTGTAACTTTGTAAGTTGGAAATTGGGAACCGCATTAGATGGGATGATGTTTCGCTTCCCCCTTTTTTTTTTTCAAATCATGGACAGCCTCTAATATGGATTTTGGGTAGGAAATAGAAGGCAATGTTTCCCACCTAATGTTGATTTATTTGGTGCCCAATGCACAGCAGAACAGGTAACCATACATTCTTCCAAATATTCAAGCCAAATGTAATTCGGGTGATCCAATTTCCCAATAATTGGCATTCTTCCATTTAAAAAAAAAAGGAAAAGAAGAGGAAGAAAGAAAAAAGAAGAGTATGGTTATTATGTAGACACAACTGATTTTCTTTATATGGTTCAGATTCTCAAGCCTTTTTGAAGGATGCAATGGTGTCTGCACAAGCTCCTCATAGTAGTGCAGGGGTCTTGCAAGGTCAAGAAGTTGAGGCCTCACGAAAACTTTATTCCAATGGCAGTGATCCAGGAAATGCTCATAATATTCCTTTGTCAAAATTTCCTCCAAATCCTGGGTGGGGAAGCAGCAGAGATGTATCTGGTTATCACAAAGAAAAAGGGGTAGAGAACTGGACATACGTTTCTAGGCAAGACCCAATACTCTGGGATCTTCCTTCTGGAGATATTTCACCTCTTCCTTACAGAATGCAAGAGGCTTCACGGTTGAGTGGGTATAGGTTGCCATCATTTTCGACTCACAGGCCTCGTGGAGATGTTGGATTGAGTAAAAGTCGGTGTATACCGCTTGCCAATCCACGCGTCTGTGGATTTCAGGAATTGACATCTCTTCAACCCAAGGAAGTAGTAGATAAAGCAATGGCTCAACCTGCAGAAAGTGGCATGTGTATGATCTTTGGTGTCAATCTGGTTAAAAGTTCAACAGAGTCCATGTCACCAAGTTCCATCAGTTCTAGTGAGCTCCAGCATTCATGCCCTTTACCTCAAGCTGCACCTCGATCTGTGATTTTGGAGTCTGATCAGGTTTCCGAGCCATTGAAGAATACAAAATCATCTGAATCTAGCGGCTTTGCCAGTGCTACAGAGAAACGTAAGGCTCATATGATCACTACGCGAAGCTGCACTAAGGTGATGTTTAAATTCTCGATTTCATGCATTCAGAGTGATTTATGGCATTCTACAGTTCAAATTATCTATAGAAATCAAGTACACTTTAAGAGCATATCTCACGAATGGTACTCCTTTTATTTTTCATTTTTCTTTCCTGAATTTCATTGATAGACATTAGTTTGTTCTATGAGTAAAGAGCTTCCATTGGTTACTCTTTAGTGGGGAGTGAAAATGTTTGGGGTTTATTTTTGAATTTGATCTCTCCTGCTGATGAAAGCCACAAAGGCCTGGATCATGAAATGTTGGGGATAACCCGTTTCTGTTTCCAGATGACAAGAAAAAAAAAATCATATTCTTCAAGTAGAAATAGGATGAAAAGAATTATGTTTTCGATATAAGAAGGAAAAGCAACTCGATTCCGTGCATAAGGGTGACGCCATGATTCCATAGTCAACTGGTGTAGAACTTCCCACCTAAACTACTGTCAATTGAATTTGCTTCCTTCACTGTTGTTGTTCTTGTTGTGCTTGTACAACGAACACTTCCCCAACTTTGCTATGGGCTCTTCTAGTGTCATGTCAGCAGACTGGTAGTCTAGGAATTGCAAGGTGGTGATGTATACTAGAAATTTAGATTGAGAACACTTTGAATTTTGCTTGTCAAACTCCACAATCAGATGAAATCACTAGTAACCCCAAAGAGTGCTAACTGCATTTTCATCTGTTATTCTGCAGGAAACCAACTAATCTTTGTAGGAAATGTCATTATTGCCATATTATCTTGTTTTGTCTCAATCATCACTTGATAAATATTGTGTTTTTTAAATTTAGGTCCACAAGTATGGAACTGCCCTTGGACGATCGGTTGACCTCTCTAAGTTTGATGGATATGAAGAACTACTTCTTGAGCTTGACCGCATGTTTGATTTTAAAGGTGGTTTGGTGGACTCCAGCAATGGGTGGCAGGTCATATACACAGATGATGAAGGGGACACCATGCTCATTGGTGACTATCCATGGCCGTTAAGTATCAAAATCCATTTGCAAATTTTTTGAAATGTCTCTTCTTTTTTTCTTTTTAATTCTAGGAACAAGCAGAGGTGTTCAATAGAAATGACTAACCACCCATATTAGTATTGGTTTACATCCATGACAAGCTTATCTTTACTTGGGAACATCGATAGCAACAAGTCTCCGATGAGTTTGCATGGATCATGCAATGGTAGGGGTGTCTGTGGAACTGCATCTTATCAGGCTCACGACTGTTTTAAGGAGATGCACCTGAAAACTGAAATTTTTGATAACCAAAGCTCAGTAAGGTGTCTGTGGAACTGCATCATACCAGCCTCATGACTGTTTAAGGAGATGCACCTGAGAACCGAACTTTTTGATAACCAAAGCTCAGTAAGTTGGGTTTTGCAGGGTGCTTCTACACCAACAGTGACCAAGCTCAGTGGAAGGGTGGGCAGCAGCCCTACCACCCAGAAAACCAATCCTTAGAAACCTGTTATACAAAATATCTGAAACGAGGCCTGAAATTATTATTAGCCTTCATGGGATTGAGCCTTGTGCAGTGGTTAGGCAGAGAACTTGCCTTCCTGTGTTCTTTGGTTCCATTCTGAGATTTCGGTTTATTGGAAAACCAGAAGGCTGAAGTATTTTACCGAGCACTTCTACTGTCTGATTCATATAATCTGTTGTAAAACAGGGAATTCTGCTCAATGGTGAGGAAGTTGTTCATTTATCCGCATGAACATGTCAACAAGATTAAACCTTGGTGATCCAAAGCTGCTGAAACATCATAGCTTCATTGAACTACCTTTGGATGAAGAAACAGCTTCTGCATCCGACTTGCAGACAGCATGAGTATTCTCTCCCTCTTGGAAGCATCTGTCATGCTCATCACAGCTTTGAAAGCGAAGCATCAATTCCCCATATATCAATATGTTGCTGGATATAGTTATATTTGGTCTGTTATAACTAATTAAAGCTGCAAAGTGTATACAAATATTGTGAATTTGAATACAGTTGAAATATTGAATATGTTTATATAATTATGTATCAAATATTAGAAAGATGCTTGTGTTTATAGAATTAATCAATTTTTTCAATTTGTGTGTAATCTATAGAAATTGCAGCTAAGCTAAAATGTGAAGTCATTTATGCTGATTGGTCATCTATTATAGTTCTTTACAGATGGACCCATCAGTGCGGTGTGGAACCATTTCTGCTCACAGGAAAAAGACAATTTGTATCAGGCAATCATCTGGATTCTGGATACACCAGAGTTCAGTAGTTCTCATAGAGATATCCACAGTCGGCTGTGCTTTCTTTCAATCCAGGCTGTTGGATCATACTTTGCACCATGAATGGATAGTGCACTTGATGTCCAGTAACTACAGTGATATTATTGGTCACAATTAGCACATCAGTTCTGTTATCTGCACTGTTTTTGCTTTGATCTATGTGATTTTGGGGCATTTCTCTATCAATTTGATTCAACTGTATGTCCCCAAAGTGGAGATCTCTTGGGCTAGACTGCACTGTTGTTGTGTATCCGGATTAACTGAATCACCTCTAATAATAATAATAGTAAACAACATGGGTGCTTGGAATTTGCTTTAATGTTAGTCTGACTGTGGGGCCCTGTTGTGAACAACCATTGATCGAAGTAGGATGTCCATTCATCAAGTGGGCTATTTTCTCTTGCAGAGAAAACTGGTGGTCCCCACGGGGGTTGCTTTGTA
This sequence comes from Umbellularia californica, assembly GCA_028538565.1. Classification (NCBI taxonomy): domain Eukaryota; kingdom Viridiplantae; phylum Streptophyta; class Magnoliopsida; order Laurales; family Lauraceae; genus Umbellularia; species Umbellularia californica. Next base: position 35,991,472 of record JAPQWN010000003.1, on the reverse strand, counting down.
GTTTGTATTAAAGGACAGAATTGATTGTCCTGAAGGACGTCATGTGTGGATATCTGTAGGAGAAAATTCCGCATCATCTATAATCCTAATTATCCAAAAGTCAGGACAGTAGCCAGGAAATGCTTGGGCAGATAATCAGTGGAAAAATCAAAGTAAGTTTGGTTCAGTTCTGAAAAGACATGCTGACACATGGAGGTTATGAAAAACTTTCTTGGCTTTGAAATTATTTTTAGAAAATTCTAAAAAAAAAAGGGGAAGCCCAAATAACAATTTCTATTACAAATTGCTGTGTCTTAGAGCACATCATAATTAGATCAATCTCAAGTTATTTAGGTCAGGACAGGATTTTGGGATTGAAATAAGGATCATTTTGGTTTTACTTAGTCGCTTGAAATAAGGATTTTGGGATGGAAATTACTAGAGAGTCAAGGGAATTTTAGAATTAATGCAAAAACCACAGTGGAGTTTTCCTTTGAAAAAATGTTGGAATGAAATGATGATGAGGATGAGACCCACCTGGGAAGATGATCTAACAAGAACCCCAGTTCAGCCCCATAAATGAATGATGATGAGATAACCCAAGAGACAAGATACAGAGAACACAACAGATATGGTTATGGTTTCTCTTTCCCTACCAGCTGCTGCATCACCATTTGCAGCAGTTATTGGTGGGACCAGCATCCAAGGAACCTTACCTTGTTCTTGTAGTTGTAGATTTGTTGGGGCGGGTGCCTTTTACATTTATACCACTCCTGGAGCTAGAGCTAGGGCACTTTCTGCCCCTCCAAAACGTTTCAATGCCCAACCCTCCCAAGACTACCCAGTTCAGGAAATCAGGATTCCCAACCATTGGTTCCTCCCATCCAACGCTCTTCAGGTACTCTCTCTCTCTCTCTCTCTCTCTCTCTAAGAGGTGCTGTTTGCCTGTTGTTATTTCCATTTCTTTGGAAACCCAAATCAATGTTTCTCTCAATTGACTGACAGGCAAACAACCCCACTTGATTGTAATTTTTGACTACTTGGGTGTTGGGATATACATGCTAAAGAAGAACTTAGTCCAATTTGTTACAAATTCCCAAGTGAATTTGAAAGTGGTGTTGTAATTTGCTAACTTCCTGCAAGTTGATTGGCCTCATTTAAGGGGGCTAGTTTGGATGCAAGTTTTTTAAGAAGACCCATGCTTTGGGAATTACTTTATTTTATATTTTGAAATCTGGGTTTTTACTAATGAGGAATATGGATTTAGAAAAGGCATGGATTGGGCTGTATGGTTGTTTGTAATTGAGACTGGGTTTTCTATAGTCTTTGCAGTGATTGATGAAATATGAATGAAGGACAGGAGAAGAGATGAACAGGGGTAAGGAAAGAGAAATAAGGACATCTAGAGTCTAGATAGGCATACAATTCTCTCTATTTCTTTTTTTTTTTCCCTTTTTTTCCCCTCTTTCTGGGAACTAATATGCTGCAGAGGAGAAGATGAGTGTGGGAATGAAATGAAGATGGAAGAGAAGAAAAGAAGATTCAAAGGAGCCTGGGGAAATTGGATTTTTCTTTTTATTAATCCTACAAAAAGGTAGTTTTCATACTTTAAATAAGGTTTGCCACTATCTAAACATAAAATTTCTGAAATCAGATCTTAGAAATCCTGATTTCCTGAAGATCCTGGAAAATCCAAATTTTAGTGGCCACCAAGAACCAGTCCTTTAAATGAATTCTACTGTCTTACTTATGCTGTCAATAACTTTCTGTGGTAGTCTGAAATGATTTCCTACACCTGATTTATTTTCCTGTTTCTTAACTGAAATCACCATGTTGTGGCTAGAGACCTTTGCTATGGATCAGGCAGTGCCATTTACATTTATATAAGAATTTAAAACCCACGCATATTCAAAATTCATTTAGTTAAAATGGGAACATTTGAGGGCTAAGGCCATGACCATGCAATTCCAACTGAGAAATTAGATATGATATGGCATTGTACTTCTGCTCTCTGGTTTTCGACAACTTGCTCAAGCACGTGGGATCCCTTTCTTTGGTTGTTCTTTTTCATTGATTTAGGACTGAGTTTGCTAGCTTTGATTAATCAGTATGGAACTCCTCTTTGGATTTGGTTAAGTTCACTTTGTGCATTGAATCTGATAAATATGGCGGTCAATGGTTTGGTGATCCAAACTTCTGAACTGATAAGCTGTGCATGTGGCTGAAATATGCTGTAAAATCTTTCAGATGAGATCAGTATCTCTCAAAATTTTTTGGCTTGGTCTTTCCCACACTTCCCACAATAGGGCATATTATGTTGATGATCTGGAATACTAAACTAGGGGCCCTAGATGTGCCAACGAACTACCTGATTTAACACTGAATGGAGGGGTTTGGCCTATGGATTTACATACACCAGAAAGAAGTAGATCTCTTAGCAAATTGGTGCTGTTTTACTGCTTGAGGAACATATCTGAAAGGCCAACTCAATGACAAATGCAGTCTATCTTCCTAGAAAGCCTAGATGTTTTCAACACAAAGGGCGCATTTGTTCATGTTATGGAAATGGAAAGCAGAAGTATTTTTGCTCTTATGCCGATGGGAGCACTACAGGGATTGGGAAAAGGAATCTTAGTGATGCAGACACTTAATTTTTTCTACAATCCAAAGTAACTATTAATCCCAAAGTGAGGGATTGGAATGAAAACTCCACCCTCCCTCAAAAAGACTGATCTGGGATATACAAAATTCCCGTCCATGGACATGCCTAAATGAAGCCTAAGGCATTGAATCTTCATCATCATCATCATTGATGAATTTCTTCGATCTAGTAATTGGAAAAAGATTTTAAAGCAATGAATCTCTCTTTTAACTGGTTATAATGTTTCACCACGCTTTTTTGGTACTTGTACAGGAATCTGAATGGCTGAGAGTCGCACTTCACAAATGGTTGGACGATGAGTACATTCCAGAGCCAACCAACATTGAAATCAGCAAGCTTGCAGCACTCTCATACTACGAATCTTTAATAGAAAAACAGGCAGACCTCGGCGAGATTCTATTGAAGATGGCAAGGGATTTGGAATCTCTCTCATTTCAGGAAAGCTTTCATGGAGCATTCTCATCTGCAAATGCAGCTGCACATCTAATCACTCTGCGAATAGAGTCACATTTGGAGTAGTAGATGCTGGGTTTCTAGGAAATACAGGTGAATTTGGTTCAAGTATACTTCCGTACTAGCAATGCATGTGTGTATGTGTTTTGTTCAAAATATCATTATCATTTAGCAGTAATCTGAATTTTTCATTAGTATTCCAATATTAGTTGTATCCTTGGGTAGAATTTGTGGGGAAAATTCTTGTGCGGTTGCATTGTCTGCTGCCGCTAACTTAGAAGGTCTTCCAGCTGATGGTCTTTATGAATAAAATCAGAATGTTGATACCTTTCACATTGTCCATTCCAAAAGAACAATTGGAAACAACGTTCCACGGAGTGGTGCAGAAAGATTAATGGATTCGAATGAACGTTGAATCACAAGTCGAAGTTTGAGATAGATCTGGAGTCTAGCACCCAAGATCAAGCACTAGTTCGCGCCACCATCACCATGGAGAAAATCTGAATTTATTGATAATGGCATAAGTTGAGAAAGAGAAACACATTACATGTATATAGGGGAAAGGGAACCATCAACCAGAATGAATAAGGTGGTCAACCAACCTTATATTTTCCCTTCTCTGATCATTTTAAGCTTCTAGCTTTCCTAATTAAAACTAGTTACATCTCATTATTTGTTTTGCAAACATATTTACCTAAATTAACTATAGAATATAACAACTTCCTAAAATCTCAACAAAAACTAAACTTGCTAACATGCTGTGTGAACAGAGTATTGTCCAGAATAAAAGTAGGTTAGACAGGGTAAGCTCATGAGGGTAGATTTTGATTATCCATCATCCTCCCCCCCCCCCCCCCCCCCCCCCACCCTCAAACCCCAAAAAAAAAAAAAAAATAGCTAACATGTGTGCCCCTTAATGGACATGTGCATGAATCTTAACTTAAAATCATGGGGGTACAAGGGGCAACCAATGAGATCAACTAGGGCTGATCATGGCTCTGCTATTTCTGTTGTTCATATCCATTCAAGGGATATCCCATGGGCCAGCCTGCCTGACCTACTATTGAGTTGGTTTGGTGTTTGGGCCATGAAAGGTTAGGTTGATCACATTAGAACATACCCTTTTATGCGTACCGACTAAAGGCTTGGCCAATTGTTCATTTGCGTAAAATACATAGGAATTCATGATCGAATAAGCTCCATCAAAGAATTATTAAAGAGGTAAAGGGTGAACGTTATGAGGTGATGGATGGCTGGCTTGCTATTCATTTTCCATTTTTCCTCAATTCAATTTTCATTAAAGAGCAGATTATTCGATGGTTATTTTTAGATATTCACCTTTGGTTCTTCATTTTTAACCACTTGCAACAGAAGTACAATCTTATGTAATCAATTACATGAAACAAACATAAATGAGCTTTTGTAATCTTTCCATGGACAGTCTCCAAACTGATGGTCAGAAAAGAAACACATCAATGGTCATTATGCAATTGCTATAAAATAAAAATGGATGTTATAACTTGGTAAGTCCACAAATTTATTTACCTAAACAGCTTTCCAATATTTTACTTTTATATCTATCTCGGTTAGCCCATTGCAACTCACACCCCAGCCAAAAGGCTCACCATCCATGACCTATGGCCCTATGCAAACACAAACAATCCCTGCAATTTCTCTCAGACCCCATATCACGGCTACCCACCTAGCTAAAAACACACGGCCAACCGAACCGAGTCCCTGCATCTTTCACCCATTTCGCCCTACCTGCCACTCCCACACACTTGACTTCCGTATCCTCCCCTCATGTTTTTCAGTTGTCTCTAAGGGGTCGTTTGTTTCCTGTGAAAGTGATTCACATGTGTAAATGACCCACATGTGAGTCATTTGCATATGTAAATGACTCACATGTGCATCAGATTCCACTGTTTGTTACTAGCATAACATTTCACATGTGAATCTATGAATAGGTTGTATATTGTTTGATGATATCTCAACATCCAAGCAACATCAATGGTTGAAAATTGGACAAATGACTGTGTTTGAACTTCTAAAGAATATGAACGGTCCTGATTTTACAAGTGGCTCAAAACATTAAAAAAATATAAAAAGCGGACTGGGTATGTTGGTAACAATAGGTTGTATATTGTTTGATGATATCTCAACCTCCATGCATCATCAACGGTTGAAAACTGGACACAAGGCCGTGTTTGAGCTTCTGAAGAATATGAACGGCCCTGATTTTACAGGTGGGGCCCAGAACAATAAAAAAATCATAAAAGGCTGACTGCTTATGTTAGTAACAATAGATTAATCTAACAGCTGTAATTATGTTAATGATATCTCAACCTCCATGCATCATCAACGGTTGAAAATTTGACACATAGCCGTTTTTGAGCTTCTTAAGAAAATGAACGGTCCAGATGTTACAAGTGGGCCCCAGAAAAATAAAAAAATAAAAAAAAGGCTGACTGCTCATAATGGCATTGTAGCAGTCGGCCTTGTAACAGTGACACGTGAAAGATTTTCACACCTCTTGAGGTGTGAAAATCCAAGGCACCTTTTGAGTTGTTTTCATACCATTGACACATGAGTTTTACACATGTGAATCAAATTCACACAAAACAAACGTGATATATGCGTAATGGAAACGCATGTGATTTAATTACATATGTAAATGGGCACAAACAAACGACCCCTAAGCGGCAACATCGCACACTATGATTTTAGGCGGGTTTATGAGTTAAGCTCGATTGGTCTAGGACACAGTCTGCTCCCGAAGGTTCAAGGTTCGAAACTGCACTACCAAACTAGGGCTACAAGGAATTTACTCGGCTCTCCCTAGGCTCGCAGGGATTAGTTCAGCCGTTATTTAAAAAAAAAAAAAAATAGTGGGTTTTTGGATTTTATGCATTTAGGTTGACATATTTCATGGCACGGCGATCCCACTTAACACTTGTAGGGTCAAATCACGGGGGGATATCATATTTCATTCACATCATGATAATCAGAGCTTGCTAAAATTCTTTTTAATTAAAAAAAATAAAATATAAATAGTACAGAAAGAAAATGGCTAACGGCCACATCACATCACTTGTATAAAAACTCTAAACAAATCTTTAGGGAAAAGATTTATGGTTTTCCTAAATTTGTGGTAAATCCATATTTGGCAATTGTAAATTCACGAGGATTTGGACGAATGAAAGTCTTCATTTGTTAGGATTTGCAGATCCGATCGCCTCCCATAAGATTTGAGAATCCTCATTTAAATGGATTTGAGCATCGAATCCTATTTTTCTTAGCTATATGCATTGATACACACCATTATTAATGTGAGATCCTCAACTATACAAATCTCCAGCGAGGAATCCTCGTTCCAGTGGTAGTGAAGAATCATCAGATCTATGGATTTCTTGCCGGTTAATAAACATGCCCTAAAGTCTTATCATTGGTAAATTATCGCATTTGGATTACACCTCCTAAGATCCCAAGCACAACAAAATTACCGGCACAATTTGAGTGGGGGATTTGAAGCTCAGTAAGTAGATCAAATATAAACTAAACATGCAAAAGTAAACATTTATAGTTCAATAAGACAGTTTTAAACATACTTCCGATTTATATGGTTTGAAAATAATTATCGAATGGTTTTTTTTTTTAAATCATAATTCGCATAAAACAAATCTCAAGAAAACATACACTACACACAACGAAAACATTTAAACTGACTAAATATAACTATGTGAAATCGACACGGGGACAATGCAACACCTACTCTAAGATAAGGCATATCCTTAGTAATAATTCAAAAAATGTGCTCAATAGAATTAAGCAGTGACCAAGCATGTGTAGTCGCTAGGGTACAAATATAACTTGCACGAGGACAGCATTACCGGATGGGATTATGCTCATCCCAACAACTTAAATTAAATCACAATATAATTTTCATTTTAAAAAAGAGCCTAAGAACCGTGTGCGAGCATCCCCACATTGCGTTGTCCATACTTTCGATAATGCTTTAGAAGGCAATGGGTACATGCACAACAATGTGAATCTGGATGTGTGATTTCATAAATCAAGGCAGGATTGGTAGCACAAACACGATCACCACTCACACGATTCATAACAGGATAACCAAATCAAATCAAATCACATGGGCCCTAAGTTCCAGCAAGGTTTTAGGTTGATCGGTTCATGAATTTTGGTTTCTCCAAAGAAGATCAGAATCAGTTTCTTCCATTTACACCATAAATCCGATACAAGTATGAACTGAATAACGAGTGCAGGATTTTCAAAATGTGACATGGACCTTAGGGGTGAAAATCTGGGCCGTGCCGGCTGAAGAAGGGCCCAGCCGTGCCCGGGCTGGGCCGGCACGGCCCATGATAATATGCGGGCCGTGCCTGGCCCAAGGCCTCTGGGGTCAGCCCAGCATGGCCTAGGGCATGGCTCTGGTCGTGCCGTGCTGGGCCGGGCCCACATATCCCTCCCTTTTAAATTTTTTTTTTTAAAGTTCTTTAAGCCTTAGAGACTCATACTGTTAGACTCTTCACTCTTGGTCTTGGACCAATTTCATTAAAATAAAGAAATTAAGAGAAATAACAAGTAGAATAACACTAATGATGTTTTGAAAAAATACATCAAATAAATTGTATTTCCTTGAAATTTAAGTTACAAAAGTTCAAAAAAATTACAAGTTTGAACTTGGATCAATATATATATATATATATGAAATTCAAACCTTCTGATAAATGAAAAAAGAATTACAACTTTAAAAACCTATGATACATTCTAAAAAATAAATTACAACTTTAGAAACCTATGATACATTCTAAAAAATAAATTACAAGTTGAAAGGCTATTATACATTCTACAAAAAATTATACTATGATATATGTAACGCCGCTAGCTCGTCTTCTATTTCGATCTCATCATCATCGAGGTGTTGTTCCCTATTCTGTGCTTGATACCAATCCCGTAAGCACATGCAGGTCTCAATGGTTTCTTCTATAAGCATAGTCCTCCTAGGGTCAATAAGGTACCCACTTGCACTAAATGTCTGTTCTGATGCAACTATAGACGCTGGTACTGTTAGTATATCACAGGCTATAGTGGAAAGCACGGGAAACTTAGGGTGCGTTTGGCATCGTGCCATTTGGATGTTCTCATGTTCCCGCGAGATAAGGGTGAGAAAACATGTTTGGTATGTGTAAATGATTGTTCTGAATTTTGTTTTCATGGGAAGGAATCTCAAAATCTTAACCCACCAGCATAAGAAAGTTGGAACAAAAAAACTTTATTTTTTTTTAAGAAACAACTTGATGGCACAATTGTTTCTTTTTTATCTCTTGCATTTTAAAGAATATCATTTGAAGATTCTAAATCTTCTTACTTATCCTAAATGTAGGCCCCACCTTCACAATCCCAAAGGCGGTGGCCCCACTTTATAATTCCTAGAGGTGGGTCACATGGTCACAATCACATAAGGTGGGTGGGCCCCTATTATAATTCTATAATGGTGGGACTACATTATAAATCATTTATAAATGTAGGCATCATGTTGTAATTTCTCTAGGTGGGTCCCATGTCTGCAATCACATTTTAATGGTGGCCCCATATTTGGATTTATTTTTTAAAGGTGAGTCCCGTGTTCACAATTAACAAAAAGTATGGCCCCATGTTCGGATCTCTAAATGTTGGTACCACTTTGTAATTTTTTAAAGGTGGGTCCCGTATTCACAATTAACAAAAAGTATTGCCCCACATTATAATTCCTATAAAGGTGGGCCCACATTGTAGATTTTATAAAAGTGATACCCCCATATTCTAATTTTTAAAGGTGGGCACCACATTCCAATTTATAAAGGTGGGCTCTGTGTCTACAATTACAAAAAATGTGGCTGTATTTTGTAATTCATAAATATGGATCACATGATCTCGTTTACAAAAGGTGGACCCACATTGTAAATCTTATGAATGTGAGCCCATATTCTAATTTCTAAAGGTGGATCCCATATTTACATTTACAAAAAAATGGCCCACATTATAAACAAAAAGCGGCTCACATTGTAACTTTTATGAATGTGAGCCCATATTCTAATTTCTAAAGGTAGATCCCATATTTACATTTATAAAAAGTTGGCCTACATTATAATTCATATAAAGGTAGGCCTATATTATAAATCCAATGGATATGGGTTCCATGTTCTAATTTTTAAAGGCGGGTACCACGTTGTAACTTCTACAAGTGGGTCCTATATATGATAATAATAGTACTGCAAACAATAAAAGGTGGGGTCCCACATTGTAAATCCTATGTTTGCTCCTTGGAGCAAAACTTTTATAATGTTACCAAACAAGTTCCATACAACTTATTTTTAGTAGAGTAATTTAATATAATGTTGCCAAACAATTTTTACAGACTCAGCACAACTTGATCTCAGCACAACCTAATCCGAGCATAAAATCGGGAACAACACGAGAACGATGCCAAACAAGGCCTTAGTTTCGAATGATTTCCACTATGCTAAAAGATCAAAATCATCTTCTTCATCATCCGAGATTGCAATAGGATCGCTCCCCAATAAATTAAATCACTATATAATAGTAGGTTATAATATCGCACAAAGGGGTTCTGAATTCCCGATTTCGTTTTAAGAGCATCCCCACATTGCGTGTTCCATATTTTCGATAATGCTTTAGAAGGCAGCGGGTACATGCACAACAATGTGAATCTGGATGTGTGATTTCATAACTCAAGGCAGGGTTGGTAGCACAAACACGATCACCACTGACACGATTCAGAACACGATAACCAAATCAAATCAAATCACATAGGCCCTAAGTTCCAGCAAAGTTTTACGTTAATCGGTTCATGAATTTTGGTTTCTTCAAAGAAGATCAGAATCAGTTTGTTCCATTTACACCATAAATCCGATACAAGTATGAAGTGAATAACGAGTGCAGAATTTTCAAAATGTGACATGTGGTCATTTCAAGAGTTTCGGTTACTTCAAAAAAAAAAAAAAAAATTTAATCAGTTGGTTCCGTTTGCAATTGAAAACTCACTCAAAATACACTTCATGTAATTTTTCTCATAATTAATAAATAAAGATAAATATCTTTAATAGGGTTTCAAAGACTGTGCATGCAGGGGTGGACCTACATATAACCAGGCAGGTGCGGCTGGTTCGGAAATTTTTTTAAATAACACTATAATTTTCTTTTTATTTTAGTATTGAACTTTTTAACTGGACCATTGCCCGCACCACCCAAATGAAAATCTTGAGTCCGCCATTACGTGCAAGTCCACTTCTAGTTGGGATGGTTCGGCGATTCAAAGATCGATAATTTTTATAAAGACACAAAAAATCAATTCCTTACTAACGATTTAACAGTCGGTCGGTTTTGGAGAAATTTTACACACACACTTATAATTCAGTAATTTACATCAATTTTCAGCAATCACAAGAGGCTGATATTAAGATACATCAAATCCAAATTCATTCAAAATATATAAAATCATTGGAGAAACTAAAAGAAATCATAGTGAAATATGGATGAAACATAGCATAAAGTTTGCAAATATGCAGAAACATATTAAAATCGAATTACAATAAATATCAAAGCATGATTAATTGAATTTAACCTTTAGGACAAAATATGCAAAAGTGTGAAGCAAGACAATGATGATCCTTGGCCTTTTTCTCCTTTTGAAGCATCTTTAGGATTACATGGTACAAATTTAATACAAATTAGGATTTCATTCTAACTTACAAGTGCAACCTTCAAAATAGATTCCGCCCCCCATTGAGGCAAAGAGAAAGAGAGGAGGGGACGACAAGAGAGAGAAAGGGAGAAGAAGAATAGAGAAGAGAAGAAATGGGAAGATCGGTAGGAGAGAGTGAGGAGGATGAAAGAAAAAGGAAAGTGAAGAATAAAGAAGGAAGGAGAAGTAAAAAAATGAAGGGGAGGGATCTAGAGTCATTTTAGAAAGAGGTGGGCTTGGGGCTTCTTTTTATGAGCATGTGGGGTCCACATGTGCTAATCATGACCATAGATGAGATAAGTGAGAGGAAGAGGGGAGAGGAGGTGATGAGAAACTTGGGTTCAGTGGTGAGAGGATGGGTCTGATTCTCTGTAGCTATTTTACGTGAACTTATAGGTTTATGGGAATCCATCGTAGGGCTTATAAAATAATAATTTGAAGCGTTTAAAATGAATGTCAACTCCTTCAATGACATCCTAGAACTTTATTTCAATAGAGGTGAGTGTCACCGTTCAGCTAAGCGTATGATGAAATGTGATTAAATCCATGTTTGGAACAATGAATGGGCCCAAAACTCCATCGTGGGGCCCACTTAGAGAAAATATGGGGTGTTCAAGATGAATCCCATTCCCTTCAAGGATACATGTTACGATTTCATAACAAAAGAGTTGTGCCCACTGTCAGATTGGGCACATGAATGATTGAGTTTTTCAATTGATCATCATTCGCCTCACTCAAACTAAAATCCTAGATCAGTCATTGTGGCTTTTCCTTTGGCATTTGAAATCCCATATTTCTTTTGGCAAAATTTTAAATTTCAGCCACCTAAAAGGTCTCAAATGACCTTTTGAAATTCTTGAAATTCCACTCTCTATGCATTTGGTTGCTGTTCAAAATGCTCCACCAAGAAAAGGGATTTGAAATTCCACCTCAAGGAGACACACACCTTTAGGAGAATTAGGAATTTCCCCAAATACGAATTCTTGGAATTTTGGTAAAAAAACAAGCCCCTCAGAATCAAGATCATTCTCTGGTCTTCCCTTGCAAAAATATATCGTGAAAAAGTGAAATCATTAACCACCATGGCTTGCCTAGCCAACTAGGGCTATGATATGAGATGAAAATTTCCTATATAGTCTATTCTAAAATTTAAAATCTACCGTCATCTCGGGAAATGTTCACCAACGAGCAAACCTACATGCGGTCGAGCTCATGGGGCCCGCTTAAGATGCCTTCTTTTTAGTGCATATGGGGTACATGAAAAGGTCTGCTTATGGATTAGGGCCAACAAAAAAAATTAGCCTTGTCAGATTATTCCAGGCCTTGATTTAATAGCCTTAGTCTTTTAAGAATCAATTCAATGGTGGATAAAGGTATGATGATATTAAAATTAGGCTTAGTGACGGACAATAGAGGGTTAGCTCGCAGGAGAATATTTCTGCGAGTATCAAATTAGGACAATTCTTAGGGGTAGTGTGCAAGGATAGGCCCAAGCACATACCTCACCCTTTAATCAATCCAACTTAAGAGTTCAGATTTTATTCCCCAAACACATGCGAGGCGTGTTTGGATGGATGGTGAATTGAAATAAAATGAGGTGAAACATCAAATCAAGAGAATAAAATATAATAGGTTATGATGGTATTTTGTTTTTAGTGGCTTGATAGGAAATCTCTTTTTTTTTTATATATATATATATATATTTAAAATAGGATGTTTTTCTTGTCATTTAGTGATGAAAGGATGTTGCTTAAAATTTTTTTTTTAAGAAGGGGAAATTTTGAATTTGTATACTTTTGATATAACCCCTTATTTTTTTTCGTCTAGATAATGGAGGCTTTACCTCGCTTTACTTCAATTCATCATTCATCCAAACACGCCTAAGCATGAAAACTGGGCGTGTCGGCAGGGCCCACCCTTAGCTGTGCCGTGCCACCCATGGGCTCTCCCATATGCCTCTTCTAAATTTTTTAAACTTTTATATATATCTAAATTGAGCGAGACTTTATGGACTTTTAGAGGTTTTTAGAAATAAAATTGAAATTATTAAAACAAGTGCACAAACATTGAATTGATTTATAAATGAATAATAAATCTTTAATTATTTTACCTTTTATGTTTTATTTATATAAAAATCACAAATTTTATATAAATGGGCCATGTCATGCTTTGGCCCAAGCCCCCTGGCCTGGCCCGGCACAAATAATTTATGCGTCGTGCCATGCCGTGCAGTGCCGAGGCTCAGGGACCCTTGGCCCAGCACTGCCCTGATGGGAAAACCAGGTCTTGTCGTGCCGGCCTGTTGACCAAGTCAATGGCCCAGGCACGTGTGGGCCGTGCCGGGCCTGGGTGGCCCCCCAATTTTTCATCTCTAAATACGCCCCTTTATTAAGCTTGGGTACATAAAGATAGGCCCCACTTGGGCCATCAAAGTCCTCAATTGCATCTCTGTCGCTCTCTCTCAAACGTCTTCTGCACTCACTACTAGAGTAAATCTCTCTCTCTCTCTCTCTCTCTCTCTCTCTCTCTCTGTTGCATTTCATTTCTCTCCCTGTTTTCAATACTAATTGCTCTCTTGTCCTTTTCATCTGGGTCTATTTCTGAAGCTTTATCTCTCTCTCTAAAGTGGGTTTGCTTTGATTTTTGCTCCTCTTCTTCTTTTTGTTGTTGTTGTAGTAGTAGTAGTATGGACCAGTAGTAGGGTTCGGTTTCCCTGCATGTTAAAGAGAGAAGTGGATTTGTACTTTCTTTTTCTCTGGAGACATCTGATAGATAAAAAAGGGGTACATTTACATTAATGTTCTGAAAGAGAAGTAAAAAGCAAAAGACCAAAACACCCAAAAAATATAGATTATAGTTGGAAATGTTGTGATCATTGTGGGGTAACTCATCAGCTTGCATAAATGATCTGCAATGCTAATTTGAGTCTCTTCCACAGAAGTTTGCTTCCCACCATTGCAACTGCAAGAGTTTTTCCATTAAGCATAAATTCCCATGATAAGTTTTTGAACTTTTGATAGATTCTACCAATATCAAACTAGTCTCCTTCAACCAGATTTCTTTAGATTCCCCAGACTTTGACTTAGTTCTACTCCTTTAATTAAAGCTTTCAGTTCTGCTTCAATTGTGGATTATGAGTCACAATTGCACCTGTGTATGCTGCTAACATTTCTCCATCCTCATTAGGTATTATTATGCCTCCAATGCCAGCCAACTGAATGAAAGGGTTTAAAGGATTCATCAAAATCAGGAATTGGAGCTGTTCATTCTCAAAAATGCTTTCTGCCTTTTATTGTTGTAAGGGGTGAACACCCCCCCACAGGGAGATAGGCGGGGCCCAGAGCCCCGGGCCTATTGTATACACTTCAGGCGTCAGGGAGTAGCCCCTAGCCCTATTCATGCATTTGTCCCTGGCTCGTCACCAGGGGGCCTCCCCAGGACTCGAACCCGGAACCTCTTGTATAAGAGAATTCCGGGGAGGCTCCTGGTACCACTTGGGCTACTAGCTCAAGTGGTACCAGGAGCCTCCCCGGAATTCTCTTATACAAGAGGTTCCGGGTTCGAGTCCTGGGGAGGCCCCCTGGTGACGAGCCAGGGACAAATGCATGAATAGGGCTAGGGGCTACTCCCTGACGCCTGAAGTGTATACAATAGGCCCGGGGCTCTGGGCCCCGCCTATCTCCTGTGGGGGCGACCCCCCTAGCTCAAGTGGTACTGGGTGCCTCACTCAACCGAGAGGTTTCGAGTTCGAGTCCCGGGGAGGCCCCCTCTCCCGCCATGCGGGATCGAGGGACAAACGCATGATTAGGGCTAGGGGCCATGCGCCTTCGATCGCCTGAAGTGTATACAATTGGCTGTGGGGGCGACCCCCCTGCATTAAAAGCCGGCCTTTTTGTAGGGGGGTCGCCCCCACAGGAGATAGGCGGGGCCCAGAGCCCCGGACCTATTGTATACACTTCAGGCGTCAGGGAGTAGCCCCTAGCCCTATTCATGCATTTGTCCCTGGCTCGTCACCAGGGGGCCTCCCCAGGACTCGAACCCGGAACCTCTTGTATAAGAGAATTCCGGGGAGGCTCCTGGTACCACTTGGGCTAGGTACCAGGAGCCTCCCCGGAATTCTCTTATACAAGAGGTTCCGGGTTCGAGTCCTGGGGAGGCCCCCTGGTGACGAGCCAGGGACAAATGCATGAATAGGGCTAGGGGCTACTCCACGCCTGAAGTGTATACAATAGGCCCGGGGCTCTGGGCCCCGCCTATCTCCTGTGGGGGCGACCCCCCTACAATTGTGTTTAACTAGAATGACTGAGGGACCACTTCATGGGAACCCTTCTTGAAAACTAGAACCAATGCTGAGATTGTTGGTGTGTATCAAAGCAAAACCTCTGAAGAGTGGAATGTGACTAGCAAAAGGGCCAACCTTGAAGCGAAAAAAGCATGTGGAAATGAACAAGAGAGCACAAACTCTGAAGTCCTTAGGAAGTATGAGCCAAAAGAGAGGCAGAATCCACAGGAATGAGGCAGTAGGGTCCAGCGAGAGCTGTGATAGGAGCATGGACATTGAAGCTGTAGCTACAAAAGAAGATGATGTTGCCAAGCAGAATTCCCAAACCACCAGTGGTCATTATCAGTGGAGATTGACTACGCAAAAGAAAAATATAAATTACAATGAAAATTCAAGTCAACTTGCAGGTGAGAAAGTGCAGCCTTCACATGCTGGGCCTGTTAATCTGGATGTCTTGCCCAGTGATAAACCTGGTGAAGCAAGTTTGGCCTATCATCAGGCTGAGGCAACCTGGCTGACTCGTCGTAATGACACTTGTAAACACAATAACTCTCCTTCTCTATTCTCTTGGTTACAGTGTCGTCATCATGTATTCCACAGCTTTGAGTCAGAGAAATCAGAAGATAAGTTTCAATAAGGCCAAATCTGGGCAATGTATGGTAGTGACAATGGCGGCCTTCCTATGTACTATGTCCAGATTAAGAAAGTTGAGTTGCCAAAGTTTACATTCCATACAGCCAGGTTGGAGCCTTGTCCTTCAGGGAATGGTATTTTATGGGCCGGCAATGAGTTACCATTTGGCTGTGGATCATTTAAGCTTGGGACGGGTGAAACCAAAATGTTTGATGTCATTTGAGAGAGAATATTGTTGTAAAACTGAGTCCTCTTATGGTCGACTCTGCTCATATTATATAAGGGCTGCATGCCCTGATTACATGCAATTAGAATCTTCTCTATATCTAGATCCTAAAATTTAGTATTACAAACTAAGTATGTACAGTTGCCTTTTGACTAAGTGAAATATACAGGCTGGGCCTAAATGGGCCTGCTAGTGTGGGCTTGGATTGACACCCCCCCTCAAATTGATGCTGGGGAGTCATAAAGCAGCAATTTGGAGACAAGAAATTGATGTCGAGGCCGAGGAAGTCCTTTTGTGAAGATATCTGCAAACTGAAGCTCTGTAGGGACATGAGGTAGACTAATGACATCCCGTTTATATTCATCCCTAATAAAGTGGCAGTCAACTTCGATATGTTTGGTGCGTTCATGGAAGACGGGATTTTCAGTTATTCGGATAGCCCCAGTATTGTCAGCATGCAATGAAGTAGGAGAGGTTTGAGTGAACCCAAGTTCCGAAAGAAGTCCCCGTAGCCATAAGATCTCAGAACAAGCAGAAGACATTGCCCTATATTCAGCTTCTGTGGAAGATCTGGACACACGTTCTTGTTTCTTGCATTTCCAAGAAATAAGGGAATTTCCAAGGTACATGCACCAACCCGTAGTAGAACGACGTGTGTCTGGACACCCTGCCCAGTCAGCATCCGCATAAGCGGTCAGGTGAAGAGGATTATCCTTTGGATAATATAAACCACGAGGAACAGTTCTCAGCAGATAGCGGATAATGCGCTTCACAGCTGTCAAATGAAGATGTCGAGGAGCGGTCATGGACTGGCTCACAAGATTAACAGCATAGGATATGTCAGGTCTAGTGATGGTGAGATAGACAAGACTTCCCACAAGGCGCCGGTAGATATGAGGATCAGGAAGAAGATCGCCATCATCTTTACTCAGCTTGAGATTTACCTCTACAGGGGTATCAACAGGCGAAGAATCATGGAGGTCAGCCAACTTGATAAGGTCGGATGTGTATTTGTGTTGATTAACAAAGAGACCTTTGGGAGATTGATACACCTCTAAGCCCAAAAAATAATGCAAGGGGCCCAAATCCTTCATATGGAAGTAAGTCCTGAGGGATTCTTGGAGAGATTTGATCATAACATCATCCCTGCCAGTGATAATAATATCGTCAACATACACCAGAAGCACAGTAACCCCAGTAGATGTGTGAGATAGAAAGAGAGATGGATCATAAGAGCTCTGAGTAAAGCTACTTTCGCATAAGCGACCCCTGAAGGTTTCGAACCATGCCCGAGGAGCTTGCTTGAGACCATAAAGCGATTTTCGCAATCGACAAACAGACCGCTTGGATGGAGATGGGACTCCTTGTGGTATACGCATATAGACTTCTTCTTGCAGATCCTCATGGAGAAATGCATTTTTGACATCCATTTGGTATAATGGCCAAGATTTAGATGCAGCAATTGCGAGAAGTAACCGAACAGTTGTCATTTTTGCCACAGGAGCAAACGTTTCCTCATAGTCAATGCCATACTCTTGTCTGTTTCCGAATGCCACAAGTCGAGCTTTGTGTCTATCCAAGGACCCATCAGATTTAAGTTTGATCGAGTAGATCCATTTGCAACCAATGGGTTTAACTGCTGAAGTACACTCCACAATATCCCAGGTGTGATTCTGATCCAATGCATCCAATTCCTCCTTCATGGCCTGGTTCCAACAATCTTGTTGTACAGCCTGTAAATAAGAACTTGGGATAGAGACAGAAGATAGGGTTGTCATCAAAGAAATATGGGTAAATCCATACCGCGCAGGCGGTCTAGAAGGTCTGGAGGAGCGACGCAAGGCATGAGTAGGCGGGGAACCATTTGCCGGTGGAAGATCAGGAGGACGGCCATCTGCAGTGGTAGGTTTTTTCCGTCGGTGATATACAAAATCATGATTAAACCTAGTAATGGTTTTCGGATCCGAAAAACCAGGTAAGAGAGCTGGGGAAGATGGTTGATGACAGTCCATGTGAGTTTGGAAAAAATATTGATTTTCAAAGAAAATAACATTTCTAGAAATCCTGACACGACGACCAATGGGATCATAACAAACAAAACCTTTTTAATTAGTAGCATAACCCAAAAAAGCACACCTGCGAGATTGCGCTGTTAGTTTCGTTCTCTCTGTGAGAGGTAGATGAACGAAGCAAACACATCTAAAGGTATGTAGGTGATCAAACACAGGATGATGACCAAATAGTTTAAAATGAGGCGTGGAATGCGCAATGGTAAGAGATGGAAGGCGGTTAATGAGATAGACCGCTGTGGTGAGAGCTTCAGTCCAAAAACGAGGGGGAACGGATGATTCAATCAGAAGTGTTCTAGTCACATCAAGGAGATGTCTGTTTTTCCGTTCCGCGACTCCATTTTGTTGTGGAGTATACGGACAGGTACGTTGAGAAATGATCCCTTTATTGTTTTTATAAAAGATTGAAAATTATTGGAAACGTACTCCCCCCCTGAGTCTGAGCGCAAAGTTTTAATGCATTTGGAGAATTGGGTGTTAACATAGCTAACAAAAAATTTAAATGCATTAAGAACATCAGACTTCGAATGTCATAAATAAATCCAAGTAAATCTGCTGTAGCCATCAATGAAGGTTACAAAGTACTTGAAATGACTATGTGAAAGGGTCGGAGCAATGCCCCAAACATCACTATGAATTAAGTCAAAACATGCAGTGCTCCGAGTTTTAGAGTGTGGAAAAGGTAAAGTTTTACTCTTTCCTAATTTACAAGCATCACATTCAAAGGAAGCAGAGTCAACAGGTTTATTTAATAATCCAGATTGAAATAAAGTAGACATTGTAGAGGCATTCGGATGACCAAGCCTATTATGCCACAACCGAGAATTATTCTGAATGAAAAAACAAAATAACTGATGTAAAGTTTTATCTTGAATAAATGAAGACATTGGTAAGGAAAAAAGTCTTCCACGCTTAGGGCCCCTCGCGATCACTTCCCTCGACTCCTGGTCCTGCACAACACAACCAAAAGAAGAAAAGGAGACTTTGTAATTATTTTCAACAAGTTGACCCACAGAAACCAAATTGGTAGCAAGATGAGGAGAAACTAAAACATTGGTTAAGGGTAAGGGGCCAGGGGTTTCACCAATAGAGGTGATGGGAAGATGATCTCCGTTGGCAGCTTGAACAGTAAGATGACCAGTGTATGGAACGACATTTTGTAATTTTATGAGTGAAGAGGTCATATGGTTACTTGCACCAGAATCTAAGTACCATGTATTGGAAAGAGATGAAGCAGTACCTGCGATGTTCATGGATGCTAAGGCATTGATAATCATTTGGTTTACCATCTCAGGGGTGAGAGGAGCTGGGGACGCAGATTGTGTTGAGGAACCAGGTTGTGAGGAAGAATCATACTGCATAGAACCACTGAAGTCAGAGGAGGCATATCGTGGAGTGGTCACTGTGTAAGCACTGGGAGCTGACGGCACTGCGTAAGTACCAGGGGTTGACGGCACATAGTTGCGGGAAGTAGAATTGCGACCCTTCTTCCGGCATTCATCAATAACATGACTAGTGGCCTTACAATATCTGCAGATCTTTGCCTTGCATTGATTTGCATAGTGACCATATTTCTTGCAGTTATGGCACTGAACTTTACTGATATCCCGGGGAGGTGGTCTGGTGGTAGCAACATAGGCAAGCGGAGCCTCAGTAGATCCCTGTTGGTCCAGAGTAGTTTTAGTGACCAGACGTTGTTCTTCCCGCAGAAGCTCTTGAAGACAGTCATCCAAGCTGGGAAGAGAAGCCCTGCTCATCAAGTTAGATCTAACTGTCTCAAACTCCTGACGAAGTTTCATGAGAAACCGATCCCGATGGCTACCTTACTGTAAGAGAAGTAGTTCAGGTAGGAGTGCTTCAGACACCGTAGCAAACTTAATCTCATCATATTCTGACCACAGTCTGCGAAAACCATTGTAATACTCCTGAATAGACTGGGTGCCCTGATTAAATTGAGAAATGTCGAGTTCCAATTGAAATTGGCGAGCAGCATTGCCTTGTTGATAGATCTTTTTAAGATAGTCCCACATTTCCTGGGCAGTTTTGCAAGGTCTGAGGTTGAGGATAAAATGTGGGTCAACCGAGCCCAGTAACCAGGTTTTGATTTTAGCATCCTTAGTCTTCCAAGCTAAAATCTTCTTGTCATCTTCCTCCGGTTTAGATTCAGATCCATCAATGTGTGCCCAGAGTTCCTTTCCTTCTAAGTAAATTTGAAATTGGAAGGCCCATGAGGTATAATTTTTCCATCAAACTGAACCATTTTAATTTCAGATTTGTCCATTACTAAAGACCAGAAGAAGCACAAACAAATCAATCTTGTGAAGATATTGGCAAAGAAGATCAATATGATGGATCAGATCATAAGCAGATCAGGTGTTGCAGTAGACATCAACCAATCAGATCACAAACCAATGATGGATCAGATCACCAAGGATGGATCCGATCACAGCAACCAATAAGATTGAGCAACCAATGATGGATGGATCAGATCACAAACCAATCAGCAACCAATGATGGATGGATCAGATCACAAACCAATCAGATTACAAACTCACCAATGATAGATCAGATTACAAATGATGGATTAGATCACAGCAATCAAGCAGATCAAATGTCCAGAACTGTTCCCAGAAGACAGAAAAGGAACAGTGCACAAATAGAGTGCAGACAGAGCCCAGACGACCCTGTCGTCAGTGTGTAGATCTGGACGTGGGGCCCACCAAGTGATCTGTATACAGATCTGAGGATGGGGATGGGTGAGCAGCAAAATTCTGCAACTACTGGAAGTGGTCTTAAGCAAAACGAATCCAAATCCAAGATTTTGGACGGCTGTGATGAAAAGAAATGGACAAAACAGATTTTCCACAAAAAATGGTAGATGGCCTACCTCTGATGATCGATAAATCTTGAGAAAATCTTCATAAATATGTATATATCCAGTCGACCAAGATGGGCTGATTCCTCTGAACTGTTGATGATGATCTCAGGTGGGCCACGTCTGATCTGAGACGATCAGGGATGATCAAAGACGATCATGCTGGAGAGATGATCTCTGAAGGGCTTCCAGATCTTGGAAGATGACTAGGAGAATCCACAATACTTTGGATCTTGAAGAATAAAATTAGCTAAAGCACTAATTTTTGACGACCTGGCTCTGATACCATGTCATTTGAGAGAGAATATTGTTGTAAAACTGAGTCCTCTTATGGTCGACTCTGCTCATATTATATAAGGGCTGCATGCCCTGATTACATGCAATTAGAATCTTCTCTATATCTAGATCCTAAAATTTAGTATTACAAACTAAGTATGTACAGTTGCCTTTTGACTAAGTGAAATATATAGATTGGGCCTAAATGGGCCTGCTAGTGTGGGCTTGGATTGACATTTGAGACGTCTAGGAGATTCTCACATCAGGTAACGGCAGCGGCGTGGACAGGTGATCAATACTCCTTTCCTTGGAATGGCGAAGTTTAGGCAATATACAAGAAGTGGAGTGCTGAGTGGACCCTTACTGACCTGAGGCACTGTGAGTATGAATTGGTAGAAGTCCTGGAGTATGACTTCCACTCTGCAGTCTACAGAGTTTTGGTTTTGGAAGTGGTGGATGGTTTCAGAATGATTTATAAATGAGCAGGCATCAAAGTGGACATAAAGCAGAATGAACTGCTGAGATTCTCCCATTGTGTTCCTTCTTTCCATCTGACAAAAGAGAGAGGAGGCAACTTGAGAGGCTATTTTGTGCTTGATCCTGCAGCAATGCCGGAGTCCAAACAGGACAATGTGGAAGAGAAAAATGTATCTGAACAAAGAGCAAGTGAAGGCAAGCAAGAGAAAAGTATGCCATTCAATAGGATATTTGAATGGCCAACTAGTTCATTTACAAGACAGAATTGTGTGATTAGTGTTTTAGGTGGCTTCACAACATCAACTACATCGTCGATGGCACTCTCTTCAGAGGAAGCCAGAGATTCACAAACCTTTGGAGAATGGGCCCACCATGGTTTTTTGGAGGTTGGATGCCATGTGGAGCCTGCAGAGTTGGATGGGTCGGAGATGAGTATGGAAAGTAGTGGGTGCAGAGATGCCCCAAACTCTTTGCTCTGTTCAACCCACAGCCGCATTATGGAACATAAGTGGAGTCTCTGAGAGCTACTTGGGGTTGATCATATCATCATTGTGGGGGACCTTTGCCAATCTTGTCAAGGAGGTGGCCCACTTGGATTGCGTGATATCTGATTCCCAACTTGCCAGTCTCACCGATCAGATGAAAGCCCTGAAGGATGCTGGATTCCCCATAAAAATCTTGAAAAACCGGTTGAACGCATTAGGTTTCCAGGCACAGCAAACAGTGAGTGCAGCCTTGGAGGCCCTTGATGTGGCCAAGGCATCAGCTCCATCCATGGAATGCCTTTAGGCTGCAGTGGCAGCAGAGGGAGCAGCAGAGATAGAAATTCTAGAACTTGAGGATGCACTAGCCGAGGCCCGCAGAAAGCTCAAGGCAGCTAAGGCCCAACACCAGGCTCTAAGGGAGCAGAAAATCGCAATGGATGGAAAAGATATGGAAATTGAAGTCACCCATCAGGAACTAAAGGTAGCTGAAACACCTCAGTCAAGTTTCACAATTATATTATTTTACGCTTAACTAAAAAATTCCAGACATTTTAACTCATAATCAAATTTTGATGATGAGCCACAAACAATGTGGTGCATACTTATTTCCAAGGTATTGGGACTACAGTTTACAAATTGCTGTGACTACTAGCCATGTGTTTAAGACATTTTGTTTCTCATCTATTACTTCACTGTAAGATTTGGGAGTGTGATCAGTTGTCTCTTGGCCTTTTGTCCCTTTTATTTTGGCAATGTAGAAAAAATCTGTTATATTATGAAGTCCAGGTACATATTGAGACTGTTGTTATTTGTATTCATTAAATAAATCTCACCTCTAGTTTGCTACTGCAGAAATGGAACTTAAGGAGTAATATTTTCCAATAGTATGGTGATGTCCTTTTATGTTGTTGTGACTGTTCTCTAGTGTGCTTGGCTTAGCTGATCATGCTGGTGTTTTTGCTGTTCTTAGAAGCAGATAATTTGGAAAAGGGATTTCCTAGAAAGCCCCAGTGTGTCAGTTCTGAAAAACACCCCGACATTTAAAGGTTATGAAGGCTTTGAAATTAGTTTTAGAAAATTCAAAAAAAAAAAAAAAAAAAAAACCTCGAGGCCAATTAACAATTTCTATTACAAATTCATCTGCCTCAGTGAAAGGAAGTTGGTCTCAAAGTGCATGGAATGTAGATATTGTGGGGGGGGGGGGGGGGGGGGGTGGGGTGGTGGTGTGGTCCTTGCAATTGAGTTTTCTATAGCAGATTGATGAAATATGAATGAAGAAGTCAAGAAGAATAAGGAGATGGATAGGGGAAAGGGAAGAGGAATAAGGAACAGATAAGTATGTAGAGACATACAATTCTTTCTTCGTTATTTTTTTCTCTTTTTTCCTCAATGGTGGTGGGAACTACTATATATGCTTCAGAGATGAAGATAGTGCACGGATTAGATGAAGATGAAAGAGAGAAAAGAAAAGTCAGAGGAGCATGCGGAAATTGGATTTTTTTTATTGATCCTAGAAAAAGGTGGTTTTCATGCTTAAAATAAGGTTTCCCACTACCTAAACATAACATTTCTGAAATCAGATCTAAGAAAATCTGATTTACTGAAGATCCTGGAAAAACCAGATTTTAGTGATCACCGAGAACAAGCCCTTTAAATTATTTATATCGTCATTGGAGGAACTCGTAAACATACTGTCATAACTTCTCTGTGGAAATCTGAAATGATTTCCTTCACCTGATTCATTTTCCAGTGTTCTCAACTGAAATCATTATATTGTGGCTCTAACATACCTTGCTATTTATAAGACAGTGCCCTCTACATTTATATAAGAATTAAAAAACCGCTCTATCACGTGTGTTAAAAATTCATTAAGTTGAAATGGGAACATTTGAGGGCTAAGATTCTAATATTTGTGTGGTATTGACTTTCTTGTAGACTTGGCAAATCATGACTAATTCCAACTGAGAAATCAGATATAATATAGCATTGTACTACTGCCTTTTGGTTTCCACAGCGTGCTCTAGTAGGTGGGATTCCTTTTTATGGTTGTTCTTTTCCATTGATTCAGAACTGAGTTTGCTAGCTATGATTTGTTAGTATGAAACGTCTCGTTGGATTTAAAGAAAGTCACATTGTGCATTGGATTTGATAAATATGGTGATCATGGTTCAGTGATCCAGACTGTTGACCTGATAAGCCCTGTGTGAAATATGCTGTAAAAATCTTTCAGTTGAGACTGGCATCTCTCAGAAATTTATGGCTTGGTCTATCTCACACTTATCCAGTAGGGCATATGCTGTCGATGGTTTGGAATTGGAATCCTAAACTATATAATTTCCAAAAGATAAAAATAAAAAATATGAAAACTATGCTAAAGTATAATACCAACGAAAAAGAAAAAATATATAACAAATAATACTTATACTAGTGATGAAAAAATAAATTAAGGGCTAATGGGTACTGGACCTGAAACTTTTAAGTACCCTCGGATTTTGAGAATCTTGGACAGGATGAATAGTTTAGATCATGCCAGAAAGCCAATACAAGAATCAAAGGAAACAATCACAAATAGAGATGCATATTACCTCTAATTGCAATCATTAGTTACCAAAACTCTTAAAAGTGCAATGAAACAACTCTGATACTACTGTACATAGATGAAGTTTGCATAAGCACTAGATTGAAAGTGACGTTCCACGATTAAATTTAGTATTGTCTCAAATGAGAGTGAAAACAGAAGCATGGTTCAAAATATGTCTTTGTGACATCAACTCTATTTGATTCACTCTTCATGATACGAGAGTAATAAATGAACACCTTGGTCATATATACACGGATTAGAGAAGCATCAGAAACTAATTGCTCCTTGTTCTCTCATAGATCCTCCTCTCTTTTATAGAGGTGAGTGGGCGTGCAAGGGATAGAGCTGCACGTCCACTTCTTCCCCTGTTGTAAGTGTTTCTAGCATAGTAGTTTCCCAATAAGCAGCAGATGCAAATTCCTACTTGAGAATATGGAACTATGAAATATTGTTTTCTTGGAAACTATGTATCCCCAACTAGAAAAACTTCTGGAGGGAATGTAGTGAGAGAAGTCTCTTATTGGGTGTGTGCCATTTTCCAACATAGCATGTCAGGCCCAGCAAGTCCAACATGGTTTGGGTAGGATCGGGTTTTCCCAACCCTAGTTTTACATCTGATCCATCAAAAGTATAAAATGCTCTGCTTAGAGTGAAATTTGGCAGTGACCTGGACATAGCAAGGCATGTTACGATAGAAGATTGTATCAAGTGAAGATTGAGCTTATATGCATATATGCCAAATTTAGCTTCTTCTTTCACATTTTTAATGATGACATTGATTATAATTAACGCTAATAATGTGGTAGTTTGTAGTTTGATGTTATCAAAATGATGATGATGATGATGCAGTAGTTTGATACTAACTTGATGGAGATGATATGCACAACTCATAATTAGGAGTCATAAGCTTTCCAAAAAAAAAATAGTGCCACATTATCAATTGTTTCTCATATTTACCGTATTAGTTTTGCATATTGATTACGAAATATAAAGAGTACAATGTTCACTGAAGTTACAAATATGAGAGATGAAATATAAAGAGTGCAATGTTCACTGAAGTCGAGAGAGAGAGAGAGAGAGAGAGAGAGAGAGAGAGAGAGAGAGAGACTTTAAAGACACCACTAATACAAGAAAACACTAAAATTACAGCGTACACACTACACAATTCACTATTCTTGCCGAGAACACACTTTTCATTTAAAAGGAAACATGCCAAATGAAATACCTATCGCCCCTCTAATGTTGATAAGAAACTGTTCTCTAAATTATTCTGCTCACTAGCTTCACTGGTGCAATCTTGTGATGCTCCACCCAATAAGCTCTCAGCCTCCTCTAGATTGTTAACAACCCAATGATGGAATTGAGACCCTCTCAAGACTTGGCGCTCAACCCAAAGATAGTATTGAGACCCTCTCAACACTTGGAGCTCCACCGCTACTTCCTTCATTGTAGGCCTTTCTTCCTCTTTAAATTTCAAGCATCTCTCGGCAAGCTGAGCAATAGCTATGAGTTGTGTTTCATGACCCTCATTTCGTACCCGGTCCTCTAGAACTTGAAGGAGGTGATTCTCTTTCATTGCATAAATGAAATGCATAGGTAAATACTTGTATGCTAGAGACTCACGGTGAAATAAGGGCCTCTCTCCTGTTAAGAGCTCCAAAAGAAGAACCCCAAAGCTGAACACATCACTCTTAGCTGTACATTGACCTGTTTCGAAGAACTCAGGGTCCAAATATCCTAACGTCCCTGCTACCGCCGATGTGGATATTTGCGTTTGATCAATAGGGACCAATATCGAAAGTCCAAAATCTGATACTTTTGCAGTGAGATTATCATCTAAGAGTATGTTACTAGGCTTAACATCTCTGTGAAAGATTGTAATTGAAGCAGCAGAGTGCAAATAAGCAAGTGCTTCTACAATTTCTATAGCAATCCTTAGACGATTTTGCAAAGAGATCGTTTGTATGCGACCAGTTTCATGGATGTGGGTATAGAGGGTCCCATTGGAGATAAATTCATATACTAGCAAAGGGACTTGGTCTTCTAAACAACATCCCAAGAGTTTCACCACATTTCTATGGTTGATCTGCGACAAAATATATAATCTCATTTATGAACAGCTCAATTTGACTTTCATCCACTATTTTAAATTTCTTAATGGCAACTGTTCTGTTATCTGACAAAGTTCCTTTATATACTACACCATAACGTCCTTCCCCAACTATCCTGCTCACACTGTAATTCTCCGCAGCTCTTTCAAGCTCTTTTGCAGTAAAGATCTTTAATGATTCAACTCCAAGATAAGAGAAGTTTTGTTGCAGCGAAAAACCACCATTTTGTTGAAAGAGTTTCTTCTCCTTGCGTTTAATCATCCCTCCTATTCTAGATGCCCAAGAGTTTCTTCTCCTTGCGTTTAATCATCCCTTTTATTCTAGATGCCCAATATGTCCAAGCTGTACCAATGAATAGAAACAAGAGGCTTAAGCAAGTTATTGCATAAAGATTTATAATTGTTCAAATTTATACGTACTTTAAGATGGACTATACAAATTCTCATTCGGGACCGTTTGTTTGGATGTACGGTGTCAAATGGGTATCCAATTATTTGAGCATCTAAAGTCTCCTTTAATAAATAAAGTAGGTATGAGCCTATTTTTTTTATCCAAGAAATTCGGATCCAGATCCAAATTTTTCCAATCCTATACGCTTGGATTCAGATTCTTGTATGTTGCAAACCAAGGATCCATTTCTAAGATGATTACATCAACATATATATATATATATATAGGAATTTACGGAAAAAAAAAACCCTCATAGATAGGCACTAAACAAAGAGAGAATAGGATGGAGGAGGGAATTGGAGGTGAATTTGCTTACCCCTGGTACGCACGGTGGCACGGAGGCGCTCCAAGGCGGACGAACTGTGATTATGATCTGTTGCTGATAAATAGACCCAGAAGAAGAAACGCAAACAATATGAATAATTTTCAGAACCGAGAGAGAGAATACAATAGATATCTTGAATTGATCAAACTAGGAACTGAAAAGACAAGAAAACAACCCATATGAAAAACTAACTAGAGTTTCAGAGGAAGAGGAAGAAAAGATCATCTGTGTCCATCAAACAATTTGAATTTTTTTTTCTTTTTGTTCTATCTTCTTCCTTTTTTCATTACCTTGGCTTGAACGTCTGGTCGACCTGGAACTGCTGCTAGACGCGTCAGACGGCATTCTCCAGAGATTTCCCATCTCTCTTTTCTCTCTTTCTCTCCTTCCTTCCGTCTATCAAGCTGCAGAGGCTGTTTTAAACACTTTTTCTTGAAAGAATCAATCTCTCTCTCTCTCTCATATAGGAAGTCGGAAGAAAGAGAAGGGAAGGTGCAGAAGAAACAGACAATCTCTCTCTCTCATATAGGAAGTAGGAAGAAAGAGAAGGGAAGGTGCAGAAGAAACAGATCGCTGAGAGTACAGTCGGCAATGCGCGTACTCTCCGTGTCCGAAGACGGTCGTTTGTGATTCAATAATTTTTCAACTAGCGACAAAGGCTCGCTCCAGAATCCCTCATTTAAGCCGTGTCGTGTTATATAGATTGCAATGGAGCCCTCATGACTAATTTTCTGATGAACCCTTCGTATTATTGTTTATTGAATAATTCCAATTTGTCCCGCACCAGCTGACCTATATTATATAAGAAATAAGAAATGATGGGATGGGGAAGCCCCGTCTAGATTTTATTCTATTATAGTGTTTATCTGTAATTTGTTGATTAATCTGGACCATCTGTTATAAGGTCAGATCCGACGGTTGTGAGTGTCTAGAGGTTTAGGACTACGTATATTTATACTGTGGTGAAAGCATTGTACTAAGGATAAAAATAGAGAGAATAAGAGAGACAGTAAGTGCTTGTACTTTTATGGAAATCTTTAATAATGGTGAACAGCGTGAATCTCCTGTGAATGTAGGCAATCTTGCCGAACCACGTAAATCTATATCTCATGAATTGATTGTGTGATTGTCTCGTAGATCGTGCTTGTGTTTCCAATCCTAACAACTGGTATTAGAGCCTTGGGTTTCGCGCGCAATCCACGATCGAGATTAATCCTGGAAAAAAGATCGTCTGGATCTCTTGATTTCGCCACACAGAGGATCGGAGTATGTTGCAGAAACCACTAGTTTGGTTGATTTACAGAGGAGAAACAGAATTGCTATGGTCAAACTTGGAGAAGACTCGCAGCGGACTCGGTGGGCCATCAATGTGCACGATCAAATCGCAAAACTCAGTTGCAGAGGCGAAACTCCGGGGTTTCGTCGCATCTCGTTGCTTGCCGGAGAAGGAGTCTGGGTTGACAGACTCTGTTTGGAGAAGGAGATACAGACGTGGCCCCGTGCCAGCTTTAATTGATTTGAGAAGGGCTCATCGCTGGATCGGAGAAGACAAAGTGTCGCGACCCCGGACCAGGCCCACAGGCCTAATCCGGGATAGGGACTAATGAAGGATGATGGATGAATAGTTCATACTATAAAACATACAATGTGTACATGGGTATATAAAGGATAGTGAATGACTACCCGTGCACGTGATTTCCCACAGGTGTCCTCAGTGAGGATTTCACAACGACATAAATATTTTTGTTTAAATGCGGAAGCGTGTAGCAAATCAAGTATGGAATTCATTTCCATAATAAGAATGATAACATATAAACTATCTGATGTCAGAGTGAGCAATGATCATTAGTATTATACTTCCCAAAAGTGAATGTTAATGTTTATACAAAAGATCTATTAATTTTCCACTCCCCAATAGAATTAAAGGCCAACAAAGGCCAGTACATCTCAAAATAATACCCAAAAGAATGAGTTAGACAAATCCCCAAAATATTACGTCTCTTGTGGCACCCGAATGTCTAAATGGCATCATCAGCGTGCCACTCAACTAAACGCTGCGGTTCATCGACCGCCACCTCAGGCTCCTCCTCATGATAACCGGCAACTGGACCTGAGTACCAAAAGTAGTGGGTCAAACACGACGGTTTGGCAGGTGGGTGAAAGGATATGATAATATAATAATAAATGAATTTGCCTTCGAAAGCATTTAAATCTGTTTAAACAATAATTTTCATGAAAGAAGTAAATCAATTATTCAAAAGCATATATGCAATGTAAAACACATAACGGTCACCAAGGAATCACGAAATAAGCAAGATGGCAACTACACGAAGCTAAGTCCTCTATAACCGAAGTGACAAGAGTATATCGGGGTGTTGACCTAAGTCACCGAAGTGAGGAGGTTCCACAAAAATATACATATACAATATAAATATACTGGACGGGACCACGGTAGCAAACCGGGTATCGGGAATCACGGTAGCGAACCGGATATCGGGAACCACGGGAGCCAGCCGGGTATCGGGATGGGACCACGGTAATAATCGAGTATCGGGATCCAAACTGCAGCTTGCAGGACGGAAGGGGGACCTCCAAGTCAGTGGATCAAATCGACATGGTCGTCCAAGCTTAGTGGTGCCGACTCATAGGTCAAATAACAGAAATCAGGACATGTGTAAAATCACATCAGATGCAAATATATAAACAGGCGGGACGGAGGTGCTCAAGGCATAAGTATTATTTCATTTCACATCGGGCAATGCATATCGGGACTAGCAAAATGCTACAAATACAACTTCAGTGTTTTCTGAAATAATAAATTATAAATCATGAATATTCGCGGATACATGTCAAAATTCGGGAACAATGAAAACACAATTAAACTTTCGAAATTTTGGGACAAGTATCGAGATTCAAAACTAGTTCAAGGTGAATAGGGGTCCCGTATGTCGATTTCGATATAGATTTGGTACTTCTTGAGTTTGGAGACATTCCGGGCTCCTTATACACCTTGGGATTTTCAAAACTTCGTATGAATCTTTGTGATATGGTTTCCTTCTCAAACGAGCTTCATATATTATTTGTACACTTCCCCCTTACAATAGGGTTCCCAACAAACCTCTCTCAATCATATAAACATTTCATTTTGACTTTGAACAGGTCCCCAGGTGAACAGTACCCTTCGCTCGAGCGGACCTTAAGTTTGCTCGAGCGGTGAGCTCTCTAGAATGACTCGCTGGGAGGGTTCGCTCGAGCGAAGTTGGGTCCGCTCGAGCGGACCTGCCCAGTTTAGGTTGGCTCGAGCGAAATAACGGTTCGTTCGAGCTAACCACTCTCTGGATGGGATTCTGGGATGGTTCGCTCGAGCGAACTGTCCTCTAAATGGCACGAATCCTTCTTTGGACTGTTCACTCGAGCAACCTGTCAAGTCCGCTCGAGCGAATTGTCCAGAAACTGATTTTAGGGACAGTTCTGCTCCTTCATTTTTCCTCTTCTTTCAAGTCCTTTGAGCCTCATTTCTACACATGAATGGGAGGCTCAAATCTCCTCTAAACTCCTCATAAACCTCCATTAAATCTTCCCCCAAGAATCCATTCAATCATCTCCTATCTTTTCACATTCAACCATAAAGAAAGAGAAAAGAGAAACCACCATTCACAAGGATCCATTAAGCTATTAACAAGAGATAAATGAAGGTCATAAACCAATATTTCCAAGATATTAAATGAGCTAGCAAGATTCATTTGTGAGTATTTATTTCAAAATCAATGCAAATCAAAAGTGAGTAAAACCATCTACATTACTCATAAAAGCCATTAATATTTAAATATCCGTTTATTCACTTGCCTTGGGTCTCTAACAAGCAAATCAAGCCACTAATCAAACCTCTCTCAAAGATAACCTACAAACACATCAAAAACCCCAAATACAAATCCTAAAATGGTCAATACAAGAACAAGAAGAATAAAGCTTGTAATAAAGAGAATGGGGCCTGCCTAAGGCTAGGCGAACACATATCTAAGAAATAAGGGAGATGGCTTACTTGTAGGTTCTCCAAATTGACAAGATTGGCTCAAGGGAAGCTTCAATGAGGTTGGTTTCCTCCACAAATGGTATTAAGAGAGAGCCCTAGTAGTGAGGAAGGAGATGATGGCTTCCATTCTTCAAGTAATGCATGATTTGTAGAGGTTGTTTGTGGATTGGGGATGAAAGGGTAAGAAGAAGAAGAGAAAGGCGAAAAACCTAACTTAGTAGATTTTGAGTTAGAAAGAGAAGAAGGGGAAGAAGGTTTCTTCTTATATAGCAAATGAGATGGGCTCCACCACTTGAAATTCTTGTGAGGCTGAAATCATGCTTTTTGGGGATTTGGGTGTGTTCTACGAAGAAGGGAAAAACAATCAACAAAATTTCCAATTTCCAAAAAGTATATATTTTGAGGGTTTCGCGGACAATGAATTTTATGTCCAGATTTGGTGTAAAAAGACTGTTTTGCCCCTGATGTCGGGAAAATCGGGTTTCGGACGGGGACGGGATCAACATGAAAGTTGTAAAGATTAACGAGATGAGTAAAACGGAAATTGAATTATAAGTTATAGGAATCTCGAGTAATCCCCTAAGTACACGCAAGGTCACAAAAGGAACCCCCAAAGGGTCCATAGTCACAAAGGCACTCAAAATTCCCCAAAGCTATATCAAAAGCTATTCTATTCCCAACTTAACCAAAATTCACTAATCACACTTAAAGCTAACTCACGACTTAATTAGTACTAATCGAGGTCACTCGGGTCGGTGTCTTACACAGAGAATACCGGTGTCTCCTACTGTGCCGTCGCCGGAATCGAAAGGGTGAGAATCGCGGTCGCCATCCGCTGTCGTCACCACCGGAGCAAGAAAAGTAGAGGAAATCGTCGCAGCTGCTGCACCCTTCACTGCACGATCGCCGCCGTCTTCGTTGGCCTACCGTCCCCGCCGTCATCGTCGTTGCCTCGCCAGTTCGGTCGCCCGCTCAGTGTCGTCGAAGAAAACCATCGCGGAGAAGGTGACTGACTGGGCTACACCTTTGGTTGCTCTGTCACATAATTGCAGAAGGCAGAGTCGTTGGGAGGAAGGAGACCCAGCCTTGGGTCGTTCTCAGTTCGAGTTAGGTCCAGTCCGACCCGCCTGCTTCTGAAGTCCAACAAAAGCTGTAGGGTCTCCTAGGTCTTGGGTTGATTCCAGGCCAGGTCTGGCCCACTTACTCCAAAAGCCCATCAGCAAAAGCAGCTAGACGCTAACGTCATTTGTACGGTCAACACAGGTTTGACCATTTGAACGACCATAATTATTTCTTGATTTTTGAAGCCATCTGGACTCAGAATTGCGCTCCTTTTTTTGTTGAATCCATATCGACGAGATCTACAAGATAGACGGAAAGGATTGATAGTTCGACAAGCAGAGAAATTCATCAAGTAGATAGAGCTTGGTTTGAGTGGGAGCTATGACGGATGACATGAAGCTCACAATTGAGAAGTTTAATGGAACAAATTTCGTGTACAGGAAGATGCAGATTGAAGATCTCTTCTACCGGAAGAATTTCTACTTGCCGCTTAGGGGAAAAGCCAAGAAACCTGCAACAATGTCAGATGCAAAATGAGAGATACTCGACAGGAAAGCCTTAGGTATGGTTCACTTCTCTCTATCAAAGTTTGTTACATTCAATATATCAAAGGAGAAAATCGCTATAGATGTTATGGATGTCCTATCACGAATGTATGAAAAACCTTCTATCTCAAATAAAGTTTTCTTGATGAGAAAGTTGTTTAACATGAAGATGGTTGAAGGTGAGGTTATTGCTGAACACCTGAACGAGTTTAATACGGACATGAGCCAGTTATCCTCGGTTAACATACAATTCGAGGATGAAATTTGGGCTTTGTTGGTTTTATCTTCCTTGTCAGATAGCTGGAATGGTATGGTTACATCACTGAGTAATTTTTCATGATCAACCAAGCTAAAATTTGATGATGTTGTGAGTGCTATCCTCGATGAGGAAATTCGTAGGAAACCTTCAGGTGAATCATCAAGAAGTGCATTGAATGTGGAAAGCAGAGGTAGGTCATCTGAGATAGAGCAAAGTCGTGAAAGATCAAAAATCAATGACAAGTCAAGATCGTCAAAAGGCAAGATCGAGTGCTGGAATTGTGGTAAGAAAGGACACTTGAAAAAGCACTGTAGAGCTCCACCAAAGAAAAACAAGCAAAAGAACAGTAATAAGGACAACGAAACTTCCGCAAATATCGCTGGTGATACTGTTTGAAACGCTTTAATTCTTGCTTTTGATTATAAATCTGAATCTTGGGTTATAGATTCTGGTGCGTCCTTTCATACTACTTACTACACATAGAAAATATCTCAAAAATTATGTACAAGGTGACTTTGGAAAAGATTATCTTGGTGATGATGAACATTTTAACATAATTGGCAAAGGAGATGTTCATGTTAAATTACCAAACGACATTATATGGCAATTGAATGATGTCAGGCATGTATCCAGCCTGAAGAGAAACCGCATATCAGTTGGTCAGCTTGCTAACTCTGGTCACGTAACTGTTTTTGCAGATGATTTCTGGAAAGTTACAAAAAGAAGTATGATTGTTGCTCGCGGTAAAAAAGAAGGAACTCTTTACTTGACTAACAGCTCTATAAGTTCCATTGTAGTTGTAGATAAAGGCATTGACTCAAACACATGGCACTATAGACTCGGACACATGAGTGAGAAAGGGTGAAGATTCTTCATTCTAAAGGTAAGCTGGAATGACTCAAGTAATTGGACTTAGAGTTCTGTGAAGACTGTGTTTTCGAAAAGCAGAAGAAAGTTAGTTTCTCTAAAGTAGGCAGACCACCAAAGTAAAAAAGGTTGAAACTAGTGCACACGGATGTGTGGGAACAAACTCAGGTACCTTCTCTTGGTGTATCTTCTTACTTTGTTACATTTACTGATGATGCTATCATAAAATTATAGGTATATCCTATGAAACACAAGTCTTACGTATTTGATATTTTCAAGAAGTGGAAAGCTTTGGTTGAAAATGAAACATGTTTGAAATTGAAATGTCTAAGGTCTGATAATGAGGAAGAGTACTGCAGTAAAGAATTTGAGGAGTATTGCGCCAAAAATGGTATTAAGGGAGAGAAGACCATTCCCAATACACCATAGCAAAATGGTGTGGCAGAGCGCATGAACAGGACAATTGTTGAGCGTGCCAGAAGTATGAGGATATATGTTGGATTACCCAAGTAGTTTTGGGCAGAACTAGTAAATACTGCTGCATACTTGATCAATAGGGGGCCTTCAGTACTTTTGGATGGTGGACTAGCAGAGGAAGCTTGGACCGGAAAAGAGGTAAACCTTTCACACTTAAAAGTATTTGGTTGTATCTCTTATGTTCATGTTGAAGCTGAAAAAAGAGACAAACTAGATTCTAAATCTAGGAAATACACTTTCATTGGATATGGTTTTGATGAATTTGGTTACCGCTTTTGGGATGATGAAAATAGAAAAATCATTAGAAGCAGAAATTTTATGTTCAATGAGAAAGTGATGTATAAAAACAAGGACAAGGTGCAGGAGGACAACAATGAATATTTAGAACTGGATGACACTTCTGAAAATGATGTACCTGAAGTGCATAAAAATGAAAACCCGCGGGTTGACCCTCAAACACCTGCCCCAGTAAGAAGATCATCTAAGACTCCTAAGCCTACACAGCGCTATTCACCTTCTTTGTTCTATTTGTTATTTACTGATGGTGGTGAACGAGAATATTATGAAGAAGCATTGCAGGTTGAAACTCGGGCTAAGTGGGAACAATCTATGAAAGATGATATGCAATCTTTATTATTAGATCAGACATGGGATTTAGTTTAGTTGCCTGAGGAAAAGATAGCATTGCACAACAAGTGGGTGTACAAATTGAAGGAAGAACATGACGGTAGCAAGGGATACAAAGCCAGATTAGTTGCAAAAGGCTTCCAGCAGAAGGCAGGTATTGATTACTCTGAGTTATTTTCTCGTGTGGTTAAATTGAACACAATCAGAAGTGTTTTGAGCATTGTTGTAGAAGAAGCTTTACATCTTGAGTAGTTAGATGTAAAAACTGCGTTTCTCCATGGTGACTTGGAAGAAGACATCTATATGCATCAGCCACAGGGATATGTTGTACCAGGAAAGGAGGAAATTGTGTTTAAACTTAAAAAGAGTTTATACGGTTTGAAGCAAGCCCCAAGACAATGGTACATTAAATTTGATAGGTTTATATGCAATACAAGTTACAAACGGTGTTATGCAGACCATTGTTGTTATTTTAAAAGTTTTGATGACTGTTATGTTATTCTACTCTTGTACGTAGAAGAAATGCTTGTTGCAGGTTTAAATATGCATGAAGAAATAGTTGTCACAGGAATTTGAAATGAAGGATTTGGGTGCTGCAAATCAAATTTTCGGCATGAGAATTAGTAGAGATAGGAAAATCGCACATTGAAGTTGTCTTAGGTAGAATATATTGAAAGGGTTTTAAACAGGTTCAACATGCAGAGTGCTAAGCCAGTTAGCACTCCCCTCGCCAGCACCCTCAAACTCTCAAAAGAGTTGTCTCCTAAGACAGAACAGGAGAAAAACATGTACAAGGTCCTATATGCTTCAGCTGTTGGCAGCTTGATGTATGCTATGGTTTGCACTAGACCAGACATTGCTCATGCAGTGGAAGTTGTAAGCCAATTTATGAGTAATCTCGGAAAAGCGCATTAGGAGGCAGTTAAGTAGATTCTCAGATATCTGAGAGGCACCACTAATGCATCATTATATTTTGGAGGATCAAAGATCAAATTGCATCGCTATGTTAATTCGGACTTGGCAGTAGATCTTGATAGAAGCAAAAGTACTACAGGATATATGTCTTCACATTGGGTAGTGTAACAATCAGTTCGAAGTCTCAATTATAGGATGTCGTTGCACTTTCAACCACAGAAGCAGAGTATGTTTCCACCATAGAAGCTAGTAAGGAAATGATTTGGTTACATGAGTTAATGAAAGAGTTGGGTAAAAAGCAAGAGTCCAGCAGGCTTTACAGTGGTAGTAAGAGTGCCATTCATCTTGCAAAGAATACAGCCTTTCATCTAAAAACCAAACACCTTCGGATTAGATATCACTTCATATGATGACTTATGGAAAAAAAGGTGTTAAAACTGGAGAAGATTTTATCAAGTGAGAATCTTGCATATATGTTCACAAAGGTGGTGATTGCAGAGAAACTGAAGCTGTGCTCGGTATCAAGATTATTAGCTGTATTCTATTATTATCAAAGCTATTCAGTATGTTCAGTATTTAAGTGGGAGATTGATGGGTTGGTGAAGCCTGATCTCGATTTTATTCTATTATAGGGGTTTATCTGTAATTTGTTAGTTTAATCTAGACCATCTACTATAAGGCCAAATCCGACGGTTGTAAGTGTCTAGAGGTTTAGGGCTTCAAATATTTATACTGTGTGATGAGAGTATTATACTAAGGGTGAAAATAAAAAGAGAACAAGAGAGACAGTGAGTGCTTGTACTCTTATGGGAATCTCCAATAATAGTGTACGGTGTGAATCTCCCATAGACGTAGGCAATTTTGTCAAACCACGTAAATTTGTGTCTAGTGGATTGATTGTGTGATTGTCTCGTAGATCGTGCGATCCTAACAAGAAATACTTGGGTATTTATGCTAGATGATTGGTGATGATGTGAATAGGGATGTGGTTGGCACTTTTGGTAATACATGTTTTTATGGTCATATCAATATGGACCGAGAGACCTGTAAGTCAAAAATCACTTTAACTGAAGCTGTCACTTCTGGTAATAAATATTTTTATGGTCAATATCAACCATCACCACTTACATTCTATATCGACCATAGCGCAAAAAAAAAAAAAAAAAAAAAAAAAAAAAGGGAAAGGAATAGGAGGGCGCCCATCTATAAATTTTTTGCTTGTAAATTCCTCATATATATTTATATATAAAGCATCCACGTAGCTTGTGTTATTGATATTAGAAGATCTACGTACCTTTAGTCATATAGCATTTCAAAGCCCCACTTGTTAATTTTAAAATTTTATTTTGAAGCTTTGTCATCCAATGATAGTAATGCATTCCACATCGTATTTTGGTTCAATAGCTGATTTTAGATCCCCTTTTTTAGTTGAAGTTGGATCCAAGATACAAAACATAGGCTTCACATTAGATCTGGATTTGAATCTAGATCTAATATGTGAAAATGATCTTGGTCAAGATCCACCAAGGTTCCACCTTGGCCCAACCTGTTGCATCCCCAAGTACTGAGCTCCTAGAAGCTTAAAGAAATGTCTTTCCTAATGGTAAATATCCACAAATGACCAACAAATGTTTTTCCCTTTTGGTTGGAAATGATGTTAGACATCTCCCTAATAAAGTAATAATAGGAAAGTCAAGGTCCCATCTATATCTCCATCTTATATCCTTTAACTTCTTTTTTTTTAGTATTCTTTCGTTGGAACCGTTTTACCAAAAATTCTTAGGAATTCAATAGAAAGAAAATGGGCCTATGAGGCATGTCTGCATGGCATCCACACAAACAGAAGTTTATGGACTTTTCCTTTAACGCAGAACTCTCCCCCATTCTTATCCTCCTCTAGAAGTGTTTTTATGAAGATTTACTGAAAATTAAATTACTTTCGACATTTTTCTTTGAAAAAATTCCTATGCACCAAATGAAAGAAGAGGGAGTCCTTAGAAAAGTGCACCACTTTTCCTTTGCTCGTTTACAAAAACTCATTATGCAAAGTACCCTTAATGATCGTCTTCTAGGAAGCCGCACTATGAACATGTTGTGGCAAAAAAAAAAAAAAAAAAAGAAAACTTCAGATGATTCTAACCATCAATTGATAGAATAACCAATCGATTAGTAACCCATCAGTAGCAAATTTCTTGGTCAACCCCTCATTGTATGATAATGGAGCTCATTAATCTAAACTATCCTTTCAAACTCTATCCCTAAGTAGCCTTCGGCAAAGAAGAGGAAGGAGGAAGAAAGTAATCACTTACTCAAAACACGATCAATCCCGTGCATAATATCACACCTGTTAAGGTTATAAAGACTAATTGGACAATTTGGGTTAACAAATGTTGGGCCCTTATCATGCATTTGTGCTTCATCTTCCAAAACAATTCACCTTCAAAATCTTCAGACATTCAATGGCTTGATTTGTGTTTTTACTCCACTGAGCTGGACTCGTTTCTCTCCTGATAATAAAAAAAGGCCTATTTGTTTGGATGATATCTAAAGGCTATTTGTTTGGATTATATCTGAGAATTCTTGTATGGGAGATTTCTGAATCTCCACAATGCTGTCTCCAAAATTGGATTCTCACATGTTGAAGGACATTCCTAAATTGTATGGGATAATGTTGAAGCATTTTGAAGGTTGAAATTTGGGAAAGTTTGAAAAATCTAAAAAGCCAAAAAAGCTCATACAACTGGCTGAACTTTTGGAAGTTCCCGAGCCAAATAAGAAATTCCAAATGTTTTTTTTTTTTTTTGGAAATTCCAAGTGCTGAGGGGTTTGAAGGTTGACATTTGGGAAAGTTCGAAAAATCTAAAAAGCCAAAAAAGCTCATACAAATGGCTGAACTTTTGGAAGTTCCTGAGCCAAATAAGAAATTCCAAATGTTTTTTTTTTTTTGGTAAAAGGAAATTCCAAATGTTGAAGGGTTCGATAAACTGTCAAGATTTTCCAATAGAACCCTTAAATGTGCTAGTCATGAACTAGAGGTCAATGATAGGCCCAAGCTCACTTAGTAAATTTAACGCAAAAGCACAAGAGCATGTTTCTTTGAGGGATCCGGATCCCCTGTTTCAACTGTTCGGACGAATGAGGAGGCGACACGCATACAAGGACACCAGCTCAGCGCTAACCCATTGTTGAAATGAATAAAATCAATGCATGGGGTACTTCTTACAAATTGGGGAAAATAGAGTTCAAAAGAGAAACCCTAGATCAATCTTCCCTTCCTCCTTACAAACGGAACAAAACTGAGTTCGTCTCCTCCAAGCATTCATCTTACCTCTCATTTCTTCTCTCACAGATCGATCTTCCCTTCCTTCTTTTCAAATCTCCAAGCTCCCTCTTCTTCTTCTACTTCATTTTTTTCTCTTTGTTGTTCACTTGGTTCTTCGCAGAAGCCAAAGGTCGTCGTGACTAGAGAGCCTCACAAAACGGGAAGCTCATCGATGCCTTGGAATGATTCACTTTGTTGTTTTTCTTCATTCTTTTGGTCTCTCAGGATATATTGAAAGGTGTTTTTTGTTTTTGTACTTTTATCACCAATGACTCCATGAAATGTTTGCTTTCAGTTAAGTTTCTATTGGGGGTGCAGGGTTTTGAAAACTCATACCCGTTTGCAAAAAATATGAGATATTCGAGCAGGATAGGTACTACTTTGAGAGTGTTTTAAAACTCGTCCATCTTCAAGTGAGCAAGGCACCATGAATAGATGAACAAATGGTCCTGTCATGTAGGAGTTCAATGGGTAAATGAATTTCATTGTGAGAAGCATTGTTTCTTATGTTCATACTTTCTTTGTAAGCTTTTATTTTGCTTGAAATTAATTTATGATATTTCGTGTTGGAGGACCAGCTTTTAGGAGACGGATCTTCACATTTTGAATTTTTGGCACATGCTGTGCTATTTTGAGCTCCTTGTGACAGACTTTTTTTGGGTTCACAGGGACAATCTTTTGTATAGACAATTTGCAGATATCTGTTACTTAATCTTTTGTATACGAATGGAACTATGTCTCAGAATGGATGTGATGAATGTAATTATTGTAAATTTGATGAATGTATTTAGTGCTTTGCCAAAGTACTTGCCAATGTAATTAGTGCCCCATTGAATTCGATATAAAATCTTGGATATTTGATAGCACATGCGAAGGTTTGACAAGAAAAATTCACAGGATTAAATTATGTGTACTAAGGTTGGATGAAAGAAATACTAAGGGTTCAGTGTTTCATTAGACTAGCACCTACATATTCGATGTAAATTCTTGGATATTAGATGGCACATGCGAAGGTCTAACAAGAAAAAATCACAGGTTTAAATTCTGTGTACTAAGGTTGGATGAAAGAAATATTGAGGCTTCAATGTTTCATTAGGCAAGAGCACCAACAGATTCGATATAAATTCTTGGATATTAAATGGCACATGTGAAGGTCTGACAAGAAAAATTCACAGGTCTAAATTATGTGTACTAGGGTTGGATGAAAGAAATACTGAGGTTTCACTATTTCATTAGACAAGAGCACCTACTGATTCGATATAAATTCTTGGATATTAGATGGAACATGAGAAGGTTTAACAAGAAAAAATCACAGGTTTAAATTCACGTACTAAGGCCCTTTTAGATTAACTGACCCTTGAAAATGAGATTTCTTGATCCATCCATTGACAATCTAAACTAATGTGGACAAAAAATCTAAGTCCTTCCATGGACAGTCTCCAAATTGATGATCAGAAAAGAAACACATTAATGGTCTATATTATGCTGTTGCTATAAAATCAAGAAGGCTGTTATAACTTGGTAAGTTCACAAATTGCAATCTAACAAAAATGCATTTGACCCAACAGCATTTTTCCAGTTTTTCAATGTCATTACAAGGCAGAATTAAGGTTGCGTTAACGCCTGGGGGGCGGACTTATTTTCGGGCTTGACAGTTAAATGTGTAAGGCCAGTGCCATGCCTAAAGGCCCATCCTAACCTGCCATATTATATACATTAAAGCAAAGGGGGAGGTGGGGGGTGCCACCTCATCCCTTAAAAGTCTCTTTGGGTTGTGAGGGGTGCCACATCAACCCTAAAAAGTCTCTCTGGGCTGTGAGGGGTGCCACATCATTCCTAAAAAGTCTCTCTTTTCAAAGAGGGCTACTCTTTCTCTTCTAAAACCTATCTAATAAGAGATTTTTATGAACGTTTGAATTTGAGTCCTATTTCTTGCCATTATCCAAATTATAAGAAAATCTTTACAGTCTATCTGTTTTGTTTTATTTTCCTTAGATCTTCAATCACCAATAGGTCCCATGTTAAATATGTTTTTGTGGGCCCTATCGATGATTGAAATCCAAACTGTTGCTCCTTTACTCTCCTTTCAATTTTTTTCCCTAAATGGACGGATCCAGTAGTGGGCACCAGTTCGTATTAAATATATTTCAAAATTGGACTTCAGTATTGAATGAAATCCTAATGGCCTTCTCTTAATCCATTTTTTCTAAGAGTGGGCCTCACTGATGGAGGGAGGCAAGCCTATTGGTTGTTATCTGGTTTCTTAATGGATGCAAATCAATTAGTGGGCCCCGCACATTTAACTTATTTCTGCAGTGGGGCCCACTCATGGATTATGCATAGATATTAGTTTTCTAGGTCAATATGGATTATGGATTATTCTCTCTCTCTCTCTCTCTCTCTCTCTCTCTCTCAGCACCATCTATCTTCCATTCTTTGTCATCTTTTTATTTTAATATTTGGAGCCCACCTTTCAACAATTCACATCGATAAATTTTTCATTAAAAATATCATTTTCTTTTAGTTTCCAAATAGAGCTCTACTCTATTCAAAGATTGTCACATGTGAACGAAAATCAGAACCGACCTTCCGGTAGACAATCTCATAGATGGGCTTGTGATAAAAATGTTTTGAGGTTGAATTTTTTTATTGAATCTTATAGGCATCATTTTCTGATCTGATTATATAGACAAATGACCCTAGGTTTGCCCCACCATGATTACACTTCCGTGGGCCCACATGGACCCATAATTAAGAGATATATACATTGATCCATGGTGGGCCAATTATTATTGGGATTAAATAACACTAGCCTGTGGTTTTAAAGTCTCATAATTTATGGTTTTTAAAGTTAAGATGTTTATACATTTAAAAAAAAAAATCTAGAGCTAAAAAACGGTTTGATCGATTCTAAAATGGTATTTGTGCTACTTCAAAGGGGTAGAGAAGAAATTTGTGCGGAAAGATTGAAATAACCACTTGCCTATGTGAAGATAACACTTGTATTTATAATTGAAGATATGTTGATTGTTTTTATATAAATATGTATGAATAGATTCTTATATGTTTATAATTAGT
Organism: Umbellularia californica; assembly: GCA_028538565.1. Lineage (NCBI taxonomy): Eukaryota > Viridiplantae > Streptophyta > Magnoliopsida > Laurales > Lauraceae > Umbellularia > Umbellularia californica. The sequence goes on along the minus strand of JAPQWN010000003.1, from coordinate 35,948,638 downwards.
TTTGATATCTCATAAATTAAAAATGTAATATCTTACTTTTTACCCCGGTCTAAGCACGGGTTGTTGTTGCTAGTTTAGCAGAAAGGGGAACATATATTTTGGGAATAGCTGGGCCCTGGCCAAACGAATATGGGTTGGCGTGGACTCATCTTTTACTCTGATAGTTGAACAGCTCGGATCCAGGTTTATGTATGTTTAGAGACCCATCCTAACTCATCTGATAAATAGGTATCAGAAGGGCTCATATATTTTGTAAATGGCCGGTTCCAGGCCTAAATTTCATGCTTATGGGCTGAACCTTGGCCTGAAGTTGGGCTCTATTACTAAATAAAGGGGTTGAATAAGTTCTGCCCGGCCCAGGCCAAATACAACACATGATTAACCTAAGAAAAAATCAAGTAATATTAGTTGATCTGATCTTAATTTTCTTTGCCAACCAGACTAAAGTTTGTTCGAGAAATGATTATAAACCCATGTCCTAACGGGAGAATTCATGGTGATTAGATTTGTTGATTGATGCACTTGGGAGTTTGGGCCTATAGTTAGTACAAATTTGGTTCTAAATCTAATAGATGGTTACTTCTATCTATCAATGCCTTAAAAAAGAAGTTAACTATTTTAGTATGTTCATATGCCTATTTATCATGAATCTGAACACTTCAAACTCATTACTTTCAAGAATTGACATTCACCAAAATTTGATATTAATCATTCAGAAAATTATTATATATCTTAAAGCAGCAGCCTCTTCGTGGGGAGAAAGACACATGGCGCTTTCTCTTCACTTTCGTGGTGACATGTAGCACACCCACCTTTTCTTTATCATATATCATATAATTTCTCTTAAATAATCTCTTTCCATCCTTATAACCCATATTATTTCTAGGGGACTTTGGTCGGAGGTCCTTAAAAGCATGACTTTGGCAAGCAGTTCATAAAAAAAAGGGGGGATTCGGCGATAAGTCCCTCAAAGTGTGACTTTAATGCAAACAGTTCACAAAAAAAAGTCATGCAGCCAAAGGTCCCTCGCACACTTTCTCATACCTGAAATGTCCAATTTGCCCTTTCTTTAAATCATATCCCATGATTAGTGGGAAATGCCATTAATTGCCCTAGATTAAAGGAATCATATCCTATCACTTAATTGCCCACGATTAAAGGAATCCCATTAATGATATTTTCAAATAAATTCTAAAAAAACACAAGTACATTTCAAAATAACACAAATAAATTTAGAAAACACAATAATTTCAAAAAAAGCAATAAATTTAAAAAAATAAAGCAATAAATCTCAAAAGAACGTAGATAAACTTAAAAATATGCAAATAAGTTTAAAAAGATCGAAATAAATTTCAAAAAATGTAAATAAATTTCAAAAGACTCAAATAAATCTCAAAAGATCCAAAGAAAATTCAAGAAATGCAAGTAAATTTCAAAACACGCAAATGAATTTCAAAAGACGCAAATAAAATTTAAAACATGCAGAAACATTTGCCAAAACTAAGATAAATCGTTTTCCAATTTCTGAAAAATTTGCCAAAAAATCAAGTATTTTTACCAAAACGAAGTTAAATTTATTTCAAAAAACATAAATAAATTTCAAAAGACGCAAATAAAATTAAAAAACGCAAATAGATTTCAAAGAACGTAAATAAAATTAAAAATGTAAATAAATTTAAAAAAACGCAAATACATTTGCCAAAACTAAGATAAACCAATTTTCCAAATTTCAGAACTCAGATAAATTTGTTCCGGAAATCAGATAAAATAGCCAAAAAATCAGATAGATTTGTCCAGAACTTAGAGAAAATTATTTTAGAACTCAGATAAATTTACGTAAAACTTAAAATAAATTTGACAAAAAATGAAAAAACTCAAATAATTTTGACATAAACTCATAAAATTTGTTAAAAGCTTAGATAAACTTGACAAAAACTTAGATAAATTTCACAAAAATTCAGATAAATTTTATAAAAACTCATGTAAATTAAGATTGCTTTCTACTTCATGGGTTAGGGGAAACTGACCCAAACCCGAAACTTAACCCAATGAACCAGGGTTGTCTTCCTCTCCTCTCCACGTTCTGCATTGTCCAGATTCATAGGGCTTCTCAAGCAGGTCAGGCTTCACCTGACCTAAACTTAAACCCATAATAGAAACTGACCCAAGAAGGTTGTCTTCTTCCTCCTCTTCTCTTTCTGCAACTGGGAAGACAACTTCCTGCTGACTTCTCCTCCTTCCACGACAACAATGCAGCAACGTTTCTTCTCCGGTGACGCCCAACAGCGACGGAGACTTAGGCGATGGACGCAGAATCCTAGTGATGTGGGGCCCAGCCGAAAAACAGACTTCCGACATTCTTCTCCATCTGCAAATAGAGAATACAGAATCGAAACTGCCCCCCTTCTTGCTGTCTTCTTCCACTCCGGCCACGCACGACGCCGATCTCCCGAAATTTTTACAGTCCGACGAAGAGCAGCAGCGTTGACGCTTTTCCGGCAATCTTCTGCAACCAGGGACGAGATCGATCAACAGAGATCTGGGCCGTCTTTTGAGAAGAACCAGAAGGCTTTCTCTGCTGGACTACTTATGGCTTCGGCGAGACCAGATCACCAGATCTTCTTCGGCGACGTCCGGGAAACAATGCCCTATCACCTCTTCTTTCTCGTTCTAGTTCTTCGATTTGTGTGGCCCACCAAGAGACTGATCTTCTGCGATCCTGGATCAGTTCACTACAACGAACTTATTCCGGAATCGTTCTTCTCCGATCTCTCTTCTTTGCAAGAAATAACCACGCGCTAGGATTTCCCAAGCCCAAGGAGGGAGAATACAAGATTTGAAATTTTAAAATTAAAAATCTTATGTCTAAAACAGTTGAAAGGGCAAATTAGTCATGAAATATGTGATTGTGTGGATTTAGGGACCTCTGGCTGCAAATAGTCTAGCTGCTTGGACCACAGCCCTTAAAAAGAATTTGCCTAGACTGGAGGTTGGATAAATTCAATTCTAGGGACCTTTTGCTAATTATCTTTAAAAAAAACTCATACAACCAAAGGTCCCTTACACACATTCTCATACCTGAAATGTCTAATTTAAATCATATCCCATGATTGGTGGGATATCCCATTAATAAAGGTCAACTACCATTTAATTGGTCTCGATTAATGGAATCTCATTAATAATATTTTCAAATAAATTCTAAAATTACACAAATAAATTTCAAAATAATGAAAATAAATTTTAAAAAATGCAATAATTTCAAAAAATGAAATAAATTAAAAAAAATAATTAAATTTCAAAAGAATGCAGCTAAATTTAAAAAGACGCAAATAAATTTCAAAAGATCCAAATAAATTTCAAAAAATATAAATAAAAGATGAAAATAAATTTCAAAAGATCCAAATAAATTTTAAAAGATCCGAATAAATTTCAAAAGACACAAATAAATTTCAAAAGACGTAAATAAAATTAAAAAATGCAAATAAATTTAAAAAAATGCAAAACGCAAATACATTTGCCAAAAATAAGAAAATCCAAATTTCCAAATTTCAGAAAAAATTGAAAAAAACTGAAGTGTTTTTGTCAAAGCTCAGTTAAATTTATTTCAAGAAATACAAATAAATTTCAAAAGACACAAATAAAATTCAAAAACACAAATAGATCTGAGAAAATACAAATAAATTTGTCAAAAACACAAAAAGATTCATTTAAAAATTTTCAAAATGGAGATAAACTTGTCAGAAACTCAACTATATTTTTCAAAAAGTTAAAGAACTTTGCCAAAAACTCAGATAGATTTGTTTAGAACTCAGATAAATTTGTTCCATAACGCAGATAAATAGCCAAAAAATCAGATAGATTTACCCAGAATTCAGATAAATTTGTTTTAGAACTCAGTTAAATTTGCCCAAAATTCAAATAAATTTGACAAAAAATAAAAAACTTAGATAAATATGACAAGAACTTATATAAATTTGACAAAAACTCAGATAAGTTTGATAGAAACGCATTTTAAAGCTCAATCCACATTTCTCCATCACCATCCTCACCACCCAAACCTCCTTTAACTTCGGCTCCACCGCTCCTTATGTCCGCAGCATGGAGTCATCCTTCCCTTCCATCACCTTCATCCACCTCCCTCCCATCTCCCTCCCCATAAACGACTCCACCTCCGAGCTCAGTGGAAACTAACCCAGCTGGGTCTTGTCTTCTTCCTCTTGTGCTCTGTTCCAGAGCTTTGTAACCAGAAGTTTGGGAATGGTAGTCTCCACTTGTTCTTCTCGATCTCCGGCAACATGGGGCTTGGCGCGGTGGTCTTCGACTGGCGAAGAATGACAGATGACGGTGAAGTAGTCCAAATCTGGACTATCTTCTCCGGCGAGATGGAAGCCGGGAGCCCTTGTTTGCTCTGCTTCCGGTTTCTACACCAGCGACCGAGCCAAAAATCCCTAAATCCTCTTCTCTATTCTCCTTTACAGAAAAGAATATGATCTCTCTTTGTGCCACAAAAAGGACAAAAGTCCTATCTTTGACCAAGTTAACAAAGTTTCAACTCTTTCTTGTTTATGTTCCTAGAAACTAGAGTGAGACCACTCTTGTAGCAACACAATTATGCATAGAAATAACAGAGGGATGGTGGTGTTGAGTTCTGTACATAAAAATAACAGAGGGAGAATACAAGATTTAAAATTTAAAATTTCAAAATTTTATGCCTAAAACGGTTGAAAGGGCAAATCAGTCACGAAATAAGTGATCGTGCAAATGTAGGGACCTTTGGCTGCAAAATGTCTAGCTGCGTGGACCAGAGCCTTTAAACAGAAATCTCTTGGACCAGAGGCTGGATACATTCCACTTCAGGAACCTTTCACTAATTATCTCTAGTTTTTTCTAATCATATCCTACTTACACTTCATCCTTATCCTATCTCCTAAAACTTCTCTTAAATAATCTATTTTTGTCCTTATCATACATATTATTTCTAATCATATGATTGGTGGCCCACCTTGTCATGTCTCCTAAAATTTTTCTTAAATAATCTCTTTATATCTTTATCACACATTGTTTCCAATCATATGATTGATGGCCCACATAATAGAAATTCACTCAATCACACTATAAATGGATTTGGGCCAAACATGAAACTATAATTTATGTTGCATTGGCTGTTCCGAACAATTTGCCATTGCCTGTGCCCAATATTTTGTGTAATATTGCCGACTCATGTCACCTAATTATTACGAGTAATATTTCAAATTTATACATAATGAGTATTTCGGTGCCATTATATGTAATGGAAAGGTTTGTATGGGCATTCATGCAACTTTACCGTGGTTATTAGGGGTGGTAAGGCGGTACAGTTGCAATTGCAACTTTTGCAACTTTTCCTCCTCTCTAAGCGGAGTAAAAGTTGTATTCTCACTCATGCATGGCTTTACTGTTGTTTATATATAAAGTCCATTTGCAACTTTTACTCCTCTGTAAGGGGAGGAAAACTTGCATTAAACGGTGTAAAGCCTTCAAACTGATTTTTTCCCCTATTTTTCTTTTTTTACATCTTGATTTGGTCATGGGTCGGGGCTTTGGTTCAAACAATATATAATGGACTAGCAATAAAGGTCCGTGCTTAGCTTGGGCTAAAAAACGAAAATACAATATTATTAAAGATCTTTCTAAAAATTTATTAAGAAAAAAAATATACTATATAAAATAGTATAAATAAGCTAAAAAGTAAAATAAACTTAGCATTAGTGCAACCAATTGGGAGGACAATATCCTCTGGATTTATACAAACAAATAATAATTCTCAAAATTGAAAAACCAGTCAACCCTGATGTAATTAATCAGTTTACGATCAACCTATTATAGTTTTAATGATCAGAATATCATGTGTTTAACACTGACAAATTAAGTTGTGAATCAAAATAATGTGTACCGTTGCATAGGATGTGGTTTGCTATTACTCAGATTAAAACTCACGTAAGAGGGGCTTAAAGGATAGGAGTACTATTAATGTAAACAAGTATTATGGAAAGAGAAGATGTAGGTATGAGAGGGGTCAAGGATAAAGATGAAAAACTTATTTGAATTTGAATTGGATGTGATGAGACGAGTGGCCAACATCAAAGCAAAAGGCAATAAATTTTTTTTTGGGTATTTTTCTGAAAGAGCTCCATGGGTGATGACGTAGCAAAACAAGTCCTATTGCTTTAATATATATAATGGCCGATATAATAGAAATTCACCCAATCACACAATAAATAGATCTAGGCCAAACATGACACTACAATCTATGTTGACGTAGCCGTGCCCAACAATTTGCCATTGCCTGTGCCCAATATTATAAGTAATATTGCCTACTCATGTCACCTAAATATTATGAGTAATGTTTCAAATTTATACATAATGAGTAATATTGCATATTTATTTCTGTTGGTAAATGAGTAATATTGCCAATAATTTTTATTCGAGATAATTCAATGCCCACATAATGGCAACATATATGTGGCATTGGCCTGTGCCCGAAAAATTATTTATAATCTATGTTGGATTTCATGCAATACTTTGCCATTGAAATTAAAGTTATGAATTTACAATGGCACTAGGTTTTCTTATAATATTATTTATAAGTATTATTTTCAACCATTTTTAACTTTTTTCCTTTTTTTCCTTTTCGGCCCATTCCTCTAATAGATTTCATTTATACATGTTCCTCTAATAGACCTTACAAATCTTGCAGATGTATGTATCTCTCTTCAATTGGGTTTCTTTGATATATGCTGATGTTGCTTTTATATTGGAATTTTTTTTCTTTAGTTTATATATATATAAATAATATAAGTAGCCTTCTTTGTGAGAGAGCAACATCTGGCACTTCCTCTTCGGGTTCCTCAATGATATGTGGCATACCGCGCCTAATTCATATAGATAATTCATGTGTTTTGTTTTTTAATTTCAAATCTCTTCCCTAACTATTCTTCCTAAAACATAGCATTTGATACAACTTCACTTTGGAACCTTCCAAAATTATTTTCCTAAATCACATTGACCATTTACCTTGAATGAGCACCATACATTATTAAACTAACAAAAATAGATAAAAAAGAAAAAAAAAAGATCTTTTGGCTTTGATAAGGACCTACACACTGATGAGAAACATAAAGATCAAGTTGGCTATGATTTCTAAGATAGTGGGACTTGTTGTTTTTATTCAATCTGTGGTGCCCACTATCAAAGCCATTTTTTTTTTTTTGTCCTTTCATTTTCTTTATTCCAGGTTTGAACAATTTGGGGGTCCCATTGTGAAAGCCAAATTTTTTTTCTTTCCAAACTCACCATTTACGGGGGGCACTTTCACTGGTTATATTTTGCTATTTTTTTCTCCTTATTTTTTTTAATACTCAGTAGAATTAATCTGTGGGGCTCATTGTGGAAGCCATTTGATTTCAAAATCTACATTTAATTTTGAAATCGATACCCAATTTATGCCTAAGAACAAATATAACCAAATCAAGGTCGTAAAATATCTACAATTTAATTGATCATCCCCTAAAATCTCTCACGTCCCTAAAATTTCTCTCGTGATTTCCATCTTTATCGCAACTTTTTATTGACATTTACAATTACTAATTTAACTAAAAAAATATGTGGATCCCATTGTGAAAGCCAAATCTTTTTTTTCTATTCAAACTCACAAATTAGGGGCGCTACTTTCATAGGTTGTCTCTTACTACCTTTTTTATCCTTATTTCTCTTTCGATATTATTCAGTAGGATTGTGGAAGCCAATTGATTTCAAAATCCATATGTTATTTTGAAAACGACACTCAATTCATGCCTAAGCACTAATATAGTCAAATCAGGGTCCTAAAATATCTACTATTTACTTGATCTTCCTCTAAAATCTCCTAGGTCCCTAAAATTTCTCTTACCAGTTTTCATATTTATCAAGTTTTTTTTTTTTTATTATCATTTATTTTTACTAATTTAGCTAAATAATAAATATGCAATATCAAAGAAACAATAAAATGCAGAAAATCAAGATGTTGGACCAAATAATAGATAGATTATTCCAAGCATGAACAGTTTTTATAAATCAATTCACTCTTTGTATCATCAACTATTCAAACTGATTATTCTTTTATATGTTGTCCTCTTCATCATATATTATATTATTCATAATTACTCTTCAACGATTTCATTTTCTTTGAACCATTATTTTATGCAATTGAGTCATTTTTCCAATATCATGTATTGGATAATTCGATTGGATCATTTTTACTTACTTTTTTCTTTAAAGCTTTGTTTTTTGAAGTTCAGTTTTAATGCGTTTATATTTTGAGTTATATATTAATATTGATTTAAATATTTATAAACACTTATAATTAAAATTTTAATTATTTCTTATTAATGCAGGCCTGTTGCACTAGTATCATTTTATGCTAGAATCAATATCTAGGAAATTGGTAGTTATTATGACAATCTACTTCAAGCCCCCTAATATAGTTGACAATTTTTCTATAAAAAAAAAAGCATAGCCGTCAATTTTTTTGGACAGGACTTATGCAGATTCAAAACTTCGACGAAATGTCTTAGAAAAATAAAATATATGTATTACAAATATAGAAAATATTAGTAAATGCTAAAATTTCATTATTAAATTGAATTTGGTTAAAGTCCGATTTTCTATTAGATTGAAACTTCCTAGGATCCTATTTACTTATTAGAGTGAAAGCTTCCATCTCTTGTCAGAGTGAAAAAATTATATAAAAAAATTATATTAAATTAATAATTCAATATTTCACCCACTAGGAGTTGGTGGAGTGACATAAGGCGTGAGTTTGCTCCCTACGCCTTGTATTCAAAATTTATCTCGGATTTGTCCGGTATGCGTTTGTGTGTAGCGGGCATAACTCGGGTGAATAGTCCTACTGGGTCAAAGACCTCATGGATATTCACATTATAAAAGAAAACCAATATTCCATTTCTATGTTAAAATCACTCACAACCATAATATCTCAAAAATACTGTTTTGAAGACATTCAATGGTCCACTTATTAGAAATCAAAACCATTGATATATAGAAATGGCCAAGGTTATTGACAGAAAAATTCATTGCTGAAAAATACAAGCTATTGAAAATCAAAACCATTTATAGAAATTACCCACATTTAGAACATTTAAAACAGTCTTCCTATCCTAAGTGCAACCCCTGTAAAAGCCGGACCCCGAAAACTAATTTAAATTATTATTTTATTCTTTTGTCAAGGTTTCTACCATTTAACGTTAAAATCATAAAAATCCAATTGTACACGCAGGCTCCGACTTTTTTTATTTACTTTTTGGTGAAAAAAAGGCTCCGAAATATTCGCAAAAAATTTCTCTGCAAAATTCATACGTTTCGGCAATTCATGAGAATTCCACCGTAACTATTTTAAGTTTAAAATGGTAATTATTAGCAGAAGAATTTCTCAAAAACTTGATCCACAGAAAGTTGGACAAGACTTTTAAGTTTAGGAAAATTTCAAAAAATAATGAAAAGTAAATTAATTGAACAATAGATGGTGGGGACCCGCAAGAGGGTTCCATACGTGTTATGGGAACCACATAGACGTGGTAGGCATGAAAATCTAGCACGGCGCCGCCCACTCAATGCCGGGCCGGTATGGCCTATGATTGATATGCAGGCCGTGCTGTGCCGTGCCCAACCCTTTAGGGGTTAGCCCAGCACGGCACAACCGGCTCAAGGCATGGCCCGAGCCGGGCCCCAGTCGGACCTAGGCCGTGTAGCCCGTGGGCGGCCCACAAATCCCCTCCCATTTATTTATTTATTTTTTAAATTTTTTAAAATTTTTAAAATTTTTAAATTTTTTTAAAAATTGGACGGACACAAAGTCACAAACTTAAACTTGGACTTAGACTCTTGGACCAATTTCATTAAAATAAAGAAATTTAAGAGAAATAAATAAGTAGAATAACACTAATGATGTTTTGAAAAAATACATCAAATAAATTGTATTTCTTTGAAATTTAAGTTACAAAAGTTCAAAAAAAATTACACAATTTGAACTTGGATCAATATAAATATATAATGAAATTCAAACCTTCTGATAAATGAAAAAAGAATTATAACTTTAGAAACCTATGATACATTCTAAAAAATAAATTACAAAATTTGAAAACTTATGATACATTCTAAAAAAATAAATTACAACTTCAAAAACCTATGAAATATTCTAAACAATAAATTACAAGTTGAAAGCCTATTATACATTCTAAAAAAAAAAAATTATAATATGATATATGTAACGCCGATAGCTCGTCTTCTATCTCGAAATCATCATCGATGTGTTGTTCCCTATCCTCTGCTTGATATCAATCCCGTAAGCACTTGCAGGTCTCAACGGTTTCTTCTGTAAGCATAGTCCTCCTGTGGTCAATAAGGCGTCCACTTACACTAAATGCCTACTCTGATGCAACTGTAGACGCTGGTATTGTTAGTATATCACGGGCCATGGCAGAAAGCGCATGAAACTTAGTTTCGAATGATTTCTACTATGTCGAAAGATCAAAAGCACATTCTTCATCATCCGAGATTGGAACAGGGTCGCTCCCCAGGAATATTATTAATTCATTAAGGTTGTAAGAGGATCCTCCGGAAGAAGAGGAGTTACTTCTGCGAGATATCCTCATAATACTCCAAATGGCCTTCTTTTTCCCTTTATGTACTTGGGGAGGGCCTGTTGGGACCGTGGGTGCTATGGATCTACTTAATTGGGTAACATAATCCAGATAAAGTGTTTCTAATTGTGTCTTAATTGTAGACATGTCATTTATATTAGTTGTATTCATGTTAGAGTCTATTTCAGCAAGAAGGGTTTCTACACTTTTTAATTTTAATCTAGGGTCTAATGCAGCAGCTATACAAAATGTTAAAGGAGCTATTCTCCAATATTGTGAAAATTTTGCTTCCATTTGTACACACATAAGTTGAAAAACTTGAAAATCTCTATACTTTTTAAAAGTAAGACTTATTTCATAAAAATGGGTTAAAGCTTAATTTGATGTGGGATAATATGCCCCAGAAAAAAACAATGTTACTCCATCAAAAACTTCTAAAAAATCTCTTATTATCTCAAGAAGGGTCCATCTATCATCACTTATAAAAATATTTTCATGTATTAAATAAAGTTGACAATATTGATTTAGTGCCATTTTATAGGAACATGCTTGTTTTAACATTTTATAGGTAAAATTCCATCTATGCTTTATATCTTGTGATATTTTCTTTTGTCTTAGACCCAAATTTACACATATGTCCCCCCACCATTGTTTTCGCGAGGGAGAACAAAAAATGTATTCTGCAATCCATGTAATGCTCTCTAAATCATCTCTAATATATTTTACCCTTACTTGTACGATAAGATTTATGATGTGGCATGCACATTTATTATGAAATAGATCTCCATTTAAATCAAGTTGAATCGCAGGTTTTAGTAACACTACAAGAAAATGCGGATTCAGTGACAACTATTCAGTGAGGGAGGTATATATTGTCACTGAAAGTAACTGATCAGTGACAAGAAATTTTGTCTGTCACATATAAATCGTTGTCACGTCTCACTAGTGACAAGAAAATATATTGTCACAAAATTGGAATTTTCAGTGACGAGGTGTTTTTAGGTCGTCACTGAATGTTGTCACTGAATGTTGTCGCTGCATATGTCTAGACATTTTGCGCAAAATATACACGGACGACGTACTTGGCCCGTAAACTTCCCACCTTTTTTTTCCCCTCCCGCGCTGCCCTACCCTTTTCTTTCTTTCCCTCACTCATTTCTTTCTTTCCCTCCTCTCCTCTCATCTCCATCGATCGTCGTCCTCTTAGCTCCATAACCAGAACCCACCACTCCTCTCATCTCCATCGATCGTCGTCCTCTCATCTCCAGAACCAGAACCCAATCTCCTCTCATCCCTTTCTATCTCAACCTCCCTCTCCCACGCGCACGACCCTCTCATCGCCAGCACTGCCAAGCGCGCGAAAAGGAGCCCCTGGACGCCAGCGAGCCTTCTTCTTCCTCCTCGTGCTGCCGGACGCCTCCCTGCACCAGGTACACCCCTCCCTCTTCCTGCACTCCGCACACACCGCGCACCATTCCCCCTCTCCTCTCTCTTTCTTCTCTGTTCTCTCTCTCCCTCGTTCCCCATCTCTCTGTTTCCTCTCTGTCTGCTCTCCTCCCTCCCTTCCTCTCTTCTTCTTCCTCCCCTGTCTCCCCTCGCCTGCGCACCTGCACACCACCCCCTCTCTCCCTCAGTTCTCTCTCTCCCCCTCTCTTCTCTTCTTCCTCCCCTTTTCCTCTCCCTCTCCCCTGCTTCCTCTATTCCGCCCTGCGCCTACCTGCACACCACTCCCTCTCTCTCTTGGTTCTCTCTCTCTCTTCCTCTCTTCTCTTCCTCCTCCCCGGTTCCTCTCCTCTCCTCTCTGCCCTGCGCAGCTGCCTTTTCCTCCTCCTCTTCTTTCTTTCTTCCTTATCCTTCTCCCTTATCTCCCTTTCCCCTTTCTCATTCCACGCTCTCAGCAGCCCCCTCTCTCATTTCCCTCTCCCTTCTCCACTCATTCATCTCATCTCCCATCTGATTTTCTATTCTCTTTTTCTTCCTTTCTTTATTTCCTCCTCATTCACTCTTCTTAGCAACATGACTGAGCACCCACCCATTTCACTCTCTCTCTGTTTCTTTCTCTCATTCTTTTTGATTTCTTTCCTCCCCCTCTTTGCCCAGTGGACCATCGAGCACCATCACCACCACTATTCCAGTGGGCCATCAATCAAGTGGGCCCCACGATCTTCATCATCCCTAATCTCAAGCGTCCTTGTGTGGTAAGCTTCTTCCATTTGATTAGGTTTTGTTAATTGGGGGTTTTCCATTAATTAGTGTTAGATTAGTTTGAGGAGGCTGTAATGGAATACTATTGGCAGCAAAGGATGTGGCACAAGCATGAGCATTAGCAGCTTGATAAGCTCTAGGTCCTTGACTCTTTGGTTGCTTCTTACAATCAGAGATGACATGTTCTAAGTTTTTTACTGTAATTTTAAATTTTTTTTTTTGCATTGATTTGCATAATGTCAAAACTCCTTGCATGTGAAGCATTGCACTTGTATCATAGATTGGGTTTCTTCTTTTTAGTTTTGCAAGCAAAGAAGGATGCTTCATATAAAGTAGGAGTGATCAAAGCATCTAGCATGCTCAATCATGTAAATATCAGAGAAAGGAAAAGAGAGAGTGATGGAACGGGTTGTTCCCTCCTTTGTGAGTTTGATCCCTTTGAATAATCTGTTTTACAGCTGTTTTATATCCTTAAATCATGTCATTTTGAAAATGGGATTATTTCCAATCTGAATGGCATTTGTATTATCAGCATGAAGTGAAGTGGGTGATGAGAATGAGATGCCTAACTCTTGCAACAATCCACAACCCAAAGAATTTCTAAGAAGGCTGATGATATAGCATGCTATTCTGCTTGATAGGATGATTTTACATTTTCATGAGACCCAAGCCGCTCTTTTCCTTCTTTCTTTGATATTTGCATTATTAACCTGAGTTGAATATGATGCTGATGAATTGCTTATGAGGTTAGGGATTAGGCTTCCGAACAATGAGCAGTATGTGGTTGTTTGGATGGTCTAATAAGTGATGCAGGCAGGTTCATCATTTCAGGCTTCAAATGCATGTAATAGGGGCCTAGGAACCATCATCAAAGGAATCAAATGGAGTCTTTAGCATTGGAAGGTTGGAAATTATCACCAAAACCCATGAATAAAGAAAGCCTTTAGACAAAGGATTCTCATTTCTGTTGAATGTGATGTCCAAAATATGTGTGTAATAATGACCTTATGACTTATGTCAGGACATCTTCTAACTCCAATCTAGTTCCAAATATTCCTTTTCTTAGCAATTCATTATTTCATTAACTCGACAAACTAAAACAACAAACTAAAACAAGGGTTCTTACTAACTTGAGAAGTTAAAATTACATAAAACTCAAAACAAAGATAAACTCTCAACAAGATCAAGTATCTTAAAACAAGAGTGTAAAACCCCAGCCCCTAATTATGATTATTAATGCTAATTAATTGTGTTTTCGAAATTGAGGTTTGAGATTTTGGGTCGTGATAAAAAGAGAATCGTTACACTTGTTAGAAATGCACTTGTTTATGTCAAATTGGTGTTTATCATATAGATCTGATATGTAAAGTATATCATAACTCATAAGCTTCGAAATTGTTACAGGGTTAGTTGATTAGAAATCCAGTAACAGGTACTACATTTGACTGTGCTGGAAGGATTCCCTTTTTACATGGGATGGGAATTTTATTGGATGAACTCTATGAGGTACTTCGATTTTTTTGTATCCTTCTCAATCACCGAGACTTTGAAAATAATTTCAGGTTTAATAATAGCATTGCCGAAAACTCAATTAAGGGATCCAACAACACCTAACAGATATACATGATCTGATCATCTGAACCATCCGTTTGTTAGGCTTGTCGCTATTGCATCATGGTCCAAAAAGTAACAGTAGTTAAGCCAACCATCCTATAAAGCTGCCTTTTAAGTGCAGTGCCGATATGACATGGCAGGGGTCCACATTCAATAGAGAAGTCCATTTGATATAATTAGATAGCTATGATTGTCAGACTAGTCTAATTTGCATGCTTTGTGCCATTTCTGTGAAACGACTAGTTGGATTAGTGTAGGACTGGGTGCTAGATCATTTGGCTAATTCAACACAGGCAATAAATTGTTCAAATACTAATCTAAAACTAACATCCTAATCGGATCTTAATAGAATTTAAGACATTTCATCATAAATCCCAATTGAACTAGTATCTTTAATACTGTATAAACAGCCATAACCATTGTCATAAGTAAGAATATCCTACCACAACTATAGTGTATTTTTTGTCCAATACATTCTCTAAGAAAGGGAAATTTTCAACCTAATCAGAATTTAGTCAGAGAAGTTTTTCTACAAAAATCTATTTGTCCTGGAGCAACTATATGAAGCAAGCTTGCCCTTATCTCGCGTTGTTTCTATATGACACCAAAGATGAGGAAAAAAAAAAAGAAAGAAAAATTGCCCTTATTGAAACTTTCTAATCATCAATGCAAAAATACAACATGATGTATCATGAAATTTTAGTTCTTTTCGTTCTTGTTTTTGCCACCGTGTGATCTATTGACCCACAAAATAGTCATCAAAGAAGTAGGATTTTAGTGCTTTATATCAAATTTTGTAGCTAAAGGATTTTAAGGCCAAATTGGATGATGAGAAAAAGTACATATGTGAAGCTCTCCACATAAGCTTGAACTGTGGACAATCTTCTCCACCTTTTCACCTCATTCAAACAGCCTTAGACATACAATCAAACCCTAGAGAACATGGAAAAGGAAATTTCACACAACTTGAATAAAAATATGTTTAGGTTCCACATCATTTTGTAGAACAAGATACACCAAAGAAACACAACTGACACTTTAGCTCCCTAGCTCTCTTTCTCTTACTTATTGCTTCAGTTCATTCAATTCAAGGTTTGTATTATTTTCACCATTTTTCCATCAAACTCATCATCTTCTTCTTACCATCTCCATGTTTCTTTTGATTCCTTCTTGTTTTAGAAGCTTTTAGCTCTGGGATTTGGTTGGGAACTTGGAGACAACAACTAGAGCCCCAAATTGAGGCAAGTAAATAAGTATATTTGCATTACAACATTAATATGATCGATTTAAGAAACTATGCATATTAGATACCCATTCAAGCTCCAAGTGATGTGCTTAAATTTCAATTTTTGACATAATTTTATGTTGAGCTGATTTAATGAATTATAGGATATCTATATGATGTGTATTTGATCAATTTGATATCCCAATTAAATGGTAGTATATCATGTATATTTCAATGTGAATCTGTATTTGGACAAAAGAAGAATGAGTTTGCATAGTGGGTTGTTTCAGCTTGTGAGTGTTGGCACCATGCATGCCCAAGAATAGTAACCATTAGCCCAACATAGGGAAAAACTAATTGTTAGTTCTCCTAAGTCAACTTTGTAAATGTTGTTGAAGCTGCTTTCATATTTGTTACTACAGAGATGGTTGAACAGGTAATGTGTTTTCTGTTTTCTGTGTCTCAGAAGTGGTTTGTGTTTTTGTGGGTATTTTCAGGTTCTATGCGAATGGGTGTCTCTCTATTATCTTTTGTTTTCTTTTCCTTTTTTTTTTCTTTTTACTTGTTTGTTCTCCTTGTTCTGCTGGAGGTGTTTCGCTAACTGAAATTCTACTATTATAATTCTATCTCCGAAGTTGAAGTCGTATGATGAACTTAATGAAAATGGTGTTAAGTAGGTTTCCCATCTTAGGGGTTAATTCTATAAAGGGAGAGTGAAATTGCCATCTCACAAGGGGCGAAAGTAGTATATAAATTAAGTATTTTGAGTGAAATTGCAATCCCACAGGTGGTGCAGGGTGAGTGCAGGCTTTATAGTTGTGTTTGGATTTACTACTAGAACTGGAATTGATTTGGGTCTTTTGGGGTTGTAATGGATAAATGATTATATCTCTATCTCTAGCTATTTCTAACGTGTTCTTTTAGGATTTTATTATTTAAACAGAATGAATGTGCTTATGTTGCTAATGCTCATATTCCACCCATTCCACCCAAACCCATCATCATAATATCATCAGATTCATTATGTTTGGTGCAGTTGGTTTTTTTATATTTGGGCAAAATGGATGACTACCCATTCCACCCTGCATCAGTAAGGACTAGAAATCAAATATCACATTAGGTGGGATGCTGTTTTGAATTTTTATTTACTTTTTCCAACCCAAACCGGTACCAATGATCATTGCTAGAAATGATGGCCACTCTATCAGTGTAGTTAGATTTCTCTTCATATGAGTAATTATGAGAAGTTGCAGACGAATTTTCTTGCTACTGTAATCCAAAGGGGGATGCTGTACACATTATATTCAAATTTTTTTTTAAAAGTTGCTTATATAATATGCAAGGAATGCTTGTGGTGTCTTTGAATAACCATCTGCCTATTCATTTTCTTTCAATACAATATATGGTCATCTCTACCATATGATTGCTCTCATGGAAAGGAACTTTGAACCCTTGAATTATTACAATCACATACTTGAGAAACAAGTATGAGGTCTTATCCTAGTTCTCTAAATCCTGCTATCCCATCAGATCTATTAGTGAAAATCTTTACTTTATAAGCAAACAGCTTAAAAGAAATCACCATAACCCTTCATTATATCATGGAACCACCGAGGTTCCTCTTGATGCTCATGTCTTCTAAGTCACGTTTCATGAACCACACTACTTTGAAATGTAGTTCCAAATCTTTTTGTCAAATACATGACAATCTTGATTTATTTTATACATGTGAGAAAAATTGTCATATGAGGAAGAGACCACTTCGAAATCTGTTTCTTCTCTATATACATGTGAGAAAAATTTATTTTTTATTATGTATCTTTGTTGTGAATATTAAATGAACTGAAAGAGATATTAGAATATGAGCAAGAGAACCTACCTTGGGTGCACCTCTATGTAGATTAAATCTAACAAAAGGCTTAACTTTTCTACTCTTCCAGCCCAAAGTGAACATGCATGAAGAATTCATTTTTTTTTTTCATATTAAATTGTATCTCTCTATGATTTTTGCATATCTATTTTTTTCTTGTTTTTTTTTTTATACTTAACGCCAATTAGAATTATAGTGAAAAACTAGTAAAAGAAGAGGAAAACAAAATGACAATTATACAGAGGAATATATCACCCATGGTGGCACAATTTCAGTCAAACTTTTCTCAGAAATTATGTTAATGTTTTTGTTAACTGTTATATATGGTGGCGAAAATAATAACTACACATTTGTCAGTTCAACAAAGTAAATGATTATACAGAGGAAAGGGCACATCATAGTTTGAAAAAAAAAAAAATAGAAGCTAGGTCTAATAAATGACTTCAGGGTCCAGTAAATGACTTATTTGGAGTTTTGAAATATTACCAATTTTGATATAATGCGAACTATAAAAGCACAAACAATCCCTTTGAAATTCCCATTTACTGTGTAAAGTCAGTAAAGCGAACTTGCACTGTGAAAATATAGCATTATTTGCATCCATATTCCAAACTCTGTAAAATGCTTCATTATAACTCTGAGCCGCATATCGATGTCATATCTGCATTTGTATCTGACATCATAATTTTAATGAAAGAAAGTGTTGCCTTAGATGTGGAAATTTAAAACATCTAAGGCAAATCCAGTTGTACTGAAGGGAGAGATAGAGAGTGATGGAAAGTTGCAGTAACTTATGCCTAGCTATCAAAAGGAACAGTTTATCTTTATGACTATCTTTTCTCTAATTAATTATAAATACTTGTTCTCTGTTTTAATAGAATACTTTTTCAGTGAGTGAGTCTTCGTTTCTCTAATTTGATTTTATTCATATTAGTATTTGTTTTGATTATCATGTAGGATTGAAAAAATGTTGGACAAGAAATGGATGGAGATTAATGATAGAGCAAGTCTTGAGTACATAAAATGAGTTGATTTGTTTCTTGAATTCGCATTCGGTCAGCCTGGAGTTAGCGATATGATTCGTTGTCCTTGTAATAGATGTAGGAACACTGCATACAAGAAAAGGCGTGAAGTAAGAGTTCACTTGTTCAAGAAAGGAATTGTGAGAAATTACAAAATATGGGTGTTCCATGGAGAACAGTTTGTAGAAACTGTAGAACCACTCAATGTTGACTTGAATGAGGATCGACATGTGGAGGATTATTTTGATTATGATGACATGATTGGAGTAGTTCATGATACATGTGGTTTCACAAACATGAGAGTTCAAGAGGAAGAAGGAATTAATCTTGATGTACCAAATGAAGAAGCACAAAAGTTTTATCGGTTGCTCAAAGATGCTGAGGTTGAGCTATATCCTGGTTGCGAGAAGATGTCTAAACTATCTTTTATAGTGAAGTTGTTACATATGAAGTGCCTTAACAACTTGAGTGACAGTATTGGATGACATTTTGAAATTTTGTCAAGAATTTCTTCCAAATGATGCCTTGATTCCGAAATCTTATTATGAAGCAAGAAAAGTTATTCGGGATTTAGGCCTTGATTACATAAAAATTGATGCCTGTCAAAATGATTGCATCTTGTATTGGAGAGAGAATGCAGATGCACTACAGTGTCCTGTGTGTGGTCTTTCTCGCTGGAAAGATATCGGTAATCAAAAGAGGATTCCTTGTAAAATCTTGCGACATTTTCCATTAAAGCCAAGATTGCAAAGGTTTTATATGTAAAAAAAAAATAGCTAAAGAGATGAGGTGGCATAAAGAGAAACGCATTGATGATGGCATAATGAGACATCCAGCTGATTCAATGGCTTGGAAAGCATTTGACCAAAAACACCAATTGTTTGCTGTTGACTCCAGGAATATTAGGCTAGGTTTAGCCAGTGATGGGTTCCAACCTTATGGGAATATGAGCTCCTCACACAGTATTTGGCCTGTTGTACTTGTTCCATCCAACTTGCCACCTTGGTTGTGTATGAAACACCCTTACTTCATGCTAACACTTCTTATACCAGGTCCTAAATGTCCTGAAAATGACATAGACGTGTATTTACAGCCACTTATCGAAGAGTTAAAGGAGCTATGGGAAGAAGGATTGGACACATACGATGCCTACATACAACAGAATTTCAAATTGCATGCAGCTGTTATGTGGACGATCAATGACTCTCCTGCATATGGAAACTTATCAGGTTGGAGTACAAAAGGAAAATTAGCTTGCCCATGCTGCCATAAAGATACTTGCTCTTTTTCTCTAAGGAACAAGTTATGCTATATGGACCATCGTCGTTTCTTGCCATCCGAACATCCTTGGCGGAAGAATAAAATGTCTTTCAATGGGAAGACAGAGGTTAGAAATGCACCGGATATGCTCATAGGAGAAGATGTTATTGATCAGTTGCATTCTTTTGATAATGTTGTATTTGGAAAAGGCCATAAACGGAAGCGAGGCGAGTCTAATATTGTACATAATTGGAAGAAGAAGAGTATTTTCTTCCAATTGCCTTATTGGAAGACTCTCATGTTACGCCATAATCTAGATGTGATGCACATTGAAAGAAATGTTTCAAATAATGTGTTAGGAACAGTGCTAAATATGAAAGGTAAGACTAAAGACACCTTGAAGAGCTGGTATGATCTTGTGGATATGGGAATTAGGCATAATCTCCATCCATATGTTGATGGTAGTAAATTGTGGCTTCCGGCAGCTACCTATGCATTATCCACAAATGAGAAGGCTATCTTCTGTAAATTTTTAGCAAACTTGCAAGTTCCGGATGGTTTCTCATCAAATATATCAAGATGTGTGAATCTGAATGGGAAAACCATATCTGGTTTGAAGTGTCATGATCATCATATTCTTTTGCAAATTATACTTCCACTTGCAATAAGTGGATTACTACCTAAGGATGTATGTGAGCCAATAATTGAATTGGGTAGCTTCTTCAAGAAATTGTGTTCAAAGACATTACACAATGATGATTTAGATAGACTTCAAGAACAGATTGTGATAACATTGTGCAAGCTTGAGACAATCTTTCCTCCAGCCTTCTTTGATATTATGATTCATTTACCTGTACACTTGGCAAAAGAGGCTAAGATTGGTGGACCAGATATAGATGGATGTACCCAATTGAAAGGTACTTCATAATTTTGAAAATTAGCTTCGTATTCTCTATACATGCATATGCATGTACATAAAATATATATTCTAATGTGGCCTTTTCACTAGGTACTTACGTACGCTCAAGTCATATGTTCGAAACAAAGCTCGTCCAGAAGGATCAATTGCAGAAGGTTATATTGCGGATGAATGCTTAACATTCTGTTCAAATTACTTGCACGGTGTTCGAACTAAATTCAATCGAGCTCCACGAAATGATGATGGATATGTAGGGATTGGTGGGCTATCAATTTTCACAAAAAATGGTTGTGCTAAAGGAGGTTTTAAGCCATATCACCTTGGCAATGAAGAGTTCAATCAAGCTTGTGCATATGTGCTGCAAAACTGTGAAGATGTTTGGCCATTCATAGAGTAAGATACAAATTGTTATGTTTAGTCAGATAGTTATAACTATATTTTTACTCATTCCTCACTACATTATTAACTACACTGCTCACAGAGAACACAAAAGCGAGCTTACGAGGAAGAGTGTCAGAAATGTGTCGGAGAGACACAATAAAGAGTTTCCTAATTGGTAGTGGCAGAAATGGGCACCAGGCCTAGAAAGATAGAATTTAGGAGCTGGGACTCAAGGACCATATAATTTCCTAAAACAACTTTTCTTGTTTTAATCTCCTCTCAGTTGTGATTTGTTAAGAGAAAGGAGTGGCAGTAGTCTCCATTCATTCCTTAGAGCCGTGGGATACAAGTGAAGAAGACATCATCCTATGGCAAAAAGGAGGTGCCCATGTCATGTACTGAAAGATAAAGGATATCTCAGTGAGAGGCAGTATGGATCTTCCTCATTTAGAGATAAGTCAAGGTTGAAAGGTTGTAATGGTCCAGCCATTTTTCTAAATAAAAGATTAAAAAAAAACTCAAATAAATAATTATGTATAATGTGTTTTTGTGATAATTTATATAAGAGAGGGGAGAAGATGAGACTTAATTTATAATAATATTACTATGTATATCAGTATATTATTACAAAATAAAACTCAAAATTAAAAATAATAAATACTTTTATGAGAGAGGGAGAGCTAATGGAGAAGTCATTCTTAGTTGAATCCTCCACTTTAGAGAAGTTACTCTCACTCTTTACTTCTTAGAAAACTTTGTAGAGAGCTTAGACTTTAGAATGAGACTTAAGAGAGCTTAGACCCTAAGAACCTTAGAGCGAGAGTGAGAAATGAGAGAGTAGATGAGTGTAGAGAAATGAGAGGAATGGGGCTATTTATAGAATTCCTAAGTAATAAAATGACATAAAATACCCCCTCATATGACTGTTTTATAGCAGTTGGGGGTATAATGGTAAAAAAAATGATCAAAAGACACTAATACACCCCCCCACCCGGGGTGTGAGGGGGGGGGGGGGGGGGGCGGGGGGGGGGGGGGGGGGGGGGGTGGGGTTTGGGGTTTAAAACATGTAAAAAAATAGATTTTTGACCGGTTTTTGAGAGAGAAGGGGGGGTTTCAAAAAAAATAACCGTTTGCCCACCCCCCCCCCCTCTGGCCGTGCTCGGCCCGGCCCCAGTACGACAAGGATTTTATCCGTACCGGGCCTTAGGCCTAGCAGCCTTGGCCCAGCATAGCCCACGTGTTGCTCTCGGGCCGGGCCGGCCCTACCCGTTGACTAAGTCAACGGCCCAGGCACAGTTTTTTAGGGCTGGGCTTGGGCGGTCCTGTAGACACCTCATTTGGCCCCTTATGATAGCCTTAAACACCTGTCATATATAACGGTGGCCCCATTTCACCCATAATTGAATGGTTAATGGCATAATTAAGATTAATTAATGACAATGAAGATGCTTGTTGAAAATTTTATGCTTAGTTCAACAACCTTTAGAAATTCGTGAGAGAAAAGGTTGAATCGCGTTGAGATTTCGAATCCAACCCACTACTCATACAAAGAATAGGTTACAACACTATCCAAGTCCCTTCCATACCACATAGGACACGCTCAGGATGATCCCAAAGAGATTACACTTAGTTTACCTAAGT
This sequence comes from Umbellularia californica, assembly GCA_028538565.1. Taxonomy (NCBI): domain Eukaryota; kingdom Viridiplantae; phylum Streptophyta; class Magnoliopsida; order Laurales; family Lauraceae; genus Umbellularia; species Umbellularia californica. The sequence continues at coordinate 35,925,825 of JAPQWN010000003.1, read as the reverse complement.
ACGATGCAACTAGTATGATTTAAACAGCTAGAATCTTTGACCCAGAGCTCCCTACTATTTCCTGAACTCTAATCACTAGGATGTATGGACCAAAAGATTCTACGTTCCGAGAGCTTTCTGTCAATATATAGAACATCCAAATCCGATGAACGAATCAAAAGATATGGCCGTCGGAAGATTACCCTGCGAACCCCCCCAACAGACACACACATGGGTGCCCCTATAGGTGTGCCCATGTCCCAGGGTTGTACTTGGGCGCCCACACAGGTGCGCCCAGGTCCCTAGTTGCCTTAGGGAAGCACTTAGGTGCATATTTAACTGCATCCCGCTCTACCTTTCATAGTTCCGACCCGATCTCAACCTAAAAAACGAACCGGAACCAAACCCGAGCCCATTTGACCCAAGACATGACATGGGCGCACCTGTGGGTGCGCCTAAGTCCTGGAATCAACCTGGGCGCCACCCCAGGTGTGCCCAGGTCCACAGACATGTTAAAAAAGTGCTTTGAGGTATACTTAGGCATGATTTACTCTACTCTTCGCAGTTTCGATTCGGTTTAAACCCAAAAACAGTCCGGAACCGGACCCTAGACCCATTAGGCTTCAAAATTAGACATGGGTGCCACCATGTGGGCGCCCAAGTCATGGGACCCAGGTGCGCCCAAGTCTTCGAGAGCCCTATCTCACCTTGGTTTGTGTGAAACCTCTGGAAACTCGTACAAGAAGTAGCCCTAACTCTTCCTCCACATCAAAATCGCTATAAAGAGACCTCATATACTACTTTTGCAAAAGAGGATACCAAAAAAGAGAGAAAAAAGTAGAGTAAAAAAGAGAGAGATCACAAAGGAGATCTCTAGATCTAGAAGAAAGGAGAAAGAAGATTGCTTTGGTTCTCCAAGATCAGCAATGGAGAAAGCCTCCCAAAGCCATGGATTTGCACAAGAACTTCAACTTAGGACTTGAAGAACACGATTCGAACCGGTACTTATAGATTTCTTTTGTTTATTTACATTTCACCATTATTCTTGTTTAGAAACATGCTTAGGATCATGCACACATTGTAGATCTGCATTAATAGTAGCATTTTACAGTAAATCTGATACTTAGTATTCATTCATCATTAGAAACATGCTTCGGATCATCCATAGTTTGTAGATCTGCATTATTTTCATCATTCTGAACTCGTGATTATGATAGATTTTGCATCCATCTCATTCTCGTTAGGAAAAACCCGAATCTGAAAGGAAAAGTGCTAAAAAAAAAAAGAGAAGAGCACTTGGGCGCCACTGTGTGTGCGGCCAAGTCCCAAGAGTGGGATTTTGACCTTAGTTTTCATCGCGCCTGTAATTTCTCTCTCAAATCCGAGTTTCTATTCATATAAGTTGGCATCAGTACCCTCGGATTTGTGACTTTGTGTTCAAGATCGCGCGAAAAGCATTGAAAAAGAGACAAAAGAGAAAGAAAAGTACAATATAGAACTTGGGCGCCCATACAGGTGCGCCCAAGTCCCAAAATTGGAGATTTGACTCCCGTTTTCCATTTCGCGCGCATTTTGCTTCGGAAATCCGAGTCCATCCTCATATAAGTTGATATCAAGGCATTCGGATTTGTTAAAAGTATTGAAAGAGCCGAAAAGGGACCAAGCATATCATTGAAAAGAGGAAAAAGTACAGGAATGTACTTGGGAGCAACCACGGGTGCGCCCAAGTCCAAAAGTAGGTTTTTGGTCCCGATTTTCTGATTCATGTGCATTTTGCTTCTTGAATTCGAGTCAATCCTCATACGAATTGATATCAAAGTCTTTGGACCAGTAAAGAGCATTAAAAGAAACAAAAGGGTAGTGAATATTATTGCCAAAAGAGAAGGAAAAGAGACAAAGGAAGGCAGAGGTACTTGGGCGCCACTGTGGGTGCGCCCAAGTCCCTGCAAAGGGATTCATCCCCGAAGCTTGGTCCTCGGATTGTTACTCTTCAAATCCGAAAGTTTTGATATTAATAATTTACAGTAGTACCTTGCACTTAGTCTCAAATTGTTAGAAATCATATCGGGATATCGCTAGAAGCCCGAAATACACCAAGTCCCGCAGAGGGAAAACTTGGGCGCCACTGTGTGTGGGCCCAAGTCCTGCAGGAGCACTTGGGCGCCCCTGTGTGTGCGCCCAAGTCCTCAGTTTGACTCTAGGCCCGCATTTTCCTCATTTTGCATTGCATTTGACTTGCTATTTGATAACTTTATTTGATTGTTCGACTTCTAGACTTCAAAATATTAGATTATCATACTTAGGTTGCATTGTTTGCATAAAATACCAAAAAAATTATAAAATCATAAAACTCTTCCCTTCTCATCTTGCTCTTTAGTAATTAGAGAAGAGAACAAAAAAAATTAGAAGAAATAGAAAAGTATATAAAAAGGGAAAAGAATAGACGTTAAGTAGAAGACCCTAGATTGCTCTTTAGGATAGCTCGCATTGTTTTTTGCATAAAAAACCAAACACCAAAAATCACAAAATCATAAAACACTTCTCCTCTCATCTTGCTCTCTAGTAATTAGAGAAGAGAACAAAAAGAAATTAAAAGAAATAGTAGAATTATAGAGTTAGACATTAACTAGGTAATCCTAGGTTATTCCATTAATGCTTGAGTAACTTAATAGACTTAATCAACCCTAATTTGGAACACTTAATTAATTCGAGACACCTAATTAAAACATTCAATTAAAATCCACATACTTAATTGATTAATTAAATCCCTAAAATTGATTAATAACTTCTAATAAAACCCCTAATTAAATAAAACTTTAATCAACAAGTCCCAATTAAAATCTTGATTAACAAACCTAATCAATAAGCTTTAATTTATTAAGACCCTAATCAATGAAATCCAATTAACAACCCTAAATTCAAGCCTTAATCAAACTTTAATCGAACCTTGATAACCAACCCTTAATTTAAACCCTCATCAAAACAATACTCCAATCGAATCCCGAAAAAAAAAACATCTCCCAACAAAAAAACAAAGCCGAGTACTTGAAATTAGCTTAAAAACACCTACAAGATAACAAACTACTAGACCGACACTTGGGAGCAACCACAAGTGTGCCCAAGTCACCCCTGACACTTGGGAGCAACCACAAGTGCGCCCAAGTCATCCCTGATACTTAGGAGCAACCACAAGTGCGCCCAAGTCACCCTCGACACTTGGGAGCAACCATAAGTGCACCCAAGTCATCCCAAACACTTGGGAGCAACCATGAGTGCGCCCAAGTCATCCCAGACACTTAGGAGCAACCACAAGTGCGCCCAAGTCACCCCAGACACTTAGGAGCAATCACAGGTGCACCAAAGTCATCACAGACACTTAGGAGCAACCATAGGTGCGCCTAAGTCACATTTAGTCGGGAATCACAGAATCCCTATTAATTTCAAACCTTGACCCAAATCAACACACTAGAACACCCTTACGACTTGAAACAACTAGAGCCAGTAGCCTAGATTAACCTAAAAGATCAAACCTACTTAAGCCATAAAAACATCCACGTAGGCACCAATCTCTTGGCACCTAGCCTCCCCTAATCATTAAGAAATTTAATTAATTGAAACCTAACTTAATTTTAATCAATCCAACACAATAAAAACACAGTTAATTTGAAGAACATCAAACGATAAACACTCAACCTCAAATTAACCCAAAAAGAAAAGAAACACGCAAACCAAACACTTGGGAGCAACCACAGAGTCGCCCAATTAACCTTGGAAACATAGGCGCCCATACAGGTGCGCCCAAGTCCATTTCCATTCCCTGGGACCACCGAATCCTCATTCACTTCCAATCTCGATCTAGATCATTACCTCAGAACTATCATAGAACCAATAACAACCTTTAAATCAAAACCTTGATCAACTTAGACCCGTCCGGAACTTCAAATCGAGCCAAAGTGACCAAAAGATTTCAAATTCCAACTTGGGCGCCACTGCTGGTGCGCCCAAGTGCACCGAAACACCTAGGCGCACACACAGGTGCGCCCAAGTCCTCTGTCAAATCCAAGTTGAGAACCTTAGTTCCGTTTCGAATCCCGGACCTGAGACTATTATAACTAACCGACCCAAAACATAGGACAACATTAGAACAGAAGCTTACATTGATTAGAACCCCATGAAACTCCAAAATCAAGCCAACACCATTGCAGCCAACCGAATCACAAAGAGCAGCCACTTGGGCGCCACCACAGGTGCGCCCAAGTCACCAAGAGGACCTAGGCGCCACCATAGGTGCGCCCAAGTCCTCTTGTCCCCCATTTCGCTGGTCTCGACACCTTTTAATCATTTAAAGTGAAACCCAAAACTCCAGAATCTTTAGCACATTAAAACAAAACCTTAGAACACTCTTAACTCATCCTTAAATAATTCTTAATCACACCATGACTTAAAACAAACCAAATCAAATAAATAAGCTATTTAGGCATAGGAGCTATCAAACTTAGACAATTTACACGCTAGCATTAGATCGGATTTCTCCATTAGATAGATTAGAGCATTAGGCTTCGTCCCATCACTTTTCTTGTTCCGTTAGGGGACCGGGAGAGCTGATGTGGGCGGTCTAGGACCTTAGGTTAGGGTTAATCCGATGATCAGTAATAAAGCATTAATCACATAAATCCAAGTAAAATCCCCTAGTTAGGCCCTTCTAGCCCCAATACCAAAAATCCATAAAAACTATAAAACCAACAAAATAAATCCAAAAATATTTTCCTTTTATTTCTTCCTCCACCTCAGGTGCCAGATATTTAATTGAACTTAATGATAAAAGGGAATGAAGAACTGATTTCTAAAATTAAATAAATGAGAATGACGAGATGAGATGAATGATTTCGCACACACCTTTAAAACAATCACGGCCCATCGGCCCAGTTAAAACAATCATGGCCCATCGGCCACTCTAAACAAACACCGGCCCATCGGCCACCTCCAATCAATTTCGGCCCATCGGCCTTTCACTATTATCACTCGTGTATCGCACACAAAAAACATAAAAATCACAAGTCAAAGTCTCATTTGCATCATTGTTTTGGTTTGCAAGGTCAGCTTTTAAACCCTATTTTGCCAAGGTATTTGAAGGGGGTACCCGGGAACGGGGCCGATCCTCTTCTTAAATATTTGGCACCTCCCCCCTTTTTTATTTTCTTTATTTTAATTATTTTATTTTACTTGGATATACTATGATTCTGCTATATGAGGATTAACCTTTATTTGGACTTTCACTTGTAACCCTGAATTGACCCTATATTAAAGAGACCCAAAGAGACCCAAAGAGACCCAAATTAATGTGACAAGACAACCGTCGTGTGTTGCCGGCAGCACATTAGACGAGAGGAAGAACCCGCCTATTTATTTTCTCCCATTTTTCTTCGGCTTTCTTTGAAGGACGGTGTTACGGCCGTTACTGTAGCTGGCGATCGTGATCCGTCGATTTTGAGGGTAGTCGGAGTCCTCATTTTCGATGTAAAATTTAAATAGCACATGTACAGATGAATGAAGATTTTCCCAAGCCCATTGGGGGCGCGGGGGGGTTGAAATTCACATCCGACAGGCCCGCCCAGATTTACATGCCTAGGTGGTACAGTCCATCGTTGGGACCTGAGGACCTATTTGTAATTTTCTTCAAAAAATATATAGGGTTTTTTTTTTTTTTTGTGAAATTTGAAAAAAGGTCAATATTAGACTTATTGGATAGAGAATAATTAATTAATTTTTTAATGAAGTATGTAGATCCTAATTAGTAATAAATAAGTATTATTAGCTAAAAAATAAGTCTACATGAAGTAATTAAGAAAATCACATGTAGTTATTTAATAAGGAAGACTTACTAAAATTCATGAGTCAGTGCCTTAGTGCAATTAGAAGTACAGAATAATATTTTAAATTATTTATATCGTCATTGGAGGAACTCGTAAACATACTGTCAAAACCTCTCTGTGGAAATCTGAAATGATTTCCTTCACCTGATTCATTTTCCAGTGTACTCAACTGAAATCACTATATTGTGGCTCTAACATACCTTGCTATTTATAAGACAGTGTGCCCTTTACATTTATATTAGAATTAAAAAACCACTCTATCACGTGTGTTAAAGATTCATTAAGTTGAAATGGGAACATTTGAGGGCTAAGATTCTAATATTTGTGTGGTATTGACTTTCTTGTAGAGTCGGCAAATCATGACTAATTCCAACTGAGAAATCAGATATGATATATTTGATTCAGAACTGAGTTTGCTAGCTATGATTTGTTAGTATGAAACCTCTCGTTGGATATAAAGAAAGTCACATTGTGCATTGGATTCGATAAATATGGCAATCATGGTTCAGTAATCCGGACTGTTGACCTGATAAGCCCTGTGTGAAATATGCTGTAAAAATATTTCAGTTGAGACTGGTATCTCTCATAAATTTATGGCTTGGTCTATCTCACACTTATCCAGTAGGGCATATTCTGTCGATGGTTTGGAATTGGAATCCTAAACTATATATTTGCCCCAGACTTGCCAACGAACTACCACATGTAGTGCTGAGTGGAGGTTTGGCCTATGGATTGACATACACTGGAAAGAAGTAGATAACTTAGCAAATTGGTTAAGTTCTACTGCTTGAGGAACATATCTGAAAGGCCAACCTGGTAAAATGTAGTCTATCTTTCAAGAAAGCCTGGATAATTTCAACACAATGGGCTCATTTCTTCATGCTATGGCAATGGAAAAGCAGAAATATTTTTGCTCTATGAAATTGGGAGCTATAGGAACTTGGAGAAGTAAAGGAATCTTAGTGAAGTGGTGCATTATTTTTCTACAATCCTAAGTGACTCTTGTTCCCCATCCATGGACAGGCCAAAAGATCCTGAAGGTAGTGCATCTAAGAATCTAAAATACAATAATTTCTGCTTGGCCTGCTCTTTGCATCATATGGAGTTTGTCAATGGTCTATGATTCCTTTCAAGTTCTGTCATTCAAAAATTTCTCAATTATGATTTCTGGCCTTTCGATGCAAGTCAATCTTTAGAGACCTTTTTATTCAAGTCACAAACTCCACATTACAAGTGTTAACTGGTGGCAGACTTTAGAAATTCAACCATTCAAAGACATGTTAGATTGTGGGGTTACAGAGAATACGGCAGGGATACTGATGCTAGTAAGAAAGGACTCATGGTCTTGGGTTGTAACTTTGCTCGAGTAGAATGCATCTAGCCAGCCTCAATTTTTTTGGGATAAAGCAATGATGATGATGCTAATAGGCCATCTTAGAATCTAGATAACTATAAGTCTACACTAGTAATGTAATTTTCTTTGTTTAAGTATTTGGGAAAAGATCTTAAATCAATGAATATATCTTTTAATTGGTTATAGTGTTGTCTCACCAACCTCTTTGGTACTTGTACAGGAATCTGAGGGGCTGAGAGTAGTACTCCACAAATGGTTCGATGATGAGTACATTCCAGAGCCAAGAAAAGTTGGGAATTAGCAAGCTTGCAGCATGCTCATACTATGAATCCTTAATATAAAAACAGGCAGACCATGGGGAGATACTATTAAAGATGGCGAGGGATTTGGAATCTCTCTCATTCCGGGAAAGCTTTCATGGAGCCTTCTCATTGCAAATGCAGCTGCACATCTATTAACTCTGCAAGTAGAGTCACATTTGGAGTAGATGCAGGTTTTCTAGGAAATACAGGTGAATTTGGTTTATGTATACTATTATACTAGCAATGTATGTGTGTGCATGTTTTTTGTTCAAAATACCATTATCATTTATCAGTAATCTGAATTTTTCATTAGTATTCCATTACTAGATGTATTCTTGGGTGGAATTTGTGTATTCTTTCTTAGGTGGAATTGTTAGGAAAATTCTGGTCTGGTTGCATTGTCTTCTGCTGCTAATTCAGAACTTCTTGCAGCTGATGGGCTATGCGCATAAAATCAGAATATGGATACCTTTCACATTGTCCATTCCAAAAGAACAATTGGAAACAGCGATCCACGTATTGGTGCAGAAGGATTCGAATGGGAACATTGAATCGCAAGTCAAAATTTGTCATATATATGGAATGAAGCACCCAAGATCAAGCACTGGTTCATGCCATCACCTTGGAGAAAATCTTAATTTATGGATTCTAGTCTAAGCGAAGAAAGAGAAATACATCACATGCATTTAGGGTAGAGGGAGTTGTCAACCAAATCGAGTAAGGTGGTCAACCAACCTTCTATTTTCCCTTCTTTGATTGTTTTAAGATTCTAGTTTTTCAAGTTAAAAACTAGTCTTACATCTCATCATTCTAACATAATACCTAATTAACTAAGAGTTTCATACTTTAAAACCCTTCTTTTTAGTAAGAAATTCCTACAAATTTAATAGAAACTAAAGTTACCAACATTTGGTGTTGATAGGGTATGGGCTTTTAGCGCTAGCTTGGGGTGGCAGATTAACCAAGACAATTAGAACTTGCAGGCAAGTGAGCCCTATCTTAGATTAGACTTGTGCATGAATCTTGGACTTCCTACTTAAAAATATGGAAATATGAAAAATTGTTTTCTTGGAAACTATGTATGCCCAATTAGAAAAACTTCTGAAGGGAATGTAGTGAGAGAAGTCTCTTATTTGGTGTGTGCCATTTTCCAACATAGCATGTCAGGCCCTGCGCAAGTCCAACATGGTTTGGGTAGGGTCGGGTTTTCCCAACCCTAGTTTTACATATGATCCATCAAAAGTATAAAATGCTCTGCTTATAATGAAATATGGCCGTGACCTGGACATAGCAAGGCATGTTACATGAGAAGATTGTATCAAGTGAAGATTGAGCTTCTATGCATATATGTCAAATTTAGCTTCTTCTTTCACCGTTTTGATGATGACATTGATTACAATTAACGCTAATAATGTGGTAGTTTGATGTTATCAAAATGATGATGCAGGAGTTTGATACTAATTTGATGGAGATGATATTCACAACTCATAAGGAGTCATAAGCTTTCAAAATAAAAATAAAAAATAGTGCCACATTATGGATTGTTTCTCATATTTACTGTATCTGTTATGCATATTGATTACGAAATATAAAGAGTACAATGCTCACTGAAGTTACAAATGAGAGATGAAATATAAAGAGTACAATGTTCACTGAAGTCACAAATATGAGAGAGAGAGAGAGAGAGAGAGAGAGAGAGAGAGAGAGAGAGAGAAAACACTAACATTATAGTGTACACACTGCACAATTCACTACTCTAGCGGAAAACACACTTTTCGTTGAAAGGGAAACATGCCAAATGAAATACCTATTGCCCACTCTCTAATGTGGATAAGAAACGGTTCTCTAAACTATTCTGCTCACTAGCTTCACTGGTGCAATGTTGTGATGCTCCACCGAATAAGCTCTCAGCCTCTTCTAGATTGTTATCAACCCAAGGATGGTATTGAGACCCACTCAACCCTTGGAGCTCCACAAGTACTTCCTTCATTGTAGGCCTTTCTTCCCCTCTAAGTTTCAAGCATCTCTCGGCAAGCTGAGCAATAGCTGTGAGTTGTGTTTCATTACCCTCATTTCGTACCTGGTCCTCTAGAACTTGAAGGAGGTGGTTCTCTTTCATTGCAGAAATGAAATACATAGCTAAATTTATGTCTGTTTGAGACCTACTGAGACATACAGGCTTCTCTGCAGTTAGGAGCTCCACAAGAACAACCCCAAAGCTGTACACATCACTCTTAGCTGTTAATTGACCTGTTTGGAAGTACTCAGGGTCCAAATATCCCAAAGTCCCTTGTACCAATGTGGTTATTTGCGTTTGATCAATAGGGACCAATCTCGAAGCTCCGAAACTTGATACTTTTACATTGAGATTATCATCTACGAGTATGTTAGAAGACTTGACATCTCTGTGAATGATTGGAATTGAAGCAGCAGAGTGCAAATAAGCGAGTGCTTCTGCAGTTTCTGTAGCAATCCTAAGACGATTTTGCAAAGAGATCGATCGTATGTGACCAGTTTGATGGATGTGGGTATAGAGGGTTCCATTGGAGATAAATTCATACACTAGCAAAGGGACTTGGTCTTCTAAACAACATCCCAAGAGTTTCACCACATTTCTATGGTTGATCTGCGACAAAATATGAATCTCATTTATGAACGGCTGAATTTGACTTTCATCCACTATTTTAAATTTCTTAATGGCAACTGTTCTGTTATCTGACAAAGTTCCTTTATATACTACACCATAACATCCTTCCCCAACTATCCTGCTCACACTGTAATTCTCCGTAGCTCTTTCAAGCTCTTTTGCAGAAAAGGTCTTTAATGAGTCAACTCCAAGAGAAGAGAAGTGTTGTCGCAGCGAAAAACCACCATTTTGTTGAAAGAGTCTCTTCTCCTTGCGTTTAATCGTCCCTCTTATTCTAGATGCCCAATATGTCCAAACTGTACCAATGAATAGAAACAAGAGGCTTAAGCCAGTAATTGCATAAAGATTTATAATTGTTCAAATTTATAGATACTTTAAGATGTACTATACAAATTCTCATTCGGGACCCTTTGTTTGGATGTACGGTGTCAAATGGGTATCCAATTATTTGAGCATCTAAAGTCTTTGTTACAAAAAAAAATTCGGTATGAGCCTTTTTTTTTTTTTTTTTTTATCTAAGAAATTCGGATCCAGATCCAAAATTTTCCAATCCTATATGCTTGGATTCAGATCCTTGTATGTTGCGAACCAAGGATCCATTTCTAAGATGATTACATCAACATATTAAATATGTATATATAGGAATTTACGAAAGGAAAAAAAAACCCTCATAGATAGGCACTAAACAAAGATTGAATAGGATGGAGGAGGGAATTGGAGGTGAATTTGCTTACCCCTGGTACCCATGGTGGCACGGTGGCGTTCGAAGGCGGACGAATTGTGATTATGATCTGTTGCCGATAAATAGACCCAGAAGAAGAAACACAAAAAGGATGAATTCTTTCCAGAACCGAGAGAGAGAGAATACAATAGATATCTGGAATTAATCAAACTAGGAACTGAAAAAGGCAAGAAAACAACCCATATGAAAAACTAACTAGAGTTTCGGAGGAAGATCAGGAAGAAAAGATCATCTTTGTCCATCAAAAAATTCGAATTTTTTTTTTCTTTTTGTTCCATCTTCTTCCTTTTTTCATTACCTGGGCTTGAAGGTCTGGTCGACCTGGAACTGCTGCTAGACGCGTCAGACGGCATTCTCCAGAGATTTCCCATCTCTCTTTTCTCTCTTTCTCCCCTTCCTTCCGTCTATCAAGCTGCAGAGGTTGATTTAACCACTTTTTCTTGAAAGAATCAATCTCTCCCTCTCTCTCTCTCTCTCTCATATAGGAAGTAGGAAGAAAGAGAAGGGAAGATGCAGAAGAAGCAGATCGCTAAGAGTACAGTCGTCAATGCGCGTAGTCTCCGAGGACTTTCGTTTGTGATTCGATTATCATTCAACTAGCAACAAAGGCTCGTTCTAGAAGCCCTCATATGAGTCGTGTTGTGTTATACAGATTACAATATGGAGCCCTCGTGACTTATTTTCTGATGAACCCTTCGTATTGCTGTTTATTGAGTAATTCCATTTTGTCCCGCACCAGCGGACCTAGATATAAGAAATACTCGGGTATTTATGCCGGGATGATTGGTGATGATGTGAATAGGGATGTGGTTGGCACTTTTGGTAATACATATTTTTACGGTCATATCAATGTGGACCAAGGAACCTGTAAGTCAAAAATTACCTTAACTGAAGCTGTCACTTTTGGTAATACATATTTTTATGGTCCATATCGACGATCACCACTTACATTCGATATTGACCATGGCAAGAAAAAGAAAAAAGAAAAAAGGGAAAAGGAACAGGAGGGCGTCCATCTATAAATTTTTTGCTTGTAAATTCCTCATATATATATATATATATATATATATATATATATATATAAAGCATCCATGTAGCTTGAGTTATTGATATTAGAATAACTACGTACCTTTAGTCATATACCATTTCAAAGCACCACTTGTTAATTTTAAAATTTTATTTGGAAGCTTTGTCATCATCCAATGATAGTAATGCATTCTACATCGTATTTTGGTTTAATATCTAATTTTAGATCCCCCTTTTAGTTGAAGTTAGATCCAAGATACAAACCATAGGCTTCACATTAGATCTGGATTTGAATCTAGATCTAAAATGCGAAAATGATATTGGTCTAGATCCACCAAGGTTCCACGATGGCCCCAACTTGTTGCATCCCCAAGTATTGAGCTCCTAGAAGCTTAAAGAAATGTCTTCTTTATGGTAAATATCCACAAATATCCATCAAATGTTTTTCCCTTTTGGTTGGAAATGATCGCTTGACATCTCCCTAATAAAGTAATAGTAGGAAAGTCAAGGTCCCATCTATAACTAAGAGTTTCATACTTTAAAACCCTTCTTTTTAGTAAGAAATTCCTACAAATTTAATAGAAACTAAAGTTACCAACATGTGGTGTTGATAGGATATGGGCTTTTAGTGCCTTAAAAAAATATATATAGGTTAGATAGGGTAGCTTGGGATGGCAGATTAACCTAGACAATTAGAACTTGCCGGCAAGTGAGCCCCATCTTAGATTAGACTTGTGCATGAATCTTGGACTTCCTACTTAAAAATATGGAAATATGAAAAATTGTTTTCTTGGAAACTATGTATGCCCAATTAGAAAAACTTCTGAAGGGAATGTAGTGAGAGAAATCTCTTATTGGATGTGTGCCATTTTCCAACATAGCATGTCAGGCCCTGCGCAAGTCCAACATGGTTTGGGGAGGGTCGGGTTTTCCCAACCCTAGTTTTACATATGATCCATCAAAAGTATAAAATGCTCTGCTTATAATGAAATATGGCCGTGACCTGGACATAGCAAGGCATGTTACATGAGAAGATTGTATCAAGTGAAGATTGAGCTTATATGCATATATGTCAAATTTAGCTTCTTCTTTCACCTTTTTGATGATGACATTGATTACAATTAACGCTAATAATGTGGTAGTTTGATGTTATCAAAATGATGGTGATGATGATGATGCAGTATTTTGATACTATTTTGATGGAGATGATATGCACAACTCATAAGGAGTCATAAGCTTTCAAAAAAAAATAGTGCCACATTTTCGATTGTTTCTCATATTTACTGTATCTGTTATGTGCATTACGAAATATAAAGAGTACAATGTTTACTGAAGTTACAAATGAGAGATGAAATATAGAGTACAATGTTCACTGAAGTCATAAATATGAGAGAGAGAGAGAGAGAGAGAGAGAGAGAGTGAATTTAATGACACTGCTAATACAAGAAAACGCTAAAATTTATGTGTAATGACACTACACACAGAACAGAACACACTTTTCGTTGAAAGGGAAACATGCCAAATGAAATACCTATTGCCCACTCTCTAATGTTGATAAGAAACGGTTCTCTAAACTATTCCGCTCACTAGCTTCACTGGTGCAATGTTGTGATGCTCCACCCAATAAGCTCTCAGCCTCTTCTAGATTGTTATCAACCCAAGGATGGTATTGAGACCCACTCAACCCTTGGAGCTCCACAAGTACTTCCTTCATTGTAGGCCTTTCTTCCCCTCTAAGTTTCAAGCATCTCTCGGCAAGCTGAGCAATAGCTGTGAGTTGTGTTTCATTACCCTCATTTCATACCTGGTCCTCTAGAACTTGAAGGAGGTGGTTCTCTTTCATTGCAAAAATGAAATACATAGCTAAATTTATGTCTGTTTGAGACCTACTGAGACATACAGGCTTCTCTGCAGTTAGGAGCTCCACAAGAACAACCCCAAAGCTGTACACATCACTCTTAGCTGTTAATTGATCTGTTTGGAAGTACTCAGGGTCCAAATATCCCAAAGTCCCTTGTACCAATGTGGTTATTTGCGTTTGATCAATATGGACCAATCTCGAAGCTCCGAAATCTGATACTTTTGCAGTGAGATTATCATCAAAGAGTATGTTAGAAGACTTAACATCTCTATGAAAAATTGGAATTGAAGCAGCAGAGTGCAAATAAGTGAGTGCTTCTGCAGTTTCTATAGCAATCCTTAAATGATTTTGCAATGAGATTGATTGTATGCGAGTATGCGACCAGTTTCATGGATGTGGGTATAGAGGGTCCCATTGGAGATAAATTCATATACTAGCAAAGGGACTTGGTCTTCTAAACAACATCCCAATATTTTCATCACATTTCTATGGTTGATCTGGGACAAAATATCAAGCTCATTTATGAACTGCTCAATTTGACTTGCATCCACTATTTTTTATTTCTTAATGGCAACTGTTCTGTTATCTGGCAAAGTTCTTTTATATACTACACCATAACCTCCTTGGCCAACTATCCTGCTAACACTGTAGTTCTCCTTCACTCTTTCAAGCTCTTTTGCAGTAAAGATCTTGAATGATTCAGTTCTTCGAGAAGAGATTTTTTATTGCAGCAAATAACCACCATTTTGTTGAAAGAGTTTCTCCTTGAATTTAATCATCTCTCTTTTTCTGCATCCCCAATATGTCCAAGCAGTACCAATGAATAGAAACATCAGGCTTAAACCAATTCCTGCAAGAAGATTTATAATTATATATTCAAATTTCTAGATACTTTAAGATGGACTATACAAATTCTCATTCGAGCCTGTTTGTTTGGATATAGGGTGTCAAATGGGTATTCAATTATTTGAGAATCTAAAGTCTCAAGTTATAAATAAAGCGGGTAGGAGCCTATTTTTTTATCCAAGATATTCGGATCCAGATCCAAAATTTTCCAATCCTATATGCTTGGATTCAGAAGCTTGTATGTTGCGAACCAAGGATCCATTTTGATATATATAGATTTTAAGTGTCCACATAGGCCTAAAATTAAGTGGGTTGGCTAGCCAACCTTTCTCGTGAATAGGCTTCCTTTTCTTGTAAAGATTGAGGGTGTTACCTAAGAAGACCTTGAGTACCGGAAATTCTTTAGAATCCTTAGTGCAACCAATTCCACCTTTATAAGGATCGCCATGCGTACCCTTCGGGCAGGTGCAAGTGTAATTTCCTTCGGTGTTGATGCAATTTCCTTTGCAAGGATAGTTACTTTGATCTTGACACTCATCAATATCTGCATAGCCAACCATAGACAACGGGAGTACATCATTATCCAGCAGAGCTCATAAAAAGATAAATTCAGTACTGAAAATTTTGCATTTTCAATTGAAATCGGGCTTTGCTAACACATTAAGAATTTATTTGTACAAAGCGAGGATCATATATGCTCTTTTACTAAAAAGAGAAAAAAAAAAAAAAAAAAAGAAGGGAAAGATGGGGGGAGAGGGGATACATCTAGGGATACAAGGGGGTATTTGATTCTTCAAGTATCCAGACTCCAGAGGTTTCGAACTGTAAAAAATCGGGATTGAAACTTATTTTAGGTTCTGATTCATAAATGAGTCGAGGTCAATAATCCAATTTAGATTCCTGGTCCAATCTTTAAAAAAGGGCCAGGATCAAGGTCCCGTATGGTTCTGACCCGAACCGTCGGGTTTGCAATCCTAATATATCATTACATCATTAATTATACCTTTGCATTCTCCTTTGACATAAGGGTTCCCTCGATAACCAGAAGAGCAATTGCAGGTATACCCCAGACCATTACTAGAAGCATAGCAGTCACTGTTCTCACTGAGACAGGCATACGTCGTCTTGTTCGCTTGAGCTTCTTCGCACGTCTCATTCCCCGCCGCCCAATCAAGAACCACAGGCACCCTTTTGCTTCTATTCCATAAATTATCTCCCTCGAGATCGGACAATGTGAAGTTGAACTGATCCTGGTCGACGAGAAAGGAGAAGCTGCATGGATTGAAATGCAACACTTCGCTGTGGTTGCTGATGCTCACGAGCTCGATATCGATGCTCTTGACGCCTGCAGGGATAGGAGACTGGCAACAGCCGATGCCAGCACAGGAGCCGTTGATGATACTGGCCTTGTCCTCGCAGAGGGAGATGCAGCCGCTGGTGAAGTTGCGGCCCCAGGAGCCTGTGAATAAAGCCAAGGTGTCGCATCCAATGGCTGTCAATTTGTTGCGGGCGCTAGAGAATGTGAAGGGGCCCTCCTCGTAGAGGTTGATATAGGAGCGTCCATGGGAGTTGTCCTTTTTGGGGTAACAGTCCCGACCAATCTCACTTCTAATGGTCATCTGTCCGAGGAGAGAGATGTTTTGGACTTCAATTTTGCCCCAGAAAGGCTTTGGGGGCGTCTGCGTATCGTTGCATGTGATATTGAACCAGCTGTTGCGGAAGCACCTGGGGTCGCCCATGCCAAATGGGTAGGGAATCTTAACATCTCCACACTGAGTTTGGCACTCGGCCTTCATCACATCTGCTGCTGCTGCTATTGATACACAACACAAGATCTGAAGCAACAAGTGCAAAACCATCTCTCTCTCTCTCTATCTCTCTGGGTTACTCTCTTCTCTCTTTGTGCAATGGAGTGAGATGATTCTTGCATGCGTACCTTGCTTTATTGCTATGAAATGTTGACTCATTCAACTGTGGGTGAATAGAATTGCACGTATGTAAAAACGACCGAGAGGGGTGCAAGTATACAAGGCCTTTAATTAATGGGAGTTGGTGTGGTTGATGGGAGTTGTTGTGGTTGTTGCTTGTAAGATTGTTGCAAAACCTTGCAATTACCGTCACTAGCTGAGGCTACGGCAGCTTCGGTAACTATGGATTTTTGTAAATCTTTACAAATTCAACAATTAATATTAGAAGGTGATTTATTGGAAGTTGTCAAAGCACTTAGATTTGAAGAATGGAATTCCAGGCGTTATGGACAATTGACTGACTCGACAACATCGGTTTCAAACTCCTTTCAGTCATAGCAAATTGAACGTGTCAAGAAGATCACATTTGGAGAGACTGTGCTCCATATTTTATTCATAATCTTGTAACCTCGAATATGATAGTTTTGATAATTCTTAATACAATATAATATTTCCTCAAAAAAAAAAAAAAAAGAAAAAAAAACAAAGAGGGATGCAAGTAGACTCGACTAATAAACGACAAAGAGGATCAATTGACTAGATTGCACTGTCCCAAGTTACCAAAAAAATATATATAATAATAGCGTTATAGATGCTAAACAAGTCCCGAATGTGTGGAGTTCCTACTTAGATGGGAACATTTTTGTCATATATTGATAACCAGCAACAAAGGCCCGAGCTATAAAATATATATTAAATACACATAATAAGCATAAAAAAGATATTGGGTCACAATTGCATTTTTTTAAATAAATATAAAAATATATTAATGCATTAATAATGAATTCGTAAATTAGAATAAGCTGTAACAGAAAAAAATTTATTGACTTTAGTTTGAAAAAAAAAAGTAGAAGGAGATCACATAATTATTGTTCCAAGTTATATAAATGATGTTAATTCAAAGCAATTCAGATTATCTTAAAGAAACTGCATCAATTAATGTACTCATCCAATTTTTGCAGTATTAGAAGTCGATGTAATATGTTGTGCTTCCAATTCTCTAGATAAAGTCCAGCTCATGCTTATCACAAAATAAGATGTTGAGACGGGCCAGTGATGAGGCATCATGTCTAAGTGGCAAAAATAAACTAAATTGCTTTAATATATATAATGTGCTTTTTTGTTATATCAACTAAAAAGCCAAAAAGGAGAGAGCGGGAGAAATGGAAGGTTGAGTGGCGTTTGCACCTCACAAACATGACCAGGATCGAGCTCTTAGACTTCAAGTTTAGTTTAAAATATCACTTCTGAGTTCTGACCCATCACTCAGCTTTTTAAAAAAAAAAACTTTGTCGACTACACAGGTCTTGAACAAATCAGAGAATTGGAAGGAATTTCTATGACAATCAAACGCACCAAGCAACGGTACAGTAGGCCCCACCTCATTAAGGATGATGTCTGTGCGACTGGGCCAGTGTGTACATGGCTGTCAAATTAGCAGGGGTAGGTTTCATTTGTATTTAACTAGTTACGTGGTCTTTATTTTCTTATCACAAATGCACACAATATTTATAACTCACTCCAGAGTTTGGGCATTAATTTCAATCAACTCGGCTGAGGAGTTGGCAGCTTGACTTGACTTGGCCAGCTATTAAATTGAGTGAACTCCTTCAAGTCAAGTCAAGCCAAGTTTAATCACCACATAATAGCCGTTCCTTTTTAGGGTCATCAAAAAGTCCTTAGGCAAAGTACTTTCAACTACCCATTAATAAGGCCCATTCATACAGTATGCAATAGACCAGTGAGGTCCCTTAGGGGGGCCTACTTATGAAATGTAGAAAATTCTACTCAAGTAGACGACTTGGCCAGCTATTAAATGGGGTGACTCCATCAAATCAAGTCAAGTCAAGCCAAGTTTCATAACCATCCATTCAATAATAGCCGTTCCTTTTTAGGGTTATCAAAAAGTCCTATGACAGAGAACTTTCAACCACTCATTATCAGGCCCCTTCATAGAGTGTGCAATAAATCAGCGAGGTTCCTCAGTGGGGCCTACTCATGAAATGTTGAAAATTCTGCTCAAATAGAAAGTAGACCCATTGGTAGATAAAGATTGAGCACTTATAAAACACATGAGTAAAATCTAAATATTTTTATTGATCGATCTCACGGTGATCCAGGAGTCAAAAACTCTCAAAGAGCAATACAAAGGGGGTGCCATTTACTTTGAAAGATTTGGATTTTTCACAGGTGGGCCTCACAAATTCCTTGGGTGGAAGTAGGGTCCATGGCAGTTTCCATATGGCGGACCTAGGTTGAAAGGATAAAATCCATGGACTTTTTTTTTTTTTTTTTCTAAGAACCATCGAGTTTGAATGGAGTCTTAGAGTAGAGGTGGACTTACGTTTGAGCGATCTGGGAGGTTGCCTCAGGTCGGAATTGAAATGTCCATAGAGTTGAATGGGCCTTGGAGAATGCCTCATATGTCTAAATCTGTCGCTTCACATATGTCAAAATATAGTCCCACGTATGTAAAGCTTCGTTGGTGAAAAGAAAAAAAAGAAAAAAAAAAAAGAAAGAAAAGAAAACAATGCAAGAACACATCACTCCCTCTTCTTCATCCTCTTGTTTTGAAATCCCTTCGTGCCGATTGTAGATCGAGCTCCTTATCTCCAGTTTTATATATGTATTGTATAGACTACTGCATCTTCATATGTCAAACATATTTAATATAATCCTTCCTGTGAGTGCCTAAATAATACGGACTTGATTAGGCAAGTGTTAGACTCATGATGCTGCTGCTATATTGCTTTGGATGGATTGGATGCCTTAAACCTGAAAGGGAGAGAAGGAACAAAGGTCAGAGCCCCAGGCTGCAGTCAGCCGAAGGCACTCGATACCTAAGTTAGTGCGGTCACTGAACAAAGGGAGAGTGAGTGGGGGAGAAGAGAGTTCAGCCAGTATGCTCAGGGAGTATGTATTGCGTAAAGCGTACCTCTCCATGGGTCTTACCTATGCAAATATATAGACGAGTGTCTCATCAGAAGCTCCCTTAGTGGAGGTAGGTGAGAGCACTGTCCCATCAGCCCACACCTCGTATCCTCAGTGGAGGTAGGTGAGGGTACTGTCCCATCGAATCGTTCATCAATCTCACACATAAATGTGAACGTGATCGTCGGATAAGGATAACCCCTTATCGATATACGGCGGCCACACTAACAGATAGTACGTTCTGCAACGTAGCTGTCCCATTATGTAATTGAGACTTGATAGTGTTCACCTCGGCCAATTGGACCGAACTGGAGAAGTCACCGAGGTCGGGGGTGCGCATGTTCGGGCATTGCTGCCGAAATGCGCAAAACCGAGCTCAGAGAAACGTGGTCGGTACCCTTACCGAGGCAAGCTTGGGCTCGTTGCCAGCTGGCACGGTTGCCGAGCTGAACGAAGCTGAGATCAATGTAAACCTAGTTGGTACTTTTACCAAAACTAGGAGTAATCCCGGTATCATGAAAACACCCCACACAATTGCCCCTAGCTCTTGATCTCCTGAGAGTTCTTCAACTTTCTAAGGTCGGGAGCTAAGTATTAGGGAGTTTTCTAAACACCGTGCTTATAGCTCTTCATCTTGACATTGATTGCTGACGTCCGATCCTTATCAAATCGCTTCACCTGCTAGAACTCGTCGATGTCACTTCGCCTGCCTGAGATGATCAATTACCCTGGCTGGATTATCGCGGAAGGCGCATCGTCACTGCTACGTGTCATTATCTGATCGGCTGTATGGCTGTTACGAAGCGACACGTACGGTTTCTGAAGTGATGGTTTGAATATGCGTCCTCGAAATCCGAAAGGGCGCCCTTCTTGCTTTATATATACAGGTCCTCTCCTCCTCTTTATCCTATTTTGTCATTCAGAAGAGAGAAAGCCATGTTTGCGAAAGAGACTCCCTGCAAAAAGAGATCTCCGATCTGTTCCCAGCAAGCCCCGGAGCCCTTTGCATCTTCTTTGACTTCGTGAGTCTTCCTTCCGTTCTTCTTTCTTTGTTTCCATGCTTTCTGTCCTTCCTAGGACCTCTGTTAGGATTCTCACCCCGTAGGATTTCTGCCCTCTTTTCCTCTGTTTTCCGTCCTTTATCTTCTCTTCTCTCCTAGTCTTAGAGATGGGAGTATACAGGCACTGGGTAGATACCCCTCAGGCCATAGAAGGGTTTAGGACCATGTACAGGATCCCAAAGGAGGTCCTGATTAGGGTAGATGACCCGAAGGACGCCTTTGACGGCCGATCCTTCCGGAATGGTTGGATGCCATTCCCCCTGGTCGCAATAATAGAAGGTGGGGTTAGGTTTCCCATCCATCTGCTTCTGAGGACCTGTCTTCGGAAGTGGAATCTATGCCCTTGCCAGTTAATGCCCAATAGCTTCAAAGTAATAATGGGCACCGTCGAATTGAATAAAATCCTGGGGATCGACCTCGATGTCCATGACATCGAGGACGTGTATGATCTATGCAAGTCCGCGGGAAGTGATGACTACTACTATCTTCGAGGGAAGCCGAGGAAGGAGCCGTTCGTTCACGATCTGGAGGATTCGAACAAGCACGCCGGGGACGACAGTCTGTTCGTCTCCGGAAGCTGGGAGTTCGGAGAATCTGGGCCTGCAGAAGCAAGGGCGCACAGGGTCCCCCGTCGACTCGGGACCGCCCCAAGTAAATACCGATCTCACAGTTCTTGTCTTTTTTCTCTATCTTTATTTCCACTGAGCTCACAGATCTTTCTTGCCGAGCAGGTCACAGCCAGAGGAAGAAAGAAGCGAATCGGGTCGGGTGGAGGAGGAACAACGACTGGTTGAGGGCGGTGAAGGCGTACAAGGGCTATCACGGTCGGGCGGCCTGGGATCTGCTGGGATACGAGCCTTGGTACCGTTCCTTTATCTTGAGGAGGACCGGATCGTCTCCTCCGATTGAAGAGCCCGAAGACGTTAAGCCCCTGCTAGCCCTGGGAGCTGGGGCTTCCACCTCAGGAGCCAAGTAAGAACCCATTGACCCTCAGCAGGCCGTATAAGCATACCCGTCCTCCCCGAGCTCAAAAGAAGAGATGCCGTTGGAACGTCGTCGGCCCCTTCTACAAACTGTGGACCTAAAGTCCAAATTATTCGGGGGCCGAGCTCCTCCAGCTTCCCTGCCCTCGAACACCGGTTCTGCCCCCTCGTCCGCAGCCTCTGGTGCCGCTGGGTCTTCATTCGTGCTCGATGCTTCCTCAAGCGGAGCTCTGAAGCACCTTGCCAACGTCAGCAAGAAAGGTGTTCTGGCAGAGAAGAGGCCCTGGTCAGAGGGGCCAGCGGAGCAGGGCTCCGGGAAGAAGGGCGCTCCGCAGGAAAAGAAGGCCAGGTCGGAGGGGCCGGCGGAGCAGGGCCCCAGGCCGAATCCCTTATCTCGGCTCATCGGACCACACCCATGGAGGCCGGACCTCATGCTTGAGCCTGGGAGGCCATTGACGGTGGAAGACCGGCTGGCTGCCAGTTCCTCCGTCATCTTGGCACTCTCCACGACCTGTGCCCTCCCCCGCGACATGGAGAGGCACAGGAAGGCCGAGGCTGTGGGGCTGCTGCAGGCGTCCATCGTGGTGAGTCTTGCTCTTTCATGAATTTTGTAAAGTGTTTGACTTCGGTTCCATGTCTGACATTTGTCTTCTTTTGCACAATGTACAGAGGCTTCATGTGGTATTGGAGAGAGCCCTTCAGAACACCTCCAGGGTCTCCCAACTAGAGGGGGAGAAAAGGAAACTCGCGTTCTTCCTGGAGGCGAGCAACGAGAAGTTGCAGGAGTCGGAGGAGAGGAATGCTAGCCTCGCTGCAGAGACGGACTCGGCGATGGCCAAAATCATTAGGCTGAAGGCTGAAACGCACGAACTAAGGGGGGACGGCCGAGGTGAAGGCAAAGAGGGCTACCCAGCTCGAGATTGAGATGATGAAATAGAAGACCGAGCTAGAAGCCCTGGTGAAACAAAAAGCTGAAGTCGAAGCCTCGCTGCTAGCTGAGAAGGATGCCGCGGCAAAGCAAATGGCTGACCTCGAAGAATCGCTGCAAACCGAGGTGGACGCCGCCTTTCAGGATGGAGTGGACGCTGAAACGAAAGATTACGTGGCTCAAATAGAAGGGTTGAGCCAAACGTTGTTCGAACTTGGGTGCAGGGCTGCACTGAAGGAGGTGGGGATCTCCGAAGATCACCCCGTATTCAAGAACCCTCCCAAGTTCGCTTCATCCGCGCCCGAGCCCGAGTCCACTTCCGCTCCATCCCTTGAGCCTCCCTCCAACTCCGCTGTTCCGACTCCTCCCTTTTCTGGGGTTCCTCCAGCCACTGACGCGACAGAGACTCCTGGAGATGAAGCCCGAGACGTCGGTGCCGGGGTGGCTGAGAAAATTGTATCTTGATGTATTTTCTTTTTCTTTTCTGTACTTGGGGAGCTTGAACTGTAAATTGTAATCTTTTTTCAGATGTAAATACCTTCATATAATGAATACAATCCTTATTTTCATTTCCATTTGCAACGTGTGTCTGCTTGTATGCTTTTTTTTTTCTGTTTTGATGAATACAATTATTCATTTCTCTCTCTCATTCTTGCCCTCGAGTTTGGTTCCATAACCAGAACAAGATAAGTAACTAAGTTCGGCTCCATCACCAAAACAAGATAAGTAACTGAGTTCGGTTCCTTAACCAGAACAAGATAACTGACTTTGGTTCCTCAACCAAAACAAGTAACTGAGCTAGGTTCCATAACCAGAACAAGATAAGTAACTGAGCTAGGTTCATAACTAGAGTAAGATAAACGATTGAGTTCGATTCCGCAAACAGAACAAAGTAATTTGGGCTAGGTTCCAAAACCAAAGCAAGATAAATAATTGGGCTCGGTTCCATAACCAGAGCAAGTAACTGAGTTCGGATCCTCAACCAGAACAAGTAAGTAATTGAGCTAGGTTCTATAACCAGAGCAGAGCAACTGAGTTCGGTTCCTTAACCAGAACAAGATAAGTAATTGAACTAGGTTCCATAACCAGAGCACTACATGTAACTAAGTTTGGTTCTTTAACCAAAACTGTGATGGCTGGTTCCTTAACCGGGCCAACATAACTGGTTCCATAACCGAGCTGGGTGTAGACTCCGAGTTCCGTAACTTGGCCAACATTTGAAAGTAATAAAACGTGTCCTTTAAGAATTAATTTTATTGATTTCAAAGATCGAGTACAGTCTAAAAATAATACTTCTTGAGGTGCGTGGCATTCCATAGACGTGGTAGCTCCCTACCTTCCATGTCTTCAAGCTTGTACGCTGACTGCCCAGCAGCGGAGGTCATCTTGAATGGCCCGTGCCAGTTTGCCTTCACTGGGATTTTTATCTGCAGAAAGCGTCTTCTTCAAGACCAATTCTCCAACTGAGAACTTCCTTTCTTTGACCCTCTGATTGTATCCTCTGACCAGTTACTGCTGGTAAGAAGCTAAGCAGATGGCTGCTGCATCCCTTCGTTCTTTAATCAGGTCAAGCTCTTTGCGAGGTTTACTTCGTTTTGACCTTGGTCAAACAGCTTTGACCTGAAAGTGGGGAGGGCGACCTTAAGTGGGATCACAGCTTCCATCCCATAGGCCAGGGAGAAGGGTGTTGTTGAAGTGGAGCGCCTCGGGGTAGTCCTATATGCCCAAAGAACACTCGGGAGTTCTTCCATACATCTCCATTTAGCTCGGTCGAGCCTCTTTTTGAGTCCGTTGAGCACCACTTTGTTGGAGATTTCAGCCTGACCGTTGCTTTGTGGGTAGGCTAGAGTGGAATAATAGTTTCTGATGCCGAGCTCCTGGCAGAAGTTCTTGAAGAAATTGGAGTCGAACTCGGTCCCGTTGTCTGAGATCAGAGCTCGAGGCACCCCAAATCTTGTGATGATGTTCTTCCATACGAAGCTTTTCGTGTCTTGCTCGGTGATGGAAGATAGTGCTTTGGCTTCTATCCACTTGGTGAAATAATCGGTGGCTACTATTAGCCACCTCTTGTTCCCTGGAGCTCGGTGAAGTGGTCCCACCATGTCCAACCTCCACTGGGCAAAGGGCCATGGGCTAGAGAGTGGGCTTAAGTCCTATGCTGGCTGATGGAGAGAGTGAGAGAACTTCTGGCACTTCTCGCATTTTCTGGCATAGAGCTGGGCATCCATTTGCATGTAAGGCCACCAGTAGCCTTGGCTGATAGCCTGATATGCCAGTGACCGACCTCCAATGTGACTGCCGCAGATTCCCTCATGGATTTCATAAAGAAAGTCTTCGACTTTGCTTGGGTGAAAGCACTGGAGGTAAGGGCCGGTGTAGGACTTTTTGTAGAGTTTACCATCAGGAGATAACCAAAATCAAGCTGCCTTCAGCCTAATTTTGTGAGCCTCGCTTTTATCTTCAGGAAGCTGATCATCCCTTAGGTAGGTGACGATCGGGTCTATCCAGCTCAGACCAAGATCAGCACACAAGACTTGCCGAGGTGGCTAGAGATCTGTGCTCGGTTTGTCCAGTGTCTCTACTTTGACAGTTCTTTTTCTCCCAACTTCGACGGCAGAGGCCAAGTTGGCGAGTGTGTCGGCATGAGAATTGGAATCTCTGCCGATCTGCTTGACTTTAACATTTCGAACTGAGAGAAGAGTTGCTTTGCATGGGCTAAGTAGGCTACCATCCTATCGTCGCAGGCTTGGTATTCCGCTCAGTTGGCTCGTCACCAGCTGAGAGTCGCTGAAGACCACTAGTTGCCATGCCCCCAGGATTTTAGCACTGCCGAGCCCCGTGATTAGTGCTTCATACTCAGCTTTGTTATTGGATGCCTTGAAGTCGAGTGTTAGGGCTTGCTCAATGACAAGGCCCTCTGGAGATTGGAGAACTATGCCTGCGCCAGCCCTTTTCGAGGTTGAGGATCCATCGACGAAGACTTTCCATGCTAAATTGAGGAACTGTTTCCAAGATTGTTCATGCTCTGTCTCGATCTCGGCAACTTCCTCATCCTCATTACCCCCCAGTTCGGTATCAAGCCGTCTCGGTACAGAACTAGGAGAGGTAAACTCCACAATGAAATCTGCCAGAACCTGGGCTTTGATCGTCGTTTTGGGTTGATACTGGATATCATATTGCCCCAGCTCAATGGGCCATTTTGAGATCCTTCCAGAGAAGTCTGCCTTCCTGAAAAGGGACTTGAGTGGATGTTCTGTAACGACCACTATGGTGTATGTCTGGAAGTAATAGGAGAGTTTGCGAGAAGCGCTGACAAGCACTAATACAAGTTTCTCTAATGGCAGGTATCTTGTCTCGGCATCAAGCAGAATCTTGCTCGCGTAATATATAGGCCTCTGTTGCCTGTCTTCTTCTCTGACGAGCACCGAGCTCACTTCATGATCCGAGACGGCCAGGTACAGATACAACGTCTCCCCTTGCTTTGGAGTGGACAGTAGGGGTGGTGAAGACAGATAATTTTTGAGTTCCTGAAGAACTCGGTCGCATTCTGGAGTCCACTGGAACTTCGAACTTTTCATTAAAAGCTGGAAGAAAGGGCGGCACTTGTCCGAAGCTCGGCTGATGAAGTGGTTGAGCGCCACTGCCATCCCCTTAAGCCTCTGGACTTGTTTCGCTGTGTTTGGACTCTAGACATCCTGGATCCCCGAGATCTGCTCCGGATTGGCTTCGATCCCCCTTCTAGTAACCAGGCTTCCCAGGAACTTGCCCGAACCGACACCAAACGCACACTTGGACGCGTTCAGTTTGAGCTGGAACTCTTTGAGGACAACAAATGTTTGACTCAAGTCTGCCAAGTGGTCCTGTGACCTTTTAGACTTGGCAACCATATCGTCGATGTAAACCTCCACGGTTTTGCCGAGATGAGCGTGAAACATTTTCGTCACCAGCCTCTGGTAAGTTGCTCCCGCGTTCTTTAACCCAAAGGGCATCACTTTGTTGCAGTAGATGCTTCTAGGCGTTATAAATGCGGTTTTTTCTTCGTCAGGCCCATGCATCGGGATCTGATGGTAACCTCGGTGGGCATCGAGGAGACTCATCCTGTCGTGCCCGGCGGTTGTGTCGATCATTTGGCCGATTTTTTGGAGCGGGAAGCTGTCCTTAGGACATGCCTTGTTGAGGTCGGTGAAGTCCACGCAGACCCTCCAGCTCCCATTCTTCTTCTTGACCACCACTGTGTTGGCCAACTACTCCGGGTAATTGACTTCCCGTATTGCTTCGACCTCCAACAGCTTTTTGACCTCCTCTATCACGGCCTCGGCCTGTTGGACCCCAGTTTTGTGAGCCTTTTGAACTATAGGTTTGTGCCTGGGGTCCACGTTCAGTTTGTGGCACATGATTTCGGAGCTAACGCCGAGCATCTCGTAGGGAGTCTAAGCGAAGACTTCCTTGTTCTGTAACAAGAAGTCGAACAGCTCAGACTTTTCAGCTTCTGCAAGCTGACTGCTGAGTAGAAAATATCTTTCAGGATCGTTGGGATTGATCCTGATTTCTGTGAGGTCCTCGATGCTCTTTTGTTCGGGAGCTCGGCCGACAGCTTCAAGCTCTGCTTCCAGTTCGGCCATATGGACCTACTACAATTCTACTTCTCTAGGAACCACAGCCATTAGGCACTGCTTGGCCATCTGCAGGTCGCCTCGAACTGTCTCTTCTGTTCGCATTCTCCAACGGGAACTTGAGTTTCTGGTGATGGTTGGAGGGCACCGCTTCCATGTTGTGCAGCCAAGTCCTCCCCATTATTGCATTATATGGGGATGGTGCATCCACCACTAGGAAGTCGGCTGTCATGGAGGCACCCCCAACTTGGACTTGGAGGGAGACCTTCCCCTTGGGGTATACTGGCTTGGAGTTGAAGCCCACCAGCAGAGTGCGGGCTTCTTGCAGGTCCTCTTTTGTCAAATCCATCTTTTTGAAGCAGTCGTAGTAAAGAATTTCCGATGAGCTCCCGGGGTCCACGAGGATCCTTTTGACCTTGAAGTTCTTTAACCTCAGGGTCAAGAGCAGCGGATCATTATAGGGAAGCTGGACCCCATCTAGATCTTCGTCCGAGAACCAGATCTTGGGCCCCTCTTTCCAAGCCTTCTTGGGAGAGGGACCGAGCTCGGCCGTCATCACCTGCTTGCCGTGTGAGGCCCTCCTGGCCTCGGCGCGAGCCTGGTTGCTTCCCCTAGGAGCGGGAGCTAGGTGGATGACATTGATGATACCCTCTGGCTCATCGTTGTCCCGATCGTCATCGGGTTGGCGCTGGTGAGCTTGGTTGACTATGCCATCTTCTTTGATGAAGTCTTTCAGGTGCCCGTCCTTCATGATCTTTTTGAGGTGGGCCTTGAAGGCCATGCAGTCCTCGGTTCTGTGCCCGTTTTGTTTGTGATAGGCACAAAACTTGCTTTGGTTGCGGGTGGAGGGGTCACCCTTCATGGGCTGCGGCCACTTGAAGAAAAGCTGTGTCTTAATTCTGCCAAGGAGCTTGTAAATGGGTTCCTTGAAGATTATGTTGACAGCCTTGTAGGAGGCAACAGTTGATTTTGGCTTCTTGCTGCTCTCCGAGGTGGGGGCCAAGGGCATCGTCGAACTCATCGACGTCCTATTTCGGTCCACCTCCTCCCTCCGGGACAACTTTTTATTCTTTTTGGAGGATCTATCTTTTTGCCAGATGCCGAAGCTTTCCCGAGCTCGGGCCTCATCTTTTTGCTCGATGAACTGATTCACTCGGTCCATTAGTGCTTTCACAGTGACCACGGGGAACCGTACCAGGTCTTTGCGAAGCTCGTTGCCTGGCAGCAGAGCCTGCTTGAAGGACCTGATGGCCACTCTGGCGGTGGCGTCTTCTACCTGACTGTAGGTGGCCCAGAATCTTTTGGCGAACTGAGTGATGCTTTCAGTCTGGCTCATTTTAATGGCCATTAAGTCATCATCCGTCTTTAGAATGACCCTATGCGCCTAGAACTTTTCTACGAAGGAGTTTCGGAACTGCCGCCAGCTCGAAACTAACCCCTCCGGAAGCACGCAGAACCACCACAGGGGGAGGTCACCCAAAATGGAGGAGAAGACCCTGCAGTTTAGGTCGCCGACGTCACCCCATACCGACATTATTTGGGTGAAATGCCGAAGGTGCGCGGCTGGGTATGAACTCCCGTCATATAGATTGAATCTCGGGACGTTGAACTTCTCAGTGAGTGTATAGTCCCTTATGTCATGAGAAAATGGAGACGTGCCATGGTCATCGGTGTCGTAGGCGTTTAGCCGATCTCGGGCGAAGCCGACCACCTCCATGTTCTGCTGGACTGTCTGTTTGACCTGTCGATTGAGCCATTTTCTCAGGTCGAAGTCGTCCTCTGGTCTCTGGTGAAGCTTTTTAGGGCCATCGTTGAGATGGCTGTTGCTCGAGCCTTCGTCATATGCTCGGTCACGCCTTTTGTTGGTCTAGACTTGCCTCAAGTCCTGTCCGACCTCCGGGGCCCGCTGGGCTCGCAGGCGCGTGGGAGGTATGACCGGGGCCTTGACTGGGACCTTTGCCTTCTCCCGGAGCTTTCTCCAGAGTTGGCGAATCAGTTTTTCTTGCTCCTGAATGTAGAGGTTCTGAGCCCTGATATCTTCGAGGAGCACATCGTCATTGCCCTCAAGGAGCATGTCATCGTCGTCCTCGAGGAGCAGGTTCGTCGTCCCCCATATTGTCCTGGTGACGGGATTGGCGCGACTTGGACGGCTTTGGTGTGTCGTCTCGTTGAGAACTCGGAGGAGGAGCGCTGTGACGGGGTTAGATCAGTAGGGGAGCATCCTGACGGGGACGCTCCAGCAGGGGGTTGTCTCACCTGGGAGGTGCTGTCACCCCCTTTGACAATGAACCTAACTGAGTTACTGGTTCTCCCACGCTTGGCTCTCCCATGATTATTGCACCGGATTTTCCCTCGGTCCTTTTCTGGCGAGGGATTAGTGGTGGTAGTGGAAAAGGCAAGAACGGTGGTGGCGGCAGGGACCTGGATGTCCCATCGCCTTTCCCTTTTTTGGTTTTTGGAGGCATGGTTTTTTGAGGATTTGATTTGATTCGATCAAACGTTTCCCACGGACAGCGCCAATTGTAAGTGCCTAAATACTACAGACTTGAATAGGCGAGTGTTTGACTCGTGATGCTACTGCTATATTGCTTTGGATGGATTGGATGCCTTAAACTTGAAAGGGAGAGAAGAAACAAAGGTTAGAGCCCCTGGCTACAGGCAGCCGAAGGCACTCTGATGCCTAAGTTAGTACGGTCATTGAACAAAGGGAGAGTGAGTGGGGGAGAAGAGAGTTCAGGCAGTATGCTCAGGGAGTATGTATTGCGTAAAGCGTACCTCTCCATGGGTCTTACCCATGCAAATATATAGACGAGTGTCTCATCAGAAGCTCCCTTAGTGGAGGTAGGTGAGAGCACTGTCCCATCAGCCCACACCTCGTATCCTCAGTGGAGGTAGGTGAGGGTACTGTCCCATCGAATCGTTCATCAATCTCACACATAAATGCGAACGTGATCGTCGGATAAGGATAACCCCTTATCGATATCCGGCGGCCACACTAACAGACAGTACGTTCTGCAACGTAGCTGTCCCATTATGTAATTGAGACTTGATAGTGTTCACCTCGGACAATTGGACCGAACTGGAGAAGTCACCGAGGTCGAGGGTGCGCAAGTTCGGGCATTGCTGCCGAGATGCACAAGACCGAGGCCAGCTCAGGCTCGGTGCCAGCTGGCACAGTTGCCGAGCTGAACGAAGTCGATATCAGGGTAAACCTAGTTGGTACTTTTACCAAAACTAGGAGTAATCCCAGTATCATGAAAACACCCCACACACTTCCTGATCACTTTATACCTAAATCTAAATGCTTCATCTCTAAATCGTAATCCCAAACCCTGAATCCCCAAATCCTAATCCCTAAACCATCAAGTCTGAGTATATCTACAAATCCAAAGATGACTAAATCCATTCCCGTTATTATCTCTTCTTACCCCCACTATGATTGAAAGATAGAATTTCACTCTCATTATCCAAAGGTTAGAGGCTGTGAGAAAGTGAAAAGTGAAAGGATGGGTGTTCTCAAAATGTTCTTGTATTCAATTTTTTTCTCACACACCCCCTCACCTTGAACTAGCAACGATCTCCATTGGGCATTGACTTTAACATATAAATTTAGTGAAAGATGATAATGTGAGTTTGAGTATCTAAAATTAAGGTTAGAACCATTTTTTATTCATCTAATGCTTTTTGGTACTTCTAATTAACATCATAATTCCTAACCTTTTCATTGCCTTATCTTTAATAATTATCATGCATCTAGTTGAGTTCCACACGTTAGACATTTTCTAAAGAAAAACTTATAGGTGTTATTTGGTAATGTACAAAGGTCTAGCAAAGTCTAGCAAAAGAATTTTTAACGTTAAGTCTAGCAAAAATTTAACCCCACCCAAATGAAAATCCGGGGTCTGCCAGTGGTGGATTCTATGTTTCAATTTCTAAAAGGTGGGCTCAATAACCAAGATTCCTAAAGGTGGTCCTCCCAATTACCTCATGAAATAAGAGCTTTTTATTAAAATAATTTTACCAAATAGACTATTTATAATTAGAACCTAAAAATTAGGGATTTTATTTTAGACATTAATCTTATGAACTCTTATTAATTAGTCTAAACTTTCCGATTGGCTCCTAATATTCTAGTTTTTCTAGTTAAAGCTAATTTTATCTTACCATTTATTTTGCTATCATATTACCTGATTAACTAAGAGTTAATTAGATTAAGGTCTAAAATAAAAACTCTATTTTTGTTTTCTAATTTCTCATTTACAATTAGAGTGTTTGAAAAAATTATAAAAGAAAAAAAAAAGCTCTTATTTCATGAGGCATGGGGCCACCTTAGAATTGTGGTAAATGGGATCCACCTTTTATAAATTACAATGTAAAATCCGTCATTTTTGTTATTTTGAAAATTCTATAAGGTTATTTTCACTTTTCATCCACATTTTAAAATTCGTGGGAATCTGGGCCCCATCTCTAAATAGACATGTGGATGAATCTTGGACATAAAAAACAAGGGGTACAAGGGGCAAGCGATGAGATCAATTACAGCTAATTATGGCTCTACCTGACCTACTATTGAGTTGGGTTGGTTTTGGGCCATCAAGGGTTAGGTTAAAAACAAATAAGGCCCTTTTAGATTAACTGACCCTTGAAAATGAGCTTTCTTGATCTATCCATTGACAATCTAAACTAATGTGAACAAAAAAAAAATCTGAATCCTTCCATGGACAGTCTCCAAATTGATGATCAGAAAAGAAACACATTAATGATCTACATTATGCTGTTGCTATAAAATCAGGAAGGCTGTTATAACTTGGTAAGTTCACAAATTGCAATCTAACAAAAATGTATTTGACCCAACAGCAATTTTTTCCAATTTGTCAATGACATTAGAAGGCAGAATTAAGCCTGCGTTAACGCCTGGGGCCGGGCTTATTTTCGGGCCTGACAGTTAAATGTGTAAGGCCAGGGCCTTTGTTTGCTTAAAGGCCCAGCCTAACCTGCCATATTTAGCAGAAAGGGGAACATATATTCTGGGAATAGCTGGGCCCTGGCCAAACTCTTATGGGTTAACATGCGGGAAGAGGTGCGGGCATTCAGGTAAGAACCGAGGAGCCGTTCTTATGCAATCATAATATTATTAATCATATACTGATATCTTATGAGGGGACCAACTCCTACTGGAGCATAAATTCTGAAAAATACAATATGACAAAAAAGAGGGTGATCATTTTAACTGATTCGGGTTTCTAATGGATAGGCTCTATGGTGGAGCTCTATTACTTCACTCAAAGAAAAGTGGACATTGCACATCCGGACTCAACTCATGTGTTCACCAGCATTAATCTCTAGAAATTCAGGTATTGTCCACATCTGCAGTAAGAGACATAGTTGTTCTCCAATTTAAATTTTGACTGTCCCAATTATTTTGGACTTTACCACTGTCAGGATATCAACGGGTCAGAACTTGGTATGGGTTAGGCTAAACTCAAGTCTACAGTGGTAAAATGCTAAAACTTGTAAATATTTAAACTCACAACCTCTCACATTTAAAGCTTTTGAAAACCTAGATTTATTGTATGAATGTTTGTCAATAAAATGTAAAAAGTAGCTATAGCCAGTGCGAGGAATCAAGGGGTTTTGACATATTGGTTCACCTTAAATTTTATTTTTCCAATTTCATGATCCAAATGTAGATAATATTGCACCATATCCCACGATATCATGGGATTTATCAATTTCTGTATCACAAATTTTTGGCAACTAGTAAACAAATTCATTTTTTTTAAAACATGAAAATTGACATTTTGTAAAAAGTAAATACACATCTGATTGCCATTTCTCAAGTTTTATTATTTGGAAAAAAAAATTCTCTAAGATGCTACTTAAAAGTCATGATATCATGGGATTTATCAATTTCAGTTACATACACTGCTCTCAAGATATCATGGGATCCGGTGAAAAAATGTTTTCAAAAAAGTGTTGACCAGAGTCAAACAATTTTTTAGTGACATTACGTGCATTTTGGTCATGAAATTGAAACATTCGAGTCCAAGGGGGACTTTTATCTGACCATTTAAAGGTATTTTCTGGCGACTTTTTCCCTCATTTTTTTTTCAAAATACCCAATTTATCCTTCGTTGAAACAAAACCCTCTCTAACTTCATCTTCATCTCCTTTCCTTCATCAGTGTCCTCACAGTGATCGACGACAACTAAGTGTCCCCATGGCGATTGGGGGCTTGTAGCGGTTGTTGAAAGCACACCATGGCTTTAAACGAAGGATAATTTAGGAATTTAGAAAATTGGTAGAAAAAATTGCCAGAAAAAAACCTAATGGCTTGGATGTCTTTATTTGAAATCTTACTTGAAAACTTAAGCCTTAATTTGAGAATTCTTGAAACTTGTGTCCTTTCCCGAAATAAGACTTCTACAATTTTGGATAAAATGTGGGCCCCACATAGGGTCTTCTCTCTCTCAGTGGCATGTATTCTGCACTACTCCGTCTATAAACGGAAAACTCTCTCTCTCTCTCTCTCTCTCTCTCTCTCAGAGTAACATGTATTCTGCACCTGCTCGTTCCAGAAAGGAAAAACGAGCGCCATTTTCATCCATAGCGAAGGAGTAAGACTCTCTGTCTCTATCTATCTATCTCTATCTCTCATTGCATTCTATTTCTCTGTTTTCATTAGCAATAGCTATCTGATATTTTTCATCTGGGTCTTTCCCCAAGCTTTTGTTGCTCGTTCTAAAGTGGGTTTGTTTTGGTTTTTGTTTTCCATGTTGAGAATCTGGGGTTTAAGCTAGGGCTTTCGTTTTGCTGCTACATAGAGATAACTGGGTTTTGTACTAGTTATATTATAAGTATATCATGAATCATGAGAAACTTAGCCCATGTACAAAGAACATTAAGAACTTGGTGTTTTGGGGGTGTTTTGAGTATATTCGTTAGTGTTTCTACACCAATCTGTCCAAACAAAGATAGGAAGAATGCTTGTCATATTAGTGAACATGAAAGTGAAATAAAACAAAGAAATAAAGTAATTATATATGCCATCCAAATCTGTAACTCAGCTGGTTGGAACGCGTGTACACGTGAGAATGCATTTGTTCGAGTCCCCATTCAAGCCAAAAATAATAATAATAATTATTATTATTATATAAGTCAGAATAAGAGCATTGTTATATATTTAGAAGTGATGGCTGAAAAGGAGTGAAAAATGGTTTCCATGGAATCAAACATTTCTAATGGAAAACCCCTTTTTTCTCTAGGAAATCTCTTCCATGACTTGGCAAGTCACCAGGCTAAGTGTAACTTTCCGGTCCATAAACACGTGGCATGTTGAGGAGATACACTAGCTACTTCCCATGAGGTGATTATGGAGTAGCCAACTATTAAAATCTAAATTGACCTATATTTCTATATGGTTGTTCTAAGGCAATGATTGCTTGTTGTTAAATGATTTTTATCCTTGATTTTCAAAGTCTTCAATGCGATGGTTAAGAACATTAGATGATGCTCATTTTTGGTAAATGACCATGCACCCTCTTCCTGTAAGTCGTAGGTCTAGTCGACCCAAGAAACTGTCGCATATTTCCTAATATGGCAAGTTATGCTTCACCTGAAACTTTCCAAGGTACACCAGTGTGCCTTTTTTCCTATGGGCATGTTTCTGCATTTCTGACTTGTATTGGCTGAAAGGGGAGGTGAGATGGTAAGTTGTGCTTAAATCATAGAATGGATTTTCAATTTCATGCATAGTGGATTTGCACCCTCCTTGAAGAAAGTGAAGTCATACCTAAATCCAAACCCTGGACCCTTCACTCTTCTCCCCCTCTTATCAAGCAAGCCTTCATTCATCTCTGTTTGCATAAGACGAGATATTGATTTCCACCCCGAATAGTGTCACTGTACAAACACAATGTGAATTGCCTCGATGATGATCAAGCATTTGACTTGCCTCACATCAATAAGCAAACTTTTCTAAGGGAACAAGGAATAGGGAGGAGCACTTCCACTGTGGAATAGGTCCTGTTTTTGTGAAAGCAACAATTGACATTTCCTCCTCGGCGAGGAGAGATTGTAAACAACCAGCTAACTCCCTTGTTTGAGTAGCGCAATTTGTCAGCTATGATGGACAGATACTTCACAATGGGCAACGTGTTGTGTTATATTGTTTCCGATACTTCAGTTGTGATGTGAAAAATACGTGTCCTTGTCGTGTCAATGGTGTGTCTTGCCGTATTCATTTCGTATCCGGGCATCGTAGTTTCGATATCTTTGTCCTTTCTTCCTTCGGCTATCTCAACTCTTCAAGTTGAGTTAGCTCTGCTAGTATTTCCACTCTTCGTGTTTCCCAGGGGTGGACCCACGTTATGGGAACCTGGGGCGACGGTCAAAATGCCCAAATAGGATATGGGACAAATGACACATGCCTTCTTATTTGTATGACTCGCCCCACCTCAATCAAAAGTCCCAAAAGGAAAAACCCTTATTCCCCCTCCATCTCTCTTTTTTCAGCTCTCCCCATTGAAAACCCTAATCCCTAGCTCTCCTTCTTCCCCTCCGGCTTGGGCAAAGTGGCCCACTCATGTTCAGGTTGCACTCCCTCTTCTTTCTTCTCCTTTCTCCCTTCTTTGATTCTCTCTCTCTCCTTCTTCTTTCTTCTCCTTTCTCCCTTCTTTGATTCTCTCTCTCTCCTTCTTCTTTCTTCTCCTTTCTCCCTTCTCTGATTCTCTCCCTCTATCTTCAATCTCATCCAATGATGTGATGCTCTTGGTTGTGCACCCAAATGCCAATGATCGTCCCTGATAATGGATTGATGAAATCATGAAAACCATGGAAAACTACATATGGCGGGGACTTAGGAAGAGTTCTAAGACATTCTTGCATGTAAAAACTCTAATGAATAGTTCAGATCCCTGGAAGGTAGGGGCCCATTACTAGATACCTCTCCATTCCAATTAAGATAGTATATAGAAGCATTCTTTAGAGAAGCTATTATCTAAGCGGTGAACTTGGAAGGAGTCTTCAATCCTTTTAACCGATTGTCCTCTTCCATTAGAAGAAATGGAGTAATATTTTGGGGATTTGGTATAGGCTTATAACTACCAAAATCATTGCTTGGTACTAGGAATTGGTGGGACAGGGATGACTTTCAGATTTTTAAATGCCCTTAAGGGATTCTGGAATTGTTTCATTTTAATTTTTGAATTTTTGGTTTTGTTTGAATTTCTGTCTTTGAATTTTTTTTGTTGTGTGTAATTATTTACTTTTTTCGGTTCTCTGGGCATTTGATTGTTGGGTAAGAGCAGAAGCTACCTTCCTAGCTATCAAGATTTGAAATTTAAACTTTTTTTTTTTGGGGTCTTAGAAGAATTTAATTAAGAGATAGGTGTTTTTGGCTACTTATGGGAATTTTATTAATTTATTTCATTTTGATTTTTGAGTTGTTGGGAGGCATTTGGGTTGCTATGGTTCTCTCTATATTAGATCTACATAGTACTCCTAAGTATTAGATAAAAGACGGTGTAAAACCCATTAGCTATTTTTTTGTCTCTTTTATCTATTGAGGTCTCTCTCTGTAAAACCCATTCTCTATTTTTTAATTCTTACTAAATATTTTATTATTAATTTATTTCTGTTGGAACAACTTGTTAGGCAGTGAGTTCTCTTTATTTTATTTTCTTTAATTGATTTTAATTGATCATGGTCCGCCCCAGTTAAATATAATTCCTGGGTCCGCCACTGGTGTTTCCAATACTTGTTTTAGCACTCCTCTTCTCCTCTTCAAGTCAAATTCTGTAGCTTAAGTTCTAGTTGGTATAAGAAGATTCTCCATTGAATTGTGAGTTCGTTCCAGCGGATTATAGTTGCCAAATAAAGATGTCTAATTTTTCTAGCAAGTTTGGTTGGAAATCAAGACCCTTTTTGATTCAGGTGTTCTAAAACTCAATTTCTTTATTGTTCAATGGAACAGGTTTTTGTTTAACTATATCCATTCCTTTGTAGAGCTATTATCACACAGCAGCTTTAGTTACTTGTCCTGGATTACTATCCAAAAAACCTGGCCTTTTTTTTTGTCAAATTAATTCTTGACTATGATGAAATACAAGGTTGAATTTTTTGGTTTGCATGTGTTCTTGGTTAAAAAGATTTGCTTCTTGTATTTATAGTGATTTTGATCTCTGGGTAGAGTGACCGTTTAAAATAATGTGTAGTCTTTTCATCCTGGGTCCATGAAAGTTTAATTGTTGTATAGGTTTGCGGAACTGGAGCTTGCTATCCTTTTGATCAAATGATAAAAATGGAGTGCAAGAAGGAAGAGGCTGTCAGAGACAAGGAAATTGCTGAAAAGAGGATGCAGGATAAGGATTTTGCTGGGGCTCTAGAGTTTGCCATCAAGGCACAAAAGCTCTATCCAGGTCTCGATAACATCTCTCAGATGTTAACCATCTGTGAAGTGCATGTCTCTGCTAAGTCCAATGTTGTCGAGATAGAGAAGGATTGGTATGGGATTCTCCAGATACCAAACACAGCAGACGAATCATCCATCGAAGAGCAATACCAGAAGCTCACTATTCTACTTCGTGCCAATAAAAAGAGGTTAGCAGTATTACTTTTGTTCTCTTTTGTTATGTGACTGTTATCAGGCATATCACTTTTAAGTACATTCACTGCTTTAATAGATTTTTCCTCTCTTCACCCCACACCCCGCCCCAAAAAAAAAAGGTTTGCAGGTGCAGAGGCTGCATTTGAGCTCATTAAGGACGCACACAAGGTGCTTTCCAACCATGCACAACGGTCTCTATATGACAGTAAGCTACAAACCATCATTCAAACTGCTAAGCTGACACAATCTCTTCCTCAATCAAATGGTAATTTATATTCTCAGAAACAATCAAGTAGTGAGAATAACTTTAGTAATCACAGCACTTCACAGAATCAGGTCATGAGCCAACCACATGAGCAAACACAAATTTGCCCAACTTTCTGGACCATATGTCCTTTCTGTATTAATACAAGATACCAGTATCCCAAAAATCTTATGAATAGACCTACTCGTTGTCAAAAATGCTTTAAGGCTTTTATTGCGTATGAGTTGATTGACCGAGGAGGGCTACTCAAAGCTGCTTCAAGATATGTGTTGAATCAATCTACTCATCCGGAACATAAAAATATTCCAGGTCAGGGTGCTCAACAGGTTGGTCAGCAAAATACAATTGGAAGCTTATCTTCCACCATGCAGTGTCAGCAAAATGTTAGCAGGGGGGTGACTTCATCAAAACCCTTCTCAAGAACCAGTACCAATGCTGAGGTTGCTGCTGTTTATCAAAGAAAAACTTCAAAAGATAGGGAAGTGGTTGGCAGCAGGGCCAAGTTTGAAGAAGGAAAGCATTTGGAAATGACCAGAAGAGCTCAATCTCATAAATCTAAAGGGACTACGAGCCTAAAGAGAGGCAGAAATGTGGCAGTCGAGCCTAGCGAGAGCTGTGATAGGGAGAGCACTACCATTGAACAGGCAGCTACAAAAGAAGATGATGTTGCGAAGCAGAATGCTGAAACCAGATTGGGTGGTTATCTGCAGAGATCGACTAGGCTAAAGAAAAATGTACTTTACGACGAAAGTTCAAGTCAACCTGTAGATGAGAAAGGGAAGCCTTCACATGGTGGTCTGGACGTCTTGCCCAATAATAAGCCTGATGAAGCAAGTTGGACCAATTGTCAGGCTGAGGCAACCCGGATGACTCGTCCTAACAACGCTTCTAAACACAAGAACTCTCCTATATTCCTTCCAACACACTGTCCCGGTCCTGTATTCCACAGCTTTGAGTCAGAGAAATCAGAAGTTAAGTTTCAAGAAGGCCAGATCTGGGCACTGTATGGTAGTGACAATGGAGACCTTCCTATGTACTATGCCCAGATTAAGAAAGTTGAGTCGCCGAAGTTTAAAGTCCATACAGAAAGGTTGGAGCCTATTCGTTCAGGAAATGATATGTTGTGGGCCATGAAAGGGATGCCATTTGGCTGTGGATCATTTAAGCTTCGAACAGGTGAAACCGAAATCTTTGAGACGACTAAGACATTCTCACATCAGGAAAAAGCGGTGCTTTGGACAGGTGATCGATACTCCTTTTTTCCTTGGGTAGGTGAAGTTTGGGCAATATACAAGAACTGGAGTGCTGAATGGACCCTTACAGATGTGAAGCACAGTGAGTATGAATTGGTAGAAGTTCTTGAGCATGACTTTGCAGTCTACAGAGTTTTGATTTTGGAAGTGGTGGATGGTTTTAGAACCATTTATAAAGGAACAGGCATTGAAGTGGACATAATGTGGAATGAGCTGCTGAGATTCTCCCATCGTGTTCCTTCTTTCCATCTGAGAGAAGAGAGAGGAGGCAATGTGAGAGCCTATTTTGTACTTGATCCTGCAGCACTTCCGGATTCCAAACAGGACAAAGCAAAAGAGCGAAATGTAGCTGAACAAAGAGCCTGTGAAGGCAATCAAGAGACAAGCATGCAGCTCAACAGGATATTTGAATGGCCAACTAGTCCATCTACAAGACACAATTGTGCGGTAAGTCTTTTAGATGGCTTCACAAAATCAACTACATTGCCGATGGCACTCTCTTCAGAGGAAACCAAAGATTCGCAGGCCTTTGCAGAATGGGCCCACCGTGGTTTTTTGGAGGTTGGATGCCTGGTGGAGCCTGCAGAGTTGGACGGGGTTGGAGACGAGCATGGAAGGGTGTGGGTGCAACGTTGCCCAAAACTCTTTGCACTGTTCAACCCAAGTCCACATTATGGAACCATAGTTGGAGTAACAGAGAGCTACTTGGGCTTGATCAGATCATCATTGTGGGAGACCTTCGCCAACTTTGTCATGGAGGTGGCCCACTTTGATTGTGCAGTCTCTAATTCCCAACTTGCCTGTCTCACTGATCAAATGAAAGCCCTGCAAGAATCTGGATTTCCCGTAAAAATCTTGAAAAACCGGTTAAAGGCATTAGCTTTCCAGGCACAGCAAATGGCGAGTGCAACCTTGGAGGCTCTTGAAGTGGCAAAGGCAACTGCCCCATCCATGGAATGCCTTGAGGCAGCAATGGCAGCAGAGGGAGCAGCAGAGAAAGAAGTTCTAGCAATCGAGCGTGCACTAGCAGAGGCCTGCGGAAAGCTCAAGGCAGCTAAGGCCCAACACCAGGCTCTAAGAGAGCAGAAAGTTGCTATGGAAAAGGAAATTGAGGTCGCCCATCGGGAATTAGAGGCAGCTGAAGAGAACCTTAGTAGGGTTTTTCAATTATAATATTTTGTCATTAACTAAAAAATATCAGACATTTTAACTCAATCAGATTTTGATAATGCCCCACAAAAAATGTGGTGCATACTTATTTCCAAGGTAGTTATTTATGTAGTAACCTCTGATTGGGACTAGAATTTACTTATTGCTGGGACTACCAGCCATATGTTTAACACATTTTGTTTCTCAACTAAAACTTCACTGAAGTGTTTGGGAGTGTCATCAGTTACTTCTAAGCGTTTTGGTCCTTTTTATTTTGGCAATGTAGGAAGATATCTATTATATTATGAAGTTAAGGTACATATTAAAACTGTTTTCATCAGTATTCAGTACATAAATCCTACCTCCAGTATTCTACTGCAGACATGGAATTTAAGAGTAATATTTTCCTGCATCTAGTTTAGTGATGTCCCTTTATGTTGCTGTGGCTGTTCTCTACTGTGCTTAGCTTAGCATCCTACCTTTCATTAGGTTTGCAGATCATGCTGGGAAATTTCATGCTTGTGTTTTCGTTGCTCTGAGAAGAACAGACTTGTGATATTCACTACAAACGCTCATGATTGAGTGGTAATGGCACCTTAGTTTCACACACATGCCTAATTCCCTACTTGGATGGGTTTGGTAGTGTTTCTTTGGCTGCCCCATCTGCTGGTCCCATTTGTGACCCACCTACATGTTTTTAAATGAAAATTTACTTGTACATATTAAAAGATAGAATTTATTTTAGGCCTGTTTGTTTCATGTAATTGAATTCCCACAAATTCTACGACTTCTTTCTAAAAGCG
The DNA here is from genome assembly GCA_028538565.1 of Umbellularia californica. Lineage (NCBI taxonomy): Eukaryota > Viridiplantae > Streptophyta > Magnoliopsida > Laurales > Lauraceae > Umbellularia > Umbellularia californica. The sequence goes on along the minus strand of JAPQWN010000003.1, from coordinate 35,884,636 downwards.
GTTAACAATTGAGAAACAAAGGTGAATATCCAAAAATAACTCTAAATAACCCCCCGCCCCGCTCTAATAGAAAATGAATCCAAGGGGAGATGTGATATAAATGCCCAACCTCGCCCTAGAAATTCAAATCATAGGAAAGTTGATCTGTTCTAGTGAGATGGGGAGGTATGTGAGCATTATAGGACCCACCTGCATCTGTGCAAACCATGAAGGTCAAGGGATTAAAGATCTTGACAGGGCAACCCTGTTTAATTTCGTTTTATATGTGAGATAAGATATCTTTATGTCAGCTGTTGTAAATGTGAACCATTAAGCTGGAGGGGCTAGGGTAATTGGATGAGATTTATTTTTTGCACATACCTAGCTCCCATCAAGATCAATCCACCCCCTCTGCCCTTCATGGTTAGCAGGCGTTCAATGGGTCCTACAAATTTTTCTCATATACCACAACATCTTACCAGACCGTTTCTTAAGTGAACATCCCTCCCTCTGCATCTTTGCCTCCTGTCCTTCTCCCCTTGCCACTATAATTATTAATAATCCCTTTTTGTGCTCATACAACAATGAATTCATATGTATTCCTGCAAATAAACTGGTCCTTGATGTTTTTAATATTTCATCTACACCAAAGGAAACTCCTAGTAGTATTCATCAGCAAACGAATTTCAGTATCACATATCATAAACCCATCACAGGGCATGTCCTTCACAAGGTAAGGCGGATATGAATCAGAGGCAGGTATGGATTTACCATAACCAATTGCCATCTTTAATGGCCCTTATTGTTGTTTAAAAACTTGGAAAGGAGTAATTGGGATTGGACTTGACTCAGATTTGCAGCAAGACTTTGTGAAGCTCACCTTTTTAATCAATCAACCCACTGGCGGATAATTTTCACCTACAAACAGACTGCATACTACGTGGATGCACCTACAATGGATTTGGGTTTGGTATGGATTGAAAGGTCTCTTTGTGGATGAGGGTTATGCATAAAAACAACCCCATCAGTTTATCCTAGCCTTTGGCACTTCCCTTTTATGACTTGAATGTTTGTCAACTAGGTTCAGTCACACAAACAGAAACATAGATCAAATCCTTCTCCTCATGCCTCAAATTTATCTAGAAAATTGAAGAGGAGCTAGTATTTGCTAGTACTTGAGGATGGCCAACAATTCATTTCATATTTCACATTCTTTCAGGTTTCTTCATAAGTGCTACAAGAAAGTTTGTAAAATGAGTTTACTTAAGCATTTGATTCTTGTTTTGCTTCCTCTATCTCTTTCTCAGTGCTGCGATTATGGTTTCAATCATATAAAAAAAAAAATCCATGATCAGATTTTAATTAGTAATGCCAGATCAGTTCGCAAAATTCACCAATCCTCCACCCTCTCATAATTGTTGAATAGATCACATGTAAAACATAAAATGTTTTCATTTGATAGGAGACTTTCATTTCTCATACATTATCAATTCAGGGTGAATGTTAGTCTAATGATAGTATATTTGCTTGATTCAAAGGGGTTATTGCCACAAATGAAAAATAAAATATATTTTTAAACACCCTAATAATGTGTGCTTTTCTAAAACATAAATTATTATTATTATTATTATATATATATATATATATATATATATATATAGACAGCAGCCTTTTCACAAGAGTGCGACACGTGATGCATCCTTATTTTTTTTTAATTTTTCAAGGGCGCCTGTGGGCATCCCAAAAAACATCACAAGTGGCATCACAAATGAAAGTCCTAAATCTTCTCCAACTCCCCTAAAATTCCTCCCAGTCAATTTTAAACTTTCTAACATCACCTCTAATTCTACTACCTCCTAACTCACCCCTCTCTAATCTATTCCATTTATTTCCCCTAACATCTCTCTCTATGCCTTTCCAATCAATTTCATTTACTTCTTTTGGAATCTCTCTTTCTACACACAATTTCTCTAAATTAATCTCCAAAAATTCTCCCTCTACCCCTAAAATCTCTATTTTATCACATGATTTCTCTCCTTATACACTTGTTACATTTAATGGGTCCCATAGATTACTAAACAAACAAAAAGAGAAAAAAGAAGAAGAAAGGTTATTTGGTTTTGATAGTGGGCCCTACAAATTGATGAGAAATAAAGAGATCAAATTGGTAATGACTTTTATGATAGGTGGATATGTGCGTATTAAATTTTAATGTAGAATTTGGGGGACCATCATACTAGATCAAATTATAAAGATCTAAGGCCTACTAATAGATCATAGTCGACTTCATCTTTATTGTTTTTCATGAATCTGTGGCACTGTCAAAGCCATTTTTTAACTTTTTTTCTCAAAGTTTGAATAATATATGGGTCCATTGTGAAAGGTAGATTTTCTTCTTTTCCAAACTAACAATTAACGGGGCCACTTTCATAAGTTGTAATTACTACATTTTTCTCCTTATTTTCGTTTCAATATTGGTATGATTAATAAATGGGGCCCATTATGGAAGCCAATGGATTTCAAAATCCACATTTAATATTGACACTCAATTAATGCCTAAGTACAAATATAATCAAATCAAGCTTCTAAAATATATACTATTTACTTGTTACATCTTTATCAGAATTTTTTTGTTATCATAATTATATTTACTAAATTAACTAAATAAATCTAAGGGCCCTATAGCGAAACCCGATCTTTATCTTTCCAAACTCACAATTAAAGGGGGCCACTTTCATAGTCTATATTTACTACTTTTTTTCTCCTTATTCTCCTTTCAATATTCGATATGAGTAATTTGTGGGGCCCATCACGGAAGCCAATTGGTTTCAAAATTCACATTTAGTTTTGAAAGCGACGATCAATTTATGCTTAAACACAAATAAAATCAAATCAATATACTAAAATATCTACTATTTACTTATTATTTTCGTAAAAGCTTTCCGCTTTTTAAAATTTCAGAATATTTTAAGTCATTTTAAATACTTATAAATATTTTTTATTAATTAAAACTTTAATTCTTTTTTTTTATCATGGCCTGTGTTGGGCACAAGCCTGCTGCACTAATATATATCAAAGAAAAGGGGGAGGTGGGCTGTGAGGGGTACCACCTCATCCCCAAAAGCTCTCTCCTTTCAAAGAAATATGCATAAAAAACCCATATTATTTTAAGATGCCACCTCACTTTGGGCTACTCTTTCTCTCCTAAAACCTTTCTCATAAGAGATTTTTATGAACGTTTGAATTTGAGTCTTATTTCTTGCCATTCTCCAAATTATAAGCAAATCTTTACGGTCGGTTTGTTTTCTTTTCCTTAAATCTTCAATCATCAATGGGTCTCATGTTAAATATGTTTTGTGGGCCCTATCAATGAATGAAATCCAAATTGTTTCTCCTTTACTCTCCCTTCGGTTTTTTCTCCAAATGGATGGATCCAGTAGTGGGCACTAGTTCGTATTAAATATATTTCAAGATTGGATTCCAGTATTGGATGAAATCCCAATGGCCTTCTGTTAACCTATTTTTTCTTAAAGTGGGTCCCACTGATGGAGGGAGGCAAGTCTGTTGGCCGTTGTCTGGTTTCTTAATGGATACAAATCAATTAGTGGGCCCCGCTCATTTAACTTATTTCTGTAGTGGGACCCACTCATGGATTATGCATATATATTATTTTTCTAGGTCAATATGTATCCATAGTGGGCAATCAGACTGGGTTGGTATCACACACAAGCTTAATTTCTTTGATAATTGTTTGGATGTGATTTGCGTGCATATGAGTTAAAACTATTAGAAAGATACTATGATGACTCATATCTATATCCACGTACACTCATGACTCATCCCATGCAATGTATATCTTTTATGTTTTTTTCTTCACTTACATTTGTTCGCCCCCTCTCTTTCAATTTTTTTTCTTATACTATCAATCATCTATGGCAGCCAATTGTTCCATCACCATAAATCCAGATGTGGTGTGTGGCCCATTGAGGCTGAAATCATTTGATTTCCATTTCCTTTCTTCTTTTCTTCCCTTTTTTCTTCTTTGGTTGCAGAGCCATCAGTGGGTCTCACACGTTAAAAACATTTCAAGGGTGGCCACCACTGATGAATCAAACACGTTAATTTTTTTATCCCTTTTTTTTTTTTGTTCTTTTTAGTAGATGTAGATCCATCCGGTTTATTTTCTTTTTCTTATATTTTCAATCATCAATGGTATAATATATCCGTAAATGAGATAGCCATAATGGTCAATGCCATTAAATTCAAGGGGTCGTCGTGTTATGTAAATTTACTTTATTTTATATTTATTTTCATACATAGAAAATTTTTTAATATTCAAAGATAATAAAAAAAAACTTATTATATATTTATATTATCTTAACAATATTTCAAAAGAATTCTTAAATTTTAACATATTTTCATGAGCCCAGGCCTTTGTTGCTAGTAACACGATATAATAAAAATTACCATTTTTCAAAATCGGATTTTTATTTGATGGCCCATCTATTTGCAAGGAATTGAATTCCTCAAAACTCTAAGAAATATATTTCTACTAAACTAGCTAAAATTGAACAACAAAACGGCCATCAAATAATCTTATCTTTGGTGGAAAATAAATACCTAACTATTACTCCAATAAGTTAACTCCTAAGAAAGTCAAAGTCTATCTCCAAACCTCATATCTTTCACCCACCTCTTCAATATTGCTTAGTTGTTGGGTCGCACTATTTTGACATGAAACTCTTAGGAACTCAATTTCATACAAACAAACATCCCTATATTGTTTTTTAAATAAGTCAAATTTATATATATTAAAGCTAAGGGAGAGGTGGGCTGTGAGGGGTGCCACCTCAGCCCTGAAAATTCTCTCCTTTCAGAGAAATACTAAGCAAAGCATATAGTGCTTTGGCTTTAACCATGTGAACAATGCTTTGGCTTTAACTGTGTGAACAACTAGCCTTACCAAATCTCCTCCCTAAATCTCTCCTACAAATCTCTACCACTACATCATCTCAATTATTTATTGCCTAAAATCTCTCTTCAATGTATTCAAAATTGAAAACTGCATCCGTCTCTCTTCTCTTCAATATTTATCCATCCATGGATTAAGATAATTACGTTAGATGCACCCAAAACAGGACATCCATACTACCTATCCAGGTGGACCCCATAAACTGAGAAAGTTATGATATAATTTAGAGCTTTTTGTATAAACCCCACTAAGTTTTGTAGGATTTGCATATAGGCCCCTGGGGTTTTAGTATTTGTAAATAGGCACCTCATTTTCCTTTTTAATACCTTATATCCATAAAACAAAAATAAGTATATTATTATTTACAAAAATATCATTATTTTATCTCAAGTCCTAATGGTTTCTCTTAATAACTCTCTTATGCACATGAGCAGAGGTAGACCCAGGTACAAGGGCCTAGGGACTGGAGTCCCCACCCATATCTAAGAAAAGTTTAAAATTTCCCCCTCTCCCCAGCAAAAATTCTAAAAAATAATTTTTTTTTTTTTACATTTTCCCCTTCCCCCATAGAGCCAAACCCATTGAGTCCATGCTTTTGAAATTTGCATATAAGGATAAAAGAGATGGACAAAAGTGTCATTTCGCATTAAAAAAACTATGGTAGTTGGATTACTATTGATTTTATGGACAAAGAAGTATTAAAATCAATAGTATCAACTCCATTTAATAGAGGTCTGTGGGGCCCACTTTCATGGTGTTGGTAGTAAGAGAGAATAGACAAGACTAAATTATCATGATCTGAGAATAGATCAATCATCCACTTAAAGTAGGAACAACAGATGGATTTATGGGGACCACTTTGATCTTCCAATTTATAGACACCTTCAAAAGGCATCGCCATCCAACTTGGCCCATCAAACCAACGGCACGGATGGTGGAACACCCAACAAAAGGGACCAACCAATATGGAGTTGTATCAAGACCATTAGTTTCATGATCTAAACCGTTAATTACAAGGTGGAATCCAATGTTCAACGAACAAAAAATAATGGACTCTGATGATCAATTATATTTGTTATTAAAATGCATATTAAGATTACATTTCATTTCTAATTATATATACATGCAATAGTATAAGGGTTGATATGAGACATGCCTTTAATAATTGTTGTAGACGAGGCCACCTTTAAACACATCATGATGCACCGGCCCACTTTTAAATATTACATCATATGACCCCACCAATGCTCCTTAGAACACCACATCAACAAGGGCCTACTGTCCCAATGTTCAATTGGACACACCTTTAGCTATTTGGATATGGGCCTACCTTTATATGTTACATCATGTGACCTCACTAAGGATCCTCAGAATGACACATCAATAAGGTCCCATTGTCCAATTGGACACACCTTGAAGGAATTAGGATATGAGGCCCACCCTTAGATGTTACATCATGTAACCCCACCAAGTTATTTTTTCTTTTTGATTAAAGTTATATATATAATAAATATAAACTACTTATTTATTTCTATAAAATCTGTTCTTTTCCAATAATTTCTCAGAAAAGAATCACATATTTCATTATATTTTTTGAGCCCGAGCACCATACCTCTCCATTTTATTCTGGAAGCTTACGCTTGTAGGCCCCACCCATAGTCCATCCAAATGGACCAAACACACGACCTCCCTAAATTGCACATGTCCACAAGCTTTTGGTCACATCCGGATTTACTGGACCGTTGAACCAATTGTGTATTGATCCGAATAGATTGTTGATCATTAAACTTTTGAGGCTAGATGGAGGTGGTAGAAACCACGGTTGGGACTAATTCTTTGCAAAGACAAGGGTCCCAGGGAGTCCTTGAAATCCCCCCATCACCACCTCCATGTGGGTCGCCAGGTGGGCCCTACTATAAACTTGAGCTTACCTTAAAGCTCCTATATAAACACACATTCGTACTTTTGTAATGCTCAATGCCTTTAAATTCAAGAGGTCGTTCAATTCAAGAGGTCGTTATGTTATGTAAGTTTAGTTTATTTTATATTTATTTTCATTACATGTTAAAATATTCTAATATTCAAAAATAATAAATTTCTTTTTTCAGACTTATTTTATCTGAATAATATTTTAAAATATTTTTAAAATTTTTGATATATTTTATTTTTGTCCCAGGCTTAGCACTGGCGTTGGTTGCTCGTATGTTTTTATATAATGAAACATCTACTGAGGGGCTTTTAAGCTTTTAAAAAAGTCACAAAACAATGCAATTTAACCCTTCATTTTGCACGCACACGATTCAATGCGATGATCATCAGATCTGATTAGAAATTTGGGCAGTTCGTGCTCGGCAATATATCATTTCTGTCTAACCATCGACCATGTAGCCCATCTGCAGTAGGCCTCACAATATGGATAGAAGGGAGATTGGTCGGATTGCCGCATGCAACTGTATGCAAGAATTCTAATAGGATTTTTTGGCTGTTGGAAATTTATTACTCCATTATATTATTTGGGGTCCAAGAGAGAGCCCATGTACACACGGAAGATAGCCCGCACAAGCTGAAAGAATGACATACAAGTGAAAAGAAGGACATACAAGTGGAACAGCGCGAAGAAAAACCACGCAAGTAGAAAAAGATGGCGTACCCAGTGTTCAAATCCTGAAAAGCAATGTGAGAATTGCCCCACTTACCAGTGAGGTAGGTGGCTGTGCTTACACCTAACATGTGGCTATCTTGTTTTATACTTGGGTTTTCAAGAATCTCCTCTTTCAGACTAAATTTTTATTTTTTATTTAATTTAAGAATCAATCCAGACTCCAAATGTTGTCCTACAAGTGAAATTCTAATAGCGGCAGACCAAAATCTTTCATTTGGGTGGGGTGGATAGGGACTGCGATGAAAATCAGCAGTAATCTACATTTGGTGAACATGATCTTTTCAAACTACATATAATGGAAGTATAGGGAAATTATGGACCAGACTCTTACACAACACGACTCACAATAATTTTTATAAAACATGCCCTTTTTTCTATTAATACAATTTTTACAATGGGCACCTGCCATATACATTGCACAAGTCTATATTACACCCCCTCACCACACCCATGATCTCAAGGTAGAGTATCTTCCTCTTGAATTGAATTGGAGGGGAAGATTTTTTTTTGGGGGGGGGGGGGGCGGCGGCGGGGCGTTGTTTAAAATGGGAGTCTGTTGTGTTTTGTGGACAGGTTTGATGATGATGGTGGTGATGATGTAGATATGGGGTAGGGATTGAGACGGATGAGGTAATGGAGAGGGGAATGGTGTGGGTTTCTTGTGTTTCATCAGAAGCCTTCTCACCACTTACTAGGTTGAACCCATTTCCATAGATGATGTATTGACTGGAGATCAAATATTTAATTATTATTATATTTTTCATATAAGAATATGATCATCATTTCCTATGTTCTTCCCTGATCTTCTACCCTGACCAATTCAATAGAAATCTCTTTGTAGGACATTAAGGCCCTGTTTCTTTTCTGGAATTCCTGTCAAGAATTCCAATTGTTTAGGAATTCCAAAATTCCTGTCAGAAATCCAGCATTTCTTGGCAAGATTTCCTAGCATTCCAAAATCCTAGCATTTACAAATGCCAAAAAGTAGGCAAATCCAAAACCCACCTCTCCATCTGGATTTCCAAAAACCCACCGTCCCAGGAATTCCGAGAGAGTTCTCCGGTACTCAACGGTCATGGCGGATATTGGTTTTCTGGCACGGCAAGGAGAAAGAAGGTCAGTTTCTTCTTCTTCTAAGCTTTGAGATGATTCCTGTGATTTTTTCCCCCTCTATTCTCTTCTGTTTTGGTATTTTTTTTAGAGGGTCCGTTTGATGGAGGGGTCTCAGGGGTCCAATAACAAGAAGAAGGAAGAAAACAGAATAAAAGAAAGAAAGGAAAAGAGAGAGAGAGAGAGAGAGAGAGAGAGAATGAAATGGGTGGGGTGTTTAGTCCATGATGGCAACAAGGAGGGAGAAACAGGGAATGAAAGAGACAAAATCAGAGAAAGGGAAATGGGGAAAATAGAGAGAGATGGACAGGTGGGTTCTGTGGTGATTGGCGGTGGCACAGGTGGTCGCCGACGACGACGATGGTGGCTTGACGGAAATGGGTCAGAGATGGTGGGGCAGCAAGTGAGGTGATGAGAGGGAGTGGAGAACGAGAGAGATGAGGGAGAGGCGGTTGCTATGTGGAGTGGAATGAATGAGGGGGTTTTGTGACCTCTGGGATAGGGAAAGTGAAATGGGGTGGGGGAGTTCTGCACGTGCATTAAGGGGGTGGGGTATGATGGGAATGAGATGGGGAGGTGGGGTTCAAATGGGATAAAAGTGGGGACTTTGTACCTGAAAATGGAGAATGATGACAGTGATGAAACCAGATCTAGTTATGGTTTGCATAGATTATGTTTTTTCTTTTTTGCTTCTTGAATTGTGAAAGTAGGCCCAACATTGAGTCCTACATCTTATCGTTAGTATTAAACACATTTGCGTATTGAGTTGTAAAAATACATTGATGGGTTAAATTGGTATATGAACAATGCATACAGGAGTAAAATTCTAGTTAGAAATTCTTTTAGTTATGAAACAGGGAATTCAGAAAATTCAAAAATTCAAAAATTATTAGGCAAGAATTCAAGTATAAATGAAACAGGGAATTCAGAAATGACAGAATTTAGTAGCATTTTAGAATTTCAGCATTTCAAAATCCCAGACAACTACCAGACATGAATTCCATAAATTCTAGGAAAGAAACGGCCATCCTGCCTCGTGTAGAGCTATTCAATATCTTCCCTTACGGGTTGGACTTTTTTTCCCCCCTTTGATGACATCTCCTATTCACATTCAATGGGACAGATAATCCACAACATACACTAAACTGAGATCGGTAGCAGCATATATGGAAGAAAGGAGAAAAGAGGAAGAGAAAAAAGAGAGGAAAGAAGAGAAAGGAAGAGAGATTGGTTTATCTTTTTTTATCTGTAACATTTGTCTCCTTTCCAGCTTCTTTGGGAGAAAGATGGGTTCTCTGATCTGGAGTTGGGGATGAAAGTATTCTATTTGTAAACATCCCCCCTGTGTTCTCTTATTTTTGTACAGAAGGAAAGCAAGTAAAAGAGTACCCCTTTACTCCAAGTAGTGTTTTGAAGTTCTTACATACATGGGGTGACAAGTCAGATACAAGTGGTGTAAGGGTTAAGGCCTGATTCAACTGTACTCATATGACTAAATTTGATTTTGGGCGCAAGATTATAACAAGTGGTTCCACCCCTGTACTCTAACATGATTCAACATTCAAAAAGCTAAAATTTTAAATTTCAGAAGGCCAAAAACAACATTTTAATTCAAGTGATTTTCAGAAATCTATCAACGAAACGCGAAATTTTTGAAATTCGAAATATTCATATGACATTTTTTACTTGACATCAACGTCAGAAATTCTCAATATCTATTTTTTTTTTAATTTCAAAAATACTTTCAAATAGAAGAAATAAAAATAAAAATAAATACTTTTAAATATTTAAATAGACAAATTTCAAGATGTCAGAGGGCCAGAGGGCAACGTTTGGACTGGAGAGCCCAGTCAGAGCAGCTGACAGTCACCAAAACCCTCGACATGTTCACTGTTTGTCTTTTATTTCTACTGCTCTTCGCTAAAAAGAATGCTCGAAGCCTCCTCCAGTCCTCATCCGTGAAAATGGAGTAAGCTCTACCTCTCTCTCTGCATTTCCCCTCTTGTTGTGTTTAGCATCCATGTATCAGCTTTCTTCTTCTGTCATCTGGGTCTTCTTTGGATCAGCATCTCTCGCTTTCTAGGTTTCTGGGTTCATGTTTTTGATGCATTTCTTATAGAGTTTGAGCTTTTTTCCTATCAGATTTTTCTGTTTTATGAGGTGGGTTGGTCTGGGTTCTGTAGTATTTTTTTTTTTTTTTAAATGATTAGGGGTTTTGGGTTCTTCAGGTTAGGGGTCTAGGGTTTAATCTAGGGTTTTGCTTTTGTTGAATACAAGGTAGGATGAAACATGTGATTCTGTTGTTGGGTTTGCTTCTGCACTTTGTAGTTGAAACCCTCCCTTTTTTTTTATTGGGAGAGTGAAAAACCATTTTTGTTTGAATTTACAGGCATTTTGATCTTTGGGTACAGTAACCATTCCAACCATGGATAAGTATAATGAGAATCAGGTATTGCTTTTTCATCTTTGGTCCACCTGCAACCATAATCATCAGCATCATCTTAGCCTTATCACTTCTTTATTGGAGAATGAGTAGAACTCAGAGACAAGTGTGGGAAGTTTTTATAGCCGACTGCCCCAGCTGATGCAATCCTCCTTTATCCGGGTTTGGGACTGGTTCATGTGCAGAGGAAAAATCCATGTAACAGCCTTGTCTGTGGCAAGAGTGTAGCCCTTTTTGGTATAGAACTGAAGGGAGCTTGGTATCCTGTTAATTAACTCATAGAAAATGGAATGCAACAAGGTAGAGGCCGCAAGAGCTAAGCGCATTGCTGAAAAGAGGATGCAAAGTAAGGATTTTTTGGGGGCTCGAAAGCTTCTTCTCAAGGCGCAGCTGCTCAATCCAGGCCTAGAGAACATCTCTCAGATGTTAGCCATCTGCGACGTGCATGCCTCTTTTCAGCTCAATGTAGCTGGATCACAGATGGATTGGTATGGGATTCTCCAATTACCAAATACAGCAGATGAACCAGCGATTGAGGAGCAGTACCATAAACTTGCTTTTCTACTTAACCCTGGTAAAAACAGGTTTCCTGGTGCAGAGGCTGCATTTTCGCTTGTCAAGGAAGCATATGGGGTGCTTTCTGAACCGGCAAAGCGGTCTCTTTATGATGGTAAACGAATCGCCAGCATTCAAGATGTTAATTCTCATGCTAAGGAACAAGTTGATATTGGTAACAATTTGAAAAACTCCAGCACTTCACAGCACCAGGGCCTGAGCCAACCGCAGCAGCGGCAATCACGAATTCCCCAAACTTTCTGCACAAAATGTCTTTTATGTGATACAACGCACCTGTATAATAGAGTTTGTCTGTATAGACGTATTCGGTGTAAAAACTGCTTGCAGTACTTTGTTGCATATGATATGAATTACATAGGGCCGACGGAAGCTAACTTGGGATGCACAAGAACCGGAACCGACGTTGCTGGAAGTTGTCAAAGAAAAATATTAGAGAATGAGGCTAGTAGAAGGGCCAAGATGAAAGAGAAGCGTGTGGAAATGAACAAGAGAGCAGAGGGAGGGAGATCTCAAGGGAATGTGGTCTCTAAGAGGAGAAAGGTGGCAGTGGAATCTAGTGAGAGCTGTGATGGAGATAGCACAGACATTGAAAACGAAGCTACAGCAGAATATGATGTTGCTACACAGGGAGACAGGGCCACCTGTAGCCGTTATCCGCTGAGATCAATGCTAAAGAAAGATGTTACTTACAGCAGAAATGGGAGTGGCTGTGATGATTTTTCCAAATCTCTGGAATATGAAAGGTCAAAGAGGGGTTTATCATCTGATGGTGCAGACCATCAGAGAAATGGTGAATTTCCAAATGGCACAGTTACTGTTTTTGCTGCCAATCCTGAGACCCAATCAACTCTAGACCCCAATGTCTACCCTGACCCGGAATTCCATGATTTCGACAAAGATAGGGAGCAAGACCATTTCAGAGTTGGTCAGATCTGGGCAGTATATGACGATTCAGATGTTCTGCCCAGGTTCTATGTTTTGATAAGGAAAACCTACTTCCATGAGTCCAAGGTGACAATCGCATGGCTGGAACCCAATCCCGAAGATCAATATGGCCTTGATTGGCTTAAAGAGGAACTCCCTATTGCTTGTGGCAACTTCAAAATTGGGTATACTGAAGATACTGAAAATCTTCTCATGTTCTCTCATTTGGCTTCTTGGCAGAAAGGTGAGGTTAGAGGTACTTACAACATATACCCTAGAGAGGGTGATGTTTGGGCTCTTTTCAAGCATTGGAGTATAGAGTGGAGCTACAATCCAGACAGGCATAGAAAGTTTGAATATGAATTTGTAGAAGTCCTTTCTGATTATGTCGAAGGGACTGGTGTTGTAGTTGCATATTTGGTCATGGTGGAAGGGTTCACTAGCTTGTTTGAGCGAATGGAAAATATGGAAAAGAACCACTTTCTAATACCATCAAGTGAACTACTCAGGTTCTCCCACAGGGTGCCTAGTTATAGAATGACCAGATATCTTGAACTTGATCCAGCATCCGTCTATAGCAAGGGTTTTTCTCCTAAAGGTATTGACAATGTTTTGAGCCGGAGCGTGCATATTCAATCGAACTCTTCATGTTCTAAATCTAGGGTCAAAATGGATACAAAAGCAGTTGCACCCAAGAAGCTCACTTCATCCATGAAGAATGCAAAGCTATACGAGAGCATTCAGAAGAAGGAGAATTTGGACGATCTCTGGCAAGCAAATGCAAGTCAACATGAAGCTGAGGAAGGGAAGCGTTTATTTGGTGGTCCAGGCAGCCTGGATGTCTTGCCTATTAAGAAGCCTGAGACAGCCGCCATCACTCGTCCTAATTGTATTTCTCAGGGAAACAACTCCTCTTCTCTAGCCTCTCTAAAACAGGTTCCTGGTATTGTATTCCACAGCTTCAAGTCAGAGAAATCAGCAGATAAGTTTCAAGAAGGCCAGATCTGGGCACTGTATGGCGGTGACAATGGCAGCCTTCCTATAATCTACGTCCAGATAAAGAAAGTTGAATCTCCAGATTTTAAAGTCCATGCAACCAGGTTGGAGCCTTGCCCTTCATTTGAAAAGGATATTTTGTGGTCCAAGAAAGGGTTACCCTTTGGATGTGGACTATTTAAGCCCCGAACAGGGAAGCCCAAAATCTATGAGAGAGTCTTTACATTCTCACATCAGGTAAGAGTGGTCTCCCTTCCTGAAAACGATCGTTACTACATCTGGCCATGGACAGGCGAAGTTTGGGCAGTATATAAGAATTGGAGCACTGAATGGACCCCTTGTGACATGAAGCACTGTGAGTATGAATTGGTGGAAGTCCTCCATTTCGACTCTTCAGTCTACAAAGTTTTGGTTTTGGAAGCGGTAAATGGTTTTAAAAACATTTACAAAGGAACAGGTGTCACACTAGATATAATGTGGCATGAGTTGCTCAGATTCTCTCATTGTGTTCCTTCTCTCCAGCTGACAGAAGAGAGAGGAGGCACCCTGGTAGGATATTTAGAACTTGATCCTGCAGCACTGCCGGATAATCCCAAGCAGGACAAGGTTGAAGAGGAAAATGCTTCTGAACAAAGAGGCAGAATACACCAGCATGGTGGAAGTGCACTGGTGAAACCAGTGGTTATCAGCAACACAACTAGACAAGAGTTCAATCAAATATTTGAATGGCCAACAACTAGTCCATGTATGAGGGGCAATTGTATAACTAGTCCAGCAGGTGGACAAAGAGCTAGTGAAGGCCAGGAAGGAGGAAGTGCACCTGTGAAACAAGTGGAGACGAGCTGCAGGACTGAACAGGCAGAGTTTCACCAGATATTTGAATGGCCAACTAGTCCGTCTACAAGGCACAATGGTGGTTTAAGTCTAGCAGGTGAACGAAGAGCTAGTGAAGAGCAACCAGGAGAAAGTGTGTTGATGAAACTGGAGGGGATGAGCTACAGGACTAGAGAAGCGGAGCTCAATAGAGTGTTAGAATGGCCAACTACTAGTCCACCTATAAGATCCGGTTATGCTGTAAGTCCAATACTTGACATCACAAATTTATCAACAGCTTTATCAAGGGCATTTTCTCCCGAAGTAGCCAAGGATTTACAATCTTTTGCAGAATGGGCCCATCAAGGATTTTTGGAGGTTGGATGTCCCGCGGAGCCTGCAGAGTTGGAGGGGGTTGGGGATGAGCATGGAAGGGCATGGGTGCAGCGATATCCCAAACTCTTTGCCCTGTTCAAACCACAGCCGCATTATGGAACCATAATGGGAGTCTCTGACTGCTACTTGGGTTTGATCAGATCATCTTTATGGGGAGCCTTCGCCAACTTTGTCAAGGAAGTGGCCCACGTTGACTGGAGGATCTCTGACTCCAGAATTCCCTATCTCATTGACCAGTTAAAAGCCCTTGAAGAAGCTGGGTTCCCTATAATCATCTTGAAAAATCACCTTAAGGCATTGACTTTCCAGGCGCAGCAAAGGGCAATTGTGGCAAGGGCAACCTTCGAGGCCCTTGAAACAGCAAAGGCAGCAGTCCCATCCACCGAATGCCTTGAGGATGAAGCAAGTGCTGCAGATATGGAAGTTTTGAAGATCAAAGGTGTACTGGCAGAGGCCCGAAGAAAGCGCAAGGCTGCTAAGACCAAGCTCTTGGAGCTAAGGGAGCAGAAGGCCACAATGGAGAAGGAAATCGAGTTAGCCCGTCGAGAATTGGAGGCAGCCGAAGCGCACAGCTTAATTAAATTTTGTGACTACAGTAATTTGAGTTGGCCTCTTCCAAATGTCCCTGATTCCAAACCAAGTTTGTAGACAGCCTGTGAACAGGTCAATAGATTGTTGTAGCTAAGACACCATTGAAGACACCACAGATGTAGATTCAGGATTACTTTGCCCCTTTAATGTGTAGGAACTAGTTTACAAACTTGATTGTGTGATCATGCTTTAACTGTGTTTTTCTATTAACTACATCATTGTTTACTTCCCTGTAGTGTTTGGAAAGAGATTCAAGTCTTTGTTGTATTTGTACACTTTCTGAGCTGTTTTCCTTGTTAATCAGTGGAAGTATCAGTTTGCCCCAGAAGTTTATACTGATTGTCATATTTGATTGCTTCCATGTACATTTGTTGAATTTTAGAACTACCCTGCTATTATATCATGTTTATGTAACTAAAGAGGCTTATAAGCTATGTGATTCATCTGTTAAAAAAAAAAAAAAAAGGGTCATTACCCAGTGCGGGTCCCACCGAAGCAGGGTCCTGGGAGATGTGACTGATCTGTTTTTAGGGAAAATAGAACTATGATCCTTGAACTAAGCGTATTCAATCTTGAACCTGAAGTTTATATGCCATTCATGACTTGATGGGATTATATATGCATAACTAGATTTTCAGCCTTTGTTTTTGTGTAGATGTGGTGCTCTTTTTTTCATCTATGGGCCACCCCATAAACCCTTAGTTTTAGATGTGGCATGTGGGGACATTTTCTTTTCCCCATCTATGGGCCACACCATAAATAGATATGGATGGGGTGTGCAAACAGTCTTGGGTACACCGAATAAAGAAGCATAAGAACCACTGAGGTAACATTTTTATGAAGAACAATTAGTGGGCTTGATCCTAGGCATTAACTCAAATATTGGCCTGTGGGTATCACATTAGCATTAATTTATCGATTAATCAAGACAGTATCAGTGTAATAATCTGTCAAAGATTGCAGGCAGATGCACAAGATTTTATTGCTTTTTCAGCTCTATATAAAATCATGCTGATACAGGTGAAGAGAAGCATAGGTAAGGTACATACCAAAGTTTCCTTGCATTAAAGTTCTCATGTCTTGTTGAAGTAATCTGTCAATTTAAGAAGATCCAAATGGACACTTTTGTAAAAGTGAGCAATCCGTCTTTCAAGTTGCATGTTCCCAGAATCTCAGTCAAATGGGCAAAATGAAGGTTGACAAATATAGGTGAAATGGTTGGGATATTTGTTATTTAGACCCGGGTCAACTGGCGTGGGAGAAAACTGGTAAGGTAGTGTCTTTGCTTAATGTATTTTGGATATTGACACGACAACATCTACGGGCATTTGGTCTAGTGGTATGATTCTCGCTTTGGGTGCGAGAGGTCCCGAGTTCGATTCTCGGAATGCCCCTTTTGTATTTCTTTTATATTTTTCATTTTTTAAAATTTATTTACGGCCTAAAGCAAAATGGGTCAACACCTATATGTTGGTTCATTGGCATAAGGCGTGAGTTTGCTCGCTACATTTTGTGTTGGACCCCACCCACCCTCTCTAATTAATCTGATACAAGTGTGTTGTGGGGTTTTGTGTGTGTGTGCGCTTGGGGGGATTAATCTTGTCAGGTCAAATACCACAGGGATACCCTCGTCAACAAAGTAAGTAAATACATAAATAAATAAAGTTGGTCAATATAATGGAGATAGGTTTGATCTCCTCGATTGTTTAATCCTACTTATTTATAATTAATGGATGATTATTCTTCTATCTAAGCTAATTCATGTATGAAACGCATATAAATTGACAAGTATATACTTGTATTTTTCATATGGAAAGTAAACTGCTCACTATTATCAACCAAATTAGGAGATCATGCATGGTTCAATGAATATTGTTCATTAATTATAAATAAGTGGAATTAGAAAAATTGAGAAACTTAGATTGATGTCCAATTAGGCGCACAGACCAAAAATCAAATTTGGATTTGAATAAGAATTAGACTTGATTATGAGTAAAAATCAAGTTTGAATATAAGGTAGGGTTCAGGCTACACGACATTAAAATTTGAATTTAAGCTTTGCTCTTGGTGCTGCCTCACCTATATATGCCCTTGACTCAACTCAAAACAAAAGGATGACTCAGTCGAACTCCAAAAAGTTACTCACCTCACAGGTTTGTGAGTCAAGGCTGAGTTTTGAGAGTTGAAACACTAGTCCAATTCATATTATTTGGTAATGATGTGTCCACATGTTTGATTAATAATCCCAAGGGGTAGCCCAGTTGGCTTAGAACCACGGTTTGCACCCGGAGGTTATAGGTTCGAAATTGCACTACCACACTGGGGCTACAGAGGCGTTTACCTGGCTTTCCTATGGACCCAGAGGGATTAGTCCAGTCCAAAGGGTCGGAAACCCTCCGATAGCAAAAAAAAAAAAGTTTGATTAATACAACAGTGAGCAATTGATTATCTCTTGGAGTGAAGTGAACTGCTGCAAATGGTAACCTACATGAGGCCAGAACAATATTGACTCATTGACAATGTAGAGGTGGCAAATGGGTCGAGTCAACCAATTGAGTCCACTGTTTGGAAACCAACCTGTCTCCAACTCATTTTTTTTAGATCGGGTCAGGTTTCCATAACCCCTTTAAGGTTAAGAAAACATGACCCCTAGCTTACTAGTATTTTATGTGGGTATGGTTTAGTGGGCCAAATATAGGTTAGGTTAGCAGGTTGGGTCAAGTTTTGCCACACTAATCACGGGGTACAGGCTGCCAGCTCAGTTGGTAAGGACAACAAAGTTCTCCAAGAGAGAAGTTGCGTAGACATTCAAGCCTCAGTTGGGGCGAAGAGTCAAGTTGAGTCAAACAGGTCAAAAGCCATGGGGTTGTAAATATTTTATCTAAGTACATGTTTGTTTGAATAGAATACATAGGGCCTATGCGTTCGTATAGGAATTGAACATAGAAATCCATGATCAAATGAGCTCCACCAAAGGATTATTAAATAGGGGGAGAGCCAGAGAGGAGAAGGATTCGTGGGTAAGGGTTGAAGGAAATGAGGTAATGACGTAGATACGACTTTGACTTTTATATGATTTGAATTATGACGGTGATGGCTTGGTATTTATTCCTCACCTTCCCTTGATCCAATTTTCATTAAAGCCAAGGTTATTTGATGGTAATTTTGGATTTCACCTTTGATTCTTCATAATTAACCACTTGTAGAAACACGAACTCTACAGAATTCTTAGGAATTCAATTACATGAAATAAATATGAGATCGTCTACTAGAAGACAGTGTCTATCAAATAAACATGAAAAACTGTAGCATCCTCTTATTTGTATTATTAGTATGGCCACATGTTTACTAAGATGGCTGAAGGAGAGGGATTTAATTGGCCCCCTTTCTTTATTTTTGAGTTTTTCATTTCTAATTTTAGATTTTTATACTTATATTGCTTATTAAAATTGATGGTCTGTGTAAACCTTGATTGCTGTTAGGAAGTGGCAAGCAAGAAGGTTAATTTCACAATTAAATGATAAAAAATTAAGATTTTAATGAACAATAAGAAGAAAAGTATAAGAATAAGAAGTATATAGCACAAGGGCAAAACTAAGAATAAGAAGTATTTAGCACAGGGGCAAAACTAATATTTAATAGAAGAAATAAGGGCAAAGGATCTTATCCTGCATTATCAACTTTCTTGTTCTATGCATCCATCATCCAGGCATCATATGATAAAGGGAAAAATGTTATCCTATGAACAACAGTAGTCCAGATCGTGGGCCCACTTGTGTCCACCTATGATAAGTGCAGGCCTTTCATACTCTCATCCCCCCGTGATCTTGCATCATGCCCAATTTCACTTTCATTAAAACTTTATCTACTGTTGCATTGAATCACAAATAAATATATGATTAAAAGACCACAAAATTTATGGCTATTTAAGGTAGTTACAATTTTTCTTCTTTTTTCCTTCTTAAAAAAAATGATTGTGTAGAAAAGCGACTCTATAGAATGTCCACCTCTAATGGGGTCCCCACGTAACTATCAATTAAGGAAGGTAACAAGATAAATAAATTCCAAATTGAATTAGGGGTGTCACAATATCAATTCAATCAAATGATTGTCGTATTTAATTTACTCAAAACTTGATGACTATACATGTGGTGGAAATCTCTTGTGAGTAAATATGACAATGATTAATGTCTAAATACTTTTCAACTTAAGACCAACCCTAAATATGAAGGAGATAGAATTTTTAGGAAGGTCTAAGGTTGTTTTGAGTAGATTTTCTAGCTCTCTTGTTGCCAAAAGCAATTCCTCTAATGCAATCCCTTAGGTGTTTAACCAGAAGACGAGTCCTTGAAAATCTCAATTTAATTCATTTTCAATGAGAATTAGGGAGTTGGCAACTGGCATCAATGTTTTCTTCCATCATGAGGTTTGGTCCGCCAATCCTATGACAATTGCGTTAGCCAAGCAAGGGGTTGAGAGGATCTCTCCTTAGGCGGGCGTGGTTATGTACTGATTGGGGTGTGGTATAATGCTCTTGTTCCATATCCCTCCCCTTTATTTTTCATTTCTTTTTGGAGCCTTGTATGTGGTGTTTCTTTTTAGGAAGATTTTGTTACTGTTCAAAAAAAAAAAAGTTTAGATCATGGTCCAATTAAGACCAACACCAAGTTAAGAGAAGATTGATGTGTTTGAAGGAACTAGAGCATCTCCAACAGGCATGTTATAATGCCACATAAGCCTCCAGCAGCTTAAAAAAAGGGCATGCACATGCTCCAAGAGATGCTCCATATCCTTGCTGGATTTTGTCATTGAATCAGGTATGTCATAAATGGCATGTGAAAAGTCACATGCCATTTTAATTTTTTGAATTAAATAATGAGTGTTTGAATTTTTCCAACGGTCATGAGAAAAATGGGTGAGATGGGTATAGGTCACCTGACATGGGAAAAATGGCAACGGTAACCTACCATTTTTCAATAGTCCGAATTTGTTTTTACCATTTGAAAATTTTTGGACTGTTAATTTGAGAATTTTTTTGGAGCTGGGATGTCTATAAATAAGGAGTGTTTGAAGTCTTTTTTTCCTCATTCACACTATGGATTCTCAATTCTCTCAATTTCCTAATTTTTCTACCCAATATTCACAATATCTCGGTGAGGCTTCCAAACTCCCTACTGATGATGCCCCCCAAGAAAAAGGGTGTTGGTCGAGGTGCCGGCTTCAATATAGAAGAAGACCGTCTTCTCATCGGTTCGTGGTTGAACACTAGTCTGGATGCTGTGCATGGAAACGAGCAAAAACTTGGGTTTTTTTGGAACGAGTGGGAGAATATTATCACAACAATAAGCAATTTCCCAGTGATCGAACAGACAGAATGTTGTCACAACGATGGCAAAAGATTCAAGCTTCTGTTAACAAATTTTGTGGATGTCTTGCGACAATTATTTCCAAAAATCAAAGTGGCACAAATGAACAAGATAAAGTAAAATTATATGTGTGTGTGTGTGTGTGTGTGTGTGTGTGTGTGGGGGGGGGGGGGGGCGGGGGGTTGGGGGGGGTTGGAATTTTTTTTATTCTTAATTTGAGCTAACATTTAATTTTCAAATTGCAGAAGCAAAAAAAATTTTACGAACATCTATATGGATCAAGATTCACCTTGGACCATGCTTAGATCTTGTTGAGGTACCAACCAAAGTGGAAACAACTGCAGCAACAAGTACTAGAGAAGACATCCGTAAAAATCTTCAACTTCTGGCTACTCATCATCTTCTAATCCAAGCACTCCCATAAATATTGAGGCGGATGAGACAATTAACAATGCTTATGATCCCATAACAAGACCACTAGGCAGAAAGGCTGAAAAAAGAAAGATGAAGCAAACCACTATCAACGAGCCAACACCTGTTGCAGATTTCATCCAAAAAATGATGGATGACAAGAAGGAAAGAGATGAAAAAAAAAATTAGAGCTTCTTAAGCAAAAAATCGAGCAAGATGAGAAGAAGGTGAAATTAAAGAAAATACAAATGAAGGTGGAGATCATGAGTATGGATACGTCCAATATGTCTGAGGAGCAACAATAATACTATGCTAAAAAAGACTTGAAATTCTAGAAAAGAATTCTTACACCCAAACTTCTTACTTCTCTTCATCTCAAAATAAGAAAATTTTTGGTTCATCAATTCGGAGATGTCTCAAAATTATACTGATTCCTCTTCTGACACGACGAATGAGCTATGGCATACCGTCATAAATTCCAATTCGGATGAAGAGTTGCAGATGTTCTTTGGATATGGCATGCTTTTTTTTATTCTTGAAGTCGTGGCATCGTATGATCTTTGGATATGGCATGCTTTTTTTTTACTACCGGGATCGCACAATGATATCCATGTGTTGGATCGATCTCCTATATTTACCTACCTCGTTGAAGGCCGAGCTCCTTCTGCCAACTACTCAATCAATGGTCATGAATATACAACTGGCTACTATCTTGCTGATGGCATATATCCATCATGGGCTACATTTGTCAAAACAATTCCATGTCCTAACGGGCCCAAGGCCACAAATTTTGCTGCAACTCAAGAGTCCGCAAGGAAGGATGTGGAGCGTGCGTTTGGAGTGCTATATACACATTGTGCAATTGTTCGTAGACCTGCTCGTTTCTGGGATCGTCAAACACTTCAACATATAATGAAGGCATGCATCATAATGCATAACATGATTATCGAAGATGAACGCGATCAAAGTCTTCCACCCAATTACGATGCACAAGAGGGTGAATGCAGTGACCTTCTTGTGTCACGTGACCACACTGCAGGATTTCAGGATTTCATTCAAAACCACTTACGTATTCGTGACAAGAGAACACATTCTCAACTCCAAGCCGATCTGGTGGAGCACCTGTGGCATTTCCAAGGTCAATATGAAGAAGCATGTGACTGACTATAATATTATGTAATTTGATTTTACCTTTTCAATGAAAAATGGGTTTCAAGTACAATTTGTGCATTTTTTATTTTTTAATAATTTATTACTTTAATAACATTTAAATCCAACCAAATCCCATTAAATGTAAGTAAGATATATGTAATAAAGCAAATGAGGATTAAATGAAAAAAGAATAAAATAATAAATTGACATCTCTCTTGGAGTTGCCCAAGTGAGATGCCAAATTTACATATGCCTTTTTTGCCACATAAGCCTTTATTTTTTAAAATGGCATATGGAGAAATGAAGTACCTGTTGGAGATGCTCTTAGATGGATTAATTGTTAGTGTCCATCTGAATGTTAAAAAAAAAGGCAAAAAAGGGCTTTTGAGACTTTTCCATGTAAAAAACATTGTGACTCGATAAGATAATTATAGTACAAATGAAGGTATTAGAAGATGATAAAATAATAATAATAATAATGCAAAAGGAGGAATTTATAAAGACTCGTAAAAATACATAATAAATAAATGCGCATGTGCAAATCTATTGCTACCAAATACCAGTGATTAATGTTGGGATCATTGAACAAATCACAAATTAAGGGAAGATAGATGTGTGTAAAGGAGTTGAATTAATCATAAATGTCTCTCAGAAAAGAGGGGACACAAGGGGAGAAAAATGGTATCATAACTTAGAGATGATGATGATGATGATGATAATAATAATAATAATAATAATAGAGGCAAATGAGGTAAGTAATAAAAACTTATTTAAAAAGGGAAATCCTTTGCCGCCCACAAGTTTAGCAGCTTCATATTTAAAAAAAACTTCTAACTCTATGGGGCTCCTTATTTGGTTCCACGCAAGTTGCCCACAAGTTTAGTAACTTCATATTTAGAAAAAACTTCAACTCTATATCCAACGTTCTAGATCATTTGAATGAGTGACAAACACCAAAATCAATAACTATTGAGGGAATATTTCCGATTAAAAAGCGAGGAAAACAAGAAAGAAAATAGAAAAAACCAAAGAGAGAAGATAAAAATGGGGCATTCCGAGAATTGAACTCGGGACCTCTCGCACCCTAAGCGAGAATCATACCACTAGACCAAATGCCCTGTTATGTACCTAACTTTTCTTTATAAGACTACATATATAGTAATTCTCTTGGTTACTATTCACCTTCCCAGCCCCTTCATAGTAGATAGCGACGCAGATCCTTCCCTCCAAAGAGTCTAAAACCCTCTCCTTCTTCTCTCCTACGATTCTTCTTCTTCTCCTCTCTGCCCCCACCCTCCCCCCCCCCCCCCCCCCCCCCCCATTATCTTGTTCTCATAGAATACCCCTTTCATTATTGGATTTCCCATTCTCAATAGAGAAGAATGCATGTTTGGAATGTGGTTTCTCACTTCTCAGTTGAATTTGGTTCATTTTGAGAAGTGATATGAAATGGGTTCTTCAGATAATGATAGAGATCACAGAACAGAACAAAGGAATCCCATCTTCCCCAGCAATACCGAGACTCAGCCCATAGACGATCCTGACTCCCCTTTCTCTGGTACTACTATTTTTTTTTTTCAATATATTTTCTTGCCTTATTCTTTCTTTTTGATGTGGGATGCGTTTGGATGTACCCCAGATCACAATCGGTTCGTCGGTACCTTATCTGGGCATTTGGGGTGGCATGGAATGTGGGAAGCTCAATTGGGTCGGACACTGTTTTTTCAGTTTCTACTTAAACAAGTTCCGTTGCAATTGCCCAGATTGATTTTGGGGAGATTTGTTTAGGGGAAAGAAACGATGTCCAAATCATGTGGTTTCCTGATTTTGATTTGCCCCAAATGCAGAGATGGAATGGGTGAAATCTCACTCTGCCCAAATATTCAAAATTCTAACTGATTGCTACTTAGGGCCTGTCCAAACACAAACATGTTAATGTACAAGAAGAGAAAAAAAAAAAAAAAAAAAGACTTATTGAGTGGTGCATTGGATATACACATGTAATGCCCTGACCAATTGATAATATCATGTTATCAACAAATATATCATGTCTAAAAGAATTCTACATTGTGACGTTTTGTTGATTCAATGAAATTGGTCTGTTGCCTTGGAAATGGTCTGACCTGAATGGGTGATGAGTGATGACTCCATTCAGGCATGTGTTATGTAATGATGAAGTGCACCAGTTGGTATTCGAATTTCCAAGTTCATCTTTTGGTACTGTCTGAAACTGGCTTCTCTGACAATCCTAGTGATTCAATAATTTGCCTGTGAATTCAAGGTTGAATATTAAATAGAAATACACCCATGCAATCAGAGGTAAAAGTCTACTGACTGGATGGCTGGGATTGTTCATGGACTGGATTTTCGGTCCATCTCCCACATAAGCAATCTGGATCATTGAAAGTGGACCTCAGCATGTGTGGAATGATGACAAGCAGTTGATTGTTGGGATTTAGCATTTTTTTTTTTCATTTCTCATTTTCTTTTCATATTATTCTTATAAATCAGGAGTGAAATTCAATGATGAGGGCATGCAGTTTCATGATACCCTTCCACTTGACAGTGAGTTATTTGAAACCGAAGTGGTGAGGGAAGTCAATGATATAGGCACTGAAACCCAGGTATTAGAGGATGCAGATTCCACTGCTGGTGAAGGGGCAGAGGTAACTGAAGTGTTATCGAGTGATGGTGAGGATCAGTTGTCTGATGGCGGCACTTCTCTTTGCAAAGTGAAAGATTCAAATACTGAAATTGAGATTAAAGATGGGAAAGGTGGGTCAGAGAAGAGAAAGTCTATTTGCCCTAATGACCAAGCAACTAAGGATATTTTGGTGGACTCTGATGCCTCGACTGAGGATGAGAGTAGTTCAGGTCAGGCTTAAACTCTATAGATGAATTGCAATCAACTTAAATGTGCATTTCTTGAAACGCATTTGCTATTATGGGTCTCTTGCATGCTTCTTTTTTTTTTCTTTTTTTTCTTTTTTTTAATTATATCTGTGACCTGTCTTTGCATATTCTTCATTTCACATATTGCTTGAATAGACTTTGGGCACTTTGGAATGTATCCCAAAAGTCTGTTTAAATATTTTTGCAGAACAAGTGATTATCCATTCAGTTGTGTTTAGGGCAGGCAGCACGAAAATTGACCATGGCAGTAGATTCGTTAAGTGTTGACAAAGATTGTCTGACATTCATGTTAAGAGGCATAATTACAAAATGGGTCAATGTTTGATAGAGTTTAAAGAATGATCGGAAAGTTGTTACCATTTAAAAACCTTCTGAACAGGAGACATTGGAACTAAACTTTAATGGGCATTCTCTCAGTAATCCTGGTCAAGGGGGCATTGGGTTCTCTTTTGGGATTTAAATTGCCAACTGCCTGTGACCTCTTCATACTAGCAGGTTTTTCTTATTCTATTGCAAATATGTGACAGTGCTTCAACCGGTATTCAATGTTTTCAAATAAGAAAAATTGAAACCTATGAGGAAGAAGGTTATGTGGCTAAAAGGCTCTGATGGGTCAAATAAATTGGTGTTGGCATTTTGGGTCAAAGAGATCAGAGAAATAATGGCAACAAGTCATTATTCAGAGGTTGCCAAGAGACTCTCTCTCTCTCTCTCTCTCTCTCTCTCTCTCTCTCTCTCTCTCTCTCTCTCTCGTACATACACGCAGCTAACAGAATACACTACATATACATACATATACCTGGGTCTACACTCTACACACTAATACTTACATACACCTAGGTCATACAACACAGGTACCCACTCTACAAGTACCTAGATCATGCATATAAACCTTTCCACCTACCTTACCCCCCACAATTGGCATGTGTCCATCCAAAGACCATGATTTGCTACAGAACACCCTAGCAGTTCTGAGTAAATCTTCCACAACAATAAATAAATAAATAAATAATGGCATAACTTCTGAGATATCCACATTTCTTATGAAATTTCATGCAAATTAAAATTCCGCAAAGAATTATTTTAGTAAATGTCAACAAAAATAACAACTAAACTGAATTCCAAAACCATACACGTTCTGAACTGGTCCATTTCCTATTGTAAAATAGATAAGATTCCAATGTAATATTTATGGTAGGGGCCTCTCATGCTTGGTTAGCCTTGTTAAATCCATAGAATGTGTGACGATTCACGCGTTGCAATGTCTGTCTTTTCTAATGTTTGGGAACCCAAGTGGTCGTTGCTTTAATCTTCTGTGCAAGATAATGACAGATGCAATTTAAGTTATACCCTCAATTTGGGGATTTTTGGCTTTCATTTCATTCAGATTTGGTCCCGTTTGTATGTCTCAATTTCTGAGCTCCATGATAATTTTGCTAATATATTTCATGTTCCAGATAAGCATGCAATTCTCCTTTCCTGGCCGACCATCATATCTCCGTCTCATTGCTTATTGCCTTTTTCCTTTCCCCTTTGTCTAGGACATTAAATTTCTTCTACATCACCGCTCAATGAAGGTGCTGCTGGACCAAATTCCGGTACACACATTAATTTACTTTTGCATGGTCTATGTAGGCATCATTATCATCATCATTGTTGTCGTTGCCATCATCGTTGTCATCCAAGTGCCATCCCATCAGTCTGGGAGGGTCTGTTTCCTCAAATTTGGAAGTGTTGGTTCTACATTGGCATATTAGAACTTAGGTTAACTTAGATATTCATGAATAGGCTGGTTTAATGGCCTTAAACTTCCATCGTATTCGTTCATATAAGACATAAATTATCTTGCTGTACTGCAGCCCAATTCACAATCCATGGCAGAATTGATGGTTGTCTGTTCCTGTGAGATGGCAGTGTGGTAATGCTACCAATGCTCTTAGAAGTATTTGGGGGCTTAAACCTCAAGGCTCACCTTGGGGTAGTGCCTCCCAAAATACACTTGCGCCTCATGTTTGGTGCCTCAAGTCTGAGGCATGGCTTGCATTTGGGACATGCATCTCACTATCTGAGGCATATTTGAGGTTTACATTTTACAACCCAAATGAACCGTTTGCTTCAGTCATGCTCTATATCAAGGAACAAGTGCCCCATTGACACCTTATTTTCAAGAGAAGTGGAGGGGCCATTCGTTATTTTTAACTTTAAGAACTAATTTTTCTTTTTAAAAAAATGTGAAACTATTATTACTAGATTTAACTTAATTCAAACATTTTTAACTCGTTAAAAGTCTTGATAACAATCAACCTGATATCGTTTTCATTTTTATTAGTATAAATTCTTTGTTAATGTAATTAATTATTTATTTAAAAGGCATGTCAATGAGGTTCATGCCCCAAGAGGCTTATGTCCGACTCTTTGGGCAATCAGAAATGAATCCCTTGCGTTTTGCATCTATGTTTTCAAAAATCTATCAGTACTGTTTTTTTGGCATTTCCTCCCAAATTAACATCTGTAATGAACATTGAAAATGATATGAAGCAGAATGGAAGAAAACAGCATCCTACAAACTGTGCATTCTGATTTGAGTGTCACCACAAATCTATAGAAAAATAGATTCCTTTCGATTCTGCTAGAAAACTCAACCTGCTTTCATTGCATTAACTTGCGACTTTCTTGCACGCATTGATTCAGGATGTGCTCAAAGAAGCTTTACTTCAGTTCGTGCAGCATCCTTGCGATCTTCTGGCATTGCTTCTACTCTTAGTATGACTCCTAAGAGAGGTGAGTTAAACCTCGCTAAGATAAACAGTGAAGATGGGCCTGAGCAAAAGCAGGCCAATGGCAAATCCCTAAATCACAGCACTGAGGGCATTAAAAAGGATAATGGAACAGCAAGTTTTCGTTACCCAACTTTTGGTAGCATGGAGGTGTGTGCATTGGATCATGATCACAATGGTGAGAAGTTGCATAGTAAAACACAGGACAATGTTGGGGATGAATCTAAGACAAGAATTGGGAAAACAATGGCAAGAAAACTTTTTGATGAGATTTCACCCTCAGGAGATGAAGAAATGACAAGCAAGGCTAACAGCCCTACTCTAGGAAGAGACTCTCCGCAATTGCTTGTTAGTGATCATGCTATTGCAGGCTTAAGTTATGTTGATTCACAAGAACCTGGTGAACAGTCACAAGCCAATGCATGGAACATTGTTGACAAGTTTCTCTCGATTAATGATGTGCAGTTATCTGGAGAAGTTGACCATGGAAAAACTGATAGAGAGAAATCACCTCCCATGTCAAGTGCCAAGGGGGCTAAGAGTTTGGCTGAAAGAGCTGATTTCAAAAGTCCGGTGGGGCAGGCAGGGGTGTTTGATTGGATTGATAGCCGTGAGGATGAGGGAGGGGGAGATTTCTTCAGTAAAAGAAAACATGTTTTGTTGGAAGGCAGTGGTAAGATGCGGAAATCACATACCCTTCCTCCAAAACCCAAACATCGCACCTTTAGACAAATTCGGGGTGCTGTTGATGGGTTTGAGGAGGATAATGCAAGCCCTCAAGTCCATTGTAAAATAAATTCCTCAACTCGATCAGATTCAGGGTCAGGGCTAGTGTTGAACAGGTCAACAACTAAATCACAGACTTCTAGAACGATAACGAAGAAGAATCTCTTGAAGGAGATGGGCAAAGCACTAAAAACGGATGTGTCGGGACAGAAATTGGAAACCTCTGTTACTTGCAGTGGTGTGCAAGGTATATGTGATGTTGGTGTTGATACCCAAATGGCTGCTGAAGCTCTGGAGGCCTTAGTTTGTGACCTGCCTCCTAACCATGATGTTCCTGATGCACATCTGTTGAAAAGAAATGTGACTGAAGGTTCTATTGGCGCTGCAAGAAAGAACACTTCTTTGAAGCGTGTTTGTGTTAGAAAGAAGGTATGTTCATCATCTGATTCTGAAGGGAAAGCAAGACAATGCAAACAAACAAAGAAACTTAGTGCCAAATTATGTAGGGGAAACCCAAGTTCTCAGAAACAGTTGAAGCACTCACGGGCAAAAGAGACAAGAGGAAAACGAAAGCAAGAAGAGAACCTCAATACTGGGAAATCCTCCAATGAAAATGTATTCTCAAATGGAAAATCCCCTGACACTGTTAAGAAACGGAAGACAGAGCAAGAATTGGCCGGAACCCACATCCATGGGGCAGATGAACATCATCTGTCATCGATGTCAAAGAAGTGTGTATCCTTTAGAGTATTGGATGGAACTGTTACACCTGTTGCAAAGCGTACTAGGAAGCCTTTAACAACAAATTCTTTGAAAATGGCTGAGAATTTTTCCAACCATAGTCACCCAATGGAAGTTAGTATCCTTAGGAGCAAAAGTAGAGGGAGTGGTAATGTCATTGATTTACCTGAACCTGTGACTGTCAAAGATAAAAGTTTAAAATTTTTTGCTGATCAAGTTGGGAAATTTAGCAATAATAAAACAAGCAGACAAGAGCTCAAGGTTACAGAAGGACTGAATGAAAAGATTCCAAGGACCAGTTATATGACTGGAGATTCTATCAGCTATCCCAGAGGTAGGAGAACACGTCGTAGAATGCCACGTGAATTAAAAAATGCCAATGAATCATGCATGCATCCTGAAAGCGATCATATTACTTTGAGCAGTGGAAAGTTGCCAAAAACATCTGATTTTTCTGTCATGAATGAGAAAATACCTCTGAAAGGTCAAATAACACCAACCTCTGGCACTCTCACACGCTCGGGTCGGAAATATGGTGCAGATTATTCTCTATCATCAGTTAAAGATGCAGGAGGAAATGACACCGTAGGACAATCCAATGGAAAAGTTCAAACATCTGGTACACCCTGTACCACACCTTCCAAAGAATTAAATGCAGTATCACCTGTTTGCGCTGGTGATGACCGCACAGAACAATCTGGCAGGAAAAGCTTATCAAGGTCATCTCTCATGAGAGAGCTTATCAGAGTAGGTACCCAAGAAGTTGCACGAACTCCTGCATGGAAAGATATGCGAAGGAGGAGAGATATGGCCAGTGTTCGTGTTTTGTTCAGCCATCACTTAGGTGAAGATATGATTAAGCAGCAGAAAAAGGTGGTTCCTTTTTGTCCCTATTCTATAAGGTCCAAATCAAATATACAACAGGAAAAAAGACTGAATACTGTTGTTATTAGAGGAATTATCTGATCTTAATTCATTAGTATAATTGTAATGATCTAGCCATTGTTTATGTGGAAGTTGTACATGTTTTCTTAGCTTGCCCAATTGTTGAGTCAAAATGGTGACTGGCCAAGTTCTTTCAGCTCCGCCTGTAGTCAGCTATATGATACCTTTGTTCTTAAACTCAGGGCAAGTTTTTGGGCTCTGTCAACTTGTGACTCAGCCGAGTTGCTGGTCAACTTGGACCAAAATGAATTGATGCACAGTTGCATAAACTGTTTGACCTTGTCCCAGTGCTGGAGCTCAGAACCTTATTTGTGACGCTTTAAGAATGATCGGTCTCCTTTTTCAGAAAAAGGATGATCCATCTCCAAAGGTGAATATTACTTAAATCAGGGAAGCATGTGGGACCTTACCTATGAATGGAGAGCTTGTCCTACCTTCTTGCTGCCATGAAAGGTGAGCTCCAGAGTCCAAAACTGAGAAGGTTTCTAACTACGGGGATGAATGATGTATATAGATAATTAAGGCTATTTCTTATTTGAGGATTCTAATGATTGAATGAATTACTATTGAGTATGTCAAGTTTAGTTCAAATAAAGTATCAGCAATGGTCTGCATTCAGGGTAAATGCTATTAGGTACTCTGTGGTCAGCCTTCCATGAGCTTTGTAACTTTTGTCCCGTTTTCGATCTTTAAAGGTATCAATCAAGTTAATGGTTGGTCATGGGTTTAAAGTTACCATATAAAACAATTATGAAGATCACATCATCTCAACTTAATTTATTAATGGAGTAGTATTATTTTTTGCCCTTGACATTTATCTATTATTCTTTACAATACAAATTGTTGATTGATGATTCATAACACCGTTAGGGGTCGTTTGTTTGCGTTCATTTACGCATGTGGTGCATAAATGAGGTGTGAAAATGGTGTGTAAATATGGCCATTTACACACCAAAAACTTCACACCTATGTAGGTGTGAAAGTGATTCACACCTCTCAACCAAAAAGGCACCAATACAACGAGTTACACGGTGATTTTTTCACTTGTAGGGCCCATCAAAGACCTTTATTTTTTAAATTCCTGTGGGGCCCATATATATAATCCAAACCATTTAATTAATTTATTGAACTAATAAACCCCAAGTTTTTGAAACTGATTATCCTAAATCTTCATTGATTTTGACTAATTCATGAAGAAGTCTTTTCCTATAGATCTAATTTTCTAGACTTTTATGGGCCCCCAATTCATGATCAAAACCTTTCAATATTCTTATATTAATGATATATATCAAGATGTGAATTTTCATATCTTAATTCTTAATGGATTTTGAGAAATCTTTGAAAAAAATCCCGTTGGATATACTCATTTACTCATGTGAAAATGATGATTTTGATAAACGTGGTAATGTACATGTGCAACACTTGCATATGTAACATTTTCATATGCAAATGTTACATATGAAAAACCCGTTTTCCATATCTCATGCGTAAACGCACAACACACCCCCTTCTCCTTTCCCCAACCAACCCCCAAAATGATAATTTTACTCAAAAATATGTTCACATATTTATTAACCGCCTTTAGAGTTTATTTTGAAAGTTTTAATGACTTTTAATTTTTATATTTTAAAGAAATGAATATTCTCATGTTGAACTGTGGGTCAATTTTGGCAGATATTGGCAAGACTTGGAGTTCCCATTGCATCATCCTCTTCGGATGCTACGCACTTTGTAGCAGATAAATTTGTGCGCACAAGGAACATGTTGGAAGCAATTGCTCTTGGTAAACCAGTGGTGACACATTTGTGGCTTGAGAGCTGTGGACAAGCTAGTTGTTTTATTGATGAGAAAAATTACATTCTGAGGGATACCAAAAAAGAGAAGGAAATCGGCTTCAACATGCCCGTTTCATTGGCACGTGCATGCAGTAGTCCACTGTTAAAGGTAGTTCCATATCTTACTAAGATATATAACTTCTTGGTTACTTGGCAAGTAGTCAAAGACTTATCTCTTCTTTCTGAATATGCTCATGCGTATCTAGTTTTTTAACTGTTCAAAATAAATTTTAATTGTTTAATCGGAAAAAGATTTACTGCTATTGTTTGTATGTGAGTTATCAAGCACTCCATAAGTCTTCTCTACATCATAGCATAGTTTCAGTCTTGGCTGACCATCTCATGTGCCTTAGCATGGATATGTGCCATACCCAAAATGACGGTTTTATGATCCTAGCTGTTGATGGAGCTAGATATTTATTTGATAATCCTTTTTGTTACTGAAATAGGGTGTATCTAGAAATGAAATTCTTGTTGAAAAGGTAATTCTCCAGAAGTTGCAGTATTTTCATCTGGTCAACTCAGATCAAAGTCAGACTCAGCTTGTCTCTCATTGAAATTGCATTAGGTTGCAGTTGGCCTAGAAGCCTCTCTTAAGTTGAACCACTTATTTCATTTATTCTGAAATTTGATACCTCTACATTATATATATATATATATTGTATCTAATATTACTGCATTTCTAATGATCAATCTACTAGATAAATGTAGTGCACACGATCTTCTTTTGTATGTTGTAGTCAAGAGATAATCTAAGGATCTCAGATAGGTCTTGAAATATGGCATGGCTGCCAACTGGTTGTTGTTTCTTTCGTTTATATGTAACTGGTGTGGGCCTGCATTTCTTTGTGTTCTGATAGCATTAATTGACTATTTGCTAAAGGCTGTCGACCTTGATGAGATTTATTTTATTTGTTTGTAGCGGATCTCCTGTTCCTTCTATTACAGACTGACTTAGTAACTTATGCCTAGAACTCCATCACGGGCCCCACATGATAATAATTCAGACCATTCATCTTAAATCTCATCCCATCTAGTGAAATTTTTTTTTTTTTTTTTTTTGAATGGTCGTCTAGTGACATTTCCGACAAGAATATTATGGAGATGACATAAAGTCTCTTTTTCTTTTTTGTTTATTCTCAATACAATTTTTTTTATTTGTTGATTCTCGTAAAAAGAAAAGAAAAGGATTGGAAAATCTTTGCAAATTGGATATCAACCATTGTTTTTTTTTTTTTTCTTTTTTCCCTTGCTTATCCACTTTTAAGTGTCAAGAGCTCCCAATGGCTTCTCACTACGCTCGGCCGGGGTTCAAGTCATGTTACCAATCAAAAAAATAAACAAAATAAAATAAGATAAATAAAATATAATAACTCAACGGTTTGGATTATAAAACCAATGTGAATTTCATGGTTTGCCCATCCATGAAACATCCTAGATGATTACTCCAGTCCAGCCACATCCATGTGTTCCACATGTATGTATCTAGTTTGCTTGAAAAATAACTTGATATATGCAACTAACAGTAGATCCTTACACTTGTTATTTGTTAATGGATCAGGGTCTTACTGGCCGTTAACCCTCTCCGATCACCCTTTCTGCAGGGTAAAAGAGTGTTCATCACCCATAATGTTAAACCAGATAGAGAACTGATTGTAAACTTGGTGAAGGCAGCTCATGGCCAGGTACATACATGCAGCAGATATTTTATTATGCACCCATATTTCCCCAGTGGCATTCTTATGAAAGCTTTTCGGATTTGCATTGCATTGGAAAGTTTTGTGCGACTGTATGACCCTTTTCTCTGATGCCACAGAATCACCATTGCAGCACCACCATTGTATTTCACCTTCTTTACCTCTACATGTAGGGTTTTTCACCTTTAAGGGTGGATCACCTAACAGCACTCAATAGTCAGTACTTCCCAGGGTTCCTTTAAATTTGCTCAGGCCATCAAAAAACATAGACTCTTTGGCATTTCAGCAAACCTTGGTTAGGCTTCTAATTTCATGGACAAGGTCCATGCCTCCATGGTTTGGTCTCTGATGGCCAACAGCAGCTAACCAACCAGCACACAAGATTGCATTCCTATTGAAAGCAACATGGATTTTGAGCAATGCAGCATTCATATTTATCATTGGTTCTTGAAAAAAAAAAATTTGAAAGCTAATAAAATCTCATTGAAGAGAAAGCTAGATATACAAAGAGTGGCCTGAGTGATTCAATTCCCAGGGATCCAAACAGCTCCATCTCTCAGAAAATGAAGGATTTTGTGTGTTTCTTTAGACTAGGAAGATGCTTCATCTTCCCCTACTAATTTGAATAGGTTGCTTCCCAGGTATTGGTGAAAACCGAGGAATCGTTAGTGGATGGTAAAGTTCCAAGTGATCTTCTAGTCATTTCATGTGAAGAAGATTATGCCTTATGTGCACCTCTTCTTGAAAAAGGTAAAGCATCCCCTCCCTCAGTCTTCACTGCAATAAGAAAGAAGACAAAGTACTAAATCCCCGGTTCAAACAATCAAATTCAGTAACATCTTTATGGGTATACTTTTATACTTGCAGGAGCAGAGGTTTACAGTTCAGAGCTGCTTCTCAATGGGATTGTCATTCAGAAGTTGGAGTATATTAGGTCAGTAGTACACACCAGCAGAGTTGTCTTGGTGAATATGAGGACATGTTCTTCTAGTCCCAAATTCCGGCACGGTTTCTGCAGAAAGAGATGAGGTGGAAATCTACATGGATCTGATTTCATTTTCATGGCAGGAGGTAGAGGTCTATGAGGGTTCCCAACCAATAAATTGACCATCCACCGCATTATATAAGGATGCCATGCCTCTTGTACACACCATGAAGACTCTTCTTTCTCTGCAGAAACTAGTTGGAAATGCGCGATCATTGTGTAATAGTTTGTCAGTCAATTGTCTGAGTTTGAATGGAGCCCCAATATCAGTAAGCTTTTGGGGAAAAGACTAATGGTGATGCATTTGTTTGTTTTGGGATGGTATGGAATTTGCAAGCCACATTAGGTTAGATACTGTCTTCTGATACGTCGGCCCAACTTCCAATAGGCACAACTTCCAATAGGCAACTGAGAATGAACTCAACTGGAAAAGGCAGAAGAATATCCCACCTATAGAGTTTTGTGATTCCTGTCACCCTAAACTCACTGCAGAAAACGGAAAGCTATTAATTATTAGAGAACATTCAAATTTCAAACGGCTTCATTAATACGTCTGATTTTTTTGTTTCCCTCATCCATCTCCCTCTTTTTTAATTACTGTTATTTTCTTTTGTTGAACAGCAGACATCGTCTTTTTATGGATCATGTTAAGAGAACCCGCTCATCAATTTGGTCAAGTGAAGATGGTGGTCGGTTTCATCCTAAAACTAAACGTAAATAGAATTTCATTTTACAGCTCTGCTTTTGTACCTTTTGAGCGTTGCTTTTCTTCTTTCTTTTTTGTTTGCTTCACTCTCTGTCAGGTTCTGAATTGGATGAGTGTGGGTTTTGGGTTTAAAGATGTGTATGCTGCCAATTTGTACAGAGCACACTGTTGTATATCAATGGAAATTTTTTGCTTGTCTCCAAACTGCATGGATCACACCTCTCTCTCTCTCTCTCTCAATTGTAAAAATATTATAAACTTACCCAAAATGTCTCACCCAGCATGCATCAGGCCTAACCATCCATGATGGCTTTTGTATCTTGGTTTATGTTTGTAAACAGATTCACAAGCCCATGAACCAACGGTCGAAGATTGTACAAATAAGGAAATATCCATGATCCATCGTAGATCGCCAATCTGTAGGCACTATTGATTTGGGGTTTTTCACATTGTGATCGTCAGGAATATGTTGTACTTCTCACAGAGAAGATTGAGAAACCCAAAAATGAGACCATTGGCTTAAAAAGCAACTGAGGAAATGATTAGACCATACAGGGTGACTTATCAGTAATCTCGTGCCACAGCAGTTGATGAGCCCAACCATGGATTGATGAGCATCCGAGTGAAAGCCAGATTACAACTGTCGAATTGGAAGTAGAAAAAAAAGAGGAACATAACAAAAAAAAAGTAAGAAATCTGGCCCAGCAGAACAATTGGCAAATTAATGAATTTGGTACTTAGTGGCGTTTTGGTATAACTCTAAACATAAGCTCTTATTTTGTGATTTGATTGACTGACCACACTAGTTGTAAATTAGAACTTAAAAATTAGCGATTTTATTTTAGACCTTAATGTAACTGACTCTTACTAATTAGATTAGAGAATGGCCCCTTAACATCACAATCTTCTAAAATATTTGTTCATCCCCAATTAATCACTGCTCCATCAATTCAACCCAGGGGTCTCTGAAAGATGGGCACACATGAGCGCCACATTTACTAAGTTTACCTTACTATGGGAACTCTTATTGCTCTGGCCTCTACTATTCCAGAAAGTTAAATATATGGGGTACTACTTCGCTGATCAAGATAAGCAAATGTACACTGTTAGGGCATACTCCCATGAAAAGTAAAACAATTGGATACAAACTCCCCAGCACTGTAGCAGGCTGTCCAAGTGGTTTCCACCATTACATTGGGCTAAGTTCAGCATTGGACAATAATATGAGAATTGAGATGATCATGTGCCAGATTCCTTCAATCACATCTGAATCTCACTCCAAAATAATTGCTCATTGGTCATGGATTTGATGATCCCCTAACCAAATACAGGGTGGATTACATGTGACATTTGTCACAAAAATGAGGCTGCATGTTCCAGTCACATTACCTGAAAAGGAAAAAAAAAAAAAAAAGTTGTTCATAACATTACAGCTTCCCAAAAGCATTGCCATTAGCACAAAGCCATCCCCATCGACATAGCCATAACCAGTTACAAAGTAATCAAATCATGAATTAAATGGTCCACAAGCATGTAAATTCGCAGCCATATTCCAAAACTTGGCTGAGTGCTGAAAATCCAGTTACTTCAATGAAATGAAAATACAGAGGGTGCCTGTGCTACCTGAGTCATAAAACACAGTAACATAGGAAGCAAAAAGGCAGAGTTAAGGGATATTTATATGCAGCTATATAAAGCGCAACTTTTCCTGCTCAAACTGTTTTTGTTTACTTGGAAACAAAGCCCTCTTACTACCTTAACCAACAAGCCATTTGGAAACTGCAAAAGATGTCATAAATTAGAAAGGTGATTGATGTTGTGTATCTTCCAATATCCCATGATCGAATTTTACACTTGTCTGGAGTAATCATTGATATACAGACACACATACACAATAATTCTAGTAGAACAAAAACAAAGCTCATTTCCTTTAAATCAAACTGGGTTAGAGTTCGCCTGTGCCCTAACTAGCTGAAGCCTCCTGGCAGAAACTAGAAGAAACAACGAATTGACACCCACTGCAACTCCAAAACCAGCAAATGCCGCAGACAGAATAGCAAAAACTGCTCTCATGTGAAGCTGCAGAGAGGGGGGAGAGAACAATTGCTTTAGCCAATTACAGTAGGAACAACAATGGATCATCAGAAGATAAATCATCCTTTACATGTTACTATGAGATAACATCATTGGATAGCATCATCTGAGGAATTCTATGACCAGAGGATACAATTAGTAGCTTCAGGTCTTGAATATGTTGTAGAGGGCCCATGGTTCAGTGGTAAAGCCTATTAAAGCTAATGGGGGCCCACTATTGATAGTCCCTGCCTACTTGGGTGTGGATCACCAACTTGGATTAGAGATCCCTATTAACTCCACATGAGAGGTTCCAAGCTCTCAAAAGAATTACAAGAGCCACAGTGAAGAAGTACAAGGCAGATGCAGTGCATTGGTCGCACGATCACACTCTACCTTAAAGGCTGAACAATAAGGGAGGATTGTGCACAGGGAAAGGATCAGCCCTTTATAAGGTGACTGCACAGGATGAAGGGTGCCTGGGTAGAAACCATGCACATTACTTGGTTCCCAAGAAAAACACAAAGGGCATCTGCAGATGAACAATTTTAATGCCTAGTCCATGTGCCACAACACCAGCAAATGCCAATGTTGAAGTTATGTTTACATAGCTTTTACCAAGAGCTCGTGATGAGATTCTCCATTATAAAGTTCTTCTAGCTTCTTCCTGGCAAGCACATCTAATATATCCATGTATTTTTTTTTTTTAATTGTAAAATCCATGTAAGATCAACTGTCGACACCTACAAAATCCAATTATCGTTATACTCAATAGGTCAGCTTGTGACTCTCATTTTTCATACTGTTACTCAGTTTCTCCGTAGTCCACTCTTAGATAAAGCCACGAGAAAAGCTATATCATTCCTCAAGAAAAAGAAAAGACATTGCTACATGGATATTAAATGACTAGAAGGAGCTTGGGAAAAAAAAGTCTTATTATCTATTGAAACTTCCACTTTAAAAATAGCTCACCATAGAATAGAAGATATGGAGGAAGGTAGCCACAAGTGCAAACTGAAATGCTGAATATGCCCAGACATACTCCTTGGATGCTGCAGAAACATAAGTAGATTGATAGTAAATTGGCAATTACTAATAGCCGGTGCAACTTCCTTCAAGGATCAACTATACCTAGGATTATTGCAAAGGATGATGCCAAAGTGCCTAGGCTAAAAGAAAAGGGTGCTGCAACTATAATCGCTTGAAATTTCATTTCTCTGACCTATGAAAAGAGGAGAACAGTGTAAATTCAGTGTTTAAAAACAAGAATAAGGGAAAAACAGGAGATAAGATGAGCATCATGTGTGTATGTGTCCCAAGTCCCAACCATAAATTACACTTATTTTAAATGGATAAAAAAGATTGACTGCAGATAATGAAATCCATTGAATAAAACTAAATAGAACATATATAAACCTTGACCCAAGGACATCCATGTTTTCCATGGCCTCTTGAATGTTGAACTCAAGGTTGGCAATCATAAAAAGACAACACTTACAGTTTAAATGGATCAAAAGATTGAGTGCAGATATTTAGTGACAATTTAAATGGCTCCAAAAGATTGAGCGCAGATGTATGGTGTAACTCCCTTCCCAAAAGAGTGAAGAAGTCCATTGAACTAAATTAAAGATAAATTAAACAATCCTCGACCCTGGGTATCCATGTTGGCAATATCCATGTTGGCAATCTTAAGGAGGGAAAAAAACGACCCGGTATTATACTATCCTCGACACTGGCATATCCATGTCAGCAATCTTAAAGAACAAGTTACAATTCAGAGTTCTTCCCCTCCCCAAAAATGAAGTCCACTGAACTAAATTAAAGAGAAATTAAATAAGCATCAACCCTAAGGTATTCATATAGGCAATCTGAACGATAAGGGCAACAAAGGTTTGCAATCTTAACCCTTCAATTTCCAGCTAGCAGATACACAGCTAAAAATGAAATAGAAATGGTCTACTTTCAAAGAAAAATGAACATTTTTTTTAAATAAATAAAAGAAAGGGTTCATGCTCGATGAAAGGGGCATCTTGTTTTACTGAATAAGACTAAGGTTTGCAACAAGACCAGCAGCAGTAACAACAGAAGCTTTGACATATAGCCAGCAGATATGCAACTATGAATGAAATTGGAGAATGGTCCACATTCAACAAAAAATTGCATCTTGTTTTAATGAATAAAACGAAGGTATGCAATACTAAATGTTCAATCTAAAGCCAGTAGATACACAACTATAATGATAAATGAGATAGAGTGGTCCAGTTCAACACAAAGAGGGAATCATATTGTAATGAATAAGACATAATCATATGTTCAATCCGTGTTGTTATCAGGTCAAAATCTAACCTGAGGAATAGTGATTTTTTTTTTCCTTTGAAAATTATAGGGGTCATAGTATCAATTGTCAGGTCAGCGACAGTGGGCCCCACATGTAAAAAACTGATGGATCAAAGATTCATACTAAGCATAACTTCTTCAGGTTGGCTGTAGAGGATCATATAATTCATTTCAAATCAATGATAAAAAATTGATCGTTGATCTCAATGAGAGCGGGAGATGCCTGCGAATTTTGAAGAGCCAAGCATAACCTTTCATTGAACAATGGATATGGAAAGAAAAATACAGCAACAGGAAAGGAAAATAGTTTGGACCATTGAACCGTGCCTACAAACAGTATATCTACAAACCATTTTCTGTTTGAACAAAGTTTTATTAGAAAATACTTACAAATAATATAAAAACTATCACAGTAGCCACTATAAAACATCACACGCCAAAAGAATAGGACCCATATTTCCTCTATGACAAGGGGCGGATCTTAGCTTCAACAGAACTAGAAGTTTATTTTACAGTTGTTTTCTATTTCATAAGCAGAAAGGGCATACCAGCAGCTGCTCAAGGAAAAAGAAGTAACACATCGTGCTGATCAAGATAAGCACCACCACATCCCGCCAGGTTCTGTAGAGAAAGGTACAAAGAAGGTGCATTAATATAGGTAAAAAATAGTCCAAGAGAAGAGAAACAATAGAAGAAAAGGGGAATTTGCTCATAATAAATTGACCACAGTATATAACTGTAGCCAGTTAACATTAACACAACATTTTATGGGATTTTCCAAGCCAATAAGAACACATGTCAGACACTTCAAAATGTACGTAGCAGCATAGAATGAACTTCTAAAGGCAGTAGAAGTAAAAAGTTGTTTCAAATAGTAATAAGTTCTATACTTTCAATGAACTCTTATAGCTGGTATATGAGTACATTAACATAGAGGCAATCACCATTAACATAGAAAAAGTTTTGTAATGTAATAAATTAGTATAGCTGTGTCAGCAAGCCCAGCTTCTTGGAAGACTCCATTCATAACATCATGTTTTTTCCACCAAACTCACATAGTAATTCTTGAAGGGACCCTCAACATCCTTATCACAACAACAAGATAAGCACCAGACTTATGTAGTAGTAATCTTATTACCCAGTAAACTGTGAATTTGAGATTTGTCTGATGGGTGGTTGTCTGGTATTCCTTTGAGCCGAACTCTGCATCTGCAACAAAGTCACCGGTAAGTTGAGAATCTCTTGCCCACAGACATCACATTTCTTGTTGCCCTTGATGCTGAACCACTTCACTGCACATTCTTCATGCATGAGGCTGAGGGCACCTTTGCAACTGCACTCTAGCTTGAGAGAATTTCCTTGTTCACAAAGCCCATCAAGACAGACCCTGCAAACTGCATCCTCTTCAGGAATCTCTTCATCCCCATCTTCCAAATGAGAAGGGGTGATTTGATCTGTCGTGCCGTATAATCAAATATATCACAGAAAATTAAAAATATAGAAAGGAAAAGCAATTAACTAAGCCAAGAGTCATTGTATCAGATTGGAAGCACCCAAAGACAAATTCTTAGGAAGAATGAATGGTTGTCTATGACTTCTTTGAACTTGAGAATTGCATCTGGTGAAATACTGTTTGAATGATTTGTAACCCCAGGAGCATGTTGGCCATCAACAAAGAGGTGAAGGGTGAAGGTCTATAAGCAACCAACATATTTTTCCTCATATGCTTGGATTCATTTTATTTTCTTCTTTCCAAACAGTGAAAAGTGAATCATTTATTCTCAAAATTGACAGGCGGCATGCCATATCAAACCACAGATCTATTTCTCTTGCCAAAGTTGTCCACAAAACATTTATGTGCTCTGTTCCACCACCATAAATCTTTTGAAAGAGAAAGCACCACATCTGCCCAAAGTTGATCCGATGCCTGCATTGATAATACTTTGGTGGAGAAATGTTGATAATTATTCTCCCACCTGCTGTACTTTCAAAATTCACCACTGCCCAACAGCACAACAAGACAAACAACCATCCACTCTACCAATACATTCAAACAAATATTAAAATCGCACCTTTAGATTTTTTGCAAATTACAGGTTAATTGAAAATATTGATTTGAATTTGAAATGGATATGAAATCATTCTCCCACGTGTTTCATCCAATGGAAACCTGCTGAACTGCCTAATGATTAGCGCTAGCAATGCAGTGTACCTTGACTTATATTTTTATCCAAAGGCTCCTTCAGGGTTTGAAAGGATCCAGATCTCAAGATAATAACATTTCGTGTAGGAACAGATAGAGACCTTGAAACTTTTGCTGGACTTGGCTGTTTCTGCACAGAGTAAAATTTCCAATTTGGTTTCATCTTTCTTGTAAATTTATAAAAATAAAAAAGTAACTACTTGCAATTATAAATAGATAAACTTTCCAAAAGTAGACTGATTCCGCTCTTTCAAATCATCATGCAGCAAGGGGAACCAAAATTATAACATGCAGTAACTAGATACGATTATTAGGAGTATAAAATGAAAAGGTTGGTATGGATGGATCACCCAGAGAAAGCATTAACTTATTGTGCATGGTACTTCGGATAAAGACTGAGTCATTCTCAAATTCCCAGAAAAGAGGACAAGTGACGAAGTCTGAACCAAGGGCTTGGAGGTTCCAACTCTATTTCAATGGAAATAGGGGGTGATCCTCTCCAGTGAATCTGGTCTTTCATCATGAGGTCAGATCGTCCAATAGCATGCAGATTCTATGGCTAAACTAGGGGTGGATAGACTGTCTTATTGTGTGGATTTGAATACGTAACTGCTTTCTCTTTTTCTCTTTTTTTTTTCTTTTCTTTTTTTCCTTTTTTTTATTTCATTTTTTTTATTTTTTGAGGGAGGGGAGGGGGGCAGACTGAAAGATTTTTCAAATTTCAATATAATATACATAACGCAAAAGTGAAATCAAACCCTTGAAAAAACAGTTTAAGAGACTCGACAAAATTAAGCCACAAGAGAAGTGCATAAATTTTACATGTGATGGTTGAAGCTCACTGCAAGCCATTTCCTTGGCAGAACTAGAAAGGGAAGGTGACAATTTAGATCCATGTGTAACAGGAAGTGACATGCATCTTTTCCAAGTAAGTGCGGCAATATAATTTGTCAGACTGGCATTCTCGGGAACCATTGCACGATTTGTTGTAGCAGCAAGGCCTGAATCAAGAAGAGAGTTGCTCTCTTCATGTATGGATATCTGGTTTTTAAAACTTCGTCCTCTAACGGAACTTCTGGCAGATGAACTGCCTCTCGATGAACTCTGCGAATGAAGTGGAACTTTTCCATTAAGGTTACCACTGGGACTGAAGTCAATTGGTCTTGGTGGTATCTGAAGTGAGAGTTCAGTCGCTGTCCAACTATTTTCTGAATGCATAATATGTTCACTCATGGACTCCATGCTTTTGTAATCAACCTGCAACAGGAAAAAAATGTCAGGATTATTAGTGGATTTGAGCATCTTAAACTTCCCAAAAAA
Organism: Umbellularia californica; assembly: GCA_028538565.1. Lineage (NCBI taxonomy): Eukaryota > Viridiplantae > Streptophyta > Magnoliopsida > Laurales > Lauraceae > Umbellularia > Umbellularia californica. Next base: position 35,840,987 of record JAPQWN010000003.1, on the reverse strand, counting down.
ATTGAGGCAGTCTCTTGCAACATATGAACATTGTCTTTTGAAAGTGCTGTATGATGATTGACCAAAGTATATGAATAGTAGCATCTTGCCTAGGGTATATACAGGTAGGGTTCATGCTTTGGTGATCCATGGCTCCATGCCATTGTTCGAAGGGCCCTAAGACTTAACATTTTTATAAGTGAATGGATAACCATTAAACACCCCTTAATCATATGGTTACAATCATTAGATCATGCCCATGTGGGGCTTATTTGGTAAGCAACTAGGAGACCTTCCAGTTCCCCCACCACGGAAGTCTATACTCAGCCAAGGCCCCCAAGATTTAACATTTTTATCAGTGCAAGGGCAACCATTAAAGACAGTGACCCTTAATTATATGGTTACAATCATTAGATCATGTCCATGTGAGGCCTATCCACTAAGCTACTAGGGGACCTTAGGCATCACATCCAAGGTTTGCCAGTCTAAGAGTTGCAGATGATTTATAGATAGGTAATACTCTACACTCCATATATCCTCTATTCGGAATCTCTTTCTCTATGTGCTTCCTCTTCAATCTTCATTGCAAGATTCCTGTTTAGTTAATTAATACCACATCATCTCTGCTCTACAAACAACATGCAGCATGGGATTCATCTTAGATTCCCTAACCATTTGTTTGGAGGTATATCTGTTGGGAATTCCTTAAAGCAATGACAGCTACTGTCCCCTGAGAATTCTGAATTCTATGTTTGGCTGGTGAGAACTCATGAAATCAACCAAGGGAAATGTCACTTTAAGCCTGTATAATTCTCAGAATTCCAGTTTTCAAAATGCGACACTGTACTTGAGCATTTGTGAAACCAGATGGGGGACGGCATTTGGGAAATTCATAGAACCCCAGGCAAATAAACAGGCCCTAAGGGCTCATTTGTGTGTGTAAAGCAAGGAATTGCAGAAGTGGGATTTTTTTTTTTAAATATTAGGCAAGCAATTGGGACAGCAGAAGGAAAAATTGCAGATGTGATGCTTTCACTTCCACCAAAATGAGTAAGCAGAAAAACATTTCATTAAGCATTGTCTACTGTTTCCACCAAAGAATGAGACCCAGAAGGAGTAAGATAAGATCTTCTCTAAGAGCAATACAAAAATGGGTATTGGAGATATGACTCCTGCTAAACACCTAAGCCATTAAAAAGGCAATACAGAACAGAAACTCATCACACAACCTTGCTAATCTACTTCCATAGCTAAAATACAAATAAAACACAAAGACCCAATAAAAATCTCCTAATGGGTATTAGTGATTCAGTACCTACTGAGACAAAAACCCATCAGATTGACAAATGAAAGAAAAAAAAATCCAGATTATACAATATGATAGCCTTCTTCTTCCTCATCAAAGAAAGAAACAGATGAAAAGAAAAGGGAAAAGGAATGAGTGGGAGAGGACCTTTAATTCTAAGAAGCCCACAGATGCTTCTTCTGCTTGTTCTTGTTCTGTGAGAGTTTGCAGAGAATAAGAAGAGGGTTCTTCGCCATTGGAGGCTGATTTGCTTTGCATCTTTTCTTCGGTTTTTTGGCTAAAATTTCTTCAGGTGAACTGCGAAGACCGAAGATGATGAAGAGAAAAGCACGGCATGTCTGTGTCTCTTTCGAACATGCTTTGACTGAGTGAGACGGATGACGACAAAGATATGCGGTCCAGGTGGCGGGTGGGGCCCACCTATCCTCGTTGGGATGGGACCTTTTAAATAGTCCAAGCTAGCAACACCCATGCAGTGACCACCGAACCACTAAATGTACAAATTTATACGTATTATTTTTATTAAATAATTTAATTAATAAATAGTTGAGTCATTTTTTTTTTGTTGCTAATTTGATTTTTAGCATAAGACATGAGGATGGGTTTTTTCCTTAGAACTTTGTTGGTCAATGATATAGTTAATTATAGACCTGGAAAAAAAAATCAATGCATCGTCAATAACATGTCAAAAACATTACTGATATGGAGTCCCTCTTTTTTATTTTTCCAGCCCATCAAGTTTAGATGGAGGTGCAAAAAACCTGAATATTTTATTTTTTCCTTCCTAACATGCCCTCTCCCTTATCAAGGTGATGGATGGCCCAGGCCTTTTAATTAAATGTGAATGTTTGATTAAGGACAATCAAAAACACTTTCCCTTGATCAGATCGCCCATTGGGTCCCACAGTCCAACACTCCTAAGACAATTTTTTATTCTTCAAACATGCCCTCTCCATGATCAAGGTACTGGATGGCCCAGGCCTCCACGCCTAACAAATCCAGGCCCCTCATCCGGAGTTACATCTGGGTGGCAAGATATTAGGTCCCACTGGGCCCCGATCACAGTTGGCCCATTTGAAGCCATACTTGGGCTAATTTTAACCGCAACCTATTTTTATTTGGCCTTTTTTTTTTTAGCTTGCTTAGTCAAGGGTTCAGGGATGTATTCATTAAAAACCTTTTTTTTTTAGCCAATTCCTATTTGTAACCAAACTGTAGAGTAATTTTAAGTCTATCCACGGAACTAATTTTTAGCCTTTTCATAGTAGTTTGCTGAGCTAATTTTCAGTCCATTTAGGACTCACTCTTAGTCTGTGTTTCAGCACACCACATCTATCTATTTAGGGAGGTTTTTGACCCAATCTCAACCCATTCGCTGTCGAAATCTGGTTGTAACCCAGCCCAATTTCAGCAATTGTTTGAGAAAAAATTTAGTCAAGTTTCAGGCATTGTTTGGGCAGATTTTAAGCTCATTCAGTTTTATAACTGTTCAGCTTGTTTGGATATAAGTGCTCAAGTTGTTTGTTTAGGGGAATTTGAATTTATTTGGGTGTTTGGTTCTGATTATTCTAGGGTGTTTGGTTCGGGAGAATTCGGTGAGGGCTTGCTTTTCTTGCGTTGATACCGGGACCCAGGTGGGCCACCCGATGACCCATCTGATCCGTGGATCCGAAAGAGAACCACGGGCGACCCAATAGGTGGTGGACCTGTGAGAGGTGGGCCCTGTTTGGCCCACCATCCATCGTCTGATCAGAGAAAGGGAGAGGATGTGTTTTAGGTTTGAATTTATTTTGGTGTTTGGTTCTGGTTATTCCAGGGTGTTTAGTTGGGAGGATTCGGTGAGTGCTTGATTTTCTTGCATTGATACTGAGACCTAGGTGGGCCACCCGATGACCCATCTGATCTGTGGATCTGAAGAAGGACCCACGGGCGACCCAGTAGGTAGTGGACCCGTGCGAGGTGGGCCCTGTTTGGCCTACCATCCAGCATCTGATCAGAGAGAGGGAGAGGACGTGTTTTAGGAACCAAATCATTTTTGCAACAAATTGTTGTGGGACCCATTGGTTGATCCAATCGCCAATATGATCGAGGACCCAAGTTGTTTATTTAGGGGGATTTGAATTTATTTGGGTGTTTGGTTCTGATTAATCCGGGGTGTTTGGTTAGGAGAATTTGGTGATGGCTTGATTTTCTTGTGTTGATACCGGGACTCAGGTGGGCCACCCGATGACCCATTTGATATGGGGATCCAAAGGAGGACCCACGGGCGACCCAGAGAGGACGTGTTTTAGGTTTGAATTTATTTGAGCATTTGGTTTTGATTATTTCATGGTGTTTGGTTAGAAGGATTCGGTGAGTGCTTGATTTTCTTGCGTTGATACCAGAACCCAAATGGGCCACCCGATGACCCATCTGATCTGTGGATCCAAAAGAGGACCACGGGTGACCCAGTAGTTGGTGGACCCATGCGAGGTGGGCCCTGTTTGGCCCACCATCCAGCGTCTGATTAGAGAGAGGGAGAGGACGTGTTTTAGGAACAAAATCAGTTTTGCAGCAGATTGTTGTGGGACTCACTGGTTGATCCGATAGCTGATCTGGTTGAGGACCCAAGTTGTTTGTTTAGGGGGATTTGATTTTATGTGGGTGTTTGGTTCTAATTATTCCAGGGTGTATGATTGGAAGGATTGGGTGAGAGCTTGATTTTCTTGGTTGATACCGGGACCCAAGTGGGCCACCTAATGACACATCTGATCCGGGGATCCGAAGGAAGACCCACGGGCGACCCAGTAAGTAGTAGACCCGTGCGAGGTGGGCCATCCAGCGTCTGATCAGAGAGAGGGAGAGGACGTGTTTTAGGAACAAAATCAGTTTTACAGCAGATTGTTGTAGGACCCACTGGTTGATCTGATCACGATCTGGTCAAGGACCCAAGTTGTTTGTTTAGGGGGATTTGAATTTATTTAGGTGTTTGGTTCTGATTATTCCAGGGTGTTTGGTTGGGAGGATTCGGTGAGTGCTTGATTTTCTTGCGTTGATACCGGGACCCAGGTGGGTCACTCTATGACCCATCTGATCCAGGGATCCATAGGAGGATCCACAAGCGACCCAGTAGGTGGCAGACCCATACGAGGTGGGCCCTGTTTGGCCCACCATCCAGCATCTGTTCAGAGAGAGGGAGAGGACATGTTTTAGGAACAAAATCAGTTTTGCAGTAAATTGTTGTGGGATCCACTGGTTGATTAGATCGCATTTGGTCGAGGACCCAAGTTGTTTGTTTAGAGAGATTTGAATTTATTTAGGTGTTTGGTTCTGATTATTCCAGCGTGTTTGGTTGGGAGGATTCGATGAGTTCTTGATTTTCTTGCATGGATACCAGGACCCAGGTGGGCCACCCGATGACCTATCTGATATGTGAATCCGAAGAGGACCCACGGGAGACCCAGTAGTTGGTGGGCCCGTGCGAAGTGGGCCCTGTTTGGCCCACCATCCACCGTCTGATCCGAGAGAGGGAGATGACGTGTTTTAGGAACAAAATCAATTTTGCAGTAGATTGTTATGGGACCCACTAGTTGATCCGATCGCCGATATAGTCGAGAACCAAAGTTGTTTGTTTAGGGGGATTTGAATTTATTTGAGTGTTTGGTTCTGATTATTTCAGGGTGTTTGGTTGGTTAGATTCGGTGAGGGCTTGATTTTCTTGTGTTACCGGGACCCAAGTGGGCCACATGATGACCCATCTGATCCGTAGATCCGAAGGACTCACGGGCGATTTAGTAGGTGTGAAGCCATTCGAGGTGGGCCCTATTTGGCCCACCATCCAGCATCTTATCAGAGAGAGGGAGGGGACGTGTTTTAGGAACAATCCCTTTTATTTTTCAATATTATCTTTATTTCCAGTATCATATCAGTTACGTAGTGAGACTTTTTTTTTAGGAAGTTATGCGGAAGTTAGACGGCTGTCTTCGTGTATGCTATGAATTGAGGGATGGAACTTTGGAGGCCTGTGGTTAAATGAAGGGAGACCACATTCCAATAGATATATAGATAAGATCATGTCCATGCCGGTAGAGTTTATTTTTGGATTGTGGTTCGAATTGGCTCGAGTCATGGGTTTGAAATGTGGCACCAACAGAGATAAAATTACTTTGATGTTTTCTTGCAGTCCTTTCTTTGTTTTTTGTATTATTATTATATTTGTTTTTGCTAGGTTGGGGTGGCAGGTAGGCATGTTGCATTAGAACTGAAGACCCAGAGATCAATTCTTAAATATGTAAATGAAACTATGGGTGTATTTGACATTGTGCCATTTGGATGTTCCATTCCCATGAGACGAGGCTACTAAAAACATGTTTGGTTAGTTTAAATTATTATTCCAATTTTTGTTATCACTTGAAAAAATCCCAAAATCTTATTCAACTGGCATAAGAAAATTGAAAAAAAAAAATTATTTTTTATTTTAATAAACAACTTGCTGGCATAGTTGGTTTGTACTTTTCTCTTATCTCTTATCTTTTAAAAATGTCATTTAAACATTCCAAATTCTCCCACTTATCCTAAAGGTAGACCCAGGTTCACAATCTCAAAGAAGATGGCCCCACTTCGTAATTCTTGGGCTTGTTTGAATGTATGGTGAATTAAAGTATGGTGAGGTGAAGCATCAAATCAAAAGAGAATAGAATATAAGGTGTTATAATGATATTTTATTTTTAGTTGTTTGGTATGGAATCTTTTTGACTTTTTGTATAGAAAAGTGAAGTTTTTTGGTCTTTTAGTAGAGAAATGAGGTTACTTTTTTGACTTTTTTTGAAAAATATTGAAGGAATTTTAAAATTTTATACTTTTAATATGACCCATTGTCATTTCTTGTCCGGATTCACTTTACTTTAACTAGTTAATTGTCAAACATGCTCAAAGGTGGGATTCACTTTACTTTAACTAGTTAATTGTCAAACATGCTCAAAGGTGGGTCGCTTGGTCACAATCACAAACAAAGGTGGGTTCATATAATTGTGGGACCACATTATAAGGCCACATGTTCTAATTTGTAAGAGTCTGGATTCCCTATTTCGTAGAAACGAGGAGATACTGTTTCATCCAATCATAAATCATCAACTGTGTAGAAAGCAATTGAGATGGTGCATTAACTGGCATAAGATTTTAAACGGTTGGGGATTTAAGATTGGATAATAATATCTCCCTGTTTCGTAACTCAATTTGTAAAGGTGTGCATCATGTTGTAATTTTTAAATATGGGTCCCATATCCACAATCACAAAAAGAGATAATCCCATTTTATAATTCTTAAAGGTGAGTCATATGGTCACAATCACAGAAGATGGAGCCACATTGTATCTTATGAATGTAGGCCCGCATTGTAAATCTTATGAATATAACCTCATGTTCTAATATCTAAAGGTGAGTACCACTTGTAATTTTTAAAGGTGGGTCATGTATTCACAATCAATTAAAAGATGGCCCCACATTATAACTTCTATAAAGGTGGGCCCACATTGTAAATCATATGAGTGTGCCCTCATATTCTAATTTTTAAAGGTGGGCACCATATTGTAATTTCTAAAGGTGGGTCATGCGTCCACAATCACAAAGAATATGGCTCTACTTTATCATTTGTAGATATGGGTCACATGGTCATGATCACAAAAGGTGGACCCACATTATAAATCCTATAAATGTGGGCACATATTCTAATTTCTTAAAGTATGTATGATGTTGTATTTTCTAAAAATGGGTCTCATATTTACATTCACAAAAAGGTGGCCCCGCATTATAATTCCTATAAACTCGGCCTGTATTGTAAATCCTATGAATATGGGCCCTATGTTCTAATTTTTTAAGGTAGGTATCACGTTATAATTTTACAAGTGGATCCCATATACAACAATAATAGAATGTTGCAAATAATAAAAGGTAGGTCCCACATTGTAAATTCTATGATTCTCTTACTTCCGTTCTTTAGAGCAAAATTTTTATAATGTTACCAAACAAGTTGTGTGCTGCATATTCTTAATTAAATAATTTAATGTAGTGTTGCCAAACAAGTTCTAAAGAGTATAGTCTTGGCACAATCCAATTTCAGCATGACCTGATCTGAGTACAAGATAGGAAATAATACGAGAACAATGCCAAATGGGCCTTAGAATTCCAACACCATGGCACCTTGAGTGTGTGTATTGGTCCTTTCTTAGTCATTTGGTGTAACACCTTTTAATTGAGAAATGAAGGGAAAAAATGAAATGATTTTCCTAGACCGAGGATTTCAATTTTCTATATGACTAGTAGCGAAAACAAAGGATTCTTCTTTCCCTCAAAAATGGAAATTCACGTAGAGGAGGGTCCTCTCCAAGCACAATACGTACGTCCCGGGAGAGGATTTCATGATAGAGAAATTTTTATCTTTTATTTTTTGTGCAATCCCTTCTTTTCACTTGATGTTTTTCTTTTCTTTTCTTTTTTTTTTTTTCCTAACGGAGGGTTCCCAATCCTTTGAGCTGGACTATTTCCTCTGGGCCCAGAGAGAAGCCAAGTAAGAGCCCTCTAGCCCATAGGTGGTAGCACAAGTGGACTCAACTTTCAGTTCCTAAAGAGGGGAGAATCGGGGGTCGATACCAAGACCTCTACCTCCTGAAGAGGGAGGAACCGTGGTCCTGACCACTCGGCCAACCCCTTGGGGTTAAAAAATAACCCCAAGGGCTTATCTGAATACTCAAATTCTTTTCACTTGATGTAGTGTTAGCAAAAAATAACGCGGAGAAGATTTTGATTTTATACGGAAGAGGTAGTAATACAAGATTTCTTCGTTGATTAAAATTTGTGGAGTCCTAGAATTAGTAAATAGGCAATGGGGTATGACGTGTGGCTTATTTGAATATTCGAATTCAAAAGAGGTATCTTATATTCTTTCTAAATTCACAATTCAAGACATAAGGTAATGTTTATATATATTATATCTTCAACCTAGAAGGTTGCGAGCTAGTCCACTAAGAAGAGGTATAAGGAGGGAAATGCCAGTTGAGGAGGAAAAAGGACATTAGCTAAAAAAATCATATTTCTAAATGTGGATGAGAAAACCATTTTTGTTATTCTTAATTAATAAAAATAAAACATTTAGAAAAAATAATGACTGATAATGGAATTGTGTTTGACTGAAGAAGAAGAAGAAAGAGAACAAAGGGATCGATCCCTCGATGGCCAAGTTATCTTCACTTCTTTAGCCCACTAAGTCAACTGGCCAAAACGAAAGGAAGTTTGAGAAACCTTTTGGCTTTGTTTTTGAAATAACCAATACACAAAGACCTCTTGGCTCTCGCTAAAACTAAAGAAAACTTTAGAATGTTTTTAAAAGGGGTTTTTACCGGATAAATCCCCTTAGACCCTTGGTAGACCCCAAAAAGGACCCCTAAGAAATTTATAGTCCGGAGTAGTCCCATGGGCCCTCGCTGGTTTTTTATTTTTTATTTTTTATTTTTCATGAGCAACGATATCGCTGCTCGTTATCATGGGATCTCGCGCTTTGGCCTCTTATTTTTCTCGTCTTCCTCATCTTTTCCCTCCCCCTCTCCATCGATAGTGATGCTCCAATATGTTGTGATCCTAAGCTCCTCCAGGTTACCAATTTATTATATTTTATTTTAACTTTTCATTCCTCCTAAACAAGTGTTGGCATCTACATTGCCTACCTTTTTCCTCTTTGTGTTTCACAAGTGGACGATTGAGGAGGCATTCCTCTTACTATTCATCCGCCAACTTTCCAGTGCTATTGCATCTTAACATCGAGGTAAACCACGGATGACTAACTTCCCTTCTCTTTATTTTGATTTCTAGGGTATATATGAGCTTCTCATCCATTGAATCTGCTTGATTTTGGGGCTACATGAACGAACTGTATCTGTGATTTTTGTCTTATATACGAAAGAGTGTGTCATTATATGGTTGAAGTTGTGATTTTGTGATTTTATAGTTTTAGGAGCAGTTGAAGTTATTGCATGGAGGTGAATATGAAGATGTCTGCGAATGTGGATAAGAATGTGATGCTGAATATGCCGGTGCATGTCTAGATAGGTGGATGTGCAAATGTGTGAATGTGAATTGTCATGTGCATGTGATTATGTGAATATGTGGGTGTTAGCGATTACGAATGCAAAAATGAATGTGAAGGTGAGTGGCCAAGGTGTCTGCGAATGTGGAGGTGACTGTCAAGATGTCTGTGAACATGAAGAGGGATGTAGATGTGAAGATAAATGCAGAGGTGAATTTGATGGTAGCTGTGAAATTGAGATACTTAGCTTTGTTAGACATAAAGACTAAAGTTAATTGATCATTATAGAAATTAACTTATGCGATGATCCTTGAATGTCAAAGTTTTTTTTTTTTTTTTCTTTTTTCGAACCCCCATATAAGTAGCGATGTCTATGCTCAACATAGGCTACTTGTCCCAGATGGCAATATCTATGCTCGTAGCAGGCCGAGTCCCATATTGATATTTATCATGTGACTTTAAATTGTCATGGGCAACGATACCGATGCTCATAGTTATTGCACATTTGCATGTAAACTTTTACACATGTGGATGAATATAAGCTATTGCACATTTTGGGCAGTGCCAATGCTAGTGCCAATTCTCACTATGACATTAAAGAAAGGAAAATGATTCCACCAACTTCTGTAGTATGGTACACTAAACTCTTTAATGAAGTAAAAAATATTAATAAAACAATACATGAGAACCACTATAATAGAGCCTTTCAAGTTTTAGTTAAAAAAAAAAATCTTTGTTTGCAAAAAAAAATTCATGGAAGCCAAAAGCGGTTGTAAGATGAAAAGATTGCAAAGATTTTCTTCTGATACGAAAAAGATTGCAAATGAGAAAAGGGAATTTGGGTCGGTATATATATATATATATATGGGGAATATTCAAAAGGGGTGTCCCTATGGATGCACATGAAAACCCCCCCTACATACATATATATATATAGTAGTGAAGCTATCTGAAGGTTTGAAAACCTCAATTTAGGGTTTAAGGTTCCTAATAAGATCTCTAATATGTAGTTCAAACAATAGAATCAACAATCAGAAAATCAACAAACAATCACCACAAGAGAGACAACAATATGTAATAAACCATATACCAACTTAAAAGCTTAAGCTCATTGGTGGAAGGCCCAAACAGGTATATATGAAGCCTTGCCAAAGGCATCACTTAAGCGATGTGGGATGTAGGGCTTTACTTTTACCAACACTTCCTCTCACGTGCAGGCCCAACAGATTTCATGGACGGCCCTGTCACATGAGCTATATGAGAATGACGGGATTGGAACCCGCTCTGATACCATGTAATAAACCATATACCAACCTAAAAGCTTAAGCTCGTAGGTGGAAGGCCCAAACATGTATATATGAAGTCTTGCTAAAGGCATTACTTAGGTGGTGTGGGATGTGGGCTTTTACTTTTACCAACACGACATACATGGAAAAACTCGAACTCGGGAAAAAACCACAGGACCTAGAACCTAGTACAGGGAAATAATCAAGCACTATGAACTAGAAGATTACAAGAGCATTTACAACCCTTCCCCAGTTGTATCTCAACCTAAGGACTACAAAACCTCATACCGGCCACCCGTCGTTCATCTTCAACCATACTTGAATCTTTGTCTTCAACCTCGAAGCCACTTCGAGATGGGAACAAGACGTAGAATGAAAGATATGAACTCTAGAGATGGAAAATCTCAGTGCAAAAGGAATGAATCTCTCTAGAGAATGAAAACTCTCTCAAAATGTTTGCAGTCATCCTTAGAATGTTGGAGAGAGATCATTAGGGCAAAACATAGCGATCTTTATATAGTTGTTCCACTAGGGTTTGCCCAAAAAAGGAAACAGTTACGTGCGTTCGAATGCAACTTAAAAAACGCTCGAACGTTCAAAATATCTCACAAACAATGCAGCACTACGATTGTTCGAATATGTCTACCGAACGTTCAAACTATGAAGCCTTTTGGAATTTGGGTTGGAAGACTCTGAACAACAACGTTCGAACATAGATGATGATTGTTTGAAATCTGGTTCTCTTTGAAAACCGACTTGAAAAGCTGTAATCAAGAACGCTCAAACGCAGCTGCTGAGCATTCGAACTCTGGAGCTCTTTGGTCTCTAGCTCGAATAGACTATGAACAACCACGTTCGAATGCAACTATAGGACGTTTGAACTCTGAGACTCTGGTTTTGGCTTGCAATCTACTCTCTCATGGTCTGTTCGAACACAAACATGGGATGTTCGAACATCCATTGATTGTCTTAAAAAAATTTGCAATCTGAAAATATTCTTGGTGAGGAATTTTGCAGTCCATACTTGAAAAAGGAAAAATAGATAGAGCAAAGGGAAATTCTAAATACACCCACCTATTTTGCTTAGCCCACCCATATTCCCAAAAATATCCAAAATACCCTCCTCTCCTCTCCTTTCCCTTCCCTCTCTCTTCCTCTCCCTTACCCACCGCCGGCTCGTGCCCGTCGCCCGCCACGTCCGTAGCCCCTGCCCGCCCTCTCCCTCTTTCTCCCTTACTTCCTCTCCTCGCCCTCCGCCCGCCCAGTCACCCTCTCCCTCTCCCCCTTTCTTCCTTTCTCCCTCTGCCTCCCTCTCCCCGCTCGCTCCATCTCCCTCTCCCCCTCTTTCTCTCCCGCTCTCTGCCTCTCTCCCTAAGCCCTCGATAGCAACCCCCGCCCGCTCCTCCCTCTTTCTCCCTCCACCCCCATCTCCCCGCCCACCCTCCGCCCTCTATATCTCCCCTCTCCCCACCTGCCTTCTCCCTTTTTCTCCCTTTCTCCTTCTGCCTCCCTCTCCCCGCCCAATCTCCCTGTCCCCCTCTTTCCCTCTCGCTCTCTGCCTCTCTCGCCTGCCGACCGTTGTCACGGCCCCCGCCCGCCCTCTCCCTCTCCCCACCCTCCCGCCCTCTCCATCTCCATCCCCCCCCTCCCGCCGTTCATCTTCAACCATGCTTGAATCTTTGTCTTCAACCTCGAAGCCACTTCGAGATGGGAACAAGACGTAGAATGAAAGATATGAACTCTAGAGATGGAAAATCTCAGTGCAAAAGGAATGAATCTCTCTAGAGAATGAAAACTCTCTCAAAATGTTTGCAGTCGTCCTTAGAATGTTGGAGAGAGATCATTAGGGCAAAACATAGCGATCTTTATATAGTTGTTCCACTAGGGTTTGCCCAAAAAAGGAAACGGTTACGTGCGTTCGAATGCAACTTAAAAAACACTCGAATGTTCAAAATATCTCACAAACAATGCAGCACTACGATTGTTCGAATATGTCTACCGAACGTTCAAACTATGAAGCTTTTTGGAATTTGGGTTGGAAGACTCTGAACAACAACGTTCGAACATAGATGATGATTGTTTGAAATCTGGTTCTCTTTGAAAACCGGCTTGAAAAGCTGTAATCAAGAACGCTCAAACGCAGCTGCTGAGCATTCGAACTCTGGAGCTCTTTGGTCTCTAGCTCGAATAGACTATGAACAACCACGTTCGAATGCAACTATATGACGTTTGAACTCTGAGACTCTGGTTTTGGCTTGCAATCTTCTCTCTCATGGTCTGTTCGAACACAAACAGGGGATGTTCGAACATCCATTGATTGTCTTAAAAAAATTTGCAATCTGAAAATATTCTTGGTGAGGAATTTTGCAGTCCATACTTGAAAAAGGAAAAATAGATAGAGCAAAGGGAAATTCTAAATACACCCACCTATTTTGCTTAGCCCACCCATATTCCCAAAAATATCCAAAATACCCTCCTCTCCTCTCCTTTCCCTTCCCTCTCTCTTCCTCTCCCTTACCCACCTCCGGCTCGTGCCCGTCGCCCGCCACGTCCGTAGCCCCTGCCCGCCCTCTCCCTCTTTCTCCCTTACTTCCTCTCCTCGCCCTCCGCCCACCCAGTCACCCTCTCCCTCTCCCCCTTTCTTCCTTTCTCCCTCTGCCTCCCTCTCCCCGCTCGCTCCATCTCCCTCTCCCCCTCTTTCTCTCCCGCTCTTTGCCTCTCTCCCTAAGCCCTCGATAGCAACCCCCGCCCGCTCCTCCCTCTTTCTCCCTCCACCCCCATCTCCCCGCCCACCCTCCGCCCTCTATATCTCCCCTCTCCCACCCGCCTTCTCCCTTTTTCTCCCTTTCTCCTTCTGCCTCCCTCTCCCCGCCCAATCTCCCTGTCCCCCTCTTTCCCTCTCGCTCTCTGCCTCTCTCGCCTGCCGACCGTTGTCACGGCCCCCGCCCGCCCTCTCCCTCTCCCCACCCTCCCGCCCTCTCCATCTCCATCCCCCCCCTCCCGCCGTTCATCTTCAACCATGCTTGAATCTTTGTCTTCAACCTCGAAGCCACTTCGAGATGGGAACAAGACGTAGAATGAAAGATATGAACTCTAGAGATGGAAAATCTCAGTGCAAAAGGAATGAATCTCTCTAGAGAATGAAAACTCTCTCAAAATGTTTGCAGTCGTCCTTAGAATGTTGGAGAGAGATCATTAGGGCAAAACATAGCGATCTTTATATAGTTGTTCCACTAGGGTTTGCCCAAAAAAGGAAACGGTTACGTGCGTTCGAATGCAACTTAAAAAACACTCGAATGTTCAAAATATCTCACAAACAATGCAGCACTACGATTGTTCGAATATGTCTACCGAACGTTCAAACTATGAAGCTTTTTGGAATTTGGGTTGGAAGACTCTGAACAACAACGTTCGAACATAGATGATGATTGTTTGAAATCTGGTTCTCTTTGAAAACCGGCTTGAAAAGCTGTAATCAAGAACGCTCAAACGCAGCTGCTGAGCATTCGAACTCTGGAGCTCTTTGGTCTCTAGCTCGAATAGACTATGAACAACCACGTTCGAATGCAACTATAGGACGTTTGAACTCTGAGACTCTGGTTTTGGCTTGCAATCTTCTCTCTCATGGTCTGTTCGAACACAAACAGGGGATGTTCGAACATCCATTGATTGTCTTAAAAAAATTTGCAATCTGAAAATATTCTTGGTGAGGAATAGGGAGAGGGAGAGGGAGAGGGGTATTTTCGTCATGTCCCCCCCCCCCCCCCTCCGGCAGCACCGAGGGGATGGTGGGCGGAGGTCGCCGGAGTAGGGAGAGGGAGAGAGAAGGAAGGAGAGGGAGAGGGGTATTTTCGTCATGTGTAATTTTTTTTTTTTTTTCAAAAGATGGGTGTGCTCATAAAATCACGTGGGTGACTTAGAATTTCTCTAGAGCAAACCTAGGTTACCCACTTACCCTAATAAATAAAGGGTATTTTCGTAATCTTCTTCCGTCTTTTATCATCTTCGTCTTGATTTTCACCTCCTCCTTTCTCTTCTTCCTCCTCTTCTTCCCCCTCTCTCTGCCCGTTTATTATATCAATTGTACATTTCAGATCGTGGCCAGAGATTCCTCAGGTACTCTTCCCAACTCCAAAACCCTACTTTTCCCCTTCTTCTCATCTCAATTTTCTCAATCTGTAATCCGTTTTCAGCAGTATGAAGTTTTTAGATTGGTATCTGAAAATCGGTGGAGTTTCAGCACTGATCGGGGCATCGATGGAGTTCTTCATGATCAAAACTGGTTTCTGTATGAGAGCTCTCCTTTTCACCCTTTCCCTTCTTATTTATACCTCTATTTGAATCATGCTTCTTTTCTATTATATAGTGATATATAAAGGGTGCGTTTGGATGTACTGTAAAATTGCAATAATCAAAGGGTATTGATTGGACAGAGACCGTGCTACTAGTTTGGCAATTTATCGGGTGGTTAAAGCGTGGGATACCAAGGAAAAATGCTAAATTTGACGACCCATTTGCGGCATGTTCAAGTTTCCTGCGGAATTTTGAATCCACTATGAAGATAGAGTGACCCATCTGTGGAAAAATAAGAATTGAAGATTTCAGTTTCTACATTTTTAGTTTCTATTGTTTGGTCCGGGGAAATATTTTCTGCTGTGTAATGGGTTTCTACCTCTTGGGTTAAGATGGCAGTGAGTAAATGATTCTTTGCATCCTGGGTCTGAATCTTATTTCTGCAGAAATTGCAGAATACTTTTCAACTAAGAAAATGAAAACCGTGGAAAATGTGAACAGTAAACATACCCTTGAGGATAAGGGGTTGTGGCTGTTATAAGAACAGGAATTCTTTTTAAAAGATTTTACCTTTGGCCTGTTCAAGTTATTTTGGGTTAAGATTTGCTACTGAGGAGTCTAGAATTTTGCTACTTCTTTGGCAAAATGGGAACTTTTACTTCCTGAAATTTGATATTTGTAAAGAGATAAATTATTATGAAGCTGAAATGCTCCTCATGTTTACTTTTGCAAAATTGGACTTAAAATATAGGTGAGAGTTGTTTTCAAAAGTTCCCAATTGCAGGAAGAAATCTGCAGTTCCCCTCCCTAGTGTTTTTTTTTCTTTGATCAGGACTTCCACAAATAAGAAGTTTTTTTTTATGATTTTACCAAGCATTGCCTGTGAATCTTCATAGGTTGTTCTAATGAATTTTGCTCCCATATAAAAGGGTTAATGCTCCCTTAATCTGTCATGAGGGTTTTTTTTTTTTTTTTTTTTGCATGCATTTAATCTTTTCTTTCCTTTCCTTTTCATATTTTAAGATTCACTAGGCTCCCTTTAAAGTTAAGTTTATACACTTGGAAGAGAGACTGTGGAGAAAGAACGTTGGCACCCCTAGAACCTGGATTTTAATTAATACTGTAAGATAAAAAGAATAAAGTCCAGAACCCAATGTCGTTTAGAAGATTGATAATGAAATTGCCCCGCCTTTTGGCATTCGTACGGCCAAAACATACAGTTGATTTCACTGCTTCATTTGGGTCTTTTGGCACTCCTACACACAAAACATACAATGAATTTGGTTGCTTCATTTGGGAGTTTGGGCTGCCGTTTAAGTGGTACCATGCTGAGAATTTTACTACCTTATGCCGTTTTACTCACTCAAGTGGGTGAGTTGGAAAACTTGTTGTCTAAAGGGAGTTCATTTTCTCTTATGAAATTGCCCTGTCTGTAATCTTTCACAGTAAGAAAAAGAAAGAAAGAAATAAAAAATTGCCGTCTTGCGCTCTTACACCCACAATATGTGATGGATATGGCTTCCCTCGGGGGGTTGGGCCGCCATTCAAGTGGTACCAATACCATGTTGTAAATTTACAATCTTTTGATCTATTTGACATGTTCAAGTAGGGAAGGTTAAAGAAAATGGTGTACAAAACGTAGTTAATTTTCAAGTTGTTTTGTAATTGAATTGTTTTCTCTTTCCCCTGAATGAGAGTATGGGGATTGATTCTCACAAATTGCTGCTGTTGTTTTGGGATCATTTCCTTTCTCTGGGTCATTTATCTTTTTTCCAATTTGGCAACAACCCAGAGGTTGATGCTTTCATCCAATCTTACCTCTCAAAACTGAAATATAGGTTTCCAAAAATGGAACATCTATTATAAGACCATTTGACAATTTAATAGTTCTTCCATATAGTTGTGCAACCTTCTATTTCTAGCAAGAGTAAGAGGTGTTAGTGGACCAGATCTGAGCAGGTCAGGGTAAGCCTGAGCCTGACCTGATGTTATGAAGCCCTGGCTTGAGCTCCCCTGTAGTTTTTTTCCTTTTTTTTTTTTTTTTTAAACTTGTTTGTGGTCTTCTGAGTTGGGGCTGGACCCTTAATTTTGTTTGGGTCTAGGCTTCATGCTTCTTTTGTTACAGTATACATTTCCTATACTGTATAGGTTTTCTTTTTAATATAGTCACTTTTCTCAAAAAAAAAAAAAAAAAGGACCTCAATTTCTTGGCTCAAGACTGGCCTAGTATTCATAGTATAATTTGTGTGCATATGCTATTCAGTGTACAGTGCATACACTCATCCAATAAACTATTTCTGTAATTATTTTGCACACATATTATTAACTGTGTCGCCATATCCATGGCTCGTCCTTGCCATATCCATCCCATATGTGGGTATCAAAGTCATCGTGCCTAGGAGTTGAGGCCCAAGCTTGATTTGTGATTTTTTTTTTTTTTTTGATGTCGAGGAACCCGCCGACCCCCCTTGCGGCTGATCTTTGGTAAAACCCCGGATACAAAACACCACCCACTAGCACTGTGTATTGGGTAAGTCCCCAAACGGTTCGAAGACAGGACCTCCAGCTCATTATTGGACTTCCTAACCACTCGAACAATTTAAGTATGGGTAACAATTTAAATGTGGGTAACAATTTAGGTGTGGGTAAGGGCTGAGAAGTTAGTGTCTCTATTGATGTCTTTACGGAAAATGAGGTGTTCCTTTCTATTTTCTGATGCAAAGAAAAGACAAGTGAGGTCTTATATGGTAGGGGATAGGTAGCAAAGGTTGAGAAGCTGTTGTCCTATAAATACAGTAGTCAAATATAAAGTGACAATATGAAGCTTTGCACGTATTTTATAGAAGCATTTATCTTCTAGATGTAAACATTGTTCTCAACAAATTTCATTCAAACTACAGTCTGTGGATCACACTACTGACCGCTTCATATGCAGATATGCTTCTTAACTGGCAGATGTTATCAGAGAATAACAGAAACTACCAATTGCCTTAGTTGTAGGGGAAATTATTATGCTATCTACTTATATGAAATATGGAGATGGGCTCTGTGCTATATTTGTTACTCAGATTCAAAATGCTCATTGTCAGTTATTAGTGCTCATGTGTTTTGTTTCATGCAGATGACAAGGTAACGGTTCTGGAGTCGGAGAAACGAGCATGGGAGAGTAGTCCAGATGCTCAAGCTCTTAGAGATGCTCTCAATCCTTGGAGAAAGAATGACACAGAAACAAGAGAGAATACCTAGCTGCATTGATGGTTAATTTTAGTATTCCATTGATAATTTTCTTCTTTTGAATGTTCTTTTGCATTGCAATTTGCAAGGACCTAAATTTATGCAACATCGTCAACATTTTATCTCATTGAAACCGAAGATTAAAAATTGGTATCTGTGGTTGAGGCCATTTGGCTTGGTGTGTCACATTAGTTCCCCCCCCTCCCCCCCCACCCCCACAAAAAAAAAAAAAAAAAAAAAAAATCCCAAATAAAGAAGTGTTAGATTTTATTTCTTGCAATTTAGGGCCTATTTGGCATCATTTCATAGAATTGTTTTTGCATTTCCAAAAATAAAAATGTTGGAGAAGTGTAAATGAAAATCTTCAAAATATTCCATCAACTTTTCTAATCAGAACAAAAAATAAGAAAGGATTGTAAATCATTTTTCAGGAAGAATGGCAATCAAAAACAAATGGGCCACGCCTTTAGTTATGCTTAAGATGAAAGGTCTTCCCATCAAAACTTAAGACTCACACATTCATAGTTCAAACAGCATCACATAGTTCTTTGAATAATTCGGATGGTTCTCTCTCCCTCCCTCCCTCCCCCCTCTTATGTGGATCCGATCGACCCAACTTAAGATCCTGCAAACTAATGATGGAAAAAACATTCACCATCTGCACTCTTTTATGGACAGATAATTTTGTTTGGTCAGGGTGATGATGGGATCAACTTGTTCATCTGTTTGTTTTATTCATAAACAGATTTTCCAATGCTAATGCCCTTTTGCACTCTTCACTCTTAATGTGTGAGGGGGCTGTTTGCTTTGAAGGAGAAAGAAGCCCTCAGATCTCTTAAAAATATGAACCCATCTCAATTCTAGAGGTCAATGAACCCCAATCTTTGATTCAGCTGATCCCCAACCTAAAAGTCCTACAATTCATAAGAAAACCTCCCCATGTGTCTTTTCATATTATGGAAACTTAAATTGGCAGAAGCCCCCTTGAAGAAAACAGAAGATTTCAAATCTTTCATGTGGTTTTTATTCTGCAGTTCTGATTCTCCACCGGTCAAAATTCTTTTGATTGTAATTTACATATTCATAGGTGAGAGCTTGTATTGTGTGTTTTGAGGAAATGGTACTGCTCTTAATGAGGGTGTGGTATCTTAAATTGGATGGTGATAATGCCTCAATGTGAAGTTATGGGATAAAGAGGCTTTATCACACATAGGTTAAACTCTGCTATTAGCATAAGACCCCTTTGGAGAGAATAATATTCTGCACATCAGGTTCTTTACAGCTTAATAGACTTTTGGACTGTAATTTACATGTCAATGGATGGAAGCTTTTGAGATTGTGGTTGGTGGAGAGTAAATTATATTTAATTTATTGACTAATGATTTTTTCCAAGGTTTGAATTTGATGTAGATATATGAATATTTTAATGACTAATTCTTTTTATCTTGTATTATATAACATGGATATGAATATTTCAAGCAACTGGAACTCAAGAATGTTGCCAAACATCATATTGCTAATTCAGAGGAATTTTGGCAGAATGTTGCCAAACAAGCTCATCACGACTCATTTTCTATGTAGAACATTCTCAACAAAACACATATTCAGCATAGAACAATTTTCAATGCAGGCATGATGCCACATGGGCGCTTAGTTTCTTGACTGCTTTTACTTCCATTTTGTTTGTCGTTGTCTTGGGTGGACATTTTTGCTGCTGTTATTACTTTTTTGTTAAAAAGAAAATTCCTTTGTATAATCTGCACATTTCTGCTGCACAGCCCATTCTAGCAATCGAGTCCCATTAGGAACCCCAGAAATCTCCTCTCTTTCAATCCGCATTATCAAAATCGCAATTTATTGAGGCCCCTTTTATCCTTTTCTAAACACTTGACATACCCTAATGCCTATCCCAAGCCAAGCCCTAATTACGTCCCTACCTGCCTATCCAATCCCAGCCCTAGTTATCTCCAAATCACTCCCAATTTTTCTGCATTTGCCCTGCACAGACCTGCGCTTCCTGTGAACTGCACGTACTGTTTTGCCAGGAAAGCAGACTACCTACTTTGAGACTGTTCCAAAATCTCTCAATTCTAGTCCCAAATTGATAACGTGCTAAATTCCAATACCCAAATCTGATTTTGGCTCTCAGACTGGTCCTAAATCAGTACCAAACTGCAGTCATTACAGTCCAATATGGCCTCCATCTATCTAGACATCCTCCTCCACCCATAACCCACACATCCCACTCGAACCTAGCACACTTAATTAACGACTGGCACCTTTTTAGTATCCTGCTGAATTCAACCGTCTCCATCTTCCCCTAATATTCGGCACTCTTCCTTTACTTCATGATGCAGACAGCGGAGGGAGGATACAGGGTGGGCAATGAAAGTGGGTGGAGATAGGGAAAGATTGGGTTCTCACCAAATTCCAAACCAGGGGGCATTAGGGGATGTCGAGAAGAACAAGAAAACTCCATTTTCATTAATCATCAACCATCCCAAGCCAAAGAGGCTTTAGATCACTTATATAAGAAAAGAAATAACATGACTAATTTGGACCATCCAAACACAATGATGGCCAGGATTAAAAAATCCTACTAAAATAATTAAAAAATAACATAAAATAAATGGGTGGGCCCATTGGCGCGCTGACCCATGGGGCCAGGAGTCCGTCCTGCATCACTTCAACAACACACCTTTGGCCTCCGTATCTGCCCTAACCTACCCACCATCAAATCCCCAGAACTTCAGCACTATTTTGGCAGCCATATAACAACATTTTGTGTCTGATTCTCGTCCTTTTCAATGTTAAATTCAGTTCCAATTTGGTTTTATAAAACTTATTTTTCCATTTCATATGTGTCCCATCTAGTTTGATTGACTGTTCAGCATTGCTCAATTGTTTTATTTTATTACATCCATTCAAAAAACTGAGCATATCCCACTTACGTGCTTTCGTATCTAGAATCTTGTGCCCTTGGAGATTCATAATGACTATTAGAAGCAAGTCATTGCCGAGGCAAGTTCATTGACTACAAATGGGCTCGATCCTATATCTTTGATCATGAGAGATTGGACAACCTGAAAAAAAAAAAAAAAGAAAGATTTGAATGCCTCATGGAAGTTTTCGAGATCGAGATAGTCCACATAAGAAAATTGTTCCTCAACCAAAAGCGTTCAATTCCATATCGTAAGATTATCAAGAGGATCCTCATTCAACCCAGATACTGTTAAATGACAAAAGAAAGGATTCATTGACTAAACCACCAGCATAATGTAAAAAGAAGGTTATAATTTGTCCCATGTGTGGCGAAAAGGGAGATTATGCAACTAATCATCCTAATGAATCAGATTGTCTCATATGCGGTGGAAATGGACATTACATGACCGAATGCTCTACTAAATCAGCATGCAGAGGCTCATCAAGTTAAACAAGTTGATCTAGATGAAGGTGCAATGACAGAACAAGTGATGAAAGAGTCATACAAGGAAGACAAAGAAGAGTTAGATCAAGAAGAGAAAGCTTCACATTCAACAGATAAAGTAACACCGGTCATCCTAGCAGTGCCTATAGTAGATCAGATGATAGATCTTTTATTATGGGCAACCTTGAAAACTATGGCACCATTCAGATGCCTCACATTGACTTTGTACTTGATGATCGACTAAGGATGTGGGCACAAGAGAGGTTGACAGCTAGACAATGCTTTCTTTTGCATCTTAAAATAAAATCTAAATCATTAGACGATCCATATATTCGAAGGCTCTATAAAGCACATCAAGACCTTCAAGAAAAGCCACATCTTTGATCTAGTAATATGTGGAGAACTAGATTGCATGTCCTACATACACAAGTAACACAATGATCTTGGAAAGATATCCACCTTTGAATGGCGAATTTGTATGGCTGATCTTTGATCTAGAAGGAATAAGCCCATCTTAATTCATTTCTATCAAGCCGGGGAGAATTGATTTGGCAGTAGGCCAAAACAGACTTATCAAAAGAAGTCACAAGAAGGCCAATATGTGTAGGGCCCAAGTTAATTTAGGAGTTTTATTTCACTAATAATCTGGTATTAGTTTTTTTAATTTTATTTAAAGAGCTGTAATTAGGATTAGGTTTCCAATTTTATTAGGATTCTTATTTTATTTCCTAAGTTAGATTATTGGGTTTCTTAGCCAACATGTTTTCTCTTATTTATATCTCATTGTAGAGAATGAAATTTCAGAGAGAGTTGATTAATAAAATTTGGGTTTTATCCCTAAGGTGCGTCCAAGTTATCTTCTCTACGGAGACCCATCGTAGTGTCTGTGGACACATGCTTCAGTAATTTCTTGCAAGCCCTAACCCTAGAGCTTGCATCACTTGTCCACAAAGAGGGCTCATAAGTGAATAAATAGTCACATGTTAAATATGGGCATTGTGGTCATGTCAATTCCAATTCTCATATTAGGAAGTATTATCTTGAGAGAATCAAATTGATTGTAATTTGCTTAAGTTTTAAAGAAGAGTAAGTTAATCCTTAGGATCCTCGATTTGAAATTACCAATGCCTAATTGAGAGTCAAATATCATTAACCACTCTAATTAGAAGGGATAATCTCCAATTGAGAGCCAAGATTGTTGCTTACTACTCTATATTGAGGTTGTGAAGATCTTCCAAGAAAATTAAGGAATGTACATCTTTCTCTATTCCTATTTTGAGTTGGTGAAAAGACCATCTCTCGGCCTTGTGTGAAAACTCCTTGGCATCTCCAATGTGTGAAGACTCCATTGGCATGGTTTAAAATGTCTGTAAAGACTTGGCAAATCTGCTGATTGGCATTCTTGATCTCATGTGAAGTTTCTCTACTTGGATATTAATTTGCAGGGGAAGAAGCAGAAAAGTGGTATCTGACGTTATGTGCTTCCTATTTTCCATGTGGATCTGAAGATCACAAAATGGACGAGGAAGAAAAATGGTAACCAACCAGCATTGCAATTTTTTATGTGGCTCCATATACAGCAAAATGGGTAAGCACTTCATTTATTTGAAGATAAATTTTCAAAAGCTATTATTTTCGAAGGGAATTTGAAGAATGTTATTTGTTGGGTGGGCTGGATAAGGAGCCGTGGGGGCTGGGGTTTTTATCTTTGACAAAATTAGCCTCCTGCTACATACATAGGAATGGTAACGTACTTGCACGTTTTAGTGGAGTAGGGAGCAAATAGGGAGTCAAATCTTGTTTAGGTTTTCTATTGGGGATCACAGTCTTCTGAACTTTCTTCTTGTAGTTTGGTATGGTTGTCTCTACAACTCCATTGTTTGGCTCTCATTCTTGTATGTAGTGTAAATTCTTTTTCTGCTTAATACAATCTTCAGTTGGCTTTAAAAAAAAATAAAAAATATGGCGCTGCAGATAGTAAACTGGATAAACTATCTAATTACATTTGCAATTATGGGTCCATCTTAATGTGCAATGCTCTGTGAACAGTTTTCAACCATATATTCCCTAGGAAAAATTAGCTGCCTAGGCCCAAGGTTATCTGAATTCATGAGGCTTTGCTGTGGGACAAACGTGCACACTTACAATCGAACTATCGGTATTGAGTTTCATATCAATGGTATACCCAATTTATTTTCTCCATTATCATTAAAAACATTATAATATTTTGTCCATTCCTTGTGGAAAAACTCATCTTACTCGTATGAGTAGTGATCTAGGGTGCCAAGTTGCCTCCTTGACCCACATCTTAGAAGTGATAACGGCATCTGAGTATGATAACCTTCCTCTTCAGAGTTGACTGCCTATGTAATCAGTCAGAGAGCATAACCACACATTATTCTACTCATTTCAGACTTTTAAGAGTAGCAGAGTTCATTGATAGGTAAATTTTACTATTGAATTTGTACATGATAGGAAATATTGTCTGCTTAGTATATTGTATTAGTCATTGGTGAATCAATAGATCAAAATGCAACTTATCCAAGTACTTGGCTTAGAATAGATCTGAATGGAGAAACAGAATACATGTAGCCGACCCAACATAATCGTGACAAGGCTTTGATGATGATGATGATGGGTGAATCAATATGCGAAAGATAGTATTTGCTTATAATGTTACTGGTATCTTAAATTGTAGTTGTGTATGGTGACTTAATTGGGTGATTTTTTGCAGTGAGAAGGAAGCTGTTTGCATGTAATGGATATTCAAAAGAGGCGGCTATAGATATTGTAGAAGAGATGTCTCCACTGTATACTACTAAGGGAAAGCATAATGCATTCGGACAGAGCACTTTTTAATAGTTGGAAGTCAGTCTTTGGAGAGTGAATTAAGACAATTTTATAATTATTGCAATTTATAAGTGCTTGGTCAGAATGATACATTTCCATTCCTCTTCTGGTAGAGCTGTCTTTAGGTTATTAGGGAAGCACAGCAGAGCTGAACCCTGTAGAGGAGGGTACCTTTGGAATAATTTAAGTGGATTACAAATCCCCTTTTTTATTTGTATGCAATTCATATTTGTATCTGCAGGTTACTTAATTTTTTTGGTCAGAAAATATGCAACAATGGATCAGTGACTGAACAGAGTATACAGTGGAACTATTTGTTCGGCTTTGGTAGTAACATTCATGGTTAATTGCTTCACTGAACAGAGTATACAGTGGAACTATGTGTTCAGCTTTGGTAGTAACATTCATGGTTAATTGCTTCATACTAACTTGGGTTAAGACTAGGAACTAGTATCTTTCGGCACTTGTAATTTGATGTTTTTTTCAATGGTTGTTCAATCTAGTTTGCAGATTTCAGACCTTGATTTCATTCACAGAGAGAGACAGATCTATTCAAATCCCATTTTATCTTCATATTGAGGATATGGAATGTTTGTTGAAATGGTTGAATGTATTGAGTAGCTGCAGATAGAGGAGATGAAGATAGTTGAATGCTGACGTATTTTAAGTTCTTATATTGTACACTCCAAGTGACCCTTATAATTTCCTAAACCATTATTTTTATACATAAGCTTTGATGAATTAAAAATCTTTGCCGTCCATGATCTGGATGAGGGCTTGAAGTTGGCATTTGAATAAGCCCGACCAGGTCAAACTGGCCCATCTAGAGAACCTATTAATGGGTCATTTAGGGATACACTAGTAATGTTTCTATCTATGAATTAGTTGAGGGTTGAGACTATTGATCTGGGCACTGAACCAAAAACTTGGATTTAATATCTAAATGAACTTGACCCAAAAATCAGGTTAAGAAAAAAGGAAAAAGAGAAACTAAGAGCCTGTTTGTTTTCTGGGTTTTGAATTCATAGGAATTCTAAACAATGACCAATTGACCATCCATCAAAGAGGCTAAATTTGAAGAAGTGAAGATCTGCAAATAGCTGTGAGTCTCCTCTCTGGTTGGAAATGATTATCCTATCCTAGGGCTGTTGATGTTCTTTTGGTCCAACTGACTTTGGTATTAATTCTTACATAGTGAACTAGTTTGGAGGCTGAAAAATCGAGTTCAGTCTTGGTGTAATGAAAGAAAAGTAAATAAATAAATCCATCCCAAGAAACTAACAAACTAGTGACAAGTAAACATGGTATGATCAGTAGACTTTGAGCTAGGCAGTAGATACAGTGGGCTCAACTCTCATGTGAGTGAAATTCAATCCATTGCAAAACCCTAGAGAACAGTTGTTTATCCTCCTCCTAATCCTGGTTTTCACCCTATAGAACCTATTGCAAAACACTAAAGGTGCTTTTGGGCTGCTTGTAATGAAGTGACACCATGGAGTTTGGGCAATTGCGAGAAATAAAAAAAAAAAAAAAGCCGAAAAAGGGACAAGAAAAGAAAAGAGGTTTCATATAGGGATGTAAACGGGTCTCTGATTTTCGGATTATTCGGGGGGGGGGGGGGGGGGGTGGGTTCCGACCTGTAAAAAATCAAGTTTGGAACTTGTTTTAAGTTTCAATTCATAAACGGGTCCGGGTTCGGTCCAGATTTCAATTTAGGTTCTGATTGATTAAACAGTTCAGTTACGAATCCATAGTGAAACCAAGGGCCGACATATTAATCTTTAATGTTGTAAATCGTAGCTCAACATCAACTTTAGTAGGCCACTTTTATGTTTAATCTTGAAGAGGGTAGAAGGGATGCATTGTAATAAGTTGAATGATATCTTTATTTATTTTCATTGATGCCCATGTCCATTTTATTTCTGCTATAAGATAAATATGATAGACACACTGAGTTGAGTCAGTTGCATGGTATGGGCTTCAGGAAGGGTAGTTTCGACCTTCAATCCTCCACGACTACGAACCCTCATCTTCTTCATTTTCAGCTTCAGCTCCGTCTTTCGTCTTGCGCTTCTTCTTCTCCTTCTTCTTCTTCTTCTAGGGTTTCATTCACTCTCTCTCTCTCTGGCTCTCTCCGCTCTTTTATAACATCAATTGTACATTCCAGATCGTGGCCAGAGATTCCTCAGGTACTCTTCCCAATTCCAAAACCCTACTTTTCCCATTCTTCTCATCTCAATTCTCTCAATCTGTAATCCGTTTTTAGCAGCATCTCTCGCTAGGGTTTTGCAGATCGATCTTGTTCTATGATTCTTCCTCTCAGATTTCAGCTTCTGATGTAGGTAATATCTTTCTTTTGTTTCAACTTGCATACATTTATTCCTGTTGTTGTTTTAACTTGTTAAGTACAAGTGTAACGTATCATACTTTACCAAGTCCATCATATTATTTCATGCAGTTCTATAAGTTATCTTACTATTTCTACGTAAACAAATTGATGCAAATTAATGTAAAAATTTGATAGTTTCACTAGTTTAGGCCATGTTCTAAGGAAGAAAATTAGGATGGCATGTCCATCTTCTCGTCCTGGACTTCCGAATGCGCAGAGTTGTACTGTTGATCTCTACATTTGTGTTGGTATCTGTATCTGTATCTGTATTTGGGCATTTTGATATAAATGCAAAAGACATTTTAGTGAGAGATATTTGGTTTTCTATACAAATTTGAAAGCATATGTTATGGTCCTAAATGCTTATAACACTTGATTAGAAGCTTTCCATCAGTCCGGGTGCTTTTGACCTATTGGTTAGGTCCATAACATTTGGTATCAGAGCCCACCTCCACGTTTCAGGTTTGAGTCACGGAAAGGGCTACCTGGAGTAGAGGGAGAGCCCTTTAAAAAAAATAAATAAAGAAAATGGCTGCCAGAGTAAAAGACGCCGCGGAGAGGGCTACCTGGATCTGAGTGTGAGCCATCCCAAGAGAGGGAAATGGCTACCTGCAGCCAGAGTGAGCTGCCGAGGACGTCGGCTGCGGAGGCGTGGTGGTCTGTTACGGTCCTAAATGGTTATAAGACTTAATTTGATGCTTTCCATCAGTCATGGGGCTTTTGATGTATTGGTTAGGTCCTTGACAGCATATATCACTTTTATTGTATTTTCTTAAAAACTATAATGAAGTTACAAGTTAGCATCCAGTTCGAAAGCTTTCATCCGATGTATCCCCTCGTGATTTTATAATATTGATTTGCAAATTATGAACTGGAGATTGGGATCTCTTTAATCAAGAGCTTTATACATTAATGGCTTCAAAAAATCTACACCATACACTTCAACCCCATACCATCAAAAAGCAAAATGCTAAAAGAACAACACCTGAGAGTTATGTCTTGAGCACTTACTCTGAAGCAATTCAGTGGTCTAACGTCTTCAAATCTATGTTGGCTCTGGAAAGAGCTGTGTGGTTTGTATTCATATATGATTGGTTTAGGATTTTGCTGGTTTGGTTTTTGTGTTCTTTGTTGTTCTTTCTTTTTCTTATTATTTCAAAAAAGGGATAAAAAACAGTTGGACTGACCTATGCTAATGTTATGATTTTAAGGATTTTACTATCTACTTGGGGGGTGTTTGGTAGAACACAATATCACCAAATCTGAATATTGTAAGATTTTATTAACATAGAATAAAATAGTGTCATATTATAATATTTCTTCAGTAGATGATGCACTGAAACAAGGAAAAAAAAAAAAAAAAAGAGAAATGAGGATTTAAAAACCGCGAGCAACGCTGTTTAATCAATGTGGGTCAACCAAATGTTTGTAACCACAATGTAATACATCTCATGGTGATTATAATAGAGGGCCCTATCAAGTGTTAGACATCATTGAGGAATCCATCTATGAAAAATCAATGCGGGACCCATTTGATGTTAATAATCATACTAACCAATCTAATCATAATAATCACTAGAGGGCCATTAAACAATAGGACTCATTTAATGATGGCAAAATAATAATTAGTCACAATCCAATACTGGTAATTAGTATGAGACCCATCTAATGATGGTAGTACGGGACCCACTTAATGTTAGTACTCATGGTAGAGGTCACCTAATGTGACATTTGTAGGACCCAACAATATTACTAATCAACAAGGGAACTGTGTAATTATGGCAGGGCTATGAGATCCATTGATGCAGATAGACCTCATGCCACATGTGTAGGGCCCAAGTTAATTTAGGATTTTTTTTTTATTTAAGAGTTGTAATTAGGAGTAGGTTTCCAATTTCATTAGGATTCTTATTTTATTTCCTAAGTTTGGTTATTATGTTTCTTAGCCATCAAGATTTCTTTTCGTATTTATATGCTTTGTAAGAGATTTATATTTAGAGTTGATTTGATTAATTTAATTGGGTTTTCCCATTGAGGTGCGTCCTCGTTATCATCTCTGCGGTGACTTGTTGAAATGTCTGTGGACGTCCCAACCCACACCCAATTCAGAAAACCATCGCAGGCCATCCAAACCAATCACAACCCCTCCATCATCTAAGTTATCCAAACACGTAGTTTTTAGGTGTGTAGATTATATTCTAAACTGGGAGATAATATAGCAAAATCTTTAGAAATACATATGATATCCAAACACCCACTTAAATATATCTTTTCACGTATTTGTTTGCCACAAGCCTAAGAGCAGAGGATACTATAATATGAGCTGTTAAAAATCATGGTATTATCTCCTTTTCAATTTATTTATTTCTATGTTCAGATATTCATTTCTTTAATTCATCCTTGTTCCACTTTGTTAAAATGAAAAACTAAGAGGGAAATGATCTCACTTTTCCTTTGTTGATTAGTTCAACAAATCAACAAACATGACAGAGATTTTATTTGTTTCTTGCAGGAACACCATTGCCCTAAGAAGCTTGGCTACCAGGAATAATTATGGCCTCTGGTAAGCAGGAGATGAAAGCTATGGATTCTGACGGAGCCTTAAAATTATTATCCAAAACAAAGACTCCCAAAGCGTTGAAGCCTGTAAAAAACATTGTGAAGAAATCTCAAAATCCAAACTCTGCTAATGCTGGAGAAGCCAAAGTTGTTTCAGTTTCCCAAAAGAAGTCTGATATGACAGAAGAAGTCAAAGCTACTCTGCAAGCACAGGGGGAAATTAAGAACGACAATAGAGAAGCTCAAGATGACAATAAAGACAAGAATGTTATTGAGAACAAAGAGAAGCAAATTGATGAAAAGAATGAAGTAGAGGGTCCGGTTGATCAAAACACAAGAGTTCTTTTATTGAAAAAATCAGATAATGACCACAACGGCAATAATGGAAAGGGTATTGTTATAGAAGGAACCAAAGAAACTAGCCAGAGTGACCAAAATAACAAAGGAAAGAGCCAGAGGGATCAAGATAACAAGGAAAAGAATCAGGTTGATGAAAAGAAGGAAGAACAAGTACAGATTGGCCATAAGAACAATGCACAACTTGGTGGATTGATTTTGATGTGCAATGAAAGGACCAGACCTGATTGTTTGCGATATATGGTTATGGGACTCCCCGCATACAGGCTGGGGTATATTATGCGTGTCAAACCTGGTTTAAAGCTCTTTCTATATGATTTTGATCTGAAGCTTTTGTATGGGATCTATGAGGCAGCTTCTCCTGGCGGCATGAAACTTGAGCCAGCTGCTTTCAATGGGGCCTTTCCTGCGCAGGTTCTCACTATTGCATGTTACCTTTTTCCTTAATAATAATTTTGTTTTAAATCAATGAATGTCAAATTCACTTATAATAATAATGAAGAAAAGATTATATAGTTAAGTGATGTATCTCGTGTATGTATACCAAAAGATACAACCCTCGTAAAGAACATATATGGTGAAAACAAAAATCTCTTTCCAATCATATATGAAACAAGTGCAGAAGTTTAACCTCTGATTATTGCTGCAGTCTTATATTAAAAAAGTTTAGCAGTACAAGAGAGAAAATTTGTAAAGCAAACACACAAACGCCACCAAACCAAAACCAGATAAAATTGGAATGCTAAAAAGATCCCCGAGGACACCTTTTACAAGAAAAAAACAAAAGTAAGGGGCCGCCAGAGCAAGCCAGCCAACAAGAGATAGACGAATGACGTGACTGAAGAGTAGGCTGTCTCTCTCCAGTTGAAAAGCATGAAATCAATGGAGATGCCATGAAAAGAAGGGAGAATTGAAAATCAAGAGGCCAAGGTGAATTTGATGTTGTCAATCAGGGCTTCAGTGCGAGAAGATTTCCCTTTGAAAGATCCGGCATTCCTTTCTTTAAACCAAATGACTGCTGTGAATGAGAGCTTCCACATCAACTTTCCCTTATTGAACACACTGCTGACTTCCATTCCTCATAATGACCAAAGACACAAGGCTAGGCACAACAGAAATCAAACCATCCAAGAACTGACCTCCAAATAGATTGGGCTACTGAACAGTAAAGAAGGAGATGATCCACCGGTTCTGTATCTTCTGTCATCTTGCTATTTTGCCAAAAACATCTGATGATTCATTTGTACTTCTATAATATATAAATGAATTGATCATTGGCAAGTTTAAGTCCAATCTTCCTTAAAATGGATGCCAATCTACATGGTTCACCACCCTTCTTAACCTATATCATCACATCTTTTGATTCTTCCTCATTCACTAGGTGATCAAAACCTATCTTTCAGTACCTTTTCAAGGATTTTTTTTTTCTTTCAGTATGCTTAATGCCTCCCAAATAACTTTGAACCTCATCTCATTTGCTTCCTTCATATTCAGGGATCCAAGAGGTAAGAAAGATCTTCTCATTCATTCCCGAGACCACCTATATTGCCAGTTGATCGTGGGTTTCCTCTGGCAACAATAACAATGAATTTTGCTTCCTTCATGTTCAGGGACCCAAGAGGTAAGAAAGATCTACTCATTTATTTCCGAGAACACCTATATTGCCAGTTGATCGTGGGTTTCCTCTCGCCACAATAACAATGAATTCTGCAGAACATAATATATTAGAACTTCATTCTACTTTGGTATACTTCTGCCCGTTAATGAAACTCCTCAATTCCCCTAATGTCTAGTGAACGAAGTCCTTTAATTCATCCATTGTTACTGCTAAGCTATTCTTTCTTTGATTATAACTCAAGCACCTCATATTTGTAGCTTCCTTTGCAATTGAAAGCCCTATCATTTTTTTTTTTACTAGTGGACCTCCACGATCCCTCATGTCTCATCTTCCAAATGCCTTCCCCACCTTTTCAAATGGATTGGATACCTGTAAATGAAATATTATGTCCAGCCAAAGCACCCCAACAGAGCGAAAAAGGCCCATATCTTCCCGACACAGCTGCAATGCACAAACAGATGGTCAATGCTATTTTTCTTATATACACAATATGCATAATCGATGAGTATTAGAAGAAGTTTGCTTTGCCCTAGGTTGTCCATAGATTATTCATAGTGGGTGTTGACCAATAGTAAGCTTCAAATCAGGAGGCACTAATCTGAACCAAGGTAGAGAATAAGAAGGGGATCTCATCAAGGGAGGCTTTGAGCCCCAAAAAGGGACACAGCTGTCAACTTCCCCTCGCACCGTGTCTAAGTGCTTTTATGTTGCATATTCTGCAAAGATAACCATTGTCAAGTACAAATAAGACTCGTACTTGCTAGACTTCTTGGATACCTCATGGAGAGTCCAAATCACTTTAACCTCTAATGCTCCATAATCGTGATTAACATGTGAGCCTTTTGAAACAAGCCTAGGACTACCTTCTAAAGACTCAAGTGACAGCCGAAAATCTTATGAAAATAATGAAGCATTGAAACTTATGAGAAAAACTAAAATGAGGGTAAAAGTAACTTCACTTAAAGTACTTTCCCAACCTTGGCCTTAGACTCCAGTCGACACATTTGCATAGGAACACTACTTCGCTCCCAAGTCAAAAATTGATTCAGGCTATGGGCCAAATGCATCCCTGAAGGCATAAAACAAGGCCCAAGAAGACCAACATAGGTCTAGTCCATTATGAGTGCCCATAATCTAAGTGTATAATTTGTCACAAATTAAATAAGGGCATTGTGGTCATATCACAAGCCAAGTCTTGTATTTAGGAAGTCTTATCTTGAGAAAATCAAATTGATTGTAATTTGCTTAATCAGAAGGATGAGTAGTCAATCCTTGGGACCCTTGATTAGAGATTACCAATCACTAATTGAGTGTCCAAGATTATGTCTTCTCTAATTAGGAGTAATTTGTAATTGAGGGGCAAGATTGCTGCCTTCTACTCTATATAAAGGATGTCATTCTTCTCAAAGAAATCAATGAAGAATTCTCTCTTTCCCTCAATATTGTCAATGCGAAGTGCTAGTCTTGTGTGGAGACTACCAGGCAACCCAATGTGTGAAGACTCCATTGGCATGGCTCTAAAATGGGTGTGAAGACTCCACATCTATCCACCCTCTATCAAAAACACCCCACCAACACTACCCTAGTCCATAGGTCCTTCACAAAGCTCTCGTCTTAACCCGAAATCTCTAGTCCCACCTATATGGGGCATAGGGCTCATTTTTTTTTTAAATGGCAACAGGTATTATTCAAAAGCTTAATAGTAGAAAAGGATTATATTGGAAAGAAAATGGGGGAAAACCCAAAAAGATACAACCACCACTTAAGAATAAAAATCCACAGAGGACTTAAAAGCAAGCAAAATAAAAAGGAACAACAAAACAAAGGGGCTACCAAAAATCCTATAAACAAGGGAGAAAGCGCCCTGACTAGAGAAGCACCACTTTCCTCCAATTATGCATAATAGATTCAAAGGGCAGACCCGTAGTCTCATTATGATATTATCTTGGTTGCCAGCTATTCTTTCAAAGAGCTATTGATTTCTTTCTTTCCTGATTAACAAGATAACTACAAAGAAAAATAACTGTGGCACAGCCCGGATCTGCGATTAGTGCACTAGATCAATCTCTTGAGGAATTGGTCGAATCCAAGGATGGATTCCCTCCACTAGGGCACGAACAAAACCATAAAACACTCCATAAACTGAATTATGAAGGAAACTCGAGATCTTTTATTAATTGGAATAAGTATTCTAAATACAATGTGCCTTATCATCCTTATATAGAGGAGTAGGCTTGATCCATAAGCAACGATACTTTCTAATATCTGAATAATGCCTAAACAAAATAGGAAACTCACTAATGTTAATCCTAATAAAATCAAACTCCTAAATAATACTGCTAAATAAAGGGATGTCCCCTTGGGCCTATAGACTGGACCCAATGGGTTGGCCAACCTATTGTTTGGCTTGCATCAAATTGCCACATGATTTTTCCTTTGGAGGATCTAATAACCAAATGCCACGCATCAAACAGATCTGCAACGGAATGAGGATGAACCCGGTTGCAATCAAATCCAGTATGAACTGAATTCCAAACCTTGGTAGCCATCTTATAGTGAAGGAGAAGATGGTCTACCGATTCCTCAACTAAAAGGCAGATAGTGCGTTAACGATAATCATATTGTGCCTATGAAGGTTGTCTATGGTGAGGATTCTCCCTCTTAATGCAAGCCAATGTAATGCTAAAACTCTTGGAGGGCTTTGATCTTCCAAAGTAAATCGTAATTTCTAGTAGAGTGAGGGGTATGGGAAAAAAGATGAGAAGAAAGAGGACACTGAAAAGGCACCGTTCTTATATGGGAGCCAAATCCATTTGTCTTGTCCCCCATTCAGGGATGCAGAGCTTTCCCAAAAAAATGAGGATGCTGAAAAGGCATCGCCTTTAGATGGGAGCCAAATCCTATTGTCTTGTCCCCCTTTCAGGAATGAAGAGCTGATGCAGAACATCAAGGAGACATAAAGGCTATATCTCTTCAACTTCGATAAGTTCCTTTCGAATATCAGGCCCCTCAGAACTTGGTTGGAGCTTCTTCCATACATTTGTTGACCTTTTCTTGTCGATTCTTGGCACAACCGTATAAGTCTAGGAATTGAATTGCTAAGGGTCTGTCACCAACCCATACATCATGCTAAAAAAAGATCTCATCACTTGAACCAACTCGAGGTTTGACAAAAGATGCAGAGGACTCCTTGACTGAGCATATCCCTCTCCACATGCGAGAGCATCCATAAGACGAATTGGGAATTTCCCAGCTGTCCCTTCTTATGCCATATTTAGACACAAGAACGTGCCTCCATAAACTTTCTAGCTCTTCTCCAATCTTCCACAACCACTTTCCCAACAGGGCTTGATTCGTTTCTTATAATGGCCTAAGATCTCCCGGCCTTCTTTTAATTGCAGACCTCGTTCCAACTCCCCAGTTGAATTTTTTTCTTGGTTTCATGGGCCTGCCAAAGGGAGTTGAGCTACAGTCTCTCAATGTGATTAGCAACTGACACCGGACATCTAAGAATAGACATGTAGTAAATTGGAAGATTGGCAAGCGCTAACTGAATGAGAGATTTTGCCTCTAAAGAGAGGTATCTTGCTTTCTAAGGTGATAATTTCTTTTTAATTTTCTTAACCACCGAGTTACATATAGATTTAGGCGTGCTACCCAGGCACAAGGGAAATCTTAAATATGAGGGGGAGAAAGTATCCACCTTGCAGCCCATATATGAGCAAGATGGTCTAGAAGAGGACATGTCCACAAAGAACCCAAATCTTGTGATTAAGTTAGCTTTACTTGCAACTCTAATCATGTGACTAGGAGCCTCTCCAACAATAGGAGGGAGGGAGGGAGGGGGGGCTCCAGGGAGGGCTCCACTCATGGAATTAAATATCGGTCGATATCGAGTCATATCGGCCGATATGACTCGGTATCGGCCGATACCGAACCGATATCTCACTGAGATATCGGATTCGGTTAAATATCCCCAAAAAAACCCGATATCTCGGCCGAGATGTGATGATATCGCTGTGAACCGATATCTCGGCCGATATTTTCAAAATATCGGCCGAGATGATATGAAAAGGGTAAAAATCCTAATTTTTGCAACTTTTTCCCCATCTTCATCTTCTTTTCCTTTCTTCTCATTTCCTTACTACCCATAGCAGCAGCCCTACTCCCTCTTGCATATTTTCAAATCCCACATTAATTTTTTGAATAAAATATTATCTAAGTAAGAGAAAATCAACCTAAAGCATTTTATTATGTGTTTTTTTTTTTAATTTTTTAGATGAAGTATAGAAATCATTAGGTTTGTCATTTGTGTTGTGTTCTTCATTTAGAAGTTAGATCTACGTACTTTCATCATTTCATGCTAGATCTACTCATACACATGATTTTGAACTTTTTTTTCCAATTTTTTTTATTTTTGGATTTTTTAATATTTGAATTATTATATATCATTTTTTGGGGATTTCATCATAACTATGTTCTTTTAATGATTCATGAACATTGTATGGTGTATAAATGATTGTTCTACATATTTTTATGCTAGATCTATATATTTAGGATTTTGAAAATGATTTTATTAAAAAAAAAATTCTTAAAAATAATTGTTTGTTACTTGTTAGAATATTTGTGATACCAAATGCTTATTAATAGTGTGTAGATGATAGATCTACATCTACTTATAATCATAAACATGATTTAGATTTTTATTTTAATTATTTTATTTTCGGATTTTTTAATATTTGAATTATAATATATCATTTTTTTGGGGCTTTCATCATAAATATGTTCTTTTAATGATTCATAATCATTGTATGGTGTGTAAATGATTAATCTACGTACTTTTATGGAGCATATCTTTTTAGCCAATATCGAAGAAATGATGATGATGATGATATCGAGTCAGGGCGACACTCCATTTGGAATTAAGCTGTCAATCTGTCATACACTCATACTCATCAATCTCTCTCTAATCTCTACTCTCTACTAGTCCCCTCTAATTTCAGGTGAACCATGAACCTTTTGATGCCCAAGTGCTTTATGATTTATCTATCTCACTAATATGTTTTTTATTTTAATGTGTCATCTTCAGGGTCTTGAATTTCACAACTTATTTGATGATTGAGTTAGTATTAAATAATGATTGATATGTTATCTTTATTTTCTTATATTTTACACTAATAAATTGATCATAAGCATAAATAATGGTTGCATTATATGAAATACTAAAGAAGACAGCGAACTGCGACACAGACAGGACTTATAACTTAAGGTGACCGAGATTTTGATTTATTGTTGTTACTAATGGAAAAAAATATTGTATTCCAGCATTT
Organism: Umbellularia californica; assembly: GCA_028538565.1. Lineage (NCBI taxonomy): Eukaryota > Viridiplantae > Streptophyta > Magnoliopsida > Laurales > Lauraceae > Umbellularia > Umbellularia californica. The sequence continues at coordinate 35,804,304 of JAPQWN010000003.1, read as the reverse complement.
TCTAATATTCTGGATTTTTTGGATATTTTTGTAAATTTTTTTGGATTAAAATAAAAATTCACACCGCGACGGACCGATATCCGCGACCGATACCGATATCATATCGGTTTTTCGGCCCGGCCGATACCGCGACCGAGACCGAGATTTTAAATCATGGCTCCACTTAGCCCTAAAGCCCATCTTGCATAGCAAGTATAAAGGGAGCTCCAATTTGCAAATAAGACTTAGTCGTGTTTGGATGTATGGTGAATTGAAGTAAAGTGAGGTGAAGCATCAAAACAAGAGAGAATAAAATATAAGGGGGTTATGATGGTCTTTTGTTTTTAGTGGCTTGATAGGGAATCTTTTGACTTTTTGTGTAAAAAGAGGATTTTTTTTTTTTTTTGTCACTTAGTGGATTTGAATTTGTGTACTTTTGATATGACCCCTTGTTGTTTCTTGTCTGGATAATGGAGGCTTTACCTCACCCAGTGGCAGACCCAAGATTTTCGTTTGGGTGGGGCTAAACTTTACTTGACTTTGTTAGACTCTTTTTACATTAACAATATCAAAAGAGAAAATGTATTGCATTTATAAAGACACAAAATATTTAACTGCATTAATTAACATACATTTCTCTCACTAAAATGTAATGCACTTACTTTAGCTGTGAAAATAATTCCTTATAGTTGGTCATGCGGTCATGGCAAAGAAGAGAAATTGCCACTTAATTGTAACTCAAGCTATCCAAACATATGAACTCTGAGGCTGGATTTACATATGAACTGAAGATTAAAGCATGCCCCCAAGGGTGATTCCGTCATATTCAAATTTTTATATATTATTAGATTTGGTGATTTAGGGCTTAGGGGTCGGACTAGGATTTAGAAATTAAGAGTTCAGATTTAGATATAGAGTGATCATGATTATACTACATCTAGGGAGGAAGGGAGAGAGACTAACTACTAAAGGACCGGCGATGAGGAGTCGATCTCCCGGTTAAAGAAGTTGTTGAAAGAGAATGGTGCAAAGACAATCTTGTATTCTTGGTGGAAGATGTCGAAATAGAAGATGGGAGTTCCATTTCTATGACATGTGGGGCAGTCATCAGGTTTAAACATGGGGCGAATATTTATTAGATGTGTGTTGGGCATGATTCTGCTCATTTTGCCAGAATTTTGTAGATACTGCCGATGAGGCTTATAGTCTGAAATCTTTTAATCAGTCAGCTTTAGTCTTCTTGGGGATAAGGGCAATGAAGGAGGCACCTAAGCTTTTAGATAGTTTTCCTCCAGCATGGACTTCTCACATAAAAGCCATAATATCCTCACCAAGGACATCCCAGAAGTGTCGGAACAAAACCATAGGAAATCTGTCTGGTCTGGCGCTTTGTTGCCTCCTGGATTAAAAATTGCTGCCTTCAATTCCTTCCAAAGATGTGAATTAGGAAGGATTGGTCGATGAAATATGAACCGGAGATTGAATCTTGATACACCTCTGTTTGTCTACATTCCTTCCACATTCATTTCCAGATTCAGGTTTGCGTCAATTTTTTTTATCAAGTTAACAAGGAGATTGATCATCTGATGGATCTGATCGTAAAATACCACTTCCAGAAAAGCCAATTGAACCATCGTCAATTGGACCTCGAGTTCTGTAAATATCCTTCAAGGTCAAAAATCCGTCGTACAAACTTCAGATTTTCTTGTTGATCTTCTTTCTCTTTGTGCTTGGATGCTTGACTAAATCATTCCCTCTAATTCGAAGTAGTCTTGAGATATTGCTTCTTTTGATGTGTGAATTTAACTTGGATGTGTGATGTGACTAATAGATGCTTCAATCAGTTTCTTTGATGCTCAGATTTTGCTTGCATACTCTCAAAAAAAAATAAAAAAAATAACACAACAGGTTAGTCCATTCTAATTTACAATGAGGTGAAATTGACTTTATCTTTGGAGATCAAATATGGATATTCAAAGATTGTGATATGTTGATACGAAGTCAACAATTGAAGCCTATGCCCAAGAAACTCATTAGTGTCCACCTCGTGCATTTCACCTCATGTATTTCGGTGCCTGTCCCCAGAAACTGATTAGTATGACATTATCAATTTTGTGTTGATATTTAAAGTGATAGTGATGCATTGGCCAATGCTGAAACCTGTACATATCAGCCAATATATCGGTTCCTGATTCAGCCCTTTTTGTGATTTTTTTTTTAAAATATTCAGATATTGCAAAATTTTCGATTCTTTATTTTAATTGTTTCAAGGGTGTTTTAGATGTAAAAAAGACAAGAAAATATAATATAAAGGCAGTGAGAATAGAGTTCCAAATTCCAATACAGTTTTGGTTTCAGGCTGACCTCATAAAAGCTGTGTCAGTCATGGGTGAAGCATTGTATCCGGAGATACAACCCGGTTTCTGGCGAGTTCTGAAATCATGGTGCTGATGAATCTTGATACTTGCACAGGTGCGATTTAAGGTTTACAAGGATTGCATGCCACTACCACTGAGTGTTTTTAAGGACGCAATCATAGAGAACGATAATGGGAATATGTTCAAGACCGAGCTTACGTTCCAGCAAGTAAGGAATAGTTAATACTCCTGTTCTGGAGAACATTCAGATACAGAAACATATTTTTTTACTTAAGGCACTTAACAGCCAATTGTATCTGTTAATCTGGATTATATGCGACATTTGCTCTTAATTGTCTTTAAGAAAATCTATTTGTGTTCCTGCGTACAGGTGCATAAGCTGTCTGAGTTGTTCCACCCTGTCATACTACACCCAAATGCACATCCTGCACCCATTCCTGTCCATGTTCCTCCAGTTTTGCATCCCCTGCATGGGCCCATTGTACCACCAGTGGGCATTCCAGAGAACAGAAGAGAAGCACCTCCTCATACACAACATGGACTATCTTCCGGGCAGCCATATTTAATACACCCAAATGCACGTCCTGCGCACATTCCTGTCCATGTTCCTCCAGTTTTCCATCCTCTGCGTGGGCCCATTGTACCACTAGTAGGCAGTCCAGAGAACAGAAGAGAAGCACCTCCCCATACACAACAGGGATTATCTTCTGGGCAAACATATTTACCACACCCCCCAAATGCATATCCTGCGCCCATTCTTGTTCATGTTCCTCCAGTTTCCCATCCCCTGCCTCGGCCCGGTACAATGGGAATTCCAGAGAACAGAAGAGAAGCACCTCCCCATGCACAACAGGGACCATCTTCTGGGCAACCATATTTACCACACCAAAATGCACATCCTGCGCCCATTGCTGCTCATGTTCCTCCAGTTTTCCATCCCCTGCCTGGGCCCAGTACAGTGGGCATTCCAGAGAACAGAAGAGAAGAACCTCCCCATACACAACAGGGACCATCTTCTGGGCAGCCATATTTGCATAATGAAAGGAGATATGAGGTTCCATGGCAAGGCATTCCAGAGAACAGAAGAGAAGCACCTCCCCATACACTACAGGGACTATCTTCCGGGCAACCATATTTGCTAAATAATGAAAGGAGAGATGAGGTTCCACCGCAAGGATCTGACAGGGAGCGGTATGCTTCCTTAAAGCTGAGGGAATTTGAAAGGGAGCAACTTCCAGAATATTCTGCCTCAAAGCAGAGGGAATATGAAAGGGAGCAACATCCTGAGTACCCTGCCTCAAAGCAAAGGGAGTATGAATGGGATCAACTTCCCAAGTATCTTTCATCAAAGCAGAGGGATTCTATTCCAGAGAACAGAGAAACAGATCCTCATGATCCTCTTGCTCTCAGTGAGAGAGAGTACCGATATTTTGGACTTGCACGAGAACCCCCTCCACCAACCTCTGCTCACTCCCCAGCTGCTACCACTGCTCTCTCTGCTTCATTAGATCCTTACCGAAGCAGCAGAGACCCTCATCTTTATAGCGGTAGCTCCTCAAGCTCTTATCCTCGAACTTCTTTGCATCCTTATTCTCTTCTCTCAAGGAGAGACACGGATCCAATTGACTCTGATTTGCACCGAATAAGAGGAGCTTCTCAAGATGCCCCTCCCATATCAACCGCAGCTCATCTTGGTCATTCATATGGGATCTCTAGGAAGGCTGAGATAGAATACGGTGGACGCATTTATGGAGCCAGGACAGATGAAGCTGAAAAAGTGCATGCAGCTCATGCTGCCGATTCACCATCTGATTATAGTAGGAGACACCAACATCAGGGTGGCAGGCCTGACGTTGCTTCTCTCCCTGTGTCTACTCGGTATTCCTTTGCTGGTATGTCATCCTCTTTTCGCTGAGAGCTCACATAGAACCTTAGAATATGTAGCTCTTACAATGGTGGTTTGCTGGAATCATTGGAATGTTGGAAGGTGTATGTGCTCTTTTTTGGGCAGCTGTTTCAAAGGTGTTGGTTACCTATTTTATTTTGCCTCTTTGGACTTGTGTATCTTTTTCAGTTATATTTAGGACTGGACTTTGGCAAAAGTATTCACTGACCACCACCGGCCAATTTCAGTAGAGCATAGACAAATCGTGTAGTTGTTTAGCTTATCAATAGCTTTACCCTAACTGATCTTCTTTCAAAGAACTAAGTATTGTGGATGCCAGAAAGTTATTCCAGGGGATCTGTGCCGGCTGCGGGTTCTGAAGATTTTATGATGGGTCCTGATATGGATGAGAGATGCTCCAAAACTGTATTATAGGAATTCATTGTTGGCATCTCATCAAGACTACAGATGCTCCAAAAATGTATTATAGAAATTCATTGTTGGTCTCTTATCTAAACTAAGGCATTTTTTTTTACTTTATATCCTACCCTATCAGAATATGTAAGGAATTCCCTAACCTCTGTAAGGGCCACTAAACAATGGCTCTGCATTTAACAAAAATGAGCATTAGAGGTTTTTCGTTGGCAGTATGGATCGAGCTAGACATGCTTGTTAGTATATTGGTCTGGTGCTCTTAGGTGCTGATGTGTAAATTTGACATGGTGTCTATTTGATATTTTATTTCATTTATTCCTAAGCTGTTATTGATAATTCCTACCATTGTACCTTTCATTTACTTATTTTCAAAGAACTTATATCTTGTGATGGATATGGAATTTGAGTTGTAAATTTTGAGTTTTAGCAGGGGTCTGTTGTTTCTATGAAGATTTTTTTTCTTCATTTAAAGGTAAGCAACGTCTGTTTGAGTCTGAGTAAGTTTATGCTATGCCCTAGTGTCTGTTTGGCAAGACTCAAGGAATTGCGTCGGATAGTATATGCTGATAGCTGGAAATAAATAGGAGAATTTGGGGAGACTTCAAAATTTCAAAATTCTGGTTGCAACCAAAAATCAGTGACCTGTGGGTTATATGTTTTGGAATTTGAGAATTCCACTCACTATAAAACCTGGAATTTGTGAGGCCAATTATAGTGCCCCTCATGAATTTGAAATTAAGCTACCTTGACATCTCTAGCAGGTTCTGCCATTTCAGTTGTTTGCATCTGGGAAGTTATGACTCGGTGAATGTTCTTAAAATGAAATGCAGGTTTCCAAGTACATTGGCTATGAATGAAGTTGAGGTATGTATTGTAGAGTAGAACTGATGAATCATAAAAGTTTATTCACAGTTAAAATTCAAATTTGTGTATGGCTTTCTGGGTCCATCATCCTCTGAAGAATGATTCTAAAACAGAGTCCCAGTCCGATCCTATTTTATAGAGCATGGAGTGCTGCCTAATAACGACTTTTCGGAACCCATCTATTGGAGAATCCTGGCCAGGTAAATAAATTCTCGGAGATACATAGTAATATAAGGTGGTGTGACTTGTGAGCCCTGCCTGCTGAATGTCTTTTTATCTAGATTCCAGATCCCACAAGTCCTACCTCTGCTGCATTTGTTCTGATCCCTAGTCACTCACCACAAGCAGATTGAGTCAAAAAAGTTCATCTAAAGGTTTTGGCTTTGATCAGAAAGTCCAATCTTTGAAGGGTGGAATATTCCCTGGGCTGGGTATGTCACATGATCTCATTTCTAGAGCAAGTCCCACAATGACATCTTCCTTCCTCAAATCCTTATCCACTCACATCTCTTTCTACATTTCCAAAATATCGTCTAGTTATTTAGCAGCAGGTGATAAAGGTGGGGGGACCTTTGCTTTGCATTCTTCCACCCACGTCATCTTTTGACCTGATTGCCACCTGCAGTCACTGGACCACCCATGGATTAACAAAGGAAAACGTGGCTGCAACATGTGATAGGGTTCCCACAGTATTAGAATAAAAGGTTGATGGAATTGGAATATAACTAACAGCACATTTTTCATCTTTTGCCCCGCTGACTACTGAAATCTCAACCCCATGGGGTAGTTCAGTTGGCCTAAGACCACGGTTTGCACCCGGAGGTTGTAGGTTCAGAATTACACTACCACACTGGGACTACAGGGATTTTATCCGGCTTCCTTTTGGGCCCGAAGGGATTATTATTTCAGTCCAAAGGGTTGGGAACCCTCCGATAAAGGAAAAATAAAAAAGAAAAAAAAAAAAAGACCACTACTGAAATCCCATTCCACTTGCTTCTCAGAAGGTGATGGCATTCAGTCTTCCTGATTTTGACTCTCCCCTAAATCCCAATGCTTTCTTCATGCCTTTGTTGGTTCTGGTTGAATGTATGGTATACCTAACTAGGGTCAAGTTTTGGACAGCATTGGTCATGTGCGATGGGTCATCAGAACATGTGCAGGACCTCTAAAATCATTGGGTGTGCCCTTTATGTACTTGACCTCTCTCTGTGGCTGGTGGCTTTTGCTACTTTGCTTAGAGTAACAAAGAATAAATTAACAAGAGATGCATATTAGTTTAATATTTTATACATCTGGTGGCTAAAGGATAGCTGTGGTCATGCATTCCAGCCTAAAGGTTATAATATTTGAATTGAATTTACATAGGTAGTAATCATGGACATGAGGAATTTTGTTCATGTAAATCAGGGTTGAAACATTAATTTAAAGATTTACTGATGTTTCTTTTTTGGAATGGAAAGATTCATTAGTACTTTGAATGAAAAAGGTGCATGATATGCTTGCACATTGACAACATGGCCCTGCACGTGCCATTATGGAGCACGTGTGAGATCCTCACTCACCACAATCCACATGCTACAGTCCCATCTTTCCAACAAGTGGAACAGTCTTTGAGGAGAGGTGGGTGGACCACACATGGTAAATTATCTTGGTCGATTATGTTTTGGTCGTTGATCACTCATATTGTTACCAACATAGGAAAGGTTTTTGAGAACAAATTGAAGTTAGAAACAGGGTTAAAAAAGTGAAAAATGAAATGGAAACTCTTGGGGTAAACATTTGGGAGAAACACAGAGAAAACGTTTGAGAAAATTAATGCGATCCTTTTTTTAACCTTATTTATATTGGACTATGAGGAATTTGTGTTTAACTGGATTTGTTGAATAGTAGTAAGGAGGTGAACGGTGAAAGATATAAAGTGGAGATATAATTGAGATGATTTGATTTAACGGGATGATGGGGCTCCGGACAATCATTCCTGCTCCAAAGAGTAATTATTTAATGACCATTTGCAAATATTTACTTCAATTTAGGCGCTTTGATATAAAGATATTTCTTAAAATCCTAGAAATTCAATATCATGCAAACAAAACAGGCCCTGCTTTCATTTCTAAAACCAATTAGATCTCCAATAATAAATATTTTGATTCCTCTTATTCTTTATTCTATTTTCAAATCATTTTTAGGATGTCTTCTCCTGTTTTGATGCGTTTTTTTTTTTTTTTCATTTTTTTTATTTTCTTCAAAAAAAAAAAAAAACACTCATTTTCCATTCATTGTCATACATATTAAGAAAACAAACCATAACCTTTTTTGTTTAATAAAAAGAGTTATTTCAACTCGAAAATGCGTTTCTAATCATCCTTGGTGGCCTATGAAAAGTGGGCCACTTGAAATAGATGGTTTAGATTAGTTCAATGGATTGTCCACATATAAAAAAACTCAACAATGAAAAAAAAAAGGGGATAATTATTCCCCACCTAACAAACAGCATATTGGCCCCAATTACTCATGTTGATTGGGGTGCCTACTGTGACATCCAAAACAAGCCGTCCCATTCTACCAATTTCAAAGAAACAAACTTGCAAGTAACAATATTTTAAATTGCAATTTCAAATGCTTCTAGATTGTAACTACATTAACAACAAAGAGAAGCAGCCCAACCCAACCCAAAGATGCAATCACCATTCTTTCTTAACTATTATTATGTTATGGTGGAGTGGATATGATTCTTTATAGCATCCCTACGAAGAAGCTCCATACACAGGGGCGGACCCAGAAAATGAAATTAGGGGGCCAAATGAAAATTATTAAAAGAAAATTTTAATTATTTAGGGGTCAAAATAAAAAATTATAAAAAATTTCATGGTAAAAAATAAAATTTTGAAAACTTAAGTGGAGCCCTGATCCCCCCTTAGGCGTGCATTTAGGTCCGCCCTGTCCATCCAACATTTCAAAACTGGACACTTGATAGAAACTTATGGCACCCCCCACTATCCTAGCAAATAAAACAAGGCTTTTGATATGCAATCTATCATTATCGTTGGATATATCCCAAAGCTTTCTCATATTTGCATGTCCTTTTCAGAACCATCAGCAGAGCTTCTAGATGCAAAGCTGTAAAGGGTTTTTGGGGTGAGAAGATGAGGGAACTGCTTTTGTTGCTCACTCAATACTTATTTTAGTTGTCTACTTCAACATCCGCATTCCACAGTGCACGTCACTTCCTTCAAATTGTTGGACTAAAAAATAATGCAGCACCTTGTTTTCTCTCTTCTAGGTGAAAGCAACATGTGATGGACATCTTTTACCCTGACATAAATAGACTGGGTTCAGTCTCCAATAAGTTGGCCCACCTTCATTGACCACATGTAAATCACATAATTACAGTCATGTTAATTCTCTCATCAACCACCCAAACCTCTAAGGCTCCATAATTCAAACCTCTAAGGCTCCATAATTCCACCACTGCGGCCCCTTTTCCATTGGGAGTGGGCTCCATATTTAATTGATCACAGGTAAAACACATGATTAGAATAGGTAAAATTAAATTAAATAAACAGTAATGAAGAGAGTGAAAGATGGGTTAAAGTGTGGGATGGACCCGATTTTGACCTAAATGAAAACTAATAGGCGTTGGTCAAGTGGCAGTATTAGTATGATTCATTTTTAGCCAAGCCCTTTTATTTCAACACTATGAATTTTTAGGAATTTATGGTACGATGAGTTGCAACAAATGTTTTTTAAATATGTGAGGAGTGAAGGATATAGGGTAGAGGGTAGACATGATAGACTTTCCGTAGATTGATTTATTAGGGTGATGGCTGAATTTATTTTTTTTCTGATCAACCATTAATTATTTTCGATCGGCGAACAAATTATTTAATAGCCATTTGTGGATCTTAACATTTTTTTCTTCAATTTTTGACCCCTGTTTATGACATTTTTCAGAAATTATTGGAATTCAATTCAATGCAATGCAAGGTGGTTATAAATACGGAACAATAAATCTTAATCAACAAACCCATAATGCATCTTTAATTCAATTTTTGAACCAGGTATGATCCCTAGAATTCCTGACAAACCAATATCCATATATATATATATATATATATATATATTGATTGGTACTGGATACACAAAATATATTGATGAGAACAGTTTGGATTTCAAAGGTGAGTTTTGCAAATAAATTTAGAAGTTGATTATTAAGTTTCCCCTTCTTGGCATGGTTGGCCTCCTAAATTGACTCGAAAATTGAAATGGTTAGATAGATCTAATCCAAATGCATTCGGGTGCGGTTCTAAAAAATGGGCCAACAGGTAAGAAAGGGTGGTGGTCAGGCCTTCCACATGGTGATAACTAAATGGACGGTTAGAAAGAGAAAGTCTCCTAATCACCTTCTACAACCGTGATGAAGTGGTCCTACAGGGCTACAACTCCAACAAGTCTTAATTGATGACAATAGAAAGGTGTAAAGTGGGTGAGTTGCCACAAGTCTATTCAGTTTTCAGACATCTCATTTCCCTAGTGCATGTGCAGTTACTGTCTTCTAGAAGAGGCCCATGTGAATCCGTCCTTCTAGAATAGAATGAGTCGGCTAAGATGGCCCCAGGGGACTCCTCCTGTCTAGCAAATCTGTCTACGCAAGTTGGCAAAGTGCCAGTACCACCATAATAAAGTCATCACCTTATCTTAAATTCTAAGATGAGAGAAACGTGGCATATGAAGCATCAATTCAAGGATAACTATATAAGGCATCAAGGCTCTATAACAGAGCATTCCTTTCAATCTAATTGTAGCATTCTTCCATGGACTTGAAGCCCATCCAAGTATCATCATATCCCCTTGAAGCAAGCGGAGATTCCGAGGATAATCATGATAATTCTCTTAACTCAATTGGGTGCGAGTGTGACATGTCCCACAAGGATGTTGTAGTTGATGATGATGATGAAGATAATGATGATGCGGAATCATGCAGTTACGACTCATGGGGCACTAGTTGTGCCAATGGGTATGTAGATGATGGCGAACACGGTGACAGTGGCGGCAGCAGGAATGATGAAGATTATGGTAATGATGATGAAGATAAATGGAGTTTTCGAAAGGAGGGTGTCACAGATTTTGTCATGGGATCTGTTTGCCAGGATCAAGAAGAGGAGGAAGAAATCGCCCAGGCTACTAAAGTGTTGCGAAAAGCTATGGATGCAATGGGGGACAAGGAATTCTGGGAAGCTTGTTTGGCAACAGGGTACGTATAGTTCAACTCCTTTCCAATCATAGCCTTGGTGGGAGCTATGTACATATACTGTAGTGAAGTGCTCCATTAGGTTTTTATTTTTAGAGGAAGAAGTATTCCCATTCTCTTTATGCAAGTCAAGTGAACTCTTGATTTCTTTGGGACAAACATTGCTACCAAGTACAAGAGAGTGTTTTGGCCACTGCCGGATCTTCAAGAAACCCGTGTTGTGAATGATATTGTTTTGTAGTTTGAAGGAACTGATTTGATATTTAGTATGTAATTCTTTAAGTTTGGGATTCATTACCTTGTTAGTTTGGCGCGGACCCAGAAATTTCATTTGGGTGGTGCGATATGGTCAAGTAAAGAGGTTAAATGAAAAAAAAAAAACAAAATCTTTTAGGAGCTCATCTAAAGGATTTCTCGAATCACCGCACCCGCGTGCTAACACTTGGGTCTGCCCCTGCTTGGAGGTATTTGTGATGGGAATTTCCTATGTGGCAGATTAGTGGCGCAGCAATCCGCTGTCCACATGAATTTTTTGCTTGAATAGTGATAATTTATAAAATTAGTCATGTAAAATTTCAGTTTAGTCACTTAAGTTTGAATTTCCAAAATAATATATTCAAATCGAGTTTTAGAAAAACAAGTTGAGGACACTATTGGGGAATATATAAAAGCCCCAACAACAAATCTTGGATGTATGGTGAATTGAAGTATAGTGAGGTGAAGCATAAAATCAAGAGAGAATAAAATATAAGGTGTTATGATGGTGTTTTAGTTTTAGTCGTTTAGTATAGAATCTTTTTGACTTTTTGTATAGGAAAGTAGAGTTTTTTTGTCTTTTAGTGGAGAAATGAGGTTGTTTTTTTTTTTACATTTTTTGAAAAATTCGGAGGAAATTTTGAAATTCTGTACTTTTGATATGATCCCTTGTCATTTCTTGTCTGGATTCACTTTACTTCACTGTAACTAGTTAATTGCCAAACATGCAATTAGAGAATTCTCACAAACAAATAGTCCCTGAATTTTGGGTGGTTTTTGCATATCAATTTATTCATGGGATTTTGACATATAAATCCTCCTTAAATTCAATTTTTTCAATTTCATGACCGAAACTCAGACAATATCACCAAAGTCGCTTGACTCTATTCAACATTATTTTCAAACCTTTTTACCCCAAACCCCATAATATCATGGGATAGTCTCATGATAGCATGTGATTTATCAGTTTCTTTATAATACATTTTTTGCGACCATTAAGCGAATTTATTTTTTTATGGAACATGAAAAATATTTTTTTTTTTTGTGAAAAGGTAAATACATATCTAACTACCATTTCTTAGGTTTTATCATTCAAAAGAATTTCTCCAGTAAATGTTGAATAAAAGTCATGACATCAAAATCCATTTTTGTTATATACACTATTATGATATTGTGAGATCTGCGGCTAAAAATTCTAAGAAAAATGTTGACCAAAGGTGACATTAAATGAATTTCGGTCCCTAAATTGAACGAAAAAAAATCATTTTTAAGAAGGATTAATATGTCAAAATCGCTTTATTCATTACATGGTACAAGAAACCTTCTTATTATAAACTAGTATTTGTACTTTGAAAAGATCAAGTAATCCTGCTTAGACAAGGAAACTAAATCTCCTAGAGGAACTCAAATAAATCAAAACAACTCAAATCAAATCAAACCTAAAAAAAAAAAAAAAAGGAGAAATATCTTTAAAACGTCTTTCTTACATGTTGTCCCACGCCTAACCCCTCTGATGATGTGCTCGAGTTAGCGATAACCTAAGCGCTGACTCGCTACTCGCTACGCCGTGATGCCATTTTTTTTGAAACCTAAAATTTTAAAAACGACTAGCTTTTGGTGAAGGTGTTCGCCCATTGCATCTCGAACCTTATGTGACACCAAATGAACTATGAAAGCCTTTGAACCATTACATGGGATCCCTTGGAGAATGCTCTTATTGAGAAGTATTGATCTCCTGTTATCCTAGCTACTTGGTTACCTATTTCTAAAGGATTTGATCCTATCTCTAGACTGATCAACCTCCTCCCCCTTTGATTCTTCTTTCCTTGAGACAATTTTGCACTTGATCTTCAAGCTAGAACTGACATCACACTTCATTTGTTTAACACCAAGATGATGCCTCATCAAAAATCACATCACATGAGATGAAAGTCCTCATCTATTGACTTCCATTGACTGCTTCAGTGTTTGTTTGGCACAACACCAAGATGTTGCCTCATCAAAAATTAGGTTACACAAGATGAAAGTCCTCATCCATTGAGTACCTTTGGCTACTTTAGTGTCTGTTTGGTAGGATTGAAGAAATCACCTAGAATAGCATATGCCAAGAATTAGAAAAGACGTTGGGAACTTAGAGGAATCTTCAAATTTTCAAAATTCTAGTTGTAAGCAAAATCATGGCGACTCGTAGGGCTACCAATGGGTCGGGCTGGACCTGGGCATGAGCTGTCCAATCCCATGCAGAATATTGGGCTGGCCTACCGGGGGCTGTCCAATCCTATCCCTAAATTGAACGGGCCTACTACAAATCTCATCCCATGCAGGCCCGGGCTTAGCACGATCTTGAATGCAATGAGTACTCAACATATACGAATATATGTTTTAAGCTTTTCAGTGAAAAGACCAATCTAATCATTAGGCATGATGGGAAAGCACTGCTGGTGATTATATAAATGCAATTTTTATCAAGATTTAGCACAACCCAACATCCGGTTGGTCTATTTATTCAGGGAGATTCAAAAATAAAATTGGAGTTGTTGATTTGCTTAGTAGACCTTATGGCTAAATTTATCATATTCAAATTCTTTATTTAATAGAGAAGAAACAGGGGGATTAAAAAAAGCTACAAAACAAATGGCCCACCTATATTACTTAGTGGACCCCATTTTGGAAGATCTAAAACATCAAAAGCTACAAAACAATTTGCTGGGCCAAGCTTACTTGAATCATCCCTTTAGATGGATCTTTATGGAGGGCTTAGACCATCCAAATAAGTTAGAGGAGCACCTTAGTTCATCCAAGCTGGAGCCTACCTATTCAACAACCCATGTGTGTTAATGGGATCTTTCAATGTAATTCTACAAGTAACCTCAACCATCTTCCATTTTTTGGAACTCATTTATTTTAGGGGCATTTGGGCCGAGGTCCCTCGTCATTTGCTTTTATAGCCTAAAGTCCATGATATTTTATCGTACCAATGGCAGTCCTCTCGTAAAAATGATGCAGTGAAAAAGATAAAAAATCCCCTGCACACATCAGCAAAAGTAGAACTCAGACAAATTTATCTGAGTTTTGGCAAAATTCAGATAAAACTCAGATAAATTTGCCAAATGAGTCTTACCAGAAGTTAACATAAGTTTTCAGAAAACTCAGATAAATTTCCTGCTTTCTTGAGTTTGCTGTTAATTTTTCTAATCGGATAAATTTGTGTTGCCTTTTGTAATGATGTGAAATGAGAATAAAGGGAGGCTAGAGACTTACAGTTTGAATAACCAAAGTCAAAGTGATTTTTTTTGCTCACAGGAAAAAAAGAAAAAGATGAGTTGCTGAGTCTTCCTCTTGATAGCAGAAATTACATCTAGAGGTTAAGGAAAACCCCAGGCGCTTCAAGCGGGTTTCAGTTGGATTTTTTTATGCATCAAACGCCACCCAAAGCAGCTGATTTTGTGGAGGGAGATACCATTCTAGATCATACTAGCCCAGTCCAGTTTGCAAACTCTAGACTTGATGATATTTCAAGCTGCTTTCAAAGAGAGCCGCCCATTTGGAGACACTCTCTAGCTTAGAGTGTCTCTTTCTGATGGGTTTGGAGAGAGGTCAGAGGTAGCTGATGACCAAAAGTTGTTCAAAACTCAAATAAATTTATTTGAGTTTTTGTCCAGTTTATCAGAGATTCTGGGAAATTTATCTGAGCTCGGCGACACCAAAAGTCAGAATACAGAAGATCAGATTCTAATAAAAATCGAAATCCAAAATAAGAACGCTTGATGACCACGATCCAATCGAGAAAAGAGAGAGAGGGAAAACAAGAAACAGAGCAAACTACTCTATTTCAAATCAATTGTAAAGAGAGATTTGGAAGAGACTTCATATGAAAGAGAAAGATAAAGTAAAACCATTTCTATCTTTGAAGAAATAAAAGAGAGAGAATCGGAAGTCATGGTGGTGACAGAAAGTGCTCTGCAACATTACTCCACAACCATGGAAAGGAACGGAAAATGAAAAATGAGAGAGAAGAAAAAGGAAGGAGTTCTCTGGGACAACAAAGAATAAGAGATAACTTGGCCTATGAATGAGAGTTGAAAGGGGCAAATTAGTCGTGAAAATATATGACGGGGCATATTAGGGACTTCTCACCAAAATATCTCCAGCTGTCTGGACTATAGACATTAGAGAAAAAGTTGTTGTCTTTGATGCCTTAGAAGACCGTGCTCAGGGACTGTTGGCTAATTTACCCTTTATTTTAGAGCCTATCTTGCGTTAGACTACTAGTACATTTGTAGTTCATGAAAGCAACCATCAAAATCATTATAAACGCTTAGGGTGATTAATCCAACACATGTTTTAGTAGGTTCATAGAAAATTAATGAGATTTCCTTACGAGCGGGCCTATTTTGCACATTCTCGGTCTAGTTTTGGCCGGGCTTTAAAATCATTGTCGGGCTGGGCTAATTTTTTTTTTAAAAGTCCTGTATTTTCGGGCCTAGCCCAGCCGGGTACTCATTTCAATGGGTTCAATTGACAGGCCTAATGATGTGTGGAGGAGTTTTTGAAATTTTAGATTCTCACTACCAAACCTGAAATTTGTGGGGACAATTCTTGCCTGTCATAAATTTGAAATTCCACTAGCTTGGCATCTCTAGCGAATTCTTTGCATCTTGATCAGCTGTTCGAATCTGGAAAGTTATGAGTGGCTAAATACCAAAAAAAAAAAAAAAACCACTTAATAAAGGGGTCATTTGTTTGTGTGCATAAATGATTCACATGCGTAACATTTACACATAAAAAATGTTTGTTTGCATGTATGAATGATGCACGTGTGTAAATCATGCATGAAAATCTGTGTAAATAAACTAAATTTGGACCTGCAACCCTAGCAAACCGTTTCACAACAACGAAGAGAAAAGGCGTTGATGTAGTTAAAAACACGGAAACGTTTCTCTCATGAGCCCATTAAAGAGCCACCTAAACCAATTAATACTCATCAAATGGTAACTCGGCTTAAAGATGGAATCAGCAAACCGAAGATCTTCTTGGCCACCAAATATCCCCTGCCCATCGCTCTCACAATGCAAGTAGCAAATGAACCCATGGAACCTACATGTTTTACCGATCGAGGCAAATAAACACCTTCACTGGCGTCAAGCAATGCCAGAAGAATATAATGCCTTAATCAGAAATGGCACTTGGACCCTTGTTCCTCATCATTCCACCAAGAACATCGTAGGATGCAAATGGGTCTTTCGCATTAAAAAGCTAGCAGATGGAACCCTTGATAGATTTAAAGCATGTTTAGTTGCTAAAGGTTATCACCAACAAGAAGGCCTAGACTATGCTGAAACTTTCAGCCCTGTGGTCAAACCAACCACTATTCAAGTTGTCATCTCACTCACTCTCATGCATAAATGGGTCATTAAGCAACTTGATGTTCAAAATGCCTTTTTACATGGAATTTTATATGAAGAAGTTTATATGGACCAACCTCCCGGTTTCGTCGATCCAAATGTCCCCTCTCATGTTTGTAAACTCCATAAATCTCTCTATGGGCTAAAACAGGCCCTACGTGCATGGTTCACTCGCCTAAGCAATCATCTACTGGATTTGGGTTTCCAAGGATCCAAAAGTGACTCCTCCCTATTTATTTGGAAGTCTGGCCATCATATTATATTCATTCTCATTTATGTGGATGCTATCATTCTCATTGGCTCACATCAATCAGA
Organism: Umbellularia californica; assembly: GCA_028538565.1. NCBI lineage: Eukaryota > Viridiplantae > Streptophyta > Magnoliopsida > Laurales > Lauraceae > Umbellularia > Umbellularia californica. The sequence goes on along the minus strand of JAPQWN010000003.1, from coordinate 35,787,540 downwards.
CATTGATCGACTATTGCAATCCCTAAGATGTGATTTGCAATCAAAGATCTTGGACCTTTACACTACTTCCTTGGTGTTGAAGTTACAAAAATTGGACCAAATCTTCATCTTTCTCAAACAAGATATATAAGGGATTTACTCCTAAAATCCAAGATGGATAGTGCAAAATCGTGCCAAACACCTATTGCCAGTAAAAATACCCTCTCAAAAGAATCAAGGACGCTGCTCTTTGATGGATCTGAGTATCGAAGTATTGTGGGAGCTCTCCAATATCTATCATTAACAAGACCTGACATTGCATTTGCAGTCAACAAAGTTCGTCAATTCATGCACTATCCTACAAGTGACCAATGGGTAACAGTTAAACGAATTCTCCGTTATCTCAAGCATACCATTCAATATGGTCTACTCCTCAAGCCTTTTACAAATGTCACCATTCATGCATTTACGACTACTGATTGGGCCAGATGTATTGATGATCGCCGATCAACTTCTGGTCATGGAGTCTACCTTGGCCCGAATTAGATTTCTTGGAGTTCAAAGAAGCAACCAACAGTTGCTCGTTCAAGCACTGAAGCTAAGTACAAATTAAGGACTAGCAAATGCCACTGCTGAAGTGATATGGCTATGCTCTCTTCTTCATGAACTCAAGTGTCAAGTACCAAAGGCACCAACCTTGTGGTGTGACAATCTAAGTGCCATATATCTCACTGCAAATACTGTTTTTCATTCACGCATGAAGCATGTTGCGATTGATTTTCACTTTGTCAGAGAGTTGATTGCCAGAAAATCTATTCAAGTCAAGTACCTATCTACAGTGGATCAAATTGCAGATATTTTTACTAAAGGACTCTCATCTCAAAGACATTCTCAGCTTACAACCAATCTAATGGTCCGCAGTCGACCCTCATCTTGAGGGGGGTTATTAGATACTATAGCTCATGAATACAATTCATGATTTCCCATCTTGGATTCTGGTCAAAGATAATTATTCTCCCTCCATCAATCTCTCTCATTTACAGCCATTTTCTTCTCTGTATCTTCAATCATAAGCACTATTATTTCTCAATCAAAGATCATAGAGATTTTGATTGTTTTGTAACAGAGCTATCTATAAATGGAAGAGAGCACCCACCAATCTTGTGTGGGAAAACTTTGTCGTGGATGTAGTCAGTACGCCGAACCACGCTAATACTTGTGTCATTCAAATTATAAAAGGTTATTTGATGCTCATTTTTAAAGTTCATCTCTGCCCTTTACTTTTAACTACTAAGCGTATGAATCCTATGTATTTATTTCCTAATATGTATGTTAATGTAAACAAACGCACCCCTCGATTCATCAAAGAAACACAAGTTTTTTTTTTTTTTTTTGGTACATCGGATACGAATAAAGTTGACAAATTTTAGATATGATTATGAATAAGGAAGTTTAATTTGTGCATTGTTAAAATTCGCCTATGATTTCTAAAAGACGATGCATGGCCAAATGACGATCTTGTCGAAGCTATCTGTTGGAGATGATCTGGCCAATTAAATGAATTCTCAGATATGCCGCACAGAAATCTAAAGTGTCGACATGAGTCCTGCTTATCGGAGGACTTTCCATCTAGATCCTGAGTCTCGTACCTCTAACGTGCTGGTTTGGAGACCTTAGGGACATTGAGATTTCTCTATTTAAATTATGAGAATTTGTAAAGCGGGCTTTTCAAATTTTACTTTTGGCATGCATAATTTCCAATAGATTTCTTAGAAACTTAGTATTATCGATGTGAAATAGTTGGGTGGTCTGAAACTTTACTTGGCAGACAACATTTAGAAAATTCCAAATGCGAAACTTCACTTGCCGGACAACAATTAGAAAATTCCAAATGCTACCCATGACAACAAGAGATCTCAAAATCCTAACAGACCAAACTGTCATTGGTCAAAGTGATATTTAGGCATAAAAGTTCATATCTCTTCCATCCTCAGTCCTCGTCCACTCAGATCTCTCTAGCTCCACTTTTCCAGAGTGTCGTTTAGTATAACTTTGACAGCAGCTTTGACAGCAGAAGAGTTAGAAGTTTGGACCTTCTCTCTGCATTTCACGCCATCCTATTGGACTGATGAGTGATCGATGATACAGAAGTAACTGGACCTATGGTTTCACAAGGAAAAGGTGGCGCAGCATTTGAGAGGGTTCCCACTTCTATGAAAACAACAGAATGTAACTTTTGACTCTGCTCGACAAGTCCCAGTTGCCCAACACCACATTTTTCCTCTTGTGGCTTGCTGACTATTGAAATTCCAAGCCCACGACTTCATGAAAAGGTGATGGCAATCTTCCACATTTTCTGTGTCTGCATTCCAGTGGCTTTTGCTCATATTATTATTCACAAGATTGTGTGCCCGCCCCCCACTTTGGACAATATCACTACGGCTTGTTCGAATCGGAATAATCTGAGGGATTTGAGTATTTGACTCACTGTGAGTGTGGTGTGGATGGCAGACTCTCTGTGGTGACGTAGTGGATCGTTAAAATATGGGCCCTACATTTGCAAGTCCTCTAAATTATTTGGTGTCTGTATGTCTAGTGCGGCTGGTGGCATTTGGTTTTTTGAGTAATAGCAGAATCAACAAAGATATGGATGTTTATATGAGGGGATAAAGGATAGCAGTGTTGATGCGTTCTGGCCTACGTGTAATATTGTTGAATTGAACGACATGGGTAGTAATCATTAATCTACCATTACTGATCAAAGAAAAATGAAACAGTATGATATCGATTAGAGACAGGTGGGTCACACATGATAAATTATCTTGGCGAATTATATTTTGTCCTTTTTTTTTTTTTTTTTTACCAAAGGGTTTCTAGTCCTTTGGGTTGGACTAATCCCTCTGAGCCCAGAGAGAAGCCGGGTAAACACCCCTGTGGCCCCAAGGTGATACCAATAGTGGACTCAACCTTCGATTCCTGAAGAAGGGGGAACTGGGGGTCGATACCAAGACCTTAACTCTTCCGAAAAAGGGAGGAATTGTAGTCGTGACCACTCGGCCAATCCCTTGGGGTTACATTTTGCTCATTGATTACGTGCATTGTTACTAATGTGGGAAAGATATTGATAGCAAATGCAAGTTAGGAAAAAAAAAACAAAATGAAAATGCGTAACATGAAATGAAAATTGTGTTATAAACATTTGAGAACTGTTTTTTTTTTTTTTTTTTTTTTTTTTTTAAAGAGTTGTGCTAGGGAGATGAAGCGTATTATAAAACGAAAGAAAATAAGGAGAAAAAAAAAAACATCTAATACAGGGCCCACCTCATCTATTGAAATCTTATTGTATGGGACTTTGCCCAATTTTACCCCATTATAAGCAGGGGCCCACTGTGAGACTGAACTACATAAAAGGCATGAAGAATGCATCAAAAAAATATATTATTTTATATATTATGGCTACTTTTTGTGTATCATCCATTTTGATCCAAAGTATATCATGGAGTTCAAATTTTCAGAAATTGAAAAGCCAGTGTAAAGGGAAATATATATAATTTTCCCTCTTAAAATAAGCTACTTTTGTACTTCTCTATTAAAACAAAATATTTAAAATTTTCTTTTTGCTCTTCCTGATTTTTATCTAGGTGGATGCAATGGGGCCCTAAATTCAACTTAATATTTAAGCTTGATATTTTACTCGAGTCTAATTTATCCAAACCCAAACCTGATTTTTTTTTTTTTTATAATCAAATCACACAACTCAAATTAAAATGCGTCCAAGTATTGGACACAATTCAACTTTTATATATTTTCTAGTTCAGCCTATATTGCATTATGTCATTATAAGTGGGTCTTAATGTATACTCTCATAGTGGCCAATTCATGATCGAGTAAAATTTGGCCACATCCCATTTTTTTTTAAAAAAAAGAGGTCATGTACTCACTTAGTCCATACAAATTGGTGGGCCCATTGTTACATGGTTAGAATCTCTAACTTGAAAAGAGGAGCAATAGGAAGAGGAAGATTTTGAAAAGAAAGTAGAGGTAAATGACACTTTGACTCTCTCCTCCCAAAAGACCTCACTTAGTCCATATATTATGCTCATATATGGTCCACTGATTTAATTTTAAAGTGAGCTTCCTCTCCTTGGCCTTGAGAAATGAATTGGGGAATTACTAGGAAACACAAATAAAATCTTTGGGAAATTTATTGTGGTCCTTTTTGAATTTATATTGTGCTCTGTGGAATTTGTGTAGATGAGACTCTGACTTATTTGAGACTTGATAAATTCAGATCCTTGCTGACATATCTTCACTGTGAGTAGACTAATTACGGTTTGCCATGTCATAAAAAATTCACGAACACTTAAAGTTGGAAGAGGATTGAACTGAATGTGAGGGCTCTCCCATATTTTTTATGACGTGAGCTGTGGTTGTCCACTAACAGTGAAGGTATAACACCTGGGATAGGTGATCCGGACTCATATTGGATTTCATAGGTGGTGGATGGACAATTATATTCCACCAAAGAGAAATTATTTGTTGGCCACTAGTGAAGTTTTTACTTTTATCTCTTTAATTCTAGCCACTTTGATGCAGAGACATTCTCTAAAAACCTAAAATTTCAATACCATATTGACAAACAGCCCTGCTTTCATTTCTAAACCCAACTTAGCTCTCATTTAATTATGGTAAATTCTAAAAAACATATAAAACTTTTTGTTCATTTTCAAAAAGTAGAAAAGTTTTCCACAGTTACTTCAATCAAGTCATTTTCATAAACTCTTTTAAAGAAATGACACAAATACCCTTCCCTTACTAAGGTTTTTGTCTTTTGTTATCCTCTTTTCTCTTTCCGCCCTAAAAGGAGCTATTTTTCTTATTATGATAATAACCATTTTTTATTATTATTAATTTTTTTGTCGCCTCTTTGAGAACCCAACTATTCCTTGAGAATGTGAAGTCCTTGCCTCCCCTACGCACCGGATAAATCAGGCTTTAGCCTGAGCAAATGATCTCAGGGAGAGAGCGCGAGTTCGAAACCGCAACCTCTGGTTTCTAAGACGTGGTCCTAGCCAACAATGCTCCTAAATCTAGTTAGTTTTTTAAGTCATTTGGAATGCCCCTATTTTAAACCATTTATGCATAAAGACAGTGGAGGTGGGCCCCCACTAGGTCATTTGGGCTGGGCTTGATCACTTCTTACATGATTTAATAAAGAAAAGTTATGAAAAATGTCATAATGATATTTTTGTCATTTCTCAAAATCTTTTTTGAGAGAAGACTTGATTAAAAGAATTGTTGAAAAACTTTATAATTTTTTTAAAATATTCAAATCTTCATGTACTTCTTTGAAAATGAGCCAAATAAAAAGTCTATGCCTTTATGAAACTTCCCCTTTAATTAATCTTTGAATTTTTTATTAGGGAATCTCTTTTCTAATCATTTTTGAGATGTCATCTCTTGGTTTAAATTCATTTTTTTTATTTTTAATTTGTTTCTAGAAAAAGAAAAAAAAAGTTCATTTTCCATTAATTGTCATACATTTAAAAAAGAAACCATACTTTTTTCAACTTCGAAGACGCTTTTCTAATCCTTCATCCATGTTGATTTAGCTCGGTGGCCTTTGAAAAGTGGGCCCCATGAAATAGATGGTCTAGATTTGTTGAATGGATTGTCCACTCATCAAAATGCAACTTTGATTATTCCTCACCTAACACCACGTTGGGCACCTACTACTATTTTTTTTATTCTAGGATAACACCTACTTACTACTCTTGTTGATTGGGGTGACTGTGACTGAGTTCATCCAAAAGTAGCCGGCATATTTTACCAATTTCAAAGAAACAAGAGTGCAAGTAACAATAATGAATTGCAATTATGAATGCATCTAGAGACTCTTATCTGCAAAACCAATTAGGAAAGGCGGCCCAAGCCAAAGATGCAATTACCAATTTTTTTTAAACCCAGGACACATGATAAAATCTGTGGGCCCCACCGCCCTCGGCAAGCACAAGTAGGCTTTTCACTAGGGTTGCAAATGGATATCCGATTCTCCGATTACCCGAAATTTTTGACCCGTAAAAATTTGAGTATAAAACCTACATGGGCCCGGAACCGAACCCGTTTATCAGTCCAATCCTAAATTTCGTTGTCAATTCACAAAACTCCATCTTCATTATACCCTCAAAACTGACAAAATGTACTAACTTCTTTGCTGCTCAGATGTGACCATGAATGGGCAAAGAGATGGCTTTAAGGCCCAGTATGTAGAGGGGCGCCCGATGTTATTGCAAGAAGTCGAACGGGGGCGAGATGGTCCATTGGGTGTTATTGGTCTATTGGGTGTGATTGGTCCATTGGCATTTTTTTATATTAGATGAGCTGGGCTTGGATTAAGCAATGCTTAGCTCAAATAATTAATATATGTAGTTTAGTGGATGGTTACCAAAACAAGTTATTAGATTGAATGGCCCAATTTATAAAATGGATGGGCTTGGGCCAGGTGCTTTAGGCCCATGTTGTGTTTGGGCAGTATATGGGCCTTATTTTTTAAAGTAGGACTAGATGTGCCTCAGCTTTGGCCATGAACACCCTTGGTGGTTAGAGTTGCAAACGGAACGGTTCCGGATCAGAGCCATAGTGGACCCGGACCCGTTTCTAAATAACGGTTTCGAATCCGGTTTTGACTCAGTACTTGTTTTGTTGGTTCCAGACCCGATTCCGATAGGAAATCCCGATTCCGATAAGAAATCCTAGATCCGGTTCCGGAATCGGGTCCACTTAGAGGACTAGAATTTGGTTCCAAAATCAATTCTAATTTCTTTTTATTCTTCACTTTTCTTAAAAATAAGCATATCATTCAGCTTATAACAGTGCATCAAGTCTACTACCTCCAATATTATATATAAAATTATCCAAAAAGTTGATCTTGATGTATAATTTGCAATATCAAAGGCTTATATTATATGCCAGGTCTAGGGTCTACGGGTTGGAACCTATTGGGACCTGGACCCGTTTATCAATTGGAACCTAAATTAGGTTATGGATCTAGACCCGTTTATGAATTGAAACCTAAAATAGGTTCCAGACCCGGTTTTTTATGGATCGGAACTTCCAGGTAATCGAAAAATTGAATACTTGCTTGCAACCCTACTTGTGTTGCTTCATGCTTTTCTACAGAATGTAGAAAAGAAAAGGGAAGTAGATGATGAGTTTCATTTCGGAAGAGAGCCTTTGACGGTGCAGGAGAAGAAATTAGATGATGTCAAGATAGCCTTTTGAGTAATTTTACAATTGGAGCCAAAGATGAGGAAGAGAGTAGAGGGACACCAAAGAAGTGTTGGTTAACCAAGATGTAATGAGAAAAGGTAAGTACGCAAGACATGATATCATGGTTTCTATGACTCTTTTGGGTAAGAAGAAAGAGTCTAAAAATATTAAGAAAAAGTGCTGCCAAGGCATTCTCTTGACATTGTCAAGTCTTTTTTGTCATTAGCTCATTAAAACCAAATCTAAGAGATAATAATTCATAAAAAAAAATATTTTCATTTCATGACTTCAACGCAAGAGGAAAAATATATGAACAGAAATTTACGTACGACGGCCGTATGGGAGTCCCGTAGGTAAAATTAGCTGAATTAGATGTTGATATCACAAAGATTTCTTATATTTGATAGGCACTAAAATATTGTACCCTATGCGGGCTCTGCCTACTTGAAAAAATCAGCACAGAGTTTCTAGATGCAAATTCCGTTGGCCAAAAGTGTCGGTAGGTTACTGAACTCTATTATAAAAAACAGGCATCCAGTTGTGCACTTCCAACATCCACAGTACCCGGCACTTCTGTAACTGTTCCATTGATTGATGGACAATTAATGGAGCTCTTGTTTCTGTTCTGACCAGTGAAAGTAAACATGGGATTGGCAACTTTCATTTCAAAAGTTTTTTTCTTGATAGGACAATTCATCTCAACATGAGATTGGGTCCCCTCTAAATTGGACACCCTCATATTAATCACTTATGCACATCACATGATTAACTTTACATTAATCCTATCAAGCCCTTACCCTTGGTGGAATCAGCATCCTGATCCTATGATCCATAAGTCTATTATTAAGGCCTCCTTTGCGATTGGAGATGGGCTCACCATGAGACTGGTGACGCGCAGCGATTTAAGTGACAAATAAAACATGGTTACAATTATAGGAATGGAACCCATTTTGGCTAAGGGGGGAACTGAGATGCATATAGTAGGAGTATTTGGTACAATTTCATGAAATTGAATTCATAGAAATTTATAGTAAAATAAGTTGCAATAGCAGATCTTTAAAATGACAAGGATTGGAGAATATAAGGTAGAAATGCAGATAGGGTCTTGACTTTCCTAAGATTGATTCACTGGGGTGATAGTTGAATTTTTTTCCTGTCACCCCTTAAACTATTTTGCATCGAAGGATAGATTACTTAATGACTATTTAGATATTCACAATTGTAGGAATTGTAGGAATTCAATTCCATGTAAACACACGGCCGTTAAAGATACTATATAATAAACCTTAATACTTTTCAATATTCCCTTCGGGTGGAGCCCATTCCTCAATAGTGGACATGGTTGGGTAGTTGGGCTCCTATTGAACTTTGAAGAATTTAAAGAGTCAAAAGACATCCAATCCAAACACTTTCACAGTTCTAAAAACCAATGCTGATTAGACTGTCTTTTTTTTTTTTTTTTTTCTCTTTTTATGATGAAGGCCGGAAATGTCACAAACTGCTTTTGTTTCTGACATGTATCTACCTCAGATGGGGATGTAAATGGGTCCCCGATTCTCCGATTACCCGGAGGTTCTGACCCGTTAAAACCGGGTCCGAGTCCTTATTTAGGCCCCGATAACTAAATGGGTCCGGGTCCGGTTCCACCTTGGTTCGTACCCGCGGACCCAAGACCTGACATTTTACCTCAATTTTCGAAAATCTCTCCTAAAAACCATGTTTTTTTTAATATAATTCTCTATCTATATCCGGACCCGGATCCAAACCCGTCCCATATATGGTTCTAGTTCCGGAGCTAAGAAACGGTTCAGAAACGATTCCAAGCCCGGATCCGGTTCCACCTTCTCCTTAACGGTTCCGGTTCTGGGTCCACCACGGACCCAGACCGGAACCGACCCATTTACGACCCTAGCCTCGTACTTTTCCCATGATCTTTGTTTCATTGCAAATTCTTGGACTTTCAAATCCTATGAAAAGTCACATATAGTCTTTAGAACTCCAACTCTTTTAATTTAATATTTCAAAGTACTCACAGGCCATGGACATTTTGGGATTTGAATGGTGAACAACACTTGGAAAATTTTGAAACTCTCCAAGGCTACGGATTCTCTGAATTCTTGCAGGAAAAAAAAAATGCAGGGCAGTCCCACAATCCATCTTCTGGGTGCACCACACAGTAATGGATGAGTGTGACCCACAGCTTCAACAGTCCCATCAATTACTGGGAAGGTGGTTGAGTTGCCCCAGATATTTTAGACATCTCATTTCCCTCGTGTCTGCTGTGATGTAATAGTTGTATATTCTAGAAAAGGCCAATGTGCACTTTACCTTCTAGAAGAAAAGGTAGTCGGCTAAGATGACCAAAAGGACTCTCCTTTCTAAAAGCCGTCTACGCAAGTTGGCCAAGAAGTGCCAACACCACCAATTCATCACATTATAATCAATACTAAAACAGAGAAATATAGTATCAGGAGGATCCATTCAAGAAAAACTATATAAGGCTCAAGAACAGAGGCCCCCTTTCCTACTAATAACAACATTCTTCCATGCTCCATGGCCTTGAGAACCATCCAAGTATCATCCTATCCATTCATCCTTGAAGCTAGTGGCGACTCCGAGGATGATCATAGTCCTACTGGCTCAACCGGGTGCGAGTGCGACATGTCCTATGCTGAAGTAGCAGATGATGATGATGATGATGCAGAATCATGCAGTTGTGACTCATGGGGCATCAATGCCGACCATGGGTGTCTAGATGATGATGATGATGAACAAGGTGGCAGTCATGGCGGCAACGAAGATTATGGTAATGATGATGAAGTTAGTTGGGATTTTGGGAATACAGGTGTCCCAAATCTTTTCAAGGGATGTGTTCCCTGTGATCAAGAAGATGAAGAAATTGTGGAAGCTACCATGGTGTTGAGAGAGGCAATGGATGCAATGGAGGATAAAGAATTCTGGGAAGCTTGTTTGGCAACAGGCTACCCATAGTTTAGCTCCTTTCCAATCATAGCATGGGTTGGAAATTGATGGAGATTGTAAAGAACTGTATCAAAAGATGGTCTCTGATTTTTTTTCCCTTCTTTTTAATAGAACTTTGGGAGTATGAGGAAGGAAATCACTGTTCTCATGTTGGGTTTCTGATGTTGTGTATATGTATGTCATTTTTTTTTTTTTTTTTTGGTATATTGTAGACTTCACAAGGTATTGTGTTGGGAAAGTTTGTTTGGGGGACAAAACCTTTGTGATTGCGGAGATTTTGGTTTTAAAAAATCGGCTGAGTCTGAATAGCGCACCGAGTCAGGGTCATTTTTTGACCCATTCCAACAGGAAAAAGACTACATTTGATATATTATTGTTTCACAATACCAAGTTGTGAGAATATATGGGAGGCTTTTTGGGCCTTTTTGCACTGATTCTACAAGGCCACAATAATATTTTTGTGGAGGATTTAAGCTTTCAAATATTGAAGGTATTTTTTTATACGACTTAAGTAAGAAACAAATGCGGCCATATATTAATACTTAAGCTCAATATTAATAGTTGAATTACACTTGTGTTAGAATTATAGATTTATAGGACACCTTTCTCTATTTTTAGGAACTTCTTCACTTTTTAACAAATTTTGAGGCTTCTTGGGCTCAAGGATGCAATTCAGGCCAACTCGACTTGAGCAGGACCGAGTTGCGCCCCCAATTCTGGAGTTTATAACCCTGGTGAATCAATTCTACATGCCTGCTGTTGAACTTGCATTGTAAATAATTTGGTTGATTTTGAGAGCGAGGTCATGAAGGTTGCAAGTGAAAACAAACATACCCAAAAACAAGCAGAGGTGTTCTATGAGATACCATTGTATTCATTTCAAGCAAGTTCAGCTTCAATATGTATGCATGCCTTTGAACTGCAAAGATTTGTTAAATCAGTGATGCTGCTATTTGCAAGTTGGGGTTCGTGATTGGATCATGTTCTTTCATTTAAAAGATTGCGAAACAAGAACTTTGTAGAAGGGAAAAGGTCGAAGGCGGCTACATAATTCTCTGAAAAACTCTTCTACTTGATGGTTAACTTGATAATCTTGCATGAGTGGTTCTTGTATGAGATGTGTTTTACCTTCAAAATTCAATCTAAACATTACTGTTCAGTAGCATTGCTCAGGTTATGAGAATTCAAGACTAAACATTAGTAGTCAGTAATTAACATTCCAAAGACATAAGAAGTAAGTTTCAAATAGGACATGATACAGAGAGTGTCAAACCATTTTGAGGTACTTGAGAGTAACACAGTGCCGACCTAAGATTTTCATTTGAGGGTGTGTGCGCCCAAACAGGATTCTCATCTTGGCTTTGGGGCTGGACCCATGGTTTTCATGTGGGTTTTAGAAGTGGACCCAAAATTCTCATATGCCTATTGAAAGTGGACATAGGTTCAGCAGGGTGACCCAAAATCTATGTATGTAGGTCTGCTCATGTGAGTATGTTAGCTTATTGGCTTGTTCTAATGTGTTCTTCAAACTGTATGGGAAGACAGATTTGCAGTTCATGGCAAGTCAGTTTCCATTTGCCACGAATTTGGTGAGTTTAAACCATGATTTTGTGACCCATGGGTTTTTAAAATATTTGTCTCAAATACATCCTAGTCTAGTGTTTATGTTTCATTAAGTTTTGTTAGAGATTCGGAATGTTAACCCCACCAAAACTATCCTCAAGGAGAAAGCTTTTCCTTCGTGATAAAAATTAGATATGAGGAGAAACAAACATAAGATGAAGGATTAAAACACATTTGATCAGTACAGATACTTGATGTGCCTTGAATTGAAAGGAAAAAGCCTACAAACTTAGCAAATCCATATGAAGATTCACATGAACTGATTATGATTTTTTAGCTGAATTGATTTAACTGAATTTTAGCCCTGAACTTGAACCGATTCGTACCGGATATTGTTATTACTTACGGCCTTTGATCCCGAGAAGGCACGAGTGTGCAGGTGCAAAAGAACTTGGTGAAAACACTGCATTTGATGTTTAAAACAAGGTTCTTGATAGAGTGAAGTTGTATTCTAATTATCTTGCATGATTTGATTAGTCCTCTCGAGATTGTTGAAGCCTGCATCCACTTACATCAGATTTGGGGAAGGAAGAACACAATCCTAACTTCAAAACTCATTCTAAGTACAACTTTTCCTACATAAGCAACTGAAGTGTAGGCATGACTATGGATTGATGCTGCTGAGATGCAGCAATTGCCATGCCAACTTGGATGAATCGAGGTTCAGGGGCAGCTTGTTTTATGTACAAAACTACTTGTAAAATTGTTGTTCGCAAAATAGTTTATATGCCTACAACCACATTTGAACACTGATTTTTAATTGAAAATCAATCTACATGGAAAAATGATTACATGAAAAGCAATTAAGTTTTGATTCTTGAAACATACTCAAATAATTTTCCATTTATCTTATTTTCCATATCTCAAAATCGATCCACTTGGGGCCACACCAATAATGCAGAGGTGGGCGATCGAAAGATCCAAATGAGAGCTACATGTGTATAAAATCTCCCCCCTGGTTGGATCGTCCTTGTTAAATAGTTGTTTGTTCAGTTTCCTATCACCAATTGGTTTTAAAATTACCGACTAGCCACTCTTATATATGGTAATGTTTTGCTAACGGTCATCACTCAGATAATCCATGCAAATCAAAGGGAAGTGGGCATGGAATATCAACCCCAAAAGATCATCAAACTCCAAAAGCTACCATGGTGTTGCGAGATGCAATGGGGGATAAAGAATTTTGGGAAGCTTGATTGGCAACAGGCTACCCAAAGTTTAGCTCCTTTCCAATCATAGCCTGGGTTGGAAGTTGATGGAGAATGTAATGAATTGAATCAAAAGATGGTCTTTGATTTCCTTTTTTCCAATAGAATTTTGGGAGTTTGAGGAAGGGAAATCACTGTTCTCATTTTGGGGTTTTGACGTTGGGTGGGATTTTTTTTTTTTGGGATGTTGTAGACTTCACAAGGTATTGTGTTGGGAAAGTTTGTTTGAGGGACGAAACCCTGTGGCAGTAGAGAGTGAATCAATTCTACATGCCTTTGTTTCCCCCAAAAGAGGAAAATAATTTAAGTACGGTGAAGAAGCTTTTTATTTTATCATTTGAACACTAAAGAAAGATGTGAAAATGACTCGCACGAATGCTTGATAATGCAGGTTGTTTACAATCTTTACTTTGAGAACGAGGCCATGAAGGTTAAAAGTGAAAACAAACATACCCAAATTAAAGCAGAGGTGTTCTATGAGATACCATATATAGTATTGAGACAAAGGATGGGGCCCACCAGTGGCTAACCCATGATTTTACCTTGAGAGGGGGCGGACCCAATCAGGTAGTACTCGGGTTTTGGGGCCACGTCGATTTTGGAAGCGAGCTCAAAATTACCACGTCGATTTTGGAAGCGAGCTCAAAATTTTCATATGAGTTTTGGAAGTGTATCTGGCCCCAACGGGGCAACTACGTCCAAAAACATGTATGTAGGTCCAACCCTAGGCCCACAAACCACCACCTAACCAATTCACCATGACTTGGAGTACCGAGTCAAATGAGTCTAAGGAGTTTGAGAGTTACTCGGACTTGACTGGCATGTTTGGGGGCTTTACTAATAGAATTGAGTGCTTTTTATGTGCCATTTTTTTTTTTTTTGTGTTGAGAAATGGGAGTTTTGTTGAAATCATGTGGTCCACCATGCCAATTGTACTACTACTCATATTAAGCATTGACTAAAATCAATGAGTTAGTTATCTTAATTTTTGTCCCTAGGAGAGTTTGGAATGAGATCGGACTCAGTTTGGTGGTTATGACTTATGAACCCTAACCCTAGTTGGAGATATGGAATATCTAGTGGAGTACTGGTCAACTACAACAGGGTTATTCCTCAAGATTCCAATTAATAGAACATGAGAAACCTAGTTTTAGTAGTGTTCATGGGCTGAGGCACATCCAAGCCCGTCCCGACTTTAGAAACATAGCCCCTGGCCCGGATGAAGCCCAACATGGCCAGTAAAGGTCCGGCCCAAGCCCACCCTTTTTATCAATTGGGTCGGGATGGGCCAGGTCGAATCAGGTTTTCTACCAGTTGTTTGGATATAAATACACTACATTACAAGCACTCATTAGTTGGGCTGGGCCAGGACGAGCTTTTTTCACTTAAGCCAAGCCCAGCCGAACTACTAAATGGCCCACATTATACACCCAAACCAGACCAAATCGGGCTGGGCCAGTTCAAACTAGTGCTGGGCTGGACCATGAGCACCCCTATGGCCCTACCTAGTTTGGATCATCTAAAAGATCACCAGTTTTGGATCAGAACCAGCGTCACCCCAAGACTGGACCAGCAAGTTTTAGGACTATATATGAGCTCATTCACCCAGTGGCCAGTGCTCATCTAACTAAGGGCTCCACCACAGATCACAAACTCGAATCACATCGCCCTGAATTGGCTGCGTTGAATGAGTTTGAGCGAGTATATATTAAGATGGCCCAAGCTAGCTGATCCACTCAGTTACTTGACTTGATGGCCTTCTGAGTCACTGAGGCTTTACTGCTGTGGAAGGGATGTCAAATGGGCCGAACCGGGCTGCGAAGGCACGGCCCAGCCCGCCAGACAACGGCATGTGCCATGGGCCATGCTAGGCTGACGACTGTGGCACGGTCGGCCCATTTTGGCACGGCACGAGATGGGCCAACCTGTCCACAATAGCATGGCCCGCCTAGTCCACCAAACGGTTAGTTTCATGTTGAATTTTACCCCGAACATCTATTTTTTTATTTTTCTTTCATTGCAATTTGTAAATATATAGGTTTTTTTTTATTCTTTTTTATTTTTATTCTCTAAAAAGATTGTAAGGTTCTGAAGGTAATCCTATTTACAAACTTCAAGAAGTGATCCAAATGATTCTCTTATCAGTGGAGTAGGTCGAGTTTGACCGAACCACTTAAATACCTTTGTAATTCTCCGTACTTGTTTTAATTTTTAATTTCAATATTGAAAAGGCGAAAATTAATCGAAAAAGTTTTTTTTAAGGAGGTTAGCCAAGCATGGCAGGCACGAAGGCACTACACGACCCGGAAATTTCCTTGCACGACCCGCAAAATGAGATGGGCCGTGCCGGCCCGTCTTGGCCCGTATGACATCCCTATGTGGAAGTGTTGGTAATAAAATGATTTGATCGGTATTTCTATTATTTGTTTTATGGTATCTGATGGGCCAAGCCTAAGGGCCCAACTCATGTTACAAGATCCAGTTAGCCAATAAGGTCCAAGCCCAAAGAAGTCCGTAGGCCTGGCCTCGTCATCAATAGACCATCCGGGAGCCTCACCCTCATCGCCTTGGAAATGGTCAGCACCCCACCTCATCCTTTGACCGAATCTCATGGAGAGCACGTAGCTGCCTCGCACGTTGAGAAGAGCTCGCCAGATACAACAGACTAGCCAACTACTTACTAATAAGTCGCCCCAATCTGTTAGGGAGCGACTATAAATTGTAAGCACCACCAGCACTTGGGGGGCATGAGACAAATACCGAAGCAATATTCTCTCTTCTACACACTCTCCCAAGTTTGTAATCTCGGAAACATTTGAGAATTAATACATCCGGCGAACTCTGCCTTTGAAGTGGACGTAGGTCACACCGACCGAACCACTATAAATCTCTCTCTCCTCTTTATTACCACATTTATTACCTATTAATTGACCGGTGGTGTGCGAAGTCGATTTTTTGCATCATCAGTTTGGCGCCGTCTGTGGGGAACGACTAAAGTTCTCACGTCAGTATCCTTCCTCTTTTCAAAAATCATGGTGATCACCACAAGATCCGCAAGACGACCAGAGGATAATCCCTCCAGAGAAGGCGAGAATAATCCTCCACCGACTAATCCTGCCCCAAATGCCCCTGCTCCCACTCCACAACAGATGTTGGAGACCATGCAACAGCTGGTAACCCAAAACCAGCAAATACTACAGCTCATGCTCACAGCAGGGCATGGAGGAGCACACTTTGGAGGAGCACAGCATGGAGTACCGCGCCCGGGACACCCAAGGGCCCCACGCCGGGGAGCTCCTCCCCCGGGCGCCCATCCCCCGGGCGCCAATCCCCTGGGCGCCCATCCCTTGGGCGCCCAAGGGTTTCCTCTGGCCCCCCCCTTTTGGGGTTACACTGGGGGCTGGGAGAACACATCACGAAGGGCCTCCTCCACCCGGTGGAGCCCAATTTGAAGGACTTCCACCACCAGGGGGAGTACATCATGAAGGACCCCCACCTACTCCCTCTGCTTCAAATGGGGATGGTCCTAGCTTCCAGGAAGGGGAAAGTGAAAACATGGAGGAGAGCAACTTCCATGATCACTCTCGAGGAGCCCCCAATCGCTGGGACGAGAAGATCAGGGAAATGCAGAATCAATTGGGTGATGTCTTCAACACCATGAAGGCACAGGCTCCAGAAACGGTGGATTACCTAGTCAGGCAGACGGACACACCGTTCAAGCCCTACGTGGTGAACTACCCACTCCCTCCGAAGTTCAAGATGCCGTCCATGGAGACCTTTGATGGAACGAAAGATCCATTGGACCACCTGGAGACCTACAAGACCATAATGCAGCTACATAATATCCCTGACGAAATTATGTGTAGGGCATTCCCAACTACATTGAAGGGTCCCGCACGACAATGGTTTGCCAGTCTCACCCCGGCCTCCATAAGCTCCTTCACCGAACTAAGCAGATCATTTGTGGCACAGTTTATTGGTGGACGCCGCCAACAAAAGCCTGCCACCCACTTGCTCAACGTAAAACAGGATCGAGACGAGAGCCTGAGGAGCTACCTCACTCGTTTTAACGAGGAGGTCCTTCAGGTCGAGGAGCTCGATGATAAGGTCAGCATGACCGCCTTCCTAGGAGGCCTCCGATCATCAAGCTTCCTCTTTTCAGTAATGAAGCGACCACCAAAGAGCATGCCAGAACTATTGGCAAAAGCTCAAAAATATATGAATGCTGAGGAAATCAACAGGTCCAGGCGAGGTGAATCATCTCACGGATCGCCAAAAGGTTGACCTCTGCACTGTTCTCAAACAGGCAGCCTATCTCCAGCTTAGCGGCCCTCTCGCGGGTCACCAAAAGCTTGGCCTCTGCACTGTTCTCAAACAGGCAGCCTATCTCCAGCTTAGAGGCCCTCTCGCGGGTCACCAAAAGCTTGGCCTCTCCACTGTTCTCAAACAGGCAATCTATCTCCAGCTTAGCGGCTCTCTCGCGGGTCGCCAAAAGTTCGATCTCAAAAAGGTGTAGCTCTCTCACGAGCAACCCTCAAACTTTGTCTCTGCTCTCGCCAAACAGCCTCTATCTCCAGGTTATCTACAACCCGCGGGACTACTACATTAGATCACCGGAACCAGTTGCCTGGCTGCCCAAATCAAATGCCTGGACAGCACAAGAGCTCCTCGCCCACGCAGTCAGTGGCTAACTCCTCAGCAGCGAAGTCCATGCACGCAGCAGCGAAGCCCATGCCTTCAGGCGCCCAGACATCTCAGGCGCCCAGGGATGGGCGCCCAGGCATCCCAGACACCTCGGGCACCCAGGCAAGGGCGCCCAGCATCCCAGACACCTCAGGCGCCCAGGCAGGGGCGCCCAGCATCCCAGGCAGGCTCCCAGGCGCCCAAACCATGGGCGCCCAGGCCTCCCAGGCGCCCAGCATGGGCGCCCAGCACTCCTCAGGGGTCCCAGGCGCCCAGCATGGGCGCCCAGCACTCCTCAGGGGCGCCCAGCACTTCTCATGGGCGCCCAACACTCCTCAGGGGCGCCCAGCACTTCCAAAGGGGCGCCCAGACCTCCTCAGAGGCGCCCAGCACAGGCGCCAGCCCCTTTGCTTGCCTAGAACTGTGCCCAGCGCGCCTGCTCGCTATTTTGACCGTAAATTTTGGTCTGTAACTTCAAATGAGGCTTATTATATATCAAATCGAAGCTCTCGGCGAGCCCTACAAGACTCACGGCCTATGGCCGTGACTAATGTTGTCAAAAGTCCAAAAAAGGCCTCGAGATAGATGTTTTGGCCTCCCGAAGTTTTTGCAGTTGCGAACTCAGTTGAAAATTCAAACGAATGCCCTCCTCTCCAAGTTCCATTGGACATAGGGCATTGGGGGGCAAATGATGGGCCAAGCCTAAGGGCCCAACTCATGTTACAAGATCCAGTTAGCCAATAAGGTCCAGGCCCAAATAAGTCCGTAGGCCTGGCCTCGTCATCAATAGAGCATCCGGGGGAGCCTCACCCTCATCGCCTTGGAAATGGTCAGCACCCCACCTCATCCTTTGACCGAATCTCATGGAGAGCACGTAGCTGCCTCGCACGTTGAGAAGAGCTCGCCAGATACAACAGACTAGCCAACTACTTACTAATAAGTCGCCCCAATCTGTTAGGGAGCGACTATAAATTGTAAGCACCACCAGCACTTGGGGGGCATGAGACAAATACCGAAGCAATATTCTCTCTTCTACACACTCTCCCAAGTTTGTAATCTCGGAAACATTTGAGAATTAATACATCCGGCGAACTCTGCCTTTGAAGTGGACGTAGGTCACACCGACCGAACCACTATAAATCTCTCTCTCCTCTTTATTACCACATTTATTACCTATTAATTGACCGGTGGTGTGCGAAGTCGATTTTTTGCATCATCAGTTTGGCGCCGTCTGTGGGGAACAACTAAAGTTCTCACGTCAGTATCCTTCCTCTTTTCAAAAATCATGGTGATCACCACAAGATCCGCAAGACGACCAGAGGATAATCCCTCCAGAGAAGGCGAGAATAATCCTCCACCGACTAATCCTGCCCCAAATGCCCCTGCTCCCACTCCACAACAGATGTTGGAGACCATGCAACAGCTGGTAACCCAAAACCAGCAAATACTACAGCTCATGCTCACAGCAGGGCATGGAGGAGCACACTTTGGAGGAGCACAGCATGGAGTACCGCGCCCGGGACACCCAAGGGCCCCACGCCGGGGAGCTCCTCCCCCGGGCGCCCATCCCCCGGGCGCCAATCCCCTGGGCGCCCATCCCTTGGGCGCCCAAGGGTTTCCTCTGGCCCCCCCCCCTTTTGGGGTTACACTGGGGGCTGGGAGAACACATCACGAAGGGCCTCCTCCACCCGGTGGAGCCCAATTTGAAGGACTTCCACCACCAGGGGGAGTACATCATGAAGGACCCCCACCTACTCCCTCTGCTTCAAATGGGGATGGTCCTAGCTTCCAGGAAGGGAAAAGTGAAAACATGGAGGAGAGCAACTTCCATGATCACTCTCGAGGAGCCCCCAATCGCTGGGACGAGAAGATCAGGGAAATGCAGAATCAATTGGGTGATGTCTTCAACACCATGAAGGCACAGGCTCCAGAAACGGTGGATTACCTAGTCAGGCAGACGGACACACTGTTCAAGCCCTACGTGGTGAACTACCCACTCCCTCCGAAGTTCAAGATGCCGTCCATGGAGACCTTTGATGGAACGAAAGATCCATTGGACCACCTGGAGACCTACAAGACCATAATGCAGCTACATAATATCCCTGACGAAATTATGTGTAGGGCATTCCCAACTACATTGAAGGGTCCCGCACGACAATGGTTTGCCAGTCTCACCCCGGCCTCCATAAGCTCCTTCACCGAACTAAGCAGATCATTTGTGGCACAGTTTATTGGTGGACGCCGCCAACAAAAGCCTGCCACCCACTTGCTCAACGTAAAACAGGATCGAGACGAGAGCCTGAGGAGCTACCTCACTCGTTTTAACGAGGAGGTCCTTCAGGTCGAGGAGCTCGATGATAAGGTCAGCATGACCGCCTTCCTAGGAGGCCTCCGATCATCAAGCTTCCTCTTTTCAGTAATGAAGCGACCACCAAAGAGCATGCCAGAACTATTGGCAAAAGCTCAAAAATATATGAATGCTGAGGAAATCAACAGGTCCAGGCGAGGTGAATCATCTCACGGATCGCCAAAAGGTTGACCTCTGCACTGTTCTCAAACAGGCATCCTATCTCCAGCTTAGCGGCCCTCTCGCGGGTCACCAAAAGCTTGGCCTCTGCACTGTTCTAAAACAGGCAGCCTATCTCCAGCTTAGCGGCCCTCTCGCGGGTCACCAAAAGCTTGGCCTCTGCACTGTTCTCAAACAGGCAGCCTATCTCCAGCTTAGCGGCCCTCTCGCGGGTCACCAAAAGCTTGACCTCTGCACTGTTCTCAAACAGGCAATCTATCTCCAGCTTAGCGGCTCTCTCGCGGGTCGCCAAAAGTTCGATCTCAAAAAGGTGTAGCTCTCTCACGAGCAACCCTCAAACTTTGTCTCTGCTCTCGCCAAACAGCCTCTATCTCCAGGTTATCTACAACCCGCGGGACTACTACATTAGATCACCGGAACCAGTTGCCTGGCTGCCCAAATCAAATGCCTGGACAGCACAAGAGCTGCTCGCCCACGCAGTCAGTGGCTAACTCCTCAGCAGCGAAGTCCATGCACGCAGCAGCGAAGCCCATGCCTTCAGGCGCCCAGACATCTCAGGCGCCCAGGGATGGGCGCCCAGGCATCCCAGACACCTCGGGCGCCCAGGCAAGGGCGCCCAGCATCCCAGACACCTCAGGCGCCCAGGCAGGGGCGCCCAGCATCCCAGGCGGGCTCCCAGGCGCCCAGGCGCCCAAACCATGGGCCCCCAGGCCTCCCAGGCGCCCAGCATGGGCGCCCAGCACTCCTCAGGGGCGCCCAGCACTTCTCATGGGCGCCCAGCACTCCTCAGGGGCGCCCAGCACTTCCAAAGGGGCGCCCAGACTTCCTCAGAGGCGCCCAGCACAGGCGCCAGCCCCTTTGCTTGCCTAGAACTGTGCCCAGCGCGCCTGCTCGCTATTTTGACCGTAAATTTTGGTCTGTAACTTCAAATGAGGCTTATTATATATCAAATCGAAGCTCTCGGCGAGCCCTACAAGACTCACGGCCTATGGCCGTGACTAATGTTGTCAAAAGTCCAAAAAAGGCCTCGAGATAGATGTTTTGGCCTCCCGAAGTTTTTGCAGTTGCGAACTCAGTTGAAAATTCAAACGAATGCCCTCCTCTCCAAGTTCCATTGGACATAGGGCATTGGGGGGCAAATGATGGGCCAAGCCTAAGGTCCTAACTCATGTTACAAGATCCAGTTAGCCAATAAGGTCCAGGCCCAAAGAAGTCCGTAGGCCTGGCCTCGTCATCAATAGAGCATCCGGGAGCCTCACCCTCATCGCCTTGGAAATGGTCAGCACCCCACCTCATCCTTTGACCGAATCTCATGGAGAGCACGTAGCTGCCCCGCACGTTGAGAAGAGCTCGCCAGATACAACAGACTAGCCAACTACTTACTAATAAGTCGCCCCAATCTGTTAGGGAGCGACTATAAATTGTAAGCCCCACCAGCACTTGGGGGGCATGAGACAAATACCGAAGCAATATTCTCTCTTCTACACACTCTCCCAAGTTTGTAATCTCGGAAACATTTGAGAATTAATACATCCGGCGAACTCTGCCTTTGAAGTGGACGTAGGTCACACCGACCGAACCACTATAAATCTCTCTCTCTCCTCTTTATTACCACATTTATTACCTATTAATTGACCGGTGGTGTGCGAAGTCGATTTTTTTGCATCATCAGTATCAAAGCAAGGTGAATGGAGGTGCAAGCACGACCTTGTTGGGACCTCTAAAGTCAGATCTGATGCCAGTTCGAGTGATGGTTGACTGGTGTAATATTTAGAGAACTAATTCATGTTTATGAGAGAGAGTCAGCCCTGTTAGATAGATGACAGCCACCTCTGAATGATGAAAGTTGTTCGAACAAGTGGCATCTAAGTAGAGCCCATTGGACAGTTTAAAATTATTAATTTGACTCATTACTAATCGGATCCCCTTTGCTAGGCCTGGACCCACAAGAAAGACCCCAGAACCATAGTTAAAATTTAAAAATGAGCCTCCTTTTGACTCAGCTTAGTTGACTCAGTTTCTTAGGTGACCCATTCAGGCAAGTCGAATGATTTTGACAAGGACCCCAGAGTTCATAAAATTTTATCCATTTTTCCACTGATAGTTATAGCCCCACTTCTTAAGTTGTTTTTTTTTTTTTTTTTTTTTTTCATTTTTTATTTTTACATATATAGTGACCCCTCCAAGGAAGATTTCCTAGGTCCAATGGGCAGAGGTGCCAAAAAAATATGGGAGACACTGCCTAAGCTACAAGAGGAACAAAACAAACAGAACCCAAAGTGACAAGGAATAACTATTTAATGTAATTCTTATCTGAATTGTAATGTTTGAAAAGCTTTTATTTTTCTTTTGATAAATTGCTTACTGTTAGTTGAACTAAGCAAAATCATGTGGTTGGAGTGGACCGGTCGTTCAAATCACTTGGTCTGTTAAAATGAGCTGACTCTCAGTGAATAAAATTAAAGAATAAATGGAAAATAAACTTTATATTGTAATTAGGTTTCATCCTAATGAACTATAATTTCCAAATATTTTTTTCCAGTAATTTACATACCTTTTAACCAAATTTGTAGAAGTTAATTATTTTATTTTTATTCACTTCTTGGAAATTACGATGTCATGTCTTTGCCTTCCCTAGGTCTTCCATAATTCACAACTAGCGTACTAACTCATGCTCAGCACGGGTATGACCAACATTGCAATCTAAATATCCATGTATTAAAAAAAAAAACCTCATAGTTTTTAGAAAGAATAAAAAAGAAAAAAAGGGTTATGAGCACCTATTTATGTACGTAATCCAAATGTCAGTAGCATAGAAATGAAATAGGAGAATTATAGTAGAAAGGGAATGAGAATTGGAGTAGAAAGGAGATGATAGAATTTGGATAAAAACAAAGCCTTAGCAAAAGAAGAAGAAAAACGGATAGTAGATTGGTGATTTTAATAAAGCAATAAAGTAGTTAATTGCAAGATATAGGAGTGGGGAGATAACATGAAAGATTTTGAAAAAAAAAAGTAATGTAACTTCCAGTCGAAATTAAAACTCTTAGTCAAAATTGAATCTGAAACCTTCTTCTTAATATAGTATAATTTTGGGAACTCAACAACCATTGATGTGTCATATAACTCTAACCTTAACCGTAAAAAAACCATTCAACTAGCAGGCCCGACAATTAATAAGAAAACGACTGGCACTTCGTGGTCCAACCTCAATAGAAAAAATTAAGAACAACTCTTTACCCCCAATGGTTAGGAGCAACAGTTTTTATTGGGAGGTCCAGTCTTCGAATCTGGCCTCCCTCCTTTTTACATATGTGAGGTGTTATTGTAAAGTCCCAGATCACTCATGGGAGTGTCCAGAGACTGGGCTATATGTGTGGGCTCTCCTTATCTAGTATAATGCATTTTGAGTTAAGCTAGGGCCTCTGACTCAGAAACAAATCCGTGCGGGTTAAGCTAGGGCCTCTGTCCCAAAGCAGACAATATTATACTGGATGAGTTGGGTCATGACGAATGGTATCAGAGCCAAGGACGGCTCTCCTCTGATGAGTTGGGTCGTGACAATTATTACCTCACGTGTAAGAGTTGTGTCTCCTCGCATGTGCGAGTCTCATACATCCTGGAATAAAATAAAATAAAAAAAGACTTTTCAATAGAAGAAATCACATGGTGGGGGGGCGGTTGTGTATTTTATAATTAAGATTATAACTTCATTAGATAGATTCCAAAATACAGAGTCACAAACCATTGAACTTGAATTTATGCTTAGGATATCCACTCTAGTCTACCTTGCTTCAAGAATAAATGCGTCCAGTGGATACGGACTTGAAACAAGGTCAACCAATTGTTTTAACTAACAAAGTCAATCATCACAAGTGCATAACTTAAGCTCTAACCAATGTTCACGTTCTTCCTTGTTAGCCATCTTCTAAATTTAAATATCCTATCCTATTTCAGCACTCTTACTATATATGTTTCTATACAACGGACACGGTTTGCTTACATTCAAATGTTTCATTTGCTGTTTATTTTTTGGTAAGAAAATGTTTCATTAGCTATTGCCAACGCACAAAGCAAATGAAAACGTTGCGTAACTAGTCAAAAGCAAATGAAAACGTTGCGTAACTAGTCACCTCTCTCTCTCTCTCTCTCTCTCTCTCTCTCTCTCTTTGAATTTAAACAGACGCGTTTTGAAACCAACAGCTGGATTCCCATAACTGTGTTCTACACAGAAAATGACCACTCTTATCGGAAGAATGGGTCATCTACACTCCAGTCCATATTGTCAAAATCATAGGCCACAGTAGATTGAGATTCACAAAAAAAAATATATATATATATATATATCACCCATATAGAGTCTATAGTTGTTTGATTTTGCCCCATTAACTATAATCTCATATTGTGCTACCTATCTTGTATTATGTGGTCACTGATCTTGTGGGTCATACAGTATGTAGAGTCTCTAATAGAAGGTTATTGAAAATAAATATGAACTAAGTAGGTCGTTCGGAGTTAAGGATATTGGCCAATTATGAGAGGCTTGACGAGAGCGAAACTATTGTAATGATGTAACCTTAATCTCTTACCGATGGTGAAAATTGCTTTCATCATATATGCGATATAGGCACACTTACGAAAAAAATCCCAGTACTGTGTTCATATGTTGCATGCTTTTTAATTTGTTTTATCGTGATCGATTACAATCGCAATCAATTATAGAGATGGACATAATCATCTGATCAATATGATCTCTAGGAGACTAGGCCATATTATTTAATCACAATTGGGACTATATCTTATTACAACCTGAATTCGTGGCCATAGAAGTGCATTCTACACGGACCAATTGTTACAAAGTTTGAATTTGTAGAAGACCAAGATAAGATTCCAGCCCAAATATAGAAAATATTTTGCTTATCTGTGTCCATATTGCATGCACGTTCCTGTACTAGGTGTATGTGGGGGGAGAAATAACTCTGGTGTCGTCTATAAATAGGACATTCGTCAGTGTACATGGCATTGGTGTGTAAGAATTAAAAGACCATTTTTCTTGTTTGATGAGGAGAGTGAGATAGTTAAGAGAGGCTGTTTCCTGAAGATGAGGACCATCCATCTCCTTTTCTTGGTTTCTGTAGTAGTCTTTGGAACTCTTGGGGGGTGTGATGCAGGACAGTTGAGAATGAATTTCTACAAGAAGAGCTGTCCTCATGCCGAGGTTATTGTTAAGAACATTATATGGAAACATGTTGCAAGAAACTCCTCACTGCCGGCCAAGCTCCTCCGGATGCATTTCCATGACTGCTTTGTTAGGGTAACAACTGCTCAAAAACCAAAGCTATTGAGAATTGATTAAAACCCGCTGATTTGATTGAGATTGGATGGTCTTGACAAGCATCGGATATAGTACTGTGGTTTGCTTCTTTTTTTTTACTAGTATGTTCATATGTTTACTTCTTTATTATTTATATATACCTTTCTATCACAAGGTTAGAATGATATTTTTGCGTAACCTAGATTTCTCATCCCAATCCTCCACTTGCACGGCGTGACACAGGTGGATACCACAGCAAGTCAGCTCAATCTTATGTCCGGACGGTCCTCACTAAATTGTAAAACTCATAGGATTGCATGCATGTATGTATATAAATATAAGTAGTATGTATAACATGCAAGAAGCACTTGACCACTTTAATGATTGTATTTGGTTTGTTTCCTATATTTTAATCATTGGGCAGACATCCAACAGTTTTATCATCGGATCGCGCCACCATGATCGTTGATCACTTACTTTACAGGGCGGCCCTTATGTACGGTTAAGTTTGTTCAATGAAGGTTAACATTAAAAAAAATTCTTTACGGGGCGGCAACCACACATCTTTTATTAGATGATGATGACCATCACTTTTGTTGATGATGTTTATGCATGTTACAATTGCATGCAATCTTACGTGAATGGTTTATATTTCAGGGCTGCGAAGCCTCGGTGCTGCTGAATTCTACTGCGAATAACACTGCAGAAAAAGACGCAATCCCAAACCTATCATTGGCTGGTTTTGATGTTATTGATGAAGTGAAGGCACGGCTAGAGACGATATGCCCTGGTGTAGTTTCATGTGCAGACATTCTTGCTCTCAGTGCAAAGGATTCCGTTTCCTTTCATGTAAGTACTGATAAAAAGTTCTCCACTATAATCTCCACTCTCTCCACTGTCTGATCACTATTTGATATTTTTGATGGGTGGAGGACACCCACTCAAATAAGGGCTTGGTGAGGGCCCAATCAAATGGCCCAGATAACACTATCTGGATCATGAGCAGTGGGTATGGGCACCTGATCCGAGATGGGGCCCACTGGATTGAAGGCTCTAGTATGATCATTTTTCACAACTTTTGAATGTGGCACGTGTGCAGTTCAAGAAATCAAAGTGGAAAGTGATGACAGGGAGGAGAGACGGGATAGTGTCATTTGCTTCGGAGGCCCTGGCCAACATACCCTCGCCATTCTCCAACTTCACCACCCTCAAGCAGGACTTCGCCAACAAAGGCCTCAATGTCACGGATCTTGTTGTCCTCTCAGGTATTGTTGTTGTAATCATTGCACATTTTTGGTGATCTGGGTGGGCTCCCCTTGATGAGTGGACATGCCCTGGCCCGTCATCTCGGCCCGGCCTACGAGAAGGGCCCATTCATCCTGAATTATCATATTGCATGTAGTCACCTGTTTTGACCAATTTCTATTCAAGTTGTTCACAATTCATAATTGGGGACTTGGCTTGATTGGAAAACTCTATAGAGTGGGGTCATTTGACTTACTTATTGTTGATTCAAATGATTTAGAATTAGAATTTGACTAGTTCAATGGAGTAATGTGTTTCTGTCCACTTTATGCGTATCAAATTCAAACCGCTCAAAATAATTGATCTTGCATTTAACTCTTGGTCCAAAATTCATCTAAATCAAGCGTGAGCCTCCCATTAGATTGGTCCCATGTGAAACAAATGTTATAATAAGAAATCAAAATAATACTCATTCCTTATAATTGAAACTTGAAAGGCCTTAGTATTTATTTAACAATTGTTCAGATGGACTGAAAGAAAGCAAGTAGTGACTTCTGATTTTGTCCAAACAGGAGCACATACTATTGGAAGAGGACATTGCAATCTCTTCAGCAACAGGCTCTACAACTTCACAGGGAAAGGGGATGCTGACCCTTCTCTAAACCCAATCTATGCAGCCTTCTTGAAAACCAAATGCAAAAGCCTCTCAGACACCACCACCACCGTGCCAATGGACCCTCATAGCTCCCTCTCCTTTGACTCCCACTACTACACCAACCTAAAATTGAAGCAAGGCCTCTTCCAATCTGACGCAGCCCTCCTCACGAACGATGATGCTAGCAACATGGTCGACGAGTTACGTGACTCAGCTGATTTCTTCACTGAGTTTGCAGAATCGATTAAGCGAATGGGGGCGATCGGAGTGCTAACGGGGAATGCTGGAGAAATCAGGGAGAAGTGTAGTGTTGTGAACTCTTAAGTAGGTGCAATTGGGCAAGAGGTGATTGATTAATAATGACAATTTCTTGGGATGTGATTATGGGATGGTTAGCATTTATTTAGTCTTTTATTGGTTGTATCTACTGTCTTGTGTTGTTTTGTACCGTTCAAATTTTATTGGGTGTCTCTGAAGATACCATCTTGTGTTGTTTGTAATGTTATTGAGTGAGATATTTGGATTCAAGGTAATTAAGACGTAGTTTTTGTCAGATCGATTTGTTAAGAAACAGGATGTGAGTTGCTAATATTGTTTGGGTGTTATATGATGGGAAACTAGGAACAATATTGCCCAGAATTGTATATATTAGAATGTTTTGGCTAGTACTTTGAGTTGGCTTTCAAGGCCCTCGACAAAAGCATTTGTTAGAGTAGAGTTGATGGAAAACCTCTTCCCACTTTACTATGAGGTATTCTCTTCAAGCAAATATTAAAAAAATATTATGAAGGTAGCATGAAATTGATTTTCAATTTCACTTTCTCGTTCCTTCGATTCAGAATTTGAAAATTGAAAATTTCCATGAAGTAATTCGTCTCTGGCCACGCTATTAATTAATATCACCAGAGTTTCACTTCTAAAAATCGAACTGCTCAAAATAATTGTCCATTTTTTGCTTAAAGGTAAATGATTGTAAAAGTGAAATTCATTGTTTATAGTTTATCAATATTAAGGTGGGACCAACTCTAATTTGAGTTAGATATGGACTAATTTTATATTGTTAATACACAACGGTGCAGTGCATTTGAGTGGCTTGAATTTCATCATCAGCAGGCCTCAAAAATCAATTTATAGGATGTAGCTTATAAGGATCAAAACAACTCACAACTTGAATTGCGAGTTGTTTGTAAGGAATCGTTAATGATTTGAAGGCCTTATTAGCAAACTAGATAACTATTGTTTACATGGATTGAACATGACGACTTCTGATTTTGTGTGATCAGGAGCACATACTATTGGAGTCGGACTTTTTTTTTTTTTTTTGCTAACGGAGGGTTTCCAACCCTTTGGGCTACACTAATCCCTCCGGACCCATAGAGAAGCCGGGTAAAACCCCTATGGTCCCTAGGTGGTAACACAAGTGGACTCAACCTTCGGTTCCTGAAGAGGAGGTAACTGGGGATTGATACTAAGACCTCTAGCTCTGGAAGAGAGAGGAACCTAGGACATTGTAATTTCTTCAGCAATAGGCTCTACAACTTCACAAGGAAAGGGGATGCAGACCCTTCTCTAAATTCAACCTATACAGCCTACTTAAAAACCAAATGCCAGAACCTATCAGACACCACCACCACCGTGGAGATGGACCCTCAGAGCTCCCTCACATTTGACCCCAACTACTACACCAATCTTAAATTGAACCAAGGCCTCTTCCAATCTAATGCAGCCCTCCTTACGAACAAAGGTGCATGCTAGAACATTGCCGACGAGTTACGTGACTCAGCTGATTTCTTCACTGAGTTCTCAATGCCGGAGAGATTAGGAAGATTAAGTGTGGTGTGGTAAACTCTTAAGTGCAATTTGGCAAGAGCTGATGAATAAGAGAATTCCTTGGGAGGTGATAATGGGATGCTTAACATTTGTGTAATCTTTTATTGTTGGTCTGTGTTGTTTTGTATGTTCAAATTTCATTGGTCGTCGTCTCTCAGGAGACTATCTTGCGTTGTTTGGTAATGTTATTGATTATGATATTCGGATTAAGGCAATTGTTGAGTTCATGAATTTGCACATTTACGTATCATTTTAGGATGAATTAGGGTTTTAATTAGGTGAATTGCATCAATATTCATCTAATTTCATCATTTCATGCATTTTCACCTAGGAACCTGAATTTTCATACTTTTCATACATTCTCTGCATTAACTTAGAATGTTTTGCAAATTTTCTCCGAATAGTCACAGTTGGAGTAAAACTCTGTCCGGGTGTGTCCCGCCTCAATATGGGCTCTTCAGTATTTGATGTGTTAAATTAGAATGTGCAAAAAATGAGAATTGCAGTCCTCTGTCACAGAACCCACTTTCAACACACATTGTCATCCTGGGCCCTGCATTGTTGAATTGAAGTAAATTGAAGAATTCACCATGTGGACCCCACACATAAGCCATATGCAAATTAATCAAAGGACGGGTCCCCTTATCATATTAGTTGAAGAGTCCTAACTACAGTAGAAGACTTCTCATAGGGCCCACTATTCAAGCAGATCAAATGTCCCACCAAAAAGTAGCATACGGAAGTCACTCCCTCCCGGCCCCTTGGACGTCCCTAAGTATTCTCTCTCTTCTTTCTCTTCTTCCCTACTTCTTTTCTTTCTTTACCTTTTCTCTCACTAGAAAAAAGAAAAGAAAAGAAAAATCTGTGGGCATTCTAGAGCCCTGTTCCAGAACTAGATTAGAAGAGTGTGAGAGAAAATTGTAATTGCCATGAAGTTTTCAATGAAAATCATATCTTTTGCAATGAAGGAGTAGATTTTTTGGATCGGAGCACAAAGTAAAGTTAAGTAATTTTATTTTTGTTTTATGTCTTTAATTTAATTCTTTTCTCCCTATGATGCATTGTTTAATAGAATAATAGATCTGCCTTCGCGCCACAGGCAAACCTCCGCTTTATATTTTTAATAAAATCTTTTTTTGATCAGTTAATCTTCTTTTGATAAAATATACTTAGGTTTTTATACCTTTGATATTTTATGCTTAATTTGTTAACTGACGCTCAAAGTAATTTATATTTTTATAAGGTGATGGAGATCTTGAGTTCTTCTGCTTAAGAGTTGAATTTTAAAAGAAAAATATCTTCCGGATCAGAAACATTGAATTGTTTCTTATCTGAGTTATTTGCAAAACAAAAGACTAAATTAAAGTATGTGGATTGAGAATTGAAATTAATTAATGGATTCTTTGTTACTCTGATCTACCTTTATCATTATTGTTATCCATTCATCTTGCATAGTAACTTTATCTCTCATTCAAATCTTGATTTATTTTTATTTTCATTATAAAAAATTCAGATTTTAATAAAAAAATATTTCAGTAGTGCTCCCGTGGGATTCAACCTGTACTTGCCACTGTCTCAAAAAGAAAGCTGTGCACTTGCAGTATTAAAATATTGAATTTAAATTCACATCAAGTTTTTGGTGCCGTTGCCGGGGGGCCAAATCTGAGTTTTTGTTAAAAATCTGATTTTTTTTTATTAGATTCATATGGATGCTCATATTTAGGTTGCATTAGTTGTTTAGTCATCTAATTTTGCATTAGTAGTGTTCTTTGCAATTAGTATTAGTTAGTATTTCACTTTGCTAATTTTTCATACTTTTCTGATTTTTCTGATTTTTTTTATTAATTAAATTTTCGAAATAATTAATTAATTAATTAATTAATCAAAATTTTTTTGAAGGATTTCTTTTAATTCCGAATTTCAGTAAATAAAAATAAAAAGAACATTTATTTTAGAATGGTCTAACTAGTGTTTTGATTATATTAGGATTGGTAATATAGAGTTTAAAATCTTTAGGACTAGTTGTTTTGATTAATATGCTAACCTTTGAATTCCGAAAGTAGGTAGTTGGAAAATTTAAAATTCCATCTCTTAAGTTGTTTATATTAGTTAAAGTTTT
Source organism: Umbellularia californica (assembly GCA_028538565.1). Taxonomy (NCBI): domain Eukaryota; kingdom Viridiplantae; phylum Streptophyta; class Magnoliopsida; order Laurales; family Lauraceae; genus Umbellularia; species Umbellularia californica. The sequence goes on along the minus strand of JAPQWN010000003.1, from coordinate 35,756,106 downwards.
AAAATCTGAAATTTGAATTGGATAAGATTGGATTTCTTATAATTGAAAACTTTTTGAAAACTCTAACCATATTTGGATACTTGTTTGGATAATTTAGAATTTCTGATTTTTTTTTTACTTTGTAAATAGAATTTTTTTTATTTGTTTCAATAACTTAGAATCCACTTTGATAGATTTTTTATTAACTTAGTGTCTTTTGAATTTTCTTATCTTTTTTTTTTTAATTAGGATAAGATCGAATTTTGAGTTGATTTGTTAACTTAGAATTTACTAATAAGTGTTTCTTTTGAATAGGTCACCTTGGTAAGAGGAGAGTTGCACAAAAGTAGGAAACTGCGTGGATTTGCTCTAAGCAAACAAGTTGCTCTCAGAATTGCTAAAAACAAATTGCTCTCAGAATTGCAAAATTTGACACAAAAAAAAAAAGGCGTGGGCCCGCTATAAGAGTTTCTAAACTTTACCCCACGAATCTTTTACTTGCAAGTGGGGCTTAGGTGATTTAAATTTCAGCAAGTATGATTGTTTGATTGACACACCAAGTAAACTGGACCCCACACATTTAGTCAAGGGCAATTAACCCCAATAAGATAAGGACTGGATTTCATCACCAGATCCTTACCCAATTAGGTTTAACCACCTTTCACATAATAACCTAAACAATAATTAAAATAAAGTAGAAATGAGACCATAGGACTCAAGCTCATTAGGACAAAGACCACAAAAGGTTGCACCAATTGCGCTCTTTGGTCAAGTCGATGTCTAAGTAAGTCTTGTCCCTCCAAAGGGTGGCAGTCTCTGTTCTAGGAGTTTGGTTTTTAAACGGGACCCTTGTCAAGTGCATTGTGACCCCACCACTCATCCTGGGAACTTACCTGGTCGATTTGGCTTTATAAGACTGGATTGGAGGCCTTAGTGCACTCTTCAAACCAATTAGGAGTTGTCTAGTGAGTTAGGCTAACCTTAGGATAATTTCTTGTGCTCAATCTTTGTGCTTGACTGCTTGTGCATCATCTAGTAAAACTATTAGGGCCCCACATATAGATTAGGCCTGCATTTCTTTAAGGTTGTACCCGATGTATGCACTCTAGACCTGAGAGAGAAACTGTGGGTACGCAAGAGTAAAATGTTAGTCAGGATAGAGCCCGAATTAGCCTTAACCATTGTCGGAAAGTCTTCAATCTTTGAAAAAATTATTAGAATGGCTGATCAAGTGGACTCACCCATGACTTTGAAGGACTACATGTAACCCACCAGGACAACTCAACCGTCCTGCCTCACCCTGCCTCAGACCAATACCACATTTGAGCTAAAATCTGGCATAATACAGATGCTCCCAGTATTCCTTGGGTAAGACCATGAAAATCCATATCAACATATTAGAGAATTTGAGGACATCTATGGGACCATAAGAATCAATCACATGGCTGAGGAGGCCCTTAAACTTAGATTATTTCCTTTCTCCTTAAAAAAAAAAAAGCTAAAGCTTGGCTTTATGCCTTACAGGCCAGGTCCATCACTACATGGGCCAAGCTAGTCAAAGAATTTTACCAGGTCCATCACTACATGGGCCAAGCTAGTCAAAGAATTTTTACAAAAAATTCTACTCCAAGCAGAAAATCGCTTTGATTAGGCAGGCTATCAATGGATTCCATCAAATGGAAAAGGAGACACTTTACAGTTATTTGGAATGGTTCAAGGACCTCTTAATCCAGTGTCCCCACCATGAATTTGAAAAAATCCAATTAGTCCAAATTGTGTATGAAGGCATGGATTACCCAACCAAACAAATGGTGGAATCTTTCTGTAGTGGGAGATTTACACAGAAAATAGCAGAAGCTTGGACATTTTTGGAAGAAACCGCTGAAAACACATTGCCGTGGGCCCCTATCAAGAGGGAGCCCATCAAACCACCATTCCTGAAAAGGGGGTCGGGGAGGGGGATGTTCAAGATTGAACCCAAAATTGAGGCAGAGGCCAAAATGGCCACACTGGTGAGAGGAATAGAGGCCTTAGAGCTGAACCAAAAGCCCATTCCAAATACTTCGGAGTCATTAAGATATAATCAGGCCATGAATGGAGGGATTGACCCAACAACTTTGGGTCAGACCGAGTCTGTTGAGGAGGTGAATACGCTATATCAAAACACTCATTTTAATAATTGTCAGAGGTATGACCCGTACTCTAACACTTACAATCCAGGTTGGAGGGACAACCCGAGCTTTTCTTGGACCAAAGGCCCAACTCAAGGTGGCCCATCTTAGTCCACTCAATTGCAGCCCAATCAATCTCAGGTCAATGCCCCACCCGGTTTCCAAAAATCCACTTTCAACCCCAGTCCATTGACCCAGAGGGTAGATTCTTTAGAAGAGGTCATGAAACTCATGTCTCAAACCACGGCCCAATTGACTCAAAGTACTGCTCAATTCCAACAGACCACTACTCAACTTTTGAATGACCATACTCAAACCCTTGCAAAATTGGAATATCAGATGGGCCAACTGGCCAATTCCATCAGTGCCAGAGACAAGGGAACCTTCCTTAGTCAACCCAAATCTAATCCCAAGGGCCAAGTTGTTCATGATCCTAAAGGAAAAGGCCCAGAACATGTCAAGTCTATAATCACTCTTAGGTCGGGTACACAGGGGGATAACAAGGTCAAACTATCCAAGGAACCTAAGGACGAATCAAGTGAGAAAGTAGAAACTGAGGAACCAAGTGTAAATGCTGAAATCATATTAGAACCAGAGAACCCATTCAATGCGGAACCGTCACCTAGTGACCCCACTCCTAGGACCTTTGTTCCCAATGCACCATACCCATAGAGGCTAGGCCTAGCAAAATCAACTGTTCAGTTGGATAAAATGCTAGAAGTATTCAAACAAGTAAGGATTAATATCCCACTACTTGATGCTATTCAACAGATTTCGGCCTATGCAAAATTTCCGAAGGACCTTTACACCTTCAAAAGGACTACCAATATGCCCAAAAAGGCTTTTCTAGCCCAACAAGCTAGCTCGATCATTTCTTGTCCAACCCCGATCAAATAGAAAGACCTAGAGTGTCCTACCATTTCTTGCCAGATAGGGGACCATCACATAGAGAAAGCTTTACTAGACTTAGCTGCAAGTGTGAACCTTCTTCCGTACTCTGTTTATGAAGAATTAGGTTTGGGGGGTTGAAAAAGACCCATATGACCTTGCAGTTAGCTTATGCATCGATTCGATACCCCAAGGGGGTAGTTGAAGACGTTCTTATCAAAGTCGGAGACTTTGTGTTTCCTGTCGATTTTGTTGTTTTGGATACCAGACACACATCTAGGACTGAAACTAAAATTCCAATAATATTGGGGAGACCACTCCTTGCCACCTCAAATGCTTTGATCAATTGTAGGAATGGAGTGATACAAGTTTCTTTTGGGACCATGACAGTCCAAGTGAACATTTTTAATGTCAGTAAGCAACCTCCTGATGAGGATGATGGAGTTTTTGAAATTAGTTACATCCATGAATTGGTGGAAAATCACTTACCCCATTTGAAACTTGAAGATCCACTAGAGGCTTGTCTGGCCCACTTTGGAAGTGATTTTGATGTAGATGGACATATTGAGGAAGTCAATGCACTGTTAGACTCAACCCCATCCATGGATTGCTCCAGGTGGCAACCGAAGCATGAGATTCTGACTCCATCTGCTTCCCCACCTGTCCCATCAATTGTAGAGCCCCCTAAGTTAGTACTCAAGCAGTTGGTGGATACCTTGAAATATATATTTTTAGGCCCGCTAAAAATCCTTCCAGTGATTATAGCTTCAGACTTAGACTCTGTCCAAGAGGAAAAACTCGTGAAAATTTTAGATGAGCACAAGGTAGCTATAGGGTGGTCCATTGCAGATATCAAAGGAATTAGCCCATCTGTGGTCCAACATAGAATCCATTTGGAAGAAAATGTAAAACCTTCTCGTGAACCACAAAGGCGACTGAACCCTGCAATGAAGGAAGTGGTTAGGTTGGAAGTCTTAAAATTACCCGATGCAGGGGTGCTTTACCCCATATTTGATAGTGCATGGGTGAGCCCGGTTCAAATAGTACCAAAGAAATCCGGAATAATAGTGACTCAAAATAAGGACAATGAATTGGTACCCACTCGGATACAGACTGGATGGAGGGTATGCATTGATTATAGGAAGTTGAACTCAGTCACTCGGAAAGATCATTTTCCCCTCTCATTCATGGATCAGATGCTCGAAATGTTAGCTGGTCATGCATATGATTGTTTTCTTGATGATTATTCCGGTTACAATCAAATCCCAATTGCACCCAAGGACCAAGAAAAGACCACCTTCACTTGTCCATTTGGCACTTTCGCTTACAGACACATGCCCTTTGGGTTATGCAATGCATCGGCCACCTTTCAAATGTGCATGTTGAGCATATTTTCTGACATGGTAGAAAGATTCATTGAAGTTTTCATGGATGATTTTTCAGTCTTTGGCAATTCTTTTGAGGAATGTTTATATCATTTGTCCCTTGTGCTTGAAAGATGCAAAGAAAAGAATCTAGTCTTAAATTGGGAGAAATTTCATTTCATGGTAAAAAGGGGTACAGTTCTGGGACACATTATTTCTGATAATGGAATTGAGGTGGACAAAGCAAAAATTGATTTGATCTCCAAATTGCCACCACCAAAATCAATTAAGCAGATTCGATCATTCCTGGGCCATGCTCGTTTTTATCGTAGATTCATCAAGAATTTTAGTAAAATTGCTAAACCTTTGTGCCAATTGCTGACAAAAGAGGCCCCGTTTGAATTTGATGAGAAATGTCTACAGGCTTTTGAAAGACTGAAAATGGAACTAACTTCAACTCCTATAATTTACCCACCTGACTGGACCATTCCATTTGAGCTAATGTGTGATGCATCCAATACTGCTATTGGAGCTGTTTTATGTCAACGGGTTGGGAAGTTACCTTATGTGATTTACTATGCAAGTAGAACCCTCAATGATGCACAGCTAAATTACACAACCGCTGAAAAAGAATTACTAGCTGTGATTTTTTCCTTAAAGAAATTTTGGTCCTACTTGATAAGGTCCAAAGTCATCATCTACACGGATCATACAGCCCTGAGATACCTTCTGTCCAAAAAGGATGCAAAAGCCCGATTAATCTGGTGGATCCTTCTGCTATAAGAGTTTGATTTGGAAATAAGAGATAAAAAAGGATGTGAGAATGTTGTAGCAGACCATCTTTCAAGGATACCTTTAGAGCCATTAGATGAGGTCCCACTGAATGAAAATTTTTCTGATGAACAATTGTTCAGTATTTCCCAAATCCCCTGATTTGCAGATATAATCAATTACCTTGTTACAGGGGAGATGCCCGCCCATTGGTCAAAACAGGATCGATCAAAATTTCTAGCTAAGGTCAAGTACTTTTCCTGAGATGGCCCATATCTTTTTAAGTACTGCCCGGACCAGACCATCAGGAGATGCATTCCTGATCATGACCATTACTCGGTCATTTCCTTGTGCCATGATCATACTTATGGGGCCCACTTTAGTTCGAAAAAGACAGCCGCAAAAGTTTTACAGTGTGGATTTTACTGGCCCACTATCTTTAAAGATTGCCACACCTTCTGTTTCAACTGTGAGAGGTGTCAAAAGCTTAGCAAGCTCAATCGAAGGAACATAATGCCCTTGAATCCCATACTTAGGTGGAAATTTTTGATGTGTGAGGAATTAACTTCATGGGGCCATTTCCAAATTCTTTTGGATATCTTTACATTTTACTGGCAGTAGACTTGTTTCCAAGTGGGGAGAAGCCATACCAACAAAGAAGAATGACCACCATGTGGTGATGAAGTTCGTGAGAGATGATATTTTTTCTCACTTTGGTACCCCTAGAGCGATCATTAGTGACAGATGCACTCACTTTTGTAACCGTCCCTTTGAGCATTTGTTGAAAAAATATTCTGTCACCCATAAGGTTGCTACACCTTATCACCCACAAACAAGTAGCCAAGCGGAAATTTCAAATAAGCAAATTGAACAAATTCTGGAAAAGACAGTCAATCCTACTAGGAAAGATTGGTCTTTGCGATTGATCGATGCACTGTGGGCCTATCGAACCGCTTATAAGACACCTATAGGGATGTCCCCATATAGGTTAGTCTATAGGAAAGCATGTCACCGCCTGTTTAATTGGAGCATGAGCTTATTGGGTCATTAAGAAGTTTATTTTTGACTTACTCACTGCGGGTAGTCTGTGCAAATTGCAACTCAATGAGTTGGAAGAACTTCGAAATGATGCCTATGAGAATGCCAAGATCTACAAGGAAAAAATGAAGTTGAACCATGATAAGTCAATTTTAAGAAAACCCTTTGAATTGAGTATGAAAGTCCTTTTGTATAACTCCCGGTTACCGTGTTTCTAAGGAAGTTATGAACCCGGTGGACTGGTCCATTTATTGTCAGGACTATTTACTTTCATGGTGCGGTGGAAATTGAAAATCTCAAGAATGGGGATATTTTCAAGGTGAATGGTTAACGGTTAAAACCGTTTCTGGAACTGAAGGATAAAAACGTTGAGGATATCCTTCTGGAAGACCCAATTTACCAAGACTAATCATTTTTTGTCATCTCGGGTTGACGACGTTAAACTTAGGGTTGTTTGGCAGGCAACCCAATTTTGAAAGGTAATTGAGCTGATTGATCACATTCTTTTGCAATCACCCCCACATGGTAAGATGTTCCAATTTTTCTTATTGTTCATTTTCACGTTACACATGCATTCATAACATTGAGGACAATGTTGAATTTAGGTTTGGGGGTGTGAGTTAGAACTTGACATATGATCATTTGTTCAATTTTCATTCTACATTTTCTTTTTCGTTTTTCAGGAGTAAAAAAAAATTTAGAGGGAAACTTTTGAGATAATTTTTATTGACTGAAGATATTTATTTTGGACAAAAGAAAATACTGGTTTTACTATTTTATTTACGGAAAGAGTTTTTGGAAAAGTGCTGAATTTTGATCCCTCACTTTTGCACAGGTTGTATACATTTTCAAGGTTTTGAATGTGAAACTATGATTTTCGTTTTTCTTTGATAATTAAAAAAAAAAAAAAAGGAAAATCGACCCTTAGTATACAGAGCTTCCTGGTTCGACGGGTGGATACATGAAAATGATTGCCTATTGTTGGGGACCGCAAAAATATTTATAGAAGTGTTTAGAAGTCTTGAAAAGAATAGAAAAAAATTGTGACTAGTTTGGGTTCGTAGCCTTTTTAACCAGAGCTAGTAAGCTCTTAGGGGTATTTACATACATAGCTAGGGCCCTAAAGACATCTGTTTTGGGAGTCACTGGCTTAATGCTCGTTACATGTGTCAATTAAAAAACTTAAGGAACTTAGACATTGCACAGTCACATGTGTGTAATATAAAAAAAAAAATTACGGCCTTTGAAAAAACAGTAGTGCGAAAGCTGTCATTATTGCCTTGAGAGGAAGACTGTTTATTTTTTTTTTTTTTGCTAAGTTTAGGCGGCCCAGAATTTAAAATATATATATTCACGAAAATTCTTGGTGGATCATTTGATGCTTATTACATATACATACTTTTCACCATGCATGATCAATTAGCATGATTTCGAGAATTTCTGACCAAAAGATGGGATTAGTGAATCAAATTTAAGCTTTGTCTTCGAAAATTCCGGGAACCGAGAATAGTCAATGTCTATAGATTTTCTCTTGGAAGAAGTTTCCCTAGATTTGGATAGGTTTTAAACATCTTTTGCAAAAAAAAAAAAAAAAAAAAAAAAGAATTTTGTGGGTATATTCACTGTAAACCCTCATGAGGCACAACTCGTCCATTAGCGGAAACCTAGGGGTTTAAAGGCTTATTGCATACGCTAAATGCAACCGAGAATACCAGCGAAAGTGGTTTTGTTTTCATATTTCCTTTCTTTTCTTAGATTAGGTCAAAGAACTTCAAACCTTTTTGCTCGCAACTTTTGCTAAGGGACTAGTAAAATACTGGTTGGGGTGTGTTGAGTTCATGAATTTGCATTTTTACATATCATTTTAGGATGAATTAGGGTTTTAATTAGGTGAATTGCATCAGTGTTTGTCTAATTTCATCATTTCATGCATTTTCACATAGGAACCTGAATTTTCATACTTTTCATACATTTTCTTCATTAACTTTGAATGTTTTGCAAATTTTCTCCGAAGAGTCCCAGTTGGAGTAGAACTCTGTCCGAGGTGGGTCCAGCCTCAATATGGGCTCTTCAGTATTTGATGTGTTGAATTAGAATGTGTAGAAAATAAGAATTGCATGCCTCTGTCACGGAACCCACTTTCAAGCACACATTGTCATCCTGGGCTCTGCATTGCTGAATTGAAGTAAATTGAAGAATTCACCATGTGAACCCCACACACAAGCTATAGCAAATTAATCAAAGGAGGGGTCCACTCATCATGTCAGTTGAAGAGTCCTAACTACTGTAGAAGACTTCTCATAGGACCCACTGTTCAAGCAGATGAAATATCCCACATGGTAGAGTTCGCAGTAGTTGCAAATTTGAAATTATTAATGGATAATTCAAAGAGTACAATTCTGATTGAAACAAAAGAAGAAGAGCTTGAATCATCCACATATGATGTCCTTTTAAAAATGAAAGTTGTGCAGAGATAGAATCCATTGCAATTCAAAATTTAAAAGTTAATCCCGTTTTTCTCGGGATAACTCATCTTCAAATGGTAATAACTTTCAATTTGATCGTCGTATCGATGAAATTTACCTACCATTGGAAAGCTTATTCAGAATAGATATATGTGGAACCCAAGAACGTGAAAATTAGAGCTATATTGACAAAGTTATGGGCCGGAGATTTTCATGCTCATTTATAGACAGGATTGCAATTAAATCCACACCGTTGATAATCAATTGCTACACATCTCTTGTGGGACCCATCTGAAGATTAGCCAAGCTACTCAGAGGTTTCCAGAAGCTTCCAACTCATTCAAATTAAAAAATGATAAGAGATATACCTTATCAATGAAGAAAAATCAAATCTGCAGAGAAAGTGTCCAGATTCAATGTATCTGATATATAACAAGAGATATAAAAGGAACCAAAAAGTAGCATACGGAAGTCGCTCCCTCCCCTTGACGTCCCTAAGTATTCTCTCTCTTCTTTCTCTTCTTCCCTACTTCTTTTCTCTCTCTACCTTTTCTCTCTCTAGAAAAAAGAAAAGAAAAGAAAAATATGTGGGTATTCTGGAGCCCTGTTCCAGAACTAGATTAGAAGAGTGTGAGAGAAAATTGTAATTGTCATGAAGTTTTCAATTAAAATCATATCTTTTGCAATGGAGAAGTAGATTTTTTGGATCGGAGCACAAAATGAAGTCAAGTAATTTTATTTTTGTTCTATGCCTTTAATTTAATTCTTTTGTCCTTATGCTGCATTGTTTAATAGAATAATAGATCTGCCTTCGCGCCACAGGCAAACCTCCGCTTTATATTTTTAATAAATTTCTTTTTGATCAGTTAATCTTCTTTTGATAAAATATACTTAGGTTTTTATACCTTTGATATTTTATGCTTAATTTGTTAACTGACGCTCAAAGTAATTTATATTTTTATGAGGTGATGGTGATCTTGGGTTCTTCTGCTTAAGAGTTGAATTTTAAAAGAAAAATATCTTTCGGATCAGAAACATTGAGTTGTTTCTTATCTGAGTCATTTGCAAAACAAAAAACTAAATTAAAGTATGTGGATTGAGAATTGAAATTAATTAATGGACTCTTTGTTGCTCTGATCTACCTTTATCATTATTGTTATCCGTTCATCTTGCATAGTAGCTTTATCTCTCATTCAAATCTTGATTTATTTTAATTTTTATTATAAAAAATTCAGATTTTAATAAAAAAATATTTCAGTAGTACTCCCGTGGAATTTGACCTGTACTTGCTATTGTCTCAAAAAGACAAATGTGCACTTGCAGTATTAAAATATCAAATTTAAATTTACATCAGCAATAAAGGTATAGCTTTTGTTACAACCATTTGATAAGCAACAGGCAAATTTCCAAAGTATGTGAGAGGAATATGAGATAGGCTAATCAAAATATCCTATCACGTAGTTTCAAGTTCCCAAAGTTTAATGGTTATATCATGAATGAACTTTCTAAATCGAAAAATTTCCCTTCCAAACCCCTGGTCGGTTTGATACAAGTCAAGAGGAAAGGACTAGTTTTTTTTATAGAGTTTAGTTAGGAACAGACTCCGGACACGGACTCTTCACGCATATATGTCTTTCTTTTGCTCTCCTTTCTCATCCTTTTCTGTTTTTATGGTTGGACAAGTAACATGAAAGAAAGCTGTAGCTGGCCAGATCTTCCTCTCATTGTCTTCTTGAACTGATATTGGACCGCCTAACCGTCCGGTCACATTCGCTGCCGCTCAGTTTGTCGCTCGTGGGTCGTGCCGCGCCCTCATACTTCAACTCCCCTTCCTTATTGGAACCGGATGTGGAACTAACAAAACAGGTTCCGAGTCAAAACCGGTTCCGGAACCAAAACCGTTATTTAAAAACGGGTGCGGGTGAACATTAATACCTAAATACAAGCAGAGGTGTTCTATGAGATACCATATATAGTATTGATTTCAAGAAAGTTCTGCCTCAATATGCATGGTTTTGAACTCCGAAAAATTGCTAAATCAGTGGTCCTTGCTTTTTGCAAGTTGGGGTTCGTGACTGGATCACCATATCCACAATGAGACATTTCTATTACGAGTAACGTGGATCCAAGTGGATCGAACTCACAAGGGGCTTATACTGTAAAGCCTAATGAAGATGTTTAAAACTTCTGTTCTTTTGATTCATGTTTCTCAATCACTGTTTGCAGCCGGCACTTCTGGTTGCTTGGAATGAGGAGACAAAGGATGGGGCCCACCAGTGGCTATCCCATGATTTTCCTTTGGCAGGGGAGGGCCCAAACTTTTCATATGAGTTTTGGAAGTGGATCTGGGCCCGATTGGGGCAACCACCTCCGAAAACATTTATGCAGGTCCAACACTAGGCCCCACAAACCACCACCTAACGAATTCACCATGACTTTGAGTACCGAACGAGTTTAAGGAGTACGAGAGTTACTCAGACTTGACTGGCATGTTTGGGGGCTTTACTCTTCGAATTGAGTAAAGTAAAGATTATTTTGAAAAAAGAATAAAATATAAGTGGGTTATGATGGTATTTTACTAGTTGTTTGTTGTTATTTTTTTTGTCTTTTAGTAGAGATTGGAGGTTGTTTTTTTTACTTTTTTTTTATAAATATGGTGGAAAATTTGAATTAAAGTGCTTTTGATGTGATCCTTTTTTTTTTTTTTTTTTTGAGAAATGAGAGTTTTGTTGAAATCATGTGGTCCACCATGCCAATTGTACTACTACCCATATTAAGCATTGACTAAGATCAATGAGTTAGTTATCTTAATATTTGTCCCTAGGAGAGTTTCGAATGACATCGGACTCAGTTTGGTGGTTATGACTTATGAACCCTAACCCTAGTTGGAGATATGGAATATCTAGTGGAGTGGTCAACTACAACAGGGTTACTCCTCAAGATTCCTATTAATAGAACATGAGAAACCTAGTTTTATTAGTGTTCATGGGCTGAGGCACATCCAAGCCTGTCCCGACTTTAGAAACATAGCCCCTGGCCCAGACTAAGCCCAACATGGCCAGTAAAGCCCCGGTCCAAGCCCGCCCTTTTTATCAATTGGGTCGGGATGGGCCAGGTCGAATCAGGCTTTCTACCAATTGTTTGGATATAAATACACTACATTACAAGCACTCATTAGTTGGGCCAGGCCAGGACGAGCTTTTTTCACTTAACCCAAGCCCAGCCGAACTACTAAATGGCCCACATTATACACCCAAACTAGACCAAATCGGGCTGGGCCAGTTCAAACTGGGGCTGGGCTGGACCATGAGCACCCCGATGGCCCTACCTAGTTTGGATCATCTAAAAGATCACCAGTTTTGGATCAGAACCAGCGTCGCCCCAAGTTTGGACTAGCAAGTTTTAGGACTATGAGCTCATTCACCCAGTGGCCAGTGCCCATGTAAGTAAGGGCTCCACCACAGATAAAAAAAACTCGAATCACATCGCCCTGAATTGGCTGAGTTGAATGAGTTTGAGCGAGTATATATTAAGATGGCCCAAGCTAGCTGATCGACTCAGTTACTTGACTTGATGGCCTTCTGAGTCAGTGAGGTGAGTCAAGTTTTACTACTGTGGAAGGGATGTCAAATGGGCCGAGCCGGGCCGCGAAGGCAAGGCCCAGCCCACCAGTCAAAGGCCTGTGTCATGGGCCATGCTGGGCTGACGACTGTGGCACGGTTGGCCCATTTTGGCGTGGCACGAGATGGGCCAACTTGTCCACAACGGCATGGCCTGCCTAGTCCGCCAAACGGCTAGTTTCATGTTGAATTTTACCCCCAACATCTTATTTTTAATTTTTCTTTCATTGCAAGTTGTAAATATACAAGTTTTTTTATTCTTTTTTATTTTTATTCTCTAAAAAGATTATAAGGTTCTGAAGGTAATCATATTTACAAGCCTTCAAGAAGTTAAACATCCAAATGGTTCTCTTTTTAGTGGACTAGGTCGAGTTTGATCGAACCAGTACTTAAATATCTTTGTAATTCTCCATACTTGTTTTAATTTTTTAATTTTAATTTCGAAAAGGCGAAAATTAATCAAAAAAAAAAATTAAAAGAGGAATGCCGAGCACGGCAGGCACGAATGCACGGCACGACCCGTGAGGGAAATTTCATGGCCCTCCAAATGAGATGGGCAGTGCTGGCCCGCCATGGCCCGTTTGACATCCCTATGTGGAAGTGTTGGTAATAAAATGATTTCTATTATTTCTATTATTGTTTTATGGTATCAAAGCATGTCAATGGAGAATCCTTGTGCTCCTGAATGGAGGTGCAAGCACGACCTTGTTGGGACCTCTAAAGTCAGATCTGATGCCAGGTCGAGTGATGGCTGACTAGTGCAATTTTTAGAGAACTAATTCTTGTTTATGAGAGAGAGTCAGCCCTGTTAGATAGATCACAGCCACCCCTGAATGATGAAGGTTATTCAAACAAGTGGCATCTAAGTAGAGCCCATTGAATAGTTCAAAATTATCAATTTGACTTATTACTAATCGGATCCCTTTTGCTAGGCCTGGACCCACAAGAAAGATCCCGGAACCATAGTTAAAATTTAAAAATGAGCCTCCTTTTGACTCAGCTTAGTCGACTCAGTTTCTTACGTGACCCATTCAGGCATAGTTATAGCCCCCCTTCTTAAGGGTTTTTTTTTTTTATTATTATTATTATTTTATTTACATAGTGACCCCTCCAAGAAGATTTCCTAGATCCAATGGGCAGAGGTGCCAAAAAAATATGGGAGACCCTGCCTATGCTACAAGAGGAACAAAACGAAAAGAACCCAAAGTGACAAGGAATAACTATTTAATGTAATTCTTATCTGAACTGTAATGTTTGAAAAGCTTTTATTTTTCTTTTGATAAATTGCTTGCACTATGACTACCATTTGGTCATCCTAGTTCAAAAACAGATACTTCAAAAATTCCAATATATGGAGCACAGCTACATCCAGATTTGGCTCTTGCATCTAGAGAAGAATCCGTCGGCTAGCTCACCACATCCATAATGGTAGCTCCTGGGTTTTTGGGAATGGCAAACTCATAGACATTTGGCATGATATCTGGAGTGGGGACAGACCAATCTCTGCAGTCTTCCCCAACTTGCACTTCCCTTTGGACCAAAGACTGGCCTCCTTCTTCCACTCTGGCTCCTGGCACACTCCTTCTTCTCAGCCTCCTGCAGTGCAAGCCTACATCTCTTCAGCCACCTCTCTCTTTCTCCCAAACCCCTCCACCAGTGACCAGCTCTTCTGGAAGGAGACCCCAACTGGCCAGATTACCATGTACAGTGTCTGGAATGTCATCAGACCAAGGGGCATCTCCCTTCTTTGGCCTCCTCTGATATGGAATGGGTTTTCCCTCCCCAGAATTAGCTGTTTCGGTTGGCGTCTAATGCTCAATCGCACTCCTACAGAGTCTCACCTGAAACGAATTGGGTTCTCCCTGGCTTCCAGATGTAGCCTTTGCAGAGAAGAAGAAGACACCTCCTTTCACATCTTCTTCTCCTGCCCTTTTGCTCGCTCCATCTGGACTTGGATCCTTCATGCTTCCAATGCTCAGCAGCCCAACAACATCTCTGCTGCTACTCTATGGACCTCTCTCTCTTATGGAAATGACAAGAAAGGCAAGAAGATCATGGCATCCATTTTCCTCTCTGTGATCTACTCAATTTGGAAAGCTAGGAACTCAGCTATTTTTTAAAATCATATACTCACCTACAACCAGATCACTGCTCAGATTCTCGAGGAGATCTGCTTCTCACTGAAGAAAATCTCCAGGCCTTTCTGCAGTCCTCAGTTAAGCTCGATCATGATCTTGATGAATCTTGCTTATCCCAGTCGACTCCCTATTGAAGGTCCAGAGCCAGCTCCTTGCATCACCAACTTCCAGCAGCACCAGGTTGTAGCAATCCCAGCACCGATCCCAGACAATTTCCGCAGTACATCTGGTCAAAGCGGCCAGCAGACAATGGCGATTCTGGCAGGCCATTGATCTCCTCAAGGATCTCCAATTTAGGCATTTCATCTCTGGTTGGCCTTTGCTTGGTGTTTTTCTCTTTGCAGCATTTTTCAGTCACATTGAGGAAGGACTAGCTGATCTTCGATTTCCTTCAAGATCTCATCTCTTCGTGGATTCTCGTCTCTTCGTGGGTTTTCCTCTTTGCAGCGATCATCAATCTCTCCGTGGTAGGTCCAGCTGATCGCTGATCGGTGATCTCGTTCAGGATCTTCAGGCTCGGCCAGCGGAGTTTCTCTTCACTGCTGTTGTCTCTTGTAGCCCCTCTTCTCTGCTTTTTTTCTCTTCTTTGCCTCTCTGTGGTGTTCTCGGTGTTCTCTTCCTTCTTTCTTGTTTTCTCCTTCTTTCCTCACTCTCTGTTTCTCTGTTTTCTTTTCGCCCAATTAGGGCTTGTATTTGTCTTCTTCCCTCTTTCTCAATAAACTTACCCTTTAAAAAAAAAAAAAAAATTGCTTATTGTTAATTGAACTAAGCAAAATCATGTGGTTGGAGTCGACCGGTCCTTCAAATCACTTGGTCTGTTAAAATGAGCTGACTCTCAGTGAATAAAATTAAAGAATAAATGGAAAATAAACTTTACATTGTAATTAGGTTTCATCCTAATGAACTATTATTTCCAAATATCTTTTTCCAGTAATTTACATACCTTTTTAACCAAATTTGTAGAAGTTAATTATTTTATTCTTATTCACTTCTTGGAAATTACGATGTTATGTCTTTGCCTTCCCTAGGTCTTCCATAATTCACAACTAGCATACTAACTCATGCTCAGCACGGGTATGACCAACATTGCAATCTAAATATCCATGCATTAAAAAAAAAACTCGTAGTTTTTAGAAAGAATAAAAAAGAAAAAAAGGGTTATGAACACCTATTTATGTAATCCAAATGTCAGTAGCGTAAAAATGAAATAGGAGAATTATAGTATAAAGGGAGTGAGAACTAGAGTAGAAAGGAGATGATAGAATTTGGATTAAAACAAAGCCTTAGAAAGCCTTAGCAAAAGAAGAAGAAAAACGGATAGTAGATAAGTGATTCTAATAAACCAATAAAGTAGTTAGTTGCAAGATATAGGAGTGGGGAGATAACATGAAAGCTTTCGAAAAAAAAGAAAGTAATGTAACTTCCAGTCAAAATTAAAACTCTTAGTCAAAATCCAATCTGAAACCCTTCTTCTTAATATAGTATAATTTTGGGAACTCAACAACCATTGATGTGTCATATAACTCTAACCTTAACCATTAAAAAACCATTCAACTAGCAAGCCCAACAATTAATAAGAAAACGACTGGCACTTCGTGGTCCAACCTTCAATAGAAAAAATCAAGAACAACTCTTTACCCCCAATGGTTAGGAGCAACAGTTTTTATTGGGAGGTCCAGTCTTCGAACTTGGCCTCGCTCCTTTTTATATATGTGAGGTGTTATTGTAAAATCCCACATCAATTATGTGAGTGTCCAGAGACTGGGCTACATGTGTGGGCTCTCCCTATCTAGTATAATGCATTTTGAGTTAAGCTAGGGCCTTTGACTCAGAAAAAAAATCCGTGCAGGTTAGGCTAGGCCCTCTGGCCCAAAGCGGACAATATTATACTGAATGAGTTGGGTCATAACAAATGGTATCAGAGCCGAGGATGGCTCTCCTGTGATGAGTTGGGTCGTGACAGTTATTATCTTAGGTGTGTGAGTTGTGTCTCCTCGCATGTGTGAGTCTCACAAGTCCTAGAATAAAATACAGAGTCACCAACCATTGAACTTGAATTTATGCTTAGGATATTTACTAAAGTCTACCTTGCTTCAAGAATAATGCGTCCAGTGGTGGGGGGGGGGGGAGGGTTTGTGTGTTTTATAATTAAGATTATAACTTCATTAGATAGATTCCAAAATACAGAGTCACCAACCATTGAACTTGAATTTATGCTTAGGATATTTACTAAAGTCTACCTTGCTTCAAGAATAATGCGTCCAGTGGATACAGACTTGAAACAAGGTCAACCAATTGTTTTAACTAACAAAGTCAATCATCACAAGTGCATAACTTAAGCTCTAACCAATGTTCATGTTCTTCCTTGTTAGCCATCTTCTAAATTTTAATATCCTATCCTATTTCAGCACTCCTAGTATATATGTCTCTATACAACGGACACGGTTTGCTTACATTCAAATGTTTCATTAGCTGTTTATTTTTTGGTAAGAAACTGTTGCATTAGCTGTTGTCAACACACAAAGCAAATGAAAACGTTGCGTAACTAGTCAACTCTCTCTATCTCAGAATTTAAACAGACGCGTTTTGAAACCAACAGCTGGATTCCCATGTTTGTGTTCTCCACAGAAAATGACCACTCTTATCAGAAGAATGGGTCATCTACACTCCAGTCCATATTGTCAAAATCATAGGCCACAGTAGATTGAGATTCACAAAAAAAAATATCACCCATATAGAGTCTATAGTTGTTTGATTTTGCCCCATTAACTATAATCTCATGTTGTACTACCTATCTTGTATTCTGTGGTCACTGATTTTCTGGATCATAAAATATGCAGAGTCTCTAATAGAAGGTTATTGAAAATAAATATGAACTAAGTAGGTCTTTCAGAGTTATGAATATTGGCCAATTATGAGAGGCTTGAGGAGCGTAAAACTGTTGTAATGATGTAACCTTAATCTCTTACCAATGGTGAAAATTGCTTTCATCATATATGCGATATAGGCACACCTAAGAAAAAATCCCAGTACCGAGTTCTTATGTTGCATGCTTATTAATTTGTTTTATCGTGATCGATTACAATCGCAATCAATTATTGAGATGGACATAATCATCTGATCAATATGATCTCTAGGAGACTAGGCCATATTATTTAATCACAATTGGGACTATATCTTATTACAACCTGAATTCGTGGCCATACATGTGCATTCTACACGGAACAATTGTTACAAAGTTTGAATTTGTAGAAGACCAAGATAAGATTCCAGCCCATATATAGAAAATATTTTGCTTATCTGTATCCATATTGTATGCACGTTTCTGTACAAGGTGTATGTGGGGGGAGAAATAACTCTGGTGTCGATCGTCTATAAATAGGACATTCGTCAGTGTACATGGCATTGGTGTGTAAGAATAAAAAGACCATTTTTCTTGTTCGAGGAGAGTGAGATAGTTAAGAGAGGCTGTTTCCTGAAGATGAGGACCATCCATCTCCTATTCTTGGTTTCTGTAGTAGTCTTTGGAGCTCCTAGGGGGTGTAATGGACAGTTGAGAGAGAATTTCTACAACGAGAGCTGTCCTCATGCTGAGGATATTGTTCAGGACATTATATGGAAACATGTTGCAAGAAACTTCTCACTGCCGGCCAAGCTCCTCCGGATGCATTTCCATGACTGCTTTGTTAGGGTAACAACTGCTCAAAAACTAAAGCAATTGAGAATTGATTAAAACCCGCTGATTTGATTGAGATTGGATGGTCTTGACAAGCATCGGATATAGTACTGTGGTTTGCTTCTTTTTTTTTACTAGTATGTTCATATGTTTACTTCTTTATTATTTATATATACCTTTCTATCACAAGGTTAGAATGATGTAGTAAGGTTGATCACATTAGGATTTCTCATCCCAATCCTCCACATGCACGGCGTGACACAGGTGGATACCACAGCAAGTCAGCTCAATCTTATGTCCGGACGGTCCTCACTAAATTGTAAAACTCATAGGATTGCATGCATGTATGTATATAAATATAAGTAGTATGTATAACATGCAAGAAGCACTTGACCACTTTAATGATTGTATTTGGTTTGTTTCCTATATTTTAATCATTGGGCAGGCATCCAACAGTTTTATCATCGGATGGCGCCGCCATGATTGTTGATCACTTACTTTACAGGGCGGCCCTTATGTACGGTTAAGTTTGTTCAATGAAGGTTAACATGAAAAAAAAAAAAAAAAAACAAAAAACCTTTACGGCCTCTTTTGTTAGATGATGATGACCATCACTTTTGTTGATGATGTTTATGCATGTGGTTACAATTGCTTGCAATCTTACTAATAACTCCTGTACTTGAATGGTTTATATTTCAGGGCTGCGAAGCCTCGGTGCTGCTGAATTCTACTGCGAATAACACTGCAGAAAAAGACGCAATCCCAAACCTATCATTGGCTGGTTTTGATGTTATTGATGAAGTGAAGGCACGGCTAGAGACGATATGCCCTGGTGTAGTTTCATGTGCAGATATTCTTGCTCTCAGTGCAAGGGATTCCGTTTCCTTTCAAGTAAGTACTGATAAAAAGTTCTCCACTATAATCTCCACTCTCTCCACTGTCTGATCACTGTTTGATATTTTTGATGGGTGGAGGACACCCACTGATCAAATAAGGGCTTGGTGAGGGCCCAGTCAATGGATGGGCCAGATAACACTATCTGGATCATGAGCAGTGGGTATGGGCACCTAATCCGAGATGGGGCCCACTGGATTGAAGGCTCTAGTATGATCATTTTTCACGACTTTTGAATGTGGCACGTGTGCAGTTCAAGAAATCAAAGTGGAAAGTGATGACAGGGAGGAGAGACGGGATAGTGTCACTTGCTTCGGAGGCCCTAGCCAACATACCCTCGCCATTCTCCAACTTCACCACCCTCGAGCAGGAGTTCGCCAACAAAGGCCTCAATGTCACGGATCTTGTTGTCCTCTCAGGTATTGTTGTTGTAATCACTGCACATTTTTTGGTGATCTGGGTGGGGCCCACTTGATGAGTGGACCTGCCCTGCCCCGACCCGTCATATCGGCCCTGCCTACGAGAAGGGCCCATTCATCCTGAATGATCACATTGCATGTAGTTACCTGTTTTGACCAATTTCTATTCAAGTTGTTCACAATTCATAAATGGGGACTTGGCTTGATTGGAAAACTCTATCGAGTGGGGTCATTTGACTTACTTATTGATTCATATGATTTTGAATTAGAATTTGACTAGTTCAATGGAGTAATGTGTTTCTGTCCACTTTATGCGTATCAAATTCAAACCGCTCAAAAAAATTTATCTTGCATTTTACAGTTGGTCCAAAATTCATCTAAATCAAGCTTGGGCCTCCCATTAGATTGGTCCCACTTGAAACAAATGTTATAATAAGAAATCAAAATAATACTCATTGCTTATAGTTGAAACTTGAAAGGCCTTAGTATTTATTTAACAATTGTTCAGATGGACTAAAAGAAAGCAAGTAGTGACTTCTGATTTTATGCAAACAGGAGCACATACTATTGGAAGAGGACATTGCAATCTCTTCAGCAACAGGCTCTACAACTTCACAGGGATAGGGGATGCTGACCCTTCTCTAAACCCAATCTATGCAGCCTTCTTGAAAACCAAATGCAAGAGCCTCTCAGACAACACCACCACCGTGGCGATGGACCCTCACAGCTCCCTCTCCTTTGACTCCCACTACTACACCAACCTAAAATTGAAGCAAGGCCTCTTCCAATCTGACGCAGCCCTCCTCACGAACGATGATGCTAGCAACGTTGTCGACGAGTTACTTGACTCACCCGATTTCTTCACTGCCTTTGCAGAATCGATGAAGCGAATGGGGGCGATAGGAGTGCTAACGGGGAATGATGGAGAAATCAGGGAGAAGTGTAGTGTTGTAAACTCTTAAGTAGGTGAAATTGGGCAAGAGGTGATTAATAATGCAGGAGAGATTAGGAAGATTAAGTGTGGTGTGCTAAGCTCTTAAGTGCAATTTGGCAAGAGCTGATGAATAAGAGAATTCCTTGGGAGGTGATAATGGGATGCTTAACATTTGTGTAATCTTTTACTGTTGGTCTGTGTTGTTTCGTATGTTCAAATTTCATTGGCTGTCTCTCAAGAGACTATCTTGCGTTGTTTTGTAATGTTACTAAGTATGATATTCGGATTAAGGCAATAAAGGCATAGCTTTTGTAACAACCATTTGTTAAGCAACAGGCAAATTTCCACTAGTGTTGTATTGAATTGCTTGGACGTATGTGAGAGGAATTATATGAGATAGGCTAATCAAAAGATCCTATCATGTAGTTTCAAGTTCCCAAAGTTTAATAGTTATACCTGTGACCCTTTTTTTTTTCCTTTTGATAAACCCAACAGTGAATGATGTTTGGAATGGTACAAAAAATTGGGCTTGAGCCAATTCAAATATGGAATTAATTAAAGATGGCCCCCAAATATGGAAACTCAAAATGTGCATATTCAAAAGAGGGTTCTCTCTAAAATTCCAATAGACGAACATAGATATGATTTTAGCAGGACCCTCAGAAATTGAGAAGGTCCCACTCCCACCTTTTGGACGGTCCTAGTGCAGGAGAAAATCTTCCTATCTGCTAATGGATGTCATCAATGAACTTTCTAAATAGAAAATTTTCCCTTCCAAACCCCTGGTCGGTTTGATACAGGTCAAGAGGAAAGGACTAGTTTTTTTTTTTTTTTTGGTAAATTAGCCAACAGTCCCTGAGCACGGTCTTCTAAGGCATCAAAAACTACTTTTTCTCTAATTTCTATAGTTCAAACAGATGGAGATATTTTGGTGAGAAGTCCCTAATATGGCACGTCATATATTTTTATGACTAATTTGTCCCATTCAACCCCCATTCCTATGCCAAATTATCTCTTATTCTCTGTTATGCCAGAGAACTCTTTCCTTCTTCTTCTCTCTCATTTTCCATTTTCCGTTCCTTTCCATGGTTGTGGAGTAACATTGCAGAGCACCTTCCGTCGCCATCATGACTTCCGATTTTCTCTTTTTCATTTCTTCAAAGATAGAAATGGTTTTACCTTATCTTACTCTTTCATCTGAAGTCTCTTCCAAATCTCTCTCTACAATTGATTTGAAAGAGAGCAGTTTGCTCTTTTTCTTGTTTTCCCTCTCTTTTCTCAATTGGATCGTGGTCATCAAGTGTTCTTGTTGTGGATTTTGATTTTTATTAGAATGTGATTTTTCGTATTCTGACTTTTGGTGTTGCCGAGCTCAGATAAATTTCCTAGAGTCTTTGATAAACTACACAAAAAATCAGATATATAAATTTGCCAAAACTCAAACAAATTTGTCTGAGTTTTGGCAAATTTATCTGAGTTTCTGGCAGAACTCAGACAAATTTATCTGAGTTTCTGGAAAACTCAGACAGATTTTTTTAGAGTTTTGAACAATTTTTGGTCATCAGCTACCTCTAACCTCTCTCCAAACCCATCAGAAAGAGACACTGTAAGCTAGAGAGTGTCTTCAAATGGGCGGGTCTCTTTGAAGCAGCTTGAAATATCATCAAGGCTAGAGTTTGCAAACTGGACTGGGCTAGTATGATCTAGAATGGTATCTCCCTCCACAAAATCAGTTGCTTTGGGTGGCATTTGATGCATAAAAAAAAATCCAACTGACGAATCCAACCTCAACCTCTTTCTTTTTTACAATTGCACCCAAGAACAATTACCCCAATACCAGCCAATTCCTTGCATCTCCAATCAGACACATCATGCTTTTGCAAGGTTGAGTTTTACTGGAAGCTTGATGAATTCCTCGAATTTCCCAAAGAAATGCCAATCTTATGCCTCTGTACCTGTTACGATGGAATCCAAGCCCCAGGACAATTACTTGGAGATGATACATAGGGGTTTTCTTCTCAATTGGACTTCACCCAGTTGCAGCAGGTGCTCGGAAAGTGGAGGTCAATGCGGATACTTAGAGAACGAGTTCAAGTGCTTCTGGCGCAATCGACCCCATCTCGTATCTCGTAAAAATAGTCTCGTGTCTGATATCGCTGGTATTATTTTTTCCTCTTGCCCCTGTGCAGAAAATTTATCTGAGTTTTCTGAAAACTTATGTTAACTTCTGGTAAAACCCATTTGGCAAAATTTATTTGAATTTTATCTGATTTTTGCCAAAACAAAGATAAATTTGTCTGAGGCCTGCTTTTGCTGACATGTACCGGGGCTTTTTTCTCTTTTTCACTCCCTCAGTTTTATGAGAGTACTTCCGTCGGTACGATAAAATATCGTGTACCTTAGGCTATAAAAGCAAATGATGAGGGACCTCCGCCCAAATGCCCCTAAAATGAATTCGATTTTTCTTGTCAGTTGCCACACCCCAAGCATCTTCACCAGATTTCATGGCCTTAGCCCAAGTGGGTCTTATGATAGGCTCATGGGAGGGACCTGTCCACTTGAATGTTTTAAACCATGAGAATTCTTCCTGTCCACATTGATTGTTTTTTATTTCATCTAATAAATGTTGGGAATGTAGCCTGTAGGCCATCCCTATGGGGCATGGCTAACTGGCTATTGTCCTGATGACCATCCACTGGGAGAGAGTGTATAAGGGTGTATCCATCACTGATAGATAATAGTTCAAAAACACAAAAAATCTACTAAACTTAAACGGTTAGAAAAACAAGTAGTTCGGGTGAGTCTTAGCCTATAGGAATGCAGAATTTCTCTCCCGAAGAAGAAAAATCACGTAGTACGGGATCTGTCTTGTTGCACTAAGACACCCAACTCAGTTTGAGTCGAGTTTCCGAGTTAAATTTTGTAGGTTGAGTCGAGTTTATGAGCTGGACTTTGTGGAAGGAACCAGCTCAGCTCACTTGCAGTTCACCTTCCATCATTCAAAGTCAAACAAAAACTGTACCATCTTTCCTTTATCCTCGGAGAGAGAGAGAGCCTAAGGCCAAGCCCAAGGCCTCTTGTTGGACTTTGACTCTCGCTAACGCAAGAACCGCACCTTAGAACATGCTAACGCAGTTAGAGTCTTACAGAAGTCAGCATTTACAAAGAAAGATATCCAAATATAGATCACTCCATTCTAAGTTTCAAATCTTATGTTGACATTTTAGTCTTAAGTTTGCTGATTCTCTGCCTTCTCATTGGGCACTGCACTCTTCAGAAAAGGATAGTTTTTTTCAATGAGACTTCTCTGTCCTCCCTACAGACCTTAAAAAGAAATCGATTTTTCTTGTCAGTTGCCACACCCCCAAGCATCTTCACCAGATTTCATGGCCTTAGCCCAACTGGGTCTTATGATAGGCTCAAGGGAGGGACCTGTCCACTTGAACGTTTTAAACCATGAGAATTCTTCCTGTCCACATTGATTGATTTTTAGTTCATCTAATAAATGTTGGGAATGTAGCCTGTAGGCCATACCTATGGGGCATGGCTAACTGGCTATAGTCCTGATGACCATCCACTGGGAGAGAGTGTGTAAGGGTGTATCCATCATTGATAGATGATAGTTCAAAAACACAAAAAATCTACTAACCTAGTGTTCTGGTGAGTCTTAACCTAGCGTGTTCGACTTGCCCGACTAAGTGACCTAACAGGCTGAGTGGAGTTGATCAGGGCAAATTAAGCGACTCAGAGCAAGTTTTTACCCCATGAACTAGGATGGTGCAAACATTGGTCAATGCATTTTTCTAAAACCCAATGATGAATGATTCTTCTTTTTCCTTGTCCATACATCTAGATTCACTTAATAATAAGAAGAAAAATGATGTTGTGGATGGTTTGCTCATTACCAGAGCTTGATTTGATCAATTTGGCGCCTTCTTTTTTTCATTCACACTCCTCTCTAGTATAAGTAGTGGCCCAACTTTCACTTCAATTAGAATAATATATAATGTTGGATTTACATGTAAAGTATTTAGTTACACTCTCAGACGCAGCTGGTGTATATCACTCCGGGCGGATGTTGTGATCTAGATAGCGTTATGGGCAGGGGCGGAACTACTGGGCTGGCAGGGGCCACACCCCCCATGCCACCCCCCCAAATTACAGTAAGGCCCCTTAGTTTTTTTTTAAATTTAAAGCCATTTTTACACATGGCCCCCCAAGATTTTATTTTTTTTTTTTTTTTTTTTTTCACAATGGCCCCCCAATAGCCTGGATCCTGGTTACGGGATCTTTTTTTCAGATGGTGGTGGTGGTGGTGGTGGTGGTGATAACAGTGGAAGCATCAATGATGATGATGATGATAGTGATAAAAATAATAATATAAGTCAAGATCTTTCTTATGCACTAAGCTTAATTCTGTTGTGAAAGTCTTGATACCCTTTTATTATAATAGCATTGTCCACGCCACTGTCATCTTCCTTTCTAGATTTACATGGATCACCATCTCTTTCTTCAGTCACCTTCATCTTCATGGAAGGATCACGTACTTCTAAATTTACAGAACCATGGGATGAATAAGAAGCCACGTGATAACAAACTATAAAAAACAGAGTTGCAAGACCCGTAACCTAAGGCAAGTTGAGAGAGGATTAGCTCATGGACTTCTTGTGGATGGCTTTTGGATGCCTATAAATAGGAGTCTCTTAGGAGCCAGGCCCGGCCCGTAAGAGGGGCTGTAAGTGCGCTCGCCCCAGGCCCATTTTTCAGGGGGGCCCAAAAAAAAAAATTTAAGTGTTATATTATATTTAATTATAAACAGATATATTTGTTTTTAAAAAAAAAAAAAAAAAAGAGATGCATTGGTGTTAGGGATGCGTTTGTTTAATTATAAACAGTTATGTATGGAAGATTGGAGGAACTCAGCATCTCTCTTCGACTCTTCCACTCCTCAAGAAAACTTTTCCACTCCTCCAGGTTAGTAACGTTAGATTTTTTGTTATAAATTTTTTTTCTTCTTCCTCTTCTTCTTCCCATCTCATCTCATCTCATCTAAGCCTAGAGTTGTGAATCCCTAAATTAATTTTTCTGTTGGTAGATTGGGGAGATTCCAAAATCCAAAGTGTGGCTTTTTTCAGTGCAAAATTGGTCGTTGTAGAAATCAATTGAAGGTAATTTTTTATGATTTGATATCAAATGAAAAGGAAAATATGATTTTTGTTTGTTTGTTTGTTTGTTTGTTTGTAGATCTGTGAATTCACATGAGTTAAACATTCCCTTTACAGAAATTCTTTTAAGCTCTATTTGACTGCAAATTTGGAAATATCAAGTTTGTTGTTGTGGAGGGGGATTTCTCAAATTCCAGGTTATGTTGATCTTTGTTTATTCTTTTAAGTATTAAAATTGCATTGGTTTTACTTGTACTGTTTCTGTTTTCAAGTAGCAATGTTCCCTAAGAAACAACCATCTAGAACTCAAAAAAGAAAAAGAAAGGAGATAGAGAAGAATTAATTAAATCTCAAACTGGAGCTTTAGATAAATTTTTTCTTAATAAAACAAATAGTTCACTTGATAACTCAATTGAAGATTTAGTCAATGAATTTGAACAACAAAATCATGTTGAAGAATTTGTAGGAATTGATAATGATTTAGTTAATGAATCTGAACAACAAAATCATGTGGAAGAATTAATAGGAACTGAAAATGATTTGAACGAACATGTAGGTGACTTACGTGAAGATGAACATGTTGAGAATGAAGATATTGATCATCTTTGTAATAATGAAGACATTGAACCTGAGGGTGTAGAGGTAAACACAACACTTGAAATTGTAGAGTTTGTAAAAGATATGGATTGTTTTCCAAATGTTTTGATTGCCTATAGAATACTATTGACTGTACCTGTGACTGTAGCATCTGCAGAAAGAAGCTTTTTTAAATTAAAATTATTGAAATCTTACTTGAGGTCTACCATGTCACAAGAAAGGCTAAATGGGCTAGCAATCTTATCCATTGAAAAGGAGATGTTAGAAAATCTTGAATTTGCAAGCATAATTGAGGATTTTGCTTCTCAAAATGCAAGAATAAAATCATTTCAATAATACTTTTTTTAGTTGTGATTTTGTTTTTCACCTTATCTTGTAGATGGTGATGCTGCTGTTTTACTTTGACCATTCATGACGCAAATAGATTTCAAGTAGGTTGATGTTCTTTGCTTTGGCTATTGAGGATGCAAAGACATTTTTGTTTTGCTGGTTGCTGAAGATGCAAGGGGATTTCAAGTAGGATGCTGTTGTTTGCTTTGGCTATTAAGGATGCAAAGAAATTTTTTTTTTGTTGGTTGTTTATTGCTATATGAAAAAGAACTATTGAATTGTTACAACTTACAAGTATATATTTGTCTTGTTTATACATTATAGCCTTCTATTTTGAATGTTTATATATTGAAGTTTGAATTTATATGCTTTGAATGTTAAATTTTTAGTTAATTTTGACAGATTAGATAATGGTTGAAAAATGAATGTGAGGCCATCACTGAGTGTTTATATATATATATATATATATATATATATGGGAAATGCTCCTATGAGAGACACTCTCACCAACTTTATGAGAGATGGGTGAGGGCCCTCACTTCCATATCCACTCTCACCAACTTAAATGTGAGGACCCCCAACTTAAATGTGAGGGCCCCCACCCATCTCTCATAAAGTTGGTGAGAGTGTCTCTCATAGAAGCACTTTCCTATATATATAGAAGCCTAATTTTTACTCTTGCCCCGGGCCCTGAAAAATTTAGAACCGGCTCTGTTAGGAGCTTATAGTGCACTGCATTGTCTTTCCCTTTTTTAACTCCTCTTTAGGGTCTTCTAGTGTTTTGTAGAAGATGAAGGCATCCTTCCTTCTATTGTTGAGTTCTATAGTTGTGTTTGGAGCTATTGGGGTTTGTCGTGGAGGTGGTTTGAAGAAGGATTTCTATAGGGCTAGCTGTAGTAATGCAGAGAAGATTGTGAGGAACATCACATGGACCCTTACTGCTGCTGACCTTGGCTTAGCAGCAGACCTACTTAGGCTACATTACCATGACTGTTTTGTTAGGGTATGTGTAAGACCCTGCCCCGAGTTAATCAAGATTAACTCTAATTAATTGCAATTAATGCTAGTTAATTAAGTCTAATTAGACTAATGATGGCTAATGATCAAATTGGATGAGATTAGTCTCAAAGGAATGATTTAGGCTTAATGAAATGATAATAAAGGAAATTGAATGGATTGAATGAGGGTTTAGACTCAAACTAAGGAAACAAGGCCTTTTTCGTAAATACGGGTTTAGACGAATTTTGTCAAATACAAAAACTCTTGATACCAACATGTGTATCTCGACGAGTACGTTAACTTTCATAATAGACTCGAAGTCGTTTGACAAGGATTTGGTCAAATGACCCTCCATTTGACTCAAGATGTAAATAGCAATGATGGGGTGGACTTAAATGCAAAAGAAAGTTTATATAAGTGGAATGAAACCCTTTGAGTTCTTTTCTTTCCTCATTACATTGTAGAGAGAAACCCTAGGCACCATTTTCCCCTTCCTTCTTTCATTCTTCTTCATCAAAGGGAGAGATTTGGGGTATTTCCAAGTGGGTTTGAAGAAGCTTCATCTTCTTCATCTTCTTCCTCATCTTGTTTCCATTTTTGGGGGTGTCAAGCTTGGAAAAGAAGCTCAAGGATTCCTTCTCTTGGAGCTACAAGTAAGTACTTAGGGCTTTTAAAGGATTTTCTAGTTATAATGAGTGATTAGATATGGTTTCTAGCACAAATAGCTCATAGGATTGTGTTTCTCATGTTTCTATGGAAATAGGGTTTGACATTGGGGATTTCTCATCTCAAAGTCAAGTTAAGTGAGGATTCTTGCTAATAGACTTCAAGAGGCAAGTATAATGCTCATTTATGATTCAAAATCCTAGTCTACAAGTTTTATTGAGCTATGAGTTGGAAGAGTTGGGTTCTCAAAACCCTCTTTGTTGTAGAAATGAGATTTTATGGATTTATTTGAGTTCTATGGATTTAATGATGTCTTAATGATGGAATAGAAGTGTTATTTGTGTTTAAATGATGAATGAGGAGAGGATAGGAGATCCTTAAATGTGTATGCAGGTGGTGGTTGAATGGGAGAGAAGAGTACATGTTCAAAATTCCGGATTGGAATTCTGAACAGTTCGCTCGAGCGAACCATGGGTCCGCTCGAGCGAATTTGTTACTGTCTAATGCAAAAAGGGTCCACTTGAGCGAACATTGTGTGCGCTCGAGCGATGAAGTTTCTGTCTGACGCGAACTGTATTCTGTAGGAGTTCGCTCGAGCGAACTGGAAGTCCGCTCGAGCGAATCCCCTGTCTGTTTAAGTCCGCTCGAGCGAACCTGATACTGGCCAAACATAAATTGTAAGCAAAAATTTGGCCAATCGATTGGACCAGTGGATTTTGATATTGTGGGAGGAAATTTTTGGGGACTAAATACACATATTAAATGTAAATGTAATGTCCATCGAAAATAACAAGTGCATTTAGTAACTAATGATTACACCTAGAAATTGTCTAGATTTGAAATAGAGACAAGTAAGACCGTAAATGACTAATGATTCCTCTAATTCAATTGGAGTTATAATGAATAATTACAATGAACCATTGATTAATGAATAGACATAATGAACCATTGAACAATGAATCAATGCAATGAATTAATGAATAATCCTGCTGCAGCAGATGGATGGGGTGTTCCGAAGCTCCGTGGTGATGCCAGTGATCTCTGATCAAGACACTGGTAGATCCCACACATAGACTAAAAAGTCACTGAATTGATAAGCCACCTAATAATATTGGACTGAATAGTCCCATAAGTCATCTAATGAATATTCAATGCAACGAATGAAATGAACGAAATGAACGGAATGAATGAAATGAATGAAATGATAGAAAATGAATGAAATGAATGAAAGGAATGAAACTGAATTGAATGAGAATAATTCTATTGTACGTATAATTTAGTGATTGATTATCAATTGGCTACACTGTACAAGCTATTGCACTAACCTAGATTAATTGTCTAAAGTTGTTACATTGACAAATGGACATATTTAGCATGGATTATCATAGATATATTCATACATTGTTGAACCGTCGTGTTCATAGTATTATTGATGGTATTACAGTCCCAGTTGCCCGTGCCGGCCTTGCAGAGGCCGCGCCGCCAACGGAAGAGGCCCATCCGATACCTCCAGGAGGTCAAATAGAATGGGCATAGTCGGAGGGCATTGTTTTTGAATGTTTTGGAATTATTTTGAGAAATATTTTGATAGATAATTTTGGTAAATCATTTTGAGATGTAATTAGATGTCCCATGCATTGTATTTGAATATGCAGTGGTGGACTTTATTGGACTGTAATTTTGTATATGTGAACTTTACTTTCAATGTAAAGTCAGTTATTGTCAATGTATATATGTATTTCCGCAAAAATGTACATTTGACAGGTATGTATGATAGATCCCTTGTGAGTCTTGTCTTAACTTCGGTTAATTTAAGATTTACGGGAGTAAGTATGGTGCACTCGCGATCTGGGTTAGCCCCCGATTAGTCCGGCCTCGGGCCCGGGTCGTAACAGTATGATTCTTTCACCCATATATGATACATATGTATATGCATGCATATGCAAGCAAATGATTTAAAACACTTACATGCAAGTATTTGGTGGTAGATATGAAGAGTATTAGCTCAGTTAGCTTTCATTTCTTTATGTAGTCCACAATTTAGCTGCATTAAGGGTAGTGGAATTAGAGTAGCAAGTAGCCAGATGAGGGCTACTGCAACAGGGGTAACTTCGTAATGCCACTCTACTCTATTGGGGGCTATGGTCTTTAAGGGCCTATTTGGATAGCCAATAAATAGAGTAGAGTGAAGTTAAACGGGCCCTAACAGTCTAAAATTTCAACTTTACCATGTTTGGATGATTCTGGCCCAATAGATGAAGTAATGTTGTGAGCCTTATGTATTCAATTTCACTTTAATTCAAAATACTTCAATTTCCTTGAGTAAAAGTGGATTCTACTCCATACCTTAACTTCAAAATAAGTATCCAAATGGAGTGAAGTGAAGTACTCTACTTTAATTTCAACCTACTTCTCTTCACTCCACTTCACACATGAAATCTACTTCATTTTACTCCACTCCTCATTTATCCAAATAGGCCCTAAGGGGTTGTTTTGAAAAATCGAAAAAAGAGAGTACTTCTAAGTAAATTATGACTTGGAAGTTATGCTCTCCCCAGTCCCCCCTAATCCTCTTAATTTTCTTTCTTTTTTATTATGTTATTGCTCCTTTAGTGTCACTTGCCTTAGGAAGGACTATTGGACCTACAATCCAAAATAACTTTTTTTTAGTTGTATATATCAAATTAACATTGATCAATCCTTTCAAATTGCATTTTTTGTGATGGCATTGAGATTTCAACTATGCCAGGGGTGCGACGCATCACTACTTCTAGACTCTACACCAACCAATCAAGCAGAGAAAGATGCGGGACCAAATCTATCCATCGAAGGTTTTGATGTCATCGACAATATCAAGGCTGAGATCGAGAAAGTGTGCAAAGGAGTCGTATCATGTGCTGATATTGCTGCCTTGGCTGCTCGCGATGCTGTCTCCTTTCAAGTGAGTAGTACTTGCACTTCTGTAAAGAATTTGTTATGAACTTTTCTTTGTTTTATTTTTTTGTCACTGCAAATTAACACACATCTCTGTCTTTCAGTTCAATAAAACCATATGGGATGTCTTGACTGGAAGAAAGGATGGCAGAGTTTCACTTGCATCTGAAGTGATTGGCAACATACCCTCACCATTTGCAAACTTCACTGTCCTTCAACAGAATTTTGCTAGCAAAGGACTCAATGTAAAGGATCTTGTGACATTATCAGGTAGTTACTAGAGCAATGATCATCTATCACGAGTGTAGATGCATTTTTTAAGGAACATCTATTCCTGTGTACATGTAAAGGGAGTTGATGCTTAGGCCCCATATGTTTTTCATTGCATACACTTCCTTAAAATTCAATATGTTTATATCTAAGCATCCATGCTTTTAGGTACATACATATGCTGTCATCATCATAACCTGATTTAATCAATCTGGAGATGTGTCCATATCTTGTATCTTTCTAATTTTGGTTCATGAAAGTGAGATACAGTGTCCATGAAAGAGCAAACATAAGACTCGTTACAGATGTAGATGTGCTCTATCATTATTTGTAAATATCACGCATTAGCAGAAAGATAAGTGATTAATAGTAATACTGAAGGATTTAAGTTGATTATCAGGTGCACATACCATAGGCAAAGCTCATTGTGGTGCATTTGCAAGGAGGCTAAATTTTACCGGAAGAGGCTATACCGATCCTTCTCTGGACACTTTCTATGCAGACTTTTTAAGGAACAAGTGCCCCAGTAACTTTGATCCTGCAACTACTGTAGATATGGATCCACAGAGCGGGCTTTCTTTTGATGACCATTACTTCACCACTGTCAATCAGAACAGGGGACTCTTCGAATCAGACGCGGCACTTCTCACCAACAAAGGTTCTGGTAAGATAGTCAACCAGCTGCTAAAATCTGAAGATTTTCTATCCGAATTTGCTTAGTCAGTGCAGAAAATGGGAGCCATTGGAGTTCTCACTGGAAATGCAGGGGAGATTAGAAACCAATGTCGCGTGGTGAATTCCTAAATGCAATTACTGTTAGTTGTAGTTGAATAACTAATTGAATAAGCCTGTGTTGTTTGGAAATTGAATGAAGATGCAGCACAAACAACTCATGTCTAAGATTCCTTGGGACTCATTTAAATAATGTAATCATGTTGATTATGAATGATGATGGTGGCACCAAGTGGTAAGCTTTTAAGTAACCAGCTCTCTCTCTCTCTCTCTCTCTCTCTCTCTCTCTCTCTCTCTCTTGCTAGGGGTGTTGGGCCGGACTAAGCAGTATCCAGGCCTGGCACAGATTTCAAACAACAGGCCCGAGCCCAGCCCACCTAGAGTATGTTAAGCCCGTGCCCGACTCTATTATATTTTATAAATAAAAGGAAAGATATTTTCTAACCCAACTTGTGGCTCACCTTAGAAGGTTGGTTTGTATGTAGGGTTGCAAATGGGATGGTTCTAGATTGGAACCATAATGGATTTCTAAAAACCGGTTTCGTTTCCGAATCCGGTTTTGACTTGAAACTTGTTTTGTTGGTTCTGGTTTCGATAGGAAAACCCGTAACCGGTTCTCGGTACACCTAGAGGACTCAAATCTAGTTCCAAAATCAATTCTAATTTCTCTTTCATTCAACTTATAAACGGTGCATCAAGCCTACTAACTCCAATATTATATATAAAAATATCATCAATATCATCAAAGAGTTATGTGCTGGTCCAGGGTCGGAACCTATATGGACCCAGAACCGAACCTATTTATCAACCGGAGCTTAAATTGACCCGTTTAGCAATCGAAATCCATAATAGGTTCCAAACCCAATTTTTTCTTAAGTTGGAACTTTTTGGATACCTGTTTGCAACCCTATACAATTACTGTTTTAACTTAGGCCTCAGATACCCGTTTGCAACCCTATTTGTGTTAAGGAGAATGTGTGTTCAACTCCTCTCTTCCACCAACAATTATTGTTTTAACTTAGGCCCTGTATGAGTCAGGGGCCAAGCCAACAGCTTAATGGGATTGAGTATTGTAGGGCTTTACCCTTGATTAGAGGGAGCACTTCCAGAAATTCTCAATGGCACTGGGCTGAACCCAAGCCAAAGAGGGGGTTTGGAAATAGTTTTCAACCAGTAATTGATGCGCCTCGGTTATAACCTCACTAGCTGCGTCATTGCCCCGAGCACAAAGATGCCTTTGAAACATCTCATGCCTATCATTTTCATATGCCCTTTCTCTTTCTTCTTTGCACCACACTTCCGATGTGGGAGTTCATTACTTACTACAGTGCAAATCAGCAGGGTTTTAGCTAGTGGCGGCGGATCCACCATGTGAGGACCTGGGGCAACCAAAACCAGAAATCATATTAAATTTAAATGGGGCCCATGTCCATGCCCCATGTATCACTCAACAAACGCCCCACATCTAACATGAACCAAATGTTTTTACAAAAAAAAAAATCACCCCACATATGTCAAAAACTTCGCTATTTTTTTTTATTAAAAGAAAGAAAAAAAAAAAAGCATTCATGGTAAAAAGCTACTTCTCCTTTCAACATTTGTAATCGCCAGTCTATAGTCCTAAGCACGGATCAAGCTTCTCCTCATAGGCAGTCTTATGATTAGGCTTTCTCAGTTCGTGGCAAACGCTACCTTCAGTCAAGTCCTCGATATCACCCCTCCTCTAGTTCCACATCAAGCCAACTTTGTTGGAACCCCATCCCCATTCGGCCTTCCACATCAAGCTAACTCTGTCGGAATCACCCCTCATCCAGTTCCTATAGTTGTTTGTTATTTCAATCTTTTTTTTTTTTTTCTCTCTCTCTTTTCTATAAAGTATCATTGTGGTTGTTTGTTTGAGAGAGATCTTTGGAACTTTAGTATTTTTCTTGCAAATGGAAGTAAATAGCAATAGAATTATAGAAAAAGCAGAGGATGAAGAGGAATTATTAGGAGATAGAATTTAAATAATTATTTCTTTTTCTTCTAGATTTTAACTGCTTATTTCTTTTTCTTCTTCTCTTTTGGAATTTCTTCTTAGACCATAATATGATGTCTATCTCAAATAAAATCAATTGTAGAAAGAAGGGGCATCAAACTCTTTTCCATAAAACACCCTTGTGGATTAATGTTTGCATGAGTGAGCTCTTTGGAGGTTGGAGCTTTAGTATTTTTCTTGTAAAGAAAAGTAAAATGCAACAAAATTATAGATATTGAGCTTTAACTATGTATTTCGTTGGTTTCCTTTTTTTTTACTCTTTTGCTATTGTTTAAAAAAAATTTAGAAAAAGTTTAGCCCCACCCAAACAAAAATCTTGGGTCCACCACTGGTTTTAGCATTGCAGTCTGCAGTGTAGAGGTTATATTGTATAAATCCAAAGAACCCAACTCATGAGGCCATTTGGCCTGGCCCTTGCCCATATGTGTGTGTAAATATTTGAAATTAATTATTGTAATTTTATTGAGTAAAGATGTATTCATGTATTCATCTACTGCAAATAAATTACTTTCTATTCAGTAGAAATGTATTCATGTATTCATCTACTGTAAGGGTAGCTCAGTTGGCCTAAGACCATTGTTTGCACCCGGAGGTAAGTTCGAAACTAGGTTTGCACCCGGAGGTTGTAGGTTCGAAACCACATTACCACATTGGGGCTATAGGGGAGTTTACTCGGCTTCCCTCTAGGCCCGGAGGGATTAGTCCAACCCAAAGTGTTAGGAACCCTCCGATAGCAAAAAATATATATATATATATATATAGATATATGCACACGTATATTATTGTAATTTTTCATCTACTCATGTATTCAGTTCTCTGCAAACAAAGAAACCCATTTTAAGAGTGAATTCCTATATATTTCAAGTCTATGCAAATAAATTAGTCCATCTGAAACAATTACTTTCAATTTATTCCAATTTCATGCCAAAAAAAAAAAACTTTCTTACTTCATGAATCCATATGTATTCTAGTTTTTTGCAAATAAACAGGCTCATCAGAATCAAATGAATTCCTACGTATTAGTTACACACAAGCAAATAGTCTAATTGGAATTATTTACTCCATGTATATTGCAATTCCATGCAAACAAATAGTGATATTCAAATTTCACGCAAACAGGTATGGTCGAGATTCCATTCAAACAAAGAGGGCCATTTAACAATAAATTCGTACACATTTTAATTCCATGGTAAAACAAGCCCATTTGATAATGAAAGTCATGGGTCTAACTCCATGCAATGAAATGGCCCAGTCTGTAAGGCCCATTTGACTGTGTGCGCACGCGCTATAAAACTGTGAATTAGTTTTTTTCAAAAAATGCTCCTCTCAATTGAACCCACTATAGTGTATGACTACCATAGAATGTCACTTGACAGAATAATCTAAATAAGTCGATCTACTTATGTGAAGATTTCCAACTCCATTAGATTATCCTATCCCCTTAATCAACGGCCCCAAAGTTTAATGGTTTTAGAGGCATCACTTTTCTTGTAACTTCAATCCAACAGTGAGTAATAGTTGGATGAGTGTCATATTTGGGCTTTACACCAATTCATGGGGGGTAGTATGCGTGAAATGATTGAATTGGCTCAAGGTGGGCCCCACACCCTAAAAACACAGGGGAGCAAAATGGGGAGTTTTTAAAATAACGAGTTTATAAGAATTCATAATATATATATATATATATATATATGTTTGTATGTATGGGAGATATTCATGCGCATCTATCCCTCACCATATTATGGTGAGGGACAACATAGTGGGGCCGACTTTATGATACATTCAAATCATCTACACACACGAGAGCTCTTCATGTACACTAAATCCACCAAGTTTTCACTTATCCAAATGGATTGGACCGTTGGATCGAAGGTTAAATTTTTTCTTTAATATAAAGTTGTTACAATTTGTGGGCCACGGATGAAGGGGTTAGAAGCATGAGATTGACCTCAAGCTTAATATATGACCCCATCCAAGAAGTATCTTTCCAGTCCCCCCTAGTCCCATGATCAGTGGGGCCCTATGTGGGCCCCATTAAGTTTGTCCCTCACCATACGATGCACATGAATATCTTCATATATACATATATATATATATATATATATATATATATATATATATGAGATAACCGATCATGTAAGGACAGTCCTTACAGGTTTACGGTGTGGACCACCTAATAGGGCCCATATTGGGACCCCACTGGTCATGGGACAAGGGGATCGAAAGATCCAAGTGGGGCCAACTTATATATCATATTTGAAGTCAATCTAATACCTTTAACCCCTTCATCCGCTGTCCACAAGTTTAACACCTTTATATAAAACAATAAAAATTGATCATCAATCTATACACACCTACCTACATGATAGACATTCTCTATGTAATGAAGAAACATAAGTAAATGAGTACAAACAAACACACACATGCATATGTAAATGGGTGCAAAGAAATAACATGAAAAAAATATGGCTTAAAAGAGAAAAAAAAGAAAAGAAAAGAAAAAACTTTCTTATTCCGTGAATCCATATGTATTCTTGTTTTTTTGCAAATAAACAGGCTCATTAGAATCAAATGAATTCCTACGTACCAATTACACTCAACCAAATAGTCTACTTGGAATTATTTGCTCCATGTATATTCCAATTCCATGCAAACAAATAGTGATATTCAAATTTCATGCAAACAAGTATGGTCGAAATTCCATACAAACAAAGAGGGCCAATTAACAAAAAATTCCTACACATTTTAATTCCATGCTAAAACAAGCCCATATGACAATGAAAGTCATGGATCTAATTCCATGCAATGAAATGGCCCAGCTTGTAAGGCCTATTTGACCGTGTGCGTGCTATAAAACTCCCGAGAAGATTTTTTCAAAAAATGCTCCTCTCAATTGGGCCCACTATGGTGTATGACTACCAAGGAATGTCACTTGACAGAATAATCTAAATAAGATCTACTCAGGTGAAGATTTCCAACTCCATTAGATTATCCTATCCCCTTGATCAATAGGTGAAGATTTCCAACTCCATTAGATTATCCTATCCCCTTGATCAATGGCTCCAAAGTTTAATGGTTTTAAAGGCATTACTTTTCTTGTGATTTTAATCCAACGGTGAGTAATATTCATGCACATCCATCCCTCACCATATTATGGCGAGGGACAACATAGTGGGGCCGACTTTGATACATCCAAACCATCTACTTACACAGGACTTCCTTGAGTACATTAGATATATCAAGTTTTCACCTATCCAAATGGATTAGAGCGGTGGAACGAAGGTCAAATTTTTTTTTTTTTTTCAATATAAAGTCGTTAAATTTGTGGGCCATGGATGAAGGGGTTAGAAGTATGGGATTAACCTCAAACTTGATATATGTGCCCATCCAAAAATTATCTTTCCATCCCCAAGTCCCATGATCAATGGGGCCCTGTTAAGTTTGTCCCATATGGTGAGGGAATGATGCACATGAATATCTCCCTATATATATATGTATGTATGGTAAGGACGGTCCTTATAGGCTTACGGTGCGGGCCCACCTTAGGACCCCACTGATCATGGGACAAGGGGATCGAACAGAGCATTTATGGAATTATTATTAGCAATCACTAATATCAGAAAAGAACTAATATTTAGTAATAGTTGTCACATTATCCAACTTGTGATTATTCTTCCAATAGGGGTATAAATCAAGATCAATACAACTATTATGTCAGATTGAAAACTCAATTATTCTAACTAAATAAAATACAAACACTTGAAGCGAAAGGGAAAAGAATATTTAAATAATTTTTAATGGTAACTTTCATTAAAAGAGA
The DNA here is from genome assembly GCA_028538565.1 of Umbellularia californica. Classification (NCBI taxonomy): domain Eukaryota; kingdom Viridiplantae; phylum Streptophyta; class Magnoliopsida; order Laurales; family Lauraceae; genus Umbellularia; species Umbellularia californica. Next base: position 35,718,198 of record JAPQWN010000003.1, on the reverse strand, counting down.
GAAAAAAAACAAGGCGGACATAAAATGAGTTTAAGTTTGTACATTTCACTTTCTTATTTATGATATTTTGTCAGTTGCTACTTTTTGATAAAAAAGAAAACGAAAAAACTAAACGTACAGTAATAATGCAAACGAAGTACCTGTATATATGGGATGTGCTTATAAGTTTTGGATGTCCCTATACCTTTTTCAAAGGCCATAATAATAAAATACATCTGAATGATCATCAAATTACAAATATTTAAGGTTAGTGTACAAAAGATTAAAATGTTAATATTTAAAAAATCCGTACAAAGAAAATAATCTCATATCTTCTGGAAACCTCCCGAAACCCTCTGATGTTCTTAACTCTCAAATTTCAAATATAAGTACCACTCAAGTATATTTTAGTTCCACCAAAAAATAAAAATAAATAAATAAATAAATAAAAACTATTTGCACAATTAGGATTGTTTCAGGTAAAAAAAAAAGAGAGAGAATGTTAATTCTCTCATGTGTAGTCAATTTGGTATTTGAATTATAACACAACCACCAATTGGCCACCAGCAACAATAATAAAAGTAGTAATCTAGCTAATACCTTTTGTCGCGACTTTTACACTAATTTTTAAGCTGATGGCGAAGTATTTAAAGTGCCCACAAAATTGTAATTATTGAACACCAAGAGGTAGTAAGTAAAATACACTTAATTCCTTTTCTTTTGATCCATTATAAAATACAGTATTCATTTTCTTTTTTATTTTCATCCCTTCTTAATTCAACGTTTATTATTGAAAAGCACATAGCATTTAAGTTTTCAAAGTTAAAAGGCAGTATGTACACCATAAACCACATAATGGAGTAAATAGTGCATAGTTAGAATCTTTTGTTTTTCCCACCTTAGCTTAGTTTATTAACCAGGGTGGACAAAATAGTGCCAAGAAAGACTAACAAAACTTTCTGAATGATAAAATCTGAAATATTTTTCCTTTAAAATGATTCTTTAATAGCACCATATCTCATAATTAATTTTACAAAAGACAAAAGACAAAAAAAAAAAAAAAACAACTGAATAAAATTTTGGAAATTAGTGAACAGAATGGTTCAATGAGAACCACGAATGAATGCTTATTGGTCTTATCCCACTCTTGAGAGGTTTGGAGGGTGACGATTGAAGAGGCCTTAGTCTAAAGCGTAAGAATTTAACAAGGTGAAAAGTGAAAAGCACGCCATTTTTCTTCCCTTCTACGAGGGTAGTAGATATATATTATTAAGTAGGCCAAGGTGTGTAGTGAAAAGCATATCACTTTTCTTCCCTTTAATAAGAGTAGTAGATATATATATTATTAAGTGGGCCAAGGTGTGTAGTGAAAAGCATGTCACTTTTCTTCCCTTTTATAAGAGTAATAGATAATAGATATATATATATTATTAAGTGGGCCAAGGTATGTAGTGAAAAGCATGGCACTTTTCTTCCCTTTTGTAAGAGTAATAGATAAGGAAATAATACTAAGTGGGGCCCACATCTTGCATTTTATTGGGCAAGTGTGTAGTAAAAAAGTACTACACTTTACTCTCCTTTATATAAGGGTATAGAGGTGGGCTACCACTTTTCTTCCCTTTTATAAGGGTATTATTTATAAGAGTAGTAGATAAGGAAATAATACTAAGTGGGGCCCACATCTTGCAATTTATAGGGCAGGTGTGTAGTGAAAAAGTACTACACTTTACTCTCTTTTATATAAGGGTATAGATAAGTGGGCCAAGGTGTGTAGTGAAAAGCATGCTACTTTTCTTTCCTTTTATAAGAGTAGTAGATAAGGAAATAATACTAAGTGGGGCCCACATCTTGCATTTTATTGGGCAAGTGTGTAGTGAAAAAGTACTACACTTTACTCTCTTTTATATAAGGGTATAGAAGTGGGCCAAGGTATGTAGTAAAAAGAATGCCACTTTTCTTTCCTTTTATAAGGGTAGTATTTATAAGAGTAGCAGATAAGGAAATAATATCAAGTGGGGCCAACATCTTACATTTTATGAGGAGGTGTGTAGTGAAAAAATAATACACTTTACTCTCTTTTATATAAGGGTATAGATAAGTGGGCAAAGGTGTGTAGTAAAAAGCATGCCACTTTTCTTCTCTTTTATAAGAGTAGTAGATATATATTATTAAGTGAGCCAAGGTGTGTAGTAAAAAGCATGCCACTTTTCTTCCCTTTTATAAGAGTAGTTGATAGTAGATAAGGAAATAATACTAAATAGGGCCCACATCTTGCATTTTATTGAGCAGGTGTGTAGTGAAAAAGTACCACACTTTACTCTCTTTTATATGAGGGTATATATATATATATATATATATATTTTTTTTTATTAAGTGGGCGAAGGTGTGTAGTGAAAATCATATCATTTTTCTTCCCTTTTACAAAGGGAGTAGATATATATTATTAAGTAGGCCAAGGTGTGTAGTGTGAAAAGCGTGCCACTTTTCTTCCCTTTTATAAGAGTAGTAGATATATATTATTAAGTGGGCCAAGGTGAGTAGTGAAAAGCATGCCACTTTACTTCCCTTTTATAAGAGTAGTAGATAAGGAAATAATACTAAGTGGGGCCCACATCTTGCATTTTATTGGGCAGGTGTGTAATGAAAAAGTACTACACTTTACTCTTTTTTATATAATGGTATAGAAGCAGGCCAAGGTGTGTAGTGAAAAGCATGTCACTTTTCTTCCCTTTTATAAGGGTAGTATTTATAAGAGTAGTAAATAAGGAAATAATACCAAGTAGGGCCCACAATTTGCATTTTATTGGGCAGTTGTGTAGTGAAAAAGTACTACACTTTACTCTCTTTTATATAAGGGTATAGATAAGTGGGCCTAGGTGTGTAGTGAAAAGCATGCCACTTTTCTTCCTTATTTATAATAGTAGATAGATAAGGAAATAATACCAAGTGGGGCCCACATCTTGCATTTTATTGGGCAGGTGTGTAGTAAAAAAGTACTATACTTTACTCTCTTTTACTAATGGAGCCCTGCACCTGCAATGCACGTGCACCGAGCACACAGTTTTACTAAGAAAATCTTAAAAAAATAAAGTTTTTAAACAATTCAGTAAAAGCTTCAATACATTTAAATGTAAAATTTCAACAGAAAATGAGTAATTGTAAATTGCAAGGCCCGTGCAATGTCCAAATACAACTGACACTACTTTTTTCCTATACATTTGAAAACAATAAAACAATGATATAGTGAGAAAAATGAGTTCTCAAAGACAATTGATATGAAGTTTATATGACTTTTTGAGGATATAAATCATATATTTCTAGATATTTTATCATGAATATGTACAAAGAAATTTAAATTTACTTTTTTAACTTGTGAGGTCAACTTATCAGTTTCCTGGTAGACTTGAACTGCTAAAGTTGGAGTCCAGTCGAAAATATAGTCAAATTGATAACCTGCAGTTTTACAAAAAATAAAAATAATAACTAAGACCAAATGAGCTTACTGTTCGAACCAATTACCATGAACATTATATGTTCACTACAAAATCAAATTCTATTAAGGAAAAAAAAATTAATTATGTCCTACCTAAGGACATCAGAATAACAAAACTGAATGGTGGTTTTAGTCTTAACTTACAAAGAAGAATAACATCTCACACAGACCGTCAAGAATAATGAAGTAATATGGCTTGTCCTCAAGCGACAGGGATCAACAATGGTGGAACTATGATATGAACTCTAACGGTAAGATTTGCAGAGCACCTGATGATCAATATTAATATTAACATGTGCTTTGTTTTATTTTATAAAACGGAGCACTATCAGGTAAAAAGAGGCAATACCTCTCCAAGAGTCAGCATCTTCTTTTGCTTGATACAAAGTGCTAAATTTTAGAGCCTGTAAGAAAAGGATAATACAAAGTAATCATTAGAGTTCAGGTAAATGGAAGCTTACAAATATAGATATCCATAGGGAAAAAAAACCAAAAAACAAAAAAACTACAAATACAAATCTGCCAAAAGAATCGGACCTTCCTTTTAAGAAATATATGAAAATGTAACCCATGTATTTTAGATCAACTCTTCTACTCTATTCTGTATAGAGGATGGGAGTGCTGATCAAAATAAGAAAAATTCGAAACGAACAAAGACAAATTGAATTTGTTGCAACTCATCATCAAATACTTATTTTAGTTGTTTACACTTAAAACGATCACTTCATTCACTAAATCATTGACTCTAAAGTTAGTAGTAATGCTAGCATAACAAGCAGTTTCTATGAGATTCTCATTTTCCTATAAGGGAAGGCATGACGCTTCAATGAAATATATGAAAATAACAAGAAGAACAAGAAGAAAAAGAAGCTTGCAATGATGAAAGAAATAAATGTGTTAGAAAATTATCAAAGTTTTTCAATTTAAACCTCATGAGTAAGAGCAATAATATATAAATATATTCATGCCCTTGAAATGCCGTTTTATAATAAAATTTTTTACAAAAGTTGTATATTAAGGAACTAAAAATTGTACAGAACAACAATAATTTTACGATAGCAATCTATAAAACCTACCACTAAATTGCATTTATGGAATTATCTTTAGCAATCACTAATATCAAAAGAGAACCAATATATAGTAGTAGTTATCACATTATCCAACTTATGATTATTCTTCCAACAGGGGTATAAATAAAGATCAATGCAACTATTATGTCAGATTGAAAACTCAATTATTCTAACTAAACAAAATACAAACACATGAAACAAAAGGGAAAAGAATATTTAAAATTTTTTTAATGGTAACTTTGATTAAAAGAGAAAAAAAAATTAGGGTAGACATAAAATGAGTTTAAGTTTGTACATTTCACTTTCTTATTTATGATATTTTATTAGTTGCTACTTTTTTCTAAAAAAGAAAAAGAAAAAACTAAATATAAAACAATAATGCAAACGAAGTACGTGTATATATGGGATGTGTTTATAAGTTTTGGAGCTCCCTATACAGTTTTTAAAGGCCATAATCAATAATATACAACTGAAGGAATATCAAATTACAAATATTTAAGGTTAGTGTGCAAAAGATTTAACGGTTAATATTTAAAAAATAATAACAAAGGGTTACATCCCTATAAACAAAATAATCTCATATCTTCTGGAAACCTACCAGAGCCCTTTAATATTCTTAACTCTCAAATTTCAAATACAAATGCCACTAAAGTATCTTTTTGTTCCACCAAAAAATATAAATATAAATAAATAAATAGAAACTATTTGCACAATAAGCATTGTTTCAGGTAAAAAAAAAAAAGAGAGAGAATGTTAATTCTCTCGTGTGTAGTCGATTTGGTATTTGAATTATAACACAACCACCAATTGGCCACCAGCAACAATAACAAAAGTAACAAACTAGCTAATACCTTTTGTCGCGACTTTTAAACTAATTTTTAAGCTGATGGCGAAGTATTTAAAGTGCCTACAAAATTATAAGTATTGAACACCAAAAGGTAGTAAGTAAAATACACTTGATTCCATTTATTTTGATCCATTATAAAATACACTATTCATTTTCTTTTTTATTTTCATTCCGTATTAGTTCAAGGTTTATGATTGAAAAAGCACATATCATTTAAGTTTTCAGAGTTAAAATGCAGTATGTACACCATGAACCACATAATGAGTAAATAGTGCATAGTTAAAATCGTTTGTTTGTCACACCTTGGCTTAATTTTTTAACCGGGGTAGACAAATTAGTGCCAAGAAAGACTAAAAAAACTTTTTGAATGGTAAAATCTGAAATATTTTTCCTTTGAAATGATTCTTTAATAGCACTATATTTCACAATTAATTTTACAAAAGACAAAAAAGAAAACTGAATAAAAATTTCAAAATTAGTGGACAAAATGGTTAAATGAGAATGACGAATGAATGCTTATTGGTCTTATCACACTCTTGAGGGGTTTGGAGGGTGACGATTGAAGAGGCCTTGGTCTAAAGCGTAAAAAATTAACTAACATAAACTAAAATAGGAAAAATAAACAAAATAAAATGTCAGATTCTTATACAAATATGGATTATATTTTTGGCCTTTTGAATATTAGCACCTGTACTGCTTAAAAAACATCCCTTCCCCTTCGACTCTATGGAGAAGGAAAATAGATTATGACAGATAATGGAAAGCTTTTTCATGCCTCGTAGCATCGTCCTTTTAATTATTGTCTACTTTGCTTTTCTAAACCAGGACACTTTCTGTTTGAGTTTTTCATTTTTCTATCTCACATAACAAAACAGTAACAATTTTACATTTTAAATGCTATGCACAAATTCATATTCCAAACATAGAGTGAGAACTAAATACAAAACACAAAACACGCACAATTTGAAAACATGCAATTAAGATTTAAGAAATAAAACAGACATAAAATTAAAATTATCAGAACACGAATGCTATCAATGGGCCTAACTTTGGCCCAAACAGGAATGAGAAAGAAAAAACCAACTCTTCATTATCATTCTCTTAACTTTGGTTGCACCCATTTTTCTTAGAATGAAGATTTTATTGCAACATTAAAAAAAATTGAAGAAGAAGACATAGTCAAAACGATAATAATTTCAGTAGACATTGCTCACTTACATGTATGAAAACTCCCTCCATTCCAAAAGAAGCTAAGAGTCAATGAAGAATTTTTTAAAATGCCACATTCTTCCTTGCACAATTACTCACAGAGGAAAAACCTCATACCCATAAAACTCCCTGCATTGAAAATCTTGTGGTATCTGAATAAAAAGAATGGTAAAAGAAAATTGAAAAAAGAAGAGGGAAAAAACAACATTTGAGATATTGATTTGAGATGGATTCCAATCTTATCCACATTTTCCTTTTCTTTCCTCCACCACCTTTAAAAAAAACAAAGAAATCGGAAAAATATACTCGATTTATTTGAATGTATTAAAATGAAATTTTATTACGTTTAAAATATCAGCATCTACTCAATTGAAGAGATTAAAAATATTATTAGGATCGTGTGTGCCAAGTTTGGTCTAGATTCGGGTCCATTTGGGTATAGTAGAGGGGTAGTTAGCAATTTTCTAGAGAATTTACGGGGCTTTTTCGTAATTTTAGATTTTTGAGATTATGGTACCGTTAGGTAGATATTTTTAATTCATAAACTTTAGTCTTCTAGCTCATTTTGATCTGGATCCTCAAAACCCATCCAAATCCAAGCCTGACCCAAAGTCTATTTTAGACAAATTCAGAAATTCCCATTATATCCCCATCTTTATCTCTTTTCTTTATCTTTCCCTTTATCCCATTCTATTTCCTCCCTTACTACATCTTACTCTCTTTTTATTAGGCAGGTATGTAATGAAACCATACTACATCTTACTTTCTTTTATAATCAGATATAAAAGTGGGCCCAGGGGTGTCGTGAAACCAAATGTCATTTGTGATAGAGATAGAGATATATTATATAAAAGTCGGCCCAGGTGTGTAGTGAAACCAAATGTCATTTTGTTCTATTTTATAAGAGTATATATTTTCTTTTATAAGAGTAGATAATAATATATATAAAATTATAAGTGGGCCATGGTGTGTAGTGAAAAGCATTGTCATTTTGTTCTCTTTTATAAGCGCAGAGAAGAAATTATAAGTAGGCCATGGTGTGTAGTGAAAAGCACTTTATATATAAAATTACAAATGGGCCATGGCGTGTAGTGAAAAGCATTGTCATTTTATTCTCTTTTATAAAAGTAGATAGATAGATAGATAGAGATAGAGATAGCGAAGAGATATAAGGGTATAGAAGTGGGCCAAGGTGTGCAGCGTTTTATAATGGTAGTATTTAAAAGAGTAGTAGATTAGAAAATAATACTAAGTGGAGCCCACATCTTGTAATTTATGGGGCAAGTGTGTAGTGAAAAAGTACTACACTTTATTTCTTTTATATGAGGGTATAGAAGTGGGTTAAGGCGTGTAGTGAAAAGCATGCCACTTTTCTTTCCTTTTATAAGAATAGTATATAAGGAAATAATACTAAGTGGGGCCCACATCTTGCATTTTATTGGGCAGGTGTATGGTGAAAAAGTATTACACTTTACTCTATTTTATATGAGGGTATAGATATATATCACTCCTCACCATAGTCCAGAGAGAGAGAGCCCTCATCAGAACTAATGAGATTTACTATCAAAACCCTGTCAAAGTAAAATTCAGCCCTCATAGGATGAGATGAGATTTACTATCAAAATCCTGTCAAAGTAAAATTCAACTACCTGGTGTTCGGAGGTTGTAGGTTCGAATATGCACTACCATACTGGGCTATAGGGGAGTTTATACAACTTTCCTGTGAGTCCGAAGGAATTAGTCCAGCCCAAAGGGTTGGAACCTTCTATAAATTAAAAAGAGAAAAAAAAAAAAAAAAAAAAAAAACTGGGGCAGGTTGACAACATCAACAGTAAGTGGGACCCACACCTCTCCCCATGAGTAGTCCAACCTCCAACGGTCCTGATTTCATAACCCGAGCTCTCATTTCCCTTCCACCGAGCCCGCTCAATCCAAGTCCCAACACAGGGAGAGACCTCTTCAGCTACCTCAGACATCTACAAAAACCCTTTTGGCGGGGAAATTTCACCGTCTCCTCTACCCCACTCTCTCTTTCCCTCACTCCAACTCCCAACAATAAAAAAGAGCTAGGGTTCACCCCCTCAATCTCCCTTTCTGATATAATAGAAACCCTAGAATCTGCAAATTCTTCACTCTTTCTACTTTTGAAGATGGAAGATGATGATGCTTCTGCTGCTGCTGCTGCCGCCGCTTTAGCTGCTTCAGAGTCATCCGTCCGACGACCGGTTCCTTCTCTCTCTCTCTCTCTCTCTCTCTGTGTTCTGTATGTGTTTTTGTTGTTGTTGATGTTTTGGTTCTTGTTGATGTGAAATTGAAATTGACAGAAAAGAGCTAGGGTTTCGGATGGATTCGGTGCTGGTCGAAGCAGATCCAATGGTTCGGTCGGAGAAAAGGCCGATCAGACTAGCCTCGGTGAGGATCAGCAGAGCCAGGAAGATCTGGATCAAGGATCTGTTGATGGATCGTTTGATGATTTCGACGACGTTGGCCCTAAGTCCAAAAAGAGAGGGACTATTCCGGCAAGGAAAGAGAGTAATGAGCAAAGCTTGATCGGTACGCCGGCCTGTGTTTTACTTCCAGTTAGCTCTGAAATGAGCAAGCCTAGCAACTTGTTACTCTGTTGACATCTTTTCCTCCTTAGTTGTTTTCAATTTTTGCAATGGTTGTACGTTTCATATTCCCTTGCAGATGTGATAAAATACAATGGGAAGCTCATTACTCCTGCTGTCAAAAGATGGTTTGAGAAATATGAAAGCAATTCAAAATCTGCCCTAGTTGAACTATTGATGATGCTTTTTGAGGTAATGGTTGTGTCTTATAAAGTGTCACAATTGATGTTATGTAGTCTTTAAGATTGTACGATTGATGAAAATGGCCGCATTGTGCAGGCATGTGGGACTAAATATCAACTCAAAGCCCACACGCTAGATGAGACTAATGTGGATGATGTTGTGGTCGCTTTGGTGAATTATGCAAGGAAAGTATCCTCCTTATATTATTTTTTAATGGCATTGTCTCAGATGGTTTTGTGTTATTGCCAGTGTTACATATATCTCTGGTATCCTGAAAGTGTAGCTATATCATCTTAAAAGATTTCACGAGGCAAATAACTTTGTGGGAGGATAAACGACCGTTCCCTTTTCGTAAATCAGCCAGTGTTTGTAATACATTCCTTGTCCTCTTTTGAGTGTCTTGATTCATCTCCTTGCCCTTCCCTTGTGTTATTAGTGTTGGTCAATCGGCTTTTTAAATTCAAGAGCAAAGTTATTTGGAGGCTGCTAGTTATAGAAAGAGAGGAATAGGAGAATATTCAAATCATGCACTCTTGTATTCCTTATTTGGTAGGAAAGATTATTCCATGTCTGATCTTGTAGGCACCAACTCAAGAGTTCCACATTGGCTCTCATTTATAGACTTTGGTCAAATATTGGACCCAATTGATTGCTCCCATTCTATCAGCATCATAGAAAAAGATGGTATCATCCTTCTATGGTTGTGGTATAGTTAAAGAAACATGGCAGTTTTAGTGGAAATCCATGCCCTTTATGTTAGCACTGTTAAGAAAATGTTAGCAGTGAGTTGTCTCCTTCATTTTCAGGGTCCAGTAGGTTTAGGGGATTCTAATCTAGCTGAATGGCAATATAGAATCTAAACTTACGCAAATGTTGCAAAATGAGGCTAGTTATAGAGGAAGGTGGTTCCAAGAATGCAATTTCTTTGGTGACAAGTGGTCATGAAGGCCATGGAGATTCCTATGGCTATTTATGCTTCATAAGATTATGAACTCTCTTCGTCAATGATCTATCATTTGTGCATGTGCCGATTAAGGCCAATGGAACTGGACTCACTTGCAAAATCTGAGGTTGTACAAGAGGCTTCTATTTCGGCAATATTTGATCTGTGTTCACTTTTTTTGTTGTATCCAACTCATCAATTTGATGGATATCCTTGTATGTTCTCTTTGCAAACTTAAGTTTTTAGTTGCCATCTTTAAGGAAGTCATTTCTTTTCTAAGCACTATTTCTTATATATATGAAACATTTCTTTTCCTTTTTTCATTCTTTGGTGTATTTTCTTTTTTATGATAGTTTTCTAAATCCCAAAATTGGAGAACTTCCTCAGTTACTAAAGATGAAAAATTGCTGAGAATGATTTTTCTGAAATGGTTATGAATTGCTAAATCTTTCTTATTTTACCAACATTCCCTTATATAGATAGGTAGCAAGACTTGTTCAGGTGTTTCACTTTAAACCAAGGTTTTAAAACTCGGACATGTCGGCCCCCTTCAAGTTGAGTCGACTCAGCTGAGTCAGACCGAGTTGCATCCTTAAACACAAAAACACTTAAAGTGTGAGTAAAAATGATAAACAAAAAAATCTTTCAAAAATAGAAAAAGGTGTCCTATGAGTCTAAAATTTTAATACATGTGTTTGAATTTTTGAGAATGAATATAAGTAGTAATAAGTTGTCACTTTTGTTTTTTAGTGAGTTGAATGAGTAGTACCTCGATCTTCGAATGCTAAAATCTTCCAAAATATGGTTATTAAAAAAAAGATCTTCCAAAATATGTGGTTCTAATCTTCCAAAGTCAGTGTAAAAGGGCTTCAGAACTCCCCACATCTTCTCACAACATGAAATTGGGAAAGAATATCAATTTTGTCCTTTTCTCTATAGGGATTGCTCAGGGGTGAAACGTTTTGGTAGGTGCCGAGCCTGGGTTGGCTTGGACTTGGCCGATTTTTAAAACCATGCTTTACATCCTATGTTTAGTTATTGTTTAGCCTTAATTCCTTTTGGATGCTCAGGGACAAGTAGAAGATCTTTACAGCTCTAAGCATAAGGAACTTAAGAACTTCAAGGAAAACCTTGTCTTATTCTGGGACAGTTTGGTGACCGAATGTCAAAATGGGCCGCTGTTTGATCAGATTACGTTTGAGAAATGCATGGATTATGTGATTGCCTTGTCATGGTAGGCTGTGATACCTGTCACTTTGTGATTGATTAAAGAACTTAATTATTTTGTAATGTTGGTTCCTTGTTTCATTCTCCTGTTGGCAATGTGTTCAGCACTCCTCCAAGAGTTTATCGTCAAGTGGCTTCCTTGGTTGGTCTCCAGCTTGTTACTTCCTTTATAACTGTTGCAAAAGCACTTGGCGGACAGAGGGAAACTACTCAAAGACAGCTGAATGCTGAAAAGAAGAAGCGTAACGATGGTCCCCGTGTTGAGTCACTTAACAAAAGACTATCAACGACTCACGAGAAGATAACCATGATAGAGGAAATGATGCGCAAAATATTCACAGGGTGGGGAATTTCATTTTTAAGTCAAAATGCTATAATTATTTTTTATTATTTCTTCCATTATTACCATTGGTTCTTGGAGGAATGTAATATGTTCTTATTAAGCACTTTGAAATATGAACTGATTATATACTTGTTTTTGGAAGGTTGTTTATGCATCGATACCGTGACATTGATCCTGACATCCGAATGTCGTGCATCAAATCTCTTGGTATTTGGATTGTGTCGTATCCTTCACTGTTCTTGCAGGATTTATACTTAAAATACCTCGGCTGGACACTAAATGACAAAGTGAGTTTCTTTTATAGGTGATTTGGCAATCTAATTTCATTTTTTATTAAATGGTCCAATTTTTTCCCTTTCATCAACCTAATTATTTATTGTCATCTAAACTCTTATTGCATCTGAAGAGTGCTGGTGTCAGAAAGACTTCTATCCTGGCCTTGCAAAATCTGTATGAGGTGGATGACAATGTGCCATCGCTTGGTCTTTTCACTGAAAGATTTTGTAACCGCATGGTTGAGCTTGCTGATGACATAGATGTTTCTGTAGCTGTGTCTGCCATAGGACTTCTCAAACAGCTGTTAAGGTATATTATCATTTACCTGTTGGATTAGTTTGCATCTTTGTTAATAATCCTGAGAAGGGCTTCTTCTGTTGCTTTGCAGACATCAGCTCCTAGCAGATGATTTATTGGGACCCTTATATGATTTGCTTATTGACGAACCACCGGCAATCAGGCGTGCAATAGGAGAATTAGTGTATGATCACTTGATTGCCCAAAAGTTTAGCAGCTCACAGTCAGGATCTACTGGTATACTTTCCCAGCATTTTCTACACTACTTAACACATTAATTAGGTCTAGACAGTAGACATCCACTGTAGCTGGCTGCTGACGTGTTAAAATTATTTGCAGGGGAAGATAATGGATCTTCTGAGGTTCATTTGGGAAGGATGTTGCAAATACTAAGAGAGTTTGCAACAGATCCAATTCTAATTACCTATGTCATCGATGATGTTTGGGATGACATGAAAGCAATGAAAGTATGTTTACAGATAGCATATACTGTTTGTTTTGTCTGTGAATTTTTATGGACTGGCAGGCTGTCCCTTATCATGGAACAACCTAGATTTTGAGGCCCACGTGCTCCCCACTCCCCACAAAAAAAAAAGTAATCAATCTAAACCCTCGCACTCTCAACTCCTGGTGAGTTAGCACTTACCTAAACGTGACATTCATCCGAATTTTCTAGGCCCTTGAATTGATCATGCAAATCTGGCACCCAACTGACTTCATCTAACGGCTAGGATTTGGACAACTTTGAGGCCCTCAAAAGTATACCTCGTGATTGGATGCCACCAAAATTTTTTTTTTTTTCACAGAGTTAGGTCATGGGGATACCTTTCAAACCCCGTACCCCCATGATTGTGGTGCTTCCAGGTGGGCTGCACAGGCGAGGTTGTCCCTAAGCGTGGAATGGCCAGTGGTGAAAATGAATATATATATATATATATATATAAAATTGCTTTTGGAGTTTGAAAACAGTTAGATATTATACTTGATTTGGAAAATGAAAAAGATTTAAAGGTTCTAGTGTCACTTTTCTTTAATGCAAATGTTGCCTCATATACACTTGAGTCAAATATATTGCAGGATTGGAAGTGTATTATATCTATGCTCTTGGATGAGAATCCAATGATCGAGCTCACTGATGTTGATGCAACGAATTTGGTGCGGCTGCTTTGTGCATCTGCCAAGAAGGCTGTTGGAGAAAAAATTGTTCCTGCCACAGATAACCGAAAGCAGTATTACACTAAGGCTCAGAAGGTATCAAAATCATTCTTTTGGGCTCCATTTTATCGGAAAGATCTTTTGTCCTTAACCATTACAAATAATGGAAAATTTTATCCTGCGCATGCACTTATGCAGGAGTGCATATCTGGACTGTCACCAAAGGCGGGCCCCTCTGAGTTTCACTGGGTCCTGCCAGACGAATGGCACCGATACGCAATGTGCAGCTGCGCAGGAGAAAATTGTCCTCAAATTATATGTAGCCTTTTGTGTTCTTTTACTTGTGCAACATTTTAGTTGCTCAATAATATTGTGGAATCCCACTTGAGGGACAGGATGGCTGCATATCCCATTTGCAAGTAGAGTAATTACTCAGCTTTCATTGTCTTTCTTCTTTAAAAATTATGATTAATGCATTGTTGGTTAAATTTTGGAGAACTTCCTATGAGCTCCCACTGATTGTGGATCAATTTAAGCAAATTCAGTTGTGACTTATTACCACGAAGACATTCCTCTGATTCTTCTGAAAGTGTTTCAAATTGTGAACGATGCAATGACGCCTCAGTGGTAAACTAGGATATTGTGGTCTTATGAAGAGTTGTCTGAGCCTTGAATAAGGATTATGATGTAAATTCTTCTGTACCACATCTTGATTTCTCAGGTAGTGAATCACATTAAATGGAAACCATCTGATCTAATATAGGCTCAAGTTTCTAGGGCATTTCAGCAGATAATTGGTGGCATTTTCACAGAAAATAAATAGTAAAATTGCAAATATTTGGACGTAGAAAAATGATAACTTATTTAACTGTAAATGAATTACAGTTACACCTTTGTAAATGAGACCTGTGAATGATCTAATATAGGCTCAAGTTTCTAGGGCATATCAGCAGATAATTGGTGGCATTTTCACAGAAAATAAATAGTAAAACTGCAAATATTTGGATGTAGAAAAATGATAACTTATTTAACTGTAAATGTATTACAGTTACACCTTTGTAAATGAGACCTGTGATGATCTAATATAGGCTCAAGTTTCTAGGGCATTTCAGCAGATAATTGGTGGCATTTTCTCAGAAAATAAATTGTAAAACTGCAAATATTTGGACGTAGAAAAATGATAACTTATTTAACTGTAAATGGATTACAGTTACACCTTTGTAAATGAGACCTGTGATGCTTAGCGATACAAATTTTGATAATGAAGAGTGAAAATTTTCAATTCAAATGAAACTTCGTAATCTAATTTTGCTATTCTAAAGATTCTATTTCGTTTGCAATTTTCACTCAGAACCCTGGTCTTCTGATCTTCATTCGAAATGGTGGATTTGAATGTTCTTGTAGCCCTGATCTTCCTATTGTTTGGCTAATTCTTCTCTCAGGAGCTGCTTCTTTTTCTGTGTTTGTCTTTATTTTGAATTTGATTTGAGTGCAACACATGGAGAAAGTGAATCTGAAAAGTAAAGAGAGGCATCTTAACCTAGGCTTTATTGCACCTCTGAAATCAATTTCCATAAAGCCTCTCACCAGTAAAGATTCCAAACTGAACAAAATATCAGTTCCAATTTTCTTCTGAAAGCAAGAGGGAAAATAGAAATACGCCCATGGGGTTGGCAAAAGACGGGTCCAATTTGTATGCTTTGTTGTATGATGTGTGGTGTTTTCTTTATTATTTAGGTCAGCAATTCATCTCTCTCTCTCTCTCTCTCTCTGTCTCTCCGGCAATATTATTATTATCATACCATTTCTAAATGAATAAATAATATAAAGGACTCTCCCTATAGCTTCAGTTACTTGATACAGTCATTTGGATGCTGAACTGTGAAATGTTTTGTATTGAACCTTTTTTGTGTGTGTTGGGTTGGTGTTTTTTGTGGGTTAGGGTCGGTTGGGGTGGGTGGCGTTTCTTCTCTTCAGGGTGTAATAAAGAAATGCCCATCTTGGAAGTTCATAGAAGAGGGGAAATCCAAAAGAGAAAAAAAAAAGTTTCAATTTGAGAAAGAAAAATGAGAAATAATTTTTTTGATAGATAATGTGGCGCAGCCCCGGACCTTCGATCGAATAGACCAACCTCTCAGATGAGGTTGATCGAATCCAACAAAGGGATTCCACACAAAAGAGCACTCACAGCCATGAACTCATGGGGAAAAACTGACGATAATCTTTATTAGTTGAATAAGCATAATCAAATAACAAAAGAGGTCCTCTGTATATATAGGAGACAGTATTATAAACTAATCAGAATACTTAATAAAAGGAAATTACTTGATCCTACTCTAAATAGAATTTAGGAAGCAATCCTATTAAGCAACTAAGTAATATTACTAATCTAGATAAGAATAAGAATCTTCAGAGTGGACCCCATCAGATGGTCCATTACGGTGGCTTGCGGGCCCTCTTATTCTGTCGGGCTGCATCAACTCTCCCCGGCTTGAAAGAACTCGACTCCGGCGAGTTAATCGCCTGATAGCGCTCATAAAGATCTGGATTTAAGCGCTGAAAATCTGTGGCAGTGATCCATGTAGCATCGGAGAGAGGTCGATTCTTCCAGTGGACATAGAACTTTTGAAACCCTCCTTGACGAGTGGAAACAAGCTGATCATCAAGCACATCAATAATCTCGTCAGCAGGTGGAAGAGTCGACGGGAGAGCAATAATTTGTTCTTCAGTTGCACCATCATTGTCATGACCATGATAGAGTGTAAGATCCTCTATGTTGAAGATAGAACTGACTCCGGAATCGGAAGGTAGATCAAGTACATAAGCATTGGAGCCAATCTTTTTGAGAATCTTGTAGGGACCAGCATTTCGTGGATGCAACTTTTTGTAAGAGCCTGGAGGCAGACGCTCTGGACGGATACGGACCATGACCATATCTCCTTCAGCAAATTCAAGAAATCGACGATGCTTGTCTGCTTGCTGTTTATAAGTGGCATTACTGGCAGATATATGGCGGCGGACTTAATTTGTGCACTTGTTGCATGTGGTGAAAAAAACTTTCAGCATCAGCACTTATCCGAGTATCTACTGGCAATGGAACAAGATCAACAGGTAGTCGTGGTCGAACACCTGTAACAGCTGCAAATGGAGAAGTACCAGTAGACCTATTAACCGACTTATTGTAAGCAAACTCAGCCATAGGTAATACTTGATCCCAAGTTGTGATGTGATCACGAACTAGGCATCGTAACAACTGTCCAAGACTTCTGTTTACCACTTCTGTTTGGCCGTCTGTTTGAGGGTGGTAAGCGGTAGAGAATTTGAGCTTGGTATTGGACAGCATCCATAAAGTCTTTCAAAAATAACTCATGAATTTGGTGTCTCGATCCGAAACAATAGTCTTTGGAAGACCATGTAGACGCACAACTTCCTTCAAAAAGAGCTTTGCAACCTTGTAGGCATCACTAGTGGAAGTACATGGAATAAAATGTGCCATCTTGGAGAAGCGATCAACGACAACAAAAATAGAATCAACTTTTCTTTGAGTCATTGGCAAACCTAGCACAAAATCCATGCTAATGTCTTCCCATGGAGAATGAGGAACAGGCAAAGGCTGATAAAGTCCAGTGTTCTTCTTGTTTCCTTTGGCTAGCTGGCATGTCCTACATCTTTCGCAGATGCGAATAATGGTAGTCTTCATTCGGGGCCAATAATATCTGTCGCTGACAAGAGCAAGAGTTTTGTCGCGTCCCAAATGGCCACTACATCCTCCCGAATGCAGCTCTCGGACAACATATTCACGAATGGACGTGGCAAGAAGACAAAGTTGTGTACCTTTAAACAAAAAATCGTCATGAATGCTATAATGAGGATGCGTACCTAGATCACCATTATTGAGGTTTGCATAGATAGAACCAAAGTCTGGATCATCCGTATAATCGAGCTTGAGTTGGTCAAAACCTGGTACACTAACAGACATGGTTGTCAACAAATGCTTTCGTCGACTGAGTGCATCAGCTATCAAGTTATCCTTTCCTGCGGTGTGGCGAATGCTGAAACTGAACTCCTGTATATATGCGCTCCATTTGGCACGGTTGGCACTGATCTTCTGTTGTGAATGTAGATGTCGCAAAGCATCATTGTCTGAGTAAAGAACAAACTCGTTGCCAATCAAGTAATGTCTCCAATGACGAAGTGATTGTATAACGGCATAGAGTTCCAGATCATAAGAAGAGTACTTTTTCTTGGCATCAGAAAGTTTCTCGCTGAAAAATGCAATCGGGTGCCTCTCTTGACTAAGAACACCTCCAATGCCAACATTTGAGGCATCACAAGCAATTTCGAAGACCTTGTCAAAATTTGGAATTTGTAAAACCGGTGCCTCTGTGATTTTAAGCTTTATTTCTGCAAAGGCTCTAGTGGCAGAACTAGTCCACTTAAAGTCACCCTTTTTCATGCATTCTGTGATTGGAGCCATGATGCTGCTGAAGTTTCGAATGAATCTTTTATAAAAATTTGCAAAACCATGAAAACTTCGAACTTCAGTGAGTGTAGTAGGGATGGGCCAGTCCAGAATGGCGTTGACCTTTTCAGGATCCATTTTAATTCCTTGTTATGACACAACATATCCCAAGAAGATAACAAAATCACTCAGAAAAGTGCACTTCTTGAGATTAATATAAAAATGCTCCCTGCGAAGGAGTTGGCAAATTGTTTCCAGATGTTGAAGATGTTCTGCATTTGTTCTGCTGTAGATTAGTATATCGTCGAAGTAAACGACGACAAACTTTCCAATATAAGGTTGCAATAACTGTGTCATGACCCGCATGAAAGTACTAGGTGCATTGGTTAACCCAAAGGGCATAACCATCCATTCATAAAGACCATCTTTGATCTTAAATGCGGTCTTCCATTCATCACCGGGCCTTATCCGGATTTGATGATAACCACTTCGCAGATCAAGTTTAGAAAAAATGCATGCACCAGTCATCAAATCTAGCATATCATCTAATCTGGGGATTGGGAAGCGGTACTTTACCGTGATTTTATTGATGGCGCGACTGTCCACGCACATACGCCAACTTCCGTCTTTCTTTGGAGTGAGAAGTGCAGGTACTCCACAGGGACTGAGGCTTTCCTTAATATACCCCTTTTGTAAAAGATCATCAACTTGCCTCCTTAATTCTGTATGCTCCATAGGACTCATTCGGTATGCGGGCAAATTTGGCAAAGAGGCGCCTGGGACAAGATCAATGGCATGCTGGATGTCACGTAATGGAGGCAGCTCCTGAGGCAGCTCATCTGGAACTAGATCAGCAAACTTCTTCAAAAGTGGCTTTACTTCTTGTGGGAAAGATGTAGCAGGAGATTCTTTTGGAACTTGCCGAGCAATCAAGGCATACATAACGCCTTGTTCTTTGCTTTCATCTTCAAACTTCCGCATGGTTAATATAGGAAGTGCTGGAACTGTAGTAGATGTGGGGGAGGAAGATTTAGCAGGCAATGGAAGTAATCTAATCGGACCTCCTTTCCAGTTGAAAGTATAAGTATTGTGCTCATGATCTGTGATAACCTTAAGTTTTTTTAACCATGGCCGTCCGAAGAGAATATGTGTAACGTTCATTGGAATGACGTCACAACGAATTGTATCTTCATAATTGCCGACTCTGAAAGGGACGACACATTGCTTACGGACAGGAATGGAGTAATCATTGACCCATGCAACTTTATAAGGTCTTGGATGCTTCACTGTGGGTAGCTTGAGTTTCTCGACTGCCTCTTGAGATATAACATTTATCGCGCTGCCACCATCAATGATCATGTTACAAGACTTGCCCTTGCAATTAACGCGTGACCGGAAAATGGATGCATGATTCCAGTCTTCATTTTCTTCCACTGAATCAGCTACTAGGAGACGACGATCAAGGAAAAGTAGTGGGGTGCCATCATCAGCTTCTGTATCTTGCAATGGAGCTACTGTGGTTTCATATTGAGGCTCGGCGTTGAACGGCTCTACTTCTATTTCCTCATCATACTGTTCATCATCTTCTGGCTCATTAGTAGCATATAAATTTCTATGGGGACACTCGGCTGCATAATGTCCCTTTTGTTTGCAGGCATGACAAACAATACCTCTTTTATCTATTCTTCTGCGGGCACGGTTATCATACGGATTCTGCTGCACCCGTTGATTTGGCTGTGGCAAAGCTTGCCTCTGCTGAATGACTTGTTGTGGCCTCTGTGGTGCTTGCTGGAATGGTTTAGGAGGAGGAGGACGAAAACCCTGCGTCTGAGTACGGTTAAAAGTGGGTTCAGGTCCTCTTCTAGTGGAAGACTCCCCGACTTGAAAAGTGCTGCATCTCCGCAACTGAAGTTCATGTTGAGCCTTCCGGGCTTTACAAAATACCTCATCAACTCTGGTGTAATCAAACATAGCAACTTCCCGTCTGATATCATTGCGCAATCCATCTCGATATCGAGTGATAGTGAGACGATCATCTGTTTTCAAATTACAACGAACAATATATTCGCGAAATTTGTTTGTATATTCTTCTACAGATAGATTGCCTCTGAAAAGCAAGATACTCTTGGTGCAGTATGTCAATGTAATCAGAAGGAAGGAAATTGCTTTTGAGCCTTTCTTTCATGTTGAACCATCTGGTAATGGCCTGTCCCAGAGCAAGTTCATTATTTTCAACACCATACCACCAGATTCTAGCAGGACCCTTAAGTTTTACCTTCGTAAAGGCTATCCGCTGCTCATCATTCATGTTATACCAAACAAAATAGTCTTCCAGGGAATTAAGCCAATCAACAAAAACTTTTGGACTGACATCTCCAGAGAAATCTGCCACATCAATTCTAACCTTCTTTGTGATATCATCAGTGCGGTGTGTAACCATGGGACCCTGGGTGTCTCGTTCAGCGATGAGACGCTGTACAAAGTCACGCATGGATTCACGTTGCTCAAGCCCTTCTATTTGGATGGGTGTGACTAATTTTGTGGTATTGGAAGAACCTTCCTTTGCAACCAACTGTGTACTTTGCAATTCAATAAGTGCAGTCTCTACTGTGCGTAGACGATCCATTACTTCATCCATATCTTGGCCCAATTTGAACAATTGTTCATCACGTTCCTTGTCCGTGAGCCAATGACTGAGATTGTCACCTCTTCTAGGCATGGTTGGAAAAAGTTTTTTTTTTTTTTTGGGCTGGGTCGGGTCTGGACTCAATTCAAGCCCAACGACAAGTCAGGCCCAAGCTGTAGCCCAGAGCAGTGCGTCCGGCCCACGTCTTAACAAAGATTGAAAGAAAAAAAATCCTGTCTCCTTGGGTCCCGTGCGCAGAGAAGAAGAAAAGAAAGGGATGGAGACTTACTGCTTGGACGAAACGAAAGGAGAGCTTGTGGAAGACGATGGTCCGAGGTGAGGTTCTGCGCGCGACGACGACAAGGCGATGGCTGTTTCGACTGGAAGATCTCGCGCACTACTGCTAAGCTTTGTGATAGAGGCAGATGGCGAATCGAGGAAACAGAGACTGGTCTGGGCGATGATGGTGATAGAGCTTGGAGGAGGATTCGTCGTCGGTGCAAGGTATGTGGCTTGGACTCAAATCTCCTTCTGTTGTCTTTTTCTTTTTCTTTCTGCTGCTTCTTCTCTGTCTCTCTCTGTTTTTTTTTTTTTTTTTGTTCGCTGGTGTGGAGGAGTCTGACGAAGGTCTGGGCGACTGCTGGGTGGGGTTTGGTAGCAGGAGATGGCTGGACGATTTTTCTGGGTTTGGGGGTTTGGTGTGTTGATGCTAGGAGATGAAGGGGAGTGTGCTGGGGTTTCGGATTAGGGAATTAGGTTTCGGGATTTGGTTTTCGGTAGTGGTGGACGGTGGATTAGGGTTTGGGTTAGTTGTCGATTTTGCTGGGACGTGGTGGAAGGGTTTTGATGGGCTGTGTTGGGGTTCTCGGTTGAGGAGTGGTGCTGGTGTCTTCGGCAAGGCTAGGTTTTAGAGGGTTGGATCGGCAGGGAGGGAAGCTGGGTTGGATGGTCGTGGGATGATGTCGATGGGTGGACGATGACGAACCAGAGAAGACGATCGTCTCTCTGGCGACCGGATCTGGGCTCTGATACCAATCTGGCGCAGCCGCGAACCTTCGATCGAATAGACCAACCTCTCAGATGAGGTTGATCGAATCCAACAAAGGGATTCCACACAAAAGAGCACTCACAGCCATGAACTCATGGGGAAAAACTGACGATAATCTTTATTAGTTGAATAAGCATAATCAAATAACAAAAGAGGTCCTCTGTATATATAGGAGACAGTATTCTAAACTAATCAGAATACTTAATAAAAGGAAATTACTTGATCCTACTCTAAATAGAATTTAGGAAGCAATCCTATTAAGCAACTAAGTAATATTACTAATCTAGATAAGAATAAGAATCTTCAGAGTGGACCCCATCAGATGGTCCATTACGGTGGCTTGCGGGCCCTCTTATTCTGTCGGGCTGCATCATAATGGTAATTTTTTTTTTACTAAAACAGGAAGGATACAAAGAGAAATAAATATTGGAATAAGATAACTTATACTTTCCTACCAAGTCCACTCTCAGTAGTCAGTATCTCCTCTCGTGATGCATTCAATTCTCAGCCTTGTCTTTCGGATCCTTTCAAATTCAAGGTGCCAAGTTGGGATCTTCCACATTGGAATCTTCATAGCTCTATCATGCCCAGCTCAATCAAACAAGTTAAAGGGATGGCGGGGCGATGGGATGTTGGGATTGTGGAGGGACTCTTTGGATGTTTGAAACATTAGAAAGCAAAGAGTAGAAAGTGCCACTCTTTCTCTTTCCTGTAGGCCTGTATGATAGATAAGGGAGATGGGATGGACTTCAATTACTTTAATGCATATTCGATGTTTGCTTTGACTAGATTCTAGATCCTCTAAGGATGATCACATGAGAAAGTTTTCTGCTAAGCTTGTAAATTCAACCATTAGGGCCTGCTTATACTATTATTATGACTCAAGAGTAACATCTCCCCATGTACGATGGTGTCAAACTTCACTCCAATCGAAGTTGGGTCCACAATCATAGTTGATCATATGTATATGGGCTATGTTATGCTAAGAGGTGCCTCTCATGGATTTGCATGAGGGGTAACCTTTTTACTGCCACGTGGGACGCAATGAAATTTAAGCCGACGGTCATTATTATTCAGGTTAGTGCCAAGTTAGAGTGAGTCCTAATTCATGGGGGTGTTAGTGAGTGTGAAGGGGTTGGATTTGTCATGGGGTGTCCCACATGGCAGTAAAAAGTTTGCCCCTCATGTAAATCCGTGAGAGATACTTCTTAGCATAACATAGCTCGGCCCTATACACACACAGACCGAAGTGGTGAAATCACGTGCTCCACACGCATTATATTTGATGGTAGGATCAATCATGGGGCAACATCAATTTTAAGTGGTTTTGATCTCAAGAATGGGCGCCACTGGTGGACTTCTAGGTTAGACTAGAGCATTTTTTCATTCCACCATTAGAGGATGGTAACTGAAGTTGTGTTTTTCTAAGTGAAAACCACAAAACTGCCCTTTTCTATTGTGGTTTTAAGGAAGGGAAAATTTCCAAATTCCCCTTTTTGCTGGTGTTTGTTCTTGTTTCCATACATTACCCGCCTATGATCAATCTAGACACTTCACAAATATCTGTCTCCCTTCAGTTCGAAATAGACATAATTTGGCACTGATCTAGACATTAGCCCTTATCGAATTCGATCACAATAATTTAAACAGTATATAGCTATTAAACTTTGAAAACCTAAGGGCATGTTTGTTTGCATGAGGGGTGGAGTGGAATAAAATTAAGGGTCAAATCAAGAGAAAAAGAAAGAGGAGGGAGTTGAGAGCCAAAGAACTACATGCCAAAAAGTTTGTCCCTTTTTTGTCATTCAGGTGCCTTTTTAAGAGCACTTTTTTTTTGTCATTTAGTGCCTCTTGCTTTCTGTAAGATACTATGTACCAACCCAAAAGTTTAAGTTAATAGGTGGAAGGCCCAAACAGGTATATGAAGCCCACTCAAACCCATTACTTGGGTGATGTGGGATGTAGGACTTTTCCAACACTCCCCCTCATGTGCAGGCCTAACAAATTTCATAAACGGGCCTGCCATGTGGGCTACACAAGAATGACAGGAACGGAACCCGCTCTGATACCATATAGCAACCCAAAAGCTTAAGTTAATTGGTGGAAGGCCCAAATAGGTATATGAAGCCCTCTCAAACCCATTACTTGGGTGGTGTGGGATGTGAGACTTTCCCAACACTTTCAACCCCCCTTATCTTTCTTTTTCTCTTGATTTGACCCTTGATTTTATTCCACTCCACCCCTCATGCTAACAAACATGCCGTAAAATATAAGGGTGGATCATTTGATGGGGCTGATGTTACACATATCCCTTATCCACATCCAACCCTATCCTCCCCCTTGCATCCCTTGATTATTATTCATCCAGGTAGGCCTCACACTTGGTTAACGTTTTTAAGGAAAAATGCGGGGGCATTATCTAGTGACGCTTCAAGAAAAACTGAAAAGCTTGTCCAATGATCAATAATCCCTTTCGTCAGTTGTGGTCTAGTGTGGTCCACCTTTGCTTGATCTATGTCGCTGATCTTGCACTTCAGTCTATTTAAAGGAAATATCCAAAAGTTCACTCTAATAAAAAAAGAATCCACCACCAGATTTATGCATGATCAATCCAAATGTTTCTACCAGTCTGATTAGAATGACATTTATATTAATTTCAATTAACACAGGTGTGTGGTTTTGCCAGTTTAGATTTTGTAAATGCGATCCCACATATGCCAAATATGGCGATTCCACTTGCCCTTGAACAATGATTGTATCAAAGACAGCATACATTGCACTATGCTTTACCACAACCTTTCTATACCCAAAGTGTTCAAAGATACCATCATCTTGTTCCTTGAATAGATTCATATTTTACTTCAATCAATATGGGGACATCAGTTGGGTTGATCATACTTGATGTGATCTTACAAAGTTGAGAGTTAAATTTGCATTAAAACATATGATTGATCCAACAGTGGATCCCATGGATATTGGTATTAAATTTCAGTTTTTGGTAAGTGAGTTGTGCCTATGAATCATGTGAGTCATCACAAAATACATTGAATTAATTATTGCATTGAACTTGTCGAAGTTGAACTACAGATCAAGTGAACCGAAAACGAATTAAATGAACCTACCCTGTCGAATTTTGAATTAGATAAGTGTAGAACTGTGAACACAGGTGTGAACTGGTTGAATTGTGAACGAAGTTCATAACACTTCATGAACAGCTCCTTAGAGGACTTGATGCTCTTAAATGAGGTAAGCAATCTTCTGTTGTGCCTATTTCCTAGGTCTATATAAAGGCCATTGAAGTTGCAATCGTCTTTGGTTAACATGGAAGAAGATATGCTTTCCTTGTATGGGTTATTTTCTGTTTGATTTCGTTGCATTGTTACGTACCACATAATTTGCAACAGTGAACTAAAACTCTATACATGTAGTCCAAGTTCCACATGGAGATATCCTAATTAATTTAGAGGTATGGATATTTTTCTGTTATGTTTCTTGTACTCTTCATATGCTTTGCTTGAGACATTTTTAAAAATTTTTCCTCCAAATGTTTGCTTTTATGATATCTGTGACTAGAATGTTCGGGTTGGTGGGCGGGTCTGCATTCCACATTCTGACATGCTCGCTGTGATTGTTTTGTTTTCGAAATCAAGGATGGCTAAATAGTTTAACCATTTTATAATTTTTTATCTGATTCTTAAAGCTGTTTTCGATTGTATGCCAATTGTCAGGAATCACTTGAACATAACAGGCGTGACATAACTTCTGCTATGATGAAAAACTATCCACAGCTTCTCCGCAAATTTTTGGCTGACAAAGCAAAGGTGTCATCACTGGTTGAACTGATAGTTCATCTCAAGCTTGAGCTTTATTCACTGAAGAGGCAGGAACAGGTGGGTTCCAGATATCTGCACAAATTTATTCCTCCGTATTGTTTGATTACTGACAAAGGCAACATTTATTGGCTTGCTTTTCCAGAATTTTAGAACAGTTGTCCAACTAATAAAAGATGCATTCTTCAAACATGGTGAAAAGGATACATTGAGATCATGTATCAAGGCTCTTATGTTTTGTTCCACTGAGAGTCAAGGAGAACTTCAAGACTTCGTCCAAAGTAAATTAAAAGAACTTGAGAATGTGTTGATGGTCAAGCTTAAGTTTGCCATTAAAGAAGCGGAGGTACATGTCTTTGTTCCTATCTTTCTCTCAGTTGCTAGTTAATCACTCAGAAAACCTAACATTTCTAGATTGCAGGTTGGTGATGATGAATACTCCCTTCTTGTTAATCTTAAACGGTTGTATGAGCTTCAATTGGCAACCTGTGTATCCAATGAGAGAGTATATGAAGATTTGGCAGCTATCTTGCGTAATCTCAAAAACATTGATGATGAGGTTTGAAATAAACTTCCACAAAAAGTTCCTTTTCTCCCACTTTCCCTCCTAAGATATGTCCTTAATGTTTTCTACACTCTTCCAGGTTGTGGGTTTTCTGCTTCTGAACATGTACTTGCATGTGGCCTGGTGCCTACATTCTATAGATAATGAAAATCCTTCCGAGGCATCTGTATCTTCTCTTTTGTCCAAGCGCAATACTCTGTTTAAGCAACTGGAGCACTATCTGCACACCCTTCTCGAAGAGCGGGAAGGAAAGAATAGAAGTCTTCTCACTTCAAGAGTAAGCCTGGATTAATGCTGATACATGCTCAGGAATCTAATTTCTCTTATGTCATTTAAATAGCTTTTCTTTGGTTATTCAGAAATGCTTCATATTTTTGGTCTCATGATATTGCTTTCTGCCCAAGGTCTGTACTATACTTGCCGAAACATGGTGTTTGTTCAAGAAATCAAGGTTTTCCTCAACAAAGCTGGAAAGTTTAGGATTTTGTCCAGATGTCTCCACTCTTCAAAAGTTTTGGAAGCTTTGTGAACGGCGATTATATCTTTCGGGTAGATAATTAATATATTAGCATTCCTGTGTTGTAAGTGTAAACTGTATCTTGGAAGCTTTTTGAAAGGGGATTATATCTTTGATGTAGATAATCATTATTATTAATGGTTCTGTGCTGCAAATGTACATTGTATCATGCATCTGGGATCTTGCGTCAATGTATTTTACGGCAACTTTGAATATACGAAAGTCCCATTTTTATCTGGTATGATGGGATCAATCCAGGCCCTCACATTACATACCCCTGGTTTAATGACAGTCACCTAACTATACAATGATCAGACCATTATGTAACTACAGATGAAATCACAATAAAAACACTAGCAAAACTGTTTAAAAATAGTAGAAATTTAGGGACTACATCTTCAAAAAAATTTGAGTTGTTTTACTAAGAATAGCCAATGACTATTTATAGAGTACAACCAAAGATATTGATTCAAACTAGGAAACTTAATGACATCCATAATAGGAAACCTTGTCAAAACAGTACAAGAAGAAAGATGAAAACAAGAGAGATTTCGATTGTGAGCAAAGAGCAGTGTACCCTCCTTACGGTAGAGCCCTTTCTACTATTTACTTTTCTCGATTACAATGATTACAAGGAATCCAATCTCCTTAAGTGGGGTGATATTACAATTGTATTTCCTAACTAAGATATTTGTACTGGTCACCTAAGTTAATGAATATCCCCACGTGTAATATGCTCTAGCAATTTACATGTGCCTTTCTCTCCCCTTCCTTCTCGTCCTCTTCCCTCTCAAATTGATGTAGGTGAATCCACCAACATCAATTTGTTGACAAAAAACTGATGTTTGACGGGGGGAAGAGCCTTAATAAAGATATCCGTAAATTGAAGATCAGTAGTAACATGGGGAAGATTAATGAGCTTGTGTTCATAAGCTTCGCGTATATAGTGGCCATCGACCTCTATATGCTTCGTTCGCTCATGAAAGATGGGATTGGCGGCAATATGTATTGTGCTTGTGTTATCAGCATGAAGAGGTGTGGTAGTTGGTTGAGAAAAACCAAGTTCAGATAGCAACTGCTGGGGCCATACAATTTCAGAGCAGGTTGATGACATGGACCGATATTCAAACTCAATGGACGACATGGAAACACAATCTTGTTTTTGCATTTCCAATAGATCAATGCATTTCTTAGATAGACACACCATTATGTGGTGGATCGCCTAGTATCCTGGCATCCTGCCCAATCGGCATCACCGTAAGCATGAAGATTCTGAGTTCATGTGCAAGGAAAATGGATGCCACGTTCTTGTGTACCAAGAAGATATCGAATAATCCTCTTTACTGCAGATAAATGAAGATGTGTAGGGTCAGTCATGAACTAACTAACCAAATTGATGACATGAGAAATATCTGGTCTGGTAATTGTTAAGCACACAAGACTTCCCACAAGTTTCCTATAGATAGTAGGATCGGAAAGAAGCGTGCCATCATCTTTTCTATACTTCACATTAAGTTCCTATGGTGTGTCCACGGGTGTTGTATTTTGCACATGAGCTGGAGAAATGAGATCTTGAGTATATTTGTTTTGATTTATGAATAGACCACCTTGAATTCTATGAACTTCAGGACCGAGGAAGTATGTGAGTGGACCAATATTGTTCATGCGAAAAGAAACATGAAGAGATTGCTGCAGTTGTAGAATGTTGTCCAGATCATTTCCCGATATGATTATGTCATCAACATAAACTAGCAAAAGAGTCACGCCTTGAGATGCGTTACTTAGAAAGAGTGATGGATCACATTGACTTTGTCGAAAACCTACTAACAGGAGTGTCTTTCGAAACTTGTCAAACCATGCTTGTGGTGCTCGTTTCAATCCATGGAGAGATCGTTGGAGTTTACAAGCCATATTCAAATCAAAAGATGGTAGACCTAAAGGAAGACGGATATAGACATCTTCTTTGAGATCTCTATGTTGGCATTCTTAACATCCATCTAAAAGAAAGGCCAGGATTGAGATGCAACAAGAGCTAGGAGTATGCGGACGGTTGTCATCTTTGCAGCAGGTGCAAAAGTTTCATCATAGTCAATACCATACTCTCGTCGATTGCCTAAAGCTACCGGCC
Source organism: Umbellularia californica (assembly GCA_028538565.1). Classification (NCBI taxonomy): domain Eukaryota; kingdom Viridiplantae; phylum Streptophyta; class Magnoliopsida; order Laurales; family Lauraceae; genus Umbellularia; species Umbellularia californica. The sequence goes on along the minus strand of JAPQWN010000003.1, from coordinate 35,689,391 downwards.
GAGCTTTATAGCGATCCGAAGAGCCGTCTAATTTGAGTTTGATGGAGTAAATCCACTTGCATCTAATAGGCTTAATGTGAGAGGGACAAGGAACAATATCCCAAGTATGATTCTGCTGAAGTGCATCCAGTTCTTCCTTCATTGCCTCTCTCCAACAATCATATTTCATAGCTTGAACAATTGTCAGGTATAAAAATGGATGAGAGTGTAGTAAGAAGCAAGGTTTAAAAGAATAGACTCGGGACCCGACTCGCCCAGGGCCGAGTCTGAGTCGACTTGCCCGAGTCAGGCGAGGCTGATGGGATTCAGCCGAGTTCCTATGTAGTGCTCAAAAAAGAAATAAAAGAAGAAGAAGAAGAAGCTGATGTTTCTGCTCAAGGATAAAAATAGCGGTTGCGGTGGGTGTAGCGGTCAGTGTCCAAAACATTACATAGCGGGCAATATGTAGCAGTTGTGGAATACGTATCGGCATAGCGGTGTGAATTTTTGAAGTGTTAAAAAAATTATGTATCTTCTGTAGCAACCATTCTTGTGTTTTTTTAGTGATTTGGAATCATATTGGGGTAGAGACATCCATAGAAAAGGCTATTGAGGCGGAGAATTAGGAAAAAATAGTGTTATAAATTAAAACTACTTGGCTCTATTATGTTTTAGACCGTAGCGCCACTATTTTCGAAATAGTGTAGTGGCCTCAACCACTATGGCCGATAATGCTGCTGGCTTGCTGCTACATAGGGTTATATGGGGTTATATAAAGACAATATTCTTAGACCCTCACACCATCCCAACAGTGGATGCTTACCAGGAAAACAGCAACTCAGCCCTTTACTGTTCTTGCTAGGGCTCAAAAAAAAAAAAAAAACTGATAACTGCTGTGTTTTATAAACTAAACAGTAAACAACCCCACAAACCGCTCACCAATCAACAACTATTGCGACACAAAAACTGAATGAAAACCTATCTTAAAACACTATGAAAAAAATTCCTTTTTTCTGTGGATTTATAAGCCCTAAAAGACATCATGGGCCCTTCACAAAATTTCAGGAAAAACCAGACCAAACAGCAACCTCCCCACACTATAATGAACATGGTAATCTCTAAAAAAAGGAATGAAATAGTGGCTCTTACTAATTCAGCAAGATGGCGATGGCATGGGCTGACTTACATCAACCATAGAATTCCTATAATCCTTGAAAAACACCACCAAATCCTCAAGAAAACATCTAGACAATGATAAATTCTTGTCTTTTGGAAACCACCTACCCCAACAAAGCGTACAGAACTGGGAGACATCACCCAGCAGATCACTGATGTCCGGATGTGTGATTTACATGCATACATACAGTGTCCATTTGTTAGCCCCAACTTAAAAGTGGGAGTATCCTCCAATTCTAAAATCTGCACAATGGGGCTGTCATTCATGAATCCATGCCACTCATATAACACATCCATAATGTTTAGGCACCACCTGAAATTTCATTCCAATTGGATTGTGCATCAGTTCTTAAGCTTTCTTTCACAAGAAAATTAAACTCATGATATGCCCCATGATACCTTATACAGATGAGACCGAAGATGAAGATGTCAATGAAGAATATATCGAGGAGATAAACAGAGATATAGTGATGATTGCTGCAGCAAAATTGGTGGCCAGTGATACTGTTCCAAAGGTGAACGATCTAATTCCAAAATAAAGAAGAAAATAATAAGCTTACTTCCTATATGTATTTTCAGAGCTGTACTTGCTAATTGAGTGCTTTGTGAAAAACTTCTTCTATTTGTCGTCACATGTGTATCTGACTAAAAATTTGATATGTATGCAGGACTACCTTGGTCCAGAGATCATTTCACATTTTGTCATGCATGGGACAGGTGTTGCTGAAATAGTCAAGCATCTGATCACTGTTCTAAAGAAGACAGCGAATGATGCTGTACCTGATATGTTTCTTGAGGCACTGAAAAGGGTATGAATCTGTAACATTTGTTGTTGAATTATTTCCAAACGTGCAAAATGAATGATTTGACGTAAAAATCATTAGTTGCATAGAACTGTCATCACACGCCACTAATGCAGTGAACTACCTTTTTTTTTGTCTTGATTACATGTTGAGTTATTTGTTTTTGACCATTTATCCAACTTGCAAGCCATTAGAGTGCAATCTAGGTTCATAAAAACCTTTTTGTTTCCTTTTATATTCTACCTCACAACACATCCAGAGCTAAAGAGTCCGACAACTTGACAATGAAACATCAATATTGCACTGGTAAATCCTTCCAAACACACGTAAATCAGCCCCATATCAAGAGTCATTTTTTTTCCAGGTTGGAATAGATTCACACATAAGGAGATAGGTGCGGTTTGGCTCCTCCAGACAATAGTTACTTGATTTGCTGTTTGACCAATTCACATTCGAGTTCGTAGCTTGTAGTTCAGCAGTTTCCCTAATTTGGAAGTTTTATGGGATAGGCTCATTTGATTTGTTATTTATTTGCTTAATTTGTAGTTCGAGTTCGGACAAATTCAATGCACTAATTCATGTATATAATTGATAATTCAATATGTCTGGCAATGATTATGAGTCTAATTCGTGATATATATAGTTTATAATAGTTCTTAGATTCTGCTGAAGGTAATAAAAATGACATTTCAAGAAAAATTGCACAAAATATGATTAAATAAATTTAAATTCAAACAAATGTCCCATCCCGATCAGTACAGTGATTATGGTCACCTGCAACATAGCTTTGAAAAATTAATCGTTATTAGAGAGGCTGATCATTAAAGCGTGTTTTCAATGGGCCCTCAAATAGAAGTGGTTCCTTTTAATCTTTTCATTCTCTCTTAGAGACAATGTCAATTGAAAAATTGAAAATAGCCTCCAACATGACCACTTTCCCTAGTAAGGATAGAGTTAAACATGGAAGGCCTCACATTCCAAGTCCATCTTTATAAATTAATCAGCGGGTATTATATATAAAATCCCAGCCATTCATTGTAGCCATCCCTCCATTTGTTGTCTTTGTCTCGGGCTCGATACAGAATCAGACGGTGAAAATGATCTCTTTAATATCAAAAGTAGGCCAATTAGCAATTTTTTTCATTGGGCTCAATATAGAATCTGGAATTCTGGATGATGAGGGCAGTATCGTGCAATTGCCAGAACCAGGTAGTATTCCACTTCGGATCCATCACTTGCCCCTTTTCTTCATTACGGAAGGGGAGGGAGAGAAAATTGGAAAAGAGATTATCTTGTAGATCTAGAAAGAGAAAATGATTTTAAATTTTGCAAAGATCCTCTACTGAAGGAGTTCTACTGAAGAAGAAGAGGGGAGCATCACAGACGTACAATGTCGGATGAGAACTCGGGATTTTGTGATTCACAGAGATCTAAAGGTGTCGGACTACATTGAATTGGGGATCTTGAGATTTCCAAATCAGAGCAAATGGAATAGCAAATTATTCAACACGAACTGTTTGTGATTCGACACCCATGAGACCGAATTAAGTTACTATGCTCCGGACGACTCTAAATCTTGTTTCCAGTGACAAAACCAGAACAGATGGTGATCAAACTAACTGGTGGCCAGTAATAGGACTTTAGTTACGCAATATTGGGGTATTTTTCATGACAATAGTTTATGGGACTATTCAAATCAGGGGGAGAACTGAATGAAGACTCCACAAATAATTGATAGTGTGATTCCAAGTAATTGTTAGGTTAGAGGTGAGTGTTCATCCTTAATTTCGTGTGAGAATGTTGTCTATCATTCAAGTTCATCAGATATGCCATGTAGCTAACCATAAGTTAGTGTAATTTGCTGTGTTGCTGAGTATGAGTCTGTGTGGAGCATATGACGTTTTCATCTCCTTCATGGGTCAAGCGTAGATCGCATGCCCTCCAAAGGCTGTGTACTGAAGATTAAGTTGACAAAGTTCCTCACAAAGCAGATGTACTCATTTGAGGGGGACAGTTGATAAACAGTTGGGTGTATTTGTAATTCTGGGTTAATAGTTTTTTTTAGAGGATTAGTTTAAAGTTGAGTTATTTTAGGCTAGAATGTTGATGGTATTAAAATTAGGTTTCCTAGTTTGAGTAAACATCTTTAGTTGTACTTCATAAATAGTCATTTCCTATTTACAATAATACAGGTCAAATATTGCAGTCAAGATGTAGCCCTAAAATTTCTACTATTTTCACACCTACTCAGGCTTCTCACTTAAAAAAATAATTACATAAATAAATAAATAAATCTTTTTTCGAACTTTCATCCTCAAGGTAATAACAAAAGCATGAACTCTAGCCACATCAGCCACTTTTGTTTATTCTTATTTTTTATTTTCCCCTCTTGGTGGTGGCATCCTTATAATACCAGTGGGCAGTAGCATGGATCTTTTTTTTTTTAATTTTTATTTATTTAATATGAAGAGAGCTTAATAGACTACCCTTCTGCAGGTTTTGTACCCATGCTTCTGCTGTCCAAAAACTCTTCTTCACCACTGTACCAAATGCTGGCAATCCACTAATAACATTGACCACAACAGCTCACAAACTCTTTGAGTCTCTTCTTTGATTCTTTGTTGTAGTTGCACCTCTATTTCCTTTATTTTTTGTTCCTTAAACTTTTCTTTTAACATTTTCTCTTCTGCCAATCTAAAAAAAGACGTGAGCTGTTGGCAAAGCCAAGTGACAAAGCCCTCAGTCGCAGCTGACAAGACTAGCCAAGCTGTGCACTTACGTTCAGACACATTGATGACGATATCAATATCAGAAAAGATTATTTTATTGATTTATTTATTTTTATCACACCCTGCATAATTGACTGCATAATACTGGGCTCTAACAGGGATATTTGTTGGAATACAAAAGAGAACTTCTCTTCCCAAGTACAATCACATTCATTTTCTTTTGGCCTAAACTAATACAGGCTTACCAGCGACACGTGGAGGAACTTTCCCAAAGCGATGATGAATCCTTGATCAGCAAGTCTTTTAAGATCTGCAAGGATCTTTCTACTCGGCTCTCTGGAACATTCGTGGGTGCAGCTCGCAATAAGCATCGAACGCACTTATTAAAAATTGTCAAGGATGGGGTCTCATTTGCCTTTTTGGATGCTCCAAAGCGATTGTCTTTTCTTGTGGGAGCTGTTGTTCAATTTGTATCCAAACTTCCCACATCTGATGCCATAGATATGTAAATTCCTGTTCCCTTTTCTTTCCTTTTTTTTTATTTTTGTTAATTGGTGGATGTTCTATTGTGTGAAATTATATTTTAGGAGGCTTACTTTTAGTATACCTTGTGTTGCAAACAGTCTAAAAGATGTCCAAAAGAGATCAGAAAACGTAAATACTGATGAAGATCCTAGTGGCTGGCGCCCCTACTATACTTTTGTTGAGCATATGCGTGAGAAATATGTAAAGAATGAGGGTCTTCAAGGTATGTCCTTCCATATCCACAGGTCTTTCTCATAATGCATCTTCTTTTTCAATATAAATGGTTTCTGCTTATCATCTATCTTCGTAAAATGTGCATATGCACACTTGAGGACTTAATGCATTAGTAAGAAAAAAAAGAAGATTAAAAGAAAGAACAGAGAAGAAGGTTTAGGGTTTTGATGGAAGAAAAGATAGAAAGAGGAAAGAATACTCGGCTGAAGTATGAGGGGTTTGTGCATATTGTATATGGACACACAAACCTTGGATGTGTTTGGGCGAGCGGATTGCCCCTGAAAAAAGACGGAACGGCTCCCGCTTTTCTTTGCAGGTGACTTAAAGAGTGTTTGGCGCGACGTGTTTTCGGCGCACAAAATGGAAAAAAGATTAGTTTTCCGCACCCACATGGATGTGAGAGTCCGACCTCTCAGGTGGAATTCGTGCTTGGTTTCCTCTTCCGCAGACCGTGCAAAAACAAACCCTCAGAGTTGAAAAGAGGAAAATTACACATGTTGACTTATAAAGACTAAAGACAAAAAAGCCCATATGGTCCCTTACATTATTACATATGAACCAAATTAAGACCATTGCACATTATCCAATATGTTTTTTTTTTTTTTGGATAACATTATCCAATATGTATTGCCCATTCAGTTCCTGGACCAGCATATGAATCTTGTATTTCAAGATCCTTATATCTAATAAGTGTATCTAGCAGACATGGCCTCTATTTTAACTATCAAGCATCTTTGATGTTTCTAATTAAATATCATATTGCATAGAAATCACATTGCAAATCCCATAATCCATTTTTTCTTAGCATAGTTAATGTGACGAGGGAGGGGAAGATAGCCAAGGGCTAATCTCCAAGCTTTGAACCACACATCAAAGTTCCACACCAACTGGCTTCATTCAACGGCAAATTAGAGAAAGAATTCAGGTATTCTTCATAAAGAGAAGTCAACAATTTATAACCATTCCACCATTTGGAGATCAAATCACAACAATCTAACCAACAATGCTAATCTCTTCTTCCTTCTGCTACACTCTCCTACTAAATAATTAAGGATTTCCTCATGTCAGGATCCTTCTACCCACAAGATTTCTTTACAAATGTGATATTCTTATAATAAAAAACCCCAAGATTATCACAAACTATAAAGAATGAAAACTTCTAGTCTTCTACCAAAGCAAGACTCATCTAATAAAAAAGACTCCTAAGATTATCACAGACTGTAACAAAAGCAAGTCTACTGGTTTACTGGTAGAAGTTTTGAAGGTTTTTTTTTTTTTTTTCTTTTTTGGTAAAAGCAGTATGAGATTCAAAGTGAATCTCTATTGATTTACCACGATAAGACTCAAAGTAGATCTATTCTGGATTATCCTCTCAACAAGCTGGGATCAAAGGGCTTGCTTTTGAATACAACTGAGCACAGTGGAGTAGGTGTGTCCACGAGCCCTGTGCTAGATTCGACACATGATTTTGAGGCCCATTCTGGGGAAGGCTCTCTCTCTCTCTCTCTCTCTCTCTCTCTCTAAATATATATATATCGATAACAATGACATTTTATTAAAAAGGAAGAGAAGTACAGCACAAATTAGACTAAATTGAAAAGGCATAGCTCATGGGTGAACCGGTATAAGAGATATGTACCAGACTCCAACCACCACACTGCACGGGCACTTAGATTACAAGAACGATCTACCTGTTGCTTGGCTAAACAGTCCGTCATCCTATTTGCAGATCTACACATGCTGAAACAATACTTGCAACCCAGATACTAGAGAAAGACCCTAGCAGGAAATCAGTAGCTATAACAATATTCGATGAAAATAATAAAAAGGGTTTGTGGGGAAACCAGAGCAGTGGGAGTCGGAAGTGTGGTGACTTCAGATTGATAGGGAATCGCCCTCTCCCAAACCAGCTTCTGGGCTTCCTTGCCAAACGCCATCTCCTCAGTGCAAAGGATCCGACCGTACGTTTGAAGACTAAGAAGAAGGGTTGAAGCTTCTCCTCTTCTTTTCCAAGTTTTGTTGAGGGCGCTTGTCCATCTTGGGAGGGTTTTTTTTTAGCCAGAGGTTTACTCTTTTTTTTTTTTTTTTTTTCAGCCCATTTCGATGAAGAAGCTTGGAAAAGAAACTTTTATATGGTGGCCTTTTTTTTCTGCAGAATTACAAGTCTGATGGCCCCCCATGGGAAACTAAATTCGGACCTTAGTGTGGAAAAATCTGACGTGGTGGGATTTAGTTTTCCATGGACTTTGCCAAACCAAACACACAAAACTGATATGTGGAAAACCACTACTTTTTCTTTGGAAAATGGTTACACAAACATGCCCTAAATGTTCTACCCCTCTTTTTAAAGCAGATGTTTACTATTACAAGGTCAAATGCTAACAAAATCCATGATAGTCTCAAAAGTTCACACCCATATGGGATACACTAGCCATTGAATTCAACATCAAATTTTTTTTAACATTGGTTTAGGGCCTCATCTCTATCATCCTAAAGCCTTTGGATCTGAGAGTTGCTAAGCCCCCCCTCCAAGCATAGTTCTTTAAATCTCCCAATCTCCCTCTTCTCAGGTGGGCGCCACTAAGTTCTTGACCATGACACTCTTGACTTCACTCCGGAGATCTGCTCTATTTATATGTTATACAGCTCTTCTTTATTTTGAACGACATTTCTTGTGTCCCTCTCACAATTTATAGTATTATTTATTTATTTATTTTATTTTCCAGAGCTTTTGGCATGACTTTGACATGAACCAATTTATTCAACATTATATGAACTTACATTTCCTTCCTGTGGTTTACTTAAGTCGTTATGAGTGTAGTGAAAAGTTTTGTTTGAAGGCTGTCCTTTACATTTATGTCAGTGCCCATACCACTGTCTCACAGGAAACTATGGTCACTTTGGATGTTCCTGCTTTTTCCGCAGTGAATGGTCAATTAAGTTCACTACCAAGAATGAGACTCAAATGGGCCATCTGTTTTGTCGATGGCAGCATTTTTCACTCCTGACCAGCTGCATTTTGCAGTATGGTCAAACAGTCACATTTCCCCTAAATGCAAATGAGTGGATGTGCATTCTCTTCTGTCGTCTTTCGAGGGACATCCAAGAGCCCATGCTTTAAAAGGTTCTGCTTGAACATATGAGCATTTGAAATGAAAGGTTTTTCATGTGTTCTCTATCAAGCTTCTTCACACAAGCAAAAAGAAGCAGGGGTTAACATAGTTGTTAATTTGCAGAAGAAAAGGAAGCAAACAAATCAAAACGCCGGAGAGGGCGTCCTCGGAAGGCAAGGAACATGCGGGGAAAGAAACTTTTTGATGAGCAAGATTCGAGTGAAGAAGAAGATTCTATCAGTGAGTCAGACCAGGAGCAAGATGAAGAGGCAGAGGATGATGAGGAAGAGCTTCCTCTAATACATTCATTAAGGTCATCGTCCTCCAGATTGAAGTCGCTGAGAGTTTCACAGCAGGAAAGCAGAGGTCAAGCAGGGACTGCTGGTTCAGTGAAGGCTCCTTCAGAAAAAGATGCTTAGAGGACTACAGGTCTGATCAACATGCAGCCATATGACTTAATTCAATGGATTTTTATAAATTTAGTGCTAGATATGCATAGCCTACTTGGATGGTCTATTAGTCAATTCTGCTTGGCAAGAATAATATGATTCTATTTCTAGGGTCAAGGATATATGTAAAGTCGTTGACCCAATGCCTTAATTAAAGGTACATCCGAAGTATGATCTTACCTTACATTATCAGGATTCAGGAGAATGAAACCATTGAAAAAAAAAGAGGGAGAACACTCTTTTTTTTTTTTTTTGGTTGTTTTAGAGTTTTAGTATGGACCTCAGCTCTCCTCTACTATGAAGTCGACTAAATTCAAATCTTACTTTATTCAACTTTAAATTACAGGCAAAATTTTACCAAAAAAAAAAAAAAATAGCAGGCAGACGCCTCATTAAAGCTTTAGATGAGCCAATCTAGCTCACGAGCTTTTCTGGCTTGCTATGCTTGAGCTTGAGTTTGAACCAATCCTATTTTTAAAGGCTTGTTTAAAAATTAGCAGAGCCTACTCAGCTCGGCTTGTCACACATGCAATTGCATGTATGGATATATATTACTAGCAGAAAATTGCTATTTGTTATTATTCTTATAGTTCAGAAGTTCTATATGAACTGATACTGTTGGAGCTTGATACTAGCCATTATTAATTAATGATTGGAGCATTTTGTTCCTTTATATACATTGTATATTACAGCCCCGCTACGTGAAATTGAGTTTATCAGGGTCGAGCTAGCTCGCTCAAGCCTGAGCTCAATATTCCAAGGTATGTAATTTTTGAAATAAATGGTGCTTCAGCTAACTAAAGCTTGGCTGTATTTTATTTGAGCCGAGCTCAGACTCATCAGCTTGAGCACAATTAAATGATCAAGTTTTGGAGTATCTGAGCTCGAGCTTGACAATGCAAGTGCAAGTGAGCTTGAGCAAAGTGAAGCTCTGCTCATTGAGCGCACTACCCTCCACCCTTGCAGTCTGGTTTGCAGTTTTAGTCAGATTTTCCTATGATAATGCTTCTAAAGTAGACAACCACCCATATTTTGTCGTAGCCAATACTTCATTGTTGTCTTATCTGCTTTTACTGGAGCATAATCACCTTCGAATTGCATATTTGCAGTTGTATCCCACAGTGACGTATTTTTAATAAATCTTTACTTTCTGTACAGTTGGGCTCTCTGTTTAGTCATCTTAACCCTCCATGACGTGTGTAATTGACTCTTCATCATTGACTAGAGTTTCACTTACCAGAGTTATATTCACTGTTTGATTGGACAATAGATTTGACTACACTTTCGAATTGCATTCAATGTAATGGCCAATGTTGCTCCAAATAAAGTGAAGTCTCTATTTTATATATTTTTAAAAAAAGGGTGAAACTTGCAATGCATACAATTTGTGTATATGGTTCAGTCACTTTTTATTATGATCTGTCCGGTCAATAATGATGATCGAAGTGAGATTGAGGCCTATAGACTTGTGATACTCAGACAATTCAAAATACTGAATGTATCTTTATTGTATTGCATTTGTTTCTTCAATTTTGCTTTCTTGTAAAGCTCTTATCCCTGCTATATCCATATTATTCATGACTAATCTAGACATGACATGAGACCGTTAGACCCATTGGCATTACAGGCAGAAGCTCAGGCGCTTCTTGAAGGATTTTGTATTATTTTGTGCCTGGATCGCTATGGTTACTTTTCAGAAGAGCTTCAGTCAATGTGCGTGCATGTATCATTCAAAAAAAAAAATTGTGCATGCGCTTGTAGTGTGCGCAGTATCCTTTTGGATTTTATTTGTCTGCATAAATTGATAGGTTTCCATGATTTAAATGTTTGCTTAGTTTATTCTAGTGGGATCAAAGGCAGTTTGATATCATTCCATTTGTCATTTAATTATCCAGGGAGCATAGGTGGTTGTGAAGGTTGCCAAAGAGGGTACATGCGCTTGGGTATGACGTGGAAGACGATGACATTTCTTCAACGATGCAGTTTTGGACAAATGGTGTCTTTCCATGCCCTCTGGGTACCAGTTCAAACACGCTAGTGTTTCTGTATCTCTTATGTATAAATACTTCTGTTTAGTGTTTCATAGGCAACAATCTCCATGTGTAAATAATACTTTTGCGCAGTCGTTTCCATTCTACCAGCATGTTACTTTTGTTACAGTGCTGCTACTTGTCCATGTGAAAAAGAATTCTCCACTCAGCAGCAACATCTTTATCGTTATTGAAGCAAAGGTTGTGTTAGAATCTACGGAACAATTTCTTCTCTGTACGACCAAATCTTGCTGGCTTGACGTGTTGGCATTTACTTTTCTGATATCTGAAGACAGTTGGACTTTACTGAAGGAACATGCAATAACTGAATAATTCAAAATTTGTTTTTCTATGGTGGGTGGGGTGCTGGATTCCACCATATTGGGTCTAGCCTCATTGGACGTGGCAGTAAAAGGCGATACAAGTAAATGGTAACTATAAACACAGTTGAGGTATGGTAAAGAATCCTGCGATGTTCTTTCGCTGTAGCTCAGCCGGTCACGGAGATGCACATGGAGTTGCGAGTTGAGTGCATTTGTTAGCAAACGGAGAAAACAAAAAAAGAATTCCTGACATCTAATGTGTTATAATCTTTTTTTCTTTTTTTTTTTTTACCCTTTTTCCATTTTTATATTCTAGGTGGTAGCATGTTTTACAATTTTCATGGTGATAGCATTTTTACCCAGAAAATTGCTTGCGGGTGATACGGTTTTGATGGGGGTGTTGTGGAGTCTCAGATTCATTCATTTGATCCAGTGGCTAGGATTGACCGGTGGTAAATAGCCTCACTAAAACTACATTACCAAAACCATGACAAAGTATCATGGAAACCAATGGATAGGGTCAACCAACCCGTGATGCTTTTGGCCCACCACTAATCCATACGAAATCCCCTTGCCTTTGGCAGGTATTCAGGTGGACTCCACTGTGGATGGATGTTCTCTCTTGATATGTTGTTAATTGGTCATATATATACCTTCAAAGAATGGGCGTGACAAGAAAATTGAAACAGAAGTGGGGGAATATCCCAATCTGAAAAGTTCAATGCCCACACGTATCCTTGTGATCCAGTAATTCAACGGTCTGGATTAGAAGTTTCTCTTCTATGGAAAAGATGGGCAGGGACTCCCATTCCAATAGAAAAGTAGAAAAACAGCAAGATGAGGATAAAAGCCAGGTAGACTTTTTGGTGGCAGTTGCCCAATGCCAGCCAAACAAAGATGTTCTCTCTGGTTAGCTACTTACCATAACAAGGTTCTAAATAAACGTTATGTCACTCCAGTTTACTATCATATCAATTCCCAAGGTCTAACAACCCTACCAAAATAAGGATGCAATTTATAATATAAGGTGGGTAGGAGCAGCAGGTATTGGTCTAACCCAAGTTCAGACCCGGTTAGCTGTGGGTAAATTTCAAGCTTGACCCAACCTGAATAGGCGTTGGCATAATTATAAATTCCCTTCCTAAATTTTTGTTTAAAATGATTAATAATGGGTCCAAATTGCTCAACTGTATTTTTCAAATGTGCTTGGCATGGGCCTGATTTTTGGGCCGTCGCATTAGGTGGCCCCATAACTACATGGTCTGAATCTGGACTTGGAGAGCTTCAGCCCGGCCCAACAAGGCTATGAATGGTCCCACTACTCCCCACCCTATGCCGAAATACCATCATTAGTTTATTTCTTTTGCCTTTGTAAAACGTGGTCTTTTGGAATATTTTATACTGTTGGTCTGGGGGGGTTGAAGATAAAGAGAGAATTTTGACAAGAGCAAGGCCCTTTTCGATAGCCCCCATGTTTTTCAACCTTGTGGGAATTGTTCTTACCCCCCAACACCTGGCATCTCTCTCTCTCTCTCTTCTCTTTCTCTCTCTTTCTCCCCTCCCCAATGGAATGTGAAAACTCATTGAGATGAATGGGAGCCTCAAACTGGGCAAAGGACAAAAATAAGAAAAATGTGGAATGCACCAAACATAGAAATGACAGAAGAAAATGGAATCCATCTCACCAAAACCAATTACACATCAACACATCTCCTCCCATTAACAAAGGAGATGTGAATTCTGGAGGTTTGTGTTGCAGAAATTCCTTCCTTCTTTCTTTCCCTTGGCCAATATAGAGAAAAACTAAAAGGAAAGGAGGAGGATAGGAAGAAAAAAGAGGTGTGGGTCTCTCTCTCCACTTGTTGAAAGGATTGTGATCCAACGGTGGAGATTTAGGTGTGATCATGGTTCGGATCTGGATCGGGTTTCTTGCATTGTATGAGCTCCTTTTGAGCTCCTCGGTGCATATGCTATATGGGTTTTACATATTCAGCACAGCTGTGGCATCAGACCTGTCACAGGCTCTTGGTGAATGCTTTAGACCCAATGCCGAAGTGGTGGTGAAAGAGGTGCTTTCCAAGGAATCCAATTTGGATGGGTTGCCTCCAATTGTCCTTGTTCATGGGATTTTTGGATTTGGCAAAGGGGTAATGCCATATATCTTAGCTCTCACATTCATATGCATCAACAGTTTTTATAACAATACATGCATTCATTTGACATAGGGTTGCCTCAAAATGGCCTTTTTTCAAAGCATTTTTTTCATTTCTAGTATCTTAGTTATCACATTCATGTTCATACATACATACACAGATATCCATCTATCCTAGTCAGGAATTTATATTATAACATGGGTTACCTCCATTTTCACTTGTTAATGTTTTTCTGATTCTAGGAAGTAGTTATTTTGAACATAGATAGATACTCATAAATTCATGCTTATGTATATGTTCTCTAAGGAAAAAAAACAACCCATTTGACATGATTTGCCTCCAATTACACTTGTTCATGGTATTTATGGATTTGGGAAAGGAGTTTTATCTTATCATCAATATAGAAAAGGAGTTAAATTTCTTGGACTAATCATATGCATCACCATCATCAACACAACCTTTTCCCTTCAATCTGGGAGGGTCGGCATGATGACAGTGATGAAGTATGGCAAACCACATCTGATGCAACCCTCATCCATCCATTTGCATACATAGATAAAGATAGGTGTTTGGTGCTATGTGATACATTATTTGATTGAAATCACTCTTTTTTAATTTTTTTCCTTTTGGTCATTTGATCCTTGTTATTCTGTAGAGGCTTGGAGGCTTGTCATATTTTGCAGGCGCAGAGAAGAAAGATGAGCGTGTCCTTGTACCTGACTTGGGCTCCCTAACCAGCATACATGATAGGTAAGTAGAGATCCATGGAAAGGCCATCTCTGTTTGTGTTCTGTTTTATGTTTGTAGGAAGCAATCTTGAGGGGTTAATGGTTGTAGGGCACGTGAATTATTCTACTATCTAAAGGGTGGGAGAGTCGATTTTGGAGAAGAGCACAGCATTATTTATGGGCACTCACAGTTTGGGAGGACTTATGAGAAAGGTTGGAATAAAAACATTATTCATAACTTTGTTGTACATATTATTTTCTTCTTTGTCATGAATAAAATGATTATCTGAACCATTTGAATGTGATAATCTTGCTTGTCTCTGGCATCCAGGTCAGTACCCTGAGTGGGATGAACACCATCCAATTCACTTTGTTGGTCACTCTGCCGGAGCTCAGGTCGTTCGGGTATTGCAGCAGATGCTAGCAGATAAGGTAGTTCCTTCCACAGTTCAAAAATCTGAAAAACCAGCTAGACACTCGAGATTCAGCCGAGTTGGGTTGGCTCAAAATTCAGTCTTCATTAGACTAGTTTCATAACAACAGTAAACCTAATAAATGTAAAACAAAACAAGGCTTCATTAGAAATTGTCCAAGTCTTATAGCTGAATCAAGTCTGATCGGCTCAATTTGAGTCTTTCAGAATTTCTTACTCTGTTCAGCTCAAATCACCTTACCCAAGAGGTGAATAAATGTAGGTGATGGTTCTTAATCTTCTTGTTAACTGAGTAGATCCAATTTCTTATCTCAAGGCTTTCAATGGCTACAACAACACCCATGAAAACTGGGTACTGAGTCTTACTTCCTTATCTGGCGCTCTTAATGGAACTACAAGAACATATTTTGATGGGATGCAGTAAGTGAATTTAAACTATTCTTGATTGCAAACTCTCTATCTCCAAGTTCTCTAAGCCTTCTTCTCTTTCAGGCCAGAGGATGGAAGGTCCATGAAATCTGTTTCTCTTCTCCAATTATGTCGCTTAGGAGTCATAATGTATGACTGGCTCGACATTCCCTGGTTGAAGAATTACTACAATTTCGGGTTCGACCACTTCAATTTAACATGGAGGAAGACGGGCATCTGGGGTCTAGTCGATTGTCTCTTGGGACATGTTGGGCCATTTGCTTCTGGAGATTGGATACTACCTGACCTTACAATTCAAGGATCTTTGCAGCTGAACTCCAAGCTCAACACCTTCCCAAACACATACTACTTCAGCTATGCAACTAAACGAACGCGCAAGATCATGGGCACAACTGTTCCTTCTAGCATACTTGGCATCCACCCAATGCTCTTCATTAGAGTGCTCCAGATGAGCCAATGGCGCCATCCTCCCAGTGTCCTTCCTCCATTTAAAGGTTACAGGTGTGTTGTATTTCTAAGACTGCAGTGAGACCGAACTCATATGGAGTTGTTCGATGTTTACTGATTGTTGTTTTGGCCATCTGTGGGACAAAAATGAAACAGGGATGAGGATTGGCATGACAATGATGGAGCGCTCAACACGGTATCCATGACCCATCCTCGCATTCCAGCCGAGCACCCCAGCCATTTAGTCATAGATGATTCTGAATGCCAGCCTCTGCAACCAGGCATATGGTTTGTTACTCTTTAGCTACCAACATCACCACTTCCATTCCATTTGTTGCTCACCTAACCTGGCTATTTGTTTACAGTTCTGGATACAGTATTTGGGTACGTTTGCTGTTTTCGAAATCATTCATTCTTATGATGCATGGACAACAGAGAAGCTGAAATTCAGATTTGGTGGAATACTGTTTCTGCACTTGCAACAACAGAAGCTTAAAATGGTTTGGGGTAAAATAAAACAAAAGAGCAGAAAAGCAGTATTCCTCCCAATAATTCCAGATCACCCAAACGCATAATGGTGCAAAAAAAGATCATTCTACTATTTATTTTTTTTAACTACTTGCAATCTAGAGTCACCCCATCTGGCCGTTGCTATCAATGTTGGTCAGTCTGAAGTCCTCCATAATTCCATATAAGCTTGATTGTCGACATAGAAATTACCATCATCCATTTTCTTTAGGGCTAATTTAGGAATTTTAATGGTCCTCAAATTACTGGTCATATCAACAC
This sequence comes from Umbellularia californica, assembly GCA_028538565.1. Lineage (NCBI taxonomy): Eukaryota > Viridiplantae > Streptophyta > Magnoliopsida > Laurales > Lauraceae > Umbellularia > Umbellularia californica. The sequence continues at coordinate 35,673,051 of JAPQWN010000003.1, read as the reverse complement.
AACAGACATCAAGGAGGGACTTTCTAGTCTCTAGGGCTATTATGTACTTGTTTTTTAGGAGAGTCAGTGATGATTGACCATGTAGTTGTTTTGAGTGCCTAATAAACCTAAACATGGTCATATCTATGTGCATGTCTTGACCTTAGAATAGTGCATTTTGTTTATGAGATTTCTCATGACTATCCGATTTGATTTGATTTGATTAAAGGAGATAATTTCTTGATTTCTGTTAAGACAAATGAATCCATTGAAGCGCCCATCAGTCCTACTATTGTTCCATTTATAACAGAAAATGTACTTGAATCAATCAATTGAAATTGTTTAGCTAAACTCATAATGTTCCGATCCAAGATTAATAAGTGGGTAAGGTCATAATGATGTAGTATTCATAATGATAGTCATATATAATCACAATCATCGATCAACTCACATCTACAAAATCAAGAGAACAGCAGCAACGATTCTCTCTCAATTGGTGGCCAATTAGGTTGCAATTTAACTGTTAGGAGCTTCAATTACACTACTAAAGAAGAATTTTGATGTCTGATTGCAGGTACTACAAGATCATGGAAGCAGACCATATTCTTTTCATTGTAAATAGGGAGCGAGCAGGAGTACAGTTTGATCTGATATATGACAGCATATTCCAGCGCTGTAGAGAGCACGCATTTAGGAACACTCCTACACTACCCAACCAAAGCAACCAGTAGTCCACATATTTCAGTGTTTATATACTTGTAGAGGCTACCAGGATGTAAATGTCAATGATTCAGGAAACAAGCTTGACTATTTGTAAAGTTTCAAGACTGATGGCTTGGTTGCACTTAAAAAGCTCTTTCTACTCTATCAAAATCTAGTGATGTTGAGAAATAGATTATTAGGTATGATAGAAAAGTAAACATCCCAACACAGACTTGATTTAATTCAAACTATATCACCAGAAAAATGCTTCTGGCCAATGTATTATGACAATAACAATAAACATATGTAAGGCAAAAACTAATGTACAAAACAAAATTCAGCAATTAGCATGAGAAGGTCATGCACTATCAACTTTTTGTTCCCAATGGATCTTTAAAAAAAACATAGCTTGGCTTTGTTCATGGGGCCATCTAGCATGTACAAATCAGCATAACACCAATGGCCCTCGCGCTGTATGTGCACTTTACAAATCTCGCAAAAGATCTCACTTCTATGGAAGACTAATATGCTGCAAGAAAGCACTTCTCCATTTTGGTCAATCCTGTGCATTAAAAATGCCTTACTTCTCAGCGCTATGCATGTTCAAATTGGTGGTACCACATGGATAAATCATCAGCTAGTGTTGATCACAGCCTGCTTATCTGCTTAATATTGAATGCGCCAAGGATCATGCAGGCCTGATGGAAAATAGGCTTTCTGCAATGGAAGGCAGCAGCGCGTTCGCACACAAAATGGAGGTGGCAATTGATCAAATGCAATCTTTTGGTGTCACAATCATATATAAGCAAGTGAGCTGCGATCATGAGCAGGCTGTGGCCGACCCCTTGTTGGTGTAGGCGGTCTTTGAATGTTAAGCTCCTGCAGGAAGCCATGATGAATGAAGACATGACAATGGGGTTGAGATCCATAACAACATGATGAATGAGGACAAAAAGGTTGAGATCCATAACAACTGAACAATAATGCAGCAAAATGAACAGATTATCACTGTATCTTACCTGCATCCATGTGTCTTCTATAACCCGCTCTGGAGATGAGTCAGGTGATTGAATGGGAGGTGGAAGTGGATGAATCAATTTAGGAACAATGACCAATCCTCTGCCAACAACAAGTATTGCCCCCGCATTGTTTGCCGTCCCTGACACAGTTTCCAACTTAGTAAGGCTGCCTATGGGCTGACCTAAAGATTTGGTGGACCTAGTTTGATTCAAATCAACCCATTGTCCATCTGATTGGCAAATGGGTCCAGGGCCCCGGGGGCCTGATTGGTAATCAGGAAGGACAAAAGCCAAACGTCATCAGACCTAGGTCCTACTATAAACTCTGGTATGGAGAAATGGAGTTGGCTCAGTCGACCTGTGATTGACCCAATATGGCTCTACATTTAGAGATTGGATCTGGATCCACTCTTGGAATCCAATTAATAATCAGACTGAATCTGGCTCGACCTTGACCTAATAATCCTTTCACAACCAAGTAGTGTGAAGGTGAAATCCAACCTAGTCACATTTGTTTTCAACCTGCCTAAACAGAATTGAACGGCCACAATATGGAACATTACTCGGATTGGTTAGATGTCTACCCGGTAATGTTTTGTTGCACCATGCAGCTGCCACATGGCACCTCATCTGATCTCAAATGTGTAGTAAAAAAGTACTGAAAAGGACAAAATAATAGGAGACAAGATAACATTTTCCAAAATTACCACAGTAGTTGGTCGCTGAAAATAAAGTAATTAACTGCCCCTGAGCAAAACGTTCGAAACCATCCATCACACATTCATGAGCTCTTATAATGAGCTGAAGCCTGTTTCTCTTACAAAAATCGGTGACTCGGTCAGGCTGCAAGTCACAAAAATATGTTATCCAAAGACAACAATGCCAAGAGAAGAATTTATACGACAAATATGTATATTAAGGCATGACAAAGTGCCATCAATCATGTGAAGGTACTGCAGTTAAACAACTCTAGTTTCTAACATGGGCTCCAAACAATGACCTGTCATTATTAATAGCTGCCAAGAAATTCCTTCAACAGCGGCAGCCCACTGTTTTGTTCCTTGAGTCAAGAATCTGTGCGTGTTTGGTCCTTCGGCACACAAGCTCACACTAATAGTGGTGGGAAATTATAAATGAAAACTAATAGTGATGAATATGATTTATAGCAATCCCTTCACAAACATAATGGTAATTTGATAAAAGGGAAAATCCAAGCAAAATTACATTTCAGTGATACAAGTTGTTAGCCATACCCCAAAAGTGACCAGACCAGGGCCCCTCGCATTAGGCCTTAACCCCTCGATGCTATCATTCTCAGTGGGATCTGACCTGTAAGTCAGTCACTGTTATCAGACTAATAGAAACAAACATCAATGCAAAAGCAGATAAAATTAGGTAGGATATACCATAGAAGATCCATAAGAATGATGGATCCAGCATCCATTGTTATGGGCCTTTCAAGTTTCTCTATTTGCTCTACAGAGTTGATGGACCTCCCAATACCACCATGCATGCAAATGATTTTTTTCTCAATAAGGGCAGCGAGTGGCAGGTAGTTGAAGAGTTGATTGAATCGAGTCCATGCCCATATCCCATCATTTTCCCCCTATAAAAGTTTTGGTGATTAGTAGTCGAAGTACTACTAATATGAAATTATGGATGATGCACATATTACTCCATACCATTCTCTCTATGCATTCAAGACGGAAACCAAAAAGTGCATTTATGTCAGCAGCCTCATGGTTGCCCCGGATCAAATGGACATTCTCAGGATATTCAATCTGCATAACATAAAATGATTGTCACAACGGTGAGAGAAAGACCAACAGAAGAGATGCTGCCAAAGGTGAAAATGAGGCTAGTTTTCCAGGATGGATTGCTTAAGTGGAAACTTGCCTTGAGAGCTAGAAGCAAAGTTATTGTTTCCAGGCTGTGTTGTCCTCTATCAACATAATCACCCAAAAATAAATAATCAATGTACCTGTAATAACATATACAAATGGATGGTCAAACCTTTTAAATACGTACTAAATAAACAATGAATAAATGGATGTTCAAATAACATAAGAAAGCACACATACAAGATCTCTTCCATCTTCACATAAAAGTAACTCTCCAACAGCCAAAAAAAGAAAAAAAAAAAACACATAACTTGAATGTAAACATCTGGAACTAATAACTGTATAACACAGCAGTTTCCCAGAAAGTGGATTAAATAATTGCTCTCTCCCTTAGATGGCACAGATAAACTTCCATTTACTGAATCGAACCTTTGGAGGAAGGTTCACCCCTTCGAAGATGCAAGGCAAAAAAATGAATACAGATGCTGCTTGACAAAAGAATGTGTTCATTTTCTTCATCTTTTTTTTTTAAAGTCTTTTATGAATAGTTCACCTCATAGAGTTCCGCAAGGTCATTCTAACTTCAGAATCTTGCAATTTCTAGGAATTTCGAAGTTCAATCCCAATCATATCATAATTTTTACTTACTAGAAGTTACAAAGTCCCAGATCACCATATCTCACAAAAATAAGAGAAAAATAAACGGAAGTTGATACAATGCTGAAGGTGGAGAAAGTGAAATAGAAGAAAGGTTAGGAGAGAGATGAAGCAAAATAAACTACCATAGATTTCTTTTCTCGTGAATCTAGAGAGCAGCTACCAAAATAACTTTATCAAATTTACCAATCTTCAATGTTAATTGAGGTTTTAGTAGTTGCATAATGAGGAATCTTAGGAGATTCCAATCAGAAGGCTTTTAAGGGAAGGGGAGTTCAATCATGAAGGGATGGAACTTAGAGAAAGGAGAAAATCAATTTTACCAATAATAATTGAAATAATTACAGTTTCACCAAGGACACATGTCACAGTCTCTCATCAACTTTTTCTAGATTTAGAGTATAATAGATTTTTTTTTATTATTATTATTATTATTATTTTGAACAGTAACTTGCATTAATCAAAGACTTATCAGTACAAAAGGAATATACCGCGAAGCCATGAAAAATACCAAAAAATAGGACACCATCCAAAAAGAAAGAAAAGAAAACCAAAATGTGAGGCCGAAACCTCAACACTAATCATAAGAGGAAAACAAGCACCCCCCCAATCACAGTTGTCAATCTCGTTTTGGACCCCATTTTGGATTGGCCCCAAACTGATATGTTTTTTTTTTTTTAAAATGATGACGATGTATTTATTGCTCAAAGAACTGTACAGTATAAGAGAAATATTCTTACTCAAAAAAACCCCGCTACAAAGGGTAGAGCAAGCCAAACTGATATGTTTCAGTTGATTCAGAATTTCGGTGATGCATTTTGGAGTTTTGTTTTGGAAAAAAAAATAATATATATATAAGTAGAAAAATGTACAGAATATTAAAATTAATAAATATCATATCAATTATATACATTTAATTTCTTCTACTAAATCAATGGTGCAATATGTTATTCCAGCATGCCAAGTGAATAACTTACAAGCTGTGAGTACATGAAAATGTGAAATTAGACATCCATTCTCAAATCTAAACTCCTAATATGGTAAGTTGGGGGCTTTTCATATACTTCAATTAAAAAACACGACCCCTTCTCTTTAATTTTCTTTTTAGAAAAAAGCATAAAATCTTTGACCAAAATGGTCAACAAAATGCCAAAATGGAACGAAATCCGGGGATGGGATTTTTGACATGTAGGTCCATCTGGCCAGTGGTCTGAACTGAATTTATTTAGCCATTTCGGCCAGGCTGAATTGAAATTGACAATTATTTATGTCAATGCCATGGTGCATATCACTCTAGAATGAAATTTTGGCCAGTGCCTATACATGTGGGGATGTGTGACAAAGCACTTTGCATTTTAGAAGAGTGTCAACAAAGGTCAAATCAGGTAACCTGAACAGTTTGACTGCCAAGGAGTGATCATCTCTCTTTAATAACATGTGTTATTGGTGAACAGGAGTCACAGTATACAACAGAAAAAGGTGCCACCTCCCCACAGAGAGGATAAAGATGGTTTACATTAATGACAACTAACAAGATCTCATGGCACACTGGAAGGTGCTCGCTATTGCAACCTTGATGGTTCAAGTCATGTTAAAAAATAAAAAAACTTATTTATAATGGACCATGTCAAGACCAACAAGCAAAAGAACTGATGTTCTTCTGGACATAGTGGCTTACGATCCACATATGAGCTGCATTAAGCCTCTTCACCCGAACATCAAAACAGTTGCTATGCTAATTGCTAACCAAGCTATATTATCTCTTTCTCTATTTTGTCCACCTAGGACATTCTTCCTACTGAAGGTATCAATCACCTATGCCTTCAAAAGTCAGATCCTACAATCTATCTTGACAATATTTTGGTTCCCAACAACAATATTGGCAATACAAACCTCATTATCTCCCAGAACATGGATTTCAACTGCCATGTTGTCTGCATGGACATTGCTTCTCCTGCTGGTAGGCATTGATCTCCCATTGCCCCTATTCTCTTTGTAATTTAGACTAAGGCCCATATAACTTTTGACTCTAGAGCCCCAATCTTTCCAGAAACCCGTTGGCATCCCACTCAATTTTGTATTAAACAAAGGCAAAGCCCAAAATGTGCCAGAAAACCCATCAACTGCTATAAACACACCAAAGAACTGGCTGGCGTCCTGGAATGCAGAATGCAATTTTGTTCTCAGCATACTTGGTGAAAAACTGCTGATAGAGACTGACAACTTCTCACCAAATGAAACTTTCTCCCATTATAAGGAGGTAAATCAAATTGTCACTAAATTTCAAAATGCAAGTAAGCTTCTTTTTCACAATTTTATCTTAGTTAGTTCCCTCTTATGTGTAAGTGCAAAGTCAGATTACATACAAATTCAAACTTACGTTATGTCGCCAGCAGTTGAAGGAAATCCATACTCATCGAACAGACGCATTAGGTCACCGAACTGCCCATGAAGGTCACCAAATACTTTAACTGGAGCCTTCAACTGCAGAACTGTTGGTTCATGCATAAATATCTGTTCAGCAGCATAACAAAGTTCACCCACTTCATAAGAGTCCAGAAAGAAGCTCCTAACTGTAGGAGCTTTCCAGTTGCGAGGCCTGAGCAATAATGAGATAACCTGAAATAGGAAAGGAGCCATAATAAACCTAACTGCTTTACAATAAATAACACACAAGACTGCACACTTTTCTAATTAAAAAGTGATACAGAACTAAAGAAGAATGAATACACCATTTCCTAATCATAACTTGCCTTCTTGTGCAGGCCCTGAGGAGATTTCTGTCTAGTGAACTTTTTTGTAGAATATGTCGGGTCTGCATTTGAAGGAATCATTCGCCTGCTTTCATTTTCGAACTGATCCAAAGAAAGCTGTCTTACCAGCCCACCCAAGTTCCCAACAACCTCTTTGGCAACCACAACCTGTTACACCAGAATCATAGTTGATTTGATAAATTCAACAAAGGAAATAAGAGATAAAAATAAAAGAAAGTACGCAGATTTTAAAAGTATATATAAAAATGGATATTTCTAGTAAGCCAAATTGCAATAACTAACTCTTTTTGCATAAGTTATCATATCAGTAAGAAGAAAATGTAACCTGGAGTTATAACGGTGATATCAAAGATTACATTATAGACCACTTAGTATGGAAGATACAAGATCTACACTACAAAATGCTTCCAAAAACCCCCAAAAACTGCATATTTCATGGCAAACTGGTTCGATTTTCCTAATAAACATGTCGCATCTCTGACCCTTGCTTAGCTAAAGCATATGCAATACCATTTGCTGCCCTAGGCATATGTACAAAGGAGAATGACAATGTCTAGAAGCCAGTCCCCAAAGATCCCATCATTTTCCTGCTGTCCAACAATTGCTATAGATAAATCTCCCTCCACAATGAGATTTCCATGAAAGAAAATTTCTTGAATTATCAAAACTCTTAAAACACATGTGGCTTCTAGACACACAGAACTCATCTATGTTTCACCAACCACCATACCTTTTTTTTCAAAATCTTAGTGTAGATTCAGTAAAATACAGCCAGAAAACAAGAACACTAAGCAAGACTGTCAAACCTGTGGAACTCACTAAGGATGTAGCATTGTGGAGTTGGTGGTGCCGTGGTGGTTTTGGGTTTGTGGGGGTTGGGGCTGTTTGAACAGCCTGACCTAAGAACCCATATCCATTGATTTTGCTCATCTAATTTTGACCACTGATTGTTTCCTTTTGAGTGTCCATTTGATGGAAATTAATTGGACGGTTTGTCAGCTGACATGCACTCAGTGTAGCCGCTGGGCTATATGCACCACCACAAAAGGGTCCTGTTTGGGCTCTCGCGTACATGAAGTTAACAATACCATGCAGTTTCATGGAAAATTCTACATCGAATTGAAAATAGAAATTGTTAGTTTTCCAATAGGACACTTTTTAATAATTCGGTGAAGTATTCTTAAATTGTACAATACAAGATGGAGGCTACTTCTTCATTCCTGCTTCAGGTAGTGATTAATTCATGTATGCAGTGGCCAGACAGAAACAGCATCTTTGTTGTTTGTTTAGAAATAAATACAACACATGGTGCTTGAAAAAAAAAGGATAAATTTGAGAGAGAGAGAGAGAGAGAGAGAGAGAGCATTTGAGTTCCCTCTCCCTGTAGTTTCATGCATGGATTTTTAAGAAGTCACGCTTATAGTTTGATTCCATAATATGAATACGAATATTTAGATTTTTTTTTTTTTCAAAGTTCACTACCATCAATGTTACATAGAAAGCATTTCCAACATGGGATAAAATTAGTAGAGGTAGCACTGAAGAAAATTTCAATTAGAATGGAAGTAGTATGCTTTGTTCTAAAAGTAAAAGATATGCAGGGCCGGACCCACATTATAAGCACCTGGGGCAATCGCCCTAGGTTGGATCATGTTGCATCATGGGCAGCATCGGGTGCCTTCAATCTTTAATGGATGACACGTCCACGATCTCCAATTTTCATGTTAGGGCTTCTAATTTAGATATGCATTTATAGAATTCATGCACTAAGAATATTGCACAACGGTAGCAGACTAAGACCTCCAGGATGTAATGACAAACTGTGGTGAGGTCTTGATAGTGACAAATTGCGCTTAGAATATTTGTAGTGCTCATTTACAAGGTATACGTCTCTTTTGTTATGATATAATTTGAATTAAAAAAACTAATTTCTTGAGGAATTGGCTGTTGTAGTTAAAAAGCTTTTGTAGGAATTGAGTGCTAGTAGTACAGTGCTTGTTCTTTAAACTTAATTTGCCAAAAGATAAAAATAGAGTTGTGCTCACAATGCTTAGAAACGTAAATGCATCATTGTATTTTGTCTATACTTTAATACAACACAATTACCTTCCAAAAAAATAAAAATAAAAAATCATGTCTTTAAACCATGCAATCAGTGGAGATTATTGGTGGTTGGCATTGATGATTGGTGGTTGGCGTTGATTTTGAATTTTTCAATTGAACTTCGTCCGCCCCGCTCAAACGAAAATCATGGGTTTGCCACCGAAGATATGTGTCCTCTAAATTTAAAAAAAAAAAGATACCAAAAAAAAACAACAACAACATACAGCTCGAGGGTGAAGCCGGACATCTGGTTCAAGAGTATCAGTCTCGCTGCAATCTGAGGAAGTTTCTGAGACATACAACTTATCGCTTATATGAGCTCCAGATGATCTACCTTCTGAACCCTCCTCTTCAGTTGAGTCTACAGATGCGGCCTTCGCAGCTTGCCACATAACACTAACTGCTTCAGCTTCAGCAGTTGAAGCCTCAACTAGTTTTTCCATAGATTTTTTGTCCATGCTGATAATGATGCCAAGTGTCAATGGCAATGCTTAAACTGAACAAGAATAAAAATTCAAAGAAAGAGTTTACTAAATAGCAAGAAGGGAGAGGTCTAAAAATAGATGACCTCGAGGAACCAGAAGAGGCAGTCCCTTGTCTGACATCTGAAGCTGGTGGCACATACGACAATGATTCAGACTTTATAGTAGATTGACCAAGCTTGGGACTAGACATATTGAAGGCAGGAGGATTGATTTCAGACTGAAAAGGTGAATTTTCTGCGATGAGATGATCATCAAGCAGCATATCTGTGAAAAATCAGCATAGTATCATTAGATAGCAACTTAAGAATTGATCACACACATACAGATAGCAAACATGTGTCCACATACGCCTGCATGCGTGGACAAACATGCACGCATGTGCATGCACACACATGAATGCGCACATGCATATGCAGGCGCGCACACACACACACATAAACAGAGAGACAGAAGCTCACATGCGCACACAAAGAAATGTACATGTATGTATCACGATTTTCATGTTGTAGTTGTGACCAAAAATTTATGCCAGCCTTCAACCTACCTGACACAAACCCCCTCCATCCGGGCTTGGGGCCGGTAGTTACAACATGTATGTGTCATCCAAAATATAATTAATAAAAAATTATAGAAAAAATGTATGTAAAATATCCCTGGTGACCTGCTGAGCAATGTAGCTACATTTGTTGTGAGCAACAACCCTTGGGGGGACAAGGGTCCATGCCAATCATCAGGATGGGGTTTCAGAAAGCTATATAACTATATCTAGATAAGGAGTGGACAAAAGATAAGCCTGATTGGCCATCATTTGGCGGCATAGATCAAGGCCCAAGATCAAGGGTGGAAAATTGATTAAAATATAAAAAGCCATTAACAGGTAAGAAGGGATTGGAAGGTCTTAATCTGAATTAAAAATGGGCAGGATATCAATAAAATATGATGGTCGTAACTCATTATTATATATATTTTTTAGATGGTCATTGAAAGCTTTTATGAACTAAAGAAGAGCAAGATACAAGATACACAATAGAGTTTAAGAGAAGAAGTAGGAAGGGAGAAGGAATGAGATTTCAGAGATAAAACGGTGCTTTAGTTTATCCATACTATGATAAGATACAGTGATCCATGTTACTAACTAAGCAAAGAGTAACATTATAATAAAGTGAAAGAACCATTTTTATTCCTACACCATTAACATCCTTGAAGAATGGGCCTGCAAGTCCCTAACCCAAGAACTAAAAGGCATATGCAGCATAGTAAGTCCTCCCAAAGAAACAGCCATTTTAGATTGGGATATTACATCATTACCTCCTTTGAGACCACCATAAATATATATTCGAACTCCTACTGAAGCAGCTGCATGGCGGCACCGACGCATAAGCTCCAATGAAGTATCAAACTCAATAGAAGACTTGTTTGTGCGAGAGGAAGTAACAATTCCATTTCTATCTAACCATACCCCAGCAGCAGTGTCCAAAACTGAGGGGAAAAGAGGCAATGATGAAATTTGACACATGTACGAACAAGCAAGCAAATAATATTATAAATATCAGTAACTTCTACTTACCTGCAACTGCAGCTTCACCTTCAACCGACCTTCCTCCCCTCAGAGTACCTCCCGTGACATGAAGCCGAGCACCAACAAAAACCTGTTAATCTTGCAAATGAAACAATCAGCTTAAGTTCATGTGTCAAGACTCAAGAAGTCAAAGGGGAAAAGCAACATTTTGATAAGAAAGCTGCATGAAATGTACAAACTGCAAAGCCTGATGCAGGAGCATCTAAAATGCAAAGTCAACACCAAAAAGGATTAGTTTTGTCTCCATCACATATCTTCCAGACAAGTTGCTTTGTTTTCCTCTTCTTTTTTTGTTTTGTTTTTTTAGAGAGGGCAATGAAAGTTTTATTTCTTAAAAACAGAACTACAATATGACTGAAGCTGTGGAACACAAAAAATAAATAAATAAATAAAATGACTGAAACTACACAAGAAAAAAAAAAAGCTAAAACAATTCACACTGCCAGAGAAAGGTCATCAGAAATAAAGAAAGATCTGGAAACTCCCTCTTTAGCAAGATAATCTGAGTATCTGACTCCTATTGTAGCCCATAAAAAAATTAAAGATGTAAATCACTAAATCTAACTACTATGAATAAATAGCCTGATTCATTCCACTATCCAATCACTGATCTCCAAATGATATCCACTCCTATTGTAGCCCATCAAAGAGCACAAAAAGAATCCCCCTCAATCCCCACATCAAAAGAAAAAAGAAAAGCAATGAAAATAAAAGATACGCTCCTATGCAGATCTGAGATTGAACATCAGCAAATTCCTCCAAAGATCAAGCCGTGGAATTTCCCTGATTTCCACCTTCGTATAAGCCTTCACTATTTAATTGAAACTTAAGGTTGAAAGTGAAATTGATATTCTCTTTTTGAAGGGTCCACAGAACAAAGTAAGCACAAGCTTCCACATATAATTGCAATCCTTCAATTATGGTCACCGCTTTGCCAAGCTTCAAGCAGGCATGTTGGACTTAGGCAGTTAGGCTTACCCATAAATTCCAAAAGCAAGTGGTAACAACTAGAAACAAAGGCCGTAGAAGACATACAAAAAGGGCAATGAAGCATCATATTCATAGGTCCTAGACTCTCCACCATAGGAAGACACAACACATTGATGATGACATGTTCCCTGCTACAGAGGGTGATCAATCATCAATATTTAATCCATTCCAAACTGCAAAATCAACAAGATCCTGAAGATCTTCCAATTTCTTGGTGTAACCACTAGATACAAACATCATACACAATCACAACTGAAGCGGAAGAAAGATAGTAGCTAGCATCTGTTGCACCCAAAAAAAAAAATCCTCTGTTTCTTCTTCACTTAGGTTGCACCAAAACAAAGTGGTCCAGACAATTGAACCATTTGACCACTAAAAGTATCCTTTAGCAGTGAATAACAGTCTAATATTACCAGAGATATGGATAGAAACTGTGAAGACAATGGACAATACCAACACCAATACCAAGCCAAAACCTCACATTGATCCAATCCCTTATTCTACATCCAATTCCCTAACTTAACATACAGTGACCATTTTAACACCACCTTCCAAATCCTGGACCAGAGTTTGTCCTGGATTATGAATTTTCTGCAATCCAATGACCAACTCTTGGTCCAAAATGGCCAAAACTATTTCCCAAGAAGCTAAGTGTTTACTCCCAAGTGCAACCTCCTTTTAGCAGTTTCCATACTCCTGATCACCCTACTCAATGATATTCTCTTAGCTACATGATCATTTGACAAAAATCCCAGTTAGTCCTTTCTATATGCTTTTCAACCCTTCACAGAACAGCAAAAACACAAATGAACATAATCCTTTCCTCAAGAGATAACTAGTCTTCCAAGCTGATAACTTCTCAAATCTCTCAATAATATAGGACTGTAGATGTTTATATGAGGCTTATATATAGAGGCAACCCCAAATAATTATAAGGAAAACTTCCAAGTTCCAACCCAGTGTTTTAGAACATCTGCATAATGGTCAATCTTCCCTTGCAACATACAACTTCCTAACAATTTGCATTTAGAATAATTAATTTTGAGGTCCGAAGTAGACTCAACCATCATTAAAAAAAAAGACACTAGATGATGAGCATCCTCCTTCAGCGCATAACATGAGAGAGAACTGTCATTTGCACTTGTAAATGACTTATTCTAATGTCTGTGACAATTGCAAAACCATTCACTATCCCTACCTACCTAGCTTTGTCAATCATTTTTGCTAATGCATCAGCAACAATCACAAAGAGGATAAAGGAAATAGAGGATCACCCCTGAACCCCTGAAGAAATCTTTTGGAGTTCCCACCACAACTTTCTGAACTTTTTTTTTATTGGTAACTGTAACTTTTATTGAAAAAAGGAACAGAAAGGGCAGTATGGGATCACCATACCATCCTGCATGGAAAAAAAATTGAACAAACAAACAAAAACTTAAGAATCAAACTAAAATGTCAAATAGGCCCTACAAAAATAGAATCCCAAGCTCCCAAAATCAGTAAACAATCAAAAGCCACAAAATTGGTAATGTAAATGGCTTATCAATTTACCTCTCCAAGGACGCAAGATCTTGTAGATCCTATGAGGATAGAGCATGTTACAGCCAAAATAAATACAGGAATTAAAGTAAAGTTAATAGGGTCATTTAGAGGTACTTCACTTCTTTTTTTAATGAAACTTTTTTACGATTAGAATATATGGAATTGTTACGATAAATCCAGAGCCCTTTTGATTTAGCAGAACAAAGATACTAAGTAAAATTATTCTTTTAAAGAGGTTGGATGTTAATACTTTGATTATCAAGAGAGATTATCTTCAACAGAGGAGTGAGTATCGTATCCTTTGGCTATGAATACTCAAAGGATTGGTGCAATATTGACAGAGCAGATCATTCAATTCTATCCTTACCTAAGAGGTAAGATCAAATCTTTGTGTCCACCATACCAAGCTAGTTTACGAGCTGAATATGGGCTAATTATCATGATTCAACCATCATTGATCGACTTGAACAGCACTTAAATTATCCACTGAAATATGTATTGATGTTGGAGTGTACCTGAATCACCATTATTTCAATGAGATAGTTAAAAGGGTGTATCCTCTATGATGGGGAGGTGCAGAAGACAGAAATTGCATTAGGTGAGATACTAATCTCCAGCTTCTGTACCAAAAAACAAAAGTTCAACTGCATAGACAATGATTTCGATACAGAAGGTACAGATGTAAATAGCATCTTATGTGATTTACAGTATGCACACTATCCCTGACTCGCATTGAAACAGACTCTGCTTCCAGAAGTTTAGGAACTGGTTGGAACCTGGAGTACATCCAATTTAGGAACTGGTTGGAATCTGGAGTATATCTAAACACCCTCAATGATCCTTAATCATCTCACGCTAAAAAGGGACAACTTTGAGCATCAAACTTCTGTTTTCCAACCTACGAAATATGTTGGACATAATGGGTAGCTTTTCGGGTTTTTTTATTTTATTTTTAATCTGACATTTTATTCTCAGTTAAATGGAAAACCAAATTATTATTTTATTTCAATCATCATGATAGAAACAAGGTCATGTTTTATAACTTCTCACTTACCGCTGCATGCTGATACCTTAGAGAAGGAGAAACCCCAGGAGCAAGAGTCCACTCCCACCGGCCATCTCTATGCATGAGTAGCCCATAAGCATCTCCCAGTGGCTGTAAGTATGTACATACAATTAATAAAATACAAAAAAGAATTGGTAGTTGGCTTTTAAATCTAAAAAAGAGCAATGAATCATAGTCCTTGAAGGAAATATTAATGTAATTTAATTGAAACAAAGAGCAGAGGTGTAACTTGTAATCAGACCTACTTTCTATCTTTAATCTAAAATTAAGGTCAAGGAATTCATTTTTCAGCAATACCCTGTCAAGAATTTGACACTTGTAATTAAAAAAAAAGACACAAAAAAGGCTCCTTATGACAGTGATGTGATGACAAGAAAAACCTGTCAAAGACATCACACCAGAATCGTTCCAAGGATCTTGTGCAGTTCCTGTTAAACTAATCAGAAAGTACTCACACTTCACTATTTAATGGAAGCAGCTTCCATCCTATTTGACAATCATCCTTTTCCAATTGAAGTCTTTCAAGAACTAATGTTACATGCATCCTTCAAATCCTCTTAAAAATGGTAGGGAAAAAATCAGGGAAATGTATGAGACCAACATACAATCTTCTTCAAGCCCAAAGAGCTTCCTTGACTTCCTCTGGGAAAGCCCTCTTGGGCCAATTACTTTGATGCAGATCAGCCCACATCCTTCAATAAAAATCAAGCTCAGGTGGTGGATCAACCTTTAAAAATTTTGGACGCTTTGTATTGTAGGACCCAAACACACATCTTGGAGGTCCTTGGGCTAAAAGGCCTAAAACAGTCCACAGATATTTATTAATTTTAACTTTAAGGACTGATTTGATAAGATAAGACAGTCACTAACAGGGAGTTTTCTGCAAATTACAGAAGCATCCAGCATAATATACCTCACTCAAATAGGCCTTATTGAGCACAAACCCATGGAAGCGCCACACCAGCAGGGTCGCGCAAGTGTCCTTTAGTTTCTGCTGGTGTCCATCATTAACAATGGGCCCCACAGCCAGTTTGGATGCCCAGCCATATGCAGAATTCTTCATTTTGTTATTTTTTAAGATTCTAGGTAATGTCCGAAATCAGTTTTAATTCCTAAATCTTAGTATCTTATGTGTTTAAGATTAGAATTAGTGGTTGAGATTTTTCTACATTTTTTTATCTCCTTTTTTTAACTTTCTACGTCTTGTTAAGGGTTTCTATTTCAGATTTTTAATAATTTTTTCCATGCATTATACGATTACTCCTCCATTACATTGGGGTATTCTCCATGGGTTGAAGCCTTTTGCTTCAATAAGATTATTCAGTGAGTAACAGCAAGAAATACCCCTTCTGCTTCGTATATTTGCTTTGTTTCAAGCTGATTTGGATTAGGGTTCTTTTCTTTTTTTCTTTTTTTTTTAATTTTCCAATCAATTGGGTTCACTTTTGGCTGCATCGTACTTTCTCTTCCCTGTTCAGATTAAAATGAGGGTGGTCAAAAGTCCAGGCAATGTCAGCAATCCCCTAAAGCACTACTCTTACAAGAAGACTGTAATCACTTTCAAAATTTCTTCCTTACTCTCTAATCTTCCATTTCCTCCAGGCAACAGATTTTGTTCACTCTTCTTTTACCCAAATTAGGGTGAGTGCTAATTCATGGTGGGTTAGTGAGTGTGGACTTGCCATACGGTGTCTCACACAGTGGTAAAAATGTTACCTCTCATGCAAATCCGTGAGAGATATCTCTTAGCAGAACATAGCCCGGCACATATATATGTGTGTGTGCGCGCACGTGCATGTGCATGTGTGTGTGTGTGGGCGCCTTCTTTTAACCACATATTTCATGATCAGTGGCCCCAACTATCCTTTTCTTTGAACCTGACCTTTACTGTTCAAAGCATTATGTCAAGAAACCACCTCTAAAGACGATGGATTATGTTCCTCGATATCTAGCTCCAAATTTTTCAGCCAAATCATTGCATTTTCCTCTTCCAACATTTCCATACATTGATCTTTCCTTTTAGCTCTGTTATGTTCTAACCAGCAAGCACCAGGCCAACCATCCACATGGAGCTCATCCCACCAATTTATGACAAGATTTGAAACTCTGACTTCAAACCAAGAAAGCTCAGTCTGAATTCAGCAAAATCTGACCAGACACCAGCGGCTTAGGACAGCCAACTGGACCAATTCAGTAAAATCAGCCCCTCACAAGAATGAGAAATCAATACGACTTCCCCATAGAAGGACCTTGATTGAACAGCCACATGAAATTAGTGCACTGCCAACCCCTCACACCTTTTTTCCTCCCATATACTATTAGTTGCAATCCACCTCCTATGAGTCACTACCTTGAAAACGGCACAGATAAGAGCAACTTCCTAACATTGAGTCTTCAACTCTGTCCTTATCATAATATATAGTCTCAACTGCACCACCATTTTCATTCACATGCTTCCAGTATTCAACACCAATAAGATTCTTTGAATTAAATAAAATGGGGATAAAACAACAAGCCTACAAATTTCAAGAGGAAGCGATGGGGGGCATTTCATGCCCAAATAAGAATTTTACAACTCGTTATTGACAAGATCTATACTAACCTTGTCGATATATATATATATATATATGGAAAAATCTCCGCCAAGCGCTGAGCACTGAGCACCGCACCTAGTGGGCTCACCTTATGATCCATCTGAGTGGACCAAAAAAATAGGGACCCTCCCGGATAGTCACTAATCCCAAGTTTAGCTCCAATCCAAATGAATTGGATTGTTACATCGACTATGCACTCGTTTGGACAGCGACAACTAGTGCGCCATTGATCAAGTGGTTAGGATGATGATCCGAGCCTCCGTCACCATACACCGAGAAGAGGGGAGGGGGGGGGTGTAATTCTCCAACCCATCCCCAGGTGGGCCCCACAAGGACTGGTGCTCAGCAGAAGGGGGCTGTATGTATGTATGTATGTATATATATATATATATATAGAGAGAGAGAGAGAGGAGCTCTACAAAATGCCAGGGAATTTTACAAAGCACAATTCCCCATTCTTTCATTGAATGACAACATGACATTATTATCTCATCCTAATTTTTAGGAAGGAAATCTAAGGCATTTAAATGACCACTTTCTCTCTCGAAAATGACATCTGATTCCTACCTTTTCTCCATTAAAGGAATAACATTAAAGAACCCAACTATACTATAATACTTCTCGAAGTAACTAACGTTTTTAGAGAACCCCATTTTCAAAATGTGCAATTTGAAGAACATATTAGTGGGGACCACCTATGAAAAAATCTAATCCATTCAAAATAATGGCCTCTTTTTTTATTAGCCTTCACCAAAAATTCACTCCAATAGGAGGTGGGCCCACAGATTGAGCACCATGCAAACCTTAAATTTACATAATCTCGCAATGGGCGTAACTATTTCGTCCAATGAGATTTAGAGGTTCATAGTAGTGTCAGGTAGTCACTTTTTAAAACTCTTCCTACGTGACCTCTTTTGGAAAAGCTTCCTATTGAATCTAAGGCCTTATCTTTCCTAAATATACTTTATCAAAATTTTAGGACAAAAATGAGGAAGATATAATGTGCAATCGCTCTATGTGAATTGGTTTAAAAATTGGATCGGGGAAGAGATAAAGTGTAATCACTATTTGGATTTTTCATAAGTAGGACCATGGGAAATTAAATGAAATTGGGAACCTAAGTTCCTACAAGCCTACAACCTTTGAGCGCAAATTTCAAGGCATGGCCGACATTGATAATGACGTGTCATACTCTCTTTGGGTAGTGAAAGAGGGGGGAAATGCCTCTTTTAAACAAGAGCAGTTTGTAGAATTCCTCATATATATATATATATATATAAGCAAATTCTCAAAAACTCCCCTATCTCAAAGGAGAGTTTCTGCCCCAATCTAATAGCCAATGATTTGCTAGTATTTTAAGAGATCCATCTTTGTAGGAAAATATTTAGGAGAGAGAATCGGATATGTGTATCACTGATGACACGTGTCACACTTTTATTGGCTAAAAGAGGGGTGTTTTTCTGGGGAGTTTTGCATATATATATATATATATAGAGAGAGAGAGAGAGAGAGAGAGAGGGAGGTGCTCCTGTGAGAGCATCTCTCACCTTACTATGAGAGACAGGAGTGGGGGCCCTCACATTTAAGTTGTTGGCATTGGATATTAAGGTGAGGGCCCCCACCTTATCTCTCATAGTAAGGTGAGAGCATCTCTCATGGGAGCATCTCCCATATATATATATATATATATATATATATAAGTTTGACACTCATCCAACTGTTCCTCACCGTTGGATTGAAATCATGATAAAATGATTTCTCTAAACCATTAAATCTTAGGGCCAGGATCAAAAGGTTAGGATGATCTTATGGACTCAAGATTTTGCATATATGCAATGGCGGACCTATGCATATACAACCTGGGACACCCGCCGCATGTTGATTTTGAAATTGCAAAAACTTAAATGGCCTTACCTGTCCCACATATATATAATAATTAGTCGCCCCATGTTTAAACCTTGTGATCGCCCCACGTTACAAAACCTTGGTGGCTGAGAGTACCAGATCCTATTCGAGTTGTTCTCTTTCGACATCTTCTTTCTACTGAGAACTCGAGATCCTCTTTGCGCCAATCGAGCTTCTCGTCACCGGTACTATAATGGTTAGTCTCTCTCTCACCAAATAACCCTAAAAAAAGCAATCTCCCTCCCTCCTCATATTTAGTATAATCCTAATCACTCTAGCACTTAATCTCCAAATCTTAATTTCAAACCCTTAATCTCCAAATCCTAATTCAAACCCCAAGCCCTAAATCACCTAATCTAAGCATATCTACAAGTCCGAAGATGACCAAATCACCATTGGGCACATTTTAATTTTCAATTCACAAATAAGTCAGCCCTTAGGGTTCATATGTTTGGATAATTTGAGTTACATTTAAGTAGTAATTTTTCTTCTTTGCCATGAGCCCACGACCAACTATAGGGAATTATTTTTATAATTAGGCAAGTGTAGGCAACCAAATTTCTTAGATCGAAATAGAATCCCTTTGGGAACCCAAATTGGGTAACTAGGTGCTCACCCAAATCACCGTTTCAAGGCATCTAAACACCTAGGATTAAAAGAAATGTTGTCTTAGTTGTTTTGGTGATAATGAATTGATGATCACCTAAATTTGGGAGAGGCAGTGGGAAGACTCTTCAATTAGGCAAGAGATTTGAGCATGGAAAAGTGCCCAATCATTTGGTATTTTAATGTGAAAAAAGTTAGCAAACTTGAGTAAAAGTCTAGCCCCACTTAAATAAAAATCCTGGGTCCGCCACTGCATATAAGGCCTCATATGGATCTTTTCATCCAATGGACTTCCATGATCATCATGCATACTGGTGGACCCAACTAGGAGGGGCATTTTCTCCTAAAAAATGCCCAGGCATTGTGTAGCACTCCCCCATATATATCCCCTATTTAAAGGAAAGGCTTGGAAGTAGGGATACTTTATTAGCAGACCATACTTTTTCCACAGAATTAGGGTGGCGGGAGTGAGAAAGGCATTGAAACAAATGAAGACAGGAAAGGCTACCAGCGTTTTTTAGGAGAAATATGCCCCTCTTAATGGAACCCACCAGGGTGCATGATGATCACGGAAGTCCATTGGATGGAAAGATCTATATGAGACCTACCTATGTGCAAAATTTAGACCTCATAAGATCACCGTAACCCTTGGATCCATGGCCCTAAAATTTAATGGTTTTAAAGGCATTATTTTCTTATGATTTCAATCCAATGGTTAGGAAAAGTTGGATGAGTGTCAAATTTGGACTTCTGACCATTCGTGTGTGTGTGGTGGGGGTCGGGGTTTGGCTAAAGGTGGGACCCATGCCCAAAAAAAGAGAGGGCGGAAAAAGGGACACTTTTAAAGTGGGGCGTTTGGAGAATTACACTATATAAATATGGTAGAGCTAGACAGCGCCCAAGCATTTTTTACAAGAAAAACGCCCCTCCCAATTGGGCCCACTGTGATGCACGAAGATCATGGAAGTCCATTGGATGGAAAGATTTTATATGAGACCTACCTATGTGTAAGATTTTGACTCCATAAGATCACCTTAACCCTAAGATTTAATGGTTTTAAAGGCATCATTTTCTTATGATTTCACTCCAACGGTGAGGAAAAGTTGGATGAGTATCAAATTTGGACTTGTGCTTCATTGTGGGGTGTGTGTGTGTGTGTGTGTGGTGGTGGTGGTGGTGGTGGTGGTGGTGGTGGTGGTGGTGGGGGTGGTGGGGGGGGGTGTCAAGCTGGCCCCCATGACCAAAAAAGGGGGGGCGGAAAAAGGGATGTTCTTAAAGTGGGGCGTTTTTTAGAATTTCCATATATATATATATATATATATGCCCCATTTGAAAAGGAGCATTTTTGCCCCTTCTATTTTATCAAACTATGTATGCCACCTCACAAACTAAAAAGCAAGAGGAAATGAGCCATGAAAATAGTCATTTAAGCCATAAGCCATTGAACTCTTAAAAAAGACGTTTCACATTCCAAAACACCACCTGCCTACCCATCTTACTTCTCTTTCTTCCAGTTTCTACTCTTTCTTTTCTTCGCAACTTTTTTTTTAATCTTGTTCATATAGAGGGGAAGATGTCGAAAGAGAGAAAACATAGAAAGGTACATTTAGAGTGGAGAAAAAATCGAAAGTGGAGACAAAAAAAGTCTCGGGGAAGAGAGAAAATAGGGGTCATGTCGTTAAGTCTTCTCTCCTCTTTCTTCATCTTCCCATCTTATCTTTTGTTAGTCTTTAAGAAAGCAAGAGAAGGACCTGTTTTAGCTACTCTTTTAGATTCCTTTCCCATTCATTAGCCTTTAAGAAAGAGAGAAAAAATAGGATTTAAGCCATTCCTTTGCTTTCCCATTCTCATTAGTTAGCCTTGAAGAAAGAGAAGAAAAAGGAGCCAAGCGAAGTCCTATTATTTATTGCAACTCCATGTCAGCAAAAAGGATGAGTTTTCATTAGTGAAAAAGGGGGGAACGTTTTGCTTTATAAACTGACCAGCCATTTTTGTAAAGCAAAACACCCCAAGTGAGCATCGAATGCAAAACTTATCTTCCTATGATGTGAATTTGTCATAAATAAGAGGGAAGAAAGGAATCTAAGGAATGGCATGGACCGCTCCTTTTTTCATCTTTCTTTAATGAAGTGTAATGCAGGATGAGTTGTATTGTTTTAAACTTCTTTCTTTTTCTCAAATCATAGAAATTGTGAGTTACTAGGGCTTCCTTTCAAGACGTTTAAAACCCTATGAGTGGACCGCTTTATACAATCAAGAATGGTAACATTAAATTCATTGAATACCAAAAAAAAACATTGATGGGCATATCTTTGTAAGTTGAAATGATGGGATCCACTATTGAAAAATATATAAAAATACAACCAGTTTGATACACTCGTAAAGATCATATATCAATTATCAATAGATTCTTAAGAGGGCCTCATTGATGTAACATCCAATGAGAAAGAAGACCAAAGACATCAATGGACATCTACTTTAAATGCCCAATCTCATCCTAAAAACTAGCTAACCTACCCAACTTAAGTATCTTCTCCTAAAACTAGTTGTCTCCTTTTTTTCTCTTTTGCTTTGCACATGTAAGGCAACATTATTTCACTGGATAAGTTAAAAGGGGTAAAAATTCCCCTTTGCTAAATGGGGAGTTTTTCAATATATATATATATATATATATATATATATATATATATATATATAACATCAGCACTCCTAAACACCAGTTAGGGCCCATGTTATGCTCCATCCAAGTGGACCATAAACAAGGGACCCCCGGATAGTCATGGGTCCTGGGATTTGGCACCCGTCCCAATGGATCGGAGTTTTGGACCATTGGGTCGACTGTGCACTCGTTTTGGATGATGACAACTTATCAACCATCGATCAAGCCGTTAGGATGATGATCCAAGCCTCCATCACAATACACAAAGCTGTGTTTTGTGGGGGAGGGGGGCTTGGATCTCTCAATCCCCCCGGTCCCATCCCCAGCTTGGGCCCGAGGAGGGCCCCACAAGCGCTGGCGCTATATATATATATATGGTCAAATGAATGTACATTTCACCCAAAAAAATTATCCAACAGCATACCTCTAGAAAATCCAATAAAATCATATAGTCAAGAATACGAGACTAAGGCCCATATTTATAATGGTCAAAATAAAAGGCTTACAACACTCATTAAGTCATACACAAATGACTGTTTATGCACCACACAAGAATATAAATATACCATGCCCGAAGAGTCTCTTCCACCACAAAGTAAGAGCATGCCATCTGAGCGTGCACTTGCTGTTGCATACCTAAAAAGGATTGCTGAAGAATGTTAACAAATCATAGAACATTATTGTAGTTTGTCAAAGAGAAACAGAGATTCTGTATGGTATTAAGTTGAATGACTACATATTACTAGGGGCATCATGTTTTTATACTACATGACAAATGGAAGGTTCAAAATACCAGCCAATGGTGATATGCTTGATAGAATTTAGCACCACTCTCACTCATTTCAGCCCTGTATCGTCCTATAATTTGACATATCCGCCGATACATCTCGGTCGACTAACATGGGATACGATTTACTTCCCTTTAGAAGGCATTTCTGGGACTTTTACAGTCTTAGCCCTCCTCCACCCAAAAAAAAAAAAAGCATCCTTCACCCCTCTTTCACCTTCCAAAGCTTTGAAAACTACCAAAAAATACAAGAAATCATTTGATCGAAGCCGATACACAATGTTCTGGGACTTTTACATCTCTAGATATGAAAATTTTCATCCTCATTTGTATTCCTTCTTTCACGCTTTTTTTCATTATTCATGTTGAAATCCAATATACATCACATGATTAAAGATTTCTAACTCTTAACCATCATTTCAGTTATTTTAAGTTTTTTTCAGATTTTTTAGCGTATTACAAAACAATTTCTTTCATTATAGATCAACCACTTTTGACTTGCAGATCTATGTTTGCCAATTGCCATAGATCAATCCAAAATGGTTTGAGATTTTTTTTTTAATTTTTCTATCTATTTTCTGATTTTTGGAGATGTTTCAAAAAAATCATTTTTTTCTCCAAGTGGGCCCACCAAATCACATCCAAATGCCTTCTAACTTGCAGATTTATGTTTCTCATGGATCAATCACAAAAGGTCTGAGTTCTTTTTTTTCTATTAATTTTCAAATTTTTGGGTTTTTAAAAAAAAATATGTTCTTTCAAAGTGGGCCAACTAAATTACATCCAAATGCATTCTAACTTGTAGATCTTTGTTTTCCGTAGATCAGACCCAAATGGTTTGAGGTTTTTTTTTTTTTTTTATTTTGCTATTTATTTTCAGTTTGGGGGATTTATTTATTAAAAATAAAAGTGGGCCAACTAGATCACATTCAAATACATTTTAACTTGTTGGTCTAAGTTTTTTTTTTTCGGTTTATGTTTTACATAGATAAATCCTAAATGGTTTGGGTTTTTTTTTTAAATTTTTTGTCATTTGTTTTCGAGTTTCTGGGGATTTTTTCAAAAATATATATATATTTTTCTCAAAGCGAGCCAACCAAATCACATCCAAATGTTTCCTAACTTGTAGGTCTATGTTTTCCATAGATCAATCCCAAATGGTTTGAGTGTTTTTTTTTTTTTTTAATTATTATTATTCATTGTCAAATTTTTGAGATTTTAAGAAGAAAGAAGAACAAGCAGCAAAAAGAAATTCAGAAGCCAAGCAAAAAGAATGAAGAACAACAAGAAATTCAGAAGCCCATATGGTGGGTCTTTGACACAGGAGGGGAGACTAATCTAAGTCAAGGGTGACTTCTCTCCAAGGCAGGGGGAACTGGTGCAGCTCGAGGGGCTGCCTCAAAATGGGCTTCGATTAATGGCATAGTCCGACCCAAGACCCATGGGCCTGGACCACGTCCCACCGCTTGCCTGGCCCAACTGAGTACAACAAGCAGCCCATTTGAGCAACAATTATTGTTTCAATTGTTTTCTTATTATTTTCATTTAAGTGTCTTTCTTATTTTAGTCTTTCTATTTTATTAAGGTCTAAGTTAACTTTTTAAGAAAAGGAAATCCATGCATGTAGAGAGAAGTTTTTCTTTGTCCAAGCCTATTTAAGGACTGCTCATGCATTCATAAAATCTCTCATCAATAGTATTTAGATTATCTCATCTCTTTCATATATAACTCTGGAAGTGATTGTGCTTGGCTTGACAGTGGCTAAGATTGGACGGGTCCTTCAACACCAATCCAGGTACATCAGGATACAACCAACGTGTTTCCAGTACCAACTCCAGACTACTTCCAATCTGATAATGCAGTCCATCAAAGCTAGAGATCACATACAAGGTTCTCAGGTTTAAAGAAAGTACTACATGTTTTCAAAGCAAAGTAGACAATAGACTAACTACAAACCAGAAGAAGCAATCTAACAAACTAGTTCAAGAATTACATCAATTTCTGCGCAACAAACTTTTTTAAAATTTCTAACTGTACCAAATAACGATAGGATGATAGCAAACAACATGCATAGGTATTTGCCTTCTCTCAATAGCCTCAACAGAAGTAATAATGACTTGATACATGAAATTCAAAAAAGAAGAGAGGGTATAGGTCTGAGCAAATGACGATTTAAAAGAATTAGGAAAAGCAAGAGAAGCATAAATTTATATATAATTCACATAATCATTATATTCAATTTAATGTTCTGAAAATTTGTCAAGATTAGATTCAAAGAAAAACAAATCACGTGGCCACACATTTAACGATTTAGTGAATGATGGCAACCTTGTGACTTGAAAAATGACAATCATTTCTACTAAAATCTCAACTGAAAAATAAATGATCTCACATTCTCGCGGAAGGTTTGTCGCCTTCTGGATTGAGCTTCTGCCATCTGTATGGTTTTTGTGCAGTGTCCAAAGCCCAAGTGTCAGATAACACTCTTTTTCCTGCAACAT
Organism: Umbellularia californica; assembly: GCA_028538565.1. Classification (NCBI taxonomy): domain Eukaryota; kingdom Viridiplantae; phylum Streptophyta; class Magnoliopsida; order Laurales; family Lauraceae; genus Umbellularia; species Umbellularia californica. The sequence continues at coordinate 35,647,262 of JAPQWN010000003.1, read as the reverse complement.
CAACAGACACCATATAAAGCATATACTTTCCTGAGGAACAGTTCATGAGTAAAGAAAACATTTTACAAACAAGTGAAGGGCAACTAAATTGCCATTTTGGATTAAGTACATGGTTTGATTTCTGTAATACCCCTGACCCTGTTATAGGGGCTGGTATTTTACCTAATATTTTATATTTTTAACTTCCTTTATTTTTTGGATTTATGATTTGTCTTTGAATAATTATATATTTTATTTGGTGAATGATGCTTTCTTATATATATATATATATATATATAAGTATGTGGGACCCCTTTTGTGTAGCATAGAATTTTTATTTATTTTTTAAATAGATCTTTGGCTTTGTAGGGCCCATTGATTTTAAGACATTAGGATCAAGTCATTTAGAATTATTGGTGGGACCCTTTGCATATTAAATAATTTTTATTTTATTGGTGGACTTCTAATTTGGTAATTGAGAGATATTACTGGGACCGTGAGAAGTGATTGCATTCTCATTATGGGAAAGGACCATGAATTAGAAAGAGGTAGTTGACTTAGAATAGGAAGGAGGACTGCTTATGTATTCTACAAGAATTAGAAAGTTAACTTTGTTGCCTAAAAGGACTCTTAATGCAAATAAAGAAGACTTTCCTACTAGAGTTCAAATTAGGAAAGTGGATAGGCAGCACCAAATAATAAATACATGAATCCACTAAAGAAGCATCCACACAACCTCTCCCTTCTCTCTAACATTCCTATCAACTAGAACCCTAGAGAGAACTAGAAGAGATTTGAAGAGAACTGGAAGGAGAAGAGAAGAAGCAATAATAAAAGCATTGGTTAATGTCCTTAAGCCTCCCTCACATTGCTAAAGCCGCCGTTTTCTATAAAAAGGCAAGTGGACTTCTAAATCTACATGTGTATGTGTCTTTTCCTTCTATTTGATGTGTTTGGAACCCAAAACTACTTGCTTTTCTACTAAATTAGTGTTCTTACTATTGTAGGAATTCTACGGTTCAGTGTGTTTTGAGTGTTATTTAATCAATAGTAGTTGACAGTCATTATTCACGCTACAATAATTTGCTATAGTACTCGCTACAGCGATTTGCTATGATATAGCTACAGTGACGGTTTCAGAATTGAATTACATGTTCATATTTGGTTATACATGCTTCTATTTGCATGTTTTGTAACTTCTATGACATTCCTAGATGGTGATTCTATTGTGTTATTTGTGAATGTGATATTACATGATTCTAAGATGGTTAATGAATTGTAATTGTTTCACATGTTATCTATCGAATATTATTGTTATAAGTTGACTTTTGGTCGTTTTTTGAAGCATCTCAAACTTAGCAGGGTTGGTTATGCAATTGCATTTACGATCGGGTAACAATAATGAAACTAAATTGGGCATGTTAAACCCAGAATTCGTGTAAAGGGCTGATTTCAAGCTACCTCGTTGTAAGGACTGAGAGCAATAAGAAGTTTTGTTCAAATTTTGTTTATGTGGACTCTAAGGATGAAGTAACATGGTATAATTGGATTGACCGACCGTTGGACATCCCTAAACCACTAGCACATACAAGACCATGACATAAGTGTTATTCCTTGGCTCATATGTTAGTTTCGTTATTCCCTGACTCATAAGTCATATATATTACTGTTAGGAAGTCCCACATCCCACATCACCCAAATCCTGAGTTGGAAACAACTTCATCTACCTGTTTGGCCTTCTACCTATAAGCTTAAGCTTTTGGGTTGGTATATGACATCTTACATGGTATCAAAGCGGGTTCCAATCCCGTTGTTCTTGTGTAGCGCACGTGGCAAGCTCATCCATGAAATCCGTTAGGCCTACACGTGAGGGGAAGTGTTTGGAAGTCTCACATCCAACATCGCCCAAGTCCTGAGTTGGACAGAGCTTCATATACTTGTTTGGGCCTTCTACCTATAAGCTTAAGCTTTTGGGTTGGTATATGGCATCTTACAATTACCTGACACTAAGGTCAGTTGTATTAATCACCTAATATAGGTCAATCGTTCGATTAACTATATAGGTCAGCCCCCTTCTTCGTGATATGAGGCATCCATGAGAAGTATGATTTTGAAAGCCTCTGCATCTGGTGGTTAGGTAGTGGTCCCGAGGTTAGAATTAGAAACCTTAACCAGGCTTAATAAATAAACCTCATCGTGTTATATGCTACAATGAATATTTCTTTTATTATATTATTGCTACACAGATACATGTAGACTTAGAAATCCATTCAATCATTGTTACTGATTTGTGTATTTTTGCTCCAATCCTAGGTAACCAAAACCTAGAGAATGGGATTGTGATGATCAGAATGATGTAGGCATTTGCCATGCGCATTGTGAGGGCAAAAGATAGCATGACAAGTAAAGAACTAGATAGATACATAATATTTTAATTATTGTGAACAAAAAAGGTTTCGTCTTTTCCTGTATTAGTTTTCTTTCTGATATCGAGATTTATTAATTTATGTCCTTCAATCTGAATTATCTATTTGATTTATGATGGTGATTGTGATATATTTTTAAGTTTATGATGGTGATTGTGATATATTTTTAAGTTGCAATTCAGAATTCGTATGGCCCGGCTTCCTGGTCGTGACAATTTCCCTACTTGTATCGGAGATATCTTGAGATGGGTATACCAAGACTCCATCCTCTGATCTTTCAGTCGACAACCACAAGACCAAAGAAGAAATTGGTTACTTGCATCGGAGATATCTGCAAAGTCAAATCCTGTAGTTCTTTGCCAAACACAGACCCAGATGAAAGAATTGTTACATTTTGCTCCTAAATCAACATCCACATCACTCTAATTTATAAACAACAGTGCAAAGGAAGCATATCCTCACCATCATTGCCGCTCACAGTTACCAGATAGCGCTGAGCCACCAAGTCCATGGCATGTCCATAGCGAGGCCCTGGTCCTGGCCCTTGAACGACAACCCTATCATTACCAAAAACAGCAATTCAAAATTTCTTTAAAATAAATCAGAAAACAGTACCAAGATTCAAACTTTGAAAGAGAACAAGAGAGATTGATCTGAATCTCACCTGTGCCATTTGAATCTATCATTCGTCAAATCGAGCACGTAAAGATCGTCTGTAGAATGCCCTGCAGGTCCGATACCGCCCTAGCAAGAGCATCAACATGTAAATCAAACACACCAAGCTCAAAAAAAAAAAAAAAAAAAAAAAAAAAAAATTACAATCAATAAATAAATACTACATCAACAATTGTTATAACTGGATGGTTTTCTCTGTAATTTCACCTGAAAGACAACCATAGTTCCAACCACAGCAGCAGCATGAGCAGCTCTCGGCGAAGGCGGCTCTCCAATGGGTCGAATCCTATGAAATTCCATCCAAAAAAAATATATATATATATATATATCCAATTGTCCAAATCCAAATCACCCAACAACAACAACAAAATCCTAACAAGATCACAAACCACAACATCAAATAACCATACCTAGTCCACTTCCGAGTCAGAATGTCATAAGAATGAACTGAATTAGTAACTCCAGCCAACCCTGTCACAATCCAACAAAAAAGAAAAAAGCAAATCAAGTCACTTCTCTACTCCATCGAATTGTGAAGCAGCAGAGATCAAATTGAGATGAGTAGAAATTTGGATCGTTTCAATCAGTAACTGATGCCGGGAACGGAGGAGCTGCCTCCCTCGATGGCAGTGGCGCCGCCGAAGAGGATGAGGCGCGGGCCGTGGGTTTTGGTGGCGGCGACGGCGGTGAGGGTGTGGCTGCAGCGCGGCCCCGGCGAGTCCTCGTCGGCGTCCCAGCTGGACTCCACCGACCGATAAGTCGGAGCCGGAATCAGCCATGGCTTGGAACCCATAGCCATGGCAGAAGATAACAGAGATCGATCGATGCGGGAGCTCAGACGAACAAGCAGCAGATTAGGGTTTTGGAAATATGAGGGGAGGAAGAAGAAGACGAGTAGTAGTGGTATAGACCCTAGAACCTAGCAGTGGGGCCCGCGTGGCCCACCGATCGGATGGCCAGGAGTGTGGCCCGCCCTCTGGAGAATTGGACGGCTGAGATGAGAGAATCGGAGGAGGAGAAATGTATAACTGTTCATACAGTTTAGAGAGCTTGCAAGTTGCAAGGTCAAACAGGACAGAGCGAGGAGAAGTGGGAAAAGTTTCAACAGTCCCCCTGGATTTGCATGTATTTACAAACAACCCCGCACCCGCCTGGTTTTTGTTTCTGAAATTTTATTGTTTTGCATGCATTTATGAAAACACCCTCCCTGTTTTTTTTGGTGGGAGTGGGAGAGAAAATGGTGAAGTTCAAATAAAACAAGCTCGGAGCTGATATCTGCACGTCCCTCCATATTCCTTGCTCATACACTAATTTCAAAGAGTGTTGCTACTTACACACTGTACATAACTATCCACACACTGAATCTTTTTAAAAAAGAAGCTAAAAATAAAAAAATCCTTAAACTACACCTCTCCCTCTCCTCCCCTCTCTCCCTCACCCTGCTCCGACCACCTTCGCCTGACGCTGATCCTTCTCATTCTCCTTCTTCCTCTCCCTATCTCTGTCCCTCGCCACCAACAGCCCCCGCCCGCCCCTTAATCTCCGTTTCCCCATCTCCCCCTTTCCGGCAACCCATCCTTCTCCTAGTGAAGGTGGTGCGGTTGCAGTGGCAATGGCAACGATGGTACAGCAGATGGGTGCGTGCTATAGAGGGAAAGAGAGGTGCGAAGGGTGTGCAGGTGGAGAAGAAGAGGAAGAGAAGAAAAAGAAAGAGAGTAAAAAGAGATGGGTTCAGGGGTGTGCTGTGTGCAGGGAAGGTGTGCGCTGGTGAGATGCAGGAGTGGGTGCAGTGAAGTGGCACGGTCAAGATGGGTGCGAAAAATGGCTGGTTGGTGCAGGGGGGTGCAGCGAGAGAAGAAAATAGAAGGAAGGAAGAGAGGACGAGAGAAGAAAGAGAGGAAGAGAAGGGGGTGGCGATGCAGGGGTAGTGCAGTGGGTTGTTATAGTGATTCGGTGGAGTGCAAGGATGAATGCAGCGGCAAGGGAGAAGGAGGAAGAAGAGAAAGAAAGGAAAAAAGAAAAAAAGAAGATGGGGTGTGCGGGTTGGTGTAGTGGAGGAAGAAGGAGTTGGCAGCGTGCAGGGGGTGTGGCAGGGAGCTAGGAGAAAAGAATAAGAGAAGAAAAAAAGAAAAAAAATGAAAGAGAAAAAAAGAAAACAGAGATGGCTGATGATGCAGATGCAACGGATGCGAGGATAGGGAGAGAGAGGGAAGGAGAGGGAGAGGGAGATGGGTCGGCGGAGGGCGGCGGCGGGTGAGGTTGCCTGAGCAGGGAGAGGGAGAGAGAGGGAAGGAAAGGGAGAGGGGTAGCTTTTTTCTTTATTCTTTTAAAATACCCAAATTACCCTTTACTTCTGGTAGCTGCTCCATGCAACTGATCATTGTGGGGACGTTGGTTTTAATGAGAGAATATAAAGGAAGTGAAGGAGGATTTTGTTTTAATGAAAGGTAATTTAGGTATTTTAGAAAATTTGAGAGAAAGAGTTGCTAGGAAAATAGTTTTAAATCGGATGATGTACTTAATTGAAGACTTTCTAAAAAAATTTAGGGACTTATTTAAAAAGTTTTGAAACATGTATTCTTTTTTTAAAAAGAAGGCAAAAGCTTAAGGCCTTTTCTTGTGTGGTTATCTCCAATAATAGTGAACTGGCGTGAATCTCATGTGGACGTAGGCAAATTTGCAAATCACATGAATCTACATGTCGTGTGATTGATTGTTCTCATAGATCGCGCGTGTATTCGATCCCTAACAGAATGTGATCTATTTCTATTTCTATTCGTAGGCTTTAAATTTCAGGTTTATGGTTTTAGGTGAGACTTTCAACTATTGATGGATGGTCCGCTCACCATGTGAACCACCATTAAATTTCTCCCATGCACACCATCAAGGAGCTCCCATCCAAACTATACTAAAAGGCAGGACTCCCCTAAATTTTAGGGTCAATCCCATGATGACCGACACTGATCCATTGAAACTTTGGGCGTAAAAGAGCATGATAACATCTTTTGGTAGATAAGTGGTCTTCTATATTAAGAAATATCTTAAAGTCATAACCCAATGGCAAAAAGGCATCTCGTACTAGTAGCTACCTAAGGATAGTTTCCTAGACTGGTAGCTCTTGTTAGGGTTGCATAGAAAATCCAGTAACCGGTCCTGTTAGGTTGCACAGAAAATCCAGTATTACTGTTAAACCAGTCCGAACCGGGCAGTTCAGATCGGTTTTATAGTAGATCAGCTCGGTCTATAATTTGAAAATCATAGAAACCGCTTAGATCGGTCGGTTATCGGTTTGAACCCCCGGTCCACCGACTAAACCGAATCGACCAGTTTATTATGTAATTTGAATATTTGACTAATTAGATTTTAAGGTTTCCTTTGTATGGCATTTGACAACTCATGCGCCTCTTGCGCCTTCTCTAGAGGTGTCATCATTTTGAAATTTTCAATTTCTGATTTTCAAAATAAAATAAAAAAAAATAACGGTTTAACTATCCAAACCGAATTAATTACTAAGCCCTCTCCATCAGTCGGATTGGATTGGTTAATTTAAAAACCAATAGATTTGGTTTGGTGGTTGGTTTTAGTGTTAAATCGATTCGAATTGCCTACGTGCAGCCTTAGGTCTCATAGTAGTCTTTCCACCAGTTCCAACCAATAAATACATAAAAAGTTCAGCAAAGAAAATGTAATTTATATTGATGTTTACTTGGGAATTTTCATGTTGATGACTTGTTTTGATCGGTGCGAGGCTAATATCTGCTTGATTTAAATTATTTATATCACAAGCCCTTTAACTGATATGCCCTATGCCCCAACCTTACATCATTGCGGGAATGCACCTTTGGATAGTTTAGTATGAATCATATTGTAAAATTGCTTGTTTATCCAAAGTACTTTTTCTATTAAAGTAATTATATTGTAAGGAAATATTCACGTGCATCCATCCCTCGTCATAGGGCGAGGGATTGTGCAACATAGTGGGCTAACTTTATATTCCCTCCGAATCATCAACACACACAGGACTCCTTGAATTACAATGGATTCATCGAGCTCTCACCGATCCAAATGGAATGAACCGTTGGATCGGGGGTCAAGTTTTTCTTTAATTTAAAGTCGTTAAACTTGTGGGTTACAAATTAAGGGGTAAGAGGCATGTAATTGATCTCAATTAAACTTAATATTTGAGTTCATCCAAAGAGAAGGGGTCAACTTTTCTTTAATATAAAGTGTTAAACGTGTACGTCTTGTGATCAGTAGGGTTACAAAAGGAACGGTTCATAGTTGGAATTATACTGGACTCGGACCCATTTCTAAATAACAGTTCTGATTCCGGATTCAGTTTTAACTCGAAAACCTATTTTATTGGTTTCAGACCCAGTTTCGATATAAAAACTCGAATCCGGGTCCACCTAGAGGACCAGATCTAGTTTCAAAGTCGGTTCTAAGTTCTCTACATTTTTTTTAAAATAAGTGTATCATTCAACTTTTAATAGTGCATCAAGTCTACAAACTCCAATATTTTATTTAAAAATGTAAAAAAAAGAGTTTATTTTAAGGTACAATTTGTTATATAAAAGGCTCATATACCGGGTCTCTGGTCCACAAGTCGAAACCTATATGAACTTAGATCTGGACTTGTTTATCAATCCAAACCTAAATTGGATTCTGGACCCAAACTCGTATATGAATTGAAACCTAAAATAGATTCCAGACTAGGTGTGTTCTGGATCGAAACTTTCGGATAATTAAATACCCATTTATAACCCTAGTGATCGCCAGCCCCTTGTGAGCTCATAAAATGTGACGAGGGATGGTTAGATATCAATATATCCATATAATGTATTGTAATATGGATAAAACATTACACGGCAGCCTACCATGTTTCTAGGCACGTGATCATACGCCACAAAAGACATGGCTTTCCTGTGTGTTCTGTAGCAAGGAAGCATGAAAAAGAAAACGAATGGCATGCAGTGGACGGTGGACCCACTACATTCCACAATTAATCTCTTGTACGAAATTTTCAATAAGTCACTGATTGGACAAGTCAACAGTGATCGAATATCGTACTTAGAATTTCCTGTGTTGGCTCAATCAATCAAAAATTTTCAGTTTTTGTTTTAACATTGTTTCTGATTGCAACAGTGTTCCGTTTTTTTTTTTTTTATGGACTGCAACACCACCCAATAAGAAACACCTCATTTTTTATAGGATCCAATTTGCTCATCAAATCCTTTGTAGAGGCATTGGTGGCATTCTCTCTCCAATTAGTTCCCATTCACACCTGTGCCTTTTTCTTTTTAGCCACTGAAATTTACTTCAAAGTTAGGTTCAATCAGGCTGAGAGAGAGAAATAGAGAGGGAAGTAGCAGTGGCTTGGGCCCTATGCCCCTATTCATAGATTTATATGGGTGCCAGTACACTTCATTAAAGTTATACTGGTGCATTAATGTCATTCATAGGTCATACCTATATTTCTTTTCCTAAAAAGTGCATTCTACAACTGGAGCATAGACATCTAAGGCATAATTAAGTGCTGAAAGAATTCTAGAAGGGCTCACATGATTCCTCCTCACCAAACATTTTTGGAGGGTGGATAGCAAATACAACTAGGAATTTATTGGTCATAAATCATAATAATAAAAAAATGAAGCAATAAAATTTTATAATTTAATTATCTTTTTTAGGTGTCCACATTTGATTCTTGACCTCTATCCCTACCTTTCTAACTTCACATGTGCATGTCTTGAAATTTTGGGTTATACGTGGACCATTTCACACGAGTACATTGAGGTGTCTGTAAGAAAAACCTAGTAATCTTTTCAAAAGTAAAAAGTAGGTTCTTGTCTTTATTACATTCCGGGACTCCCTCCAACCACTGCATTATGAGATAAGAGGTGCATGTCAGATGGGAGTTGGCTAAACATCACTTTATTCAATGAAAGCATTGGTACTGCAAGGATAGTTTTGGGATGGGAGGGGCCGGGGTGGGGGAGTGAATATTTGATAAAGAAGAATAAAATAGAGGGGAGGTGGGGGAGGGAAAATTAATTTTATCTCTTTTTATTTGAATAGTAAAAAAGTAGGGAAAAAAATGTGAAAAATTATAATTTATTTTCTTAAAATTTTGGATTTTATGCGGACCATTTCACACGAGTAACATTGAGGTGTCTGGTAAGAAAAACCCAGTACCGTTTTCAAAAGTAAAAGTAGGTTCTTGTTTTTATTAGATTCCGGGACTCCCTCCGACCACTGCATTATGAGATAAGAGGTGCATGTCAGATAGGAGTTGGCCAAACATCACTTTATTCAATGAAAGTATTGGTACTGCAAGGATAGCTGTGGGAGGGGAGGGAAAATTTGAGAAGGAAGAAAAAATGAAGAGGAGGGGAGGTGCGGGAGGGAAAATTTGAGAAGGAAGAAAAAATGAAGGGGAGGGGAGGGGAAATTAATTTTACCTCATTTTATTTGGATAGTCAAAAAGTAATAAGAAGAAATGTGAAAAAGTATAATTTTGTTTATTTTTGAGGTAGAGAAACAATTACCATTTTATTTTTATTTTTGCAAAAGCTTAAATTTGACAAAAGGGCAGTTTAGTAATTTTCTAAAAAATCCCCTCTTTGCCTCTCATTTCCCTCCGTTTTGAAGGGAAAATTATGGAGTGGGCCCCACACTAATTTTAAATTTCCCTCCCCCACTCCCCCCTCCCAAACACCCTCTATTTCAACATTCCATTTTCTCCTCTTTTTTATCATTCCCCTTATTTTACCTCATTTCCCAAACGATACCTTAAGGTTGTATGGATTGGACCCTACTTGGGGTTTCATATATAATGGGAGCATAGGGGATCAAAAGATCTGGGTTAGGTCAACTTAGATATCAAAATTGAAGTCAATTTGATTTCTTTAACTTCTTCATTCGTGGCCTACAAGTTTAACACCTTTATACAAAACCACAAAAACTAACCCTCAATCAAACACTCTAGTCCGGGGGGGGGGGGGGGGTGGTTATACATGTATATTTTAGGGTTGTTTGTTCACATAATAAATGGGAATTGAAGAAATAGGAATACATTGTTAAATGAACCCATCCTTAAGATTATTAATTGAAGAAACAAGAGGTAAAAGATACAATGGGTAAAGGGTATAAGGTAGCAATGTAGATGAGACTCTGATTTCCCTAGGATTTGATTCATTAGGGTGATGGCTGGGTATTCATTCCCATTTTTCCTCAATTATATATTTTTGAACAAAATATTATTTTATGCTCGTTTTTGTGAATTCAACCTTTGTCTTCTTTGTAAACTACTTACAGCAGGAACTCTTATGTGTTATTTCTACGAGTTCTATAAAAACAAATAGGATTCTTTTCATGGAAAAACTTTCCACTTTTTAATGAAAATTTTTTCATTTTTTCTGGAGGGGCCAAACTACAGATTAATTTTTGTTATCAAATGCTCATAACTTACAATTTCGTGTGAATTCATGTCATCAACAATAATTCGGATTTCACATTTTTCAATCATCCACAATCCACACAATAACATTTCCGAATCACTACTCCATAGACTCTATCTGATCTCAGTGTAACTGAGGACTTCAATCAATGGATGGGAATAGGATGCAGGGACAGGTAGCCAATTGACCAGTATTTCAGTTATGATTCAATCTGCTGGACTGACATCAGAGAGAAATCATGTCAAGGGAAAGGGAACATGTTCAAATTTGATGTTGGTCATCAAGTTTGAGCAGTAACTTAAATGACAGCTGACACAACTGAGCAAGAAGATTTCAATTGAGTTGGTGCATCAATTCTTGCCTAGTCGATTCAAATTGACTCTTCCTCCAAAAACTTACATTTTTGGGCATGTCAATTAGCATGTGGAGGAGTAAAGATGATGGTCAAGTGAGTTGAACTTGAAACTTCCAACATTTTCTACCCTTTTTTTTTATAAATAAATTGTGTAAAAGGGAAGTGGAAAAGTAATCTCCTGATGTGATATTTATAGCTACAAACTTTACCATATGTTGCTTTTTTTTAATACAAAAAACGTGCATTATTTGATGGTGAACTTTAGTGGAGACAAGAAAGTCCTTTCTAATTACAAACAATCTCTCCATCGCCTTTACTTTGCCTCGGATAATTCAAATAAGGGGATTTTACAAGAAAAATCACCTCACATGTCATCTGCACTAAAAAAGCCCTCTTAGTTTCCCTGATACAATAAAGGCCTTCTCGCCAATTTTATCTGTTGTTTGAATGACGATATCATCGCTCGTTTCAGTTGAACAATAATATCATCGCTTGTCTTGTATTCTTTCTCTTTCTCTAACTCGCTATTTTATTTTTTGTCCAACCACCACCCTCAACACCTTCATCATCTTCAATACCTCTACCCAACCACCTTATTCCTAATATTTCCTTCTCACACCATCCATCTTCATATTCACCTTGCACAGAACCCATTCGAACCCATCTTTGGAACTGACCGCTTTGTACATCTGAATCGATCATCATTCCCCTCTGAGGCCAAGAGACGTGATAAGGAAGAGGAGGAAAATGAGGAAGCTAGTGGCGCTTCCCTTGCCACATCTATAAGTTATCCATGTGGAGACTTTGGCTTGCAAAACTCTTTTGATGCTTTTCCATTTAATCCACAAAATCTCACACAAATAATTAATCATTCAACAGTAAAAATAAAAGCCATCCTTTAAAAACCAATATCACCAACATCTCTAGAAAATAAAAGAACAAGAAGAATTAAGAAAATGATTAATATGGACATGTGTTTTTTCATCAATACCATATTGTTGGAACTTCGGAAGCATCCTAGTCATGGATTCCAAAATAGACGTAGATAAAAACAAACAAACAAATGAAAATAGGACGATGGAGGTGTTGAGAGTAGTGAGTTGGGTGAGAAACATAGTGGGAAGATTAAAAAAGAAGAGGAAAAAGAGGAAGAAAGAAAAGAAGATGAAGACATGAGCGGTAATAAAATCGCTCAACTGAAAACACAAGCGATGACAGCGTTGCTCAACTGAAGACACGAGCGATGATATCGCCATTCAATTGAAGCGAGTGACAATATTATCACTCAAACAAAAGTGAAAATTGGTTTAATGGCCTTTACGACCGTAGCGAAATCATGAAGGCCTTTTTGGTACACTAGACATTTAAGGTGATTTTTTCATTAATTTTCTCTTCAAACAAATACTCCACAACATCTCTACTTGAACTCAATATATCTTATCTTTACCTTTTCTATGATGTGATATTTACTTCACTTTTAATATACCACACACGGTTAAACTTGACGTAACTTAGTCTACTTTCTAAAACTAGGATTCAACAAATAATGCTCCGAAGAGAGAGCTTTGGAAGGAGAAAGCATAAACTCAAAATATTGCTGGTGAAAGATAACTTCATCAACGAAGAAAAGTCAATTCAGATATTTTGGTGTCATTATTTAATATTGTATTATTAATTAGTGAAAGAAAAGTTTAAAAACAATTTCTTCATAAAATTCTCCATATATTTTTCTGCAAAGTATATAGAATTAGGCTTCAACCTATGTTGCTGATGCTGATGGTGATGGCAATTTTTCTATTGGTATCACTCAAAATATATTTGGACTCATCTTCTGTCTTTGACCATGTATGGCCCACATATGATGGGAAATGTGGTCAAAGGACTTGGAAGATGAGTTGATGAGCCCCAATGACAAGAGGCTTTTAGACTTTGCACACATGATTGATGATTCAAAGGACAGAGAAAGAAAATGCATCAAACCTGTGATCCCCTTCTCCTGCTTTCTTACACAATCACATGCTTATCAGTTACGGCACTGCACTTTGGGTGCACAAACTTTCATAGGAAAAGACATTGTTTCCCCTTGGAAGATGACTTCACGGGCATTTAATTACCTTCCTTTTCTTTGGCTACACAATCTTTCCAGCATTATAGTTTAGGACTTAGGACTCGTTTTGTCCGCTAAGTATTGTCAGCACAGGCAGTAGCTGTTAGCCTGTTTGTGATGATTGACCAACTTCAAGTCCAAAATATGAATAGGGGACCATTTCTCTAACTTTGATTGGGAATTTTGTCTTTTCCCTAGAAACTAAGATTTTGTCCACCTCTTTTTCACAACCCGGACACACAGGATGTCATGCTGTAGAAGAGTAAATGCTTTTCCAAAAACAGATCCCACCCCCAAGGAAAGCCACTTCCTCCCCAGCAGAGGAAAAGTAGGACAAAAGCACCCATTTTTCTTGAAGAAAAGGGCTGTATCAAATGAAGGAAGTACATCAAGAGAGAAAAACCATATGCTTTTTATTCTTTTTTGCTTATGCAGAAAAGCAGCTACCTAAACGCCCATAATGCTTCTTAGTATCTTCTAGTTTCAAATAGTTTGAATACTTCGAAACTGTAAAAATAGTGTTTTTAAAAATGATTAAAATTGAAGAAACAAATGTGAGATTTCCAATATGACCATCCCTCTAATAGAAAATGTATCAAGGAAGGTGGGAAAAGAATGCCGTGCCCCCATCCTAATAATTCAAATCCCAAGAAAGTGAGGGTTGCATCTACATTGATACCTGATATCCTAGGTCCCCTCACCTCATATCTTTCACCCCTTGTCCTTTTTAGGGACCCTCAGTGGAGAGCTCATTTGATAAAAGCAAAAACTAGTAGGGACCAAAAAGTGGTTAACCAATTTCCACCCACCCACCAAAGCAAAAACTAGTAGGGACCAAAAAGTGGTTAACCAATTTCCACCCACCCATACCCTGATTGTTTTAGATAAGATGGAAGGTGGAAAGCCATTATTACAAAAATTAACCATCACAGTTGGGCAAGCTCTGATCACCCTTGTCTTATGTTGTTTGGATAATGGAAGTTTACCTCACTTTATTTCATTTCACTCTAAATCCAAACACACCCTAAAAGCTTCACTTATAATTTGCTACAACATGATTTTTTTATTAAAAAAAAAAGAGAATATTTTAACCATCAATAATTTCTCTCTTTTTGAGGCCCCTTTTCATTGTGGAAAAGAAAAGGTCTCAAGTTCTTTTTCCAGATCCCCCAATTTTTAAAGGCCTACCCCAACGTGCCAGCATACTTTTATTAAAATAGGAAGAAAAAAAAAAGCTGCTTTTCTTTTGCCATAGGTCAACTACCAGCTGGAAAGCAATGGGGAAGATAAGGTGAAAGGGACACTCAATTGAAGTGGAAATAAAGAAAGCCTATAACGTGACATTTCATTAAAAACTTTATGAGTCCCCCCTGGGAATCTTGTAATTTATGAGTTTGCATGACATAGAGATCCGAGTTTCCAAAGTAAGGGTGGCAAATGGTAGGGTCAGGTTCAACATTGTAATCTGAAATTGGTTGAAACCTGAACTAGACCCATTTATTAACCAATCAAAAAAATTTAAACCCAAACCCTGATCAACCCAAAAACTAAACGAATCAACACAATCCCTGATTAACCACTCAGGTTCAGGATGGTTGGGGCATGATAGTGCAGTTATTAACGCAACTTGGGTTGGCAGATGAAGTAGCAAGAATGCACTCAACCCAAACTCAACCCTGGATAAAAAAAAATATTAACCTAAACCAACCCTAAATTGAATGGGTTGGACTAATGGGTCAAGAAAGGAACTTCAACCCCTAAGCAACCTTTAAGTAAACTTTATAAGTGACAGATGTTTTGCATCCAGCCTTAACCAGAGAGTTGCCAGCAAAGCAGGGCATGAGATTCTTGCCTAACCAAAATAAAACCCAACTAAAACCACCACATGGAATGCAAGAAGGCACACAAGGCAGTACCTGAAGGCTATAGTTAATGCCTAACCAAATGCTAAAGTGGAAAGGCCGACTCTACACACTGGATGGACATGTGTGCCTGATGCCGAATTACATCCCTGGTCTTGAACCTGTCCCATTATTAGTTGCTTATGGATGAAACATATGAAGCCAAGGGTCATTTAAATGTATATTACTATAATAATTATTAAAAACATATGTCGATAGATCAAGGGCAAGGATTTGGATACATTGCGTGAACCTCGTCTATCTCTGTGAGTATATCTGCCGTGAGATTGACCTTGCATGCGTTAACTACCTCTCTCAGCTGCCAAGGTTTGGTTGCTCCGAACACGGCACTAGCAACAAGAGGATGCTTCAAAACAAATGCTGCTCATGATAGTGACACAATGGAAGAAAAAAAAAATGCAATCAGAGCACCGCTACTACAATTAATGCATTCAGTTCAATCATTTTCAAGGAAACTAATGTTTCCCCTATGTTGCATGAGAGTGAGGGCAAGAGTCAACAGTCTGGAACAGCTACAGAGTGATAATGAACTCTGGAAAAATAGGATATACTGATTCGGCAATAAATTAAGTATACAAGGATGGGTCCAAAATAATCAACCATTCATTTTAACCACAATTTTTTCCAGTAATCTAGATTGTTATATGGCGAGCATCGCTTTGGATAACTGATGCATCAAGAATTCTTACCAGAGAATACAGCCATCTGATAATTGGTTTAAAATGAATGGATACATATGAGATATAGGCATATATCTTATCAAAGGAGACTTCTGTTATATAGACTAATTGCAGTTAAGACAACTAAATGAACCACCTGGGTCACTGAAAAGAAATACCCCATATAGAATACTTGAGAGGGTGAAGAAATAATTCAGAAGTTGCATAAACCACATAAAATCGGTCTTGTGTAAAAGAATTTTAATTCAAAAATAGTGACTTCTGCACTAAAACAACGATGGTACAGATAAAATCACATGTGCCATCCCATACTTCTAATTTACAAAGCAAAGGGATAACAGAAAAGCATACCAATTGCAAGGGATACAGGATGAATGCCATACTTCTCTGCAATTTCAAGGTACGCCTGCAAAATCACAAAGAAAGAAACACAATTCAGCATGCCAGTGTTGTACAGGTGAACATGGAGTTATAAAATCGCAGCTTGATGGAAAATCATCATCTTAGCCTTATCCTACCAATCTGGCCCTCTAGATTTTCTCTTTTACAAAATGTATGCTGATGAGTGTTAAATATTGCATATTTTTCTCTTTATTAGTCTAAATTTTATCGGCATCTCATATGCATATCATTTGCTTTACACGGAGATTTTATCATTCTATCACATTAACGGATTATCGGATTATCATGCATAAATCCGATTATTTATAGCGCATTTTTATGTAATTTCTCTTGTGTAGGTGGACCCCACGACTACCCCAACCTTCCAGCTAGTGTCTCAAGGCATCAAGAAGAGATTTCAATAAAGAAGTTACATGAAGAAATCTTAGAAAGAGTTGAAGAATTTCAAAATAAGAGGAGAAGACTTTAAGGACAAAAGAAGTCATTTTCTAACACAAAGGATTGGTTGGTGTATTGGTTAGAGCTTGGGTTGGTATGAAATAGGTTATGGGTTCAAACCCCAACAATTACATTTATTTTTTACATTAATCCATGTGAACGGATATGAGCCAATGAGCCAATCAAAAGCCTCCAAAATGAAGGACCACATAAAGCAAAAGGCAAGCACATATGCTTTTGGAAGGAAAGTTTGTTGCAACCAATCAAATTAAAGTTTGTTGCAACCAATCAAATTGAAGCAATCCATGTGAAAGCAAATGAGCCAATCAAAAGCCTTCAAGTTGCAACCAATCAAATGGAAGCAATCCTTGTGAAATGAAATGAGCCAATCAAATGTTTTTAATGTTTCTATAAATTGGAATGTATTTGTAGAGTGAAAGAAAATCTTTTAGTAAGTTAGTCTTTTTGCAATTTTATTTTTACTTTTAGATTGTAATTAGGAGCTTTGTAACTAATCTAGAGAGTGTGTAATTAAAGATCATTAATGAAGATTTGGAGATCTTTCTTGATGTTTAGTGGCTAAAACTCTTAGATTAGGCTCTCCTTTTGAAGCTAAGTAATATGATTAGTTCATTTACATGCATGTTTTAGTTTAAATTCTCTATTTGTGCCTTGATTGATTAGTAGATTTTAGACCTAATTGTGCTAATCTCTCACATTTCTCATGCTCTATATCTACACTTGATGTTTGGATAATCTCAATTGATGCTTTGTAGTTGGATTAAGTTCTCTCACATAGCATGCTCTAGAGCCCTTATCTTTGATCTTTTGTAATTTGATTTTGATGATTAATTGTTAGGATAGTTAGGTTATGATTTAGGATCTTGGCTTTCGATTTTCTTTACTTTGATCTTCATTGCTATACCATCCGATCCAATTAGGCAAGAGATTGCTAATTGGATTGTAGATTTGGGGAGTTGAATTAGAACAAGCATTGTTTGAATTAATTACAAACTTAGTGGATTTTGGATTACCTAATCTCTTATATTTATTTTAGTTATTTTGAATCTTTGTTTTAGAATCATACACATTTTACACAACTTGTTTTAAAATCCTATACATTTCACACCACATCTTCACATTAAATCTTCCATTTCCACCACCATTCATCCACTAGTTTAGTGTAGTTTGTTAGATTAGCTTAGATCGTATTCATTTTATATTTTAAATTGTTAATTAGAGTAGTTTTAATTTTGTTTCACATTTCAATTGGTTTAATTCCATTTTTCACGCATAGTTTAATAGTTTTAATTGTTCACTTCAATTGTCTTTATTAGCAATATCTTAGTTCAATTCTACTTTAATTGGATTCATTGCTAGTTTCATTCTCTCTCCGTGGGATCGATAATCCGGACTCTTTAGTCCTTTACTACTTGCCGACACCGTAGTCTTGCGGTTAAGCGTTGCACATATAAGTGTCGATCACCTGCCAAATAAGTTTTTCTTCGAAACATTCTCGGAATGACACATTCTCAGAATGATGCCAAACAGGCCCTTAATGAGTTGAATCGAAAACAAGCTATTACTGATGTCCCCAGCTTTAAAATCATAGCTTGATGAAAAATTATCATCATCATCTCTTTTTTTTAAAGTGATTTTTCATTGCTCAAAGACTGTAAAATATAAAAGGGCTATACCGACCAAAAAAGCCCCTACAAAAAGACAGGGAAGAGCCGGACAAAAAGATTCGAAGCCCAAAACAACGAGCACCAACAAAAACAAAAAAGAAATTAAGTAGGGCCAGAAATGAGCAAAGAAGGTTTAAGAACTCCATTTTTGGCGAATTTATCTGCCTCCGCATTTATTGATCTCATAATGTGATTGAACGAAACGTTCGAATCAAACAATGACTGAAGCACCTCTTCTATAATGTCTGCCAGATACCACGAAGGTGAAGAAGACCGAGTCACCGACCGTATAATACAAGAAGAGTCCCTTTCTACAAGGAGTCGTTGAGGCTATAAGTGGGAAGCTTCTCGAAAATCAATGTTCAAGGCAAGTAGTTCCGCTTTGTTGATTAAACAAACACCTACTGAGCCGAAGCAAGACATAACAATTATCCCACCTTCGTTATAGATAACAACACCAACACCTGCCGTACATGGATTACCACTAGCGCTCCCATCAAAATTCAACTTCAAAGCTCTATGTGGAGGCGGGTGCCATCTGGGGAAGATGCACCTAGAAATAGAGCAGGATCTGGCCACTTCATTGCAATTGTGAATAATGGAGCTTACTGATATTCCTTTAAATAAAGGTAGAGGGGAGACCCAAAGAGCCACCAGATGCTTGACATTATCCACTATCTTGGTAGCATTGAGGATTTTACTTCAAAGCACCTCAAATTTCTTTCTTTCTGTAAGGACCAAACTGCCGCTAAGAACGAAAGCTTCCGCATCACCCTTCCTCTTTTAGAGCCTACCCCTAATCTCCAATAGTCAAATAAAGAAGGGGCAGAATTCAGAAGAGGCCCACAAAAATGGAACCAAGACAAAATTGATCTCCAAATGCACTAGGCAAGGGGACAATTAAGAAGCAAATGGTCTATAGATTCCTCACTAGCGAAGCACATCGGACATGCATTAACTACAATCACTTTACGTCGACATAAGTTGTCCGTTGTTAGCATCCCACCGAGCAATGCAGTCCACCCAAAAGCTATTACTCTAGGCAGTGCTTTCATGCCCCACAAGTTGGCCCGGAAAGAATGGCTCTCTACCACCACTTAAGACATCGAAGAGAAGGAACACACCGAAAAAAGGCCATTAGAGGAAGCCATCTAGATTCTTCTATCTTTGCCCTCCTTAGAAATGAAGACACTCCCAATGACTGCCAGCATAGAGCGGAATTGAGACTCCAACTCTTTTAGATTTCTTCTGAACATAGGCCCCCATATGATTTGATCACCTTTTCTATCCATGTATTCAATAACTTTAGCTTCCTGGTTAGTAGCACAGCTGAACAACTCTGGAAAGGTATAGGCCAGCGTGTTCTCCCTAGCCCATAGATCAGTCCAAAAATAAATCGTCACCCCTACCCACTCGTAACCTTAGTACCTTACTTGCTTCATAAACACATCTTTTGCTGCAAGAATGCCTTTCCACAAGCCAGAAGAACGGGGAGAAGGATATCGAACGAACCAACCATTCCTAGAGATGTCATATTTAGAGGAAATGACCTCCTTCCACAGCCCCTCAGTTTCATCTCCTATCCTCCATAGCCACTTACCAAGAAGAGCTAAATTAAACTTCTTTAGAGCTTTGATCCCCAAACCTCCTTCCTTTTTTGGCTTTCACACTTGAGACCACTTAATTAAGTGGAGTTTTTTCTTCTCCTTTCCATGCCATAAAAAGTCACGTTGCATTTTCTCAATGCAGTTCATAACTTCCACTGGGCATTTAAAAAGGGACATGAAGTAAATTGGCAGATTGGTCAACGCACCTTAATTAAAGTAACTCTCCCACCTAGCAACTGTTTGCCAGCCTATTTGGTTGTTCTTCATTCACCTTGATACCAATCACTCACTTTTGAAAAATTCACCCAAAGACCTGAAACAACCTCAAAACAGAAAAGAATAGCCTTGACATTACGAAGTTGGTCTTCAGCAGCATTGCAAAAAAGAAGCATGTCGTCTGCAAACTAGCGGTGAGAAATCTCCAAATTGGTATTGGTTGGCCGAAAGCCTTCAAAAAGGATTGCATTAACTCCCAAATGCAACATGCAACTAAGGGTAGTTTCTCCAATGATGACAAATAAAAGGGGGAAAGGGGATCCCCTTGGCGAAGACCTCTTGATGCAGAAAAGAAACCTGTTGGAGAGCCATTGATAAGGATCGAAAAGGTAGCTGAGCTCAAACATTCCAATATCCATGCCCTCCATTTTACTCCAAAACCCATCCGTCTCATTAAGTATATAGGAGAAAATCCCAACCACCCTATCATAGGCCTTCTCCAAATCTATGAGACCGGCCCTCTTCTCTTTCTTTCTAGAATGGATGCATTCATTTTCAATTAGGACCCCGTCAAGGATTTGCTTCCCATACACAAAAGCACCTTGAGCCATAGAAATTATCTTGGGAAGAACTTTTTTCATCCTACTAGCTAATACCTTGGCCAACGCTTTATAGATGGAGCCGATGAGGCTTATGGGTCTAAAATCTTTAATGCTTTCAGCACCGACCCTCTTAGCTATTAGAACTATGAAGGAATCCCCAATGTGCATAGAAAGTTTACCTCTCACATGGAACTCCGTCATGAACTCCATAACATCCACCTTTATGTCCTCCCAAAAGCGCTGGAAGAAAGCTAAAGGGAATCCGTCTGGTCCAAGCGCTCTCTCCCTCCATATTGAATACTGCTGCCTTCACCTCCTCTTCATCAAAAGCCTTTTCAGCATCTTCATCTTCTTCTTAACCTTAGCATACCAATCTAGGGTCAGCTTAATGAGTTATACAAATTAATTTAAAAATAGCGAGCTGTCTCTCTTTGAGTGTGTGCATGCGTTCGTTTGCGAATGAAAGAGGAGACACGAGAACCATTGTTGCCAGAAAAGGAAGGAGCCAAGTTGACAACTGTAAGACTGTGAGAGTCTGTGATGAGATGAGAGGAGGAAGAATACAACTGTTTTGGAGAGAAAAACTCAATGATCAATTGATCATCGACCCTTCTATTTTATAATCAATAGTTACCTTACTCAAGACACTAAGTATGTTAAGATTACAATGAAAGAATGAAAGAATCAATCCTAATCAATCTTAGTCTATACAAGGAAATCATACAGAGAGAAATTAGCTAACTAATGAGAGAAATCAGTTATACAGAGATTTGATTAAACTGGGCCTGGGCCTTTGTTGGGCTGGGCCTATCTTTTACACTCCCCCCCAAATTGATGTGGTAAGGCAGAAAACATCAATTTGCAAGTGAGATCATGATGACGCATTTTGGGGAGAGTTTTTGTGAAAATATCTACCAATTGGTTAAGAGTAGAGACATGAAGCAGAGTGATCTTCTCAGTAACAACATGCTGACGAATGAAGTGACAATTGATCTCAATGTGCTTCGTTTTTTCATGAAAGACCGGATTGTTGGCAATTTTGGTAGCACTTGTGTTGTCCCCATGAAGAGGTGTAGACCTGCAAACACTGACACCAAATTCCCAGAGAAGACGGCATAGTCAGATGAATTCAGCACTAGCAGACGACATCGCCCGATAATCAGCCTCAGCAGAAGACTTGGAAACAGTGGTTTGCTTCTTGCATTTCCACGATATCAGAGAGTCCCTAAGAAACATACACCAGCCAGTGGTAGATCGCCTAGAATCTGGGCAACCAGCCCAATCAGCATCCGCATAAGCTGATAAGTGCAGTGAAGCGCCCGAAAAGTAGAAGAGACCATGATTAAGGGTGCCTTTGACATAGCGGAGTATGCGCAAAGCAGCAGCAAGGTGAGGTTTGTGAGGATTGCTCACAAACTGGCTAACCGTATGAACGGCATGAGAGATATCCGGCCGAGTCATACTTAAGTAGAGCAAACTACCAACTATCCGCCGGAAAACAGAGGGATCATCCTGGGGAGGGCCATCATCTGTTACTGATCTTGCTGTTCAACTCCATAGGTGTATCAAAAGTGTGAGCATCATCGAGTCTTTCTGAAGTGATTAAATCTGTAGCAAATTTCCGCTGATGAACCCGAATGCCAGATTTGCTACGCAAGAACTCCAGCCCCAGAAAGTAGGTGAGAGGACCAAGATCCTTCATTCTGAAATGACGAGTGAGATGATGTTTGAGTTCCGTAATGCTAGCACTATCATTGCCACTGATAATCATATCAACATAGACTAACAGGAAAGTGTAGTCCTTCGATGTCCATCTAAGAAATAGTGAGCTATCCGAATGACTCTGACAAAATCTTGCTTGAAGAATTGATGTCCGAAACTTATCGAACCAAGCCCTGGGAGCCTGCTTAAGTCCAAACAAAGATTTCCGCAACTTACAAACATGCTTAGGAGGACAGGCATATCCTGGAGGAGGTTTTAAGTAAACAGTTTCTCGCAAATCCCCATGGAGAAAGGCATTTTTTACATCCATTTGCCACAGAGGCCAGTTGCGGGCTATAGCGACACAGAGGAGAGTTCGGACTGTGGTCATTTTAGCCACTGGTGCAAAAGTCTCCTCAGAGTCAATTCCATACTCTTGTTTATATCCCTGCGCAACCAATCGAGCTTTGTAGCGATCAAGACTCCCATCGGAGTGAACTTTGATGGAGTAGATCCATTTACTGCCAATCACAGAGGCTCCTTCAGGAGCCGGTACCAAGTCCCATGTCTGATTTGTACCAAGTCCATACTCCTGTTTATATCCCTACGCAACCAATCAAGCTTTGTAGCGATCAAGACTCCCATCGGAGTGAACTTTGATGGAGTAAATCCATTTACTGCCAATCACAGAGGCTCCTTCAGGAGCCGGTACCAAGTCCCATGTCTGATTTGCTTCGAGAGCAAGTAATTCCTCATTCATAGCATCCTGCCAGTAAGCAATCTTCGAGGCCTGTGAATATGAAGTGGGTATGGGAGCACTATCTAAGGATGAAAAGAGAGCAGGAAAGCCATAGCGGTTAGGGGCAATTGAAAGACGATTAGATCGTCGCAGAGAGGATATTATCAGAAGAAGCATGATTACCTGTAGGAGCAGTAGGCTGCACTAAGAGATGATCAGGAGAGGGAGGCACCATAGGAGGAACCTTGTTATGCCGGACATAGACCTTGATAGCAGGTGAGGCAGGAGCAGATTCCGGGAATTGTGGCAAGTAGGACACAGCAATAGGATGATGATCTAAACGCAATGAGAAGAAAGGAATTTGTTCCAGGAAAATCACGTTTCGAGAAATTCGCATGCGTTTTTCAAATCGGTCATAACACAAGAACCCTTTGTGTTCAGAACTGTAGCCAAGAAAGATGCATTTGGCAGCATGTGGAGATAGCTTAGTACGTTCAGTCGGTGGAAGATGAACAAAACACAGACAACCAAACACACGTAAGTGAGAGTATGAAGGAGGATGGTCAAAGAGAACTCCGTAAGGAGTAGACTTGTCTAGAACAGTACTAGGAAGACGATTGAGCAGATATACCGCAGTCTGGGCAGCATCACACCAAAATTCAGGAGGAACTAAGGATGCCAATAAAAGGGTGCGAACAGTTTCAAGAATATGTCTATTCTTTCTTTCTGCAACTCCATTCTGCTGCGGAGTGTGCGGACAAGATTTTTGATGAAGAATTCCTTTATCAGAGAGGGAAGCAGAGAATTCATAAGACATGTATTCTCCGCCAGAATCGGATCTAAGGATCTTGATATCTTTCTTAAATTGGGTGTGGACCATGTTATAGAATCTTTTAAAAACAGAAAACACTTCAGATTTTAAACGCATGAAATAAATCCAAGTATACTGGGAATGATCATCAATAAATGTCACATAGCACTTGAATCCTGCCCTACTCAAGGTAGGAGCTATGCCCCAAACATCAATGTGAATGATGTCAAATGATTCTAATGCACGAGAATTATGAACAAAAAATGGCAAAATATGACTTACTTAAACAACAAGCTTCACATTTTGATTGAGAGAAAGAAGACATCATTTTATTATCAATTGTAGAGTCCAAACAACCAAGTTTAAACAAAGAAATTAAATAGGCATTGTTCACATGACCAAGACGCTTATGCCAAACCGTCCACAAGTTTTGAAAATTATTAAAAGAAGAAGCAAAGAATGAATGATGTCCAATGTCCAGCAAAAACAGGCGCCCATGTTTACTCCTCGTGGCGATCACCTTCCCAGTTTGCCGCCCCTGTATGACACAACCAGAGGAAGAAAAGCGAACTAGATAGCCATCATCAATAAGTTGTCCTACAGAAAGTAAATTGGCTGATAATTTTGGAACAAAGTAGACATTAGAAAGGGTAATGGACTGGCCAGTGACACTAGATAAAGTAATGGCACCAACTCCAGAAATGGGTAGTTGATCACCATTGGCAGTAGTAATTTTTTCTTTTCCAAGATAAGGGTGGGAATCTGTAAAGCTATGTTCTACAGATGTCATATGATTGGAGGCTCCTGAATCTAAAAACCATGTGGAAGAAGTGATAGAAGAAGAAAGAGATGCAGAAGAGTGAAAGGCAGGAGATGCAATATGAGAATGAGGTTGATACCGACCACCAGAGAAGCCCATAGACGCATATGCAGAGGTGACTGTGCTCTGGATCAGTTCCTGTATCTAAGCAGGAGTCATGGAGATAGCCCCTGAGGAAGTGCTACCTGTATCTGATACGGGGGCTTGAGCCTGAAATGCGGATGGAACATTCTGTTTTAGCATATTGGAGGGAGGCTTCTTAGGCTGTGTCTCATTCCGTCGCTGCAAGCTTCGACATTCATCAATCACATGACCGGTCCGTTTGCAATATCTGCAAACCAATTTCTTACGACAATTTTTGGCAATATGTCCAAAGCCTTTGCATTTATAACATTGAGGCTGCTTTGGAGTTGCCAGAAAAGCTGAGGAATCAGGAAGAGGCGCAAGGAAGACTTTGGGTGCTTCGGGTGCTTCCAGAATAGTGCGTTATGAAGTGAGACAAAGTTCTTCGCGAAGGACTTCTTGGAAGCAAGTATCAAGATTAGCAGTATTCTCCCTATTCATTAGTGCAAACCGAACAGATTCAAATTCCGGTCGTAGATTCATAAGAAACTGGCTAATATGAGTTTCTTCTTGTAACTGGAGAGCCTCAGACAGAAATCCAGAAGAGACCGTTTGGATTAGCATGGAATCCTTTTCAGTCTATAAGGTGAGGAAACCATTAAAGTATTCCTGCACAGTTTTATCCCCTTGACTGTATCTGGCAATTTCACTATCTAGATGAAATTTTCGGGCTTTATTGGTTTGATGGTAGACTTTCTTTAGATGAGCCCACATATCAACTGCTGTGGTGTAGGCTTGAAGAGCCACAGCAAGAGAAGGATCAATAGAGTTAAGGATCCAAGTGATGACTTTCGCATTCTCTTTGGACCAAGTGGCTAGGCCTTTTGAGTCGGCAGTACTTGTAATCTGAGGCTTGGTTATCGATCCATCAAGATAACCAAAAAGGCCCTGTCTTTCGACAAAGTTCCGTAGTTGGAAGGACCAAGACATATAATTTTGCCCATTAAACTTAACGGGAATAACATCGTACTTCTCCATGTTCTCAAAAGGCAGTAGAATGTATCACAAAGAAGATGTCCAACCAAAAACCCTTTGACAGAGAGGGATGAAGAGGACTAGCCAGCAAGAATCAGCAAGAAAAACTGAATGGCTGGTGCAGATGGCTAACTGGAGCACAAGGATGAGCTCCAAACAAGAAAATAACCAACAATGCAGAAAATAACCCAATCAGTGCAGAAAATACTGCCAGGCGACCACTATTTTGGTCCTGGAGTGGTCACGTGGAGCCCACAATGGGATCAGACCTCTGATCAGAGAATACAGTCTTCTGTAGGAGACTTTTTACTAACTTCCAGATCAGGTTGCAAGGCAAACTGATAAAAATCCGCAAATTTGAACGGATCTGATGAAAACTATCCTGTAAAACTGTGAAAACACAAGTGGCAGTAGATGGCCCACCTCTGATGTGCTATAAATCCTGAAAAAATGCCCAGAAATCTTAGAGAAGAGGGGCGACCACTGTGGTAGTGGTGGTATGTGCTATCTTGATGATCTGATGATGGCCCACCTTGATCTCCACGCAGCAGAATGTCGACACAGTGAAGAATGACGACAAAGAGAGAGATGCTCCTAGGTCCGTGAGAAAGGATTGCAACTGAGAGATGGAGATATCCCACAGTGCTCTGATACCATGTAAGACTCTGTGAGAGTCTGTGATGAGATGAGAGGAGGAAGACGACAACTGTTTTGGAGAGAAAAACTCAATGATCAATTGATCATCGACCCTTCTATTTTATAATCAATAGTTACCTTAATCAAGGCACTGAGTATGTTAGATTACAATGAAAGAATGAAAGAATCAATCCTAATCAATCTTAGTCTATACAAGGAAATCATACAGAGAGAAATCAGTTATACAGAGATTTGATTAAACTGGGCCTGGGCCTTTGTTGGGCTGGGCCTATCTTTTACACCAACATCAAAAAGACATAATGATACAACGGCAAATGGAATTTTAAATATCCGACAGCATGCACCCCTGGGAAGAACAAGATATGGGGTTACACTTTCTATAGCTAGGTAGACTATGCAAAATATCAATGGGAATAAGGAGATGAATAATTTATGCAAGCAAGCATAAAGGCATAACAGAAAAAAATTGTCATAGCATGGCACTTCTGGTGGAAGCTAGTAGTGAACCAATGTTCTACAGAAACATCACCACCGAATTAATGCACAATCAGGAATCAGAATTGAAGATTGCCAACCCATTCAAGTAAATGAATGAGCAAAATCAGTGCATTAACTGTATCCTAATTACCATGCAGAGAGATTCAAATATATAACTACTAGCATGAAGAACATATGGCTTTTAAGTCTCTACCATTATGACAAGTCTATAGAACTTCATTTATTATCAATTCATTTTCTCTCATACTGAATCTACTTGGTAAAATAATCTATGATCATTAATTTACAGATTAGAAGTATATCATCTGTCTTTATAGACAAAAATTATCGTCTTTTTTTAATTGACACTTAAAATCCATCCAACGCAATAGCTGAAGATAATTTGGAAGCAAAGAGTTGAAGGGTGTAACTCCAAAGGGCAGATCATTTCACAGTAAACATGGGAAAGGAACATAACATTGGCACTCTTCCATATAAATGAACACATGACTGTAGGAGAGAAATGAACCCATGTGCTCAAAATCCTTTCAATAACCGCCTAAGTACCTTTCTTCTCCTCTCTATTTTTCTGATCTTTGGTCCAGCAAGTTGGAAATCTGGAATTGAACATGACATTGAAAAGGACTATTCCCTTCTTCCAACCTAGGGATGAAAACAGGGTCAAGGCCATGGTGTACCCGACCAAACTACTAATATGAGCCCAGGACCTGTATGGCAGCCTGAAATGGGTTCTGGTCACAGGACCCTCACCCAAATTTGAATTGAAGGCAAGAGCCTGGACTTGGACCCATTAAGGGCTTGGAAAAATTTTTAAGCCCAAATACTCGCATAACAATATAGAAATATACATATATACATATGTAATATCCGATCATGGCATCAGGTATGCAGGTCCTCAGGTGTGAAAACCATGAAACTGAAACCTAGATCCAAAACAAAAGGAGATCGAGATATTGGATGGATACCCAGTTTTTCCTCTTCGTTCTTTTGGTATTCCGGACCCATTCTCATCCCCATTCACCACCCATGTCATCAAACGTTCAAAACTATGATGCACCGATACTTCAAAATGGGCAATATTTCGTGTCGTATTTTATCTCTACTTCACTTTATGTGTGAAATCCGTGTTCCTGCCATGTCCATGGCATGTCCCTGTCGTATCCATGCCATATCAGGGCTTCATAGGTTCAAAATGATGCATGTTACAACATTTCAATAAGATGGATTAATAGTTATATACATAGCATGCCATTAATAGTTAAAGCAAGACTCTATTTTGCTTTCTTTTTTTTTTTTAGAACTTGTAACAAGATGGTTTCTAACTATGTTCGAATAGATTGACAGAAGATTGAGAAGATTTGTTTGCCTTTGTAGCAGATTTTATGGTGGCATTGGACAAGTTATATCTGGACTCCCCTTCAGAATACCTCCCTGAAAAGGAAAGGTAAAATGAAATAATTAAGTTAGCATGTGTAGGGCCACTGGAACAAGGTAAAATCAGAAAGGTTGTATGTACAAGTAAACAAGTTGCAGCTTGGACCTTTAAAGAGATTCATCCGAGCATCAGGTGGGCCCCCGCCTCGTAAAAAATACTTGCCAGAAAGTATGCCCATGGCCAAAGGGCTGTAAGCCAATAAACTGATGCTGAAAAGTTGCATATATAAATCAGAAAATGGATTAAAGAGTGTGATGAGATAAGTAATTTTACTCTAATCCATAACACTGACTGGATATGGATGATAAAGAAAAAGTAATCTTTATCTAGGAAACTTGCCAATTAGAAAATGTTATCACATCTTAGAATCAACCAAAGTAACAAAGGTAACTTCTAGGCTTTTGCATTAGTGAGGAAAGGAAAAAACAGCTTATGAGCTGCGCAACATTTTCATGTACCCTAATTTCTCTGGTGAGAGTAAAATTTAATGCTGGATTGCATCACCCAAACTTAAAATCATTAAATAAATGGGTATAATCATCTGAAGAGATGTTAGAACAGCCTAAGTTGTACTGCAATAAAACCACAATTAGGGTAACATAATTGCTTAATGATTTAAAAACACAATTGCAATAGAACAAATAAAAGGCATACAGTTAAATGCTTTTTTTTTTTTTGGTAGAAACATCTGGTTGATAAAGAAAAAGTTAAATGCATTAAATTACAGTTTATCATTCTTCAACCAGA
The DNA here is from genome assembly GCA_028538565.1 of Umbellularia californica. Classification (NCBI taxonomy): domain Eukaryota; kingdom Viridiplantae; phylum Streptophyta; class Magnoliopsida; order Laurales; family Lauraceae; genus Umbellularia; species Umbellularia californica. The sequence goes on along the minus strand of JAPQWN010000003.1, from coordinate 35,618,202 downwards.
AGAAGAAAAAGCTAACACAGAGGGGCAAGTTCCTCAAACAAGAACCAAATTTAGATAGTAAAGAAATAAATGGGTATAATCATCTGAAGAGATGTTAGAACAGCCTAAGTTGTACTGCAATAAAACCACAATTAGGATAACATAATTGCTTAATGATTTAAAAACACAATTGCAATAGAACAAATAAAAGGCATACAGTTAAATGCTTTTTTTTTTTTTGGTAGAAACATCTGGTTGATAAAGAAAAAGTTAAATGCATTAAATTACAGTCTATCATTCTTCACCCAGAAGAAGAAAACGCTAACACAGAGGGGCAAGTTCCTCAAACAAGAACCAAATTTAGATAGTAAAGAATTTAAAGCTGAGAAAAAATTGAATGAAATAAGGAATAGTAATACCTTTCATGATGACAGCATTCAGCCAATCCACAATTGAAATTTCTGCAAAGTAGGCTGTACGAGTTCTATCAAAAAATTTAATTGAGTCACAGTTACAAGATTCACATGTAGATTGGCAGGCTTAAGATGGAGGAGGGAAAAAAAAGGATAAAGAAAATCAAGGAGCAATACAACTCATAGCACTAAATACAAATGAAGCAATACCTGAACAGACACTATATTGCGATAGTGGCCAACATCTTTAGCTAGCTGAAGGAACTTCATCACACCATATGGTGTTTCATTACTAAGTCCGACATATCTGATCTGCAAGCAAAATAAGTAGACATTCAGAGTCAGTTCATGCAACTAAGAATTTTGCATATATAGGTAGAACTAGTAATCTCACAAGCATAGCAACTAAAACTTTGAATAAATATATATATAGATCGAACTTGTAATTACAATTATATTTGTACCTTACCAGCATCAACAGCTCTTCCAAAAGCATCAAGCTGCTCTTCTATAGGCACTGATGTAAGCTGTTGGCTCAGATCATACTCAGTTTCTCCAAACATGGGAACATAGCTACAACCACAAGAATGAAACATATAAAAAAAACCACAAAATTAGCAGTAAAGACAAGGAATACAAATACACAGAGCAGCTGAATGTCTTGATCCACAGAACCCTAATAATTCAGTTTATCTGAATCATGACCCAGTAAACCAAAAGATTTGCCAGATGAAAAAATCAGATCAATATACATACCGATCAGGCCAATGAATTTGTTGAAGATCAATGTAGTCAGTACGCATTCGCATTAAACTGTATCAGTTATAAAGATATTTACTAAATAATGCCAGAATAAATACAGTTCCAAAACTCTTCAAGTTTAAATAACAAAAACACATAATTCTAGTTTTTTCTTGTATCATTGCATGTGGTACGGTATTAACTTCTACAACCAGCATTGCACTCATGCTGTGAAGCATTACTAGTCATTACAAAGCAATATATCATTATAATAAAGTGCTCCACACTTCGAAGGTATGGTCCACCTAGTTAAAACGAACTGCTGGCTAGGAAATAGGGCGCACCGAGGATTGTATGAAAACTGAAAACCCAGAGAACACTTTGACCAGATGCACCTGGCAAACAGAGGTAGAGCTGCAAAATCTACAGTATGGTCTATAGATCCATTTCTCAGTCTCTTTGATGAATGAGGAATCATAAGATCAGGTATTGGAGCATGTTATGGAACTGTCCAGAGACCAAAATACAGGTTAAAATAGATGTCAATTACTCTTCTTTCTTTAGGTTATTGATGCCAATTATGTTAAATTTTGGAACAAGTGGGCCTTATATTTCTACTTCCATGTAAAAGAACTGAGAAGGAAAAAAAAATACTAATTGAGTAGATTAACCTGTGATCAATGGCCTCTAAGATGTTTTTAGCATCCAAACACGTGGGGCCACCACGAATCCAGGTCATTTGCCCAGATGGCCCTGTAACCTGTACAGATGAAAAACTCAAATCAGAAATATTAATTTAGATGTTTACCAGACATCAAGCAGAATAGATGCCTTTGTGCACCTTCGGCACCACTCCTAAGCATTAAGTCTGAATTTTAGACACACCGACAGCATTTTTTACTTGATCATACACCAACAGCAAAAACCATATCACAGCCAATTGTATCAACATGATTATTACCACAGAGAAATATACTATTCAGAACAGAAGTCCACTTGACATCAATTGTGATGCGAAGCAAAGTGAATATTACACATAAATAGCGATTTTAAGACCTCTCCCCCAATGATTAACTCAAAACCCCAGTTTCTTAACAGTAAATCCAGTAAGGAATCCATCAGCGTGTGACAAGACCACAATCGACACACTATGGCCTCTTCCCCAATGATTAACACAAAGCCAGAGTTTTTAACAGTAAAATCCAGAAAGCAATTCATCAGTGTGACAAATCCACAGTCGATACACTATGGTGGAACTGGATTCAAGCAAACAATTAATCACGCTGCAATATAGGAATAACCCTATTTCAGCACGATCAGTATCCAACATCTTATACCTACACCAAAGTACATATAACTCAAAAGAAGGGCTACAACACAGCCAGCAGTATCATTGTAACCCAAGTACACTATCGAGATCTCAATGCATCATTTCATTCCGTCAGGCCCCACAAAAGATAACTACTTCTTCCCTTCCTAAGAAACAGCTTGTTTTGAAAACCATGCTATTTGGCCTGAACCAAACACTGCTTGGTAAATAGGAAATGGACAAATAATTATAATAATATTTAAACATTTAAATTGTATTCATATACCTTGCTACCAAAAAAAAACCTAATATATTTGGCATACTTTGCTCATGCTCTGTAAACCAAACAACTTGTTTAAAATTACAAACATATCTTAGGGCCTGTTTGTTTAATCAGTAACGAATTCCTAAGACTACTAAATGATGCTATTATATCAAAGTGCCCGGATTTCTTACCAATGCCTTCCAATCAAAGGCGCTAAATTTATAGAATCAAGGGTCAATGTGGAATAGGTAAATGAGCCTTTATAATTACAATGTTGCATCCAAGACCACACTAAGTTAAAGAAAGTTGATCATCTCATAACTCATTTCAACACTGTATCCAAACGCAGAATAAAAGCAAATGAATAACACCAACTGTCAGCCACACAAAGAACAAAAATTTTTTAAGAAAAAACACACCTTTGTAGCCAATACAACACGATCGCGCGGAATGTTGCGAGCTTTGATCCAACGGCCAAGGTATTCTTCGCTCCTCCCTTGGGTCTCTGCACGCTGAGGCACCGGATACCTGATGAGATTGATTATATATTTAACTGGGACTGAATCTGAAACTGACAAAAGAAGAAAAAAAAAGAAGACATTGATGGAAACAAAAGGCGATCCAAAAGTGAAATACATTTCCGCTGTGTCGAAGAAGTTGATTCCAGCTTCCAAGGCGTCATCGAGGAGGCGAAAAGATTGCTGTAGTGAGTTCTGCTCTCCAAATGTCATGGTTCCTGATTAAAGAAAGACAACGGCCATTATAGCTTAAACCCTAACCACTAAACCATTAGAGCTTAGATTTCATTGAAGAGAGAGAGAGAGACCTAAGCAGAGCCTGGAAACCTTCAAATCAGGGGCGAGATTGAAAAGAGGAACTGCTACTGCCATCTCCTTCTTCTTCTTCTTCGCGGCGGAATTGGAAATGAAAAACCCTAGTTGCAGATGAACAGAGACGTAACTGTGTAACAGATAAAGTGACAGTTATGCGGCTCCACGTCTAGTCCGGGTCAACCCAATCCTGCCTGGGACTGTCAACGGGATGAGATGAAACGAGTAAAAAGCCCAGCCCGGCCCGGCCCGGCTTAAGCCCGAAAATTCAAGGCTTTTAAAAAAGTTTGAGCCCAATAAGACTGGGTTTAGATAATATATTTTAAAGCCCGGCCAAAATGGGACTGGGACTTGGCAGAAACAACCCAACCCGTTCATACCTGACTAGGCCCGCTGCAAAGTCCTATATATTGAAGAACAGCTCTAGGAGTCGTTTTTACAAAAATACAATAGAGAAGGAGGAGAATATTGAGGAACAATTATGGGGTTCACTGATATATGGTCAATAGAGCGGAGCCTCAGCGGCTCTTGTGTCCATTGTGGCTCACATGCCAATACCCTCTTTTTCTAAGGCACCATTATTTATCCACCTGAAGCCTGTAAGTATTTTTCGATCCAACCAACCAACCCAGAACTTAAATGATGATCACATAAGCTATCAATTAATATATATATAGTTGATAGACACCATTTCTTACATCCAATTGAGAGGAAACTAATATTGAACTAGCATTGCGATCTAAATCTCTCATCCATGGAGGGTGTTAATGTCACAGGACAACAATCGTTGAATGAGAAAGAATCAGTAGATTAAAGGATTAGGATCGTCAAAAGCAAAGCCTATTATGATAGAAGATATTTCTCTTGGTATAAAATAGTTACTTGAGGCATCAACTCAAAACACCTGAAGGTCCCAACTATACCATCTCTCTGCTTAAGTGTCCCAAAGAGGGTGTTTACCACCAGGGCCTTGAGTTTATGATGCAGATTGCTTGTAGGACGACCCCTAAAAAATCTCCCAAATGTGGCAACCATATACCATAACAGCTGACCTGAATGTAGAAAAGTCCAGATGATGGACCCATAGAATGTTACCAGAAGCATAGAATGGGTTTTGCTTACAAACCTGAAGGTCCCAATTAGAGAATGTTTTGCTTATCTCCAGGATCGAGCTAATCCCAGGCCCGGCCCTGTCCCAACCCGGGCCCGTACGGGACGAGATTAGATGTAGGCTCGTTCAATTTAAGGACGGGATTGGGCAATACCTGGTAGGCCCGTCTTATTTTCGGGACAAGATTGGACAACTCAAGCCCAGGCCCGGCCCGGCCCATTGACAGCTTTGTATGGAACCTTCATTTCGAGAAAACAACGCTGTGTGTTAATCCTTAGTAAGCTTTTGTTTATGTGGGTCAAGAACACCAAACTCGTGACCTGTGCATGTTTTTTGCGGGTCAAAGTTTGGCAGGTCAAATATGGGTCGAGTTATCTGGTTGAATCAAGCTTTGCTAGCTTTGGTGGATGGCTCACATTTCATAACCAATTGAGAAATGATCCAATGTTGTGAATCTATCTTTTGGGCCTTACGATTGTGTGAATCAATCTTTCTTCGACTTTAGAAGAGATGTAAACCGATGTATTGATCTTGCCTAAATTATGCAGGAATGCATGCATATCTCACTTCAAATTAAGTAAAACTAGGCTTTTGGGTTGTATTCAGTGGGTTTAGTCTCTTCTCTACGTTTGCAAAAAGCACGATATGTTTATGCATTAAAAATTAAATATTCATATATTAAAAAATTTAGGTAGGCAACCTCTTTTCATTGAGCAAGCCATTGAACAAGTTGCATTAAAAATTAAATATTCATATATTAAAAAAGTTAGGTAGAGTACCTACCTCTTTTCATTGAGCAAGCCAATGAACAAGTTGTATAAATGGAAATAGGAAAACTGGGCGGAAAGAAAGTAGAAGATATGAGGTGAAACAAGTGATTAAGTAGTGGTGGTTTGATGAGATAAAATATGAATAAGCAGTTACAGGGAGAGATTGTGAAACATTTTAACAAATAAGGGTAACTGTCGGTCAAAATTGCAACTAACCATCAAAATTAAAGTTAAACCCTCGTCTTTAATATATTATAATAATTTGCGATGCTTTATTAACAGAGGACACTGTTATATAAGCAACTTTGATCTACAATGTGCATTCAAAATGAGATAAATTAGTGGGAAAGCAATCGATACTTACTATCTACCTGGATTTCCCTATTGAGAATTCCCAATAAAAATGTTTGCAACTAAATAACTTTATAAAAAAAGGAGGCAAATGGACATCTAAATAAACTCTATGAAACAGTTTAAATGAGCCTAAATGTGAATTTGAATCAAGTTTAAGTCAAATTGACACAATGTACACCTTTCAAATGACAATGTAAATAGGTCTATTTGGAGTTTGCCCATCTTAATTGAATGAGCATTTGTTATCTCATATCTATATTTGGAATCAAAACTTTCAACCTTCTGGTTGAAAACAAATCTAAGCCTTAGTTGTCGAATCAAGTTCATTTTGGTCGGAATGACTAAAACTTTTATTTCAATTCTTAGGCCAAAATAGAATAGAGTTGAAAACTTTTTCAGTTTGCATTCTGCTCCATTACGGCTAGTTTCGGTCTATTTTGGTTGTGCATTCAAGTCCATTTCAGTTTATAGTATTATATTCTCTACAGTACTGTAAATATATATTTTTTATTAAAAATTTTTTATTCTCAATATCCTTACCAAAAAACATATATAATTTATATTTTTCTATTTTTTATATAAATATCCATTTATTTTAATTTTTATCATTCGGACTTCTAATTGGTCTTGCCCATCCCGCTATCATCCTTAAATCAACCTCTCGTTTTAGAGAAATTCTAAATGAACCCACTTTTTTGCTGAGTCCACCCATATTCTGAGCTCACCACGTTAAAAACATAAACTACCCCATTTGCTTAGTCCACCCATGAATTTCTCCATGAGCCATGCTACTTGTCCCGGGTGTCATGTCCCGGGACTGGCCCGACTCCACATGGGGAGGGGCATTTTGGTCATTTGAAAATGACCAAAATGCCCCTCCCCATGTGGAGTCGGGCCACATGAAATCCGGGACAAGTAGACTTTTTGTTTTTCCATAACTGCCCCCTTCACATTTGTCCTCTTCTTTCTCCTTTTTCTCTTTTCTCGAAGAATGGCAACCCTGTTTCTCTATCTTAAGTTTGATCTCCGTCTCTAATTCAATTGCTAGCTACATCTTCTCCATCGTCTTTCTCTTTTGGGATTACATCTTCTTTATCGACATTACATCTTCTCACCTTCAACTTCTCCCAAATTTATTTTTTCTTTGATGTTAATTATTTTTCCAACTAAATAAACATATTTAGAAAACGTTACACTCTCTGCAAATGGGATGGAGTGCGGATGGAACCAAAAAAAAAATCTTCGCGTTTTGCATGGATATGCAGATCCGTGCACATTAAACGCGCACGAAACTGCATACCCATACATATTTTTTTCGTTTGATATATGAAAATCGTGCACGTCTAATATACAAGAATCTGCATATCCACGTATAAATGAAGTAAAGGGTACAGCCGGAATTTCATATATGGGTATTTTGATAATAATTTTTTTTTAAACGTGGGTGTGCTAGTGAAACAAACTGGGCATTTAGAATTTCCTCTCGTCTTAATCTGTGGAAGACAAACACATAAATCTTTCCGTTCCCTCCCTCCTCCGATCCGCCGTCGAAGTTCTCAGACTTCCACTTTCTCTCGATCCCTCTCTGGCTCCATTCGTATCTCTCGTAAATATCGGCCCAAAACCGATCCGATACGCTTGTGTAACGGATGGCCGTACAGTGGGTGTTGGTGGTCCACGCGCTGCTGACTCTGTTGGTGGTTGTGTCGTTCCTCTGCGGGCAATGGCCAATCTTCCAAGGGACCATCGTCGAGAAAATTCATTACTTCATCACTGTTGGTGCCTATGATTACTTCCTGTAACTCTCTCTCTCTCTCTCTCTCCCATACAATGGGGATTTGTTGAATTTGAGGACAAATTAGATTTCCTCGGCATCAATCTTGAAATAGGTTCTTTTTGTTTTTTCAATTTGATGCAAGTTTTGATGAATTGGAGCGAGATATGAATTGGGTTTTTCTTATATTTGATATGGCTTTTTTGGGTTGCAAGAACAATGCTAGAAGTTGAGGATGGCTTATTTGATTGAAGAATGAATTGCAGTTTGTCAACATTGGTTTTATTTATTTATTTATGTGTGAGGGTGGGAGATTGTTGTTTTTTTTTTTTTTTGAATGGGTTTATGGATTGAGTTTTTCTTTATCAGTCTAATTTCAGTATTTTATGTGAAAAACTCTTGAATTTTAGGTTGAATTATTGAGTTGGGAACATGTAGCAAAATAGTGTTTTTTTTTTTTTTTTAAAGTTCTGTTAAAATTGATGAATTTTTGTGAGCTGTAGACCATAAAAAACCACATTTAAAGTTAATGGGTTAAGATCAAATTTAGAATATTGATCTCAGTACCTTACTTGAGTTACAAAAGTTAATGGGTTAAGATCAAGTTTAGAATATTGATCTTAGTACCTTACTTGAGTTACAAGCGCACAATCTGCATATGAGATTTTACCCCCTTGGAAAAATCAAGTTGTCAAGACTCAAGGCTGTCAGCAGATCAATTAGGATTGAAAAGGCCAGGGGAAAGCTATGCAAAGGAACTTTAAAGTCTCAATTTGTGAGATCAAGTGATTCTAGATGACAAGAAAAGGACAGCACTAGGACATTAGTGCACTTGGGTTGAAAGATATTTTGAAGTATGTTCTGCAAAGTGGACACTTCCATAAAATCTGGTTGAAGTCAAAAGGATCAAATAAACGTTGGAGGACTGTAGAAGTCAATTCAATACAAGGACTCTAGATGATGGAGTATCATAGGGTGCACTAGCAGCACTGTAGGCGCCATGTGATTGAACTTGATCATGATTTGAGCTTCCTAAATCCTAATCCTGTCGAGATGAAATCATGACCATATAAAATATTTGGAAGGCTCTAGTTGAAGATTAGAAGAGCGCTGGATTAAATTGAAGAGAAGAAAGCAAATTCAAGGATCCAAAGTGGAAAGGTGTGCTGGTCTTCCTGCTATTGGTGCCATTTTAAGTTATATAGCTGTTGAAATTATGTACAGAACTGCCATTGGCCAATCCTATTAATAGGGATGACCCCTCTCCTCATCTGCAACTTTTGAATATAGAAACTCTCCTCAAGAGCCCGCGAGCCATTTCTTTCCGTTATTCAGGATATTGTGAAGGGTAATTGAGGAAACTTTATATATATATATATATATATATATTTCTTTCATTCAGTTGTAACAGGAATACAAGGATCAAGCACTAGAAAAGACTGATTACTTGGAGCGTAATGCCATGACTAAGAGAATTAAAGGAAATTTAATAAAATCCTCAGACTTCGGTGGATTGCTACTTGTCCACCTTGATTCCCTTGTTTCATTCATTTGTAAATTTTAAATCAATTCTTTATGTTCACATGGGTTTAACAATCTACCTGAAAATTTTATGAGTCAAGGACAAACCAATAAATTGTTGACATAAGGATTACTTATGGGTCGTGAATGTTGAGAAATTGGAGATATGAATCGGTTTCACGTTTATTTGTTTCACCTGAGAAATTGTTGTTTCACTTTGGAAGTAACCTGTGTAACCTTTTTCCTTTTGCCTGAGAACTTGTGTAACATATGAATTGCAGCTTAACCATTCCAAAAAAAGAAAAAAGAATTGCAGCTTAAAAACATTACTTAATTTTTTTAATTTTATATTTTCTCCAGTTTTCCCCTTAAAGTGATGAGGGTTTTTTTTTTTTTTTAAAGATAAGAAGCTCATTAGATTTAAAAGCAATGTGGATTGGTTTTACCATTACTGAGTTCATAACAGCTGTTGGTTCAGTGTATATGTTGGTATACTGTAAAAATGTAGCTGTAGATCGCTAGAAATACAATTTTAGAATGCCATAGAACCAATTTTGCTACAATTGCAGTTGATGTAGTGAACTTTTTGATGTTGAAAAGATCCGACCCACTTAGCTCAAAGAAAAAAAGTTTGAACAATTTAGGCCAATTTAGTCACTGGACTACACAAATGGGCATTAAAAATGCAAAAATAAAGATGGTTCACTTTCTATGCGGGAAATTCCATAGACTGAATTTTGGACTGTCTAACCAAGGGAATTTATGTCCAGTGAGGAGCAAAGATGGAACCCAAGGGATAGAGGGTTCAGATTATCATACTTGTGTGCCATGTCTATCTCCAGAGTACTGTGGAAACCACCTACAGATCTTGATGAACTGTTGTTTCAGATTTGCCATAGCATGAAACCAAGGTCAGCTGAATCTGTTGCAAGATGTATGGAACTTTGATATCAGAGAGGAATAAATTCCACAGTCACCACTCACCATGAAAGATAATGATGTCTTCTTGCTAAGAGAAAAAGGCCACAGCTCACAAGCACTATCGGAGAAGATAGATCTTCTTGTGGAAAGAAACCCACAGAGATCTCTGTATTCAGAGAAGAAGGAAACCCACCATCTTTATTAAGAATGGGAGGGCTCTGATACCGTAGCACATTGAATGGAAAAGGAGAAGACAAGAAATTGGAATGAATTGGGTGCTTCCATTGTGAGAGTTTGTCCCTTTTTATCATATGAGTCTAATCTATTTACAATAAGTTTACATCAATTATATCCCTAAATTTGGTTGATCTCCCTTAATTGGGGTCAACCTAATCTTAAGAGATTATTGTACATATACAACAAACAGCGATCCACACTATTTTAATATAAGCATTGGTGTGGTAGTTTTCTATTGTTGTCTTACTCTAGAAACAAATGTCCTACCTTTTTGCTGCACTAGGGACTCGAACTCACACTCTTACTTGCAAACTCATGCCCCTTACCAACTGAGCTACAGCTTGGGGACAACAAAACAGGACTTTTGTGTATATGTGTGTATATTTCTTTCTTCTTTTTTAATTTGTTCATAAGAAATGAGTGGGTTTTGTTTTGTGGGAGTTAGTGTCAGACCAGTCATAGTTTCACTTGATGACACAGCCTCCCAATTTACCAAGAAGCCTCTATTGAAGCCCAATACATGTTTGAACGGAAATCCTTTTTTCCCTAGAAAATATAATTAGGTTTTCATGTAATGCGTGTTGACTGGGACATCTATGTAATACGTAACATGGAAGTAGTTGTAAAGAAATTTGAAAATTATATGACCCTTGAAACTGGAGGAGCATAGTAGGTTTTTCTTATTTCCAGCATCCATGATGTCATATACTGCAACAGTTTTTAGTTTCTCTACGTGTTTACATACAAACATATAAAAGAAAGATCAATTTCATTTTGTACTATGCTAATGTTCTCATATCTTTCACACAGCACCCCCTGATTGTGTCACTTCTCTTCCATTGTCATTTTTATAGTGGATTGTTTGTTCTATTCTCATGATTTTTTTTAACAAAAAACATAGACCTTGGTTTCGGCATTTTGCAATGAGAGGAAGACTTAGGGTTCTGAGGAAAGAAAAATCAAGTTGTATCTTAGTAATGTAACCACTCTAATTGTCAAGGGGTGTGAGTTTTATTTTATTTTATTATATCTTTCTGTCGACTTGGAGGACTCCAAGTCACGCACTCTCATTCTCACCCCCATGTCCCTAACCAGCTGAGCTAAAGCTGGGGTCAGTTTTATTTGTTGTTACATAATTGATATTTCTATTTTTTTCATTGTGTCCCTTTTCCTTTTACCCTTATCACAAGTCTGTGGTGGTTAAGTTACTCAGTTAATGATTGTCATAGTTGCAAACCATGCCCTAATACTCCCTTCACACTGCTACAGGCGATTTGTAGGTATTGTATTTGGTTCTCGAGGCAGAAATGCCATTCTCTCAGTTGAGCAGTACTGCTGTGATCGGCCAAATCCAACCTTACAGGTGTGTGACATTGTGATGTTTGAGATTTTGTTTTTCCTTATTCTTAAAACTGTATAATATTGCTTTTGTAAGATTTGTTTGTTGTTGGTTTTCCCTATTTTCTAGGTTATTCCTCTATCTGCCCTATTTAAGAATTGTCCTTCGTTGTTCTTTATAGCTGTATTCTTTTGGTGCTTTGTCTTAATAAATGTTGGTCTTATCAACACAATAGAATAGAGAATTTTGCAATGAAATTGAGTGTCTTTATGGTAGCGACCTCATATATATAGTATTCATATTTCCTTTGTACAGTCTATCAACTCTCCTTAATTGGGATGATTCATATCAATGCACAGCAATGTTTCCTATGTTAAAGATTTATACAAATCATCCAAGTCAACTTGCACTAAAGAGGATTAATTTCCTGTTTAATGGTGTTGACCCCACATGTAACTCGTAAGTCAGCCACACACATGCCACTTTGAAACCCCACCCCCCCCCCCCCCCACCCCCCCCCCACCCACCACCCACCCACCCACCCACCCACCCACAACCAAAAAAAAAAGAAAAAAGAAAAAAAAAAATTGATATGGGTGAATTTACCAACATCATTGTGTCAACAAAGAACTGGTGCTTCGCTCGATGAAGAGCATTAGTAAAGATACCTGCAACTTGAAGATCCGTAGTAACATAAGCAAGAGCGATGGTTTTATCTTCATAGGCCTCTCGGATGGCAGTCAACCTCTATGTTTTGTGCGTTCATGGAATACCGGATCGGGATCAATTGAATCAAACATGTGTTGTCAGCATGTAGAGGTGTTGCAATGTTTTGAGAGAAACCAAGCTCTTTGAGTAGTTGACGAAGCCATATGATTTCTGAACAAGCATAAGCCATGGAACAATATTCAAATTTAGTGGAACACTTGGCGACCCAATCTTGTTTTTTGCATTTCCATGATATGAATGCATCATTGAGGAGAATACACCATCCAGTAGTGGATCTTGTAGTATCCATGGCCAAATCAACATCACTATAGGCCCGCAGATTTAAAGGGGAAGTTCTAAGAAAGAATATGCCACGTGCTGGTGTACCGAAGAGATATCTAATGATGCACTTTACTGCCGCCAGATGAAGATGCTTTGCTTGTGTCATGAATTGGCTAACAAGATTTACTTAGTGAGAGATGTCCGGCCGAGGGATGGTCAAATATACAATACTCCTAACTAACTTCCAGTAGATGGTGGGATCAGAAAAAAGAGTACCATCATCCTTTCTGTATTTCGCTTTAAGCTCTAGCCAAGTATCTACTTGAGTGGTATCTTGTAAGCGAGCTTACACGATAAGGTCTTGGTATACTTGTTTTGATTTATGAAGATACCCTCTTTGAGTTTGTGAACTTCTAGACCTAGAAAATAGGTGAGAGGACCCCAAGTCTTTCATGTGAAAAGAAGCATGGAGAGATTGTTGTAAGTGGAGAATGTTGTCTAGATCGTTGCCAGAGATAATTATGCCATTGACTTGGACCAGCAAGATAGTAATGCATCGAGAAGTTTTTCAAAGAAAAGGCAATGGGTCATACTGAATTTGTCTAAATCCAGCAGATAGGAGTGTGCCCCAAAACTTGGCAAACCATGCTTTTGGAGTTTGCTTTAGACCATATAGAAACCAACACAATTTGCAAATCATGTTCTTTGAGGATGAAAGTAAACCCAAAGGAATGCACATATATAGCTCTTCTTTAAGATCCCCATGTAAGAAGGCATTCTTCACGTCCATTTGGAAATGGAATATTGACCAGGATTGAGAGACAAAAAGAGCTAAAAGAATTCTGATAGTAGTCATCTTCGCGACAGGAGCGAAATAGAGGATTTTTTTTAAGTGACTGATTAAATGAATGGGAAAAATCAAGGAGGAAAGAGGATTTTTGCAAGTTCTCTCTCTCTCTCTCTCTCTCTCTCTCTCTCTCTCTCTCACACACACACACACACACACACACACACAATGATAATTTAGTAGATAATTATTTTATGTCTGGAATACATAGAAAGACGCACCCTCTCCTTAATTCACAACTATGCTTCTCAGGTTGATTAGTAAATATCCTTCATTCCCAGCTTGTTATCTACACAAGTACAGACACCCCATTTATTCTATCACACCTGACAAACTTCTTAAAAAATTTCCAAGTTGACATAGCTGTGAACGTATGGAGTAACAATTTGCCACCTTATCATCTTTTTCCTAAAAGAGTGATGGTCTTTACTAATTGAAAAGAACCCAACTTCGGTGCATTTTGTTCTCCTAGGGGTCGTTTGCTTTTTACGCATGAGATATAAAAATGGGATTCATCTATGCAAAATTACACTTGTAACACAATACCATATTTGTTTGGAAGCGTCATTTTCACATGAGTAAAAAACTAAGCATTTACACGTGTAACACAATACCTATGTAAAATTTTACACATGTAAAATTTACACATGGAACAAAACACCATATTTGTTTGGAAGAAGAATCCCTGCATCTCAGTCATCTGGAAGCCTCAGATCCTTTAGTCTGAGCACTGGTCTGAGTTTATTTAAACGATCAGGGATTACTAATCTCCCCGGTGGTACCATCATTTGTTAAACTCCATTCTGATTGGAGTCTTACCCACGATTGCGAATCCACTGTTACATAAACCTTCAACCCTCAGTAGCAATCTCAAACCAATGGAGAAGAAAGAAGAGAAAGTGCGACAAGCCACTTCATTGAGAAATAATAAGAAAATAACCTAGCATTGGGCTGTCGCCCATTACAATCTATGTTTATAATGTTTTTCAAACCGTAAAATCTACTCCCAATCTCATTTAGCCATCTGATAATAGAATCCTAATCTTAGGAGGACTAGCTACAATTAGAGAAGGAAAGAAATAAAGGAGAAAGGAAGAATTTTTCTAAAATAAAGATGAGCAGATTTTGTTGGAACGACTAAGGCAATCAATATTGACCTGGGGCCCCACAAGTTGACCAATGAGACCATTCTTTCGGCTTCGTCTTTACTATGGCAAATCCTATTTAAAGAATGATTTTGCAGTCGAAACATATGCATTAGGAAAGTTTGGAGTGCCACACAAAAGCCATAATACGGTTCAATCCAAGCTGCGTGAATCAAATGCACATGGTGTGCTACTTGATGAGGTCAATCTCTTCTTCCAGCTTAGAAAGTTTCCTCTTGAAGAGATCTTCCCCAATTACTATCAAGGTAAAGAAGAGAAAACTACTTAAAGAACCTATCAAGGAAAAGCAATTTCCTGTGCATGTTTGTCAGTGCCACCTTCTAGGGGCTGTGGGCCCCATATTATTCATCTGTGGGACTATCTGAAGAGCTGGATGCGATCCCCAAACTGGGAAACCCTACTGATGTTTTTTCTGAGCTGGGCTGGGCCTGATATGCGCCTGGTTCAGTTGAGCCAAATTCAATATGCGGCAGTCACTCAGGCTCGTTTGGCATCATTCTTGTGATTTCTAATCCTGTGCTGAAATCAGGTTGTGCTAAGAGTAGGTTGTTCTAAAATTGAGCTGTGCAGTGTTTGGCAACTTTCTATCACTGTTTTTCCAGGGAGCATAAATCAACAAAATCCTATTTGGCTATGTTCTCAAATTTTGAATACAGAACAAATAATTACTCATATAATTAAACATAGACAACCGTTCGATGCACCATGAAAACATAATAGAATCTTTGCTGTGATAAATTGGGTAGTGACTCGGTTCCTATATTTCATATTTTCATCTAACAAATAAGAAAATTTAAGAGATAAAAAGGAAAGGCAGTTCTAAGTTCTAACATAAGCAATGAGCTAAAAAGATGCCATCTCTGGATTATGTTTTCATTTCATCCAAAAAATCAGAAATTTATCATAACAGATAAAGTAAAAAGGAAAAATAAAGAAAACCCCATCGTGAAATGACTAGAGGCGAAGGGGGAAAACTAGTAAATCTGCTTCAAAGAAAAATGAAATTAAATGAGTTTTTGATCGGCATCAAGTGGTGTGGGAATTTCACAGGGGCAGTGAGAATTATCAGCATCAAAGTTCCTGCAATTACTCCAATTATAATTTCCATCTCGATCTTCTTTGAAAGTGCAATAGCTAGAAGACCATCAACAAAAGACTCCCCATCCAAGCTTTCCATGTCTTTATTAATCTTTATGATCTCTAACCCATTCAGACATTGCAGAGCTTTTCCTCGTGGAAAAGCAGCCGCACCAAATGTGGAAAATTTTCACTATAGAAAAGTGGGCAATTTTTCCTCGCCTTTCCCATGGAAACGTGGCTTCACAAATGTGCCTAAAATAATTGGGAATGAAATCCTTGTAGTATGTCATTTAAAAGTCTCCAGTTTCAAGAGATCCAGACTTGCAATAGCGATGTTGGAATTGACACAGGCATTGAAAAGAGATGGTTGACATTGTCTCAAAAATACAGATGAACAAGGTAAATAAAGCCTAGATCAATGGAGAAGCCCAAGTGATATTGATATTGAATCTGGCACGTCTGGGGATTGCCCATAACCTGTCCAGTTAAATAAACCCATTGGCTTCTCTCTCTCTCTCTCTCTCCCCCCTAAATCAGAAAGCTTGTTGGACATGGTATGTGAGAAATAATTGAGAATTGTTCCAATTCCTATCCAACTAAGCTGTCATTTCGTAAAATGTTCCATTTAGAAAGGGTTAAGAGAACCTTCCAAAAGCGTTCTATAGTCTTTTAGCCATTTGCAATGGAAAATCGTTTGGAATGAATGATGCTAAACGGGCCCTTAGTGTCAGGACTGTTTGGCTTGGGTTTGATTGGATGGTCTAAATAATTCAGTTCAATGCTGATTTGGTTCCCCAATTAATTGAGAATACTTATAATCAATTTTGGGGGTTTATTCTAGGACCTATCTTGACGTTCTATTTTCCAGATTCGCCCATTCTTCTTTATTGAGCCCTTGGTAAGGTGGATCGAGACCCATTCGATCAATCAAAACAATCTAAATACTTTATGGCCTGATCTATGGCTAGTTATATGCTGATGTGGTCACTTGCTCTTGCATCACCAAGGGAAGCACTCCTTTTGAGTTTTCAAAGCTGGTGAAGAACACATAACTAACTTGGCAGAGTTGCGAGTGTTGCTGGAAGGTTTAGCACTTCCATGAAAATTTTCTTGGAGCCTTTTATTGTGGAAGGTGATTCATAAATTGTCTTTGATCGGGCCTATTCATTAAATCTGGAACGTTTGCATTTGAAGTGTTTTTTCATGTCAATGCTTAATGCTTACTGTGGGCTTTTTTTTTTTTTTTTTTTACAGATTATATATTTTGCAATAGTTGGAGTGACTTATTTTTTCATTGCAAAGTCATCTTTTGTCTATATTCCTGGTTACTATGTCAGTGGAGTGCACAGGTACCATATTTATATGACATGTGCAAACCCTCTACCTCTACTCACAATCTACAAGCATCGGAGCAATTCTTTTCAGATTTCCTTAGACATTACATGGCAGTGCAGGTACACGAGCTTGTTAGCAGTTGGTGTGGGTGTTCTACTCTTTCTATTGACTAGCTTTTCTGACCCAGGAACTGTCACAGCTGAGAATGTCTCTGGATATATCTCTGTTTATCCTTACGACAATATCATATACACAGAGAAAGAGTGCTATACTTGCAAAATTCCAAGGTATTCAAGTCATTCACAAGTGTTATAGTTCTCTATGACATTATATTGCGTCATTTTCTAATGTGACATGTATAAAATCTAGACCTGCTAGGTCCAAACACTGCCGGGTATGTGACCGCTGTGTTGCTCGTTTTGACCATCACTGTGGATGGATGGTAGGATTCTATCTTTGGTTTTTCTTCTCAAATTAGTAAACACTGAAACACCGCAAGGGATTTTTTGGGACTTTTTTGTTATTGTCATATCATTGCTCATAATTGCAGAATAATTGCATTGGAGAGAAGAATACCCGATACTTCATGGCTTTTCTACTATGGTGAGTTCTTTTTCCCTTTTTTCTTTTTTCTGAATTGTATAAATCTTATTTTTATTCATTTCAAGAAAAGTTCTCTCATCTCTGTATTATTCATTAGAAGAAAATGTGATTGAGTGGTTATTTATGTTGGCCACTGGTACGCTTCCACTTGAAAATACTCAGGTATCCAACTTTCAAGGACAGTTTTGGATGCTGTCATAACTTTTGTGACATATCAAGAATGTAGTGTGCATTTTTCATGTGCATTTGCATGTTTGTGTGTGGACACTCAATTAAAGTTTTTACCAGTGCGTGCATGTTTTCATGTGCATTTGCATGTTTGTGTGTGAAAAGTTTTTACCTTTTGTGTGTGTGTGTGTGTGTACTTCATCTGAATTTTTTCTTTTTTGACATTGCATGGGTGGTTGGTGGTGTACTCATTACCACCCAAAATAATTACTGATGCTAACTGCATTGCAGTTGTATTTAGTCAGTTTTGAAGTGCATGTTCTGTTTCTTTTGCCATACGAATTACAAAAAAGCAGTAGGCAGGGTATCTTATGTGATATTCTCAGTCATCGAGAGGTAGGGAAGAGGCTGATAAGTGAGAAACAATAGAAGTAGATACCTTAAAAAGGCATGTGCAAACAAAAAAATCAGGGGCACATGTTATTTTCTACCAATTCACCTCAATATATATTCACTACAAAAATATATACCTGGAAATATGTATCACTTGCACAATTACCATGCATTAGAAAACTCACATGGAACAAAGCTAATAGAGACCATAGTAAGCCTTATCCAACTAGGAATAGCACATATAGATATATAGTGACCTTTTTTTGTAGATTGACTGGGTGTTATTATATTACGTATCCACTTTATATCCTATGCAGTACTTTTAATCATTGTCATCATCATCATCAAAGTGGCCTCATTCCAGCTGGGAAGAACACATACAATGGCATTTTTTTCTGTAGATTGAGTGGATGTCATTATATTAACTATTATATATAGAAACTTTTGTAGATCTGATGATTTCAGTATGGAACTGATGATTTGATCTCTCTCTCTCTCTCTCTCTCACACACACACACACACACACACACACATTTTAAATATCTACTCTTAATGTACCAGCTTTTTGTAAATCAGGTTTTTTTTTTTCCTGAATTGGAGATCAGATTGTTTGAGATGAACAATGTCATTTTCAGCTATGCAAATCCCACCACCTGCACATATACATGATGGATATTTTTTCTGTTACTGCCCATTTGGCCTGCTTACTAGTCAAGTGCTGGGAAGCACGGACACCTCTCCAGGGCCGTCGTGTCCGTGTCCGACACGGACACGCTCTGACACGTGTCGGACACATCGAAAAGAGTATCCTATTTATCTTTTTATATTTTATATTCCGGACACGTTAGGGACACGCTAGCCTCTTTTAATTGGAAAAATAAATAAAAATTAGAGTAAAAAAAAGAAAGAAAAGGGGGCTGTTTGTAAAAAGTCATAACTTAAGAGGAAAAGGGGGCACTTTTAATTCATCTATCCAGCTCCAGCCCTAAATGAAAGAGAAAAAAAAAAAAAAACATTCGTCCTTCCAGCCCTAAACGAAAGAGAAAATACCCCATTCGTCCGTCCAGCCCTAACGAAAGAAGAAGAAAAAGAAGATATGCTGTGTCAGCGTGTCCGTATCCATGTATATGATTAGATATGATTAGATTTATTATTATAATAATTATTAAATATTAACGTGTCCCTAACTGTCCGTGTCTTACTTTTTTGAGAAATGCCGTGTCGGCGTGTCCGTATCGTATCATGTCCGTGTCCGTGCTTCTTAGGTCAAGTGTATTGACTATTTTATATTTATACACTATTTTATATTTATTTTGGATGATAAAAAATGTGAATCCTGATGAAGTATGAAGCTAACATGCTTCTTCCATAGTTGCCAGGGGGAGAATCGGATGAAAGAAATGATGCGAGAAACCAACAAGGGAAACTCCCCATTTTAATATCATTTATCATATGAATTATATGGGAAAACATGGATCAGTTCACGAATGTGGTAAACAGGAATTGAGAAACTGAGGTATTCGAAAGAGCAACAAGTTCCTGCCGTGTTCTATTTCTTCATAAATCAAAATTTTTATCTGAAAGAAAAATAAATATAATTTCAAATCAATTACAAAATAAAAAATATAACTTCTCTAAAAATTAAATTACTTAATGTTATTATCAGAAATAAATTTTTAAAAGCAGATTTCTTACATTCACACCAAATAGATGGATCCTAGCACAAGTTTGATTCATTATTCAATTTTGAAATAAATATACTCATGGTAGTCCACTTAATAATGAACTATTTGAAATATATAAAATTGTAATAATTCTCTATTATTTCATTATCATGCTTAATCTACGTATGGATAATGATTATATTTTTAATTGATAATGACTACATTACTTAATAGATAATCTAGTGCACGGATCCATTTCTTAGCGCATGAATCCATGCATGGACCCTAACCCATGCACGGATTAATGGGTTAGAATGTTCTAAAAACCTCATGCTAATCCCCATATGATCTATGCATTATTTATCATTATATTCATTATTCATTAATTTTTTTGTTTAGAGCAAGTATATTTATCAAGATCCATTAATAATTATTCGATGAGGGATTGATCCATTAATTTGTGCATGGACCAAGTTTGGTTCATTTATGTAATGGATTATTACAAATAATGGATCCATTATTCAATAATCAGTGTAAATTTGTTTTTTTAATCCAAATGAGCTTGAATTTAATGATCTAGTACATGGATAAGTGCACAATTCTAAAAAAATGAGAAAAGGAAACTGTGCCGATTCAAATGCAGGAACTGACCTCAGTGGTGGAATAAAGTTGCAGAGTAGCTGTAACTTCAATCAATTAAGAACCCATGTTGTAGAATAGATGAAAATGGAAAGAGCAGCAGTTGCTGGAATATTCACCTTTTTTCACACCTCATATGGATTTGCTACTGCATTTCTATATTATAATCTCTTTGTTGGCTGGCAATCAAGATGTAGAGATTATCCTATGAGAGAGGTTTTTTCAGGCACGGTCTATTCATGGTAGGAAGTTTAGATCAGCAAGCATAAGGCCACTTGAAGATACATGAGGACCAAGAAGACCGTATATCCTCATGTTTTGTATCCTGAAGGACCTGAACTGAATGAATGAGATTATTATTTTTGATATAAAGTTTGGTTATTAAGAGAGCGTTTAGGAGAGTTTAGTGATATAAAGTATAGAGAGATTTTAGATGCAAGGATCAGTTTCTTAAGGTTTTCATTTAATTATAAAATCTTGCATTTTAAAGGGGGAGATTTTAGGAGAAAATAGAGATTTTATAGGAGAAGATAGATTTTAGTAGAAAAAAGAGAATTTTTTAGGGTTGACGGCTGACACATTGAGACTACTTTGCGCCACGTGGCAATCCCATTCCCATGTTTCAAGTTGAATTGTCATATTATATATATAATTGCATATTCTAACATGGAAAATCTTTCCTGGACAACTGACCTAACTGCACTACCATGGTTGCATTATATTGACACAGTGGGACCTACTGCAGGTGGGTGAAGAGAGCACTAGATGCATGACATGTTCCTTTAAATTAAGTGGTCAATGGCCACAAATTACACTTCAAATTATGACCGTTTTCTTATAATTTAACTCCTTGATTAGATGGCGAACTCAAGAATATGATGGAGAAGCTTATGCCAAGGCCTGCTGATGCTTCTTTGTTCTTGTTTTTCATTCTGTAAATTACAATCTCTTCATCAGCTCTGACATTTGAGCAAAATACTTCTCCAATTAATAGTTTATTGAGATCTGAAGCTTAATAAGCATGGCCTCTCACATTTCATTGTTCTCATAAAATGAGCTTCTTTTACAGGCATTTCTTTCTTTGCCTGTATGGAACGGTGTTCCTGGGGTTAATTCTTGCTGGCGAATTGAAAAATCGCAAGGTCGTCTACATTCTCACAGGTGATGTAGTTTCCTTATTGATCTATGTTGATCATTAAGACACTCATGGGGCTAATGATCGTTCTTTTCTTCTTACGTAGTTTATTATGGCATTGAAAATTCTTTCTCTGGTTTATTTCCTCATGTTGTACAGGTGACAAAAAATTCAAATTTGAACTTCAGCTTTTCCTTACTTCTTTAATTTCCGATCATTATGTCCTCATAAATGTTTGTCATTTACTTCTGTGCTGCAGTGGCTGTTGGGTTCTTTTAACACACAAATACTTATAATGGTCTTCCTCGCCGTGGTTTCCTTGCTGCTGGCAGGCTTCTTTGGATATCATGCACATCTCTGCCTTACAAACACAACTACAAATGAGGTAACCCAGCTAACTTTACTGAAGGGCCCTGGTATCATAAGCCATTTTGGGGTGTGTGGGAATCGACATTATCAACCTTATGGTGCCATTTATGGATATTTATCATCCCTTTAAAAGTCTCCAGGCACAGCTAGGATTATTTAGTCCTTTTGATTGACAAAATCTTCTGCCACTTGTCATGTTTCTAAGGTGGAAGGCTGCAACTATTTCATATCAGCACCCTTCTAAATGCCACTTCACCTTGCAATTTCTTATGGTATTTCCTTCTTGAAACTACAGACTTTTAAGTGGCAAGACTATATAAGCTGGAAAAGGAAGTTAAATGAAGCAAAAAAAAGCAGTGCAGCTCTGAAGGCTGGTATTAGTTCGATGAATGGAGAAGGAAAGCCTCCTGAAAGCAAATGGAGAATGTTCTTCCATAAATCCCTATCAAAAAACAAAGAAGATGCTGTCAAGGATAACATGTATGATCGAGGAGTCTTCCATAATGTTCATGAGATCATGTGCCCATTGTCAGGGAGATTGCCGTCTATGGATGTGAAGTCTGAATAAGAATGCTGCAGGTAATTCCTTTTGGTTTTAGTGCATAATATCAGAGAACGAAGCATTTCCTATCACAGTGAAAACACCCAACTATCAGGTTGCTGATATGAATGCATTGAAGCAAGATAACATGTGAAAATTGTGAAATTTTCATTTGTTGAAGATCAACCAACTCTTGGTGTAGAGATTGTGATCTGGTTTATGTGTCCTGTTGTAAGATATCAGAACAATATCAATATAGTAATCCAAGGACTGTCATTTTGAATGGACAAACTCATTCTCCTGGTGTAATCCATGTATTTATAGAAAATAGCAATTAATCTGAAAGGTGAAATCAATAATTGAATTTTGCATATTGAACTAGCAGAAAAAACCATGCACACTTCCCCAGAAAAAGAAAGGAATAAGACATTGTTTTTGGTAAACAGAAAGGAAAATACAATTAAAAAATAAAAGAATTAAAAGAAAACTGAAAATCATTACATACATATTGAATTTATATATATATATATATAGAGAGAGAGAGAGAGAATCAAAGCTTTGTCCCAACTACCAACATAGGTCAGCTGCATGAATTGTCATTCCAGTCCCTTTTTCCCCTTACAATGTTAATTTATATTAAACAAAAGCCTTACAGTACAACAGGATTATACCGAAAAGCAAAAGGGGAAGCACCCCAAAAAGAAACAACAGCTACCAACCAAAAAACATAAAACTAAAAACAGCTTTAAAACTGCCATCTGAACAGGGATGGCAGAAACCAAAAGAACGCGGAAAATCCAGCCAATAAGGAACCAAATTAGGATAGAGCCATCTTCCTCCATTTGCGCAAGAGGGTATCTATGGTTAATCCCCCATAAAATAGGCATAGGAAGAGTATAGGCCTAAGATGTGACATTCAATCTTGTCTTGGCCAAGATATCTTCGTCCATTTTTTGGTTCATTTCCTTCCATATGGTCCAAACGGATGCAATAAAAGATATACACCACAGGAGAGACCCTACAGCAGGCTTCCACCCATCAAACAAATCGGTAATGGTCCAAGGAAGAACCTAGCTGCATCCAAACTCAAAAGGAACTGAATTCCATAACCCATTAGCCACCTTACAGTTGAGCAAAAGATGGCTGGCCAATTCCTCACCTGAAAGGCAAAAAGGACAAGCATTGACAACGATAATATTTTGGCAACGGAGATTATCCATAGTGAGAAACAAGCCACTCCATAGTGAGAAACAAGCCATCTGAGAGCATTCTCAGAACATTTAGTAAAAGAAAATAGAGTACAAAATAGGTAAAAGAAAAATGTTTAGTTGAAAAATAAAAAGACACGAGATTTTTCATGAAATATAAAATGCAGAAAACCAACAAAAAAATTATTATAAAGGGAAAAAGGTACTTTGATGGATATCTAAAAATTACATAAAATCCTGTTAATAGAAGTATAGCTGAACCATGCAAAATGAAAAGGCTCATATCAAATTAGAAAAGGAGAAACATAAATATAAAAGATATAAAAACCAATGGACAAAAAAAAAGTTATGATTAATGTTCAATAGCTACATTGTAGAGTATTTCAGAAAATAGATAATTGGATAATGATTACTGTTGATAAAAAATAATTAGTTTAAGAAAAGAAATAAAAACATCCTATCGAGAATAGAAAAAATATAAATTTAAGTAGTAGAACTGTGAATTTTTTTAAGAAAGACAAGTTTAAAGAGAACATAAAAATTCTATTATCAGTATCTAGACTCCTATACATTTTTAAGAATGTGAACAAAAGAGGACACACAATTCTAATGTTAAATCAAATCATTTCTTTTTTAAAAAAAGGTCTTACTGATAATGAAAAAGTAAAGTAGTAACCTTCCAACAAAAGAAAAAAAGTAAAGTAGCAATCAAAATAGAAGTGAAGTCAAGGAGAATGTTACAAATGAAAAATAAAACCTATTCTAAAAATGGTGAGAATATGAATTTAATAGGAATGTGAAAACTAATACAGATGTGTATGAGGAAAAAACAAATAAATTAAAAAGTGGGAAAATAAAACTTAATGGGTACAATTTCATATTTTAGTTTATAAAGACCAAAATTATAAAGTTTCATTATTGGCCATATAAATAACTAGTTGAGAAAGGAAAAGTAAAATAAAAATTAAAAAAAAAATCATTGGTAATGATAACGAAAAGTAATATATATAATATCTAAAAAATATAAGAAAGTTAACATAAGATAAAGTGAAGAAAAATCAAAAGTAATATATATATATATATATATATATGTTGACCCAAATTATTTCATGGACTTAATAAAAAAGAAAAGGATCAATTGAAAAATAAAATTGCCAATCCACTAGTAGTTCAGTGTTAAAGCACCTCCCTTCTACTTCTACAAAAACAAGTGTCACATCCCGGACCCGAGAATCCCTTGTTTAGGGTGGTTCCTAAGGTGTGACACACGTACTCCCGTGAACTCGCACCTGTTCTAGACCAAATCCGAATTCACGAAGGAGAAAATTCCACATTTCACCTGTGAGGATGTCTCACTGACACTTGTCAATGAACATTTATCTGCGGAAGCATGTAAAATATCAATAATAACAAAGCCATGAGCAGTCCATTAACCACTCCAATATATTACAATTTATCTTTAACAAAGCTAATCATTTATAATCTCTTAAATGCATAGTACACAAGTTCTCTAATGAAAACCTACTAGATTCTTATCTCAATGGAACATGATCCTAATACAAATGTAATCATAAATAAACCATGATCTAGTGCAAGGCGCAACCTCTAATCCCAATCAAGATTACCACCATTTCACGTTCTCCGAAAGATAAGCTAATCGTTATGCTTACCGATCCAATATCTAATCTGATTTGCTACTAATTATTCTCCTCGGTATCCTAGATCCCTGTGACACCAAGAATAGTATCTCAAATACAATGATTTGGCAAGTATAGGCATTAATAAGCAATTACATAATGTATCAAATCGAATTAAATGACAATTGATTAAAAGTTGTCAATATCAAGCAATAACTAGGCAGTTGTGCCATAATCGAATAGTTCATGCTTTACGAATCAAATATGGAATCAACATGCTAATCAGGCTACTACATTGAGCTCATCCTCTCTACAGAGCAAATCTAGTTGGGATGTCACCGGTGTCCCGGCCAAAGGCTGACTGGCTACCCGGATTTAGAGTTCCAGTACTCCAGAATGACTTACTGCAGTAGTCTTAAATATCAAACCGAGTGTAACCCCGTCAGGTATCACAAGGTCAAGCTAAATAATGCCGACTCAATCAAATCAAATAATAATAAAATGTGAATGAATTTCCAAATCATATAATCTCATAATTTTCCCATCAAATCTAATAATAAATGTTCACATTCATATTATTTCAAGGAATCAACTTCGATTATAGTAATCGGGTTAGAATACACCAATATAATGCATTGATAAACCAACTTGAAGTCAAAGATAATTATTCTACTCAAAATGAAATGCAATGAGTTTAAGGAATCAAGATAATTACTAACCAACTCTAATCTATTTATTCATAGTCTCTCACCGCCCATTTCAAGGTAGCTTTAGATCAGCCAACATACTACTATCTTGTGTTTTGTGTCACTTATTATAATAAAAGTACGTTGACTTTCCAAACCAACCTTCATGGCACAGTTTTAGACCAATGAACAAATTCTATGAGCGTTCTCAGCCTCAGTGGACATTCATAGAGTTATCATTTCCCATTAGACAATTGATTAGGTTAAAGGTTCCATTCTAGAGTCATAAAAGTCCATACTGAATTTGAATCACCTATTGGTTTAGGGTGTGCATCATAATTCCCTTTAAGGAGGATTATGAAGGGTTATCATTGACAGTGTGAGAGACGAACATACAAATATGCTGAATGACCTGTCCTTTGAGGGACGTTTGTATTTCATATATATAGGGGTTGAATGCCCTAATTACAAGCAATTAGCAGTATCTAATCAAATCCCTAATTACAGCAATTAGCAATAACTAATCAAATCAAGATCCTAAAGATTAGCAAATAAATATATACAGATCTTTGACTAAATTACAAAGACTGGGCCTATGATACAAAGAATGGGCCTAATGGGCCTGCAAGCTTGGGCCAACATTAACACCCCCCCTCAAATTGATGCCGAGGAATCAACAAGCATCAATTTGTCAGTCAAGAATTGATGACGTGGGCGAGGAAGTGCTTTGGTAAAAATATCAGCAGTCTGGAGGCTTGAGGAGATGAACGGAAGGGAAATAACATTGCGTAGATATTCATCCCTGATAAAATGACAAGCCACTTCAATGTGTTTAGTTCTCTCATGAAATACTGGATTCTCAGTAATCCGAATGGCACTGGTGTTATCCGCATGTAATGGTGTGGGAGATTTCTGGGAGAAGCCAAGTTCCTCAAGAAGTCCACGAAGCCATATAATTTCGGAGCAGGCGGCAGACATAGCCCGGTATTCTGCCTCAGTGGATGATTTTGAAACTTTGTCCTGTTTCTTCACTTTCCATGAAATAAGAGCATCACCTAGGAACATGCACCAGCCCGTAGTAGACCGGCGAGTATCAGGACAACCTGCCCAATCAGCATCAGAATAGGCAGACAAATGCATCTGCGAGCCAACAGGGAAAAACAAGCCTCTGTGAGAAGTGCCAAGAAGATAACGAATAATACGTCGAACAGCGGCTAAATGAAGATGATGAGGCTTGGTCATATACTGACTCATCAAGTTGACTGCATAACTGATGTCAGGCCGAGTAGTAGTCAAATATATAAGACTACCAACAAGTTGACGATAATATGTTGGATCAGAAAGGAGATCACCACTGTCACTATGGAGTTTAAGATTCAGTTCAAGTGGAGTATCCACTGGTGTGGATTTAGACAAACCCGCCGATTCAATTAAATCCATAGTATACTTATGTTGATGTAAAATCAACCCCTTCTCAGAGTGATGAACTTCCAATCCTAAAAAATATTGCAGAGGGCCCAGATCCTTCAGATGAAAATATTGATGTAGAGAAAATTGGAGATCTTGAATCGTGGCTGTATCTGTGCCAGTGATGATGATATCATCGACATAGACGAGAAGAATGGTGATTCCTTTTGATGTGTGGTGCAAAAACAAAGATGGATCATAAGGACTCTGCTGAAACTGTAGCTTGAGTAAAGCATCTTTGAATTTGTCGAACCATGCACGTGGTGCTTGTTTTAGCCCATATAATGATCGTTTCAGAAGAGCAACTTGATCTGCCGATGGTTTCGGGAAACCTTGAGGCAATCGCATGTAAACTTCCTCTTTAAGATCACCATGAAGAAAGGCGTTTTTCACATCAAATTGAAAAAGAGGCCAGGATTGAGATGCAGCTATGGCAAGGATAGTGCGAACAGTGGTCATCTTTGCAACAGGCGCAAAAGTTTCATCGTAGTCAATGCCATATTCCTGTCGGTTGCCAAGGGCCACAAGCCTAGCCTTGTATCGATCCAAAGTACCATCGGCCTTTAATTTGATAGAGTAAACCCATTTACTCCCAATAGGTTTAACCGAAGCTGGGCAAGGAACAGTAACCCAGGTTTGGTTCTGCTGTAGAGCACTAAGTTCTTCTTCCATAGCCTGTCTCCAGCACTCATGTTTTGCTGCTTGTGAATAAGAAGTAGGAATGGATACAGAGGATAAAGTAGCAAAATATGAAGAATAAGAGAAACCGTATCTATCCGGTGGACGAGATATACGAGCAGAACGGCGAATAGCAAGTTGAGGGGAAGTTGATGCTGGAGCAGGATTCGGGACCGGTTCTTGCAAAAGAGGCAAAGTAGTGGCATTTGTTCCTTGTCGACGAATATACACCTTGTCCGGATGAAATCGCAAAGGTGAAGGAAGACATTCATCATCAAAGGATGGTACTTTAGAAAAGGAGATTTTTGGAGAAGAATCAGAAGAAGACTGAAAAAGGTACTGATGTTCAAAAAAAACAACATTCCGAGAAATACGAATACGCTTGGAGGTGGGGTCATAACAAACAAAACCTTTTTGGTGGGAAGCATAACCAAGGAAGGCACATTTTACAGATTGTGCGGATAACTTGGAACGTTCATGTGTGGGTAGATGAACAAAACAAACACAACCAAAAGTGTGGAAATTTGTGTATTGTGGGTCAGTTTTGAAAAGACGAAAATGTGGAGATGTGTTTTGAAGTTTTGGAGAAGGAAGGCGGTTGATGATATGAGTAGCAGTGGTTAAAGCTTCTGGCCAAAATCTAGGTGGAACAGAGGATTCTAATAATAGACACCTGACCATGTCTAGAAGATGACGATTTTTCC
This sequence comes from Umbellularia californica, assembly GCA_028538565.1. NCBI lineage: Eukaryota > Viridiplantae > Streptophyta > Magnoliopsida > Laurales > Lauraceae > Umbellularia > Umbellularia californica. Next base: position 35,589,328 of record JAPQWN010000003.1, on the reverse strand, counting down.
GTTCTGCAACACCATTCTGTTGGGGAGTATAGGGACAAGTCCGTTGGGATAGAATCCCTTTGTTTTGTAAAAATTCCTGAAATTGGTTGGACACATATTCCCCCCCTGAGTCGGTTCGAAGAACCTTAATACATGTGGAAAATTGATTTTGAACATAATTCAAAAATTTTTGAAACACATCAAAGACTTCAGATTTGGCATGTAGAAAATAAATCCATGTAAAACGGCTATAGTCATCAATGAAAGTTACGAAATACTTATACTATGAATGAGAAATAATTGGTGCAACACCCCAAACATCACTATGTATTAAATCAAAACTTTTGGTAGCAGAAGAAACATGTAATGGAAAAGGCAAAGTTTTACTCTTTCCTAGCTTACAAGTGGTGCAATCAAGAGCAACATCAGATGATAAAAACTTCATTTTATTAATATGACCAGAATTTAACAAGGATAACAAAATAGTTGAATTGGGATGGCCTAATCTATTGTGCCACAACTGCACATTATTCCTAGAGACAACTGATAAAGCAAACAAAGACATATCTGGAGTTGGTGTTACTATGTGAAGAGGAAACAAACGCCCACACTTAGGCCCCTTCACTATTACCTTCCCCGTCTCCTGATCCTGCACCACACAACCAGAGGAGGAAAAAGAAACATTGCAGTTATTATCAACCAATTGACCAACAGAGATTAAATTGGTAGAAAGATTGTTGGAACAAAACACATCATGTAAAGGTAGAGAATGAGCAATATCACCAACAGAGGTAATTGGTATGGTGGTACCATTAGCAGCATGGACCTGAATCTGCCCATCATATGGTTTAATTTTGGAGAAATTTTTGGAGGATGATGTCATATGATTGGAAGCACCAGAATCAAAATACCAGTGAGAGGGAGATTTAATTTTACCAGATATACCAAGAGTGGAAAAAGCCTGGAGAATCATCTGTTGGATCATTTCAGGGGAGACTGGAGCAGCAGTAGCAGGTGCCGAAGAAGATGTGGAAGAAGAATCAATAGTGCCTGTAGCAGTAATCGCCTGGTAAACTTTCGGATTTCTGTTTTGAGGACGTTTGCGGCATTCATTGATTGAATGTCCAGAAGCTTTGCAATAATTGCAGATCCTCTGCTTGCACTGATTTGCATAATGGCCGAAAGTTTGACACTTGAAGCACTGCACTTTACTCATATCTCTGGGTGGTTGCTTCCCCTTGGAAGAATAAGCAACATTTTCTGACGAGTTCGGTGAGTGAAAGGCAGTGGGTACAGTATAGGCAACATCCATAGCACCCGGACTAGCTTGGTGGAGCATACCAGATTGCGTCAATTGTCTCTGTTCCTCTCGCAGTAATTCATTGAGACAAACATCCAGTGAAGGAGAAGGGACCCTACTCATGAGATTAGATCTGACTGATTCATACTGAGGCCTTAATTTCATAAGAAATTGGTCCCGATGAGTAGTTGCTAAAATTACTTGCAATTCGGGAAGAGCTTGTGCAGAAATATTGGCATATTTGATGTCACTTAATTCTGTCCACAAAGTCTGAAAACCAGAATAATATTCCTGAATGGAAGAAGTCCCTTGCATATAATTCGCAATTTCAAATTCTAACTGATACTGTCGAGCAGAATTTCCCTGATGATATACTGTTTTTAGATATTCCCACATATCTTTGGCAGATTTGTAAGGTCTCAAATTCATGAAGAATTGTGGTTCCATGGAACCTAGAATCCAAGTTTTGACCTTAGCATCTTTTGTGTTCCATGACAGAATTTTTTTCTCATCTTCTGTTGGTTTTGGATCAGTGCCAGAGATATGGCCCCATAACTCTTTACCCTCTAGATAAAGTTCAAATTGAAAAGCCCAAGAGGGATAATTTTTTCCATTAAACTTGATTAAGGTGATTTCAGATTTCTCCATTAGAACAACAGATGAACTAGCAGAAGAAAAATCCAGACAGCAACAGTAGTCACAGCAAAAACACAGCAGAGATCCACAAAGAACAACAGAACATGCAGAATAAACCAGCAGAAGAAACAAGAAGAATAAAGAACCACTGCATACACTAGCAGAAGAGGCCGTCAGCAAAAACTTCAGGAAAGGTGCTCCCAGCAGTAGGAGTCGTTCATGTCGTCAGGGAGGAGAACATGAGCTGGGCCCCACCTGATGATCTCTAGAGAGATCAGAGAGTGGGGATGGCTGAGCAGGATAAATACGCAACTAATGGAAGTGGTTGCTAACAAATCAAATCCAGATCCAGGATTTTGTACGGCCGAGATGAAAACAGACCCAAAAAATTGAATTTCCACAAAAGTGGGTAGAAGGCCTACCTCGGATGACCAATAATTGTTGCAAAAATCTTCATAAATCAGAGAATATGCAGACGACCAATATGGAGGAGTCCACTGAGATGGGTCACGTCTGATCACAGGTGGGCCACACCTGATCTGAGATGATCAGGGAAGATCAAGGAGGATCCGACTGAAGAAAATGATCACAGATGATCACTGATAGGCTTCCAATGCTTGGAAGATGACTGAGACAATCACAGATGTTTGATTGACTGAAGAGAAAAAATTTTACTCAGCTCTGATACCATGACAGTGTGAGAGACGAACATACAAATATGCTAAATGACCTGTCCTTTGAGGGACGTTTGTATTTCATATATATAGGGGCTGAATGCCCTAATTACAAGCAATTAGCAGTATCTAATCAAATCCCTAATTACAGCAATTAGCAATAACTAATCAAATCAAGATCCTAAAGATTAGCAAATAAATATATACAGATCTTTGACTAAATTACAAAGACTGGGCCTATGATACAAAGAATGGGCCTAATGGGCCTGCAAGCTTGGGCCAACATTAACAATCATAGGTTAGGGAAGGTAATGCACCCTTTAATTGGGTCAAAAGGACCCCAACCATCCATTTCAGGTTTGCTCAAGCGGATGCAAGTTCGCTCGAGCGGACGTCTTCCAGAGAGGTGGTCGCTCGAGTGAACCTTTGTTCGCTCGAGCGAGGGCATCCAGAGAGGGGTTCGCTTGAGCGGACCCTCGTTCGCTCGAGCGCCCACTCCAAAGTTTCAGGTTCCGGAAATTTCAGCTATTCTTCTCCCAATACAACCCTTCAGTTCATAAATCTGTACAAGAGTGAAGTTTATAATTCTTCTACTCCATGTAACAGTTCATTCATCTCATACCCACAATTCCTACTCTTAAACCCATCATTAGAACCATTTACATTCCAAAATAACCAAGGTTATAACATTAGGCTGAAATTACAAAGATCAGAATCTGGATATCAGAGTCAAATGAGAATAACATCATGCATTTCGAATTAATACTTGTCTCAAATTAGCTTTCCAAGCCTTTCTCTCCTCTTTGACTCAAACCAAGCTTAAACCCCCAAATCACAAGCTCAAACTAACTCCTAAAATTGTGAAATGCAAGAGATGAAATGAATGAGGATGCACGCAACCAATCAGGTTCTATTAGCCATGTATAAACAAGGAAATGGTGATTAAAGAGGTATTTCTTACCATTAAGGAAGATGGACATCATTAAGGAAAGCAAATAACTTGAGGAAGAGGAAGATGATAACTCTTGGAAATGGGTAAAGCTTCTTATCTCCTCAAATATAACATGCACAGTCTTCTTTGGCTTCTACTTAGTCATTCAAGACAAGGAAGATGATTTGGAATAAGTCCTTCTCAATGGAGACAATCCTAAAGGATGATGGCTTGTAGTAGATGGAATGGAGAAAGGAGATGAAGGAGCTGATCTTGACAATGGAAACTCTCTCATGCATAGCCTCCTTGCATGGTTTGGAAAATGGAATGAAGAAGACTTGGAGAGGAGAGGTAGAGAAGAGTCTCTCTCTCAGCTGGAAATGAGAAAACAGGAAAAGAATGGGGACCGGTGGAGGTTCTGGGTTTATAAGAGGAGTTTGCTCTCCTTTGCATGCAAGTCCACCCATTTGGACATAATTTGGGTAAAGGGCTTCTTAGATGGAAATGGGCTTGGGATTTGTTTTGGGTTTGTAGATGGGCTGCGTTGGGTCTAATGAGTTGGGTCTCATTGTGGAAATGATGTAGGGAAGATGTATGATGAAATGCACATGAAAGCCCACGAAGTTAAATACACACATGCACTACTCAAAATTTATTAAAAGTTCATAATTCTGCTTAACTTGGTCAACACCACACTAATCTATCTAAATTCATTACAAAACCATCCAAATAATCATTAGGCACCTGATCAAGATTAATTAGATATTAATCACCTATTAACGGGTTCGGGGTCTTACAACAAGCAGGGATCAATCCCTATCTATAGCATATATTGCCAGGGACTTGGGTGAGTATTTACCAGAAAAAAAATAAAAAAGAAAATCATTTTGGAAGAAAATTAAAATGGACTTATCCAAATAGATGAACTTAGACCAATCCAAAGGTGTATCACCTTGGTTGAAGGGAAGCTTATTAGACATCCATATGCAGGAGATTTGTATAATATGAGCAAATTACATCAAGCAATGGCCCGAAAAACAAGCTGTGCTCCACGATCTCTGATAGCAAAATGTTATATGAACTAATATCAATACAGTGTTAATTGATATTATAATATATACAATACACACACACACTATTTCACACATGGCACTCGGCTTAACCGATATTTGGTTGTGGACCATCGTTTTGCTGTGTTCAGGTCAATTTGGGTCCATACCAAGTTTTTAATGTAAGTGCTGGTGACATGATAACTTTCGAAAGAGAGTCGCCACGTGAAATGCTGCTCTGCCGTTTCCCATGTTTAATATATAGATTTTGATTGTTTTCAACGTTTCCATATTATCATCAGGTTATTGTATCATCACTTGATGAAAAAGACATGATGGAAATATCATGCACCCACCCACCTGAGAGATAACCCCAAGGGGTAGCTCAATTGACCTAGAACCACAGTTTACATCCAAAGATTGTAAGTTCGAAACTACACTACCACATTAAGGTTACAGGGTAGTTTACCCAGCTCACACTGGGGCACTAGGACTACAATGGAGTTTACCCCCAAAGGATTGAGAACCCTTGATAGTAAAAAAAAAAAAGAAAAAACCCACCTAAGAGACGACGACTCCGCGCCTCACTTATATAGAATGAATTAAAATAGACCTACCAAATGATAAAAAAATATTTATAAATTGAGCCCTTCTGATCAATAGAGAAGTCAGAGACATCGCCGGGATAACAAACAGCACTGTGCTCATAGTGCCAATATTAATAACAATATGAAGGGAACAAATTAAAATTGATCTTTGGAGCTTCTTCAACATTTTTAAGCATTCTATTGTCCGGTACCTATTAGCTTTAGGGCATGTTTGTGCACGCTGCGAAATCCTTAATCAACAGAGAAGGTGAAGGTTTCCCGCGGCCAAGCCAAGCCCGGCCCGGCCCCCCATCAGAAATGGTTTTCTTGGAATCTCAGAAAAATCGATTGCTTTACAAGAAAGAAAGCCATTACTTTTTCCACAGCAAATGTGGTAAAAACCTTTCCCGCTTTTCCCACCTCTTTTTAGGAAAAGCAGACACACAAACAAACATGCCCGAATCAAGAGTAATTGTAAATAAGCCTTCCCAACCAAAAATGAACCACTCATGTCGATCGACTGCGGCTGCTCATGTATTTCAAACAGACTGTAGACTTACCGCCCATTTATTTCATATTTCACATGGCACACCACCTGACAAAAGCTGTCCATAAGACTGACTCACCTCCCTGTGATTTGTCATGGCAAAAGAACTCGGTCTGGAGCCTCAATTGCACTTCACCTGCAACTTTGTTCGCCTTGATTGTTAATTTCAAGGCAGCCAAATGCTGCTCTCTCCCACCATGAGAGCCAAAAAGAAGAATTCTTCCAAAGAGAAGGGTTTTCATGATTTTATTTTTATTTTTATTTTTTTGGAAATCAGCTTAGATAGAGAAAATTTTCAGAAAGTGCAAGATCCTAGAAGCCAGCCATATATGATGACAATTACTTTTTCTACCAGAGTACACTTTGAAAATTACTTGAGCAAAGCCAAATGGAAACTAGACTTAAATAAAATAAAATGAAAAAAAAAAAAGGCTCAGCAAAAATAGAATTATGAGGAAATTAAGCAGCCAAATATCAACAGCAGTCAACCTCTGGTCGGTCATAATTGCATATTACAGAAAAAAAAAAAGCATCACAATCAAATCCTCAGAAATTTCAAGTACAAATAAAAAAAAAAAGGGCCAAGTGCTGCCAAATTCATGAGTTAAGATTCCAGTTCCAACATTCAAGAGCACAGCACCAGTCAACGTATCTGCATGCATATTGAAACTGAACTACCACCCTCTACATGCTTCGATTAAAAGACGGTCATGACGTTGATCGATGAAGATATGCTCCCATCAGCGTGGACTGCATGGAACAAATAAACACACAAGGTCAGTTCTTTGTGCTTACCCCAGCTACTCTCCAGGTCAGGGTAGCAGGCCTTGGGTGAGGCGACAAAGCCCTCCGATGAGGAAAGGGGGTTCGAACCCTGGGCAGCTAGGTGAGAACTGCCACCTCTTACCACTGAGGTAAGAGGCCATTCTTCTTAAAAATGTCAATTGAACAAAACAGACATAGTTGCAAGAATAATAATGTCAGAGATACAGCACCTGTATGAACGACTACGACCATCCTCCCTGGGACTTGAGGACATCCGATTGTTTTCGCGTGGACTCAAGGACCTCCGACTGTTCCATGTCGGGCTTAAGGACCTCCTATTCCTCCTCTCTGGACTCAGGGACCTCCGACTGTTCTGCCTCAGACTCAAGGACCTCCGACTGTCTTCCATCGGACTCAAGGACCTCCGACTGTCTTCCCTCGGACTCAAGGACCTCCGACTGTTCTTCCTTGGACTCAAGGATTTTCTGGGTGACCTGCAATCTTTATCATCACGAGGAGACAAAGAAAGAGACCTGGATGGAGAGCGAGAATCATATCGTGCACCTCTATCCTTGGCTCTGCGCCCACAACATGTTGAAGAGAGATCAGATCACGCAAAAAAAAATATACATATTATCAATACAAGGAAAGATAGAAATCAGTTTCAACATGAGAAAGCCAATATCATATCTATAAGAAGACTAGAACTAATCCAAATATTATTGTATTTGCACATGCGCACACGTGTATCTAAAAGACTAGAGCTGCAGGATAATATTAAAAGATAACCACAAGCAAATCCGATTTATCTGCTGCAGAAAGTGAGTACTCATTTCATTTCAGTTTTTATAGTTAAATTACACAATTTATTTTTCTTACGACTCAAATACGAAAAAATGGCAAGTCAATTTCTTTCTAATGTATTCTTGGAGAAACACTGCAACATTCCCTATCTTCTGTTCAGAATCTAAACATCTGAAATTTGACTTTACCTGCACAGTTTCACATGTTTCTGAACAAGGTTATGAACCTTTGGCACTTTTGGAATTGTGAACAGCTTCTCACAACTTCACAGTTCTATTTGCCCCATCTCAAACTTGGTCAATCTTTAACTTTCACAAAAGCAATCCAATGCAGAACCTTCTCGCTACTAGTTGTTAGGACTTTCTAGAGCCCCATTCTCTGGAGATCAAGATTCTCTCTTTTTGGCAACTAATAAGCTCTAGGTTCTTTATTAACTGAATTGTATGCAAAATCAACATATTAGGCTTTAATATGCAAACAAAACGAACAATAGAACTGCCCTGTGATTACAGTCTTACAAACCATGATGAGCTGGTTTTGATAGTTTCAGTTAGTGGGGAACTTTGAAAGCCACAAAGCCCAAAATCTGGAACCAACAGGCGATTCGTAGGAGTTACAGTTGGTGAAGAAGATCATTAATGAAAACTTCTCGAATATCTTTGAAAGATATGTACTAAAGCAGGATTACTTTGGGTCTCTTTCCCCTTAAACTAATCCAGGATTCTCTAGGTTCTCTTTTCACTCTAGAAATCTGCATGAACAAGATCACAATATGTTATTCAGACACATGGGAACATACTACATCCCACCCCACTAAACTGGAAAAAAAAAATAGTATATGTATGAATTAGTCCAGGATTTCTGTTGTAGGCTTTCACAACCAGAAAGTAGGGAGGCAAACATCCATATGGAAAACAAAATGCAAACAAATGGACCGGAACAAAAATGTTCTACAGCCTGCAGAATAAGCATGTGTTAAACAAGTTGCTTGGCAGAAAGGGTAACTTGCAAGGTCTCACCTCTCTGCATCCTGAAAATACTGTAACAATAAAATGTTCAATTAACACTAAATGCTACAATGTATAATAAACACTGCTGAAATTGATAGAGAATAATTCACTCTGCTGATTTATCAAAATATCTACTTTCATTTGGAACTTTGGAAAGCTATCAATATGATATCATTAAGGTAGAATCATACTAAAACAATGCAGAATATTGTAATGATAGGATTGTCCTATAGCACCAAATATTATCAAAGAAAACACCAGACCATCAAGCTGTCTTATGCTCGTGTTTCTCACAGTTGGCTGAACAATTTCAGTTTGGCAAGTGGTCCAAACCGAACCCAGCCAAACCAAAACAACCACTATAAACTATTGGGAGATTTCAGATTTCAGCTGATTTCTTCTCCTTTTTTTTTCACTCCAACCCTACCAGATTCATTGCACCATCTCCAAGATGGAGGAGAAAACCCAAATTTCCACACAAAATAGACCATGATCTTAGTGTTCGTCATGCAGTTGAACACATGAAAGAAGGAACTGTAAACATTTCAAAAAAAAGAAAAATAGAAAAAGAAAGAGGGAACGGTTCCTTATTGCAACCAGTCAACCATTTGAGAATCTTGAAAACCGAAAACATTCACACAATGAGGATTCCAAGACTCTTAACAAATCAGACTTTGCCACATAAGAGACTCAGCACTTCTCTTTTTGGTGTTTATATGTTATCTCGCATTTTAACATGTATTAATATAAACAATCCATCACCCATCAAACAAAAAAACAACTTAGACTCATATCAAACTTACACCATTAAATTCTTAAGCCTCCTCATAACAAGAATCTGCCGACTGGAAACTGAAAATGGTAAAATATGACAAAAATGTTTTTCCCCCTTTTGATAATAAAACTAGAGTATAAGAAACAAATACTGGCTACATACAAGGCCCAAAAACTATACTATCAAAAACCCAGAGGATCAAAGGAAAAGCAACACAAGTTAAAGATGATCCATCGTTAGTTCTGATTTAAGTACATGATTCATGATTAGTTACAACCAAACTTTGATGCAGGACACCTTCCTTTGCTAACTAATCTTGGTCAACACTTCACTTCACATAGAGAAACGAAGTATGAAGATGCCAAGGTAAGTCCACCAACGAAAAAGTGATTCGAATCAAATGACTAAAAAGAGTGCCCATTAAAGAAACACAATAGAGGGATGCCCACAGAGCAGTCCTCCAAGCTCAGATTGCATAAAAATCCTAGCCAAATAAGAATATTGGAGAATCCTAGCCCTTCCATCACTTCCAGAGAGAGGGAGAGAGGTTTAACATAGATAAATGACATATGACAAGACATATCGAAAATCCAAGCCTAAGAAGAAAATAAGCTTATGGTAAGAAATGCCCATTTTTATCAGAAAGTAAAAGAAAAGGTAATAGAATACTACAGTATAAACAACTTTACAGACAAGTCAACCGCATGAATCCAAGTAACAGCATCAAAATAGAAAAAATAAACAAAACAAAAGACTGCAGTATGAACCAAAATAGTTTTCAGTACAAATAAGCATAAGAACCAAGAGTAGAATGATAAAGCATCAGACTAGAAAGAGTAACTAAATAAACAAGAAGTCTGCAATACAATTTTAAAAATTAGACACGCCAAAAGTAAGCAACCCAAGAGTAGTTTGATAAAAGCATCTTGCTAGAAGAAAAAACAGTACAAGCATCTTGGTAATGGAAAAAACAATAACTGAAATAAACAAATAGTCAATAGCCTGCAGTATAAATCAAGAAGTTTCAGTAAAAGACAATACAATGCAACCAAGAGTAGTGTGATAAAAGAATCGAATGAGCTAGAGATTGAACCTTGAGTTGTGTCTCGGAGAGGGGGATCGTGAATAGGCTGAAAGGAGAAAATACAATAAACATTAACCAACAAACAAGAAGTGCAATATACTACAGCAAGGCAAGATACAGATTCCTATTCTTTTTTTTTTCTTTTTTCTTTTTTTTTTTTTTTGGGAAAGACAAGATTTCTATTCATTGACAACTCTACTTGCCCGACCAAAATCAAATATTAGAATAATCTAGTCTTGGATAGATTAGAAAGCGAATAAAAACTGACAATGAATTCGACGCCTGGGAGATCTTGGTGGGCTCCTCCTCCTATAGCTTCCTCCACCATTTCTTCCACTGCATATATCATATCCCAACAATCAACAACAGTAGACACTGCAACCAAACATTCTTCTGGACAAGCTGATATACATTAACAATCATTTTTTCATAAGGAAAACATAGAAGAAAATAAATACCTGATGCGGCCGCTTACACGCATTTCTTGAGGAGTTTTTCGATTTTCATCAGCATAAACAATAGCTATCTCGCGTCCACCTATAACCTGATGATTCAATTGTTGCTTGGCGTCAGCTGCATCTTCAGCATTACGAAACTTCACGAATCCAAAGCCTCGTGGCTCCCTGTTAAGTTTACATTCATAAGTCATGCAAGTCTTTCATATAAACCATGTAAGTTTCTAAGGAAATCTTTTACTTGAAACGGGAAAATGAAATAAAAATAATGAAAAAACCCAACTTACAAAATGACCATTTGCTTTTAAAATAAATAACTTGAATCTAAAAACAACAGCATAGGTCGTGAAAGAAAAATAAAACAAATGTACAAACCATGTGATTACAGGCATTTTACTAGACCCAATTGAAATGAAAAAAGAATATTGAAGTTCTCACCTAATAAAGATTGACACGATATGCAATAAAAAAGAAGTCTCATTGAAATATCAAATTACAATGAAAAATGCAGCACTTTTTCCAAAAATATTATTGTTCAGAACATATTTGAAAAACAACAAAAGCATAAAATGAAATCCACAAGGCAAAATACAAACTCGAACTCATCAAACATTAAAAACCAACTAGGACAAGCACTCATAGTGAATAAAAGACCATCTCCAAAATCATGAAAGAATAAATATTAACACCAAGACCGTGCTGTCAGGAACCATGTCAATCAGAAATTTAAAAATAATAATAAACCAGAAAAATAGCAAAAATAAACAGTAGAGACCCCCAGTGGAGTTCCTGAGTGAAGATTCTAGGCCCCTTTATCCCATGTGGATGAAGCCAAATTGTTGACTCAGTGTCCTAGATTGCATCTGTTACCAAAAGACTAGCACTCCAGCAACATTGAGGAACAAAACTCCCTAATCCGTCTTCCAATATTTGTTGTTTCATTGGCAAACGTAATTCCCTATTCTCACCACCACAAATGCAAATTTCTGAAATTCCTTCTTTCATTCCTTGCCCATGTAATCGAATTCCCTTTCGAACATAAGGTTTCCAATTTTCCATCAAACACATTCTCAAAGCATAACATGTCACAAGAATCTCACTGAAAAACATTGACAGCTGCTTCATGGAATACAACCAGCCTCCATCCAATTCAACAGAATCAAACAGCCTAAAATCTCCATGTTACAAACCTCATACTAATAAAAATAAAAAACAGATGTGAGATGAGGTTTTGAAACCACTATCTTCATTTTTTTTTATTTATTTCAAAAGATCCAAACAAGTGTGGCATTACTTTCATCTAAAATCACCTTGAATAGAGTTGAACAATTATAATATATTAAAGCCAGTGATTTTGGATTCAATTTTGACCACATTCCTTTCAATTTTGACTTTTTATTGAGCCTTGGTAAAAAACTAAAAACAATAAATTGTGGGATTTGAGCTCATGACATATGGTCTTTTTAAATAACCTAACCACTACTCTGCACAATATTCATATGTAATTTTTATCAAAAAAAAAAAAAAAAGAGCCAAAAGTAGTTGGATGAAGCGGGGACCCTAGCCATGTGGGTTATGCCTGTGCTTAGCACAGGTTATTGTGCTAGTTCAAATATAAACAAATGAACAGGCACCAACCATTAACATTTGGAAAGTGCTCACATAACAGTCAAATACCTTTTCTAATTAACTTTGCAGGAAACTTTCTTTCAGTGCCATCTCATGGAACATAATTTAAGAAGCAACATGTGCTTTTTTTTTTTAAGTTAAGGACTCACACAAACACCCACGTCCCTCCCCATCAGCGCTACAGCCAAGGATTGATCCCTGGTTGTTTCTGTGGAAGGGTGGTGTCTCAACAACTGAGCTACCAGTGGATTGGTACCATGTGCAATTATTTAAAGAACTTCAAATAAGATATTAAAGATGATGCTATTACTAAAAAAAAATAATGAAAACAAACTCCATTGAAATGAGATGTGCATAACCAAATACAGAAATTTACTGGTACAAAACTTCGTACTATACAACACAACATACCCTGTGTAGTAATTCTTGGGAAGGTACACATCTTTCACAGGACCAAAGCGTTCAAATGGGATTCTAAGATCCTCTGGCCTGCATACATTAATTTACAAAATAAATAAAGAAATCTTCATGAGCAAGACGGCATATATTGAAACCAGACTGGTAAATAATGAAGAGGCATGAAGCACTTCACCTAGCCAATCGTTTCCAAATAATATTCAGTAAGGTTAAAGTTCCCAAATATTATAACATAATACTTAAGTATCAAAATCTCTACCTACGCAAGTCGAGTTGTATGCATCTCAAAACAGATTAAATTGGGTACGTGCACATTAAGATATCCAAATCTGCAAAGCATACTCACAGAATCCATGAAAAAACTTTACCCACAGAACATGAATGTATAGGGTATAGATACATAAGATCCAAGTCCCTACCCAGGTAAAGCCTTTCCCCTGACAGGTGGGTTACATGATCATATTTATTGGATTTGAGAAGAAAGGAAAAAAAAAAAAGCCTTATATTCAGAAAATATATTGGCAAGCCTAATGTTTGAAAAAATGGCCCTATCCATGCTGGGTCTACCTGATGAGTATGTTGGATCAATAGTTGCATCCCAAACTATACATGTGGCAAGTGCAAAGACGTGAGTAGGCTAAGCAAGAACTCAAAATATAAGGAATTAGAATACCATAGTTAAAATGAATTATCACAAATCTCAAATTACAAAAAACTCAAACCTCATGTAGGTAATGGAGAAAAATATTTAAAAAGAAATGTGAGATTAGTAAAAGTAGTCAAAAAGAGTACAACTATTTCATGCAATTCAAGTGCATCATTGGCCACAGAGCTTACAAAATGAGGCCAATAATAAGCCCATGCTTGGACAGCCCATTGGGCCTAGACCATGGTCGGCCAATCTATTAACCCAACCTAGGGTAGCAACCGGATATCCGATTATCCGGTCATTTGCCGTCTCCAACCCAAGAAAAAACGGGTTTAGAACCAAATCTTAGTTTTGAAAAAAATTCAGATCCTGGTTCAGAACCGATTTGGCAGCTTATGAGCCAACTCAAAGGAAGGCAGCTTGATTTGTCTCTTTGTAATGCACGATAAGCATAGCAGTCTGAAGTCGGAACCAGAATGAACCGGTCCCATTCAGGTTAAGTCAAACACGGTTCCGGATTCCTTTTACAGGTTTCGGCTGAATCCGGATCCATCACCTAGAAAATGGATCCAGGTCCAGATACAGCATGGTTTCATTCTGGAAACAAACCCGTTTGAAACCTTAGCCCAACCAATATCTACTTTCTTGGTATAGAAATTTCCATTAAATTTTCTTACGTCTACAGTCTTTGTTTGGCAAATTTTCAAGATGATTTTTCTAGACACGCATTCTTCATTTATAAAATCCTAAGACGATGTCTTAGATCTAGCAAGATGATTTACATGCAATTATCTCATAGAGAATAAAGCAAAATCCTATCTGTCCCTGATGGGCAGGATTGTCATCCCATCTTTAAATTCCCTCACACTTTCTCCTTCATGCATCAATGAAAATCTTTTCTTTTTCTATCACTATTATCAATGCATTTAGCAAGTCTTTCCCCTTCTATGTAGACTCCTCAAGTTGCCAATAGTGATTACTCCAAAGGCCAGGCATCCATGGTAAATATGTAAAGACTCCATCCATCACCAGATACCCCTCAATATTTTGATGGATCCAATAGGTTGGCACTCTTCTCTCTTCTTTTGTTTTTTCAGATTTGAATAGTTCCCACCTGCCAATTTTTGCACAGCCCCCTTCCAAATTGTGTGTCATCTAAACATGGTCAGACATGGCTGCTTTTAATCAGTCTATGCTAGGGGTGTACATCGGGTTTGGAAACCCGGTCCAACCCGGTAACCCGACCCAGCCCGGACGTATTCGGGCGGGTGGAACATGGTCTTAGACCGGGTCGGGTCACGCACTAATCTGGACCGGGTCCCGGGTTAAGGAAGTTTTGTTAATCGGGTTATCGGGTCATTATAAAAAAAACGTTAAAAAATAATAATAATTTTGCATCAGCATTCAGCATATCAATTGGAAAAAAAGGCCAATCCCAAGTGTTCATGTGGATGTCATTTGTTACATCATGCATCAGCACATTCTACACCTTCCTCCTCATACCATACTTTCCAAAACCCTAGTTCCCATTCAGATTACACATAATCCAGTGCAGGGCTTGGATCACAGTTGATCCGTATTTTGCCATGACAAATTGCAGGTAAACACAGTTACAGCTTACATATTATTAGATTTCCAGGTAAACAATGATTCAATGGATAGTGCCCACCAATGCAGAACTCCAAGAAATCAAACAACTAAGAAGATAATTGAAAGGGGGAGCTATACCAGTAACGAAGAGGGTGTGGGCGCCGCCACAGGAGATGGCAGTGGGGCCATCATCGCCGTGGAAAGCACCGCAAATGGCTGGTTTCCATTGGGAATTCAAGTGGCCTAACCCTAGCCTTCCGAAGTCACCATTTCCCCATAGAGCTACAAATCTCTTCTTGTTACTGCTGGATCCGCCCGACGACATCCATCTCTGGAGAAACCCTAATCGAGAAGGGGATGAGGGAGCAAATCGAGACACTTGCAGGCACGTCTTCCTCAACATCTCTCGATGCTAAAACCCTAAACCCCAGATCCTAAAACCAAAAAAGACCAAAATGATCTCTCTCTCTCTCTCTCTCTCTCTCTCTCTCTCTCTGATCGTTTCTGTTGGCTTTTAGGGTTTGCAATTGTTAATAGATCTATTGTTTAGGTTTTTTTTTTTTTTGTGGTTTCGTTTGATGGTTTTTAGGGTTTGTGGAGTTGCAGCGTCATTGGTTTGAGGTCCTTTTGTTTTGGTTTTTGATGGAGAGTTTAGGAAGGTTGCAGAGCCTTTTGGATTTTCTTGTCAGCGAAAAAGTGGTCCCTTTTTTTCTTCTTCCTGTTTTTGTTTTGATATTTGGATCGGCCATGGTAGATATATGAAGCTTGTTGGTGCTGATTATGTCACTGTATTTTTCAATTGTAACCGGGTTACCCGGTAACCCGAACCCGGCAAACCCGGTTATATATAACCGGGTATTCGGTCGGGTTCCCAGAGTGCATAAAATAATCGGGTCGGGTCAAACCCGGTCCGATAACCCGGGACCCGACCCGATGTACACCCCTAGTCTATGCATATATTTTTATCAGATTTTGATGCAGCCCCAATCCAAAAACGATATAGGCCAAGCTCCTGAATAGGAAGGGATTACGAGAGAGACAGGTCGAGCTCCTAAATAGGGCTGGCCAAAAAAAAAAAGCAACCAAAATCAAGAGAAACAGGAAATTCTTTATTTCAGACTTTCAGTAATTAAGATGATCCTCCCAAGGAGGTTTACAAATATATAGGATTATCCATCCATGCAACACGATACAAATCAGGATCATAGGATGTGCTCGACTAGAATTTGTAGTTTGTCAACCACCTCTTTCGAGACTTATGGTCACGTTGATTCCTCCATCAATGATCAGATACCGCATGTTTTCTTTGCAGCACACTCATGCACTGAAGTTATTATCGAGTAACCAATCAGTTTAACTAAAAAAATTCTCTATCAAAAGTGAAAAGGGGCATCAAATGGTTTGCTTTGCTGTTTGCCATTAAAAAAAAATATTGTTAACTAAGGTAACAAGACATTATATCTAATGCTCTATTTTAATGATGCCAGTCGCTTAGTCATTAACTTTGGTTTCCCTCTCAGAATCACCTATTGTTGCAACCAACTAATGATGAGTTCATTGTTCACCAATTGCCATTTTATCTCTAAAATTTCATGGAGGGTAGGCTGGCACGTTCAAGGAATCACCTTGGTGATCTAAGATCTTCCTCAATAAGATTGTCCACTTCAAGTTGACATGCTGACAAAATGAAATTTTAGGGACATATGAGTAGTCACTTCAACCGTGAGACTGATTTGAAGACATGACAGTGACTAAGTGGTTGTTTAGGAGTTTCTAATGAACAGCTTAAGGAGGCATCAAGTAAACATGTTGGTAAGATAAGAGCACTAGCATAGATGTATGGAACAACAATAAATGATTGCATTAAGAATGATGTTTGAGAGAGAATCTACAAGTGACTCCAGTAGAAGAGAAATCTAGGCTAGGAATGGCAATGGGTCGGGCTTAAACAGGGACCAGCCCCGACCTGCTCCTATTAGGGGCAAGTTTGGTCAGGAACTGGTTGGGTTGGAGATGAATTGGGTTTCTGGACTCCGAATCAAGTAAAGTTTGTGGCGGTTTTGGGTTTTGAATGCACCTGACCCACCATGTCCCATTCATGTTTAACTTATACATTACTCGGTAAAGCATAGCATACAAGGCTTCACTGCCGCATGTGGTTGCAGGTAGTGGAGACTAGCAAAAATTACCTGACCTGTACTAGAGTACTAGTGATGGGGCAGGTTTGGCATGACAAACCATGAACCCATAATGGGGCGCGAAGGGTATGGGGCAGAGCAAGTGCCATTCATGTTGGATTCGGGTTTCTTGCCATCCCTAATCTAGCATGGCATTCAAGATGTTTTAGGCACGTACATAGAAGATAAAAAAACAGTCATGTACCAGCAATTAGAGTGTTAAAAGTACAAAGCACAGACAAAGAAGGGGGAGACCAATAAAGTCCAGGATAGAATGCAATTGATCGTTGAATGAGAAGGTCGTCAAATCCAATTCGTTGGGCAACAACAGCAAAGAGCCATGAAATTGTGAAACACCATCATTTAAGTTGTAACATACTTTTTCTTAAGGGGTCATCTGCATTTACATATACAAACATTACATATGTAAATGTTATATATGCATATGTTACATATGCAAGTGTTACACACTTACACGTGTGAAAACACATTTAACATGTTTGTCAAAATCATCATTTTCATGAGTAAATTAGTATAACCAACGGTTTTAGATTTATTTGGATGTTCTGGACTTTTACATAAATTTCTCAAAATCCATGAAGAATTAAGCTATGAAACTTTGAGTCTTGATGTTTACCATTAATAATGCAAGAATATTAATCGGTTTGGATCGTGAATTGAGGGCCGACAGAAGTCCAGAAAATTAGATCTATAGGTCGGGACTTTCACAGATTACTCAAAATCTATGAAGATTTAAGATAATCAGCTTCAAAGCCTTAGGTCTGATTAGTTCAATAACGAATTGAGCAATTTGGATTACAAATGTGGGGATCACAAAAATGCAAAAAATAAAAATTTAGATGGCCCCCACTGCCCCCACATGAAAGGGGCAAAAAACACCGCGTAGAACATGTACCAGCGCCTTTTGCCAGGATGTGAACCTTTTTCGCACCGATGCAGGTGGGAAAATGCCTCATTTACATACCTCATTTATGCACAACATGTGTAAATCTAAGCAAATAAACATGACACATGCATCATGGTTACAATGTGAATCACTTGCATATATAGATGAGAGCAAACAAATGACCCCTAATCAAATCCTAGGAAATCGAGGCCCCATCTCCATTTCCAGCTTAAATCCTTCACTCCCCCCACCCCACCCCAAAAAAAAAACCCCTCTTTTAACACTCGTCTGGTAAAACCCTAGATCCAAAACAAGCAAAGCGCCCTAGATCCAACAGCCACAAGCAAAAGAAGAAGATTGTGAAAAAGATCGGTAAGCCTAAATCAGCCCTTCCAAACCCTAGCCCTAACCCTAACCCTAGAAAGTTGCTGCTAGAGAGAGAAATGAAAAACCCAAATAATGGAGAAGAAGAAAAAGTAGAGACCTTGCGTCGTGGGGGATGTTTCGAACGAGAAGGCTGGAAGGAGAAGATCGGCGTTGTTCTCTAAAGGATGTGGGACCACCTCGGTGCGTGTCCCGCGAATCCCGCGAATCGTCGTATCTCTTTCGACGAGGAGGAGGGCTTCGACTTGGGGTGCGGCTTCTGTGACTCCTTCCCATTTTGCGATCGAAAGAAGCAGCTCTTCTTCTTCTTCTCCTCTACTCTTCCCGCGCAAACCCTAGAAAAACCTCTGAGATACAGGCCGGCTGCGTGCGAACAAAGTAGGGAGCTTTTGTCTGTTTTGCAAATTGCGAGCCCTCTTATTTGTGACTATGAGACAAGGGGCCCAGCCCTGGCTGATAAAAAGGGGCAAAAATGTGAAAGTAAAAAGGGAATTTAACGGAAAAAAATCCTCCTACACCGCTTATTAATCAATTTGACCCTAATAAAAAAGGATAGACGGAATGAGCCCTCAATTAACGTTTCTCTTTCTTTTTTTTTTTATCTTTTAGCGCTATAGTCGATATCGACCCTCATACAAAAAGTCACACGAAAATTCATTCATCTCTTCTTCTCTCTCTTGTTCTCTGTTGCTTTCTGCAACCAATCTCAAATGAATCTGACAACAATCTTTGAGAAGGAGGAAGAAGGAAAGAGAAACATGGGTTGCTTTTTGATTTGGTGAGAGAGAGAGATATCTGTGGAAGTCGAGAGAGAAGCAAAGAGGCCCTGCCGAGAGTGGAGGTGATACGGCGACGGGGATGATGATGGAAGGGTATCCAGCAGGCGCGCGAGAGATAGTAGATGGGTGTGAGATGGGTTCGGAGAGGTATTCGATGAACGAGGGTTCGGCTACGAGAGAGAAATGGAGAGGGCAACCGTGCTCCAGCAGAAAGATGGGTTCCCGTGCTCCAGCAGAAAAATGGGTGTGAGGTCTCTAGGCCTGCGCAGGTGGAGATGGCACAGATAAGCACCATCTTCCCGTGCTCCAGCGGCTACACAACTTTCCAAACTCCCACACCCCATTTCCATGGCTCCATCTCCTTCTCAAAACCCTCACCTTCCTTCAAAGCTTCTATCAGGCCCTCCTTTTCCATAAAATCTTTGATTCCTCCTCTCTCCGTTCAAACCAGCAGAAGAACAACTTTTTCCTCAACGACATGTTTGCATGGCGAGCAATTTTCTGGTCCGTGCTTTCAAGTCAATTTTTATGGTTTTGGGTTCTAATGAATGAGTTTTAACTTGAGGTGATGAAGATGGGTGTGAGGTCTCTTGTTCCTGAGTCCGGGTAGAATGGTGACTGGGTTTATAATGGCGCCTGTGTAAAAACGAAGACGATCGCCCAAGGATGATGGGTGGGAGAGGTGCCAAGGAGAGGGTGAGATGTAGGCACGGTGCAGGGATGGATGGAGGTTGTATCATAAGACCTGTGTTTTTGGATAGTCGATATTGAGGTAGTTTCCATGAAGGTGTTTGATGAAATGACGAAGAGAAAGGAGAATGAGATTTCACGCTCACTTGTCTTGCTTTTCTCATAGGAAAAAACAACTTTCCCATGAGATCTTTGATTCCTCCTCTCTCTGTTCAAACCAGCAGAAGAACAACTTTTTCCTCAATGACATGTTCGCATGGCGAGCAATTTTCGGGTCCGTGCTTTCAATTCAATTTTTATGGTTTTGGGTTCTAATGAATGAGTTTTAATTTGAGGTGATGAAGATGGGTGTGAGGTCTCTTGTTCCTGAGTCCGGGTAGAATGGTGACTGGGGTTATAATGGCGCCTGCGTAAAAACGAAGACAATCACCCGAGGATGATGGGTGGGAGAGGTGCCAAGGAGAGGGTGAGATGTAGGCACGGTGCAGGGATGAATGGAGGTTGTATCATAAGACCTGTGTTTTTTGATAGTCGATATTGGGGTAGTTTCCATGAAGGTGTTTGATGAAATGACAAAGAGAAAGGAGAATGAGATTTCACGCTCATTTCTCTTGCTTTTCTCATGGGAAAGAACTCTGCTGTTGTTGTGGGGTTTGTCATTTCTTGATTTTGTTCACTTGGAGATACTGGAGGAGAGGAATTAGAGAACATGGGTGGGGTTTTCATTTATTGATTTTTGTAATTTTCGAACAGATTTCATGTATATGTTTTTTGAAATGTAAGGTCAAGACACAATGAACTTGTAATGTTATGAATGGTTTCCCCCTATCTGAGATGTTTGAAATATGTTTGAGGTGTTCGAAATGTCTGAACTCTTGAGCTTTCGAAATGTCCGAGTGAAGGGCCTAGTTGTGATAAAAGATGCAGCCGTTCTGGACAGTGTACAGTCTACCAAAGCATTTTTTGGAAAGGGGATGCAAGAGTCAATGTGAACTCTTTTTTTATTGGTGTTAATATTTGGTGTTAATGTGATAGAAGATACAGCCATTCTGGATAGTGTACAGTTTACTAAAGCATTTTTTGGAAGGGGGATGCAAGAGTTAATGTGAACTCCTCTTTGGCTGGTGTTAATATTTGGTGTTAATGTGATAGAAGATGCAGACATCTTGACAATGTAATCTCCACATGGAAGAGATTTTTTAGAAGGGGGATGCACGTGTTAATATCATCATGTCCATTTTGATTAGTGTTGATATTTGGTGTTAATTTGATTGATAGAAGATGTAGCCATGATGGGCTTGCACATTTTGTTGAAGAATTTTTTGGAAGTGTTAAACATACTTTTCCCTTTTGTAAAGATCGCCCTTTTTTGGGGTTATATATTGTTGAGAACTTATCTATGATATTATAATGGTTGTTTGTATTGTCCCGTTATTGATGTTTTTATTTTTTCCACTATTGAAAATGATTAGCTAACTCCATCTAAAGCTACACTTAGTAAGTTATAGTATTATAACATAGTCGATATCGACTATGACTGTGTTTTTTATGTTCCAGCTAAATAGTCGATATCGACTATGACTGTGTTTTTTATGTTTCAGATAAATAGTCGATATCGACTATGACTGTGTTTTTTATGTTTCAGCTAAATAGTCGATATCGACTATGACTGTGTTTTTTAGGCTTCAGCTAAATAGTTGATATCGACTATTGGTCATCTAAAACAAACCATACAATGGTACATTCCATTGTACTAAACATTGTTCTAAATACATTGGTACATTCCATACACACATTCAATTAACAACCATACATTAACAAACCATTCAATTTCAAATAATAGTATATGAAGTTCCACAACATAAATCCAACTGCCCAAAACCATAGAAGTTCCACAACCACTGCCCACAAGTTCCTTCTTTTAATGCTTTATTTAAATCATTGATGGATACCATGGTACAAATACTGGCTAGTTCATCCTCTCTACATGAAAGAGATGTTTGTTAATAAAACACAATGCTACAGATATTAATGAAGATGGGTACTATATGAAAGTAATGGGGGAAACATTAGTATATAGTTTTGGTGGGGAAGGTTTCATCCGACTCATTTCATAACTTCCATCGATTTAGCCAATACCAATTTCATCCTTGGACAACATAGTGGAGAGTTTTGGTGGGGAAGGTTTCGGCCCTTCACTCAGACATTTCAAAAGCTCAAGAACTCAGACATCTCAAACACATTTCAAATATCTCAAATAGCAAGTCTTATGATATAGCAAGTTTCGGTCCCACAACAGCAGGAGAGTTCTTTCCCATGAGAAAAAAAAAGAGAAATGAGCGTGAAATCTCATTCTCCTTTCTCTTCGTCATTTCATCGAACACCTTCATGGAAACTACCCCAATATCGACTATCCAAAAACACAGGTCTTATGATACAATGTCTATCCATCCCTACACTGCGCTTACATCTCACCCTCTCCTTGGCACCTCTCCCACCCATCATTCTCGTGTGATCTTCTTCGCTTTTATGCAGGCGCCATTATAACCCCAGTCACCATTCTGCTCAGACTCAGGAACAAGAGACCTCACACCCATCTTCATCACCTCAAATTAAAACTCATTCATTAGAACCCAAAACCATAAAGATTGAATTGAAAGCACGGACCCGAAAATTGCTCGCCATGCGAACATGTCGTTGAGGAAAAGGTTGTTCTTCTGTCGGTTTGAACAGAGAGAGGAGGAATCAAAGATTTTATGGAAAAGGAGGGCCTGATAGAAGCTTTGAAGGAAAGTGAGGGTTTTGAGAAGGAGAGGGAGCCATGGAAATGGGGTGTGGGAGTTTGGAAAGTTGTGCAGCCACTGGAGCACGGGAAGATGGTGCTTATCGGCGCCATCTCCACCTGCGCAGGCCCAAAGACCTCACACCCATCTTCCTGCTGGAGCACGGGAACCCATCTTCCTGCTGGAGCACGGTTGCCCTCTCCGTTTCTCTCTTGCAACCGAACCCTCGTTCACCGAATACCTCTCCGAACCCATCTCACACCCATCTACTATCTCTCGCACGCCTGCTGGATACCCCTCCATCATCATCCCCGTCGCCGTATCCCCTCCACTCTCGACAGGGCTTCTTTGCTTCTCTCTCGACTTCCACAGATATCTCTCCCTCTCACCAAATCAAAAAATAACCCATGTTTCTCTTTCCTTCTTCCTCCTTCTCAAAGATTGTTATGAGATTCATTTGAGATCAGTTACAGAAAGCAACAGAGAACAAGAGAGAGAAGAAGAGATGAATGAATTTTCGGGTGACTTTTTGTATGAAGGTCGATATCGACTATAGCGCTAAAAGACAAAAAAAAAAAAAAAAAAGTAGAGAGAAACATCAATTGAGGGCTCATTCTGTCTGCGCTTTTTTATTTGGGCCAAATTGATTAATAGGCTGTCTACGAGGGTTTTTTCCGTTAAATCCCCAAGTAAAAATTAAAGTATATAAATGGTTAATAATAATAGAAATTAAAGCACGAGTTTGTTGGCCCATCTTTAAGTTTAAGGATGGGGTATAAATGTGGATAGATTTGAGGGAGAGATAAGGTTTTTAAGGCCACGTCGACGCAATTTGTATATATATATATATGAGAATATTCATGTACATTCATCCCTTACCATAGGGTGAGGGACACTTCCATAAATTGAAATTTTCAAGTGCACTGGATAAGGTACACTTCCTTGTCTACATGTGCAAAAAGGGAAAGTGCCATCACCCTATGGTGAGAGGTAGATGCACATGAATGTTCCCCATATATATATAAAATTTTAAAAACTCCCCTATCTCAAAATGGGAGTTTCTGCCCCCATCTATTAGCTAATGATTTAAGAAAATCTATAAAATATCCATAATTTAAGAAAATCTATAAAATATCTACATTTTTATGAGAATATTTAGGAGAGAGAATGGATGAGTGTACCATTGATGACACGTGTCACACTTTCATTGGCTAAAAGAGGGGCGTTTTTTTGTGAAAAACGCCCGAAGAGTTTTGTAACGTTACTCATATATATATATATGGAATGTTCATGTGCATTCATCCCTCACAATGTGGTGAGTAAAAGGGTAAAAACTGACGTCCTCATGAGTAAAAGGGAAAAAAATTATGTTTTTTAAATCGTTTCTTCTCTCCTCTCTTGTTCTTCTTGGCTTTCCTCTCAATTTCCTTCTCTGCTGGGAAAACCCACATGTCCATCACAAATTCAAGCCATCCATCTTTCCCACCCATGAACTTTGGTATGAATACATCATTTCCTTCCATCTCACCCTAATCTTACACATTTGACAATACAATTTCATATTCCGACAACGACGATGTCAATTGCCTACTTGACCTCGACGATAATGATGATGGCGACAACGGAGTGAGTCGGAATCAATTTCTCCCCGTGACCTTTACCCCTTTGCCCTTATTTTACCTTCTCTCTCTCTCTCTGGGTGTGGCCGTTGATGATCTAACTTTTGAAAACACGTCATTATCCCTCACTTTATGGTGAGGGATAGATACACCTGAACATTCTCCTATATATATATTTTAGATAAAATAAAATATGGTCTTACGTTTTGAGTCCAGGGGCGGACTCACCTATATTGGTGTGGGGGCTTCAGCCCCCACCCAATTGGAAAATTTTCAATGAATTCTCTATAGCCCAACTAGCCCAGCCCCCACTTAAAAATTTGTCCAGCCCCTATCCGTTTCCCCAAACTCTCTCTCCCTCTTAAAAATCTCTAAATTAGAAGAGATCCTCAAATCACACTCCGTATTCGGCATTGGCACGCCACTGTCGCCCCTTGCTACGTAGGTATTTCTTGCGACGCGGCACCACCGTTGCTTTCCATATTTTTCTTTTTGTTCTTGAAAACCCATCACTAGATAGGTACACTAGATAGGTACCCTCATTTGTTCAGTTTCTCGACTTTCATGTACTGATTGCCAATTTGCTTATCTTCTGCTAAATCATTTTTATCTTCTTAAAATCTAGATTTTTCTTAACGTTTAACATTTTCATCCTTCCATTTTCATATTTTGCCTAACTCCATCTCCGGTCACCATACTGATATGGAGTCTTTGGGGGCAAATGATGACTAAGAATTTCTATGCAGCTCGTTTTCATTGATTGGTGCAATAATTTTCTGTCTATAACAGACATGGTTTTAAACTAATTCTTTTTTACAGTAGAAAGCAAACAATGGCAGATGAGCGCAAACTGGGTGGCTCACTTCGAGATCTACAATTGAGTGTTGGCTCTTTATCTCATATGGCGTTATAAAAACACTAGTATGGTTTTTTTAATAGTTCTTAAAACTCAGCCGACATCTATCAGTCTAGCCATCACCAATTTCAAGTTATTGTTTTAAATAAAAAAAGATTATTTTTTCAAGCCCCCCTCAGACGAAAATCCTGGGTCCGCCACTGGTTTTGACCTTATTTCAAAAAAGGACGCAAGGATCAAAACATTTCAATTTTGAGGGTTTAATTAAAAAAAAAAAAAAAAAACAACAACAACAACTAAGGACAACCGGCTAATTAAAATGATTTCCGACAACTTTTCTTCCCTCTTTTTTTTGTTAAATGGCAATAATGCACTTTTTAAGAGTTTTAAAACAAAAATAGTTAAGTAATTACAAATTGGTGCCTGCAGTTCATTCCCATTCTCATCTTTTTCCCAACTTTGCTTACACCTCTCACGTGCAATACTTTATCATCTTTCTTTTTCTGTTTTTTAACTCTTTCTTTTTCCCTCACGGAGAGAAAGCCTTTCACCTTCTTGTCCTCATCGCCACTCCACAAAGGAGATCGTGAGTCATCTGGTATGTTGCCTATAGCCAATTTCCAAACACTATTAATAACTATACCTGTTACCCTAACTTTCTTCGTTCTTAAACTGCAAATCCACTTGGGGATCATAGTTTCATGGTACATTTGGAAAAAAACGAGATGGCCTTTTGTTTAACTATGAACCATCTCATCCTATGCGGATTAGAGCTAATACCATTTCTCATATAATGCAATGAAGTTTCTCTCGTTTGTATGCAGGTCCAAGGTCCTATGTTGGCTCACCCACAGAAAAATGGCTCCCACCTCCTCATGGATGGTACAAGCTGAGTTTTGATGCTGCTTTTAACAATGGTTCAGGCTCAGCAAGTATTGGTGGAATTATTAGAGACCCTCTTGGGATTATGTTCACCAGTTATGCTAGGAGAGTCATGGCTGCCACCGCGCACCCTCTAGGGACTGAACTTTCAGTGCTAAAAAAAATATATAGTTGGAAGCGTACAACTTATGATACCCAGATACGGCAAATCACCCATGGCACCCGTGCAAATACGGTCCGATACCGATACGGGTACGGGATACCGTAAGATACGGCTGGGATACGCCCTAAAAATTTGGGATACGGCTGTCTCGTATTTATATTATAAAAAAAATGAAAATAGAAGAATTCATCAAAGATTTGAGGAAACAGCAAAAAATGTTCAAAATCTTCTAATTGCCTCATTTGATTTTGTTTTTATGGTAAACTCATGATTTAGTTATAAATTAAAAAGGAAAAAAATAACCATTTATGGATTTCCCTTTTTTGTGACAGGAGGAAAAAAAACAAATAGAAGAAGAAGAAGAGGATGGAGGAGGCAGTGTAAAGATGCTACCAGCAACAACAATCGATCTACTTGAAACCTTTAAAAAAAAGGTCAAGATCTAGCAGCAAAGGCCTTTGAGATGAAGCAAAGATTTTTTGAAAATTAAAGAAGCAGAAAGAGATTATTACTGTAGTTTGAGAGATTGAACCTTGGAACCCTAATTTATTTCTTCTTTGCAATGGTAGTTGTGTGAATGCGACTATGGCTGAGAGATGACCGAGTATGGCATGGGCGAAAAACTTGATGGTACCTTGGAACCAGGAACCCTCGTTGTCTTCAAAGAGAAGAACCTAATAAAGTATGATTTAGAGGGAGGGCAACCAGCGATCCTAGCTTGGAAGAAGAGGAGAAGCACCAGCTTGATTTAAAGGGAGGGCAACAGGCGATCCTATGGCTTGGAAAAAGAGATGAAGAAGGGCCACTGGGCCAGCCTTTTCTATTGATGAAGAGTTATCTGGCTAGAAGTCTTGTCTCAGTAGTCTGGACGTCTTTTGTTTTTTTGGTAGAGACTAGAGACTAGACTCTAGAGACTGAAGACTATAGAACTAACTTCTTGTGCTTTTCATTTTAAGGCCACAACCATTGCCCACTTTATCATTTGGGTAAAGACCAAATGAAAATATCTTATCCACGGCGAATTGGATGGCTTAAACCCAAATGCATACTCATTATATCATCTAATGCCATTGTAACGCCCCACCCTTCACAGATACATGATATTGTCCGCTTTAGCTCATGGCTACTTGACCAGAGGACTTGGCCCAAGTGCATCCAATCTTACCTCACGATTTTGCTTCTGATCGGCCTCAACCCATCAAAAGGCCTCATATGATGCCATACTAATACTTGAATGATAGCTATTATTGTAGGCAAACTCACATAAAGGCAAGCTTTCATCCCAACTCTCCTTGAAGTCCAAAACACATGCTCGGAGAAGATCTTCCAATGTTTGGATGGTACGCTCAAACTGTCCATCTGTCTGAGGGTGATAAGCTGTACTGAACTTCAACTGTGTACCCATAGATGATTGGAAAGTAGACCAAAACCGAGAGACAAACTTAGGGTCTTGATCGGATACTATGGACTTAGGCACTCCATGTAGCTTGACTATATTGTCCCTATACAACACAGTCATCTTGTTCATAAACTGCCAAGTCTTGAATGGTAGAAAATGTGCTGACTTAGTCAATCTATCCACAATCACCCAAATAGCATCATTGTCTTTCCTGGTGTACAATCATGTTAAACATTGATTGATTCAACTCCATACGCATTCGGTTAAACCATACACAATACACGAATACCTAGACAACCCATCGAAGCACATCAAGCCACGTGCTACGATTTTAAAACCCCATTAATGGTCACGTGAGACACTAAGTTCATGGTTTCCAATATCTAAGGCCCAAACCTAAGTTATTAGTCTCATTTACAATAAAACATGAGCTGAAATAGTAATCTGAATATTTACATCACTTTTCGACCTCCGATTGTGATGAAACTAGAACCATTGGATTTTACATCTCGAGAGCTTTCCAACGGTATATTACATATAGAATTCCAACGGACGGATTAAAAGATATGGCCTTTAGAAATCAGTCCTCTAAATATATATATAATATATAAATATATTTTCTTTTTATTATTTTATTCCCTGCTGCGCCGGGCGGACGTTCAGAACGTCTCGAAAGTTCAGAACGTTATGACTTCTGAATGTTCAACAGGCACATGTTTTTTTTATTTTTATTATTATTATTTTTATAATAATACTGCACAGCGCCGCCGGTCGTTCAAGGCTACTGCACAGGGACGTGCAGCCTTAAGGGGGGTGGATTGTGACGCCCCGGAGTCCCACATCGACTATAGAGAGGATAGTGAATGGGGTTATATGTAGAGCTTACATCCTTACCTTGCATGAGGCCTTTTGATATGTTGAGGCCCATCAAAAGCAAAACCGTGAGGCAAGATTGGATGCGCTTGGGCCAGGTCCTCTGGTCAAGTAGCCCATGAGCTAAAGCGGACAATATCATGCATGGGTATAAGGTGGGCGTTACAAATGGTATCAGAGCCGGCTCTCGACTAGTTCGAGTGTGGGTCCCCTGCCGTGGGCTGGTGCAAGTGGGCGGGTCTTCATGTGGGCGGGCCAAGAGGGCTGGCAGGCTACTGCACAGGGACGTACAGCCTTAAGGGGGGGTGGATTGTGACGCCCCGGAGTCCCACATCGACTATAAAGAGGATAGTGAATGGGGTTATAGGTAGAGCTTACACCCTTACCTTGCATGAGGCCTTTTGATGGGTTGAGGCCCATCAGAAGCAAAACCGTAAGGCCCGTGGACCAAAGCGGACAATATCATGCATGGGTATAGGGTGGGGCGTGACAAATGGTATCAGAGCCGACTCTCGACTAGTTCGAGTGTGGGTCCCCTGCCGTGGTCTGGTGCAAGTGGGCGGGTCTCCATGTGGGCAAGCCAAGAGGGCTGGCAGGCTACAGGGACTGGCAGGCTACTGCACAGGGACGTGCAGCCTTAAGGGGGTAGAATGTGACGCCCCGGAGTCCCACATCGACTATAGAGAGGAAAGTGAATGCAGTCGGCTTTGGACGGCGTCCATGGCGTTGAATAGTTGAGAGCGGGCTTGGACCATGCTACTATTCCCAGGACTGGGAGCTTGGATCCCCCTGGAGCCGGACTTTGGTATCAGTAGTCCGAATAGGATTGTTACTGGTACCCCCGTGAGGTGGCTTGGACATCCACGGAGTCTCCCTCTTGTGCATTGCATTACATTGATAGTGGTGATTGTTAGTATTGCTAGGATTCCTGTTTATAATTCTGATGGTTATTTACTCATGCTTTATGCCTAGTTCTGTTCATTGTATTCACTTGATTATACCTATCATTATTCCTACACTTGATGCATGTTATGTTTAAATTATATTTTACTTATCTATTGCTCAACATGTCGTTGACTCTGTTCCTTAGTGTACAGACTCCTCAGGTGAGTACTACTACGAGGAGCAGGCCGGTGAGGAGATCCCAGAGGATCTCCAACCAGCAGAGGAGGCACGAGAGTGGAGTGCCGATGACGTAGAGTAGTGTCATCACTACCAGGCACATGAGAGATTAATTTTGGGGACATTTCATTAGATTTTATTTATGTCATTGTTATCATCGTTGAACCTTCCTTTATTGCTTTCATTTGATTTAATGGCCTTAGTTTCTGAGATGGCCATTGTAATTAAACTAACTTCCTTTTTAGCTTTAATATTCATCTTGCAACTTTAAATTTAATTGAGATTTATTATCCACTGTGATATCAATGTATGAATTCCGCTATTGTTTTATGATTTGATGTTCAAACACATTATCCTCACAGCGGACTTACGATCCTCGGGCCAAAAAGGACAAAATTTTTAATTGGCCCAAAATTTCACTCCCCGGATCTGGTTTATTCTCTAATCGGGTTCGGGGAACGTGACAGCCATGGCCCATTATATAATCTTATTAATTTTTTTATTCACAATGGACATATTGGTTTCTTGTTCAATTTGCAAGTGCCAAGGCCCAGTATATAATCTTATTACACGAATAGGATGGCTTAAACCCAAATGCACCCAACACTGATTATATCATCTAGTGCCAGGGCCCAGTATATAATCTTATTAATTTTTTCATTCACAATGGACATATTAGTTTCTTGTTCAATTTGCAAGTGTCAGGGCCCAGTATATAATCTTATTACACGAATTAGATGGCTTAAGCCCCAAATGCATCCAACACTGATTATATCATCTAGTGCCAGGGCCCAGTATATAATCTTATTAATTTTTTTATTCACAATGAACATATTGGTTTCTTATTCAATTTGCACCTCGTTCGATGGACTCACCCACGTAAGGGAACATCGATCCCTGGCCGCCCATGATTTAGGGCCCAAACAGGACCAACCAATCAATTGGAAGGTGGGGCAGTTTAGGCTTAAAAGGTCTTGATGTGTCCTATCTCCATGTAAAATTCCAGGCCCATTAAGTCCATCTGTATCATTTATTAGGTTGGCGAACCTGATTTCCAGTCTGAATTTAGGTTTCATACCCCCACCCATTTTTTTAGATAACACTGTTGAAAAACCAGCCCAGTACTTGACGTATCCATTTTTAGATTCATGCCCCTTTTATTTTTCTTTAAGATTGCTTTGCACAAGATCCAGTCCACTTAAGGGCTACTTGTCTTACTTATTTTTCACCTTTTCACCTAAATATCTCAGGTGTAATAGGTCTACCCTATTATTTATTTATTTATTTGGGATTTGAGATACAACCTTTCTTTTATAATGTCCCTTTCTTTCCATAAGTCATGATTATATTTACTTCAAAAGTTGAATCTTCCCAACCTTCCTCCCTCCCTTTTCATATATGGAGGGAGGCTTGAAACTTGAAAATTTTAATAATCATGACTCATGAGTTTGACCATATTGGCGCACTTTAGATTGAGATTTTCATGAACCCATTTCTATTAGCTATCCACATATGATGTTAGTACTCTTTCCATTAATTATATGGGCTTAATCCGTTTGGGATGGCCATACTAAAAATAATGGTGCATGATTTTGGTTACTAAATTGTCATAAATAAAAATAATAATTAATGCATGATCCAACTAACAATTGGAGACATATGACCTGATTAAAAAGTTACACTACCCATTTTGCAACTTTAAAAATAAGCTCTTATTTTGTGATTTAGAGCTTCTTTATATATTTGAGTGTTTGGTAAACCTCAAATTAATTTTTAAATTATGGAGATTATTTAAAAAGCCCAATTTCACTCTCATCCTCAAAGTCTGGCATCAACCCCGATCTCACTCTCATTTAACCTATATTTACCTTTTGGATTGAATATCAAAGAAAATGCTGCAGGTTAAAAGACCACTAACCTTAAGGCTAGTAAATCAAGTGCGGGCCCGTTTGGAAACTCTAATCCAATTATATTATGGTCTAAAGTAAAAGCTCAAAGTTTAAAATTCTAATTTATAATTTCACCCTCATTCTCAAAGTCTGGCATCAACCCCAATTTCACTCCCATCGAACGTATATCCACCTTTTGGATTGAATATCAAAGAAAATGATGCAGGTTAAAAGACCACTAACCTTAAGGGCTGTTAAATTCAGTGCGGGCCTGTTTGGAAACTCTAATCCAATTAATAAAAGCCAATTATATTATGGTTTAAAGTAAAAGCTATAAGTTTTAAATTCTAATTTACAATTACATCTAAGCTCTTATAGGTAATTGGAGCCTACCTTCAGTTATTCTCTCTTCCGGAGGTAGAGGTCCTGTTATTGATTACCGATTCCTCCCTCTTCAGGGACTGAAAGTTGAGCCCACTAGTACTACTAGTACCATCTGGGGCCACATGGGCTTTACCTGGCTTCTCTCTGGGCCCGAAGGGATTAGTCCAGCCCAAATGGTCTACTACACTATCTTTATACCATTTAAGGCAAAAGCTCAAATTTGTAAATAAGAGCTAAAATTTGAATAACATTATGTCAATTAAACATGCAATCCATGATAATAGTCATAAATTATAGTTCGTCATACTGGGCCACAAGGGATTTACTGAGGCCCGTTCTAATTTTCATCAAAGCTTTTTTTTAATCAAATCTATACCAAACCATTATGTACCTTAGAATGATTTCAATATAAATATTAATATTTCATAATATATATATAAATATTAGTATATAACCCCAAAAGAATAAATTCATTGATACATACCCATATAATTACTTATATGGACCCCACGTGAATGCCCATTTATACAAAGTACTTGGATGTCCATTGTCCATGCTCCATACCCCCACATGAATTTCCAATTGCCCATAGTCCATACTCCTTTTAAGTACTAGTCTACAAGTCTACAAAGTAGAAACTTTCCATCACTTTGTAAGTGGTCCCTTCACCTTACCCATGCATTAAATGGGATGCATGCGAAAAGAAGAATGGATTCACATTTCCAATCGTCACAACTTTCAAAACAAGTCGCCAATCACCACATAGTGAGTTTACTACAAGCCTACATGCTTCTAACATATATTTTTAGTGGATACAAACATGCACATTAAAATGTGGAAGACAAACATCTTATTTAAAAAAAAAATGCAAAGATCTTTTCATACCCCATTGCTCTTCCTCATTCCAAACGTTTTGAACGTATATCCTCATTCCAGACATTCTTCTTCTTCATTTCCCTCATTCCCTGGTTCGTTTGAAACATGGGTTCTACTACTATGTCTGTGTCCCACTTCCTCATCAAAGCATGCTCCATCATCCATTCATAAAAGGTAAAAATGCATACATTTTATTTAATAGTTTATTATTCTCTTCTTATTATTATTTAGTTGATTAATGGTTTCTTATTCTTCCTCTCCTTATTCTCATGTCAGCTCTCTATTGGCACCTTAAAGAGGATTTACATCATCTTCTACCTTCATCAAGATCAAGGCTTTATACAAAAATCTTCTGATAAAGCTACTGTTTGACTGTTTCTTGTTTCTTTTTAATGGCTCAAAGAACTGGTTCTGCAACTAGTGATGAGGTTCAATCTCAAGCTAGTAACACTATATAAAGGGATAAAATAGAAATTGATGCCCCACTGTGGAGATATGTTACACGTGCCAGTGGTGGTAAAACTATGGGTGGTGGTAATAGAACTTGGACATTTAATTTCTGGAAGAAGTTATTCAATGGGTCATACTCTAGGGTAAAAGCTCATCTATTGAAGATAAGTGGAGTGGGAATTCAAAGTTATTCAAAAGTAGACATAAGACTTAAAGAGGAATTGGAAAAAGAGCAATTTGATGCTCAAGTCATGAAAGAGCAAAAGAGAAGAGCACCATTAAATATCCCATTACCTCTAATGGATGATGGCAAAAAAAGAAGGCTTTCAGAAGGATCGATTGAGCAATCATTCAAGTTGAATACAATTGATAAACTCGATAGAAAGTGTGCAATAATGTTTTATTCAGGTGTCATTCCATTCAGGTTTTCTAAGGATCCATACTTCATTGATTACATTACATCCGTTGCCAACTCGCGTTTAGCGGGTTATATTCCACCATCATATAATCGGTTGCGCAATTCATTATTGGTGCAAGAGAAGATCAACATAGAAAACCTGATGAATACATTTAAAAGATCATGGGATGTTACAGGAGTTTCTATTGTGTCTGATGGTTGGACTGATGTTTAGAGGAGGCAATTGATTAATTTTATGGCTATTTCATCTCATGGAGCAATGTTTTTTAAAGCAATTGATGCGTCAGGAATTTACAAAGATGCAAAGTATATATCAGAGTTATTTTTGCAAGTTGTAAAAGATGTGGGTCCATCCAAGGTAGTGCAAATTTTAACAAACAATGCTGTAGTTTGCAAGGCGGCCGGAAAACTTGTTGAGGGTAAATATCCTCATATATTTTGGACTCCATGCGTAGTTCATACTCTGAATTTGGCATTGAAGAATATTTGTCAACTCAAAAATACACCACAGAATGAAGGGAGGTTTGCACAATTAGGGTGGATAGTTGAAATTGAACTAGCGGTAAAAGATATTAGAAATTTTATTGTCAACCACAATATGGCTCTTTCAATTTTCAATTCATTTTCAAAGTTGAAATTATTATGAGTGGTTGAAACACACTTTGCATCTACAATAGTAATGATCAGGCGAATTAATAAAGTAAAGGATGCTTTACAAAAGATGGTCACTGATCGAGATTGGAAATACTTGAAAAAAGAAGATGAGGAGAAAGCTCAATTCATAAAAGAATGTGTTTTAAATGATGAATGGTGGGATAGAGTTGATTTCCTTTTGGATTTTACGGAGCCCATAATTAACATGTTAAGAATTGCAGACACAGATACACCAATTTTACACTTGGTATATGAAATGTGGGACGCAATGATTGAAGATGTAAAAGTTAGAGTATTTCAACATGAAAAGATAGACTTGTTAGTTGGTCAATTGGATTTTTTTGATTTATTGTATGAAATACTTGTTTCGAGGTGGAATAAGAGTCTTACTCCTCTACATTGTGCTGCACACTCACTCAATCCTAAATACTATAGTTATGCATAGCTTACCGGAGGAGGTGGAGGAGTCAAACGTGTTGCTCCAAATAAGGATGCTGAAGTATATCATGTAACTGAGTTACATGTTTTGATCGTCTATTTCCACCAAAGAAAGTTAAAGAGGTTAATGTGGAATTCGGGAAGTTTTGCACACCTTCGTGTTATTTTAGTAATTTACATGTGATGGAGGATATGAACACTTCTGATCCTCATGTATGGTGAGGAGTGCATGGATTTAGTGCTCCAATGTTATCAGAATTAGCATCAAACCTTCTCTCTCAACCTGCTTCATCATCTTGTTGTGAGAGAAATTGGAGTACATATTCTCAAATCCATACTATCAAAAGAAACAAACTTACAACTGGAATGACAAAAGATTTGGTATATGTGCATAGTAATCTCTGCTTACTTTCAAGAAGGAAGGAAGAATACAAGTAAGTAATTTTTATTTCATAATAATGCTCAACACATTTAAGTCACACCTACTATATTTTTTTGTTTGAATTAAAAAAATTTAGTTCGTATGATTACTCAATTCAAAAAACACTAAAACTAGATTTATTATTTTGCATATCAGAAAAGGACCATCTCAATATTGGGATGTGGGAGTTGGAGATGAATTCCATCAAGAACCCGGCAACAGTTGCTTAACATTTGATTATGATGAAGAAATCATTTTGGGGATTGATGAAGACATGGAAGAGAAAACTCAACAGCCATTATGTGAAAATGATGTTGGCACCTCATCCTCACACATGTGTGGAAAGGAGAAGGAGGGAGCCCAATTTGAACAAATATTTGATTCTGATGATGATTTTTGAGGTGGAACTGAATTTGGATGATAATTTTGTTTATGTTGGTACACTTGTTACTTGTTAGACTTTGTTGAGATAACTTTTAGCTTGTTAGTTGTTACTTGTGAGTGGACTTCGTTAATATTATATGAACTTGTGTTGTGTTTTTAATTCATGTATTAGGATGCAGATACTCAATATTGTGCTTATGGATAGAACTTAGAAGCTATGAGTTAAGACTTAAAATTTATGGATTGCCATATCTACGATTTTATATTTTATGCTTAACTACTTTTCCTTGAAAATAGTATACTTTAGAACTGTAATAGAGATCTACTCATATAAGTGCACAAGTAAGGGGGCTCTAAAATTTATTCATAAATCAAGACTTGCTGAAAATCAAGGTATGCAACATCAAATTTTATTTGATCTATAATTTTTTTTAGTAATTGATGTGTGCTTATATTAATGAGTTTCTAGGCTTATAAATTTGAATTATATTTCAATATATTTGTTCTAAATAATTATTGCCACATGATGTTCGTGTCCGTATCCGTATCCGTATCCGTATTCGTATTCATGTCATACCCCGTGTCTGTATCGTATCTTAGGTGATACCATACCCATATCCGTGTCCCCAATTTTTGAAGTAGGCGTGTCGAGTCCCCGTTCCCTGTGTCCGTGTCCGTACCTGTATCTGTATATGGCCATCATAGCATACAACTAATCCCCTGCGCACACATCCAACACTGCATCAAGCATATAAGTTATCTAGCTGTCGTAGATTCCTTGGAACCAAATTTCTTATCTCCGAAACGCTTGGTTATGAGAAATGAATCATTCATGGCACGTTTGTGTAGCCCATTTTCGGGGGAAATGATGTGATTTTCTGCGTAAAATTCCCTTTTCTTATGTTTGGTGCGACAGTTTTCCGCATAATTGCTTTTTCGCCACGTCAGCTTTTTTCTTCCTAAGCATGGAAATGGACTTCCCATGGAGGGTACAAAAAGTCCATTTCCACGGAAAACGGAACCCCCCCCCCCCCCCCCCCCCCCCCCCATTTCCCCACTCCACCCAGCAACTCTCTTTCTTCTCCCTCCCCTCCCAACCCCACCCACCCCTTCACCCACCCCATGCACATACCGACCCACCCACCTAATTGTTTTCACTAAATAGAAGTTTTCACTAAAAATATCCGTAGCTGCACCAAACAATATTAGCACCAATTTGTTGAGGAATTTTTTTTTGCACCGAACATGAATTTCTAACTTCCTCAAAAAAGGTTTTCTAAGGTATTAAAAACCATATAATTTACTGATGTGGCAATTTCATCTTTCCATGAAAGTTCTACACAAACGTGCCCCTTAAACTTTTGGTGACGAGAGAGGATTCCTTTGTTCCCCTAAAACTAGGCTATACTCAATGAGGATTTTTGAATGGAGGAATCATCACATTTCGTGCAAACACGGTAGAATCCAACCATCTACACTACAATACATCCAATAATTTTACATTTTTCACAAAATTCTCAAATCCATGAGTCAATATCTAAAATTTCAACCCTTTTAATCGTTTTTGGCCTTTTAAAGAGAACAACTCAAATCATGCAAATGGGGTCACAATAATAAAAAGTTTCACTTTTTAGGGTCTAAATTTTGTTCACAGCATCTCAAAAATTGTGATTAATCTATGGCTGAATTTTGAAAACACCCCGACCCCTCAATTGTAGTTGGCCATCTTATAAGTATGAAAGGTTTAGATTGTGCAAATAGGGCCCAAAAGAATAAAAAAAATAATTTATAGGGTCCAGGATTTTCCACAAATATCTCAAAATTTATGATTAATCTATAGTTGGAATTTGACCGTTGGAGAGAAAAAAAAAAAAAAAAACTTATAACAACGTATTCCTTTTGGAAGCATGGAAAAGAGTGTTCCAATGAGGTAGTCCTTTTTTTTTTTGTGTGGTGGGGTGATACACAAAATCACCGTTTTTACACCATTTGAAGGATTCAGGTTTCGTCTTTTTTTTTTGTCCCGTCTGTGAACGAAATGTGGGTTTTCCCCAATGGTGAGGATAATCGACTCGGATTCCACATATACAGCGATATCCAAACATGTTGTAAGTTTCTTTAAGTTCATGAAGTGGATCCAACTTAGTTCCCAACTTACCTATTGATCCAAGATCAAAGTTTTATCTTAGGCCCTCAAAATTTCAATAGGTGGGAACATGAGGATTTCTACTTCTTGGAGACAGGTTTTTGGCCAAGAAAATTGGTCGAGGAAGGATCTCCACTTCACTAGTTCGCTGTCTGTAATTAGTTGGGTGAGGATGCCCACAGGTGATATAGGATAGCCTCGAATATTGAGATCTGATTGCAGGTTATGTTAGTTGTTTATGGATCTCTTCTTGTTTGTGGATTTCTTTTGTTCTATTTTTTTTTTTTTTCATTTTCAAGCTTTGGGCTGTCTTTCTTGTTTGTTGTTGCTTCTTTTTGCCATATCATTTAAGGGTTTTTTGGCTGGACAGACTTGTGGGCTCCTTCTTTTTGTACACTAGGGTCCGTTTGGCATTGTTTATGTGTTGGTTCCTGATTAATGATTATATGTCAAGATTAAGTTGTGCTGAAATTGGATTGTGCCGAGACTATGTTGTCCAAAACTTGTTTGGCTACATAATATTTAATTGTTCTGCTCAAAATATTTGGTAACTCCATAACATGTCTGTTCCAATGAATAAAACGAAGTAAATCATTTTTTTGCAGCATTTGTTGAACTTAGATTTATTATAGATATTTATAAATTCATATTAAATATTAAAATAATTATCTGTTCCAACTTTCGAATTACAGCATGGACCCACTTTTAGGGATTAGAACATGGGCCAACTTTTATAGGAATTAAAATGTAGGCCCACAATTTGTAAATGTGATCATGACACCCACCTTTAGGAATTATAATATGGGCCTGCCTATAGAAATAAAAACTGGAACTCACCTTGGAATTAGAGCATGGGATCCATTCTTATAGAAATTAGAACATGAGGCACACCTTTCGGAATTACAATGACGTCCCACTTATTGGATTTGCATCTCATATAGAATTTTGTTGTGCATGGGACTTACCAATAGAAATCACAATGCAAGACCCACCTTGAGTTAGATCATGGCCCACCTTTATAAACACAAACACATACCTCCATTCTCAGTTAAAAACACAAAAATAAAACCTACTTTTTAATATTTAGGCCAATTTATTATGAAATAATATGAAAACTTATAAATCAATAATTAAGAATAAAATCAAGTAAAATCAAGAGAGAGATAGACAAAGGGAACATAGTGGTCAGAAGCGACGAGCAGTCATGGTCGAAGCTTAGCTTTAGTTGATAGGCTAATAGTAAATTGGGCTACAACAAAACGCTTACCAAGCACAAAGAAAGGGCCTTCGCCACTTGAATTGTATGTGGGGGAACTCACATGTGTGGTTCTTAGGGGGGACAACTTAGGACCCACCCCATCTCAACAATGAATATTTGGAGCAAGCATTTATAGTGCATCAATAATCAAGCGTACATGATTTACTAAAAGAAAAAAAATTAAGCATATACAGACGAAAGATGAAGGACGGAAAGTTGGAAATTGGCAAGGGAATGGGAGAGAGAGAGAGAGAGAGAGAGAGAGAGAGAGAGAGGTAAAAGAGGAGCCTACGTGGAGTGCTTCCACGATTTCTAGCCAGCCATTGTTATTTATTTATTTATTTTGTTTTGTAAATCTTGATCTTGTATGCTACATTTCTACCAATTGTTTCGTGAAAAACAAATTTGGAATGGTGGATACATGAGTCCAAACGCGTTTCTATCTACTTTGCCTTGTGGGAACCAAAGAACATCTCCGTGCCCTTAGCTTCATCCCAACTATGTTTCTTTTAGGCCGTAAGTGAGGTGGAGCCTGCCTTTATTCATTTGTACTTTGCACATCTTATTTTTGAAATATATACACTTACCTTTGTTATAAGAAAATAATTTTTTTTATATACCCCCTAGGGTTATGTGATTTGTAAATAAGCTCATGTGGTTTAGTATATGCAAATAGGCTCTTATATTTTCGTTTCAATCCATTTCATGTTCCCAATATTAGTATTCCCAATTAGAATGGGTAACCATGAGGAGATTTGTGCTGAACTTTTATAAAAAATAACACCTTTGCTCTTACATCCATTAAGCAAAAATGATATATATTATTTTTTTATATAAAAATGCCATTATTTTATCCCAAGTCCCAATGGTCTCTCTAAATAACTCTTTAATGCACATGAAGCCTAATCACATATTTTAAAAATCTCACCAATCTAACAGTGAATCGTGCATGGATTGAATCAATTTTAACCGATTTCATGCAAATGCATTGATTATCATTATAATTGATTTTGATTTAATGAAACAAGCCATGTATTGATAAAAATAGATTTACGAATGGTTATCATTTCCTACTAAATGTAATTATTAATGTTACAAGCTTTAGAGAAAAATAAATTTGATTTTTTAAATTTATGCATATAAAGATAAAGAGACGAGCAAAATCATCATTTTACTTTAAAAACTTTTTGTAGTTGGAAGGCTGTTGATTTTAGGGACATGAAAGATATTAAAATGGAAAAAAAAGCATGAGCCTATTTACAAACATTAAAATTACAGGGGCCACTTATAAATCCTAAAAACCATAGTGGGGTACATAAAAAAACCTAAAAAAAAAAACAAAATCCTTGACACCATCACGAGACGAGCCGAGCCGAGCCCATAACCCAGTCCCAGACTCAGTAGTTCTGAACCGAACTCTCTTCTACAGTACACACACGCCACACGGGTGACGTGGCACAAGATCCGGTCCTCTTGAAGTTGAAACACACCTGATGCCACGTCAGCAATCCGTCCCTCCCCACTTCAACCAATGAAAACACGCCACGTCACTTGTAAAAACCCTCCCATGACCTTTATAAACATGACCAGAGAGAGACGGAGAGGAAGAGGAGAAAGCAAGAAAAAAGCGAAACAGCTCCCTCCATTTAACTTTCTCTTCTAGGGTTAGGGTTTTGAAGAAAAAACACCAAATCGAAAGAGAAAGATGAGTACTTCAGGATCGACGAAAGGCGGCCGGGGAAAGCCCAAATCCTCCAAATCCGTCTCCCGATCCAGCAAAGCGGGCCTCCAGTTCCCCGTCGGAAGGATCGCCAGGTTCCTCAAGGCCGGAAAGTACGCAGAGCGCGTCGGAGCCGGCGCTCCGGTCTACCTCGCCGCCGTCCTCGAATATCTTGCAGCAGAGGTTCGTAAAGATCCTGTCTTTATCTCTCTTCTTTGATGATTTCGTCTAAATCTCTCCTTTTGATCTTTCTCTTTGGTTTTTTGTTCTAAAAATCAGGTTCTTGAGCTAGCTGGGAATGCGGCGAGGGATAACAAGAAGAACCGTATTGTTCCGAGGCATATTCAGCTTGCGGTGAGGAATGATGAGGAGCTGAGCAAGCTTTTGGGGGCTGTTACGATTGCAAATGGAGGGGTTTTGCCGAATATACATCAGACTTTGTTGCCCAAGAAGCAGGGGAAGGATAAGGGCGATATTGGATCTGCTTCACAGGAGTTCTAGACTTGTGGATTTCTGGGTTTTGGGTGGTAGGGTTTATGGGGTTTGGGTTAGTTGGGGTGGGTTTGTAAAATTGTTTTGGTTTTCTAAAACCCCAAATTTTGCTTTTTCATGTAATGCAATGAAAACACCATATAATATTTATAATGAAAGTTCACTGCTTTCCTTAATTTTAATACTTGTATCTGTGTTTGATTCACATCATTTAGCAACATTTTGTTTGGCATTGTGCTTTGATAGTCATGGAAATCGAATATTTAGGAAAAAAAATTGTGAGTTTTTTGCAATCTTTGACAGCATGCATGAAGCTGGCATTGTTTAGCCATCCCACCCAAACGTAGTCTACATTCTTGATTTAGTGTTGTGTAGTTTTGAATTGTATTTTTGTGGGTTTCCATGGTTTTGTATGTATGTTGAAAATTGGTGGTGATGTTTGATTTTTCTCTTCATTCTAATTGTTTTCTTTTGTGGGCACGTTCTTTTGGTTTATTCGGATGGTGACGTGTCACCTCTCCCTTTCATCAGTACTTTTTTATATGTCTGTATCGTGTTATATGGTCATTGCCTTTCTTAACCTTCATGTAAGTGCTTTTTATTGCTTTTTACGTCTCCTTTTTTTATGTGGCTGTGGTTTGAGTAGAGTGAAGTGGATATCATGTGAAAGTGGCTGTGGTTTGTTGTTTGCTTGTGAGATAAATAGGTGAGTTTTATAAGCTTTTTGTGAGTGTCTTCAGAAAGGTATGGGCTTGGTGGTCTACCACAGTGGATTGCTAATTCACCCTCGATTTAAACCATCAAAGATCAAAGCTTTTGAGTCTGCTTCTCGGTTGCAAGCTCTGGAACGAGTGGACGAAGAGCTGACAAAGGGCAATGAAAGGGCTGCCTTATCTATTGTGAAGGAATTGCGGGGGAAGTCTGGAGGGCTCAGATGCTTTGGTGCTGCTAGGCAGGTGGTTTTTTAGTTTTATAGACATTGTGCTGGCCTTATACTTTTATTGCCTGTCATGTTAAATTTTCATATGATATGGATGCTTTGTGATTTGTTGATTTTGCTTAATTCTATGTCATATCACATATGCAGAGTTTGTCTGATTGTTGTGGATTTGGTAATTTCAAAAGAATGCACTAGATGGAAATTGCATTTTGAGATTTTTTTTTTATTTTTTATATTTAAGTTGGGTTTTACTAGACTTGACTTCTTGCAATTAAATTGTTGTAATTGATTGCTTTTTTTTTTTTTTGTGTGTGTGTGTGTGTGTAGCTTTAGATTAGACAACTTTAGGGGATTGCATTTGCTACTTTGTTTTGTCAGCCTCTGGCTTCCATATTGGTTTCACTTGTTTTTTGTTGCCTAATCATTGGTGGATGTTTGGATGTGATTCTCTTTGAAGGGGTTGCTTGATGGTGAAATCCTTATAGAGGAAAGCATGTAGAATTTTTATTTTTGGTTTGCAAAGGTTGGCAATATTATATAGATTGCTAGCATGATGGTGGGCATGGAGAAATCAACACTTCTGTCGAGGTACTGGGCTCACTTTCAGATGATTGCACTTCCTTGTCCAAGGACCAAGAGTTATGAGAAGCATGTTGGGTGAAATAGTCTAAATTTCAGAGTAGAATAGTGTGAAGAATATAGGGCTGGTTTGCTTGGAGGTATTTCAGAGATGAATTGCAAAGTGTTGGGAATTCTGACTCTCGGTGTCAGATCATGTCTTTTGAGCACATGTAGTTCTTCGTTTGAATGCTAAAGTTTTGAAAACAAACCTCTCTTCTATAAATCACTTTTGACATTTTGAACTTCTAGAATTTATGCTGGAATCCACTTAGCATTTTGGAAATCACTTGGGGGGCACCATTTGAGGCCTGTTTGGTGAGATGAATTATAAGAATTCTCCCTTAGGGAGAATTATGAATTCTCCAAATGTTTGGTTGCAAGCATCTGGGGGATTTGTTGTATGGAGAATTTGGAGAATTTTAAACGTTGTCTCCCAAGAAGTAGAATTCCAAAATGCTAATGGCAAAGAGCTTGTTTGGTTGCAAGCATTTTTATAGGAATCCCTTTGTTTGGGATTCCTGACAGCAAAGCAAGGCTATCTTTGAGAATTATTAATTTCCTCTGTGATTGAGTTTAGATGGTGAGAGTTTGCTGGGTTGGCCATGTGAAAAGTTAGCATTTTGGCCATTTGAAGTCACTTTTGTCCGGTAGAATTATGATTTCAGAATGCTACTTAGCATTGAGCATTTTGGAATTCAACTTTGAGGGATTAGCATTTTGAATTCTCCAAACATTTTGATTTTAGAATGCTACTTTGCTTGATCATTTTGGCAATGTGAAGTCACTTTTGGCCTGTAGAATTTTGATTTCAGAATGCTACTTCGCCTTTGGCGTTTTGGAATTCAACTTCGAGGGATTGACATTTTGAATTCTCCAAATGGAGATTCTAGAATTCAGCTGGCTAAAAGTGACGTTTCACTTGGTCGGCTCAACAAATTCCAACCACCTAAACCCAATCAAACTGGGAATTGTGAACTGCAGGAATTCAACTTTGAGGGATTGTCATTTTGAATTCTTCAAATGGAGATTCCAGAATTCAAAGCGATGTTTCACTTGGTCAGCTCAGCAAATGCCAACCACCTAAACCCAATCAAATAAGGAATTCTGAATTGTAAGAATTCCTAACAGGAGGAATTCTTGGTTGAAATGCTCTCAACCATAGATGCCCTAATTTGTAAGAATTCTTGTAAGTGCGAATTGCAAGTGGAATTTTGATTGCTCAAGTGTTGTCTAGCATTTATAATTCAGAATTTTGTAGGCCAGAGTGACATTTCATAAGGTCACCTTTGAGATTCTCATCATTCAAATAGGAAATTCAGAATTCCCTTGGGATAGCAATTGCATTGCTTTGAGGAATCCCTTTTAAAGGGAATTCCTGTCGGTCAACTTTGTGAATTCTCACCATTCAAATAGGGAATTAATTCATGTTGTGACTATTTCTGGGCGGGAGAATCAACCTTTTACAGATGAGTAAGAGAATTTTCCCATCACCCATGAGGTGTTATTGATTGAAAGTCGAAAATTTGAAGATTGAAGATATAATGGAGGAGTTCATGTTTTCAAAGGGTTTCAAGTCAAAGCATCACCACAAACCCATGTCAAAAGATAGTGAAGGTTTCTCATGAGAGACTCACAAAGGTGAGAAGACAAAGGGGAATTGTCTTTGCTGCTGGAAAGAAACCGGGGCACTTTGCAATTTTTTTGCAAGGTGAGGATGGTAGTTGTCGAAGATAAATCTCTGCTATGGAGGATTAACAGTATGGAGAAGCCAGTGGGTGGGTTGGGGGGGGGGGGGGGGGGGGGGAGCCAATTATGAGTGTTGGGATCCATGACGAATTTTGCATCTTTTGTTGAATTCAACAACTGCATTGTTGTCAGAAATCCTAACAAGGGGCATGAAATCTGAATTCCTTGTTTGAATTGTGAGAATTTAACAACAATTGCATTGCCATCAGGATATCCCGACAAGAAGAGATGGAATTTTGAATTTCCTATTTGAATGGTGAGAATTCACAAAGTTGGCCTTGTGAAATGTCACTTTTGGCATTTAGAATTTTTAGAATTTCAGCTTTCAAAATGCTGAACAACACTTAAGTATTTGGAATTTCACATGGGGGACAACATTTGGAGAATTTCAAATTCTCACCGACAAAAATTCTCAGATTTCTTGGAAAGAAATAGGTTCT
The DNA here is from genome assembly GCA_028538565.1 of Umbellularia californica. Taxonomy (NCBI): domain Eukaryota; kingdom Viridiplantae; phylum Streptophyta; class Magnoliopsida; order Laurales; family Lauraceae; genus Umbellularia; species Umbellularia californica. The sequence continues at coordinate 35,544,536 of JAPQWN010000003.1, read as the reverse complement.
AAGTGGCCGTCAATAAGTACGGTCAGCATTCAAGAAGCTGGAATTTTGATAATTTCAAAGGCCAAGTGTGGCTTTTCGAAAGATGTTTCCAAAATTTTAGCATTCAGGATGGCATTTCTAATACTCTAAAGGAATGTTCTGACCCAGTATTAGAAATTCCCAACACTTGCAATTCTTTTTCGAAATACCTCCAAACAACTAGTTCTTCTCACCATATGTTCCTCCTTTGAGTTGGAAATGCCCTCATGCTTAAAATAAAACATTTCCCTAGCTGGGCTTTTGTACAGTCAATACATCATGCAAAAAGACCTAAATGCTCAAATTTTTGCTTGCTCAAATTTTTACTTTCATATTGTGAAATTTTGTGGTTCTTTTGCTATTCTTTTGGTGCAAGATAAAGGTTCGCTGAACTCATTGAAGGTTCTCCTTACCGAAGTTCCTCTCCTCTTCTTTTTAATGGTTTTGTCCAAGCCAAGATTGAGAACCTATATGCGCTTTTCTCATCTCTCTTGGTTGCAGGTCAACGGGACCCAGATCTACGAGCAAAGGTTCAATGCCATGAGGAAAATCAATGGGAATGTTTTTGTCTGTTTTTTATTTTGATGTTTTATAAGCATTGGGAGGGTGAAGTTAATGAAAGATTGCTTTTGGAGAGGTTTGTTGGGAGTTAAGGGATAGCTGGAACCTGGGTTTGTATCAGAAAATAGACTCTTACAGTTGGTAATGAGATTTTGTGTTTTTCTTGGGAGATTTTTTCTGGGTTGAGTATTTGGGTAATAAAGGTTAGTTTTTTGGGCTTTCTTTTTGGTTTTATCTGAACCTGCTCTCCTTTTGGTTTGCTTGGAGGGTAGGCTAGCTTTGGTGGCTTTATTATCTGGGTGTTTCTGTAGTGGGGCCTTTTTGGGTTGTTGTGTATTTAGGGAGTGTGGTTGGAATTCTCAAAGTTTTCTTTGCTTTTCTCTAAGCTAGTATCCCTTTTGATTTTTTTAATTTTTGGTTATAGTATTTGGTTGCTTCTTTTGATATCTTGAGGTCCTTGTTCAAGGAATTGGTGTTAAGTCTTTCTTGGGTTTTGGATTTTAGTGGGTGGTTCGGTGCTTAGTCTTTGTTAACTTTTAATTTTGAGGAATTAGAAACTTCTTTGGTTGGTTCTTTTTCCATTTAATTTGGTGGGTTTAATTAGTGTTCGACTTGTAGTCTGATTTCTGGAGGAGAGAGACGCTTCATTTCAGCAGGAGCTACACCTCATGTGGAAAGTCATCATTCAAAGAGGACTACTCGGAAATTGGCAGCAAGGCTTCTCACAGGCTGTCTTCCATCGAGACACTCAATTTAGATTTGAGAGGCTTCTCACAGGCTGTCTTCCATTGAGACTCTCAATTTAGATTTGAGAGGTTCACATTGGGGGATTGTGACAAAGGCCTAGGATCATCAGTACTTCCATTAATTGAAATTCTACACAAGTGGTGTGATCTGAATTTATTTTATATATTTTTATGATCGTATTATTTTCTGATCTTATAATTACCATCTAGGCTAGCTTTGCACAGTCCTGCATAAAAATAAAAAATGTGATATTGCAATTGACTGGGGAAATATTTTGATTTTTAAACATGCTGGGGGCATTGCAAACTCCAAGGGGGGACCACATGACCCTTTCCCCCACTTCATAGAGACTCGAGCTGAACTCATGCACACTTCCCTAACCAGCTGACCAACAGCCTGGGACAAACTAGCCTAACACTTACAGCTTTGTAGGGTATTTTCTTTTTCAACTTGGTTGAGTGGGGTGGTTGGGAGGTGCCCATGTGCTGACATGATGGTTTTCACTTTCCAGTCACTGGGAGAAGTATAGGGGGTTGATGCATGACTCAATAAATTGGGAGGAGAATTCATCTCGTCCGTGTGTGTGGGTGGGTGTTTGATCTGTTGGGTTTAGACCATAAAATTATTACAAATATGATAGAACTAGAGTCTCGATGCTTTCTAAAGAAACCTTTTGGGTGAATATTCTTTGGAAGACTGGAAGTAAATGAATAAACCATGCAGGAGTCTGCAAATCCAGCTGCAGGCAGAAAGACAGCAACATCTCTTGCTGCATGGGGCTCATGGAAGTGCTTTGGCAGATAGATGGTCGACATGGTTGTCGATGTATTCTGACTATTTCTCCCTTTGGAAGTTTGGGTTGCTTGCTAATGCTTACCTCTATTTCAAGTCTCTGCCTATATTCTCAATCCTAGCTATAGTTTTTATTATTGATGATATTAGGGAGCTTTGCAGTTCTATAGATGTTACTTTCTAGTACATCATTCTTTTCGCTCTTTTTTTATTTTAATTTGTTTCCTTAGTTGTTTTGGAGATCTATTTCTCCTATATCATACTTCAATCTATGTTCTGTCTTTGTTTTTGACTAAAAGTCTTACCATCTGTTAATAGAAAAAACAGTCCAAGGGCCAACAGTAAGAAATAATTAGTGAAAATCTATTTTTATAAGCTGGCTGGCGACCTTCGTGTTGTACCCAAACTGTGCTGCATGTACACATGCACATGGAAAGTAGGTTAATTAAGACATACTATTTTTTTCTTCTCTGGCAGTCTTCTTTATCACCCCACTCCCACCCAACAGACAACACCACCCCCACCAAAAAAGGAAAAAAAGAAAAGAAAATCACATCTGATACCGACAGAGTTCCTTTTATGCATTTGTCTTCTCTTTTATGCACCAATGAAGTTTTACTGCTACCAATGAAAATGGTATTATATTAGTACTCACCTCTAATGAGAATGCCTTCTGATTGTTTGTTTAAGTGAATCCATATTTGGTTTTCATCTAGCCATGATCATGACTGCATAAACTGGTATTTCCATCATTCGAGTATGTTGTTTAATGGTGCAGGTACCTCAGCGACTCTACTCCTTGGATGAACTGAGGCTGAATGGAATAGATCCATCTTCTCTTCTTTCACCAGTTGACACCACACTGGGTTCAATAGAAAGAAATCTTCAGTTCACTGCACTTTTAGGGGGACTTTCTGCATGGGTTGCATTTGGCTTTAGCCAGCTACAAGTTCTAATATTTTCTGTGGGCTTATTGTTTCTGTGGTCTGTTGACTTGGTACGGTCTTTATCTCTATGCTGTTTTCTTCTCACTTGTATATTCTTCTTATTGTTGTGTTTAGTCATTGCATCTTCCTTCGCTAAGCTAGTTCTGACACCCTTGATTGAGGTTAGTTAATGGGCCAAACCTGAGCCAAAATTGTTAATGTTGGGCCTGGACTTGCATTGCATGTGGCATTGAATGCTCCCTAGGTTTTGTGTTTGAAATCGATTCAGATTTGTCTGGTGTGCGTTTGTGGGTTTAGCAGTTGTCACTTGGGGGATTAGTCCTGTTGGGTCAGAGACCTCAGGGATACCTATGTCATACTAAAAAAGAAAAAAAAATCCTTACCCCATAATTGTAATTTAAGAGAGAAGGTCCAGAGCTTTTGATCATCAAGCTTTCGAAATTTGTTATTTTTTTTTAATTTTTTTATAGTGAAGTTATTTTAGTTTAAGTAGATAAGAGCTTAGTGGGGTTAAATTGCCTGGGCTGGGCTTACAGGCTTCAAAATAAAAACTTAGGACCAATAGTCTAATCCAGGCCTGAAGCATGCAACGCAAAATTAAGGAGTGCACCTGGGTCACTAACATGAATATGATTAGTGGGAGGTGGCATATGAAAGGTTCCCTATAAATTGTAGTTGACCCACAAAATCATCCAACTTGGATGGTGACAATCATCCTTAAACGACATTCAAAATCAACACCATCTCTTGAGGTCTTTACATTTGGTTCCTGTTGTATGGTGATCCAGGCTATTGATATCATCGGTGGCCCTACATAACAAGAGATTGTGGAAAGTTTTTTTTTTTTTGTACACTTCTATGCTTTTCTTTTTTGTTGATTATTGAGCACCAATCTTTGTGGGGCCCACTCTGCTGAATATTGAGCACCGGTCTTTGTGCGGCCCACTTGGAGATGGGATTTCAATCCCTCCGCCCCACCTGTGTATGGTGACAGATGCTCATCCTAACCACTTGATCAATGGCCCACACGTTTTTATTGTCCTAAATAAGTGCACAGCCAATACAACCGTCCATTCCATTGATATGGGTGCCAAACTTGGGATCGGTGACTATTAGAAGGGTCCTTGTTTTATGGTCCCCACTAAGATGGATTATAAGGTGGGCCCCACTAGGTGTTTGCGCAGGTGCACTGGTGCTCGTAGAGGTTTCTCCTTTAAATAAATGTTATTTTAATTGTAATCTTTCATTTATCATTTAAAATTGATTGTCACATTTTTCTTTTTAAAATTTTACTGTTCGTTATTAATGGTATTTTTTATGTTTATTCTTGCTTCTAAATTGATTATTCATTATCACCAACAGAGATGTTCTTGTTCTACCGATAAAAAAAAAATGTTCCTGTTCTGCCTCATCTATTTTAGTATGCTTTTTTTTTTCGTCTATGTTTGAGGATTTTACTAGAAAAATCACATTAGATGCGGACTACACCAAAAAGGGCCTCTTAGCTTCCCTTGCACATAAGTGGTCTCCTGGGACCACTTCCATTTTTTTTTTATTTTTTTTATTTTTATTTTTTGTGTGTGTGTGAAATGAGATTTGCATTGATATCGACCCTCCCTTAAACAGGGGAGGCGTTATCTTCCTCCTCTCTTCCCCAAACCCAATGGGGTTTGCAAGTCAAACTAGGCTCCATCAAATCTGTTTTTTTTTTTTAAAACGGCTTCGCTTTTGAAACCTGAAGGTATGGCTTGGGGAGATTTGGCAGGGGTTCTTGTCTAGGACGAAGAAGGGGACATTGGAATACTAATATTATCGAAAAAAAAAATAAATCTAATCTCCAAATCGATATGGCCTTTTCTTTCTCCTGATTATTGTGCTCGTTCCTGCTGCAGAAACTCATTTCAGGTTTTCTGTTGATATTTGATTTGTAACCTGAATTAGGGATGTGACAAATTGGAGAAGATTAGGCTACAAAAACACATTTCAGGTTTTCTGTTGATATTGTTGAATAGTTTTATAGAGAGATGAGCATTTTAGTCTTCCCCATTGTGTTTGGGGTTTGGGGAAGAGAGGAGGAAGATAATGACCACTTCCGTGCGACGGAAACTAAAAGGGCCTTTTTGGTGTAGTTTGCATCTAAGGTGGTTTTCCTGTAAAATTCTCTTTTTGTTTTTGTTTATTTGCATTACTATGCTTCAAATGAGTTGTTTGCCAGTTGAAAATTACTATAATATGGAAAACTCTTTTTTGTTTTGTTGATTTGCATTACTATGAGTTGTTCTGCCTCATCCATCCAGTTTTGTTTTGTTTATTTTTGCCCCGTAACACGTGCACACCACGTAAAACTCTCTGGCTCAGCTGGACGAGTAAAGTGCATATGATAGTTGAATTTCTCAGTGATGGTTATTATTAGTTTTTACTGTAACTTTTCAGTGACTTCTATGAATGATCTTTCAAATTACTTACAGCTTGTTGTTTAATAGGTTTCTTTTAATGGAGGACTGTGGAGCTTGGTGCTTGATACCATTGGTCATACTCTGAGTAAAAAATATCATCACAGAGTTATTCAAGTAAGTGTCACCTTTGTCTGCACATATATTGTCTACACAAATTCTATTCTAGTATTGGTGCTTTTTTTTTACTTCAAAATTTAAAAATTTATCGTGATAGATAATCTTATCATGATTTATTGTTAGAAAAATATTTCTCATGACCCTTCCATTGTAATTGGCACTGAAAGGAGCTTAAAATGGTTTAGATTTTTGAGGAAACAAAAACCCTACCACTGAGTTGTTGTTTGATTTAATAATAAAGTATATTTTTTTAGAACAATAAATGAATGTAAAATTGGTCTCTCTAAATTTGTAATCTATAACCCAATGAAATTATAATCCATTTTTTTAAGCCACTTTGTAAGCGGGACATGCCATTCAATGCAGAATTAAGGTAATCAGTGCATATGATCATATGGACATACCTTTCAATATGAGGCCAGCTGGCTTAAATTCTGTACACAGAACAGGCATAGGTCCTGCCCCCAGTGGACAGGGTGGGTAATCTGGAAATAAACCTGAACTACCTTTACCTTTTCCATTGTGCACTAGCCTCCCCTATAGCATATTGGGACAACTGGGTGGTTCTTTATGAGCTAGCACCGCATTCTTTCTTCTCACTACAACACTATGCAGCCCTGCCAATACTGAATGTATTAGTGTTCTCGATAAAAAAAGATTAATGTTTTCCAACTCCCCTGGAATTTCTCGTGGCTGGCAAACTGAGCTGTTCGGAGCGAGTAACTGGTCAAATCCTTGTGCTTGTATCAGGGTGTTTACACGCCTTTATAAAAACTTCCAATATTGCAACTCTGAAGGTGTTAGTGTTTGCACACATCGATGAAAGAAGATTAATGCTTTCGAGCAGCCCCTGAAATTTCTTGTGGCTGGCTAATTGAGCTGTTTGATGGTCAAATACTTGCTTGTATCAGGTTGCGTTTGAAGCTCATTGCCGATGATATGATTTTAATTCCTTCCAAGTTCCACCAATCAATAATATATGGCATGGAGAGGGAGGGAGGGAGCTATATTTTCCTATTTACTGTTCTTTTTCTAGAGTTCTAAATGCAATTGAATAGTTAACATAATATTCTTGCTTATCATGAGGTGATTATTCAATTGGGACGATTCTACAGCATGAAGCTGGCCATTTTCTAATGGCCTACTTGCTTGGAGTTCTTCCAAGGGGATATACATTGTCAAGCTTGGAAGCTTTGAAGAAGGAAGGGTCCCTCAATGTGCAAGCCGGGACAGCATTTGTGGATTTTGAGTTCCTTGAGGAAGTAAGTGAATCCCTGTTCTTCTTAAGCTTGCAGAAAATCCCATCCTGTGCACAGGTGTCCAATAAAATTTCCAAGAGTAGTTTAGATTTGTAACATAATTTTTAAAAAACTTATTTAAATTACACTTGCATAAGATGAGAACCTTTTCCAATTAGGTAGGTAAGAAACGGTACATACTGATTCGATATTTGGATTGTATTACGGCATGCCTAGCTGAGAATCCCAAGCCAAGCCCCTCTCTCTCTCTAAATCCATTAGTGAGGCACACCTCCGAAACCAAATTGCTCAAAATAACAGTCGCACACGGTGTGGGCATAATTTAACTTCCATGTCGGATTGATTACATCTTGAGCCCATTGTTATATAGCCATCAGTGAACTTACTATTTTTCCGTGTTAGATCTGGGCCAAATTTTACTCGAATTTAAGTTATTCTATCCATTTGAATGATCGGATGTGTTTAGACATAATCAACCTCATGATACCCTGATCATGTGAAATGCATCCAGATCCAATAAAAGGTGAGCCCATTTATTCTGAGTGGTTTGAATTTCATTGGTGGGCTTGTCTGATGGACTTAAAGTGATAGTTTCACAATATTCTTTGAAGTGTGCTCTTGGAGAGACTGGATTTGTCGAGATGCAATCTGTGAATATGTCTTTTGTGCAAAGAGAGGGAGATTGGGGGGAGTTAGGTTAGTGAGCAGCCTAAATGACATAGCAAAAATTCAGAAAAAATAAAACCAAAAGAAAGAAAAGGAGGGAAAGGCATATAGCTTTGAAGAAGAGGATAATTGTTGAATTGTTGTTTTTTTTTTTTTTTTGTTCTTTTTAGTTAATAATTTTATCTATAGTATTAAAGAAACTATTATTCCTTTTCTTTGGGGTTGTTTGTTTGCTCCCATTTTCGTATGTATTTGTTACATGTGTAACATTTATGCATTCTTATGTTTGTTTTCGTTTATTTTACACATCACATGCAGAGACGTATGAAAATGGTGTGTAAATGAGGCCATTTTCATGTAAAAATTTTCACACTTGAAAAGGTATGAAACCATTACACAACCCTTTGGTTAGAGGACACTAGGGATCAGGTTGTAGTATCAAATTCCTTCACCACCTTCTAATTTTCTACTCCTGTAGGCCCCAAAGTTTAATCAAAATCATTTAGGAAATTTTTTTGCCTTTTACACTTGGTTGGAAATGAGATCTATATATGTAAATGCTACATATGCAAATGTTACATGTGAAACACCCAATGTTTGTGAAAATAACATTTTCCCATGAGTAAAGGAGTACATCCAATGGTCTTACATGTATTTGGATTTTTTTGGATGTTTCCTTATATTTCTCAAAATCCATGAAGAATTAAGTTATAAAACTAAAAGCCTTGATATCTACCTTTTTTTTTTTTTTTGGTAAAGTTGATATCTACCGTTAATGCAAGAATATTGAATGGTTTGAATCATGAATAAGAATTAAGTTATAAAACTAAAAGCCTTGATATCTACCCTTTTTTTTTTTTTTTTTGGTAAAGTTGATATCTACTGTTAATGCAAGAATATTGAATAGTTTGAATCATGAATTGGGAGCCCACAAAAGTGCAGAAAATTAGATCTATGGGTGGGAATTTTCACAAATTACGCAAAATCTATGAAGACTTAAAGATAGTCCGCTTCAAGAGCATGAGGTTTATTTGTTAAATAAACAAAATGATCGGTTTGGATTATAGATATGGGGCCCCATAAGAATTAGAGAAAATAAAGGTGGTTTAAGTGATTGTACTAGCACCTAGTGAATCACTTTCACACCTGTTCAGCTGTGAAAACTTTGGAGCCCACAAAAGTGCAGACAATTAGATCTATGGGTTGGGATTTTTCACAAATTACTCAAAATCTATGAAGACTTGAGACAATCAGCTTCAAGTGCTTGAGGTTTATTTGTTAAATAGACAAAATGATCGGTTTGGATTACAAATATGGGGCCCCATAAGAATTAGAGAAAATAAAGGTGGTTAAAGAGATTGTACTACTGCCTAGGGAATCACTTTCACACCTGTTCAGCTGTGAAAACTTTGGTGTGTAAATGGGCCTATTTACACACTATATATTTTCACACCTCATTTACACACAACATGCGCAAATGAGGTCAAACAAATATGATGATGCATAACCATTACACATGGAATCATTTATCATATGCAAATAATTACAAACAAATGGCCCCTTAGTTTCATGTCTTAAAACATTCATTGGGCTTTAGATGCATTTACATATGTAATTAGAATTGTTAAATGTTTAAATGCGAAAATCTCGCTTCCAAACAAACAGGGAAATGTGTTTCATGTTTGGATTTTACTTATCTTAAATTCACATATACAAATTTATAAATCCTATTTGCATGTCCCATGGAAGATAAATGACCACTTGTATTTTGTAAGAAAAGTATTCATCCGAACCCTTTAAAATGAGAGGCAAAAGAGAAAAGCTAGCAGTATACTTTTTTGTTTTTTTTTGAAGCCTTTTCTTTTACAGAGTAGTTTATGAAGGTAAATACCTGGGGCGGAACTAGGAATTTTATTAATTTTTTTGGTTGGTGTTGGGGGGTTGTAAAAATAAACAAATTATTAAGTTCAGTAAGAAAATATACAAGAAAAAACATTTGGTGTTGTGCTTGACATTCTTTCATTGATTGGAAAATAACAAAAATATAAAATTTCTAAAAAGTTGATAATAAAACTTCAACAAATGAAAATGATATTCATTTGTTACCCCAGAAATTCAAGGCCCAAGGCCATTCAATTTCGAGGTGGAGCTTTGAAGGGCAAGCATACTTTACTCAAAAATAGTCCACATCATTTTGAGGCTTGGAGCCTAAATGAATTTTTAATCAAGAGGCTTCTTAATCTAACATCTCTAAATGAATTTTCTTCCCTCGCATTGATCCTCGCAAAATTTCACTAAAATAGGAATTTAGCTACTTTCAGATTGATCACTTACAAAAGATCATGAACAAGATATTTTGACAATTTTGTTTATTTTATTGATCAATTTGATGGTGGACAATCTTCTATTGGAATGAAATTTTGCAAAAAAACTCATGCAAGAGACCCATCATAGAGTTTCTTCAAGATTGGAATCATAGAATTATAACAAAATCCTACCCAATCCAATGATCCAAATCAAGCCCCATCAAATCTCCATACATCCCCATCCACATTCATGCTCATTTTGTAAGTTTTAAACCTCTCATACAGCCATAACCGCAAGTCCTACCCAATCCAAGGCTGTAATCCAATGGGCTAAATCAACTCAAAATCCTACCACAAAAGTGTATCCAATCCACTGGTCTAATTCTACTCAAAATCCAACTACTTAATCTTCTAATATAATTCAAAATCCTACTTTATTTGATGGCATAATTTAATTCAAACTCCTACCCAATCCAATGGTCTAATCCATTTTGGAGTCATAAACTTATGTCAATATGAATAACTCTTTCAGATTTCTAGATCACAACATCCATCAACTACAATCTGCACCTAACCAAGTATATTGTGGATATTATATCTTTTCTTTTGAAATACATAACTAAGTATGCTCATAATATATATATCTATATATATCCCTCACATTTAAGTTGTTGGCATTGAATATGGAAGTGAGGGCCCCCACCTTATTTCTCATAGTAAGGTGAGAGCATCTCCCCCCCCCCCCAAACCACCACCACCACCACCACCACCACCACCACCACCACCACCCCACACACACACACACACACATATATGAGTGAGATCTATATTTAAAGTCTGACCCATTCAAAAGCATGGTCTCACTAGTATTTATCACCTTGAAAATCTTTACTCCAGGTGGGTTTATTTTGGCACATATGATTATAATAAAAACACCAAACATGAACTATTTTTTATCCATGGTTGATAAAAGTCTGATTGAATTAAAAATTTGTGTAATAATAGAACATAAACCAAACCAAACCAAACCAAACCAAGCCTTTTCCCACTAGGTGGGGTCGGCTATATGGATTTGACGACGCCAATCAAATCTGTTTAGGGCCATGTCCTCCGTTAGATCCATGTAGGTAAGGTCGTGTTTAATAGTTTCTTTCCAACTTCTCTTGGGTCTCCCTCTCCCTCTCTTACTCCTGGCAATCTCTATTGCTTCACACCTTTTAACAGGTGCTTCCATTGGCCGCCTTCTAACATGGCCAAACCATCTTAGTCGATTTTCTCTCATTTTATCTCCAATCGGTGCTATTCCTACTTTGCCCCTAATCTCCTCATTCCTAATCCTATCTCTCCTTGTGATCCCGCACATCCATCTTAGCATTCTCATCTCCGCAACTTCCATCTTCTTAACATGATTATGCTTTACTGCCCAACACTCTGATCCATATAACAATGCTGGTCTTACCGCCACCTTATAATACTTTCCTTTAACCCTGAGGGGGACTTTCCGATCACACAAGACCCCCGAAGCACTCCTCCATTTGGTCCACCCGGCCTGAATCCTGTGACTTACATCAGTATCAATCCCTCCATCCTGTTGCACCATCGATCCAAGGTACCTAAAGTTTTCTTTCTCTACAATCTTTTGTGTGCCTAAACTTACTTCTATGTTACCAAGTGTCCTACTTTGGCTAAACTTGCACTCCATATATTCCGTCTTGCATCGACTTAGCCTAAACCCTTTTATCTCTAACGTTTTCCGCCATACTTCTAGCTTAGCATTCACTCCTTCTCTCGTCTCATCTACTAAAACAATGTCATCTGCAAATAGCATACACCACGGCACCTCATCCTGAATATGTCTTGTAATCTCATCGATAACTAGGGCAAACAAGTACGGGCTTAACGCTGAGCCTTGGTGTAGACCAATCGTGATAGGAAACTCCTTAGTCTCTCCGCCAGTCGTCCTTATAGATGTCACGGCTCTATCATACATATCCTTTATCGCCTCAATATATGCGACACACACTCTTTTCTTTTCTAGTACTCCCCATAGAATCTCCCTAGGAACCCGGTCATAGGCCTTCTCCAAGTCAATGAACACCATATGTAAATCTCTCTGGCCTTCTCTATACTGTTCCATTAACCTCCTCAAGAGAAAGATAGCCTCCATGGTTGATCTCCCAGGCATGAAACCAAATTGATTATCTGAAATGTTTGTTGTTCTTCTTAGTCTTCTCTCAATAACTCTCTCCCATAATTTCATCGTATGGCTCATCAATTTAATCCCTCGGTAGTTCGCACAGTTCTGAATATCTCCTTTGTTCTTGTATATGGGTATAAGAATACTTTTCCTCCATGCATCAGGCATCTTCTTGCTCTTTAGCACTACATTAAAAAGTTTTGTCAACCAATTTATGCCATTCTCCCCCAAGCACCTCCAGACCTCAATAGGGATACCATCTGGCCCAACCGCTTTCCCATTCTTCATCCTTTTCAATACTTCTTTAACTTCTTCCCTACTGATTCTCCTATAGAACATATGATTCGATTCTTCCCTAGAAATGGTAAGCTGTCCCAATTGTATGTCACTACTACTGCTTTCGTTAAATAACTTGTAGAAGTAGCTCTTCCAACGCTCCTTTATCTCATCGTCCTTTACTAATACCAAATAATTTTATTAGTTTAGATTTCAAATATGAGCCTTAATGATGGAAAAGCATCATGATGTATGGAGTATTTACATATCTACCTATTGTAAATGGTAAATTCTAAAAATAAATTTTCAAGTCGGTTCTTGTCTTCTTCTACACACCTGCAACATCTTCTTTGCAAAACCACAAAATAATCATTGCTCTCCGCCTCTTGGATCAAAATCCCAAATCTGGGCATTGAGGTTGGCAAGTCATAGACATTGATTTGATTTTTATCGAATCCTCAAAGCATGCTCTCTTCCTTCTTCCTTCTGATTGAATTAAAAATTTGTGTAATAATAGAACATAAAAATCAAATAATTTTATTAGTTTAGATTTCAAATATGAGCCTTAATGATGGAAAAGCATCATGATGTATGGAGTATTTACATATCTACCTATTGTAAATGGTAAATTCTAAAAATAAATTTTCAAGTCGGTTCTTGTCTTCTTCTACACACCTGCAACATCTTCTTTGCAAAACCACAAAATAATCATTGCTCTCCGCCTCTTGGATCAAAATCCCAAATCTGGGCATTGAGGTTGGCAAGTCATAGACATTGATTTGATTTTTATCGAATCCTCAAAGCATGCTCTCTTCCTTCTTCCTTTCTTTTCTTTCTTTTGATTCCTTTCCTTTCTTCTTTCATTCTAATTTTGGTCAAATCAACTTCGATTATTAGGTTGCCACTTTTGAAATCAAAATCTCCTATGATTAGGTTGCTAATAGAATTCTTTTTCCTTAAAAGAATTTTCCAAAATATATATGTATTTTTTGGGGGGGGGGGGGGGGGGGCGTGTTTTGCATCCATTAGTCGATGGCCACAGATTGATTGGAGGGCTGGAGGAACCTTTAAATAGAGATTTTCAAAATCATGTGAAGGCCATGGCCCCCCTCCCCCACTAGTTCCTCTTCTGGCAAATACTAGTCTTCATCTTTTTTTTGTTTGGTAGTTTTTACCGGTTGTAACAAATTATTATTTTCAGTGTTTGAAAATTACAGAATATTTCAACATATTATTGATGTATCTCTTTGGCCATTCATAAATATTAAAAAAAAAATGATGGAGCTTTTATTTGTAAAAAGAACGGTCTATACATCATATGGTTTTCATGGTCCCCCCCCCTCCCTTCTCTGATGGAACACTAATCCCGAGTTTGGTACCCATCTAAATGGACTCGACCGTTGGAACAACTGTACACTCATTTTGGGGGGGTGTTGGGGGGTTTGTCCCGTCCCCAAGTGGGCCCCACAAGAAATGGTGCTCAACTTATTGTGAGCATTGGTGCTCAGGTGAGGGCAGCCCAATAAATATTAAATATAAATGTGACATGATAAAAATGTGCCAACATGTCATTTAAAAAAAACATGTTATGTTAATTTTACATGTTATTTTATACTCTATTTTGTTAATGTAATGATAATCGTTTCCCGCACTGCATTTTCCGTAAGTCTTCATAATTATCAGTTTTACTGTTAGGTTGATGTTCATATTTTTCATATACCCAATCTTCACTACCAATGTTGATGTAAATGAAATTATGTAGAATGTAATCTGTGATGACAATTAAGGCCACATTGTCATATGATTGTAATCTGTGATGTCATATGATTGTAGATAGATAGATGTGTCACTCAAAACACATTCGCTGAAGAGAACCTGGAAAACTAAATATTTATTCTCTAATTCTGTGTTTAGATTGGTTGTTATTCTTTTGGTTAACAAAATCTTCATTCCCACCGTGAATGAGGTCATATTTCTTTTTTCTAAAGAAGTTGAAATAATATAAATTACAATATTTGTTTGCCAAATGTATTAAGTAACTATCAGTGTACAGTACATCATCATATCATCTAGCAGATAATATGCAAGAGTTCTAGAAATCTTCTCGTTCAAACACCCTCTTATGTTGTCTGTTGCTGCTAATATTCTCCTGTGGATCATTTGTTTTTTAGTTGTTGATGTACATGTCTTTTTCTTCGTGCATCCATAAGAATCATGGATGGTTACGACATAAAAACTGTTATCTACATGGAAAGACATAATAATGTGAATCCTGTCTAGACATGCAAAAGGTGCCGGTGAATGCCTATATCCAGGACTTCCAGTTAATACAACCACTATGTCTTTTCTTTCTTTCTTTTTGAATGGTAAAAATATGACAACTGTATCTCAACACTGCCATGATTTTTTTGGTTCTTACCGTGAATGGGTAATATATCCATATGGTATCCTTGTTTCATCCTTCAATTTTTAAATATAGATGCCAAAATCACTGTATCCATCTTAGTATCATACTCCAGACCATTTTAATTACTTGCAGATCAAGTGTCATGTTAAACCACATTTTCTGTTGGTCGCTGTGGAACATACATTCCGCCGCTGCATAACAAATGCTAAATCCTGCCTGTCACCTAGTTCTGCATTTATTATTTCAAAGAAGCCAAAGGTATTAACCACGGGTAATGGTTTGTAACCATGGCTTTTCATGTAATGTTAACCTTCACAAATTGCAATATTTAGGGATTTTGAATAATGGGCACATCAAATTTTAATGTGATCTTATGTAATGCAACTTAAGGATTTGGCTCAGGATAGATGAGAGTTGAGAAACAGAATTCATGTAGCTCACAGCAATGTAGTTGGGACAAGGCATTAATGATGATGTAATGAGACACTTCTACTGTTTCTCCATCTGAGTTACTGTTTAATCTTATATGTACTTTTATATCATGCAGGTCAGTATGGGAAGAGTATCTTCTCAGGTATTGAAAAAATAACTTTCGTTCTTGGAAGTTTTATCAGATTTATGAGTCTTGAATGATTGCATAAGTTAATATGATCAGGTTGTTGTTCTTTCCTCCCTTTTAATGTTAAGTGATCTGGGAGTACTACATAATTTTGTTCTACTCGTATGCATGATATCTCATGTTTACCCTTCTCGCTCTCTCTCTGGTGCGTGCTTGTGTTTTTGAGGTAGTTATGCATATGTTACCTGACTTGAATAGATTCTTCCACTTCAGCACCCGACTGCATCATGTCTCCTTCCTCTTGTATTTTACCTTGTTTTAGTAGAGGTTTTCTAATGTGACACGGTGATGCAGGATTAGGGCTTGTGTCACAAGTGTTGAAGCACAATGAAGGTTGTGACGCCATGGAACGTGCATGCTACTGCACGGGGACGTGCAGCCTTAAAGGGGGTGGATTGTGACGCCCCGGAGTCCCCCATCGACTATAGAGAGGAAAGTGAATGGGGTTATATGTAGAACTTACACCCTTACTTTGCATGAGGCCTTTTGATGGGTTGAGGCCCATCAAAAGCAAAACCGTGAGGCAAGATTGGATGTGCTTGGGCCAGGTTTTGTGGTAAAGTAGCCCATGAGCCAAAGCGGACAATATCATGCATGTGTGAAGGGTGGGGCGTTACAAATGGTATCAGAGCCGACTCTCGACTAGTTCGAGTGTGGGTCCCCTGCCGTAGTCTGGTGCAAGTGGGCTGGCCAAGATGGCTGGCAGGCTACAGGGGCTGGCAGGCTACTGCACAGGGACGTGAAGCCTTAAGGGGGTGGAATGTGACTCTCCGGAGTCCCACATCGACTGTAGAGAGGAAAGTGAATGGGGTTATATGTAGAGCTAGGCCTTTTGATGGGTTGAGGCCCATCGGAAGCAAAACCGCAATGCAAGATTGGATGCGCTTGGGCCAGGTCCTCTGGTCAAGTAGCCCATGAGCTAAAGTGGACAATATCATGCATGGGTATAGGGTGGGGCGTTACAAAGGTGCTGAAGCACGTGTCCGCATACACTATGATTGGTCTCCCTAGAGAGAATATACTTGGACACACCTCAAAAGGCATAAAACCCAATTCTATAAATCAGCTCTTTGAGAATTTCATGTTTACAATGCCCATATATAGAAGAAGAGAAAACATAGTGGCTAAGAAATCTAATCAAAGTAGGGAAGTAAATAAAATCAATTTAGGAAATAAGAAATCTAATCCTAATTACTAATTAATAAAATTAGAAACCTAATGAAAAATAATTAGGAAACTAAAATAAATTCTAAATTATCTTGCACATGAGGTCACGAGTCTATTCCACGGTTTAAAAAATCGGCCGAGTTCGAGTTCAAGTCAACTCGGACTAGGCCATCACTGAGTCGGGTAACAGTGAGTCGGACTTGGTCAGTCACTTGTATTTCACTTGGTGGAAAATTGAGAAAATGAAACAAAGTGGTTGTTTTTGTAAAAGTACTTTAAATAGAGGGAGGGGGAGAGAGAATGCAGTATAATCAAAGGGGAAAGGATTTTGGGCATGTGCAGTGCACAGAAAACAGCTGTTGCTCTGCTGACTGCTGTACTGCTGCCAGGCTTGATTCATGGATTGTTGTGTCTTGCCAGCTCCAAATGTGAAAAATGCCTTGAAGCCTTTACTGGTCACAATACTGGCCACAGATCTGATGCATATAACTACCTTCTTGACTCTACATTTATTTTGGTAATACCTTAAAATTTTTTTTCATGAGTTTCAGCACTTGTGTACAGTTAGTTTTTTTTTTTTTTTTTTTTGAAAGGTGCTCCATAATAGTGGGGACCATTGTATCAATGGCTTGGATGACTGAAAGTGTACGAGTATGACGACTGAGGAGTGAAATGTTATTTTGTTGCAGAGAAGCTTGTCAGTTGTTACATCCCAGTGCCATTGCCATTGCTACAATAAATTCCCTCGTCTAAAAAATTGAATCATACCACCACTTGTTTTGCAGTTTTTTAAAGTGAAAAATGGATTTAAGAAATGGGTAGCAGGTCAGGCATGTCTTTTGCAATAATACCCTTCCCACTCCATATTTCCCAGCTCATGATTCAATTCTTCAATTTTGTTCTTCCATAGTTCAGATAATGGTACGATGATGATGAATTGATGATTTTATTTTTGTTCTTAGTTGTGTATGTTGTTGCCCGTGTTCGTTCTTTATGCTTCTCTTAGGCCTTGTTTGCTTCATGTAATTGAATACCTATGATTGCTAGTGGTGAAAAAAGAATATTCTGAAATGGCCATCAAACAACCTCTTCTTAAATGGAAATTAAATCAATGGAAGATGGAAAATGAGTACCCAGCTGTCACAGGAGTAAGTCAACACTTAAAAAGTTAAGGTCCTATCTCCATCTCATATCCTTCACCCCTCTTTAATACTCCTTCCGTGGAGCACATTTCATCATGAAATCCAATGTATTCAAAATTTTTTAATGTATGAGAATCTGATGATGATGACAATGCCCCTCATCTGTACTTCTCACAGATGTTGAACAGGTTCTCATGTATAGCGCTGGCTGGAGTTGCAACAGAGTACCTTTCATTTGGATGTGCTGAAGGTGGCCTTGCCGATATCAACCAGGTTTGCTCTGAACTTCGGCTATTGCCAACCCTTTGAAGTAATTGATCATGTTGACGGTTATATTGTTGCCTGTGGTATAGTTGGATGGATTGCTGAAAAGCCTGGGATTCACACAAAAGAAGGCAGATTCTCAGGTGAGATGGGCTGTCCTAAATACCATCTTTATTCTACGTCGTCATGAAGGTGCTAGATCAAAGCTTGCAGAGGCCATGAGTTTAGGGAAGTCTCTGGGTTTCTGCATTGACACAATAGAGGAAGCTATAAATGGAGAAGATATTTAACCTGGTTGAGAACTTATGTTTTTGATGATGTTTTTCAAGTGCTGAGTGAACCCATTAACCAACTCATGTAGTGCTAGAGGAAGACAAGTCACCCAAAAACGAATCTTATACCACCACGTTGGAGTAACACATTGATACTAAACCCCTGATTGTAAGAGGACTTGAGATGGTTTGGAAGCTGAAATGACAAATTAACTGGACTGGTGGTGTCACAGCTCGTGATATTTTTTTGTGCTGCCACTGTTAGATTATTCTCTAATAAGACATTATTCGCTAATAAGCCGCTATTTGCTCGTGGGTAAATAATCAAATTATTGACTTGTAAAATTTATCTAATGATCGTGATTTAAATTCGTAGTTAGACTTCCATGTTAAGAATACTTCTTTTAGGGCACGTTTGTGTACAAGTAACTTCCATGGAAAGAAGAATTTGCCACATCATCAAATTCTATGGTTTTTAAATACATCGGAAAACCTTTTCTGAGGAAGTCAAAATTCATGTTTGGTGTAAAAAGTTTTTCCTTAATGAATTAGTGGTAATGTTGTTTGGTGCGGCTATGGATTCCTTCCGGAAAACTAGTGTTTATTGTTTGGTGATGAAGGTTTTTTTTTTTTTTTCGGTATAGACACTGGCAGAACTCGGTGAATGGAAAACACAATTCATCGTAATTTCAATATGTATCTATTTAGAAAACCCAAATATCATCTCAAATCTGATGAAGTAAATGCAACAATATTGTTTGGTACAGTCATATATTTACATTCATATTTGACAATCACTTCAAACATAACAAGAACAGCGTATGAATACCGGCTGCAATAACGAATTTGATAGCAAGACAAATTTAAATTGGTTCTTAGCATAAAGAGGGTTATTGTTTGATGGGCATTTGGAGCTTCATGAAACAATTTATCTATCAGCCTTGAAGTGTTGAATTAATCCACAATTTTGGATCCAAAATTTTTCCTTCTTCTCTGAGTAGCCCTATAGCAAACCCATTCTAAAATGGTGACTAGGCATGGTGGGGTGGCTGGGAGGGGTGGGAGAACTAAGATGGTGGCCTGGCAGGGTGGGGTGGTTGGGCGAGGTGGGATGGGAGGGAGAAGAAAGATGGGGGGCCAGGCAGGGTGTGATGGCTAGGTGCAGGGGCGTCACTGGTGGCGTCAGGAGTGGGGAGGTTGGGGCGTGGCTGGGAGAGAGAGGGGTTAGGCCGTGGTTGTTGGCACAGGGTGGAGAAGAGAGAGGGTTATCTGCAGATAGCTGCAGTCCCTGCTTATTCTCATCGTTGAAAAAGAATAGAGAATGGGTAGGGTTTGCATCAGAAATGGGTAGGAAATGGAGTTTATAAAGGGGGGCCAATTTTATGTGAAAATAGACTTCCCATACCCCCCCATGGGAAGTCCATTTCCATGGTAAGGAAGGAAAAAGCTGATGTGGCAAAAAAGTAATTCCGCGGAAAATTACCGCACCAAACGCATGAAAAGTAGGTTTTCCGTCCACTTTTCCGCGAAAATGGTCTACACAAACATGCCCTTAAAGAATCAGTGAGAACAAAAAAATGAGATCTATTTTTATTTCTTTGCTATGTTTGGCTACTGGTCTTTGGACTTCAGTGATACTATGGACTTGAAGACCCAAGGGGGTGTGTGTTAAACCAAGGTGCTATCATCACTCAACGATGAGTTGTGCACATATATCTATATTAAATTGCATAACAAATACTTTGGAAATCACAGTAAATGTATGGCAATTGAATTTGAAAAGTAATGTATGAACAAACAAGTATTAAAATGACCAGCTCTATGTGGCACACTTGATTGGATTATTTATTGCATTTACTGGTTTTTAGAAAATTAAATATTTAGCAAAATGACAGATCTATCATTTTTATAATAATAATAAATGCTTTTTTAGAGTTTATAAAATTGCTGGAGAATAGAAAACTTTAAAATATTTGGAAATCAGAAGTAATTGGATTCACCAAGTACTAACATCTGAGATGGGGAATAAGCTTTTTTAGAGTTTATAAAATTTCTGGAGAATAGAAAACTTTAAAATATTTGAAAATCCGAAGTAATTGGATTCACCAAGTACTAACATCTGATATGGGGAATAAGATGTTAATTGAATTTAATTAAATACTAGCCAGTACATGCACAACTTGCACACACTATTTCAAGACTTCTTCTGGGTCTTTTCAAATAGGAAAAATTACTGGAGTAATTTACATAGGACCCTGTAGGACCGATGAGGATCTAATAGAATGTTGCAAGGGAGAGGGGTCTTTCGACCTTTTTTGTAGGTTGGTCAATATTGACCATTCTGTAATGCTTATTCCAGTCCCTTTTCCTTCTTTCTCTCTTCTCCTTCCTAGCACCCACCTGCGTTACACTTTCTATTCCCGCACTGCGCCTGTTCCACTGCACAGCACGCCCGGCTGTTTCTTTCATCCTTCTTCCTTTTCGTTTCTTTTATTTCTCCCTCTCTATCTCTTCTTCCTTCTTCTCTTCTCCGCCTGCACTCATTGACGCACTACTACTGTGCCTGCACCACTTTCATTCCACTGCCGCATCTACTCTTATTTCCTCCATTTTCTTTCACAACACTAGCGCTGCCACCTTTACTGCATTGCCCACCACCGTGCGACCACACCTACAGCAGCACCATGTTTGTAATACCACGACACCCACCTGCACTCATTGCCCACTCGAATTGCCTCCTTGCAATTGCACCCCACTTGCGCATATTACATAGCCCCATACACTCACTGCCCTCTCGCTCTTGGTACTATTTCAGTCATTTTGTCGAACATCTGATATGCGTTCTTCTCGCTCGCCTACAGAAGAGAGGAGCGTTTTTTCTTCTTTTTAGCTCTAATGGTCGATATCGACCATCACTATTTAGCTCTAATAGTTGATATCGATCAATTTGTCGGTCAAATTTTTCCAACCTATAACTGTCTTATTCGTTGAACACGAAAAAATGGTCCATATTGACCATTATTACTTTCCAAACTAAGAGGGCCTTTTTGGTGTAGTTTGTGGCAAGCAATTTTCTTCCTTCCAAAAGGACTCAACCAGCTCCTCGCGCTTGCAAACTTGTAGGTTGATTCTATGCCCCGTTTGCTGTTGTAAACTTGTGAAATAAAAATGAAGTCCTTTTTTGGATTGAAGTTTTGTAGCATTTATTGAATTAACCTTAGACCTAACAGAAGCCACCATCTCTACCACTCAGTTTAGATTGTTTTTTAATTGAGTGGGGTAGTCCCATATGGATCATTCTATTTCCTGTCCCATCCCTAGGAGGGCCCGTCAGAAATTTCTCACGGAAAGTCCTCACAAAATGTTCTCACCCGATAAATCCCATAAATAATATTTACAACTATTGAATCCAATTTCTGGTCATTCTCAAATCTTTTGACACAAGGCCTTCTTTAAAAAAAGACTAAAATACATTTAATACGTCACAATTAGACCACTCTAAGAGGCATTGCTTCGGTTTGATTCATTAAAATATTGGGGTTGGGTGCCACACATTTGTAGGTTGTGACACTAAAAATAGGCCGCTGCTAAGCCCATTTGTTATGGGCCTTAACTTAAAAATGTGTTAACTAGAACATTGGATGATGGGCCCAATTGGATTTGATTATTAGTCAAAATATTAGGCATGTTTTCCACTTATTAAAAAGTTTTGAACTTTCATCCATCTCAAATTTTGTTCTTTTCGCAAGGATTTAGGTTTCTTGTTGCAAGTATGAAACCTCTTTTAAAGACAGCAACCTCTTTTAAAGACATTCTTCATTATATATATACACACAGTACTCCTTTTGATCCCAATTCGGGCACTAGTTGAAAAGCACGAGGGAGTAAGTTCGATAGCTGGGACAACCAATTGAAGACCTTATAAACTTTGTAGGGGTGTTCATGGCCGGGGCTAATGTCATATCTTAACCTGGTCCGACTTTACAATCACTGGTTCAGGCCTAGTCCAAACTCGATACTGGCTATAAAAGTTAGGCCTGAGCCTATGGGCATTTGTGCAATTGTTTCCACTAGTTAAATTAAATTACATGCATTCCTTAGATGGGCCAGGGCTGAGGCAGGCTTTGAGCTTTCTATGACTTAATCCAAGATCAGCCTAATCATTAAATGGGCCCTAATCTCATAGCCAAACCTGGTTCAAAGCGGGCTGGGCAGCCCGGCCCATGATCACCCGTAGGTTTTCCACTTCAAGGGGAAATCCTTTACTTTCACTCTATGGTTGTAAACAAGATGGTTCCAGGTTGGAACAATATCGGGCTTGGACCTGTTTCGAAATAACGATTTCGGTTCTAGGTCCAATTCTGATTCAAAAATTGTTTTGTTAGTTCTAGATTTGATTCTGATAGGTAAATCAGGATTCGGTTCCACCTAGATGATAGAAATCAAGTTTCAAAATCAGTTCTAATTTTTTTTTTTTTCTAAAATAAATATATCATTCAAATTATAATAGTGGATCAAGTCTACTACCTCTAGGATTAAACAAAAAAATGTCATAAAAAAAGTAGATTTTAAGCTACAATATGCAACACGAAATACTTATATGCTAGGTCCTGAATCCACATGTTGGAACCTATATGGACCTAGAATAGGATCCGTTTATCAATCGGAACTTAAGTTGGGTTTCGAGCCGAAGCGTGATTATGAATCGAAATCTAAAATTAATTAGTTCCAAATTCGATGTTTTATAGGTCAAAACTTCCAGATATTCCGCTTGTAGCCCTATTTCACTCTCACAGGAATTGTTCCTATGTTAAGATTGTGTGGGGTGTTTCCATGATTCCGAAATTACTCATAGTTCAGGTAAAAGTATCGACTAGGTTTGCCTTGATCTCGGCTTCGTTCAGCTTGGTGATTGCGCCAGCTGGCACCAAGCTTGAGCCAGCCTCGGTAGGAGTATCGACCATGCTCCTTTGAGCTCGGCCTCGTGCATCTCGGCAGCAACGCCCGAACTCGAATACGCCCGACTTCGGTGCCTTCTCCAGTTCGGTCCAATTGACCGAGGTGAACACTGTCAAATCTTAATTATGTAATGGGACAGCTACATTGTATAACGTACTGTCAGTTAGGGTGGCCGCCGGATATCGATAAGGGGTTATCCCTATCCCACGATTTCATTCGCATTTATGTGTGAGAATGAGGAACGATTAAATGAGACAGTACTCTCACCTACCTCCACTGAGGATATGAGGTGTAGGCTGATGTGATAGTGCTCTCACCTACCTCCACTCAGGAAGCTTTTGATGGGACACTAGTCTATATATATATGCATGGGTAAGATCTATGAAAAGGTACGCATTACACAATAGACACGCTTTAAGCTACATACGCCCCGAACTCTCTTTTCTCCTCCACTCACTCTCCCTCTGTTCAGTGACTACACTAACTTAGGCATCAGAGTGCTTTCGGTTGATTGCAACCAGGAGCTCTAACCTTCGTTCCTTCTTTCCCTTTCAGGTTTAAGGTATCCATTCCACCCAGCAGTTTAGCAGCAACATTATGAGTCTAACACTCGCCTAATCAAGTCCGCATTATTTAGGCACTTAAAAAGATTAATAATGTAATAATCATTAATATAATCAAAATCTTACCGCGGGAATAACTCACAGTGGATTAAAATTTGAGAATGTATAATACAACGGGAGTGAGTTCCTTTTTTCATTTTTCTTGAAAAAAAGTAGTGAGTTGATTTTTGTTCTACGACCGTACGTCACTATAATCTTGGAGAGACAGCAAAGGACAATTGAGATGCCGTAAGCAGGGCAAGCAACAGTAGGGATCCCTACGAAACTGGTTGAATAATGTTCTACCATATAAGCATTCGCCGCGTGGACCGCAATTTTCCAATATATAATGTTCTACGAAATGATTATTATTATTTTATTATTTTGTTTTATGACAAGATAGGTATTATGGAATTTAATATAAAGAGAGGGGCTTATTGGCAATTTTCCACCAAGAGGGAACAGTGCCCTGTCATCATCTTCCCTGGGATGGGTATCACACCTTGGATTTTTTGATTATGATATGACATTTGATTACTTATGTAGTTCACATATTTTCACCACAAAAAAAAAATAAAAATTGTAGTGTTCATATATGAAAAGGAACCTTGTAAAGAGTATTCATGGTTAGAAACTGTCATAAATATCCTTCTTACAATGACTGCCATCGACAAATGCTCTGCTTTAATGCATTGACCCCCATGTGTTACATGTTTCACTGATATTTTTCGTTTGAGATATTTCCGATCAAAGAGTCAAAACCGTTGCCTTGAGGAAATGCTATGCTTTAATGCATTGCCTCCCATGTGTTACATGTTTCACTGATATTTTTCTTTTGAGATATTTCCGATCAAAGAGTCAAAACTGTTGCCTTGAGGAAAGAACTCCCAAAATTTGGGAGGCCCTTAAATAAAATGTTAAACAGCCCATAATAAGAATAGTTCTGGCCAAATTTCACTACGGACATTGATAAAGTGGAATTTGGCAGGAAACCATGTGAGACTAGATTTATTTATGAACAGTTTAACATAAACAAAAACCTTTTGTTATGGGCCTTAACTCAAAAATATGTTAGCTATAGAACATTGGATGATGGGCCCCACTTGGGTTTTATAATTAGCCAAAATAATAGGCATGTTTTCCACTTATTAAAAAGTTTTGAACTTTCATCCATCTCAATCTTTGTTCTTTTCGTAATGATGTAGGTTATTGTTACAAGTATGAAACTTCTTTTTAAAGACATATGCTTCAATATATATACACCCCCCCCCCCCCCCCTCTCTGTCCCAATTCGGGTACTAGTTGAAAAGCATGAGGGAGTTTCGACCAATTGAAGACCTTATAAATTTTGTAGGGGTGTTCATGGCCCAGGATAAGGCATATCTTGGCCTGATCCGTCTTTAGAGTCACTGGTTCAGGCCTAGTCCAAGCTCAATACGGGTCATAAAAGTCAGGCTTGAGTGTCCATTTAATCAATCGGGCTGGCCCGAACCGGGCTTTTTATCAATTTTATGGGAATTTTAGCAATTGTTTCCACTAGTTAAATTAAATTACATGCATTCTTTACATGGGCCAGGGCTGAGCTAGCCTTTGAGCCTTCTATGACTTAATCCAAGATCGGCCTAATCATTAAATGGGCTCTAATCACATAACCAAGCCCTGTTCAAAGAGGGCTGGGCTTAGCGCTAGTCCTGCCCATGATCACCCGCAAGTTCTCCACTTCAATGGGAAATCATTGACTTTCACTCTAGGGTTGTAAACAGGATGAATCCAGATTGGAACCATACTGGACCTGGGCTTGGACATGTTTCTAAATAACGATTTTAGTTTTAGGTCCAATTATGATTCGAAACTTATTTTGTTAGTTCTGGATCCCGTTCTAATAGGAAAATCAGGATCTGGTTCCACCTAGATGATTGAAATCTAGTTTCAAAAGATTTTAACTTATTTTTATTTTTATTTTTTAAAAATAAATATGTCATTCAACTTATAACAGTGAATCAAGTATACTACCTCTAGGATTAAACATACAAATGTAATAAATAGATGATTTTAAGCTACAAATACAACACGAAACACTCATATGCTAGGTCTTGAATCCACATGTTGGAACCTATATATTTGGGGCCAGAATAGAACCCGTCTATCAATCAAAACTTACGTTGGGTTCAGAACCAAGGCGTGGTTTTGAATCGAAATCTTAAATTAATTAGTTCCAAACTCATTTTTTTTTGCCACTCAGAACTTCTAGATATTCTGTTTGCGGCCCTATTTCACTCTCACAGGAGTTGTTCCTATGTTAAGATTGATAATGTAATAATTATTATTATGATCAAAAGCTTACCACGGGAACAACTCACAGTAGATTAAAATATGAGAATGTATAATACAACAGGAGTGAGTTCCTTTTTTATTTTTCTTGAAAAAAAGCAGTGAGTTGATTTTTGTTCTACGACCGTACGTCATTGCTAGCGTGATTAGGACAGTAGTTTTTCGGAGTAGAAAACTAGTGGTTCTTGCTTCCCCTGCCCTTGTCCCACCTCAACTGTCCTTTGTCTCTCCAATTCCAAGATCATTTAACAGAACAGAGCTCTGTTATCCCATCGATCGTGAAAGTCCTTTCCGATCTCTCCAAGATCATTGACATTAACAGAGCTGTCTATCTCTCTCATTTGATACTGTTCCTTGAGATGGAGGAAGAGATACAAGAAGAGAGAAGTGCTGATGAGGCAGGGAAGCATGGGAATGATGTGGTTGTAGACATGGATGATCTATGGGTTAAATACATGGTAGGGAAACTTGCCTTCAAGTCCAAACATTGCAAGCCTTCTCATCCGTTCACTATTTGCCGAGTGCCCCGAGACATTCGCAGTGTCGACAATGTTGCGCACGACCCTTTGATTGTCTCCATCGGCCCATATCATCGAGGAAATCCAAGCCTACATGAGATGGAGGAGGTCAAATGGCGAAATCTAAACTTAATCCGTGATCGAGACGGTAATAGCTTCAAAGATTACTTGAAGGTGATGAAGGAAATAGAGCCAGAAGCGCGAGCTTGCTACTCAGGTAACATCAATACGGAGGCGGACGAATTCATAGAGATGATGTTGTTAGACGGTTTGTTCATCATTAAGCTCCTTTCGAAGTGGGCTAGTCGTTTTGGATCTCCTCAAAGTATCGATGAAGAACCCATTTATACCATTTGTGGGATGTTTTGTCGAGTTGGCCACGACATGCTTCTTTTGGAGAATCAACTCCCTTTCTTCGTCTTGAAACGCCTTTGGAAACTCACTGATCTATGCAGTCGGTTCGATCTTGGGAAGCTTGCCTGTGCTTTCATCTATGTCTATGCTCTGCAATTTATTCCTGAAGGTGACTCTCAACTTCTTCTAGAATTCCTTGACGAAAAAGAAAAGAAAACAAAAAAAAAGGAAAACCCAGAAATGAAAAATGAAGACGGTGTTCATCATTTGCTGCATTTAGTATACTCGCTCCTCAATCCAATGGAACCTACTACTGGGAGTAGTTCTGAATCTATGGAACCTCCTGGGAGTTCTGATCAATCCAAGGAACCTACTGCGAAACTCCCTGCATTCATAGAGAAAATCCTTTCCATTTTACCTCCCAGATGTCCCTCGTTCCCATCTCCATCAGCATGCCAAAAGTCTCAATTTATGGAATGTACTAAAAAACTCTCTGCATTCAGACAGAAAATCCTCCCCTCTCTCTCCCCATCCAAGTCTAAAGAGGAACAACCGCCACCACTGACGGTAATTCCTTGTGCAGCGGAGCTCGACGAGGCTGGAGTTGAGTTTCAGTGTGTGAAGGCTAAAAGCTTCTTGGACGTTAAGTTTGAACAGGGAACGATGAAAATGCCGCGCCTTTCGGTGGTGGATTCCACCAAACCACTCCTTCGAAACTTCATTGCCTATGAGCAGTGCTTCCCTAACCAGGGTGATCACATCACCAGCTACTGCTGCTTCATGGATCATCTGGTGAACACGCCGAGAGATGTGGAGATATTAAAAAGATCTGCCATCATAGAAAATCGGGTGGGCAGCGACGAGGAGGTGGCAATCCTCTTCAACGATCTATGCAAGGGGACCTTTATATCGGATCTTGGGGGGAGTTATCTTGGCGAATCGTTTAAAGAAGTTATGGAACATACACAGAAAACATGGCCCAAATGGCGGGCAAGACTCACGCATGATTATTTCAGCAATCCATGGGCGATTATTTCCTTGATTGCAGCAACTTTTGTCATCTTTCTCACCTCAGTGCAGACATACTACGCTGCATTCACCTGATTTAGCACACTCATTGCTGTGCTAATTTTATCATATTAGCTAGGACTGGTGTTTTCTTAATCTGCAACTTATTTTACTATTCGATCAAGGTGCAAGTAGAACCTATTTCAATAATCTCGTGATTTTGAGCACCTTCCCTGTAGTTCTTGTTGCAATGATTATATATGATCATATGTCCAAGTTGTGCTTTCTTCTTAGCTAATTATCAAAATAAGGTTCCCTTCTCTTCATGTTAATGCAAGTGTAATTGTTGCTTTAGTCATCTACATCTTCTTATAGTTTCAATTTCTATGTATGAGAAGGAAATAATCTTTAAGCAAAACAAAAAAAAAAAAAAAAAGAGGAAGATGGATATGAAAGGCGACTAGCAAAAGGATCCAAATGTAAAAATATTTTTAAGTTCAATCAATCACGACGCTTCATATCATCATAATCATCATCAAAGCCTTATCTTAAGTACTTCACCATAATAAAGATCGAGACATTTCTCAAAAACTCATGGCTAAGATTTCTTATTTGTAAAAAGGATGCTTCTTGTAATTTCTTTTTCCTGCAGCCTCTTTTGGGCAATTTTCCCGTTACCATACGTAATAAGTTCATTCTTTCAAGGGTTTTATAATGACGATGAGTGGAACCTTGTGTTTATCTCTTCCATCCATCTTCGCCTTGTGAGATATGTGATTTCAATCTGAGCTATTATTTCCTACTTCCCATGGCTAGTGTCTGTTGGGCTCGCCTATCCTTAATTACCAAGCAAGAATTTAACAATGCAACCCATGTCAGAAGTAAGTCGGCTCTAAATGAAATGAAACAAATTCTTCGTAAATTGTGGAACCACAAGAACGTCATTCAAGTTAATTGTACCACTAGCACAAACCCTCGTGGTTAGTCTCTTTCAAATTAAATAAAAGTTAAAAATCAATAAATTAATTTAACACACAAATTAAGTAGTAATCAATAAGAAAATATATGAATTAAGTGACAGATGTAGCCCGCATGTCACGGGTCCCACGTCATATCAAGTATGACAGATGCCAAAAGAGAATACAATCTCATTTAATGTAAGAACTCAATCTATCTTTACAAATAAGACTTCTAATACGATCAGTGAGGTGAATGTAGATCTTTTGGGGAAGAAATCTCCAGTAAGTGTGAACTTTTGAAACTTATTTATATAATATAGAGTAGCCATGATTGGATCATGATAAACATGGATTTTTGTTTTGAAGATCTGGGTCTTATTTGTCTGCTCTCTCTCTCAGCAACTCAGGCGGGTGGAAGAAGTCTCCTTCTTTTTGCTTGAAGGTATCTTGATTTTTTTGCAACCATAACTTGATGGTATCTTGGTTTTTAAGCATTTTTAAAATTATGAATATCAAAATTTATTCAAAAAGAAAAAGAATATGTATAGCTAACTTTCATAAACTACAAATAAAAAATGTATTTAAAATTAAATAAATAAAAATTATTAAAATAAAATGAAATGAATAATATATTTTTGAGTTTTAAAATTATCTTAAAAATTCATTAAAATGACTAAAATAAGATTATATCACCTATGTCCAATTTTTAAAATAGGTCACATAAATTCGGCTTGTTGACTTTACCTACTTTTAGTGACTCTCTAATATATTTATTTAACTTAAATCTAATTGTAGGGGTTTAAAATTCAAATAATGACCAAAAGAAAAAAATGGTATAAATTTAATTGGTCCATGCCTATCAAGGATGTATAACGTCAAATGAAATATTTAATGGTGTCCACCTTTGATGAATCCAAACCTCACATATACCTACCACTTGATAAATTGGTACTCATACAAGGTTGATGCTTGTGGATCCGATATAAACTATTAAACTGGAAAAGATAAAGATATGACTTCTCTCAAAGTTGAAACTTCCAGGTCCATAAATGAAGGGCTACAATGGTTTGATTAGAACCATTTTGCATGAGATTCTAGGCTATTATCACGAGATTCGTATTGGCTTGAATAGACATCTTTTTTTTTTTCTGAAATTGACTAGCTATCACTTGAACTCCGGATCCTTTGAGGCATTAACCTCAGATCGATGAAGTCTTACCTTCTTTGCTAACGCAGATTGATGGATCAAAGTCAAGAGTTTCTGTCCCTACATCTCTTCTCTTCGCCTCTTCCATATGACCTTTTCTCTATGATTCATCCGGATATCAATCATAGAAACATGGTCATTGATTTAGTAAAGATTTATGGATCCTTGTTAGAAACAAATAAACTTGTATGAGGATAAGAAAAAAAAATATAAAAACAAGAGACCAACCATTGTATAAAAATTTACAAATTCATTATGCATGCCAATTTTGTGTAACAATGGAGAAAGATATCTGCACTAATGAAAGAAAAATTAGAAAAAAGATAGAGTTGAAGAGAGATGTAGATAAACAAAGCTAGTGGAGCAATTTTTTTTTAAAAATATGGCGTTGCTTTGTATGGCTATAAGGGTTAAGGGAATAAAAGAGTAAGGATCCCTTATAAGTTGAGCATGCAATAAATAAATTCTTGTGGTGGGGATCCTAATTAAAGGGTGTTAAGTTACGAAGATTGTATTAAGTGTGACGTGATGGATAAAAATGCATGTTAATAGTTGTTTCATGATTAGCTGGGCCTACAATTATAATGCCAATAAATAGAGTAATTAGCCGGGGTCAAAATTATTGTGTGGAGTGAAAATCAATTGGGATGGAGAAAAATGCATGTTAATAATTGTTTCATGATTAGCCGGGCCTACAATTATAATGCCAATAAATAGAATAATTAGCGGGGGGTCAAAATCTATTGTGTGGTGTCAAAATCAATTAGTTAAAATCAATCTTTTATATATATATATATATTATAAATTAATAACACACACATCGTACTGTGCATTTCTTATTTGTTGTAAGTGTTTTCTTTAACTTCAATCACCATGTTTTAAGAAGCACTATACAATGCTTGGTCTTAGAGATGTCCAGTTCTTTTAGGTTTTAATATCATAGAAATTGGGGTCCAATACAATACTTGGTCTTGTTTCTTTTCTGTTGGATGTGCATAGGTCCCATGCGTGAGAGAGAGCAAGAGAGAGGGAGAGAATATGAGTTGGTTGAAGGACCTAAAAAGTTGAATATCTTTAACACTATGGCGATTAGTTTTGGCAATTTTGTTAAAAGGTAGAGGCTTTGGAGTGGTACTTTATATCACGCACTAACATGTTCACATATGCAACAGTTCTGTTTTTTAAACTATATTTTATCAACATCATGAAGTCATTTGCCATAGAGTTTTTTTCCTCCTTTTTGAGCCAAATACTCATTAGTTCCCTTTTCTTTCTCCTTCTCTCTTCCCTTGTGGATCTTCAGAAAGTCAGGTAATTGAAATGTATTGCTTGAGTGTCTTGTTCAAATTACTAAAGGTCTCTCTTATTTTAATGTTTTAGTATAAATAATGTGGTAAGTTCCAAGTGACTGCTGCAGTTGTTTGAATCATCTCTCAACTTAGTTTATCCAAGGTCCATGTTGACCGTAGTAATCAATAAGAGAAGTAAGATGTCATTTTCTATTTTAGAGGACATGTTTATTGTTTTTCATGACAAAAATCACGATGCTGACCATTGATAATTTTCTTTGTGAATGCTATTGTTATTACTTTTGTATTTATCTAAGTTGTGGTGAGGATTGGTAGATCATGAAAATGTTGGCAGGTAATTATTGTATCTGTGCTTCATGTGGTGTGGGCTGATATTTAAAAAAAATACTGCTTTTATCGGCGGCCACCCAACCGCCGCTAAAAAAATTACATTTTTAACGGCGGCCACTGTTACTATTACCGGCGCCCAAGAGAAATAAAAAACACTACTTTTAGTGGCACTCAGAAGGCGGCCGCTAAAAAATGGTTTTTAGCGGCAGCTGTTTTTACTATTACTGGAGGCCAAGAGGAAAAAACATCATTGTTTTTAGTGGCGCACAAAGGGCCGCCGCTAAAAAAATTGATTTTTTGCAGCGGTCATTTTTACTATTACTGGCGGCCAATGGGCACTGGTAAAAGTTTTCTTCGTCGTCCTACTAACTGATGGATTTCTTTTACCGGCGGTCAGAGCCGCCGCAACAAAAAACAATGGCGGCGGCCAGTGACTGCTGCGAAAACCTTTACCCACCCGCGATATACCCTCGCCATGCGGCGGCCACAGTGACTGCCGGTATATGTTGTACCGGCGGCCATCACCACTTTCGCAGCTAAAAGCAGTTTTTCTTATAGTGTATGTGGTTCGGCTTTTGGCCTACGTCTACGGGAAGACAGGAGAATTCACTATGCAATCAGAAGAGGTGTACATCTTAGAGACTCTGAGTCTCTATTTATAATATCAGCTCCAAACCCTGTTACACCCAAACCCTACTTCTAATCACAGTATAACTTAGGCAATCTAGGGGCCCGGTTAACCAAGACTTACTAATTTCTATTGAGCCATACAAATTAACAAATCTCTACCTTGGCGAACATTGAAGCTGATCCTCATGTACAAAACACGTTTCACCGTCTCCACCTGCCCCCGAAGGAACTCAGGTACTGAGCACACTGATCAAGTCCAAGCAATGCTTGAACTTGAATTTAACAAATTCCTTTATGAATGCACCAAATCGCTTGTACCATTGTTCAGAAGTTTGCTTCGACCCGTACAATGATTTATTTAAACTGCAAACATGATCAGGAACCTTAAACTGCACTCTATCTTCACTAGAAGCTCCTTCCTCTTCCTCGTAGAATTGTTTGCATCCGATGGCCTGATTTTCCTCATCAAGAGACTCCACTCTTTAGTCATAGTTACTGCTTGTTGACTACTTTTCAGCCCTTCCATTAATGCAACCATATCATCACGGCCACTATCTGATGTCGAAGCGTATGTCGTCATATCCTTGAAACCGTATCTAACCGGCGGTTTCCTTTCTCTCTGCGGTCTACCCGTCTGCGGCATCTGCGGCTTTGTCCGTTGCATCTGCTGCACAGTCTGACTATTCCCTGTATTCTGGGAGGAGCCAGATGCACTCTCCTTCTCACTAGGATGTCTGACTCAACCTAAACGGTGTCAGTGCTGCTATCTACTTTTGTCTCCTCCACCTGCTTTCTCGCTTTGAGTAAAGCATTCTCATGAAATGTAACATCCCTGCTGATGATAAATCTGGGTGAATCCTGATCAGTACACCATAACCTATATCCTTTCACCCAAGAAGCATATCCCACCAATATGCACTTCACAACCCTTGGTTCTAACTTATCGGTTTTAACGCGAGCATAAGCAGGACAACCAAAGATCCTCAAGTTAGAATAATCAGTTGGATTACCTGACCACATTTCCTCTGGAGTTTTGCAACCAATCTTTGTGTGTGGAAACCTATTTATCAAGTAGCCTGTAGCATTTATTGCCTCAGCCCCAAAGTCCTTGGACAATTCTGTAGTAAACAACATATAATGAGCTCTTTCCAAGATCGTTTTGTTCATCTTCTTTGCAACTCCATTATAGTATGGAGTTTCTGTAGTGGTGTAATGCCGAATTATGCCATGATTCTTGCAATAGTTCTCAAATTCTATTGATCTGTACTCCTTGCCATTTCCTATCCTTAATTTCTTCACTTTCCTGCCAGTCTGTTTCTCAATCATTTCCTTCTATCGCTTGAATGTAACAAATGTCTGATCCTTTGTCTTCAGAGTATAAACCGAGACTTTCCTTGAATAATCATCAATAAAAGTCATCATAAACCGGGACCCGCCCTTGTAGTAAACCTTAGAAGGCCCCCATACATCTGAATGGAAATAATCAAGGATATCTTTTGTGCGATGAATACCTGTCTTGAAACTGACCTTTCGATGCTTTCTGAAGATGCATCTCTCACAGAAATCCAACTTGCCTATCTTTGTGCCACATAGCAAATTTCGATTGCTTATTATTGTTAATCCTTTCTCACTCATGTGATCCAGGCGCAAGTACCATAAGCGAGTTGAGACAGAGTCATGGTTATCTGAGGAAGACTCTGCAGCTCCACCTGTAACTGTATTTTCGGACAAAACATACAAGTTTCCAACTCTATTGCTTCTTATAAGAACCAGAGAACCCTTTACAACCCTCATAACTCCACTTTCAGCTGAGAACTTACAGCCATCGGAATCCAAGGAACCAAGAGAAATAAGATTATTTTTCAGATCAGGAACATGCCGATGGTGTGTTCAAATCCATCTAGATTGTGAACAACAACTTATATTCTATAAGAGCCGAGAAATAAGTTTCTTGTGAGTAAGTAGAACTCTACCCACTAACTTGTCTACTTTATAGAATAAACGACACTCACATGCATAATAATTAACAATGCAACCATTTGCCTACACAAAATCTCAGTTAGATGAGAAGGCAAAATATACTAAAAATGAACCAGTCAAAGACAAATATATAAAAGTATGTTTTTAGTATAAATTCCTAACAATCTCTTACTTAGACTGAAAACCATGTTGACATGTATTTTAACCCCATGCCTTCCACATGACCATCATAACTCTTTTCTGGTAAGCTCTTTTTAAAAGGATCTGCCAGGTTGCTCGCCGATGCAATCTTGGTGACAATAATGTTACCCCTTTGTACAATTTCTCGTATAAGATGATATTTACGCTGGATGTGCTTACACTTCTTATGCATCCTGGGTTCCTATGCATTAGTAACCGCACCGGTATTATTACAATAAAGTATTATAGGTGATTTTACCGAATGTACCACTTTTAGATCCATCAAGAAGTTTTTGAGCCAAACTGCCTCCTTGGCCGCATCAGAAGTTGCCACATATTCAGCTTCCATGGTAGAGTCTGTAGTACATGATTGCTTGACACTCCTCGAACTTATAGCTCCACCTCCCAAGGTAAATGCAAATCTTGAGGTCGACTTTTTGGCATCATTATCTGACTAGAATTCTAAGTCTGTGTACCCAATGTGTATCAAATTCTCGGCCTAGTAAATCAGCATATAATTTCTAGTCCTCTTAAGGCACTTAAGTATATGCTTTACCGCAGTCCAATATTCTCTCCCTGGATTAGATTGGTATCTGCTAACCATACCAACGGCAAAACAAATATCAGGTCTAGTATATAGCATTGCATACATGAGGCTTCCCACCGCCGAAGCATAAGGTACTTCCTTCATTTTTTCTATCTCATCAGGTGTCTTAGGACACTGATCATTGGATAGAGTAATTCCATGCCTGAAAGGAAGAAATCCTTTCTTGGAATCTAGCATACTAAAACGGGCAAGAATCGTATCAATATAGACCGCTTGAGATAAGCCCAACATTCTTTGTTTCCGATCTCGCAAGGGCTTGATCCCTAGAATGTGACTAGCTTCTCCTAAGTCCTTCATATCGAACTGACTCCTCAACTATACTTTGACTGAAGACAACACCCCGACATCATTTCCAATGAGCAGTATGTTATCTACATAAAGTATTAAAAAAATCACCACATTGCCACTGCACCTCTTATACACACAGGGTTCATCAGGGTTTTGCTCGAAACCATAAGATTTAATGGCTTGATTAAAATGAATATTTCAAGATCTAGATGCTTGCTTAAGTCCATAAATGGACTTCTTAAGCTTGCACAACATGTGCTCACGGCCTTCAGCTACGAATCCATCTGGTTGTACCATATGGATACATTCATCAAGATTTTCATTAAGGAAAGTTGTCTTGACATCCATTTGCCAAATTTCATAATCAAAATAAGCCGCAATGGATAAAAGAATCTGGATGGATTTCAGCATGGCTACTGGCGAGAAAGTCTCATCATAATCGATACATCCTTTCTGAGTAAACCCTTTCGCAACAAGCGTAGCTTTGAAGGTTTCAACCTTTCCATCTGCCCCTCTTTTCTTCTTGTAAACCCACTTACAATTGATAGGTCTTATCCCCTCTAATGGTTCTACAAGATTCCAGACTTGATTATAGTACATAGACTCTATTTCTGATTTCATAGCTTGTTGCCATAGTTTTGCATCTTTGTCTTGGAGTGCTTCATTATAGTTACAAGGTTTGGTATCTAGCTCATCAGGGACTCTGTCATATGACTCTCCTAAGAGCATATACTGTTAGGGTTGACGAATAACCCTCCCATTACGACGAGGCACACCCTGTGTCTGTGTATGAGTAGTATCATGCTGTGCTGAAATTAATCCTGGTGTGCCACCATCGACATGTTGATCCGGCTTGTCACCCATCATGTTGGTGGTTTCACCTGGAGTATCATCAGCTTGAGATATTTCCTCTTATGCTATTGGTGATGGAAAAGTTTGGGTAAGTCTTTCTTCTCTTAATTCCTCTAGAACAATTTTGCTTTGGGGTTTGTGGTTCATTACATAGTCCTCTTCTAAGAATCGAGATTGGTGATAACAATGATCTTTCGATATTTAGGATTATAGAACAAACCACCTTTTGTTCCTCTAGGATATCCAACGAAAATGCGAACTTTCGTTCTTGGTTCCAACTTATCTGCGTTCCCTTTCAGCACATATGCTGGACTACCCCAAATCCGAACATGCTTTAAACTTGGTTTACGCCCAGTCCATAGTTTTGTGGGTGTAGTAGGTACTGACTTAGATGGAACTAAGTTTAGAATATATGCAACTGTTTCTAGAGCATACCCCTAGAAAGAATTAGGTAAATCAAAACAACTCATCATTGACCTTACCAAATCCATAAGAGTCCTATTCCTTCTTTCTGCTACACCATTTTGTTGGGTGTACTTGGTGCAGCCAGATGGAATGTAATCCCCTCTTGTGCCAAGTAGTCCCTAAATTCTCCAAAGAGGTACTCTCCACCACCATCAGATCGTAGTGTTATGATACTCTTACTTAAACCCTTCTCCATTTCCGCCCTATACTTCTTGAATTTTTCAAAGCATTCGGACTTACGGAGCATTAAGTAAATGTACCTATACGTTGAGTAGTAATCAATAAAAGTAATGAAATACTCAAAACCACCTCTAGCCTGGACATTCATGGGACCACATAGGTCAGAGTGAACCAATTCCAATGGTTCTTTGGCCCTATAGCCTTTTGCCAAAAAGAGACGCTTGGTCATTTTCCCCTCTAAACAAGATTCGCAGACTGGTAGAGCCTCCACTTCCAATGAATGTAATGGTCCATTTGTAACCAGTCTTGAAATCTGGTGTAGAATGATATGTCCAAGGCGTAAATGCCAAAGGTATGTTTGGTTCAATTTTGAAGGTTCCTTTCTCTTACATGGTAGTGTCGTTGTGTTATTTTATTCGGTCAGTTGTAGTTTAGGAGAGACATGATTAACAATATAAAGATTATCCACCAATGAACCAGAACAGAGAAAACACTTATTATACTTAATAACCACAAATTTATTAAAATAAATGGAATATCTGTCTTTAACCAACTTGGAAACAGAAATTAAATTCCTCCTTATGGAGGTAACATAAAGACAATATTTTAAAATTAAATTCTTATCTCTACTAAAACTCAGACAAACATCTCCTACTGCAACTGTTGCCACTCTCATAGCATCACCTATAAGCAAATAAATCTCCCCATCACTTAGCTGCCCGGTTTCCTATAACCTTTGCAATGAATTGCAAACATGATTAGTGGCCCCGTATCTACATACCAGGTGCCAGTAGATACAACCACCAAACATGATTCAACAACTAAAGAGTGAAATTTACTTTTATTGTTCACTTTGTTGAAAGAAGTTGGACATTTCTTTTTCCAGTGCCCTACTTGCTTGTAATGAAACACTTGCCCTTAGGGTTTTTCACTCCACCCTGTGGTCCGTTGTCCCCTTGAGGAACTTCCTTATGATTTTGACCCTTTTTTTTGTTTCATTTTGCCTTTGGGCTTAGAAACAAAACCTTTTTTAGCAATGTGAACACTAGGTGACTTTTTCAGAAGGCCCTCAGCAACCTGAAGCTCCTTAAGTAATTCCACCAGAGAAAAATTGAGCTTATTCATGTTGTAATTTAAACGAAAATTCTTAAAGGAATCAGTCAAGGACTGGAGAATGATATCAATCTGGGTCTCCCCATCAATTTTAGCTTCAAGGACTTGTAATTCATTGAGGTATCCCATTATTTTCAGGACATGATCGCTCACAAAGGTACCTTCAGCCATCTTAGTGTTAAACAATTCTTTCATAACAACCTATCTAGCTGCCCGATCTTAATCATCAAACATCTCATTGAGACTGTACATGATGTCATAGGCAGTAGGACAAGACTGATGCTGATGTTGCAAAACATTTGACATGGATACCAACATGTAACATCGCGCCATCTCATCAGCCTTGATCTATTTTTGTATGCCTCGATGGCTACCTCATCAGCACATCCATCTTCAGGTTTCTCTGGGCACACCTTAGTGAGCACATATTTGTAATCTTCAGTAGTTAGCACAATATCCAGATTTCTTTTCCAGTCTATGTAATTAGGTCCAGTGAGTTTGTGTTATTTGAGAATTACAGTAAGTGGGTTGAAAGCACCCATCCTATAACCTGAGATTTACATAATTAGCAAATTATGATGAGTAAAAATAAATCTTTGGATTCAAATAAAAGGAAAATGGCTTCCTCCGCCAATTTATAAAAGAATTCGACAGCAATCTAAAACACCATTGCACAGTATGCCTCGATGTGAGGACAAGTACCATACTTATTTGTTCAGATAGGACATAACCTTTTAGTTCTGCTATTAAGGTAACAAACTATGCCAAGTAAAACCAAATAGCTGCCATAACTTTGGTCCTATAAATAATAGAAGTGGCTTAGAGGGAGAGCATACTGTTATTTATAGCTAAGTGTATGCCAGCATTTAATTCAAGGTCAATTATTCCGTATTCGGTCCCATCAGATGGAGAAGAGACCTATACTAATAATTACCCTAAATCACCCATATGGGAGTTTGGACTGGAGATTTCATAATTAACTCATTCGATTAGGAGGAAGACTCTAAGGTCAACACATAAATCAATTACATATCCTACAAACCAATGGTGGAGACCGTGGGAACTTAAGAAGTTCCCTCTCTCACTTAGTTATTTAACAATCAGGGTTCCTATAAAACAATTTCATTGAGACCAGTTTAAAATCTAGTAGTAATAGGCAACCATGTCTTTACTACTACGCCATTCTAAACATAGTTAAAAATGATTAATATCATATTTAGAAAGTAATGATAATAATAGACATCCAAGCACAAAATTTAATCGAAACATAAAACATAATTAAGTCCACCTGCAGGGTTTGACATAATCAAAACTCAAAAGTTTCATTAAGGGGATATAATCAATCCCTATTACGGGACGTGGATTCCGTCAATAAACTAATATCCACCATATACGCAGTGTAGTCATCAATTTACTGAGATCGTTGACCCATAAAAGATTTCACTCCTTCGTAAATCAAAATGCCAAACACTAAATGTATGTGTCTATTATTTATGTCGGGATTAAGCGTACAAGCACTTATAATAACCATTTGGATGTTCATCATCTTATATAGTCAGTATAAAGACAATAAACTCAAAAACACGGTCTTGTTTAATACACACATAGTATACTAGCATAATGAGTCGAAACTATACCGTTTCCCGTAGCCAAGACAAGCATGCTAAAACATCATGCTACAATCATACGAATGGCGTGTCCAATTCCAAATAGATTGTGAACAACTTATATTCTATAAGAACTGACAAATAAGTCTTCTGTGTGTAAGTAAAACTCTACATACTAACTTGTCTACTTTATAAAATAAACGACACTCACATGCATAATAATTAATAATGCAACCATTTGCCCATACAAAATCTCAATTAGATGAGAAGACAAAATATACAAAAAATGAACCAGTCAAAGACAAATACATAAAAGTATGTTTTTAGTATAAATTCCCAACACTTCAGCTGAGAACTTACAGCCATCGAAGTCCAAGGCGCTAAGAGAAACAAGATTCCTTTTCAGATCAGGAACATGCTGAACCTCTGCCAACGTTCTGATGATTCTATCATGCATCTTGATTTTCACTGTTCTGATTCCAACTGTCTTACATGCAACATTGCTGCCCAGTAAAACACTACCACCGTCTATTTCTCTATAAGTGGTAAAATCAGTCCTTATTGGGACCATGTGGAAGGAATAACCCGAATCAAGAATCCATTTATCCTGACGATGAATTCCATTTTCAATCTTAGAAAGTGCATTGTCGGAAACATAATATGATCTTCCATCTGCAACACTGACTGAATCATCAGATGACGAATCTTCTATTATTTCCTTCCCTTTACTCTTCCTTTCGGAATAGTTTTTTCTGATGTGCTCTTTTTTATGGCAATAATAACATTCAATGTTTTTTCTGTTGGATCTACGTTTGCCCTTACTACTGGAGTCTTTTGTTCTTCCTCGTACTATCAAACCTTCACCCGAACCATCATTGTCAGCCGCAACCTTTTTCTTCAACTCCTTAGAGTTCAAGGCTGTCTTTACATCATCTTTGGAGAGAGTATCTCTACCATACATCATGGTATCAACAAAATGCTTATATGAGAGTGGTAAGGAGTACAGCAATATGATAGCTTGGTCCTTATTATCAATTTCAACATTGATATTTTCCAGATCCATGATAGCTTTTGTGAAAGAATCAAGGTGAATTGAAACAGACGTACCTTCTTGCATTTGTAACGTGAACAACCGCTTATTCAGGTACAACCGATTTGTGAGAGACTTCGTGATGTACAAGTTCTCCAACTTCTGCCATATGCCAGCAGTAGTTTTCTCCTGAGCAACCTTTTGCAGTACACCATCGCTAAAAAACAGCAGAATCTGACTGTACGCCTTCTGTAGCAACTCATCCTTCTTTTCATCTGATAATATTTTAGGCAAAGCATTCTTTCCCTTCAAACCCTTATGCAGCCCATTATGCACCAGCAAAGCATGCATTTTCAAACGCCACAGACTGAAATCGTTGTTTCCATTGAATTTCTCAATTTCAAACTTCACAGCCATTTCGTGGATCTTTCATAGTACCTGTGTATATCTGGTCACCACGAACACGCCGGAAGAAACGGAACTAAAATCCGACTCCGGATGGTTAAGATATCGCAGAAATAAGTTTCTTTGCTACAGTCAGTCAATCTCCTTCGTTGACCGTTAAACAACCAATCTTTTTCCACAACAGCGTAGATCTGCTTGCAACGAGTCCGTAGGTTTAAACGGATCTCCGATTAGACTCTGGATCGTCAAGATATAGCAAAAACAAACTTCAGCTATTGATCTGGTCAAACTTGCTTTGACCGTACGGATTTGCTGACGCCAGCGCTAAGATCAGCGCCTTTGCCTACGGGTTTTGCTATTGGGCTTCTTCTGCACAGCGGGTCAGGTGAACCTGGACTTGACCCAACCTGGTCTGGCATGCTTTTGGGCTTCAGCAGACGGGTCAGGATTGACCTGGACTTGGCCCAGCCAGAAATTGACCCAACAAGGGTTGTCTTCTTCCCCCCTCTTCTCCTTCTGCAACTAGACAAAGAAGACCAGGAGCGGTCTTTTGCTTCTGCACAGCGGTGACGTCCGAGAGCCTCCTTCTCCGGCGACGACGCCCCCGCCTTTGACGACGGTGGCGAACCAAAAGCTCTATTTGCAGTGGGATTCTGCAGCGACAGAAACGCATCGCCTGCTGCAACTTCTCCTTCGACTTCAGCGAAGCAGTAAGACAGCACGGGACCGACGGCGGTCCCGTAATCTTCTCCAACAGGTTCGATCAACCCAAGCAAAGAACTTCTTTTCTGCGGAGAATCCAGCAAGAACCCAAACAGTTCTTTTCCAGTCAATCCAAACAGAAACAGAGATGTTTTTGTTTCTGCTTTTCTATCACAGAAACCAGGCCTCCGATCTCTGGCCCACCTTGATCAATGGCTAGACGGTGATGCAACGGAGAACCCTCCTGCTATTCCTTCACCGGAGAACCGTGGCCCACCGAGTATCAATCCGATCCTCTCTCTTCTTCGAACTGGCGATCCTCACAACACCTGAGATTCAGGCCTCTCAGCGAGATTCCAGATCTAAACTCTCTCTGCGATTTGTGTGGCCCACAGAGATCAAACGATCTCCCTATACACGATCCGGAAAACACTATCTCAATCTTGAAATCTAATCCGCCGATCACGCAGCCACAACTCTAGCCCTCTGAGATCCGATTCGTCGAATCTACTCCGATCACGCGCAATGCTTTGATACCGGTTTGTTGTGATCTAGGGCCTATGAGAAGAGAGATCAATCACGCAAGGAGAACATAGATATTTACATGATTCGGCTTTTGGCCTACGTCCACGGGAAGATAGGAGAATTCACTATGCAATCAGAAGAGGTGTATGTATTAAACGAAGGTGCTATCATCACTCAACAATGAGTTATGCACATATATCTATATTAAATTGCATAACAAATACTTTAGAAATCACAGTAAATGTATGGCAATTGAATTTGAAAAGTAATATATAAACAAACAAGTTTTTAAATGACCAGCTCTATGTGGCACATTTGATTGGATTATTTATTGCATTTACTGGTTTTTAGAAAATTAAATATGTAGAAAAATGACAGATCTATCATTTTTCTAATAATAATAAACGCTTTTTTAGAGTTCATAAAATTTCTGGAGAATAGAAAACTTTAAAATACTTGGAAATCAGAAGCAATTGGATTCACTAAGTACTAACATCTGATATGGGGAAAGAATAAGATGTTAATTGAATTTAATTAAATACTAGCCAGTACATGCACAACTTGTACATGCAACGTGTGCACACTATTTCAAGACTTCCTCCGGGTCTTTTCAACAAATAGGAAAAACTATTGGAAAAATCCTGATAGGACCTTATAGGACTGCGAGGTCCTAATAGCATGTTGCAGATGGGAGGGGTTTTTTGATCTTTCTGTAGGTTGGTCGATATCGACCATTCTGTAGTGCTTATTCCGGTCTCTTTTCATTCTTTCTCCCTTCTCTTTCCCTACACCCAACTGCCTTGCACTTCCTATCCCCGCATTGCTCCTGCACCACTGTACTGCATGCCCGGCCATCTCCTTCATCCTTTTTCCTTTCCTTTTCTTTCCTTTCTTTCTCCCTCTCTATCTCTTATTCCTTCCTCTGTTCTCCCCCTGCACTCATTGACGCGCTGCCACTTTGCCTTCACCACTTTGCTCCATTGCCGCACCTACTCTCATTTCCTCCATTCTCCTTCACAACACCAACGTGGCCACCTTTACTGCATTGCCCACCACTGCGTGACCACACTTATAGCAGCACCACGTTTGTAACACCACGACACCCACCTGCACTCACTGCCCACTCGAATTTTCTCTTTGCACTCGCACCCTACCTGCGCATACTACATAGCCTCGTACACTCACTTACTGCCATCTCGCTTTTGGTACTCTTTCAGTTATTTTGTCGAACATCTGATCTGCGTTCTTCTCGCTCGCCTATGGAAGAGAGGAGCGTTTTTTCTTCTTCTTAGCTCTAATGGTCGATACCGACCATCACTATTTAGCTCTAATTGTCGATATTGATTAATTTGTTAGTAAGATTTTTCCCAACCTATAATTGTCTTATTCATTGAACATGACAAAATGGTCGATATCGACCATTACTACTTTCTCCTAATGGTCGATATCGACCAATTTGTCGGTTAGATTTTTTTCAACATGTAACTGTCTTATTTGCTGAACACTACAAAATGGTTGAAATCAACCATATCGCAAAATGGTAGAACAAAAGATTGAAAAGGAACTTAAGGACCCCTCCTATCTTAAACATGTTACTGGGCCCTCGTCGGTCCTATGGGGTTCTACGGGGACTTTTCTGGTAGTTTTCCCTTACAAATATTTGAAGATTTTTTTATTTTTATTTTTTGTAATTATCTCGCATATCTGTTTAAAATAAGAAAAATATTAAAGTTAGAACTAGTTCTCAATGTGAC
Source organism: Umbellularia californica (assembly GCA_028538565.1). Taxonomy (NCBI): domain Eukaryota; kingdom Viridiplantae; phylum Streptophyta; class Magnoliopsida; order Laurales; family Lauraceae; genus Umbellularia; species Umbellularia californica. The sequence continues at coordinate 35,500,427 of JAPQWN010000003.1, read as the reverse complement.
TTTCAGGGGAATTAATGGTGGGCCCCCCTAGCAACCAATCCAAACTTCACCCACAACCCTTGATGGTCATTGATCTCGAGGTTTGGCACCCATTTGAATGGACTGGACCATTGTATGGATGATTTGATTATTATTATTATTATTTTTGAATATGGAGCCGTTAAACTTGTGAGCTGTGGATGAAAGGGTTGTGGGTATGGAATTGGGGTCAAAATTGATATTGGGGTGGTCCCATATGGATCTTTCTATTCCCCCGTCCCATCCCCAGGAGGGCCCTACATAAATTTCTCACGGAAAGTCCTCATAAAATGTTTCACCCGAATAAATCCCAATAAATAATATGTACAACTATTGAATCCAACTTTAGGCCATTCTCATATCTTTTGACACAAGGTCTTCTTGAAAAAAAAAAAGACTAAAATACATTTAATACGTCACAATTAGACCACTCTAAGAGCCATTGCTTGGGTTTAATTAATTAAAATATTGGGGCTGGGTGCCACGGATTTGTAGGCTGTGACACTAAAAATTGGCCGCTGCTAAGCCCATTTGTTATGGGCCTTAACTCAAAAATGTGTTAGCTAGAACATTGGATGATGGGCCCTATTGGATTTGATAATTAGCCAAAATAATAGGCATTTTTCCACTTATTAAAAAGTTTTGAACTTTCATCCATCTCAAATTTTGTTGTTTTCGTAATGACGTTGGTTTGTTGTTGCAAGTATGAAACCTCTTTTAAATACCAGAGGGTTACAAGGATGCATTGAAATTATAAAAAATCTAATGCCCATCACAAAACAGACGTACCAAAAGAGAACTATTTGGAAGGAGATTACTAGGGTTGCAAATGGGATGATTCCGAGTCGCAACCATACTTAACCCGGACCCGGACCTATTTCGAAAGAACGATTTCGATTCCAGATTCGGTTTTGACTCAGAACTTGTTTTGTTGGTTCCATACCTAGTCTCGATAGGTTCCGGAACTAGGTCTACCTAGAGGATTATAATATATTTCCAAAATCAGTTCTAACTTCTCTTCCATTCTTTTATTTTTTCTTAAAATTAGCATATCATTCAATGCATATCAGTGCATCAAGTCTACTAGGTCCAGTATTATACATAAAAGTATATCAAGAAAGTTGATTTTTAGTTATAGTTTGCAATATTAAAGACTCATATGATGGGTCCCGGGTCCACAGGTCAGAACCTATATGGACCCGGAACTGGAGCCATTTATCAATCCGAACCTAAATTGGGTTTCAGACCTGGACCTGTGTATAAATTGATACCTAAAATAGGTTCCAGACATGGTATTTTTTGGGTCAGAACTTTTAGGTAATCAGATAATCGGATACCCAATTGCAATCCTGGAGATTACCCTACCATTTGAACCGGCACGCAGCATAATCCAGCTGCATCATTCCCCTAATCGTCTCTACCACAATAAAAAAATTTCTTTTAAATACTGAAAATTGAACCATTTCATATGATAGATTAGAGAATTTATGTTTATAACAAAAATGCATCAATCGCGTGAAAACAGTAGAAAATTAAAAGACGTCAACGAAATTATAAAAAAATTGGAACCCATCTTAAATCAAATATATGAAAAGAGAATTTCAATAGAGAAGGGACTCACAAAATGGAAATCAATGGAAATGCATGTGCTAGCGATGCAGTCTCCATGCATCCAATGTCCAAACCAAAGCATTGCAATATAGGGCAGCAGCTAACAAACATGCATCTTTATAGCAATTTATAAAGAGAATAATGGTGGTGGTGGACTCACTGTGATCATGGCTATGGCAACAGCAGTTTATAATAGTGGTGGTGGACTCATATGCCAATATTCCTTCAAATTGAATATCCATGTGCAAGAGAGTGTGTGCATAAATGGACACTAAATAATATGATATGGATGTGAATGGATTAAAGCGGTAATTGACATTAAACACTTTACTAAATATGACATTAAGTCATGTGTAAGTTTAATATCCTTTTTTATATTATAGTTCATGTGTAAGTTTAATATCCTTTTTCTCCGCTGAATAAATATTGATATTGATTATTTTAAGAATTATTTTAATGATATATTCTGGGTTCTTTTAACAATAGTATCTTTTATAAAAAACACTTAATATTGCAACTACTATGCCATCTTTAATTTGTAATGTTTCTAAATATATTAACTTAACTTTGGGCCTGAGCTTAATGTGGGCCTTTTTGCTTATAATATTTTTGCATCATCAAATTAGTGCGAGACATGCCTCAAAACTCTCTTAATTTGATAAAAAAAAAAAAAAAAAACGTCTTACAATTGAAGGACCTAAGAAAATTATTAATGCAATACTAATAGATAGTGGTGTTCATGGGCTGGCTGAACAATTTCTTAAAGACTAGCACAAGCCTGTGACCAGCGTGACTCGGGCCATAAGTGCTTGGCCCGAGCCTAGCTTGCCTAAAAAAGGTTAGATTAGGAAACTAACATAAGTTGTATCAGTTAAATAGGGAACTAATATTTAGGAGTTTTGATTTTTAGTCTCACTAGTTTTTAGGAGGTTAATTTCTAGAGTTTGAAATAATAATTATTATCCTAAAAGAAGAATTCTAATTGAATTGACAGTCTTCAAAAATTGAAAATCTTAGGTTAGAGGTAGTTAAGATAGGTTAGAAGCCTAAGTAATTTAGAGTTTTCTAAATTTGAATTACTTTGAAATATCTTGAACAATTGAAAAAACTCTACAATTAGAGAGTCCTAGTTTTATTTGATTAACCTTTTTCATTTTTTTAATTTTTCTTTTGAGGTACAATTCCAAGTTGAAAAGGATTGAATTTCAAATCGCTTCTTGAGGATCGACCCCGTACTCACCGTGTTACTAAACTATAATTGAACCTCTACACTTGGAGTTCAACAGTTACTCATTTAATTTTATTATCGTCTCTATTCCGTTTTGATACATTCATTTTATGTTACTTGTATAATGTGCTTGGGATCTGACCCATTATATTTGGTACTTAGGTGTTGATACTGACTCCATCCCCGTGGGTGACGCGCTCCTTGAGGCGCGTTTAGTCAATGAGTCTGGGTGGGGACCGGAGGAGCTAGAGGATGGAGTACCTGCAGTTAGGGCCGTGTGACTCTATTTTGGGGTTTCGAGTGTCTTTTGTTGTGAAGGGGGTGTTTCATATCCATTTATGTACTAATTTTATTTTACTTGGAGATTAGCATTAGACTTGTGCCATGCTATTACACTTGGTTTATGGGATTGATACCTTTACTGCTTCTGCACTTATTTAATATTGCTTCCGCTATTTCTTATTTTCTTCCGCACTTAACTGTCAATTATAAATGTCGTAAAAAGTTTTAAATTGAACCTTATTTCGAACCTATAATCTTAAACGTTTTAATTTTCTTGGAAAAATAGTGCACCAGATTCGAACACCTTGATAGTAAACTCGGTATTCGAAATTCGGTGTCACAAGTCCCCTTCTTTTTTATTTTTCAGACCTAAGGCATCCATTGATTCCCTTTTAAAGAGAGTTGAAAATCATCGCTTTCTATTTAGTTCCATTTTAAAGTGAGTAGAAAACAATCGCTTTCTAATTATCTCCCTTTTAAAGAGAGTAGAAAATCATCACTTTTTATTTAGCTCCTTTTTAAAGAAAGTAGAAAACCATCGTTTTCTATTAATCTTCCTTTTAAAGAGAGTAGAAAATCATCACTTTCTATTTAGCTCCTTTTTAAAGAAAGTAGAAAATCATCGCTTTCTAATTATTTCTCTCTACGAGAAAAGACAAGAGTAGGAAAGGTGAGTACTCTTTTGTCTTTTCTTCTCACGGCGGGACAAATTGAAAGAAAGAGATCTAGGGCCTAGGGGGTTGGCTCAAGCCTAGCCACACCCAACAGGCGCAGGAGGTGTGATGTAGGCAGCCGTGCGGTGACGACGTCAGCACCAGCGGCTGTTGTCTGCAGAGTGATTTCCAACCGTCAACCTTCACAACGCGTAATCTAGGTGATCCGGATTCCGATCCGCAATCCGTTTGTGCTCGTCGAATTGTTGCATGTACGCAGCAGCAACAAGCGAGACATTTACCGAAGGAGTTTATTTTCAGTGTTTTGGTGAAGTAGTTTGAGTTGACCACTTCACCACGGGAAAAAAAGAACTATGACTATATTACGAACAAATATGATAATACCTCTAAATCTCATGTGATGGGGACATTAAGCATATATCTTAACTATAAGATGTTAGAGGAGTCATTTATAATGGATCACATTGATAAAATGGCGGTCCGACATAGTGATCTCGCGGGCTTGAAAAAAGATGTACAAGGATTTTATGATGATGTACTTGGTGATGAGTCTCCCATCTTCATGAGAGAATGTATTTCATATCTTTGTCCTCCAAAAGGGTGTAACCCTCAGCTTGGTTGACACTAAATTGATTGCTGGAGTATAAAGACATGTTTCCCGTGGTATAACACCTACACATTTTGTTTTGATTGCTAATACTTAGATCAATAACGGACATGAGTTAACTGTCAACATGAAAAAAATAAAAAAGAAGTTATGATCCACGGAGCATTCCAATCACTGGAACACACATATAGATTTCCGGCTACGTGTAAAAGCCCCCGCATAGAGATCCATCAAAAGATAAACCCATATTGTGTAACTGCAAATGTATAACTTCATATTATAATATAATTAAATGATGATAAGTCTGTATTTAGTGCTTCAACATCTGTAATCGTAAATTAATAACACACAGTACTAGGCATTTCTTATTTGAGAGTTTGTGGAGAATATGTAAATTCATTTCCATAGTTCTTACTATATAAACAAGTTGGCACTGTAATTATAAAAACACATCTGTAAATAAATGATCACTTTTAACATGAACAGAGGGTTACAAGAATGCATTGAAATTATAAAAAATGTAATGCCTGTCCCAAAAAAAATGTACTAAAAGAGAACTTGAACTGCATCGTCTTATATCGTCTCTACAACAATTTTAAAAAAAATTCTTTTAAATACTAATAATTGAACCATTAATAGATTAGAGAATTTATATTTATAGTAAAAATTCATCAATCGCATGAAAATAGTAGGAAATTACGAGATGACAATGAAATAATAAAAATCTTAACCCCATCTTATATCAAATATATGAAAAGAGAACTTCAATAGAGAAGGGACTCTCAAAATGGAAATCAATGGAAATGCATGTGATGGTGGTGCAATCTCCATGCATCCAAACCAAAGCATTGCAATATGGGGCAGCAGCTAACAAACATGCATCTTTATAGCAATTTAAAAGGAAAATAATGGTGGTGGTGGATTCACTGTGATCATGATTATGGTGGTAGCAATTTATAATGGTGGTGGTGGACTCATGTGCCATTCCTACAAATTGAATATCCATGTGATAGAGAGTATGTGTACATAAATGGACACTAAATAAAATTATATGGATGTGAATAGATTAAAGGGGTCATTGACATTAAACACTTTACGAAATGTGATATTAAGTCTCTTAACCAATATTTCTGATTTGAAGTAATAAGCTGAGGTGGCACAAGAACCCAAAATTTGATACTTTTTCCCCACTAACATCTATCTTTTTGAAGAACTGCATCTTAAGCTAGTGGTAAGATTGAGAGTACTTACCTGCATGTCGTAGGCTCAAGCCTGGGCAGGCACCTTCCCTCACCTGAGGTCTTCTTTTCTCACCGAAGGGCTTGGGTCCCAACCCCATAACCTGGGTACCAAAAAACATAAAAGAAAATCTAACTTTACGATATAAGAATATATGAAAAATCACATGGAAAACAAAAAATACAAGAAAATTTATAACTTTACCTTTTCTTTATATTATAGTTCACGTGTTAGTTTACTATCCTTTTTCTCTGTTGAATAAATTCTGATATTGGTTATTTTTAGAATTATTTTAATGATATATTTTTGGTTTTTTAACAAGAGTATCTTAAGAAAAAAATATTAATATTACAACTACATTGTCATCTTTAATCGCTAATGTTTATAAATATATTAATTTAGCTTTGGGCCTGAGCTTAATGTGGGCCTTTTGCTTATAATATTTTCGCATCATCAGATTAGAAAGAGACATGCCACAAAACTCTCTTAATGTTGTATATTCTTCATCATCATTTGAGAGGAAAAGGTCTTACAATTGAAGCGCCTAAGAAAATTATTAATGTAATGATAATACATGGTGCTCCTCCCCTAGAACCTGGAGTGGTGGAAGCCTAATGCAGTGGGGGTAATCACAAAATGATTCATAGAGCCTCATGGAGTGGTCCTCCCCTTTCCATGCTGAATCGATGAACTGTTTCCAAGATTGTTCCTGCTCTGCTTCGATCTCGGCAGCCTCTGCTTTGATCTCGGCAGCCTCTACTTCGATCTCGGCAGCTTCCTCACCCTCATTGCCCCCTAGTTTGTTATCGAGCTGTCTCGGTGCCGAACTAGGAGAGGTAAATTCCACAATGAAATCTGCCAGAACCTGGGCTTTGATCGCCGTTCTGGGCTGATACTGGATATCGTATTGTCCCAGCTCGACAGCCAATTCGGAAATTCTTCCAGAGAAATCTGCCTTTCGGAAAAGTGACTTAAGTGGATGTTCTGTAACAACCACTACGGAGTATGTCTGGAAGTAATGGGAGAGCTTGCGGGAACCGCTGATGAGCGCTAGTGCTGGTTTTTCCAGTGGCAGATATCTTGTTTCGGCGTCTAGCAGGATTTTGCTAGCGTAGTATATAGGCCTTTGTTGCCTGTCTTTTTCTCTGACGAGCACCGAGCTCACCGCATGATCCGAGACTGCCAGATATAAATACATGGTCTGTCCTTGCTTTGGAGTGGATAGCAGGGGAGGTGAAGACAAGTAGCCTTTGAGTTCCTGAAGGGCCCTGTCACACTTCGGGGTCCATTGGAATTTCAAACTTTTCTTTAAAAGCTGAAAGAAGGGACGACACTTGTCCGAAGCTCTGCTAATGAAGCGGTTGAGCGCGGCAGCCATCCCTGTTAGCCTCTGGACTTGTTTTGCCGTGGTTGGACTTTGGATAGCCTGGACCGCCGAGATCTGCTTGGGTTTGGCCTCAATTCCTCGTTTGGTGACCAGGCTTCCTAGGAACTTGCCAGAACCGACGCCAAACGCGTATTTGGACGCATTGAGCTTGAGCTGGAACTCTTTGAGGACGGCAAAAGTTTGACTAAGGTCTGCCAAGTGGTCCTGTGACCTTTTAGACTTGACAACCATGTCGTCGATGTAAACCTCCACTGTCTTGCGGAGTTGGGCCTGAAACATTTTCGTCACCAGCCTCTGGTAAGTTGCCCCCGCGTTCTTTAACCCAAAGGGCATCACTTTGTAGCAGTAGATGCCTCTAGGTGTTATAAATGTGGTTTTTTCTTCGTCAGGCCCATACATCGGGATCTGATGGTAACCTCAGTAGGCATCGAGGAAACTCATCCTGTCGTGCCCGGCTGTTGCGTCGATCATTTGGTCGATTTTTGGGAGAGGGAAGCTGTCATTGGGACATGCCTTGTTGAGGTTGGTGAAGTCCACGCAGACCCTCCAGTTCCCATTCTTCTTTTTGACCACTACTGTGTTGGCCAGCCATTCAGGGTAGTTTACTTCCTTAATTGCTTCGGCCTCCTACAACTTTTTGACCTCTTCGAGCACGGCCTCTGCCTGCGGGACCCCAGTTTTGCGAGCCTTTTGAACTACAGGTTTGTACCTGGGATCCACGTTTAGTTTGTGGCACATAATTTCAGAGCTAATGCCGGGCATCTCATAGGGGGTTCAAGCGAAGACTGCCTTGTTCTGTAACAAGAAGTCAAATAGCTCGGACTTTTCGGTCTTTGTAAGCTGACTGCCGAGCAGGAAGTATCTCTCAGGATCGCTTGGATCAATCCTGACCTCGGTGAGGTCTTCGACGCTCTTCTGCTAGGGAGCTCGGCCAAAGCCTCGAGCTCTACCTCTAGCTCGGCCATGTGGACCTGCTGTGGCTCTGCCTTGCTAGGAACCATGGCCATCAGGCACTGCTTGGCCATGTTCTGGTTGCCCTGAACTGTGATCACCTTGACCCTTTCGTTCGTGTTTTCCAATGGGAATTTGAACTTCTAGTGATGGGTGGAGGGCACCTCTTCCATGTTGTGCATCCAAGTCCTCCCCATTATTGCGTTGTATGGGGATGGTGCATCCACCACTATGAAGTCGGCTGTCATGGAGGTGCCCCCAACCTGGACTTGGAGGGAGATCTTTCCTTTGGAGTACATGGGCTTGGAGCTTAAGCCCCCAGCGGAGTGCGTGCTTCTTGCAGGTCCTCCTCTTTCAGACCCATCTTTTTGAAGTAGTCATAATAGAGGATTTCCGACGAGCTCCCGGGGTCCACGAGGATCCTCTTGAGCTTGAAATTCTTTAACCTCAGGGTCAGGAGCAGTGGATCGTTATGGGGAAGCTGGACCCCGTGCAGGTCTTCATCCGAGAACCAGATCTTTGGTCTTTCTTTCCGCGCCTTCTTGGTGGAGGGACCGAGCTCGGCCGTCATCACCTGCTTGCCGTGTGAGGCCCTCTTGGCCTCGACAAGAGCTTGGTTGCTTCCCTTGGGAGCGGGAGCGAGGTGGATGACGTTGATGATGCCCTCTGACTCATCACTGTCTCGACCATCGTCAGGTTGGCATTGGTGAGTTTGGTTGACTCTGCCCTGTTCTTTAATGAAGTCTTTCAGGTGCCCGTCCTTGACGAGCTTTTCGAGGTAGGCTTTGAAGGCCATACAATCCTCGGTTCTGTGCCCATTTTGTTTGTGATATGCACAGAACTTGCTCTGGTCACAAGTGGAGGGGTCACCTTTCATGGGCCGTGGCCATTTGAAGAAAGGCTGCGTCCTGATTCTGCCAAGGAGTTTGTAAATGGGCTTCTTGAAGATTGTGTTGACAACTTTGTAGGAGGCACCAGTTGGTTTCGGCTTCGCGCTGCCTCCAGAGGTGGGAACCGAGCGCATCGCCGAGCTCATTGGCCTCTGCTCCGGTCCACCTCCTCCTTTCGGGATAACTTCTTATCCTTTTTGGAGGGTCTATCTTTTTGCCAGGTGCCGAAGCTCTCCCGGATTCTGGCTTCATCTTATTCCTGCTCGATGAACTGGTTTACTCGGGCCATCAGTGTTTTCATAGTGACCACGAAGAACTGCACCAGGTCCTTGCGAAGCTCGTTGCCTGTCAACAGAGCCTGCTTGAAGGACCCGATGGCCACTCTGTCGATGGCATCTTCTACCTAGCTGTAGATGGTCCAAAATCTTTTGGCGAACTGAGTGATGCTTTCAGTCCGCCTCATTCTGATGGCCATTAAGTCATCGTCTGTCTTCGGGATGACCCTATGCGCCTGGAACTTTTCTACGAAGGAGTTTCGGAGCTGTCGCCAGCTCGAAACTGACCCCTCCGAAAGCGCGCAGAACCAACGCAGGGGGAGGTCGCCTAGACTGGAGGAGAAAACCTTGCAGTTCAGATTGCCGACGTCGCCCCATACCGACATTCTCTGGGTGAAATGTCGGAGGTGCGCCGTTGGGTCCGAGGTCCCGTTGTAGAGATTGAACCATGGGACGCTAAACTTCTCAGGGAGTATATAGTCCCCATCTTCTGGGAAAATGGAGGAGCGCCATGGTCATCGGTGTTGAAGGCGTTTAGCTAGTCTAGGGTGAAACCGACCACCTCCATGTTCTGCTGGACTGTCTGTTTTACCTGACGATTGAGCCATTCTCTTAGGTCAACGTCGTCCTCTGGTCTCTAGCGTTGCTTCTTGGAGTCATTATTGAGATAACTGCTGCTCGAGCCCTCATCATAGGCTCGGTCAGGATGCTTAATGGTTAGGACTTGCCTCAAGTCCTGTTTGACCTTTGGGGCCTGCTGGGCTTGCTGGCGCGTAAGAGGTATGACCGAGGCCCTGGCAGGGATTGTCACGTCCCAAAATACGGCCAAGGGATAACGAGAAAAATATGAATAAATAATTATTTTCTTGTGTTTAATGCAACACAAGCTCCCAAATATGTACCCACAAAACTTCGAAACATGATAAGTCATAATAAAACATTTGCGGAAGCATTAAATCAATTGGTATCAATATCCAAAATTAAACCAACACATAACTCCTGAATATTAAGGTTTAAAGTTTCAAAAATAACTTAAATAAAGCAACTAATTAAAATATATTATGGAGTTAAATCAACTAAGGAATCTAAGGTGTCGATATCTCATGCGTGGACTCAGACGGCTCCGTAGCAATCTCCGGGTCTCTACTCAGGTTCATCAACTGGTTCAAACGCTTGAAACGTTTGACCATCCTCCGTCTCCACAGTAGGGTGGGGGTCAGTACCTATGCACCAATAAACAAAGTAAACAGCAAGTACGAAAACATAATTCATAAATAAAACACAAGATCAATGTGAATAAAGACAGGTAATGATCATAAGAGATTAACAATGGAACAATGATGAAAAGAACGTAAATCTAAATCCATTCTAGACAATAGAGCAATACAATAGTCATACAGAATCACTGCTACTGTTTTGGGTGGTCAGCCCTAACTATCTCAATCACGTGGGTGGTCATAAACCGATCAATAATTCGGAATACTGGTCAATTAATTAAGTCGGATATTACAGTGTCTGCTCATATCGGTGATCAGCCGTCCAATTACAACTGCAGTTGTTCAATTATGACCCAATCGCTGTATATATATAGATATATCATAATAAAATAAACCTAGTGATTTGTAAAGCTCTGACACAGAAACCTAGGTCAAAGTGAAGAGCTGGCTGCACAACAATCCATAATCGAATATCAATCAAATCATTCACTTGACCTCTACAATAACTCAATCGATTGCCACGCCGCATCACGGTCCATATCCAATCAACACAGGGTATGCAACTAATAGACCAATATCATGTATGCAAACCCGAAGGTCAAATGATAATTCACAAACCAATCCTAAGGTCAAACGTAAGGTCTCATACCCCACAACCACAGGAATCTCTAATGGATAAAAGATCAACGCACCCCTTCTCAATTAATGATGCATAAACCCAATTAAGGGTTTTCCAATAGAGATGGATTGAGCTCAATCCACTAGGATTTCCCCGGTGCCATATTAGTAATAAACCCCATGTTAGTAATATAACGTGTGCCCGGACGGTATTTACTTGATCCAAAGATCCAATTAATAATGTTCAAAAATATAAATTTAACATATTAAAATCAAGGATATCATTTGAAATTAATTTGTAAATAAAAATAAGAAATAACAATTCTTAATTTATTATTTTAGAAAACTAGGGTCCTATCCTAATGTATTTTCAAAAATATAAAACTTAAGATTTCAATGGGATTTATTAAAGAATAATGGTCTTTTTCCAAATTCCTAATATATAACAAAAACACAACTCATGTGCTGTCATCACCTAGTCTCTCTCATTCCCCTGTTATCTTTCTCACACACGTCATTCAATTTTCCCTGTTCACTCATCACACACGTCAATCACCATCTCTCTCTTATCTTCACACACCACATCCTTTTCCATGCTCCCACGGACCACCGGACTACTCACCCTTCTTCCACTTTTACTCGTTCTGTAACAGAATATTTCCGCAGAACTTCTCGCCTAAGTTATTAAGCATGCTGAAACCGTGGGTCCCGCTAATCAAAACCCAGATCAGACCACTACCATCTTGGTCGCCCAGGCCCCCTCTTTAAGATCTATGGTCCCGATCAAACATCAGTGGGGTCCACCTGGTCCCACAGCTAATGCACAGTAACAAGGGTCTTATGGTTCTACTACAGGAAGACCGTGACAGGTCCGATCCTCTTTGGGTGATTTGATGGGTCGACAGCAATTGTAAATAAATAAATAAATCAATCTATCATTCCGATTTATATCATTAAAATATTAAACATCACAACAAGGGCATCGAAGGGTCTCTACATGCATCCACACACGAATCAATTAAGGAATACAAGCATTAAATTTACAAATTATGATTAGGTACTCGCCTGCGGTTCGCGGTTGAGGGAGACGATCTAGAATTCCTACTTTAAAGGCCCAAAGCTCTAACCCAGAGAAAAATTGGAAGAGAGAGAGAGTTGTGTGTGAAAATAAAATAGTGTGGTGGTGTATAAATAGGAAATAAGAATAAGAGTTGTAGTGTAACTTAAATTCTAAAAAGAATAGAGTTTGGGTTTTAAAAAAATAGGAGTTTGGATTAGAGAAGGATTATACCCACTAAACTGGGCCTGGATTAACTATGGGTCAAGACACCTATCCAATAAGCCTAACTCACCAACCTAAGTCTAGCGTGGTCCCCACTTAGACTAATTGCATATTTAATCATAATACAATCAATTATATAATAATAATATATAATAACCAAAACGTCATAGGGACCTTTGCCTTCTCCCGGAGCTGTCTCCAGAGTTGGCGAATCAGAAGATCCTACTATTGAATATAGCGGTTCTGGGCCCTGATATCCTCGATGAGTATATCCTCCTCGAGGAGCACCTCGTCGTTGCCCTCACTGTCCTAGTGACGAGATTGGCGTGACTTGGATGGCCTTGGTGTGTTGTTTCGTTGAGAACGTTTCGGAGGAGGAATATCCTGACGAGGCTGCTCCTGTAGGATAACATCCTGACTGGGACGCTCCGCCAGAGAGGGATCCTGCTGGAGGCGCTCCAGCAGGACGTCGTCTCGTTAGGGAGATGCTGTCATCTCCCCCGAGGACGAGCCTGATTGTGTTACTGGTTCTCCCACGCTTCTTGCATTGGATTTTGCCCCGGTCCTTTTCTGGCGAGGGATCGGTGGTGGCAGGGACAAGAATGGCGGTGGCGGCAGGGACCTGGATGGTCCTTCGCCCTGTGGAAGGGGCGAGAACGGTAGTGGCGGTAGGGACGTGGATTGTCCTCCGCCCTTTCCCTTCTTGAGGGATCTAGATGGTCCACCACCCTTCCCTTTCTTGGTCTTTGAAGGCATGGTTTTTGGGGATTTTGATTTGATCTTTCTCCACAGACGGCGCCAATTGTAAGTGCCTAAAAATTACGGACTTGGTTAGATGAGTATAAAACTCTTAATGTAGCTGTTAAGCTGCTTTGAATGGATTGGATGCCCTGAACCTGAAAGGGAGAGGAGAAACAAAGGTCAAAGCCCCCGGCTGCAGTCAGCCGAAGGCACTCTGATGCCTAAGTTAGTACAGTCACTGAACAATGGGAGAGTGAGTGGGGAAGAAGGGAGTTCAGGCAATGTGAAATGTGTATTGCATAATGCGTACCTTTCATGGATCTTACCCATGCATATATATAGACGAGTGTCTCATCGGAAGCTTCCTGAGTGGAGGTAGGTGAGGGCACTGTCTTATGAGCCCACGCCTCGTATCCTCAGTGGGGGTAGGTGGTGGTACTATCCCATTGAATCGCTCCTCAAATCTCCCTCATAAATGTGAATCTAGCCGTCGGATATGGATAACCTCTTATCGATATCCGGCGGCCACTCTCTACGACAGTACGTTCTGCAACGTAGCCGTCCAATCACATAATTGAGATTAGACGCTTAGTACTCACCTCGGTCAACCGGACCGAACTGGAGAAGGCGCCGAGGTTGGGCATTCCTGCCGAGATGTACGAGGCCGAGCCCAGAGGAGCAAGGTCGGTACTCTTATCGAGACTAGCTCTAGCTCGGTGCCAGCTGGCACAATTGCCCAGCTGAATAAAAAATGAGATTGAGGCAATCCTATTCGGTACTTTTACCTAAGTCAGAAGTAACCTCGGTATCAACAAAACACCCCACACAGTTATCTACCCCAGATTAGTAAAGATATAAGCGCCTATCTTTGCTCCCTTGAACAAAATCATAATTTAGTTGAACTGAAGTTTGATTCTGTTTTCAGTTACTATAATCATATTGTTATTTTGACGGACAATTCTGGTTTAGGAAACTGTGTACCAATCACTCCATGCTAACAGTGGAAATGAGATAACCAAAGCTTCTGCAAGTACTGGTTCTAGCCCTGATGCTAAACAAAGTGGTGGCAATAGGAAAATGGAAAATGAGGGAGAATCCTCACAGGGTGATGCTGTTGAGTCACAATTAGCACTGGATGAAGCTGTAGCTCGAGCCTTGCAAGAGTTGGAGGATCAACTAGCTGGCACTTCCTTTAGGGCACGTTTGTGTAGAAGTAACTTCCATGGAAAGATGAAATTGCCACATCAGCAAATTCTATGGTTTTTAAATTCCTTAGAAATGGTTTTATGAGGAAATTAGAAATTCATGTTTGGTGCAAAAAGGTTTTCCTCAATGAATTAGTGCTAATGTTGTTTGGTGCAGCTATGGATTTCTTTAGTGAAAATCACTTTTTAGTAAAAACTATTGGGTGGGTGGGTTGGTACGTGTGTGGGGTGGGTGGGGTTGGGAGGGGAGGAGGAAGAAAGAGGGTGGGCAGGTGCAGTGAGGGGGAGAGAGAGAAAATTGGGGGGTCATTTTTCCGTGGAAATGGACTTCCCATACCCCCCATCGGAAGTCTATTTCCATATCTAGGAGGAAAAAGCTGACGTGGCGAAAAAGCATTTCCGCGGAAAACTGCCGCACCAAACACATGAAAAAGAAGTTTTCCGCGGAAAACTACAATCTTTTCCGCGGAAATGGGCTACACAAACATGCCCTTAGTGATAGTACGGGAACTGAATCTGATAAAGATGATCCCTCCTTAGGTATGATATCTTGGACTCTGTAGCTCTGACACATTTGTTGATACGAAGCTTGTTTGATTTTCTTTCCACTGCATAAACTTGGGGTGATTCTAAACGCACCCCATTAAGTGCGGTACACACCCACATCCCCTCATGTGAACAGTGAAAATCACTGTTCACATAAGAGGGATGTGAGTGGGCACAACAATACTGGAGGGTGCATTTAGAATCACCCATAAACTTGTTGTCTGTATTGGTGATTTGCTACGTTTGATATGATTTAACAAGTAGTGTTACAGGCATAATTTCAGAAAGTGCCAAAAAGCTATGAAGACTAATGCTTTCTGATTTTTTAAAGCATGCCATGTATTATACTCATATCAATGCTGGGAATGTGGACTAAGATATTCCATTTTGAGGTTTTGTTTTAACTTTTATTTTATTTTGGCCACTTCTGTCTAATGATTCTATGCTGCTGATACTTGCGCTCTCGATACAGCTCGCCACGAACGCACTCCCACTGAAGATTCCACAGTTAACAGAGAACATAATTCTGCTGACACTAATTCTGTGGTACGCTACATGTTTTATCATTCGTGTATCTGTCTTTTTCATTCAAAATTTGACCCTTTGTTGTTCTGTCTGTATATTTTACCCTTTCTATCTGAAGCTAAGGCTCGTCTTTACTGGTGTGCAGGTTAGACGAGATGGTATTGACCCTGATAATATGAGTTATGAGGTGAGTTTTCAAAGCCACATCACAAGGGTACTCCACATTTTAAAGTTTTTCTCATTTCTTGAGTAAACTTTGACACAATTAACTTCGATGAAGCACTATCCTTTTTTTTTTTTTGTTTTTTGTTTATTGCCTTCCGACAATATCTAAGTAGTGTGTATGCAGTTTTCATGTCTATCTTTCTAAATGAAATTTGGGATTCCTACAATTCCTTCATAATTCAATAATTCATTGAAATGTACTCATACATGTTTAGTATTATAATGACTTATGAAAAAGAAAGCACCAATTACAATCAATTATGTTAAGAAAGGGGAATTGTCTTGTAATCCCAGTGTGTTTGTGTATTTTTTTTATGTGGGTAGACTGTAAAGGTCTTTTTCCCTGTTTCAAGTCCCCCCAAATGTTAGTTCTCAAATTATCATCATACCATGTTTTTTTCAACCATATCTGATGATAGATTCAAATTGATAATCAATTTTGGGTAGTTGAAATAGTTTTTCTTAAAACTGCTTTCAGCTTTCAGTTGGTTACTGCTGTCTTGTCAGGAATTGCAATCTCTTGGTGAAGCTATTGGCATTTGGCACTCAGAGCAAAGGATTGTCAGACGAGCTTATTTCCTATTTGCCATCTTCCAAATACCAAACAGGATTCTTCTCAAGAAAAGAAAAACATGAGGAGTAAGATCCATTTTACTAATTTCTCATGAAATTGCATTCTAATTCTTTCCCACTATGAGGCAAGGAAGCAAACCTGATTCATGGTGTCCAACTGATGGTACTCAACTGAATTGTAAGGGGTTCTAGTCTAATCCGACTCATCTGCCTCAGTGAGTACAAGCACCTATGACTCAACCAAGTCCTCTTGGTGCCAACCTGGATTTGATTCTTGCTGCAAGGCAAGGAAAATGGATGCTCCATTTCTTTTTTTGAACTCCATATCTGACACTAACACACAACTCGATGCTTCTGTTATAGAAAAGAACAAATACTGTCAATTGCTTTTGTGGACCATGTCTAACACTCATTTTTATTATTATTTGTAATATCATTTATATACTATTAGTGTTCTAATTAATACATCATTTCATTGGCAAAAAAAAAAAAAAAATGCATACTTCCATATAATTAATTTAAATATACAGTAATAAAGATGCTTTTAGCATCTTAGTATATTTGCGTGGACATGTCAGTGAAATGTGCTTCTCAAAGTTGCCATACAGGACACCTAATACCTATATCCTACATCATCACCTGTGTTCATGTCCAATTGGAATAGCCTGCCATTAAGGGATAGAAGAGTTTCTATTGGTCTTCCGGGATGAAATATGCTATTGGAGAATTTCTAGAAACACTTGGTGTGCAATGTGATTTTCCAACTCCAAACACCAACCAAATGCTATGGGAATGCAACCAAGGCAATGCACATCAAACTACCATACATGTAGAGACAAGAAAACAACATAAGAAGCATACAAGACGCAAGATATACGTGGTTTGGTCACAATATGTGACCTACATCCACGGGAGAACAATGCAAAGTTTTCTTTACCTTTAATGGAGATTACAAGCCAAACAAGTGAAGCTCTAAAGAACCCCACTTACAAATATAAACTTATAAAGTTTTTCTCCTCCTCTTTCTTGCTCTTTTTGAAGAAGTTCTTCTTTCTTGCCTCCTCTCCTGATCTCTACACTCTTTACCCCCTTTCTTTTTCCCTTATTTACGGCTTTCTAAAGGGTAACAAGCTCCACAACTATTGTATTAGAGTCTGTCCAATAGCTAATAACAAAAAAGCTAAAAGAGAGTACAAATTAAATACAGAAAAGTATAGGGGGAGAAATGGAAATACAAGATTTGGCTTCACACATGTTGTGCTCACACACATATATATAACAAAATATTATTAGTATTGTCATTGGTCAGGTGTGAAATATTATTATCGTCTTAATTTTATTTTTCTTCTCTGGGAAGTAACAACCTCTAACCAGATCGCTGCCATGTTTGTTGTTTATTGTTGTTTTATTATTTGCTTTGTTAGTGCTTCTAACATTTGGCTAAATGCAGATGTGTCATATGCTGTATGGCATACAAAAACCGAGAGATTTTGATCACTTTGCCATGTCAACATCAGTATCATTCAAAATGTATTACTGAATGGCTGAGAATCAATAAGGTAACTCCCCGTTCTTATCTTGTCATAATGGTATCGGCCCTTTCTTGTCCACTCAGACTTCTTGGGCCATCTGGAGATACCTTAAATTTAACGGCGGGATTAATGGTGCTTCAGGTCCTTTTAACTGTTAATTTGGTTGGAAGTTGGAAAAGTGCCCTGTCTATCAGGATATACCTTAAATTTTCAACCTACTTGTTCATTTTGGCATCAGCAATCCAAATATTTTCAATCCATTTTTGCATTTGAAGGGATCTCTGCTATTTTCCACATTTTCCGTGATATCTATTCATTTTGTTAGCAGAAAATGTCTATTTCTTACTATTAATGACTCTAAATGCTATACATATACTACTGTTTCTGAACCAGGCATGCCCCGTGTGCACCGTGGAGGTATTTGGAATTTTGGATCTTGATGGGTTGGTCCACATGAAGCTGCTTCTAGGGATTGAACTAAGTTTTACTATAGATGGTTTACTTGAACATCTGGAAATGACCAGTTGTCCAGTATATACTGAGATGGAACTTTTCCTGTTGATTCCATGGGAACTCTTCATAATTTAGGTTTTATATCATATGAATGGAACTTGTCGACATTTCTATACGTTACATTTGAGTGCATCATGGATATGTTTCCTTTCAATAGTTTGCATTAATTTCAGGAATTAAAAAAAGGCGAGTTACTGTTCTCAATAAATTTGTATGATAGAAACTTGGCTTGTAGTAGCAATCTGCCTTTGTTTTCTGCCCTCTGATTTTTCTTCAGAAAATTACCTTTCCAATAAAAAAATATATAATTCAATTATTTTTCTGATAAAAAAAGACAAAATTTAGAGCTCTATGCTGTTTTTTGTTTAAGTTCAATGCATGGGAGCAGTTAGTGGTCTGGCATCCATCTGCATGCTTTGGCTCCTTGTATATCCATGGGGAGAGGGACTATAACAGAAGGTCCATTTAGATCTTAGTTTGCTCAGTTTACATATAGGAGTTCTTGACTAAAACAAAGGGTCCATTTGGATCTTAGTTAAAGGAGTGCAGGTTGTTTGGTTTGCTCACTTTACATGTAAATCAGGGTTCATGCATCTGGGTTGCTTGAGTGTAAAAAATGATGAACAACATCTTGCCAAAGTCTCTTAACTTTGTAGCTTTGGTGTGTTCTTTTGTTTGGTCTGTTTCTGTCTTTCTTATTGTTTTGTTCCTTCTGTTTTAATGGATGAATTTCTTTTTACTAAAAAAAACAACAACAACTTGCCAATGTCTCTATGGGGATTTCACTAAGAATAGCTAATGGCCATTTATAAGAATACAATCAAGATATTGATTCAAACTAGGAAATCTAATCTCATTCCATGATGCACAGATTCTTAAAATTGAGCATCATATCGTATCTGATACTTCACTTTTTATGTATAAAATCCATGTCCCTGTTGTGTCCATGGTGTGTCTTTGCCGCATCTATGCCGTATCTCGGCATCATAAATCTCATCCTAATAAGCAAGTTAATACCAAATAAATTGGCATAAGAATCAGATAATAACACTAACTAATATAATCTAAATCAAATCTAATCATAGACTAAGATGAATTCATCATTTCCATATCGAACATTGTTTTGGTGTTTCAACGTATAGGTATTACAATTATGCATAAACTGAATGTAGGACAACTGAGTTTCAGGGATACAAACAGGGCAAAAGGAAATGTTTTTGGGTAGCCATCTCTTGTACAGGCCTTGCCTTCTAGATGGATTGTTAAATCACTGAACACTGTGCACCACTTGTACAAACTCATTTCAAGTTAGAAGTGGAGATTTTGTAGTTGATTACATGGTCCATGATGGGAGCCTTGGGATGTTATAAATTTGTATCCTATATAACTAACACAAACTTAAAATACAAATTTAAAACTTCTAACTTGTCAGAGGTATTGAAAATCAGAGTATGGAGGACAGTCCTTTTGGGATTCTTAACCATCACAAAGGCCCAGTGTGAGACATGGGAGCCCCCTTGGGTCGCCTTGTAGAGACCCCTGATCTTTCCGCTGCATAAAAAAAAAAATTGTTTTAAGGTTAAAAACAGAGACTGGTTACTGGGTACTCCATAAGAAAGTGCAAAGTGAATCCAAAAGAGCCTTGCAACAAAGTAGATTTTAGGTATTCATATTAAGGATTGAAAAACTGAAGCAACAATGAATTATAAAGTATGGCAGAGTTTTTTTCAAACTAGACATCTGGTGAGCACTTTTAATTCAGGAGGTCACCATTTTTAACAATTGGATCAGACTTTCCCTATATGGACATTCTTGTAAGAGAATTGTTCTTCACATTGATATTGTGGCTTATGGGTCATTGATTGGGGCACTCTGACTGGACCAGCAACTCCATGGATCCTTTGCGACTCAAACTCATGAGAGATTTGTGCAGCTACTCAGTGAGGCTTATTTATTAAAAATCTAAACCCATTGTTTTGTAAGTAATCAATCGAAAAGGTGGACTTGACATCAGTTTTGGGTAAATTTTGGCCAATGGTCATAAAGTGGATGGCGTTTATTTTAAACCGTTTAGCAGTAACTAGACATCTCTGAGGAGCCTTGTAAGCTTTTTGTGAGTTCGAGCCCAAGAGGAACCGCACACTCTAGCTTAGGGGTGGCAAACAGGTTGGGTTGGCATGGGTTGTCTAGAGGTTTGAAGGTCAACATATATATGACCCGTTGTTCAAACCTAGTTACATGACTCAACCTGTATCTTATGTGGGTCAACCTGACCCCACACGGGCCACACCATAACCTACATCCGACTTGGGCCAATCCATCTAATCCAAACCAACCCTCCTCTTTTAGTAACAAGAAAGCCCCTGTGCACCTTGATGTGGAACCCAACTGGGGACGAGACCGAGGGGATCGAAACATCTGGTTGACCCTCTTGGTATAAGGAAACGACTGACGATGGCTCATTGTGATCATCCTAATCCCTTGATCAATGGCCCACAAGTTTTGGTTATCCAAAATGGGTTCACACTCGATCCATAAGGTCTAGTCCATTCGAATCGGTACAAACTTAAGAATCCGGTGACTATCAAGGGGTCCCTTTGTGTGGTCCATTGGGGTGGACGATCAGGTGGGCCCCACTATGTTCAGCACAAGGGTGTGCATTGGATAAGAATTATCGCTGGACCTCTTTAACAGTAGTTATATTCACTACCACCTGGTCAGGACCTTCATTTGTCTGCAGCATATATGGGCTGGACTCTGCATTTTTGAAGGGGTTGAAACTTGAAATCTGACTTCATATAATGTCCCAGGCTTTCGGTAAGCTGGTCAAAGACATGTTATTGGACCTGTTGAGGTCAATATCTACCATCGCTCCTGAGCGGTCATAATTATAGTCGAGCCCTCGCCCTCACAATAAAACTATTGTTGTGCTGTTTTCTATCAACAATTGGTTTTGAGATAAGTGGTAGCTCAATGGAGTGTAAGCTCCGATCCCCTGAGTGTCTCCCATACCTATGTTTAAGTCTTACTACTTCAATAGGTGTTGTTCCCACCGTAAGATTGATTGCATGACTGACAACTGAAGTAAAGTTCCACAGATTGGCCCTGCAGTGAAGTTCCACAGGGGATCTGGACTCATTAAATGGATGCAATTTTCAGAGGATATGTATGGTCCATCCATGGACGCTCCATGGCGGGTCCAACTGAGGAATCTTGGACAAGGGCACCAGATGATCTAGAAAGCAGCACACCCACCCAACACAAATAAACACTCCTAATTAATTTCTATATTTTGACCCAAAGGCCCGAATGGCCTGTATTATCTGAAAACTATTGCAGCAAAATAGTTTTACATTTTTCCTAAATAATTAAAGACAACAAAGAAAATTACAAATACTATTGAAGATCAGTTTTTATATATATATTTCTTTTTTCTTTTTTCTTTTTTTTGCTACATTAGATCATTGGTCTAGAAGTGTTGCTTAAACTTGAGGACCCAGAGATTGATCCCACGCATCTTTGTGAAACTAAGGTGCCAACACCACCGAATCACGTGTGTGTTGGAAATTTTATAGGTTTTCTTTTTCACTTGTTGGTGGTATTTTGAAAATATCACATTTTTATAAATAAAAAAAATACCATTTCAAGTATATATTGCGATGTTATCACAATATTGTCAAAATATTTCCAATATCTGTGATATGCATTAGTATAACACCGAAGGTTCCTAACAATGTATCTTTTTTAAGTATTCTACCCTAGTGGGATAGAACCCAAGATGGCCCACACAAGTGGATAGCCCACACAAGTGGAAACAAGAAGCCCTTTTGAAAGAAGGCATTTGTACCTAGATTCAGATCCAAATCCAGGTACACCATAAACCCAACCAAACCCCACCCACCTTCACCCCTTTATAATTAGAGAATCAGATGCCCAAATCCACACAGCCTAAATAATTTATGCCAATGGAATCCAATAAAATCACATTTAGTGGATGCCGGTTAGATGATTACTTAATAAGGTCAAGGTGCTCTCATAAAGTGAAAGCAGACAGCTGAATAAAGATGGGTTACAAAGGCAAGTGGTCTTCATTTTCAAATGAAAAGTTCTGTCATTTCCTTTTGCATTGCGTGTGGTTCTTGTAAGTTAATGTTTTCCTTCAAAACATGGCAAATATAATCAATTGAATTAATGAACATGTTACAAGCAGCAAATGAAGTTTAGGAGTTAGCACATGTATGAACTGGTAGGGTCAATTCATACCATGTATTAGTCTGAAGAGTGTGCTCAGCAATATAAAATGGGATTAACACTGCGATTATTCTACCAAATGACTTGTCAAATTGGTGTTCATTACCAAATACTTGTTGTAGTAGGTTAGCAACCATGTTTAGGCATTGCTCAAAGCAATGGAATAGAATAGACAAATCCAATACATGTGTTTTGAATTTTAGACTATGGGGGTTGAATTTGCAGTTTAGGGGATGAATGGATGATGGTTTTCTCTCCTGTTTCTTTCAGGGGAGAATTATTTTGTGGGTCTGTACTCTGTACTGCGTACATGGGTTTTGAGCAAGGGACCTTAATTGATGGGAGTATAACGAAAGTAACATTTAATTTTTTACTATCGATTTGGACACTAGCCATTGTTTTCTGGCTGATCATTTGCGTAGATTGTGATCATTGCAAAGCTTCATGATGTAATCTATTCGCAGAAAGATACGTGAAAAAAAGATTTGGCAATTTTATTTTTCTATGCTCTGGCTTTTTTCTTTTTCTTTGTTGATTATACTGAGGACTCAAACTTACATGTGTCCACGCACACACACCATGTATTTAACCAGTTGAGCTACATATGGTGATTTATGCACTTGTGTCCAGTTTAAATTGTATTAATTTTAATCGTAACTTACATCCAACTCAAATTCTTCACTTTATTTTACGGTTTCTTCGAGCTTTCTAAATCTTACATATTTTAGGTAAAATTATTTACAGTTAGCATCAATCCTATCTTTTCTACTCGTAGATCTAACCTTGCGCTCATTATATTAATTTTATCTCATTTTTTTTTCATTAAAATCCTCATTATCGATCATTTACTTGTTTTCATGTCAATGAGTCTCACACAGCTTGCAAACAACATGCAACAACAAATTTGATCTTAGATATCTGCTAATGTTTATGTAACCAAGGCTAGTAAGAAGGTCAAAGTTGGTTCTTAATGAAATTTTACTCCAACTCAGCATAGTTCTCACATTCGTTGTTGTTGTTCTTTTATATATGTCTTGTTTTATTTAGATATAATCATTGTGGATACAATTTTCATCAGCATCAGTCAATTTAACTATATTGGCTTTCTATCTGTTTTAAATCAACAACTCATATTTTCCTCTCATCTCTCTAAAATCCTCCATTGGTTATCTTAAAAAGAAAATCTCTTCCTTAAAGATTTAACTAAAATACTTAAATTGGCTCTATGAATCATTTTTGTGATTGGTCTTTTATATTTCTCTCTTCAAAATTTCCACCTTTTTATAGGATGAATCCATAGTACTCTTGCTACCTTCATAATACTATTCTTGTACTCAGATTTTGTGAACCATTTTTTGTGACCATTTAACTCCAATTTTAGCCATCAAAGTCCATACTTTTATAGATATACAATTTGTCTCAATGTCTATTTCTGTTCATACTAGCCTAGGGCCTTCTTTACTTTATTCTATATATATTTTGTCAATGAGTACTCCTTCATCCAGCACTAATTTATAATTTACTTTAATTATATATTTTGCACTTATATTGGTCTTTGACTCTAACCTTCTCTTATTTCAAAATAATCAGGCTACTTATATGGTTTAAAAATACTTCATGACATAGATTTCTTAAACTTGTATCATAAACCACATTTAAAAAATTATTTCCATGAGCGAGGGGACTTGGACTTTCCATGAGCCACCTTAGTAAATGTTGAATCTATATTTAAGTGTGTATTCAAAGGGGTATTTTCTCTTACAGGAGCTCCGCACGGCTCCACATAAGATTTTGTATAGATGACTCTAAACCAAGGAGTTCCTACTCCTTCAACGGCAAGGTTTGTACATCCCAGCGGTGCCATAAATCGAATAATATGTATAGTGTAAACACATGCATTGAATTTAGAGAGAGTAAACACATGCATTGAATTTAGAGAGAGAGAGAGAGAGAGAGAGAGAGAGAGAGAGAGAGTGGTTCAATCTATCGGTTGAGCAGTTTGGATCTATTAAAGTAGGCCCCATATTTATCCTTTTTTAAGCCGTCTCACACAAGGTTCAACTTGGGAATCCTGAGGGTTGAGCTGTATGGATTCTCATTTTATAGTGGCATATGCTTCACATTGTGGTAGTTTAGAAAAAGACTAATCTTTTGAGGAACCAGCATTTCGTTCCCCATTGAGGACCACTATAGATTGTATGCGAGAAAATCAACCAGACATCTCAATCAAAGCAAGCACTAATATGGATAAAAAGGACCCCCATTAAGCTGTTGATTCCTTGATGACCCTCTTCCCACCATAGGTTCAAACATCATCAGTGGGCCCCAGACGAATAATGATACATAGCACTGATGTGAATGGTCGAAAAAGGATACATCAAACATTATTGGCATGTAGATCAGAGATATTTTTACCCCTTAACTACAGTATGTATTGCCCATATTCTATACACATGGCCGAAAGATCAGGAATCTCCATGAGCTTGTTTTTTGTGATCTTTAAGCAACTATAGTACTTATTTTTCTCATTTGATGAATAGATCAGAACATTGTTGCATCTTTGTTGTGGTCCAAGATTTTGGTATTGATGGTATACCCACCATCAAAAGAAGTCTTAGCTACATGGCATATGCATTGTTTTTATTTTTATCCAACTTGCTTACATTTAAATAATAACTAATTAAGGAAGAATTAATTGATGGAGTTCACAATTTGCGGTTTGTGGATTGATATCTGTCCCATGTCAATGATTCCATTTGCAAGGTGTGATTTGAGATAATTTGTACTACAAGATCATTGATGTCAATAAGGCCATTTTTAAGTTCTACAACAGGGGACAGGTCTTTTTACGATTTCAAACTAATGATGGATTCAGTTTTCTAGATCTATTTCTAATATGGATATTGCATTATGATAGTTCTTGATCAATTTAAGTGATCAGGGCTTCAAGTCCAAAAGGACAACATGTTCTAGAGTGCAGAACTTTTTACAAAAAATTCTATCTTGGCTCGAACACAGATTCTCCTCTAAAAGGTAGCACTCAGATCACCACACCACAAGCTAATTTGTGTTCAATGAAGTTATCCTCTAATTACATACTATTACAATTTTGGGTTAAGCCAGATTATCTGTAGATTTTTTGTTCTCGTATATACGCCCTTAAGATCAATCTAATTCCTTCACAAACACCTCTCCTGTTTAATTGGGCAAGGGTCCTAGTCTGACCCTAAAGTTAAAGGATAAGATCATTCAAGCATATTGACATTGATAAGTCCTAATCTGACCCTAAAGTTAAAAGGATAAGATCATTCAAGCATATTGACATTGATAAGTCCTAGTCTGATCCTGAAGTTAAAGGATAAGATCATTCAAGCATATTGACATTGATAAGTCCTAGTCTGATCCTGAAGTTAAAGGATAAGATCATTCAAGCATATTGAAATTGATAAACCCAAAACCCAAACCCCCCCACCACTCAATGGAACGTGAATTTCGAATGTGGTGTCTCTGCTTTTTACTTATTTCCAGCATTTAACAAGAAACCATGCTCGCGGTAGAAAAGTACCCATGTTAGCAAGATTTCTTTGCTTTTTTGCTTCATCTAGTGCTTCAACTGTTACAAAAAATTATACTTTTCTATTTCCATAACATAAACATATGAACCATAATAATGACCAAGCATGCATTGACTATAGTTTTGGGTTGGGCTTTGTAGGAGTAGATCTCCTTTTAGCCAATCCTAAGTGAGATAAGGCTAAGATGCTGATGGTGATGACGATGATGCGGTTTATGAATTGTTCCTCAAAATCTTCATTTATTTGAAAATTCTCATAAGTTAACTTATACCATAAAAAACATAATGTTGCAAAGTTACGTACGCGGACACACTCAAAAACAATATTTAATCCAAGAAGTAGTGCATCTAATTGTAAACAATACAAAAATTACAATTGATTTTGTTTGGAAAATAAGTAAAAAGGATTACTTTAGAATGTGTTTTCTTTTTTCTTTTGTTTTTTTTTTTTGAAGAAGATTACTTTAGAATGTTAAAAAGTGACCAAGAATCTTGTTGAAAAACACAGGATCCTTGATCCGACAACTCCCATCATCCATTTGTTGTTGGCTTTCTGAATTCTAAAGCCACCTTCATTGTAGTATGGTCATCTTTAAATGCATGGTAGGCCCACCTTTGAAAGATGCAAGCTGGTTGGATACATCAACACCCTATGTACATAGTAATTAAAATATAAATTACTACTCAAATCATTGATTAATTTACTCTACTTTTCTCTTGTTTGGGATGGCAACGGAGGAGGGAGTCTCTTGTGTGCGACCAATCTAATAGTTGGCCCATTGGTATTGACTTTGAAAATGTGCATACCACTTGGAGGTTAAAATATTATGTGCAAAAAAAATATTCACCAGTGCACTGTACCTTTTGACCTTGTATACCTAAAATTCGGGAGTGGAACCCACCACTGGGACGCTCCAGATTTACAGTGCCCCTATAGTAAACGGGTCGATCTCGGACTAGACCAGACCCAAACCATTGTAATTCATTCTCTGACTCTTTGCTGTCTGTGATGTGGGGTCATGGAAGGTGCTATGGATAGGCATGACTTGGATCTACGTTCTTGGGGGACTAAGACCCGGATTTTTGCCCTACTTTTCATTAATTCTTGCCATTTCCAAGCCACATATATCAATTAAATAGTGCAAAAGAAAACTAATCAGTTGGTCCCCATGACATATCCCACAAGAAAAGGAACAATTTCAATTGGCAAGAATGAAGTTTTTGTTTGGAACAGAAGAGACACAATCCAATTATTCTGTTGGCTCAAATCATGATGACAACGACCATTTCTTTCTTATTTCCTCCTCTTCCTTCTTCACATCCTCACCCCGATTAGATCGAGGATTTCATAAATATATATATATATATATATATATATATATATATATATATATATATATATATATATACAAGAATGAAAAAGAAAGGGAAAAAGAAAAACGTCAAAGGGAAAGGGAAAGGTTCGACCTTTTTTAAATGAAAAATCATAACACTTGACCTCTCCGATTTTTATGGTCCAAATCATCAATTTTTGGAATTTTGACCGTACAACTGCTGTTAGACCTAATAGTTGTATTTGAACGGTAGAAATTTAAATATTTTTTATGAAAAATTTTATATAAAAACATGTGATATTATATAACCTTAAAATATCACACGAAGACTTTTTAAAGAACAAATGCCAAGTCTTAAGATAACTTTATGGGCAAAATGCAAAAATCTCAAGTCCAGATCTCCAATTTCGTAAAACGGGGAAGAGATGGTTTCACCCAATCTATATTTGTCAACTATACTCAATTGCGCTCTTAGAATGAAAGAACCATATCTTATGTCTTTACTGGTTTCACTGCTGTCGTGTATAGGTCAAGAAAGGCTGAAATGCTTGAAAAAAACATATCTTAGAGCATCTCCAACAGCTACTTCATTTCTCCATATGCCATTTTAAAAAATAAAGGCTTATGTGGCAAAAAAGGCATATGTAAATTTGGCATCTCACTTGGGCAACTCCAAGAGAGATGTCAAATTATTATTTTATTCTTTTTTTTCACATAATCCTCATTTGCTTTATTACATAAATCTTACTTATATTTAATGGGATTTGGTAGGATTTAAATGTTATTAAAGTAATAAATTATTAAAAAATAAAAAATGCACAAATTGTACTTGAAACCTATTTTTTCATTGAAAAGGTAAAATCAAATTACATAATATTATAGTCAATCACATACTTCTTCATATTGACCTTAGAAATGCCACAGGTGCTCCACCAGATCGGCTTGAAGTTGAGAATGTGTTCTCTTGTCACAAATACACAAGTGGTTTTGAATGAAATCCTGAAATTCTGCAGTGTGGTCACGTGACACAGGAAGGTCACTGCATTCACCCTCTCGTGAATCGTAATTGGGTGGAAGACTTTGATCGCGTTAATCTTCGATAATTATGTTATGCATTATGATGCATGCCTTCATTATATGCTGAAGTGTTTCATGAACCCAGAAACGTGCAGGCCCACGAACAATTGCAAAAAGTGCCTATAGTACTCCAAACGCACGCTCCACATCCTTTCTTGTGGACTCTTGAGCTGCAGCAAAATTTGTGGCCTTGGGCCCGTTAGGACATGGAATTGTTTTGACAAATGTCGCCCACGATGGATATATGCCATCAGCAAGATAGTAGCCAGTTGTATATTCATGACCATTAATTGAGTAGTTGGTGGAAGGAGCTCGGCCTTCAGCGAGGTCGGTAAATATAGGAGATCGATCCAACACATTGATATCATTGTGCGATCCCGGTAGTCCAAAAAAAGAATTCCATATCCAAAGATCATACGATGCCACGGCTTCAAGAATCAAAGAAAGCTCGCGGTGGTCTCCAAGAGCATACATGCCTTTCCACGTACCTGGACAATTCTTCCACTTCCAATGCATACAGTCTATGCTACCCAGCATCCCAGGAAACCCGCGTCTCTCACCTTCTGATAACAATCTACAAATGTCAGCATTATTTGGTATTCTGAAATATTCGTTGCCAAAAACATCAATGATCGGTTAAACAAACTTTTTCAATAATTCTATAGAAGTACTTTCAGCGATCTTCACGTAATCGTCCACAGCATCCGTCGCAACTCCATAAACAAGCATCCTCACTGCAGTTGTGACCTTTTGAAGAGCTGATAAACCAAGATTGCCTGCACAATTTCTTTTTTGTTGAAAGTATGGGTCATGACTCATGAGCCTCCACTGCATTTACAATTCGAAGAAAAAGAAGTTTGTGCATTCGAAACCTCCTTCGAAATTGAGAGGGAGTGTAGACAGGGTTTTCACTGAAGTAGTCATTGTAAAGCCTGTGATGTCCTGAGATTCGTCCTCTGTGGATGACTGCATGACCTTCAATAGAACCACGATGCCCTCTCGTTCTCCTTCGTAAGTATTCTCTTTCTTCTTCCAGAGCAGCCCTACACAACATCTGCAACTCTTCATCCGAATCGGAATTTATGACGGTAGCCATAGCTCATCCGTCGTGTTAGAAGAGGAATCAGTATAATTTTGAGACATCTCCGAATTAATGAACCAAAGATTTTCTTATTTTGAGATGAAGAGAAGTAAGAAGTTTGGGTGTAAGAATTTTTTTCCAGAATGGTTTATATATATGAAATATTCCAACGGTTAGTTTTCTCCAACTGCTATAAAATGGCTAGTTTTCTCCAACGGCTAGTTTTCTCTAACGGCTATAAAACGGCTAGTTTTCTCCAATGGCTACAAAATGGCTAGTGAAATGACAACTTTATAAAATTGAAGTACAACATTATATTTAAACAAACAATAATTCATTAATTAAAATAAAAAAAATACATATTAATTCTAAAATAAAAAACAATTCAAAAACCACCATCTAACCCTCCTCTCAGAATCTCAAGTCTTTTTTTAGCGTAGTCTTGTTTTTGCTCCTCAGACATATTGGACGTATCCATACTCATGATCTCCATCTCCATTTGTATTTTCTTTAATTTCACCTTCTTCTCATCTTGCTCAATTTTTTGCTTAAGAAGCTCTAATTTTTTTCATCTCTTTCCTTTTTGTCATCAATCATTTTTTGGATGAGATCTGCAATAGGTGTGGGCTCGTTGATAGTAGTTTGCTTCATCTTTCTTTTATCAGCCTTTCTGCCTGGTGGTCTCGTTATGGGATCATAAGCATTATTAATTATCTCATTCGCCTCAATATTTATGGGAGTGCTGGGATTAGAAAATAATGAGTAGCCAGAAGTTGAAGATTTTGCTCTTTTTACGGATGTCTTCTCTAGTACTTGTTGCTGCAGTTGTATCCACTTTGGTTAGTGCTTCAATAGGATCCAAGCATGGTCCAAGGTGAATCTTGATCCATATAGATGTTCGTAAATTTTTTTTGCTTCTGCAATCTGAAAATTAAATGTAAGCTCAAATTAAGAATAAAAAAAAATCCCCCCCCCCCCCACACCCACACACACACACACACACACACACATATAATTTTACCTTATCTTGTTCATTCGTTTCACTTTGATTTCTGGAAAGAATTGTCGCAAGACATCCACAAAATTTGTTGACAGAAGCTTGAATCTTTTGCCATCATTGTGACAACATTTTGTCTGTTCGATCACTGGGAAATTGCTTATTGTTGTGATAATATTCTCCCACTCATTCCCAAAAATCCCCAAGTTTCTGCTCATTTCCATGCACAGCATTCAGCATGGTGTTTAACCACGAACCGATGAGAAGACGGTCTTCTTCTATATTGAAGCCGGCACCTAGACCAACACCCTTTTTCTTGGGGGCATCATTAGTAGGGAGTTCGGAAGCCTCACCGAAATATTGTGAATATTGGGTAGAAAAATTAGGAAATTGAGAGAATTGAGAATCCATAGTGTGAATGAGGAAAAAAAATACTTCAAATACTCCTTATTTATAGACATCTCAGCTCCAAAAATATTCTCAAATTAACATAATAAAAATTTTCAAACAGTAAAAAAAAATTCCGACGATTGAAAAATGGCAGGTGACCGTTGGAAAAATTCAAACACTCATTATTTAATTCAAAAAAATAAAATGGCATGTGACTTTTCACATGCCCTTTTTGGCATACCTGATCCAATGCCAAAATCCAGCAAGGATATGGCTCCTCTCTTGGAGCATGTTCAGAACGTTTTTTTTAAGCCGTTGGAGGCTTATGTGGCAATATAACATGCCTGTTGGAGATGCTCTTATGTCTTTATTGGTTTCACTGTTGTCGTGTACAGGTCAAGAAAGGCTGAAATGCTGTTGGTTTCAATGACTTTAACGCCCTCTTTGTGTCCTAAGTATTCAGACAGTGCTAAGGTTAGTCGAGCTTGTGATCTGCCAAACGTAGTCGCCCACACATTGTGGAAGTTAGGGCTGCACATGGGCAGCGGCGGTTCGGATCAGTTTAACACTAAAACCATCAATCAAACCAAACCTGTCGGTTTTTTAATTAATCGATCCGATTTGACTGATGGATTGGGCTTAAACCAAACTGAACTAAACCAAACGATTCGGTTTGGTTTGGTCGGTTAATTTTTTTTTTTTTTTTTTTTTTGAAAATCAGACATTGAAAACTTCAAAATGATGATATTCCATCCTTTGCATTTATTCCAATAGTTAGTGCAAACATAAAAATCCAATATTTCAGACTGGACTAAACGCATATAAAAAATAATTTTACTCCAAAAAGTGAGTTTGGACTAAACGCAAGTGCGAAAAAAAAAAATTAACCAGTTTGCAGTGAAACATTCATTCCACATGATACCAGTTGGAATTACAATAGAATAATGGTTCATGTTAAGAAAAGTCATAAACAAACAAAATCTATATCAGAACCCACTGTATTTTTCAGAAATGAAGGTTTCTTAACACATTGATTAGGTGAGACCAAAACCAACTATCAAAAGGCTAGACTCTACTGGCTTTTCTAGCATTCTCAAGAGTACAACCTTCTGATAAAAACTTCATTGAAAAGAGGTAGGAATTATGATGGAAGAAAAAGACCATATACAGTAATCCCTCCATCTGCAATGAAGTATCAAAAAGCATTTGAGAGATTAGAGGAGATGCACTGAGGCAGTGTTGACAGTTGAGTTTATGTAAGAATGGAGTTGTGGAATGTAACTTTGAAAGTAGTAAAAAGCGAAATCCTAAGGCTAAAATAGTAAAAAAGCAATATTAAGTTACTACATACGGTCGATTCGGTTTAAGCGGTTAACCGTGGGCTCAAACTGACAACTGACCGATGTAAGCGGTTTTTATGAATTTCAAACCGTTAACTGAACCGATCTATTATAAACCGATCCGAACCACCCGGTTCGGTCGGTTCGGTTCGGTTTTGCGGTGATACCAGATTTTTTGTGCAGCCCTAGTGGAAGTCATACCCGTTTGAGATGCCTACCACTTGAGGAATGATAGAGAGCCCACCATAATGGGCATGTAGATGGGGACAAATGTTCAATTAGCATGTTCCAGCTTTTTGGGGCTCACTTGGATTCATTTCTTATCATCAATGCAAGACCTTTTACACTTTCATTTTCGTGATCCGGCACTCATAATCAATTTTAGTTTCATTAAACTTTTATCCACTATTGTATTGAATTTTAAAGAAATATATGTTAAGCAACCATTATGCTTTTTGGTGGTTAAATCAAGGGGGATTCGGCGAGAGGTCCCTCAAAGTATGACTTTGTTGCAAACAGTCCACCAAAAAAGTCATGCAGCCAAAGGTCCTCTAACACATTCTCATACCTAATATGTCTAATTTACCCTTTTTTCAAATCATATCCCATGATTGGTGGGATATCCCATTAATAATAGTCAACTACACTTTAATGGCCACGATTAATGGAATCTCATTAATGAGACTTTCAAATCAATTCTAAAAACACACAAATAGATTTCAACATAATGTAAATAAATTTCAAAAAATGCAAATAAATTTCAAAAGAACTCAGATAAATTTAAAAAGACACAAATAAATTTAAAAAAATATAAATAAATTTCAAAAGACGTAAATAAAATTGAAAAACGCAAATAAATTTAACAAAAGGCAAATACATTTGCCAAAACTAAGATAGCCCAATTTTCCAAATTAGCGAACAATGTGGCAAAAAACTCAAGTCTTTTTGTCAAAAACTCAGTTAAATTTATTTAAAAAAATACAAATAAATTTCAAAAGACACAAATAAAATTCAAAAACACAAATAGATCTAAGAGAATATAAACAAATTTTCCAAAAACACAGAAAGATTCGTTCAAAAACTCAATTAAAAAATTTTAAAATGGAGATAAATTTGTCAAAAACTCACCTATATTTTTCAAAAACTCAAGTAATTGTTTCAAAAACTCAGATAGATTTGTTTATAACTCAGATAGATTTGTTCCAGAACTCAGATAAATAGCTAAAAACTCGGATAGATTTGTCCAGAACTCAGATAAATTTGTTCCAGAAGTCAAATAAATAGCCAAAAACTCAAATAGATTTGTCCAGAACTCAAATAAATTTGTCCAGAACTCAAATAAATTTGTTCCAGAAGTCAGATAAATAGCCAAAAACTCAGATAGATTTATCCAAAACTCAAATAAATTTGACAAAAAATACAAAACTCAGATAGAGTTGACTTTGACTGGAATGGGGATGGACTTCTGGAACGGGCCAGGTCGAACCTGACCTGGAACCAACCCGGAACTGCTGCAAAGCCTAGGCCCACTTTCTTCTTCTTCGTTACGGATTCAGAAACACAAAAGCCATCTTCCGTTCGCCTTCTTCCTCAATTCCGGCGATGGCATGGCGCACTGTCCGGTGGCGATCCCCCTTCTCTAGCGACACGCAGGAACGACTGTGGCTTAAGAAATATGGCGATGGCGCAAAAGATCGTCTTCTTCTTCGGTTCGTGTTCTAAAAGTCTGCAACAGAACCTGGGCATGGTTGCAGGGATCTTTTTCTTCCTCTCCGGCAACGCCGTGTGGGCTAAAAAAGCAACAGCGTTTGGCGGTGCTACTTCTCTGAAAAACCCCAATCTCGTTCTCTGAAAGAAGAAGAAAAAAAAGTTGAAATTGGGTTGGATTCGCCCAACCTGCAAAGAGTGATTTCCTTGCCTTTTCTTGCACGCGCCACAAGGAGAGGATGTAACAGTAACACGTTGGACGCTGCATGAATCGAAACCAAGAGAAAACAAAGGAAAAGAAAATGAATGGAATTGTTGCACGCTGCACGAACCCAAACCGAGGAGAGTAGTACTTTTCAACTAAAAAAAAGTCCTTTTCAATTCCAATGCACAAAACCCACTATACCAGGTTGACTTCAAAGAGTGAAAATGCGCCATTACCGAGACGACTTCGATCTTAAGTGTTGAGATCCAATCCGTCACTGCCCACGTCCGGATTAAAGAAGAAGAGGGAGAATGGAAGATTTAAAATTTAAAATTCTAAAATTTTATGCCTAATCAGTTAAAAGGGCAAATCAGTCATGAAAATGTATGAGGTGGCGTGTCTAGGGACCTCTCTCCATGAGGTGACGTGTCTAGGGACTTCTCACCAAAATATGTCCAAGCGGCATGGACTACAGGCCTTAGAGGAAAAGTTGATGGACTGGAGGCTTTACAAGTCCTATATGAGGGACCTTTCGCTAATTATCTCTAAATGAAATACTGCAAAAAGTTTGTGTACTTTACTTGTGATAATTTTAAAGATGGGCCTGAAATTTAGTTAAATATTGTGAAAACCCTTACAAAGGAGAAATTTATTTAATTGGTTCATATTTCACTAAGTGGGCCAATTTAAAAGTAACACCAAATTTCCCCAAATTTTGAAAGAGTTGAAGAGTAAGAGATCTAAAAATATTGAAAACAGAAGTCGTATTAAGCATACAAACTAGCTCGGTTGGCCTAGGACCAAGGTTTGTACCTATGCTTTATCACACACTTATGTAGTCGCATTGGTAAGTAATTTAAGTAGACTTCGGCCAAAGTAGTCTGCATGGGATCCGACACACAATCTGAGTATAGTACTAGAAATGGAAGAGACGAGGATCCTATGAGATCTAGAGTCATCAAAGGAATGAAACTATGTGGTGAAGTTCACTTCGCCATTAAAACTCCAAGCCACTTAAAATAAATTTGTAACACTAAATTTTACTGTAATTGGAATTGGTCTCACCGAAAGATTGATGGCTTGATTAAAAATGTGATTGTTATCATTATGACCTAGTTGCCAAACGTTACTAACCAAAATCTAATTTTCAGCATGATCAAGTTGGGCAAATTTAGGTTTGGATTTGGCCCCTGTTGATAAAGCCCAACCGAACCGGATTTGAGTTGGGCAACTCACCCAACCCCACTACAACATAAATTGATATACACATACATTGTTACCAAATTTATTTATGACAACAATCGGAGATGTGTTTTTTGAACATAATGTGATGACTTGTCTCCCAACGTGGCAAGAATTTTTCACAGAACTTTACATTCAAGCCACTTAAAAGGTCTCAAATGACCTTTTGTAGTTCCTTTAATTCCACTCTCCATGAGTTTTATTGTAATTTCAAGTGTCCCATCAAGATCAGGGACAGAGAATTCCACTTCAAGGGGACAACTTTTGTTGGATAATTCCATATATGAATTCTTGGAATTTGGTAAAGAAATAGGGACTAGTGATGATGATAAAAGGTTAAACCTTATTTGACTAAGCTTCATTTTCCTAAAATTTAGGTTGATTGGGCCTGGCTTGGTTTAAAGCATATGTCCTGAGAATTGCTTTGGGCCCAGGCCTTTTCATCTGGATGGTACCAAATGGCCTTGAATGATGCTAATCGTTAAAGGCCCAATACATATGGATTATTTTACTTAATAGGTAAGGTATCTCCTTATGGTTTTTATGGGAGATCGTGGTTTTAATTAGCACCTTCTAATGCCAAATTTTTTTTAGAGATAATTAGCGAAAGGTCCTTCATGTAGGACTTGTAAGGCCTTCAGTCCATCAACTTTTCCTCTAAGGCCTGTAGTCCATACAGCTTGGACATATTTCGGTGAGAAGTCCCTAGACACGTCACTTCATGGAGAGAGGTCCTTAGACACGCCACCTCATACATTTTCATGACTGATTTGCCCTTTTAACTGATTAGGCATAAAATTTTAGAATTTTAAATTTTAAATCTTTCATTCTCCCTCCTCTTCTTCAATCCGGACATGGGCATTGACGGATTGGATCTCAACACTTGAGATAGAAGTTGTCTCGGTAATGGCGCATTTTCACTCTTTGAAGTCGGCCTGGTATAGTGGGTGCCGTGCATTGGAATTGAAAATGACTTTTTTTTTATTTGAAAAGTACTACTCTCCTCGGTTTGGGTTTGTGCAGCATGCAATAATATTTCCATTCATTTTCTTTTCCTTTTTTTCTCTCGGTTTCGGTTCGTGCAGCGTCCAACGTATTACTGTTACATCCTCTCCTCGTGGCGCGTGCAAGAAAAGGCAAGGAAATCACTCTTTGCAAGTTGGGCGAATCCAACCCCATTTCAACTGTGTTTTTTTTCTTCTTTTTTCAGAGAACGAGATTGGGGTTTTTCAGAGAGGTAGCATCGCCAAACGCTGCTGCTTTTTTAGCCCACACGCCGTTGCCGGAGAGGAAGAAAAAGATCCCTACAACCATGCCCATGTTCTATTGCAAACTTACAGAACACGAAACGAATAAGAAGACGATCTTCTGCGCCATCGCCATATTTCTTGAGCCACAGTCGTTCATGCGTGTCGCCGGAGAAGGGGGATCGCCACCGAACGCTGCACCCTGCCATTGCCGGAATTGAGGAAGAAGGCGAATGGAAGATGGCTTTTGTGTTTCTGATTCCAGAACGAAGAAGAAAAAAGTGGGCCTAGGCTTTGCAGCAGTTCCGGGTTGGTTCCAGGTCAGGTTCGACCTGGCCCGTTCCAGAAGTCCATCCCCATTCCAGTCAAAGTCAAATTTATCTGTGTTTTGTATTTTTTGTCAAATCTATTTGAGTTTTGGATAAATCTATCTGAGTTTTTGGCTATTTATCTGACTTCTGGAATAAATTTATTTGAGTTCTGGACAAATTTATTTAAGTTTTGGACAAATCTATTTGAGTTTTTGGCTATTTATCTGACTTTTAGAACAAATTTATATGAGTTCTCGACAAATTTATCTGAGTTCTAGACAAATCTATCCGAGTTTTTAGCTATTTATCTGAGTTCTGGAAAAAATCTATTTGAGTTATAAACAAATATATCTGAGTTTTTGAAAAAATTATTTGAGTTTTTGAAAAATATAGGTGAGTTTCTTAGAAATTTATCTCCATTTAAAAAAAAATTTATTGAGTTTTTGAACGAATCTTTCTGTGTTTTTGGCAAATTTATTTGTATTCTCTTATATCTATTTGTGTTTTTGACTTTTATTTGTGTCTTTTGAAATTTATTTGTATTTTCTGAAATAAATTTAACTGAGTTTTTGACAAAAAGACTTGAGTTTTTTGCCACATTGTTCGCTAATTTGGAAAATTGGGTTATCTTAGTTTTGGCAAATGTATTTGTGTTTTTTTAAGTTTATTTGCATTTTTCAATTTTATTTATGTCTTTTGAAATTATTTGAGTCTTTTGAAATTTATTTATATTTTTTGAAATTTATTTGTGTCTTTTTAAATTTATCTGCGTTCTTTTGAAATTTATTGTGTTTTTTGAAATTTATTTACATTTTTTGAAATTTTTTTACATTATGTTGAAATGTATTTGTGTGTTTTTAGAATTTATTTGAAAGTCTCATTAATGAGATTTCATTAATCGTGGCCTTTAAATGGTAGTTGACTATTATTAATGGGATATCCCACCAATCATGTGATATGATTTAAAAACAGAGAAAATTAGAGGGCCTTTGGCTGCATGACTTTTTTTTCGTGGACTATTTACAACAAAGTCATACTTTGAGGGACCTCTCGCCGAATCCCCCTTAATTAAAATAGTGGGGCTGGGTGCCACTCATATGTAGGCTGTAACACTTAAAAGTAGGCCGCTGCTAAGGCCATTTGTTATGGACCTTAACTCAAAAATGTGTTAGCTAGATCATTGGATGATGGGCCCCACTTGGATTTGATAATTAGCCAAAATAATAGCATGTTTTCCGTTTTGAACTTTCATCCATCTCAATTTTTGTTCTTTTGGTAATGATGTAGGTTTATTGTTACAAGTATGAAACCCCTTGTAAAGACATATTATTCAATACACACACACCCACCCACCCCTTTTGGTCCCAATTTGGGTAGTAGTTGAAAAGCATGAGGGAGTTTCGACCAATTGAAGACCTTATAAATTTTGTATGGCCCGGGCTAAGCCAAACCGTGACCTGGTCCGTCTTTAGAATCACTTGTTCATGGCCTGGGCTAAGGCAAACCGTGACCTGGTCCGTCTTTAGAATCACTTGTCCAGGCCTAGTCCAAGCTCGATACGGGCCATAAAAGTCAGGCCTCAGTCTGTCCATTTAATCAATCAGGCTGTCCTGAACTGGTCTTTTTTTATCAATTTTGTGGGAATTTTAGTAATTGTTTCCACTAGTTAAATTAAATTACATGCATTCCTTACATGGGCTAGGGCCGAGCCAGCCTTTGAGCTTTCTATGACTTAATCCAAGATCGGCCTAGCTAATCATTAAATGGGCCCTAATCACAAAACCAAGCCCAGCTCAAAACGGGCTGGGCGTAGGCTAGCCCTTCCCATGATCACCCATGTGTTTTCCATTTCAATGGGAAATCCTTGACTTTCACTCTAAGGTTGTAAAAAGGATAGTTCCAAGTTGGAACCATACTGGACCTGGACATGTTTCTAAATAACGATTTTAGTTTCAGGTCCAATTCTAATTTGAAACTTGTTTTGTTAGTTCTACATCACGTCCCGATAGGAAAATCAAGATCCGGTTCCACCTAGAGGACCGAAATCTAGTTTCAAAAGCAATTCTAATTTTTTTTTATTTTTTTATTTTTCTAAAAAAATATATCATTCAACTTATAATAGTAAATGAAGTCTACTACCTCTAGGATTAAAAATAAAAATGTCATAAATAAATGATTTTAATCTGTAGTATACAACAAGAAATACTCATACGCTAGCTCCTGAATCGACATATTGGAACCTATATATTTGGGCTCTGAATAGAACCCGTCTATCAATCGGAACTCACGTTGGATTCGGAACCAAGGCGCGGTTTTGAATTGAAATCTTAAATTAATTATTTCCAAACTCATTTTTTTGCCGGTCAGAACTTTCATATAATCCCTTTGCAACCCTATTTCACTCTCACAGGAGTTGTTCCTATGTTAAGATTAATAATGTAATAATCATTATTATGATCAAAAGCTTACCACGAGAACAACTCACAGTGGATTAAAATTTGAGAATGTATAATACGACAGGAGTGAGTTCCATTTTTATTTTTTTCTTGAAAAAAAGCAGTGAGTTGAATCTACAAGGCTGCCTAGGACCCTTTTTTATTTATTTATTATAGCCTTTTGCATATGCCCCCAAACCTGTGTTTGTTTTCTCAATAGAGAGTAGGACGGGGGCCATACCATTGGGAGAGTATTAACATTTCACGGAAAAGGATCCCCTGAGTATTAACATTTCACGGATTCACGGAAAAGGATTCTCTGTCTGGACTAATGAGGGGGTGCCACATGGGAAAGAAAAAAAAAATTATGTGGAGGAGATGAGATGTCATTGATATGACATCTCTCCCCATGTGGCACCCCTGCGTAGTCCAAACAGGGCAAACAGGGGATCCGTTTCCACATTTTCAAACCACAGTTTTGGGGATCTGGATCCCCTTGTTGGACCAAACAGGAAAACCCTGTTTGGTCCAATCAGGAGGTGCCACATGGGAAATGAAAATTTTTTTTTAGAAATAGAAGTTTTTTTAAAGAGATTAGATGTGACATCTCCCATGTGGCACCCTGATTGGTCCAAACAGGTTTGACCAAATAGGAGATCCCTTTTCCCAGTTTTAGTAACCTGTCATCATGCCTAGTCAAAATCACAATCAAATCAGTATAGCTGGCCTCCACTATAGGCTGTTTGTGCGATCGGACCTGAAGATTGGCCGTTGTATCCTGGGGGCAATTCTGCTGATAACCTTTCGTACCTGGATTTCATCCGAAGAGGCGGAACTCGTCCTAAAAAGAGCGTCATCAGACGTGCCTCGACTACAAATCTACTGCCGTTGCGCTCTTTGTCTTCCTCAAATCACAGTTGCAGTCTTTAACAATTATGTACAATTGCTTTAATTTAAATTATGTTTGACAGCGTTCTGTAGTATTTCCAACAATTTTAGGACGATTACCATGGCTACTTCCGCTATCAATTTCAAGCATCAAGACCTAGTTCGGTTGGACAGTTTTGATGGATCTAATTTTCTACGTTGGCAGCAGAAAGTTTTATTTCTACTGACATCTTTGAAAATTGCTTATGTCCTTACCGAATTATGCCCTGACGTGAAGAAGGACCAGGAGGCTCTTATGCACAGAAGAAATGGAAAGAGCATGATTACTTGTGCGGAGGCCACATTCTGAACTTGGTAGCAGATAATAATTACCACATGTATTCTGAAGCCCGATCTGCCAAAAAACTCTAGAGAGCTCTTGACAGAAAATATAAAACAGAGGAGTCTGGGGCTAAGAAGTATGCAGTCGGTCGCTATTTGAATTTTAAGATGGTAGATGAAAAGCCTATTCTTCCTCAAGTATATGACTTACAAACCATTGGTAATGAAATTGTTAAAGAAGGGATCCGAATTGATGAACAGTTCCAAGTGGCTACAGTCATTGAAAAATTACCATCCACTTAGAAGGACATACAAAAAACCCTTCGTTATAAGAGAAAGGATTATTCCTTGGAGTGCCTTCAGCGCTACTCGAAAATTGAGGAAGAAGCCCGGATTAGTGATCAAAAGGATTTGGCTGAGAATGGTGGTAAGATCAATTTAGTTGAATCTAAATCACAAGTTGATAATGAAAAGAAAGGGAAGTTTGATCAACATCTAAGCACGAATAAAAAGAATAATCCATCCTTTAATAAGAAGTTTTTGTTCTACAACCGTACGTCACTGGTGTGAAAAACAAGTGGTGATTGCTTGCCCTGCCCTTATATATCCCATGTCCTCTGCTGTCTCTCCCCAATCATTAAACAGAGCTCTGTTATCCCATCGTTTAGAAAGTCCTTTCCGATCTCTCCAAGATCAT
The DNA here is from genome assembly GCA_028538565.1 of Umbellularia californica. Taxonomy (NCBI): domain Eukaryota; kingdom Viridiplantae; phylum Streptophyta; class Magnoliopsida; order Laurales; family Lauraceae; genus Umbellularia; species Umbellularia californica. The sequence goes on along the minus strand of JAPQWN010000003.1, from coordinate 35,459,191 downwards.
TAACAGAGCTCTCTCTCTCTCTATCTCTCTCTCATTTGATACTAAACATTCCTTGAGATGGATCAGGAAGAGATAAAAGGAGAAGAGAGAAGTGCTGATGAGGCAGGGAAGCATGGGAATGATGTGGTTATAGACGTGGATGGTGATGATCCATGGGTTAAACAAATGGAAGAGAAACTTGACTCCAAGTCCGAACAATGCCCGCCCTCTCATCCATTCACTATTTGCAAAGTGCCCGGAGACATCCGCTGGGTAGACAGTGTTGCGCACGACCCTTCGGTTGTCTCCATCGGGCCATATCATCGAGGAAACCCAAGCCTAGTCGACATGGAGCAGGTCAAATGGCGCAATCTACATGCATTCCGTCGTCGAGCCGGTAAAGACTTTAAGGATTACTTAAAGGCGATGAAGGAAATAGAGCCACGAGCGCGAGATTGCTACTCAGGCAATATCAATATGGAGGCAGATGAATTCATAGAGATGATGTTGCTAGATGGTTTGTTCATGATTGAGCTCTTCTCGACGAGGGGTGATTTTTTTCTATCTCTACTCATGCATTTTTTTAAAATTGATAAAGGAGAACCCATATATACCGTTAGGGGGATGTTGTGTCGAGTTGGCCAGGACATGCTTCTATTGGAGAATCAGCTCCCTTTCTTCGTCTTGGAACGCCTTTGGAACCTCACTCATCAACGGAGAAGGTTTGATCTTTGGGAGAGTGCTTGTATTTTCATCGTACTCTATGCTCTGCGGTTTAAGCATAAATGGGACCTTAATATTCTTCGAGAAATCTTTGACGAAGAAGAAAAAAAAAAGGAAAACCCAGAAATGATAAATGAAGTTGGTGTTCATCATTTGCTGCATTTAGTACACTTGCTCCTCAAACCAACTTCTCACACCAGTACCAAACAATCTGAACCTACGGAATCGGAACCTACTACTGGGAGTAGTTCTGAATCTATGGAGAGTAGTTCTGAATCTATGGAATGTACTGCGAAACTCCCTGCATTCATAAAGAAAATGAAAACCCTTTCCTTTCTACCTCACAGATGTCGTGACTGCTTCCGATCTACATCAGGCCAAGAATCTCAATCTACGGATTGTACTGCGAAACTCCCTGCAGTCATAAAGAAAATCCTTCCCTTTCTCTCCCCATCCAAGTCTGAAGACGAACAACCAACACCACTGAAGGTGATTCCTTCCGCAGTGGAGCTCCACGAGGCCGGAGTTGTGTTCAAGTGTGTGAAGGCTAATAGCTTCTTGGACGTTAAGTTTGAACAGGGAACGATAAAAATGCCGCGCCTTTCGGTGGTGGATTCCACCAAACCACTCCTTCGAAACTTCATTGCCTATGAGCAGTGCTTCCCTAACCAGGGTGATCACATCACCAGCTACTGCTGCTTCATGGATGATCTGGTGAACACGCCGAGGGATGTGGAGATATTAAAAAGATCTGCCGTCATAGAAAATCGGGTGGGCAGCGACGAGGAGGTGGCAATCCTCTTCAACGATCTATGCAAGGGGACCTTTATATCGGATCTTGGGGAGAGTTATCTTGGCAAATCGTTTAAAGATGTTATGAAACATACCCAGAAAACATGGCCCAAATGGCGGGCAAGACTCAAGCATGATTATTTCAGCAATCCATGGGCGATTATTTCCTTGATTGCAGCCACTTTAGTCATCTTTCTCACCTCAGTGCAGACATACAAAGCTGCATTCCCCTGATTTACCACACACACTGCTGTGCTAATTTTATCTTATTAGCTAGGACTTGTGTTTTCTTCATCTGCAACTTATTTTACTATTTGATCAAGGTACAAGTAGAACCTATTTAAATAATCTCCTGTTTTTTAGTACCTTCTCTGTAGTTCTTGTCGCAATATTGATTCTCAACTTATGTTCATACGTCTAGGTTGTACTTTCTTCTTAGCTAATTATCAAAATAAGTTTCCCTTCTCTTCATTTTAATGCAAGTGTAATTGTTGCTTTAGTCATCTACATGGGAAGGAAATAATCTTTAAGCAAACAAAAGAAAGGCGACTAGCAAAGGATCCAAATGTAAAAATATTTTTAGGTTCAGTCAATCATGAAGCTTCACATAATCATCATCAAAGCCCTGTCTTAAGTACTTCAACATAATAAAGACATTTCTCAAAAACTAATGGCTAAGATTTCTTATTTGCAAAAAGGATGCTTCCTGTAATTTCTTTTTCCTGCAGCCCCTTTTGCAAAACTAATGGCTAAGAGAGGAAGTACACTTCTTTTTTGTACTTAAAACTTCCCCAAAAGGGGTGTTCCTTACTACAAATGGTGAGGGATGGATGCACTTGAATATTCTCATATATATATATATATATATATATATATATATATAATAAGTTCATTCTTTCAAGGGTTTTGCACTGACGATGAGTGGAGGAACCCTGTGTTTATCTCTTCCATCCATCTTCACCTTGTGAGATATGTGATTTCTATCGGAGCTTTTCTTTCCTACTTCCCATGGCTAGTGTCTGTTGGGCTCGCCCATCTTTAATTACCAAGCAAGAATTTAACATGTACAATGCAACCCATGTCAGAAGTAAGTCGGCTAAATGAAATCAAGTTCTTTGTAAATTGTGGAACCACAAGAACATCATTCAATTTAATTGTACTACTAGCACAAACCCGCATGGTTAGTCTCTTGCAAATTAAATAAAAGTTAAAATCAATAAATTAATTTATCAAACAAATTAAGTAGTAATCAATAAGAAAATATATAGATTAAGTGACAGATGTGGCCCGCATGCTACGGGTCCCACGTCAAATCAAGTATAAAAGATATCAAAAGAGAATACAATCCCCACTAAGTGTGACTCGTTGAGACTTGTTTACATAATATAAAGGAGCCATGTTGGATTAGAGCAGATCTGGGTTTAGGTTTTGAAGGCCTGGGTCTTATTCGTCTGTTCTTTGGAACTCAGGTGGGAGGAAGAAGTCTCCTTCCTTTTGCTTTGACATGTGGCCAAAGGCATTCATTGATTTGTTTTTAAAGAGAGTAAAAAACGATCACTTTCTATTTATTATTTCCTTTTTAATTAAAGAGAGCAGAAAACGATCACTTTCTATTTATTATTTCCTTTTTATTAAAGAGAGTAAAAAACCGTCACTTTCTATTTATTATTTCCTTTTTATTAAAGAGAGTAGGAAACCATTGATTTCTATTTATTTCTCTTTATTGTAGGAAACCTGGACTTGAAGAGCCAAGGGGGGTGTGTGTTGAACCAAGGTGCTGTCATCTCTCAATAATGAGGAAGTTAAACATAAATATATGTAAGCTCACAAAAACTCACAGACCCGGTGGAGGGGGGGGGGGGGGGGTGGTGAATTTGGCCCACTGGAAGAGGACGGAGGCTGGAGCTCCTTGTAGATGATAGAAAAATCGATGCCTCGAGCCTGAAAAGGGAAAAAGGAGAAGGTCAGAGGACCCTGGCTTGGGCAGCGCAGGGCTCTCCGATGCCTTTGTTAGCTGCAGGTGCAGGACTAGAACAGAGGTAGGAGATGTAGTTTTTAGAGGAAATGGCATACCAGTGAGTGTGGTGTTTGTTGGCCATCCAGCTTCTGGAGCCGTTGCTGTGCTCATATAGAGGAAGAGAAGGGACAAGAGGGAGACTCTATCAGAGTCTGATCCCATCATAGCCCACCATGCAGTCCCATCGGGCCTGACTCCTGGGCCCAGTCCCATCAGGACATTCTGGGCCATGCACCTGGCAGGGGTGGATAAGGGGAAAGAAATATCCCCACACAAAGCCCCCCAGCTTTTAACTTCTTTAGGGTGATTCAACCCGTTAGAAGTTTGAAAGCTAAATAGCCTGATGGTTTATCTGTATCCGAGTTTGAGCAACACGACCTGCTGGCTCGTCACTAGAGGTGCAGTCCTTCGCCGTGTAGGCGGAAACTGGCGCGTACCCGAGATGAGGGACGTAACTGGCTGGTACTGTTACCGGAGCCAGTGTAATATTTTTATCGAGGCTGGTGGCATCACCGAGCCTGATTTTCCGAAATCGGAACGTAACTGGCTGGTACAGTTACCGGAGCCAGTGTAATATTTTATCGAGGCTGGTGGCATCACCGAGCCTGATTTTCCGAAATCGGGACGTAACTGGCTGGTACCGTTACCGGAGCCAGTGTAATATTTTTATCGAGGCTGGTGGCATCACCGAGCCTGATTTTCCGAAATCGGGACGTAACTGGCTGGTACCGTTACCGGAGCCAGTGTAATATTTTTATCGAGGCTGGTGGCATCACCGAGCCTGATTTTCCGAACCGAAATCGGGACGTAACTGGCTGGTACCGTTACCGGAGCCAGTGTAATATTTTTATTGAGGCCGGTGGCATCACCGAGCCTGATTTTCCGAAATCGGGACGCAACTGGCTGGTACTTTTACCGGAGCCAGTGTAATATTTTTATCGAGGCTGGTGGCATCACCAAGCCTGATTTTCCGAACCGAAATCGGGACGTAACTGGCTGGTACTGTTACCGGAGCCAGTGTAATATTTTTATCGAGGCTGGTGGCATCACCTAACCTGATTTTCCGAAATCGGGACGTAACTGGCTGGTACCGTTACCGGAGCCAGTGTAATATTTTTATCGAGGCTGGTGGCATCACCGAGCCTGATTTTTCGAAATTGGGACGTAACTGGCTGGTACCGTTACCGGAGCCAGTGTAATATTTTTATCGAGGCTGGTGGCATCACCGAGCCTGATTTTCCGAAATCGGGACGTAATTGGCTGGTACCGTTACCGGAGCCAGTGTAATATTTTTATCGAGGCTGGTGGCATCACCGAGCTTGATTTTCCGAAATCGGGACGTAACTGGCTGGTACCGTTACCGGAGCCAGTGTAATATTTTTATCGAAGCTGGTGGCATCACCGAGCCTGATTTTTTCTTTCGATATATGTGCATGACATCTCTCATATACCCATGACACGTTACATATACGTGTGGTATAAGGTGGTGGGCCATGTTGACTTTTGCAGGTGCATGTGTTACAAGTGTAGTAAAACATTGGAACTCAATGTTGTCAGGGGAGTGGATAGTAGGATTACCAATTGAGGTGGTACGTAGGATTACCATACCAAACCCATGATGTGATAGCTTTGAAAAACCCTCTGGGAAGATTGTGAAAGGTGGTAAGTAGGATTACCATACCTTAGGTGGTAAGTAGGATTACCATACCAAACCCATGATATGATAGCTTTGAAAGACCCTCTGGGAAGATGGGACGTTTACATCATGTTATCACATCATTTTGAAGATTTTCTCTCTTGGGCTCCCTCGTCTTCTACCCTCCACCCTCCATCATTGAGATGCAATGAAGGGGAAAGCTGGTACTTCAACGAAATCAGGGCAGGGCAAATCAGAGAACTCCGGGGGGCTTTGTGTCATCACACAAGCGTGGAATCAAGATTTCAGGCTCTTCTTCTTCTGCTGAGAAAGCTTTGTGTGGTAGGTATGAAATTGTTGTTTCTGTGGTTTGGAAGAGGTTGGTGAGGGTCCACCTGGGCGGAACCATTTTCGTCTCCTTCTCTCTCTCGTTCTGCTGCTGGGAGGTGTCTGGATGGTGACCTCAGCCGAGATGATGACGTCTGCCAAAATGATGACTCCAGCTGAGACGGAAATCCTACTGACATGGCGCTCCCTGCCGAGCTGACCCAACCGAGCTGGAAGGAGCTGGGAGGCGTCTGCAGATCAAGCCGCCGAGATGGGTGCTGCAGAGGTCATCGGACTGAGCTGCCGAGATGGAGCGTCCGAGTTGGGGAAGCCTCTGGCGATTTGGCTGGGAGGCTTTGGCCGAACTAGGGGGTCTGCCGAACTGGCAGACCTGCCGAGTTGAGATGCAGTCTCAGCCGAGCTGAGATGACCACCGCAGCAGGCCCTCTGTTCGGTCCCGGCTTGGGGTGCTGCCGTGGAGGACCTGCCCGAGCTGCATTTATCTGCAAAAATGATCCTGCTGAGAAGGGCCTGCTGATCTGGGAGACTGCAGTGTCTGAAACCGAGCTGGGTCCAGCGACTGGGGTCAGTGACCGAGCTGGGGGTGAACCTGCTCGCTGACTGCCGAGCAGGGACGCTGCCGAGATCATCGTGCCTGCTGGGAGAGTGACCGAGCTGGGGGTGAACCGGGCTGGGACCTGACGCATCCCCTGCTGAGCTGGAATGGGCGCTGTCCGAGCTGAAATGCAGTCGCATTCAGCTGGGAGGCAGTCTCGACCGAGCTGGGACGAGGTGGGAGGTCAGCCGAACTGAGGTGTCTGGCCTAGACGAAATATCCGAGCTGGAGGCACGACCTAAATGGACCTGCCGATCTAGTCGTGCTTTCGAACTGGTGGCCTGGTGAACTGGGAGGGGAGAGCTTCTCGAGCTTGCTCGACTTCTTATGGCTGCTGCACTCACGCCGAAGCCATGCCGAAGTAGAGACCCCCTCCAGCCCTTCTCTCCTTGTCTCATTCTCATAGCAACTCCAGCTCATACTCCTCGTTGACCAGTCAAAGGTTGTGATAACATGAAGAGATAACATGAAGAAGACCATTTCTCTTGCAGGAACCAGTCGAACGGGTACAAAGCTTTTTCCCTTGCGAGTTCGGTAGCAACTCGGATGGTGACCTCAGGCTTTGGGAGGCATGGTGTTTGGGAAAGATGGCTTTTTATCCTGTTCCCCACAGACGGCGCCAATTGTAAGCGCACAAAAACTCACAGACCCGGGGGGGTGAATTTGCGGCCCATTGGAAGAGGACGGAGGCTGGAGCTCAGATGATAGAAAAACCGATGCCTCGAGCCTGAAAAGGGAAAAAGGAGAAGGTCAGAGGACCCTGGCTTGGGCAGCGCAGGGCTCTCCGATGCCTTTGTTAGCTGCAGGTGCAGGACTAGAACAGAGGTAGGAGATGTAGTTTTTAGAGGAAATGGCATACCAATGAGTGTAGTGTTTGTTGGTCATCCAGCTTCTGGAGCCGTTGCTGTGCTCATATAGAGGAAGAGAGGGGACAAGAGGGAGACTCTATCAGAGTCTGATCCCATCATAGCCCACCCTGCAGTCCCATCGGGCCTAACTCCTAGGCCCAGTCCCATCAGGACATTTTGGGCCATGCACCTGGCAGGGGTGGATAAGGGGAAAGAAATATCCGCACACAATATCTATATTAAATTGCATAACAAATAGTTTAGAAATCACAGTAAATGTATGGCAATTGAATTAGAAAAGTAATATATATATATATACACAAAAGTATTTAAATGACCAGCTCTATTTGGCACATTTGATTGGATTATTTATTGCATTTACTGGTTTTTAGAAAATTAGATATGTAGCAAAATGACAGATCTATCATTTTTCTTATAATAATAACAGTATTTTTAGAGTTTATAAAATTTCTGGAGAATAGGAAATTTTAAAATATTTGGTAATCAGAAGCAATTGGATTCACTAATAAGTATTAGTACTAACATCTGATATGGGGAATAAGATGTTAATTGAATTTAATTAAATACTAGCCAGTGTTGGCAATGGGTAGACCGACAAGCACACAACAAATAATATAGAGAAAAACTTTGCTTCACTTTCAAGTGGAATAATCAAATACAAACAAGATACTATATATGCACACTTTTTTCTCTTATGCACTACAGGCATATATTACTGGACTCTTTCATTCCTGCATACATTACAGGACTCTAAGCTAGTTCTGATACCCTTGATTGAGGTTAGTTACTGGGCCAACCCTGAGCCGAAATTGTTAATGTTGGGCCTGGACTTGCATTGCATGTGGCATTGCTAATGCGCCCCAAGTTTTGTGTTTGAAACCGATTCAAATTTCTCTGGTGTGTGTTTGTGGGTTGAGCAGTTGCCACCCCCGGGGTCCTGTTGGGTCAGAGACCTCAAGGATACCTACGTCATAAAAAAAAATAAAAATGAAATCCTTACCTCATAATTGTAATTTAAGAGAGAAGGTCCAGAGCTTTTGATCATCAAGCTTTCGAAATTTGGTAATTTTTTTTTCTAGTGAAGTTATTTTAGTTTAAGTGGATAAGAGCTTAGTGGGGTTAAATTGCCGGGCTGGGCTTACAGGCTTCAAAATAAAAACTTAGGACCAATAGTCTAATCCAGGCCTGAAGCATGCAACGCAAAATTAAGGAGCGGACCTGGGTCACTAACATGAATATGATTAGTGGGAGGTGGCATATGAAAGGCTCCCTATAAATTGTAGTTGACCCACAAAATCATCCAACTTGGATGGTGACAATCATCCTTAAACGACATTCATAATCAACACCATCTCTTGAGTACTTTACATTTGGTTCCTGTTGTATGGTGATCCAGGCTATTGATATCATTGGTGGCCCTACATAACAAGAGATCGCGGAAAGTTTTTTTTTTTTACACTTGCTATGCTTTTCTTTTTGTTGATTATTGAACACCAATCTTTGTGGGGCCCACTCTGCTGAATATTGAGCACCGGTCTTTGGGGGGCCCACTCTGCTGAATATTGAGCACCGGTCGTATGGGGATGGGATTTCAATCCCCATTCATATGGGTGCCAAACTTGGGATAGGTGACTATTAGAGGGGTCCTTGTTTTATGGTCCCCACTAAGATGGATTATAACGTGGGCCCCACTAGGTGCTTGCGCAGGTGCACTGGTGCTAGGTATAGGGTTCTCCTTTAAATAAATGTTATTTTAATTGTAATCTTTCATTTATCATTTAAAATTGGTTTTCACATTTTTCTTTTTAAAATTTTACTTTTCGTTATTAATGGTATTTTTTATGTTTATTCTTGCTTCTAAATTGATTATTCATTATCACCAACAGAGATGTTCTTGTTCTGCCGATTAAAAAAAATGTTCCTGTTCTGCCTCATCTATTTCAGTATTTTCTTTTTGTTGTTGTTTGAGGATTTTACCAGAAAAATCATATTAGATGTGGACTACACCAAAAAGGCCCTCTTAGCTTCCCTTGCACGAAAGTGGTCCCAGGAACCACTTCCTTTTTTTTTTTTTTTTTTTTTTTTTCGGTGTGAGAAATGAGATTTGCCTTGATATTGACTAGGGGTGCACATGGGTGGTTCGGATCGGTAACCGAACCGCCCATGTGCTCAAACCGAACCGAACCAAACCAATTCGGTTCGGTCCGGTTACGATTTTTTTGTTTTTTTTATTGTATTTTATTATTTTTTTTCACAAAAAAAAATTACAGTTCAAACTTGGTCCATTAAATGGTATCAAGAGAAGCTGTAACCAACACTAAAATATATTTCATAATTAGTTTCAACCAAGGAAGCATGCACCAAACGATGGATGAACTCTTTCCATCCATTATCTGGTTGCGTGATTGAATAGACCAAGCCAGCTTCGGTCGACTTTTTAGGCTAATAAGCTGAAGCAGTTCAAGTTTTCTGGTAAAATACACTAACAAAATGGTCAGGCAGATACCTTTTTCTCTACATAAAACCTGGACTAGACTACATTGCTTGATCCAAACCAATGAATTCAACACAAAAGGAACTAGTTTTTTTTTTTTTTTGCCAACAAGATGGGTTCAATTGGAATGTAGCCCTAATATTGAACTAATTGAGATGGAGCTCTTCATAGGTCACTTTCTCTTAGGTCAGACCAAACCCCTGGGCATCGCTAATAAAAACCCAATAATGCACACTTCTTGTAGAACTTTTATCAAACATGTAACATGCAAGTAGAAGATATAAGCGCTTTTCCTAAGGCTAAAATACTCAAAACTCAGTACTCAAAACATATGGTCAGATCGGTTTGGGCGGTCAACCATGGGTTCAAACCGATAACCGACCGATGTGAGGCGTTTTCTATGATTTTCAAACCGTTGACCGAACCGATCTACAAAAAACCGATCCGAACCGCCCGGTTCGGTGGTTCGGTTCGGTTCGGTTCGGTTTTACGATGATATTGGATTTTTTTGTGCAGCCCTAATATCAACCTTCCCTTAAACAGGGGAGGACATTATCTTCCTCCTCTCTTCCCCAAACCCAATGGGGTTTGTACGTCAAACTAGGCTCCATCAAATATGTTTTTTTTTTTTTTTTTTTTTAAACGGCTTCTCTTCTAAAACCTGAAGATATGGCTTGGTGAGATTTGGCAAGGGTTCTAGTCTAGGGTGAAGAAGGGGACATTGGAATACTAATATTATTGAAAAAAAAAATCTAATTTCCAAATTGACATGGGTTTTTCTTTGTCCTGATTATTGTGCTCTTTCCTTCTGCAAATACTCATTTCAGGTTTTATGTTGATATTTGATTTGTACTTGAATTAGGGATGTGACAAATTGGAGAAGATTAGGCTACAAAAACACATTTCAGGTTTTCTGTTGATATTGTTGAATAGTTTTATAGAGAGATGAGCATTTTAGTGTACGTGTGGTTTTTTTTTTTTTTGGGGGGGGTGGGGGGGCTCAATTGTGGGGGCGTTCAACTTATTGTGAGCACTAGTGCTCAGGTTAGGGCAGCCCAATATTTATGTTCTACTCGTACGCATCTCTCTCTCTCTCTGTGGTGCGTGCACGTGTGTTTTTGAGGTAGTTATGCATATGTTACCTCACTTGAATAGATTCTTCTACTTCAGCACCCGACTGCATCATGGCTCCTTCCTCTTGTATTTTACCTTGTTTTAGTAGAGGTTTCCTAATGTCACAAGTGTTGAAGCACAATGAAGGTGCCGAGCACGTGTCCACACACACTATGATTGGTCTCCCTAGAGATAATACACGAGGACACACCTCCAAAAGGATAAAACCTAATTCTATAAATCATCTCTTTGAGAATTTCACGTTTATAATGCCCATATAAATAAGAGGAGAAAACTTAGTGGCTAAGAAATTTAATTGAACTAGGGAAGTAAATAAAATCAATTTAGGAAATAAAAAATCTAATCCTAATTACTACTCATTAATAAAATTAGAAACCCAATGAAAAATAATGAGCAAAATAAAATAAATTCTAAATTATCTTGAACATGAGATCATGGGTCTATTCTAAAGTTTAAAAAATCGGCCGAGTTCGAGTCAAGTAGGACTCGGCCATCACCGAGTCGGGTCACAGTGAGTCAGACTCGGTCAGACACTTGTATTTAACTTGGTGGAAAATTGAAAAAATGAAACAAAGTGGTTGTTTTGTAAAAATACTGTACATAGAGGTAGTGGGAGAGATAATGCAGTCTAATCAAAGGGGAAAGGATTTTGGGCATGTGCAGTGCACAGAAAACAGTTGTTGCTTACTGTACATAGAGGTAGTGGGAGAGATAATGCAGTATAATAAAAGGGGAAAGGATTTTGGGCATGTGCAGTGCACAGAAAACAGCTGTTGCTTTGCTGACTGCTGTACTGCTGCCAGGCTTGATTCATGGATTGTTGTGAGTCATGCCAGCTCCAAACGAGAAAAATGACTTGAAGCCTTGACTGGTCACGGATATGATGCATCACTACCTTCTGCACTGCATGTGGAGTGCAGAGTGAAAAAGCTGTGGCTCTGCTGACTGCTGTACTGCTGCCAGGGCTTGATTCATGGATTGTTGTGTGTCATGCCAGCTCCAAAGGTAAAAATGCCTTGAAGCCTTACTGCCCACAGATCTGATGCATATAACTTGTGTCTAGTTAGTTTTTTGGTAATGCTCTTCAAATTTTTTTTCATGAGTTTCAGCACTTGTGTACAGTTAGTTTTTTTCTAATAGGTGCTCCATAATAGTGGGACCATTGTGTCAATGGTGTGACGCCCCGGAGTCCCACATCGACTATAGAGAGGAAAGTGAATTGGATTATATATAGAGCTTACACCCTTACCTTGCATGAGGTCTTTTGATGGGTTGAGGCCCATCAGAAGCAAAACCGTGAAGCAAGATTGGATGCGCTTGGGCCAGGACCTCTTGTCAAGTAGCCCATGAGCTAAAGTTACAAATGGTATCAGAGTTGACTCTCGACGAGATCGAGTGTGGGTCCCCTGCCGTGGCCTTGTGCAAGTGGGCGGGCCAAGAGGGCTCCTTAAGGGGGGTGAATTGTAACGCCCCGGAGTCCCACATCGACTATAGAGAGGAAAGTACACCCTTACCTTGCATGAGGCCTTTTGATGGGTTGAGGCCCATCAAAAGCAAAACCGTGAGGCTTGGGCCAGGTGCGTTACAAATGGCTTGGATGACTAAAAGTGTACGACCCACTTGCATGCATTAATATGACGACTGAGGAGTGAAATGTAATTTTGTTGCAGAGAAGCTTGTCAATTTTTATATCTCAGTGCCTTCTCCGCTACTACAATAATTCCCTCGTCTCAAAAAATTGAATCATACCACCTCTTGTTTTGTCCTTTTTTAAAGTAAACAATGGATTTAAGGAATGGGTAGCAGGTCAGGCATTTCTTTTGCAATAATACCCTTCCCACTCCACATTTCCCAGTTCATAATTCAATTCTTCAATTTTGTTCTTCCATAGTTCAGATAAGGGCACGATGATGATGAATTGATGATTTTATTTTTTTTCTTAGTTGTGTATGTTGTTGCCCGTGTTCGTTAGGCCGTATTTGCTTCATGTAATTGATGTTGGAGGTTGGCAGATTAAATGTGGACACATTGTTACACAAACATAAAGCAAACAGAGAGTATCAACAGTACGAATAGGAGTGATAGACTCTTTCATTCAGAATACCATCTCATTAATTTACATAAACCACTTAAATAGATAAAATTAACTAACAATAAATGGACAGGTGTCCCATGAACACCTAGTCTCTAGGACTAACATAGACACGTTCATCTAAGACTCTGGAACTAACACACAAACGTTCACTGACTCTTTCAAAGCAACTGACTTATTAAAAATAAGGACACATATAGCATTTGAATTAATTTAATATTTCAACACTCCCCCTTAATTCAAATGCCTTCAACACCAAGCATTCTGTGGAATTTGAAAAACTTTTCTCTTAAGAGAGCCTTTGTTAAAATATCAACAACTTGTTCCTCCGTGCTGCAGTACTCCAGCTTTATCTCTTTCTTGGCCAAAAGCTCGCGAATAAAATGATGCCGAACTTCAATATGCTTTGTTCTTCCATGGAAGACCGGATTTTTTGTCAATTCAATTGTTGACTTGTCACAAAATAAAATTGTAGCTTCTTCTTGCTTTTGCTTTAGGTCACTTAGAATCCTCCTAACCCACACGGTTTGACAAGCTCCATTTGTTGCCGCTGTATATTCAGCTTCAGTTGTAGAAAGTGCAGTAGTTTGCTTTTTTTTTTTTTTTTTGAAGCCCATGATATCAATGCAGACCCAAGACTAAGTCCATAGCCTGTAGTACTTTTCCTGTCATCTGTACAACTAGCCCAATCACTGTCAGTATAAGAGACAAGTTTACAAGTATCTGAGTTTTTATACCTGAGGCCGAGATCCATTGTTCCATGAATATATCGTAGAACTCTCCTGGCTGCACCCATGTGAGCTTTACTTGGACTGTTCATAAACCTTGAAATCAAGCTCACTGAAAACATTATATCTGTCCTTGAATGTGTGAGATAAATCAAGCCACCAACCATGCTTCGAAATTCTTTTGCATCTGCCTTTTCAATTCCATCCTCTACCATAAGCTTCTCATATGTATTCATGGGTGTTTTAGCTGGGTTTCAATTTGACATATGAAACCTTTTCAACAAGTCTCTTGCATATTTTCCTTGGTGGAGAAAAATACCATTGGAGTCCTGAACAACTTCCATCCCCAAAAAATAACGTAACAGACCTAAATCTGTCATTTCAAATTGGGACATCATATTTTTCTTGAATTCTTCAATCAATTTTGGAGAGTTACCAGTGAATATCATATCATCAACATATAAACACACCATGAGAATTTCATCCACACCTCCCACCTTCACATAAAGGGTTGGTTCACTTTCACTTTTTCGAAAGTTATGGTCCAAAAAATATTTGTCAATCTTGCTATACCAAGCTCGTGGACCTTGTTTGAGCCCATATAGTTCCTTTTTGAGCTTGTACACTTTATTTTCAAACCCTTTAATCTCAAACCCAGGAGGCTATTCAACATACACTTCCTCTTGCAATTCGCCATTTAAGAAAGCTGATTTTACATCAAATTGAAAATTTTTCCAACCTTTTGGAGCAGCCACAGCTAAAATAGTCCTTATAGTGTCAATTCTAGCAACAGGAGAAAAGGTTTCAAAGAAATCAACACCTAAAACTTGTGCATACCCTTTGGCCACCAACCGGGCTTTATGTTTTTGCAAAGAGCCATCTGCATTAAACTTGGATTTGTAAATCCATTTGAGCCCAATGGCTTCTTTTCCTGGTGGTAAGTCCACCAATCTCCATGTTTTATTTTTTTCGATGGCATTCATTTCAACTTCCATTGCATCATGCCAATCTTTTTCTCTTGCTGCATCTTCAAAACAAGTGGGTTCAGTGGCAAAACATACAAAATCACATGACTGATAAATATCAACAAGACTTCTAACCTTTCTAGGAGGTGATGTGGATCCAGTTGGACTTGAACGAGCATCAGGTGATGGATCAAAAGATGTTGTCTCTTCTTCTTCAACAATTAGAGGGTAGTGATCAACCTCACTATCCCACCTCCATCCATCATCCTCATTGAAAATTACATCCCGACTAACGAACAAATTTTCTTTTTCAGGATTATAAAGTCTATAGCCTTTTGTTTCTTCACTATATCCAACAAAAATACACTTAAGACTCTTATCATCTAACTTGTGCCTTTTTTCACAGGGAACATGTGCATAAGCTATAGAACCAAAGATCTTTAAATGACTTACATTTGGCTTTCTCCCATACCATGCTTCATATGGTGTTTTTCCATTGACTGCCTTTGTAGGAGAGCGATTAAGCAAGTAAACCGCTGTAGATATTGCTTCAGCCCATAAGCTTTTTGGAAGCCCTTTTTCTTTCAACATGCATCTTGCGGTTTCAACAATGCTACGATTTTCTCGCTCCTCGACTCCATTTTGCTGTAGAGTGAAACTTGCAATAAGTTCTCTTCGTATTTCTGCATCTTTGCAAATCATAAGAAAATCCTTGGATGTGAATTCACCCCCTCGGTCAATTCTTAATGTTTAAAGTAAGAACCCACTTTGTTTTTCAACATATGCTCGAAATTGCAGAAAGCAGGAAAGAGCTTTAGATTTTTTTTAAAGAAAATACACCCAAATCATCCTTGTGCAGTCATCAACAAATATTAAAAAATGCTTGCTGTCACCAAGTGAATTTGTGCGCATAGGGCCAGATAGATCAGCATGGACCAACATTAGGGGTTGATTAGCCCTCCAAGATTTACCCTCTTGAAAAGGGGTTCGATGATGTTTTCCACAAATACATGCTCCACACATTTTGTCACCATGATGCACAACAGGTAAGCCAACGACCATGTCGTTTTTATACAGTGAATTCAAACCATGAAAATTTAGATGCCCATATCTCTTATGCCAAAGCCATGAATTATCATACTCCACAGAGTTGAATGCATTAAGGGTAAGATCAGAAATTTTGAGAGGAAACATTTTGTTTTGAGTCATTTTCACTGTCATGACCAACTCCATATTCTTCTTTTTAAATAGCATGCATTCATCCTCATCAAAAATCACATAATACCCTTTTTTCATAAACTATCACAAGCTAATTAGGTTTTGAGCCAAACCTGGTACAAACATAACATCGTGTATGAGCTTTGTACCTAACTTGGTGTTCACAGAGACAATTCCTTTGCCTTGCACTTGGACTTGACTATCATTTCCCATCAGGACTTGTGATCTTTCTGACTCATCCATCTCAACAGACAATGTTTTATCACCTGTCATGTGGTTACTGCACACACTATCCAAAAACCAAATATCTCCAACAAGTTCAATATTTGCAGATAAACATGAGAGAAATAAATTTTCCTTGATTTCATCATTGGTCTTTTCTTCATGAAAATTTGCTTGATTTTTGTTTTTATGCCAACATCCTTTTCTTCATGTCCAAATTTATTACAATTTGAACATTGAGGCACATTTGAGGACTTGTTTTTGTACCAACAGTCTTTTTCAATGTGACCTCTTTTTTGCAATTGTAACATTGAGGAGGTTCATAATTACCTTTGTTGCGGTTTCTCTCATTTCCATCATGCATATTTCTTCCTCGGCCTCTTTCACGAGAACTTTGTCTTCCACGTCCATGACCTTGGCTAGTTTGCATTTGGTTGGAGTGAGCCCTTGCATTGCCACTTGACCCCTTTTTCAAATCAAGTGTTGTTTGGAAAACCTGCTCAATTGGCTTTTCTGCATTTCTATTCAACCTCTCTTCATGTGTTTGCAAAGAACCCATTAGTTGATTCAAAGACAATGTAGTTAAATCCTTGGATTCTTCAATAGCAGCAACAACATAGTCAAATTTGGAAGTGAGAGTTCTTAACACTTTTTCAACAATTTTTTGATCCCTTAGGTCCTCACCAAGAGACCTAATTTGGTTCACATTAGTTGTAACTCTTGTGAAAAATCCCTGAATAGACTCAGAAATTTTCATCAATAAGGTCTCAAACTCACGACGAAGAGTTTGTAATTTCAAGTTAACAACTTGACTTGATCCTTTGTATTCATCTCGAAGCAATTCCCATGCTTCGTTAGATGTTGTGGCTCCCATTATCCTAGGAAAGATAGCCTCATCCAGAGCTTGTTGGATGTAGAACATGGCCTTTGCATCCTTTTTCCTATTTTCTTTCATCTCATTTTTTTGGGCTGCAGTAACTCTTCCCTCTTGTGTTTCATATTCAGGTAAGCCATTCTCAACTAAATCCCATAAAACATATGAAATAAACAAGGTTTTCATTTTGATACTCCAAAACTGATAATTATCACCTTTAAAAATGGGAACCAATGGCTGAGAAACACTTACAGAATTGTTGTTGGCCATTCCTTACTCTCCGTTTTTTGTTGTTTGCAGCACCTCCAGAATAGTTGTGCAGACAGGTTTATAGCTGACCCAATGAATATCTAATCTGCAGTCGTTGAACTTTTCTCAGGCTATGATACCAAATAATGTTGGAGGTTGGCAGAGTAAATGTGGACACATTGTTACACAAACATAAAGCAAACAGAGAGTATCAACGGTACGAATATGAATGAGAGACTCTTTCATTCAAAATACCATCTCATTTACATAAACCACTTAAATAGATAAAATTAACTAACAATAAATGGACAGGTGTCCCATGACCACCTAGTCTCTAGGACTAACATATATAGACACGTTCATCTAAGACTCTGGAACTAACACACAAACGTTCATTGACTCTTTCAAAGCAACTGACTTATTCAAAATAAGGACACATATAGCATTTGAATTAATTTAATATTTCAACAATTGAATACCTATTATTTCTAGTGGTGAAAAAAGAATATCCTGAAATGGCCATCAAATAACCTCTCCTTAAATGGAAATTAAATCAAGGAAAGATGGGAAATGAGTACCCAGCCGTCACAGGAGTAAGTCAACGCTTAAAAAGTCAAGGTCCCATCTCCATCTCATATCCTTCCCCCCTCTTTAATATTCCTTCAGTGGAGCACATTTCATCATGAAATCCAATGTATTCAAATTTTTTAAATGTATTTTATGCAAACAAACAGTCCTTTTTTTTTTTTTTTTTTTTAATTTATGAGAATCTGATGATGATGACAATGCCCCGTATCTGTACTTCTCACAGATGTTCAACAGATTCTCATGTATAGCGCTGGCTGGAGTTGCAACAGAGTACCTTTCGTTTGGATGCGCTGAAGGTGGCCTTGCCGATATCAACCGAGTTTGCTTTGAACTTCGGCTATTGCCAACTCTTTGAAGTAATTGATCATGGTGACGGTTATATTCTTGCCTGTGGTATAGTTGGATGGATTGGTGAAAAGCCTGAGATCCACACAAAAGAAGGCAGATTCTCAGGTGAGATGGCTGTCCTAAATACCATATTTATTCTACGTCGTCATGAAGGTGCTAGATCAAAGCTTGCATAGGCAATGACTTTAGGGAAGTCTCTGGGTTTCTGCATTGACACAATAGAGGAAGCTATAAATGGAGAAGATATTTAACCTGGTTGAGAACTCTAAGGTAGCGTTTGGTTCGCTGGAATGATTTTAGACAGGAATGGAATGGAGAGCGGAATGAGTTCGGAATGGAATGAGGCATGAATAGTCATTTTCATTCCAGCGTTTGGTACGCTGAGGAATCAACCCAGTAATAGAACTCTGGATTCCTATTCTTACATTTGGTATACTGGAATGATGTCCGGAATGGAATAAAATTTACATAAAATTGACCAAAATACCATTGTTAGAATTTTGGAATGGAATGGCCTTGTTAATATTAATATTAATTATATTAATAATATAATATTAATATATTAATAATAATATTAATAAATATATTACTAAATATTATTAATAATATTTGTATATATTATATTAATAAATAATATAAATCTATAATTATATTTAATATAATAATTATATTATTATTAAAAATATTAAAAATAATTATATTATAATATAATATAATAATATTAAATATAATTATAACATTATTAATAATATAAGTAATTATATTATTATTATATTAATATTATTAATATTATATTATTATAAAATACCCTTGTCTGGGACATATTGGTTTCAACCAAAAAACATAAAGGAATGGAATGGCCATTCCTCTGCCTCCCCAGTGGAATGGTCATTCCTCTACTTAAAGAAATGATGATTCTGGAGGTAATGGTCATTCTGCTACTTTTGTACGAACCAAACGCTATAATGATCATTCCGTTGAAATGATCATTCCATTCCGACCATCATTACAGCAAACCAAACGCTACCTTAATATTTTTTATGATGTTTTTCAAGTGCTGAGTGAACCTATTAACAAACTTATGTAGTGCTAGAGGAAGACAAGTCACCCAAAAACGAATCTTATACCACCACAGAGGAGTAACAAATTGATACTAAACCCCTGATTGTAAGAGGACTTGAGATGGTTTGGAAGCTGAAATGACAAATTAACTGGACTGCTGGTGTTACAGCTCGTGATATTTATTTGTGGGGCCACTGTTAGATTATTCACTAATAAGACATTATTCGCTAATAAGCCGCTATTTGCCCGTGGGTCCATAATCAAATTATTGACTTGTAAAATTTATCTAATGACCATGATTTAAATTTGTAGTTAGACTTCCTTTTTAAGAACACTTCTTTTAAAGAATTAGTGAGAACAAAAAAATGAGATCTATTTTCATTTCTTTGCTATGTTTGTCTACTGGTCTTTAGACTTTAGTGATACTATGGACTTGAAGACCCAAAGGTGTGTGTGTTAAACCAAGGTGCTGTCATCACTCAACAATTGAGTTGTGCACATATATCTATATTAAATTGCATAACAAATACTTTAGAAATCACAGTAAATGTATGGCAATTGAATTTGAAAAGTAATATATAAACAAACAAGTATTAGAATGACCAGCTCTATGTGGCACATTTGATTGGATTATTTATTGCATTTACTGGTTTTTAGAAAATTAAATATGTAGCAAAATGACAGATCTAGCATTTTTATAATAATAATAATAAACGCTCTTTTAGAGTTTATAAAATTTCTGGAGGATAGAAAACTTTAAAATATTTGGAAATCAGAAGTAATTGGATTCACTAAGTACTAACATCTGATATGGGGAATA
Source organism: Umbellularia californica (assembly GCA_028538565.1). Classification (NCBI taxonomy): domain Eukaryota; kingdom Viridiplantae; phylum Streptophyta; class Magnoliopsida; order Laurales; family Lauraceae; genus Umbellularia; species Umbellularia californica. The sequence goes on along the minus strand of JAPQWN010000003.1, from coordinate 35,439,438 downwards.
AGATGTTAATTGAATTTAATTAAATACTAGCCAGTACATGCAGTACTCGTACATGCAGCGTGCGCACACTATTTCAAGACTTCTTCTGGGTGTTTTCAACAAATAGGAAAAACTACTGGAAAAATTCCCATAGGACCCTATAGGACCGACGAGGACCTAATAGCATGTTGCAGATCGGAGGGTTTTTTGACCTTTCCTGTAGGTGGGTCGATATCGACCATTCTGTAGTGCTTATTCCGGTCCCTTTTCCTTCTTTCTCCATTCTCCTTCCCCATATGTCCCTGCGTTGCACTTCCTATCCCCACACTGCTCCTGCATCAATGCACTGCACGCTCGGCCATCTCCCTCATCCTTCTTCCTTTTCCTTTCTTTCCTTTCTTTCTCCCTCTCTATCTCTTCTTCCTTCCTCCCTTCTCCCCCTGCACTCATTGATGCACTGCCACTGTGCCTACACCACTTTCACTCCACTACCACACATACTCTCATTTCCTCCATTCTCCTTCACAACACCAGCGCTGTCACCTTTACTGCATTGCACACTACTATGCCCCCACACCTACAGCAGCACCACGTTTGTAACACCACGACGTCCACCTGCACTCACTGCCCACTCGAATTGCCTCCTTGCACTCGCACTCCACTTGCACATACTACACAACCCTATACACTCACTTAATGCCCTCTCGCTCTCGGTACTCTATCAGTCATTTTGTCGAACATCTAATCTGCATTGTTCTCACTCGCCTGCAAAAGAAAGAAGAGCATTTTTTTTTCTTCTTAGCTCTAATGGTGGATATCGACCATCACCATTTAGCTCTAATAGTCGATATCGATCAATTTGTCGGTCAGATTTTTTCCAACCTATAATTGTCTTATTCGTTGAACACGACAAAATGGTTAATATCGACTATTACTACTTCCTCCTAATGGTCCACATCAATCAATCTGTGGGTCAGATCATTTTTTCCAACATGTAACTGTCTTATTTGTTGAACATTACAAAATGGTCGATATTGACCATATCGCAAAATGATAACAAAAGGGTTTGAAAAGGAACTTGAGGACCCCTCCTGTCTTAAACATGCTATTGGGTCCTCGTCGATCCTATGGGGTTCTATAGGGATTTTTCCGGTAGTTTTTCCTTTCAAATATTTGAAGATTTTTTATTTTTATTATTTGTAATTATCCTGCGTATCTATTTAAAATAAGAAAAACATTAAAGTTAGAACTAGTTCTCAATGTGACTTTCAGGGGAATTAATGGTGGGGCCCACCTAGCAACCAATCCAAACTTCACTCGGAACCCTTGATGGTCATTGATCTCGAGGTTCAGCACCCACCTGAATGCACTGGACCGTTGTATAGATGATTTGATTTATTATTATTATTATTGAATATGAAGCTGTTAAACTTGTGAGCTGTGGATGGAAGGGTTAGGGGCATGGGATTGGGATCAAAATTGATATTTGGGGTGGTCCCATATGGATCTTTCTATTCCCCTGTCCCATCCCCAGGAGGGCCCTACAGGAATTTCTCACGGAAAGTCCTCATAAAATGTTCTCACCCGAATAAATCCCAATAAATAATATGTACAACTACTGAATCCAACTTCAGGTCATTCTCATATCTTTTGACACAAGGCCTTCTTTAAAAAAAGACTAAAATACATTTAATACGTCACAATCAGACCACTCTAAGAGGCATTGCTTCGGTTTAATTAATTAAAATATTGGGGCCGGGTGCCACACATTTGTAGGCTGTGACACTAAAAATAGGCTGCTGCTAAGCCCATTTGTAATGGGCCTAAACTCAAAAATGTGTTAGCTAGAGCATTGGATGATGGGCCAAATTGGATTTGATAATTAGCCAAAACAATAGGCATGTTTTCCACTAAGTTTTGTTCTTTCAACCATCTCAAATTTTGTTCTTTTTGTAATGATGTAGGTTTATTGTTGCAAGTATGAAACCTCTTTTAAAGGCATATTCTTCATTATATATGTACACACGAACACCCCATTGGGTCCCAATTTGGGCACTATAGTTGAAGAGCATAAAAATGTCAAAAAGAAGAAAAAAAGATGACGATACATATTAATAACCAAAAGCACCAAAAACTTAAAATTTTTAGCGAACGTCATAACTATATACATCCAACACTTTGTATGCTAAGATTAATATTGTAATAATCAATAATATGATCAAAAACTTACCACGGGAACAATTCGCAGTGGATTAAAATTTGAGACTGTATAATATAATAGAACGGGAGTGAGTTCCTATTTTTTTATTATATTTTTCATGGTAAAAACAGGAGTGAGTTGATTTTTATCTGGTCTACGACCGTATACTTTCCCGGAGTAGAAAACTAGTGGCTCTTGCTTGCCCAGCCCATCGGCCCTTATCCCATCTCAAGTGTCCTATGCTGTCTCTCCAATTTCAGGATCATTTAACAGAGCTCTGCTTGCCCTGCCCTTACCTTATCCCATCTCTGTCCTTTTCAGATCTCTCCAAGATCATTAACATTAAAACAGAGCTAGAGGCAACCCAGATCTGGTCCAAGGTGATGCAACAGGCGGTGATGTAGGCGTCCGTGCAATGACGACGTCGGTGATGACACACAGACCATACGACCAACAAAGGTAGAGTATTTTGCGACCGTCAAACTTCATGACGCAATATCTCAGCAAATTAGGGCTGCATGATCTCGCGAAGGCTGGTATATTTAACATTAAGAATTTAGCCGCGTGGACGCGGAGGATGGACATATTGTTGTACTTTGACGGATGGATATATGTAATTGAATTCCATCAAATCACCAAACGTGCTGGTGATGCCCTTGAGGAAGACCATGACTTATATGAACAATGAGCATTTGCTAACAAATTAGTGAGATAACTACCGACTGAATTCATATCGAGTGATTTGAGCACTTCACCAGGGTGATGGACAAGACCTCCAAACCTCATCTAATGGAGGCATTTAGCATATATGTTAACTATAAGATAGGGGCGGGGTGGTCATCTATAAGGGATCATATTGATAAGATGACACATACACTTGGAAAAGGTGATGGACAGGGAGTACTTGTTCACGAGTCTCCCACCTTCATCTAATCTCTTAATACGTCACGTAAAGTTTCCCTTCTCTTCATGTTAATGCAAGTGTAATTGTTGCTTTAGTCTTCCACATCTACTGGTAGTTTCAATTTCTATGTACGAGAAGGAAATAATCTTTAAAAAAAAAAAAAAAAGGAAGATGGAAATTAAAGGGCTAGCTAAAGGATCCAAATGAAAAAAATATTTTTAGGTTCACTCAATGATGAGGCTTCACATCATCATCATCAAAGCCCCGTCTCCAAGTGCTTCACCATAATAAAAGTCAAGACATTTCTCAATAACTAACGGCTAAGATTTCTTATTTGTAAAAATGATTCTTCTTGTAATTTCTTTTTCCTGCTGCCCCTTTTGGGAGATTTTCCCTTACCATATATAAGTTCATTTTTCCATGTGATTTCTCATGGTCTCAGAGCTTTTCTTCTTTCCTACTTCAATCAATCACAAAGCTTCACATAATAATCATCAACAAAGCCTTGTCTTAAGTACTTCACCATAATAAAGATCGAGACATTTCTCAAAAACTAATGGCTAATATTTCTTATTTGTAAAAAGGATGCCTCTTGTAATTTCTTTTTCCTACAGCCCCCTTTTGGGCAATTTTCGCTTACCATATGTAATAAGTTCATTCTTTCAAGGGTTTTGCACTGATGATGAGTGGAACCCTGTGTTTATCTCTTCCATCCATCTTCACCTTGTAAGATATGTGATTTCTATCAGAGCTTTTCTTTCCTACTTCCCATGGCTAGTGTCTGTTGGGCTTGCCCATCCTTAATTACCAAGCAAGAATTTAACAATGCAACCCATGTCAAAAGTAAGTCAGCTAAATGAAATGAAATCAAATTCTTTGTAAATTGTGAAACCACAAGAACATCATTCAATTTAATTGTACCACTAGCATAAACCCTCGTGGTTAGTTCTTACAAATAAAATAAAAGTTAGAATCAATAAATTAAATTTAACACACAAATTAAGAAGTAATCAATAAGAAAATACATGGATTAAGTGACTGATGTGGCCTGCATGCCACGAGTCCCATGTTAGATCCAGTATGGCAAATGCCAGGAAAGAATACTGTGTGGAGTGCTTACGTAATACCGAGGTAATCTCCTGCCTCGGCACTAAACTACCAGTTAGGGGTTACTCCGGCCTGATTTATTCCAGTCCGGCAGGAGTGCCAGCTGTCGCCGAGTTGGAGTTGGAGTCGGTCTGCCTACCGACCTCGTTCATTACGGGCCCTGCCCTGAACGACTCGGTACCCATGACCGACCTCCTGCATCCCCTGATCTCGGTAATTCCCATCTCGGTCCACTTGACTGAGATGGATGCCCGTCCTAATCTCCATTTATGAGATAGGACGGCTACATTACAAAACCCCCCTGACAGAAGATGGCCAAGTGCTGATAAGGGACCTTCCCCATCACTTCCACATTTATGTGAGGGGGATGAGGGGACGTCTGATGGAACAAGTATCCTCACCTACCATCCTAGGAGTGGGCTGATGGGACAAGTATCCTCACCTACCTCCACTATGGAATCTTCTATTCTCTCCTACAAATACCTGCATGGGAGCCCCATAAGAGGTAAGCAATATACAGTCTACATCCTGTTTATTTCACCCACATCTTCTCCCTCACTTCACCCTAGTTCAGTGACTGCACTAACTCAGGCGTCGGAGTGCCTTTGGCTGACAACAGCCTCGGACTCTGACTGCTCTTTCTTCCCTCTTTACAGGATTCAGGCCGTCGGTGACTTCTCCGATCGACTAAACAGGATTTTCCTAACCCCCTCCATCACTTAAACTAAGTCCGTATAATTTAGGCACTTACAATTGGCGCCGTCTGTGGGAAAATTCGAACCCACGACCTGCAAAATCCATACCTTCATCCTAATAGCCATGCCTCCTAAGGCTAAGAAGGGAAAGAGCGCTGTTGGACCGTCCATGTCCGGCCAGCCAGAGATATTCTTGCCTCTCACGCCACCTCCACTGGTGACGAACCAGGCAGGGGCATTAGGGACAAGACAGCAAAGAGATGTCAGACAAACACCACCCAACCCTCAGCCAAAAAGAGTGGAAGGGGATTCTGGTGTTCGAAGCGTAGGGTCGCCCGTCACGGTGACGCACTAATCGTCGAGAGGTGTACCGGCGTCTCCTCGGAGCGGTCCCGTAGCGGTACGGGCCCGGACAACACCCTCCCAGGCGGAGCATCCACGCCTGGAGGTCGTTTTCACCCAAGCACCCCGCAAGGACGTTCCTCCTCAGGAACAGTCCCAGCGAGGTAGAGTTCCTGAACAATCCCAGCCTCTTCGGTCTCGTCACGAAGACCATATGGAGGAGGACCATATCCACCTCAGTAACGAAGGTGACGACGACATGGCCCTAGAGGACGATGCTGAAGCCCAAGCTGAAGCAATCAAGGCTCAGAACCTCGTCATTGAGGAACAGAAGGCACAGATCCTCCAGCTCCACCAACAGCTGGAGGTCAAGGGCGGGCCCCTGCCCGAAGCCTCTCACACGCCCCCACCTCAGCGGAAAGCTCGGCGGGTCCCTGAAGGTCAGCCAGACCTAAGGGAGCAGCTAAATGAGAGACGTGCCCGAGCTCGGGAAGAAGGCTCGAGTAACACTCACGCCATCGCCGACCAGCGTCTGTGTCAGAGGCAAAAGCGGGAGGTCGGCGCCGACCCCGACATGGCCGCTTATATTGATCAGCAGATTAAGCTGGCCGTGCAGCAGAACCTGGAGCATGCCGGCCTCGCTCGAGGTCGGTTGGTTACCAGATATGCCGACATCCACGGCACCTCCCCATTTACTCGGGAAATCACAGACCATCCTCTTCCTGATAAATTCAGCGTCCCACGCTTCAATCTTTATGACGGGACGTCAGACCCCGAAGCACACCTCCGACACTTCACCCAGAAGATGTCGGTATTCAGCGGCGACGGCAACCTCGACTGCAAGGTCTTCTCCTCCAGCTTAGGTGACCTCCCACTTCGGTGGTTCTGTGCACTCTCCGAGGGATCGGTTTCGAGCTGGCGACAGCTCCGAAACTCCTTCGTCGAGAAGTTTCAAGCACATCGGGTCATCCCAAAGACCGACGCCGACCTAATCTCTATCAAGATGAGGCCGACAGAGAATATCACTCGATTCGCCAAGAGGTTCTGGACCATTTACAGCGTAATCGAGAATTCCAATGATGAGGTAGCCGTCACAGCCTTTCAACAAGGTTTGCTACCTGGAAATGAGCTTCGGAAGAAGTTGGCACGTCGCCCAGCGGACTCAGTGAAGGCACTCATGGCCCGGGTGAACCAGTATGTAGAGCAAGAAGAAGATGAGCTCCGGGCTCGGGAGAGCCATCATCTTTGGCTCCCACTCCTCGAGGGCCAACCTTCAGAGGGCCGACCTTCGGAAGGCCGACCTTCAAGGAGGAACAAGAGGCTTGCTAAGAGGGAGGCGGACCGAAGTGGAGAACCATCCAGCTCGGCAGCGCGTTCTGCTCCCATTTCGGGAGGCAGCGCGAAGCCAAAGCCTAGTGGCGCCCCTCACAAAGCCGTAAACACCATCTTCAAGGAGCCCATTTACAAACTCCTGGGCAAAATCCAAGCCCAGCCTTTCTTCAAATGGCCCCAGCCTATGAAAGGTGACGCTGCCTTACGAGACCAGAGCAAGTTCTGTGCCTACCACAAAGATAGGGGGCACCGAACCGAGGATTGCTACTCCTTCAAAAATCACCTTGAAAGGCTTGTGAAAGATGGGCACCTCAGAGATCACATCAAAGAAGAGGGAAGGGTAAACCAAGCCCAGCAGCGCCACCCTGATGACAGGGACAGCGATGGGCCTATAGGGACCATCGATGTCATTCACCTAGCCCCTGCTCCCAGAGGCAGCAATCAGGCGCGTGCCGAGGCCAGGAGGGCCCAGCACGGCAAACATGTGATGGCAGCCGAGCTCGGTCCCTCTATAAAGAAGGCCCGCATAGAGAGACCAAAGATTTGGTTCTCAGACAAAGACTTGGCCGGGGTTCAGCTACCCCACAATGATCCTCTTCTTTTGACTATGAGGTTGCAAAACTTCGACGTCAAAAGGATCCTAGTGGATCCCGGGAGCTCCTCAGAAATCCTTTATTTCGACTGCTTCAAAAGAATGGGTCTGAAGGAAGAGGATCTGCTCGAAGCTCGCACCCCTTTAGTGGGATTCAGCTCCAAGACGGTATATCCCAAAGGGAAGATTTCCCTCAAGGTCGAGGTCGGAGGAGCCCCCACAACAGCAGACTTCCTGGTAGTGGATGCACGATCTCCATACAATGCCATCATGGGGAGAACCTGGCTTCATAGCATGGAGGCTGTTCCCTCGACCCATCACCAGAAGCTCAAGTTCCCTTTACAGAACAAGGACGGGAGCTTCGAAATCATCATAGTCCGCGGCGACCAAGACATGGCCAAAGAATGCCTCTTGGCCGTGGTCCCCGGAGAGACAGAGCCTCAGCGAATCCACATGACCGAGCTCGAAGCTGAGCTCGATGCTGTGGGCCGGACTCCCGAGCAGAAGAGCATCGAGGACCTCACGGAGGTCGGTATCGACCCCAGCGATCCAGAGAGGTTCTTCCTACTCGGTAGTCAACTTGCTGATGAGGAAAGGGCCAGGCTGCTCGACTTCTTGTTGCAAAACAGAGAGGTCTTCGCCTGGACCCCATATGAAATGCCGGGCATCAGCCCGGAGGTCATAAGCCATAAGCTGAATGTAGACCCTCAGCATAAGCCTGTTGCCCAAAAAATTCGAAGATCAGGTTCCCAACAGGCAGAGGCTGTGACCAAGGAGGTCAGCAAGTTACTGAAAGCTGACGCCATTAGAGAAGTCCACTACCCTGTGTGGTTAGCCAACACGGTTGTGGTCAAAAAGAAGGATGGGAGCTGGCGGGTCTGCGTAGACTTCACCGACCTGAATAAAGCCTGCCCCAAAGACAGCTTTCCTCTACCAAAGATAGACCAGCTGATCGACGCCACTGCCGGGCATGAAAGGATGAGTTTCCTCGATGCCTACCGAGGTTACCATCAAATTCCAATGCATGAGCCTGACCAAGAGAAGACCGCGTTCATAACACCCAGGGGCACCTACTGTTACAAAGTAATGCCCTTCGGGTTAAAAAACGCTGGTGCCACTTACCAGAGGCTGGTGACCAAGATGTTTCAGGACCACCTCGGCAGCACGGTCGAGGTATATATTGATGACATGGTCGTCAAGTCGAAACGGTCACAGGACCACTTGACTGACCTCCATCAAACCTTCTCCATCCTCAAAAAATACAGGCTCAAGCTGAATGCTTCCAAGTGTGCATTTGGCGTCGGCTCGGGCAAGTTCCTTGGCAGCCTGGTTACTAGGCGCGGAATTGAGGCCAATCCCGATCAGATCTCGGCCATCAGAGCCCTGCAAAGTCCGACCTCAATAAAACAGGTTCAGAGACTTACCGGCATGGCAGCAGCACTGAACCGATTCATCAGTCGAGCCTCAGATAAATGCCATCCCTTCTTCCAGCTCTTGAAAAAGAACTCCGGGTTCCAATGGACCCCGGAATGCGAAGGCGCTCTCCAGGAACTAAAGGCATACCTTTCTTCCCCTCCTCTGCTTTCCACCCCGGTTAGGGGTGAGGTCTTATACCTGTATCTGGCAGTTTCGGACCATGCAGTGAGCTTTGTACTCGTACGAGAAGATGACAGGCAGCAAAAGCCCATCTATTACACAAGCAAAATTCTGCTGGACTCCGAAACGAGATACCTGCCACTGGAGAAGCTCGCATTTGCACTCGTCAGTGCATCCCGCAAGCTCTCCCACTACTTCCTGACATATCCCATAACGGTTGTGACAGAACACCCGCTCAAGTCCCTCTTTCGGAGAGCAGACTTCTCAGGAAGAGTGTCTAAATGGGCTGTCGAGCTCGGGCAATATGACATCAATTATCAGTCCCGGACGGCCATCAAAGCCCAAATATTGGCAGACTTCATTGTGGAATTCACCTCTCCTAGTTCGGCACCGAGCCATCTCGACACCGAATTGGGGGGCAAGGAGGCGAGCACTTCGGCAGAGACCGAACAGGAGCGGTCCTGGAAACATTTCCTCGCCTCATCCTGGAAAGTCTTCGTCGATGGGTCCTCCACCTCCAAAAGGGCTGGCGCTGGCGTAGTCCTTCAATCTCCAGTGGGCCTCGTCATTGAGCAAGCCCTGGCCCTTGACTTCAAAGCGTCTAACAATGAAGCTGAGTATGAAGCACTAATTGCAGGGCTGGGCAGGGCAAAAATCCTGGGGGCACAACAACTGGTGATCTTCAGCGATTCACAGCTGGTGACAAACCAACTCAATGGGGATTACCAGGCCCGTGATGACAGGATGGCAGCCTACCTGGCCCACACCAAGCAACTCCTATCTCAGTTCCAAAAGGCTGAAGTCAGGCAGATAGGCAGGGACTCCAACTCTCACGCCGATGCCCTTGCAAACTTGGCCTCTGCTGTCGAGGCAGGAAAAAGAAGAACTGTTGAAGTAGAAGCACTAGACAGACCCAGTATACAACTTCAACCACCTCGGCAGCTCATGTGTATTGATCTCGGCCCGAGCTGGATGGATGAACTCATCTCCTATCTAAAGAATGACCAGCTGCCCGACGACAAGAACCAGGCTCATAAAATCAGTCTAAAGGCAGCCCGATTCTGGCTCTCTCCGGAAGGCAAACTCTACAAAAAATCTTACAATGGCCCTTACCTCCAGTGTGTACACCCGAGCAGAGTCGAGGACTTCCTTTATGAAATGCACGAAGGGATCTGCGGCAGCCACATTGGAGGTCGGTCACTGGCTTACCGAGCTATCAGTCAGGGATACTGGTGGCCCTATATGCAAAAGGACGCACAGGTCTACGCCAGGAAATGTGAGAAGTGCCAAAAGTTCTCCCACTCTCTCCATCAGCCAGCACATGACCTAAGTCCTCTTTCTAGCCCCTGGCCCTTTGCCCAGTGGGGGCTGGACCTCGTGGGACCACTCCACCGAGCTCCGGGAAACAAAAGATGGTTGTTGGTAGCTACTGACTATTTTACCAAATGGATAGAAGCTGAAGCGTTGTCTTCTATCACTGAGAAGGATACCAAAAACTTCGTGTGGAGAAACATCGTAACTAGATTCGGAGTTCCTCGAGCCGTGGTCACGGATAACGGGACCCAGTTCGACTCCAACTTCTTCAGAAGCTTCTGTCAAGATCTTGGCATCAGGAACTACTATTCTACCCCGGCATACCCCCAGAGTAATGGACAGGCTGAAATTTCGAATAAAGTGGTGCTTGACGGACTCAAAAAGAGACTAGACCGAGCCAAAGGCAGATGGGTAGAGGAACTTCCAAGTGTCCTCTGGGCGTACAGGACTACCTCAAGGCGCTCGACCTCGGCAACCCCCTTCTCCCTAGCTTACGGAATGGAAGTTGTAATTCCACTTGAGGTCGGTCTCCCGACCCTCAGGTCGGAACTGTTCGACCAAGGCCAAAATGATAAAAACCTCGCCACAGAGCTCGACTTGGCTGAGGAACGAAGGGATGCTGCAGCCATCCACCTCGCTTCCTACCAACGACAGTTGGCTAGAGGGTACAATCAGAGGGTCAAAGAGAGGAAGTTCTCCCCTGGAGAATTGGTCTTGAAAAAGACCCTCCCAGCAGACAGAAGCCCTAGCGAAGGAAAGTTTGCACCGAACTGGCATGGGCCATTCAAGGTGGCTTCGGTAGCTGGGCAGTCTGCTTACAGACTTGAGGACATGGAAGGCAAAGAACTACCACGCCCGTGGAATGCCACCCACCTCAAGAAATTCTATTTTTAAGATGTAATCTAATTTCGGAAGGTAATAAACAGGTTCTCTTTATAGAATATGTTTATATTCTCCAAATTATTTCCTATGACCGAGCTATGGAGCTCGGCATATACATACAGCCCGGTTAGCGGAATCGACTACTTCGGCGTGGCCTTTTGGCCAGTCAAGTTTCTTCTGTAAAACCGGACTCAGCTTTGGTCACAGGACCGAGCACTTGTTACCGAGATCAACGCTTGTTCTGATTGCAGGATCAATACAGCATCTCGGGTTACAAAAAATACACTAAGCACGGCTATGGACCGAGCTCATAGACTTGTTTTATTTTCTACTTTATTCTGGTTGTTCAGCCAAATGCATAAAGAGAAAAGACAACTTGCACAAAATGAATTGGAGCATAAAAACAGAAAGAATTCCATTTACTTCAAAATCATGTACAAAATGAAGGTTTCTTAAATCATCAAAAGTTACATATATCTCCCCAAATGGGCACAAGAAAAGAAGACAGAAAAATCATGGCAGCCGATCTATGTCAATAATAGATACATCTTCGACTTCACCATCACCAGCAGGAGCAGGAGGGGCCTCAGTAGCAACAGGCCCGAGATCAGCAGCGGCAGCTTCGGTGGCTGGAACTTGGAGAATTTCTGAGGCCTGAGGCTCTTCATCTATGCGGTCCAGAGGCGCCTCGGAGAACGGAGGGGCTGGCGACTCGGGCTCGGCACGGGGGAGCTTGGGCAAGCCTTGACGAATGGGGTGGTCCTCGGGAACCCCCATTTCTCTCAGCACGGCCAGGCATCCCATTTCGAAGAGCTCCTCCCCCAGCGGAACGAGTTGCTCTTCATAAAGTTTTGTCGCCTGTGCCACCCCCTGCTGGAGGGAGGCCTCGAGCTCGGCTTCCCGAGAAGCCTCGAAGTCAGCCTTCAGTTTGGCTGAAGCTTCCTGCTCGGTTTTCAGCAGAGCTTCGGCCTTGGCTTTCTTGCTCTTCAGCACCTCCATTTCGGCCTCCCTCTCCTTGGCCCTCTTCTCCATCTCATACGCGGCTGCTTGGAGGCCATAATTTTCGGCGCTTTTCTTGGTAATCGCCTCCATGGCAGCCTCATTCTCCGCATTCAGCTTGGCATAGGCCTCCTCAGACCTCCTCAGCTCCTCCGAGCTCCTTTCCAGGGCTGCAATAAGTTTTTGTCTGTCAGCCTGCAAAGACTGGATCTCGGCACGGCTCTGTTGGCATTTTTCCAGAGCCACTACAGACCTTTGCACAACCTGGACAACAGGAACAAGTTAGAAAGAGCAGTCAACATATCTCCAAATCTGTATATACAAAAGAGTAGCGCTCACCATCAGGGCTGAGGACAGGTTGGCCTGATGCAGTGTAGCCTCCTCCATTCTCCTGAAGCGTTCAACGTCCAGGGGAAGCGAGCACGCCCCAGCCAGCACGGCCGCCACTGCCGGACAACCTTGTAAATGGTGTCCCGATGTCAGCGGCGTCCCTGGGGCCAGCAGGAAGGATGGCCTCCAGGGCTCATCCAGAGGGGCGCGAGGCGCCGAGGGCGGGACAGGTTCTTGCCGGGATGGGCCCTCTCTTCCGGGCTCCCCCGACATCCTCTCTTCCTGCCTCCCTCGGCGAACCAAGGGTCGTTCTTCCACCCGCGGCTCTTCCTCCGCCTCCTCCGTCAGACCCCTCCGACTGGCCTTCTCCTTCCGGGCCCTGGTTTGGCGCGGCTCTTCGCCCTTCGCCTTCTTCGTCTGCCTCTCCTCCCTGGCTGCAGTCGAATCATCCCTGGAGGAGCCGGATGGGGGAGCCTGGTGGGCGTCCCTAGAGGAAGAAGAAGAATGGGCCGACCTCGACGACGAGGATGGCCGTTTTCTCAGGAGCTTCTCCCGGAGGTTGGTGACAGGAGGATCTTGACCCATCTCGGTACCGGGCCGATTCTCCTCAGAAGCTTCTTCCAGGTCGGTAAGGGGTGAGATCGGCCTCTCCTGCCCAAACGACTCTGGTGCGTAGCTAGGACCGACCTCAAGCGCCTCCCACCCCTGCCTTTTGTTATAATGCCTGTATCTCGGCAAGTAGCCTATGAGACACCAGGCAGCCTGGCCTTTATGCCCCTGGTAGTGCTGGACTTTTTCGAACCAGCCTCCGTTCTTCCTCCAGCCGTCGCGAATGGCCGCTTGTCTCCTCTCAGCAACGCCTGCACAAAACAACAGATCAGCGTGTCAGTCCGGTAGGGAGATAGCAGGATAAAAAAGTTAAGCTATTTTGAGCTCGGTGCTTTACTTGGGAGGCGCCCAAAATGACGAGGTATCCGGTACCTCTTCTCTGCCTCGGTTTCATCCGCACCGATCTCCCAGTTGCCAGTAACGAACAACCTATCGGTCCCGGCGTGGCGCATCGAGTCCTCCAGGGCATTTACGAACGAGACCATCTTCGGTTTACTCCGGAGGTAATAACGGTCGTCGATCACCCCGGTGGACTTGCTAATGTCATATGCCTCCTCAATGTCGTGGACACCGAGCTGGATGCCTAAAATCCTATTCAGTGCTACCGTCCCCATTATAATCTTGTAGCTATTCGGCATCAATTGGCAAGGGGCAAGATGCCACGCTGCCAGACATCGCCTGAGCAACGGGTGGACGGGGAACCTCACTCCCCCTTCCACTACCGAGACCAATGGAAAGGGCATCGCCCCATCTCGGTAGACATCACCATCCCAGAGATTGTCTGGATCATCCAGCCTAACCCGGACATCGTCCGGAATGTCATAGGTCGCCCTAAACCTAAATAGCGCCTCAGGGGTATCAGCTAGACAACGGTAAACCCCTTTTCCCATGTTTTTGAAGACTAAGATGGGTGAAAGCCCTAACTAAAGAAAGAAACTGGAGGAGAGGTGCTCAAAGGAAAGATCAGGGAGAAGAAGACTTACAGTAACTAGACGCAGAAGGACAGAAGGGTTGGGAAGATACAGAGATGGCCTGAGAATCACGCAGGCAGAGTCTCCCCCAGATTTTTAGCAGAAAGGTGGACGAAGGAAGAAGGTTGTGCTGCTTTTATAGGGCAGCGAGACGTCTCCTCGAAAACCAAAGGCACGCCCTCATTACACCGCCTCAAAAGACGCACACGTCGCTTCGGTTTACGGTACTGCAAACCAGATGGCGCCACGTGTCAAGATCAGGGCGGCTTCCGCAGTAAACGCCGTCAGAACAATTAATTTCCTCGGGCAGGCGCAGCGATTTTGGCGCTTCCCAGCGGACAGGCTGGCGACTGATTGATGGAAGTCTTAAATGAAGTCATTATGAAGACCGTGACAACCGCACCCGGTATAGAAAGTATGCTAGCTCGGTATTCATGTAAGCTTCCACGTCTCCAGCTCCCGACCTCGTTCCAGCCCCGAGCTGACGAGCTTGAAAGCTGAGGGGCAATTGTGTGGAGTGCTTACGTAATACCGAGGTAATCTCCTGCCTCGGCACTAAACTACCAATTAGGGGTTACTCCGGCCTGATTTATTCCAGTCCGGCAGGAGTGCCAACTGTCGCCGAGTTGGAGTTGGAGTCGGTCTGCCTACCGACCTCGTTCATTACGGGCCCTGCCCTGAACGACTCGGTACCCATGACCGACCTCCTGCATCCCCTGATCTCGGTAATTCCCATCTCGGTCCACTTGACTGAGATGGATGCCCGTCCTAATCTCCATTTATGAGATAGGACGGCTACATGACAAAACCCCCCTGACAGAAGATGGCCAAGTGCTGATAAGGGACCTTCCCCATCACTTCCACATTTATGTGAGGGGGATGAGGGGACGTCTGATGGGACAAGTATCCTCACCTACCATCCTAGGAGTGGGCTGATGGGACAAGTATCCTCACCTACCTCCACTATGGAATCTTCTATTCTCTCCTACAAATACCTGCATGGGAGCCCCATAAGAGGTAAGCAATATACAGTCTACATCCTGTTTATTTCACCCACATCTTCTCCCTCACTTCACCCTAGTTCAGTGACTGCACTAACTCAGGCGTCGGAGTGCCTTTGGCTGACAACAGCCTCGGGCTCTGACTGCTCTTTCTTCCCTCTTTACAGGATTCAGGCCGTCGGTGACTTCTCCGATCGGCTAAACAGGATTTTCCTAACCCCCTCCATCACTTAAACTAAGTCCGTATAATTTAGGCACTTACAAATACAATTCCTTTTAATGTAAGCCTTGATCTATCTCAATAATTAATAAGACTCCCAATAAGATGGTTAAGTGGATGTAGCTCTTTTTAGGAGAAGTCTCTAATCAGTGTGACCTTTTGAGACTTGTTTTTGAATCATAATATATCTGGATTTTCGTTTGAAGGCCTGGGTGTTATCTGTGTGCTCTCTGCAACTTCTTCCTTTTGCTTTGACATGCAGACAAAGGCATTCATTGATTAGGTTTTTAAAGAGAGTAGAAAACCATCACTTTCTATTTATTTCCTTTTCAAAGAGAGTAGCAAACCATAGCTTTCTATTTATTTCTCGTTACTGTAAGGGGAGGACAAGAGGAGGTAAAAAGGTAACTAACTCTCTTTCCTGTTTTCTTCTTTGATCTTGAGGGAGGCACATAGTAAAAGAAAGAGGAGGGGACTACCTCGGCGACCGTGCCCAGTGAAAACGGGATATCTCCAATGCAGTGTGGGTCAGGCGGACCCACTATGACCTAGTGGCAACCCAGATCTGGTCCAAGGTGATGCAATAGGCGGTGACTAGGCGTCTGTGCAATGACGACATCGGTGATGACACAAAGACCGTACGACCAACGCAGGTAGAGTGATTTTCGACCGTCAAACTTCATGACGCAATATCTCAGCAAATTAGTACTGCGTGATTTTGCGAAGACTTGGTATTTTTAACGGTAAAAATTTAGCCATGTGGACGGGTAGGATGGGCAGTACTTTGATGGACTGATATATGTGATTGAATACGATCAGATCCTTAAACTTGCTGGTGATGCCCTCGAGGAAGACCATGACTTCTATGAACAATAAGTATTTGATAACAAATCAACGGGATAATTACCGACTGAGTTCACATCGAGTGATTTGAGCACTTCACCAAGGCGAGGGACAAATATGATGAGACCTCCAAAACTCATCTATGGAGGCATTTAGCATATATGTTAATTATAAGGTAGGGACGGGGTGGTCATCTATAAGGGATTATATTGATAAAATGGCAGTCAAATATAGTAACCTTACTGACTTGGGAAAGATGATGGACGGGGAGTACTAGTTCATGAGTCTCCCACCTTCATCTCATCTCTTAATACGTCACGTAAAGTTATCACGAAATGTTCTCACCGAAATAAATCCCAATAAATATTATGTCCAATTAGATAAGGCCCATACACAGTACACAAATTAAATTATCTGAGGAGAGCTTGAGCTCGGGCTGAGCCACTACTAAGCCACAGGTTAAAATCACACAGAGTTGGCCAAAATGGAAAGATAATTGAATGATATATCTATTGAATCCAACTTCAGTCAATTGATATCTTTTGCCAGGGGGTCTTCTTTCAAAAAGACTAAAATATATTTAAGACGTCACAATCAGACCACTCTCGAGCCATTGCTTGGGTTTAATTAATTAAAATATTGGGGCTGGGTGCGACGTACATATGGAGGCCGTGACACTAAAAATGGGTCCCAGCTAAGCCCATTTCTTATGGGCCTTAACTCAAAAATGTGTTTGGATGATGGGCCCCACTTGGATTTGATAATTAGCCAAAATAATAGGCATGTTTTCCACTTATTAAAAAGTTTTGAACTTTCATCCTTCTCAATTTTTGTTCTTTTTGTAATGTTGTAGGTTTATTGTTGCAAGTATGAAACCTCTTTTAAAGCAATATTCTTCAATGTAAGTTCCATAGCTGTGTCGACCAATCGAAGACCTAATAAACTTTGTAGGGGTGTTCATGACCCGCGCTAAGGCATATCCTCACCCAGCCTGACTTTAGATAATTGGACCAGGCCTAGTCCAAGCTCGACATTGGCCATAAGAGTTAGGCCCAAATCTGTCCATTTAATCATTCGGGCTGGCATGAACCGGGCCTTTTATCAATTTTGTGGGCAATGGAGCAATTGTTTCCACTAGTTAAATTAAATTACATGCATCCTTACATGGGCTGGAGCTAAGCCAGGCTTTGAGCTTTCTATGACTATTATTTTACGGGCCCTAATCACATATGCAAGCCCAGTTCAAAGCGGACTGGGCTCGAATTGGGTTCAGGGCTAGCCCGGCCCATGAACACCCGTAAATTTTCTACTTAAACGGGAAATCCTTAACTTTCACTCTAGCATTACGAAAATGACGGTTCTAGGTTGGAACCGTATTGGACCCGGACCTGTTTCTAAATAACGATATCGGTAATAGGTCCAATTATGACTCGAAATCTGTTTTGTTAGTTTCAGACCGGTTTCCGATAGGAAAATGAGGATTCGCTTCCACCTAGATGGGCGAAATCTAGTTTTAAAATCAATTCTAATGTATTTTTATTTTTTATTTTCTTAAAATATAAATATATATTATTCAACTTACGCATCAAGTTTACAACCACCAGGATTAAACATAAAAATATCATAGAAAAGATGATTTTAAGTTACAGTTTGTAATACGAAATACTCATATGTTAGGTCCCCAATCCACAAGTTGGAACCTATATGTACTCCGTATAGGACCCATTTATCAACTGAAACTTAAGTTGGATTCCAAACCAAGACACCTTTATTAATCAAAACCTAAACTAAAAGTTTCAAACTTGAGTTTTCTAGGTGAGAACTTGGGGATAAAAAAGAATTAGATACACGTCTGCAAACCCAATTTCACCGTATCAGGAGTTGTTCCCTATGTTAAGATTAATAATTTAATAATCAATAATATGATGAAAATCTGACCACGCGAACAACTCATAGTGGATTAAAATTTGAGAATATATAAAAGAAGGGAGCGAGTTCCCTTTTTTTATTTTTCTTGGTAAAAAGTAGTGAGTTGATTTTTACTCTGCGACCGTACGTCACTGGAGTATAAAACTAGTGGTGCTTGCTTGCCCTGCCCTTATCCCAGCTCAAGTGTCCTCTGCTGTCTCTCCCCGATCATTTAACAGAGCTCTGTTATCCCATCGTTTAGAAAGTCCTTTCCGATCTCTCCAAGATCATTAACAGAGCTCTCTCTCATTTGATACTAATATTCCTTGAGATGGAGGAAGAGATAAAAGGAGAAGAGAGAAGTGCTGATGAGGCAGGGAAGCATGGGAATGCTGTGGTTATAGACGTGGATGATGATGATCCATGGGTTAAACAAATGGAAGAGAAACTTGCCTCTAACTGCAAACAATGCCAGCCCTCTCATCCATTCACTATTTGCAAAGTGCCCGGAGACATCCGCGGGGTCGACAGTGCTGCGCACGACCCTTTGGTTGTCTCCATCGGGCCGTATCATCGAGGAAACCCAAGCCTACTCGACATGGAGCAGGTCAAATGGCGCAATCTAAATGCATTCCGTGGTCGAGCCGGTAAAGACTTTAAGGATTACTTAAAGGCGATGAAGGAAATAGAGCCACGAGCGCGAGATTGCTACTCAGGCAATATCAATATGGACGCAGATGAATTCATAGAGATGATGTTGCTAGATGGTTTGTTCATGATTGAGCTCTTCTCGACGAGGGGTGATTTTTTTCTATCTCTACTCATGCATTTTTTTAAAATTGATAAAGGAGAACCCATATATACCGTTAGGGGTATGTTGTGTCGAGTTGGCCAGGACATGCTTCTATTGGAGAATCAGCTCCCTTTCTTCGTCTTGGAACGCCTTTGGAACCTCACTCATCAACGGAGAAGGTTTGATCTTTGGGAGAGTGCTTGTATTTTCATCGTACTCTATGCTCTGCGGTTTAAGCATAAATGGGACCTTAATATTCTTCGAGAAATCTTTGACGAAGAAGAAAAAAAAAAGGAAAACCCAGAAATGATAAATGAAGTTGGTGTTCATCATTTGCTGCATTTAGTACACTTGCTCCTCAAACCAACTTCTCACACCAGTACCAAACAATCTGAACCTATGGGATCGGAACCTACTACTGGGAGTAGTTCTGAATCTATGGAACCTACTGCGAAACCCCCTGCATTCATAAAGAAAATGAAAACCCTTCCCTTTCTACCTCCCAGATGTCGTGACTGCTTCCCATCTCCATCAGGCCAAGAATCTCAATCTAGGGAATGTACTGCGAAACTCCCAGCATTCATAAAGAAAATGAAAACCCTTTCGTTTCTACGTCCCAGATGTCACTCGTCCCCATCTCCATCAGGCCAAGAATCTCAATCCACGGAATGTACTGCGAAACTCCCTGCTGTCGTAAAGAAAATCCTTCCCTTTCTCTCCCCATCCAAGTCTGAAGACGAACAACCACTGAAGGTGATTCCTTCCGCAGTGGAGCTCCACGAGGCCGGAGTTGTGTTCAAGTGTGTGAAGGCTAATAGCTTCTTGGACGTTAAGTTTGACCAGGGAACGATGAAAATGCCGCGCCTTTCGGTGGTGGATTCCACCAAACCACTCCTTCGAAACTTCATTGCCTATGAGCAGTGCTTCCCTAACCAGGGTGATCACTTCACCAGCTACTGCATCTTTATGGATTTTCTGGTGAACACCCCGGGAGATGTGGAGATATTAAAAAAATCTAAAATCATAGAAAATGGGGTGGGCAGCGACAAGGAGGTGGCACTTCTCTTCAACAATCTGGGCAAGAGAATCTTTATATCGGACTTTGGGAAAAGTTATCTAGCCGAATCGTTTGAACAAGTTACGAAACATGCCCAGAAAACATGTCCCAAATGGCGGGCAAAACTCAAGCATGATTATTTCAGCAATCCATGGGCGATTATTTCCTTGATGGCAGCAGCTTTTGTCATCTTTCTCACCGCAGTGCAGACATACTACGCTGCATTCACCTGATTTAGCACACACACTGCTGTGCTAATTTTATCATATTAGCTAGGACTGGTGTTTTCTTCATCTGCAACTTATTTTACTATTTGATCGAGGTACAAGTAGAACCTATTTAAATAATCTCGGGTTTTTTAGTAGCTTCTCTGTAGTTCTTGTCGCAATATTGATTATATATGTTCATATGTCTAAGTTGTACTTTCTTCTTTGCAAATTTTCAAAATAAGTTTCCCTTCTCTTCGTGTTAATGCAAGTGTAATTGTTGCTTTAGTCATCCACATCTGCTAGTAGGTTCAATTTCTACGTGCGAGAAGGAAATAATCTTTAAGCAAAAAAAGAAACGAAGAAAAAGGGAAGATAGAAATGAAAGGCGACAAGCAAAAGGATCCAAATGTAAAAATATTTTTACGTTCAATCAATCACAAAGCTTCACATAATCATCATCATCAAGCCCTGTCTTAAGTACTTCACCATAATAAAGATCAAGACATTTCTCAAAAACTAATGGCTCAGATTTCTTATTTGTGAAATGGATGCTTCTTGTAATTTCTTTTTCCTGCAGCCCCCTTTTGGGCAATTTTCCCTCTTACCATATATAATAAGTTCTTTCTTTCAAGGGTTTTGCACTAACGATGAGTGGAACCCTCTATTTATCTCATCCATCCACCTTCACCTTGTGAGATATGTGATTTCTATCAGAGATTTTCTTTCCTACTTCCCATGGCTAGTGTCTGTTGGGCTCGCCCATCCTTAATTACCAAGCAAGAATTTAACAATGCATCCCATGTCAGAAGTAAGTCGGCTAAATGAAATGAAATCAAATTCTTTGTAAATTGTGGAACCACAAGAACGTCATTCAATTTAATTTTACCACTAGCACAAACCCTCGTGGTTAGTCTCTTTCAAATTAAATAAAAGTTAAAAATCAATAAATTAATTTAACAAACAAATTAAGTAGTAATCAATAAGAAAATATATAGATTAAGTGACAGATGTGGCCCGCATGCCATGGGTCCCACGTCAAAACAAGTATAGCAGATATAAAAAAAGAATACAATCCCCCACTAAGTGTGACTCTCTTAGACTTGTTTATATAATATGAAGGAGCCATGGTTGGATCAGAGCATTTTGAAGGCCTGGGCCTTATTTGTCTGTTCTTTGGAACTCAGGTGGGAGGAAGAAGTCTCCTTCCTTTTGCTTTGACATGTGGCCAAAGGCATTCATTGATTCGTTTTTAAATAGTGTAAAAAACCATCACTTTCTATTTATTATTTCCTTTTTAATTAAAGAGAGTAGAAAACCATCACTTTCTATTTATTATTTCCTTTTTATTAAAGAGAGTGAAAAACCATCACTTTCTATTTATTATTTCCTTTTTATTAAAGAGAGTAGGAAACCTTGATTTCTATTTATTTCTCTTTATTGTAGGAAACCTGGGCTCGAAGACCCAAAGGGGGTGTGTGTTGAACCAAGGTGCTATCGTCACTCAATGATGAGGATTTAAACATAAATATCTATATTAAATTGCAGAACAAATACTTTAGAAATCACAGTAAATGTATGGCAATTGAATTTGAAAAGTAATATATATACATAAAAGTATTTAAATGACCAGCTCTATGTGGCACATTTGATTGGATTATTTATTGCATTTACTGGTTTTTAGAAAATTAGGTATGTAGCAAAATGGCAGATCTATCATTTTTCTAATAATAATAAAATTATTTTTAGAGTTTATAAAATTTCTGGAGAATAGGAAATCTTAAAATATTTGGTAATCAGAAGCAATTGGATTCACTAATAAGTATTAGTACGAACATCTGATATGGGGAATAAGATGTTAATTGAATTTAATTAAATACTAGCCAGTGTTGGCAATGGGTAGACCGACAAGCACACAACAAATAATATAGAGAAAAACTTTGCTTCACTTTCAAGTGGAATAATCAAATACAAACAAGATACTACACACTCTGTTACTATGCACACTTTTTTCTCTTATGCACTACAGGCATGTATTATAGGACTCTTTCATTCCTGCATATGGCCCAATGCCTTACTTTTCTTTAGGCTGTCAATTGAGTCGTGTTAACGAATTCAGATTACTTGGTTAACGAATTCGTGTTAAAATCACCTCAACCCGTTCACGACCAGTTAACTTAACGGGTCAAAAAATCCAATCCGAACATGACTTGTTAATTTAACGGGTTACACGACCCAACCCGTTAACCCATTAAGTAATTAAGTAATTTTGAAGATTAAAAGAAAATCCATACAAAAACATATGAGGAGAAAAATATATTAGCCACACGAAATTGTAAGTGAGGATCTCGAGTGGATTCCACCTAAAACACCACTATAAAATAATAAATTTCAATTTCTTCTTTATGAATATAAATTAATTCTAACTACACTTAGGGACTAAAAAAATTTTAACGGATTAAGCGGGCTATTAATGTGTTAACGAATTTGACCCATTAACGACCCGAACGCATTAAGAGTCCACCAGAACCCATTAATATCGTGTGGATTCTTATCGTGTTAACGAGTCGTATGGCATTTTAACGGCTGTACTTCTCAACACACTTCTATCTTCCTTGACTTGTATTTCAAATGACCCCGAGGCACTTATTTATAGTTGTGCCCCGGTCGGTTTGTGGATGGATCTTCAGAGGCGGTGTTTGAGAAATGATTCCGAAAATGGGCAGCATGACTTTATTTATGTTCACACATCAAATACGGTGGGACGTGGATCAACCGCTGCCATATGATTGAGGCGGCTGAATTTTCTGTAATGGGTTCGATCGGTGGTCTATTCTAGGTAGAGACCTCCGGAGAAAAAGAGAGTCTTTGGCTGAATTTTCTGTAATGGGTTCAATCGGTGGACTATTTTAGAGAGAGACCTCCGGAGAAACAGAGAGTATTCGGCTGAATCTTCTGTAATGGGTTCAATCGGTGGACTATTTTAGAAAGAGACCTCCGGAGAAACACAGAGTATTCGGCTGAATTTTCTGTAATGGGTTCAATCGGTGGTCTATTCTAGAAAGACACCTCCAGAGAAAAAGAGAGTCTTCGGCTGAATTTTCTGTAATGGGTTCAATCGGTGGACTATTTTAGAAAGAGACCTCCGGAGAAACAGAGAGTATTCGGCTGAATTTTCTGTAATCGGTTCAATCTGTGGTCTATTCTAAAAAGAGACCTCCGGAGAAAAAGAGAGTCTTCGGCTGAATTTTCTGTAATGGGTTCAATGGGTGGACTATTTTAGAAAGAGACCTCCGGAGAAACTTTCTGTAATGGGTTCAATCGGTGAACTATTTTAGAAAGAGCTAGACCTCTGGAGAAAGAGTGTCTTCTCGAGAGACAGACTTCTTGTCTCTGGATCAAGTGAGACAGCATCACATGGGAGATGGCCCAGTTGTTTGACTAATGTTTGACTAACAGCCAGTACATGCGCAACTTGTAAACCCAACGTGCGCACACTATTTCAAGACTTCTTATGGGTATTTTCAAATATTTGAAGCTTTTTTTTCTTAATTATCCCATATATTTATTTAAAAGGAGAGGCTCCTAGTAGAGATATCTCTTATATAAATGTGAGGCTCCCCACTCTTATCTCTCATATAAAGTGAGAGATATCTCTTATATGAGCATCTCTCATATTTAAAATGAGAAAAATATTAAAGTTAACAATAGTTTTCAACGTGACTTTCGAGGGAATTAATGGTGGAGCCCACCTAGCAACCAATCTAGACTTCACCCAGACCCCTTGATAGTCATTGATCTCGAAGTTTTGCACTCATCTGAATAGATTGGACAGTTGGATGGAGGATTGCATTTTTTAATTTTTTTTTAATATGAAGCCGTTAAATTTGTGGGCCAAGGATGAAACGGTTGGGGGCATGGGATTGGGGTCATACTTGATATTTGGGATGGTCCCATATAGATCTTTCTATTCCCATCCTATCCCAAGGCGGGCCCTACAGAAATTTCTCACAAAAAGTTTTCATAAAATATTCTCACCTGAATAAATCCCAACAAATAATATGTACAATTAGATAAGGCCCATACTCTTGACTTATTGAATCCAACTTCAGGTAAGGTAATTCTGATATCTTTTGACATGAGGTCTTCTTTAAAAAAGACTAAAATACATTTTATACGTCACAATTAGACCACTCTAAGAGCCATTGCTTTAATTAATTAAAATAGTGGGGCTGGGTGCCACACATTTGTAGGCTGTGAGACTAAAAATAGGCCGCTGGTAGTGGGCCTTAACTCAAAAATGTGTTAGCTAGATCATTGGATGATGGGCCTCACTTGGATTTGATAATTAGTCAGAATAATAGCATGTTTTCCACTTATTAAAAAGTTTTGAACTTTCATCTCAATTTTTGTTCTTTTTGTAATGATGGAGGTTTATTGTTACAAGTATGAAACCCCTTTTAAAGACAATCTTCAATGTATATACACACACCCCTTTTCGTCCTAATTCGGGCACTAGTCGAAAAGCATGAGGGAATTTCGACCAATTGAAGACCTTATAAATTTTGTAGGGGTGTTCATGGCCCGGACTAAGGCATATCTTGACCTTGTCCATCTTTAGAATCACTGGTCCAGACCTAGTCCAAGTTCGATACGGGCCAAAAAAGTCAGGCCTGAGTCTGTCCATTTAATCAATCAGGTTGTCCCGAACCGGGCTTTTTATCAATTTTGTGAAAATTTTAGCAATTGTTTCCACTAGTTAAATTAAATTACATGCATTCCTTACATGGGCTAGGGCCGAGCCAGCCTTTGAGTTTTCTATGACTTAATCCAAGATCGGCCTAATCATTAAATGGGCCCTAATCACATAACTAATCCCTATTCAAAGCGGGCTGGGCTTAGGGCTAGCCCTGCCCATGATCACCTGTAAGTTTTCCACTTCAATGGTAAATCCTTGACTTTCACTCTAGGGTTATAAACAGGATGGTTCCAGGTTGGAACCATACTGGATCTGGACCTGGATATGTTTCTAAATAACGATTTTAGTTCTAAGTCCAATTCTGATTTGAAACTTGTTTTGTTAGTTCTAAATCAAGTTCCGATAGGAAAATCAAGATCCGTTTCCACCTAGAGGATCGAAATCTATTTTAAAAAATAATTAAATTTTTTTTTTTTTTAGTTTGTACTTTTCTAAAAAGTTATATCATTCAACTTATAATAGTAAATCAAGTCTACTACCTCTAGGATTAAACATAAAAATGTCATAAAGAAATGATTTTAAGCTACTGTATACAACACGAAATACCCATATGCTAGGTCTTGAATCCACATGTTGGAACCTATATATTTGGGCCCAGAATAGAACCCGCCTATCAATTGGAACTTATTTTGGGTTCGGAACCAAGGCACGGTTTTGAATTGAAATCTAAAATTAATTAGTTTCAAACTCTTTTTTTTTTGCGGGTCGAAACTTTCAGATATTCCCTTTGCAGCACTATTTCACTTACAAAAGGAGTTGTTCGTATGTTAAGATTGATAATGTAATAATCATTATTGTGACCAAAAGCTTACCACGGGAACAGCTCATAGTGGATTAAAATTTGAGACTGTATAATACAACATGAGTGAGTTCCTTTTTTATTTTTCTTGAACAAAAGCAGTGAGTTGATTTTTGTTCTACGACCGTCAGTCACTTTTATGGATAGCGTGATTAGGACTGTAGTTTCCCGGAGTAGAAAACGAGTGGCTCTTGCTTGCCCTGCCCTTATCCCATCTCTAGTGTCCTTTGCTGTCTCTCCAATCCCAAGATCATTTAACAGAGCTCTGTTATCCCATCGATCGTGAAAGTCCTTTCCGATCTCTCCAAGATCATTGACATTAACAGAGCTCTCTATCTCTCTCATTTGATACTGTTCCTTGAGATGGAGGAAGAGATAAAAGAAGAGAGAAGTGCTGAGGAGGCAGGGACATGGGAATGCTGTGGTAGAAGACGTGGATCATCTATGGGTTAAATACAAATATATTTGTAGGTTCAATCAATCATGAAGCTCGCATCATCATCATCATCATCATCATCATCGAAGCCTTGCCTTAAGTACTTCACTATAATAAATATCAAGACATTTCTCAAAAAGTAATTGCTAAGATTTCTTATTTGTATAAAGGACGCTTCTTTGCAATTTCTTTTTCCTGCAGCCCCTTTTGGGCAATTTTCCCTTACCACATATAAGTTCATCTTTCAAGGGTTTTGCACTCACGACGAGTAGAACCCTGTGTTTATCTCTTCCATCCATCATCACCTTGTCAGATATGTGATTTCTATAGAGCTTTTCTTTCCAACTTCCCATGCCTAGTGTCTGTTGCGGTCGCCCATCCTTAATTATCAAGCAAGAATTTAACAATACAACCCATGTCAGAAGTAAGTTGGCTAAATGAAATGAAATAAAATTCTTTGTAAATTGTGGAACCACCAGAACGTCATTCAATTTAATTTTACCACTAGCACAAACCCTCGTGGTTAGTCTCTTTCAAA
Organism: Umbellularia californica; assembly: GCA_028538565.1. NCBI lineage: Eukaryota > Viridiplantae > Streptophyta > Magnoliopsida > Laurales > Lauraceae > Umbellularia > Umbellularia californica. Next base: position 35,413,026 of record JAPQWN010000003.1, on the reverse strand, counting down.
TTAAATAAAAGTTAAAAATCAATAAATTAATTTAACACACAAGTTGAGTAGTAATCAATAAGAAAATATACGGATTAAGTGACAGATGTGGCACGCATGTTATGGGTCCCACATTAGATCAAATGTGGCAGATGCCAAAAGAGAATACAATCTCATTTAATATAAGTACTTAATCTGTCTCTACAAATAAGACTTCCAATACGATTAGTAAAGTGAAAGTAGATCATTTGAGGAAGAAATCTCAAAGTAAGTGTGAATCTTTAAAACTTATTTATATAATAAAGAGTAGCCATGATTGGATCATAATAAATTTGGATTTTCGTTTTGGAGATCTGGGTCTTATTTGTTTGCTCTCTCTCTTCAACTCAGGCGGGTGGAAGAAGACTCCTTCCTCCTGCTTTGACACGCAGACGAAAAAGCAAAAAACCATCACTTTCTATTTATTTCCTTTTTAAAAAGAGTAGAAACCATAGCTTTCTATTTATTTCTCTTTATTATACGAGGAGCACAAGAGGAGGTAAAAAGGTAACTCTCTTTCCTCTTTTCTTCTTTGAGGGGACTACCTCGGCAATCGTGCATAGTAAAAACGAAAAGAAAAAGTCTACTTGTCCCGGGACTGGCCCGACTCCACATGGGAGGGCATTTTGGTCATTAAAAAAATGACCAAAATGCCCTCCCATGTGGAGTCGGGCCAGTCCCGGGACAAGAGTCCGGGACAAGTAGCAGGGCTCAAACGAAAAATCTCCAGTGCAGTGCAGACTGGGTCAGGCGGACCCATACCGACCTAGGGGCAACCCAAATCTGGTACAAGGTGATGCAACAGGCGCTGCTGACACAGGCATCCGTGCAGTGACGACGTCGGTGATGACACGGAGATGGTACAGCCAACGTCGGTAGAGTGATTTCCAACCGTCAAACTTCTGGACGCAATATCTCAGTGATCCCGAGTGCTTACGGATTTTTGTTGAGAATAAGGGATCCAATAGTTCAGAATAAGGGAGATATTTGCCTTTTAATAGTCAATGCTATCTATCTAAATATCTTTTTCATTAAAGGTAATAATCTTATTTTTCAAATTAGTGCAGCATGATCTGGCGAAGGCTGATATTTTTAACAATAAGAATTTGGCCGTGTGGACGCGTCAGAAGGACATATCGGCAGACTCATATATGTGATTGAATTCGATCAAATCCCTAAATCCGCTGATGATGCCCTTGTGGAAGACCATGATTTATATGAACAATGCGTATTTGATAACAAATCAGTGAGATAACTACCGACCTAATTCATATCGAGTGATTTGGTGAAACAGTTTCAGCACTTCACTAGAGCGATGGACAAATATGATGAGACCTCCAAATCTCATCTGATGGAGGTGCTTAGCACATCTATTAACGATAAGATAAGATGCGCGAGGGAGGGGGGTTCATTTATAAGGGATCATATTGATAAGATGGTGGTCCAATATAGTAATCTCAGAGTCTCCCACCTTCATGTGAGAATGTATCTCCGACCATTAGCCTCCAAAAGGGTATAAAAGACAGGTTGCCCGTGGCATAACACCTACAAATTCTGTTGTAATTGCTAAAACTAAGAACAATAATGGTGTGCTAACTGTCAATGTGACAAATAAAAAAGAAATTATGATCCGCGGAGCTTTCGAATTGCCAGAATGCGCATAGATCTCTGGCTGCGTGTCGGAGTCTCCGCATCTACATCCATCAAAAGATAAACGCATTTTGTCTAACTACTAGTGTATAACTTCATATTATAATATAATTAAATGAAGATAAGTTTATATATAGTGCTTCAACAATATTTGAGTCAATATATGTAACTAGAAATGCAGGCCCGTGCCAAGTTCGGGCAAAAAAATAAAAATAAAATAAATCAAAACCTACATGTTTCTTTACAATATTAATGGGAAGGAAGTAAATATAAAATAAAAAAAAATATAGTATGTATCTAAAATAAAATATGTATTACATTTAACATTAAAAAAATCCTATACTTGAGAACTTATTTAAATAGTAAATACTGCTGTAAAATTATATAAGCTACAATTATATTTGAATTAATTTTTAGGTAGAGAAATTCGAAAAAAGAATGCGTTAAGTTAAAATAGTATTAATCTTATCTCTTAATAAGTTACTAAAATGTAAAATCATAAAATTAATTTACAAAAATTATTATATTCTTTAAAATTTTATAATTTCTGTTTTTTGTGGTTATTATTAAAAATGACGACTCTATTTGAATTTAAAATGAATAAAACAATTTAAATTGAAGAAATATGAATATCGGTAATGTCATATTTAAATATAGGAAGTTGAGAAAAAAAACATACTGTCCCGTGAATCCCGGAAAAGTTGGCATCTTTAATTTTTTTTTATTTTTAAGATTATATATATATATATATCAAACGTATTCAGAAGGAGAAAAATATAGCTAACTTACATAAACTACAAAGTAAAAATGAATTTAAATGAGAGAACTTTTAATGGTGTCCAAATTTGATATATCTAGAACTCACGTTTACCTTCCACTTGATGGTGTCTTGGTTTTTAAGCATTTTTAAAATCGAGTATATCGGAATTTATTAAAAAAGAAAAAGAATATGTATAGCTAAAATTGATAAACTACAAATGAAAAATATATTTAAAATCAAAGAAATCAAAATTATTAAAATAAAATGAAATGAATAATATATTTTTGAGTTTTAAAAGTATTATCTTAAAAAATCACTAAAATGACTAAACTAAGGTTATATAACCTATATCCAATTTTTAAAATAGTTCACATTAATTCGGCTTGCTGACTCAACTTACTTTTAATGACTCTAATATATTTATTTGACCTAAATCTAATTGTAGGTGTTTAAAATTCAAATAATGACCAAAAGAAAAAAAAATGGTATAAATGTAATTGGTCCATGCCTTTCAAGGATGTATAACGTCAAATGAATTAAATACCTGAGAGTGTTCTACGTACAAAAGAGAATTTTCAAGAAAGAACTTTAAAAAAAAAAGAGAACATATTTAATGGTGTCCACCTTTGATGAATCCAAACCTCAAATATACCTACCACTTGATGAATTGGTACTCATACAAGGCTGATGCTTGTGGATCCAATATAAACCATTAAACTGGAAAAGATCAGGAAATGACTTCTCTCATAGTTGAAACTTCAAGGTCCATAAGTGGAGGGCTACTATGGTTTGGTTAGAACCATTTTGCATGAGGTTGTTGGCCATTATCTTGAATAGACATCTTTTTTTTTTTTGTTTTATAAATTGAATAGCTATCACTTGAAGTTCGGATCCTCTGAGGCATTGACGTCAGATAAAGTCTTACCCTTCTTTGCTAATGCAGATTGATGGATCAAAGTCAAGAGCTTCTGTCCCTACATCTCCTCTTCGCCTCTTCTATATGACCTCTTCTCTATGATTCTTTCGGATATCAATCATAGAAATATGGTCATTGATTTAGTAAAGATTGATGGATCCTTGTTAGAAACAAATAAACTTGTATGAGGATGGGGAAAAAAATAAAAACAAGAGACCAACCATTATATAAAAATTTACAAATTCATTATGCCAATTTTATGTAACATTGGAGAAAGATATCTGCACTAAGGATAGGAAAATTAGAAAAAAGATGGAGCTGAAGAGAGATGTAGATAAAGAAAGCTCGTCGAGCAAATTATTTTCAAAATATGGCGTTGGTTTATATGGCTATAATGGTCAAGGCAATAAAAGAGTAAGGACCTGTTATAAGTTGGACATGCGATAAATAAATTCTTGTGGTGGGGATTTTAATTAAAGGATGTTAAGTTATGAAGATTGTATTAAGTGTGACGGTCACGGGATGAGAAAAATGCATGTTAATAATTGTTTCATGATTAGCCGGGCCTATAATTATAATGCCAATAAATAGAGTAATTAGGGTAGGGGGTAGGGGGTTCAAAATCTATTGTGTGGAGTCAAAATCAATTGGGATGGTGAAAAATGCATGTTCATATTTGTTTCATGATTAGTCGGGCCTACAATTATAATGCCAATAAATAGAGTAATTAGCAAGGGGTCAAAATCTATTGTGTGGAGTCAAAATCAATTAGAAATTGATTTCAATTAAAATCAATCTTATATCTATATATATATATATATATAAATTATAAATTAATAACACACACATCGTACTGCGCATTTCTTATTTGAAAGTATATGGAAAATATGTAAATTCATTTCCATAGTTCTTACTAAACAAGTTGGGCACTGGAATTATAAAAATACCTGTGTAAATAAATGATCATTTTTAACATTCACAGAGGCTTACAAGAATGCATTGAAATTATAAAAAAATCTAATGCCCATCCCAAAACAAATGTACCAAAAGAGAACTATCGATCTGGAAGGAGATTACTACCCTACATTTTGAACTGGCACTCTTAATCCGACTGCATCATCCCGCTAATCGTCTCTACCACAATAAGAAAATACTGAAAATTGATCAACCATTTCATATAATAGATTAGAAAATTTATGTTTATAATAAAAATGCATCAATCGCATGAAAACAGTAGAAAATCAAAAGATGACAACGAAATTATAAAAAAAATGTCACCAATCTTAAATCAATTGTATGAAAAGAGAACTTCAATAGAGAAGGGACTCGCAAGATGGAAATCAATGGAAATGCATGTGATGGTGCATCCAAACCAAAGCATTGCAATATAGGGCAGCAGCTAACAAACATGCATCTTTATAGCAATTTAAAAAGAAAATAATGGTGGTGCAGGTGGAGTACTCACTGTGATCATGGTTATGGTGGTAGCAATTATATTATATGAAGCGAACTGGCTTCAATTGAGAAATTAGACATTTGGACGCAATTGATTTTGACCATCAAAATTTGTTTTGACTGTCACTTTAAATTCTCACAATCCTCTTTTTCCTTTCCCTCTCTCTCTTCTTCACACAATACCGTAATTATCCCTACTTTTTACTTAAAGTTGGATCACTATTACTTATAACTTAAGGATGAGTGTTACCTCTTAATGCCTCATAAATCTCTTCTAATAACTCTCCTCTCAAATTCTAGAGGCCTCCCACACATTAAGACATAAGGCTCTTTTCCTCTTCATCTCTCCCTCATATCTCCTTCCACCCAAACTCTCCTACTACATTCTAGCAATTGATGCTTCTTCTCCTTCTTCCCCTATCCAATGGCCTTTCTTTAACCATGTCTATTATTTGTGCTCTCTTACCATCTACATCCCCATTGTATCATTGCTCATGGCGACTTCCACAGCGGCATAACAGCCATACAACATTCTATGAGGCAGTGTGTTACATTTCATTTCTGTGATATTTTTCTTGTGGGTTGTGATGAATATTTTTCAAATATATTTGATTACTTTTTATTTTGCTATTTTTCCATTCTTAAGTCATTCATTTATGTATACAGTTACACCATTAGGATGCCAACAATTCATTAGAGAAAGTGGGGGAGGGGAAGGTTCTAATTAATTATAATTAAATTTTATTTTTATTTCCTCTTATAGTCCATACATATCTTTTTTCAGTAGTTTTACCAATATATGTTGCTTCAATCAATAAAAAACTTGCACATGATAATGATAGTTTCATGAGCAAGATATACTCTTAAATAACTGTTTCATCTAATTCGGCTTTGGTCATTCTACCATAAAATATTTTAGACTCCCTATCTCACATGGATAAAACTTTTGATGTATTATATTAGAAAAATCAAGATACCTCTGATTGGTTTTGTTGTTACTATTTTTCTACCTCCCTCTCTTGATGTTTTTGAAAGAGGTAGGAAGCAAAAGGCCCCTCTTTTCCTTCTCTTGTGCTCTTCAGTGCATGTTCATGTAAGGGATCTCCAAGTCCAGCTCAAAAAATATTAATGTTAAATCTCATTTCCGAAGGGAAGGAACTCTTCTACTTGTGTTTTTAGGAATCCAAAAAGTTGTTTTGGAAGGAAAATGAAATACAATTTCTCACAAAGGATACAGAGGTCTTCTTATAAGTTTTTTTATTATAATAATTGATTTTGATGGTAGTTTTTTTTTTTATTTTTTATGTTGATGGTATCCCCGTGGTACTTTTACCATCTTAATATAATTCAAACAAAAAAGTTATTATTTTAAATTTCTTATAAAAATTTAATATTATGAGTTAATTCCCCGTGCTAAGCACGGGCATGGTTTGCTAGTTTATAATGGTGGTGGTGGACTCATGTGCCATTCCAACAAATTGAATACCCATGTGAGAGAGAGTATGTGTACTTAAATGGACGCTAAATAAAATTATATGGATGTGATTCATGTGAATAGATTATAGGGGTGATTGACTTAAACACTTTACAAAATGTGATAGTAAGTCTCTCAACCAATATTTCTGATTTGAAGTAATTAAGAAGCTGAGGTGTCAAAAGGAGAACCCAAAATTTGATCGTTTTCCCCAACTAACATCTAGCTTTTCGAAGAACTGCATCTTTTGCTAGTGGTAAGAGTTGAGAGGTCTTACTAATACAGTGAACAACTTATGAAAATCCAGTCCAACTCTGTTGGTTTGGATGATTGCATTAGTAGTATTTGTATCTCATTTAGTTACAACAGAAGAGAGAATCAAGTGAGTAGTTAGTTTCTCTACAATATCCAGATTAGGTGGATTTGTTATAGACTAAGTATTGGTGGTTAGAGTACATGGGCTAGAATACATGGGCCACAGATGGGCCAGGAATATTATCTATCACTTACCTACCCGTCCTGGCTTGAGCCCAATCCGCCTGAAAAGATTAGGCCCGAGCCCGGGTGGATAATGACCTTTTCTTTTTGAAAAGAAAATGATACTTTTAATTGCATGGAGTTGTAGCTTAGTTGCTTGGGTCATGCGTGAGTGTGTGAACGCGCATGTGTTTGAGTCCCTATTCTTGCAAAATAATTAGTTTTGCTTTAAATTGTGTCCATCATTCAGGTCGGGTTGGGCTTCTATCACCGAATCCAAGCTCAATCTGTATATTAAACGGGCCTTAGATTTTAGATACAAGCCTTTCTTGTGTACCAAAAACCTTAGGCTCCAATACCCTAGGCATGTGCACGTGTGTTGCAGGGTTGTTCGTGTGCCCGGGGGATTAGTCTAGTCTGGTTAAATACCACCGGGATACCCTCATTAGCACACAAGATAGCAAAACAAAAAAAACGGGAAAGAGACACAAGCTGTTGAAATAACATTTTGGTTTGGATCATAAGTCGGAGGCCCATAAGAGTATATAAAAGAAAGTAGGATTGGGCTATTTATTTATTTTTTCCAGATATATGCACTCTTATCCCTCCATGATTTGGCACATGCCTAGTTTTATGCTCATCAAGCTTTACTCACAGTTGAATTGAATATAAAAAAATCTATAATTAAAAGATCATTAAACTTTAAAATTATTAAATCATGTTGCGCAGTTGATCAAAGAGAGAATGATGAACTTAGGTATTTTGGTACATCAAGATTATACCAGTTTCATTACTATCAAGCAACATCTGATGAAGATCCTGACATTTTAAGTGTAATGAAATTATGCTACTACAATAGATCTAAACATAATCAATCATGCGGAACATCCAAACTCTTTCAGAAAATTTGAGCGTTTATATGGGAGATGTATGTATAAGATTGTACTATTCAAAAAATAGCATTACTCATTTTACTATTTTTGGGCCAATGTAGTTATTTTATAAAACTTTTCTGTTCTTATTATTTAGAAGAAAAGATTGTTGGTAGGAGAGACTTTAAACCTTTGAGGAAAATATGTCGTAAATGTGGAGCAATAACGTGGGACTAAGAGGGAACTAAAGAAGTGTAAATGATCCAAGGTACAAATTTAAGAAAGGAATGTTTGTTTTTCGAGTGATAAAGTAAAAGCTTGTGGTAAAGTAATTTAAATCCACGACAAGGATACATATTTTACACATAAAAAGTGACGTATCGGATACGATATGATACAATACGTTGCCCATTTTAAAGTATCCATGAATTATAGAAGTAGGCAAAAGGGTTAGTTCTTCAACCAGGCCTTGATGTGGTTTGCAAGCTTGATTCCATTTTCTCGAACTTTTTCTGCCATCCTCTCTTAGAAGAGTCTAACTTGGGTTTGTTCATTGCGGCTTTGAGCTAGACTTTTCTTTGAATATTTGGTGTCTTCTATGCTTGTCCCATTTTTAGCAAGAGCTATCTCAATTTTGGTGAGCTCGCACTGGTTGGAATCTATTTTTGATCGCGCTCGACTCACATAAGTTTCATATTTAACAATGATCTTATTGGCAGTAGCGATCCGACGTCGACATTCTTATATCTCCCTACGTTGTTCATAAACAAGTTTCGAAGCTGCATGTACAACGTTTGAAGTTGCTTCATGACATATGCTTGGACAACCTTGGGTCCGGCAGGAGCCAGCCCTTTGACAACCCTACTTTTGATCGAGGTTGAGACCTAATTGTCAAATCACAATGGTGATTGTTTCAAGTATGGTAGGCCTTTGCCGATGCAGCACAGAAAGGGAAGAATAACCCACGGGCAACTCTCCAAGATAAAGGCTTGGAGATAGGAGATTCATAAGGATCGGAATTGTCTTGGTTTCAGACCACAGACACACAATTGAGAAAAACTCAAGGATAATTTTTTTATTAATCATGGTTATGGTGGTGGCAATTTATAATGGTGGTGGTGGACTCATGTGCCATATTCCTAGAAATTGAATATCCATGTGAGAGAGAGTATGTGTACTTAAATGGACACTAAATAAAATTATATGGATGTGATTCATGTGAATAGATTAAAGGGGTAATTGACATTAATCACTTTACGAAATGTGATATTAAGTCTCACAACAAATATTTCTGATTTGAAGTAATAAGCTGAGGTCTCACAAGGAGAGCCCGAAATTTGATTGTTTTCCCCAACTACATTTAGCTTTTCGAAGAACTGCATCTTATGCTAGTGGTAAGAGTTGAGAGTTCTTACTTGCCTGTCCTAGGCTCAAACCTGGACAGGCACCTTCCCTCACCCGAGGGCCTTGCTACCTCACCCGAGGTCTTCTTCCCTCATTAGAGGGTTTGGGTCTTAGAAAAAAAAAAAAAGCTTTACAATATAAGAATACATGAGAAATCACATGGAACACAAAAAACACAAGCAAACTTTTAACTTTACTTTTTTTTTGTATTATAGTTCAGGTGTAAGTTTAATATCCTTTTTCTCCGTTGAATAAATTCTGATATTGATTGTTTTAAGAATTATTTTAATGATGTATTTTTTATTTTTTAACTCTAGTATCTTAAGAAAAAAAATTCATATTACAACCTATACAATGTCATCTTTAATTTGTAATGTTTATAAATATATTAATTTAGCTTTGGGCCTGAGCTTAATGTGGGCCTTTGGCTGATAATATTTTCGCGTCATCAGATTAGAATGTGGCATGCCACAAAGCTCTCTTAATATTGTATATACTTTCATCATCGTTTGATATTAAAAAAGGTCTTACAATTGAAGCGCCTACTACATGGTGGTTCTTCCCCAGACCCTACAGTGGCGGAAGCCTCATGCACAGGGGATAATACACAGTGCTGTTCATGGGCTCGGTTGAACAATTTCTAGGTACAGCCCAATTTCTTAAATGGGCCCAAACCTGACACTAGCCTGACTCGGGCCATAAGTTGGCCTGAGCCCAACTGCCTGAAAAGATTAGGCCCGAGCCCAGGTGAATAATGACCTTTTCTTTTTAAAAAGAAAATAATACTCTTAATTGTATGAAGTTATAGCTTAGTTGGTTGGGTCATGCGTGAGTGTGTGAACGTGCATGTGTTTGAGTCCATGTTCTTGCACAATAATCAGTTTTGCTTTAAATTGTGTCTATCATTCAGGTCGGGTTGGGCTTTGGGCATCTATCACTGAATCCAAGCTCAAATCTGCATATTAAAAAGGCCTTAGATTTTAGATCCAAGCCTTTGTTGTGTACCAAAACCTAAGGCTCAAATGCCCTAGGCATGTGCACGTGTGTTGCGGGGTTGTTCTCGTGCGCTTGGGGATTAGTCTTATCTGATTAAATACCACGGGGACACCCTCATTAGCACAAAAGAAAAAAAAAAAGGAAAAGGCTTTTCATATGCTTAAGGAAGAGGACAAAGTGCTGAAATAATATTTTGGTTTGGATCATAAGTCGGAGGCCCATAAGAGTATATAAATGAAAGTAGGATTAGGCTATTTATTTATTTATTTTTCACATTTATGCACTCTTATTCCTCCATGATGTGGTACATGCCTAGTTTTATGCTCATCAAGCTTTACTCACAGTTGAATTGCATCTAAAAAAATTCTATCATTAAAAGATCATTAAAATTTAAGATTATTAAATCATGTTGCAGTTGATCAAAGAGAGAATGATGAACTGGGGATATTTTGGTACACCAAGATTTTACCAGTTTGATTACTATCTAGCAACATCTGATGAAGATCCCGACATTTTAAGTGTAATAAAATTATGCTACTACAATAGATCTAAACATAATCAGTCATGCGGAACATCCAAACTCTTTCAGAAAATTTGAGCGTTTATATGGGAGATGAATGTATAAGATTGTAATATCCAAAAAATAGCACGACTCACTTTACAATTTTTGGCCCAATGTTGTTATTTTATAAACCTTTTCTATTCTTATTATTTCGAAAAAAAAGATTGTTGGTAGGAGAGACTTTAAACCTTCGAGGAAAAAATGTCGTAAATGTGGAGCAATAACATGGGACTAAGAGGGAACTAAAGGAAGTGTACATGATCCAAGGTACAAATTTAAGAAGGCAATGTTTGTTTTTCGAGTGATAAAGTAAAAACTTGTCGTTAAGTAATTTAAATCCACGGCAAGGACACATATTTTACACATAAAAAGTAACGTATCGGATACGATATGACGCGATACGTTGCCCATTTTAAAGTATCCATGAATCAACCACAGACACACAACTGAAAAAAACTCAAGGAGAAATATTGAACTCATCGCTAAGGAGGGATTACAATTCTTTATAAAGACTCATACCCTAATCTATTCTTGGAAGCAATTCTAGTTAAAATTAACTCTAAATAAAAAAAAAGATAAAGCGTTTTAATTACGCTCACAATTTTTCTTAAAATTCAGCTAGTATTAAAAAATAGGAAAAACTTAGATGACAATTTGGCGGAAGGATCTAAAAGTCTTCTTTAATGGGCTTTATTGGGCTTAGGCCTAGTCGCCGGCCAATCATGAATCTAGCCTGCATCATTTTCTAAGAAAAATCTACTTTCTTGTGCAATGAGGGAGTCCTTGATAGACATGAAATTCCGTTCTGATCTATTGACTAATCCATTGTTACGTTGTGTGGTGCAATGCAACACATTTTCTTTATGAATAAGGAATTGCAAAGCACAGAATCCACTAAATGCACAAATGAAGTCTGGGATTTTGGAGATGAGAGGAAGGAGACTTAGAAAAGTCATTATAACTGAGACATGTCTGAGAGTAGTCGCTTTAATTTGGTGATAGCAATTCAACTCATTCAACTCGGTGGTTTATTGAGTCAACTCACCTCACCTTGGGAAAGTCAAATTTTAGTTTTAAAACTATGGATTGGATATTTCAAGTATTCTAGTCTTTCACCGAGGTCCCATTTGTTTGCATGATGAAAGTAAATTCCTAGAAATTTTAAATAATTACCCAACGGCCAACCCATCAAATCAAATTTTGAGTCAAGACCACATTTACATCTCCATTTTATATACTTCACCCCTCAATCTTGAGTGCCCATCTTACCTTGCAAATAAGGGCCCTGAATAATTTGCATGGCTAGGATTTTATTCATTCATTCTATCCACTTGTATGGCCGTCAATAAGTGATCAGTGATCTTTTTTTCTTTTTTTTGGTAAAAGGATTAGTGATCCTTTTGAAGAACAGAACGGTCAATCATTCTAATACTAAACACTAATCATTCATCAGATCAACAGCCATGATCAACAAACAAAGCTGTCACTTGCTCTGTTGCTTGCATATCCCTGTGTCATCAAGTCACAGGAGTTCCTCTTCCTAAATGGAATAAAGCAAAACCAATGTCTCCTTGTCTTATTAGTTTGAAGCATTTCGTCGGCCCATTTAATTGTTTAGATTAGTAGTATCTTTCTCCCTTTGTTCTGTTTTTATTTTCTATTGTTGAGTCATTTTTCTTGTCTGCAATGTGTTCTTTCCAATGACTGATTCATTGGATTAAGCATCTTTCACCTAATCAACTGCCCACTAGCTGAGTCATTTCATATGACTGATTGTCCTTGTGAAAAAGTCCACCTACTTGCGTGCAAATGCACTGCCAATGGGAGATGACCTTTGACCATTTATTTGGTAGATGAAAGACTAGTCTTCTCTCATTCAAGAAACATGTTTGTAACTTTGAGAAGGAACTTTGATCCTCACCAACGAACGTCAACAAACTATTTGATTTCATTCATTTTCTTGGGTCCACTTCATGAGAAGGGAAAGGAAGGAGAAAAGGAGCAACTTTTCTCCTCTTTCATATTTTACCTACTTAAGGTGAAAGTAGGAGAATGATTCTCTCCCAAAAACACGTCTCAGAAAATATATTTCTTTTAAATGAACAACTTTTTTCTCTAATAGAATTTATTTATTTTTATTATCATTAATAGTGACTTTTGACAAATTAATAGTAAATTCTTCATATAAAATATTTTCAAAATGATTTTCTACTATATGGCTTTCTCTTTTAAATCCAAACAGTGCACATGGGGTTCTCCCTCTACACTTTTTTCTACATAGCTCCACCCATTGGAGGATTCCACACTCATAATTTTCTCCTCATAAACTAGGTAGGCTAAGGAGCGCTTCATACTGCTAAATCATGACATTTTAAATTTAATTGAACTGAAGCTAAGGGCCCCTTTGGCATCATCCCAAGTATGTTTGTTTATGAGAATGAATGATGAAAAATTTGTTTGGATACATAAATCTATCGTCACCAATCCATAACAATGATTTGCAGTTACTGATCTAAAAAAAGGGCTCCACTCCACTAGAAATAGAATCTTGCGACTGCTGACAATGCCCACTTTTAGCATTAATAGGTATGGCGCACGCTTAGTGGGTTTTGAGTAGGATTTGGGCCCTAATGCTTTTGGTCCCAACCCCCACTCCTGAGAATAAAACTACTATTTGTGTTAAAAAAAAAAAAAAGATCTTATAAAAGGCCAAAAACACCGAAAACCTTTAAAAAAGATGCTTACCAGTCTACAGTCTAAAAGCATTAGATGTCTCTACATTTTTAATCAACAAGGAAGAGAAAACAATGATTGTGACAAAAAAGAAAACGGGGGGGGGGGCACAAAAGAAAAAAAGAGAGGAAGAGCACAAGAGGGGGGGGGGAAGGGTGGGGGGGTGCACAAAATAAAAAAAGAGAGGAAGAGCAGAGGAAGAGAAAACAATGATTATGACAAACAAGGAGGCCATGAATCCTTATTGGCAATGATCAATGGTACTCCCTCGTAAAGATAGGATGGTAAATCGATGATGGAGAGCCAAAAATAAAACAATGGTTGAAGCTTCTCTGATTTGAAACTTCCCTTTCAAATACCAAACAGGGCCTGAGGACTATTTGTGGCAAGCAATTTTCTTCCTTCCAAAAGGACTCGACCAGGTCCTAGCCCTTGCAAACTTGAAGGTTGATCCTATGCCCCGTTTGCTATTGTAAACTTGTGAAATAAAAATGAAGTCCATTTTTTGGATTGAAGTTTTGTATCATTTATTGAATTAACCTTAGACCCAACAGAAGTCACCATCTCTACCACTCAGTCTAGATTGTTTTTTAACTGAGTGGGGTGGTCCCATATGGATCTTTCTATTCCCCTGTCCCATCCCCAGGAGGGCCCTACAGAAATTTCTCACGGAAAGTCCTCATAAAATATTCTCACCTGAATAAATCCCAGTAAATAATATGTACAACTATTGCATCCAACTTCAGGTCATTCTCATGACTTTAGACACGAGGTCTTCTTAAAAAAAAAAGACTAAAATACATTTAATACGTCACAATTAGACCCCTCTAAGAGCCATTGCGATTTAATTCATTAAAATATTGGGGCTGGGTGCCACACATCTGTAGGCCGTGACACTAAAAATAGGCCGCTGCTAAGCCCATTTGTTATGGGCCTTAACTCAAAAATGTGTTAGCTAGAACATTGGATGATGGGCCCAATTGGATTTGACAATTAGCCAAAATAATAGGCATGTTTTCCACTTATTAAAAATTTTTGAACTTTCATCCATCTCAAATTTTGTTCTTTTCGTAATGATGTAGGTTTATTGTTGTTGCAAGTATGAAACCTCTCTTTTAAAGACATATTCTTCATTATATATATACACACACTCCTTTTGGTCCCAATTCGGGCACTAGTTGAAAAGCATGAGGGAGTAAGTTCCATTATATATTTACACACACTCCTTTTGGTCCAATTCGGGCACTAGTTGAAAAGCATGAGGGAGTAAGTTACATAGCTGGGTCGACCAATTGAAGACCTTATAAACTTTATAGGGGTGTTCATGGCCCAGGCTAAGTCATATCTTAACTTGGTCTCACTTTACAATCATTGGTCCAGGCCTAGTCGAAGCTCGATATGGGCTATAAAAGTTAGGCCCGAGCCTGTCAGTTTAATCAATCGGGCTGGCCCGAACCAGGTTTTTTTTTTTTTTTTTCGATTTCATGGGCATTTGTGCAATTGTTTCCACTGATTAAATTAAATTACATGCATTCCTCATATGGGGCAGGGCTGAGCCAGGCTTTAAGCTTTCTATGAGTTAATCTAAGATCAGCCTAATCATTAAATGGGCCCTAATGACATAACCAAGCCCAGTTCAAAGTGGGCTAGGCTTAGGGCTAGCCTGACCCATGATCACCTGTCGGTTTTCTACTTCAATAGGAAATCCTTAACTTTCACTCTAGGGTTGTAAACAAGATGGTTCCAGGTTGGATCCATATTGGATCTGGACCCGAACCTGTTTTTAAATAACAATTTTGGTTCTAGGTCCAATTCTGATTCGAAACTTGTTTTGTTAATTTTAGATCTAGTTCTGATAGAAAAATCAGGATCCGGTTCCACCTAGATGACTGAAATCAAGTTTCAAAAGCAATTCTTATTTATTTTTATTTTTCTAAAATAAATATATCATTTTTTTTTTGCTGAATTGCAAATTGAATTGAAAGGAGAAAAAAGGAAAGGAAAACAAAAGCCAAAAGAGGCCAAACAGAAGAAGAAAAAACTTCATTGAAGAAAATAAATATATCATTCAAATTATAATAGTGGATCAAGTCTATTACCTCTAGTTTTAAACATTAAAATGTCATAAAAAAGTAGATTTTAAGCAACATAATGCAACATGAAATACTCATATGCTAGGTCATGAATCTACTGGTCGAAACCTATATGAACCCAGGTTATTAATCGGAACTTAAGTTGGGTTCTGAATAGAGGCGCGATTATAAATCGAAAATTAAAATTAATTAGTTCCAAACTCTATTTTTTGCATGTTAGAACTTCCACATATTTCGTTTGCAGCCCTATTTCACTCTCACAGGAAATTTTCCTATGTTAAGATTAATAATGTAATAATCATTAATATGATCAAAATCTTGCCAGGGGAACAACTCATAGTGGATTACAATTTGAGAATGTATAATACAACAGGAGTGAGTTGCGTTTTCATTTCTTCTTGAAAAACAAAAGTAGTGAGTTGGTTTTTGTTCTACAACCGTACGTCACTATAATCTTGGAGACACAGCAAAGGACAATTGAGGTGCCATGAGGGAAGGGCAAGCAAGAGCCGGATCCCCTATTTCCACGCAACTGGGGAATAATGTTCTACCATATCAGCATTCGCCACGTGGACTGCAAAAAGGATGAGATCAAGAGGAAGTTGCTTTTTAAAGTACGACTCAGCCTTTTTTAATATATATACTTTCAAGTATAGTCTTTACCCCCAATTGATTATTATTATTTTATTTTATGACAGGATAGGTATTATGAAATTTAATATAAATAGGGGGCTTATTGGCAACTTTCCACCAAGAGGGAACAGGGCCCTGTCATCATCTTCCATGGGATGGGTTTCAAGCCCAGAATTTTTGAACCAATTGGATAATGGGCCAAATAGGGCCCACTCTATGTGGGACCAGTACTACAGTGGTCGCCCAGGGCCCTACTTCCGGATCGCTGGTCCAGAGCCAAATCGACGGGTCTAACTTGAGATGGGCCAAACCCGAACCTACATGGAAAAGGTAATATATGATTTGCATTTGTTCGAGTTTGGATCTGGTTTGAGCTTGCATTTTGTGACTAAATTTGGGCTGGGTTCAAATTTTATCTTCGGCTTTCCAACGTTGTAAAGCATGTGTGTTTTTGTGTGTGTGTGTGTATATATATATATATATATATTTTAGAGTAGTTATCTCCTGTTGGAGGTGCACATTGAACTTTCATGCGCACATCTCTTTGGGACCCATCCACTGGCCCACATGGGGATGAGGTTAGGGGGATTGAAAATAAATTCGTTGCGACTTATGTTTGATTATCATAATCCTTTTATCCATGGCTAATAAAATTTCATCTTAAAAAATGGGAGCACAATTGATTCGACCGTCCAATCCATTCGAATAGGTGCAAACCCAAGGGGCGAGTGGCTATCGGAGTGTGTGTTAGAGCCAAATAGGTTCTGGACCAGCGATTCGAAAGTGGGGCCTTGGATGACCATTGTAATACTAGACCCACATGGATTGGGCTCTGTTTGGCCCACTATTCAATTGGTTCAAAGATTCTGACCGTGAAATCCTTTCTGGGGAAGATCACGACTGGCACTGTTCCCTCTTGGGTGGCATCATGTGATGGTTTTGAAATTTCCAATGAAGCCCTTCTCTTTCTATAAAATTCAACAATATCCATCTTGTCGTAAAATAAAATAATAAAATAATAAAAATCAATTAGGTTGAAGGTATTCCTGCAAGGATATTAAAACGCAGGGCTGGCGGAGACGAACTTTAAAAAGCAACTTCAACATCTCAACCCTTTTGTAGTCCACGTGGCGAATGCTTATTGGGTGGAATAGTTCCCCAGTTTGGTAGAAGCAGCAAACAAAGGATCCGTACTCTTGCTTGCCCGGCCCTTATCGCATCTCAAGTGTCCTTTGCTGTCTCCCCAAGGTTACTAACAAAGCTCTGTTAGCCCACCGTTAAAGAGAGCTTTCTTTTTCTCTCTCTAACTTGATACTTATTATGCACAAATTGACCTTGCACACCACGGTCAAGTAATTAATAATAAATGCGGTAATTTAAGAAGAGAGAGAGAAGACACTAATTATAGTGGTTCGTCCACTTCTCAATGGCTGAGGTCGCCGGATATTTTTATATCTCAAGTGTACAGAAGTTATAAGCTATGAGAATGGGAGGATAAGTGCATGTAAAAGAGAAAGATTTCTTTACCCCCAAGTGTTGGTGGGGCTCTTCATTTATAGTCTTACCCTAACAGATGGGGACGACTTTACAGCAACCAAATCTCTACTTCGATGGAGCTTTTGAATTATCCTCGACGAACGAGGTGGTTGAGATATCCTCAGCGAGACTTGGTAAAAACGGGATGAGGATTGACCATTTCCAAAGCGACGAGGGTGAGGCTTCCAGAAAAAGTCATTGCTAGCAATGAGCCTTGCAAACAAAGTCCAAAAAAGGCCCAGAAACAGGTGTTTTAGCCCCCTGAAGTTAAAAAAAAAAAAAAAAATTCAGCTGCTGCTCGCCCAGGAGGCCCTCTGCTCGCCCACGACACTCAATGCCTGCTCGCCCAAACCGTTCGCCCAGCTCATGCTCGCTATTTTGACCACAAATTTTGCTTCGTAGCTCCAAACAGAGGCTTATTATATATCAAATCGAAGCTCTCGGCGAGCCCTACAAGACTCATAGCATTTGGCTATGATTGACGCTGTAAAAAGTCCAAAAAAGGCCTCAAAACAAATATTTTGGCCTCTCGAAGTTTTTGCAGTTGCGAACTTAGCTGAAAATTCAAACGAATGCCCTCCTCTCCAAGTTCCATTGGACACGGGGCATTGGGAGGCAAATGATGGGCCAAGCCCAAGGGCCCAACTCATGTTACAAGCCCAAGGGCCCAACTCCAAGAGGTCCAGCTAGCCAAGCCCAGAGAAGTCTACAACCGGTCAAGCTCATCGGGTTCCAGGAGCTTCATCACTAAAGGAGCATGCAGGGTCGTCTAAGAGCTCACCCTCACTGCCTTGGAAATAGTCAACCCTCACCTCATCTTTTATCGAGTCTCGTGGAGAACACCTCAACCACCTCACCCGTTGAGAAGAATCCGTGAGATAGTTACTCAGTTGATGTAAAGTCGCCCCAACCTGTTAGAGGGCGACTATAAATTGTAAGCCCCACAATGCTTGGGAATGATCACACTCATACCTGAGCACTACTCTCCTCCCCCTCACTAAACTTGTATTCTCTGCTCTCTCAGCACTCCTGAATTAATAAAGTACCCGGCGACCCTAGCAATTCAGAAGTGGATGTAGGTCACATTGACCGAACCACTATAACTCTCGTTTTCACTCTCTACTTTAATTACTTCATTTATTTTCAATTACTTGACAGGTGGTGTGCAAAGTCAATTTATGCATCATCCGATACTACTATTCCACGGGAACAACTCATGGTTGATAAAATTTGAGAATGTATAATACAACAGGAGCGAGTTACATTTTTTTTTTTTTAATTTTTCTTGGTAAAAGTTAGTGAGTTGATTTTTGTTCTACGACCGTACGTCACTAGAGTAAAAAACAAGTGGTTCTTGCTTGCCCTGCCCTTATATATCCCCATCTCAAGTGTCCTCTGTTTACCCATCGTTTAGAAAGTCCTTTCCGAACTCTCCAAGATCATTGAGAGAGCTCTCTCTCATTTGATACTACTATTCCTTGAGATGGAGAAAGAGATAAAAGAAGAACAGAGAAGTGCTGATGAGGCAGGGAAGGACGGGAATGATGTGGTTGTAGACGTGGATGATCTTCTATGGGTCAAACACATGGAAGCGAAACTTGCCTCCAAGTCCAAACAATGCCAGCCCGCTCATTCATTCACTATTTGCAAAGTGCCCCGAGACATCCGCAGGGTCGACGATGTTGCGCACGACCCTTCGATTGTCTCCATCGGCCCGTATCATCGAGGAAATCCAAGCCTACTCGAAATGGAGGAGGTCAAATGGCGCAATCTAAACAAATTTCGTGGTCGAGCAGGTGAAGACTTCAACAAGTACTTGATGGCGATGAAGGAAATAGAGCCACGAGCGCGAGCTTGCTACTCAGGTAACATCAATATGAAGGCAGACGAATTCATAGAGATGATATTGCTAGATGGTTTGTTCATGATTGAGCTCTTCTCGCCGAGGGGCAATTCTTTAAAGCTAGAAGAACCCATTTATACCATTCTTGGGATGTTGGATCAAGTTGGCTACGACATGCTTCTTTTGGAGAATCAACTCCCTTTCTTCGTCTTGGAACGCCTTTGGAACCTCACTCATCAAGGGAGTAGGTTTGATCTCTGTGAGCGGGCCTGTACTTTCATCCTTGACTCTTCTCTGCCATTTGAGCATGAATGGGGCCCTAATCTTCTTCAAGTAATCTTAGAGGACGAAGAAGAAACAAGAAAGGAAAACTCAGAAATGATAAATGAAGAATATGGTGTTCATCATTTGCTTCATTTAGCATACTTGCTCCTCAAACCAACTTCTCTCACCAGTACCAAAAAATCTAAACCTATGGAATTGGAACCTACTACTGGGAGTAGTTCTGAATCTATGGAACCTACTGCGAAACCCCTTGCATTCATAAAGAAAATGAAAACCCTTTCCTTTCTACCTCCCAGATGTCGTGACTGCTTTCGATCTCCATCAGGCCAAGAATCTCAATCCATGGGATGTAGTGCGAAACTCGCTGCTGTCATAAAGAAAATCCTTCGCTTTCTCTCCCCATCCAAGTCTGAAGACGAACAACCACCACCACTGAAGGTGATTCCTTCCGCAGTGGAGCTCCACGAGGCCGGAGTTGAGTTCAAGTGTGTGAAGGCTGATAGTTTCTTGGACATTAAATTTGAACAGGGAACGATGAAAATGCCTCGCCTTTCGGTGCAGGATCCCACCAAATCTCTCCTTCGAAACTTCATTGCCTACGAGCAATGCTTCCCTCACCAGGGTAGTCACTTCACCAGCTACTGCAGCTTCATGGATTATCTGGTGAACACCCGGGGAGATGTGGAGATATTAAAAAAATCTAAAATCATAGAAAATCAGCTGAGCAGCGACAAGGAGGTGGCACTCCTCTTCAACGATCTATGCAAGGGGATCTTTGTATCGAGCTTGAAGTCCACTTATCTAGCCGAAACGTTTGAACAAGTTACGATACATGCCCAGAAAACATGGCCCAAATGGCGGGCAAAACTCAAGCATGATTATTTCAGCAATCAATGGGCGATTATTTCCTTGATTGCAGCCACTTTTGTCATCTTTCTCACCGCAGTGCAGACAGACAAAGCTGCATTCACATGATTTAGCGCACACACTGCTGTGCTAATTTTATCATATTAGTTGGGACTGGTGTTTTCTTCATCTGCAACTTGTTTTACTATTTGATCAAGGTACAAGTAGAACCTATTTAAATAATCTCGTGTTTTTTAGTAGCTTCTCTGTAGTTCTTGTCGCAATATTTATCATATTAATTTTTAGTAGCTTCTTTGCAAATTATCAAAATAAGTTTCCCTTCTCATCATGTTAATGGAAGTGTAATTGTTGCTTTAGTCATCCACATCTCCTAGTAGTTTCAATTTCTATGTGCGAGAAGGAAATAATCTTTAAGCCAAAAAAGAAAAAGGGAAGATGGAAATGAAAGGCGACAAGCAAAAGGATCCAAATGTAAAAATATTTTTAGGTTCAATCAATCACAAAGCTTCACATAATCATCATCATCAAGCCCGGTCTTAAGTACTTCACCATAATAAAGATCAAGACATTTCTCAAAAACTAATGGCTAACATTTCTTATTTGTAAAAAGGATGCTTCTTGTAATTTCTTTTTCCCGCATCCCCTTTTGGGCAATTTTACCTTGCCCATCAAATCAAGTCTTGAGTCAAGACCGCATTTACATCTCCACCTTATATACTTCACCCCTCAATCTTAAGTGCCCATTTTACCTTGCAAAATAACGGCCCTAAATAAATTTGCATGGCTAGGATTTTATTCATTCTTTCTGGCCACTTGTATGGCCGTCAATAAGTGATCAGTGATCTCTTTTTTTTTTTTTGGAAAAAGGATTAGTGATGGTTTTGGAGAACAGAATGGTCAATCACTCTAATACTAAACACTAATCATTAATCAGATCAACAGCCATGATCAACAAACAAAGCTGTCACTTTCTCAGTTGCTTACATATCCCTGTGTCATCAAGTCTCAAGACTTCCTCTTCCTAAATTGAATAAAGCAAAACCAATGTCTCCTTGTCTTATTAGTTTGAAGCATTTTGTAGGCCCATTAAATTGTTTAGATTAGTAGTAACTTTCTCCCTTTGTTCTGTTTTTATTTTCTATTGTTGAGTCATTTTTCTTGTCTGCAATGTGTTCTTTCCAATGACTGATTCATTGGATCAAGCACCTTTCACCTAAGCAACTGCCCACCAGCTGAGTCATTTCATGACTTATTGTCTTTGTGAAAAAGTCCACCTACTTGCGTGCAAATGCACTGCCAATGGCAGATGACCTTGACCATTTATTTGGTATATGAAAGACTAGTCTTCTCATTCAAGAAACACGTTTGTTACTTGAGAAGGAACTTTGATCCCCACCAACGAACGTCAACAAACTATTTGATTTCATTCATTTTCTTGGGTCCTCTTCATGAGAAGGGAAAGGGAGGATAAAAGGAACATCTTTTCTCCTCTTTCATATTTTACCTACTTAAGGTGAAAGTAGGAGAATGATTCTCTCCCAAAAACACTTTTCAGAAAATATATTTCTTTTTAAATGAACAACTTTTTTCTCTAATAGAATTTATTTATTTATTATCTTTAATAGTGACTTTTGACAAATTAATAGTAAATTCTTCAAATAAAATATTTTCAAAATGATTTTCTACTTTATGGCTTTCTCATTTAAATCCAAACAAAGCACATTGGGTTCTCCCTCTGCACCTTTTTATGCATATATCCACCCATTGGAGGATTCGACACTCATCATTTTCTCCTCATAAACTGGGCTAAAGAGCTCTTCATACAGCTAAATCATGACATTTTATATTTAATTGAAGTGAAGCTAAGGGCCTCTTTGGCGTCATCCCAAGTATGTTTGTTTCTGAGAATGAATGATGAAAAATTTGTTTGGATGCATAAATCTATCGTCAACAATCAATAACAATTATTTGTAGTTACTGACCTTAAAAAAAATGAGGCTCCACCCCACTAGAAATGGAATCTTGCGACTGCCGACAATGCCCACTTTTAGCATTAATAAGTATGGCGCACGCTTAGTGGGTTTTGAGTAGGATTTGGGCCCTAATGCTTTTGGTCCCAACCCCCACTCCTGAAAATAAAACTACTCTTTGTGTTTTAAAAAAGGGATATGCTCCAGTGGGAGCATCTCTCACCTTACCATGAGAGATAAAGTGGGACCCTCACATTTAAGTTGTTGGCATTGGATATGGATGCGAGGGCCCTCACCTTATCTCTCATATAAGGTGAGAGATATTTCTCATAAGAACATCTCCATTTAAAAAAAGCCCAAGATCTTATAAAAAGCCAAAAACAATGAAAACCTTTAAAAAAGATGCTTACCAATCTACAGTCTAAAAGCATTAGAAGTCCCTACATTTTTAGTCAACAAGGAAGAGAAAACAATGATTGTGACAAAAAAAAGAGGGGCAAAAGAAAAAAAGGAAGGAAGAGAAAACAATGATTATGACAAACAAAGAGGGCCATTAATCCTTATTGGCGATGATCAATGGTGCTCCCTCACAAAGATAGCATGGTAAATCGATGGTGGAGAGCCAAAAACAAAATAATGGGTGATGCTTCTCTAATTTGAAACTTCCCTTTCAAATACCAAACAGAGCCCTGAGGACAGTCTGTGGCAAGCAATTTTCTTCCTGCCAAAAGGACTCAACCAGCTCCTAGCCCTTGCAAACTTGAAGGTTGACCCTATATATGCCCCGTTTGCTCTTGTAAACTTGTGAAATAAAAATGAAGTCCTTTTTTGGATTGAAGTTTTGTAGCATTCATTGAATTAACCTTAGGCCCAACAGAAGCCACCATCTCTACCACTCAGTTTAGATTGTTTTTTAACTGAGCGGGGTGGTTCCATATGGATCTTTCTATTCCCCTGTCCCATCCCCAGGAGGGCCCTACAGAAATTTCTCACGGAAAATCCTCATAAAATGTTCTCACCTGAATAAATCCCAATAAATAATATGTACAACTATTGAATCCAACTTCAGGTAATTCCGATTTCTTTAGACACCAGGTCTTCTTAAAAAAAAGACTAAAATGCATTTAATACGTCACAATTAGACCACTCTAAGAGCCATTGCTTCGGCTTAATTCATTAAAATATTGGGGCTGGGTGCCACACATTTGTAGGTTGTGACACAAAAAATAGGCCGCTGCTAAGCCCATTTGTTATGGGCCTTAACTCAAAAATGTGTTAGCTAGAACATTGGATGATGGGCCCAATTGGATTTGATAATTAGCCAAAATAATAGGCTTGTTTTCCACTTATTAAAAAGTGTTGAACTTTCATCCATCTCAAATTTTGTTCTTTTCGTAATGATGTAGGTTTATTGGTGCAAGTATGAAACCTCTTTTAAAGACATATTCTTCATTATATATATACACACACTCCTTTTGGTCCCAATTCGGGCACTAGTTGAAAAGCATGAGGGAGTATGTCCCATAGCTGGATCGACAAATTGAAGACTTTATAAAATTTGTAAGGGTGTTCATGGCCCGGGCTAAGTCATATCTTAATCTGGTCCAACTTTACAATCACTCGTCCAGGTCTAGTGCAAGCTTGATACGGGCTATAAAAGTTAGGCCTGTGGCTGTCCATTTAATCAATCGGGCTGGCCCGAACAACCTTTTTTTTAATAAATTGTTGGGCATTTGTGCAATTGTTTCCACTAGTTAAATTAAATCACATGCATTCCTTACATGGGCTAGGGCTGAGCCAGGCTTTGTGCTTTCTATGGCTTGATCCAAGATCAACCAAATCATTAAATGGGCCCTAATCACATAAGCAAGCCCAGTTCAAAGTGGGCGGGGGCTTAGGGCTAGCCTGACCCATGATCACCCGTAGGTTTTCCACTTCAATGGGAAACCCTTAACTTTCACTCTAGGGTTGTAAACAAGGTTGGAACCATATTGGATATGGACCCGGACCAGTTTCTAAATAACGATTTCGATTTTAGGTCCAATTTTGATTCAAAACTTGTTTTGTTAGTTCTAGATCCGGTTCTAATAGGAAAATCAAGATCTGGTTCCACCTAGATGACCGAAGTCAAGTTTCAGAATCAATTCTAATTTATTTTTATTTTTCTAAAATAGATATATCTTTCAAATTATTATAGTGGATCAAGTCTACTACCTCTAGGATTACATAAAAATGTCATAAAAAAAGTATATTTTAAGCTACAACATGCAACACGAAATACTCATATGCTAGGTCCTGAATCCACACGTTGGAACTTATATGGACCTAGAATAAGACCCGTTTATTAATCGGAACTTAAGTTGGGTTCTAAATCGAGGTGCGGTTATGAATTGAAATTTAAAATTAATTAGTTCTAAACTCGATTTTCACAGGTTAGAACTTCTGGATATTCCGTTTGTAGCCCTATTTCACTCTCATAGGAGTTGTTCCTATGTTAAGATTAATAATGTAATAATCATTAATATGATCAAAATCTTACCACGGGATCAACTCATAGTGGACTAAAATTTGAGAGTGTACAATACAACATGAGTGAGTTCCTTTTTCATTTTTCTTTAAAAAGTAGTGAGTTGATTTTTGTTCTATGACCGTACGTCACTGTAATCTTGGAGATACAGCAAAAAGGACAATTGAGGTGCCGTGAGGGTTAGGGCAAGCAAGAACTGAATCCTCTCTTTCTAGCAATGGAAATTCTATATGCACCCACCTATTTTGCTGAGCACGCCCATGTTCCTCTTTCATGTGTTATTCTTTTTATTTTAAAGGTGGGTGTGCTCAGCAAAAATTGGGATGCATTTAGGATTTCCCTTCTACTAAACTAGGGAACACCGTTCCACCCAATAAGCATTCGCCACGTGGACCGCAAAAAGAAGGAGATGAGGAGGAAGTTGCTTTTTAAAGTACTAATCAGCCTTTTTTTTTTTAATATACTTTCAAGTATACCCTTTACCCCCAATTGATTATTATTATTATTTTATTATTTTGTTTTATGAAAAAATAGGTATTATATAATTTAATATAAAAAGAGGGGCTTATTGGCAATTTTCCACCCAGAGGGAACAGTCCACTGTCATCATCTTCCCTGGGAAGGGTTTCACGCCCAAAAACTTTGAACCAATTGGATGATGCGCCAAATAGGGCATGGGGTCCAGAGGTACAATGGTTGCCCAGGGCTCCACTTCTGGATCGCTGGTCCAGAGCCAAATCCACGGGTCTAACTTGGGATGGATCCGGTTTGAGCTTGCATTTTGTGACTAAATCTGGGTTGGATTTCAAATTTTATCTTCGGCGTTCCAACTTTTGTAAAGCATGTTTGTATATATATTTTTAGAGTAGTTATCTCATGTGGGAGGTGCACATTGAACTTTCATGCCCACATCTCTTTGGGACCCATCTACTGGCCCACATGGGGATGAGACTAGGGGGGTTGAAAGATCTTGTTAGAGCCCTCATTTGTACAAAATAAATTAGTTACGACTTATGTTTGATCATTCTAACCCTTTTATCTATGGCTCATAAGATTTCATCTTAAAAAATGGGTGCACAATTGATTGGATGGTCCAATCCATTCAAATGGGAGCAAAACCAAGGGACAAGTGGCTATTGGAGTGTGTGTTCCAGCAGGATGGGCTTTGGGCCTGCGATCCGAAAGTAGGGCCTTGGGCGACCATTGTAGTACTAGACCCAGATGGAGTGGCCCTTGTTTGCCCACTATCCAATTGGTTAAAAAATCCTGGGCGTGAAGTCCTTTACAGGGATGATGATGACAGGCACTGTTCCCTCTCCGGTGGAATCATGTGATGATGGTTCTGAAATTACCAATAATATCCATCTTGTCATAAAATAAAATAATAAAAATCAATTAGGGTAAAGGGTATTCTTGGAAGTATATTAAAACAAAGGAAGGGCAGAGACGTACTTTCAAAAGCAACTTCCACATCTCCACTTTTTCGTAGTCCACGTGGCGAGTGCTTATTGGGTGGAATAGTGTTCCCCAAGCATGGTAGAAACAGGGGATCCGGTTCCGGAGACTTGCTTGCCCTGCCCTCATCGCATCTCAAAGTGTCCTTTGCTGTGTCTCCAAGATTACTTAACAGAGCTCTGTTATTCCATCTTAAAAGCCGTTTGCGATCTCTCCAAGATCATTAACATTAACGTAGAGCTCTCTCTGTCTCTCTCTCATTTGATACTAAAAACTTTCCTTGAGATGGATCAGGAAGAGATAAAAGGAGGAGAGAGAAGTACTGATGAGGCAGGGAAGCATGGGAATGATGTGGTTGTAGAAGTGGATGATGATGATCCATGGGTTAAACAAATGGAAGAGAAACTTGACTCCAAGTCCGAACAATGCCCGCCCTCTCATCCATTCACTATTTGCAAAGTGCCCGGAGACATCCGCGGGGTCGACAGTGTTGCGCACGACCCTTTGGTTGTCTCCATCGGGCCATATCATCGAGGAACCAAAAGCCTACTCGACATGGAGCAGGTCAAATGGCGCATTCTAAAAGCCTTCCGTCGTCGAGCCGGTAAAGACTTTAACGAGTACTTGAAGGCGATGAAGGAAATAGAGCCGCGAGCGCGAGATTGCTACTCAGGCAACATTCCTATGGAGGCAGATAAATTCATAGAGATGATGTTGCTAGATGGTTTGTTCATGATTGAGCTCTTCACGACCACGGGTAATTCTTTTCTATCTCCACTCCTGAAAAATCCTATCGATGAAGAAGAACCCATTTATACCGTTAGTGGGATGTTGGATCGAGTTGGCCGCGACATGCTTCTCTTGGAGAATCAGCTCCCTTTCTTCGTCTTGGAACGCCTTTGGAACCTCACTCATCAACGGAGAAGGTTTGATCTTTGGGAGAGTGCCTTTATTTTCATCGTTTTCTATGCTCTGCGGTTTAGGCATAAATGGGACCTTAATATTCTTCGAGAAATCTTTGACGAAGAAGAAAAAAAAAAGGAAAACCCAGAAATGAAAAATAAAGTTGGTGTTCATCATCTGCTGCATTTAGTACACTTGCTCCTCAAACCAACTTCTCCCACCAGTACCAAACAATCTGAACCGACGGAATCGGAACCTACTACTGGGTCTGGGACTAGTTCTGAACCTATGGAACCTACTGCAAAACCTCCTGCATTCATAAAGAAAATGAAAACCCTTTCCTTTCTACCTCCCAGATGTCGTGACTGCTTCCCATCTCCATCAGGCCAAGAATCTCAGTCTATGGAATGTACTGCGAAGCTCCCTGCATTCATAAAGAAAATGAAAACCCTTTCGTTTCTATCTCCCAGATGTCGTGACTGCTTCCCATCTCCATCAGGCCAAGAATCTAAGTCTATGGAAGACGAACAACCACTGAAGGTGATTCCTTCCGCAGTGGAGCTCCACGAGGCAGGAGTTGTGTTCAAGTGTGTGAAGGCTAATAGCTTCTTGGACATTAAATTTGAACAGGGAACGATGAAAATGCCACGCCTTTCGGTGGTGGATTCCACCAAACCTCTCCTTCGAAACTTCATTGCCTATGAGCAGTGCTTCCCTAACCAGGGTAGTCACTTCACCAGGTACTGCATCTTTATGGATTATATGGTGAACACCCCGGGAGATGTGGAGATATTAAAAAAATCTAAAATCATAGAAAATAGGGTTGGCAGCGACAAGGAGGTGGCACTTCTCTTCAACAATCTGGGCAAGAGCATCTTTATATCGGACTTTGGGAAAAGTTATCTAGCCGAATCGTTTGAACAAGTTACGAAACATGCCCAGAAAACATGGCCCAAATGGCGGGCAAAACTCAAGCATGATTATTT
This sequence comes from Umbellularia californica, assembly GCA_028538565.1. Lineage (NCBI taxonomy): Eukaryota > Viridiplantae > Streptophyta > Magnoliopsida > Laurales > Lauraceae > Umbellularia > Umbellularia californica. The sequence goes on along the minus strand of JAPQWN010000003.1, from coordinate 35,384,611 downwards.
CAGCAATCCATGGGCGATTATTTCCTTGATTGCAGCAGCTTTTGTCATCTTTCTCACCTCAGTGCAGACATACTACGCGGCATTTACCTGATTTAGCACACACACTTCTGTGCTAATTTTATCATATTAGCTAGGACTGGTGTTTTCTTCATCTGCAACTTATTTTACTATTTGATCAAGGTACAAGTAGAACCTATTTAAATAATCTCGTGTTTTTTAGTAGCTTCTGTGTAGTTCTTGTCGCAATATTGATTATATATGTTCATATGTCTAAGTTGTACTTTCTTCTTTGCAAATTTATCAAAATAAGTTCCCCTTCTCTTCGTGTTAATGCAAGTGTAATTGTTGCTTTAGTCATCCACATCTGCTAGTAGGTTCAATTTCTACGTGCGAGAAGGAAATAATCTTTACGCAAAAAAAGAAAAAAAGAAATAGGGAAGATGGAAATGAAAGGCGACAAGCAAAAGGATCCAAACCTAAAAATATTTTTAGGTTCAATCAATCACAAAGCTTCACATAATCATCATCATCAAGCCCTGTCTTAAGTACTTCACCATAATAAAGATCAAGACATTTCTCAAAAACTAATGGCTAAGATTTCTTATTTGTAAAAAGGATGCTTCTTGTAATTTCTTTTTCCTGCAGCCCCTTTTGGGCAATTTTCCCCTTACCATATGTAATAAGTTCATTCTTTCAAAGGTCTTGCACTGATGATGAGTGGAACCCTGTGTTTATCTCTTCCATCCATCTTCACCTTGTGAGATACTTGATTTCTATCGGATCTTTTCTTTCCTACTTCCCATGGCTAGTGTATGTTGGGCTCGCCCATCCTTAATTACCAAGCAAGAATTTAACAATGCAACCCATGTCAGAAGTGAGTCACCTCAATGAAATGAAATCAAAAGCTTTCCATAAGTTTAATTCATGATATAAATGTGGGGGTGTAAAGTTAGCTAATGTGGGGGTGAAACTCTTCAATTGAGTTGGGTCAAAAGCTTTCCATAAGTTTAATTCATAACATAAAAATTTTTATTTTATAATATTTTTTCAGATCTCAGTGGGGTCAATTGACCCCACTATGATCAATGTGGCGCCGCCCATGGATGCTACCTCACCCGAGGTCTTCTTCCCTCTTGGGTCCCTGCCCCCTAACCTGGGTATCAAAAGGAAAAAAAAAAAAACACAGTAGCTTTATGATATAAGAATATATGAAAAATCACATGGAAAACAAAAAATACAAGAAAATTTATAACTTTAGTTTTTTTTTTTTTTATATTATAGTTCATGTGTGAGTTTAATATCCTTTTTCTCCGTTGAATAAATTCTGATATTGATTATTTTAAGAATTATTTTAATGATATATTTTGGGTTTTTTTAACAATAGTATTTTAAGAAAAAAAGATTAATATTACTACTACATTGTCACCTTTAATTTGTAATGTTTATAAATATATTAATTTAGCTTTGGGCCTTTTGCTTATAATATTTTCGCATCATCATATTAGAATGAGACATGCCACAAAACTCTCTCAATATTGTATATACTTCATAATTTGATAAAAAGAAAATAGAGATAATTAGCGAAAGGTCCCTATAATTGAATATCATGTGAGAGAGAGAGAGTATGTGTCCATAAATGGACACTAAATAAAATTATATGGATGTGAAATAGATTAAAGGGGTAATTAACATTAAACACTTTACTAAATGTGATAGTAAGTCTTTCAACCAATATTTCTGATTTGAAGTAATAAGCTGAGGTGGCACAAGAACCCAAAATTTGATCTTTTTTTCCCAACTAACATCTAACTTTAAGAAGAACCGCCTCTTATGCTAGTGGTACGAGTTGTGAATTCTTACCTGCCTGTCCTGGGCTCAAACCTGGAGAGGTAACTTCCCTCACCTGGGGTCTTCTTTCCTCACCATGGTGGGCTTGGGTCCCAGCCCCCTAACTTGGGTACCAAGGAAAAAAAAAACCCACCTAGCATTACGATACAAGAATATATGAAAAATCACATGGAAAATAAAAAAAATACAAGAAAATTTATAACTTTACTCTTTTTTTAATATTATAGTTCATGTAAGTTTAATATCCTTTTTCTCCGTTGAACAAATTCTGATTATGTTATGCGTATCCAACTCAGAGGTTTGCTTAAAATATGTTACTGTGCAAAACATGCTATCTTTGAACCATATTCTTCTATGTGAAGTTGCTCTTCCTATGTGAACCTCGCACTTTATGCAAGTTGGATCACAAGCAATTAGATATCCCTAACTACTTTGCCAGATATAATATTGGATCAGTAGGTAGATATTATGTGATTAAAGTGGAAAAGAGAGAAGCTTTCCGAAACCATAACATAGCAGAAACAAATTCATTTTAAGAATTATTTTAATGATATATATTTTGGGTTTTTTAACAATAGTATCTTATGAAAAAAAATTAATATTATAACTACATTTTCATCTTTAATTTGTTATGTTTATAAATATATTAATTTAGCTTTGGGCCTGAGCTTAATGTGGGCCTTTTGCTTATAATATTTTCACATCATCAGATTAGAATGAGACATTCCACAAAACTCTCTTAATATTGTATATACTACTTCATCATCATTTGATAAAAAACAAAGGTCTTGTCGGAGACCCCGCAGTGGCAAAAGCCTCATGCACCGGGGCCGGAGGTAATACATAGACGTGTTCATGGGCTGGGTTGAGCAATTTCTAGGCACAGCCCAATTTCTTAAAATGGGCCCAAACCTGACACTAGGCTACTCGGGCCATAAGTTGGCCTGGGCCCAACCCGGCTGAAAGATTAGGCCCGAGCCTAGGTGGATGATCACCTTTTCTTTTTTAAAAGAAAATGATACTCTTAATTGCATGAAGTTGTAGCTTAGTTGGTTGGGTCATGCGTGAGTATGTGAACGCACGTGTGTTTAAGTCTCTGTTCTTGCAAAATAATCAGTTTTGCTTTAAATTGTGTCTATCATTCAGGTTGGGTTGGGATTTGGGCTTCTATCACCGAATCCAAGATCAGTCTGTATATTAAACGGGCCTTAGATTTTAGATCCAAGCCTTTCTTGTGTAACAAAACCTAAGGCTCAAATACTTAAGGCTCAAATACTGGTGGCATGTGCAAGTGTGTTGCGGGGTTGTTCGTGCGCTCGGGGGATTAGTCTTGTCTGATTTCATACCACCGGGACACCCTCATTAGCACAAAAGAAAAAAAGAAAGGAAAAGGCTTTTCATATGCTTAAGGAAGAGGACAAAGTGTTGAAATAACATTTTGTTTTGGATCATAAGTTGGAGGCCCATAGTGTATATTAAAGAAAGTAGGTTAGGCTTTTTATTTATTTCTTTCACATATATGCACTCTTATCCCTCCATGATTTTGGCACGCACCTAGTTTTATGCTCATCAAGCTTAACTCAAAATTGTATTGAATCTAAAAAAAATCCATAATTAAAAGATCATTAAACTTTAAGATTATGTAATCATGTTGCAGCTGATCAAAGAGAGAATGATGAACTTAGGATATTTTGGTACATCAAGATTATACCAATTTCATTACTATCGAGCGACATCTGATGAAGGTCCCCACATTTTAAGTGTAATAAAATTATGCTACTACAATAGATCTAAACAAAATCGGTCATGCGGATCATCCAAACTCTTTCAAAAAATTTGAGCGTTTTCTCGGAGATGTATGTATAAGATTGTAATATTAAAAAGTAGCATTACTTTTCTATTCTTATTATTTAGAAAAAAAGATTGTTGGTAGGTGAGACTTTTAACCTTTGAGGAAAATACGTCGTAAATGCAGAGCAATAACGTGGGACGAAGAGGGAACTAAAGGAAGTGTAAATGATCCAAGGTACAAATTTAAGCAGGGAATGGTTTTTTTTTTTTTTTTTTTTTTTTTTCGAGTGATAAAGTAAGAACTTGCGGTTAAGTAATTTAAATCCATGGTAAGAACACAGATTTTATACATAAAAAGTGAAATATCGGATACATGCGATACAAAATGATACGTTGCCCATTTTAAAGTATCCATGAATTGTAGAAGTAGGTAAAAGGCTTAGTTCTTCAACCAGGCCTTCATGTAGTCTGCAAGCTTGATTCTCTTTTCTTGAACTTTTTCTGCCATCCTCTCTTAGAAGAGTCTAGCTTGGGTTTCTTCATTGCCGCTCATAGCTAGATTTTTCTTTGAACATTTGGTGTCTTCTATGCTCATCCCATTTTTAGCAAGAGCTATCTCAATTTTGGTGAGCTCGCGCTGGCTGGGATCTATTTCTAATCGGGCTCGGCTCACATAAATTTCATATTTGGTAATTATCTAATCGGCAGTAGCGATCCGACGTCGGCATTCTTATATCTCCCTTCGTTGTTCATAAACAAGTTTTGAAGCTGCCTGTACAACGTTTGAAGTTGCTTCTTCTAATCAAGGTTGGGACCTAACCGTCAAATCACAGTGGTGATGGTTGCTAGTACGGTAGGCCTTTGCCGATGCAACACAGAAATGGAAGAATATCCAACGTGCTACTCTCCAAGATAAAGGCTTGGAGATAGGGGATTCATAAAGATCGGAATTGACTTTGCCAAGGTCCCTTTTGTTTGCATGATGAAAGTAAATTCCTAGAAATTTTAAATAATTACCCTACGATCAACCCATCAAATCAAATCTTGAGTCAAGACCGCATTTACATCTCCATCTTTTATACTTCACCCCTCAATCTTGAGTGCCCATCTTACCTTGCAAATAAGGGCCCTGAATAAATTCCATGGCTAGGATTTTATTCATTCATTTTAGCCACTTGTATGGCCGTCAACAAGTGATCAGTGATCTTTTTTTTTTTTTTGGTAAAAGGATTAGTGATCTTTTTTGAAGAACAGAACGGTCAATCATTCTAATACTAAACACTAATCATTCATCAGATCAACAGCCATGATCAACAAACAAAGCTGTCACTTGCTCTGTTGCTCACATATCCCTGTGTCATCAAGTCACAAGACTTCCTCTTCCTAAATTGAATAAAGCAAAAACAATGTCTCCTTGTCTTATTAGTTTGAAGCATTTTGTCGGCCCATTTAATTGTTTAGATTACTAGTATCTTTCTCCCTTTGTTCTGTTTTTATTTTCTATTGTTGAGTCATTTTTCTTGTCTGCAATGTGTTCTTTCGAAAGACTGATTCATTGGATTAAGCACCTTTCACCTAATCAACTGCCCACCAGCTGAGTCATTTCATATGACTGATTGTCTTTGTGAAAAAGTCCACCTACTTGCGTGCAAATGCACTGCCAATGGCAGATGACCTTTGACCATTTATTTGGTAGATGAAAGACTAGTCTTCTCTCATTCAAGAAACATGTTTGTTACTTTGAGAAGGAACTTTGATCCCCACCAACGAATGTCAACAAACTATTTGATTTCATTCATTTTCTTGGGTCCTCTTCATGAGAAGGGAAAGGGAGGAGAAAAGATGTCATATTTTACCTACTTAAGGTGAAAGTAGGAGAATGATTCTCTCCCAAAAACACTTCTCAGAAAATATATTTCTTTTAAATGAACAACTTTTTTCTCTAATAGAATTTATTTATTTTTATTATCATTAATAGTGACTTTTGACAAATTAATAGTAAATTCTTCATATAAAATATTATCAAAATGATTTTCAACTATATGGCTTTCTCTTTTAAATCCAAACAGAGCACATTGGGTTCTCCCTCTGCACCTTTTTCTACATATATCCCCCCATTGGAGGATTCCACACTGATCATTTTCTCCTCATAAACTGGGCTAATCAGTGCTTCATACTGCTAAATCATGACATTTAAGATTTAATTGAAGTGAAGCTAAGGGCCTCTTTGGCATCATCCCAAGTATGTTTGTTTCTGAGAATGAATGACGAAAAATTTGTTTGGATACATAAATCTATCGTCACCAATCCATAACAATGATTTGCAGTTACTGACCTTAAAAAAAAGAAAAAGAAAAAAAGAGGCTCCACTCCCCTAGAAATAAAATCTTGCGACTGCTGACAATGCCCACTTTTTAGCATTAATAAGTATGGCGCACGCTTGGAGGGTTTGGAGTAGGATTTGGGCCCTAATGCTTTTGGTCCCAACCCCCACTCCTGAAAATAAAAATACTATTTGCGTTTTAAAAAAACCCAAGATCTTATAAAAAGCCAAAAACACCAAAAACCTTTAAAAAAAGATGCTTACCAATCTACATTTTAGTCAACAAGGAAGAGAAAACAATGATTGTGACAAAGAAAAAAGGGGAGGGCAAAATAAAAAAAAGAGAGGAAGAGAAAACAATGATTATGACAAACAAGGAGGCCGTTAATCCATATTGGCAATGATCAATGGTGCTCCCTCACAAAGATAGCATGGTAAATCGATGATGGAGAGCCAAAAACAGAATAATGGGTGATGCTTCTATGGTTTGAAACTTCCCTTTCAAATACCAAACAGGGCCCTGAGGACTCTGCGTGGCAAGGAATTTTCTTCCTGCCAAAAGGACTCAACCAGCTCCTAGCCCTTGCAAACTTGAAGGTTGACCCTATGCCCTGTTTGCTCTTGTAAGCCCTTCTTTTTTTTTTTTTTTTGCTCTTGTAAACTTGTGAAATAAAAATGAAGTCCTTTTTTGGATTGAAGTTTTGTAGCATTTATTGAATTAACCTTAGACCCAACAGAACCGTCTCTACCACTCAGTTAAGATTGTGTTTTTAGAACACCCGGACTCCACATGGGAGGGGCAGGGGCAAATGACCTTTTTGCCCCTCCCAAGTGGAAATCGGGACTTGTCCCGGGATTTCACCCGGGACAAGTAGCATGGCTGTTTTAGAATACCCAGCGACCTTCATTGCTCAAGGCATACTTTCTGAGCACTAAAATCTTTCTTTGGTATTGTGCTGGGCCAGACACAATACGGGCAGTGAACATATACACCAATGACTACAGCATAGACTCATAAATTACCATTAAAAAAAATTAATGATAATAACAATATAATGCATTCCTCAAATGCATTGCCAATTCCTAGAATACATTAGCCATTAGCCACATGAGAGACCAAGTAACAGGTGTGCCGCTCTCCTTGGAAGTAAATAAGGATCAAGAACCAAAAGCCAGTAGATGAACTACCTCAATAGGAGTACCAGATTACCAACTACAACACCCTTTTCTACATAATGATGACAATGTTTGTGTAGAAAGCACAATTCCAACCCAAGAAGAGCTGGGACAGCATCTCTCAGTCGCCCAAATACAGCGTTTTCCTCTTCCTCGGCACCAATTTTCGACCATGCTACCTAGGATTTCCAAATCCCCTAAAGGGGAGAAAAGTAGGCCACAATCCAGCTTTCCTTCCTCGATCCGTAGCTGGACCAAACGCTAACGAGGAAGGCACCGGACCCTCTATTTCCATGGCTAAAGGCGCCGCACAAACACCTCCTAAGGGTAAGGCTCCCACGCCTTCTCAAAGATTTGGTAGTATACAGGTTCAAGCATTATAGTTAAGGTGGTTCTCCTAGGAGACCAAAGTGCTCAGTCACCCTTTGAAAAAAAAGTCAGTAAGTATATGTACATCATCAAGAGAAAGAAGATGACAAATCCAACCATAAAGTGTCTTGGAGAATGAGAACATTAGAACTGCTGTTTCAGATTCATGGCTTGTAATAGTTTGCTTTGAAATAAAATTTACCCACCCACCATAGGCATTCATGTGAAGAATGAAAGCATTGGAAGTCCTGACTAATCAGCTTTATCATTATCATCATTAAAGTCTTATCCCCTCTAAACGGGGTCGGCCTTGTGAGTTCTACTTTTCACTCTTTTCTGTCCAACCACATTTACAGCCTGATTAATGGTTTGAAATTCATAAAGTATGCTTGTCCTTGTTTAAAAAAGAAAAAGGGAAAAAAAAAACTTTTAATGTCTAAATGGTTCATGACTTCATGATTTTTGCTCTTGCATATTGGTCAATCAAGTAGGTTATTAACTTACCTTAAGACATTGTGATTACATTGCAACTATCATGAATGAGATGCAAGGCTGCTAAAGCTAGAGGTTGCATGAAAACAGTTTACACCAGAGTCCAAACAATTCAAGTAAAACAAAGAATGTATATTTGGACTCCTATCTCCTCAGAAAAGAATTTGGTTCAGAATGCGAATATAACTAGAGCAAGCATACTGCAGATGCCAATGCAGGCTGAAAGCCCAATATTATCATGGGCGTAATGATTCTGTAAGAAGGCTGGAACAAAATCAATGCGTAGTGGTTGTGGAAAGTCCTTTTGTTTTTGAATGATAAGGAGCGTTGCACCTAATAAAAACATTTTTGAAATGAGGATTCCTGGTCTAATAGGTTGAAAGCCAAATATTTCCAATGAATATTTTAATTTGGAAGACTTATATATTACATGTAGATTTGAGACACAGTCAGGTGTTTCTTGAAAACCTCAGATTTTATGGTACAACCAAAAGCCCCATTCATTAGATTCCATTGTTTGAAAAAATTCTGCTTCATGGGTTGAACCATGCTGACTTTTTAGTTCCCTTTTCCTCAAATTCCTTCTAAACTAATGTCTCTCAAAGTTTCAGTGTATTAAAGTTCTACAAAAGCATCAGTCTACCCTAACACATTTATTTGTTCATAACTGCAATTTCCATTCATCACTGATTAAGGAAAAGAAATCGAAAAGAGGAGCGAATTGATATCACACCTGAAAGACCAACAAATGAAAAATTGAGAGCACACACCACGTTTTGTAGGAAATCAAGCAACACTCACTGTAAAAGCATCAAACATACACAAAATTTTCCATCCATTCCATGGAAGAGTAATAAGTAATACATCCAAAGATTCAGCCCCAGATGGGCAAATTTCAATGTACACTTCGGTACTGAGGAGGAACTATAAAAAGTTGTCTCTCTCAATCCAACCAAGCAATGCCGGGCGATTTCAAAACAACTAAAACTACAATCTATATACATACATTTAGTAGATAACAAAATCAAAAAGGAGAAGGTAGAAATAAAACAAACATACCCCAGATGTAGGGAATTCAAGCCTGTTGATTCTCATTGCATAAAGCAACAACAGCAGTAGGATGATTTGCATATAAGGCCAAGTCCGCAGGGCATATACCTTTCATGCTCTTGGGATTCAATGGCGCCCCATGCGAGATCAAATGAAGCACCACCTGGGTGTGCCCTGCCTCAATTGCGCAATGAAGCGGTGTGTACCCGGCGTCGTCTACCAAATCGACCTGCGCCCCATGGCTGAGCAAGAGCTTGACACACTCAATCCTCCCCTTGAAGGCGGCCCGGTGGAGCGCAGTCCACCCATTCTGATCCCTGCCGTTCACCTTCGCGCCTTGTGCAAGGCAACTCTTGATGCCATGGACATCATCCAAGCCTGCCGCCCGGTGCAGAGCATCGCCAAGGCGGAGGGCATCGAGCAGATGGAAGTGCCCGCCGTCAATAGCGAGAGAAAACGGAGTCTGGCCATTCTTTGTCAATGAATACTTTGTATATGGAGCACAATTCAGCAAGAATTCCACTGCTTCCAATCGGCCATCCGCGGCGGCGCAGTGCAGCGGCGTCCACCCGTCGGAATCGGTGTGACCCGGGTCGGCGCCGCCCGACAAGCAGAATTGAATCACACCCACATGCCCTCGAGCGGCCGCGGAATGAATCGGAGTCCGACCATGCCAATCCCCTTGATTCAAGCAATCCCGGCCATGGGATTCCGATATCGCAGAGATCAGATCGACCCGGTTCGCCTCCGCCGCTTCATGCAAGAACCGATCGACGGCAGGATCGAATTCCGACCCGGAATCCACCAACACCCTTATCACCTCCGGGTTACCGGACGCGACGGCAAGCCCGAGCGGCGACGCCCCATCGGATTCTCGGGCGTTGACGTCGCCTCCGGCGGAGATGAGGGCGGATACGAAGTGGGGTTTCCCGGCGCGGGCGGCGGAGCGGAGGAGAGAGGAGATCTGGGGCGGCGAGCAGGCGGCGGCAGCGCGTTCGAAGAGGAATGATGATTCAACGGTGGCGGCGGAGAGCAGCGATTCGACGACTTGGGGTCCGACGAGGAAGATGGGGAGGACGGCGTCCTTGAAGATGTGACGTCCGGGGGTGGCGAAGAGGCGGCGGAGGACGTCGGAGTCGGCTTTTCCGGTGGGAAGCATGGAGGAGAGGAGGGTGAGGGAAGCGGCGGAGGAAGGAGGAGAAGGGTGTTCGGAGAGGAGGAGGGAGAAGGAGAGGGAGGAGAGAGGAGGGATGATGGTGAGGGTATTAGAGGGCTTGAAGGAGAAAATGGACGGTGGAGATGTGGTGATGGAGATGGCCACAGACATGGTGTGCATGAGATTGGTGATTTTGAAGGTCTGGGAGGAGCAGCGTTGGTGGGGCTTGAAGTGTATGGTCAGCTCTTTCTGATCAACAGTCACGAGCCTGTCCATGATTGTTACAGATCCAACGGTCCAGGTGCAGAGATGATAGGGTTCTCAAAATCTTCAACTCAATGAAATGAAATCACAGGGAGAAGAAGAAGAGGAAGAGGTAGAGGTAGAGGTAGAGGAAGAGGAAGAGGAAGAGAACAAAGAAAAGGGAGGTTTATCAGAAGTTTCTGGGGTAGTGAGATTGACAAAGTTAAGGAGAAAATGGTGTACTAATCTGTACTGCATGTGGGGTTGAAGAGGACTGAGTCCTCTTATAGATGTGGTGTGTCCAAGCAGAGCTCATGTGAACTTTTGGCTAGGTCAAATGATCCAGCCATAACCCTTCGAATCCTTGAGATGGGGTGTTTTAATAGATTGTCCATGTGAACTTTCACCCTTTTCCTATTTTTGAGGGTCGGGCCAGGGCAGGACCCAGAGCTTGAAAGAAACAATTAGTTTTTTAGTTGAAACTGTCCAAAATTTAGAAAATGAAAAATATTAAAGTGTACACCTATCAACAAAGACAGATAATGAGACGTTAAAGAAACAATTAGTTTTTTAGTTGAAACTGTCCAAAATTTAGAAAATGAGAAATATTAAAGTGTACACCTATCAACTAAGACAGATAATGAGACGTTCAAGAAATGCAAATAGATTAATATATATATATATATATAATTTAAAAATAGCCCTATTGGCACATTTAAGTATTCAAAGGAGAATTAAAAATATCAGTTGTTTTTTTTTTTTTTTTTGTGACCATAGTTGAATAAATGTTATGTTTATTGGCACTATAGATGTTAGATATTTAGAAAATAAAAATAATGGAAATTAACACCAGTTATATGATAGGTTGTTTCTTATTATTTTTATTTTGGGTTTTTACCATTATTGACGTATATCATCACTGTCTACTCTTACCTCTATTTTTTTAATGGAATTTGGCTGCAAAAATATTGTATGATATATATATATATATATAATTTTTTCTATACCACCATCGACTTTCAATCTGAAGTTAATCATCCTTCTATGTTTATATGGGGATTATCGGGTTGGCAATGCAATGTAAACGGCAGCATATTAGAGTTAAATGAAATTTTTTAAAAAATTATTATTGGGCCATGGAAAAATATTTTTAATAAAGTAAAACATTAAATAAAACAAACTAATTCCTTTAAACTTGACTAAAACGATTGAGATATATATATATATATATCTCCTCTAATACATACAGATTCCAACCATAACGGCCAATACATTCTTTGTAATGATTTTAATCCAAAATATAAAATCTATTAACACTAAGTTCACAACCTTTATGTATATTATACTTTTTCTTTATATAAATCTTAATATATAATCAAATATAGAGAAAAGATAGAGAAAATGAAGATGGAAAAACAAACTGCAGTTCAATTTTATATTGGAACCACTTTTCTCTAATTATTTCTTCTATTTTACTTCAACACACTTAAAAAGGTCCTAACATAATAAAAAAAATTAGACTCCACCCAAAATATAACCTTGTCACTATATATAGTTACTTGCAAGGGAAAAACATTAACCTCAACTACTAATAACATTAGATAATATATGTTATAGTTTCATAGGGAATAAGATGGAAGCAAGAAGTTGGTTCTAGAAATAAGTTTTGTAGGACTTAATTTGTTTAATAATTCTCTCGAAATGATAAAAGCTATAATCTTTATCAAGTGGAAATAGAAGATTTAAAAGAAAAATACAGCTGTATAATGCATGTTTAAAATCTAAAGAAACTGTTGCTATTTGTATATTGTTTATAACAAATATGTAAGGGCCGAGCCAAGGTCAAGCTTGGCTCTCAAGATTATGGGCTTTTCATCAATTCCTACTCTCGAGCATTAGGACAAAAATAAAAGCCATCATCTTACAAGCTTTTGAAAACTCGATCGATTTCTTACATGTGTGGGCCCCAAAGAAATATTTGCTAGGTCCCCTAATCTCATTTCATGAGTTTTGTTGGCAGAAGAAGGAAAAGAAGTAGGAGGAGGTTGGTATCATATGTTTCTTCGATCGTGACTTTGACTTCTTAGGTCGTGACTTTGACAATGGAAAGTAAAAAATGGTAGGTGTGAACAATGCGTACTGCAATTTGGATTTTAACGGATTAAGAGGACTAGTCGTCTTACATGTGAACGCCGTGGACGTGGAGATCATGTAGACTTTATGGCATAGTAGGTGGACCAGAGATGATGGGGGTTTGATCATAAGGTAACACAAATGACTCCGGAGGATACCTGGCCACCTCTCTTGGAGGAAAGAGTAGAACTTCACTGTCTGGCCCATCTATGAAAAATCAGAGTGGCCAAAAAAAAACCACCCACTGACTGAATAGCTTGGTAGAGGCATTTCAATTCAGGGACAAATAGCGGGTTATTAGTAGCTTGTTTGACAACTCTACTAATAGAGTCAAGTAAAAAAAAGCCCCAATTTTTCAAAAAAAAAAAAAAAAAAAAAAGGTAAAGCATTTTAATTCAAATTGCCCACCATATTTTTCAAAAAAAAAGAGGAAAAAAGCAACCCCCTTTCTCTACTAAAAAACAAAAAAAAAAAAAAAAAAAAAAAAAACCTCCACTTTCCGGAACAAAAGGTCAAAAAGATTCCATCACAAACAACTAAAAATAAAATACCATCATAACCCATTATATTTTATTCTTTATTCAAAATAATCTTTACTTCACTCAATTCCATTAGTAAAGCCCTAGTTTGGCAACTCTACTAATAGAGTCAAGTGAAGTAAAGTTGATTTTGACGAAAGAATAAAATATAAATGAGTTATAATGATATTTTATTTTTAGTTGTTTGTTATAGGATTTTTTTTGACTTCTTGTATGGGAAAGTGAATTTTTTTTGTATTTTAGTGGATAATGATGGTTGTTTTTTATCTTTTTTTTTTTTTTAAAGACAGAGGGAGTTTTGAATTAAAGTACTTTTGATGTGACATTATGTCTGAGAAATGAAGTAGCTAGGGGTGTCAATCATATCGTGTTAACAAATTCAGGTTACGGGTTAACGAGTTCGGGTTAAAATCTCCTCAACCTGTACACAACCCGTTAACTTAACAGGTCAAAAAATCCAACCTGAACACAACCTGTTAATTTAATGGATTGCACGACCCAACCCTTTACCATGTTAAGTAATTAAGTTATTTCAAAAATTAAAAGAAAATTCATACAAAAATATATAAGGAGAAAAATATATAAGCCACACAAAACTATAAGTGAGGATCTCGAGTGGATCCCACCTAAAACCCCACTATAAAATAATAAATTCCAATTTATTCTTTATAAATATAAATTAATTCTAGCTAAACTTAGGGACTAAAAGAACTTTAACGGGTTAAATGGGTTGTTAACGGGTTACTAGTTTAATTCGTACACGACGCGTTAACTTAACGTGTTAATGGGTTTGATTCATTAACGACCCAAACCCATTAAGAGCCCACCCAAACCCGTTACTATCGTGTGGGTTCGTGTCGTGTTAACGGGTCGTGTGACATTTTGACAGCCCTAAAATGAAGGCTTTACTTGACTTATACTATGCTAGTAAAGTGCCAAACTAGCAAAAGGGACTTGGATAGTGTGGATGTGTGGGTCTGTGAGTTTTTTATTATAGAAAAAAAATAGCAAACTATAGGATCATTTGAAGGGTATTTTTAAAATGGAAGATGCTCCTATGAGAGATATCTCTCACCTTATATAAGAGATAGGAGTGGGAGCCCTCACATTTAAGATGTTGACATTGGATATGGATGTGAGGGCATCTACTTTATCTCTCATAGTAAGGTGAGAGCATTTCCCTTTAAAAATAGAGATAATTAGCAAAAGGTCCCTCATATAGGACTTGTAAGGCCTCTAGTCCATCAACTTTTTCTCTAAAGCTTGTAGTCCATGCAACTGGACATATTTCGGCGAGAGATCCCTGGATACAATTTTGATGACTGATTTACCCTTTCAAGCATTTTAGACATGAAATTTTAAATTTTCAAATTTCAAATCTTCTATCATCCCTCTTCTTCTTCAACCCGGACATGCTGGATCTGTGCTTAGGGCAAAAAAGAAACGAAGGAAGAAATGAGAGAGGAGAAAGGAGAGAGGAGATGGGCCGGAACCAAGTTGACTGACGAGAACTTCATCAAGAAGCACACCGGGCCCGGAGTCCTGTCGATCGCGAATGCTGGACCGGGGATGAACGGGTCGCAGTTCTTCGTCTACACCACCAAGATGCAGTGGCCGGACTGGAAGCACGTGGTGTTTGGACAAATCTTGGCGGTGAGATATAACGATATTAACATGTTTGGTTTAAATGATGATGCTTCGTCTACACCACCATTTGTTTTAAATGATAGCAGTGTAAATGGCGATCTTGGCTGGTAAATGACGAAGCACGTGGTGTCTACATCGCCAAGACCATGTTTCATCATAAGAAGAATTTGGATTCGAGCAGAACACGTGGTGACGAAGCATGTGGTGACGAAGCGTGGGAATTTGGTTTTCGACATAGGAAATGATGAGAATTTGATCGAAACAAGGGGGAATTTGGGTTCGAGCAGAACAAAGAATGAAATTAGAAGAAAATAAGAAGAAAGCATTCGCTGATGGGTTTGATTGGGTTCTGATGGGGGTTGGATCAATTAAGAAGGAAGAAGGCCTGCCGGGCTAATTATAGAAGTGAAGTTTTCCGATCGTTCGCCAAACGTAGTTGACGGTGCTACGCCATCGCTAGAGAAAGAAGGCAGCAGGGCTGTTATATCGTTTTTGACAAATCTAATGAGTTTTTATGAAATTTATCTGAGTTTTTTTATGAAATTTATCTGAGCTTTTGTCAAGTTTATCAAGTTTTAACAAATTTATATCAGCTTCTGTCAAATTCATCTTAGTTTTTCATTTTTTGTCAATTTTATTTTAGTTTTGCGCAAATTTATCTGAGTTCTGGACAAATCTATCCGAGTTCTGGGACAAATTTATCCGAGTATTGGACAAATCTATCTGAGATTTTGCAAATTTATCTGAGTTTTTGAAAATATAGCTGAGTTTTTGACAAATTTATCTCCATTTGGCAAATTTTAACTGCGTTTTTGAACTAAATTGAGGCTGTTCTTTTGAAATTTATTTGCATTTTTTAAAATAAATTTAACTGATTTTTGGCAAAAATATTTTAGTTTTTGGCAAATTTTTCTGAAATTTGGAAAATTAGTTTATCTTCGTTTTGGCAAATGTATTTGCTTTTTTTAAATTTATTTACATTTTTTAATTTTATTTACGTCTTTTGAAATTTATTTGCATCTTTTGAAATTTATTTGCTTCTTTTGAAATTTATTTACATTTTTTAAAATTTATTTGGATCTTTTGAAATTTACTTGGATCTTTTGAATTTGATTTTCATCTTTTGAGATTTATTTATATTTTTTGAAATTTATTTGGATCTTTTGAAATTTATTTGCGTCTTTTTATATTGACTTTCATCTTTTGCAATTTATTTATATTTTTGAAATTTATTTGGATTTTTTAAAATTTATTACCATCTTTTTAAATTTCTCTGCGTTCTTTTGAGATTTATTGCGTTTTTTGATATTATTGCATTTTTTAAAATTTATTTGCTTTCTTTCTAATTTATTTGTATTTTTTGAAAGTTGTTTTTGTTTTTTTAGAATTTATTTGCATTTTTTTAATTTTATTTGCGTCTTTTGGAATTTATTTTCGTCTTTTGAAATTTATTTACATATTTTGAAATTTATTTGGATCTTTTGAAATTTATTTTTATATTTTGAAATTTATTTACATTTTTTTAAATTTATTTGGTTATTTTGAAATTTATTTGGCTAATTAAATGGTAGTTGACTATCATTAATGGCATATCCCACTAGTCATGAGATATGATTTTGAATAAAGGGTAAATTAGACATTTTAGGTCTTCAAATTTGAAAAAATGACCTATCACACTATGAAAAAATATTGTCGATCTAAGGCAATAAAGTGACATGTTCAAGGACCCGTCGCCGAATGCCCCTTAAAAATAAGGATTGCCTAATATAATTGAAGCCATTGGAAAACATTCGACTAATGGTCAAAAGATGTATTTGTAAACATCCGAAAAAAGTGCAAGGGTTTATTTACTAATATAGATATTGATATAAATAGGCAAAAAGGTGGAATAAATGCCAAAACGCAAATTTCTCATTAAAAACAGCAGGTACTGCAATCTTATATCGTCTTATTATAACTATTTCTTATCGTTTCTATTGAATAGTAAATTATTACTCTAATCCAATCATTTTCTTTATTATGATGAAAGAAAATATTTTTGACTTAAAACTTTATTTGTGTATTTTAAATTAAAAGACTATATAAATTGGAAGTGCTTGTCAAGATATTGAGTTTAATTCTCTTTTATTTTATTTTACCTATGCCATTCTTATTTTTTCTTCTTATGAAATTTGTTGGAAAATGGTTAGAGCACCCACGATTTTGGTCAACTTTGAGTCAAAATAAAAGTGGGCCCCACTTATTATCCTCTTACGTAGAACTACATGAGAATGTGATCTACTCTGTGAGTAGATTAAGAACATATAATGTGTTACTCTAATCCATTGAGGAGTGAATGAGAAATTGCCTCCTAGCACCACTACTTAAATATAGTAACACATGAAAATAAAAGGAAGTGGTGAACTTGCATCCCACATTACTTGAGAGCAAAACACTCTTTGGATATAAATATGTTTGTCTTTGTAGTATAGGATAAACCTCAAGGGACATCCCATTTTTGTGGAGGAGGGAGGACCTAGACTAAGGTGAGCTCACCGCCACATGCGCGCCCCAGGCTAGGCTTAGTCTTGGCTCGGTCCACTGCCCATTTATATTTATGGAAAAATTTTATTTAATAAAATCTCTTTTTCCAAATGGGGTGTGTCCGAAGTCCAGAAGGATATATCCAACCAAGAGGTGTGTCCAAAGAAGCTTTTGTATGTTTGCTGAGCAGTCACTAATCTAAATAGATACAACCTCATGAAAAGTCCTGAATCAGGCTATATAAACCCATCTCGTCCATGCCTTTTTGTTCATTTATTCACTACTACGGCATTACATTTGAGTCGTCAGTCAGAGTCTAGAGAGAGAGTCTGTTGCTGTTCTGATTTACCTGTCATACAGTCTGTAGTGCTGTTACTATGTGAATTCGATCATTATATCATGGGAGACAAACGCAACTGAAGCTTGTAAGAACCGTTGCGGGGGCGAAATTTATCTTAAGGACATAGTGTCAAACACTAGCCTTGATCACCTCACCTTCTGCAGATTTCTAGATTACTCAATCTCAACTACTATTCTCTTTTTTTTCTGCCTTCATACTGTAAGTGGATTTACTTTCCAGTTTATATTCTATATTGCTGTTGTACTGTTTTCCTAAATATTGAACTAATTTTGTATGTATTCGGATTAACAAAATTCATTTTTACTATTTATCCTTTTTCCGAATCAATGAATATGTTGTTTTCTAAATGAGTCCTTAAATTTATATTGAGTTTTCTCCATCTGTTTTCTCTACACCCAAATAATCCTCAAATTGTTAAACTTATATATGTTTTTTTCTTGGTAAGAAAACTTCATTCATAAGTAGAAAAACAGCAACAACAATACAAACCAGCACTAGGTTGTAGGCAAACAACTCCAAACTCAATCCGTCTACAAACTCGTGCCAATCTTAAAACAGGACTTAGAGCGAGCAACCTCACTAAATGATCTGGGCACAACCAAAAACTTTACCGAGGGAAAACAACTACATTGACGATAAATGTCCAAAATAATAGAATTGATGGACCAGATTGTTAAATGTATATTGATAATGCCAAATCAAAGTAATCACGATAGTCTAATTAATCCAACGGCCGTGTGGGTTGCGTCCAAGGGCTGACCCAAGTGATGATACACGGGTAAGAATGCACCTGCATAACTAAAAAAAAAAAACTCTTTCAATAGTATATTAGAAATTTTATTTTATTACTAAACTTCTTCACTTGACCATTACCCGCACCACCAAAATAAGAATCCTGGGTCCGCCGTTAGTTGCGGCGCAATTGAGGAGCCCCATAAATTGTGTAAAATCCCCAAAGTTTCTGAATTGTTCTTGAGTTCTTTTTACATGGTCCCCCAAACAAATCTTTCTTACACAGTGGCCATATGTCCCGGTTCATCAACGTCAGGCAACTTATCTACACCTGATCACCAATGCCAATCGATGATGCATAGGAAAATTAGAGCAGTTCTGCATACTACAAAGCTGCTTCTCTAGTGAGATTAGCTGCCACCACCATTTTTTCTCTTCTTGTTTCAACTTGCAACATGGAGTCCTTCATATTTATATTTAACTATGTGGGAGATTGGGTCCTTTCTTTATTAGTTTTCTTGTAAGCATGACAAACAACATGGGGTCCTTAATTTTTTTTTTTTTTTTTTTTCTTTCGTTGTCATAGCCAATTGCACTAGTTCACCCACTCCACAGGGAAGAAAGAGGCCCAGATTTTGACTAAAAGAATCTAATTTTCCTTTTCAAAGGGGTTGGACTGACATTTCCAGCTAGTATGGACAACAGGGTGACCATCATATAGTGATAATATTTTTATTTTTATTTTTATTTTTATTTTTAATTTTTCCCAAGAGTGGTTCCCAGTGGAGTACGGAATATGCTTAGGTTCAAAGAGAGCAGACAACTTGTGAATATCTATTTAAAACATTTTTTGAACTTTACTCCCAACTTCTGCATCGAAGGACTTTGATGTTCACAACCAACTGCGTGCAGTCAAGTCACTTTTGGACTTGTTTGGACAAGCAACATCAAGTCTTAGTTCTGATTTATTTTGATGTGGGCATAATGTTATGCTTCACAATATAAAAAAAAAATTATGTTTAAAGGGAAGCATATGCCATAGCTGGATCACCATCATCATTGAATTCTTGTTCTAACTATGTTGGAGTCAACTATATAAATTTGTTTTTCCATTCTAGTCTATCCTAAGCCGAACATTTGAATAGATTGAGCTTGTTAAGATTGATCAGCTATTACTTTGCCCAATAATAAAGTGGGTCGTACCTATGCTAATCAAGTGTCTCTCTAAAGACCCAACCTTAAAACCTCAGAGCAGGCCAACATATCTTACACAACTGTATCTATTACTAAAAGTCTGGATCCCACCCTGACTCAGGCAATGGACTTGATCCTCCCAAAATGACTTGTACCAGACTCAATTCAGACTGGCCTGTATTAACCCTACACAACATTGGTTGGTGCAGGTGTTCCGGGTATGGACCAATCCGAACGTGGCTCAAGTTTTAGATGGGCCAACATAAACCCTAATTTGAGCTGACCCAAACTCCATGAGGGCCATACTTGACCCAATTTTTCCGGACTTGACCTATGTTACACTCTTGGTTAATACTACAAGTTTTTAGAATATTGCAATGGACCTAGATATACAACCCAAATTCAAATGGTTCAGTTTTTTTTTTTTTTTTTTCCTCCTTTTCAGGCCCTGACCTAATGCTGCAAAATGCCCATCCCAAATTTCGGTTTTGGTCTGGTTGTGCCAAAGAGGCTTCTCAATAGAATAGAATGGTTGAACCATAGTTCTACAACATGTTGGGACTTGGTGAATCTCCAACGAATCGCTTGGTAGAAAAATTGAGGTCACAGTGTGAAACTTGGTCCTCAATGAGTTTCAACCAGCTTCGGTTAACTCAGTTAAGACATAGTAGACTCGGCTAAAATTCAGCAAAGACTATCAATTCACAGCCAAAACTTGTTCAAATAATTCAAGAATAGCTACAGGGAATCATCACTATTTTTGTTTTTCATGTATAGTATAGTGAGTTTTGACTACTTGACTCGGTTGAGACTTGGCCGAGTCTCTGAATCGAAACAGCATGGTAGCTTTCTGAGGGAAGCCATGTTTTAGTTAAAGACTATGCCAAATACCTCACTACTCAATGGTGATAAATGTATGCAACATCAAGGTCTTCAAATCAAATGTTCACCAATTTGTATATATACAGTAAGTAAGAAATCAACTTTACAAGAATCAACTTTACATCACTTTCAAGTTCAGTTTTTAATGAGGTAATGAGACAATACTGATAATTTAATTACAAGATGCTATTGTTGCTGATTTGTCTCTTATACCATCGCATCTTTCTATTAAAAAGAAGAACCAAATAAATTGCATATACAATATAGCATTCAAAGACAACGTAGATCGACAACATCAAAAGGAGAAGAAAGACAACGTAAACATCATTAGAAAAGAACATTAAGAGAGCAAAGCATGCCAAAGCAGTTTCAAGTAGAATGGCCCATTTTTTACAAGGATTTTCGAGGTTTTTGGCTTTTCTACCAAACTTTTTGATCCTTCTTATGGCTTTAAAGCGATGTAAGCCATGTTTGTAGCATTCTTTGGCACTAGACGAATTTTCTTAAAGATAATTTTAGTCAGTTTTCAAGAAAATGTGTGGTAATTTTATTTATCGTATCATTGTGATATCCGTTTTTTCTATAGTTGCAGATGGTAGCAAAACCAGGAAATCTTCCTTAGGAGGCTACCATGTAAATATATTTTTGAGAGGCATAGTGAGAAAGGAGCATAACGTTCCTAAAATATTTAGATCCCATTTGTTTTATGTAACTGAATGCCTAGGATTGTTTTTCTGTAAGTAGCTAAAAATGAAGAATCAAAGGTGAATATCCAAAAGTGATCATTAATAATCTACCATCTAATAAAAATTGAATCAAGGGAAGATTGAAAAAAAAAAAACAAAAACTAGCCATCATCCTAGTAATTCAATACTAGGAAAGTCAAGGTCATACCAACATCCACACCTTATGTCCTTCAACCCTCACCCCTTTAATAATCCTTCACTGAAGTTCATGATTTCAACGCGGTTTCTTATGTATTTTATGCAACCAAATAGGTCCTCAGGTGTTTTGAAATATTTCTAAGGGGGTCATGGCCACCTCCTCTCCTGTTGTAGAATAGAATTCTTCCTATCCTTATCTACAATTGATGGGATAAACCTAAGATGGTAATGAAATGGATGGCTTTTTTTTCTTTTAAGGAAATGGATGTCATTTTTATTTTGATATAGCTATTATGCATGGTTCTCTCTGGCTTTCTTATTGAGATAGATTCAACTGTGATAATCAAGCGTATGCAAGGTGAGTCAGACAAAAGATTATGATTGTATTCAAGCACATGAAATTTGGGCTCTAGTGTATATGCAAATTTTTCCTTTAAGTGGTTATGTATTAAAATATAATACGCCATAGTCGATCTATCTCTAGGGAGGTAATTCTTGACCACCTATCAACCTGACCCAAGGCCGATATGGTAATTTGGGTTTAACATTTTTAATATGTTGGGTTTGACACATACATGCTAATCATCCCACCAACCGTAGGATTGAAAGTGTGCTTAAAGTGGGCCTGAGAGAGACAAGGGAGATGATGAAGGGACACACACATATGACAAAGAAAGACCCAAATGGATTCCAACTAAAAATGTGATTGGTTAAACTGTCAGCTTCATATTGGGTTCTAAACCATTAAGACGTGGGGATATGAAACTGATAACAAGAAGGAATCTTGCTATAGATACAATGGGCTTCAATACAAAATGCTTTGTATGAGCAAGCAAATCAGATGGCTAATAATGTATTACTGTAAAAGGGCAGCCTAACCTAAATAATCTAGGACATCATTTTTCATGACAAGTCATCTAGGATTGAAATCAAGAAGTCCATCTTAATTATTCCTAGCCACAAGTTGGGACATTTTGCTAATGAAGTGGGCCTCATGGGCACGAAGAAAGGATGGCGACGATGAAATAATCAATGGTCGACAATTGATGATTTCAACTTTTTGATATGATTGATGCATGAGATGCCTTGATCTTTAGGCCATTGAAACTCATGGTGGGACATTCTGCTTAGGATTGTTAAGGGAGTAGGCCTGAGTTGCTTCAGGGCCAGACTCTGATTGACCCAAGCCCGGCCCATTGAAAGTCACATTTCTACAAGGAGAAATGCCTATTGTGTATAGGAGTGCTACTTAAGTCAGGCCCAATGCATACCCAACTAATCAAAATAAGCTCAGGCGGACCATTGCTAGATTTGTGTCTTGATTTAGAAACCCGATTTGAAACCAGTTTGTGTTAATGTCGAGTTAGGGGTGAGTTAACACCTGAGTGATATTTTTTGAAGTATAATATAGATTATGGGTGTAACTTGGGACAAGTGAGATTGAAGTTGGGTTCAGGTCGACATTTTTAGAATTCATAATAGGTTCAAGATAGCCCGAGGCCCAACCTAACCCACCCGTGGTGATCCCTAATTGTCTGTAGGACACCTTTTTTTTTTTTTTTTTTTCTTGTTTACAGCATAAAACACTTCTAACTGGTTCATTTTAAGTATGGCAACCCATTTATGCTTTATTGGTAGGCATCTCCCTTCACCCAGGAAGGGCTAGGAATCAATCCCCGGCCAGTCTTGCTGGTTAGGGCCAGTCTTGCTGGTTAGCGACTTTTGTAGTGTTTGTGAGATTGTGGATGAACGTTTACCCGAGCAAAAAACTCGGTTAATTTTTCAGCCTATAATTTAGGCTTGTCCCACTTGGGTCACCACTAGTTGATGCTTAAAATTTTAATTTACAAACTCGACAGAATGGGAAAAAAATAAAAATAAAAATAAAGCTGCAACATCTAGAGAATGAACTTATATTTCTGACTTGTAATGCCCGGCCCTATCTATGAATTTGAAAAAAAAAAAAAAAAAAGTTATAAGTGACTGAAACAAATAAGTTTTTTTTTTACTCTGAACTGTTAAAAATTATTACAAATCTATGTCAAGTTAAAAGCAGCACTTTATAGTATTGAAAGGATCTCAAAAATGGAGCAAGTAATGTCTAAAAACCACAAATATAAGGATTTCCATTGTCCTTGATTTTTTAGACTTTTTTTCTTTTGGGGTTTCAATATCTTTTTATTATGAAAGAAGAAGAAGAAGAAATCAGGCCAATACATTACTCATATTGATAATATAAAGTCCAATACAGACACTTGAAATCATAACGTTAAGTGTTGGATTAATAAATCCCCTTGTGAAGACAACCTTTGTAATTCAGTTGTTACATAAATTTACTGTTTTATTATTAATTTTTGTGTCTTTGTTGTTCTTCTATAGAAAAAAATGATTAACAGACTTTGAAGGTGTTAGTATATGAAATTTTCTGTTTGGACGTTTGGTAGGAGATGATACTATATGATTTAGTGGTTAATTGCCTCATGTGAGAAAAGAGTTTTTTTTTAACTGGGCATATCATTCTCCTTTTGGGCACAGGAAAAACAGTAAATAAGATTGATTAGGATGGATCCCTGGGTTCTCTCCCTACAGTAGCGGGTTTCTCTCCTTTTGTGTGGAGGTTCTCTCCTTGCTCAGCAGGTGTTCTCTCCCATTATTGGTTCTCTCACAGGTTCCAAGCTCCAGTCCCCTTGGCTGTGTACCTATCACGACCCGGGCCCGAGACCGGACTAATCGGGGCCTGACCCCAGGTCGCGAATCCATCATACTTACTCCCGTAAATTTTGAATTAACCGAAGTTAAGACAAGACTCACAAGGGATCTAACCTGCATACCTGTCAAATGTACATTTTTGCGGAAACATATACGTACATTGACAATAATTGACTTTACATTACAAGTAAAGTTCCCATATACAAAAATATAATCCAATGAAGTCCGCCACTGCATATTCACAATACAATGCAGGGGACATCTAATTACATCTCAAAATGATATACAAAATATCTATCAAATGATTCATAAAATAATCTCCAAAACATTAAAAATCAACGCCCTCTGAACTATGCCCACTCCGCTAAACCTCCTGGAGGTAACGGACGGGCCTCTTCCGCAAGCGGCGCGGCCTCTGCAAGACTGGGAGGGACAACTGGGCCTGTAATGCCATCAATAACACTATGAACACGATAGTTCAACAATGTATAAACACATTTATGATAACACATGCTAAACTTGTCCATTATCAATATAACAACTCTAGACAATTACATCTAGGTTAATGCAATATCCTGTATAGTGTAGCCCATTGATACTCAATGGCTAAATTTACAAATACAATAGTGTTACTATCATTCAGTTCAATGTCTTCCCAAAGGAAGCATTATTCAATTCATTTCATTTATTTCATATCATTTCGTTTCATTTCGTGTCTTCCAACGGAAGAAACTTAAGCACAAGGCGGAAGGGCAAACCGTTCATGGCCTGGGCTTTATTTCATTTTTGTTTAATCAATTTAATTAAGCACAAGGCGGAAGGGCAAACCGTTCATGGCCGAGGCTTCAATATTGTTTCAGTTTCCCTTATATGGCTTATCAATTCATTGACTTTTCAGTCTATATGTGTGGGATCTACCAGTGTCTTGATCAAAGATCACTGGCATCACCACGGAATTCCGGAACACCCCAATCATCTGCTGCAGCAGGATTATTCATTATTCATTGCATTTATTCATTATTCAATGGTTCATTGCATTTATTCATTGTTCAATGGTTCCTTGCATTTATTCATTGTTCAGTGGTTCATTGTATGCAGTCATTATAGACTCAAGGGGATTGGATGAATCATTAATCATTCACGGTCCTATTTGTCTCTATCCCAAATTTAGACAATTTCTAGGTGTAATTATTAGTTACTAAATGCACATGTTATTTTCGATGGACATCACATTTACATTTAATATGTGCATTTAATCCCCAAAAATTTCCACCCTCGATATCAAAATCCACTGGACTCAAACAGAACCTTCATCGCACGAGCGCACATAATGTTCGCTCGTGCGGACACTTTTCGCGTCAGACAGTAACTAGTTCGCTCGAGCGAACTGGGAGTTTGCTCGAGCGAATTGTCCAGAACTCCATTTCTGGAACTCCGAACATTCACTCCTTCATTCATCCATTTCAACCACCATCTATATATCCATTTAAGGATCTCCTATCCTCCCCTCATTCATCATTTAATACACAAATAGCACTTCTATTCCATCATTAATACATCATAAAATCCATAGAGCTCAAACAAATCCATAAAGTCTCCATTTCTAACAATAGGGTTAGAGAACCCATCTTTATAACTCAAAGAAACTTATAGACTAGCGTTTTGAATCATAAATGAGCATTTATACTTGCCTTTGAAGTCTATTAGTAAGAAATCATTTAATAACTTGACTTTGAGATGAGAAATCCCCAAATCCAAACCCCAATCTCCATGAAAACACAAAACACTACTCTATAAGCTATTTGTGCTAGAATCCATGTCTAACCACCCATTATAACTTGGAAACTCACTAAAAATGATTATCTACTTACTTGTAGTTCTAAGGAAAGGAATCCTTGAGCTTTTCTCCCAAGTTCCAAACACTCCAATGGAGGAAGACAGTTGAGAAAGGAGATGAGGAAGATGAATTCCTTCAACTTGCTTGAAACACTCCAATCTCTCCCTCTCTCTTGATGAAGAAGAATGAAAGAAGGAAAAGGGAAAATGGTGCCTAGGGTTTCCTTTGCAATGGATTTGAGATGAATGAACCCAAGGGTTTCATTCCTTATATATAAACCTCCTTTTTGCATTTAAGTCCACTCCATTAATGTTATTTACATCTTAAGTCAAATGGAGGGTCATTTGACCAAATCCTCGTCAAACGACTTCAAGCCAATTATGAAAGTTAACGTACTCGTCGAGATACGCGTGTTGGTATCAAGATTTTCCGTATTCGACAAAAATACGTATAAACCCGTATTTACGAAAAAGGTCTTGTTTTCTTAGTTTAGACTTAAAAACTCATTCAATTCACTTAACCTCTTCATTATCACTTCATTAAGCCTATTTGAGACTAATCTCATTGAGTTGGGTCATTAACCATCATTAGTCTAATTAGACTTGATTAATTAGCATTAATTGCAATTAATTAGAGTTAATCTTGATTAACTCAGGGCGGGGTCTTACAGTACCCAAAAAGAAAAAGAAAAACTGACCCAGTTAGACATACAAGAAACATTACTTCATGAGTCGGTCAGTTGACTCAAATTAATCCGCTAATGTGATCCTGAGGTCATGAACAATGTGGCTAAAATGATTTTGGACTAGGCCCACGTTTAGACATAGTTGGGCCCTAAAGAACACAGCAGATGCCTAGAACGGCCCAGATTTGAATTTTCACTCTATGATGATAGATATGATTTTCGGGCTAAACTTTGACTTGAGCAAATGTTAAATCCAGGTTAATTAGCTTCTGGGACGGTTTCAGATGGAATGACTTTTATGGGTATGCTTTAAAATGGGCCTGCACCAATTGAATCTCAAGCCCCAATCTTGAATGGGTGCCTTGAATGCCATAACACACAGATTACAGAGTTTCAAGATGAAGGTTTTTGATCAATCCTCCATCATTTAGATTGAAAAGGGATTCCTCTTCTTCCCCCATAACACACAGAGTAGGAGATCGGAGCTCAAGATTATGTGGGTTCTCACTGCAAAGTGTAATTACCGGTCGTCGACAATCGATTCTCCAAACATTTCAGATTGAAAAGTGGGCTTATTGGGCCTTGGTTGGTCATCTGATCCCAACAACATTTCCACAATTAGCTGGGCCTTTAGCTAGCCACTGGAGCAAATGAATATGATTCAATCCTCATCTCTTTCCTTTCATGCACTTTTTTTTTCCTCATAGTTTAAAAACTTGTTTTGACTCACCCGAGTCGAGTTGGCCCAGAATCACATTCCCGTCTCAGTTAAGTGAGTCCAACTGAGTACTCAACCGGATTTGCCTAACTTACTGGGCTTTATGACCTTCCAGGAGGTCGAGTTGAGCTTCCATGTTTCAAGCTATTGCTTTCCCTCAAGCTCCTATATAACCTACAGTCAATGAACCCATTTGTATGCAGCTTGACTTACAGTCTTAGAGAAAATGGCCCACTTGCTACTAATATTATCATCTTCTTTGGGAGTAAGTTCTATATCGGTGTGAATTGACTAGGGATGTAAATGAGTCCCCGATTCTCCGATTATCCGGAGGTTCCGACCTATTAAAATCGGGTCTGAGTCCTTATTTAGACCTTGATAAGAAAATGGGTCCGGGTCCGACTCCACCTTGGTTCGGACCCGTGAACCCGAGACCCGACATATTACATAAATTTTCGAAAAGCTCTCCTAAAAACCATTATTTTTTTAAATATCATTCTCTACCTAGATCTGGACCCGTCCCATATATCATATATGGTTCTGGTTCCGGTTCCGGGGCTAAGAAACCGGTTCCGAAACTGTTCCAGGTCCGAATCCAATTCCACCTTTTTCTTAATGGTTCTGGTTCCAGGTCCATAGTGGATCCGGACCGGAACCGACTCGTTTACAACCCCAGAATTTACTAACCCATAAAGCCTTTAAAAAACTTAAGAAATTTTGGACTCCTGATTGCTGCAGCTATGATGATGGTGGCCCACCATCAAATGATTAAGTGGTGACTTTGGCGTGATGCGGAAAGTGGGAACCGCATTTGCCATCTTTACATCTTTAGCCATATATAGAGTGGTCATTTCTGGCAACACTTAGACTAGCCCAAGGTAGGTAATCAAAGGAAAGAGACCTGCTAACATGTGCTCCTATGAGCACCCAAACTTACCTATAATGTCTCCTATCAAGGTGGGGTTCATTTGGGCAATTTTAATGATTTTGAGTGAAGGAAGTAGGGTTTTGAAGAGAGCATGGCCTAATAAGATTGCATACTATAAGAAAGCTTATAAGGTCCATTTGGGCTTCTCCTTTCAGGCCTACTTCACTCAACCTATGGCCCCGGACAAGAGAGGGGCTAGAAAAACAAACCCCACTCAAATTCTTAATGGTCAACCCTAAGATTAATGGTGAAGATCACCTGCACCGTAGTACAAACTCCTGTTCACAATAGACTTGGTGGATTGATGCCTCCTTAGACAACAAAAACATGAGCTTAGCCACTATAGAGATGAAAATTTTAGCACTGATACCCACCAAATTTAGGGAACGCAATGGATTAGGTTTCAAAAAAGACGCCAAAACCGTAATAAGACACCAATCCGTATTACGGTTTTGGCTTGTGCCTGACCCACCCCAACCCTTATGTTTTTGCTTATATATTTCTCAAAAGATTTTAAATATGGTGCTTATTATTATTGGTGGAATAAGGCAGTGATAATTTGGGTTTTGGGTTCAAATCCTATTCTCTACAATTATTATTTTTTTTGCATATTTTAACATAAAAAAAAAAAATCAGCCACTAGAAAATCTGACATGTACCTTTATAAACATTTAATCCACTGTTAAGCATTGTTTACAATGATTTAAATGAAAAAATGACTCGAGTGACAACAATATTGACTCTCCAAATCAAAACTTTCTAATAGAATGAGTCATCCAAGTCCTAATGGATTGTTTGCCTACTAATAGGAAACTGAGATTTATATACATATACATACGCTAAACACATTATCATGTTTGTAAGAATCATACTATTTTCACATGAGTACGTAAACATCCAACAATTTTCGATTTATTTGAGATTTGTTTTTAATGTATTACGCAAATTTTCCAAAGTGAATGTAAAATTAAGATATGAAATTAAACCTCAACCTCCTGATATTAACCATTAATACAAGAGCACTGAACTATTCATATCATAAACTAGGGGCCACAAAAGTGAGAGAAAATTGATTTATAAATTTAGACCTTTTGCAGAGATCACTCGAAATCTATGAAGTTTTCAGCTTAAATATCACAGGGTTTATTTGTTCAATAAACACTTGGTTTGGATTATAAACATGGGGCATATAAAAATAAGAAAATAAGGTGATTGATGTCTCCACATTAATGCAACAACTTTGGACCTTAAGTGTACTATTTTGCAAGAGGGGTGGGAATCACTTTCACACCAATGATTTATTGTTGCATCACATGGGTAATGATATCAAACAAATGTTATGATACAATTTTCATATGTAAAAGGCTAGAATCAAACTACACCTGAGTTTTCTAACCTTGGTATTTGAGTCCTCAGTTATAAATTTCTGGACCTGGATTGGGCCCCAAATTTAATTTGCATGCATATATTGGACTGGACCCAAGCCGGACCTAAAAGCCCCACCCATCTTGTGAGTCCAAACCACAGAGGATCTGGACTTTACATGTAGATTCTCCACCGTCCATCTGATTAGACTGAGAAAGCGTGTGGACAGGTTGGCAAACATTTCTTGTCGTGAAGCGTCACAATGGAAAAGACAAAACGGTCGGAAATCCCAACCAATGATATTCTTTCTTTGACAAAAAAGCATCATCAGGATGTGGGCCAACACTTGATACAAACTTTTTTTTTTTTTTGGGTTTTAACAGCTCTTCTTCTTCTTCAAGACAACCCACAATAAGAATAATATAATAATAAAGAATTGTCTTAATGTCCTGTCCTGCTTTCACAGCTAACTCACTTTATCATTCATATGGTTGTCGTCTCTCTTGCCTCTTTCTTGTATGCCTACTTCTTGTATGTGTAAGGAAATTATCTTTAAGTCCATTACTTGAACTACAAGTCCTTTCCTTTCCCGAATTGTGGTCATTATATGAAATCTGTTTTCTTAGGATACATGCTATTCCTTACACAAAAAGGTTTCTTAATGAGATGTATTACATAACAAACTCTACCTTGATAGATGGTTGAGATTAAGTCTATGGAAACCCTGATTGGAAATTCGGTCCTCTTTTCACCTATAAAACAAAGCCTTTCGTCCATCACAAAGGCATTTACGAAAATCAACACATTAAGGTTTTATAGGCAAGGAAAGAGAAACCGAAACCATTCACATAGTCTCTTTCTCGACGGATCACAGCATCAATCAGCAACAGCACCAGACTGCAGGATCAGAAAGCTCTCTGCATCAGGATGTCTGGAGGTACTCTTTAATTTATTTAAGATTAAATCCTACACGTGATTATCATGCTGTTCACGATCTTAGGGTTCATGTTAATAATAGTATAACAGTATGATCCTTTTGGCTTTTGATTTAGAAGGGTGTTTGGGATTTGCTGGGGGACATTTACTCCTCATCTTATGACTAAAGCTGTGATAATTCTTTATAAGTACTTATTCTGATTTATGGATAAAAATATCTTTTAACGGTGCGGTATCACATAGCGATATTATAATTTTTTAATTCATGTGATATTGAGCAAAAATTTCCCTCTTATTAGGTTAAAAAGTAATATATCTATGCGATATCACATAATTCAAGGCATTTTAGTTTGTAAAAACTGCACGAGTACATGTTTAAAATTATCTCAATATTTGTCACCAGGCGAGATTATTAATGGCTAAAGATTACAATACCACTAAAATCCCTCATATGGTTGTACCATTGTGGAACCCAAGGGCCATTATGTTTGCATTGGAATTGAATACAAAAGTTTCCAGGGTTAGATGACTCTAAGAAGTATTATTAAAGAGGTAAGAGATAAAGGTTATAAGATTGAGATGCAGATGTAACCCTCACATTTCTAGAGTCCGAATTATGAGGGTTGTGACTTGATATTCATTTTTTTTTAATCTTCCCCTAGTTATTTATTTTTCATAAAAAGGTGAGATAATTTTATGGTCATTTTTTGAAAAATCACTTTTGCTTATTCTATTTCAATACTTCTATTAATAGAAATCTTATAATTTCTGTATGCCCTTCAACTATATGGAAGAAACCATCTCTAAGTTTAATATCGACTTTTACTCATAAACATCATCATTTGAGCCTCATTCTTTGGTCTATCTAAATTGGCCACAACATCAACTTCTACTTTATTCAGTGAAAAAACACCTCTATTTAGTGTGAAACTCCTCCTCATCAATAAAGAGAGAAAGTGATTAGCTTTTGTAAGCATGAAGTTCTACATGTGTTTTGAGAGGATAAGCGATATGTATTGCAAACAATTAACAGCAACAATTGCATCACATAATTTGAATCCTTCTTGAGGGAGAGGCTATTTTCTGTTTTTTCTTTTTTCTTTTTGCTAACGAGGGTGTCTAGCCTCTTCAAAAATCAACTATTCACTATGCATTTGAAATCCCGGCCTCCCGCACACGCCAAGTAAGTTAGGCTTTTGTTTGGACAGGTGGCCCGAGGAAAAGATCTCTGACTTCATTACAACAAATCCTATTGAAACCCTATTCTTACTTGATGCAAAGGACTTCCTATTATCTATTATAAGTATTTTGATTTTTAACAACCTTCTTGTTCCTTTGCGGTGCGTGTGAGAGAGAGAGACATGTAAAGCATCTGGTCCGGACTTATAAAAGTCATGGATTCTATTCCACTGACTCATAAAAGTGGCAGCATCTAGGCTTTATGCCGTCCTTTATCTTGACTAGTCTTGCACCACCCATATCATGCACCAAACATTATAAATTAATCATACCAGATAATATTATGTATAGCACTCTGCCTTTTGAAAATCTGTCTTTACTCATTAAACATTGATCAACACCTTTGAGAAGTGGGGCTCAAAAGTGGGTTGGATACATCCTAGAAATTACAAGACTGGAGCATCCAAACATTTAAATTAATTGTCATATTGTTGTCTATTATATTATATTATATTATAATTGAGTCTGGGGTTGGGTTGGGTCTAAACTTTGTCCAGAACCAGTCATATATAGTTTTAAACTCAATTTCAGGTTGATTCGATTCAACATGACAGATTGTTGAGTTGGTAACTTTTTTTTTATTTTTTATTTTTGACTTTCGAGGGGTTTCGAACCCTTTCGGCTGGACTAATCCCTCCGAATCCACAAGGAAGCCAGGTAAACTCTCCTGAAGCCCTAATATGTGGTAGTGCAGTTTCAAACTTACAACCTTCGAATGCAAACAGCGGTCTTAGGCCAACTGAACTACCCATTAGAGTTGAGTTGGGTAACTCGAATGAATAAGTACTCAGTCAAATCACTCAAGTTACTTGACTCAATGACTGAGTTGAGTCGAGTTTTCAAACGTGGATCATATATTTGGGAAGCTGTGGATATGAGACATATATGAAGCCCTGTATCTGAGTTCAGATTGGAATCCAATGGAAAGACTCAATAACTCCTGGACCCAAAAATTAAATGAGAATCCCAACCAACTCCATCGTTGTAACAATATATTAGAGTAGCATTATTATTATAAGATACTCATTTACTATGTCTATGAGTAAGATTATTCTATCCCGAGGACTCAGACTGCCAATTAGTAGAGGTTGTCACTTCCAGCCAGGCCAAGGTTTTTTCATTTTAGAAAGCAACCATGTTTTTGTTCTAAAATAGAAAACAACCCTGCCCCTGGTTTGTTCCAAGCAATAAAATGGTCTTTTCTAGTTCCATCACTTCTGTATTTCTTGCCCACAGCTTTTATAAGGTCTCCTGAAAGAGAAAAATTTAGAATTAATTTTACTCAACTTATATAAAACCCTTTACTAAGGGGGATGGGAGGTAGAGTCTACACAAAAACAAAGTTTTATCTAGTATAAAATTCTTTAGAATATTTATAATTAAGGAGTTTTGACAAATTAGTCCTCCTGAAACATAGCTTCTCCAATTTCATGATGGAAACTCAAATATGTCACCATAGTCACTTGACTCTTGGTTAACATTTTTTTCTTAAACCTTTTTTTTTTTGCCCCATATCTCATGAAATCATGGGATTTCAATGCAAAAGATACGAACTCATACCTAGTTCTTTCTTTTCATTTGCTTCCATTCTCTCTATGCAGAACCAAGAGAGATATGATCCGAAGATTTTCTCTTTTTTGCATTGAGACATCTTCTCTCCCCCTGCCTTCTCCCTCTATCGTGACATTCCCCACGTTGCCCTCCCCTTTTTCTCCTTTTTCAAGTTTCTCTTCTTCATTTTTTGTCTCATTCTCTCCTAAGTGCAATCCACATCAGTGACAAAATGTGTATTTGGAAAGATGTATATTTACTTTTCACATTTAACTACCATTTCTCAAGTTCTATCATTATGGGAAATTCACCCTAAGATGCTACATAAAAGCCATGATATCATAGGATAACCTCAGGATATCATGAGATTTATAAGTTTACGTAACATATACTTTTTGCAATGAGTAAGCAAATCCATGTTTTATATAAGATGAAAAATGATATTTTGTGAAAAGTAAATACACATCTAACCACCATTTCTAAAATTCTATCATTTGGAAAATTTTCACCAAAAGATGCTGCATAAAAGCTATGATATCATGGGATTTATCAATTCATGTGACATACATTACTCTCATGATATAATGATATTTATGAGTTTCTATAACATCCACTCTCTGCTACCAACAACAAGTAAATCCATTTTCTTACAAAATATGAGAATTGAAATTTTGTGAAAAATAAATACACATATGACCACCATTTCGCATGTTCTATCATTTGAGGAATTTTTACCCTAAAATGCTGCATAAAAGTCATAACGTCATGGGATAGTCTCAAGATAATTGGATTTATCAATTTCTATGACATCCATTATTCCCATGGCGTCATGGACTTTATTAGTTTTAATAACGTCAACTGTCTGTCTGTAAAAGCAAGCAAACTCATGTCTTCACATAACATGAAAAATAATATTTTATGAAAAGTAAATACATATCTGACCACCATTTATACATTTGTTTGATAAATGTGAGAAAGAGGGAATGGGAGAAGAATAAAAAAAAAAAAGAAAAAAAAGGAGAAGGCAATATGTGGAATGTAACAAGAGGGGGAGAAGGTGAGGGAGAGAAGATGCATCAATGCAAGGTTTAAAATACTTTCAAATTGTCTCTCTATTTTACCTTTTTACATTAGGATCACATGATATCATGAGATTCGAGGGAAAAAAAAAAGTAAAAATAGAAATGTCGGCTAGATTCAAGCGACTCCGATGACTTTATTTGAATTTCTATAAGAAAATTGGGGAAACCGGGCTTAAGAAGGATTAATATGTTAAAACTCGTATAATTAATTTCTCAAACTGATGAAACATATAATAACATTCAACAAATTACACTAAAAGTATCCTCATCAATCAAATAATTTGGAAAGGACAATCGCATCCCATGATTCTATCATTTTTTCATTTGTGGATGGAGAAAGTAAAGTGAATGAAAAAGTGCCAACTATGGTAAGCATAATAAAATTAGGGATAGCATCAGAAAAAGGTAAAATGCCAACTCACACAAGTCCTTGTCCTGGGCTTGAACCATCCTATGTGGGTTCAGGATTTGTTATACCAAACCAACCATGTAGGGGTTTGGATTGGATTGAGTTTACCACAAATAGAAAAAAAAATCTTATATAAGATATTTGATTAATAACTATGTAAATAATCCATAAAACGATCTTAAGAGAGTTAGACAAATCAAAACCCAAACCGGCCCAAAATCCATTTTGGGTTGAAGTCTATACACATATATCGGCACTTTTGCAGTCTTCTTCAAGTAGATCTACTTGGAGTGGATCATCCAAGTTGCTATGATTAAAGTAAATTACATTATTAGAATAATTTTTTTATTAAATATTTTAATTTATATGTAATTTACTACGTCTAGAGAAAAAAGTAATGTGATAAAGTAAAATTCAACTGTCATGTTTTCCATAAGTTACTTTTCTTTTATTGCATAAAATCATAGTAAAGTCAATAAAAAATAACTATTTTATGACTCTCTCCCACTTTGCTTTACCACATACTTCATTTGACCTTACTTTACCTCACATTTTACCATGATATGACATCAATCTTTATTTTACTTTACCATACTTGTAAACAAGTCACTTTTTATTTACCATATAAAACTACGATAAAATGTGATAAAATAAAGTATAAAAAAGAGAAACTACTTTACCATTTCTTCCTACTTTACATCACTATATACTTTATTCGACCTTTATTTTACCCCACCTTTACCGCCCTGTGACATTTACTTTTATTTTACTTTACCATATATGTAAACAAACACATCATGATGGATTTGATGAACTAAAGTCTTTACTCTACTCTACTACTTTGTAATCGTTATTTTGAAAGATTCTTATCTTATAGAAAGTTTTTTTACAAGGGGAACGGTAGGAGGAGACATTGGGCTTTTTGAAAGAAAAGAATATTTTCTTCAAATTTTTCTTGGGTTACCAAACATATAAAATCTTCTTCTTCATAAAATAAAAGATTATATTATATAAAGTATTATTTTCTTGTGTTTTCTTGTGCATCCAAACAGGCCCTATAAGTCAGACTATTTTTTAAATATCCATTTTTCAGTATGGGGCCTAACATTCAAGCCCATATCCAGTCCATGCTAAAATATGGCAGGCAAGGCCACAACTCAGCCAATATAAAGGCCAGACCCAGCC
Source organism: Umbellularia californica (assembly GCA_028538565.1). Taxonomy (NCBI): domain Eukaryota; kingdom Viridiplantae; phylum Streptophyta; class Magnoliopsida; order Laurales; family Lauraceae; genus Umbellularia; species Umbellularia californica. Next base: position 35,348,624 of record JAPQWN010000003.1, on the reverse strand, counting down.
CATTTAGCCTAGATACAATCAGCCCAAATTGAGCCTTTGCCCTGTAGAGCTGGTTATCCCATCATGAACATGTTTAATTTGTCTACCTATGTAGGACAACTTATTATTATTATTATTATTTTGTAATTATAACAAAAGGTAGGAGTGTCTCTGAAAAATCTCTAAATATTAAACACCCACTGGGGCACCGACCTACCCCATCAAAAGTCAAGCCCCCACAATAAATTAAAAACAAGGAGATGCTGGTTCAAGCCAAACCAAGGCCAAGGACCAAACGCCACAGTCCTAACACTCCCCCCAAAAACGAGTTTGTCTCTATTTACAGGTGTGCAATTATAACAAGTGATGGCAAGTGGGGCCCACCCAAGGAGAAGCCACAGAAAGAGTGCCAAAAGCCACATGATGCCAGACCCAAAGATGGCAAAAAAAGAAAGAAAGGAAGGAGAAAAAGAGGAAAAGAAAAGGTGGGTTGTTGTGTGCAGGGGAAGGTGTTGAAATCTGCTCCATACATATCCATGTCCTCATCCCTATTTTGTTTTCTAGCCATTGACTGGCTCTGCAGAAGATGCCAAAAACTGTTCTCAGTTGTTGACCCAACGCGGTAGAAGCTCTAGGATGGTGGGGTGCACCATTTTAGAAAATGCCATGGAAGGTGCAGTGCATAGAAAACGAGGGCTTGAGAGTGACCCATAGAGAGAGAGAGTGTATGTGAGAGGCACATGGATAGGTACCTTGCCATGTAAAGACAAGAGGTGCGTCCAAAGATTAAAGCACGCAAACGTGTTTTCCCAGTCTTTTTATTGGATTGGTTTTCCTTTTGGAGGGATTGTGTGTGATTTTGGGGTGGAGCTTTCACAAGCCATCCCTACTAGTACTCACACATTTGGATGGGGTTCATTTCACATGTGGTTTGATTGGGTCATTTGTTTTTGGTGCTATGTAACATCAAACTTGGGTCCACATTTTGTGTACGCCATTTCTCATATGTATTGTGCTGTCTCTGGAAAAATATAGGAAAATGAATTATTTTTGACAAAACTAAAAGGGAAGTGCTCTTATGAGAGACACTCTCACCAACTTGGGGAGAGATGGGTAGGGTCCCTCACATTTAAGTTGGGAGTCCTTGCATTTAAGGTGATGGGAGTGGATATGGAAGTTAAGGCCCCCACCCATCTCTCATAAAGTTTGTGAGAATGTCTCTCATAGGAGCACTTCCCAAACTAAAAAGTGAGAGTAATAGTTTCATTTTTAATTACTTTTTCCTATTTTTCTTGACATGTTCAATTTTGATGTTGCTCTAAAAATGCTTTGATACAAGCAAAGAAACCCTTATTTCTTGATAATATCAAGAAAGTTTATGATATTTTTGACAATGGTGTGCACAATGATGTGTTTTGTCTTCTTTCTTTGAAGGCACTATTTAAATGTTGGCTGCTGAAAAAAAAATCTAGGCTTGATTTTGTAAAGCATTCCCCACATCAACATGTGGGGTCTTGCTTACATGTAAAATGAATTCTTATCATCAAGGTGGTTCTACAAAGCCAATATTCACATAAATTTTGACCTGGTAGAGTCTTAATTGGGATTAAATACTCTTGGTAGAAAAACTTAAATTTACATTGGATTCCCAGTTTGATAGTACTCCCTGCTAGTCAACTAGTGTGGAATTTTAGAAAGGGTAGAGTTCCCATTGTGATTTCTTATGGCTACTTTATTTAAGAGAGACAGGGCTCTTGATCATTATTCATCTAAAGGACAGACATTTGTAGTGAGTTCATAGAATCTACTTACAGCAAAATAGTGGCAGTGACAAAGCAAGTTATTAGAAATCATATGTGTATGCAAAAGTTCCAAAAAACATTTTTATGATTAAATCCAACAATGGATAAGTCATGCCAAACTAAAAATAATTGCAGAATCTGCAATAAAGAGGATAGGTGACGGGGAGACTTTGGATTTATTATAGATGGGGCCACATTATGGGGAATTAAAATGAGGCACAAGCAAAATCTATGCATTTAAATTGGAGTATTATCTTTTTTTAGAAATTAGATTTCTCTTTAGGACCTAATGTACCCAATATTTCATTTTTTTTAGAATGCATTGTATAAAGTTGATCTTTAATTTTAGAAGGCATGCTAGTATGAATATTTGAGCTGAGGATTAGAGGTTTTTTTTTTCCTTTTTGGGACAGTGCTAATTCAATGTTTGATACTGAAAATTTTTACATTTTCTTGACAAAAGATTTCTGATCTTGAGGATTTAGAGTTCAAGGAAGAAGGGTTGCACCTGTAAAGCCAAACCCAAATCCAAACATCGCAACTCAAATTTAAGTGGCACGGGGGTTTGGGTTTGACCCTACCCAAATTGTACCCCTTGATCCAGCTAGCAGCTTAGCTCAAGTTGAATCTCACGTCAGTCCAACTCCAGCCAGTGAACTTCCATCTTCACAAGAGTGACCTCTTATCCTAATGATAAGGGGTGACAATTCTTACCTGATTACACGGGATTCAAACGTTGACCGTCATTTTCTGTCATCCAAGGGTTGCCCTACCCTTCCGAGATTTATTTCCCTTGTCTGAGGGATTCTTTTAACTAACCCGAGGTCTGCTTCCCTCACCATAGAGCTGGTCCCAGTCGGACTGAGCTAGGTTAAAAGAAAAAAAAAATTCTCATCTTCACACCATTCTTTTCTTCCCAAAATAAATGGGACAGTGGTAATTTGGACCAAGAAAATGGGGCAAAAGAGTCACATGTGCGTAGTGACAAGCTGCGTTTGTCGTTTGTGTGGGGGGCTCGCTTGCGTCCGCCACACGTACCAATCATCAGCTCTCTCTCTCTCTCTCTCTCTCTCCTCTCAATTTTTATTGGGTGAGGATGTCCATGAGTGGGGCCCACCAAAGGGCCCTGCTGATCAAATGGAGAGAAATCAAAAGATCTCAACAAGACTTGAAGAAGAAGAAGAACAAAAGATGATTTCATTGGACTTAATTAGGGGTGTCTGTGTACACAATATCTGTCCATGACCCTCAAATTTGATAATTTGAAAAGATATTCTTTTTATGCCATTCTCATAGTGATTAATGAATGGTTAGACTTAGATTGTACAAAATTTAAGCCTATGCCAATTCTCCAAGAAGTGCATGTGGGGAAGACGTGAATGTGGGGAAAAGTCGAAATAGTTGGGCCGGATGATTCCAAAAATTAGTCAAACAACAATAGGAACTTTGCAGATGATTTTCATCAAAATGTGTTGATATTTATTTATTATATAACCAATATTTCTCCTATTCACCCACTTTTATTCCCACTCTCTTTCCACCCTTTTTTTTTCTTTCCTTCCTTACTAGGTTTGGGCTACTAGTCAAGACTCCCATGAGTAATATTTTAGATTTGAAGACTAGGAAATCAAATCCTAACAATGCAAGTTAAATTAATGTGTATGAAACTAAGGTGTCAAGTGCCGAGCACCACTTAACTATGAGAGTATTGGCTCTTGGGCTCTTCTTCGTTTTTACTTTGAAGCCTACTTTTGAAAACCTGTTAACTCATTCGCTGTAGAGGGTGCAATCATACTCATACCAATGCTAATTCAATTTCATCATAAGCGGATTGCACAAAGAGCATCACCATTTCCTCCTTTAACAAAGGCATACTATTTATTGCCACATATGTTGATGCAAAAAAAAAAAAAAAAATGCTCCAAATTAATTTGTTCTTCCTCACTGTAGTAAAATCGGAGTTGAGCACCTCACTCTCTTCCCTCCTCCTTTTCCGAAGAAAAGAAGAACAAAGCCATATTTCTGTATATTTCCTTTCCTCTTCTATGGCTTCACACAAATAAGTCCTACATAAATTGACATCCATCCTGCTTTTATCCCATTATTAACCATTCTCAATTCAAATAGGAGTGAAATAAACTTATAAAATCTATTAAATTCTAAGGCCTAAAAAACCAAGTTTTAAAACTCTCTATTAAGAATAATACCTATATACCCTCCCTCACCCGAGAACTAGTGCCCTACTACGGGGGCTTGAATCATTATCCAAATTACTTGTTCAATGACCAACAACTTTTCACCATTCAAAACGGACGCACAATCGATCCAACGGCCCAATTTATTCGGATGAATGTCAAACCTAGGATAGATAACTATTTAGATAATAAGGTGGGGCCCACTAGATACTTAGACAGATGGTGCTCTCCCCCAAAAGTTTTTTCTATACATATGTTCTGTCTAATCTAATCACATCTACCCATGGCCTTTGTGAATTGAATGTTTATTCAGCGGACGCACATGTGAGGAAGGAGAAAGTGCAGTCTTGTGGAATGAAGAAGAGCCCTCAGTCCTCAGCGGTCAGTAGAACCGGCGTACGATAGGCAGATATAATACACCCCCCACCTCCCTTGTAGGGGCCCAACCTACAGTTTTTATTTGGGCCGTCCCTCTTTGTCCTCTCCCTTGTCCCAGACTAGACTTCCCACCTCTCTCCACAGCCCCCCAAAACCCCAACCCCAGCCCCCTGTGCTCCTTCCCTTCCCTTCCCTCTTTTGTGCGCCTCTCTTCTTATCCTGCGCACGCTTTAGCTCCTCTCACTCTTTCTTTCTTCCTTCCTTCTCTGTCGCTTCTAACATACGCACGTAGCGGCTTCTTCTAACCTGCGCCCCTTCTCAGCCTTTTGTGTTCTTCACTACCTTTGGTGAAGGAGAAGTGGATTTGGGGGAGATTTGGGATGAAATTAGGGTGAGGGCTTTTGCAGCTTTCTATGGGAGAATGTAGAAAGGAAGAAGCTTTCACCAAAAGATCCGCTGCTTTTTAGGGTTTTCGCCTTTTTTTTCCTTCTTCTTCTTCGCCTTGTTCTTGATATCCGATTTCCATGGCTGGGGGCAACGAGATTGACGTCAATGAATCTAAGGTATCTGATTTTCCTCCCTCTGTCTGTGAAATTTGGGTTTTTGTTTTCTATGTTAGGGTGATTAGTATCTGATACTATAGGTGTTTTGTTTGGGGTGGGGAAATTAAAAGTTCATGATGGGTTTTTCTGATGAAATATGATTTGGGGTGTGTTTGGATGCTGCTGAGGAAGCTGGGTTTTTTTTTGGGAATGATACAAGGGTTGGGTTAGATTCTATATGTAATTGGAACGTTGTTCTATTTGATGATCTGGGTGGAAAGAATTTCTCTGTTTGTAAAACAAGAGGTGGAGAAATCTTACAGGTGTTTCATTTTGGGTTCTTTTTCAGATATTTTCAATTGCAGGAACTTTGTGTTTCCTGTGGTTTCTGGAATGAGAAATTCGACTATGATTGCAATTTCATAGATTTGGGAACCGATACAATCGTGAAATAATCTTATTGAGATTTTCCAAGGTGTGGGTTCTTGGAACTGTTGTGATTCAGAGAGACTAGAATTGATTGATACTGGTTTTGTGAAGATTACAGCCTGTGCGGGAGCTGTTTCCTTACTGTTTGATTTGAATTTCGATTGCATAATGTTTGTGTTTTAGTGTAAAGAACCATTTGAAGAGAGTAATGTTTTGGTGGTTGATGGTATGCTGTTTCCAATCTGTAGATGGTGGTACCCCTTAATACTTGGGTTCTAATCTACAATTTCAAGCTGGCATATAATCTCCTCCGGCGCCCTGATGGGACCTTCAACCGCCACCTAGCTGAATACTTAGACCGCAAGGTCTCTTCCAACGCCACCCCTGTCAATGGGGTGTTCTCCCTTGATTACATCATCGACCGACCTAATGGCCTCTTGAGTCGGATTTACCTTCCATCCCCTGACTTCCAGTCGGGCGTCTTTGATTTTGAACGGGCACCGAGCCCCGCAGTCATCCCTGTTATAATCTTCTTCCATGGCGGGAGTTTCGCGCACTCATCTGCCAACAGTGCCATCTATGACACCCTCTGCCGTCGCCTTGTGGGAAATTGCAAGGCCATTGTGGTCTCTGTGAATTATCGCCGGTCACCGGAGAACCGGTATCCATGTGCCTATGATGATGGGTGGGCTGCTCTCAAATGGGTGAATTCACAAGCCTGGCTACGGAGTGGGGAGGACTCCAGATTGCATGTGTTCTTGGCTGGGGACAGTTCTGGTGGGAACATCGCACACCATGTTGCGATGAGGGCTATGGAATCGGACATTAAAGTCTTGGGTAACATACTTATCAACCCCATGTTTGGTGGCCAGAAGAGAACAGAGTCAGAGAGGCGATTCGATGGGAAATACTTTGTGACAATTCAGGATAGGGATTGGTATTGGAAGGCCTTTCTGCCGGAAGGGGCTGACAGAGATCATCCTGCATGTAACCCGTTTGGTCCCAACGGTATCAAGCTTGAAGGGCTTCCATTTCCCAAAAGCCTTGTTGTTGTGGCAGGTCTGGATCTTGTGCAAGACTGGCAATTGGCATATGTAGAAGGGCTCAAACAGGCTGGGCAAGTTGTCAAACTCATTTATCTTGAGCAGTCTACCATTGGCTTCTACTTGTTGCCAAATACCGATCACTACTATACTGTTATGGAGGAGATCAAGAACTTTGTGAGTTCCAGCTGTTAATATACTTAACTACATACATAAAATAGAAGCTTGACATATTACTCGGGGGCTATTGTTTTTCTTTTTTGTGGGAGAAGGTGTGCAGTGTATAAGTTGTGTACTATCTACTGTGTTGTTGTTGCTACTATGTATGCACCTTGAGGACTGGTTCTTCTTGTCGGGATTGTCCTTTTTGGCTATTTGGGTGCAGAGCAAGTGTTATATCCGATAAAGCTTGGTTTCAGCGACGTCAATTCGATCAGAAACTCATCAATGCATATGTTCATATAGTTGAATTCTGTGTAACTTTGGTTTGCTGAAGCCATTGTGGATCGGTGTTCGATTGTCCGGTCTGACTCCATGCAGCCGATGGTGGTGGTGGTGGATTTGGTGGACTCACTACACTTAGTTTACCCTTTCTAGCTTCTGCAGCAAAGTGAAGGGGAGATGTAGAGAGGGGTAGTTTTTGGAGTCGGTGTGTGTCTAATGTTCAAGAGCTAATTTCTGAACATGGGAAGCATCCATGGTATTGCATACTTTATATTATACTTGTTTGTAGGATTGTTCTAAAGGTGTTGTTTGCTTATCGATGACATGATGCTAATTTGCTAATGACTTTGGAATGTGTATATAGTATAAATATATATATATTTTTTCTCATCTTTGTTCTTCATTTATAAACTGCTACTTTCTGGGTAAACTTTGTCAAATATAGATTGGGGAAGCCTTGATAGTGATTAGCTTGCAATTGTATCTTCCACATGATGTCTGATTAAAATCACCACACTGCATTTGAATTTTAGGTGCTGTAACATTAAGAGTGCGGTGTAGACTATTTATTCTGATTGGCCTTTTGATCTGTGTCCAACAAGTTGATCCTTTTTGGCACTCTTCCTCTGTATTGTTGAACGTTGATTTTGCAATTCTGCCTTCTTGACATGCTCTTTATTTGGCTGTAAAAGTATGTATCTGGATGTGGGGTATATTTGAAGATTGGGGAAATAGGATCAGGTTACTCTTATGCTTCATTCAATCAGGGGATCCAAAAATTGCCGGGCTTCTATCCGGGAGTTGTGGGTCTTCTTTTATCAGTTGAAACAAATCCCTTACGATGCATTTTGCTCAACTTAGATCTAGGAACGAAGTTCTTTTCATTTCTTGTTTATAAATAGCAGGTTCAGTCCCAACATATGCGTAGGCCAGAGTCTCTGGTTTCAATGGGTGCAGTGAATTTAGGTTGTGGTAGGAAAGGATGCTATTAGCATTCCAGATGTTTTGTGCCTGAAGAATAGGAGCTCTGAAAGAGCTATGGGCTCCAAGGTCCTAAGCCGGCATAGGAGATTCGAACCAAAGAAGCTCATGTTAGCAACCAACCACACAAGCTCTAGGTTAATCAAGCTGAAGTGAAAGTGATTTTATTTTGTGATAACTTTTGAAAAAGAATATTTTGTGATCTTATCAGATTTGCCCTGTTTTCATCTTTTAATTTGGATAAAGGAGGATGGTTGTCATACTTGACCATCGAAAACACTTTCCTGATCACTTATTCCCCAATTTTTTTTTTTTTAACATGTTGTCAAGAATCAAAATAGCGGTTGCGGCAGGCGTAATGGTCAGTTGCCAAAATATTACGTACGCGTAGCGGACGATACGTAGCAGTTGCGGTGATACGTAGCGGTGTAGCGGTGCGAATTTTTTAAATGGTCAAAATTTTTTGAATCTTGTATGGCAAACAATATTGTATTTCTTTACTGATTTGAAACTATCTAAGGATAAATATATTTTTAGGAAAGACTATTAAGGAGAAGAAATAGGAAAAACAGTATTTAAAACTAAAATTACTTGGTTCTATTAGGTTTTAGACCGTAGCGCAGCTTTTTTCAAAATAGCATAACGGCCCCGCTATTTTGAACCATGTCTGCGGTTTTGATCATCCCCTTCAATTTTTTCTCTTCCATTTATCGTCTTTCGAAATATCCGGTCACAAGTCTAATACAGGAGGGGGCGGGTTGTATCATACTGAAAACTGCATTCCAAAGAGTTTAGTAACATAGTTGAATTATTCTTTAATTGTTTAAAAAGGTAAACACCCAACCAACTTTACTAAGCATAAAGTAAGCTATCATAATGCTATGCTGCTGCCTCTTATTATCAGGGATGGAAAAATTGAAGAGTCAGTATAAATATATATATATATATATATGAAAAAATATTGTAATGTTGCATTTTTTTTTTCATTTTTCTTTTCCTTATAGGGTCAGTTTTTTTGCACACATAGGCATTCATGCCATAAGTGGTGTCGTTAAAAATGAATATCCAAATGTGAATATACAAAAATGACCATCAAATAGTCTCCCTTTTAATGGAAAGTGAATCAAGGGAACATGAGAATTGAATACTCAACTATCACCTTTTCAGATCCTAGGTTGGTCAAGGTCTAATCCATATTGCTACCTGAAATCGTTCACTCGTCAACTCATATCATACATACTTTACCTCTTAAATATTACTTCTAATGGAGCTCATTTCACTATGAATATCTATTCATTCAATTCCTATGTATTTTGTTGCAAATTAACAAGCCTGTCTTCTTCCCCCTTAGTCAAGTTTTCTTGTAAATACTTAATTTAGTTCAGACTATTTTTGAAATAACTTAACTGAAAACCTACTCTCCCCCCTTGAGTCAAGTTTTATTGAGTTGACAAGAAAAAGTCTCTCTGAGTTTTCCAACCTTGCTTGTTATTGGCAGAGGACTTTCTAGCGGTGGTTGAGATTGATGCGAAGGTTGGTTCATAGATATTTTTCAACAAGCATTTCAAGCCATCAGATGCTTATGGACAAGCAATTCTGGCTAGCCTTGGCCTGTTTCCAACATGAGGAATTTTTAATGTGAGACATTGAATTAGACCCCCTTGGACATGCAGTTGGACGTATGAGGGGGGACCACCTCTGCCCACCTAAAATTTTTTGTCTGTTTTTGATTGCCAAGACAGTGACATGGGGGTACTTGTTACATGTCACTAACTTTGTTTTGTTGGCCTGACTTAGCAGAAGATGATTAGCATGCCATGTGGCAGAACATTTTGGTGTAGCTCGAGGGGGGTTCTTGTCTGTTCGTGGCACGCAACTAGTGTCGTCTCCTGGTTAGTCGATTAGGCTTGGAACATATTCCCTAATAAGACACTCTTGTCTGATTGTCTCTTCTTAGTGGGTCTTGATTCATTACAATTATCTTTGATTATAGTGATTGTTAGTTTATCTGTCATTCCTATGTTTGTTTTATTTTTTCTAAGCAGGCACGGGTCGCAAAACATGATTAGACTGTATTCGACCAGATTAAACCCACTATACTCGGCTTGCAATATAAATCAGTCGATCATGGGTCGGAAAAGAATTTTTATTGACCTGCATTCAAATGGGTTTGGTTAGGAACCTGACTTGCATTATCCATTTCTTTTCCTTCAGCATTTGTGAATTTCTTCCTGGTGAATGCATCCCTCGTAATGAGCTCAAAAAATATATGAAGGTCTGAAGCAATCAAATGGTTTGTCTTATGTTTTTTTTTTTTTTTTCTTTTACAAGTTTGCTTATATAACTTTCATTAAATGAGAAGTTTTCTTGACAGCTCTTACTTTTTGGAAAACTTGTTTCTAATACTTTTGCTATATTATAACTTTGAGAGAACGATAAGTTTACCTTTTCTAATTGAATTAGACATTCCAGATGGTATATTTGAGAGAATGATAAAGTTTACCTTGTCTCTTCATGTCACGCTCCTATTGTTGTTTCTTGGTTATTAGCTGATAATGTTTGTAACATAGTCCCTAATAAGACATAGGCTTGTCTCATTGGTTCTTGGTAATGGATCTTTGATTCAAAATGCTTATCTTTGATAACAGTGCTTGTTAGTTTATCTATCATTCATGTGTTTATTTTAGCACTTAAATGGGTGGGGTTAGGGGCCTAACCTGTATAATCTGTTTCTCCTTCTTCAATCCAACTTAGGAATCCTTCTTCATTTTCTTCCAACCAGTTTGGAAATTATTATTCTTCAACCCAGGGCAAAACTCCAAAACCATTTCATGCTTTACTGCTTTTCAAATGGGCTATACAGGTCAACTTGTTTTCACCTACATCAAGTGCAGGTTACATCGATCCATTTCAAAAATGGGTCAGATACGGGTTGGGCTTCAACTTGTAGACTCCTTCAGGATTTTCTTTTTATTCTTCTTCTTTAATTTATCTCAAAAAGTGAGAAACCCATTCTTACTTTACGACATATTTGTGCAACCATTTTTTTCATGGAAAAGTGTGCAAAGTATATACACTTTGCGTAGCGAAAAAACTTCCGCGAGGAAACACAGAAAAATTAAACTAGGGCACATTTGCGTACATGATTTTCCACAAAAAAGTGTGGAAAGTGGAAAAGGTGGTTGCACTAAAGTAAATTTCATATTTGGTGTGGCAGAAAAACGAACTAATTGATGCTTTTGAGTTAGATGGGGCCCTACTTTCAGTTTTGAATAATCCTTTTAAAGTCCCAATGGCGTGATGGTTCACTACTCGAAAGATGGAGTCAAACCCCAAGGGGTTGGCTGAGTGGTCAGGACCACGGTTCCTCTATCTTCCGGAGCTAGAGGTCTTAGTATCGACCCCCGGTTCTCTTCTCTTCAGGAGCTGAGGGTTGAGTCCACTTGTGCTACCACTTAGGGGCCACAGGGGTTTTACCCGGCTTTTCTCTGGGCCCGGAGGGAATAGTCCAACCCAAAGAGTTGGGAACCCTCCGTTAGTAAAAAAAAAACAAAAGAAAAAGATGGAGTCTATTGTTAGTTGCGATCCTATGGTTTCTTTTTTGCCCTATTTTGAGATTTGTTACAAATCTGAGTAAAAAAAAGGAGGTCAGTAATGACCCTATGCAATTTTTTGTGGAGTTGCAAAGCTTATTATGATATATCCGTATTGTCATTACTTGGATGCAATGATGATTTATTGTTTTGAGCTTGGTTTTTCCTGATGTCTGAGATGTGGGCTTTGGTTTTGATTGAGTAGGATTGCTCTTGATGCTGTGATTGTTGTACTCTATATTTTCCTCTGTTAATAAAACCCTAACCTTACCCCTCTCTCTCTCACGCACACGCACGCGCACACACACACACAAAAAAAAAAAAGAAAAAAAAAAAAAAGAAAAAAAAAACCACCTAAATTTTCCACGATTCCTTCGAAAAAGCGTTTTGAGCTGATTTGTGCTTAACATACATAAATTGAGCTCGAGTTTAGCTCAAGCTCAAGTTTAATTAGAAATTGAGCTGACGTAAACCGAAGTTGATCTTGATTTGAGAAGTTAAGCTTATTATATAATATTTATATTGCTACTCTATACATATCTTTAGTAGATAAGTTATCTTAAGAACAATTCATATAATCACTTTAAGGGCACCGTCTGTGCTGAATAGTTTAGGCTATCATTTACAAAGGGCAAGGCCATCCTGGACAAAAGAAAAAGGAAATAAAAAAGGAGAAGGCCCATTCGATGTACGAGGACTAGAGTGTGGTATGGATGGCTAGGATTTCAAAAGGATGAGACAATTTACAAGAAAAAGAAAAAAAAAAAAAAAAAAAAGGTTAGCCTCTTTTTGGGAGCAAATCTGGTTTGGTTGCTCCCTTGAGAAATGTTGGACTCAAAATTTCCAGCTATGTTTGTTAAGGAAATTTTTTTTTTTTAATTTTCCTATAGTGCTTCAAACCAAAATATATAATAAGGATATTTAAAAATAGGCAACGTATGGTATCATGTTTGATACTTTATTTTTTATAGGAATATTGTCCGTACAATGGTTCATAGATATAAAATTCACCTATGAACTGTCAGTGTGCAGATCTGTTCGTGCAATATCATAGGGCCGTGTGATATAACGTGTATCACCCTATGCGATATTTTAGGGTCGTGCGATATCGCACAATATTTATATGAATAGTTTTGCAGAAAATATTTAAACTTCACTTGCTTTGAGACAAATGTCAAATTTAAAGACACTTGTATGGACAATATCCCTTTTTTATATACACATGTCGTATTTGTATTTGGACATATAGGAAAATTATGCTTTTCATTTCAACAGATTAGTGGCTTCCACAAGCTTCACATTTCTCCACAAATTCAACATCTTCAATAAAAGAGCATTTATCCCTTCCATGTGAAACACGTACTTTTGTGACTTGCGTGCATCCAAAGTCAAGAAAGAAAATTCATCATCTCCACGTCTTCAAGGAAAGGGTAGGAGGGGCAGCCCCACATCCTTTCATGGCAGTCTCCCATCTTCATCACTGAGAAAAAAAAGAGGTCTCTCTTTTGTCATAGAAATGACTTCGTTTTGCATGACTTTTGATGGGAGACTTCCAGCTTTCTTTTCTGCCCAAGCTGATCCCTATCCACCAAATGTGCTGACCAAAATATCTAGCACACATAGTGGCCCAACCCCATCAAAAATCAAATCTTGTGAACCCAAGCCTGTAGCCCATTGACTGCCCTCAATCTCTCCTATGTCTCAAGTGTATGCTTGCAAATGACCAAGGCAAGTCCAGACATATGTCAGCTTTTGAACCCAAAAGTAATGGGACTATTTGATCTTAGCAAACCTAGTGCTGGTAATTTACTTTACTCATAAATTGGGTTTATACATTTGGATAACCTGAGTTAACTGTGACTGAGAGGTATTTTGTATTTTGTATTTTGCCCAGGGTAAACAAAGTAACATGTAATTAGATTTACAGGAAATTTGATAGCAGGACAGCCGAATCCGGAGGATCTGGGCCAGGCTATGGCCGAAGCTCAGCGCCCCTTGTTATTGGGCCTAATATTCAGGGCTGGATGCATCATCTTGCTCAGGCTCCTTCAACAAGTGAAATATCAAGGCCCTTTGGACTACATGTAGTTTTGGGTTGCAAGCCCAACTGCCTATTAGCCATCTCAATGCAAACAGATTAAATAGAAAGTTGGCTGCTAAGGGCCCAGCCCATAGCAGCCGATCCATGTTATTGGTGTGATATTTGATTCACTCCAGCATCACTGATCCCACTGATATGCATACATACAATATATAAGAGCCATGCAGGCCAATATGAGCATAGGCTGTCTAATTAAACCTTTTCAGTTAAAATATAATTGCAGTGATACAAGGGCTGATGGATAGAAATTTCACTGGGCTGACATGTGCTTTGATATTGAAACTTGAATCTATGATCCGAGCCCATCTGAATCCTTGGAACAATTTGGATTTTAGAGATAGGCCCACTTATGGTTCTAATGGGCTGGGCTGAGAGATCAATTTGGATTTTAGAGATTGGCACTAAATTTTAGGTATTTGGGTAAGATTGATCTTGGCTGAAATGAAGCTGACTCGTTGACAATGAATCATGTAGATCAAGACAGACCAAATCCACTATTTAACTAATTAATCTCTAAACAATACTGAAGAATCATAAGAAAAAAAGAATTGTATGACGGCTATGATTAATGCTTATTTAACCTTGATTTGTGAATATGTACTTTTTTTTTAATAAAAAAGAGAGCTTATATTAGAGAAAAAGAAAAACAAGAGAGCACATCCACAAAAACAAATCAATGACAAACCTTAAAACACCCAAAAACAACCCCCAAGACCCCAAGCTATGCAAAATTATGCGCCACCCTATTCAAGTCTCTAGGAACATGAAAACATACTACATCATTAAAACTTCTAGGCATACCACAAATATCCAAGACAATAGTTTCTAAAACTCAATTGGACTTGCCGTTAATGGCATTCACTACTTCGAGAGCATAAAGAACATCCAAAGATTTGATTTCCCTAGTTTGGCACTTTACTTACACAATAAAAGCCAAGTAAAGCCTCCATTTTTCAGACAAAATGTCACATCAAATGCACTTTATTCAAAACTCGCCCCATCTTTAAAAAAAAAAAAAAGTAAAAAAGCAACTACCTTAATCCACTAAAATCGAAAAAACTTCACTTTTTCATACAAAAAGTAAAAAAGATTTCATAACAAATAATTAAAAATAAAATACCATCATAACCCACTTATATTTTATTCTTTCTTCAAAATCATCTTTACTTCACTTGACTCTATTAGTAGAGTTACCAAATTGGCAAGTATTTGGCGATTCCTAGCATGAAGAGAATCGCCTTCGCTTCAACTTCTTTAGCTGTAAAGACTCTAGACTATGAATCTGTCAAGGGAAATAGCAAACCTAAAAGCATAATCCCCATTATAAGTATTGAATGTACCATTTGAGAAAACTTGCACCCTTCCAATGTTAAAGATAAACCTACTGAAACTGTGATGGATTGGGGTCTGATCCGGATAGGGTCCCCATAACATCATTTTTGGGACTAGCTTTCTTATTTCTAAAAAATTAAATTGTTCTTTGCTCTCCAAATGGATTACCATTACCATAAAGCTAACACCCATGCATTAGACCTTGTGTCACGACCCAAAACCCAGATAGGTTAAATCAAACTTTGCAGCAAAATAAATTTGAAACATCATATTAAACATCAGACACCATAATTGAGCACGAGTGTCACACCCTTGGGATAAGGGGAACGTGAAATTTGGGGCCAATTAAAATCTTCCAGCATAAATGCATTTGTGGCCCCCAATTGGGTGGATCAAGTCTGCAGTGGTGTTGTGATTAGATACCTGTCACAATAAGTCAAATGCGGAATGGCATTGTGTGGGAGAATTCCATAACACCGAGATAAGCCCTGGTTTAGGTAAGAGTACCAACTAAGTTTGTCTTAATCTTGGCTTTATGCAGCTCGGCAACTGTGCCAGCTTGTATTGAGCTTAAGCTAGCCTCAGTAAAAGTACTAGCTAGACTCTCCTGTTCTCGGCCTTGTGCGTTTCGGCAGCGGTGCCAAGGCTCGCCCATGTCTGACCTCGGTATCATCTTCAGTTCGGTCTAATTAACCGAGATGAGCACCGAATGTCAATCATAATTGTACTTCTATAAAAGTACGATGGCGTTGCAGAACGAGCTGACAGATAGGACGGGTGCCGGATATAGATAAGGGGTTGACCTTATCTAATGGTCGCATCCGCAGCCATACAAGAAGATCGAGGTATGGTCTGATGGGACAGTACCTCCAACTACCTCCACTAAGGATACAAGGTATGATCTGATGGGACAATGCCTCCACCTACCTCCACTAAAGGTACGGTCTAATGGGACTTTCGTCTATATATTTGCATGAGGTAAACCCACAAGAGGTATGAAAATGAAACACAACATATACAAACTTACTCCAAAACTCTCCCTTCTTCTCCATTCACTCATCCTTTGTTCAGTGATTGCACTAACTTAGGCATCGGAGTACCTTCGGCTGAGAGCAACCATGGTCTCTGATCTTTGTTCTTCCTTCCCTTTCAGGTCTTAGGAGGTTAATCCTTTCTAAAGAAGCCTTACAGCAACATCAGAAGTTTAATATCCATCTAATCAAGTCAGTAATATTTAGGCATTCACAGGCATAATAAAAGAAAGTAAATATAAGTAACAAGGATGCATTTAACGTTAAAGTTGCAAACGCAAAAGTTAAAGTTTAATTACAAGGCCATATAAAGAACATAGGCCTAACAAAAGATATATAGCATGTGTATATGGCAAGAAGAAATTATCCAAAATGTAATCAGTGGTGTCTCTCAACTACAACATTAACATCAACATAATCTATACAACATCAACTACGTGGTTGGCACATCACTCGTGGAAGTTCTCCGCTGGCGGATCCTTTGGAATTACCCCAGCCGGTGGCTCATCGTAGGGTTTGGTACCTAAGCATTAAATGTAGTATCATCAAATTATACAATCCGACAGGTAAGCAAATGTAAATAACATAAAAAAATACATAAACAATGAATAATGAAAATATTAATCATAAGAGTAGCAATAAGAAATGACTAAACAGTAGTGCATGAACTTAAGTCATTCCATAAGAATCAAATATATATAAGCCTACATCTGCACACTCTATCAAATAGGTAACCCACATAGGTTAGACGTATGGGATAAAAGCCAAACAGAAAATATAATGCCCAGGTAAGCCCAATAATGATGCACGGAAAAAAAGCCCCGCCAAAGACTAAAGTGCATGGGAATAAGCCCAACTGTAAATATTGATACACATTCGTACATCTCGAAACGAAGTACGTGGTGCCCCAGTGGCGTACAATCACCTCTAAAGACCTAATCTGCAGAAGGTAAATGCATGCGTAATAATACAATCCTTGCCATAGGGAGTTACTTAGACCAAAGAGACTAAAACAAATAAGTGGTGCCTGAATAAGGGTTCAAAGATCATAAACACACAGTGTCCGACTAGATTCTCAATTCGAAATGTTGCAATCAAAGCTAAGAGAAACTACTCCATAAACATTTACACTTGGAAATCATACTTAAGCTCAAAACCTAAGTAGTAGTCGACAAAACACACATACAAATCCACTAGCTCAGTACACCTCCAAATGTAGCATCTTCCATGATCATATACGGACAGATAAACCAAGGCTTTGCCAAAAGACACAAAGTCCATATTAAGTTTACATTGACTCACACTCTACAATAACCGACGAGGACGAAAGATACATGCCCGTCATGTCATGTACAAAGCGGAAACGCAAACACAACTATATCTCGGTGATTCGTAAGTCAATGAAGCACTTAGAAATAGCCAACCTAGGTCCATAGTCACCTTGCACGTGTGAAAGACCATACCATCCAATCTAGTGGTTACGTGGGTCCCAGATAACTCATAGTTAGTCGTAATACGGAAGTTCTTGATACCAACGTGTGTATCTCGAATAGTACTTTAACTTTCGTAATAAGCGCGATTCTATTTGACCTCAAATGGACCAAGTGAGGTTTCATTTGACTCGAAATGTAATAAGACTAAATAGGAGGGGGTTTCGGTGTGAGAGAACCATATATTAGAATGAGATGAGGGAAATGAACTCATTTCACCTAAACCCTAGGCATCTCATCTCCATCTTCTCCTTTTTGCTTCCATTCTCCTTCATCAAGAGTGAGGTTAGGAGTGATTCAAAGGGGTTTTGAGGAGTTTATCTTCATCTTCATCTTCTTCCTCACGCCATTTCTCCATTGTTGAAGTGATAGAGCTTGAAAGAGAATTTAAGATTTCTCCCATTGAATTACAAGTAAATACTTGGAACTTTTAATGAGTTTACAAGTCATAATGAGTGCTTGGGAATGATTTCTAGCACAAATAGCTTAAAAGTTGTGCATTTTCATGTTTTCATGGATTTAGGGTTTGAGAGTTGGGGGTTTTCATCTCCAAAAGCGAGCTAAGCAAAAAGGGCTTTGAGTAGCTAACCTTCAAGAGAGGCAAGTATAAATATGTGCTTGTAGCTAGTGTTAATCATTGTAGAAATTCTTGGAATTTCCATGTGTTGACACCAAAAATGTCACTTTGCCTCTTCAACATCAAGAAAGCTGCATGAAGTCGCAACCTGCCATAAATAGGCAATGCAATTTCTCCAAAAAATCAAATCTTGTCAGAATCAAACAAAAACTGCAAGATCCTTCAAGATAGCCAAGAGAAGAGTACACATGAAGTTTCGGGCCATTTCAGAATCATTTGGCCTAACTTCGCTTCTCCGACAGCTAAAATGGCGCTCCCGGCGGCGACATCATCGGAGACGTCAAAACTTCGATCAGAGCCTACGGATGACTCCAGCATGTCTCAAAAGGGCTCCATTCCAAATTTCAAGTCAAACCGACAACGTTTGACCCTCCATCAATGCTCGAGCAGCAAAATCAAGCCTTCCGGCGGCGGGAACCACCGAAGCCTTCGCTCATCAAACCAAGTGCATGAGTGGCTTCAACATGCTTCCAAAAGGTTGCAAGTCAAATTTCAGGTCATTCCGACAACGTTTGACCAGGTTTCGATGCTCCGAGAGAAAATCAAGCCTACCGGCGGCGGAGCAACCCGGGACCATGACATCCAAAACGGAGCCGCATGGAACGTCTCAAAATGACTCCAATAGGCTCCCCGTCAAATTTCAGGTCAATCGGACATTGTTTGGCCACATATCAAAGCTCGGCATTTTCCCCACAGCAAAATTAAGTGAATCATCGATGGGACCCCAAACGGCTTCAAAACTCAAACAAAAGCCTATGGTTGGTCTTATTTATTGCTCAGGAGGCTTCACCTCAAATTTCAGGTCATTCCGACATCGTTTGACCAAGTTTCAGCTTCTGGCGGAAAATCAGCAGCTCTACGCGACAAAGTCTTCGGCTTTCCCGGAAAATTGGAAACTTTGCACTCTAAAAATGCAAGGATTCTCATCAGGTTTTCT
Organism: Umbellularia californica; assembly: GCA_028538565.1. Taxonomy (NCBI): domain Eukaryota; kingdom Viridiplantae; phylum Streptophyta; class Magnoliopsida; order Laurales; family Lauraceae; genus Umbellularia; species Umbellularia californica. The sequence goes on along the minus strand of JAPQWN010000003.1, from coordinate 35,329,710 downwards.
ACAGGGAAATCAAGCCAATAAATGAGAAAAAATGTCAGGAAAAATACAGAAGAAAACGGCGACGAAAAAGACCACAAAACGGACCAAAAACAGGGGAAAAACCCCCAGGGTCGCAGCCTGCGACCATGGCCCAGGGTCGCCGGAGACCCTGGCCCATGGTCGCCGGCGACCCTGGCCCATGGTCGCCGGCCCATGGTCGCCGGCGACCATGGAAGTCCGGGTCACCGGATTTTTCGCCGGTGACCCGTTTTTCCGTCCTTTTTTGCGTTTCGCGCACTTTGGCCCCTGTGGTTTCCTGAAAATGTGATTTTTAGTGCTTGAAATTGACTCATGTCCTCCGACATCCGTCAAAATCACGGGTCAACCTCCAAAAGTATCAAAATCAACATTGATCGCCAACAGGTCGACCAAAAAAGTGTACTTTCCGCCCAATCGATCGAAAAATCGACAGGACAGATGTCACCGGCCCGCTCTTAGCTATCACTGTCTGAAGTTACATGTTCATCCGATGTCGATCAGCATGAAGATCCATCGATGATCATCGCCAGAAGAATTCCAGAAGACACGGCACGGCCCGCGACTCTTCGACTGCTCGGCGACCAATTAATGTGGTTAATTGACTAGCTTTATTGCAGTCATTAATTCATTTCTTTGGACGGCCCAATCAGAAGCAAGCATTTGGGAGTTACAAGTCAATTGATTCATGGCATTTAACCCATGAAACTCCTCCCATTATGGTAATTAAGGTGATTAAAAGCCCTTAATCTCCATCGGCCAATCAGATTCAAGGAAAAAGGAGTTACAAAATCAAGAAATAAATCTTGTAACTCCTCCCATTAAAGCCATTAAAGCCCATAAACTCTCCTAAATGGCTACCAAAAGCCTATAAATAGGAGAGCATTCCATTGAAATCCGGATCGATCAATCGGAGATCACTTCCAAAGCACCACAGATCCAGAAATCTGAGAGAAAGAAAAAGAGAGAAAACTCTGCTAAAGTTCTGCACCGGCCACCACTACAAGGTGACAAAAGTCCCTTGCGGGGTACCCCCCCCCCCCCCCCCCCCAAGGTCCTTGCCTTCTCCTGCTGCCTCCAATGGCTTAGACGTGGCTTTTCAGCCCGTCTACTTAGCTTTTTATTGGACATAGGACCTTCTCTTGGTCTTTGTCCTCTAAAAACCTGAGGTTATAGCCAAGCCAAGCGAATCAAGAGCATCCTCTGTTCTCATCTGCATGGATGATGGCGAAGCCCATACATGGCTTGCGACCGTCAATCTGAACGAGTCCCCCACAATCTCCTGAGAAGTTAGATCCTCCTTTTCTTGCTTTTCATTGTAGTTTGTATTTTTCTAAAAGAGACAAAAATCACAACTCTTGTCTTTCATTATTGATGAGAATTGTAAATCGGCTATAAACGCCAAAATCGGCTATAAATGCCAAACAAAATCGCCTTTCACGGCAAACCAAGAAAATGTCTCTTTTCTTAAATATTTGTGCAATGGAAAACTTGAAAGAAGTTGATTTCCTTTTTACTTGCGAAGGTCGATCTCCGGATTACCACTTGCAATTCCAAGTAAAATAGAAAATCTGGCACACCCACACACAAAGAAATGTTGATGCACGCTTCATGCCCCCCGGGCGCGAAAGGGCCGGACCCGACGGACTCCCACGTCCGCCGACCCCGGTAGCACCCACGGCATTCGGAGCGTGTTCCATCACCATGGATTTAGATTTTGTGCATTTTCATTGAGTTTTGAGTTATTTATGGATTGAATGGAATGATTAATGGATGATTGGAGGTGTTGTTTTGTGGATGGATTATGTATGAGGAGAGAACAGGAGGTTCCATTAGATTTGTAAGTTTGGAATGTATTGGAGGTAGAGAAGGAGGAAGAGAGAATCAGCTTCGGGCTAATTTTTAGGAGAAATTCGTCCCAGGTCCGATCGATCGGATAGTCCCTAACTGGGACATGTTTTCAGGCCGATCGATTGGACCTGGTTGAAATTGATGATTAATCGTATCGGTACTTTATCTATGGTTGGGATTTCGCATGGACCTGGAGCACTCCTTATGAGTATAAATGCTCCCTAAATTAGTACTAAGACTAATCATGGGATAAAGTGAAAATGTTAAGAATTAAAGATAACAAAGGAAGAACTTCATAGCTAACTAATTGGGGGCTAAACCTCCATGGATGATAATTACGGGGACTATAATGCACACTTTAAATATATAAATGTGATGTTCATCGAGAATAATACGTGCATTTGGTAACCGATGGTCACATATAAATGGTTGTCTAGATTTGAGATAAAATTAAAGAAAATCATAATTGATTTGTAATTCCCTCATGGTAACGTTGTACTCCAATCTAATGAGATTAACATTACTGTTATTCCATTTCGTTGTTATGAAGGGAATCATTGAGTTGAATCGAATCTAGGATTGGATTGCTAACTGAAAAACGTTGACCTTGGAGTCTGGCACTGCCTAGCATTTGTACTAGGACTCTAAATGAGTTCATTAAACTAATAAATGAAACATATGACTAATCCTACTACAGTAGATAGATTTAGGGGCGTTCCAGAGCTCCGTGGTGATGCTAGTTGTCTCTGGCTTGGACACTGATAAGTCCCACCATTTCCGATCATATCTATGAGTATTGATCGATGCCTTCCACTGGAAGAGGAATCTTTCCTTTGAGGGAAAATGGTAATGATGAATCCTTCCTTTAAGGGAATATGGTAAATGAAATGGAATGAAATGAAAATGAATGCTATGATAGTAACCACCCTATACATGACCACGGGATTGACTTTTATGTCCGCGTATTGTTATTGTATGAACTTTCTAAACTTATCTAGAATTGAAACTGTTACTAATGGATTGAGTGAGTTTAATTTATGAATTAACATGCTATTATAAGATATGTTTGTACATTGTTGAACCATCGTGTTCATTAGTGTTATTGATGACATTACAGGCCCGGTTGCCCATGCTGGTGCAGCAATGCCCCCGGCGGCAGCGAAAGAGACCTCTCCGGTTCCTCCAGGTGGACTGAATGAATGGAACGGACGGGATACCATCTGATATAGGTATCCAAGTGCGAAACGGAGTTGGAACATTTTGAGAGAATGTTTTGGGAATGTTTTAAGAAGTTATTCTTTTGTATAATCATTTTGGTATGTAATTAATTGCCATTGCATAATGTTTTGAATATGCACTGATTGACAAGTGAACAATGGAAATGATACATGTATAAAGAATATTATTTTGTATACATGTAAATCGTAAATTGATATTGTCAAATATAATGTTTCCGCAGATTTGTGTATTTGACAGGTAAATTGAGAATGTTATCCCTTGTGGATTCCGTATTAACTTCCGTTAATCCGGGATTTACGGGAGTAAGTATGCGATCACGGCTTGGGGTTACCGGATCTCGGGCCCGGGTCGTGACATTTTAAACCACCTTTCAGATGCAAGTACTGTGCTAACTTAAGCCTGGCTATGATATCATAGAACCCAAGACACCAATATATTTGTCTTAAACCATGTTTCAATGACCACGCGGATCTTCAAATTAGGTTTAGGTCAGCTTATTAATTATTGGCACTTCTAATGGTATTTGGTGTCTAAAAGTTCCATAATATCGTATCTTCGATTAGCATTGTTCTACACTTAGACTAGCATTGTTAATTTACACAGGTTTCTCGCAAGTTTATAAGTGAATGTTAAGCCCAATATAGTCACCTACTGATGGTCCCATGTTTATTAATCATTAATTAAGTTCTAAAACCCTAATTCAAGTCCAAATTCCTTGAAAACCCTAAATGAGTCTACATGTGGGAACATCAAGAAACTCAGCCACTCATGATGGGGTCAAAAGACCCTAGGAACCCATCCTTATAGATTCAGCCAGCACGGATCACTACCCTATGAGATCCACATCCAAGGCTCCTCATACCAAAATTCTTGCATATTTTATGTTTTAGGGTTTTCCCCTATGATGAGTTATTGATTTTCCATCATGTCTTACATGATTGCATATGATTCTTGACAAATCAAACCCAAAACGAGTACCAACTATTTAATACAAGATTTAAAGTACCCTAATTAGCCCTAATTACATCCACAAATGAGTATAAAAGGAATGAGAAATGATGAAATCTATCAAACCTTAGGCATGTATGTAACCCAAAGGATCAACACCTACCTAAGAAGGAAGATAAAGACTCAAAACCCAAAACCCATTGCCAAAGCATGTTCGGCCAAGACCAGATATGGTTTGAACCTACGTGCCCAGAGTGCGGAGAGGGAGCGCCGAAATGCTAAAATTTAATATAATTATACGTCTGAAATGCCTCGAGAGCACCTATATAACATAATGGTTATGGGTTGATAAACAATTAACTAATGGGCATAAATATATCTTATCCACATATTCAAGCATTAAAATGGAGAAAAAAATAACTTTGCAATTTGATCACATAAAATAGACAATAATTAATAAATCAAAAGAAGTTTTTTCATTTAAAAGATAAATGTCAAGCTTACAGAAAAAGAAAATGCACATAAACTAAAGATTTTACATGGTTCACTTCATATTTGATTGATCCGCGTTCCGAGCATCTTCGAACCGCACTTTGAGGACGGATCTGCTCCGAAAACGCCGATCCACGTTTTTGGAGCGGGATTAGGGTGGGGGAGGGGAGGTTCCAGTTACTAAGATCTGACCATGGTGGAATCACCACCAAGGGCCCACGTCTAGGTGTGGTTGTGATGCCTTGTGCACCTCCTTGAGAATTCATGTTCGTACAACTTGATCCCCTTAAAATTCTAGGCATTGAGTCCCATTCACATGCATATATTAGATTAATTTAGTACCTATACCTAGGCTTAGATTTGGGGGAAAATATTCTTGTGCGCAAGATTTTCATGCAAATCATGCACAAGAGCAGTTGTGATGCGTTTTGTGGTTTGGGCCTGCCTCTTTCACGATCCCTATGCATGGTTCTCATGCTAACCATGCACATGAGATAAATTTTCTATATTAGGGTTTCTAGAATTAAATGAAATTTAAAAATAAAAATATCATCATGTATGTGCAAGAATTTATGTTGTTTACTTGCTTTTGGTTGCTTTCTAGTTGATGTTTCTAGCAGTGGCAGACCCAGGATTTTTATTTGAAGGGGGCTGACGATGGTCAATTGAGAGTGTCAATCATTATTTTTTCTATACTTTCTTCATATCAACAATTTGGAATGCGAGTCTTTTTTGGACTTGAGAATAGTTGAGAAGATTGTGCAATGTATTAATGTCCTACTCAACTCCAATATTTCTAGAAATACACCCTCCAATAAATATTGAAATATACAATAAAGAAGAACAAGAGAAGATTGATTATTCATTATGCTTATTAGCACAGATAACCGTCTATAATGGAAAAAAAAAAAGTAGTAAGATTTAGGAAGCCTAAAATCTAAAAGTTGAAGTTGGGCTTGTCTAAAAAGAGAAATTTCCAGTGAATTGAAATAATCAACCTTGGAATTGGCATTTTTATATGATTCACTTTTTCCACGTAGTTTTTTAAATAAATGAATAGAGACTTTGCACACTGTATTTAATACATACACAGTTTCAACTAATATGCAAGATCCATGAAATGATAAAAAAGTTCATAAAAAAAGATTCCATCCAAGATTTAGTTTACAAATTTGAAAAATTATATCCAAACTTAGAGCTCCACACCACTTGACAGAGATCAATAGAGAAAGGGAGAGCCGAATAGGAATGCCAGCTAGAGAGATAGGCCGCAATGTGCCCGATGCGGATGCCAATGCTGATGTCGGAGTCGGATATTGATTTGAGGATTTCCAATTTGGGGAGTTTGAGAGAGAGAAAGAGCGAGGGGATATTTTGGAGTTCAAAAAGTTTAAATGGACAAACTTTTTGGCTAGAATTTGGGACAAACTCCCATGTGGCACAATCCTAGAGGTGCAACTTTTGAGAGAGGGGGAAAAAGCACCTCTAGGATTGTGCCACATGGGAGTTTGTCCAAAATTCTGGCCAAAAAGTTTGTCCAAGTAGAAGGGTTGTTTGGAGTTAGAGTGGGAGGGGGCTTTGATGGGTTTTTAAATGGGGGCTAGGTCAGATGGGCTATATAGCCCATAATGGGATTTTTTCGGGTGTGATGGGGGCTGAAGCCACCGGTGTATGGGAGAGGGCCAAGAAAGAGCAGGTCTTTTCACTTTCTATAGACTTGGCTTTGGCTCTTGAGTTTAATTACAACTAGGAGTTGAAACCCTAATGCAAGTACTTCTTTTCCAAAATCCTAAGTTTCAGTTTTTTTTTTTCCAAAATAGTAATTTTTAAAATAATGTAACTTACCCAAGATAGTAAATTCTCAAAATAATAGTTTTTGCCAAAATTACTAGCCTTTCCTTCTAGATGTATGTGAGAGAAAATGAGGCTTTTATGGCATACAATGCTTGTATAGACTCTTTAATGCAAATTTCCTATTACAATTAGCTTTCCTAAATGCATTAAGATCAATTCTTCAAATTACCATTATCCCCCAAATAAATTAGGACCACATTTTCTAGCATATGTGCTACAAGGACTCCTAACATAATGGCGTAAAAAACAACGAGTGGCAGACCCATAATTTTCTTTTAAGGGCAATAGACGATGATCATAATGTTAATTTCGTCATTATTTTGTCTTTTGAGGGGGGGGGGGGGGGGGGGGGGGGGGGGAAGGGATTGGCTTAATTTTAATAAAGCTATGGGCATTTTTCCTTGTATTTTGGCTTGCGTGTTTCACGCTATTTTGAGTCTTGCCAAGGGCAAGTGCCCTCAAATGACTATACTTGGGTCTGCCTTGCTAACAACCAAGTAATCCTATATGGCTTTCCTTCTATAACTAAAAGTTATAATTCTAGTGGGAAGTCCTTTTCTTGTGTCATATTCAAACTAGCTAAATAGGCCCGCGCTAAGCCTGTGCCCAGAAAAAAAAATATTTTTAATTTTGAAATATCTTTTGAGATACTATTAAGAAAAAAAAATATAGAACAAGCAAATATACCATTTTATTTTATATTGGTAATATAAATATTTCATTAAGGGAAAATATATCATTTTATCATCTTTAGAATCCCACTTATTTTTATTTATTTAAAAGGAGAATGTATAGGAAAACCACATAATTTGCATACCTAAATTTATAAAATTTAATGTATTTTAATTTTTCATGTAAAAAGTCTGCCTAAAAATTTTGAAATACGGAAAAAATTCTAACCAAAATGTAAAATTATGTTTTGAAAGGAAAAAATAGAACTTCTATATGAAGTTCATGATTTGCCTTATGGATATCACATCATTATATAATTGTATAACTTTTTAATTGATGGACCTCCTATAGTGGCCCAAGCTTTATCCTCATGTTGGGCATGAGGTAAGCTACTTTGTTCCATGCTAAATTCAGATCCTTATTTAAAAAAAATATAAGAGGTTAACTTAAGGTTTTTTCTTTAAAGGCAAAATTAAAAAAAAATTAAGAATCAAGCTCACAGCAAAAAGTAAATTCATTTACATGGTAAAAAAAATATTTTTTGTGTATCTACCCTAATGAAATGGATTCAAAATTTATAGTTTGTACTCAAATTAATACATGGATGAAAATTGACTTATGGGCTCCAAGTTCATTATACTGCCCGCTTATGACTTACCAAATGGATTATGATTTTCGGATGAAAACATTTTTAGATTCCACTTATATATATATATATATATATATATTATATTTGAGAATAATGAGAATGATTCTATGGTAACTTGGCTTAATTTTATTAGGGCCAACATTGGAAGGAAAAAATTTCCAAGGTCAAATATTATATGACTTGAAAAACCTTAACTTCTTCTAAGAAATATATCCATTTCTACTATTTAAAAAAAATAAATAAATATGGGGCACCTTCTATTCAATTCAAGAAGTAAAATGTAAGAGAAGAACTATTTGGCCTTTGGAGACACCATCAATCCAAACTCAAGGTTATTCGATCACTAAAAAAAAATACAAATAAAAAAAAGTTTTTATTTAAAATAAAAATCTTCATTCACAAAAGAAAAGAAAGAAATCCATTGTATCATTTCCCCTCAACAATGCAAACACAGATTTCCTAGTGGAAATGAGAAATTTTTTTTTATGAAATAATTAGATATAAAACATTGGTATTGTGTCAAAAAACAATAAATGCTAGTTTTTATATTAAAAATAAAACAGCTTAAAAGAAAACTAATCCTGTCCATGAGTTTCATTATCTTAATCTTTGTTACATGACCAATCAATTTGGAGTCGCCTTAAGAGGAGAATCTCTGTGCTTGCATCTACCGATATAAATGACTACAATAAAGTGTGAAGAAACAGAAAATCCCACTTTTTTTTTTCTTCCATGATAGAATTTCAACACAAAATACATCCCAATCAAAATTTATATTATAGATCTAAATCTATCCAACAATTCTCAATATATATGTCTACTAATTACGGACGAATCCAACAGGTTTAGCAAAATTAGGGTATATCATCTTAAAATTCACCATAGATTTTATTAGTATAGCATTTCTGACCATCCAACGCGAAAACAACTTTGACTTTATTCTCGGTTAAGAAACTTTCACTTGCATCCTGCACTAATAAACAACAACAACAACAACAACAACAAAAATCTGTCATAAATAAAGGGGCAGCAGTCTCCATTCTTCAATGTGCAGAACAATTGAAGCAGTGATGTAGATCATCATAGAAATTAAAGTTCTATAGCCCTTTTATACAAATATTTCCTGACAATAACTTATTAGCTCTATATTATAACATATTACTATTCTTACTGCATAGTGTACACAGAAGTTTCTGCAATTTGACAAAAGCAATAAGACGTGGTATTGGTATATGATTGCTTCAATGGTGGCATTCAAAATCAATCGATATTTGATTATTTAAAAAGAACAAAACAAGACTGGAAAAAAATGAAATAATAGAATTGGATGAAATCAAGAGAGAGAAAATGATGTCAAAAAGTAAGTAGAAAGCAAACAACCAGTGTCAAAAAGTAAGTAGAAATGAGATAGGCAGAGAGATGGAGACAGAGAAAGGGAGAGTAAAGAAAAGAAATCACTGAAAAGAAACGAAAAAAAGTCACCCAAAAAATAGTATTGGGATTTAGAAAATGATAAAAACATGTTCAAATCCATAGCAGTACTATTAACAGAATAAAAAGGCATAGAAACCAATAAACTCATGAAAAGCACATATCCAAAAACAAACGCACAGAATCTATTGCAGCAAACATCATCAAACAGAGTACAAAGGGTGCTTCTTTCCATGATAAACGAATAACATAGATAAACTTATTGCCTGCCCCTCAGCCAAGCTCCATCTAAGTACTTCACTCCTCATTTATCCAAACAGGCGCTAAGGACCTAAGAGCATAGGAGCTCCTTATTATTCAGATATTCCCGACTCGATTTAGTTAAAAGGGCCAAGTTGTTATTATTAGAATCCATTGGACCCAGGCCCCCATTATCTATTGGTTCACATATATCCTGCCATTAAATTAAGTCATCTATACCTTAGTGTCCGATTAGAGTCCAGATCTTCTGTTTCTACAAAACTGAGAGATACTGTTTCGTCCAATCAAAATCAGCCAACTGTGTAAAGTCTTTCCAAGGAAGCAATTGAGAGGGTGCATTAGCTCGCATGAGATTTTACACAGTTGGCTGATTTTGATTGGATTGAACGTATCTCTCTGTTTCGTAGAAACAAGGGATCCGGACTCCTTAAGATTAATATTTGTTCCATCCTAACCTTAGTTTAGGAACTTTTCTTCTGTATGTTTCTCCTAAATAGAATTAAATAGAACATTCATTGTTGTCCTCCTTGAGCAGAGTGATGCAGCATAAGTAGGGAAAGAGTAGCCAGAAGCTACTCTCCACGCCGAAGCTTAAGGTTCAAAGATCCAACCCCCTTGGTCTCACACAAAAGATACATAACCGAGAGAAAACTCAGGGAAAATAATTTTTTATAATCAATCACCCACTGAATAAGAGAAATTACAATTCTTTATATAGAATCCAAACGCTAATTCCATTTTGGCTGGAACAATCTAAAATCACAATCTAGAGATTTTTAATGAGCTTTAGTGGGGCTTCGTCAACCCATAGTTCATGGGCCTGGCCTGCATCAAAAAGCCTACCTCAAAATGTCAATGACATTCGACCCATCAGCCCAAGTAATGTTATCTATAAGATAATCTCTAAAGTGGTGGTTCCTAGACTAAAATCTATTTTAGATAAGATTATTGACTCTTTCCAAAGTGCTTTTGCCAAAGGTAGGAGTATTTCAAATAATTATATTATTGCGCATGTGATTCTCCATTCATTTAGGAAGAAGAATTTAAAAAACATGATGGGCTTAAAATTGGATACGTCTAAAGTGTATGAGAGGACAGAGTGAGACTTTATACTGGGGGTTCTTGGGGCCTTGGCCTTCCATAATGCTTTTATCCAAATAGTCAAAGTCTCCACCTTTGGAAACTTTTATTCCCTCTAGGGGCTGAGACAAAGAGACCCCTTGTCTCAATATCTGTTCATTACAGGGGCTAAGGCTTTGTCTAAATGTTCATCAAAAGCCGAAAGGGAGAATCTAATCCATAAAGTCAAAATCACAAAAAGAGCTCCAAGTATGTCACATTTATTCTTTGCAAACAATAGCTTCATTTTTTTTCTAATACTGAATAAATTAAGCTAAAAAACTCAAGGATATTCTAAATTATTATCTTGTTCTTTCAGTGCAATTAGTCAATTTTGATAACTCAATCATTTCCTGTATTAAGAGCTTGTGTAATAGAAAAAAAAAATGTAAAACCATAGCTACTATTTTAGGTGTTAGGTTCCTGTCTAGCAATGAGAAATATCTAGGTAATCCCCCTCGGTTTCGTAAAAATAAAGCAAAAGTGTTTAACTTTCTAATTGATAAAGTCAAAGCTAAAATTAGGAGCGGGCAAGCATCACTCGTCTCCCTAGTAGGCAGACTTACCTTAATCAAATCCGTTGCATCTGCTATTTTAGTCTCTAACATGTCTCTTTAATTTGGCCAAGTATTCTAAGATGCCAAGAGGCCTTTGAGGAAAAGAAAGAGGAAGAAACCTCTTCTTGAGATCCAATCCCTCCATCAAGAAGTTTACTCACATCCATCAGTAAGCCTGTGAACAATAGGGAGTGACTTAAGTGGGGAAGATCTCTAGTAAATCTCCTCCGGCAATTTGACAAATACACGATCTCCTATTTTGCGAGGATCCGTCTCTTGTGTTGTAGTGGACTCGTGGCACTCAATCCTAAACTTCTGTGATGATTTCCGACCAACACTGATACATGGTATACGATAATAATCAAATTGCATTGTAAGAACGCAGCCCTTTCATCACTAAAACTGGCATACTCATCTTTTAATGATAACCACATACCTTTCGATGTAGGATTTTGTTCATAAGTGGGCACTAATTCAAAGTGCATGTATCACAACGTGATATTTCCAGCTGTGCGATTATCCTTTACCCACTTTTCATGTGCTTGAAAGGTCCTTATCTTGTTCATCACACACATACATATTATGTTCCAATACCAGTAATCATAATTATAGCAGCCAAGTTCGTCCAGTTCAAGGTCACAAAGAGGTCATTCGATAACATGTAGAAGGATATCATGTTCTACAATGTATGAGAATGATACATTTGGCAAACAGACACAGAAGCAACTCAAGTGCCACTCAACTCAATTAAATATGTTTAGTTAATCTTGGAGATTCAGTAAATCAAAAACACCTAATCAAACAATCATAAATGGCAATAGTAATCAAATGTAGAAATCTCTCCGCATAGAAGACTAAACCCTTGGAAAGCCAAAAGATGTTGATGGAAGTTGAGTTCTGAGTAGGGAAAAACTTGATTTTATTTTGAATGAGCTGCTTGGTGAAACTCAAAGCAACTCAACTCAAATGAATGAGACTCCCAAGTCAGTTCATTATTTCAAATCAGACGAAATCAGGCTCATATTTCTCTATGTTTCTCTTTTTGTTCTTTTGATTCAACTAAAGAATCAATCTGAAATTTTGTTTTCATTTTTCCTTTCCTCCCATTTACTAACCACCTGTTGATGTATAACTATCCCAAGTTTGAGTCTTCCCTAACTAATGTTGAGAAACCCTCATTTATGCATAACTTGTGTTCTTACACTTGGTCTATGAAGATCCAAACATGCCATTTGCAACAAATGCTCTAAAGGATCACTGCAGAGCAATTTAACTAATGGTACAATCCCATTAATATATCTAAATAAATAAGGTGTGGTCATTTTTTAATTTTTCGTTCTTAATTATATATGTGGCTGTAAGGTAGAGGAGCATGTATCTGGGCTTTTCTTTATCATCAATCACTAAACATTATCAAAAAAGAAAAAACGGGGATGGGACTCGGGTGTCCAAGCTGTGATGTAATTTATAGTAAAGCTTTACCATATCATAATCTGGAAGAGAAAGCCATTACCACACAAGTCTGGCACAGAATTCAGAAAAAAGCTAGCCTAACTGATAAACATACATGAGGAAAATGGCCATACATTTCCAGGCTATTAAAACTCGTAACTTTGTTTACTGCCCCACCTCTATCTTATTCCTCTTTTCTACTATTATTTACCTTAGCCTCATCAATGTTTCAAGCACAAGAAGCCTCTATTCCATCATGGGGATCGACCCGCCGGCTGCCAAAATCTGTTGCTCCAGCTACAACCAACATTAAGGAAATGTTTTAGATAGATAGATAGATAAAGAGAGAGATATATAGAGAGAGAGGGAGGGAGGGAGAAGAGAGAGAATTGTACAGGGTTTCAAAGAAAAAGTTCTCACATCAAGTAGAGATTCAAGCTTGCTCTTCACCAGAGAGAACTCATGTTTCACTTGTTGAAGGCATGCTAGACACCTGCAAAGGAGCTCTTTTTTTTTAGAGAGTATACAAAAAATAAGTTCCCATTGAATACAAATTACAACTAATTTTTTTTCAGTACACTTCAATTAATTGGTCTATTGAGACAGGAGTTGGAATCTTGGGAAGAATTTACCTTACATCCAAATGGTTAAGCATTCAACATTGATAGGAAACTTTCAATAGTGCAATATATTCAATTTGTGTAACCAATCTTGCAATATTTTTGGCTTTGCATCAATAGCTACGAATTTTGTGAAGCTTCATATGAGAAGTGATGTTACAAGGGTTAGATTGCAACTTCTATGAATTAAATGAATCCATGTAAAAAGACTGTAGATTCAATGAAATTCAATAAACATATGGCAGCTATGTGTTGACTATAATAGTAATCATTTATGTATAAAAAGATCAAAGTACTAGTTTCTCCAAATGTATCAACACTGCGATTGACAAGATTAAGAAAATAGAAATACAGGATTTTTAAGTTTTAACACACCCTTCTCTGTCCTTCTCCTCACAAAGGTTGCGGAAGGCAATGCAGGCGTTTCTGACTCTTTGTGCCCCTACACTGTTCAACAGAAGCACTTCTCAGCCTTTTCTTTTTGCTTAAATTTATAAAAAAAGGAAAGAATCTCAGGAAGAGAAATCATACAAAAACTGTTCAGAAGGAAGAAATGGGCTACCTAATGACTGAGGCAATAAGAAGACTAAATATAAAAAGTATATGGATTCTCAGTTTCTTCATCTTTTCAACTGTCCAATTCTCACATTTATTCCATCATAACACTGTATATTCTCCATATCCTTTTCTATTTATTCACTATACAGGATTATTATCAGCCTGTATATATTAGTCACATCAAATGTAGAAAGATAAATACACGCACTCAGCACTGTCGCGCATTGGATCAATGTGCGCACCTCAACGTGGGGCCCACATGGGGCTCCACCTGAGACTAGGACCCGGGGGAATCAAAAGATCTCCCTGGGCCCTTCATTTCTGAAAAAAAAAAAGCCCCATCCCTAAACACTATCATCCCCATTTGGGCCCTACAAGTTTAACAATGTACAATTCATTCAGATGGGTGTGCAATTGATCTAACGGTCTAGTCCATTCGGATGGGTGCAAAATACAAGGGGCGTGTGAAATTCAGGGGTGGGGTGGTCCAGTTGGATGGACCATCAGGTGGCTCCCACCCACAGTGCGCACCATCATATATATATATATATATATATATATATGGGAGATGCTCTTATGAGAGCATCTCTCACCTTACTATGAGAGTAGGGTGCGGGCCCTCACATCCATATCCAATGCCAACGACTTAAATGTGAGGGCCCCCACCTTATGAGAGATGCTATATATATATATATATATATCAGCGCTAGACAACGCCCGAGCATTTTTTATAAGAAAAACACCCCCCTAGTTGGGCCCATTGGGATGCATGATGATCATGGAAGTCCATTTGACGGAAAGATCTATATGAGACCTACCTTCGTGCAAAATTTTGACTTCATAAGATCATCCTAACCCTTTGATACATGGCCCTTAAATTTAATGGTTTTAGAGGCATCATTTTCTTATGATTTCAATCTACTCGTGCGTGCATGCGTGTGTGTGTGTGTGTGTGTTCCAAGCAAAGAAACAGTCAACAGCTGACAAGAACCTATATCTTTGATCTGGGCTAGCTGTAGAACTTTTGTGTGTGTGTTTTCCAAGCAAAGAAACAGTCAACAGCTGACAAGAACCTATATCTTTGATCTGGGCTAGCTGCAGAACTTTTGTTAGGTTTTGCTTGAAGTACTACAGGTTGTTAAATGAGAGTTGGGAAATACATTTATATTTTTTCTCTTCACCACAAGTTTCTGAGATAGAACTATCAAATATGATAGTCATGCAGACTACCAAACTTAGTGGAGGACATTTATTTGTATGTACCATAAAGATTTTTACTCTCATTATCCAAGTCAACTCAACAGTAACTAGAATATTTGATTGATTGTAATTGGGAGTAATTGAAATTATCTTGTAAACAAGGAAAGAGGAGAAAACAAATAGAGGATCAAATCACAATGGGCGTTCACTCAATTCAATCCAAAATTCTCTTATAGCCAAATGATCTTCATCTAACAAGAATTGCAGAATGCACGAATCTCCAGGTGGGCCCCACAATGTCTCGTGATCATATGGGCAAGAAATGACTGTCGCACATCCAAGAAAGATAAAAGAGATCCTGTCCTGGCATTGATGCCATGAAAAAACCGAAAACAAATGCAGAAGAGAATATTAGATTGAATCAAGTGATATCTCATCGTGCTTTGATCCTCTCTTTGTATTCCCTCTTTCTTTGTTTACAAGATAAATTCAATCAATCTACTCCTAATTACAATCAATCAGATATTCTAATATAGTTGGGTAATCAGAAGAAAAAATCTCCATGGTAAACCTACAGCACATCAAATATAGGTATGCACCTTGCTCCTCTATTGTTGTTCACACCTTGCTTCTTGAATCTTCTTTCTCATCTTTTTTTAGGTTGAAGCCATAAAACTATTGTTCATCTCCTCAATCGGCTTCCTTCCCCTAAGTCGTACCACCAAACTCCTTATATTCGTCTTCATTGCCACCATCTTGACAATAGCCATCTTCATACCTTTTGGTTCCTCTTGCTTCATTCATTTGCCATCAATCAAACAAACAAAACTTACAGCTCAATCCAACAAATGTGCTTTTTTTTTTTTTTCGGGGGGGGTGGCATGCTCCAAATTAAAAGGGATATCTTTTCTATGACCCTACCATCCATTGTACACGCACTTCTCAAAATGTTTTTTTATTCAAAATTCAATATTTCTTTCAACAACACAACATTTCTTCTCCTTCCTCTCCTATCTCAAATCTTCTTGACTTTTTTGATATTCCTTCCCCTTCCATCACTCGTTTAAAGCCAGGAGTTGTCTACTACAGCTGAGGACAACACGAGGACTCTACTGCTGTGCATTTATTCCAAGAACGATCCAGGACATCTGGCTTAGCTTCGTACGTTGGCTTGACCTTCCTGTCCACCAAATCACTATGGTATTTCACACTCCTCTTTGTTTACGTCTCCACCTTCCTTGAATATTCCTAAGTCTTATTCCCAGGGTGTCAAATATGAATGTTGGAAAAAGGCAATGCAGGAGGAACTAGATGCGCTTGCATAGAATCAAATATGAGACCTAATTCCATTCCCTTCCCCATGAGAAAATGGGTTAACTATGATGAAACATTTGCTTTTGTCACCAAGATATTGCTGTACATACAAATCTTACAATTGATGTTCCTCAATATTGGCCATTTTTTCATTTGGATGTCAAGGATGCTTTTTTGCATGGAGATCTCAAAGAAGAAGTCTATATGTGACTCCCACGTGCTCTGATTGCACTAACTAATGAAACTATATGTAGACTTTGATGATTTCTTTATAGATTGAACTAGTTGAAAAATTCCACAAGACCTGAAAAGAAGTTGCTGAGTCATCTGATCCCTCAATGTTTATCAAATGATCATCTACTGGCATCACAATCTTATTTCTTTATGTTGATGACAGAATTCTCATTGGCAATGATCTCAATGGATTCGAAAACCTGCAGCATCTTCCACTCCTCGTTTCATATGAAGGACCTTGGCTCTCTTACATATTTTATAGGTCTTGAGTTACCCAGAACAGAAATAGAAAAGATCTCGGTGATCTCATTTCCTAGGCTAAGTTAGACAACTCTCCAGTAGTTGATACACCTCTAGATGTAAATGCTAAATATAACAAAGATCATGGAGATCTTTTGTTTGAACCAACTATTTATCGATAGTTAGTTGGCAGCACATGTTAACACATGCCCATTATAATATAAGTTGGCCCAGCCCATCAATGACTCATCTGCAAAAGCCCATTGTGTTAGACTTGTACAGCAATACATACTATAATAGGAGATTTGTAAATTGATATTAATCAGACTTGTACAGCAATACATACCATAATTGTAGATTTGATAGATTGTAATTAGAGCCCAATTTGGGCATGACTGATCTATAAAACACGATGGTGTATCCTCAAGGAGATCATCTGATTCCATTCAGCCTGTTTATGAGTGATAGTTCATATGGTTAATTCCTAACATGGTATCAGAGCCATCTTGGTGAAATAGAAAGATTAAGAGCCATCAGAATCTTTCTTGTTGAAGTTCTCAAGAGGAGCTTCTCTGTCTACTGGTTTGAACAAGGAGTACACGACGGCAGTGTGTGGAGATCAATAGTGGGCCACCATCCACAGATCAGATCTGATCAGAAGGACACCACAGCCCTGGTCGCCTGATATTCTGGGAGTTTTGGTGATTTTTTCAACATTTTTTGAAGATCAGAGGTAGGCCTTTTGATCACTCTTTGGGTTTTCCAGTTTCTGCAATATACTTTCATCAAAGCCATCCAACTTTAAACACGTGTATCCAATTGCTGCAATCTTTCCTGTGTTGGTTTGATATTTTTGTGAAGCATCTTTCTGGTCACCCTGATCTGGAAGATTGAATCATCAGTGGGCCACCATCCACTGTTTTCTGCTGATTTTCTTGGTCGCCTGGCCTGTTTTTTGCTCTCATTTATACAGATCTGAGATCTGTTGTGTTTGGTTGGTTCAGAAGAGCTTCTGGGCTATTATTCATTTTTCTATTGTTGTTGTCACTTTAATTTGTGCTCTCTGAAATTGATCTGGGCTGTTTCTCGTGGCTGTCTGGTTACTGCTTACTGTGTTTTTCTTGTCATCTGCGGGTTGACAATGGACAAGAATGAAATGAAATTGATCCAATTCAATGGAAAGAACTACTCTGCCTGGGCCTATCAATTTGAGCTATATCTGAAAGGCAAAAAATTATGGGGCCACATTTCTGGTTCTATGGAAAAGCCATCGGATAAAAATAAATTGGCAGATTTGGAAGATTGGGAAACCAAAGAAGCACAAATTATGAGCTGGATGTTGAGCGCTGTGGAACCCCATTTTTTCCTCCATCTTAAGCCCTATAAAACTGCTCAAGATATGTGGGGATATCTGAAACGCATATATCACCAAGAAAATTCAGCCCGTCGGTTCCAATTAGAGTATGAAATTGCTCAATATTCTCAAGGACAGATGGCTGTCCAGGAATATTACTCCGGATTCCTTGTTCTTTGGACTGAATACACGGATATTGCCTATGCTACTATCACCGGAGACACTCTATCTGGGGTTCAGGAAGTTCATAAAATTACTCAGCGAGATCAGTTCTTAATGAAACTTCGTCCTGAATTTGAAAACGTTCGATCCAATCTCATGAGTCGACATCCATCTCCCTCTTTGGATACATGTCTCAATGAAGTGCTCCGCGAAGAACAACGGATAGTCACTCAGCATCAAATATCCCAACAATCATCCGCTGGTCCGGCTGAAGTTGCTTATGTGGCAAAAGGGAAACCCCCCAAACGGGACAATTCTATCCAGGACTTGAGCAAGATTCAATGCTTCACTTGTAAGGAGTATGGACATTATTCTTCTCAGTGCAGAAAGAAAGTTTGTAACTACTGCAAAGCGAGTGGGCATATTATCTCTGAATGCAGGAAACGACCAGAAAATCGGAACTCACGTGCTTATTCTGCCATTGCTTCTTCAGATTCTCATTCTGTGGCACCTGCTTCTCCGTCTTCATCTATGTCTTCACAGCAATTTGCACCCAGTCCCCCTATCAACCCTGAAATGATTCAACAAATGATTCTCCAAGCATTCTCCACCTTGGGCCTCTCAGGTAAAATCTTTCCATCTCCTTCCACGTGGTACTTTGATTCTGGAGCATCAAATCATATGACTTTCTCTTCCAAACTCATGACTAATATTCAATCATATGATGGGAAACTCCAAGTTCAAACTGCCAATGGGGGTCACTTACCTATCACTGCCATAGGAGATATTCCACACAAATTGCCTTTAAATCATGTTTTTCTTTCACCTGGCCTCTGTACCAATTTGTTATCTGTTGGACAACTTGTCGATAATCATTGTAATGTGTCATCCTCCTCTTCTGGTTGTGTTGTACAGGATCAGGGGACGGGACAGGTGATCGCGAAGGGGCCTAAGTGTGGCCGGTTGTTTCCGCTTAGTCTGCCTATGCAACCTCGGGATGAATCTACTTCCGTTTTTTCATGTGTTCTTCAAAATAACGTGCATCTGTGGCACAAAAAATTAGGACATCCTAATTCGAACATATTGTTATCTTTGAAAAATTCTGGTTTGATTAATAAAATGCAATTTTCTACTTCTGATGTCAATATTGATTGTTCTGTTTGCAAATTAGGGAAAAGTAAAGCCCTTCCATTTTCTATGCATACCTCTATATCAGAAAAATATTTTTGATTTGATTCATAGTGACGTTTGGGGTATAACACCTGTTATTTCTCATTCTCATTTTAAATACTTTGTCACATTCATCGATGATCATAGCAGATTCACTTGGGTTTATTTTTTAAGGGCAAAATCAAAGGTGTTTGAGGTTTTCCAAAAATTTCTGGCCTATGTTGCGACACAATTCTCCACTTGCATAAAGATTCTCAGATCTGATTCAGGAGGAGAATGTGTCACACAGTTTTCAAGAATTCCTCCAATCTAAGGGGATTATCTCTCAACGAACATGTCCTCATACTCCACAACAAAATGGCATTGCTGAACGGAAGAATCGCCATTTGCTTGATATGGTTCGTTGCTTGCTACTTGAATCATCTGTTCCCCCTAGATTTTGGCCGGAAGCTCTATCCACTTCCGTTCATCTTATTAATCGGCTTCCCTCTTCCAAACTTCAAAATCAGACTCCATATTTCCGTCTCTTTAACTCTCAACCTACATATACACATCTTCGTCCCTTTGGTTGTGTTTGTTTTGTTCATCTTCCTTCTTCTGAAAGGACAAAATTGTCTGCGCAAGCTACCAGATGCGTTTTTCTTGGTTACGCAACTCATCAAAAAGGATTTGTTTGTTATGATCCCTCTTTCAAAAGAATTCGTGTTTCTCGAAATGTTGTGTTTTTTGAAAATTTATATTTTTTTTCTCACACAACTGATTCTTTTACTTCACTTCCCATGGCTATATTACCACCTTTTTCATCCGATACTTCTTCCTCTTCTATTGAAAGGTTCAAACCTGGAATTGTATATAGGCGACGTACGGAACCAATCACTGCTACGATACAGCCCATTCCAGACCCACCTAATCCGGCACCTGATCCAACTCCCCTGGCCACTACATCAGAACAAATTATCATGCCATCCCTTAGACGCACCACGCGTGTTTCTCGGCCTCCTGATAGAGATGGGTATTCAGCTTTTCTTGCCACTCTCGCTTCTGTTAACATTCCCACTTCCTACTCTCAAGCTGTGAAACATGAATGTTGGCGGAAAGCTATGTCCGAGGAATTAGAAGCTCTACAGACTAATCATACATGGGATGTGGTTACCTGCCCACCTACAGCTCGACCTATTGGGTGTAAATGGGTTTACTCGGTCAAACTAAAGTCTGATGGTTCTCTCGACCGATATAAGGCTCGCCTGGTTGCTCTTGGTAATCGTCAAGAATATGGCATTGATTATGATGAAACTTTTGCTCCGGTTGCAAAGATGACTACTGTCCGGATGATGATTGCCATTGCAGCATCTCAAGCTTGGCCCATCCTTCAGTTCGATGTAAAGAATGCTTTTCTTCATGGTGATCTTAAAGAAGAGATTTATATGCGCCTTCCTCACGGGTATTCCCCTTCCAGTAGTTCAGATGTGGCTAAACTAAAGCGTTCCCTCTATGGCCTTAAACAGGCTCCTCGCGCTTGGTTTGAAAAATTTCGGGACGCCTTGCTTCTGTTGGCCTTCAAGCAAAGTCCGTATGATCCATCGTTGGTTTTACATAAGTCTCCAAGCGGTATCACTATTCTTCTTGTTTATGTTGATGACATCATTATTACTGGAACTGATTCGGCAATGATATCTAAGCTTCAATCCTCATTGCATCAATCATTTCATATGAAAGACTTGGGTCCATTAACCTACTTCTTAGGTCTTGAAGTTCATCAAACAGACAAAGGCATTATCTTGCACCAACACAAATATGCTCTAGACCTAATTGAACTAGCAGGACTCCAGCATTCCACTCCAGTTGATACTCCCCTTGAAGTGAACTTGAAGCTTTCCAAGGATAGTGGGGATCTTCTTCCCGATGCCACGCTCTATCGGCAATTGGTTGGTAGCTTGATCAACTTGACTCATACCCGCCCCGACATCTCCTTTGCTGTTAATCTCGTCAGCCAGTTTATGACTCAACCGAGGCATCTTCATTTGGCGGCTGCCCGACGAATTATTCGTTACCTTCTTGGTACGACTACTCGTGGTCTATTCTTCCCTGCAGGCTCTCCACTAAATCTCGTTGCTTTTTCCGATGCTGACTGGGCGGGTTGTCCTGACACCCGTCGCTCCACAACTGGGTGGTGTATGTATCTTGGTGATGCGTTGATATCCTGGAAATGTAAGAAACAAGATAAGGTTTCCAGATCTTCCACTGAAGCCGAATATCGAGCCATGTCTGCTGCCTGTTCTGAAATACTTTGGCTTCGTGGGCTACTCTCCGATCTCGGTTTTCCTCAAAGCTCACCTATACCTCTCCATGCTGACAACACTAGTGCTATTCGTATTACAGAGAATCCCGTCTTTCATGAACGGACCAAGCACATCGAAGTTGATTGTCATTTCATTCGTGATGAATATCTACGGGATGTCATTTCTTTACCGTTCATCTCCTCTGGTCTCCAGATTGCGGACATCTTCACGAAGGGACTTCCTCGCCCCCGTCATCAATTCCTATCCAGCAAATTGATGCTTACTGATTCCACATCATCAATTTGAGGGGGGGTGTTAACACAGGCCCATTATAATATAAGTTGGCCCAGCCCATCAATGACTCATCTGCAAAAGCCCATTGTGTTAGACTTGTACAACAATACATACTATAATAGGAGATTTGTAAATTGATATTAATCAGACTTGTACAGCAATACATACCATAATTGTAGATTTGATAGATTGTAATTAGAGCCCAATTTGGGCATGACTGATCTATAAAACACGATGGTGTATCCTCAAGGAGATCATCTGATTCCATTCAGCCTGTTTATGAGTGATAGTTCATATGGTTAATTCCTAACAGCACAGTCTACTTGACTATTACCAGGCATAACATTTCACATGCAGTCAATTCATGGCAGCTCATCATCTTCATATGGGCACTGTAAAAACAAAGATCATTCATTATCTCAAAGGCATGCCAATTTGAGGATTTTTTTTTATCGGTAAATTGAGGATTGTTATTTCCTGCTGGTTGCAAACTTACGGTTATTGCTTGAAGTAATGATAAGGCTGGCTGTCCTAATTCTTATCAGTCTACCATGGGATGATACATGCATTTGGGCACCTCATTCATCTCATGGAAGTGCAAAAAACAAGATCACGGATTTAAATCTTTCACTGAAGTAGAATACCATGCCATGTGCTATGTTTGTTTTGAGATTATTTGGCTTTTTCAAGTATTCTCTGAACTAGGATACAATTAGCACCATCCAACTTCATTTCGTACTGACAATACAAGTCCTATTCAAATAGTGGCAAATCCAGTCTTTCACGAGAGGACCAAGCATACTAAAGTTGGCTTTTTTTTTTTTTTTTTGTAAATCTATTGATTATAAAACCATTAGTCTTGCATGTGCCATCATTCTTCAATCTCCGAACTGTTGAAATATTTACGAAGGAAATAACTAGTGATCGACACCATCTCTTTGTACACAAATTGCTACTGGTTGATCCTGTAGCATCAACTGAGGAGGACTGTCAAATATGATAGTCATGCGGACAACAAAACTTAGTGGAGTACATATATTTGTATGTACCATAGATGTATCATAAAGATTTCTGATTCTCATTTTCCTAGTCAACTGTAATTAGAATATCTGATTGATTGTAATTAGGAGTAGATTGGTTGATATTATCTTGTAAACAAGGAAATAGGTGAATATAAATAGAACATCAAACCACAATGGAAGATCACTTGGTTCAATCCAAAATTTCCCTTTCGGCTTTGCCTTCAGTTTTGTCAAGGACTGCCAACAAACAGTAACTACAGGATACACGCTTGTTAATTAGATAAGTTTGGATGTACAATATGCAATAGAATTGATGGCTATCATTTCTACTGTTTTCATTACTTTTCAGCCTCTACTT
Organism: Umbellularia californica; assembly: GCA_028538565.1. Lineage (NCBI taxonomy): Eukaryota > Viridiplantae > Streptophyta > Magnoliopsida > Laurales > Lauraceae > Umbellularia > Umbellularia californica. The sequence continues at coordinate 35,306,365 of JAPQWN010000003.1, read as the reverse complement.
ACTACTTAAAATCAATATTACAATCATCATTAGCATGTCACTGAAGCATCAGAGACCTGATTTGTGAGCTCTACTTCTCTATTTATTAATTGTTAAAGATATGTTTTGTGTCACACTAATTGAGACTGTTAATGATTCGAGAAAAATAGGCAGGAAAACAGTGTCAGTTATTGCAGTTTCTGTCATACTAGAAGTAAGTTGGTGAAGAAGAAAATGGAATCCCACCCAATGTGGTTTTCAATACACCTATCCATGAGAATCTTCACTTTTTTTTAACAAAAATGCCCCTGCACAAATGTGCCCTCACAGGCCAGGGCAGGACTGTTACATTGTTCCCTGTAGAACATTATATTGGTACATTCTAAAGAATGTAAGAAATGGAAATCTTCATTCATAATTATGTTTTAGTGTACTTTAGATAAATCATCAAAGCCTTGTCCCACTTCAGATTCATTTTTACTACCTCCATCCACATCCTCTTTGACCTAACCCTTTTCCTTAGTGGGCCATCAACCTGCATAGTCAAACTTTTCCTTACCAAGTCCATTGCAGGCTTGCGATTGGACATGCCCAAACCATCTCAAACTATACCTAAATGCTCTCGAAAGTGCTCAATTTTAATTCTATCATTCCTAATTTTACCACACATCTAATTCAACATTCTCATCTTTGCACTTTATATAAATGATATAATGGTGGAGAAAACAGAGTTTATAAGATGGAATGATAGCACAAAAATAAATTAGCTATAAGGCCATTCTAGGTACAGTCAAATGAATCCAACAGTTTCAGAATAGGATTGATAAGATGGGTTCTCCAGAAAGAATAACAATCTTTGGATAGATTCAAGTACCTAGAACTGCTGCCCTTCAACTGGTGAACATTGGCATCAACCTTCTTAAAATCTATAACCTGCTCGTCTCTTTAGAGAACGATGAGGAACCCCAGAACAACAAATCCATGAGCCAGCTTTATTCATTAACAACAAATCTAATTAAACTGAAGAGGACAGAAGAAAAAGATTAAAGAACTAACAAAGCCATGCCCAAATTATTCAGAAGCTTCTCAGAATCATCAAAGAAGAGAGATGCAACTTCAAAGACAAAATCTGGGTTGCTCTCATCCTGCAATTGCTGAAGCTGAGTGAACTGCTCATCCAGGAATCCCTTCACATCATCACCAAAAAACCCATCATCAAAACCATCTCAATCAATCAAAAGATATAGAAAATCACAAAAGGAGCCATCTGGGTCATTATTTATTTTCCTTAAAACCATACTCACCTCATTGTAGAGAGAGGAAGTGAGATCAATCAAGCGTGCCTGCAACTGACCCACCTCCATGCTTTGCCTTCCTAACGAGCACCCAGTTCTTTTCTCTGCCTTGTAACTGGGATATGCTCTAAAACCATTTAAGCAGTAATGGGCGCTTACTTTTAGAAATGAACAAGACGAAAAAAAATAAACGGGGAAGTGAGAGATGAGAACAAAATCTTAATGGGATTTGGTGAATTTAATGTTGCCAGAGAAAAAAGCCTTCCTCGTTTGTACATAGATTTGTGCCAGGTAATTTCACATCTTCCCACCAACAGCTATCTAATCTAAGTTTTAAGCAAAGGAAGATAGCTATATTATTAAATAGTGGCAGGCAATGTTCGTTTAACTTTCCCACTCTTTCCTTATGTTCGTTTAACTTTCCCACTCTTTCCTTTTCTTGAATTTATTGCTCTCTCTCTCTCTCTCTCTCTCTCTCTCTCTCCTCATTTTTCATCCTCTCTCTCTCTCTCTCTCTCTCTCCTCATTTTTCATCCTCCCAATGCTTGTCGCCATCATCTCTTCTTATCTTCTACTCTCTCTCTCTCTCTCTCTCTCCTCATTTTTCATCCTCCCTATGCTTGTCGCATCATCTCTTCTTATCTTCTACTCTCTCTCTCTCTCTCTCTCTCTCTCTCTCTCTCGCTCTGTCCTCATTTTTCATCCTCCCTTTGCTTGTCGCCATATCATCTCTTCTTATCTTCTACTCCCTGAGATTTTGCTTTTAAATTGGATTTTAGTTTTAAGAACATGTTCTCTCTTCTTGGCTGGACCACATGGTCAGGTAATTTGGATGTATGGTGGGCCAAACATGGATAGGGGATGCCCCAATACGGGGGCTAGTGAGTCCGAATCTAGCATGGTTTAACATCGTAGTTTCGGTCGCAGTATCGGTTGGACTGAAAAACTGATATGATATTGGTATCGGTCTGTCGCGATTGTTGCAGTGTGAATTTTTTTAATCCAAAAAAATTAACAAAAATATCAAAAAAAATCCAGAATATTAGAAAATATTGGAAAGCAGTGTTTTTTTCCCATTAGTAACAACAATGAGTCAAAATATCGGTCATCTTAAGTTATAAGTCTTGTCTATGTTGCAGTTCAATGTCTTCTCCAGTATTTCATATAATGCAACCTTTATTTTGGCTCATGATCAATTTATTAGTGTAAAATATAAGAAAATAAAGATAACATATCAATTATCATTTAATGCTAACTGAATCATCAAATAAGTTGTGAAATTCAAGACTATGAAGGTAACATATTAAAATCTGAAACATGATAGTGAGATAGATAAAAGTGTATGGATCTAGCATGAAAGTGTGTAAATCTATCATTTAAGTGAAAAACACAACACAAGTGACAAGCCCAATGATCTTTTCATTCATTTCTATGTTTTATTTAAAAATAAAAAATAAAAAACACATAATAGTAAAAATAAAGGAGTTAAGTTGATTTTCTCTTACCAAATAAAATGATTTCTTCAAGAAATAGTATTGGAATTTGGAAATATGTAAGAATGAGCTATGGAGATATGGATGCTCTAAGGAGATAAGGGAAGAGGAGAAGAAGATGGAGGAATAGGTAAAAAAAAAAAAAACTAGAGTTTTTTTTTACTATTACTCCATTTTGGCCGATATTTTCAAAATATCACACGAGATATCGGTCAAGCCAATATTTTGATCATCTTGGCCGATATTTACCGCTATTTTGGCGATATTTTGTCTGTCTCAATATCGCGGCAAAATAGCGTACCGGTATGGATTGATACCTGTTCATATCGACCGATATGAACCGGTATCGGTCGATTTTTTAATCCATGGAATCTAGTGAGGTGAAGTTCCATGGTGACTCTGAGTGGACCATTCACAATCCGCTACGTCACGCAGGCAACCTACCATACATCTAGGCAAGGGCTACCTGCGGTGATGTGGCGGACCCTGAGTGTTCCACTCATGATCACCATGCATAGACCCACTCTGAGGATCTTGATTCGTGGACTAGTTCCTAGTGATCGCTTTTAATTGTTTATAACCGCCTATTTGTGGGCCACCAATTGAAGGATGTAGGGGATCTTAGATTTGTCATGCAGCCAATGTACAAGAGGGTCTAAGCTAGGTTATGATCTTTGAGAACGGTGTCTTACCCAAGTAGTAAGACACATCAATTCTCACCGGTCGGACTAAGGTTTTACCTTGGCCTCCCCCTCTCCTCGCATGTGTGAGTTCGTCTCTCCACGCATGTAGTTCTCTCCTCGTGTTTGCGGGTTCTTCTTCTCATATGTGTGAGTCTCTAGGGACCAGCTACCCTTAGCTGAGATAAAAGAAAAAGGTTATAACCTTTTATTTCTATTTTAATGAATGTTTATTATTGTGTGTTAATTGGGTCTTGAAATCCAAAAGACTTGTAGGTCATATAGTGTTTTAAATGTGTGGGACCTGTGGATGGAGAAACCAGGATTTTTAATAAGCCCCGCAAACTCTAGGCCCACGCCTTGATCCATTTGCAACCTTAGGCCCTTTCTTTGACGATCAAGACTAGCCACCTGATAAGGATGAGAAGATTTGGCCCTTTTTGAAGAATGACAATCTCACTACGAAATCGGCTTATAGAGTTATTTATAATAACATTGAAAATGACTCCACTCCATCAATCAATTGGAAAGCCCTTTGAAGGCTCTCCCTTCCACAAACAGTTCTAATTTTCGTCTGGAAATGTCTTAGAAATGCTAATCCAGTTAAAGTTTTTCTCAAATCAAAGTTTAGCTCAATTGAGGATGAATGCCCTATATGTGAAAAATAGGTGGAATCGGTTGGACATGCTCTCATGCTTTGTGATTATGCTAGGGCAATTTGGTTTGCCTCATAGTGGGGCCTTTGATTCCATTCAATTTGCCATGCGGACATTATGGATTGGTGGAAAAAATACATGTGAGCAAAAGCTACCCGACTCCTCCTCTTGGAGATGTACACTAAGAAATGATTTCATTCGTAGAAGTCAACCCTTACATCCCCATAAGATTATGGGATTACTTGGTAAAATGCTAGAAGGTCCCACAAACTACACTGGAGACCATCCCAATAGGAAAAATGGAAAGCTTCGTGAGATCCCTAGAGTGCTCGCTAACAAAGAAGACCTTGTAATATTCTTCTCGGATCCAACCTACAAGGTTGAACGAAATGCCTTTTTTGGATTTATTATGAAGTTTAATAATGTCATTGTGGATGCAGGTAGGGGTGTACACGGATCGGATTGGTGCGGATTGGGCCAAATCCGTCACCAATCCGTTACCTATGGATTGACGGATTTTGAATCCGTCACCAATCCGTTGCTGTTGAGATCCGATCCGATCCGATCCGTGGAGGACCGGATCAGATCGGATTAATCCGTTCAATCCGTTCCATCAAATGTTAATAAAAATATATCAAATATATTGTAAAAAAATTACATTTTGACCCCTTAATTTTTTTTCTTATTTTAAATTTAGACATCTTAATTTATATTTAGACCCTTTATATATATAGTTTTTATATTTAATGTCAACGGCTTGGATTGGATTGAATCCGCGGATTGAGGGTGAAATCTGCCACCGATCCGTTGGAACGGATTACAAAATTTTCAATCCGCCACCGATCCGTTTACCTTCGGATCGGATAAAAATCCGCGGATCGGATCGGATTGGATCGGATTTACGGATCAACGGATTTTTTGTGCACCCCTAGTCATGCAGGGGCCATCCAAGGACCCAAAGTCTCCTCTTCAAAAGAGGCCGAAGCGAGGGCAGTCTTAGTAGCTTTGGAAAAGGCAAGGAGAAAAGGTTTTGACACTGCTCGGGTTTTGACGGATGCTAAGGGAGTGATGCAAGTATTGAAGGAAGATAGTGAGTGGTCTATAAACTCCATTTTTTCAGATATTAATGCCTTGGCCACTTCTTTCTCTTTTGTAGACTTTGATTATTTTCCCAGGACTCTAAATGAGCAAGCACATATGCTTGCTAAGTTGCTAAATTTTGCTACATTACTTGACATGATATAGGTTGGGAACGGGCTTCTATTCTCTTCATGGTTGTGGGCTGAGTTTCTTTCTTTTGCTATTTTTTTTTTTTTGGGTTTTATTTTGTCTTTTATCTTTACCCTTTCTCTTTTTTAATGAATTGCTTGTTTTACCCAAAAAAAAATAATCATACTGGCCATCTGATTTCTGTTGTTTGACCTACAACGAGGGAATGTATGATCAAACACAGAAGCTTGTCATTTTGTCTACGGACCTTCCATTTCATGTATACAAATTCGATGACCAATAACATCTCGTGAACCTAATGTTTTGTGGATGATTAATCTATAAACATGCAATCATTATCATCAGTGTTCAATTCAATGGTGACTAACTGTCATATAATAATAATAATAATAAGAGATTAGCATTACATATTGGCTAGTTTCTAATTCATGGGGGTAGGCGTGTAAGTTTGAATTTATGGGAGGCTGACTGAATTGGACTTAGCTAAAGATAGAATGTATGCCATTCTTGGGGCTGATTCTAATTTTAGCAAGTATTGCTGATAGTGATTATATTTTTTTAAAGAGAAATATTGTTCATGTACATCCATCCCTAACTATAGGTGAGGGATTGTACGCAATTGAAATGGGTCCAGCTTGTCAAAATCGTAAAGGCAAGTATACAATCAAAATCCCTAATTTCAATTGAACAATGTAAAGGGTATATCTAATTCTAAAGGCAAGTGTATGGTCAAAATCCCTTAGAATTATTTATGTGCAGAAGAGGAAATACCATGAATGCTCATAGAGGAATGTTCATGTGCAAGAGGGAAAGCCACAAATGTACCTCACTATATGGTGAGAGATGAATGTACATGAACATTCTTATTTTTTTATTTATTTTTTTAACTTCTTATCACAATATAATCTTGATAAATTCAATTTATTGTCATATTAATTTTTCTCTCGATATTTGTAATATCTTTGGATGAAAACTAGGATAATATGTTCTAAAAGAACTTACTACATTTTATTTTTATTTTTAACCCTCTGTATTCAACTGCTTAAATTAACCAAACCGTGTAACATTCCTAATGAGTTGCATCAAATGAGGTAAAATGGCTTAATATTGTAATGGTGAAAATCTGAAAGGGAAGGAATGCATCTATCTTCATTTATTGATGCCACTGCACCATGTTGGTCTTCTTTTCTTTTAGAAAACAAATCTGGTTTCCTCCCAAAGTGAGTTTTCTAGGACCCCACTTGGAGAAGGATGAGTTGAGAAGGGGCTTACAATGACAGTGTTTCTATGTCTAGTGAAACAACTACACTCAATGAAGTAAATGGGGACAAAGTTTAGCACTATCGTGGAAATGGAAGCCCACACATATGAAAAAGGAAGCCTGCACATCCGAAAAAGGTGGCACATCCATGGTTTGTATCCTGGATGGCAAGGTGAGAAACTACTGCTACTTACCATTTGGGTAAGGAGCTTTTCTCTCCTTTTGACTTGTTTTGCCATTTATGCCAATGCTTTCATTGGGTCCCACCTTCTTTAGACATCAGGAGAAAACCTGCAGCGTTCCTCGTTGGGCCTCACACAAAATAACTTAGATTTTTAATAAAACAAACTCCACTGAATTTCTTGAGCTTAAAGAACTTCTGTTATGAAGGATCTAAACAGCTTGTAACCAGATGGCTTCTTTTCTGTAAATTAGTTCCTTGGACTTCAGTTTTAATATGGGCTAGTGTCATTGTAGCAGTGGACCCCAGATTTGTGTTTGACAGTGCGGACCCAAATAAGTAGTTGGGTTTTGGTTGAAACCCCAAGATTTTTTAGTGGGTCTTGGGAATGGACCCAAAGTTTTCATTGGATTTTGAAAGCGGACCAAAATCCAACAGGGATGACCACCCCCAAAAGCATGTACTGGGGTCTGTACCTGCCTTGTGTGACTGGTTTTTAGATCCAAACTAAAAGTGGAGGCTGTTGTATCAAGAGAGTGTCATCCAAAGTACCTCTTACTTTTTATTTTGTTATGCTCAGGATCATTTGTTAGCACTCATTTACATATGTAAATGATACACATGCATAAAACTTACACATGATCAAGTGCATTCATTTATGCTTCATATGTGTAAATGAGGTGTAAAAAATTATGCGTAAATGAGGTCATTTCCAGACTTTCATTTACAGACATGAGGAGGTGATAAATGATTACATATGTAAACGAGGGAAAGGCATCTTGCTCGTATGCAATAGAGCTTCCGCTCGGTACAAACTGCATGGTCTAGTGCCCTTCAATCACATTTTTTGATGAACTTTTGTAGGCCTTAGTTGGTAATCTAAGCCATTCCGCGTTCATCATTTTTGTTGGTCTAATAAGCTCTAAGACATGAGTCTCATATCTTAAATCTTAATAGACTTTTAAAAAAATTGTAAAAAAACATCCAAAAAATTTTAATTTATAAATCTAATTTGCATATTTTATTGCTTCAAATTCATGATCCGAAAAGTTTAATGTTCTTATATTAATAATAAGCATTAAGATGTTTAGCTTAATATCATAAATCTTTATAGATTTTGAGAAACATGTAAAAAATACATTAACATCTAAAACTGTTAGATTTACTTGTGTGAAGAAAATGGTGCTTCCAGGCAAATATGATAATGTGACATTTGCAAATGAAAAAAGTTACAAAATGAACCTTTTATTTATATAGTAAAATCCACTCATATCCCATGTGTAAAACACAAACGACCCTTTGGTCTCAACATCTGTAGCTTAATACAATTATTTCAGTTAGGTTAAAATTTTGAATTTAGGAATAGTTATGTTGCTGTCTTTATTTTTTTTTAATGGTATATGAAACTTCTTAATTAATTAAAAGAAGTTATGAAAAAAGGAATAGTTATGTTGCTGCTGATGAAGCGCTCATGTGATCACACATAGGGTTGGGCTGAAGTACAAGGGTCCAGGGGTTGAAGCCCCCACCCAAAGTTCAAAACTTCTTGAGCCCTGTCCCTCTTGGACCCCCCAGCCCTAGGAGAATTTTTTGAGTCCGCCCTTGATCAAACATGGGTGGTACCAACCATAGGTAAAATATAATTCCACATTTGAAGAGCACATGTTCCATCCGTTCAAAGTGTTATATGGATCGATTTTGAAAGTGCCCTTACTGGAATGGAAGCTAGTTCCAATAGTCAATGCACAGCGGAAGTAAAGACCAAATAGAAGAAAATTAGCAAGCAAATCTACTAAACACACACCACAAGAAGGCTGGCACAACTTTTACGTGGAAATCCTATCATGGGAGAAAACCCACGATCAGAGAAACCAATCACTATTGAACGATCACAAGATATACTCACAGCTCTCTTTCATATACGTCGACCTAAGGACTGTAGTTGTTTTTATACAGCTCCTCGCTGCCACGACTACTCGCCGTGCATCACTCTCCGTGCTTGATCCTCAAACAATCACCTTGAGAACCAAGATAAACCAATCTTCTACAAAGAAAGTAGAAGAACCAAACCTTCTAGAGTAAATCTTCAGCCCAATCTCTCAATAATAGCTCTAGAGAATCAAAGAATCTCTTATAAGGTTTTGTTACCTCAAAACAATGAGAGAATTAATTGATGTGTGTCATAGGGTTGAGAGAAACACCCTTTATATAGCTCCAAATTTGTGCAAGTGTCTTCTAAGTATATTCCAATTAGAATAGAAATAAGACTCAAAATAGAAGTTCTTCATGCGTAGGGCTCTTTTCAGCGAGCGCCTTCTCTGCCCCGGACTTCGCTACATAGTCACTATAGCGAAGCATATATTCTATATAGCGAACATAGGTTCTGGGTTTTGGCTTACCGCTCTTAACTCTACAATCTTTAATTCAGGTCATTCGGTGACTCAACCACAGTCCATTATAAAAAAAAAATAGAAAATTACAACTCAAATGGAAGCAGAGTTTTATCCGACCCCTGAATTAGCCAACACAATAAAATTACTAACAGGGTTTTGATTTTGGAATGCATCTTTTGTTAGAAAATGAAAAGAAAAAGGTTCCTCCCTCCAAATTTTAATAATTTGTTGCTGCTTTTCCACAACAAAAACCAGCCAAATACTGGGATTTTAAGATATCAGAACTCTTGATGAATTTTTTATGTTTATACATATACATATACATATACATATACATATATATATATATATATATATATAAGGGGATCTTCATATGCATCCATCCCTCACCATTTTTGGTGAGGGACACCCCTTTTGGAGAAAAAGCAAGTACAAAAGTGTACTTTTAGTGAGGTACAAAAGTACACTTTTGTACTTGAATATTACCCAAAATGGGTGTCCCTCACAAAAATGGTGAGGGATGGATGCACTTGAAGATCCCCCATATATATATATATACACATATATATATACATATAGGGGGGTCTTCATATGCATCTATCCCTCACCATTTTTGGTGAGGGACACTCCTTTTGGGAAAAAACAAGTACAAAAGTAGGGAAAAAACAAAGTACAAATGTACACTTTGTACTTGAATATTACCCAAAAGGGGTGTCCCTACCAAAAAGTGGTGAGGGAAGGATGCACTTGAAGATCCCCCATATATATATATATATATATTTTTTTTTTTTTTTTTGCGTGTGGGTGTGCCTACTTGGCCTTCTGTTTAATTTTTTTTTCTAATCTCTACATTTTTATTTGTCATCCACACCTTTTTTAAAATGCATTTTAACCTGGAATCGACAAGTACGATTATGTTCTGTTCCATATGATCTTCCAATAAAATACCATTACTCAACATCATGCGTAAGTTACCACTTATTTTAATCCTATTTACTGTCCATGGTTGGCATAAAGCTATTTGAAGGTATAAACTTTCTTTCAAGTTCTTTAACAATCTACGTTAATCAGCATGAATCGCTTTGAGCATGACATATTTTAATCCTATTTACTGTCCATGGTTGGCATAAAGCTATTTGAAGGTATAAACTTTCTTTCAAGTTCTTTAACAATCTACGTTAATCAGCATGAATCGCTTTGAGCATGACATCAAAGCATAGCTACCATCTCTGACTTGCTTTCTTACTCGTTTTCTTTTCACAGGAGCAAGAAGTTTCACCTTTTCAAATAGAGTCATGTTATTTTTTTCTTCTCTAAAAGGTACTCATCAAGCACCCACACAAATCCATCCCTAACAAACGAGCTGCTACAACCATGAATTGAGCGCTGATTATTTCCAGAAAGAGAGATGTCTCACCATTGAGCTGTTAATATGGATCGATGAGCAATGTCAATGCGTCATGCTAGCTAGATGAAGACTACCTTTTTTCTAATCCCCTTGATAAACAGCTATATGAAACATGTAGTATCATGCCGAGATGCACATGTCCAATCTGCAGATTCATTGGTGAATTGTAGATTATTAAAATACATCTTCGGACACTTTTACTTGTTTGATCTTAAGGCAACCATATGGACACAGTAAAAGATTTCACTTTGTTTCATTGGCCATCAATTTTATCACATTTGTTTGAATTACTAGAAATGTCTGAAAAAAGCTAATTTTCAGTTCACCACCAAGAACCCATGTTTGTTCTCCAGCATATTTTGTGCTAGATGAATCAGGCAAAGTAATTTAATTAATTTTCATCCAAAGTTCAGTACACAAGTCAAGAATTTGAGGGTACTAACAAGTGACACCAGGTCTCATTAAATTATTGTAGGACACTGAGGACAATAATTTTCCGACCAAACTGACATTTTAATACATCAATCAAAATGGGTGTTGGGGTGTTTCTAAAGTTGGGAGTCTCTGGCTATGTGATGTGAAATTGTGAACCACATTCCATATAAATGATAAAGAATAAGCTGATGCATTATCTTAATTATTCATCTTCGCAAAAGTCCACACCAAATCTAATCCATGTTAATATTGTTCTTGTGAATATAATGTCCAAAAGTAAGCATTAGGATTAGAAAGGAGAATTCGAATCCACTGTGGAAGGACTAGAATTCTTTTAGATATATATTCATCAGTGGGTCTACCTTGCGTGTTTGTATATGTGGTGAAGTGAGGTGGGGTACAGCCTCCATAATCCAAACAAAGAGTAATATTAAAAGAGTACACAATTTCAAAACTTTTTCCCTACTTTTTAGAAAAGATAAAAAAGAAACATCATTTCTCCACTAAAAGACAAAAAAACTCTACCCTTTTATATAGAAAGTTAAAAACGTTCCATACTAAATAACCATAGTAACCTTTTATATTTTATTCTTTCTTGATTTGATGTTTGATCACCTCACTTTACTTCAAATCACCTTACATTGAAACACCCCCTGACCGCTTAAAATTACTTTCTTGCAAAAAGCATGGGTGTTGGCTCTTCGGCTTATGGCACGGCTTTGCCCCAAAAGGCCTTGTGCTGGAATCTCATGAGATTTGTACATGTGGAGTGAGTGCATACACCGGGAGGAAAAGTCATGACAGATTAAAACCATAGGGATACTAATTTTGTTGTTAAAGAAAAAAAAGAAGAAGAAAGATCCGCATTGTTTTATCTCTAAGACAAATTTCACTCCAATGAAGATTATAGGATGACCTTAAAATTGATGATGTAGTTTGATTCCCTTTGTGTTTCATATTTAACCACCTATTTTAAACTAAATTTGGTAAATATGAAAATTTTAATTTCATATTTTTTGAGAATTGATTTTCTTACAGTGACATAGTGAGGAAATAAATCAAAGTCCGCCACATCCCCATGAAGATGACTGCCAGTGGTGCCTTCCATTAAGGCAGGCATCCCAGGGTGACATGTCCACACAAGGTCACCATGTGGAAAATCCTCGCTGAATTTCGATTTAAAATTTTCTTTTACAACAAAACAAGGTGGGCTAATAATTTTGAATGGCATGGACTTTACAGATTGTACCCATTGGTAGATTTGTGGCACTACACTGGGAGAAATCTCTTGGTCCTGCTGCAGCCTGCAGATCGAGGACCAATGCATCACCAGCTTTTCCAACATGATTGACTCTTGAGGACGTAGACAATTCCCCACTTCAACAAAGTTCAGAATCATTAATCATATCACTTTTTATCTTAACTTCTCACGCCTGCACTTCGTTTTCCACAGAATCTATGCAAGTTCCGTGGATCCATCTTGTTGCTGTCGATGTCGCTTTCTAGGATGCTCTCTGGTTGGATGGTTTTTAAAATCAATGTATTGAAAGATGAATGAGTTCATGGTTCAATGAAACTAGTACCCTTTTCATTTGTGGGCCAGTGTGAGAACATGGGGCGATGAAATGATAACTATGTTATCTTTTCTAAATGGGTGCAGGTGGTGTTGCATTCATGTAACACAGGTTGTATAAGTGAGACTTTGGGATGGGAACCATGGAAGGGAAATGACCACATGGGATGAATATAGTGTGCTACAATTTGATTTCAAATGAGAACAAGGAACAAGCAGCTCTAGAATCACATGGGTCATGTTCCTCATTGATGAAATATTTACTCCATATATGTGATTCTGATTGACTTATATGCCTCTTCATTGTAGGAACTATATCAATGTGAACAGGGGATCATGCCAATATTTTGAATCCCTGGAGAGGTACGTGTCATATGATTAAGACTCATGACTTATCGCTGTCAAGGTCACAGTCATCTTAGTCTTGTTTCATGATCTAGATTTGACTTCTAAAATTAAATTGCACGTGATGACACATTTCTTGTACACTTACACCAAGCATGAAGTTTGAAAAATTATGAGCTCACCCACCTGTTTTGACGAGCACCCCACCTTTTAAAGACAAGGAGGAATTTTTTTTTCCTAGTACGATAATAAAAACCTTGATTACTTTCACTTGTTACCAAAATTAGCTATTCTATTCGGACGTTTTTCATACAGTCTATACCACTATTTTAGCTAAAAAGCGTTTTTTATATTTATGATATCACAACCAATATTATGATATCACAATTTATGTTGTGATACTGCAAATTATTAAATTGCGATACCACAAGGTATGTTGTGATGTCGCAAAAAGCGTTACGTTAGAAGTCGATGAATGCATTTCTATTTATAATTTCTTTCTGTTTTATTGCTTTCGTCTCTGGACTAGGTTCTTTGCAAGTTAAACTGGGATACACTGGCATATATAGCAAGTGATCTCCTGCTACATTTTCTGCAAGTCAACCTCAGGCCATTGTCATATATAACAAGTGAATCTCCTGCAATATCATTGTTTATGGTATTCATTCCATGTTTCTCACCTTGTATGTATCTCTCTTATTTATTGTATTATTTTTTTCTTCTTTTGTGTCTTTTAAAGGTAGTTAGGATACAAGGAATTCCACTTGTAGAAACATTTGAAACATTTTATATAAATATTAACAGTGATGAACATGTATAAATATTTGCAAATAGGTTGGCGAGAGAGGAGGGTGGTGAAAACGGCTGGGGGAGAGTGTTACCGCAGGTGAAAATGATGCATGGTCGAAACATGGAGGGATAAAGGATGAAAAGGGTTTTTCGAGTTGCGATGTTACAATATAAATTACGATATCATAACATAAATTGCGTATCGCAACAATCGTCGTGATATCGCAAATAAAAAAACACCTTTTGGCTCGCTCATGGTACATATTGTACGGAGAATGTCTGGGTAAAATAGCTAACTTCGGTAACATGGAGGAGGAATCAATGACTTTAGGTTACCCTACAGAAAAAATCCCTAAGAAAGATTTACACATGATGAAAATACCCCTAAATTACCCCTCTCCGTCTCTTTCCTTCTCTTTCCCTCTCTCCCTGCGCCGGCAACCTCCGCCCGCCCAGCCTCCCTCTCCCCAACCTCGCCGCCGACCCATTTCCTTCTTCTTCCCTCTCTCTCAATAGCCTACTCCCACGATCTTTCTGCATCCACCAACATCCCCTCGGTGCTGCAGAAGGGGAGGAAGCGACAGAGAGAAAGGGAGGGAGAGAGAGAGAGCGAGAGAGAGAGAGAGAGAGAGAGGAGGGGGAGAGAGGGAGACTGGGCTGGCAGAGGGCAGGGAGAGGGAGATGGAGAGGACAGAGGGTGGGCGGGGAGAGGGGGGGAAAGGGAGAAAGGGAGAAAGAGGGAGAGGGGCGGGCGGGGGCTGCGATCATGGGCGCTGAGAGAGAAAAGGAAGGGGAGAGGGAGACTTGGTTGGCGAAGGGCGGTGAGAGGGAGAGGGCGGAGGGTGAGTGGGGAGAGATGGAGAAAGGGAGAAAGAGGGAGAGGGTGGGCGGGGGCTATAGCGGTGGGCGGCGGGCAAGGGCAGAGAGCGGTAGAGGGATAGGGAGAAGCAGAGGTCGAAGGGATTTTGGACAGGGGTCGGCAGTTGGCGAGAGGGAGAGGGGGAGAGAGGAAGAGAGAGGAAAAGAGAAAAAGGGGAGGGGGAGAGGGAGCAAGTGAGAGAGATTAAGAGAGAGAGAGATCAGCAGCAGGGGGTTGGGCGGAGGTGGCCGGAGCAGGGAACAAAAAAGGATAGAGGGAGAGGAGAGGAGAGAATAGGAGGGTATTTTAAATATTTTTTAAAATATAGGTCAAAAGAGGTGTGTGTGTTTAGAATTTCTCCACGAAGCATGACTGATTTCAAGGATCTCATGTTGCTGTGTCACCATCTTCTACTTTTGTTGGCACAGACCCTACATGTAATGTTCCAGTTTTTGTACCCACATGGCACAAACATCCAATCAAGAAGAGCAGGTCATTGATACCTTTGTGTGGAAGCCAGGTCCTACCTTGGTGGGTACTATACTAGAAAAGAAGCATAAATTTCATTTACCCAAAGCAAGAGGACAAATGCATAGAATGTGTAGGGAGAAAGTATCCAGCACTGTATATTAAATGGGTGGCCCATGTGCAATGTACATGTGAGGAAGCCACAAAGCAACAATCAAGGAAGTATTTTATTTATTTTTTTCATTTTTTATGCATCCCTCCTTTTTTAGTCGATCGGTGACATAAAAGTCAAAAGATTTTGATCATTCACAACACACTTTGGGTCAAGTGTTGTTGGCACCTTAGTTTCACAAACATATCCAAAGATTGAACCATGGGTCTTCGAGTCTAAAGTATTACTCACAAGCAGTAGCCCAACTTAGCAAAAAAGATTTTGATTGTTACATTACATACAGATTGACTCTAATAGTTGATTTTTATTTATTTATTTATTTATTTTTTTGTTTAATCTGGTTAGGCATGCCTTACCCCCACATGGCCCATTAAAATTTTGGCTATAAAGCTCATAGAATAGAATGAAGACGGATAACCAAGAATGCCTACTCACCTATGATATCCATCCATATGTACAAGTCCAACGTATTTGTATCGTATATATTTGAGACTGATATTGGTACTTCATACTGCACCCAAACTTTTGGGGAACAAATTTCACATATCCTCCTTATAAAGTCCTTTATTTCATATAGTGTGTGTGTGTGTGTGTGTGTGTATTTTTTACTTATCACCATAAAAAATGCTAAAAAGGGACGAAAAAAATAATAATCTCATTTATTTAGAAGTGATCTAAAGAAAGAAAAAATTCAGACACCCCCATCCGTGTCCTTGTCCTAGATTTTAAAAGCAAGGAGTAGTATCCCCCATATCAGTCTTTGTATTTATACCTGTATCTGGGCATTATAGCAAGGTGCTCACCTAGGGATGCAACTAGTGTAGACCAAATTCAAAAACTTTGCCCTAGCTCATGTGAAAATGCAATTTGCGTCGAACTTGTTTGGACTCCGGTGTGGATTTTTGAGGTCCAAGTAAAATCCGGGATGGGCCTGGACATTGGTATCCAATTGGGCCTAACACAAAATTACACATGTATGGGGAATAGTTTTAATCAGGTGAGAATTGGCTGCACACAGTACCATGATAAGTTACCTATGTGGCCCACCTGGGGTAATTTCAATCATGGGTAAGGTGGGGGTCTAAAGGTCTCAATGAGACCTAGTGTGTGCAAAATGTCACCTCCATAAATTATCCTAAACCCTTATCTATATCCCTCTAGTCCAATGATCTTGAAGTAACCTTTTCCTTGTATTTCAATCTAACAGTGTGTAAAAGTTGGACGAGCGTCAAATTTGAGCTTGTAGCAATTTTCACCTAGGTGTGAGTGGAGTTCCTAGATCACTGGTGAGCCAGAAAACAGAGTGGTCTGTACATATGAGAACATCCCATTCTTACTTACCATTCCAATATGGCTGTTCATAATGCAGGCCAAAACGCCCAGATAATTTCAGAGCAACATCCATGTACGTCCAGGACAAACGTCTATTTATAAGACAAGGACCCAGCTCATCTGCAAAAATTTAAGTCCATTTTCCTGAGGCAGGCTGTCTTGTCCTGCTTTTAAAGCAAACACATGCCTAGGCCTGGCTGGCACATTAGTTGTTGGGCCAGAGAGGGCTTAAAGACCAAGGCTGATGAATTCTGTCATTCACCATTTGCAGGATATGGGCTCCTCTGAGAGAATTTTTCCAAGTAACTCACTCTGATTCAGAATGCCACTGAACCTTGTTACTTGGAGACTCAACTCTGCTCAAAATGCCACCAAGCCGACCGAGTAACTCAAACAACTCTGACCTAGCACTCAATCAGACTCGTTCCGCTTGTCTGACTCGTGATCAATCTATTTGAGTGGACTCAAGCAAGTCAGGGTGAATGAGCAAAGTCACACCAGACTTCCATCTTTGAATTTGTTTTGCTTTTGTTGCACGAAAGTCAGCTGTATACAAACAAAACAGTCTGATTATGGCTACAAACTATTTCTAGTTTAAACTGTAAGATGCCCACATTCGCATGATTGAATCCACTAATTTTACATGGCTAGCTCAAATTTTATTGCAAATCGAAGTTCCATACACTGTTGAATTGATCATGTACAGAAAATGTAACTTTATATCTCGCAAATGATAAACTGAACATGCAGAGTGAAATTGGAGTGACTCTAGACCTAGTGCCCAAAAGAGGGGTGAACTCATCCAAGTCTGTTTGGCTAGAATATCAGTTGGGTCACAACTTTAAACCTATGCAAAATACTTCTGTCAATCATATTAATGTTCTGACTTAGAACCTTAATGACAGGACATCTAAAATGCTGAATTGCAAATAAAATCTAGGCATTTTAATCATATCTGTCGTTGAATTCTGAATTTATCAGATTTGTGCACTTGGATCATCACATCCCCCTCTGGTCTCCACCATAATCGATATTAGAGTGATCTTGACCTGCCCCTTCCTACCCCAACTTCAACTTCAAACATCTTGCAGTAAACAACTGGAATGAAAGGCATTGTAATAATTTGCACACTAGGACAGGCACTTGCCAAATAAGATTCTAAAACTTAAGACCTACCCAGTAAATTCAAGGTCTAAGGACACCCTTACGATAATAAGGACACCCTTATGATAAACACACACACACCCAGGTGAGGATTTTTTGCTACAAGCCCAAATTTGACATCATTCAATCACTACTCGCTTTTGGATTGATTTTTAAAGCTATTGATTTGAGGGTCCTAGATTGGGGTATAGGATGGTTTGATGGGGTTGGTATTTTGCACAGTGCTTAGGTCTCATTGAGATCTTTCCAAACCCACCATTCCCATGATTGAAATGTCCCCACATGAGCTCCACACCAGAATGCACCATCCTTGCGTCCAGACGGTTCTCACATGAAATAGAATTATATATATATATATATATATATATGGGACACCCCATGACAAATTCAATCTCTTCACACTCACTAACCCCCAATGAAATAGCTCTCACCCTAATTTGGCACTAATCTGAATAATAATCACCATTGGATTAAATTCTAATGTAAGTGTAAGGGGGATGAATTTGTCATGGGGTGTCCCATGCTGTGGTAAAAAGGTTACCTATGATGCAAGTCCGTGAGAGGACCTCTTAGCAGAACATAGACCTATATATATGTATGTAATTTATTTATATATTTATTTATATATATGAGCCTTATTTCATCTTAGCAAATGATAAAAAGCAAATATGATTTTAGTATATCAGACATAAAAGAACAGAGTTATTATGTTCTCAGAAATACAACACTATCAGTCACAAGCAAGAATAGAATATAAACAAACAACGCAAAAACAAGAAAAATATCAGGTGATAAGGTCTTACTCCTACGAGGGCCAGTAGCAAAACCTGTTTGGACTACAACAAATGCTCTCCAGAAAGAAACCAAAAGTAACCCTGGCTAACACACCTTACAACTCCTCCTACAGTAGCCAGGTATCTCTGTGGATCCCACCATATACTCTGGGTTCTTCGTGCATTCTCCCAGGGCTGCCCACCTCTCACAGCTCGCATTTTGATCCACGCATTTTCCATCAGCACCCCCAAGGATCTTATCGAAAGAGTCAACATGTATCCATTTTGTTGCAGACCATTTCTCACCTTCAATCACAGGGCATCCTGCATGAAGACTCATTGGATCTGGAGTCGCATTGGGGAGGAGGCTGAAGAAAAGAAGTGCATCTCCACGCCTTGGTTTTACTAAGCATTTGTTGTTAGAAAAAGGAAAAAAATAAGCATGATGTAACTCAGTAAAGTTTTTTCATAGAGAGAAGACTTTGGAGCAATTTATATGTAAATAGTTTTACCTGCAATTCCTTTCTTGGCACAATCTGATAAATCATTGTCCATAACAGGGGCTCTTCTGTGCGGAGGCTCCTATAAACAATAAGCCATATCACGTTAAAAAGAATGGAAATATATACTTTCCCCAAGCAGGAGGCTACTCTTTTTTTGGGTGAAACTGCCTTTCTGTGAAACAAGCCATTCATATGGGGTGGGTGGGGGGGGGGGGGGGGGGGGGGGGGGGGGCGCCCACCATGAATGGGCAGTGCCTTGGTAACAAAATTTCAGTATTGAAGGGCATATTGACCAAACTCAAAACAGGCATGTAACAGACGACATGGCAGCCCATATCATGTGTATTGACTCATTTTTCAAATCATAATAGCTTGCTGGCCAGGCAAGCCCCAGGCCTAAAAGTTACCTAAACAAAAGCCTTGCATATGACTTTACTTAATTATGGACTGCTGCAAGACTCTGCCATTAATCACAAAGTAAACCCCTCCACTTGAGGAAGATTGTTCACAGCATGATCCTTCCATAGTGGGACTGCAGACAGAATGCGTCTCTCAAAAGTTTCAGTATAACTGGGTCAATCAAAAATTTGCTGCTTATTTTGATCAAGCATCATATGTAGATAGGTTAAGCAAAATATTGTTGCCAATTTCAACAATATATAATGCCTTGTAGACAATTTCTCCATGACCTCACAGACAATTTTCTTTTGGTTCCAGGAACTGAGATAACTTTAGTTTAAAACACAGACAGGCTGCAGTTTGCTGACATTGAAAGATTTGACAGCCTAATTGCAAACACCATCTGCCCCACAGAGACAGCCCAGAAGCACCTAGATAGATTATTACAAATTTTTCACAAAGGAACTTCAACTAGTTCATATGGACGGTAAAGGTAAATAGTACAACTAACCTCTGCTGATGGAAATACAGTTTCACCACCTTTCACCACATCAGTGAGATACATAAGTACGGTGGCAATGCGGTGCCCACCCCTAGCAATATTGACCTTGTCAGAGAAGTAATCATAGTGAGGATCATACTTTTGCCCATGCTCATATCTTAGAATTTGTATATCCTCACCATTTTCTGAAAGAAAAGGAACTCCAAATCAGCTTGCTGGCAAAAATCTCAAGCAGAAACAATAAGATGCTTCTTTCTAATTTAACAAAAAAAAAAAAGGAAAAAAGAGAGGGTTCTTAGCCACATGTACATGCACAAACAAACCACTACAAACTACCACAGCAGGTCTATACATATAATTAGGAGTGTGTCCTTTTGGAAGCAATTTTTATATTTAGATTCAATGACTCGAAAATCATATAAGAACACTAAAAGAAACAAAAGTACAGGCATAAAAATCAGTAAATGCAATACCTTTTGGTAGAAATGTCCATGCTGCAATTTTGTCCTCTATGCCAGCAACAATAGGGTCCTGCACAGGATAAGTTTGTAACATATAATATTGGAGTCATGCAACCTTTGAAAGCAAACAGTAGCTACTGATAAAACTTTGGATGAAAAAACTTAAAATAGATTAAAGGTTAAATAATCTGTGAAGAAAGCCACCAGGCTATACAGATAATGCTAACATAGATAAATGGGATAAGCTTACAATGATGAAGATGATTATACAGAACAAACACAAAATCCAATGGCACATTCTCACATAACTTCTTTCGAAAAATAAGGAAAATAATAAAATGAACAAGGAAAATGGCATTTAATTTGTAATAGTTTCAAATTCAGTATTGTGATGAAAGCAGAAGGGTGGCTAGAAGCATGAAAAGACAACGACCAAAAATCATCTGGGCAATATCCAGATAAGTAACATCATTGCAGCATTATTTAAAAGAGAGAGCTTCAACTTACAGGAGAAAGGACCTTACTCATTTCGTGCTCCAAGATTCTATATATATATGTATTAACAACCAGCAATAATAGCATATCAGATTTCAGTTTTAGCTCAAAGATGGATTTTCTTTTACCCCATAATATATGGTGTGAAGTCACTCACACCCTCCATAGTGTAAAGACATGAGGTTACCCAGGCAAGAAAAAAATGAAGTTCGATAATGAGGCACCTGCTGCATCAGTTCTGGTATCATGAAGAGCAGTTGAGCCCTCTCATCTCTGAGCCAAACATGCTCCCCATCCCTCCATCCCGCGCCCCCCCCCCCCCCCCCCCCGCCCCGCTCTCTCTCTCTCTCTCTCTCTCTCTCTCTCTCTCTACACACATGAAAAATCACAATTTTCGACCAACATTGCCACAAATTAGAAGCTTGGAAACCATCAACTCACAAGAATTCAAGAGACAGCTAGAGACTGCACTTTAAGCTCAACAGCCAGTGGTGATGCGGACTAATTGCAAAAACAACGCAAATTTTGCTCCCACCAAATATTCGAAAAAAAATACCACCAAATGGTTACCCCATAAAAAGAGCCTCTCCCGAATCTGAATGTAAAATGACCAACAAATGAACCATCTAGGGAATACCCAAGAAACTCCAAAGATCTTCAAAAAATAACCCAAATAATTCTGGCAAAGGGGCAACAAAGCAGCAAATGATTAACTCACCATCTTTCAAGCACAAAATCTAGGCCCAATCCGCTCTAAAAGGACAACAGAAAAATCACCAGTACCATCAGGCCAGGCCAGGCCAGGCCCGGCCCAGCTCCCACCCCAAACAAAAAGACTAGAACAAATACCCAAACAAAAAGACCAGAACAAAAGTAGGGATGTAAATGGGTCCCCGATTCTCCGATTACCTGGAGGTTCCACCCCATTAATAACCAAGTTTGGGACCTTATTTAAGTTCCGATAAGTAAATGGGTCTGGGTCCTTTTTTGGGACCCATGACCTAACGGTCCGGTTCCACCTCGGTTCTAGCCCGTGGACCCAACCGATGTATTACCTTAATTTTCAAGAATTCCTCCTAAAAGTTAGTTTTTTCCCCTAAATCATTCTTTACCCAGATCCGTCCCATATACGGAACTAGTTCCGGTTCCGGTTAGGATTTCATCTTCTCATTAACGGTTCTGGTTCCACCATGGAACCATACTAGAACCAACCCGTTTACATCCATAGACAAAAAGAGGGGATCAAACCACCATATCCCCCACCATCTCAAGGGAAGCACAAACCAAAACATCTGGGTTGTCCACCATCGTATAGAGAGTTGGGAAGGCCTTTTCCAACACAATCCCAAAACATCCTTCCAAAACATATCCGAATTATCAACACCAACCCAACCAAATATTGAATATGATGAACAAACACATCATGCACACCGACAATCCATCACCACATACCTAAGGCCCAATAGGGCGGACAAGGAACATCCCACCCCTGATTATGAAAATGTCTTTGCTTCTTTAAGGACATAAATACCATACATGCATGAGTGAATCAAGAGAAGGTAAAAGTCAAGCCATGGAGAATAGATCGAAAAAAGAATGCCATTCAATTGATCCATGAGATTATTTACCTAATGCAAAAGAAATTATCAGGAAAGGATAATTTCTGAGATTTCAAAGGACCATGGGAAGAGATATTGTTTTAGCTTTATGTCTAACAAAATGCGTTAACCTAGGAGGAACTAAGGGGTCCGCTTTGGATCTGCATAAATCGAGCACAAGCAACTTGAGTTACATGTAAGCAAGCATCCCAAATAATTTCCCAGATACATCAGAATAATCAATTACGGGATTTAATGTCAGATTCATTCTTTTCTTTTAACTATCGGGTCCTAGTCATTTGATTTGGTGTTATGATGTTTAAATGGCGTAATCTAAATGAAAGTCTACAGTTCTTTAGTTCATTCTTTTCTTTTAACTATTGGGTCCTAGTCATTTGATTTGGTGTTATGATGTTTAAATGGAGTAATCTACATGTAAGTCTGCAGTTCTATAGTTCTTTGCAATGACTAATTACCTGATTAGAGTTATGGGTAACCTGAGTACAGTAATTGAGTTGCAAGGATCTGATCAAAATAAGGCTTATGAACTTCTGAACAGATTTATGGAAAGATTTTCTCTCAATTTCAGATAACGAAGGAATAATGGATTTGCTTGACAACATAGGATTTGCTTGACTACATAGTGCTTGATTCCACCTGATGATTTAAATGGTTCAGGTTTGAGTAAAGCCCATGGTGGATTCAGAATCGAGCCCGATTAAGTTTGCTGGACCCAAACCCAAACCTAATACCTTGACGAATCTAATACATGTGGATCCAAACCCAAGACTACCTGATAATAATAGGTGGGCTCCTTCAGGTAGCTAGGGAACAAGGTCATTGTTATCTTCCACAAATTGTTTTGGTCTATAACACTAGGCCCAAGCTTACCAAATTTGCCATATATAAAGATATTAATCCGTTTTGGTATTTGGGTACGGACCTAAGTGGATAGACCAATACATAATGGGTCAATAGCTGTGGACCCAATTATCAATTAGTCATTGGGCATTAGGATTTAGGTTTAGTAAATCATATGGTGATTAAAATTTTCTGTTTTTTTTCTATAGGCTTTGGGGTGTTAATGGCTATGATGCCCTGATACGGACACGGGTACGGATACGGGACACGGGAACGAGCGTCCGATACGTCAACTTCAAAATTTTAGGATACGGATACGGGTACGGCATTCCTAGAAATATATAAATATAAGTATTTGGTTAGGGATTTATTTTGGGTGGAATGCTTATTTTATCTCAATTTAGAGCTCAAATATTACGATGCCCACTGTTTGTTTCAAATTTTCAATAAGGTGGGTCTCCTCCTCCTCTCTTCTCCTCCTCCTCTTTCTTCTTTTTTGTTTTCCCTTTTGATCAAACTAAGAGAGAGACAGAAATTGGCCGAAATGGAAAATCTACTGAAATATTGGGCGAAAAATAACAAGCCGTATCCTGAAATTGGACCCCCGTGTCCCAGCCGTATCCCGTACCGGTATCCGTATCGCTACGGATACCATTAGTAATTTACAGTATCCGGGTATCATAGGTTAATGGATGTTCATAAGTGTGCTTCGGTACTGTCCTTCTTGGGGCACTAATTGTAAACATTACCACTTAAAAAAACAAGAAAGAAATACAATAGGGGCAAATATGATTCCAAACCACCCGTGGACACCCCCCCCCCCCCCCCCCCCTTCTTCCTCCTCTTCCAAGAAGAGAAGCAAATACCTTTTAGGAGTGACGAGGGTTCTCTTGATCAACATGAAGGTGCTGAAAATTTTGTGGCCCTTCATATTTTCAGTTCTAACAAGTTCCGTTTCATTTAAAAATAAACAAGTTCTTTTCTTATAGATAGAATGCCTTCTAGTATATTAAACATACAATCGACCATTCAATAACCACCCCCGGGCCACCCCCCCTCCTCTTCCAAATCTATCCTATTCATGTCCCTTCTTGTGTATTTGATGCATTTGTATGTGCATGATCTCTCTAATAAAGAAACTAATAAGATCCTCAAAGAATTAGGTGCGTCTTTGTCTGATGTTCCAGTTTCAGAAATTATACAGATGTTTTTTAATCCTCGCAGTGGAAAGCTCTTTACATCAATGGATGTTACCTTTCATAAGAATACTACATATTTTTTGAAAGGATGAAATATCAGAGCCTTCCAAAATAAGCAGATTCAACCATATGAAATTGTCTTTCCTCTTATCTATGAAGAAACTCCTAATTTAGGTAGTACTAGTCTCATAGTCCCAACTAAGTCTCATGTTTCCTAAGAAAAATTGTCAATTCCATTCCAATCTGGCCAATTCCAGCTAGAATGTTTTGGAATTGGCATGGGGCGGAGCGGAATGCTTCCCCTGAAAGTTTCTGGGCCAGATTTTGGCCCATTCAGGCCCATGTTTCATACTTTCATTCATATGTAGTGTAATCTAAAAAATGGTCAATTGTGGAGAGTAGTTTATTTTAAAGGGATTTTAATAAAAAAAAATATGATAAAGAGACCCTTCATTTAGCAATTAATGATATAGATCTATCATTTTGCTAAATAATGCTAACCACAAATTAGATGATTTTTATTTTGACAAAATTGCCCATTGCATGACTTATCTTGCCCAAACTCTTTCTTTTCTCCTTTTACCTCTAAGAAACCCTAACCCCCTTTTCTTTTAATCCTAAACCCTTCTACCTTAGGAAAACCCCGTTTTCCACTCCATATTTCATGAATCTTTACCCAAAGAAAAAGATGTAGTTTTCACTCCTCGTCTCATGTGGCCTTGTAGGCAAAACAAACATCAAGATTTGTCTTTTGGGGGGAATTCCTTGAAACTACACATGATCTTGATTCTTGCCTCCACGACCCTTACCCTTTTCATTAGGGGTACAATAAAAATGCAGCTATGGATTAGGAAGAAGCCCCCTTACCTCTCCTGGCTTCTCTTTTCTTTGTCTCTGTCGTGGCTTCCATCCTCTACAATGAGAGAACGGGCAGTTTCATGTGGAAAGAGAAGCTACATCTACATACCCCTCATTCCGCATTTCCCTCCCTCCAAAAATCCCTGCCCACAAAACCAAGAGAGCTGAGTTTGGTGGGGTACTTGTTTGTCTATTATCTTTTACTATTTTGGAGTGCCTCAAGAAACCCTCCTGATTGGACGTTAATTTTAGTTGCACAACAAACTGCAGCAAGCTGAACATGGATGTATGCAAAGAGCTTAGCTTTGTATCTCCCGACACACACAACAGAATGGTTGAAACTTGAAATTGTTCGTCGGAGAATTAGAGGTCCTTAACCCATTCAGTCGGCTCTAACATGGATACCGGTTTAAAAACTTGAAATAAAATGCAATCTCAGTCTTCATTTTCTCTAATAAGTGTTACACAGTCAGTATTAATTACATTCCAACATGACGAATATTTGCTTTACACAAGTTGAAATTGTTTACAAGAACAAACTCAAATGAAAATGTTTCTTGTGTGCTTGTTGGAACAAAACATGGAACAAGGAGCATAGCAGACTATATTTGGGATAGTTTAGCAGATTGGATGTGAAATGGGAAAACTAGGTAGGGTTTTTGAGAAAAATTATTTGACATAAAAAATTCACTATTTTTTAGCATCACAGACCACCAAGAATTGCGCCCAGCAGGGATTGTGGTGACTTTGGCCTGATCTGCTTCTTGAGCAGCTTCCTGCAGTTCCTTGTGAGGCAAAAATTAAAGGCCCACAATTGGGAGGATTTCTTGAGGTAGAAAGGGTTAAAATTATAAGATAAGGGGAGGTTTAAACTTTCTTAAGCAGGTGTTTGAACTGGGTATAAGCCAAAAATAAGTTACATATTGCAAGCTATGGGCAATTTTGACAAGGAAAAAATTCTAATGAGTTGTTAGCATTATTTAGCAAAATGGTAAATCTGTCATTAATTGCTAAATAAGGAATTTCTTCATAATCTTTTGGAAAAAAAAATCCTACTTAAATAATGCAAGTAACCCCAACTACCCATCTTAGGATAAGTTATGAGCATTATATCTATCCCCTTAAAAAAAGTCCTAATCCATTCAGAAGAAGGCCACATTGCAAAACTACTCCCACAAGCATCTACTCATAATCAATACCAGTAACAATAGCAGAACCAATCTCTTTTAGCAATAACACTAAAAGATGCATCCAAACATTCAACAAGAAACAAAAAAAAAAAAATTAAGAGAAACGAAAGGACAACCTTAGCCTTTCTAATGAACATTCCAGAACTAGTTCGGACTTCACTAAGCTTGCTTTTCCCAGACAAATTATCAGCAACCGCTGATCTCTTAAGCTCCGATTTCGCCTACAAAACCCCAAAAAAAAAACACATAAAATCACATCTGAACCCAAATTTAGTAAAAAAAGTCTTTTTTTGAAGAAAGGGGACGTAACAAATCATATCATGGAAAGAAAAGAAATGGGTCTCTCTGAAAACAGCATTGAATTGTAGAAAGGGGAAGAGCTTAGGTCAACTCACCAGAGAAATCAAATGATCGCATTCTTCCTCTGTGAGAAGACCTTCGTAGACAAAAGCTCTGCAACTACCAATGATCAGATTCTGAATAGAAATTCAAGAGAGAGAGAGAGAGAGAGAGAGAGAGAGAGAGAGAGATTTACTTACATACCTTGGTTTCCATGAGATCTGCTTTACTTTGGCGGGAGAGATGATTGAATTCCGATGGGTCGAATCGGAACACGAAGATTCATGGAAGAACAAAGAGATCGAGAGGAGGAACGCAAATGAGTTGGCAAAAACCCTAACCCTAGAAGGGATCATTTGGAGAGAGAGAGAGAGTTGAAATTCCGTGGGGGAAGGAAAACGGGAAAGCTCTGTTTCTTCTTCAGCTCTCAACCACTTTAAGTCCGCGGAAGTGAGAGAATTTCTTTTAAAGCCCTTTTGTTTTGGGCTTCTGGGTCATAACTTCTTTTCCAAGATTGAGCACGCAAAAGCGGAAAAAAGGCCCATACAAGTCGAAAAAAGTCTACACAAACGAAAAGAAAGCCCATACAAAGTGAACGACCACCAAAAAAAAAAAAAACCTAAAGAAAGAAAAAAAAAAAAAAAGCTCTCACCCATGGATAGGTTTCGGCATACTCTCTTTTCACATGTGGAGGTGGTACTCTCTCTCTCCGTGTGGATGTTCTTTTAAAGCAAAACCATAAGGCACGTGGGCAAAAGCGGACAATATTATGGATGGGTATGGGGTGGGGCGTTATAAATGGTATTAGAGCCGACTCTCGACTAGTTCGAGTGTAGGTCCCCTGCCGTGGTCTGGTGTAAGTAGGCGGGCCTCCATATGGGAGGACCAAGAGGGCTGGCAGGCTATAGAGACTGGCAGGCTACTGCACAGAGACGTGCAGCCTTAAGGGGGGTGGATTGTGACACCCAAAAAAAAAGAAAGAAAGAAAAAAAAGAGCTCTCACCCATGGATAGGTTTGGGCATACTCTCTTTTCACATGTGCAGGTACTCTCTCCCTACGTGTGGATATTCTTTTCATGGGTTCTGATCCCCTTACTGGGTAAATCGAGAAAACAAAAATGAAGGAGATTGAATCCAACCCAAAAGTTGAAAGGGTCAACCAGAACCCTTAGTTATATAGTGGGGTTCAGGCTGAGTTGGAGGTTCATATGAGTCGGCACGGGGTTGGGCTATGGGTTAGATCCCAATAGCAACAGTAGATCTAACTTGAAATCAACCCATTTATTAGCTGGATTGAAATTATCAAACCCCACACAGCCTGAAGTAAAATAGGACAACTCAAACTGCCAATAACAGAATTGGATGAGAGTTGGGTTGCAGATTGAGTCAAGAATTGACATCCCTAGGGACAAGAGATGGATTCAGCGAGTTTATTCAATTCAATGGATCCGATTCTAATAATAGTTTTAAAAAATTCAAACAGAACTAGCCTGGATTTTTAGGTTGTTCACAAGTCAAGTACTTAGGGCTGCTAAAAAGTAGGTCCAACCCAGCCTTTTCTGCTATTGGGCCTAATAGTAAGGCCTTGGTCTGGCTCCCAGGGTACAACCAGTTTGCAAAACCTATGTGCCCGTTTATGTTAAATATGAGATTTTGTCAGGAATGTCTTCATGCAAACATCTTGATCAGACTATCAAATTGGCGGGAAGTGGGGGTGGGGCAAGGTGTGTAAAGAAATCGTGACCCTCTGAATTAAAAACGCTATTCTGGTGTCTCAAAGAAAAAAACAAAGGCCCTTTTAAGCCCGCACAATATAGGGATGGCCTTAAAAAAAAAAATAAAAAAGCCCCTGCTCTATGTTTTTTACATTCTCAAATGGCAAACTTAATGCAAGATTTGCATGGCTACCCTACTATATCCATCAGTGTACTTAAATCCTCTTTCATGGGCATTTCAATTTTAAGAAAAAAAAATCTCACTTATCTATATCTTTATTTATACCCCTTTTATAAAAGAGAGTAAATTGACATGTTCTTTCACTACACCCACCTTTATGATGGGGTCCACTAAGATGCAAGATGACATCATCCTTATCTTTTGTCTCCTTATCCTTGTCTCCTTATATCTTCTTCTCTTCTTCCTTATCCTTATATATGATAACAAGAAGAAAGAAACTTGTCATGCTTGTTTCACTACACCCATCTTTGTTTTGTCTGGATTTCAACTCTTGCAGGTCAAAATCCTCTCTAAATATTGTTGTTTTATTTTCCCTTTTGGTGTTGTTTTGCATTGTGCTAGGTACAGTGAAAGCAAATTGAGGTGATAAAACGTATCAATAGTAGAAGATTAGGAAGGATTATTACCCCTGCGATTTGGTAGTAGCCTAGTGCTTTCTGCAGAGACAGGAAGAACTGTAAAAAAGGCTATCATCATCATTAAGGTTCTCTACCGCTCCACTGGCCTTTAAAGAAGCAGTCTTTAGAGTTGCAGACTCGGCCTACTTTGCATATGTCATTGCCTGGCTATGCGTAGTAGCTGAAATTATGGTGGTAGCACTGTGATCCTGAAGGATGAAGAAAAAAATATAAATAAAATGAGACTGAATCTACATTACTACAAAGCTCAATTAAAAAAAAGAAATGGAACAACTTTTGTTTTTCTTTGACGGTACATTATGTACATTCCTAGCATCTCCAGTGCCTTGTGCCTTTTCTACACTATAGAGGATGTTAAATCTTTTTTAGATAACTGCCACTTTTGGCCACATTCCGAGAGATCAATTAATTGAATGACCAAGCCAATAGCTTAGAGGCAGCAACCCACCATCTCCCCTAGAGAGGGGATCTGGATCCCCTGTTTCGTCCAAACAGGGGATCTGTTTCCCTAGAGAGGGCTTTGCTTGTATTTATTTCTCTACTTCTTTAATAAAATTTAGTTAATTCTAGAGTAAAAAAAAAATCCACGGTGCATGGCTTGCCACATGATGAGATGGTGGCTAAAAGTCCCCCCTATTTCATCTTGTTAGCTGATTGGTGGCTTACAGATGGATCACTCGATATTGACCCCCATGTAACAGGAGCAGATTTTTATGGTTAGGATGATCTGACGTGGTGCTTTTCTTTTGCCAATCCATAATAGGCCCCATCATATGAATAGTTTGAATAAGAAATCCAAAAGGATTGCTTCCATTTATGTATGCATGAGAGAGGGCAAAGTAAAACCTCGAAGATGGAGTCTGTTGTCTTCTTCTCCTCAACAAGTTTCTCAACAGTATTGCTACCTAATGGTCCAGAAAATTTCTAGTTATTTCACAAGTATAAACTGCTTTTTGAAAATGGATATATATTATTGTTGTTCGATATGAATTAGCTAGCAGTTTAGTAGTGGCATGTTGCCTACTTGCTATGTTCCCAGTTTCTGTGTTTAAGGGAATGGTGTCACCTGAATCTTTCAGGACAGTGTGTCTGGACGTTGCTTTGTTTGTTGTGTGAGTGATGAGTTAAGAGCAGCACAGAAGGAAAGGGACCATACGGAATACATGCACTAGATGCCATTCTATGTGCTCAGCTCTCCTTCCAGCAATAATTACAGAGGCTCTCTCTAGGCCAATAAAAGGATATATAAGCTAGTTGTTTTCTTGCATCTATGTTTGTAATTGTGTCTGCATCTCTTCTCTACTATAGTGAAGTCCCCTTCATCTCAACGCCAATATGCAGTTTTGAACACGTGGGTTGGGCTCAACATATTTTCACTATCAGAAGATTCCAAAAGGATAGGATTTTGTTTATCATGGCCACATATTTTTACAACTGAATGATCTCCACTATACTTCTCATCATTAGGTGGATACAATAATGTTTTCATCATAAAATAATATAGCGATTTGAATTGTTGGTAAGCAGTGCAACTATGATTAGTGATCCATTGGCTTTTTTATTTTTTTATGTCATCATTACATTGTTCATGATATTGTTTTAGATCATATGGTAGAAATGAATAATAAGACTTATGTTGTTTCTATGTGGTTACTTACTCTCTTTGGTCTTACTTGATCAGAGTAATTTTTTTTAACTTATGCTGTTTTGTTTCCTTAGGTGTTCTTGTTATTTACTCATTCAAATGAGATTTTAACAAATTGATAGTTTTAGTATCTGATTTCTGTTATGGGTAGTCATCAAATCTCATGTTCTATGCTGTTGCCTTTTTCTATTTTACTGTTGTTTTGTTTTGGGTTTTGCTAAGATTGAAATGAGTCGTCGTTTTTTTAAAAAAATTTATTAATTTATTTAGATATATACTTATTTATATAGGTGTACATTTTATTGATGATTGGATCCAGTCTTTGATTCCATATATTAGTTTTCTTGTCAAGGTTTTACTTAATTTAACCATATGCTTTATGCATGATTGAGCATGATCAATTAATCAGGTTTACTCTCTCATTGAGTTTTTATGGGTCTAAGCAAAGAATTTTGATGTTATTGCATAGGTTGCAAAAGACCCAACTGGGAAAGAGATCACTGGGAAAGAGATCAATCCTCTTGAGCAGCATATAAAGAACATTCTTACCTTGATAACCCCCTTAGATACTTGTGAAACAAATATCAAATAGCAACTGATCTTTAGCTTTGCAGAAAGCTCCACAAATTTTCTAAATCTGTGTTTCATTGTTTCTGCATTGGGTTTTGTTAGATTTGTTCACTTGTTTGAGGAGAACTAACCATGAGCTTAGGTGGGTCACAAAAAAATTCTCGGGAAAACCATTGAACTTTGAGATTAGGTACTTAAATTTATTTGATAAAACCAATATTAGGTCCATTATTAATTCAAATATATAACTTTTTCTAATTTATATATGTTAAATTGATTTTTTTTAAATTATCAACTGTTTCATCAACTGATGTCATGTTTTTAATTACCATCCTGCTAAATTTCAGATTGAGTACGGGTTTGGAAGAAGCCACTGTTTATCGTATCCCTACAGCACTTTACCTTGTGAAGAAACTCATTGTAGGTAGGCCATTTTCAGAATTATTTGGGATAATAAGAACTTTGAACTCCAAGTTGAAATAATAAGACCTCGGCTATATTATATATATTTTTTATTTCATGGTAGTATTATGCTTTGCCTATGTGGATGTACCGGATTACCAGATATTCAAGAAATTTAATATTATCACCACGTGTTTTATAGAATATCATTTGAAGAAAAATTGAGGCCATTATTTTATAGCGTATCAAGGAATCTGAAGTTTGATGTTGGATTGGGTGTTGCATTACTTTTTGCTATACAAATGTTAATTTGAGATGTTAGAATGACACAGAAAATTAACCTGTTCTTGGTTTAGAAAGACGGTGAAAAGGAATACTCTACACCTTGTTAGAAAATGTGAAACTGCACAATTTCGTTATTATTGATTTCCCCCCCTTTTTCCTCAGATATAAAATATGCGCAAAAAGAGAGATAGAAGAGAATATTTCAAAAAATATTATAAAAATTCGAGCGATGACAAGAAGGCAGAACTACAGAAAAAAAAGGAGAGAGGCATACAAAAGAAAAAAAAAGTAAGAATGGCACTTGATTCACAATTCTCTTCATCAAGGAACTTTATTTCTAAACCAGGTATAGTAATAACAATATATATACATATATATTTATTCTTTTCCTAAAGTTATGTATCAATTATTGAAACTCTTATAATTGACTAATAATTCTTTGGTTTTCACTATACTGACTATCAAAGTGAATCAAGTTGACTATCTTTCATCAACAACATCAAACAAAGGGAAACAACAAATTGAGTACTACAACACTTATGAAGTTGGTAAGAATTACAACCTATAATCACTTAGCACTTAAAGTACGGGCATATGGTAAGTTTTTTTTTAATTTTCTGAATAGGATCAACATCAAAAGCCCGTCGTCACTCTACTTCATCAAAAAAAAAAAAAAAAAAAAAATGAATGAAGCACTTAGAGGTAATAAAACATTATATATACTTCATTTTCTCTTGAAAAAAATACCAAAGTTTATTATTCATAATAAAACTATGCCTTACAAAAATTCATCAATGCTAATTACAATTTTATAATAATATTCGTTCTATTATAGAATATATAATATTCTTAAAAGGATAAGTGAATATATAATCATCTATTTTTTTTAAATCTTCAAAGTAACTAAACTATACTTCTTTCTTGCTTTTATATTTATCATAGATAAAATCCCTTCTAGCTCCACATCCATCGATGAAGTTCTTCAAAATATATCTCAAGAACCATCTATTTTGCCATCTTCTTCAATATGTGATTATTGCAATGCAAAGAGACTTCATCGTAAACCTGCAGGCTTCTGCTGCTCCTCTGGTCAAGTATCATTGGTTTCAAATCATGCCCCCGAAGAACTCCATTCGCTATTTAAGTCAAACTCAAGTGATGCTTTGGAATTTAGAAAATATGTTCGTACATATAATAACACTCTTGCATTTACATGGTTTGGTGTCAAATATGATAGAGATCTTTGCAAAAGATAAAAAGGTATATCTACATTCAAGGTACAAGGTCAGGTATACCACTATATCAATGACTTGGTACCCACATATGGACATCAATCCTTCTTGCTTGCAACTTCATTTTTATGATACGGAAAATGAACTGGAGAACCGCATACAAGCATCATCAAAAATTAATTCAGGCATCATTCAAAAGCTGCTCAATATCTTATTAGTTAATCCATACTGCTCATTTTTCCGTAGCCTTCAACAAGTACCTACTTTGGAAAGCCTTCACATTGTAACCAAGTGCGTTGTCAGGTTAGACCAAAGAGTATATAATACTCCATCAGAATCACAAGTAGCAGCAATATGGATAGAGAATGATGACTCTGGCACTCATGGTGAACGCGATATAATTGTCCATAGTCATTCATGCCATAGTCACAGAGTGCAATAATATTTTGGATGTTATGATCCATTGAAATATTCATTATTATTTCCATATGGTGATACTGGATGGCATAAAGGAATACAGAGATTAACTAAAATAATTTCAAGAGCTCATGTCAAGGACAAACATCTCTCAATCCTTCCCAAATATCATCACTAGAAGATCTCCTTCAAAAAGAAAGGCAAGGTACTAATGATACATTACTTATTTAAATTATACTGCTAATATTGAACATATTATAATAAATTTTTTTAATGTTTTCCAGTGAACCAAAAGGAAGTTAACAAGAGAAAGGATGTGTCTTGTCGCGAGTATTATTGCTACAAATTACAAATACGAGAAAATTGTCCTTCACTACTGTTGCCCCCAGGTCGTTTGTTACAACAATATGTTGTTGACATGTACATCAAACTAGAGAGCTCTTGATTGGACTACCTTCGTTATCGACAAGATGAAATACGAGCTGATTTATATTAGGGGCTTGTTGATAGTATTACAGTTGGAGAAACTCATGGTTCCAAAGTTGGACATAGATCTATCTTACTAGCATCATTTATAGGTGGTCCAAGAGATATGAGGCGACGTTATATAGATGCAATGGCATTGGTTGAGCGGTTTGGAAAGCCTGGTATATTTTTAACAATGACATGTAATCCTTCTTGGTTTGAAATTAAGAACGAACTTGAATTATCTGAAGAAGCGCAAAATAGGCATGGTTTAATTGCACGAGTATTTAGAGCAAAACTGGAAGAGCTAAAAGATGATTTGTTCAAAAAAATATATATATTTGGACCAATTGCTACTTATATGTATGTCATTGAATTTCAAAAGAGAGGACTTCCACATGCTCATTTCTTACTTATCTTGAAGACAGGCTATAAAATTGTTGTGCTAGAATCATTTGACAGATTTGTTTGCGCGGAACTACCTGACAGAGCTAAAATTTCACATTTGTATGCAGCAGTTGTGAAACACATGATGCACGGACCATGTGGAGATTTAAATCCAAAACATATTTGCATGAGAAAAAAAGGTTATTGCAAAAACCATTATCCTAAAGATTTTTCTTGTTCAACAACTCAAGCAAAGAATTTCTATCCAATATATAAACAACACAACACCAATGAACAAGCCAAAGTACGGGGTGCATATTTAGACAATCGATGGGTCATACCGTACAATCCTTACTTACTTGCAAAGTTTGATTGTCACATGAATGTAGAAATTTGCTCTACAATTAAAGCAATCAAATATTTGTATAAGTACATCTATAAGGGTCATGACCGTGTTGCATGGTGATGAAAATAGTTCTAATGTTGACGAAATAGAGCACTTTCAAACAGCAAGATGGATTTCACCTCCAAAAGCCACATGGCGAATCTATAAGTTCTCATTGAATGAAATTCGTCCACCTATCAAAGGCTTGCAGTTGCATTTAGAAGATAAACAAGTTATATCATTCAAGAAACAAGATAATCTTCTTTATGTGATTTCCAATGATCGTGCATCTAAGACAATGTTGACTCAATTTTTCGAAATGAATAAAGTTAACATGGAAGCACGAAAATGACTTTATAAAGAATTCCCTGAACATTTTGTATGGCACGATGACCAAAGATACTGGAGTGAGAGGAAAAAAAATGATGCAATTGGAAGAATCATCACCGCAAATCCAATTGAAGGTGAAAGATATTATCTGCTGCTATTGTTGAATCATGTTAGAGCACCAGTATCATTTCAAGATTTAAAATTCTTTAACGGAATTCAAGCATCATCATTTCATGAAGCTGCACTATTACGAGGGTTGCTGGAATTAAATAATAGTTTTGAAGAATGCTTACAAGAAGCATCTCAATATCAAATGCCACAAAGTTTGCATCGATTATTTGCTACCATTTTGGTGTACTGTAATCCAAGCAATCCTAAAATGTTGTGGGAGAAATTTGAAGATGCTATGTGCGAAGATTATCACTTCCCTGAGTTTTCATCAAACATAAGGCAGGCGAAAGTACTGGCAAATATAAACTCTGTTTTACAGTCAATGGGAAAAAGCATTATGGACTATGCTTTTACTAATGTAGATATTGAAATTGATGAGCAAATATCGCACTCTAAGGAAATTGAAGAAGAACTAAGTGTTTCAGTGTCTGAACATGATTTACTTGCGGTACATACATTGAATAAAAAACACAAACATGTATACAATATTATATTGCAAAGAGTTTTAAGTTAGAGTCTCGGAGCTTTTTTCATTGATGGTTCTGGTGGTATTGGAAAAACATACTTGTATCTTGCCCTATTAGCCACATTGAGATCAAAAGGCCTTATTGCTCTTGCAACTGCAACTTCTGGAGTCGTTGCATCAATATTAGTAGGTGGTAGAACAGCACACTCCCGTTTCAAAATACCACTTAATATTGAAGAGATAAAGAGTTGTCATATAAACAAATAAGGAAGTGTTGCTCACTTAATTCAAATGGCTAGACTCATTATATGGGATGAGGCATCAATGACAAAGAAAGAAGCAATTGAAGCATTCCATCAAATGTTGCAAGATGTAACAGATTCACAGTTGCCGTTCGTAGGAAAAGTAGTTGTATTTGGAAGAGATTTTCGACAAGTCCTTCCTGTTGTCCCAAGAACAAATAGACATGAAGCAATCGAAGCAAGTCTAGTTACATCAAAATTGTGGGCCACATTATAGAAAAGCAAACTGACCAAAAACATGAGGGCAAAATTTGACCCATCATTTAGTAACTTCCTATTACGGGTTGGAAGTGGGATAGAAAATTCCATAAACAATGACAAAATAAAAATCGCAAATGGCATGGTCATTCCTTACAAAGATCACATAACATCAAGGGCCGATTTGATAGAGGCTACATTTCCAGAGCTAGAAAAAAATGCCAGCAATTCAGATTTTATAGCAAATACTAACTCCAAAAAATGATTTCGTTGATGAAATCAATTATTTGCTTATAAACCATTTTCCTAATTCTCCTGTCAAGTATTACAGCTTTGATTCGGCAATAGATGACACAGAGCAGCTTCCGCAAGAAGAATTCTTAAACAACCCAACACAAAGTGGACTTCCTCCTCATGAATTAATATTAAAGATCAATTGTCCAATATTGTTGCTGCGAAAAATAGATCCACTATCAGGATTATGCAATGGGACAAGATTAGTCTATCGAACATTTACAAAAAGTCTAATTGATGCAGAAATAATTGTTGGTCACTATCGAGGAAAACGAGTTTTTATACCAAGAATTCCACTTCAACCAGCTGAAAACGACAGATATCCATTCATGTTTAAAAGAAAACAATTTCCAATTCGTCTAAGCTTTGCTATGACTGTCAACAAAGCACAAGGACAAACATTGGAACATGTTGGTATATATCTTCCACAGCCTGTTTTTTTCACATGGCCAACTGTATGTTGCCCTATCCAAAGCGAAAACAGCTTCTACTGTAAAAGTTCTCATTAAACCAGGCATTGATGAAACATCGGAATATACATGTACATCAAATGTTGTATACCAAGAAATATTGACAGTTGCCAATTCTGTTTAGCACCTATTATTGTTATAGGTAATTTGAATACCAATTTTTCATATATTTTATTTGCTGCTGTATATATATATCTACTATTTTCAGACATACACAATTATAATTTTTATTTACAGCTCTGATCAATAAATGCTTCATTGTTCTTTCCACAGGTCTAGCAAAATGCCTAGAGAATGTAGAAAAATCAAAGATATAACAGAGCGCAAATCAAATTGGACAGCCAAAATAATAGTGAATGAGAAAAGCATTCCTCATCAATCAAGGGCTGGCAACAAAGCATATCGAAATTTAGTATTTAGCGACTCTGAGGTAAATAAACAACTATATATATGCCCTCTTTTGAATTTAGTTTTTTTTTTAATGATCTTTGAATATTATTTGTTTGTAGGTTTACTTGTTTTTTCAGTTTGGATTCATTAAACTCTATAATATATTATGTTACATAATTCTTTTAGTATGAGAGAGTAGTGGTCATAAATAAGTAGCTACTCATCAATGGTGTGGCCCATAATTTAGACATTCTAGATTGACTACATTTTTTTTTATTGGTCAATCGAAACTGAAACTTTTTCATATTTGAGTTAGTGAATGGGGCTTAAAATTCTGTTTTGTTTGGATTCTCTACACTTCCATGGGGTTTGCCTAAGATGCATGTTTGCCTTGTCATGCTTGCAAAATAAATATGTGGGCCTCACTTAAAGATGCATGTTGCCTTGTCATGCTTGAGAAAAAAAAGGCTTCATATCTCCTCTCTTTCTATCTCTCTCCTTTGAGGTTAGATTCAATGCCTCTTCTCTCGATTCTTCATCTCTCCATGGCAACTACAGAGGTTTTTTTCCCTTTCTTCTAAAGAGGATGAATACCATCTCTTTGGATTTTCTCCAAGTCACCCCAACATGTAACAGACTTTTCCCTTTCTTCTCACATCTGCAAAGTGCTTCCATCTTTTCTTTTTAATTTTTTGTAATCTATGATGGAATCTGTAGTGTGGGTTTTTTTCCCTTTTAATTTTAATTTTTTTACTGCGTGCTGTGAGAAAGAAAATGGTTTTTTTTCTTTCTAATATAATCATGTTATAATACTAACATTATTTGATATTTCCTGGTTTCTCTTCCTGTCTCTCTCTTCATTGATGGAGTTTGTTTATTTTTTTAATTGACTTTAATTTCTTCCAAATATTTTCCTTTTCCAACTTTTTGCTTTAAAAAATTATCAGCAAAGAAAACTCCAAGGCCACTATTTTTTTTTATTTTCAATTGGTGAATGGAAACTGAAACATTTTCTTATTTGAGTAAGTGAATGGAGATTGAAATTCTCTTTTATTTCGATTGGTGATTGGATACATTCACAAAACATACTATGAGCTTTCTGTAATAAACTAAGTGAAGCTACCAGAGCAACTTTAATTTCTTCCAAATTTTTTCCTTTTCCATGTTTTTTCTTTATAAAATTATCAGCAAAGAAAACTCCAAGCTCACCATATATGTAATATTCATCTCCCGTGGATTAACTTAACAAAACTAAGATAAAAGACAAGGTGATTTCTATATAAATTAGATAAAATAAAGTACTCCTATGAAAAATATATATTTAAATCCAGTGAAAACTAGATATTTAGCCCACAACCAGAAAATTCACTACTTTCATTTTTCATCATCATTTGTTTATTTATCATGATTTTGGTTTTTTTAAATGTATGCAGGGAACTAGGGTCCGAGCCACTATATTTTACAGTGATATTGATTTACTTGAAAACACGTTAACTGTATTGAAAAGCTACTATGTGTCAAATATCTCTGTCCGTCCAAGCAACCCAAGATACAAATTTGAAAATGCAAAATATCAGTGGTTCATAAATAGTCACTCTATCATTGAAGAAGTCATGAAAGAAGATGAAGATATCAGTAGCAACATTTACAATTTTACTCCGCTGTCTGATATTCACAAGCATGATTCAAAGGTAGAAATAGGTAAAAAATTTATAGTAAAATAATATTTATGAACTATCATCATCCATGAAATGTAAATGAAAATGCATCATTTTTATTCATTACAATAATATTTTTTCAGACATAATTGCTATAGTTCTTGATATACTACCCTCAAAGAAAGTCAAATCAGAAACCTTGCCACTTCAACACATAGTTTTAGCAGACTCAGAGTATGTCATCTGCTTTTTTAATCATTTAAATCATCTACCTTCTCAATAACTTTCTCTATTATCAATTACCATATACTGCCACTGATACCTTCTTTTTTATAACATTTAGTTTCACAACAATCAATTTGTCTATGTGGAACAACTTTATGGCAAAGGAGATTGACACTCTATCAACAACGTTGGATACAATGCCAATCATTCTTGTCACACATACAAAGATCTCATATTATAATGGTATAAAAATAGTAAATCTATTTACTATACCTATGAGAAATGAATACATTAACATGGTTCTTTTCTCTTTTTTTTTTCTCAGGTATAGTCGGTCTAAATACAAGACATTCCTCAACACTATTCATCAATCCTAACATACCAATTGCCACCACATTACACACTAGGTAATTACAGATCATTTTTCATACCACTTTTTCCTCTTTAATGAAACTGCATAAAAATATTCTAATAAGATAAATTATTAATATCATAAATTATTTCTTGCTAGGTGTTTAAACCATGAGGCTAAGCTTATTGAACTACGAAATAATATGTCTCAAGCAAGCATTCCAACTGCATCGGCAACAACAACTACAAGCATAGAAGACATTCTAAATTCAAAAACATTGGTACTTTAATCAATCAACTTCATTTCTTTTCAAATCAACATCATTTTTCATTTCAACAATTGCTGAATAATGCAAAGTCTTCCCTTTAGAATGTTATACATCACATAAGAGCATCAATTTCAGTGGATAATCTGCAACAAAAGTTCTGATACATGGGTTGTAGTGGATGCAAGGAGAAAACAACAGAGACTCAAATCTCTTGTTCATGTACCTACAAAGAAACCATAGCACAACCATGGTAAGACAATTTATATATATATATATATATATATATGTAAATACTAATTAACTGATTCTTGAATTTCAGGTTTAG
Source organism: Umbellularia californica (assembly GCA_028538565.1). NCBI lineage: Eukaryota > Viridiplantae > Streptophyta > Magnoliopsida > Laurales > Lauraceae > Umbellularia > Umbellularia californica. The sequence continues at coordinate 35,265,862 of JAPQWN010000003.1, read as the reverse complement.
AGTTGTTGCAAATATTTATGACTCCACAGGAACAATTTCAGCAACATTATTTGGAAACGAAATCAAGAAACTTTCTTCATGCACGACAGTTCAAATGATGCACTTTTCAGAGCAAGTATGCTTCTATCAAATTCACCTCATTACCAGTACTTACATATCTAATTCCTATAAAATATTGAACTTATCATTTTATTTTAATGTATGGACAAATCAGCGAAATCAAAGACATTATCGACAAATTCAATCGACAAGAATACATATTTCAGCTGAAAGTCTATCAATACAGCTCAGAAGTAAACTTCAATGTTGTGTCAATTGATGACGTTCCTAATGAAAGCCAAGCATAGACAATGTGTCAGAAACAATACTTTGTAAATATTAATTGTAAATATTAACTTCTACTATTAGTCACACTTCAACTATGTATTAAAATCATATAAGGCTGATAGTTCCTTTCTTTTGTCTTACTTCAAGCATACAACTATATCCACCCTTTTTTATGCATGTTTTTGAAAAAGATGTTATCTATAGAGTTTTGTTTTTCTCTGATTATTTGTCTTTTATTTCTACTTCTTTGTCTTACAAATTGATACACACTTTTCTATGCCAACAATGAATTATGACCTTCTGCATTCTTTTAAATCACATAATTCTTATTATATATGCAAATCGAACTTCAAACCATCATGAATCAAATTTATATTGATCATAAACCATCATAAATTCTTTTGGAGTGCCATGAAAACTATAAATTACGTCATGTCTTCTATGAAAAATACAAAAAAATAGAGCTCATGCAGTTCCTTATTCATCTGTCACAACCCCAAGCTGAGTGCTTCTTCTATCTCCTACCCGCGAGACACCATCATCCATCAACTACATGGATTGGAGCTTTCTACAATGATTTTCTAGAGATGAGCCTCCACTCTCTATTCAATTTGTGAGTTTTTCCTACTTTAATTTATCTGTACCCAAGATTTCAAATTCATAAATTTGGATGAGTATTGAGTCGTAACAGAACACCAATTACACAGTAATTCATGTTTTTATATGCATGTAAAACATATCCTTAACTAATCCAGCTAAGACTCTATTTGCAATGCAGCTACTTACAAAGCACTTCAGACTTGCTTTGAGTGAAGTGGGAAGGCAAAAGATGGATATTGCTAAAACGCATGCAACAATAGTAATAGCCACTCTAAATGCTCTAAATGCACATCTTTTCTTTAGACATGTGTTCATGGGCACGAAGGTTAATCCGCTTAATTTCTCCTTCCTTTTTCTATGCACCGCACCGCCCTAAGAAAGGAAAACTAGATGCAGCCTCTCCATTGTCTTAAACATGATTGCATATTAATTACATATTTTTTTCCATTCTCCTAATTCCCTTTCACTAATAAATGTGAAGCATTTGGTGTTTTGCTATTAAGTTTGTTATCAAAGAGGCTAACCATGCTTTAGTTGCAGGTCCTTTTTTTTCCAGATATTAATGCTTATGAGGTGAGAATGGCACTTATCTAAAGATTTGAATGTAAAGATTATATATTGAAAATGAAAAACAATGCAGTGAATGCAATGGTAGTTTGGTAGCATTCCTTGTTTTTTATTAGATTAGATTTGGGTTCTGGTGTGTTACCATTAAAAAAAAAAAGGAAAAAAAAAAGTGGCTTTGATTGAAGGTTTCTGCTTGTTAGCATTTTATTTTATTTTATGATGACTAATTATTATATCTTTTGATGTTTCGGGTTCTTGTTTTCAAAATGTTTATCTTTAATTGTGCCTTTTCTTGAAAATATTTTTCATGAGATCATATTTTCATGTCTTTATCTCTGGATGTGGTCTTGATTGCTGCAGGTTTTTCATGAAACTTCAGTAAATCCCTGATTTCTCTTCATTTTCATAAGGGAAAAAAGATAAGTGGCATTGGAAAGAGGAGGACTTGTCATCTCAATGATGCAAATGGCGTTTCCTTCTCTTCCAGACCATACACACTCACCAGATTTGACTCTCAACTTCAACAAGGTATTGTAATTTTTCCCCTCTCTCCATTGACTTTCTACTTATTTCTCCTCATTCTGCTCTTGGCCTAATTCTTAACATTTCCATGAAACTCCTACAATTGCTTTCGTAATTTTAAATCATATGATTTATCATTGATACAATTATTAGATTACTCAAGTGATGCAGGGTAATTAACACAGCAGGTTGTTTATAAATCATAATCTTGATTAGTTGTTTAAAGACAAAGGGCAACCAGTTTACCTATAAATCTAAATAAATGTAACTCTGTATTACATCTTGGTTATATCAAAGAACAAAAGAAACTTTCACTGGAAAGTAACTTAGGTTACCTGCACTGAGTTTGTGAAAATCCAATGGTCCCTTAGTGACGGTATAGATGCACCCCATACAGCTGTCATTTTTATGCTTGCCATCAAATGATTATTACTTAATATAATAAGAGATAATGCATGTAGGCATGGCCTCATTTTATTAAGAGCATTTATTTAATAAAACTCATGTTGGTTTGCCTTTTTGTGAAGAAACAATTTCTTACCTTTTCCCTCCTCCCCCTTTTCCCTTCGTACTTTCTTTTCCATTTTCTTTTCGGATACACAAACATGGATTGTTAATGACCCTCCTCTTTAGTCCATGAACTCAAAGCAATGTTTAAAAGTAGAAATGTTTTCTCCGTTTCTTATCTATTTCTATCTAGACAATGTCAGTAGTAGGTACATGGACTGTTAATGATTATTTCTCTCCCTTGATCATATTCATCATCAACAAGGAGTTTCATTTTGTTGTTGGCCATTGCTTTATTGATAATTTTATTAGGAATGCATTGGTTGTATCTTTTGTGAACTCCATGAGGCATGTGGCATATTTGGTGCATCCCTTACACATGCTATAAACCTTTTTTTCTTTGGGTTACAACGTGCTATAAACATTGTAAGTGTCAATTGCAGTGTTTATGTGTGAAGCTTCTTTGAAACCATTTGGCAAACTTCTAACATTGTTGATAAGCTAATTTTCACATCAATATAGTGGCAATAGTTAGTCTTTTATTTGGTCTTCTAATGACATTATTTTATGTCAATTTATGATATGTTGCTCAATACGATTTAAGAATAATGAACTATAGGTAGATCTTCAATAAAACAATTAATTCCTATGAATTGTAAGAAATTTCATATTTGTTGTCATAGTGCTCAACAAATTATTGCAATATGCTAATTTGTCTTTCCTTTTGCATTTAGGTGTAGCATTGAAAATTACATTCTTCTAATTGTTTTTTAATGTGACTTTTAAATGATACGCCAAGAAGGAATGCGACCAAGGCATTATAATAATGAAGAAGGCCGAGAATGCTATCTTTGAAAGTTCCGGATCCGAACCCTAGAGGGGGGGTGAATAGGGTGAGCTACAAGTTATTGACTAATTATGCCAATTTTAAACTTCTTTAAAACAATTAACCACTTATGATGATTAACAAACTAAATGCGGAAGCTAAACAACAATCACCACAAGAAGCAATCACCACAACATAAGATTTATAGTGGTTCTTTATGTTCTTATTTCTTTTAACTTTTCCTCCTTCTTTTTGCATTTTGAATTTTAATTTCAATTTTTCAACCATTTTCAAAATTTCTTTCATTTCTAAGGCTAAAGGAGGTAAAGTGAGAGGTTTCTTGTTGATAGATTTAATTTGATAACTTTGGACTTGTTTGGTCCTTTTAAAATCTATCTTAGGAGACTCTTGTTGAATTGGTTTGACTTGTTTGAACTTTAAAGAGTCTTCCTTTGATTTAAATGTCTTACCCTTCATAGAATTTGATTTTACTTTCTTTGATTCATAGATGGGTTTTGACATATGATTTCTTCTTAGTATGCACTCAAATTTGAAATGTCATTCTTTACCACAATAATGACATTTTGTTTTGGGCAAATTGGTGGGAGTGCTAGAGAGAGAGGACTCACCTTTTACAAATTTGTTGATGAACTTAGGGTCATGATAAGTATGTTTATTAAATCCAACACCCGTCCTATCTCCATGTGATTTACCCAATTTAAACAATTTTTCAAGTTTCTCTTCACTTTGGGTAAATTTGCACTCATACTTTTGCTTGTGGGTCTCAAGTTGAGTGACTTTGTTTTTAAGAATTGAATTTTCATTATTTGCTTTTATGAGTTGGATTTCAATTCCATTAAACTTGTTTACCTTTTCATAAGCAAGTTTCAATTCAAGTTTAAGTTCATTAACATTAGATCCAAGTAGTAAGGTTTTTACATTACTTTGAGCATTTGATAAATTTTCTTTGGTGATTACTAACTTGAATTCTAAATTTGCAATATCTTCAACTTGATTTCTTATGTGATCACTTAGATTTGAATTTTCTTTGGTAAGTCCTTCATAACTTATCTTAGATACATTAAGTTCATTTTGAACATTAGACAAGTTATCAATGGAGATTTTTAATTTGGATTCTAAATGGATAATGTTGTCATCTTGTCTTCTTAATGTGTCTCTTAGATTTAAATTTTCTTTACTATGCTCTTCACAATTTATTTTAAATTGATTTAGTTCATCTTGAGCATTTGATAAGTTGTTCAAAGTGATCATAAACTTAGAGTCTAGGCAATGTATTATTTCTTCTTTTTCTCTAAGTTCATCTTTTGAAGAGACCAATTCTTTATTTAGTCTTTTAGATTCTTCTTTCAATTTGTTGAGTTTTTTAACAAGCTTTAGGTATAAGGTATACAATTCATCATAGGCTTGTTGAATGTCATCTTGATTTTCATCATTTTCTTCTTCATTTGATTCAAATTTAGATTCATTAAATTCATGGTTTGAATCTCCAAATGTTGGAAGAAGGAATGGTCTAGAAGAATCTATAAGGGAATCTATACAATATATCTTAGCGAAATCCATTGAAATGATTTTCAAGATTGGTACAACTAGGGTCTAAACTCTAGGTTTTTACACCTAATCAAGAGTTCCAAACACTTGATCCTAATATTAGAGCATGAGGCTCTGATACCAATTGAAAGTTCCGGATCCGAACCCTAGAGGAGGGGGGGGGGGGGGGGGGGGGGGGGGGGTGGGGTGAATAGGGTGAGCTACAAGTTATTGACTAATCATGCCAATTTTAAACTTCTTTAAAATAATTAACCACTTATGATGATTAACAAACTAAATGCGGAAGCTAAACAACAATCACCACAAGAAGCAATCACCACAACATAAGATTTATAGTGGTTCGGCCAACGTGCCTACATCCACTACCGGCTTGTGATCTCACACCCCACCGGATTTCCACTATTTATGCTTTTCAAATGGCTAAGCAATAACCACTACAATGTGCTTTCCAAGGATAAGCAATAACCTTATAATGTTGTTTTTCAAGGCTTAACAACAACCTATACAAGATGCTTTTCTAGGCTAAGCAATAACCTTTACACAATGCTTTTCTTAGGCTAAGCAATAACCTTTACAATCAAATGATTTCTCTCAAGAAAGTGTTTTCACAAAGCACTCTAAGAGATTACAATTAAAGCTCAATTTAATTGCCTCTAGATTAGGCGAATATGAAAGTGTAAAGCAAACTCACACAAACACTATAAAATGCAAAGATGAATGCTTATGAAGTGAGTGTTTCAATACTTCAATCAAGTTTTAAAATAAAGCTTAATCAATTTATGCTTGAAGCAATTAAAAGTTTAATACACATAAAAAGATTTGATTGAAGTAATATGCAAATCACATGTACCAAATACAAACTTGTTGAAGATATGAAATCAAAAGCTCACAAGTTGTATGAAATTAAGTATGTCTAAACATGTGATGCATATTCAATTTTGTTTTAAAAAACAAACTAATTTAACTAAAGTTCAAATGAATGAAAACAACAAGGATGATTCAAACAAGTTAATGAAATATGTTTATAAAACAAATCAAAGGTTTTGACAAAACATGTTTTATAAAGTATTAAAACAAACTTGTTTAGAAATCAAGGTGAAGAATCCAATGACTTAAATCAAAGATTAAAGGAGTAGAGGATTTAACACATCATAGTTTATATGCTAAAATCATTTACCAAAGATTAAACAAAGCATAAAACAATGATTATAAAAAGGCAAAGCTTACTTGGTGGTTTAACTTCATTAATCCAAGCTTTAGCTTTCCTTAATGACCCTTAGCCTTCCTTAGCTTGATCCCCTTTCTTTTCCCTCAAAATACCTCAAAAAGGGCTTCAAAGATAATCAAGAATCATCAAATTTGGCCATGGAAAGACTTTGTTTTTATAGAAATTTTGGGCCAACGGCTACATGTCGGTCAGCCGACATCCAGGGGTCGGTTAACCGACACCCTCAACGGTCACAGGCCAACGGTCATATTTTTGAAAATTTGCTGACCATACAGCATGGTTCGGTTAGCCGAAATGCTCGGTTAACCGAGGCCTGACCGACACCTTAACCGACAATGTAAACTTGGTCAGAAAACTCCTCTCTGGTTTCTAACCGAGAGAGCTTCGGTCAGGTTCAAAAGCAAGGTCGGTTAACCGAGCCCTGACCGACATGCTGACCGACAGAAAAATGATTGTAAAATTCTAACTTTCTGTTTTTTTGAACAGCATGCTTTTGGTTAGCTACTTTCTATTGTCGGTTAACCGAGACCTAACCGACAAGCTGACCGACGTGTAAATTATATGAAAATGCAGCTCTCTTGTTTTCTAACCGACATGGTGTTCGGTTAGTTCATTTTCTATGGTCGGTTAGCCGACACCTAACCGATACACTAACCGACATCAGAAACACCCTTCAGAAAAGCTAACCGAGTGAGTTCGGTTAGGTTTCGGTCCAAGGTCGGTTAGCCGACACCTGACTGACAGGCTGACCGACAGTATGGTCAGACTGTTTTCTGAAGTTCTGAGGTTTTAAGAAAAATCTAACTTTTGAAATACTTTGAAACACAGAATGTAAATGTGTTTTTGAGACAAGGCTCTATCAAGAAAATGCTTTTCAAAATGAGACTAAAATCAACCAAAAGATTTGAAATAGAGTTTGAGCAAGTTGATTTAAAATCCTGTGATTTTCAAAATAAAACTGTGAAAAATGAATGATAGGAGATGAGATGAATATGATGCAAATGTTGGACATCAAATTGCAAACACAACTTAGGGTCTAACAATCTTTACCATCCCCCTTGAACTGGCTTGTGGAGAGTCAGCATCTCCACTAACCATTCCACCCAATGCAATTGCAAAGGGAAAGAAATGGGACAATCCCAAGAACCTTGGTGAAGTTCTTGGTATACAATTTTGCAGCACTAATTTGATAACTTTGCAGGTTGGAAAATATGATCTACTAAATTGTAATGTGTTTTTCAATCTCTTTTCACTACAGTGAAATATGAAACTCGGCTTGAAGATGGAACTGTGATCTCCAAATCTTATGAAGTGAACTATACTGTTAAACATGGTAAGTTTGTTGATCGATTAACTGGGCACAAGTTCTCAATCAATTGTTTATACATTTACCTATGTAAAAGTGGCCTCCAATCAGGATTCTTTTGTCATGCTCTGTCAAAGGCTGTGAAAATGATGAAGAAGCAGGAGAAGCTGCTGATGACTGTTAAACCTCAATGTAAGTGCATCCTCAACATCTTTATTTTCTTTGGATGCCAATTACCATCATTACAATACTTTATATAAGAATCTTCATCTTTTAACAATACTGTTCTGTTACTTGTTCAAATGGATTTGGAGCTTCTAATTTTGACTTTCACTCTGCAATGAATGACATATTTCACATCTTCATGAATGTATCTAGACATGTCTTCTATAAATCTAGCTCTCACAATAGTAGTTTTGATGAGAGTGAATTTGAATTTGCAGAGTGCATGGTTCTACAAACCTACAATCCACAAGTGATTCCTGATATTGATAGAAAGGGAACGTGAAAAGGTACATTTTTTAAAACCATTAATAAAAGCATCCACATTTTTTGTTTCTATATGATTTGCAGAGTAAGAAAGGGAGGAAGAAGAGTACGTAGGAAAATGAAATTGACAATTTAAGATGCCTTAACATCTCACCTCAATCTTCTCCTCCTAAAACTGCTACATTGCCACCGCCTATAGATTGTAGTATTTGGATTTAAGTTGTTTATTTTATTTGTTGCATTTCTTTGATACCAACAATATTATTTTATACTTGATCATTATCTTAATGGCTTTTGTTCTGTATTCAAGTATATGATAGTAAACGGACACTTGTGGAAGGGAAAACGGCTGAAACTTAGTTCATTAAGCTTCATGCAGCTAATGAGTTCCACTGTTTTGGTGATTACTGGATTTTTAAATTCTTTTTGTCATTTCATACTTAATATGTATTCATTGCTCAACTAAAAATAGATGTGAGCTGATTGTCATATGACTGTCACCATCAGTGCTAGCCATCATACCATCTACATTTTATCAATATCGTGTCTAGAGAAATTGGTAGATATTTGCACCTTCTTCATCATCAGTTTAATGTTTCAGCCTAGCACAAGATGCAGCCCAATTACCAGTTAATCTAAGAGCTTTAATAATTCAGCAATTCAGCCAACCGGCAATAAACCATGCAATTCCTCATAAGCATAACAAAATTAGCATTGCCCAAGATTAAATGCAGACTCCATCATCAGTGTGACAAGGAAGAAAATTAACCCTTTGGCTCCAATTGACAATTTTCATTTCTAAGTTGCGCTATCTCAACAAGTACTAGCACGTAGATGTGAGTTTTATGTTTATTAAAATGTAAAATCTCCTAATGTTTGGTGTCGTGGTTAATGCACATAATTCTATTTAAGTGTAGGTGCTACTCTAAATGCGGCTAAGTCGAATAAGGGATCGCGAAGTGGCTATCTTTGGACTCAGCGATGTAGGTAAGTGGAATATATCTTTTCTTACTACCCTTGGTTGTAAGTTGCAAGCCTTGCTTCAATTAAGTGATAATATGAGTAGTAGTACTTTTGAAATCACCGGAATTTTTTGTGTTGTATTAATGAATCATCTTGGAAGTACCACTCTAAACATTTTAGTTTATGCCTTTGTCACTTCATTTTTAACTACTAATCATGTGTTTCAATGCAAACAAATAGACCTTAGATGAAATATTGTCATATTTTTAGAATCGCCCAACTCCCAACCTTAAAAGCCAACATTGATCCCATAATCCCATCTGTCTCCCTTTGCATGTGATCAAAACCAAATGCAACCTATTTGAGGTGGTTTTTCAACACCACCTAGGGCATAACTAGTTTCACTGTAAACTTGTGGTGTGGAACATTGAAATAAAACCCCAAATCTATTAATATTTCTACGTGCTTACTAGTTCCCATTAGCTACTGTAAAGTTTTTAGTTGGCTAATTCATAAGGGTAATGGACAAAACTTGGGGTTTCCTAACTTTATATTTTCTTTAGAAAAAGGACTGCACAAGAGCTGTTCCAGAAAATAGAAAGAATCCTGGATCATGGAGATTTACAGAGGTCGCTCGAGCGAACCTACATTCACTCAAGCGTACCCTTCATAGTGCTACCTTCGCTCGAGCGAACCTACATTCACTCAAACTTATTAATCCTGCAAGCCACAAAAACACATCCATAGGCATAGATCTCATAACTAGTGATCTCACAAAACAAACATGCCAAAGCGTGGGCTGCATTATTAGCTGATCACCTATACTTAGGGATCTAAATGGGTATCCAATTCTCCAATTACTCGGAGGCTCCGACCTGTTATGGGTATAGGTCCTTATTTAGGCCTTGACAAGTTAATAGTCCAGGTCTGGTTCCACCTTGGTTCGGACTTATGGACCGGAGACTCGACATATTACCTCAATTTTCGAAAATCTTACATAGAAACCATATTTTTTTAATATTATTCTTTACCTAAACCCGGACCCGGATCCAGACTCGTCCCATATATGGTTCTGGTTTCGGAGCAAAAAAATCAGTTCCAAAACGGATCCGGGTCTGGATCTGGTTCCACCTTCTCCTTAACGGTTCTGGTTCTGGGTCCACCATGGACCCAGACCGTAACCGACCCGTTTACATCCCTACCTATACTAAACCACATATCTAGCTGCATATTCTAGCAAAGGAGACCACGTATGTGATAGGAGGATTCCACCAATTGCCGAGGTCCCATCATGTGGATTTTATGAGCCATCAAAGTACAAGAGGGCTTGGCAAGGGCCATTAGGGCAAGGGTAGTCCCCCGCCCAAATTGAGTTCGGCAAGTTGATTGCTAGTGTGGATCCTTAAGTTTTTAAGAAACTTAGACCATGTTTGGAAAATCTTATCTATATGAAATAAACATGTGGATAATAAATTTGTGTAGAATAGATATTTTACTTTTGAAATGTTTGGTGAGTCTAAATCAGTCTGAAATAGATGTTTTAGAACCCTATGATCTGGTGTTTTTCATGAATCTCTCAAAATCCATGAGTAATTAGGGACTTAAATTTGGCCCAATTAACGTTCCTGGACTTAGGAAGAGGATCAACGGTTCAGATCTTAAGATTTGAGCAAAAAAAGTCTATAAACTCGGTATCTTATGGTCCAAGCTTTTTTATTATTGTAAGTATCTCGAGTAAGTGAAGAATCAACAGTTGAAATTTCAAGCTGTGGTTGTGCCTAAGCTTATAAATAGGATCAACGGTTCTGATTGAAGTTTAAAGCTCCATAATTACATTAAAGAATACTAGATTTCATCACGTGCAATCCTAGTCACTTTAAATGTTAAGAGGATTAAAGTTTCGCTTTTTTTCTTTATTTCTTGGTTTCCACGATGAGCCAAATGTTGAAATTTGATGTCCTAACTGTTCTGGCTCTTTTGAAGATTCCATTCTTAATAAAGGGTCCCACATAAGCTTCGAATTAAGATCAGTTGGTTCATGGTTTTTCATAAATATCTCGAGATTTGTGCATCATCAACGGTTCGGATTTGATGCAATGGTCGCACTAGGTTTATATAGAGGATCAACGCTTCTGATGGAAGTTTAGTGCCCCATAATTAAATTAAAAAAAAAAAAAAAAAAAAAAAAACAGGACCGGGTTTCATCACACGAAAACCTAGTCACTTTAAATGTTACAATCTCAATGGTCCACGATTTTTTTTAATTTTCTCGAGATCCATGATGAATCGGAGGCTAAAATTTCATTTGCTAGCTTAGCTATAAAATTTCATTTGCTAGCTTAGCTATTCTCGGGCTTCTAAAGAGGGTCAATTGCTTTGATCTAGATAAAGGTCCCACAGAAACCCATAATTTAAATTTGACGGTTCACAATTTTTTTTTTATAAATTAATATCTCAAAGTCCGTACATCATCAATGGCTCAAATTTGACGTCATTACCTTTCTTGAGATTCTTAAGAGTTCCAATGGTTTGGATTTTTATTTAGGTCCTTAGATTCTTTTTTTAAAAAAAGAAAAAAACGGACTGCCCATTTTCTCACCTAATACAACGGTATGTCTGCTTTAGACCATTCTGTTTGTAAGAAAAAGTTGGGATTCTGGGTCTTTCCCATATAGACATAAAATGTTTATTCTCTGTTTCAAATAAGTATTACTGTTGCATTATCCAAACATTCTTATTTATCTAAACCTCAGTTTGAAACCCCTTTAAGAAAAATAAAGGTAAGATTCAGATTTGCCAAATGCCACCTTAGAGAAATCATAAGTTGAAGGGATAGAACTTCATAGTACGGCCCACTTATTGAAAATCCTTGCCGCTAAAAATAAAAGCCCTCCCTAGTATTCAAAACATTTATTTCAATAGGAGTTGACTCTATCGTAAAATTGCATGTTTGATTTAAAAAATTGATAAGAAAAAATGCATTAGATTGTGGTAATCACATTTCTTGTTGTCAAATAGTCAAATTTACATTGGGACTAATTTCTATTGGGGTAAAATGTTGAGATGCCTCATCTACTAGGAGAGCTTTCTATTTTGAATAGCTTATGTTTTCAATAGGTGGGCCCTGTTAGCCAATCCAGTCTCACTTGGCCTACCATGCCTCTAATCACGATAGCTTATGATGAAGTTTTGTCTCTATAGAACTCTATCTACATAGAACTCCATCCTTGTTTTGATAATGATCATTCCTTCTTTAGAACTCTTATCTCTATTCATTTCCACTTCTATTTAAACTCATCTTGATAAGGTTCTAGTCAGAAATTCTGATAAAAGAACAATCTCTTAAGTTTCTTTGTCGTAATTTTAAATTTCAACCACATGAAAATTCTCAAATAGCCTTTGTAATACATAGAACTTCAACTTCCGTCCTATTTGCAAATCCTCCACTCAAGAGGGGGATTTAAGAATCTCAACCAAAGGACTTCTTTGTAGAGTTTTACAAATTTTCTAGACATAAACTTCCTAAAATATTCTTCCTAAAGAAACAAGCCTTTAGGACATGTTGTTTTACTAGAAATCTTGATAGGAATTCCTCGTCCTAGGAATAAATAGACATGATATAATGTTTGTCCCCTTGGCATTTGTAAATTCCTCATTTTTTGCTAAAGTTACAAATTCCTATCACCTGAAAAGTCTTGAATAACCTTTGAAATTCTCAGAATTTCAGTCTCCTTAGTATTTGCAGATCCTCTATTCGAGGTTTGGAGAATTTATAAATTCTCCAAACATAAATTCCATAATTTCTAGTAAATAAACAGGATCTACATGTTTGTCTTATTTACCAATAAACTATGGTAAAGTAAATGTCAAACTAACGAAAAAGGTAATGGTTAGGTAAGATGGAGTATACATTATGGAGATGCATTTGTTTTTATTAGATAGAGTCAGGAAAAGTGAGATGAGAACTTTACTTATCTTTGATGAGGTAAAATTTATTTGAGGTCCGATAAAGAAAAAAATTAAATATTTTATGGTCACTGAAACTTTACCTCCCTACTTATTTTTACCAATCAAACAAAAGATTCTACTTCCATCACTTGCAAACAGAATATCACCTAAGCATCTTGTAGTGTGAGAAATCTCCAAGCAGCAACAAACAAACAGGCCAAAGTCAAAAAGGCCCTGGAGGACTAGAGTCATTGAATAATCCTTGCTCTCAACAGAACTCCAGGAAAAAAACAGACCCATATATGGCCCCAAGCAACCTGGCATTATTCTACTGACCATGACCATACTCAGTACGATGATTCATTGGTCTGAAAAGAATGGAATTACCACCTGATCATTTCCCATATCCCATGTCATTTCCATGTGAACGGCTGAAAAAGAATGCTGCTGTACAATTCGTGATCAAAATGACAACACCAGTCTGATTAGACTTGACTTTTCATTAATCCCTATGTTAATGATGATGATGTTGTTCCTCTTGTTCTTGCCTATTTTTGATAGAATCGGATGTAAATAGGAATCTCACTTCCATTGATATGTCATGTGTGTATGAAAAGTGATGGGACACTTGCGTATTTGTTTTTGATTTGGACTTTCCACTTCTTTCGTCATTGTGCGATAAACCAAGTTCCATCAATTCTTCTTTTATATCTTACAAGTTGATAAGCATGAGATGCCTGGTGGGAACGAGGTGCTGTGTCGCTTCTCGCCCAGGTTTCTATATATAGCAGCAACCCAATAACAGTAACATGCATGCTTATTCATTTATCCATTTATCGTTTCTACAGATGTAGAAGTGTTGGTCTCAAAACGCCACTTGATTTTCACATCACCATTTATGAACATGATGTGTAAAATGGTGCAAACAAACATAATATATGTAATGGTTACACGTGAACCGTTAAATGAGTGTAAACAAATTACCCCTTTATGAGTCCGAAGGGTTATTGCATAGGTCGGGTTGATTTTTTTGTTTTTTTTTAAAATTTTTTTCAAGTAGTGCTCAGGTTGGTATTTTAAACCAAATTAATAAAAAATGGATTGAGGTTGAGTTGGGTCCACTCTTGCCATGAGTGTCAAACTCAACCATATGTGACTAATTTCACTTTGACTTGCTAAATCAATCTGAACCAACCTCTGAATTAATGGTTCAGATTGGCATTTTTTTTTTATCAAATTAATAATTGGGATGATTTTTGGGCTACTTATATATGTTAACAGTAATGCAGAAACCAACCCAACCCACCCAATTGCCATGGCTGAGCCTATAGTTGAGCTTTTAAGCTTATGGTACTAGATCGACATCACCCATTTAACCCCCGCGGGGTTATGCTCATAAGCAGCCCCTGGGTGCAAGAACTTGGCCAAAATCCAGCCCAATGTAGACAGGGCTTAAGTTAGTCTTGGGTTGTCGACCCACCCATGAGAATCCCCAACATGAGATGATGCAGCTGCACTTTGTTTCAATAGTTGAAAGAGGATGGTTTTGAAATTGGGCTAAAACCATATCGTATTGCCTGATCGGAATAGGTTTTCGCCACAATTAACACTGTTTTTCAATGGATAATTAGTAGGAGAGGAGAATATTCTTGGACCACTGTTCTTACCAGCTTTATATCATATATATTTTCTATTTGTTACATCTTAAAACACTTTAAAATCAATTAAATATGAAGATTTACAATTTCTTCTTTTTTAAAAAATATTTTTGAATTTACTCTTTAGTTGGGAAAAGACCCGTACAATCCGAAATATCAGTAATATGGGCCAATACATAATGGTATAGGCCAATGCTGAAACATTGTCGCACTTTTTAAACCATGATTACAATATATAAATATATATATATATATATATAGGGGGGGTCTCCTAAGCTGTAGCTTAACTTATCCTAAGCTAAAACAGTTCTTGTCCCACAAATCAAAGTCGATTATCTTTGTTTTTAGCATGATGTTTGTTTCCAAATTCTAGATAAATCAAATTAAAACTAAAATTTTCAGTTCCATCATGCCAAAAACAGAGATAATCGACTTTGATTTGTCGGACCAGTGCTATTTCAGCTTAGAATAAGCTAAGCTAGAGCTTAGAAGAGCCCTTCTCTCTCTCTCTCTCTCTCTCTCTCTCTATATATATATATATATATATATATATATAAGCATTCTTTCTTTCACTAGTCAAGTCTCAAAATACTCTTCAAAATATCTTTTTGGATTCTTTTTATTGTTTCTATTTTATTTTGATGTTAATTCTCATGATTTCTACCACAATCTTTATTTTCTATCAATATTCAAAAATATTATAATAAATTGTGATATATATGAAATAGAATCTTTTTAAGAATGTCACGATATTTCCAAAACATCACCAGAAAGTGAGATTATTGTGAGAAAAATAATGAGAAAATCAGATTAAATATAAAAAATTAAAATTTTAAAAAATATAAACAGTATTTGTATTTATTGCTAATTTTTAATTATTTAGAATGATTTATTTTTCACCACATATTTCTAATAGCATCTCAAGAATAATCTCAAATTTGAAAATTCTAAAACAGTATTTATATTTGTGACTAGTACTTCACATCTAGTGGAAGGCATGCTTTAATTGGAGGTGGGGGCATGTATAGCTGGCGGAATCCTTGAGATATAAATGCAATGCTCTTACCTATTCACATCTCCTTCTAGAACTTCTTGTGACTGAAAAGGCCCTCCCACAAGATGATTTGCTCAAAGTCAATTCATGACTCATGAGTTCATATTACTGCACAAATAGAGGCCCATGTGCAAAATATTTGAATATTGTCATCCAGTTTTGAAAAGTGAATCGAACCTACATCTATTTTGCTTTTGAATTACATCAAGATGATAAGGAAACTTCACTACTTTTATCGACTACCTTTCCCATATATTAGACTCGATCATTCATTTGCTTCTATCTTTACATCACATGCTCCACTTTAAATACTCGTCAGTTCATTTTAATGATTCATGCTTTAAGTGTCCACAAACAAAATTATGTGTGAGTGTAAATTACTCCAATTAAAATTAAATTTGATTATACTTTTCTAAACAAAGTGAAAAGACGACATCAATTTAATTTATCTTGAGTGACAATAAAAGATGCTTAGACATTTTTCTTTTGAAATGTACTCCTTCCACCTTGAAGGCACGTGGAAGGACATTTTTGGACCTAGCTAAATTAGATATATGTACTACATATATCTAATTAAATTCTAATGATGTACTAGAGACCGCTAATGAAGTATTAGCGACCGCTAATGGCGGTCGCTAATAGTGTTAAAAAATTAAAAAAATTAAAAAAAAATTATTTGCGGCGGTCACTAGCGGTCGCTAATAGTATTAGCGACGAATTTGTTGCGGCCCGTTCTTGGCGATCGCTGTGCCGTCGCTAAAGGGTATTAGCGACCGCCAGGGGACTTTTAGTGATGGCTTTTGGAGGCCGCTAAAAGCCCTTTTTCTAGTAGTGCATCAAGTTTTATCACTTTTGTTGGTCTCTAATATTGTTTAATGGCTATCCACTATGCAATCCTATTACAAAGTATATGAAGGGCCTTTGCTGATTAAGGTGGAGGGTAAGTGTGTGGAAAGAGACTAGATTAATTTTAGTTAAGCATCTACGAAACCAAGAAAGGATTTTGGTAAAAAGGCTCCACAGATATTCAAATTTAAACCTGAATGCTGGTTGTTGATTTTTAAAATAGAAATTACAAAAGAGTTTGTGAGCTCGGCTAAACTTACATAATTAGAACTAGTATAATAATCCGTGCTCAGCACAGATATGGCCAACATTGTAATTTAAATATTCATGCAAAATTCATAGATTTTAAAAGGAAAAACTAAAGAATAGGAAGGTTATGAGAGTACCTTATTATGCAATTCAAGAACTAGTGATGGAAAGAGGAGAATTTGAGTAGAACGGTAAATGTAGAACTTGGATTGAAATGGAGCTTTGCAATAAAGTAATAGAGGGGAATAGTTACATGTGGTTTTCATTACAATGAGATAAAGTAGGTAGTTGCATGAGTGGGGAGAGAAGTTTTAAAAACTGAATAACTTGCGGTCAAAATTATAACCGCCGGTTAAAATCGATTTCAAAACCTTCTGCCTTAATATATCATAACTTATCCAATAACCCGTACTTAGCATGGTTTCTCCCTACACTGCAAAAGAAATAATCACATACCATAAGACAAGCTGAATAAAATAGAAATAGAGAAATTTGATAATAAATGGTATACTTACGTAGGAACAACCAAAATATCAGTGGTTTGATGGAAAAATGAGTGGGCAATTACATCAGTAGTTATATAACTGACTGTCAAAATTATAATCGACAGTCAAAATCGAAGCCGAAACCTCTCAGCTTAATATATTATAATAGTAGGGACGTGAATCCAGGAGAGTTTTATTTGAAAAAGCAAAGAGGGAAAAGTAGGTAGACTATTGTTTAAACAAGGGTTCCTTCGGCCCCACTCCATCACAAGTTAGGCACATATGTGGTCACAGCATTTACGGATTTAGGGGCACATGCATCTCACTGACTGCCACTTCACTTTCATTGGTTGCTTCTAGAATAGTAAATAAAGCACTCACACTACTTTGTTTGGGGAAAAAACAAAACTTTCTCACACGCAAAAATGGAGCTGGTAAATATGATGTCGTCTCTCGCAAACATGAAAAATGCGACCCCACTATTCCCCTGAATTATCTAGAATTCTATATCTCTGCCAAAACATCTCTATCACCCGACGTATATGATTACATCTCACCTACGCGTGAACCACAAACAGTGAATAGGATAAGCTCTCTTCCACAAACACATAAATTGCAGCAACTTTCATCATACCACACAAGTCAAGCAATCTCTCTCTCTCTCCCAATGGAATACCTTAGCATACTTTGGGTGGTTTTGCAGCTGTTGATGCTTTCAATCCTTTGGAAGCTCTTCAGTTTTCTTGTATGGAGGCCATATACCTTAACAAAATGGTTTGCAAAACAAGGGATAAGGGGACCTACCTATTCACTGCTATCAGGTTGCCTGGAAGAAATCAAGAGTCTGAGGAGGGATGCAAGGGAGATTGTCATGGATACAGACTCAAATGATATTATTCCAAGGGTTCAACCGCACTACCACAAATGGCTCTCACTATATGGTCATTTTCCATTCTCTTCTCTTCCCTTCTTTACTCTTTTAATTTATTTTTTTTTTAAATGAATGGGCATGAGAGAACCTTATGTTTTCATTCATTTGTACTTGCCCTTTTCCATAGCCTTTGGTAACTAAGTGAGATAGCATGGACTGTGAATAAATTCCTTATGTTATGTCCTCCCATCTTCATTCCTTCATATAACTATATTATGTGATTATATGTGGTGTTTTTCAGAAAGGCTCCTGTAGTTTCAAGCAATAGCCTCGGAGGGGCTTCTTATCTTTTTTTTTTATAATAAGACCTTCACAAATCCTCACTAGGAACAAAATCCACTGCTCCCATGAAGACAACCACAGACGTAAAAAAGTTTGTCCCTTGGTTGTATCATTATAAATACATTAGCCTTTTTAAGGTTGAATAAGAGACCCTTTATAGAGAAAAAAAGAAGAAGAAAATCTCTATCTATAACTTTAAAATTGAAGTATATAGGTGATCCGGACTATTGGTATGTACTGTGGATTGAGGCACATGTGTTGCTCCTTTGTCTGGAGTTCATGTTCAAAGGGTCTGACCATGTGATGTGCCCACCTTTTCGCGTTACATTGTATGGGGGACATGTTCAAGAGTCTGGCCCTGTGACCCACCTCTTTATATTGTAGGTTTCATGAATTGGAAATCTCTTTCCTTAAACATGTTCTTGTTTTAATGAGCCACAGGAGATACTTTCTTCTACTGGTATGGAACAGAGCCAAGGGTCTTCATATCCGAACCCGAGCAAGCCAAAGAAGTATTATCAAACAAGTTTGGCTTCTATCCCAAGCCCAAGGCTAAGCCCACAATAGCAGCCATGATGGGGAAGGGATTGGTCTTTGTTGAAGGGCCGGATTGGGTTAGGCACAGGAGAGCTGTCAGCCCTGCTTTCAACATAGATAAGCTCAAGGTCAGATATCCATGTTCCATTTCCATTCTTCTTCTTATTATTATTATTATTGCAGCAATTTAAGCTCTTTTTGAGGGATGGCTGTGGGGTTTGTTTGACAGGTGATAACAAAGAGAATGGCAGCTTGCACTCTGTCCATGCTAAATGGGTGGCAAGAAAAGGTGACTGAAGCAAAGGGGAAATGTGTGGAGATGGAGATGGGTATGGAATTTAAGCAGCTGACTGCAGATATAATCTCCCATACTGCTTTTGGTACGAGTTTCATGGAAGGGAAGGAAGTGTTTGAGGTCCAGATGGAGCTCCAAGAGAGGGCAATTGCTTCCAGTACTGATATCTTCATACCTGGCACCCAGTAATTACCCTACACTTTTAATAAGGATGTTTTGAACATCACTCTTAACATATGGAGCATGCTACTTAATCTCATATAATCATTCCCCTCATCAGAGAATTTAATGGGTAGTTAGGATATCCATTTTTAAAGATACTTTTAGTTTGGATTGGCCAACCCAACATTAAAGATGGCCATCTTCTAATTGTCCCTTATTTATGGCCCCGTTTTTGAGATGCAATAAGATGATGCTTTTTCTAACTTTTTTTTTTTATTTTCCAACTTGCCTCTCATTCTTTAGCCTGTGAAGTTAGCTTGTTTGGCAACTCTACAAATTGAGTCAAGTAAGATAAAGCTCCAATTTCTCAAAAAAAAAAAAAAAAGTGTCATCAAAAGCACTTTAATTCAAATTTCCCACCATATTTTTCAAAAAAAAAAAAAAAAAAAACTCAAAAAGTAACATCATTTCTCTACTAAAAAAGAAAAGAACTCTACAATCAATACAAAATGTCCAAAAGATTCCATTATAAACAACTAAAAATAAAATACTATCGTAATCTACTTATATTTTATTCTTTCTTCAAAATAATCTTTACTCCATTCAACTCCCTTCGTGAAGCCCCCAAACAGAGTGGTAACAATCAGACATGAGAATAGCACTAAATATTATTGACTGTACTGCTCGCTGAACACCTTTTTGCCTGTTGTCTGAAAAATAATTAAGTGGGTCACTTGGAGAAGCACACAGTCAATACCTAAATGATTTAGTAATCTTGTCCATACTTATTGCCATGGAAGAAAAGTCAAGCAGGATAAATGATTGACAGTATTAAATCACTAATGCTAAGGTGTTTTGTCAAGTAAAGCTTACCTTTTATTATTTGAGAAAAAGTATCACTCAGCCAAACCACTATAATTTGATGAAGGGTCGAAAAATTGGCCAACTAAGAGTTACCACCATCCTATTTTATTCCATGCATAGTTGTGTGACCCCACCCACCTTGTCTTTTGCAGGTATCTTCCAACTAAGTGGAACATAAGAACATGGATACTGAAAAGAAGGATGAGGAACACACTAAAGAACATCATAGTGAGCAGGTTAAAATCAAAGGGGGATGGAAGTAAAGACATCAGCTATGGTGATGACCTGCTTGGACTGATGATGGGACTATCAACCACAGAGTCCAGCAACAAGGAAGAGGTTGGTCTGGAGCTGAATATGAATGAGATCATGGATGAGTGCAAGACCTTCTTCTTTGCAGGGCATGAGACCACCTCTCATTTGCTAACTTGGACTATATTCTTGTTGAGCATAAACAAGGAATGGCAGGAGAAGGTTAGAGAAGAAGTGCTGAGGGAGTGTGGGATGGGAATCCCAGATGCAGACAAGCTTAGCAAGTTGAAATTGGTAAGATGCAGTGGATAACCCAACTCATGTTTTCAACCAATTTGGTCAATTTCGTAAGTGGGCTGACATAGGTGCACTCGGGCTGGGCTGGACCTTCTCAAAGCCTGGTCCATTTATTTATCTGTCCAAATAATCAGGCCCAAATCTAGCCCTTTGGTAAGTAAAAGGGTCATTTACATTCACTATAATAACTTGATGACCCAATAAACCAAACTGCAATCACATACTAGAAAAAGACCTTTAACCACTTCCACTAGCTGTTCATTAAAAACTACTAGAAAAGGAACTTAGTCCTAAAAAAAGAGACTACGGTGAAAAACATCATAGTCACTGATTTATTTGTTTTCCTTTCGTTTTGGTAAATGCACTCAAGTTAGTACATGAAGAAGATAGCAAGCTGGTGCATTGGTTTCAGGTATTCAAACCATGGTCAACCGCTAAACTCATATATATATATATATATATATATATATATATATAGGGTAATATTCAGGTGGGAACTGCTCTCATATATTATATGAAGCCCTATTGTGAGCCCCATTTGGGGATGAGACCAGTGGGGATTGAAAGATCTATGTAAGAGCACCCCAAGTATCAAGTTTGACCCCAAACCCCTACCCCTAACCCCTTCATCCTTGGCCCACAAGTTTAAGGGCTTCATATTAAAAAAAAATATTCAACTCTCGATCCAACGGTTCAGTCCATTCGGATGTATGCCAATCGTTGGGATTAATGATTATCAGGAGGTTCACTATTAGTTGCTAGTTGGGCCCCACAAAAAAAATTCTCATCTAATAGGTAAGAACTAGTTCTCACTTGAATATATATATATATATATTATATTATATTATATTATATTATATTATATTATATGGGAGATGCTTATATGAGAGCATCTCATATCTTACTATGAGAAATATGGTGGGGAGCCCTCACATTCATATCCAATACCAACAACTTAAATATGATGGCCCTCACCCCCTATATCTCATATAAGGTGAGAGATCTCTCTCAGAGCATCTCCCTTTATATATATATATATATATATATATATATATATATGCCTCTTTGTATTATCAAGGCTCCAGATTTCATTCCAATCAAAGTTATATTCACCACTAGATAAAGAATTAGATTAATAAATTACTGATGAATTTGAAACTGTGACAATTGTTTTGCAGTTGAACATGGTTCTCCTTGAAGCCTTGAGGCTGTACACCCCAGTAATTGTTTTGTTAAGAAAGGCCTCCAAAGATATGAAGTTGGGGAATCTTACAGTTCCTAAAGATACCCATATATCTATTCCACTGTCAATAATTCACAGGAACAAGAAGTACTGGGGTGAAGACGCAAATGAGTTCAACCCAATGAGATTTGCTGAAGGAGTGAAGAAAGCCGCAAAGCATCCAAATGCTCTAATTGCATTTTCAATAGGCCCAAGAGCATGCATTGGGCAGAATTTCGCAATCATGGAAGGGAAGATGGTGATGGCGCTGATACTTCAGAGGTTTTCCTTCTCCCTCTCCCCTAAATATAAGCATGCACCTGCAGACCGTCTCACATTGCAGCCGCAGTTTGGCCTTCCTATTCTTCTTAAGCCTCTACAAGTGTGAAACATTTGTTCAATATATCCGATGTATTTCTTAAGCTTCAGTAGGTAGTAGGTTTGGTCAGTGTCATGATATAATGCTGTAGGTTTGGTTTGGTTCAATCTATGTATCTCCACTATTGCAAAATATTACTAATGGGGCAGCAATACAACTATGTTCTTAGCTCGAGTTTCCTAGAGAGATGGTGACTGTTTCATTATCTTGTATCCAAATGCATTGGAAATGGAGTTGAATTTCTACCAGCCAAATGAATGCCTGTTACACTGCCAAAAAGCGACACGCGGCACGTTCCTGACCGTTCAAGTATGACCCTTCTTTTATCCAGGTTTGGGACCAGTACTCCAAGAACTGTCAACCACCTAATTGCATGTTGTAGTGTCACGACCTGAGCCCAAGATAATGATATACTCCAAGTTAACCCCGAGTCGTGTCCATACTTACTCCCGTAAACTCCGAATAAACTGACGTTAAAACGAAACTCACAAGGGCTATCATACATTCACATATAATATATATTTTTATGGAATTATACATAATGATTTATACAACTGTACAATGTCTGTTGTATATAACAAAATTTCATTTACACTATTTAAAACATCCAATTGCATATTTAAATAAAATGCAAGGATGATAATTATGAAACGTTTTAAAACCAATTCCCTTTCAAAAGTTTCCACTCTGTTATCGTTTTCCATTATCATATGATATGATATCGCATCATCTCCACTCGGCTAGTCCTCCTGGAGGAACTGGAGCAGTCCCCTCCACGGGCACTGCGGCCTGGATAAGGCCGGCACAGGCAACTAGGCATGTAATGTCATCAATAACACTGTGAATACGACGATTTAGCAATGTATAAACAGATCTATGACTACATATGCTCAATTACACATTTAATCTGTCTAAATTCAATATTAGACAATACAATAATAATACCTAATCAATAAGAGTCTTTATTCACAAATTGACAACTACAATAGAATTTCATTTCAACTCACATCTTCCTTAGAAGGAAGGAATCATCTTACAAATATCAAATATTGTGGAATTTATCAATGCTCGGGCCAGGGACTACTGACATCACCACGGAGCTCCGGATACTCCCAAATCATCTACTGCAGGAGGAACAACTCTAATGAGCATTACCAAAATAACCATGTAGTGCCAGACTCAAGAATTAATACAATTCAATATATATGTAATTCATTTCAAATTCAAATTAACAGATTCAATTCAATAAACAATCTTTTTCTGATACTATTCAATTTACAATTCTATTCATTTCAAATTTAATTACAATCATTTCCTTTTTCAATTCCAACCAACCATTCATCTGTAATCTTCAATTATATAATGTACGTGTTATTCTTGATGGACATCACAATTTATATAAATTTGTACATTAAAGTCCCTTTAATTAACACCTATGAAGGTATAAATAGTATTATTAGCCTTGATATAATTAATAGGCTATTTTTCCATAAATTCAGAAATTAAATCTGAAAATTTTCAATTTCGGTTAACTATTCAGTCACTTGTCGGTTGACCGAATTGTACGACTCGGTTAACCGAATCGGTCAACTTTCCAAATGCTCATTTTTACTGAAAATCCCATTTTTCAAATTTGGTTTACCATCAATTCATCTCGGTTCCAAATCTAGAGACCTTCAATTTTCCTTTAAATTCAAGTGTACTAGGTCGATCGGACCTTACTATTCGATTAAATGAACATAGGTTCGTAAACCAGAAGTGTTTTTCCTCCAAATCCATGTTCGGTCAGCAGTTCGGTCACCTGCCAGTTAACCAAACTACACCCAGAATGTTGCAGAATTCGCTTTAGAATTCTATTTTGAAACCCATTCCATCTCATAAAACACATCTTGGAACATCTTGTTCCCTCCTCAAACATTATCAAACACCACTTCTATATCCAATCTGCTTCTCCAATCAATCAATTACATACACAATTCAATTTTAAGAATCAGATTGAAACCAAAACTATAACAAAATCACAAGAAATCTACATAAATTAGCATTGTAATCAAAATAACTGTTTACACTTGCCTTTGCTTGAGATTAATTGATAAACACCCCTTTGTTAGCATAGTTTTGAGATCAAAACCTCTATTTGAAACCCTTTTTGTAACCTAACATCAAGAAAACTCCCAAACAAATCCTTCATGATCAATTAGCTATTAGATCAGTAACAGCTCTATACACAAGAACATTTGGAAGTTCTATAAAGAACCTAAGCTACTTACTTATAACTCAAAGAAAGGAAAAATCCAAATTTTCCACAATCTTTGGCTCTAAGAAATGAAAGGAGCCCAACGAAGAAGATGAAGTAGTTAATCTCCTCACAATTCACCTGTACTTCTTATTCTAACACTTGATCAAAGAAAATGAAAGAAGAAACAAAGAAGGAGAGTCTGGTCTTTTGTAGATTTTACTAGAATGATCGAGTGAACCTCATTTGGGTTCTTTTTAACCTTTTATAAACTGAAATTTGCACTAAACCCCCCTTTTATTGTGTTCATTCTTAATTTGAGTCAAATGAAGAATTGATCCATTTTAAGTCAAACGAAATAAAGTATATTATAAAAGTTAACGTACTCATCGAGATACACATGATGGCATCAAGCTTTACTGTATTTGACGAAATACGCGAAAATCCGTCTTTATGGAAAAGTCTTTAATTTCATCAATTTGAGTCTAAAATTAATTCAATCAATTTAATCTCTTTCAGATCTATTTCATTAAGCTCAATTCATCTATTGAAGAATAATTCAACTCATTTTGGTCATTAATCATCATTAGTACCATTAAACACTGTTCATTCACTTTAATCTCAATTAATTAGTGTTAACCCTATTTAGTTCGAGACGGGGTGTAACATGTAGTCACTTGTAACCTGTGGATGGATTGATAATGAAGAGGTAAACAACTTGTGAGCTCATAATCTAACAATAAACAGCGTCCAAGACAACAGAGTTACTGATATATCCACATGAAACAAAAACAGTATCCTCTGGTTCTTTTTCCCCTGCAGAATAGGTTCTTGAATCTCGATACAAAGTACTTAAAATAGAGAGACCCAAGATGTCAATCCTTTGCAACTTGTAAGTACATTAATATGGAAGATAGATAAACCAATTTCATTCATTTGGATCACAAAGATCATGCATGTCACTGCTGCCTCACTGACTCACGTAGCAAACTAGTTCAAACTGTAATTCTTTTGTACCACCATGATACATGAAAGAAAGTTGGTTTCCTAACAGAAACTATGAACACCCAACTCTCCCTACACGGGAGCGCAAACTTTCCCACATCTAAAAGCTAACCCATGAATTTGTAAATTGTGCATCTACGACAAGAACATGAGCGAGAGAGGTACACACTTTTGGCACCATCAATCAAGCTTTACTTGTCAGTCTCCTCTCCGTCGTATCAAGTCTTGTGGATCATTTCTTGAATCAGTTGCCTTTCAATCTTGATAATGACTTCTTTCCAATCCGAAATAGGCAACTCAAAGCACAACTTCTCTCATGAAGCCTTAGGGCGTGCTTGGCAATTAACTAGTTGAAGTAAAGTGAATCCAAAGAAGAAATGACAAGGGGTCATATCAAAAGTACACAATTTTAAAATTTCCTCTGAATTTTTCAAAAAAAGTTAAAAAAGCAACATCCTTTCTCCACTAAAAGATAAAAAGACTCCGCTTTTCTATACAAAAAGTAAAAAAGATTCCATAACAAACAACTAAAAACAAAACACCATCATAACCGCTTATATTTTTTTCTTTCTTGATTTAATGATTTACCTCTGTTGGGTTTATGCGTTTTGGCTCGTTTTGTAGGCCCATTCTTTTGTATTAGGGTTGAGGGATAATTTGGTCTTTGTTAAAAACTATATATTATCTCTTTTGGTTGTAATCCTATGATGGGGAAAAACTCTGATTAGTGAAAAGAAGAAGACGAGCTTTTGTCCGTGGACGTAGGTGTGAAATCACCGAACCACGTAAATTTGTGTTTCCTTTTGTGTGGCTTGATTTGATTGCTTGTTGATCGCACGCTTCCGCACACACGATCACAACAAATTGGTATCAAAGCATTGTTGTGGTACACGATCAACGGCAAGGTCGGTGAGATCAAGTTGGGCTGCCATTGTTGATCGGAGAAAAAGTCGTCAGTTCAATCTTAAGCTCGCTACAGAATGCTGCTGCAGAAGGAGATTGGTTTGGATCTAGCGTTTGGTTTCCCGGTTCTGATTGAGGAAAGAGAAGAAGCCAGATAGGGAACACTTCATCTGGCCGATTCAATCAGAGGTTTCTGATTTGATCGAGGTGGGCCACACGCTCTGTTTTGATCATCGGAGACTTTGGAATGGTTTGTTGCAGAGAAGTAAAGAAGATCAACTGTTGATTCGCCTTTTGGTCTTTTGGTTTGACAAGTGGAGAGATTGAGATTAAAAATATATATATTTTTTGGATAGTTGCAGAACCCATTCAAGTTGCGATTGCCGTCGTCGTTGGGTCACAGGAATCATCGCCGCCGTTGCCGCTGCGTGTCGCCGGAGCCCGTGCTGTCGTCGTCCTGTGGCCGGAGGGGACGCTGCTCTGCGCCTCTGTTCCTTGCAGGTTCTGGTTCTGAACCAGAACAGAAGTTGGGTAGAAGAAGACCTTTTTTGGGTTGGGTTTGTTTCCGGGTTGGGCCCAGGTCAGCCTAACCTGTTTGTAAAAGAAGCCCAGTAAAAGCAGTTCAGTTTTGAGTCAGGTTCAACCCGACCCACTTCGAAGAAGCCCAGTTCAGCAAAACACAGCCACCAGCAGCCGCCGACGTCATCCTGACGTCATCTGCACGGTCAAGACAGATTTGACCAATTGGACGGCCAGAATTGATTTGTAATTTCCGGAGCCATCCGGACTCAGAATTGAGCTGTTTTTTTTTTTTTTTTTGTTGGATTCGTATCGACGAGATATACAATCTGAAAGAAGTGGATTGATAGTTTGGCAAAGAGAAAATAATGGCGAGCTCATCATCGACAAAGACAACTATCTCGAGTGCAAAATTTGAAGTCGAGAAATTTGATGGTACCAATAACTTTGGTATGTGGCAATGTGAGGTTAGAGATGTTTTAAGCTAACAAGAGTTGGAAATTGCACTAGAGGATAAACCCTCAGATATGGAAGATAAGGAATGGCAGAAGATAAATCGTCAGGCATGTAGCACCATCAGATTATATCTCGCGAAGGATCAGAAATATTCAGTGATGAGAGAAACCTCTGCAAAAGTATTGTGGCAGAAATTGGAGGAAAAGTATATGACCAAAAGCTTGGAGAATCGGATCTATTTGAAAAAGAAACTTTTCCGCTTCGAGTATCGTCAAGGTATTTCTATGACTGAACATCTCGATGATTTTAAATAAAATTATTGCTGATTTAATGAACATTGATGTGAAAGTTGATGATGAAGATAAGGCATTACTTCTTCTGAATTCGCTTCCCGATAGTTATGATCATTTTACTCATACTTTGATCAAAGGGAAGACCTAGGTTAAATATGATGTTGTGTCTGCTGCTTTGATGAATAATGAATATCGGAAAAAGGATAAACAGGCTTATAGGGATTCATCATTTGATGCATTGACAGTAAGAGGCAGATCAGATGATAGGACATCTGGTAATAACTCTCGTTCTAAATCGAGAGGAAAATCAAAGCCACCTGCAAAAGATGAATGTGCCTTTTGTCACAAAAAGGGGCATTAGAAAAAGGATTGTCCAAAGTTGAAAAACAAGGACAAAGATAAATCTGATGCAAACATTGGACACAATGGAGATGATGATTCTGAATTTAATTTGACTGTTTCTTCATTGGTATGCCATTCTGATGAGTGGATTTTAGACTCGGGTTGTACCTATCATATGTGTCCCAACAGGGAATGGTTTTCCAGCTTTCAAGAGTTGGATGGTGGAACAGTTTTGATGGGCAATAATAGTGCCTGCAAAACAAAAGGGATAGGAAAAATCCGTTTGAAAATGCATGATGGAGAAGTTAGAGTTTTGATAGATGTTCGGTATGTACCAGATTTGAAAAAGAATCTCATCTCATTGGGTGCTTTAGACTCCAAAGACTTCAAGATTACCATGGAAGGTGGAGTTCTAAAAGTTGTTTATGGTGCACTTGTGTTGATGAAGGGTGTTCGAAGAGGTAATTTGTATTTCTTGCAAGGGAGTACAGTTGTAGGTGGAGCAGCAACAGCATCTGATAGCTCAAATGAGATTGTTACAGACACTACCAGATTGTGGCACATGCGTCTAGGGCATGCTGGGGAGAGAGCATTGGAAGGTTTGGTTAAGCAAGGCTTGTTGCAAGGTGTAAAGACCTGCAAGTTGGGATTTTGTGAACATTGTGTTTTTGGTAAGCAGACAAAAGTGAAGTTTGGCACTGCGATCCATCGCACTCAAGGCACATTAGACTATGTTCATTCGGATGTATGGGGTCCTACCAAAGTGGCATCTTTGGGGGGTATGCACTACTTTGTTACATTCGTTGATGACTTCTCCAGAAGAGTATGGGTGTACATCATGAAGCACAAGGATGAAGTCTTGAATGTGTTCTTGAAGTGGAAGAAAATGATTGAAACACAAACTGGCAGAAAGATAAAAAGGCTCAGGTCAGATAATGGGGGTGAGTACAAGTCTGATCCGTTCTTGCAAGTATGTCAGGATGAAGGGATTGTGAGGCATTTTACAGTTAGTGGGACACCGCAACAGAATGGGGTGGCAGAACTCATGAACCGCACTATATTGGAGAAAGTTCGGTGTATGTTGTCTAACTCTGGATTAGGCAAAGCGTTTTGGGGTGAGGCAGTTGCTTATGCATGTCATCTCATCAACAGGTTACCTTCTGCTGCAATTGATGGAAAAACACCCATTGAGGTATGGTCTGGAAAACCCGCTACTGATTATGATAAATTGCATATATTTGATTGTCCTGCTTATTTCCATGTCACAGAGAATAAGTTGGATCCAAGGGCCAAGAAAGCTATATTCTTGGGTTTCAGCAGTGGTGTGAAAGGATACCTGTTATGGCGTCCAGCTTCAAAGAAACTTGTTTTGAGTAGAGATGTGACTTTTGATGAAGCTGCCATGTGGAAACAGAACAAGCAAAATGGCTTTCAGGAGGAGAGCAAAGACAGTGGTAAATCGAAGCAGGTGGAGTTTGATGTCATCCTAATTGAATCAGAGGATGATGATACAGATGAGGAGGAGACTCCAGCCCAAGAGCCTCCACAAGAGCAAGCAGATTCTATTGCAGCCAGTAGACCAAAAAGGAATATTCGAAAACCTAAACGGTTCACTGACATGGTGGCATATGCACTTCCAGTGGTTGAAGAATCTGTTCCTACCACCTACAAAGAATAAAAGAAGCATTCGGAAAATGCAGATATGCTGACTAAGGTGGTGACTGGGGTCAAGTTTAAGTATTGCTTGGACTTGATCAACATTATGCGATTTTGAGCACCTTCGGGTGTATGGCGCCTACATGCGCATTTGGAGGCGTGTGATTGCATGCCAAGGTGGAAAATGTTTGTGACCTGTAAATCTCGCCAAGGTGGAGATTTGTTGGGTTTATGGGTTTTGGCTCGTTTTGTAGGCCCATTCTTTTGTATTAGGGTTGAGAGATAATTTGGTCTTTGTTAAAAACTATATATTATCTCTTTTGGTTGTAACCCTATGATAGGGAAAAACTCTGATTAGTGAAAAGAAGAAGACGACCTTTTGTCCGTGGACGTAGGTGTGAAATCACCGAACCACGTAAATTTGTGTTTCCTTTTGTGTGGCTTGATTTGATTGCTTGTTGATCGCACGCTTCCGCACACACGATCACAACAACCTCACCATACTTCAATTCACCACACATCCAAACAGGCCCGTGGCGTCCCCTGCCTTGGACTTATTCCAAAAGGGAAATTACCAACTTTCCACAAAGTTAGCTTCTCATAAATTCACATTGCCCGAGAACAATCAACCTGCCAAACAGATACATTATAATGAGGTAAACCCACATCTAAAAGAAAGAAGGGGGCACTAAACAATCTAATTAAGAGCATGCACAATTTTCCCTTGTGTTAACAAGCGGTCCATGGTGTGGAAAGCCATTGATCTGATAGTTTTTTTTAACAGTCATTGATCTGATAGTTAGACCATCAATAGACCATGCCCCAACCTATCTGGTCAATGAGCATTCCCAGACTTCAAATTGTCCAGCATATACGGATACAAAAGAAAAATAGCACCACCAAAGGCAGTGCAGATCATATCATTAGTTACATCTTCATCGCATAACGGGCAACTGCTATTTACCTAAAAAAAAAGGGTTGCCACTGCTATGTGATGTTGGTGGACTAACACCTGGTGAGGCTGTAGGATTTTGTGGACTTGACCGACCGACTTGTGCTTGACAAGCAAGGATTGTTGTTTGAAGCATATGCTAACCACCTGGGGCCCACCTCCATTGGACAATACCCAATGTTCCCCCCTACTACCCCTTATCATCCTTGAGGCATGAATGCATGAGATAACTCAGCACACTGAATTTGTTATTAAAATAACACCTTTGTCTTCAATTTTAACTACTAATGACAGAAATTTTATGTATTCAATTTCGATGTATTTTAATGCAAACGAATAGATCTGCGTGCTTGGCATTGATTCAACTGGTCTGCGGGTCCTGATTCTTCCATTTCGACCAGCTCATGAATCTGAAAAAGAAGCTTCACAAATCTTGTTCAACTCTTACTTTCTGCCTAAGATCAAATTTTATCAACCCAACACTTGATCCATCTTGCAAATTGAAGGTATGTTATATCCAAACTAAGGACTTCTCTAAGTCAAAGCCACGATGATCTGGACTCGGTGCCAATGTTTATGACGGTCATGATTTTCTTCTCCTTCCTGCCTTCTTTTGGTTCAACATTTCTTACACTGGCCATTGAAAACCCCTTCAATTATGTCTGTCTAAAACTCCCCAAATGTCTTTTAAGTCAATTGAAACTGTGCTACCAAAAAATCAAAAGCACAAAAAAAAAAAAAAAAAAAGTAAATTGAAACTGAAGTCCTCCGTTAGATAGGGGGATTCATGGGGCCAGCCAACACTTGCTCAGGGCCTGTTTGTTTGAAGGAATTCTTAGAGTTCTTATTGGAAGGATATATGAATACTCAAATGTTGTTCCTTAGCAGGATTTTCAAATGCTTAGTACAATTTAGCAATTAGGAAGGGAGAAGTTCATAGGCCATTACAATTTAGAAGGCTGAAACTAATAATAAAAAAATAAAAAAAAAAAAAAGGGAACCCAAATGCTCCATATAGCCGTCAATTGATGTACTGGCAGAAATTTCCAACATATGAAATTCTAGTTGGAAACTCCACCCATAGATAGGGGAATCCATGGGCTGCGACAGGCGGGCCAACACTTGCTGAGCCTATCCCATTCAGCTGTTGAGCCTCAAGGCTTGTTTGTTTGTTAGAATTCTAAGAGATTTTGTTGGGAGAATACAATGTTGGAATTCTGAAATTTTTGTTGGGAATATATACTATTTCTTCAAATGTTGTTCCTCGATCAATAGGATTTTCAAAAGATCAAGAACAACCCAACAATTAAGAAGCTAAAATTACAAGAATTTCATAGACCAAAAGTGACGATTCAGAAGGCTAAGTTGTTAGAATCTAACTGATTAAAAAATGAATTCCAAATGCTCCATGGACATCTGTAGACATGCTTGTAAAAACTCTCAACATATAAAATTCTTGTCAAAAATTCCTCCAAATAAATATGCCATCAGACTTAAGAATTAAGGCTCAAGCCCATCCTTTTTACAAAATGCGTGTCCTTTGTTTTAAACATTGCTTGTTTCTTTAGGAGAATTTTCCTGATAAAGACTTCTCATAATGGGGATTTCTAACATTGATATGATGGTTGTTCCCCTTGGCATTTCAAGTGCCATATATTTTTTTTTGTTAGAATTCTGAATTTAAACCCTTCTAACCCACCTAAAACGTCTTTAGTAGTCTTGGAAATTAATTCTCAAGCTTCCAGCATTTCAAGTGCTAGATGTGAGATGAGGAATGGAATTCCATGTGGAAGACAATACTTGGAGAACTTTAAATTCTCTGAACGTGAATTCTAAGAATTCTACTAAAGAAACAAGCATTTTAAGGGGAGGCAATTCCGAAGGTGAACCACCAACCAACTCAAACCCTATGTGACAAGCTTTGTTGGCTTGACCCTTATTTTCTTCAAGTTGTGTTCATGGTGACTTTTCAAACTGAATCAAAAAATGGTTTGGATTTGAGTTGTGTCCATTCTTGCTACATGTCTTGAACACAACCCTACCCAACTAATTACATTATCACCTGCCAAATCAACCTGATCGGCCCATAAATTAATAGTTCAAGTTGGCATTTCTGTCCAATTACTTGTACATATTAATCATAGTGCTCAAAAAATAAAAAACCCAACCCAACCCAATCAACCAATTGCCACTCACAGGTCTGAGCTTATAGTCGGTCCTTTAAGCCTGTATGCGCCCATAAACCATCAGGCTAGGCTCAGAACCAACCCAAGGGTGCAAAAACTTATAAGCCCAAAGTCAGACAATGTAAACCAGGCTTAAGTCAGTTTTGGGCTGACCCACCCATAAGCATTTCCCACCATATAAGGTGATGCTTTCCCATAAGCATTTTTCCATGAATTTAGTAGGAAATGAAAATAAATTGGAATCATATGTTCTTTTTATTTTAACATCTTAAACACTTTAACCTCAATTTGAAATGAAGATTCATAGTTTTTTGTTTTTAAAACATTATCTAATTCCCTATTTTATTTATATATATATATATATATATATATATATATATATATATATATAAACCACCAGAACTATGCATTGAACTTTTTCTTTGATAACAATTCTTGCTTCAAGCGTACTTGGAAGATTACATGCATCACTCACATATATATAATGTTTCTTTGGTAGTTTCTCATTCATGACATTTAACATGGGTATTTCATCTCATGCAAAGTAACTGCTTTAGGACCCTTTACTTGCTATAAACTTTTCAACTTACTATGGTAGAATGAATGTGAGATCTAACATTACTTTAGATCTCCATAGAAGTTCCAGTCAGTTTCTGTATTAATTGGGAGGATAGTTAAGTGCTGTGCTTTACATATAAATAGCAGTAACCATCATCATAACACTCAAGAGAAGCCAAGCCACCTCTGTCCCTCTCTCTCTCCATGGAATACCTTAGGATGTTTTGGGTGGTTTTGCAGCTGTTGATGCTCTCAATCCTTTGGAAGCTCTTCAGTTTTCTTGTTTGGAGGCCATATACATTAACAAAATGGTTTGCAAAGCAAGGGATAAGGGGACCTACCTATTCACTAGTATCAGGGTGCCTGGAAGAAATCAAGAGTTTGAAGAGGCATGCAGAGGAGACTGTCATGGATACAGACTCGAATGATATTATTCCAAGGGTTCAACCTCATTACCACAAATGGCTCTCACTATATGGTCATTTCCCATCCTCTTCTCTTCTTTATTTAAATGAATGGACATGTGAGAGTCCTTTGTTTTCATTCATTTATGCTTGCCCTTCTCCATAACCTGTATTAATTAAGTGAGATAGCATGGACTGTGAATGAAATTCATATGTTATTTTCTCCCATCTTTGTTAATTACTTCTTGTAACTATAGTACAAATATGGTTGCAAGAAGAAATGAAGATGGGAGAGACAAAAGAAGGCTCTCTGAGGTTGTTTGATACTTAAGGCTCCTGTAGCTTTTCAGACAACCTTTAGAGAGGCTCTTTTCTTTTCTTTTCTGTTTTTCAAATTAGAACCTTCCTTTTTCTTCTAAACATTCTTTGACTCATGGGCTAATGACCTACCTTATGTTCTAATTCCATCCCAAATCCTAACTGGAACCAAATCCACTAATCCCATGAAGGTATCCACAGTACATAAATGTTGTTGGAAATCAGGCGGCTCATATGCAACGGGTCCCACATCAAATCAAGTATGGCAGTGAACAATAGAGAAATTAGTATCTCAATATAAATAAAAGACTTAATCTATACGCATGGATAAGACCCCCAACATGATTAATATGGATATGACTTTCTAGCGAAGAAGTCTTCACAAAGCGTTACTCTTTAGGACTGCCTATATAAGAGATATGAGAGCTTTAGTGTTGGTATTCTATGCATTATGTTCCATCCCATGGGGGGGAAGAGATTCGTGAAGCTTTTCAATCGCCGGAATGCATACAGATCTCCAGCCATATGTCTGAGCTCGCACATCCTAATCCATCACATGTTAGTTAGTGGGTGCCGTAGCAGAAGACGAAGATATTGCCACTACAAATGGCGATCTCAGACTTAGTCGGTTTATATCAACCACTAATGGTGAAGATCAATGACGAACTACTAGATATCAATTATGTGATTCACTCTTCATAATCCAAGAGCCAGGATGGGCTCTCCAAGAAAATGGATGTAACATACAGATCTCATGGAAAGAAGAGGAAAGTAGGGTTTCCTTTATACGGGTGTTAAACGACCAACTCTCCCCTTTCCCTCTATCCCTCCTTCAGTAGCCTTTTATTTTGGAAAGGTGATGAGGTCAAACCAAATTGGGAGTGGGATTATACGGATAGGGGACGCATCCTTGTGTCGGCAACACGCCTGAGAAGTTTTTTAGGAGCACATCTTTTATGATTGAAGGCCTATCCTAAAGTGATCAAATGTGGGTCAGATGTCAAAAATAAAAATTGTTTGTCCTACGCTATAACTGGGTTGGTTGGAAACATGGGCATGTGACTTCGGTGTGTGACTCAGAATGTCTGATGTCTGACATGTTCAAGTTTCTATCCATGTGCCTACCTTTGTCTTACATTGTAGGGCAAAGCTACAGTAGAGCGGTACGATGCAGCGCGTGCCATTTGCACATGGGTGGGGCCACTTTTAAGAAATTCAACCCTTTCATCATCTTTTACACTCATTCTGGTGTTCGCATGTATAAATTCAAATGTGTATTTCATGGGGTCTATCGATTGACTAGTTGATTTTAAACATGTGCCGATCTTCTCTTTCCATTAGAAAAGAGAGATAGTAGATTAAATTGAATCATGTGTTCGGGATTTAGCAACAGTGTGCATTTGTCGATTTGGATAATATTTTTCATGTACATACCATAGTGGGTGTTAGAACCAATGAACGGATTGGATTTCTTAAAGGTGGCCCCCACTCATGTGCATACCAGGCGTTGCATCATAGTATTAGCTTTGCCCTACATTGCATGGAGGTCATGTTCAAGAGCCTGACCATGTGACCCACCTTTTCATGTTACAATTATTGTTAAGGGGGCCACAGTGAAGCTTAGCGTCACTGGATCTATTAAGGTGGGCCACATGCTGCATCCCATGGTAATAATTTGCTTTCCAAGAGGTAAAAGTAAACATGTTGAAAAGTAATCTCAGCTACCATATTTTTCACCTGTGTTAAAAAATCTTTTACATAGAACACTGCAAGTGGTTACTTTACTTTACTTCACATTATATCCTCAGTAAATTAGTCAAATATGAGGATTCGGAAATCTCTTGCCTTGAACATGTTCATGATTTAATGGTTTGACTGAGACTGATGTCTTTGTTCGAGCAACAGGAGAGACTTTCTTCTACTGGGATGGGACAGAACCAAGGGTCTTCATATCCGAGCTCGAGCAAGCCAAAGAAGTATTATCAAACAAGTTTAGCTTCTATCCCAAGCCCAAGGCTAGGCCCATAATAACAGCCATGATGGGGAATGGATTGATATTTGTTGAAGGGCCGGATTGGGTGAGGCACAGGAGAGCTGTTAGCCCTGCTTTCAACATCGACAAGCTCAAGGTCAGACACCCATGTTTTATTTCCCTTCTCAATACCCTTTATCATCATCATCATACTTGCAGCAATTTAAGCTCCTTTTGAGAGATGGCTGTGGGGTTTGTTGGACAGGTGATGACAAAGAGAATGGCAGCTTGCACTTTGTCCATGATTAATGGGTGGCAAGAGAAGTTGATTGAAGCAAAGGGGCAATGTGTGGAAATGGAAATGGGTATGGAATTTAAGCAGCTGACTGCAGATATTATCTCCTATACTACTTTTGGTACCAGTTTTATAGAAGGGAAGGAAGTGTTTGAGATCCAAATGGAGCTAATGGAGAGGGCTATTGCTTCTATTACTGATATCTTCATCCCTGGCATCCAGTAATTATCATACACCTGAAATAATGATGTTTTAAACAGCACTCTTAACATATGGAGCATGCTAGATTGCTAATGTCATATCATCATCCCCTCATTAGATAATTTAATACGTAGTTAGAATATCCCTTGGCCTACTTTGATGAATGAGGAGTGAAGTAAAATGAAGTGGATTTCACATGAAGAGTGAAGTGGAGGAGAAGTAGTTTAAAGTTAAAGTAGAGTACTTCACTTCACTTCACTCCATTTGGTTGCTTATTATGAAGTTAAGGTTTAGAGTAGAGTCCACTTTTGCTCGAGGAAATGAAAGTATTCACAAAGTATTAGCAATCTTGTGATCAAGTCATCAAGTCAACCATGGTCCTAGCCATTTTGCTTTAATGATTTTTTTTTTCTCTTTTGAATAAGAGAATCTCAACATCTTACCTTCTCCATACATTCATCCAAGCCTCATGATCTAATAGCTTTTGGAAGTAACCATGACAGATCTGATCTGGATTGCATATATTGAAAAGTTTCTATTAATGACCAATTATTTGTGAATGTTAACTTTTAGATTATATAAAAGCCATGGTTAAGTTGCGATCTTACAATCAGGCTAGCTATTACCATGTAAAGCCATGACAAAAGGTCTTACCCTTTTTGCTTTAGCATTTTTTTTTTCTTCCGAATCAAAAGGCCACCGCAATCTCTCTCTTCTATATATTCATTCAAACCTGGTGATTTCATCATGCCTATCAAGCCCCGCAATCCAATGGTTTTACATTCAAACCTTGTGATTTCATCATATCTATCAAGCCCCGCAATCCAATGGTTTTACAAGAGATTGTGACAGATCTAATCTAGTGGGCAACCAACACAGACTAATTGAAAAAGAACAAATTGCGGCAATGATGGACTTGTTAGGAGAGATCATGATCCCTAACAAAGGATCTTAATCATGCAAGATATCAAGAGAGATCAAAGTTTGTGATTTTTCTAACTTTAACAATCTCAAGGTCCTTTCACAAAGCGGAAAGGATCATGCAATTAGGGAGGGTGTTAGGGATATGAGAAAGTTTTTTGTGTTTTTTCTTATTTTTTATTTGTTTGTAAGGTAAGTCCTCACACACCCAAAAGGTATATACTCACACACACACACACACACACACACACTCAAGCCTTCCGCATCAGCTACAATCCTTGGTTGTTTACGTGGAAAGAGGTGCCACACCAACTTAGCTACCGGTATATTATGGAGTGGTAGATGTTAAGAGATTAAGTTAAAGAGGATAATAGGAAGGTGAGAGAGAGATTAATAAACAACGGACCGATTCGTTTGTGAAAATGTACTGTGTTAAATTTTAACAATCTCTCTGACATTTTAGTATCACTAAGTTTATAATACAGCCCAGTAATTAATCATCTTTTTGTCCTTTTAACATCAATTATTACCCTGTTATTCTACTAAACTATCTCCAACCCATAATAAATTTCATGCATAGTTCTGTGACCCACTTTGCTTTTTGCAGGTATCTTCCAACAAGGTGGAACAGAAGAACATGGATACTGAAAAGAAGGATGAGAAACACACTAAAGAACATCATAGTGAGCAGGTTAAAGTCAAAGGTGGATGGAGTATCAGACACCAGCTACGGTGATGACCTGCTTGGACTGATGATGGGACTATCTACCATAGAGTCCAGCAAAAAGGAAGAGAGTGGTCTGGAGCTGAACATGGACGAGATCATGGATGAGTGCAAGACCTTCTTCCTAGCAGGTCATGAGACCACCTCTCATTTGCTAACTTGGACTATCTTCTTGTTGAGCATAAACAAGGAGTGGCAGGAGATGGTTAGGGAAGAAGTGTTGAGAGAGTGTGGGATGGGAATCCCAGATGCAGACAAGCTTAGCAAGTTGAAATTGGTAAGGTGTAGTGGTTAACCCAACTGATCATGTTCCCCACCAATTTGGCCAATTTCTTGAGTGGGCTTGGTTCGGCGCACCTGGGCCAGGCCGAAGCTTCTCAAAGATAGTCCGTTTAATTATTTCGCTGAGATAATCAGGCCCAATTAGTACATTCAACATCGGATATGTTGAGCTAGGCCTAGCCAAATAACTGACCCTCGAAGCAAATATCAACTTGGCAAAACCATTTGGATAAAACATTATGAAACCCGGACTATTTCTGTTATGTGAAGTGGATCCACTTGGATTAACCCAAAATCTTTTGCAATTTGACAATGATCGTACAATTACCCACCATTGGATTGAATCATAATTAAGGTAAGCACTTGTCATACAATTTTGGCAGTTTAAGCCAAAACATGTGCAATCCTACTTTTTTTTAGGATTAGGTGGGCAATCACAATAATAACTTGGTTACACAATAAGCCAAACGCGGCGCGAAATAGTCACTCAAGTTAGTACATTAACAAAACTGTAATTTGGTGTTTTGGTTTAGTAACTCAAACCATTGTCAACCACAATTCATTTGTTATGAGCAATTGTAATAAAGGGCATTCTATTCATTTATTTATTAAGTACTTAAATTCGATTCGTTCACCATTGCAAGAAAAAACATGGCCGAATCCCCCCTTGTTTTAATCACTACTACAAATTTCATTCCAATTGGAGTTATATTCTCCATTAGAGACAAATGATAGATTCACAAAATTACTGACTTGTACTGCATTTAAACTGTGATACTTGTTTTGCAGGTGAATATGGTTCTTCTTGAAGCCTTGAGGCTGTACACCCCAGTAATAGTTTTGTTCAGAAAGGCTACTAAAGAAATGAAGTTGGGAAATCTCACAATCCCCAAAAATACCCAAATATCAATTCCATTAGCAATAATTCATAGGAACAAGAAGTACTGGGGAGAAGATGCAAATGAGTTCAATCCAATGAGATTCGCCGAAGGAGTGAAGAAAGCGGCAAAACATCCAAATGCTCTAGTTGCATTTTCAATAGGCCCAAGAGCATGCATTGGGCAGAATTTCGCGATAATGGAAGGGAAGACGGTGATGGCACTGATCCTTCAGAGGTTTTCCTTCTCCCTCTCCCCTAATTATAAGCATGCGCCCACAGACCGGCTCACACTGCAGCCGCAACATGGCCTTCCAATTCTTCTTAAGCCTTTGCAAGTGTGAGACATTTGTTCAATATATCCAATGTATTTCATAAGCTTCAGTAAGCAGTAGGTTTGATAATTGTCATGATATGATGTTGTGGGTTTGGTTTGTCTCAATCTGTTTTTCTCCATTGTAGCAAAATATTACATATGGAGCAACAACACATCTCTGTTCTTGGCTCAAGTTTCTTAGAAAGATGGTGTTGTTTCATTATCTTGTATCCAAATGCACTGGAAATAAAGAAGAGAGATTTCTAACCGCCAGACAAATCTTGTTACAATGCCAAAGTACCCATGGCACTTGAATGATCAACTGTGACCCTTATTTTATCTAGGCTTGGGACCATACAGGACGAACTGTCAACCACCTAATTATATGTTGCAGTTCCTTGCAACCAGAGGATAAATTGATAATGAGGAGTTAAACAACTGGCAAAGTCATAATCTAACAAGAAAACAGCAGCCAAGACAGAGTGGGAACTAGTGAAATATCCAGAGAAAGAGAGAGAGTTCACACTGTGACACCTTCAAAGAACTTCTTTCCAATCTGAGAAAGGCAATGCAAGGCACAGAAACTTAACTAATGAAGCCTTTAGTGTCCATTAAAAATTGTTCAATACAACCCTATCTCGGAAGTATTTCGAAGGAAAGTTACCCACTTTCCACAAAGTTAGCTAAGCTTCTCATAAATTCACATTGCCTCCAAACAATCAACATGCCAAACAGATACAATACAAAGAGCTAAATCCACATTTAAAAGGAACAAATGAAAGAAAAAGGGAACTAAATCCTCAATTAAAGACATGCTCAATTTTCCCTTCTGTTAACAAGGGGTCTATGGTGTGCAAAACCAATCTGATAGTTACACCTTCAATTAACCATGCCCAATCATATGTGGTGAGTGAGTCAACCCCAGACTTCAAAATGGTCAGCATATACATTGAAAAAACAGAAAAATAGCACCACCTGAGGTAAGAGTTGATCAGACCATTAATTCGGAATCACTTAACAGGCAACAAAGTTGCCACCACTGGGTGATGTTGATGGACTAACTGGAGAGGGTGTAAGATTTTGTGGATTTAACCTACCAGTGTTTGATGAGAGGATTGTTTAAAACATAAGCTGGTCACCTGGAGCCCATCACCATTGGACCATACCCGATGTTCACACTAACTGCTCCTCCTCCTTAGAGGCTTGAGACATGGTATAATTCAGCACACTAGTGAATTTGTTTTCTAGACTGATACCATCCGCTTTGCCAAAAAAAAAAAAAAACAAACAAACAAAAGAAAAGAAAAGGAAAAAGAATGATTGCATATCAAAGCAGTATGTATGCCACAAATGCAGCAAACAATCACTAATACTGAACCTGTGTCTCCAACTGAAGGCATCTCAAAAACATAAAACCTTGTGAGCATGACATGCATGCAAGCATGAAAACTATATTGTTCATTTATAGTTTGCCATGATGAGCTGGCCATAGGTGAGATGAAACACTTATAAAGCATATCAACGAAATTTCAAAAATATTTATTTATTTAATACATGAGGGACTTCTTACTCAGTCAAACACATGAATAAAATATCAAAATAAGTCTACATGTTTTATACTTGGGGGCTATTTTCTCATATAAAATCTCAAAAAGGTATGCGTGTTTCATATATTAGGGGTTACTTACTCACACAAAACACATTTGTAAAAATAATAAAAATATGTTTTACACATAGGGGCTTCTTTCTTGTATAAAATACATCAATAAGATGTTAAAACATAATATGCATTTTATACATTAGGGGCAACTTTCTCAGATAGTAAATGCCCAGTTGCGATCCAAAGCATTAGAACACAGGTCTTAGATGTTTATGTATTGAAAAGTCATTACCAAATATAAGTATTTTTCAGAAAGATGCTTTTATACTATCAATTAAAAAATATGAAGATTTTCTCTTACAATCACCATTCATTACTTGCAATTAAAAAAAAAATAAAATTCCGCATACTCAAACTTCAGTTGTAGTTAAAATCAAGCTTGATTTGTTCAAATCCAAACCAAATTTT
This sequence comes from Umbellularia californica, assembly GCA_028538565.1. Classification (NCBI taxonomy): domain Eukaryota; kingdom Viridiplantae; phylum Streptophyta; class Magnoliopsida; order Laurales; family Lauraceae; genus Umbellularia; species Umbellularia californica. The sequence continues at coordinate 35,224,013 of JAPQWN010000003.1, read as the reverse complement.
CTAATACATAACTCAAATTAAGATTGGTTTATGGATAAAAGACAAATTATGCAATTTTTATGGCCAAGTAACTTCAAGTTATTTTGTTCTCTGTCATTAAAAAAACAAAAACAAAAACAATTACTCAGTCAAAGTTAAATAAGAGTTGCAGCCTGTAAGACAACCAGAATGGAGGAGGTAACCAAACTTCCAAAGATAATCTAGCCTATCCTTTAGGCAGGTTGAGCCCATTTAGCTACCAAGCCCGACTAGAAATCTAGTCAGGCATGAGTATGACTTTCTACAGATTGTGGAGTTTTGAGCCTTCCTCCTCCTGTTTTGGCATGGAAAGCCAGAGACAACAAACCAGAGCATATCGTTATAGAACACAATATTACGCATTTACTTTTACAAACCCAATGGAGAAAACCCCAAATGGAAATAATGCCATCAGTAAATACCATACAGAAATACTATCATGCATAAAGATGCAAGGGCAACATCTGCCATCAGTAAATACCACACAGAAATACTGTTCATGGCTGTGTCATATATATATTCACAAACTTACGAATACAACAGAAGCCCAAACAAGAGACAGCTCTTGCTCATTCAATTTCTTCTTTTTCAATTGCTTTGGCTCTACCATATGCATAATTCCAGGTACTAATGGAAGGGTGCTGCACTGCTACACATTCAGCGTGTAGCCCGTTTCTTAAGGTGCTGAAATGTCCGTTGTTTTATCCACTGCCTGTCATATGGCAAATATGCTTGGATTGAATGGTCATAACTGTAGCCAGAGCGAGGTAGCAAGCATCAGTTCAATCTGCTTTTGGATATTACCGAAAAAAGAAAAAAGGAAAAGAAAATGGTGGTCTACATTGAAATGCATGAGCTGGAAGTGAAAAATAATACATACACTAAGGCACTCATGTCTGCAAGGCCATCAATGAAATTGTAGAGATCAGCAATGTCATAAGTGATATTAAGGATGGCAGGGTTGAGATCCTTGAGCTTCCTTTCATATAGTCCACAGATCCCTGAAATACCAGATATAATTGTGATAATAAGAGTGCTAAACTGATCAAGAAAAAGAAAAAAAATAAATAAAACATATGCCTGTCACTCAAAAAAGTCTGGGTCTGTCATCTTCTCTTGTTCCTTTAATTGGTTTGCTGTCATCCTATATTAAAGTAACACAACTTACAAAATGCACTTTTCTCAACTCAACCAACCATATTCCATCATTGAATCCTGTCAGAGATTTACAACAGAAAGACCCCACTATTTGCTTAATGGAATTGAGGGCTATGATAACTGAACGCAGTAAGAAACAGGATAGACAGATTGATACAGTGATATCCCATTAATCTCAAAGTACCTAGGTATGGAAGGTTTTACCTCAAATATGTAAGTAATAAAGGAGGCCCACAGCAACAGGTTAAGAGTAGAATGAATACAATCAAGAACTTCTCCCAGGCCTGGTCCCCACGGGGTGTAACTTAGTATGTTTTTACTTGTATCAATATACAAGAGTAGAATGACATCCCTACCCCTTAATTTTTGTAATTTCTTCTTCCATGTCCCAGGTTCTCTCTCTTTGTATTCCCTTTTCCTTTAATGGAAGTTCATTACCGATCCAATAATAACAATAATATACAAGACATTCATCATGTCATAATTTCTGGTCACTTCTTAGTGGATGTAGCACTTCACTTGTGGTGATTTTGTGTAAGGGGTTTGTTTTCACTCATTGCGCATAAATAAAGTTGCCTTTTGTCACACCAAGTGAACACGAAGGAAGAGTTCTCACAATGAAAACCCTCTTTTGGTATTTACATCTAACAAACTCATAACCACAGTTCTGTCAATGGTTGCAGCCTTGCACATATTTCTAGGAGGCAAATCTAAATTAGCCTATATCAGTGGGAAAAGTAAGGAGCCTCCTGAAAATGATCTCAAATATGCTGGTGGAAATCCAATAACATGCTTGTAAGGTCTTGGATGCTAAACTCTACGAGGGCTGATGTTGGTGAGGAATTATATGGGTTACTTTTAAGGAAAAAGGAAATTTAGGATTTGTTGCATGAACTTTATTTTGATACAAATCTTGCTGAATTTATGAGTTAAAACATGGTATAGCAGCCCATCATCAAGGTGAAAAGACTCTGGCTAAGTTGAAAACTTATTGGCAGAAGCTAACGTATCTACAAGCTGTTCTTCAGTAAAAGGCAAAAGAATAGTTAGCTCTGTGCTCACCACGCGGCTGCATACATGATGTTGTTCTTCATCATGCAAAAGATTCACAAGAACATAAAGAAATCAGTATTCCAAATTTCTTGCAGGCCTCTTTCCAAAGTTTGAACTGTGTAGGAGCATAGTTACTGAGTAACACAGATCCACCATCTCCAAGAGGTGTATATCCTCTTGTTCTCTGTGATGAATGACAAGATCAGTTAGCCAGCTATAACCCTATGAAAAATCAGCACTAGCAGTTAAGAATAAATCCGATGGTACAGGTAGAGGCCTGGGGAGGGAGAGGGAGGCAGAATGGTAGTTGTGGTCCCAGTGGATGCCATAGTCGAGGACAGGTTGAGTAACCACAGACAACAAAGTTCTGGTTCTTCTGATCTTGCTGCGCATCTTGCTACACCTGCAGCAATATGTTCAACTGAAACAGTAAGAACTCCAAGGAGTATTAAGGCATTAATTAAAGAGACGCCTCATCTCAACAGGGCTTTCACTTCCTCTACTGGATTGGTACAATCAGGTATCCCAAATGCATTACATGTAACTACTACTACTGGCACTATAGTTCATTGATCAAGTGCTACTAATTATGTCGGGTACTCCCGACCACTGTCGATCCATTAAGAATTTGTCTAGATATGGGCAAAGTGAGACTTGCTGATGGAACCAGTAGTAGAAGAGGAAACATTAATTTACCTTCCCAGTCTTTGTCAACTATTCTTCCAGTACCTAGTTAGTTGGTTAGGTTGTCCATTAGAAGCATAGCTAAACTCTAGTGTATTCTTCATCTTTCATCATCATCATCAAAGCCTTGTCCCAACTATTTGGGGTCGGCCACATGAATTTTGTGTCTCCATTCTAGTCTATCATGGGCCAAATCCTCAGACACATTGCACTTCTTCATATCTAACCTCGCTACTTCCATCCATGTCTTTTCGGCTAAATCCTTTTTCTTGGCAGGCTATCAACTTTCATAGAAAGACTTTTACTCACAAGCGTCGTAGCTAGCCTACGTTGGACATGTCCAAACCACCTCAAATGAGTCTCCTAATTTATCACCTCGTGATGCTACTCCTAAATGCACCCAAATGTGCTTGTTTCTATTTCTATCTTTCCTAGTTTTACCGAACATCCATCTCAACATTCTCATCTCTGGTATACTCATTTTATGCATATGTTGCTTTTTGATTGGCCAACATTTTGCCCCACAGGTCATAGTTGGTCTAATCATTGTCCTATAAAATTTTCCTTTAATCTAGTTGCTATGCGTCAATCACAAAACGCTCTAGAAGCAAGTCTCCACTTCAGCCATCATGCTTTTATCATATGGTGGACATCTTCCTCAATCTCTTCAGCCTAATTATCGACCCTAAACTCTAGTTTATTATGACCTTTTGTCCCTCATTGTATTATCCAAAATTTGCACGAGGAATAAGCTAATAGGTGGGAATAGAGAGAGATGGACTGTACATGCTTTGTCCTCAATTGAAGAATTCTATTAGTAGTTATTACCTTAATAGCGATTATATTTATAAGTTGCACTGTCAGCTGGGCCACCCTTCTACTGTTGCTTTGAGACTTTTTTTTCATCCTTTCTTTTTTAACTAAGGATAATTTTAAATTTAAATGTGAAACTAGAATGTCAGACTTGTGCTTGGGCGAAACACAAGTGAAGTACGTTCCCTACCAGTTAATATAAGATATCCGATGTTGATAGTCTCATTAGTACATTCAAATGTCTGGATTGCACCTCAAATATATGATGGTTTGTGCAACTTTGTTTCATTCAGTGATGCTGGATCAGATATGACTTGGATTTAAGAATGAGGTTTTCTCCGCATTTAAATTGTTTCATTTATGGGTGAAAAATCACTTCAATACCAAATCCACTCTCGGTGAATGGTGAAGACCTGTCACATGAATCTTTTTACTTGTAGAATGAAGGAATATATTCTCAAACGACTCACCCGCCTACTCCACAGCAAAATGGGTTTTTCAAGCAGAAAAAACTGTCACCTCCTTGTGTGACTCGTTCATTGTTGACTGGTATGTCTGATCCAACTCTTTGGCCTGATGTAGTTTCAACATGTAATAGTATTAACCACGTACCATCTAGAGTGTTGAATGATAACACCCCCATACAGTATTTTCCTACCTACTAGCATGTTCCTGAAACTAAATTGCACATGTCTGGGTGCATACGTCATGTTTATAAATTTGATTTTACTTTTTTTTTTTTTTTTGTGGGGGGGGTGGCGGGTGGCGTGGGGTGGATGCTGAGACGATTAATCACCTTCAATTTGTTGATGACACTTATTTTCTATGAAGCAAATGAAGACCAAGTTATGAACATAAAGGCTACTCTTCTTTGGTTTGAAGTTAATTTGAGCCTAAAGGTGAACTTCAAAAGCAAGCTCACTGGAGTGAAGGTTGAAGACCAGCTCCAGACATCATGAGGTGCAGAGCAAAATCTCTTCTGGCATCATATCTTGGTGTCCCATTCCGTATATGGTATGTCTCAAAAGCCCTATGGAGCATGGTTTTAGAGAGAGAAGGAAAGGAAATTGGCAACTTGGAAAGTAAGACAGGACAACTCTCATCGAGCCAGCTCTATCAAATCTCCCAGTGTACTTCGTGTCCCTATTCAAATGTTCAATGGCTTTAATCAATAGGATAGAGAAGTGTGACTCGTTGTGGCAAGGAAATGAAGCTGAGAAGAAATACCATGAATCGGCTTCTGTTTGCAAACCCAAAAAGAAAGGTGGACTTGGACTTCGACAAATGAAACAGACCAAGCAAGCTCTCATAGACAAGTGGTTGTGGAGATTAGGGGAGGAATCTGAAGGTCTATGGAAGCCAAGTATGGAGTATTAAGGGATGGATAGGACGTCTAGGAAGCTAGGTGTTGTCACCAGGCTCTGCGGAGGAGCATCTTATCTTTGAATGAGGAATTTGATAAAAATATTAGATATCAAGTGGGAACAGATGAGATGTACTTTGGGCTTGATAGATGGGGGTATAAGGAGTTGGTGTTATTATTTGGGATGGTGGTGCGGACAGCGATCAAGGCGGGGTGGGAATGGATGGAGAATTGGAGATAGAAGATGTAGGGATTTATTTGGGCCTCACGCTTGAAATGGAGGGGCTTCACACCCGATGGCCTCACGCCATACCCTTTCCAGAGGAGAGAATAGAGTAAACACTCGTTCTTTTTTTTTTTTTTTTTTCATTAATCGTCTAGTGTATCCAAAAGGAGGCATTACATCTAGGGCTACACATGGGCGGTTCGGATCGGTTTAACATTAAAACCAACAACCAAACCGAACTTGTCGGTTTTTTAATTAACCGATCCGACCGATGGAGAGGGCCTAAACCAAACTGAACCAAACCGTTTGGTTCGGTTCGGTTTGGTCGGTTAAACAGTTGTTATTTATTTATTTATTTTGAAAATCAAACATTGAAAATTTCAAAATGATGATACCCCGTCCTTTGCATTTATTCAATGTTTAGTGAAAACATAAAAATCTAACATTCCAGACTAGACTAAACGCATATAAAAAATAATTATACTCCAAAAAGAGAGTTTGTACTAAACGCAAGCGCACAAAAAAATAAAATAAAATAACCAGCTTGCAGTGAAACATTCATTCCACATGATACCATTTGGAATTACAATAAAATAATAGTTCATGTCAAGAAAAGTTACACACAAACAGAATCTGTATCAGAACCCATAGTATTTTTCAGAAATGAAGGTTTCTTAACACATTAGTTAGGTGAGACCAAAACCAACTATCAAAAGACTAGGCTATACTGGCTTTTCTAGTATTCTTAAGAGTGCAACCTTCTGATAAAAATTTCATTGAAATGAGGTAGGAATTATGATCGAAGAAAAACACCCCATACAGTAATCCCTCCATCTACAATGAAGTATCAAAAAGCATTTGAGAGATTAGAGAAGATGCACTAAGGCAATGTTGATGGTTGAGTTCATGTAAGAATGGAGTTGTGGAATATAACTTTGAAAGTAGTAAAAAACGAAATCCTAAGGTTAAAATAGTAAAAAAACAATATTAAGTTATTGCATACGGTCGGTTCGGTTTAAGCGGTTAACATTGGGCTCAAACCAATAATCGACCGATATAAGCGGTTTTTATGATTTTCAAACTATTAACCGAACCGATCTACTATAAACCGATCCGAACCGCCCAGTTCGATTGGTTCGGTTCGGTTTTGCGGTGATATAGGATTTTTTGTGCAGCCCTAATTACATCAATATATAAGCAAAAGGGAAACCCTATAACTAATCTCAGCCATTAAAACAACCTCCGAACGAGATTAAAACATCTTAACCGAAATAAAGTAAGAGACACAAACATTAAAACTCTAACTAAAGTAAAAAATAATAGAAACTAAATAGGTTGTGCCCAAAGGGCTGGTTGACCCTTGGGGTCATGGGCCTATCCTGCATTAGCGGTCGTGACCGGCGTAGCAACCAGTGGCCAAAACACTAGGTAGTCGTTACAACGTAACAGTGTGGATTTTTTAAGTGATAAAAAAGTTTGAATCTTGTGTGGCAGCCAATCTTGCATTTTTTTTAGTGATTTGGAACCAAATAAGGGTACAAACAGCTTAAGAAAAGGCTATTGACGAGAAATAGGAAAAATAGTGTTTGAAATTAAAGTTGTGAGGCTTTACTAGGTTTTAGACCATAGCGCCGTTATTTTCAAAATGGCGTAGAGGGACTAGAGGCCTCAACCGATACGGCCAATAATGTAGCAGCCACTTTTTTTATAACAGTAAATGTTATTGCTCCAAAAGAGAACAGGACTAAAAAATACACTGACCAGAACTAAAACAAACAAACAGAAATAGAAACATAATAATCAAACATCATTAGACATCAAAAGAAACATAATCAAGACTCAAGAGACACTACCTCCTTAACGAGACCATCGGCCGTGTATCTTTTTTTTTTTTTTTTTGAATGGTTACTTTGATTAATAAAAGCAAGCAGTACAAGAGATAAGTACTCACAAGCTAAAAACAGGAAAGCAAGAAAACAAAAGAAAATCAAGAACCCAAAACCAACCACCTAAGGCTCTGCTTAAGAGAAAGCTAGCTCTTTCCATTGATACACTATTTGATCTATGGAGTACCCTTTAAAAGACAGGTTGATGGATACCCAGAGAGCCGCTAAAAACTTGGTTTTCGCCACCAAACTACTTTCGCCGGATGATATCCCTTCAAAACATCTTGAGTTCCTTTCCTTCCATATCGTCCAGATGACCGCCAGAAATGTCAACCTCCACATCTCATTGCCTCTAGGATACTTGAATGGAGCCTTCTAAGCCTGGACGAGCTCGAGAAGAGAATTAGGAAGGACCCAGCAACAATCAAACCACCCTACCACTGTCATCCAAATAGATTGACCTGTTTTGCAATTCAGCATGAGATGGTCCACAGGTTCCTCGTACCTCAAGAGAAAAAGGGCAGCCATTTACTATAGTCATCCCTCTCCTTAAAATATCCATAGTAGGAATCCTTTTCAGGAGGGCCACCCAGCCAAAGACGATCAGGGGAGCCTTCAACTTCCATATGTTGTACACTACACTCCACTCCCTCGATTTGTTAAGAATAGTCTTGAAGAAAGAGAAAACTGAAAAAATCCCATCTTTTGAGGCATCTTCCCCACTATTTGGGATGTTTATACCATTCAGGAAGTTTGGGAGTGATATAAATTGGGATTCTTCATAGTCCTTCAGGTTCCTTCTAAAAGTAGGACACCAAACCATATGCCCTCCAATTCTATTCATACAAGAATTGACCTTTGCTTCCTTATCCTTCGCACACCTAAACAGATCCGGGAATTAAGTACTCATAGTTCTTTCCAACCCACCAATCTTTCCAAAAGACGATCCTCTCCCCTAATCCTATTTGGTACCTATTGTTCTCGATAAAGAGCTTCTAAACCGAGAGGATTCCTTTCCAAATTGCAGATGAGTTCACTGGGGCCTCCAGGACCTCCCATCCATGTCTCGGAAGATTATATTTCCTTTCCAGCACCTATTTCTACCATCCATACCATCTCCTATCCTCGACAACCATTTGCCCAATAGGGCACTAATTACCAAACCTCCTCCTTCCTTTGGTTTACAGATAAAAGCCCCATCCACCAAGTGAAGCTTCTTCTAAGTATTATTTCCATACCATAAGAATTTTCTCTGCAACCAGGCATTTAAAAATGGAGAAGTAATAGACTGGCAGATTCAATAACACTGATTTGATTAGGATGACTCTTCCTCCGATAGACAAATAATTTGCTTCCACTACTGGGTTCCACAAAGATTTAGTTAACACTATTTGATTAGGATGACTCTTCCTCCGATAGACAAATAATTTGCTTCCACTACTGAGTTCCACAAAGATTTAGTTACCCACCCCGAGCACAAAGGCATGCCTAAATGCATAGCTGGTAGCTTCCCAGCCTTACATCCCAATATTTCTGAATATTTAAGAAGCATCGACAGCTTTGTTCTTAGCCCAATCACCTCACTCTTGAAGAAGTTAACTTTTAGACCTGATACAGCTTCAAAACATAGGATCGTGGCTTTGACATTTTTTACGTGGTCTTCTTCAGCACCACAAAAAATGAGTGTCATCAGCAAACTGCAAGTCGTTGATTACAGGGGTATTTCTAGCGACTTTAAAGCCTTCAAAAAAACCTGCGCTCAATGCCTCTTTAATCATTCTACCCAGCACTTCTGCCACTATTAGAAAGAGAAAAGGAGAGAGAGGATCCCTTGTCTTAGCCCCTTTCCAGCTGTAAAAAAGCCCTTTGGAGACCCATTCACCAAATAGAGAACCACGCTGACGAGACACACTCCTGGATACACTTCCTCCATTTTTCTCCAAACCCCATTCTTCTAAGCATGTATTGAAGAAATTTCCAATCCACTCTATCATAGGCCTTCTCCAAGTCTAGCTTACATATGAACCCCAGCAGCCTCTCCTTGAGCCTAGAGTGCACACACTCATTGGCCACCAGGATGTCATCCAAGATTTGCCTCCCCTTAACAAAAGCTCATTGCTCATTGGATACTGTTCTCAGAATCACCTCTTGAATTCTCATTGCTAGGACTTTGGTTAGGATTTTGTAGCAGCTTCCAAGAAGACTAATGGGCCTGTAGTCCTTGATGCCAAGTTCACCTACCTTCTTCGGGACTAGCGCGATAAAAAAAGCCCCCGTGCCTTTGGACAGCTTGCCCCTTTGGTAGAATTCCTCCATAAAATCTAAGATATACTTCTTCAATATTTTCCAGAAGCGTTGAAAGAAGGCCATAAGAAACCCATTTGGGCCTAGAGCCTTGTCACCTGCAAGATCAAAGACCGCCTGACAAACTTCCTCCTCTTCAAACTTCGTTTCTAACCGCTGAGCCTCCTGCTCTCCAATGACCTCAAAGGCTAGGTTTTCAAGAGACGGTCTCTCCCCCTCATCAGCATAAAGAGAGTAAAAATAGTCTTTTATATGGTTTATTATCTCCTCTTTCTTCTCCAACATTTTTTCCCCATTCATAATGCTTGAAATCCTATTAACCCTTCTTCTCGAGGATGCCATTCCATGGAAGAACTTTGTATTTTTATCCCCTTTCTTCAACCAATTGCATCTCAATCTCTGTTTCCACCTTATCTCCTCCTCTCTTAGCTTTCTATGGAACTCTTCTTTTAGATGCAGCCCTTTCTTTTCTTCTTCAAGGGTCAAATTGTCACCTCCTCCATCCATGGACATAGTTAATGGCCGTCAAATTAGTATCTCAAAAAATATTGTGAAAGACGCATCGAGCTGAGAAGAAATGTCCTCCACGTCCTCCACCCAATCTACCAATCTCCAATGATATGAAGTCTTCCCTGAACCCCACTGGATCACTGAGAAAGAATCCCCTTCAATGATTGTCGGAAGACCACCCAACTTAAGTAATTCCCGATAGCAAACCAATAAAGCATACATTTCAGCTTCATTTGCATCCGAAGCTTCCACATGCCCACAAAACCTTCGAACAATATTACCAAAAGAATCCTTAATAACACTACCGATACCACCCCTCCTAAGAGACTATTGATAGCTACCATCAAAATTAAGCTTAAGAATGCCATGAGGAGGCATCCAAAACCTTTGCCATGCCCAAGTAGCCCTCAACCCCGCATCGAAGATAGCCGACTAGGACTTAATACAGTCATCCACTAAATTCCATCAAACTCTATCCACTTCCTAGCCCATTCCAAAACTTTCTTGATAATACTATTAACAATCTCCTCCACCGACCGAACCTTACTGCTGAAAATTCTGTTTTTCCTCTCGCCATATCATCCAACAAGCCGCATATAACATAAACTTCCATAAGATCCTACCACAAGTAAAATAGCATCAAAAGGACCATTATTAGAAAAGTTATGCAGCTGACCAAGGCATAACCCACTACATATCAAACCTAGCAAAAAGAGCCACCCAAACATTATAAGCAAAATTACAATGAATGACTAAATGATTAACTGTTTCCTCATCCCTTAAGCACATAGGACAGCCATTAACAATGAAGTGATTTCACCGCCTCAAATTGTCTATTGTAAAAAGAAAAAAAAAATTCCCTCCTAGCCAACCGGCAAAACACTAGAACTCTAGGCAGAATGTAGTGGTCCCAAAACCGGCGCCAATCGTCTGATGTACCAAAATTATCAATCAAGACATTATAAAGACACTTAACTGAAAAACTTTCCCTTAACATCAGGTTTCCATAATCTGACATCGGGCTTGCCCAAAGACAAATATACCTTGTCCAAGAATCCATACATTCTACAAAGATCTGACTTTTCAAGATCTGTCAAATTCCTTCTTAAACAAAAATTCCAAACTACAGAACCACCCATAAAGTCAAATTGCTCTGCTATAAACGCATGTTGCTGCCTGTCCAAAAGATAGAGATTAGGAAATTGCTGACTCAAAACTTGTTGTCCGCACCATTCATCATCCCAGAATTTGATACACTGCCCATCATGAACTTTGTACCAAACCCACTGATCAAAAGCGCCCTTCACAGAAGGAATCAACCTCCAAATACCTGAAGCTTTGTAATCTCTTCCTGGCACAAACAAACCATCCCTTTCTAATTTATATTTGTGAATTAAAACACGCTGCCACAAGCATTTACCACCCTCCCCCACTCTCCACAACCATTTCCTTAATAAAGCCTTATTAACATTATCGATGGAACGAATTCCCGACCCACCATTGGCAAAAGGTTGACAAACAAGGTCCCACTTCGCCAAATGGTATTTTTTATGCTCCACAGAATCATTCCAAAAAAAATCTCAATCTTTCGCACCACACTTTTAGGACACATGAAATAGGACAAAAAATAGATGGGGAGCAACAAGGATTTAATAAGAATAAAACGGCCTCCCAGTTATAAGTATCTGCTCTTCCGAGAGCTCAATCTAATTTCAATCCGTTCCACTACCAGATCCCATAAAGATTTTTTAGGCAAACCTGAACACAGAGGCAACCCCAGATATTCAGTTGGAAGCTTCCCGATTTTACAACCAAACTTCTTAGCCAAAGAAGCAAGCAGATGTTGCTCTAGATGAACACCCACAAGCTCACACTTTTCATCATTAATCTTTAGGCCCAAAAGTAACTCAAACCATTTCAAAAAAAGTTTCAAATTATCCACCTGCATCAATCCACAGAACAGTTGATCGCTGTGCTGCTTCCTACTGCTGCTGCTTCTAGCTCCAGGTGCCGTGTCCTCCTCCTCCTCTTCTACTTCCTTTTTTTTTTTTTTTTCATTAGTTCATGCCCTAAGATGCCAACGAAGGGGAAAACTGGAAAAGAACCCATCGCCTTTTATAAAGGATTACATGCCATAGGGCCTTCTTTTATTTCTTTCTCTTTTTCTATTGTTGGGCTACTGGGCCAGTCGACCCACGTTTCTTTTCTTTTCTTTTTTATACATGAGACATTATCTTGTGAGGCCCACCTCATTGAAAATTTCATCCAGACAATGGCCCTTGTAATATTTGAGCCCTAAATTGAAATAAAACAAATATTCCACCTAAAATAAATTCCTAATCAAGTATTTATATGTATCTATTTTTAGAAATGCCGTACCCATATCTGTGTCCTAAATTTTTTAAGTTGCCATATCGAACCCTCGTTCCCCGTACCCAAGTCCGTATCTGGGCATCATAGGTTTTGATCCAGTCATAAAGAAGTGATATGTTTTTGTGAACATTGAATTCTTTGAAATCTTCCTTTTTTCTAATACAGGCAAAAGAAGTTGTTTGATTGACTCTCATCCTAAGTTGCAGTTCTTCTGAGGCCTGTTCTTGATATTGTCAGGCGGGCCTAATGCTAATAGTAATACAAATAAGAACCAGCAGGTGTACACAAGGATGATGCTCACTGCATTATGATCCAGTTTTTCCTCTATCCACAGCTCAGTGGATCCTGATGCAGGTAACACATTATCTGGTTGACTGGTTCAACTTCTACTATTTCACCAAAAAATATTTCACCTCCAAATTGCTCTTCGAAAAGAATAAAGGGCATGCACTAATCATCTGACTGTTAGATTTGTATCCTATCAATCTCTTTCTCTATGTTACACAGCATTCATTGCTGCTATCTATTCCACTTCTGAACTTAAAGAGTATCATTGAAGCTCTTTGTGCTCCTCAATGGAGAAAGGCTATGGAAGAGAAGATGGGTTCCCTAGAAAAAATAATGCACTTGGGATATGACTGAACCACTTGCAGGAGAACATCCAGTTGGATGCAAGTGGGTTTTCACACTTGAATACACTTATATGGTAGCATTGGTTGCTACAAGGCTTGACTTGCTGGTTGTTGCAAAGGGGTTTATGCAAATCTATTGAAATGATTGTTTTTGAAATGATACTAAGATTTGTGTGATTTTAAGTATGTTTTGGGTGTAGAGGTATCAGGTATCTCATTCTAATAAGGGTGGTTTTCTCTAACAAAGGAAGTATGCCCATGATTTATTACACACCACAATCAAATAAGGTGCAAAGCCCTCATATACACTCACAAAATTTGTGCAGAAGATGGTCGGCTTTTCAACTTTTAGAGGACCCATGGGCATTTCAGAGGTAAGTGGATAAACTTATCTTACTATCACTAGACCTGATCTATCACGTTGTAAGTGGAATCAGTCAGAATATGCATGCACCTAGACATGTAATATGGATATAGTGAAACGCATTCTATGATACATATAAAAAGGCCTTCAGGAAAAGGAGTGTTATATAGTCATGCACATTTGAATTTAGTGGCTATTCAGTGCAGACTCGGTCAGATCTTGAGGTGATCGCCATGAACATTTGAATTTTAGAGTGCTATTCAGATGCAGACTAGGCCAGCTCCCTAGATGATCTACATCTGGTGATCACACTTCCCTTGGTGGTAATTTAGTAATACAGAAAACAAAGAAGCACTCAATAGTTGCTCATTCTAGTGCTGAAGCAGGATATTGGGCACGGCACATACAGTGTGCGAATTTCCTAGGTTGAGGCCACTAATGGAAGAACTAGGATATCCAGTAAACCTATTTCCATGCCTTGCAACAATGAAGCCGCAACTCATATAACATCAAATCCAGTTTTACATGAAAAGACAAAACACGTAGAAGTATATTGCCATCATTCATGAAAAAAGTGACAGCAGAGTTTATTGGTGCACCGTTTGTGGGATCTTTGAATCAGTTAGGCTTAGGAGATGTAATTCCCAAGTCTCTTTCAAGAACTCAAATGCAAAATATCCTTACCAAGTTGAGCATGATAGATATGTATGGGCCAACTTAAAGGGGAGTGTTAGATGGGGGAGATTTTTAAATTTCTATTTTCCACGGACTACTGTTCTGATCAGTAATTTATAAAAATATGAGGGATTTTAAAAAAGCGCTGCGTTCAGGTGAGGTTATCTCCCACAGAAGACCCTGTGAGACAGCCTGTGGAGCCAGGCCCACCTGGGCCCCACCAATAACCTAAGTATCCAAGTGGGCATGCATGGCCCATTTATGAAATTTCAAGTCAATCGCATCATCCCAACCCATGATCTATGGCCCAAAAGTATAACGATTTTAAAATCAAAAGGAAATTTCAATTTCAATCCAACGGGTCACCTGTCCAAATCCATCTGGGATGGTGTAAACCCATGTGATCCATAACATACAGGATGGGGAAGAGAGGGGAAGGGAGGATGGCGGTTGGTTTGGATGATGGACCAAATTGATCAGGTGGGCCACATGGACTATCTCATGTGGTCCGTTATATCCGCAGCTGAACAAATCTGTTTTTATAAATATTAGAAAATTTGATAAATAATAAAGCACCTGTGCAAGGCACTGTTCCATGTTCTAGCAGAGTTTTGGGCTGCAGAATAAAAAAAAAACCTCAACAATCAGTCCAATTTAATCTCATTCAAAAAGCCTAAACCGATTTCAAGATCAAAAGTATAGAGTGATACTGGTAAAAAGCTCCACTAAAAGAAAAAAAAAAAAACAGAAAAAGAAAAAAAAATCCATTCAAAAAGAAGATGCCGCTTAAAAAGCTCAACAGTAAGATTGAAAAAGATAAAGTGTTGAGCCCTTTGCAAGAGGAATAAAGACAGACATAAAAAGGTCCTGAAAAAAAAATCATATATAACTACTAAGGGTCAAAAAAAAAAGAAACACAAGTAAAAGCAACACTAAATGCAACTCTTAAAAACATATTTTACTAACATGATCCACTCATTGTAATAAGCATCAACTGTCATGGTTCAAAATCCCAGTATTGGAACACCTGTGAGATGTGGCTCCTAAGATAATAATTCTCAGTAACTGATCAAATGATGACAAGGGTGATGACTGATGATACCAATGCATATAATTTGAATGTATCAGGATATACTGGCATATATTTTTCAGCATTGTGACCGATCAAAAAGATTTAAACATTGTGAGTTTTCCTAATTTCTACACATGAAGAGAAGTTTCAACCTTGGCGATGCTGGATTTTATGCACAATAGATGGAGCTTTCCCAAATATACATTTAGGAAGTTCGATAGTTATGATAAATATCTACATTTCTCAGAAAATACAAGCAAGATACAGTTGGAGCCTGGATTCCATACCATCCATAGCTTGACTAATTGAATCATAATCCATAAATGTTCTAGTTGCTCTATTCTGTGATGTCTGCATCAGAATAATTGTGTGCCTGTTAGCCTGCATATGATGAGAAAAGATAATAAATCAGTGCATGAGTACTGAAAATATTCAAACAAAGTTTTTACTTTGTTCAAATATTCAAACATAGTAAAAAAGCAGTAACTGGCTAATCATATCAAAGAAATATAAACACAACCCACATAGACTGAAAGAAACACATAGTAGCGTGTGTGTGTGTGTGTGTGTGTGTGTGTGTGTGTGAGAGAGAGAGAGAGAGAGATTTTGTATCATTATTTGGGCATGATGAGGTTTTGCCTTAAGAGAAAGTATCATTTGTATCAATATTTGGGCAATAATGACGTTTTGCTTTAAGAGAGAGTATCATCTGTATCAATATTTGGGTAATAATAAGGTTTTGCTTTAAGAGAAAGTATCATTTGTATCAATATTTGGGCATTTTTTGCCTTAAGAGAAAGTATCAAGAAAAGGTCATGTGAGCAACATCATATACCATTAATTCCAACATATAACTGCTTCCTGAGATGGGGTATTGAAGTGATGAATAGGTCATTTAGAGTTCAGAAAATATTAGTAGAGAAGACATGAATGATGTACCCCACAAATTAGCAAACTGGAAAACAAACTAAATGAGCATAGTCCAACAAAATAGCAAGCTACTGAATTCTGGTACCAAATTCCAAACACCAAACTTGAATACAAACTAGACAAACTACTAACTGGGTAACTATGGTACAATAATCCATCCATGTGAAAGCCATTTAGTGTCCAACAAGTTGGAGCCCATCCATCAGTTATCCACTTGCAGACAGAGGGTTTCAAGGAAACCCCAAAAACTGGATGATCTCAATCCTTCAAGGTCCAATCTAACAAAAACGACCCAAAAAAAAAAAAGCAAAAGTACTACCAAGCATTCAAGGTCCAATCTAACAAAAAGGACCCAAAAAAAAAAAAAAAAAAGAGCAAAAGTACTACCAAGCATTGGATAGTTGGGATCTTCCAGAAAAGATTGAAACTTTGGCCAACCTCCATGAAGCCCAGCCGGATCAACGGTCTGGATGACCAAAAACTATGAGCTTCAATCCAATCATGGATGAATGAAATCGAAACCAAAACATGGGATGGGAATCTATGGTGGGTCCCATTAATCTATAGCGATTTCAGGGACAACCAGACAGTAACCTAAAGAAGATGATGAATTACAACATAAAATGCGACAAACATGGAAGGGGAAAAAAGGACACGAACCCTAGTTCCGAAACGAGAGAGAGAGAGAGAGAGAGAGAGAGGAGGAAAAAGAAAACCCTAGTTCTGAATGAGAGAGAGATGCTTACCATTTCGATTTTCGATGTGGGAGAAAGGGGGGGTTTTGATGCAGATGAAAGCAGCAGACGGATTTTACGGTTTCGAAAAGCTCAAAGGCTACAAAGGAAGGGATTTGCGGGAGGGAACTTTTAGCAGAAAAACAGAGATTCCAAAATGGGTTAAAAAAAAAAAGCTCCCATCTTTATGGGATGAAAAAAGGGGGCAAAAAAGCTGCAGCCATTGATTAGGAAAAATGTGGCCCACCATTTAATTGATCAGGATTAAAACTGTGGTTAAAATTGAAAGGGCCAGGGGCATTGAGTTGTATGGCCCCAACAGCTAAAAATATCTTCCCCAACTACTAAAAAAAGGTTAAATAAGAGAAGTTTTAAGACATTCCAATATTTTTGTAAAGGTTTTTAAATACCTCATCTCCTGTCATTTCTCAACCCTCATTTATACGGCCGGTAATCTGCGATCTCTTTCTCTCTCTAAGTTCTCTAACTCTTAAAGATTAAGAAGTTTGTGGGTGACAAAGACTCTTGCGAGAGCTGGCTCTCTAAGAGCTTCTTTATAGTCCTCCCCCTCTCTTTTCATGGTATTTATTAATTTAAATTTTAAGTCTTAGATAGTATATACAATAAAATGTTATATAATAAGTTTTATCTTCTCCTGTTTCTTATAAAGATTATCACAACAAATACAATATACATATAATTATTTATTTAGTTTTTTATAAACTATGTTTTCGAAAAATTACTAGGCCATCACAACTGTACGACTTTTACTTTAGCTTAGATTACTCAAATGCTGCAAATTTGGGTTAAGATCAAGAGGTAAAAAGCACTCTTGCATCTGTTGGCCAGCATTCTTCACCTAAAAAGGCCAAAAAAAAAAGAACTCTTGGAGTATGGAAATGTGTAGACGATGAACACTTTCATGGGAATGGACGGAACCTTGAAGAAAAAATAGAGATGAAAAGGGGCTATAATCAAACCATGTGGGAGTCTTTGCTTGCTCGAGAAGGAAGAGTGAGTGAGTTGGCGATTGGTACTTTTTTATATAAACTTGTTTTTGGAGATTTACAAGTTTGCCCTTAGAAGTTGTGAACACGATTACTTTGGCCTCCAAATGGATTTTCTAGCCATCGAAACAAGCTGTGTTCTATACATCGAAATAAACTTTTCTTTTCAACGAGCCCAACTTTAACAAATTTTGAGGTATCAGTTAGAAGCCAACTTTTCCATAAAGTGACACTTTGAAAGGGAATCAGCCCAAATGAAGGGCTTCTAGACATTGAATGCGTATAGAGCCTTTATGAAAGTTTTTTCGAAAATAATATTTTCTACCGATTGAAGCCAAAAGAACAATGTTTTAAAATTTTCAAAATACCCCTCAATTTTTTTCGAAATTTCAACTAGGTCCTCAAAGGCTCCAAAATAGGCTTTACAACATTCAAATCAACCCAAATTTTATTCTAACATATGAAACCACTTAGCCGCTACCTTACCTTGTCTAAGTATTAAAGCAATGTAATTAGTATGGAGCCTTACATGGGGTGTAGGGTTTTTTTTTTTTTCCTCCTTTCTTATATATTGTGGGATCTAACTATGAAAGCTAAACCGCTCAAGATGCGCTGGTGTCTCGTCATATTTTGCTCCTCTGTAAGTTAGTCAAATATCAAACTAATTAGTTGTTAAAAGTGGTTAAAATATACAAATCAAATGGAGTAAGATGATAGTGCTTTTACAAGTGATAAATCTAGTGTTTGATCAAACTTTGATTTTGGTGAAATTTCTCATACAACTAGAACATGAGTTTCTAATTTTGACATATTTGGATTTTGGACATGCATTCTACATAGATTTATATGCTTGAACATAAAAAATAAAAAAAAATAAAAAAAAAAAAGCTAAATGATGTAGGTCTCAACTCTTACTCATTTTTCTATAAGATAATAACAACAGTGATGTAACATAATAGTTCCTTGCGACACATGCATATTATATATGTGATGCCATTTGGGTTTGTTGTATACGATGTAGTTTGTATTTATAATTTTTTTAAACATCATAATGAAAAATGTTAAAGGGTTGTTTGTTTGCACTTATTTTCATATCTAAATTATTTATATGCGTCATCATATTTGCATGTAATATGTAAAATGCAGTGTGTAAATAGTGGGTAAGTAAGGCCATTTTTCACGCCTAAATAAAGTGTGAAACACTATCACATTTCCAATAAAAAATGGCACCAATACAAGTCTCTACATAAGAATGTATTTGCTCATGCAATTGGTAATGGGATGAAATCCCATCAACCACTTCTTATTGGTTTTATTCATGCGAGCCCAATATTTATAATTCAAACCGTTCAATTTGCTTATTTTCAAAGTTTTTATTGAACTAACAAGCCCAAAGACTTATAAGCGGATTATCTTAAATCGTCATAGATTCTACATAATTCTTGAAATGTTCAAGAAATTCCAACCTATAGATTTAATTTTCGATACTTTTGTGGTCCTTTAATTCATGATCCAAACCATTTAATATCCTAATATTGATGATAAGCATCATGACATTTTGTTTATATATTAAATCTTCATGGATTTTGAGTAATTTGTGAAAAATATAAAAAATTCTGAACACTTCTTAAATTATTTGACGTATTCATTTGCTCATTTGAAAATGGTGGTTTTGATAAACATAGTAATGTATTTCACATATGTAATATTTATATATGTATGTACAATACCAACATATGTAAAACTCACACTTCTATCCTATATAAAGGCAATTGACTCCTTATAGGGCTTGCTTGTTTGTGTTAATATACAAAGAAACTAAATACATAGAAATTATGATTAATTGAATTCAACCAAAGAATTATTAAAGAAGCGTAGAGTAAAGGATATAGCGTGGAGATGTATATAGAATCTTCACTTTCCAATATATTGACTTACTTTGGTGGTGGTTGGCATTCATTTCTAATATTTTAATCTAATTATCTTGAAAAGAAAAGTTAATTGATGATTATTTTTAAAAATTAGTTTTTGATATTCATTTTTAACCACTTATGATAGAAATAATATGTGTTCAATTCCTACACATTCTAAATGAAAAAGAAAAAGGAAAAATGCTAACCTAACAATATATTTTAAAGTAGTTGCTTTAAAAATAGCTTCTAACACAAATTAAAAAAATACTTTTGACTTTTAAAAGCCCCACCATTCCCACTTGAGTGAAAATAGAAAATGCCATCCCATCCACAAATGCATCAAATGCAACTCCTTCCTTGTTGCCCATGCCACCAATGAAAATCCAAACCCTTTCCTCCCTTTCAAATTCCAGAGGCCCATTGGTCACTGCTCCTCTTTCCCCTTCCTTCTCTTCTCTCCAACAACCAAGACCTACACATCTCCCTCTGTGAGTCCTCCAAAAAACCCCTTGTCCTCTCTCTCTCTCTCTCTCTCTGTGCAAATCAAAACAAAAGAAAGCAAGAGCCCCACCTTCCAGTTCCTTCATAAGTCTTCAAAATATCTCCATCAGAAAGATCTAACACCCCTTCACCACCGCCCCCATGGACTCACTACCCCTTTCCACCACCACCAGCACCACCACCAGCGTTCTTTCCTCTATCGGCGTTGAGATCATCTCCATCCTCTCCATAGTCTCCCTCTACATGCTCCTCGTCGTCCTCCTCATCTTCACCGTCCACCCCTCCTTCCCCGACTCCACCCCCATTTCGCACCGCCGCCACCCCCGTCTACGTGGAATCTCCCTCCGACTCTACCTCCCAGAAGCTCCAGGGCGCCCTCCTCAATGCTGCCACCTTCGTCGCCCTCATCACCCTTGTCACCTTCCTCCTCGTCCTCCTATACTACTACAACTTCACCTCCTTCCTCAAGCACTACATGAGCTTCTCCGTCTTCTCTATCTTCGCCTCCATGGGCAGCACCATCTTCCTCTCTGTAATTCAACAGTTCTCCCTCCCAATCGATTCAATTACTTATTTTACAGTTCTATTCATTTTCACTGTCGTTGGGGTACTCTCAGTTTTTGCTTCCGGGTTCCAATCATCGTCTGGTAGGGATACATGGTCTCATTGGGAATTATCGCCGCCGCCTGGTTCACGATGTTGCCTGAGTGGACGACTTGGGTGCTGCTTATTGTGCTGGCGTTGTGTCACACCTCGAGCCCGAGATTAAGCTCATCTCGAAGCATGACGTACTCCTGCGAGGAAATTCAAACCAACATGAATTCTACGAACTAGTTTTCCCACAGGATATCACGTGTGAGATAATAATTTCCTTAACTTGTATAGTTCAATCATAACTTGTCCATACATATAACATCCATCAAATATGTAATCATGATAATAGAGCATAATTTAGTCCACGAGCATAATTAAGAGTTTAAGTTTCAAAGTTAGCAAGTAAGAAAGAAATACTAAAGTATAGCGGAAACAAGTATTAATTAGGTTTATAATCTCAAATAAAAGTCTAAATTAAGTCTAAATCTATGGCAATCCATGCGATGGTCAAGGAAAATGGTGACGCATGTACACTCAATGCATAGATGTCTAAAAGACATCCTCTAGGGCCCACTCTGCTAGCTGTTGAGGAGTCTCCTCCCCAACCTCTGTGATATTTTGGGCAATGGTGTTGACGTGGTCCTCCCCTGTAACGCCAAGTATAGTTTCATTAGACTACACTAAGCAAGGTAAATAAGAATAAAATATAACATGCATATCAAACAAGTAAGATTGACAAGATAGATCATATGAGGTCAAGTACGGAAATCTAGGTATACATGATGCGTGAGTAAGCATGATACATAAGGAATCAAATATGACAAGTGTATAGACATACATATCATAACTAGATAGCAAAACCACATGAGCTATATTCTCCCACATAAGCATGTAAACGTAGTCACATGAGAGCATGGCATAACATAACATAAACATGAGGTAACACTAGGAGGCATAGGGCCCCGATACTTCATCGTGGACATGAGGTACCGATCAACCTCCACATAAGCATGTAAACATAGTCACATGAGAGCATGGCATAACATAACATAAACATGAGGTACCAGTAGGAGGCATAGGGCCCCGATACTTCATCGTGGACATGAGGTACCGATCAACCCCCACATAAGCATGTAAACATAGTCACATGAGAGCATGGCATAACATAACATAAACATGAGGTACCACTAGGGGGCATAGGGCCCCGATACTTCATCGTGGACATGAGGTACCGATCAACCCCCCATAGAAATACCATCTGCAGAGGTCCATAAAAATTAATTAAACCCACACCCAGCCGAATCCAATTGAGCTAAGGTCGAAGCTAAGTGGTGCCGACTCAAGGGATAGAGTGTACATCAAATATCATGGTGTGACATAGCGTGAGCATAAACATATACAAATGTAAATATTGACAAGTACATGACGATAATCATAAGTGCGTAACATGACATATCATATGAACATACATAAATACATAATGTATAAGGAAACATATGACGTAAAACAATAAGGGCACATGAGCTAAGCAAATAGATACGAGATAGCATGTACATATCATGCAAGAGCACTAGAAATGGAAATGAAATGCATGCATAAGGATTATATATGGAATCAAGGATGCATGACAAGCCAATCCTAAGGTTTTGAAATACTCGTGGGCTTCACCGTCCAACAATGTGTAGGCTTAAGATTTCTGACATCATTGGGCTACAAAAGAACCCTTGGTGTTACATAATTTGGGATGCCAAATACCTTAAGATAACACCTTTGGTTCGGGGTAAAAGAAGACCAAGAATGAGTTTTCATGAGAGTGTATGTGTGCTCAAACAACGCCCTCTAATATTAGAAATCCATTGGGCTCAAATTAAAGTTAAAAGATCAAATACTAAGGTCCAAAACTAGGTCCATAACCACCTAAAAATTCTATTAAGTTGATTGCAACATAACCACACTTAATTCACCTAAGTACAATGTGGGTAGCATGAGTTATGGGGCTAAATTCGTTGGTTTAAATCTCCCCTAACTTTCCTAACATCTGATCATAAAGTTGTATGGACCAATGAATTCTATATTCCAAGAGCTTTCCAACGATATGTAGAACTCCAAAATTGGACATACGGGTCAAAAGTTATAGCCTTTCGAAAATCTGTAAATTCGGTGAAGAATCTGTCCAAATTCGATTGGCCACATTCTTGACTGAATTTATGACCTGAAATTTGGCATAAACCATGAATTCTATGCTTGAAACTCTATCTTTGGTGTGGGTTCTTTCCCCAACCTCTCACAACCTTGCAAACTCATTTCATATGCATAAAAAGGAGTCTCCAATACGGCCACTCCAAACCATCAAACACATTCCCAATCAAAATAAAATCCAAAAGAAATAACAAGTTATTACTACACTCATTAACAAATTTAAATCAAATTAGAACAATAGACAACATGAGCTGAAATTGGATAATTTAACATAAGATCCATTACAAGAATCATAAATAGAGAAAAATGTGCACATTTTATAAATGTTTACTTGCCTTAGGTGCTTGCAATACAAATTTATAGAAATCCAAGCTATACCCACTCAAAACCAAGCTCTAAGCAAAAACCCTCAAAATGGAAGCTCAACCAAGCTCCTACAATGGTGAAAATTGAAGAAAGAACTACAAAATCAACACGCGCGTATTCACTACTAAAAACCTTTAATCATAGCTTTGAGCAATAAGGAGTGATTTGGGAAAAGTTTTGCTTACCTATAAAGTAGAATGGAAGAAGAAGAACAAATGAGAGCTTGAAGATGATGAAACTTGTAGAAAATGGATTCTTGCTTGAGGAATATGAAGGAAAACACTCTCAAACCTCTCTATTTGGTGTTTGATAGCAAGGAAAATTATGAAGAATGGGAAACAAATAGAACCCTAGGTGCCTCTTGCTAATGGAGATGGAATGAAATGAAAGAGATGGAGTTTAGGGTTTTAACTAGCCTTTAATACCATGAAGTTCTAGTATTTTAAAGAAAGTCCAAAAATATAATGAAGATTTATAATATAGGGCTTTTGGCTTCTAAATGGGTCTAAATGAGCTCAAATGAGTTGGGTCAAAATATAGAAATTGAAAGATGACTCATGAACCATGAGATGCACCCAAAATCATTGGAAAAGTAGAAAACACACACGCGGGACACAATAAACCCAAAATACCCAATAGTCATAATGCTAGCTAGTCAGTGGTCAAACCCCATTCTAATCTACCTAATCAAGCTCAAATACATTCAAAACATACATTAGGCATCTAATTAAGATTAATTAGACACTAAACATGATTAAAGTGGGATCAAGATATTACACATTGCATGACCTTTTCGTCGTTTTAGCCCCTGGTGGGCCGTTGAATCACCTCATCCAATTGGCGTCCAGCAGGGATGAGGAGCTTCCAACGCTTATCTATGAGGCCCGTCCCACAGTCTCTCTTGAGGCGGTGCACGCCTCCAATTCTTCGCCACCCCGCGAATTGCAATTGGTTGGCGGTGCTTCAGAGACTTTATCTGTTGAGCTTCAACCCCTTTCACACCCCACCAATGCAGATTATTCCATGGTTGAAATTGAAGATGTGGAGAATTCACCATTAGTTATTGCTAATTCCAGATGTTTTTGTAGGCAGGGATTTTGGAATTAGAGTTGTTCATGATGAAATGCCAACTCTTGTTGAGGTTATGAATTTGGAGGACGAGAGAGTGCGGACAGTGAGAGACAATGAGAAGTTTGAGATGTCAATGACTAGAGGTATTAGGCTGGGTTTGGGGGATTTTATATTCTACAATGTTCTTGTGGGCAGGGCTGCAGTGTATGATCTAATGACAATGTATGCTTGTTATCTAGTGATCATATCTGGACTTGGGTGCACTCTTATTTTGCTGTCAGTGTGCCATCGTGCTCTACCTGCGCTTCCCATCTCAATTGGATTAGGTGTCATGTTCTATTTCTTGACTCGGCTAATGATGGAGCCATTTGTCGTCAGAGCATTGACAAACTTGTTGATGTTCTGACTGAAAATGTTTCTTTTTGTTTTTCTTTTTCACTGATGAGATGCATACTAGTAAAATGGGAAATTCAATTCTTATATATGAAGTCAACTGGGTTTCAATTCCCAATTCCACGTCAATTTGAGATTTGATTTTGACCATTCTCCAAATTTGACTCCTTACTAAATACTAATATCGCATCATTTTCATTCGACTAATCCTCATGGAGGAACCGGAGCTGTCTCCTCCGCTGGCGTTGTGGCCTAGGCATGATCGGCACGGGTAGCTAGGCTTGTAATGCCATTAATAACACTGTGAATTCGAAAAATTCAGTAATGTATAAATAGATACATGATTGTACATGCTAAATTACACATTTAACTTATCTTAAATTCACATTAGATAAACATAAATATAATTCAAAACCAATGAGAGTCTTTATGCAAATTTGGCAACTACAATCGCATCTCATTTCAAAACACATCTCCCCTAAAAGGAAGGAATCATCTTCCCTTAAGGAAGGAAATACAAATAACATGTAATGTGGGATTTATCAATGCCCGGGCTAGGGACTACTGACATCACCACGGAGTTCCGGAACACTCTCAAACCATCTACTGCAGTAGGAACAACTCTAATAAGCATAAACAAAATAACCATGTAGTGCCAGACTTAAGAATTAATACAATTCAATATACAATCCTTTACGGATTTAATTCAATTTATAATCCATTTTTTGATATAATTCAATTTATAATCCATTTTTGGATACAATTCAATTCATTTTACATTCAATAACAACCAACCATTCAGGTGTAATCTTCGGTTATTTAATGTACGTGATATTCTTGATGGACACCATAATTTATATAAATTTATACATTAAAGTCCCCTTAATTAGCACCTATGGAGGCATAAAACTAATAGCCTTGACACAATCAATAGGCTTTTTTCCTCTAAATTTTGAAATTAACTCTAAAATTTTATTATTTTCGGTTAAATAATCAAATGACCTATCGGTTAGCTTTAAAAGCTAATATTTTTATTGAAAATTCAATTAATTATTCAAATAGTGTTAACCCTTAGGTTAACACTTGATCCATTTTAGTTCCAAATCCAAGGATACTAATTTATGGAAGCTCCAAATATACTTTAAGTATATTTGATTAACCATTTAGTCAATCAAACCTTGTCATTTGGTTAACTGAACATAAATTCAGTTATAAGTTACAAATCTAGGAACTTTCTAGGCTAAGAAAAGTAAATTACTCTTTAATTGGGTTGAAAAGACCCTAAATTATTTTTTTCAGATTCGCTTGAGCGGACTCTTGTTCGCTCGAGCGGATGTCATCCAAAGAGTTGGTCGCTCGAGTGACCCCTCTTGTTCACTCAAGCGATGATAGACAGAAACAGATTCACTCGAACAGATTCTTGTTCGCTCGAGCGGTCGTTATACAAAAGGTGGTTCACTCAAGCGGACTCTTGTCCGCTCAAGCAGTTGCTTCAGAATTCAGGATTAGGAATTCTGAACAATCTTCTTCTTTCATTCCAAATCATACACATCCTGCAAAAAAACTATGGAACCTCCTGTTCCCTTCCTCAAAGATCATTCATATATAAAACTAACACTTCTATTCATCATTTAATCCATCTCAATAGTATTCAATTAATCCAAGTCAAACTCAATTCCAGTACAAAATAGGACTAACATCACAAGTATCAAAAGAAAACCAAATCTTTTAGCATCTAATCATAAGTAACTGATTATACTTGCCTCTAATTCGAGTTTAACACCAAACACCCTTTTTCTTTTCAATCTCTACTTGATACAAAACCACCAAATTCCAAACCCTAACATAAACAATTCCAAACAGATCTAATAAGGTATTTGAGATGGAAAAGAGTCTAAACCACCTAAACAAAATTGAAATCACTTTCATACTTACTTATAGCTCAACAAAGAGAAAATCTCAGTTTTCCCTTAACTCTATCTCCAAAGAAACTTGAAGAAGATGATGGAGAAGATGAAATCCTAACACAAATCTCCTTCAAATACTCTTAGCACAAGTTCAAACCTTGCTAACTGATGAAGAAAATGGAAGAAAGGAAGAAAACTTAAGCTGAAGTTGGCTGCTGTTGCTGGAAGGATTGAGTGACTAATATTGGGTTTCATTTGAAACCTTTTCAACAG
Organism: Umbellularia californica; assembly: GCA_028538565.1. Classification (NCBI taxonomy): domain Eukaryota; kingdom Viridiplantae; phylum Streptophyta; class Magnoliopsida; order Laurales; family Lauraceae; genus Umbellularia; species Umbellularia californica. Next base: position 35,196,994 of record JAPQWN010000003.1, on the reverse strand, counting down.
AATTTTTCATATTAACCCCAAATATTTTACATATTTCGAGTTTAAGTCAAATCAAGACTCATTTGACTCATTTCAAGTCAAATGAAATCGAGTATATTACGAAAGTTGATGTACTCGTTGAGATACACATGTTGGTATCAAGTTTCACTATATTCAATGAAATACACGAAAATCCGTATTTACAGAAAAGTCCTTAGTTTCATCCATTTGAGTCTAAAATCAACTCAATCAAGTCAATTTATTCTACATTCATTCCATTAAGTTCAATTCATTCACTTGTGAGTAATTCAATTCATTTTAGTCACTAATCACATTTAAATTGATTAATCATATTTAATTTACATTAATCTTGATTAATTAGAGTTGATCTTGATTAACTCGGGGAGGGGTGTAACATGCAACTTGAATCAATGTCATGTATCTCATTATTTCTTCTTCTTAATTTTTTTTTACCAGAAGCGGTAACTACTCTTAGTTTAATATGGGACATACACTGGCAGTTTAGGCTTTAACCAAGAGAACACTGAACTGGCATTTGTGAATGCTGAAACTTGCATTTGTGAGCACTGAAGTGGCATATCTCAGTTTAATCTGTCATATGAGATACACTGGCATTGTAGGCATTAACCAGAAGACTATGAACTGGCTTTTGTGAATTACTGAACTGGCATTAAACACACACAGTTTATTGAAGAAACAACGTTTTGTCTTTTATTTGATGGTCTTCAGCTTTGCCTTGACACTTGAAATGTGTGTTTCCACATTGGTTGACCTTTGGGCCTGTTGGAATTGAACAAGAGATTGTGGTTTCTATGATACTTGACATCCATTTTTTGCTATCTTTGAACCATTCATGCGAAACAAACTCTCCACTTTTAGAGGGCTTCTTCTCCAGAGCATTGACTGGAGGTAGTGCAGAAGATTGGATGATGGTAAGAGGCCTCTAAGCTTCAATATTCCCTTTTCTGCAGTTGATAGTGGTACAGAAATAATATTCAATTACAAAGCAATGACTGCTTTCATCTGTGTCAATATATCTGGACACAGGCACTAGCATGATGTGGGTGGATAGGGTTTTAGGTTTTTATGTGTTCAGCTTCCATTTTGAGTTAACTTCTAGTATTATTTTGGTCTGTTTCTTTTATATTTTAACTGTTTTTTTTTTTATATTAAATGACAGTCTTGTAGGCAGCATGGAACAGCTTTTGGCATGTGTAATATTGGTACAGATGTCTATGTTATGTTAACCGTTCGATGATGCAATTTAGGCCCTATATGAACTGGTAAAAGAACCTTATGCCTTGATGGTTCCACTGGAATGGGCTTGTTTGGTATATATTTTGCTGCAGTCAAGGGCTTGAAACTCTCCATTGCCTGTATTGATATGGGCTGGATCAAATGCACACGGGACCATGATGGATCTGATCTAGTAGGCGACTGACACCAGCATACGTAGAAAGAGCAGGTTGTAGCAATGATGGAGTTTACAGCACAGATACTGATCACTAGCAAATGATCTTGATCATGCAAGATATCAAGAGAGATCAAGGTTTGAAATCTTTTTTTTTAAACATTTAACAATTGCACGGTCCTTATCACGAAGTGGAAAGGATCATGCGGTTTAGGGAGGGTGTTAGGGATATTAGGAAGTTCTCTGTATATAATTTTTTCTTTTGGGAAGGTAAGTACTGACACACCCACTTGTACGTACACACTCACTCATGTCTCTCACCATCAGCCAAGGATTAAACTGTGGTTGTTTCTGTGAAAGGGAGGTGCCTCACCGAGTGAGCTAATTGTATAGCATGGAGTCTTAGATGTTAAGAGAGTTAAAGGATGATAGGAAGGTAAGAGAGAAATTAGGAAAGTGATTTTGGCTTGACTTATTTGAGTGGGTTCCTAGTTGTATATATTGGAAAGTATCCTTTTAAAGAAAGTCTCCTTTTAATAAACAAACGACCAATTCATTTGTGGAAATGTACCCTGTTAAAGTTCAACAATTTCTAAAACACTCAAGTATCACAAAGTTAAAACACAGCCCACTGAACTCCTTTTGTTCTCAAAAAACATTATGAGGATTTTGTATATACCCTGGTGGAGGAAAAGTCAAGCATGATGGAGATGATTGACAGTATTAAAATCACTAATGCTAGGCCTTTTGTCAAACAAAGTTTATCGAATTATATTTTAGGTATTCTTTGAGAAAAAGTATCACTCAGCCAAGTCACTAAATTTGACTAGGGTGTGAAAAATTGGCCAAGGAATTAGATTTACCACGATCCCATCTATTATTGCCCTGATATTTTCCTAAACTATCAAGTAACCATAATAAAATTCATGCATAGTTGTGACCCCACCACCATGTCTTTTGCAGGTATCTCCCAACTAGGTGGAACATAAGAACAAGGATACTGAAAAGAAGGCTGAGGAACACATTAAAGAACATCAAAGTGAGCAGGTTAAAGTCGAAGGTGAATGGAGGCTCAGACACCAGCTATGGTGATGACCTGCTTGGAGTACTGCTGATGGGACTATCTACCACAGAGTCCAGCAGAAAGAAAGAGAGTGGTGTGGAGCTGAACATGGATGAGTGCAGGACCTTCTTCCTTGCGGGGTGAGACCACCTCTTATTTCTTGGTGAGCATAAACAAGGAATGGCAGAAGATTAGGGAAGAAGTGTTGAGGCTGTGTGGGATGGGAATCCTAGATGCAGACATGCTTAGCAAGCTGAAATTGGTAGTATGCATGTAGTAGATAACCCAACTCATGTACCCCACCAATTTGGCCAATTTTTTAACGGGGCTGGGCTCGGTGCACCCGGGCTAGTCCTAAGCTTCTTGAGGTCTAGTCCATTTAATTATTTGCTCAAATAATCAGGCCCAAATCTAGCCCATGCCCACCCTTTGTAAGTAAAGGGTCCATTTATATAATTATATCTGACATCAACTATGTTGGGCCGGGCCAGGCCGAGCCGAGCCATTCAACTGGGCAAATATCAGCTTAGCACAAACATGGATAAAGCATCATGAAACCCTGACCATTTCTATTCCATCCTTGATTCACCTAGATTAATTCAAAACCTTTTGCAATTTGACACTGATTATACAATTATATACCATTGGATTGAATCATGATTAGGTAAGCACTTGTCATACTATGGTTTCACACTCCACTGTTTCTTTTGAAGTAAAGTTGATTTTGAAGAAAGAATATACTATGGCTTCACACTCCACCGTTCCATCTTTTTTTTAAAAAAGTAAAAAAGCAACCACCTTTATTCAAAAAAAAAAAAAAAAAAAAAGAAAAAAAAAAAAAAAACCTCCATTTTTCCATACAAAAAGTCAAAAAGATTCTATAACAAACAACTAAAGACAAAATACCATCATAACCCACTAATATTTTATGCTTTCTTCAAAATCAACTCTACTTCACTTGACTCTATTAGTAGAGTTGCCAAACTGACCCGAGTTGAGTTAGAAGATGAGGTACCTCACCTTCTTATCATTGATCAAGGCTTTCAAGTTGATCGTTTACTTTCTTCTTTTTTTTGTTCTTTCTTCCTCTTCCTTGCAGAACGGCTCATATTGCAGCCGCAGTATGGCCTTCATATTCTTCTTAGCCTCTGCAAGTGCGAAACATTTGTTCAATATATCCAATGTATTTCGGTTATAGCTTCAGTAGGTTTGATCATTGTCATCATATGACGCTCAAGGTTTGACTTGTTTCAATGTTTTCTCTATTGTTGCAAAATATTATGTATGGAGCAACAATACATCTCTGTTCCTAGCTCTAGTTTCTTAGAGAGATGGTGCTTTTTGTTTCAGTCTTGTATACAAATGCCCTGGAAATAAAAATGACATTTCTACCTTCCAAATGAATGCCTCTTACAATGCCAAAGAGGGAAAGTGGTGAAAGAAGTGCTGGTCCCATATGGGTATCGGAACCAAACTCGTCGAGAACGTTTGTGCGTTTCGGTGTGAGATAGATCATGCGAATTCGTTGCATATGCTCTCAAATCTACTGGATAATCAAGCAAGGGTTATCTTCCTTATATAGAGCAATCCCTAGCTAAGAGTCACAACTACTATGGACACTACCTCTCCTGAAATCCCACATCTCCTGACCAGCGTGGAAACTCTCCCAAAGCGAAAGTTTAAACTTGATCTAAACTCTAACACCAAGAGTTTGATCCTCATCTGACTCTACCAAATCAAGACTTGTTGGGAGTTCATTTACAGCACACCACCGAACTCGATCTGGCATAGGCCCAATGGTAGTCAGGCTACATAATTTTCCAACAAGTGGCACATGGCTGATCGAGTATGACCCTCATTTATCTAGGCTTGGAACCAGCAGATGACAAACTGTCGACCACCTAATTATATGTTGCAGTATGCTGGCAACCTGTGGTTTGAATTGATGATGAGGTTAACAACTTGCGAATTCATAATCTAACAAGAAACAGCAGTCAAGACAAAGTGAAAGCTACCAAAATATCCACATAAAACATAAACAGTCTTCTTTGGTTCTTTTTCCTCAAGATACAAGATGCTTATACAGAGACCAAGCTGCCAATCCACTGCAAGTATCAACTAATGAAAATGACATATAAACCAATTTTATTCATTCGGGTCACAAAGAACATGTCACTGATGCCTATTGAATCAGACAGCAATCTAGTTCAAACAGAATTTTTTTTGTACAACCATCAGACATGAAAGGAAGTTTGTCTCCTAACAGAGATTGTGAACACCCAACTCTGCCTATACCAGAGTGCCAACTTTCTCACATTCAAAATCTAGCCCACGAATTAGTAAATTGCGCATCTACAACATGTAGATGAGAAAGATAGAGGTTGCACTTTGACACCATCAAGGTTTACTCTTCAGTGTCAATTTTGATAATGAGTCATTTCCAATCTTAAAACGGCAACGCAATGCACATGACTCAACTCATGAGACCTTTAGTGTTACAAAAAGGGCTCAATAGAACCCTGCCTTGGACTCATTTCGATGGCAAGTTGCCAATTTTCCACATAATTAGCTTCTCATAGATTCCAACAATCGACCTGCCAGTCAAACAGATACATAACAGTGAGCTATACCCACATCTAAAAGAAACAAATGAATGTAAAAAAGGGGGAACCAAATGCTCGATTAACCCCAAATGCTCGATTGAGAACAACCTCTTACTTCAGTGGTAAGAAGCATGAGTTCTCACCTACTTTCTCTCACCCGAGGGCTCTGTCACCTCACCCAAGGGTGGGGTCCAGCCCTATAGCTGGGTGCCAAAAAAACAAGTCACGTACAAATTTCCTTTGTGTCAGCAAGGGGTCCAATCCATGGCGTGCAAAACCATTGATCTGATAGTGACACCATCAATATACATGGAACCAACAACCCATGTGGCCAAAATTCATCCCCAGGCTTCAAAAGGGTCATTATCTTCATGTATAAAATGAAATTAGCACCACCTGGGCCCAAATCCATTGGACCGTACCCAATGTTCACCCCACCCTAACTGCTTGTCCTTGTCTGTCGTTTTTCTAGTTTTTTGGCTCGGTGCCCCAGGCAGAGGAAGTATAGGGAGCTAAGGCGGGCACCTTATCCACGAGGCCAACCCTCTTCCCTATCCTCTTCATCGTTGAGGCATGAGATGACGCAGCACATTGAATTTGTTTTCAGGAATGTAAGTATGGAAGCCGTATATCTACGACAAATGCAATAAACTGTCAGTAATACTCAAGTCTCATGCCTGTGCCTCCAAGTTTGGGCATAAAAAAACATAAAGCCTCAGGTGTTAGTGTTACCCTCTTGCTTTTCCTTTTCTATTCTGGTAAGCATTGCATTAAATATGGTGCCACACAAGCAGTTACTCTAGCTAAATTGAACCCAAAAAAAAAAGGTTCAGTTCTGTCTATATTACAAAAAGAAATGCTAAAGCATAAAGTATGCAGGTTCTCATAACTTGTGGGGTGAGCAGAAAACAAAATTTTCTTAGATTCAGGTTACCAGTAATTTATTAAAAAAAAAGTTTTGATTCTTTCATTTGGACCAACTTATGAATATGATGAAGATGATTCACAAATATATATTCAAGGGATATTGCTCGTATAGCTGTCCTTCGACCTGCCATTAACCTTTGAGCCGCCAAAGTTTTAAATATTATCAACAGAGCTATTTATTCGATATGTTAGGATTGTACCATATCCCAACCTATGCAATATTCGAAAGCCATGTATTGATATCGCACATATTGCCCAATCCAATACTGTTATTTTACAAACAGTTCTATTGAAAATATTTAAACTTTGATAGCTATGGGACCAATTAATGTCAGATCCAACAACAGTTATAACGTGATAATCTCAATATTCAACTCTCACCTGCTCCCAAGCTCAAATTTTATCAAGCCAAGTCCATCGGAAGATAGCCCTCCAGTCGGAAGATTAAAATTGGGAAAGGAAGAAACAGAAGTAGGACCCCCAAAAGCCATCAGGTGTCATTCACTCATTCTAGGGACAAGGAGGTTGGCAGTTGGCAGTGTCGCATACGCAGCAGGGATAGTTACTGGTCCGACATGAATGGCATCATTCAGTTGACACCACCGCCATGTCCATGTGAACGGGAATGCGAGTAGATATTTCCTGATCAAAATGACCCCATGGTTTCAAATTAGACTTGTCTTTCTAGAAGGCATTGATGTTAATAATGTTGATGGTGAGATGTTCTCATTCCAGAAGTCCAAAATCTAGTTAGGGGAAGCGGATCCCCTGTTTGGTCCAGACAGGGAATCCCTGTTTGGACCACTCAGGGGTGCCACATGTGGGGAAGATGTCGTATCAATGACATCTCATCTCCTCTACTTAAACAGAAAAATTGCTTCCCATGTGGCACCCCTTCCTTGCCTAGTTTGGACCAAACAGGGGATCTTCTTCCCTAGTAAGGAAGCTCCCCTTCATGCCCGGGTACGAAAAAGTGATGTATTCCTTTTGACTTTGTGCTCTACACTTATTTCATGGATGTATGGATGTGCTAGGAAGCGGTTTCCATGTGACGTTTTAGTTATTTCATTATATAAATTATTTATTTTTTTATTATTATTATTATATAATTGATTGTATTTTGGTTAAATACGTGATTAGTCTAAGTGAAAACTACTTTAGGCTTAGGTTTGGTGAGTTAGGCTCGTTGGATAGGTGTCTTGATTTGCTGTTAACCCGGACTCAGTTTAGTGGGTATAATTCTTCTCTAACCAAGACTCTTATCTATTTAGAATCCAAACTCAATGCCCTTTAAAATTTAAGTTAGACTACAACTCTTGTTCTTATGTGCATTTTATACACCACCATACTCTTTTATTTTCACACACAACTCTCTCTCTCTTCCAACTTTTCTCTGGGATAGCACTTTGGGCTTTGACAATAGGAATTTTAGACCCTCTCCATGGACAGTTGGTGTATGTAAAAACCCTTTGATGCCCTTTGATAATGTTAAACTATTTTGATTTATGTTAAGATTGGAGATTAGGGGATGATTTCATCGATTTTCTCAATCGACGTTACTGTTACTGTGTCTCACTGCTGTTGCCCACAGCACATTGTGTTTATATTTAAAAACCCCTTTTTCCCATAACTAAGATTTTTGTAAATTGTGTAGTAGTGTAGACAATATTGACGCGATGTTAGATCAAGACCATAGATATGTTAGTGGGTCCAGGGGTGACCTTAGAGGTGTTGGATCCGTGAGGAGTGGGTCCCATCCGATCCACCATCTGAATATGGGGTGTAAGTACTGTTGAAGTGTTTTAATTGTATTTAATCGCAGATCTAGTCCAGGCGTCTGGCCGTATATGGCTGGGCAATGTTATTTGTGAGGGTGATCTGGTGTTGTGATCTTTGGGGCCCACTGATCCAAGTGACCTTGATGGGCAGGCGTGAAACCACACCGTTCTGGAAGGTGGGTTTTGGAGGGGATGGCTTGACCTGTAAATGTTTTGAAAAAAATAAAAATAAAAATAAAAATAAAGTGAGGAGAGTTCTGTTGTGACAGAACCTAGAGTAGGTAGGTTATTATTATATCACCTTGTCCCATATGTTTCTAAAATTAGAAAAAAAGGCCGTTTGTTTTGTAAATCCAAATTAAATCCTTTGACTATTTGAATGTGGAAAATGTTTTGGATGGGGTCCCCAGTTTTTCTAAAATTATAAACTAAAGTTGTTATTTATCATTATTATTTGCAAATTAATTTTGAATGGTATCTTTGATTTTTAATGTGTTAAAATTATATTTTTGTACCTTATTAATTGGATCATTGGACCTATGTAAATATCGTCTGGGCACACGATATCTTACAAACGTGGGGTTTAGTGCCTCGTATGACTTCGGGGAAATCCTAATGGAATTGAGCTCAACACATCTCTATTGGAAAGCCCTTAATTGGGTCTACGCACCATTGATTGTGAAGGGATGCGTTGATCTTTTATCTATTTAGATATTCTTGTGATTGTTGAGTACGAGACCTTATGTTTGACCGTAGGATTGGCTTGTGAATTATCCTTTGATCTTCAGGTTTGCATACATGATTGAGACTAATGTTGGTTTATTAACTGCATACCATACATGGATTAGATATGGACCGTAATGTAGCGTAGCAATTGATTGAGATATTGTAGAGGTTTATTCGAATGATTTATAGGTATTCAATTTTGAATTGTTGTGCAGCCAGCCCTTCACTTTGAATTAGGTTTCTGCGTTAGAGTTTTATAGATCATTAGGTTTATTCTATTATGATAAGTATATATCTGTATATCAATTGGGTCATTTTCGAATGACTGCAGTTGTAATTGGACGGTTGATCACCGATGTATGCGGACACTGTAATATTCGAATTGATTGTTTGACCAGTATTTCAAATTATTGATTGGTTTGTGACCACTGACGTGATTGAGATAGTTAGGACTGACCACCCAAAGCAATGACATTACTTCTGTGTGATTATTGTATTGCTCTATTGTGTAGGTTGGATTTAGGTTATACGTTCTTTTCGTCATTGTCACAATGTTATTATTTTATGATCATTACGTGTCATTACTCACATTAATCTTGTATTTTATTTATAAATTATGCTTTCGTGCTTGCTGTTTAACTTGTTTATTGGTGCATCGGTACTGATCCCTACCCTGCCGTGGAGACGGAAGAGGGTCAAACGCTTCAAGCGTTTGAGCCAATTGTTGAACCGGAGTGGAGAGCCGGAGATGGCTATGGAGCCGTCTGCGTTTGTGCAGGAGTGACTTTCATCAGAGCGACTATTTTAGTAGCAAATTATTCATAATAAACCTCATTAAATTTATTTAGTTGTTTTTTTTAGGTTATTTTGGCAACTTAAACCTTAAATATTTAGTTGGTTATGTGTTGATTTTTAATATTGATACTAGGGGTGCACAAGAAATCCGTCGATCCGTAAATCCGATCCAATCGCGGATTTTTATCCGATCCGAAGGTAAATGGATTGGTGACGGATTGAAAATTTTGTAATCCGTTAGCAACGGATCGGTGGCAGATTTCACCCTCAATCCTAGGATTCAATCCGATCCTATCCGTTGACATTAAATAAGTAAATAAATAAATAAATAATATATATAAGGGGTCTAAATATAAATTAAGATGTCTAAATTTAAAATAAGAAAAAAAATAAGGGGTCAAAATGTATTTTTTTTACAACATATTTGATATTTTTCTTTTAACATTTAATTGAACGGATTGAACGGATTAATCCGATCTGATCCGGTCCTCCACGGATCGGATTTTAACAACCACGGATTGGTGACGGATTCCAAATCCGTCAATCCGTAGGTAACGGATTGGTGACGGATTTGGCCCAATCCGCACCAATCCAATCCGTAGACGCCCCTAATTGATACCAATTGATTTAATCCTTCCGCAAGGATTTTATTATGACTCACCATGTTTCAAAATTTTATGGATGGGTCCATATTTAGAGCTTGTGTTGCATTAAATACAGGAAATTGAATGTTTACTTTTATATTTCACGTCTTTCCCTATTGTAATTTTGGGGACGTGACACTCTATCTCAACAGTTAGCAGCACTCAGGGTGCCAGCTTTCTCTCTATCCGCTGCAAATCAACTCCAACTTTCTCTCTATCTGTGGAAAAGAACAACGATTATGGCGGATTTCGTCGCGCTGCACCAAATGGCTGATCGAGGAAGGCACGCCCTGAAAACCTTCCAATCATGTCACTCTAGTCTCTATCCACCATGTGTTTTAAGTCAATTGAAACTTAACAGTCCTCCCTTAGCCAAGGGGGGACCCATGAGCTTGGGTCCGGCCAGCACTTGCCACAGCCTAGCCCTTAGGCCTCGAGGCTGGTTTGTTTGCAGGAATTCTAAAAATTTTTGTTGGGAGAATATCATTAAATTGGTCTTTCCCAGCTGTGTTGGTTTTGCTACACGATGAACTCTTTTTCTCCATTTTTTTTATTTATTTCGAGCCAAATTCTCAGATAAGACATCTATTTTTATTACCTCCATCAATGTCCTCTTCGTCCTACCCCTTCTCCTTGATGGGCTATCAACCAACATAACGAAACTCTTGTTTGGGAGAGTATGCCCTTATTTCTTTTAGGAATTAATTCTAAGAATCTTTGTTGGGAGAATATACTAATTCTTCACAAATTTCAAATACTTAAATACAAAATAGTAATTAGGAGAATTTCATAGGTCAAAAGTGACAATTCGCAAGCCTGTGTTTTTAGAATCTCACTAAACAAAAAAAGGAATCCCAAATGCTCATTGGACATGATTTGATATGTCGGCAGACACTTTCAAACTCATTGAAATTCTTATATGAAATTCCTTGAAACAAACTTATCCCTAAGTGTCAACCAATTTACTTGTAAAGTAATCCGAACTTGTACCAATTAATACTCAAATCAAATACAAATTAATATTTTCATTTGGAAGATCTAAGTACTACTTATCAAAGATAAGTAAGCATAAATCATCAAAAGACTTAGATCCTGAGTATGGCCTATGAAATCTAAGTATCTATAGTAAAAAATTCTTCTTATTTTAAGAAATTAAGAATCAAAGCTCGCCTAGGTCACGAAGAAAAGCACATAAAAATATGGAAACAAGAAAGAGCTACTAAACAAATAAAAAGGGAATTATTTATCTTCATCCATAGCTTTTATCAAGAGAATTAGCAAGCCATTGCAAAGAACACAACTTGATTTATCATTAAGAACAACAATATCCTTACAACTTCTCTTTTAGCAAGACAATCACCCCGAACATGGCCCGCGGCATACCATAAAAATAAAGAGAATGGGAGAAGAAGAAGAGATGAAAGGGGCTGGATTTGGACGTCCCACACTTGTGCGGCTCTCGGGATGTATCACGTCCACAGCTGGCTGTGGAACGTCCCATATATAGAGTCTGATTTGCTTGATTTACTACAAAACTTGCCATCCATTCATGTTTCTATTTAGGGGCATTTGGGCGGAGGTCCCTCAACTATGATTTTTTTTTTGCAAGCGGTCCACAATACTTTATTGTACCGACAGCAATCCTCTTGTAACTGAAAAGGACAAAAACGCCCTTGTACATGTTAGCAAAAGCAAAACTCAAACAAATTTATCTGAGTTTTCAAAACAAATTTATCTGAGTTTTCAAAACTCAGATAAAACTCAGATAAATTTATCAGTTTTCTAAGGCAGTCTTCTCACTGTTTAAACCATGGTTATGATCAGAGATGTAGCCTGTGGACTGTGGTCTTGGACATCCTTTCACATGTTAAAATCACTTACAGATTGACTGACTTTGGCTTTCTTGAAATTAGGACACAGGATACCTTGTAAATACAACAACCAGAACATGTTTGGTTTCTCCCATAGTTCCCTGCTCCTGCTCCTTCTTCTTCTTCTGTCTGCTGGTAGAGAAAGAAAACGCGAATCATAAATCACAACCACTGCAATAAGAAAGGAGAGATGGATGTGGGTCGTCGGATGGTACCACTTCACATAGCTATTTTCTTGAAACTCAGAAAGTTCTTCAAAACTCAGATAAATTTGTCTGAGTTCTGCCAGAAACTCAGATAAATTTATCTGAGTTGTGCCAAAAACTCAGATAAATTTTCCAAAACTCAGATAAATTTGGCAAATTTATCTGAGTTCTGCCAGAAACTCAGATAAATTTATCTGAGTTTCTGGCAGAACTTCGACAAATTTATCTGAGTTTCTGTCCAGTTTATCAGAGATTCTGGGAAATTTATCTGAGCTCGGCGACACCAAAAGTTAGAATACGGAAAATCAGATTCTAATAAAAATCGAAATCCAAAACAAAAACACTTGATGACCACAATCCAATCGAGAAAAGAGAGGGGGGAAACAAGAAAAAGTACAAAATGCTTTCTTTCAAATCAGTTGTAGAGAGAAAGAGAGATTTGGAAGAGACTTCAGATGAAAGAGTAAGATAAAGTAAAACTGTGCCTATCTTTGAAGAAATGAAAGAGAGAGAACCGGAAGTCATGGTGGCGACAGAAGGTGCTGTGCAACGATATTCTGCAACTATGGAAAGGAATGGAAAATGGAAAATGAGAGAAGAAGAAGGAAGGAGTTTTCTGGCACAGTTGAATTGGGCAAATTAGTCATGAAAATACATGACGTGGCATATTAGGGACCTCTCACTAAAGTATCTCCAGCTGTCTGGACTAGAGACATTAGAGAAAAACTAGTTGTCCTTGATGCCTTAGAAGACCGTGCTCAAGGACTTTTGGCTAATTTACCCTTCTATTTACCTGCTATAATAATTCCAAGTGGAATTGTCATCCTTGTTTGGCTAGGAGTCTTTCTAGATCAAGCTCTTTGGCAACCAAGACATTCATCTTTTATCATGGTTCCTTATTTGGCTAGAAGCCTTTCTGAATCAATCTCTTTGGCAACCAAGACATTCATCTAACCATCTTTCCTTTTATCATGGTCCATCAATCATATAAATCTTCAATGGATATATCCATAAACATGATGAAGCACGCGATTTCTTTAAGCCACATGGTCTTGTTCTGACTTCCTTATATTCTTCACTATAGGATACCTTCCAAACCATCTGATGATCTCTATCTTGTCCTACTTTTATATTTTCAGCCACCTGTCTTTATTATTTGCCATGTGAATATCATTAGAAAGATTAGAAAGATGTGTGGGTTGTATGGATGAAAGAAAAACATAAGGAGGGAAGGGTTTGACGAGTTGGAGAGAGAGAATTTAGGAAGAGAAAATAGTGGGTTTAGAGAGTCTTTCCAACCCTATCTTCTTGGTGTTCAAGAGTTTTTAAAATTGGCCCCACTTGTGTTTATTGGAGTTTTCTCATCATTGGGCTCGCAAATCTGGAAATTATCTTTAAAGATTAATTCTGAAAAAAAAAAAATCACAAGAGAGAGGGGCACGCATGGGCATGCAATCCTTGAAGGGGTAAGGCTTGGATGTCCTCTGTGAGTTGCCTCTATTTCTTTTCTTTTTTTTCCTTTCTTCTTTATTTTTTTTCTTCTTTTCTTTCTTCTTTTGCTTCCTTGGCCACCGAGACAAATTCAATTCTTTCCTTCTTGATTTTAGATTTTGAATTTTGAATCTTCAACCAGAATAAGAAATTTATGAATTTTGAACTCTATGTAGGTCCCACCATGGCCGTATGTGCATGGGGACTCACGTCCCATAGGGTGTGGTCCCATGAGTGGCTCTTGTGGAATCTTTCTCCTCTATTTCTCTCTTAATTTCTTTTCAAGGCGGGCCCCAAAAATCTAAATATTCCCTATAAGAAAATAGAACAATAATATAGAAAATAATTTCATAAGGGAAATGAATAATGCAACATGTGGTGCCCGATTCACACTAAATGAAAGCATGAGATGTCACCATTTTATCTATTTTTCTTTAATTCAATCAATGGTGAAAAGGAAGTTCGTCATTTCATGTGTAAATCAAAAGTTATAAGTCATGCTAAAGATAGAAAGTTTATTATTTTATGTGGAAATGTGGGTTTTCAAAGAATTTTGACTTGGAAGAACAAAATCACGATTTTCAATTGAAATCAAGCATGATTTGATGATTAAGTCTATAATTATTAAGAATCAATGATAAAAATTGCACAATTTTAAAGACTTATCAGAAAATAGGAATAGTAAAGAAAAATTAATGATATTTAAGTCGCATGTTTTCAAAGAAAGGCCACATGGCTCACAATATCTTCATTGTACTTGCGATATCGTGATTAAGGACATTTGTAAGGAAAAAAAAAACCTAAGATCCTACATATGAAGCACTCTATCCATGATTCCCAAAAAACTTTAACTGCCCTTTAATTATTTTAAACATGGGCTTTTTTGTAAAAATCCCTTCAAATAATCTCATAATATTTTCTAAACATCACAAAAAAAAAATGAGATTATTATGAGAAAAATCATTAGAAAATAAAAATAAATATAAAAGAATTTAAACAGTATTGATGCTTATTGCTAATTCTTTATTATTTAAAATATATAATTTCTTTTTTCCATATAAATATATATATTATAAAATCTCAAGAAAAATCTCATCATTGAAAATATCCTATCATTATCCTGACATGATAACTTTTTGAAAACAATATTTGTGACCAGTACTTAAACATCAACGAGGAAGGCATGCTTTAATTGGAGCTTTAATTGGAGATAGGCATAAAGCGGTAAAAGCCCTGATTAATATACTCTTTCCTATCGTCGTCACCTGCTGGAACACACGTTTTGTGATGGACAAGAACTTCCATATGTATTATTGATTAATCAACGGCATGCATGATTGATCAAAGTAACCATAAGTTAATCTATGAGTTCATACTACTGCACAAATGGCGTCCCATGTGGAAAAGTGAATTGAACCTTTTGGGCCATCCCCAATCTCTAGGAAATCGTGTGGCCCGCATGCCACAGGTTCCACATTGGATCAAACAGGGCTGATGCCAATGAAAAATATAATCTCACTGAATGTAAGACTCGATTTGGCCCATTAATTAAGACTCCAAATATGATTAGTAGATGTGGGTTTCTTGAAGAAAAATTCTCTAATAATAAGTGTGACTTTTGGGACTCATCTATTTAAAATAAAGGAGTCATGGGGTTAATTATTATCCCATTACAGACAAAAAGCAAAGCTATCCGCGGAACTTCCCAATCGCGGCGGGAGTCTCCCCGTCTAAATCCAACAAGAGTTTGGCCCAAAGTCCTGGTTAAATTGGATAGATTTAAGGGACAGGAACTTTTTTGCCTCGGGATTTGTGTGTGTTAGTCAGGGCTTCTTTCCCATTGTAAAAGACATTCAGAAAAGTGGGGGCTGAGTTTCGATAGCTGTTTGTTTCCAGCTAAAGAGAAGCACATGCTTGCTTTTTTCATCTTCTCCTCGGGACGCGTGTCCGGAAAAGGAGAGGAAGTTACCTCTCTTCAGTCCAGGTTGGGTCGGAGAACAACCTGACCGGGATCTAACCCGCAACGCACGCAGGACGACGTCTGCAGTACTGACGCGGGCACAGGTGTAGTTACACGGAGGCAGATTGATTTTCAGCTATCAAAATTTCTCAAGTGCGATATCTTGAGCATCTGGGCTTTGATGGACGAACGGTTTAGTTCTTTGAAATTCTTGCATACAGATCTCCACAACAACTGTAACAGGAAGACGATACAGCGGTTTAGAGAATTCCGAAGAACTAAACTGTCGGTCCATTTAGATACAGCGTACTCCACCCGAAATAGTTAGGGGTGATTCTAAACGCACCCATCTAAAGTGCTGAACACACCCACCCTCCTTTATGAACAGTGTTACACTGTTCATAAAGGAGGGTAGATTTGTTCAGAAAAAATGGTAGGTGCATTTATAATCACCCAATAGTTAGACATGTACGTTACTCCATAATGCTCTCCAACTTCAATGCTGCTTTACACCCACAAACAAAAGTAGAGCCCCTTTTGAGTGACGCTTTTCTGGGTGTACGTGCCTAAAAATTACAGACTTGATTTAGGTGGTGATGAGGGTTTACAGAGAGGCTGTTTAAGCTGAACAGGAACGTCTCTGACGATCCGAAATCTAAAAGGGAAGAGAAGACAGAGGTCAGGGCCCGAGGCTGCTATCAGCCAAAGGCACTCCGACGCCTGAGTTAGTGCAGTCACTGAACTAGGGTGAAGTAAGGAAGAAGATGTGAGCAATAATAACAGGGTATAGACTGTATTCTTGCGCACCTTTTATGTGTGTACCATGCAGGTATATATAGGAGAGAGTAGAAGGTTCCATAGTGGAGGTAGGTGGGGATACTTGTCCCATCGACCCACTCCTAGGGCCCTTGGTAGGTGAGGATACTTGTCCCATCGGACATCTCCTCAAATTCCTCACATAAATGTGGACGTGATAGGGAAGGTCCCTTATCAGTATTCGGCGGCCACCCTATCTGTCAGGGTGCTATGTACTGCAGCTGTCCCATCCCAGGATGGAGATTAGACGCCTGGTACTCACCTCGGCGTATGTCCGAACTGGAGATGATCCGGGGTCGAGAGTTAGATGCTGGAATATGAGACACCGACCTCCAAGGGAGTGTATTCGGTCCTCTTTACCGATGTGGATCGGGCCTCGGTACTTGCCTACATCCAAGGGAGGGTGTTCGGTTCTCTTTACCGATGTGGATCGGGTCTCGGTTATAACGCCGAAATGACTGAGACCGAACTCAGGGCAAGCCCCCAATTGGTACTGCTACCGAACTGGAAGATAATTTCTGGATTATGAAAATACCCTACACAATAGCCCCCCAGCCCTTGACTTCGGTAGCTCTCAGTTTCCGAGGTCGAGGGCGGAAAGATGGGGGATTTCTCGGTGCAGAGCTCATAACTCTAGAGATTGCTGCTGTCTATTCTTTATTATATCGCTCTGCTGGCCGAAAGTGTTAATGTCGCTTCGTCTGCCTGAAATAATTAATTGCAAGGGCTGCATAGGAGTGGTAGATGTACCCTTGCGCCACGCGTCATAATTTGGCAGGTGGCGTGGCTGAACTGAAGCGACGAGTACGTCTCCCAAAGCGATATCTATGACAGCGTGACCTAGGGATTCGAACGGACGCCTGCCTCACTTTATAAAAACATGGTGTCTTCTTCGTCCCTTCATTTGGCATTCTGAAGAAAAAAAAAAAAACTCCTGCTGTTAGAGCTCTCCCTGCCTGGATATCTTTTCCCGTCTTCGTCACTCCAACTAACCTTCGTGAGTCTCTCCCTCCTTTTCTGTTTTTTGTTCTTCTTCTGGCCCCGTTAGGGTTTAGAGTTCCAGCAATCATGCCTCGAGACTCGAAGCCAAAGGTGGGAGCCTATAGACATTGGGCAGATACCCCTCAGGCCCTGGCGAAGTTCAGGAGGCTGTATAACATACCCGAGGGAGTCCTTGTTAGGTTAGATGACCCGGACGATCCCTTTGTCGGTCTGGCCGGGCGGACCGGTTGGATGGCGTTCCCACTGGTCTCCATTATAGAAGGCGGGGTACGATTCCCAGTCCACCCGCTTTTAAGGGAGTGTCTTCGGACGTGGAAGCTCTGCCCGTGTCAGTTAATGCCTAATAGTTTCAAAATAATAATGGGGGCGGCCGAACTGAACAAGATCCTAGGGATCAACCTCGGTGTGCATGACATCGAGGATTTATACGATCTGTGTAAAGCCGCGAAGTCCGAAGTCCAATACTATCTTTGTGTGAAGTCGAGAACAGAGCCCCTCGTGCATGACTTGGAGGATTCGAGTCGGTATGCCGGGGAAGACCGTCTATTTGTTACTAGGGATTGGGAGTTCGAGGCGTCCGCCCCTACTTCGGTCAAATTCTACAAGATCCCCCGTCGTCTCGGAACACCTCCAAGTAAATGCCGAGCTCAAATGTCTTGCTCTGCACTTATCTATTGTACCGAACTCATTCCCTGTTCTATTGTTTATGCAGATCTTAGCGAAAGGAAAAGGGAAGCTCGCAGGGTCGGGTGGAAAAGAAACGTTGAGTGGCTGAAGGCAGTGAAGAAATACACGGGCCACCATACTCGCGCAGCCTGGGATCTTCTTGGTTACAAACCGATCTACAACTCCTTTATTCCTCGAAGGTCGGGGAGCATTCCTGCTGCTGAAGAGTCCGAAGGGAGCCCCGGACATCCTCCTGGTGAGGATTTGTGGGAGGAGAAGCCGGAGATCAAGCCCGAACTTGATCCAGGAGTCAGTGCCTCCACCTCGGCACCCTTTCACTCGACCGTACAGGTGAAAACAGAGCCCGACCTTGGAGCCGGAACCTCCACCTCGGCGCCATCACAGCAATCCTCGGAGCCTCGACAGGCGAACGCTTCTAGTTCGAATTTGGAGGAAGAGGAAGAAATGCCATTGCAGAGACGTCGCCCGCCCGTCCAGTTCATAGATCTGGAGTTTGAGGCTTTCGGGGAGCCGACCCCATTGGCTACTATTCCCCCAACCTCTGACGGGAAGGGGCCTTCTCCTGCGCCGATCATACCTCCGGGGATGCCAGTAAAGCGCCCGGCAGAGGGCCCCCATAAATGCCCTGCCGAGAAGAAGGGAGGCCCATCCGAGAAGCGGCCTCGGCAGGAAGGGCCAGTAGAAGAGCCTGGGAAAGGGGGCGCTCCCGCGGATAAGAGCGCAAATGTGGAAGAGGGAATCGTCCCTCCGAAGGAGGGGGATGCCCCATCATGGAGGGATGCCGTTCCCCCTTTCCCAGGGAATATGGAGCGGCGGGATGAGACTGCCGTAAAGAAGGCTGTCGAGGAGGACCCGACCAAACGGCCTGTCTGCATCCCGTTTCTGCCGAACATGATGGTGCGTCCGGGGAGGCCTCTGTCGATCAACAACAGGCTTTGTAGCGATTCCCTCGTGGCCGCGGCGATTACCAGAGCTTGTTGCCTTCCGAAGGACATGGAGAAATTCGAGAAGCAGGAAAACGCAGCTCTGGTGATGTCAGCGATGCAAGCATCAATTGCTGTAAGTTCTCTTCTTTCCTGTGGCTTCATAGTTTTCATCATCTTGGTAATCTTCTTATCTCGAATTTTTCTGACGCAGAATGTCCAGAAGCTCGAAGTGGTACTGGAGAGGGCTCTGGCCAGGTCTTCCAAGGCTTCTCAGCTAGAGGCCGAAAAGAAGAAGATTGCAGCCGCCCTCGAAGTAAGTACGAGGCGGATAAAGGAGCTGGAAGAGAAGAACCAGAAGCTTGCCTCGGAGATGGACTCAGCTGGCGTCGAGATTATCAGGTTGAGGACCGAGACAAGTGACCTAAAAGGGGTGGTAGATGTGAAGGCCAAGAGGGCCGCCGAGCTGGAGGCCGAAGTACGTAAACTTCAGGCGGAGAAGGCAGCTCTGACAAAAGCAAAGACTGAAGCTGAGACCAGTCTGCAGAGAGAGGTGGCCGAAAAGGAGAACACGAGCAAGGAGATGGCCGAACTCAGAAAGTCTTTGGAAGATGAGGTCGATGACGCATACAGAGATGGAGTGAGGTTCGCGACAAACACCTATGAGGGCAAGCTCGACGGTGTTTGTCGAAAAGCATACGAACTTGGGGGCAGGGCGGCCTTGAAAGAAGCGGGGATCTCGGAAGATCATCCCGTCTATCGTGACCCGCCCAAATTCGTTCGTCGTACCTCGGCTCCGGTCCCTCCTCTTGAAGGTCCTGGCTCCGATGCTCCGCCCTCTTCAGACCCCTCTCCTGCTTTGACATCCGGGGATCTTGATGCCAAAGCTGGTGAAAAGGGGGAATAAGGAACACTGATGTTGAATCTTTTTCTTTTCTGTAACTTGGGGAGAGTACTTGTATTTCTTTTCATGTGTAAGTGTGTTCATGATGAATGAAAACAACTTTCTTCAATCCCTTTGTTTATCTTGCAATCAAGAATAACTTAAATAGTTTAGTGAGACCAGGCTCGGTTTATACGCCGAACTTGAAGCATCAAGTTGGTTACCCGAGGTATGTCCGTTAGGTTTCACAACCATAACAAAGCACCGATCTCGGTAGAACTGGCCGTGTGGAGTAAGCTAGTCCCGTGACCGAGCCTTTCTACCAATGCCGAGCTCTATCACTTGGCCAGATTTTTGAAAAATAAAATACTGTGAAAAAAAGAATTGATTTTATTGACTTTCGCTATCCGAATACATGTCAAAAGTAATATTTCTTGAGGTGGGTTGCATTCCATGGACGTGGGAGTTTTCTACCCTTCATGTCCTCAAGCTTGTATGCAGACTGCCCTGCTATCGAAGTTATTTTGAAAGGCCCGTGCCAGTTCGGTGCGAGCTTTCCTTCGTTGGGATTTTTATCTGCTGGAAGTGTCTTTTTCAAGACCAGTTCTCCAGGTGAGAACTTTCTTTCTTTGACCTTCAGATTGTAACCCCTGGCCAACTGTTGCTGATAAGAGGTGAGGCGAATGGCTGCTGATTCCCTCCGTTCTTCAGCCAAGTCGAGCTCTGTGGCGAGGTTCATGTCGTTCCGGCCTTGATCAAATAACTCCGACCTGAGGGTCGGTAGACCGATCTCAAGCGGAATCACGGCTTCCATCCCGTAGGCTAGGGAGAAGGGCGATGCCGAGGTCGAGCGTCTCGGAGTGGTCCGGTATGCCCAGAGGACACTTGGAAGTTCCTCGACCCATCTCCCCTTGGCTCGATCTAGTCTCTTTTTCAGCCCGTCAAGCACTACCTTATTAGAGATTTCGGCCTATCCGTTGCTCTGGGGGTATGCTGGAGTAGAAAAATAATTTCTGATGCCAAATTCTTGACAGAAGTTTTTGAAGAAGTTGGAGTCGAACTGGGTCCCGTTATCCGTGACCAAGGCTCGAGGGACTCCAAACCTTGTTACAATGTTTCTCCATACGAAGTTTTTGGTGTCTTTCTCGGTGATGGAGGACAACGCTTCAGCTTCTATCCATTTGGTAAAGTAGTCAGTAGCTACTATCAACCATCTTTTATTCCCAGGAGCTCGGTGGAGAGGTCCCACCAGGTCCAGTCCCCACTGGGCAAAGGGCCAGGGGCTGGAAAGAGGACTTAGGTCATGTGCTGGCTGATGGAGTGAGTGAGAGAACTTTTGACATTTCTCACATTTCCTGGCATAGACCTCTGCATCTTTCTGCATATAGGGCCACCAGTAACCCTGGCTGATAGCTCGGTAAGCCAGTGATCGACCTCCGATGTGCCTGCCGCAGATTCCTTCATGGATTTCATAAAGGAAGTCCTCGACTTTATTGGGATGGACGCACTGGAGGTAAGGGTCATTGTAGGACTTTTTGTAGAGCTTGCCATCCGGAGAAAGCCAGAATCGGGCTACTTTTAGCCTGACTTTGTAAGCCTGGTTCTTATCTTCGGGAAGCTGATCAGTTTTGAGATAGGAAATGAGCTCGTCCATCCAGCTGGGGCCAAGATTGATACATGTTATCTGCCGAGGTGGGTGGAGTTCTATACTTGGTCTGTCTAGTGCTTCTATTTCGACAGTTCTTTTTCTTCCTGCCTCGACAGCAGATGCCAGGTTTGCAAGTGCGTCGGCGTGAGAGTTGGAATCTCGGCCGATCTGCCTGACTTCAGCTTTTTTGAACTGGGATAGAAGATTCTTGGTATGGGTTAGGTAGGCTGCCATCCTGTCATCACGGGCCTGGTACTCTCCCTTGAGTTGGCTTGTTACCAGCTGTGAATCGCTGAAGATCACCAGTTGTTGTGCCCTTAGGATTTTTGCGCTGCTTAACCCTGCAATTAATGCTTCATACTCGGCTTCATTGTTAGATGCTTTGAAGTCAAGAGTGAGGGCTTGCTCAATGACGAGGCCCTCTGGAGACTGGAGGACGACGCCAGCGCCAGCCCTTCTGGAGGTTGAGGATCCATCCACGAAGATTTTCCAAGATGAGTCGAGGAACCGTTTCCAGGACCGCTCATGTTCGGTCTCGGTCGCAGTGGTTGCCTCCACCTCCTGGCCTCCCAGTTCGGTGTCGAGGTGGCTCGGTGCCGAACTAGGAGAGGTGAACTCCACAATGAAGTCGGCCAGCACTTGAGCTTTGATGGCCGTCCTGGGTTGATATTGAATATCATATTGCCCCAGCTCAACAGCCCATTTAGACACTCTTCCGGAAAAGTCTGCCTTTCGGAGAAGGGACTTGAGTAGGTGTTCGGTTACAACCACGATGGAATATGTCAGGAAGTAGTGGGAGAGCTTGCGGGATGCACTGACGAGTGCAAATGCGAGCTTCTCTAATGTTAAGTATCTCGTCTCGGCATCCAGCAGAATTTTGCTTGTGTAGTAGATGGGCTTTTGTTGTCTGTCAGTTTCTCGTACGAGGACAGAGCTTACTGCATGGTCCGAAACTGCCAGATATAGATATAGGACCTCACCCCGTTCCGGAGTGGAAAGCAGGGGAGGGGAGGAGAGGTATACTTTCAGTGCCTGGAGGGCATGCTCGCACTCCGGGGTCCATTTGAATCCTGAGCTCTTTTTCAAGAGCTGGAAAAAGGGACGGCACTTATCGGAAGCTCGGCTGATGAAGCGGTTCAGCGCTGCTGCCATTCCGGTAAGTCTCTGAACCTGTTTTGCCGAGGTCGGACTCTGGAGGGCTTTGATTGCCGAGATTTGAGAGGGATCCGCCTCGATTCCTTGTCTAGTAACCAAGCTGCCCAAGAATTTACCAGAGCCGACGCCAAAGGCACATTTGGAGGCGTTTAGCTTGAGCCTGTATTGCTTGAGGATGGAGAAGGTTTGATGTAAGTCAGTTAAGTGGTCCTGTGACCTTTTAGACTTAACGACCATGTCATCGATATAGACTTCAATCGTTTTGCCGAGCTGGTCCTGAAACATTGTGGTCACCAGCCTCTGGTAAGTCGCCCCGGCGTTTTTTAACCCGAAGGGCATTACTGTGTAACAGTAGGTGCCTCTGGTTGTTATGAACGCAGTTTTCTCTTGATCAGGCTCATACATGGGAATTTGGTGGTAACCTCGGTAGGCATCGAGGAAACTCATCCTGTCGTGCCCGGCAGTGGCGTCGAGCAACTGATCTATCTTCGGGAGGGGAAAGCTGTCTTTGGGACAGGCTCTGTTAAGATCAGTGAAATCTACGCAGACTCTCCAGCTCCCGTTCTTCTTTCTTACCACAACCGTGTTGGTTAACCACACGGGGTAGTGGACTTCCCTGATAGCTTTGGCTTCTAGCAATTTTTTGATTTCCTCGGTCACGGCCTCTGTCTGTTCGGCGCCCGTCCTGCGCATTTTTTGGACAACGGGTTTATGCTTGGGATCTACATTTAGCTTGTGGCTAATGACTTCGGGGGCGATGCCAGGCATTTCATATGGGGTCCAGGCAAAGACCTCCCTATTCTTGGACAGGAAGTCAAGCATTTCGGCCCTTTCCTCCTCAGTAAGCTGGCTACCGAGCATGAAGAACCGTTCCGGATCGTTGGGATCAATCCTGACTTCGGTAAGGTCTTCAATGCTCTTCTTCTCGGGAGTTCGGCCAACAGCGTCGAGCTCGGCCTCAAGCTCGGTCATGTGGACTTGCTGCGGCTCTGCATCTCCGGGGACCACGGCCATGAGACATTCCTTGGCCATTTCTTGGTCACCACGGACTATGATAACTTCGAAACCTCCATTCTCGTTCTGCAACGGGAATTTGAGCTTCTGGTGATGGGTGGAGGGGACAGCCTCCATGTTATGGAGCCAGGTTCTTCCCATGATGGCATTGTAGGGAGATTGAGCATCTACCACCAGGAAGTCTGCTGTCATGGGGGCTCCTCCAACCTCGACCTTGAGGGAGATCTTCCATTTGGGGTATACTGTCTTGGAGCTGAAACCTACCAATGGGGTGCGAGCTTCCTGAATGTCTTCCTCCTTCAGACCCATCCTCTTGAAGCAATCTAAATAGAGGATTTCTGAGGAGCTCTCGGGGTCCACTAAGATCCTCTTGACATTGAAGTTCTGTAACCTCATAGTTAGAAGAAGAGGATCATTGTGGGGTAGCTGGACCCCGGCCAAGTCTTTGTCAGAGAACCAAATTTTTGGCCTCTCGACTCGTGCCTTTTTTGCAGAAGGACCGAACTCGGCCATCATTACTTGTTTACCGTGCTGGGCCCTCCTGGCTTCAGCACGGGCCCGGTCACTGCCTCTAGGGGCGGGGGCCAAGTGAATGACGTCGATGGTCCTTATAGGGCCATCGCTCTCTCGGTCGTCGGAGTGATGCTGCTAGGCTTGGTTTATTCTACCCTCCTCTTTGATATGATCTCGGAGGTGCCCATCCTTCACGAGCTTTTCAAGGTGAGCCTTAAAGGCATAGCAATCCTCGGTTCTGTGCCCTCTATCTTTGTGGTAGGCACAGAACTTGCTCTGATCTCGGGAGGCAGCGTCACTTTTCATTGGCTGGGGCCATTTGAAGAAGGGCTGGTCTTGAATTTTGCCGAGGAGCTTGTAGATAGGCTCCTTGAAAATGGTATTGACTGCTCTGTAAGAGGTGCCACTTGGTTTCGTCCTCGAGCTGCCTCCCGAGGTGGGAACAGAACGTGCTGCCGAGCTAGATGGCTCTTTATTTCGATTCGCCTCTTTCTTAGCAAGCCTCCATTCTTTCCTCGAAAGACGGCCTTCCGGACGGCCCTCCGAACGGCCCTCCTGCCAAACATTATGGCTCTCCCGGGCTCGGATTTCGTCCTCCTCTTGCTCAACGTACTGGTTTACCCGGGCCATAAGTGCCTTCACTGAAGCCGCGGGGTGACGCACCAACTTCTTCCGAAGCTCATTGCCTGGGAGCAGAGCTTGTTGGAAGGCCGTGACGGCTACTTCGTCGTTGGAATTTTCGATTACGCTGTAAATGGTCCAGAACCGTTTGGCGAATTGAGTGAGATTCTCGGTTGGCCTCATCTTGATGGAGATCAAGTCGGCGTCGGTCTTCGGGATGACCCGGTGTGCTTGAAACTTCTCGACGAAGGAGTTTCGAAGCTGTCGCCAGCTTGAAATTGATCCCTCGGAGAGTGCACAGAACCACCGAAGTGGGAGGTCACCTAAACTGGAGGAAAAGACCTTGCAATCGAGGTTACCGTCGCCGCTGAATACCGACATCTTCTGGGTGAAGTGTCGGAGATGAGCTTCGGGGTCTGACGTTCCATCATAAAGATTGAAGCGTGGGACGCTGAATTTATCAGGGAGAGGATGGTCCCTGATTTCCCGAGTAAATGGGGAGGTGCCGTGGATGTCGCTATATCTGGTAGCCAGCCGACCTCGAGTGAGGCCGACATGCTCTAGGTTCTGCTGCATGGCCAGCTTAATTTGCTTGTTAATATAAGCAGCCATGTCGGGGTCGGTCCCGGTCTCCCGCCTTTGCCTCCGGCACTGCTGCTGGTCGGCGCTGGCGTGAGTGTTACTCGAGCCCTCCTCCCGAGCTCGGGCACGCCTCTCGTTTAGTTGCTCCCTTAGATCTGGCTGACCCTCTGGGCCCCGGCGGGCTTTCCGCCGAGGTGGTGGAGGCGTGTGAGATGCTTCAGGCAGGGTTCCGTCCTTTACCTCCAGCTGTCGCTGGAGCTGGAGGATCTGCGCCTTTTGTTCCTCAATGACGAGGTTCTGAGCCTTGATTGCTTCAGCTTGGGCTTCAACATCTTCCTCTGGGGCCGTGTCGTCGTCACTTTCGTCACCGAGGTGGACATGGTCCTCTTCCATGTGGTCCTCGTGATGTGACCGAAGAGGTTGAGACTGCTCAGGAGTCCTACCTCGCTGGGACTGTTCCTGAGGAGGAACGTCCTTGCGGGGTGCTTGAGTGAAAACAACCTCCAGACGTGGACGCTCTGCCTGGGAGGATGTTGTCCGGGCCCGTATTGCTACAGGACCGCTCCGAGGAGATGCTGGTACACCTCTTGACGATGAGTGTGTCACCGTGACGGGTGACCCAACACTTCGAACACCTAGTTCCCCCTCCGCTCTTCTCGATTGAGGGTTGGGTGGTGTTTTCCTGGTTTCTCTTTGCTGGCTTGTTATTAAGGCCCCTGCCTGGTTCGTCACCAGTGGAGGCGGCATGAGAGGCAAGAATGTCTCTGGCTGGCTGGACCTGGACGGTCCAACAACGCTCTTTCCCTTCTTAGCCTTAGGAGGCATGGCTATTAGGATGAAAGTATGGATTTTGCAGATCGTTCCCACAGACGGCGCCAAATTGTACGTGCCTAAAAATTACGAACTTGATTTAGGTGGTGATGAGGGTTTACAGAGAGGCTGTTTAAGCTGAACAGGAACGTCTCTGACGATCCGAAATCTGAAAGGGAAGAGAAGACAGAGGTCAGGGCCCGAGGCTGCTATCAGCCAAAGGCACTCCGACGCCTGAGTTAGTGCAGTCACTGAACTAGGGTGAAGTAAGGAAGAAGATGTGAGCAGTAATAACAGGGTATAGACTGTATTCTTGCGTACCTTTTATGTGTGTACCATGCAGGTATATATAGGAGAGAGTAGAAGGTTCCATAGTGGAGGTAGGTGGGGATACTTGTCCCATCGACCCACTCCTAGGGCCCTTGGTAGGTGAGGATACTTGTCCCATCGGACATCCCCTCAAATTCCTCACATAAATGTGGACGTGATAGGAAAGGTCCCTTATCAGTATTCGGCGGCCACCCTATCTGTCAGGGTGCTATGTACTGCAGATGTCCCATCCCAGGATGGAGATTAGACGCCTGGTACTCACCTCGGCGTATGTCCGAACTGGAGATGATCCGAGGTCGAG
Source organism: Umbellularia californica (assembly GCA_028538565.1). Taxonomy (NCBI): domain Eukaryota; kingdom Viridiplantae; phylum Streptophyta; class Magnoliopsida; order Laurales; family Lauraceae; genus Umbellularia; species Umbellularia californica. The sequence goes on along the minus strand of JAPQWN010000003.1, from coordinate 35,170,234 downwards.
AGTTAGATGCTGGAATATGAGACACCGACCTCCAAGGGAGTGTATTCGGTCCTCTTTACCGATGTGGATCGGGCCTCGGTACTTGCCTACATCCAAGGGAGGGTGTTCGGTTCTCTTTACCGATGTGGATCGGGTATCGGTTATAACGCCGAAATGACTGAGACCGAACTCAGGGCAAGCCCCCAATTGGTACTGCTACCGAATTGGAAGATAATTTCTGGATTATGAAAATACCCTACACACTGGGCAAAGTGAACAAAGTCATAATAGATGCTTCAAAATTATTGTTTCAAAAGGCAATCTACTGCCTTGACACGCATGGCAATCAGGTAGGTAAGATGGACATTTTTGGTTCTCAATGGTTGATTGGCTACACCGCATGCAAAATTGCAAATCTATTATGATAAAGTATGTTGGGTCAATATCCACCCTCACTCCTTAGCGGTCATAATTGTGATCGAATCCTCGCTCTCACCATAAAACCAGTGTTGTGCCGTTTCCTATTACCAATTGGTTTTTGGGATAAGTGGTAGCTCAATGGGGTGTAAGATCCTACAAGTGGTATCAGAACCTGGTAGGTCGGGTGTTCAAATCACGGGATATGCGTTTTGCGAGTTGCGCAGCATGAGTCGCGGCGGGTGTGCCATTGAGGGAGGAATTGTTGAGGTCAACATCCACTCTCGCTCCTGAGCAATTATAATTGTGATCGAACCCTCGCCCTCCCCATAAAACCATTGTTTTGCCGTTTTCTATCACCAATTGGTTTTGGGATAAGTGGTAGTTCAATGGGGTGTTATATCCTACAAAGTAAAATGTAGGAACCATTGCTAGATAGGGAGGAGGAGAGGACAGGTGAGTGTGTGGGAGTCAAACCATTAGCAGGTAACCATGTATCAAACCATGATAAAGGATGAGAGTAAAATGCCTTGGTGGAGATCATACCCATTTTAGCCAAAGTGCTCTCCACTGATTTTCAATATAGGAAATGTTGATCAGAAAAAATTAAATGCAGAAGGGCTTCTAGAGTCCACTGAGTTGTGCAGTAAAATCAAAAAGTTCAATTTTTAAAAACAAGAGAGAGATTCATATGGCTTAAGTTGCAAAGAAAAATAGCACCCATCACATCAGATGGGGTTAAAGTCTAATGGATTTAGTGGCCCATCCGTCTAACTCACTGCCACTTTGATGAGCGTTTTCTGCTACAGTAAGTAAAGCACTTTCAAAGCTTTCATGTAGAAGAAATTAAGAGCTCTTTCACCGTTTCATGTGAACGCAAGAATTTGGTAAACATGAATGACGTCTCTCAAACATGCAAAATCCAAGAAACATTTCTCCACAATGTTGTCTAAAATTCTATGTCGTCCAAAACATCTCTATCACCCTACGCATATGATTACATCACACCTCCTACGAACAACAGTGGATTGGATATGGTCTCTTCCACTCCCCTTCCTACACATAAATAGCTGTAAGCCTGTAACCATCTTCAATTCATACCACTAAGCCAAGCCACCTCTCTCTCTCTCTCTCTCTCTCTCTCTCTCTATATGGAGTACCTTAGCATGCTTTTGGTGATTTTGCAACTGTTGTTTCTCTCGATCCTTTGGAAGCTCTTCAGTTTTCTTGTCTGGAGACCATATACCTTGACAAAATGGTTTGCAAAACAAGGGATAAGGGGACCTACCTATTCACTGGTTTCAGGTTGCCTAGAAGAAATCAAGAATTTGAGGAGGGATGCAAGTGAGACTGTGATGGATACATACTCGAATGATATTATTCCAAGGGTTCAGCCTCACTATCACAAATGGGTCTCACTATATGGTCATTTGCTATTCTCTTCTCTTCTTTTTTGTTTAAATGAATGGGCATGTGGGCACTGTGCACCTTCCGTTCACACTCATTTATACTTGCTCTTGTTAGACGTCTTATAGCCCTTTTTCCATAGCCTTTTAGAAATTAGATGAGATAGCATGGACAACGAATGAAATTCATATGTTATTGTCTCCCATCTTTCTTCTTGTAACTAAAATATATAACTAGCTACCAGAAAAAATTAAGATGGGAAACAAAAGGAGCCTCTCTGAGGTTGTTTGAAACCACAGGAGCCTTTATGAAGTAAATATGTGGGAAGGTAATCTCAGCCATCAGATTTTTCACTTTCACCTATGTTTTATAGTTAGTTGCAACAAATGGAAAAGTACCCGCATAGCCTTCAAAAAAACTATACTCCATGAAACACAAGTGGCTACTTCACCATTTGTTGATTTATCATCTCACTTCAAATTACTCTTACCACATGAAACAAACGAATTTTTACTTCATCGGAAAGTATATTTCTTTACAAAACCATAGCCTTTCTCACGGATTTGACATTTACTTGATTGTTTTCCCAATACATTATTCAAATATGCTCCAAAGCCTTGAATATGTTCATGTTAATTTCAATGGTTTGACTGAGACTGATGTGTGTGTTTGAGCAACAGGAGAGACTTTCTTCTATTGGCATGGGACAGAAGCAAGGGTCTTCATTTGCAAACCCGAGCAAGCCAAAGAAGTATTATCAAACAAGTTTGGCTTCTATCCCAAGACCAAAGCTACGCCCGCATTAGCAGCCTTGTTGGGGAAGGGACTGGTATTAGTTGAAGGGCTGGATTGGGTTAGGCACAGGAGAGCTGTTAGCCCTGCTTTCAACATAGACAAGATCAAGGTTAGATACTCACGTTTCAAATCCATTCTCCATACCCTTAATTGTTGTTGTTGTTGTTTTGTTGGTAATGTTCTTTTTAGATTTGTAGCAATTTAAGCTCCTTTTGATAGATGGCTCTTGGTTTTGTTTGACAGATGATGACAAAGAGAATGGCAGCTTGCACTTTGTCCATGCTTAATGAGTGGCAAGAGAAGTTGATTGAAGCAAAGGGACAAAGTGTGGAAATGGACATGAATGTGGAATTTAAGCAGCTGACAGCAGATATAATCTCCCATACTGCTTTTGGTACCAGTTTCATGGAAGGGAAGGAAGTCTTTGAGATTCAAATGGAGCTAATGGAGAGGTTCATTGCTTCTAGTGCCGATATCAACGTCCCTGGCATCCAGTAAGTATCCTACACCTGCAATGAGGATATTTTAAACAGCACTCTTAACAATATGGATTGAGAATGCTAGCTGATGGCACATCTTCATCCCCCTCATCAGATAATTTAATGTCCGCATTTAATTATTTAGCATGTTTTATTTCTGATAGAGATGCTAGCTAGGTAGTTCTTTCATGCTAGCTAGGTAGTTCTTTCATGTATCAGGGAATCATGGGTTTAATAGATTACGGCAGATTGCGATGTTGGTTTGCTTTTCAATGTATAAATTCATATCAACTCTCATATGAATGATAGGGTGAAATTATTTGCGATGTTGTGATCAGGCCAGCCATGGTATTAGCCCAATAAAAAAAATCGCAACATCATCCTCCTCCAGCATCATGTGATGTCTATCAAGCCTCATGATTTAATAGTTCTAGAAGAGATAAATGACAAATCTGATCTAGCAAGCACCAACAAAAGAACTCAGAAATTAAGAGCAAAGTTACAACAATGATGATCTTTACCACCATCCCAGATATTATTACCTGTTGTTCATGCATAGTTGTGTGACCCCGGCCGGCCACTTTGCCTTTTGCAGGTATCTTCCTAGTAGGTGGAACATAAGAACATGGATACTGAAAAGAAGGCTGAGGAACTCACTAAAGAACATCATAGTGAACAGGTTAAAGTCAAAGGTGGATGGAGGCTCAGACACCAGCTATGGTGATGACCTGCTTGGATTGATGATGGGACTATCTACCAGAGAGTCCAGCAAAAAGCAAGACAGTGGTCTGGAGCTGAACATGGACGAGATCATGGATGAGTGCAAGACGTTCTTCCTAGCAGGGCATGAGACCACCTCCTATTTGCTAACTTGGGCTATGTTCTTGTTGAGCATAAACAAGGAATGGCAGGAGAAGCTTAGGGAAGAAGTTTTGAGAGAGTTTGGGATGGGAATCCCAGATTCAGACAAGCTTGGCAAGCTGAAATTAGTAAGTTGACCAACTCATGCACCCGACCAATTTGGCCAATATCTGAAGTGGGCTGGGCTCGGTGCACCCAGGCTAGTCCGACCCTTCTTGAGGTCTAGTCCCCTAAATTATTCGTCTCAATAATCAGGCCCAAATCTAGCCCATCCCCGCCCTCAGAAGATAAAGGGTCCGTTTATATGCTGGGCTGGGCTCTGGCATATAACTGGGCCTTGAAGCAAAATACAACCTTGGCACAGACATTTGGATAAAACATCATTGAAACTCTGACCATTTCTGTTCTGTGGAGTGGAATCCCCTTGGATTAATTCAGAGCCTTTTGCAATTTGATACTGATAGTACAATTATCCACCCTTGGATTGAATCATGATAAGGTAAGGTAAGCACTTGTCCTACATTGGCTTCACACTCCACTGTTTCTTGGAGTTGAGTTACAAGCTGAGGTACCTCACCTCTTCATCAATGATCAAGGCCTTCGATTGGTTCAGTTTTGGATAATTTCATCTTCCTCGCTGTGATGGGTCAGTAAGTTGTGCAGATGAGTAAAAACATGTGCAATCCAACTTTTTAGGATGAGGTGCGCAATCACAATAATAGTTTTCTTTTTAGTTTTTTTGATAATTTGATGACACAATCAACCAAATTCAGCTGTATTCCCTTATACCAAAATCATAGTTTAGAAAGAGACCTTTTAATCACTCCCACCAGCTATTCATTAAAAACTACCTACAACGGAATTTTACCTATCATGGTCACTCAAGTACATGAACAAGAAATTAATTTGGTGTCTAGGATTGAGTCGTTCAAACCATGGTCGACCGCTAAATTCATTTGTTAAACGCAGCTACAAGGTATAGGCATTTTAACCCCGAGGGGTAGCTTAGTTGGCCTAGGACCACGGTTTGCACCCGGAGGTTGTGGGTTTGAAACTACACTACCACATTGGGGCCACGGGAATTTTACCTGGCTTTCTCTCCTAGCCCGTAGGGATTATTTTCGCTCAAAGGGTTAGGAACATTGCGTTATAAAAAATAAAAAATAAAAAGAAAAAAGGCAAGGGCATTTTAATTTTTTCTTTCCTTTTTTTTTTTAAACATCTTAATTGGATTTGGCCAACATGACTAGAAAAGCAGGCTTAACAACAGTGAAGGGGGTCGACTAATATTATCATGGCTTAATCACATGCCTCCTTGTATCAGTCACTGCTTCAAATTTCATTCAAGTCTGGAGTTATATTCACCTTTTAAAGACAAAGGATGTATTGACAAATTACTGATTTGTATTGCATATAAAACAATGATTACTTGTTTTGCAGGTGAACATGGTTCTTCTTGAAACCTTGAGGCTGTACAGTCCAGTAATCACTCTGTCCAGAAAGGCTTCTAAAGAAATGAAGTTGGGGAATCTGGCAATTCCTAAAGGTACCCATATAACAATCCCACTGGCAATAATTCACAGGAACAAGAAGTATTGGGGAGAAGATGCAAATGAGTTCAATCCAATGAGATTCGCCGAAGGAGTGAAGAATGCAGCAAAACATCCAAATGCTCTAATTGCATTTTCAATAGGCCCAAGAGCATGCATTGGGCAGAATTTCGCAATGATGGAAGGGAAGATGGTGATGGCACTAATCCTTCAGAGGTTTTCCATCTCCCTCTCCCCTAATTATAAGCATGCGCCCGCAGACAGGATCTCATTGCAGCCACAGTATGGGCTTCTTATTCTTCTTAAGCCTCTGCAAGTGTGATACCATTGTTCAATACATCCCATGTAATTCATATGCTACAGTAAGTATCCGTTCGAACATTGTCGTTGTATGATGCCCTAGGTTTGGTTTGGATCAATCTATATTTCTCCATTTCTGCAAAATATTACATATGGAGCTACAATGAATCTCTGTTTTTAGCTCTAGTTTAAGAGAGATTATGCTGTTTGTTTCAATATCTTGTATCCAAATACACTGAAAATAAAAATGAGATTTGTACCCGCCAGACGAATTCCTGTTACATTGCCAAAGAGGGACACGTGGCACATTACCGATCAAGTATGACCTTTCTTTTATCCAGGCTTGGGACCAGCACACCATGAATCATCGACCTAATGTTGCAGTTACCTTGCAATCTGTGGTCAATTGATAATAAGGTACACAACTTGCAAATTCATAATCTAACAAGAAACAGCGGTCAAGACAGAGTGAGAGCTACTGAAATATCCACATAACACATGGACAGTCTCTTCGATTCTTTTTCCTCTAATATGAATAAGATCTTGAATCCTGATACAAAGTGCTTAATAGACGGACCAAGATGCCAATACTTCACTAGTGTCAACCAATATATAAGACAGATCAATCAATTTCATTCATTTGGGTCACAAAGAACATATTACTGCTGCCTATTGACTAAGGCAGCAAACCTGTTCAAACTGAAATTCTGTACAAACACCATAAAAGAAAGAAAGCTGATCTCCTAACAGAGATTGTGAACACCCAACTCTGCATATACTGGAGCACAAACTTTCCCATGCCTAAAAGCTAGCCCATGAATTTGTAAATTGTGCATCTACAACATGTACATATGAGAGAGAGAATGTCACACTTTGAGGCCATCGATGTTTACTCGTCAGTCTCCTCTCGTTGGTATCAATTTTTATGGGTCATTGTTTGAATCAGCCACCTTTCAATCTTGATAATGACTTCTTTCCAATCCAAAAGAGGCAATGCAAGGCGCATAACTTATCTCATGGAGCCTTTAGTGTCCACTAAAAGGGCTCAATACAACCCTGCCTTGGACTTATTCCAAAGGAAAGTTAACGACTTCCCACAAAGTTAGCTTCTCATAAATTCACATTGCCTGCAAACAATCAACCTGCCAAACAGAAACATCATAACGAGATTGACAAAAGATATAATATAATAAGCTCAACCTGCGTCTAAAAGAAACAAATGAAAGGAAAAAGGGAACTAAATCCTCGATCTAAGGACACGTGCAATTTTCCATTGTGATACAAGGAGTCCAGTGCAAAACCAATGATCTAATAGTTACACCACCAACAGTCCATGCTCCAACCTATCTGGTCAATGAGTGATCCCCATACTTCCAAATGGTCAGCATACACATGGATAAAAAGAAAAATAGCACCATTTGAGGTAGAGTACATCATCATCATCATCAAGGCTTGCCCCAACTATGTTGGGGTCGGCTCATGAATTCTGTAGAGTACATCAGATCATTAATTTTATCTTCATGCCATGGACCACACGTGTACAAACTCAAGGCCCAAGGATACAAATAGTATCACAGATCAAGGAACCTCATCATCAGAGCAATGTCCCATTAATCTGCAGTCAGAAAGGGTTGAAGATATGAAGAAACTACATTTCCTATTAACAGACAAAATGAATTAGTATTAACTAGTTTTTTAGTTTTGACCTTCTTCGCAAAAGGCAAATACGCCGCCAAGCATGTCATCATTGTCCCCATCTCCCTCAGGTATTTCTCTCTCGCAGTGACTGCTGCTGCTGTCCGCATCATTGACAACTTCAGCAAGCTCACGGCGGTCATCGAGCTCTGATATTTTACAATAGCCCTCATGAAAACATTGAGCAAAATCAAGTGAATTGTGTGAATCTCCATGCTCAGTCTTTGCCTGAATGCTTGGACCCAAATCAAAAGGATTAGAACCCGACATGTTAGACACTTCACTTCCCAGACTGTTGCTTGAAGAGGGAGCACCTTTGGTGTCAGCTCTTCCAACAGACATGGAATTGCTGTCTAAAGAGGATAAACCACTTATAAATCCATCACCCTTGTCAGAAAGCTCAGAAAGAATAAATGCAGATTCTTGATCAGAAAAGCTTTTGCTTTGCAATTGAAATCCATTAGATGTATGCAGTTGGGGTGGAATTGCAGCCATTGCGCTCCCCCCTTTTTCACTATTCAACTCTTTCTTCAAATTGGTAGTTGTCACCGAGCACTGTAAAGATTGATGAGAAATTTGAGTTTCCATTGACTGCAATCCAGTGGGCCCATAAGGCCCCACTTGATTTGTTTGATCCAAATCAAGTAAATTCCCACTTGTCCTTGCCGTCCCTGAGGCAAAGATTAGAAATGGAAGTGAGTATATGCTTCAAGACCCAAAATATGAAAAATGCTTAATGCATATAGATTCAACTATCATTGACAGTCTATTCCAATCCATTTTTCATCAGCCATCTAGCAAAATCACACTGATCAGATGATCCTAAATTTGAATTTAGGACTAGTTCATGTAACCATCCATCCAGAAAACCGGAAAAAAAAAATGATTTACAAGCATCGGACACAAAATTGAATGTTAGGTTTAATGTTTGACCCATAGGTTTAATGTTTGACCCATTTTGTTCAAATTAATCCAAACTCAAAACCCTCTGTAATTGCTGAGATTCTCATGATGTGGCCTAGAAGAGTGTTATGAACAAAAGGGAAGGTCCAGATCATTGATTCGAAAGGCTCACTTGTCCCAATTTGACAAAGTGCCAGAGGCTCAGGGCTGTTTGTTTGCATGCAATTGAATTCCTAGGATTCCAATAAATGTATTCCTAGGAATGATTAAAATCGGAGAAAAAATGGTGAATATCCATAAATGGCTGGCTATCAAGTAATCTTCCCTTAATGGAAAATGAATCAGGGGGGAGATGTGAAATCAATACCCAGCCATCACCCTAGTAAAGTTCATGACCTAGAAAAGTCAAGGTCCTATCTACAATCTACATCACCTTAAATAATCCTTTATTGGAACCCATTTTACCATGAATTCCTATGTATTCAATTGCATCCAAACAAACAGGCTCCTATAGCAGACAGGATAGTTACAGTAAAAACAAAAAGAAATAGATAAAAACAATGAAACATAATATATGCTTTTGAGCCAATAACAATAATGACACGGTAGTTATGATTACAATAAACTTGAATGCTGCACTTACCAACATCTGATCTTTCTATTGATCCCAATGGTGCAGATTTGGAACAGCTAAAAACAGCCCCTTCCATGAATTTGTCATTAGTGAGGTGACTCGAAGATGAAAAACTTGGATTTCTTCCTCGAACAAGCCCTCTGCACCATATAACCCACTTATATCTCTTAACCAACAAAAGAAATGGGAATAATACAAGTTGAGTTTTGAAAAGCTTCATCCTCTAAGAAAACAGCTGGTAGAGAAAATTTGTTACAATTCAGAAACATGATGAAATTGGGTAGTAAGAAAATCAGGTCCCCCTGTTGAGGATTACCCAGTCTGAGAATCAGGCAGTTCCACCCATCAGATGGGCTGCACATCTACAGAGAATAAAGACACCAAAGCCACCTTTCCTTTTTTTTTTTTTTTTTCTCTTTTGGAATCATCCATTTACCCTACATGAGAGAACTGATCCCCCAATGATCCCTCAAGAGGATGAACTTTGAAGCAAGCCATGTTGGACCATCCAAGTAGTCAACTGTTGCCTCTTGATTTTTCATGTAGTGCATATGTTTAATATCAGCGAAGTGGACAAAACTAACAGAAAATCAAGGAGCAATCATAAGAAACTCACACGAAGGGTACTCCAAATAATGAGTAAATCCTAAAACTGCCTGTTAAAAATTGGGCAAAGATTCAGAGCAGGTCCAAAAACCAGCCCTTGCTCCTCACAATAAGTGGAACTTCCTTAGTCTAGGACCTAGTGATTTGAGCTAATATCAACAATTTTCTGCTAAATGTGGACTTTGGAGGCTCCTAACTAAATGGTTGAAGTGATTTGTAGGCCTTACCCTAAACATAATGAGGTGTACAAGAGAAAGTTCAGATAAATAAATAATTGCTACATGATGCAATCCAAGTCAACAGGATTGACAGGATTGTAATCTCAATACCCAAGATCCAAAGAGAAACAAAGAATAGAATGATGAAACACTCAACATGATAATGCCACACATAAGTGTTGATTTCCACGTCCATATAGTCTCTCAATAAAGAATTATGGCAAACCCAAGGAGATGAAGAGCATGTAAAAAACTTGTTTGGCACATTTGTAATAGTCAACCAGCAGTCCTTATTGTTATCTTATATGGTCTTTGAACAACTAACAAAAGGATCCCTGAAGTGCAATTTCAACCATAGGATTAAGACACAGTATGCTATAATAGGAAACTAGGAATATATTCACCTGCACACTTGTGCATTGCGCATCTGGACCGCGCATGCATGAAATTTAAAGGTGCGCAGGTGAACATTTTCCTGCTACAGTAAGTTACTATTGCACAAGATTAAATTATTTTTCTTATGTTTCACTATTAAGATGTTAGAAATAAATGAAAATAAAGACAAGCATCAAATTAAATGTTCTACAGAAGATAAGTCATACACAGTATAAAAAATCTTAATAGAAAAAAAAAATGCAAAGGTACTAATCGGACACCCCTACCTGTACGAGTGTCTTAGATAAAAGCACATTCATATCTAAATATCCATATCTGGGTATCATAACTACACAATTTTTCCTCTCTAAACTGTTTTCCCACATAAGTTTCCTCAATAACTTCTTGGAAATTTTGATTCTTGTTTTGAACATAGCTCATTCTTCTCAAGTGAATTTTAATCATATAATTCAAAAGTTCAATAGCTTGCACATTGCCAAATCCCAAATGCATCATATATACTTGTAAAAAGAAACCACCACACTTTCCCCATTCCTTAGACAATCGTCTTCAGAGCAAAACTCTGCAAGTACAAAATTTTTAAATTGCAGCTCATGGACTCATTAGTATGAACCACTAAAAGATTCCAGGAACCAAGTAGTTATAGGAAGAGGCATTGGTACTTGGGAAACCTCATCCACCAATGGAAACCCATAACCCCCTCTCTGATTTAACGCATTGTCGAAATCCGCCAATATATGCAACAACTAATCAATCTAAGTGATGCAATGGGAGTAATGTCAAAAGAGGAAATAATGTAACTCCCATTTTTTTAATTTTTTGGTAAATGAATGTCAACCATAGTTACGAGATTCAGTTCGGTTCGGCTGAAATGACCAAAAAATTTTGGTTCTGCAATGAAACCGAACCGAATTACTCCTTCAAAAAAATTTCGGACCAGTTCGGTCGAAATCTGGAATTTCGGACAAATTTTCCAGATTTCAGCCAAACTGTCCAAAATCTAGAGATTCAGTGAGATTTAAAAAATAAAAAATAAAAATCGGAAGGGCCTGGCCGCTGGTTGCAGAGAAAGGAAGGACAGACGGGGAGGGAGGGGGAGAGAGAGAGAGAGGAGGGGGAGTGGAAGGAGAGTACCTACCTGGCTTCGTAGCCACTACCGCTCGCCAGACCGAAGTTGAAGCTGCTGCCACTGCTGCTTGCCAGCCGAAGCAGAAGTCACTGCCGCTTGCCATCACCACTGTGATCACCATCATCCATGGTTCAAAATCACGGGCTATCAGTCGCAGTATCAGCCAGCTCCAAAAACCAATACGGTATCGGTAGAGGTAGAGGTTCGCGGTCCGTCGCGGTCTTCGCCGTGTGAATTTTTTTTTTTTTTTTTGTTTCAGTCCAAAAAAATTTGAAAAAATATCCAAAAAATTTAGAATATTGTAAAATGCTAGAAAATAATATTTTGCCCATTAGTAATGACTATAAATCAAAATATCAATGGTCCTCTTAAATCATAACATCCTATTGCTGCATCGCAATTTTGTATGAAACTATTTAAAATGTCCAAAATTAAATAGAGTTATATGTAAGTATTAAAAGAAGTAAAATACAAAATTGATACTTAATTCAATTTTTTAAATAATTTTTCACCTATTTTGTAAGCATAGTGACAATGGGCCAACTCTCATGGTAATAAATATTTATAATTACCCTCTAGGCTTTAGAGTGGGAGACATGTTTTTAGTGGTTTATAGTTTTCTTAAATGGTATGGTAAACGGTATAATAAAAGGTCTCATTAGCATCATCAATAAGAATCACATCAAAATCTGTCACTTAAACCCTCTTTTAGATCTCTTAGGGAAATTGTTCTTTCATCTAACTACTAAGAAATTCATCGGTCTCACAGCGGGGCTTATCAATTGACAATCTAAGCCATTAAAAAAGATTCCCCACTTTCAGGTCAGGCTTGGTCTAATTTTACTCTAATTTGGATAGACCCATTGATTATTAGAATTAAATTATTCAGAAATCCAATCAATCTCACAGTGGGCCATTTGTTAGTAGTGTGAAAATTTACAAGGGCTCATATAATAATGGCCATTTACTAAGAATGTCATGGATGGTTGACAGGTGGGCCCTGCCAATGGAAAGTCTATAAAGTAGAGATATTATCGAATCCAGACTTGAAACATCTTGGGTTGTTAACAAGTGGCTTTTCACCATGGCGAGTCTGTAAAGTGCACATGAAAGAAAGTTTGGACTTGAAAATTTCTTAAAAGGGGAAGAGGGCTTTCTTTCATTTGATGCTGGAGCAGAGAGAAAGAAAATGATGCAGAGGAAGGGAAAAACAAGAATAAGGAGGAGAAGATTCAGCAGCAAGCGAGCATAGTTATCAAATTTGTTTCAGTTCGGACGAAATATCCGAATTTGTTCGTTTCGAAGGCAAAACCAAACCAAACATCCCGCTTGAAGATGTTCGGTTCAGATTTCGTTTAATTTCGCCCGATATATAGCGTTTCAATCCAAAAACCCCAATTTCGGACGAACTATTTCCGAATCCGTCGATTCGGACGAATCGAGTGGCAAAACATTAAAAGACGAAAAAGAATGGATGAACTGTATTTGGGCATTTGAACATATCTGAACAAATCATTGTACATACCTTTTTTCGGGTGATTGTTTGTTCCATCTTCTTCGGTAGCATGGAACCTTCTATCTATAAATTGAACTCGAAACTGCAAATATCAACCACAAAATCTTCTCTTGCCCTTTTTTCATTTGAGATTGTTCACTGCCGAAGCAAAAGTGTGAATCCTTGCCCTCGCCGTGATCATCTTCCTGCATTTCCTTCCTCGCCAAAGGTCATCACTGCTGCCCAACTCAGATTTCCTTGCAAAAATCTTGCCGGAATGCCAGGAATGTCAAATCTTGTCATCGTCTTCCATTTCTTCTTGTTGCTGTTTTGTTTTTCTTTCTTTCATAGGTTTTGACAAAGGGACAACGGGGTCGGAACTCGGGATACTATCTTTATAAAGGCATTTTGATGTTGCCTTTATGAATGAGAGGTCCTGATGAGTTCCGGAAAGTGAGGCCCATTAATTTTTAATTGCTGGAAAATTCTTCACAGTCCCACTTATATTTAATCAATGATAGTGTTGAGTAGTTAAGAGGCCCACTTAACAAACAAAAAAAAAAAAAAATCAAGGGACCAAAAAAAGAAAATGCTTATGATCAAGGCCCATCACGAGTTGAGTACGGTAACGTTTGGTGTTATTAAATATTATATGAAATCATTTTTAAAAATATCAATATAAAGTGGGCCATTTAATTTGAGCAGAGCAATTATGTTTAATTAGTACTGTTTATGAAGAATTAACTGGTTTTGATTTTATATAAGTGGCCCAGTGAAAATTTTGATTAGCAAATTTGAGCGTTGGGCCCTGGCTCACCACTAGTTGAATGGAATTTTGTATATTGTTTCAATATATATATATATATATATTAAATGTTTTCAATTATCCGAAATGAATTCCCTAATTGGAAAGAGAAATGCCCGAATCGGCCGAAATGTTTCACTTTGGAGCCAAATAGAAACAGGGTCCGAAATGAACTTGACAACTATGCAAGCGAGCTAAGGAGCAATCCTTTCTCTCCCTGCCTATATTTGTCCCTGCCTAATATCTATCTGTGATTCGATTTCTTCAACACCTCTCTCACTCTATGTTATTTTTTTCTTTTTTCTACTTTCTGAAACATGGATGGTGATGTAGGGTTTCTGCAACCTTCTCTCTTTACCGCCTTTTGTCTTCATCCGATATTTTGAAAATATCAGCCGATTTATCAGTTGAGACCGATATTTTCAATATATCGGCCAATACTAGGCGGTTTTTTGGCGATATTTTATTGCTCCAATACCGTGGCCGATAAACAACATAAAATCGGTTCGGTCATGGCCTATACTGGTACGTATCGGCCGATATTTTAAAGCATGCCATCATGGACTTCTTCTCCACCATCTCTCTCTCGCCCCTCTTCTTTTTCTCTTTCGTACATTCGCTCACCTTGCCCTAGAAACTGATTCGGGGGATGCTTCGAGAAAGGAACTTTTGCCTTTTACATTTGGTAAATTGGGCTTGGGCAACGCTTCGAGAAGCCCACAAGAAGCACATCTCACGAAATATAAAATTGGCCACGGAGTCATAGTTGAGTACCTGGGTCCTCATGTTTAATCACTCCTGGTCCTAGCCTAGAATAGGAAAAATAAATAAATGAACCAAAAACCTATATATTACTCCTTTTTCTTAGCATATATATATATGAAGTGGGTCTAGCCATTTCTTAGCAATATGGGTCTAGCCATATTTTATAGAATACATTAAATGTTTTAATTTATATATTATTTTAAAACTTTAATGTTTATTTTATATATATATATATATATTTTTTTTTTTTCCTGAAATATTTCACCGAACTTCCGAATTGGCTTAAATATTTCAGTTCAGCCACCAACCCAAATTGGGTTCCGAAACGAATTTCTCAACACTATGTCAACTCCACTGCATGTATACAAAACATGATTACAGCGGTTATGTTTTGAGCCACTATGGCAAGTGTAATTATCCAACCCTAATGCTTTTTTCTCCTAATGTCAGTTATGGTTGGCATTAATTTAGTTTTACTATATCGTTAATCATCCCTCAATTTGGTTTTAATTCTTAATATATTTCTTTCTCATACTGTATTTAGCACGTCTTAAAGGTATGTCATGTTAAGATAGGTTCAGAATGTGCTTTGTTTTCACAACAGAAATGTACTTTATTTGGCTAATTTCTATAATCACACATCAACTATAAATAAGAGTCAGGGGATTCTTGGTTTGTTAATCAGTCAGCTTCCATGTTTTTTGTCTACAAAATATGATAGGATTGACCATCAATAGACAAAGATAAAGAATTTCAACTATCCAATTGGATAGTCGCAAAGGGAATCTGACAAGCCAAATGCCCAATTAATAGAAAAACAAGAATCACCCATTAAAACTACATCACTAGCCCCAACTTTGCCAAAACCCTATATCAAATTAACAATAAAATACTCTAGCACCATTAGAACTCCCCCCAGTAAATGGACCAAAACAGTTTCTAAACACATTACCATCTCAATCTCTTATGATCTATGATGCCACTCTTGTGATCTATGATGCCCAGATATGGATACAGATATCAATACAAATACAGGGATGGCTATAAGATTGCCCCTTGGAAACTCAGGACATTTCTAAATTAACGAGATTATCATTGTTTACATTTCTTTTTAACATTTTTTATGTTGTATAAAACAGAACTAATCCCTTGAAAACTCAGGACATTTCTACATTAACGAAATATCATTGTTTACATTTCTTTTTAACATTTTTTATGTTGTATAAAACAGAACTAATAGAACTAAAAGAAATAATGGAGTTAATGTGGTAGGATATGCTAAACTCATGTCCTAGGAGTATCTGTGCAGCATATAGTATGAGTGTCGTATCAGTCTGACAAAAATACGCTAGGCATGTGCAATTATCACCATAGCATAGCTTAGAATAACCCCCAAGACCAGCCCTATTAGGCCCCTGAATCACATATCATCAAAACTAAGTTCTAACCAGCTGCAACGTGCAAGGATCCAACAGACAAGATTGATCAAATAGAAGAAACATGAAAAAGTCCTACCCAACAACACCATAAGTCAGAAGAAACAAGTTACAATTCTATCCAACAACACTCAAATCAGAAGTTTAAACACCTTTTAACTCCTGAATGTTAGGGCCTGAATAGTATGTCAGCGCCCAAGTTATTACCACTAGACAAGCCCTAGCCACCACCCTCAAATTGAAGGTCTATCAAATGTGTATATAATTGCTTCCTCTCAAAAAGAGGTCAAATAAATTTTTCTTCCTCTTTTTATCAGTAAATCCCAAATGATCTCCACATAAGTGAGATGCTACAATATAATCTCCTAGTAGAATAGGTCGCCATATACCTTGATATGATTGCTATATAACTTGAAAGATCAAAAACAAAGAACCAGGCACTTTTAACTGATGAATCAAATGCTGATCCATTCATGTCATAGAGAAATATAAGATTTGAGATTGATCAAGGAAGAGAGAAAAATAAGATAAAGAAGAGTTACAAATTATCTTGAATTATGCAATAATAATAATAATGATAGAGCTAATACCACTTATTGTATTTATAAAAAGTTGGCATTCATGCATAGGAGGAGGGAAAAAAGACTGAAAAATATTCCTAGTCATATTGAACAAAGTTACTTACTATCAGTCCTCAACTCAAAAACATCCAATCAACATAGATACCAATTCTTTAGCCTTTCTTTTCCTCTAATGCAACAACACCTCAACCACTATGTAAAGTAAGTTCCGAATATATATATATATATATATAACCATTAGACGTCAATGTGAATAACTATAAATGAAGAGAAATCATCACCTGTCAATCCAACCTGAAGGGATGCTTTGGAAATGCTCAAAAACAGGCAATAAATCCTTCCTCTTAATTTCCACCTCCTGAACAGGGATCTTTTCAATTTCAATCTCACCACCAGAGTATTCATTTTCAAATTTCAGCACATCAGCCTCAGATGGAATCATAGTATAGACACAGATCTGGAGAAAAATATGAGAATTCCAACCAAAATAAGGAAAATAATAGTGTCACCATTTAGCAACTTAAGGCTAAGTTTTGCATGTTTCAATAAAATAATAACCTTGCAACATTTCTGTATTAAAATATTGTGATGTCGAAAAGTTGGAAATAAGAACAATAATATATAGATAGGTACCATCTAACAACTTAAGGCTGAGTTTAGTATATTTCAATAAAATAACAATCTCACTGCAAGTGTTAACATGGCCACTGGTATAACAACATTAGAATATTGTGATATTGAAAACTTCCAAAATGAACACAACAGTAGTACCTTAGATTTCTGCCATATAGGTATC
Source organism: Umbellularia californica (assembly GCA_028538565.1). Classification (NCBI taxonomy): domain Eukaryota; kingdom Viridiplantae; phylum Streptophyta; class Magnoliopsida; order Laurales; family Lauraceae; genus Umbellularia; species Umbellularia californica. The sequence continues at coordinate 35,152,987 of JAPQWN010000003.1, read as the reverse complement.
CTCCCTGAGCTTATTTGCACTTCTGCATTGGAGAGGTACCAGTGTGCCTTTTCATGGGTTTTAACCACATGGTTTTCTTCCAAAGTGTTCTTATATGATGCCGAATACATTGTATCATTATCTTCGCAATCAGAAGTGTCCATTACTACCTCTGCAGTTTCAAATCCATCAAAGGTCATACCAGAAAAGCTTTCCTCTCTCTCGGGCCAATTTGATCTTCGGCAAACATCCCACCACTGGATGGGTTCAGCCCTCACCCGTAATTCCTCATCTTGAACTGGTGCTGACTGGCTCAGCCCACTTCTAAAACTATCATCGCATGACTCGATCCCTGATGATGGAAGAAGGTCATGTTGAATTAGATGACCCGATGGAGAGTAAACTATCAGATGCTCCAGTGCATTACATTTTAACTGAACCGGTTGAAGATTTCTATAAATGGAATTGTGGAAGACAGCCGCAACAGCACCAGATGGCACAGATATTTTTCCAGTTGCAGATGCTGCAGCATTACTGACTGTGTTAAGCCACCCAAAGTTACCATTCTTAATCCTGCTAACTACAGAAAGTGTTACAGGTGGTGGAGGTGGACGAGGTTGCTGATTTGTCATGAAAGATGAAGTTGACCACCAAGGCAATGATAGGCCCGGTAGAAGGGACGGTCCATCACGATAAGGACTCTGTGTATGGAGGCCAACATCACCACCAAAAGGGAATAAGACAAAAATATGGCTAGTTCCCCTTGATGATACAATCGCTACCCACTGACTATAGTGACTAAAACAGATGTCTTGTATGACCTGTGACAAGAAAAAAAAAAAGTAAAACAAAAGAATGCATATGAACAATCAAAATGAGAATGCATTAGTAGTATCAGATATGGAAAGCATTGACTGCTCACAGCTGCAGTTAGTCCGCGATAAAGCTTGAAAAGATGCACATGAGATGAACACCAATCATAACATGCAGTATCTGAGGCACTTTCAACACGGGATGGCATTATGCGGAAGACATTTATGTTGTGGCCATGGACAGAGGCAGTTACTAAAAGGGTGCCAGTTGGATCAAAGCAAAGTGCAGATATTGGACTGGTATGAGCTCTAAATTGAGAGACAATGGCCTTTGAAATAAAATCCTTGACAACAACCTGCAGTAGAAACATTAGAAGAATTGTCAACTCATGCAAGGGTAGTGAGTGTGAAGAGCTTAAATTAATGATATGAAGAACACACAAGGGCTGAAATAGTTTCCTCTCAAGCAAGCTGTGAGAGGTAACTCTCAGCAGAAAATTATCATAAAGATGAACACATATTTTTGGTATCACATCTAGCCTACGGAACTAAGTGCGTACGAATTACATGATCCTCAGACTCAGACCAAAAATAATTATTTCACTACTGTGCATCCATAATGGGGCTTTTGAGATCAGCACTCAAGACAGAGAAGGCACATCCCATTTAAACATACACAAGTCCAAAAGGATACTAAGCATTTCCTCAGTTCAAGTATCAGATGAATTCCTCATGATTGTAATCCATAGCAAACATAAATAGGAAAACTATTTAGAAATTCACTAACCATCCCTGCATTATCTGCTTCAGATGGATGTGCTGCAGACGTAACCTTGCCAACTTTCCAACTTGAGCTTGGTGAAACAGGAGAGCTAGAACCATCAGGTAAAAGATCTTGATAATATTTAGACAGTGTTTTATATCCAATGTCACCCAGATTTATAATTCCAGCAGCTAACTGTTTACCAGACTCCATTGCATAACGGGCAACCAAGTTCCCACTGCTGGGTGATGTTGACGGACTAACACCTGGAGAGGGTGTAAGGTTTTGTGGACTTAACCGACCTGTGTTTGACAAGAGAGGATTGTTTGAAGCATATGCTAACCACCTGGGGCCCACTGCCATTGGACCATACCCAATGTTCACCCCAACTACTCCTTGTCCTCCTTGAAGCATGGGATAAGTCAGCAAGCTAAATTTGGTTTCAAGAGTGATAGCATCAAAGCAGTATATCTGCCACAAAAGCAGCAAGCAATCAGTAACCCTCAACCCCTATCTCCAACTGTAGCCATATTTAAAAAAACATAAAAGCCTCAGCTATTACTGTTACCCTCTTGCTTTTCCTTTTCTATTCTTGCAAGAATGGCATGCAAGCATGAAAACCATATTGTTCATCCATCATTTGCCACGGTGAATGGGCATGGCCCAGAAACACACTGATCTGGCAATCCCCTCCACAGGAGGAAACTTTAGGAAGATTGGCAGTTGAATGTTTGAGTTTCCACCCTTATTACACAATCTACTTTCCTTCCTAAAATACCTCCAGATGAAACATTAAGATAATGATGAAAATAGAGTTATTGATAACTTGAGAAAAACACTATATTCTAGTGGTGGCGTTGGTGTGGGTGGTGGTGGTTGGGTTTTGATAACACACACTATGATAACATTTTTGTAATAATGAATCAGTCTCGGTGCTTACTTGAGCTGCAAGAGCAACAGCTATTATTCGAGGACTGCATCGTATCATATATACAGCAGATCGAAATCTAAGAACATGCACATAACTGTCAGATTTCAGTGAGTAGAACCGAACAGCAGTAGGAGTGGGAACACCATGCCCTGGTTGAGGTTCACTGGTGGGCCCACCCAAATGGCCACCTTGAACCAGACTTGTGCCGTTGGTTTCATCACCTGCGACAACTAATAGCAATGGATGTGATTCTCTATATCCCTCATGGCCCTCTAACTTATCCGGAATGGGTTGCATCTGCAAAAACGTGACTGGACCATCGCGCTTTGAAACCAGTTCTCGGACATTAGAGGCATCTTCAATGTCAACAACTTGAAACCCATTGGAATAACCAAGTAAAAGAACATGTCTGAAGGTTGTTGGACTAAGCTCTAGCTTGTCGAACCCAGCCCATAGTACCTGTTTGAGTAAAAGAACAGTTAAAAGTGCAGATGCAGTGCTGGTTCATTGTGTGTGTGTGTGTGCATGTTGGCAACCATGCACATTGGAATAACCAAGTAAAAGAACATGTTTGAAGGCTGTTGGACCAAGCTCTAGCTTGTTGAACCCAGCCCGTAGTACCTGATGGAGTAAAAAACCAGTTAAAAGTGGCAGATGCAGTGCTGGCACTTGTGTGCGTGTGCATGTTTGCAAGCATGCGCAGGTCAGTGTGCGTGTGTAGAAGAGACAGAGAGAGCATAATGGCATTTCTTTTCTGAATTATGGTGAACAAAAACTGCATGGCATAATATATGGTGCAAATTGATGACTACTCAAATTGTTTGAAAAATCCAGTTCATTTCAGTCTATATTTAAAAAGAAAAGAGAAAAAGGTGTGTGTGTGGGTTGGTGGTGGTGGTGTTTTTTATTCTATTTTCTTTGGGGTGGGTGGGTTGGGGTTTTCCCTCATGGTTCTCATAACTTTTTTGGTAGGCGGTGAACAAATGCCTTTTTAAATTCAGGTTCCCATCAATTTATTGAGTTCTTGGGACTGATCCAACAGGCCCCAACTCATGAGTCTGATAAAGAAGTTGCACAAATCTTCTTTAACTCTCACTTCTTCCCAATCTCAAATTTTATCGAGCCAGCACTTGATCCATCTTGCAAATTGAAGGAATGTGACCTCCAAATTAGAGAACAAGTTTTGGCAAATTTACAAACTTCTCTTACAGATTGAGGCTGGCACTCCTGTGCATAAGTTTCGCATGGCACCTACCGCGCGAGACAGCCTGGGGGCCCCACATGATCAATCCAAACCCGTAATCCCGCCAACCCACATATATCATGGATTCCACTGGATTTTCACTGATCCAAATTGACTAGACCATTGGATCAAAATAAAACAAAACCATACATATTAACACCATTAAACTTGAGGACAACAAAGCAAGGGGTTAGGATGATGGGATTGACTAGAAATTTCATATACTGGTTGGCCCATTTAGAAATTCCATCCCCCTCCTAATCTGTGATTGGTGGGACCCAGGTGACCCCACAGAGTGTCTTGCATGGTCTCCTGTTCGAGACATCCACACGGGAGCATGACCCATAATTCTACAAAATCCCCTTCCAAAAAGGGGCATTTTTACCCACATCCAATAAAAAGCATCCATATTTATTGTCATTCCAATGGATTCAATTCATTGATAACTACACTTTAAACATAGTTAGACATTTAATTAAGGATAACTACAGCCAACTAAATTTTTAATCAAAATATAAAATGGTTTTATCTTTAAGGGAAAATTTCAAAATCGGGCCTAACTTTTTAAGACTTTTCAAAGCAAGACAAAATAAAAGACACATTTCAAAAAGGAACTTAAGGGCCTATTTCGCACTGTGCCATTCAGATGTTCCCGTGTTCCTGGGGGATAAGTAACTAAGAAACGTGTTTGGTAGAGATTAATAGTCCGTTCCAACTTCTGATTCCACGGAATGATCCTAGGAACATTGCCTCGCTGGAACAAAAATCTTCGAAATGATCTCCCATCGTTTTTTTTTTTTTCCTAAAACAGCTCGTGGAACACCTTCCGTTCCCTAGTTTTGAAAAGTTCCCCTCACAAGGAAATCTCTCTCTCCCCGATCCTGCCCAGAGTCTCTCTCTGTTTCCCGTTTTGCTTTGAACTGCTATTTCCTAGCATCTCTATCTGTCTCTCTCTCTTCCCAGCTTCTTGATGATGAAGGCAACAAGTGGGTGAATGATGGACTGGGCTGATCCGAAGTAGGGAGCAGAATGGGTTGGATTGATTTGAAGCCGGGATCTATGATGGATTAGAGATGATGAAGATAACGGGTTGGGTAAGGATGGGTTGGGTTCTCTCTCTCTCTCTCTCTCTCTCTCTCTCTCTCTGATGAGGAAGAAGGTAACAGATGGGGCGCGTGATGTGTTGATCTACAGATGGGGTGCAAATGATGAAGAGAGCAGGTTGGATGCTGATGGGTTAGGTTGATCTATAGGTGGGGTTTGTAATGGGTTGGGTTGGATAAAATAGAATGAAATTTATAATTTTTCCCCAATTTCTTAACTCATGACTTGGTTTTAAGCAAAACTAATACAATGGGTTGAATTGATGAAGATGAACTTCACATGAATTTCACCGAGTCTACAAATGAGATAGATACTCATGATGCAATATATATAATTTTGGATTTTGATAGGTTGTTGATTTTAATATTATCAAACAAGTGCTGTAGGGCATATTCTTACCGGCATATATTTATGAAATGTTACCAAACAAATTCTACCGAGCACAGACTCACCTAGCACAACCTAATCCCAGCGCTACCCAATCCCAGTACAAGATTGGGAACACTGAAGAACCATACCAAACAGGCCCCAAGTTTTCCAAAGTTCTATCAAAATAGGACATCCGGCCATCCTCACTGTCTGGCAGCTTTTCCTCATTTCTTTTCAAAATCCCCGAAAATGCCCTTTGGGCTCCCTGTTTTAAAAGAATGCGGGCTTTTGCTTGCTTTTTGAAAAAGATGCAAAGGGTCTTAAAGCTGATTCAATGAGACATCCACGTGCACTTTTCCAAACAATCTAAAGCACTCATAAGTCATAACATCTATTTGAATCAATTTTAAGTAAAATTTACGCAAAAAGTAGAGTTGTCAAATGGCACCTAAGGTGTAAATCTAAAGAAGCCCTTGCAGCAGAGTCCCCAACTGATGCTTAACTGCTTAGGGACATGTGTATTGTGCATGTGCACATGTGTGTGTATTTGAGTCCCTTGTAAAACAAAAAAGGGCAAAAAAAAAAGGTTGTAGCAGACAGGAAAAATAGGACATAAGTTGAAATGGACAATTTATATAACTAATAGTTCAGGCTTACCCATGAACATTTCCATCCCACTAAACCTAAATGCAAAAGATCAATACTAGAATAAATAACCTACAAGTATCCTAAAAAAGCAAAAACTAGTCCACAAAGCAAGGCAGAAATTCAGACACCTGTGAGGCCTAAGTTTCTAATTCTGCACATTCCCACAAATTCTTCAAATTCAATCAAAAGAAGAAGAAGAAACAGCAAAAACAATTTTCCACTCCATCTTCTCATCAGATTAACTTGACTTGATCAATACTCAATCTCCTCAAAAGGGTCATCCTTCTCCAGAAGGCACCCTCATCAATGAGACACAGCACAATCATCAAATCACCCCAAAACAACAATCATTAAAAACAATAAATAAGGATTCCATAGAAAAGATACTAATTGGGTATTTTCAATTGTTGACCATATCAATCCCAAATCCAAAAGAGGAATGCACCCATCATCACTAGACTCCAAGTCTCCAACATAAAAATGAAATCTTGCTAATAGAAGAAAAACCCAGATACCAAAACCAATCAAAAAGGCAAGAATCCAAACTTACCTGGTCCCTCTGGTCCTCCTCCGCCGCGGCGATCGATGCCGCAACAGACGCACCAGCCGAGCGAACGGCGGTGCCGGCATTCGTCGACACGGTCTTCAAGCACGACGAGATGATCCTGATCGAATTGGGGAGAAACCCATTGCTCCTACCAACGCCCTTCCCCATCCTCACCCTCCAAAACCCCTCCCTCCGCCGTCTCCCGCCTCTGCCACAACCTCTCACCACAACCCCCTCCGCCTCCTCCGCCCACCCATCTCAGCCTCCCCCACCCGCCGATCGGAAATACCATCCGACTCCGACCTCTCTCTCGCCGGATTCCAACTCATCAAAACAGCAAAAGGAGAGAAAAAGAAAAGGAGGGGGGATTTTGGTTTCCTCGTTTTCTTCTCTTCAGTTCCTTGATTTTGACTTCATTTGCTTTCCGGGGTTTGTTGGGATTTTTTAATTATTTGCACTTTTCCTTCATTGAAGGGTCTGAAATCTCAACCCGAATTTGGAAGTGTTCGGATTTTCCGGTGTTTGGTTTCCGTGTTTTCTCTTTTCCTGGATTTTGAAAAGCTGAGACTGAAATGAGGAAAGACAGAGAAAGAGATGATAGAGATCCTCAGATGAGATGAGGCCTCCTCCTCTCTCTATTTATAGTTCTCGTTTCAGTTGCTGTGGTCCAAGGGAGCTTTGAAATTGTGTCTCTCTCTCTCTCGCTTGGGGATATAATTCGGTAGATTCGGTTCCATGGGCTAAGGCCTAACTTCAAGGAGTTGTTGTTTTTGTATAAAACTTCTAGGAGTTGGTGGAAGGATATGTCTATTGAATGACCAAAAATGGGAAACTTTATTGTTGTTGTTATTTTTGGAAAGTCGATGTCTTTAGAAAATGTTTTTAAATTTGAAGTTTTATTATTGGGAAAATGCTTTTTTTTTTTTAATTTTTTGGTAAATTCTTTTAAAAGATGTTTTATACGTAGCGGAATTTCAGTTTGTTTAAAGACTTATGATCGATTTCTTTCCTTGGAATTTTGGAGTTCTTAACAAAAATTTATTATTTCTTGTGTGGAGCTCTCGATGTTCACAATTTCGGCGTTTTAAAATACCGGAGATCCGGTATCATTCAAGAATCCCAATCCTTTTACAATGAGTACTCAATTAAATTCGTATATAAAGAATGCATACATAAGTATAGTTTTGGTCATAAATTATTATAGCTGTATAACGGAAAATTTATGAAACTCGAGATGCATAGAATTTTCGGATAGAAGTTTTGATGTGAATGAAATATGGATTTTGGAAATGGCACAATTCATTAGCATTTCAGCATTTGGGATTTTAGGTATATCTATAAACATGAATTTCAAAAGATGTTTTACATCATACTTTTTTAATGAGAGACTATTGGTATATCTATAAGTGGAATGGACTTATTTGTCTTTTTTTTCTTTTTGGACAAAAATGCTGAAAATAAAATAGTTATTATCTGATTAGATTACAGTTAGAAAAGGATCCTATATATAAATTTTTATTAGAAGCTATTGTGTAGATTTCATTTCAATTTTTTCATTTTTATTGTGATGTGATCAAGATTTTCTATTATTATTGTCAGATATTAGTGACGCTTAATCAAACCACATCTTAACCATTTAAAATTCCGGACAAATTTGATCCATGGATACAGTTGGATTGAAGGTTCATAGAGAGCAGAGCCACCACGGATCTCACCTTTGGACCCGAGCCACGTAAATTCAACTGTTGTTTTTTTGGTAGAAATTGGCATATTGTTGTTTTTTTTTTTTTTTCTTACTATCGGAGGTTATTCTGACCCTTTGGACACTAATTCCTCTGGGTCCAGAGGGAAGTCAGACAAACTCCACTATAGTCTCAGTCTTGGTGTGGTAATGCAGTTTTGAACCTACAATCTCAAAATACAAACCATAATTCGGGGCCAACCTGGAGTTATTTTTGTATGGTCGGTGATGGACTCAAAAGGTGACATGATCCAATGAGATTCTTATAAAAGGGCATGGATCAGATCCATTAAATTCCTTCTTCCTTTTTCTTTACCTTTTTTGGGTCGATGTCACTCAAGTCAGTTGATATATGTATCACCTGATGAGCGGTCCTGATCTAAACTGTGCCGTGGGGCACACAAAGCAAGCGGTCAATAGAACCTAGATATATATTAACATGGTCAAAATTGATTTTGGGATGTATCTATTCTACCATGAGTGAAACCTGCACACAAAATGAGTGGTCTCGATATGGTAATCTCGGGGACCCACAACTGGAATATCCCCTCGAATTCCATTTCTGGAAGTGGTGGGGCCCAGGCACATGATCAAGTCAGGTATTAACTATGAAGTGGTGGATTCAATTGAATAATGAATACAGTAGTCCAGAGGACTAGAGATTGAAAGCAGAGAAGGGAATCGTGGGGAGGACGAAGGAACACGGCTCCAAAACCGTTGATTGCGATCAAACCAAGGAAAGAATTAACTTGGGCTTAGTAGTTACAATATTTATACATTTTGACGAGAGCCAGAATAATTTCTACGGGCGCAAGAGAAAAAGCCGAGTAAAATTCTTTTATCGACCCAGTGTGGTAGTGTAGTTTTGAACCCACAATTTCTAAGTGCAAACCGTGGTCTTATGCCAACTGAGCTACCCTTTTGGATTGTTTTGGTTTTTAATTTCACACCCCTAATAATTTGGGTGTGTTTGTTTGTTTGCAAGAAAAGAAACTAGAGTGAAACAAAATGTAACGATTGCAAAAGAAATTTAATAAAAAAAATTTATAACATTTAAATGACATCGTTAGATTTTAATTTACTCTATTTTTGTTCTATTTCATTGCAAACATACAAGCAAACGAAAGTCTAAGAAAGACATGGGTGACTAGCTCATGTCCATGTTGGATTTTTGGATGTGGCTCATCTTTAATGGGACCCACAAGACCGGACGATTGGATTAGAGGGTGCATGGAGGAATATGAAGAGGCATGTGTGATGGGTGGGTTTATTGAGAGAGGAGAGATTGATTGGAATTTAATTGAGTGAGCTGTGTTTGTTTTGCAATTTGAAGAGTTTGTTTTTTCATTGAAAGATGTGGGATGGTGGAGATGAAGGGGTGGAATTTGAATGAACTGATTTTTACTGATTTTTATATTGGATGCCATGATCATTTGTAGGCAACAAAAGCTGCATATAAATTATAGATGATAACTTGGTTACAGTGCAACAGTGGTAGAATAGAAGCATCCAAACAGAACCCCAGTAAATCTGATTAATTAATAGGACTGTGTGTGTGGTAGTGTTGTTTGGGTTATTGGTAAATCTAATTATATGGGGTTCACTTGTATACATTTTAGAAAAAGGCAATGAACCTGTTTGTTTGCATTAAAATACATATGAATTGATTGTACAAGGTGGTTAAAAATGAAGATTAAAGGTCTATTTAAGAAAAAAAATAGCATTTAAATAACATTTTCTTTTCATTATGTTTTTATAAAAGAGAATGTTATTTGATTTTCATTTTTTGAAAACTCATCTTTAATCATAATTTTTTAACCATCCTATGTTTTCAATTCCTATCTATTTTAATCCAAAGAAATAAGTACCATAAGTTTTTTTACTTTCCCTGCTGTGGAGAAAGTATGAAAATGTGTTGAGTGTTATAATTCAGATTAAGAACTTAAAATTTTCTTTCACCTGATCTTAAAACTTACAAAAGGTGTAACTTACCAAAAACATCCAAACACCGAGTTACCTGAAAACAAAAGGGAGATGCCTGGGGCGGTTCACTAAATCCAAATGGGCCTGGGCATTTATGAACTTTGTTGTGGCACACTGATTCATCGACTTGCTGCAACACCGTTGAAAGATGCACAGTGGCGGCTCCAGAAATTTCAAAAATTCAAATCGGCAGGGCCAACAAAAGACTTATCTTCCGCAAATTGAATAAATTTGTTTTTACCTTCATCAACGTCTGTCCTCTATTTTTGATAATATTAGGATTTTTTCCTTCTAATACGGAGAGTATATTGTATTTAGAGGTTAAGTTAGGGTAAATGAAGATTTACCGACAAAATGTCTAAAAAAAATCAAAATTGGGCCCATTAGTTTGTTCTTTTTTTTTTTTCTTGTTTTGGTAGACAAATGGCCCATTAACTTAGGCATTGAGTGGGGTTAAAAACTTCCCATAACTTTAATTCATTAAAGAGTCCTTTTTTTTTAAAGTTTTTTCCAAATCTCAATGGGGTCCACTAGGATCCATGTAGTGCCGCCCATGAAGATGCACCTAGTCTGTTTGACTAATGTATAACCGTAAACATCTCAGTGATGATGTGATGGTTGTTCTCTTGGCGTTTTTAACTTTTTATTTTCTTTGTTAGAATTTTGAATCTAATCACCTCAAAGGTCACATTTATCTTCTAAATTTTCCAAATTTTAACCTTCTTAATCATTTTTGGATGCTCAGGCCGAGAGGACGATTCAAAAACTCCACAACGGCTTCTAGAGAATTATAAACTCCCCAGACATGATTTCTTTGAGTTCTTTGAAATAAACAAGCTCTTAAATAGGGTTAGTTTTGTCAATGAAGGGTGATTGTCTACACCAGCCAATGGTCATTATCTTACTCTTTCTATCATTGGTCATTTTCGAGATAATTGCCTATTATACCTGAGACTGAAATTCAAGAGTCTGGCATAATTAAAAGTGGGTCCCATATGCATAATTTTGACTCAAACCTTAACATAAGGTCCAATGTATCTAATCAATTTTCATTGGTAAATGATTATCAATTTGAGGGCTGTATAGGACCTGGCTATGATCTTTTCTTTAAAAAAAAGAGGGAATCCAGCACAACAACATAGAAAATCAGGACTCCATAACTATTTGATACAAATACTAAATTGATTGGGTCCAAGGCTATAATAAATGACCCATAGATGCATGTGTTGGGCTCAATTGACTGTGACTAGGATTGCAAGTGAGTGCAAACACAAACCCATGCATTACCTTTTATTAAAGGGATAAATGTGGGCCTGACTCTCAATCCTTGGTCTTGATCAGCGCCTTAGGCCTGATAATTAAAGAGGCTGGACTTCAACAAGGCACAAATGGGCTGCAGTTAAATAAGAGTTGGACGATCCCGGCTAGGCCCATTAGTTACTCTATCACTTCTACTGTTCTACAGTCTTCTAAGTGAGGTGTAAGGACCCCCAGGGGTAGTATGGTTGGCTTAGAACCCGGGTTTGCTTCCGAAAGTTGAGGATTCAAAACTGCACTACCACACTAAGATCACAGGGGAATTACCCGGTTCTCCCTTGACCCATACGGATTAGTCCAGCCCAAATAACTAGGACATCCTCCGTTATTAAAAAAAAAAATTTGGAGTTGGGAGGATAGCTTGGTCAATCTATTGGTGGGTACGCTGAGCTGTATAAAATCTATTGATTCATGATTTTAGTTTTAGACTTACCTAATTGTAGTGACCTTGGAAAACCACAATATAAACTGAGCTTTCATGTCAATTTTGAGGTAAGTTCATTTTAGCTGGAACAGTATTGGCAATTATTAAAAGCAAAAAGGAGCCTATAGCCCCACATACTTTTTCGGTTGAATCTACCACAAAACCTTACTTTTTGAAAAATGAAACTTCAGACAAAACGTTTGCATGTACGTGTCTCTGTGTGTGAAAAACTGTGGGTTTATGTGTTCTTTTGCTTAGTTCTTACTGGTAGAGGGTACGTGGGGCACACATAGAAGGAAAGCAAAATCACATATATGGACCTGTTGGATGTAACTTGCCCATATGTTTGTATAGAATACACAAGAATTCGCGGTCAGTTAGTTCCACCAAGGATATTCAATAGGTGAGGGGTGAGCATATGTGACCGTAGACTTTCAGTGGCGGCTTCAGAAATTCGAGTAAGTGGTGTCAACAAAAGACTTATTTTCTGTAAATTGAATAAATTTATTTGTTTCATTTATCAACATTTGTCATCTACTTTCGATAATTCGATAAATATAGTATAAAATTCTCAAATAATCTATTTCCGATAATCCGACAAAGATAATATTGAAAAAAGAAATTTTAATACATTGTTACTAATAGATCTTAATCCAAAAACATAAACTCCTACAGCTACCCTCAACAAGTTTTCATATATTAAAATCGTTGCATAATAAATTCATTATCAACACTAGCAACCACATATTTTTCAATATATGTAACTAACAGTCATTCATCCATTGATTGCCTATTTAGTTATGCAACATGTTATTTACATACTTCAATTATCAACACTGCCAACCTATTATTAAAATCGCGAGCATATGTGACCGTAGACTTTCAGTGGCGGCTTCAGAAATTCGAGTAAGTGGGGTCAACAAAAGACTCATCTTCTGTAAATCGAATAATTTTTTTTTTTAATTTATCAACATTTTTCATCTACCTTCGATAATTCGACAAGTATAGTACAAAATTCTTAAATAATCTATTTCCGATAATCAGACAAAGATAATATTAAAAAAAGAAATTTTAATACATTGCTACTAATAGTTCTTAATCCAAAAACATAAACTCCTACAGCTACAAAGAAATTTTAATATATTGCTACTAATAGTTTTTAATCCAAAAACATAAACTCCTACAGCTACCCTCAACAGGTTTTCATGTATTAAAATCGTTGTATCATAGATTCACTATCAACACTAACAACCACATATTTTTCAATATATGTAACTAACAATTATTCATCAATTGATCTCCTATTCAGTTACGCAACCTGTTATTTACATACTTCATTGCTGAAAAAGCTCTTTTTACCGTGGCAGTCACTGCTAGTAAAATCAACACTAATTCCAGAAGCAAATAAACCAATTGGTATCGATATCCTTCTTTGTCTCCACTAATTTTCTAACAATGTCACAAATTCCTTTAAGTTATAAAAACTTGTTGCTAGAGCGCATATCAGTAATGTGGGCCCATTAATTTTATTTAATCTTTGGTAGACAGTTGGCCCATTAACTTAGGCGGTGGATATTTTATGGTGACTTTTGTTCACTACCATAGAAACAAAGAAAAAGTGTAAAGTTAGCTAATATAGGGCGAAACTCTTAAATTGATTAAGGTCAAAAGCTTCTCATAAGTTCAATTCATGAAATATAATTTTTTATTTTTAAATGCTTTTTCATATCGACCCCACTGTGCTGCATGTGGAGCCGTCCATGTAGACTTTCCTAGAATTTGAATTACTACGGTGAAGACTGAGTTTTCATTTCTCATCTTCCTTCATTCAATTTCCATTAAAGGGGAGATAATTTGATAGTAAGTTTTGAAATTTTTTATTTTTATTTTTTTTTTCAATAACCACATATAGAAATAGAAGTCTTACAATTTCTATGTATTCAATTGCATAAAACAAACAAGCCATAAGTGATTTTCAACTTTAACCAAAGCATCGACTCCTTTTTTTCCATTTTGCTAATTTTCAAACTGTGACTTCTTCTTCTTCTTATTTAGGAAGTTCTAATTATTATCTTCCATTCCATGATTTCGAACAGCACACTCTAAAAAATATTGAATAATTGAATTTCTCCTGTCAATTTGTAGTAACCCATTCTTTTACCTGGACTTGAAATTGACATGAAGTGCCCCAAAATGAAGATGCAAACCATGGTTGATCAACATCAACACCACCCTTACCATTGAAGAGGTCTCATTCTATCTACTTTTAGTTCTTAAAATAAGCTTTGTATAAAACTCACTTTTTTTTTTCTTCTTGTTACTGAGGACGGCATCCCTGTGAAATTTGACCCGACATAAGCAATCAATTGGACCAAACCTCCTCTGCCAAAGCTGAAAAACTGGCGAAGTACCAGCAGATGAGGGACTGAGGGAGTTGTTGGAAACCAACACATGAACAGTAAAGGTCATCAAATCATGAGGTCCCCCCCATAGTACAAAAACAGAGGCCTGAAGAAGTTAGATTTGATCCCTATCTTGGGTAGATGATTACATAATTCTCACATGTCCAACTAACCTTTTCGTAGATATCTGATGGAGAAATTCCCACAAAGTGGTTTGGACTGATGTTGTAGTTCAATCGGTTGGACTAGAGCAGATATTCTCAATGAACATCTGTTAAATGTGCCATACTCGACATTTCAAAATTCAAGAGCATCTCACTTGTGCACGCATGCATGCATTTTCAAGTCAAAGTTAGGCGCCTTGGCTATGCATTATTTAATGTCAACCACGTTTTGAATTAGCTCTCTCTCTCTCTCTCTCTCTCTCTCTCTCTCTCTCTCTCTCTCAATTGTGTTCTACTGTTAGCACTCACCCTAATTTGGCATTGATCTAATCACCGCTCAAATGAGTTTAGATGAGTGCCAAATTAGGGTGCGTCCTAATCATGTGTGAGGGGGTTGAATTTGTCATGGGGTACAACGTGGTGGTAAAAACGTTATCTCAGACAAATATGTGAGAGATAACTTTTAGCATAAAATAGCCCTATGTTGAAAACACCATTTTATTATTGAGAAATCTCTTTTTTTTTTTAATGAAAAAATCACAGATATTGGAGACAATTGTGTGAGGGCAAAATTTATGTGGCCGTTTAATTGGGCAAGATACTATTTGACATTTTAGGCACATGGCTGGGCTGAGGCTGGATGTTATGGCCTTAAAGTCAAATGGGCTGCACCTAGGCCAATGTTTTAACTTATAGACCTGACTGGATGCCTCAGACTAGCACAAGAAGTTCAACACCAGCAGGTTTATAGTATGTTTAAAATGTATGGCACTAGATCATTCCTTCATACAACTTTTATATAATCAGTAGAGGTGATTAAAATAAAATAATTGCATGATAACATTCATAAATCATGATTTCATTTACAAATGAACAGGAGAAGAGCAACCAAAAGTGATAAATCCATACTTAAGAATGTGCATGCCTTTCAGTGGATGTCCGACTAATCAATCCCTCAAAAACCGTGTAAAGATCTTTATTATCTGACCCAAAAATTTCTTCAGCCTTCTGCAGGGTTTCCTGAAAATGGTGTAACAGAGGCCTCTAGATTATGATGATTTCAACTGGGAAACGCCAAAATACAATGCAATAGGGATTCAAGGAAGGAAAAAAGAAAATAAGACAAAAAAGAAATAAAATAAAGATAGGGTTGAAACCATTTACCTCCCTTGTTTGCTTGTGTGCATTCAGTTCTTTGACATTGGCTAGGAATGCACCAAACTGCTCATATGACAAGCGGCTCCTGAATGAAGTGAAAGAACGAGATTAAGGAGCAAGCAAACATTAATTAATTGATAAGCACTCTGTTCAGCAGAAAAAAAGAAAAGGAAAAAGAAAACCTTTGCCAATATATACAGAACACTTGTGGATTATGCATATGCTTTTCGATTAAAAAATCAGATGCATAATCCACAACTGTTAAGGTTCATGGACAGTTTTTAGTGCTCACATCAAAGCAGCAGCTTCATGCAGAACATCAGACTTTGAAGAGCAGTGCAACCACAGAGGTACAAGGAACATGTGGATGTGCAGCTTTGTAGATTCATATTTATAAGGTTCAGGTCAGGTACCATATATATGAAGGTATGAACGTATGATGATTTTTATAAATTGATAGTATATTTGTTCTATGCATATCATTAAATGGAATATACAGAAGGGAGTCTGTCGGGAAAACCGGGTCCATCTGGAGTGGAGGGAAAAATCAAAATGACAAAGGTAAATCGCTTTTCTTTGGCTTTCTCGGGCCTGTTGAGTGTTGGGAGATTTTAGCAGGGTGGTGTTTTTGGAAATAACGGAAGATTTTTTTTTTTTTTTTTTCTGAACTCTTGCTCAGATTCATTGGAAATTTGGCAGATTCAGAAAATGCTATTTGGTGGGCATGATGATTGAATTACCTCAATGGAGAATGATAAATACCATGAATGAGAGTCCTCTACTATCCACAATAGCTGTTTCAGTTGCACATATTCCTAGAGAATGGAATATGGAAGCAGATCAACTAGCAAAGTTCAGGGTGTTTGGATCAGAAAAGGTAATTGGAAGCTTCTCATCCTTCTAGTTTTCTGTAATATTTTGGTTCGACCGTTTGCAGTTCAGTACATAAGATCATTGGACTGCCATGATCACAGACGTACTGATTCTAATTTTTCTATTAATGGTTCTTGGTTGTCTCTTAATAAAAATACACAATAAAAAAAGTGTCCTGTACATACCGAACTTGGCGAAAGAACTCTTTGCCATCAACTCGGCTTCGTCCTACAAGAAGTAAATAATGTAGATTAGTGGAACAACCATAAACATAGCCAAATTTTAATCATACAGTACAAACACAAAACAAATTTTATAATGATTTTATTTCAAAGTACCAGCTTCAAGACTCCAGCAGAGTTGTTAGTTGCTGTGATAATCTTTCTACAGCATCAGTTTCCCCAAGTTTTAGTATCTAAAAAGTTGAAAAATAAACATGCTCACCACATATTTTGGGCACTGTTATTTAGGTCAAATGTTATGTACCCAGAAGGCCCACATTTCAATGATCCAGATCATTCATTTAGTGAAACCAATCATGTATGAATAATCTAAGATGCGTAAGTACAGTTTATGAGGAGTTTAATTTGGCATCAATGTCCAATTTAGCAAATCCCAAAAGCGGAGCTTTGGATGGGACACAAATTTTGAACAAATAAAATAAATCTCCATTTTTCAATATAAAATAATATGCAAAAAAATCAATAGATAATAATTTACAACCTATACCAAAAACAAATCAACCATTCAACAACAAATGGGTGGCATAACGTTGGGTGATGATGGTGACTTAAAACAATTAAGCAGTAAGCAATTAAGAATTCCAATATCCTTGGGTGGAATATCCCCCACTGGTGGTCCAAGTCTCCATAATGTTGGTCCCCCAACGACGTTTACCTTAGGAGGGACATACCAGACAGCAGGGTATTACTATGGGATCCATCTGGGCATCTCTTGGCAAACTTTTTCTTCAAGACTTTAGTCAACTGTATCTGGCTTATTCTCTTATATGAAATAATCTTCTCCCAACCAGGGTAGAAGCCTTTTGCTGGTAAGAAATTGCCAACAAGACTCTGACAAAGGATAATATGGTTTTGTTGGACCATGTTCCCAACCTCCTCCTTATTTCTCTGACGACTGATTGGCTCCTCTCTCATTTTTATTTCTCTGATGACTGATTGGCTCCTCCCTCTCTGGATAGACCATGTTCCCAGATCTCTCGATGGAGCAATCCTAACCCTTTGTTTGAGCGGCCACAAATAGACACGTTGTAAAGACAGAAAGAGATGGTTCATATTCCAAAAATAGACCATAGCCTTTTGCTAGGTTACTTGGGGTAGGGTCTCCTATACTGGGTCCCATCAGTCAATGCCTAGAGCATCAACTGGCAGGCACATCAAAGGCTTCAACAGTCAGAGTCATGCTTAAGATCTTTCCCTATTCTAGCAGACAAGCATGAAGAAGAACTGACCTCAACCCAGTACAAGAAAGAGCACATGAATAATCAAAGCTTAAAATCCAAGGAAAAAGTGGTATATAGGTAAAAACAAGGCCCATCCCATGGAAGATCGGGCTCAAAAGCGTGACAAATCAGCCCATTTGATTGTTGGCTCCATGCTTTATTGATC
This sequence comes from Umbellularia californica, assembly GCA_028538565.1. Classification (NCBI taxonomy): domain Eukaryota; kingdom Viridiplantae; phylum Streptophyta; class Magnoliopsida; order Laurales; family Lauraceae; genus Umbellularia; species Umbellularia californica. The sequence continues at coordinate 35,134,901 of JAPQWN010000003.1, read as the reverse complement.
ATGATGCAAGTTCCAGTATCTTCATAGTTTTAAAGCAAAGGAAAACTTAGCAATTATAAATCATAATGAAGCATTCAATTTTCAATGTTAAGTTACAATTATAGAAAACAGTACATGAATGATCAGTACATGAAACAATTATAAGAAAGAGCAATTAAATAAAGATCCAGTTTTCAATCATGACTAATAAACAGGGGTGTTCATGGAGGCCCGAGCCTGAGCCCGAGACCAGCCCAGCCTGCATTGGCCTGGGCTTGGGCCTTAGGTTTTACTACTTGGCCCGGGCCCGTATTTTTTATTTGGGCCTGATTAATATGTGGGCCGGGCTTGGATTCAATAGTAGAGAGCCCAAGCCAGCCAGGCCTGACTGTAAAAAAAACTAATGGTAAGAAGAGAACAAGATCGGACTTGAACACATGACACCTCACACAGGAACAATAACAAAACCAATTGAGCTACTGCCTGGGACAGTGTAAAAAACCCATTTTTTCTTTATAATCTTAGCTCGGGCCAGACTCAGGCCTATTCTTCTTCAGGCGGTCTGGGCTCTTGCCCGAGTCGGGCTCGGGCTGAGTTTGGGCCAAGAGTTTGAAATTGGGCTCGGTCCAGGCTTGGGACAAGAGTTTGGGAGATTCATCAGCCCAGCCCATGAACACCCCTACTAATAAAGTACGCTTTATTAGGGTTGTGATTGGCTATATTTAGGGGTGTTCATTGGCCGGGTTGGGCTGGGCTGAGTAATATCCACGTATAGCCCTATTTTTAATCCACGGGCCCAAGCCCGACTTGGGCCATGAGGGCTTGGCCTGAGCCCAGCCCATCTGAAAAAAAAAACCTAAGCCCCAGCCCAGACAGATAATGACCTTTATAAAACAAAAGGCAACTATTAATTGTCTCAAGTTGTAGCCTAGCTGGTTGGGTTGTGTGTACCCATGTGAAAGGGTTGCGGCAAAAACTTTATTTTTGCTTTAAATTGTCTCTCATTCGGGCTGGGCTGAGCTTCGGGTCATTTGCCACTAAATCCAAGACTAGCCCGAATATTAACCAGGCCTAGGTTTTAGGTCCAAGCCCAGCCCGCATACCAAAAACTAAGGCTAAACCTGGCCAAGAGTGGGTTGGGCTCGGGATGGCCCAATCCATGAGCACCCCTCGCCAAATTCATTCCCAATCAGGTCCTTCAGTTATCTCATCCTTGAAATTCAGCCCTGGAACCACCCCATTTAGTAAGAAAGACTAGGCCTACGCTTGGGCTTGGGCTGGACCTCAAAAAGAAAGATACTGGACGTGCACACAAAGATGCGACGTATCCTAATCGGACTTGAAAGTGCGCACAAGGATGCAACATATCCTAATCGGGGTTGAATGTCAAGACAAGGCATACATGGGCTAAACACCAGTCCTAGCCCATCACATGTGAGGTTCAAAAGCTTGTCAAACCAACCTAATTGATTGTCAGGCTCATGCCATACTGGCTATGATGCAAGCTATATCATCTCCGTAGTTTGAGTGAAGGAACAATTAACATGTAGAACTGTAGATACAGTGTTAGTAGACATAAGAAAGGTCAAAGAACTAACCAGTTCGCGATCCAGCATCAAGTGAACCTGAGAAGGAGCTGTGATGACTTGATGGCATGGAAGAAAATATTGAAGATCTATCATCAAACATACTCCTTGAAGTTGACAATGAAATGGAGTGTCTTCGTGGTGACGTTGATTTTGACGATCTTGTAGGCGACACTGCTGCAGAAAACCTCGTTGGAGAATCTGGAGGAGTAAGCCTCGGCGTGCTGCTGTGGGATGCTAACAGAAAGCCATGTGATATGCCATGCTTTAATGCTGTCAAGATATAACAACAGTGAGGAGAAAGCAAAACATAACATACACTTCACTTAATAACAGATGCAGTGTCAGATCTGCATACCATCAGTCTCAACCAAGCCACCATCTACTGAAAATGTATTTCCCATTTCTGACAATTGAGTTGGTATCAAAGGCGATCTTAAAGGTCGTGAAGCATCCTCTTCTGACAGAATTTGTAAATAGTGTATCGTGTCATAGATTTTCTAAATTATACCTCGATGCAAGATATATAATCAGTTATAGAAACTCTTGATGAAAATAAACAGGTTGTTTCGAAAATATAAAATCCTAGATTGTAAGATTAGCCCAGCCATACAAATTTTACATGTCGGGAGTCAGGGACAACTCATTGATGACCAAACCATTCATGTGAGTACTCTCATGGATGGGAGATTCCACAAGAAACTCCTAGATAGAATAACACCAACCATCCAATTTTTGCAGTGCTGCTTCTTTTATATTGTATAGTGTATACTTCTAGTAAAGGTAGGTTTTCTTTTCTTTTCTTTTTTCTGTTGCTATGTCTACAGCATACCTCTCCTATACAGGACACTTGTACTTTCACCATCTAAATACTTTCTATATCAATTAATTCACTGTTACCAATCGAAAAAAAAAAAAAATAAAAAAAAAAAAGGAAAAGCAGTTTTACATGTAAATCACTGGCCATACTTGTCTACTTGCAAGCCATTAATCTGATAGCAAGGATAGTATAAAAGGTAAGAATGAGACTTAAGGCCCACCAGATGAATGGCTTAGAGACAGGCCCCTCCTGTACCCTTGCTAGTCACAGTAAAAAGGAGAAAACTTCTCTTATTTACAGAATCACAATATACCTCCAAGTTATTTGAAGATAGCTTAATGTCAATTCAACGACCTTAATGATAAAGAGATAACTACAACACATGTGAGATATTTAACAACGACTGTATTAATTAAGTAGCAACATAACACCTCCACAGGTTGATCCGGATGAAAAACTGCTGCTGTCTGGTATCTGCTGCGACACAACACGAGGAGCTCCTGCCTGCTACATATGGAAGATTTAATTAGACCAGTCTTGCACCGAGTATGAAATGAAATAGAAACAGTGAAGTGAGTGCCTACACCTTCTTAAGAAAACACTTAAAATCAGTAAATATCGGACCACAAAAATTCACAAGAAATATCCAAAAAGGTAACTTACAGAATTGTCTTCCTCCTCTCGAAGTGACTGCATGAGTGTTTTTCTGAAAGTCTCCAACTGCAGACATTATTACAGTAAAATCCCATGTTATGAATGAGAATGATCATACAATATCCGTCAGAACTGTCTCATGTTCTATGATAGGCATTATAAGTACATGCTGCATTTGCACATCTAGCCTAAAAGCAAACAGCAGACTTATTTCAGTACAACAGCATGTGCAATTTCATCGAATAATTGTAAAAATGAGTGTTAGCAGAGATAATAATGTTGAGACGGATGAAATGTAAAACTAGCAAAGATAGAATTGGAAATGTGCGCATTTGGGGGTATTTAGGGGTAGCATCAATAAGTGATAAATTAAGAGAGGCGATTTTGAGATGATTTGGACATTTCCAATACGAGCCAACAACGGCACTGATAAGGAAAAGTTTCTATATAGGTTGATAGTCCTCAAGGAAATGGGGTAGGCCAATGAGAACGTGGATGAAAGTAGTAAGGATAGATATGAAGAAGTGTAACCTATCCAAGGATGAAGAAGTACTGAGTACTATGATGTTGCTGAAAATCATGATGACTCGAAATGAAAAAATGTCACTGATTCCATGTTTTCAAACAACTGTTGCTCATATCATGGTATCAGAGCAAACGATTCCATGTGGGTTAGTTTCCTTTTGAATTCTCATTTGTAGTTTCTGTGCAACCACTACCATATCTTTGCAAATTCGAACCTGCTCCTATGGCTTCCTCAGCATCTTCTTCTACTACATCTTCCTCCTCCTCCATCTCAACTTCACCCAATCTTGTCATATCCAATATTGCCAATCTTATTCCCATTAAATTAGATAGTACCAATTTTCTTCTCTGGAAATCTCTGTTTAAACCCATATTGCGCAGTCATCATTTGGAGCATGTTATTGATAACTCAAAACCTTCTCCACCAAGAGAAATCTCAACTGCCGATGGAAAAACTGCTCCAAATCCAGAGTTCATTACTTGGTCTGACCAAGATCAGACCCTTCTCTCTTGGATTAATGCCACACTCTCTGACTCGGCACTTCCTTATATCGTTGGCAAGGAAACGGCACGAGATGCGTGGGAATCTTTAGAGCATCGCTATGGCTCCCTATCTCGCTCCCATGTCCTCGAACTTAAGAAGCATCTCCAACACATCAAAAAGGGATCATCAACAATGCAGGAATATCTGCATCAACTTAAGATTATTGCTGATCAACTAACAACTTGTGATGCTCCGATGTGTGAAGAAGACCTTATTCTTCATACATTGTCTGGTCTCCCTTCTGTTTATCGTCCCTTTCAGACGTCCATTCGCACCCGGTCACACCATGACCCGGTTTCTTTAGAAGAACTGCATACTCTCCTCGTTTGTGAAGAGCTTAGTTTAGCAGATGACGTAACTGCTGAGTCATCCACTGCCTTTGCTGCCAGCAAATCTTCATTTCCACAAGGTCGGCCCACCACTACTCAGACTCAGTATCAACGCAGATCCGGAGGTAATACCTCTCGTTCTAATCGCAACTCCGGCCATCGCCAGAATTCTTTCTCTGACCTTCAGGGGCAACGCCAACAACCACATGGTACCAGCCCGGGCTCCTCTCGCCTCGTCCACAGTGCCAAATTTGTGGGAAAATGGGCCATCTCGCACTGGATTGCTTCCACCGCATGGATTTTGCATATCAAGGGCGTCATCCACCTCAACGCCTTGCTGCCATGGTTGTCTCTCAACAACCCAATTCATCTTCCTCTTGGTATTCTGACACTGGAGCCACTCACCATGTTACCTCTGACTTGGATAACCTCACTCTTCATACCCCATACCATGGTTCAGACACTGTCCAAGTTGGAAATGGGGCTGGCCTGTCTATCTCCAACACTGGTATTGCCACTTTAACCACACCATGGACCACTTTCTTTCTTAACAATGTTTTGCATTGTCCTCATGCTTCTGATAACTTATTATCTATTCCTCAATTTTCTCGTGATAAAAATTGTTATTTCTGCTTTGATGACCATGGTTTTTGTGTGAAGGACAAAGTTTCGGGGAAGATGCTCTTCCAAGGTCCACTTGACAATGGGCTCTATCCCATTCGCCGGCACTCTCTTCAACTACTCCTGTCAAGACAGTTTTTCTCAACCATCGTGTTACTAATGATATCTGGCATTGTCGTCTTGGCCATCCTTCATCCAATCTTCAACGGGCTATTTTTTCTACATTTTCTTCTCCTATTAAACATGTACCTGCAGTATGTTCTTCATGTAGGATGGGCAAAAGCTCCAAACTTTCATTTTCTTTATCTTCTTCTATCTCTACTAAACCATTTGAACTAATTCACTGTGATGTATGGGGTCCCTCCCCTGTTAGTTCCATTAGTGCTTATCGTTATTATGTTATTTTCATCGATGATTGTACTCGGTACTGCTGGATTTACCCTCTACTTTACAAATCCGATGTCTTTCACATGTTTTGCACTTTTCAAACCTACATTGAAAGATTTTTCGAAACCAAAATTAAAGTTTTCCGCTCCGATGGCGGTGGTGAATTTAAAAATAAATCATTTAACTCTTTATTTTCCTCCAATGGTATTGTTCATCAATTCTCATGTCCACACACACCTGAACAAAATGGTGTTGCTGAACGCAAGCACCGTCACATTGTTGAAACTGGATTGTCTCTTTTGGCTCACTCATTTTTACGCACAAAATATTGGTTTGAATCTTTTAACACGGCTGTTTATTTAATAAATCGGATGCCCATAGTTTCTAAGATTTCACCCTATGAGGCCTTGTTTCACAGGGTCCCGGACTACAACTCTCTTCGCATTTTTGGGTGTGCGTGTTACCCATGGCTACGGCCATACCAATCACATAAACTTAATTTTAAATCCCTCAAATGTGTTTTTCTTGGATATAGTCTTGACCATAAAGGCTATCGCTGCCTAGACCCTTCAACCGGGCGTGTGTATGTTTCTCGTCATGTGGTTTTTGATGAACTGAATTTTCCTTTTCGCATGACTCAGACCCCACAATCACCCCCATTGGTTTCTGATGAGTTAAAAATATTTGGCTCCATTCAATCATGGCTTCCTCCAACCTGTCCCACCCAAGGATCACAACCTAATCTCACCGTCCCCACCATCAACACTGACCCCACATTTCCAACTGTTAGTGCTGGTCCAGCGCCTTCATCATCTCACTTGTCCACACCTGGCCAACAGACCCAAGGTCCAATCGTCCAAACCCCACAGTCCCCACCTGGCCTCATGCATTCCCCACTTGGCCATATGCATTCCCCACCTGATCACATGCTTCCCCCATGCCCAATTGCCCCTAGTGCACTCGTGGAACTACCCCAGGCAGAACCAGCAGTCCAGCACCCATCCAGCCCACCTCCAACTCCCCTCAAGCTGGGCCTAACCCAATACTCACCCAGCCCATGTCTAGCTCCACCAATCTTACCCTTGAACCCTTCTCCTCTCCACAACCTCCAATTATTTCAAGCACTATTCCCACACCACCTCCCCCTCCCCCTATTCCTGTTCGCACTCATCCTATGTGTACTCGGTCGCAATCCGGTATTTTTAAAAAGAAATTATGGCTGAGCACTAAACATCCATTTCCTTGTGCTCTATTGGCTACTTCTCACCCAGTTGAGCCAACTTGTTACACGCAAGCAGCAAAATCTCATGATTGGCGGGCCGCGATGGATTTAGAACTCACATCACTGCAACGCACTGGCACTTGGGTATTGGTTCCACATGAACCTCATATGAATGTGGTCGGCTGTAAATGGGTTTATCGTATTAAACGCAACCCTGATGGGTCCATCAATCGCTACAAAGCCCGATTAGTGGCTAAAGGTTTTCATCAACAACCTGGTATTGATTTTGTTGACACATTTAGCCCGGTGGTCAAACACACCACTATTCGTTTGGTCCTTGCTCTTACAACAGCTTATAATTGGCCACTTTGTCAACTAGATGTTGAGTGTGCTTTCTTGCATGGTGATCTTCGTAAAAATGTCTTTATGGCTCAACCACAGGGTTATATTGACCCCACCAAGCCCACTCATGTGTGTCGCATGATCAAATCTATTTATGGGCTACGGCAAGCACCACGGGCGTGGTATGAAAAGTTTTCCTCTAAGCTACTTGATTTGGGCTTCACTCTCTCAGCATCCGACCCATCTCTCTTTGTACGGGCAGGCTCCAAATGCATTACTTATCTTTTAATTTATGTGGATGATATCATCATTACTGGCAGTGATTCTACCTTTATTCGTCACCTTATCTCGCAATTGGGGCTGCATTTCAAAATGAAAGATTTAGGCCTGTTAAGCTATTTTCTTGGTGTGGAAGTTCAGAGAAATCAAAATGGCCTTTTTCTTTCCCAAATGAAATACATTACTGATCTTCTTCTAAAAACCGAGATGCTTGGTTGTAAACCAATCGGCTCTCCCACATCTAAAGCCAAACTGAGCCCATTTGCCAGATCTCCTTTACAAGATCCATCAACATATCGCAGTATCGTGGGCGCTCTTCAGTATGTCACTCTCACTCGACCTGATATTTGCTTCGCTGTCAATCAGGTCTGCCAATTTATGCATGCTCCCACTGACAGCCACATAACGGCGGTTAAGAGGATTCTTCGTTTTCTCAAAGGCACTATCAAATATGGACTTCTCTTTAAGCCTGGCCCATTTTCTCTCCAAGCATTTTGTGATGCTGATTGGGCTGGTTCACAATATGACCGCCGCTCCACTAGTGGTTTTTGTGTCTTTCTCGGGCCTAACCCAGTATCTTGGAGCTCTAAAAAGCAACCCACTGTGGCTCGCTCATCCACTGAGGCGGAATATCGTTGTCTAGCTCAAACTGCTGCTGAGGTTACTTGGTTATGCTCTCTCTTACGTGATTTGCACATTCCATTATCATCCATTCCATTGATTTGGTGTGATAATGTCAGTGCCATTTCTCTTGCCTTCAACCCCGTCTTTCATGTCCGGACAAAACATATCGAGATCGACTATCATTTTGTTCGTGAAAAGGTGGCTCAAAAGCAGCTCGAAGTTCGTTTTATCTCTACCTTGGATCAGGTGGCAGATATATTTACGAAAGGTCTCCATTCCGATCGTGTTCGTAATCTCCAGGCCAAGCTTTGTGTCCGGCCCCGCCCGCATCAGCTTGAAGGGGGGTGATAACATACAGGCCCAATCATACACTGGGTCCCATCTACTTGACCGATTCTATTGTTCTGTTGTAACCTCTTCTAGTTCACAGGACTCTGTTGCTGTAATCTCTCCCTTATCATAACTGTATCATAGTATATATTTGAATTTACTACACTCATCCAAATCAACAAAAGAGATTTGATTTTTCAAACAACTGTTGCTCATATCAACTGACTCTCATTGAAGCACAAAAAGAAGACTTGCAGTCTTTTCCTCCTGTTCTTTCCAAGTAAGCAATGAATAAACGGAGCATTAAAATTACCTACATAATTATCAATGTGTGTCCCAATCCAAGCCACCATGAATGTAATTGTTGAGGACATATATGATTTTACCTCAAATTACAATCAGATTGAATATTTTTAGCAGAATAAATTTTTGGGAGGCTCCATAAATGCAATACAGTTCCCACCAAATACAATTCCCATTATTCTGTTTTGCAGTCTGTGTGTTACAATCTGTTCTGCCAAAACATCCACTCCACTTGCAAGAAGCAATTGTGATGACATCTAAAAGCACTCTAAACAATTTTAATTCACAAACTGATTTGCCCAACTTAGTAAATTAGGGAATCAATACCAAAAAATTGAAGGAAAAAAAAAAAAAAAAGAATAAGAAGAAGAAGAGGCCAAGCAAATCCCTCATATCAGGTTCACCAAACACTCCAAAAATCACAAACTACAAAGTACAGACTCAACTCTACCATCATGATGCTGAAAGACACACAAACGTGGACATCTACTTGAGATATCAAGAAACACCCAGATGGGTAAGGCCAAAATTACCCAGTTAAATCACAAGGGCTTTATCAAAACATTATCCATACACATCAAAACACACAGGCATATATGAATTAAGTACATATTCATGATTGGGACGCCCCAAATATCATCACCTGAAGCAAATCATACACATATAAATACATTATCCCAATAAAACTATCTACCAATCAAATCCCAATTCCTTCAAAACCCACAAAAAAAGATTCAAACTTTACTCCAACTACTGCTTTTCTATAAAGATAACAACCACCCCAGAATCAAATTCAATCAAATAAGTAAGAAAAAAGCAAAGCAGGAACTTAATTCCCATACCTTGGAAACATCTCTACTGAGCTTCTTCACAGTATTGGAAAGGGAAGCGTTCTCTCTCAACAGACTTTCCTGCAAACGCAGTAAACTCTCAGAACTGAACCGAGGCAAGAGGAGGAAAAGACCGGGTTCGGGTTCGGGTTCGGGTTCGGGTTGGTTTTTACCTTCTGCTCGACCGCCCGGGCGAGTTCGTCGGACGTTTCGGAGAGAGAGGCGTCGAGGGACTCGATCTGAGCTTCCAAGTCGGCGATGAGGTTGTCTTTCTCGGCGGCCTTTTGCCTGAGACGGGACGTCTCGGATTCGAGCTTGGAGACACGTGTCGCGAGGGCGATGGAGGTGATCTTGCGGGCCACATCGAGCTGCTCGAAAGGGTCCGTGGGGAGGACCGACAGAAGCGGGTCGGGTAGGCCGAAGTCAGGAACGGCCGGTTTATCGGTTGACTGCATTTGTTTATTGGGAAAAGGAAATGGAGGGCTGTGGATGATGATGAAGAGAGTGAGAGGGAGGGTTTTTCTTGGGAGGATGGTGTGCGTGTGGGATTGGATGGAGTTTTGTAAGAATTTTTTGTCGTAGGATTGGATTTGGTGAATATGTGGTTGGTGTTAGATTTGGTATGGATGGGAGTTTTTAAATTTGAGACGTGTACACATTCAAGGAGAGAAAGTGGTGGGGTTTAGTAAGTTTTCCCTACTTCATAGCTTTTTTTTTTTTTTTTTGGCTAGGCTACACGAATAGGTTTAGGTTTTCTACGGTGCATTTTTATTTTTATTTTTATGATAAATGTGCTCACAATACAAGTTCCCAATCGATATGGCTACAAATAAAAACTTTTCCATAAGGTGAAATTCATTTAGCCAATAATAAAATAAGGACTTCTTACCGGAAAAATTCCCTTAGACTCTTAGTATATAAAAAAGGACCTAAAACTTCGTTAGTAACCAGAGGGGACTTCTTGCCGCACTTCATCCTTTTTTTTTTTTTTTTTTTTTTTTTTTTGCACTTTTGCCCTAAGCAATGATATCGCAACTCATTTCACTACTATATATATATATATATATATATATATACGGACTTGAGTTTTCTTTTCTCATTTGTTATCTTTTTCGTCTCAGGAGAGAATTTCTACAACCTTTTCATTTTAGAATCCATTTTTAGCTTCGATGGATTTATTTTTGCAAACAATTTTCTTTTAAACTAAAACTTGGAAAGTGATATCTATATAGTGGTTCCCATGTATTGTTTATTCATATTTTTTGCTCCATTAAAGAGTTTGTTGTACCATACTATAGAGATTGTTGGAGTCATTTTTCTTTCTCTAATGTCATATATGGGCATTGGCATTGACATTGTCTAAAATGTGCAATAGCTTACATTCATCGATATGTGTAAAAAACTTATATACGAATGTGCAATAGCCTACAATGAGAATAGATATCGTTCTTCGTGACAATTAAAAGTCACCGAATAGATATGAATTTAGGACTTAGCCTGGTACAAACATAGATATCGCTTCTTATAGCAATTAAAAGTTAATGAATAGATGCCATTCTGGGAGGGGTAGCCCGTGTTAAGCATAGATATCACTACTCATATGAGGGTTTGGAAAAAAAGAAACATTTGACATTCAATGATCATCACGAAAGTTCATTCCTATAATGATCAATTGACCTCAATTTTTATGTCTAACCGAGCTAAGAACCATTTCAATTTCGCACTTACCATTTGATTCACCTCTACATTCATTGCACGTAAATGCTCTACGAAAAACGATTCTTCTATAAAAACAACTTCAAGTTTTACGCTGTGTTTGGGAAGGGAGGGGGGGAGGGAAAATTTGAGGGGGAAGGAAAATGAAGGGGAGATGAGGGAAAATTAATTTTCCCTCCTCTTGTTTGGGAAGTGAAAAAGTAGGGGAAGGGAAAATTTTGTTTGTTTGTTTGTAAGGTAGAGAGACAAAGACCATTTTACCCTTGCTTTTGAAAAAATTTCAACTTGACAAAAAAGGGCATTTTAGTACTTTCCCTCCTCTCCCCTCTTTTGCCCTCATTTCCCCCTATTTTTTTTTTGCGGTGGGGATTTTTGACACTAGAGGACAAAAATTTTCCCCCCTCTCCTCTCCTCTCCCCCTCTCCTTCCCAAACACCCTCCAAAAAACTTTTCCCTCCATTGTCCCCCCATTTTTTTCCTCCCCCCCATTTTCCACCCTTCCCAAACACAGCGTTAGGAAATCGAGTTCCACTTCCACGCAACAAATTCAACCAATGCTAAAATCACAAAATCACGACTTCAACTATGCAACAACACACTCCCATCCATCATTAAGCATCTCCCAATCATCAATCCAAACCATTCATCAAATTAAACATAATCTAGCATATTACATTCCATTTTCCAATTTGAGCATTAAACGTAATCTAAATGAAGATTAGCATTTGAATTCAAGAATCAAACTTGCATAAATAGTAACAAGAATTTCTACTTGCCTTAATTGGTTTGCAAAAGCTCAAAAGACAAACACTAACTCAATGGTGCCCAAAAATCCAAAACCTAAGGAAAAGACCAAATCCAAACAAATCACCATACTAAATCAAGAGAAGGGAAGGATCTAAGCTCGTCTATGCCAAAACTACACCCAAAACACAAAAGCCTAAGCTTAGGGAAAGAGAAAATTAACCTTACCTAGAGAGGGAGAGGATGGGAGAGATGGCTTGAAACTTGGATGGTTGAGGTCGTGGGCCCTCTTGATGGAGATGGTGGCTTGATGGAGATGGGAGGTGCTTGGTGATCCACGTTGGCAAGAGGGGGAGAGAAAAGAGAAGGAGAATGAGAGAAGAGATGTTGTAGTGAATGGGGGTGAAGGGTCAAAAAGGGATCGGTCCTTATAAAGGTGGGATATTTTGGGAAAATCACAAGTTGGTCCAAGTGGGTACGTTCGGGTCAACATTTGGAGGGGTTCAAGCATGGTTTAGAAAATCGACTGATAACGGTACGATTTTTTACCGCGATACCGGTATCGGTATCGCAGGCCAAAAATTCTTCAAAAGATCGGTTCATCTCGATTGATATTTTAAAAATATCGACCAAGATGGTGTATGGGTCCAAAACCCTAGTTTTTTTTTTTTTTTTTTTTTTGTTTTTACTTTTTCCCTATTCCCCCATCTTCTTCTCCTCTCGCCTCACCTCCTTAGAGCATCCATATCTACATAGCTCATTCCTCTTGCATATTTCCAAATTCCAATACTATTTCTTGAAGAAAATATTTTATTTGATAAGAGAAAATCAACTTAACTCCCTTATTTTGTATTTTTAGATAAAGCATAGAAATGAATGGATAGATCATTGGGTTTGTCACTTGTGTTGTGTTCTTCACTTAAAAGTTAGATCTACACACTTTCATGCACTCATATAGATTTTGGGTGTAGAAAAATGGTTTTTTTTTTAAATCTTCTACTTTTTAAAAAAAATAATTGTTGAAAATTTTTATACTAAATAGTAAATAGTAAATACTATTTTTTTTTTATCATGAGCCAAAATAATAGTTGCATTATATGAAATATTGGAGAAGAAAGGGAACTGCGACACGGACAGGACTCGTAACATAAGGTGACCGATATTTTGATTGATTGTTGTTACTAATGGTAAAAAAATATTTTTTTTCAGTATTTTCTAATATTCTAGATTTTTTGGATATTTTTGTGAATTTTTTTGGATTAAAAAAATTCACACCGCGACAGACTAATAACCGCGATCGATACCGATATCATATCGGTTTTTTGGCTCGACTAATACCGTGAACGAAACTGCGATTTTAAACCATGGGTTTAAGGGTTCAGATCAAGTCTACCCAACAGTATCAAAATCTCGAAAATCTGAAATTACATAAAAGGTCTCTAAACTTTTTAGAAATTGCGACGCCCCCCCTACTATACCCAAACGAACTCACATCCTAACCAAACTTTGCACACACAATCCTAATAGTAAACCGGACCTGTTTAACCTCTTACTGAGCTTAATTAGCTAAAGCACAATTAACTACGCTAAATACATATTCAGGCTATTGGACCTTACAGTGTGTGTATACTTCATCCATTCAACATGGCTCACTGATGTTGAACCTTTTCCACATAATTTGAACTCATGTTGATTCATTATTAGTTGTTTTCAAGCTATCTATGAGAAGGCACTGCTTTTAGAAATTAGAAAAGTTGAGATACATAAGATGATCTAAGCCTTTTCACTTTCACTATTTTACATCAGTCCCATCTGCAATAGACCGCACACAGTCGATGTGAACGTTACATTTATGCATTATGCTAATGGATATCATTCAACCACCATCTGCCATCCAACGGTTTAAAATCTCTGGGGGACACCATCACCATCACAAGCATCATAAACCCTATCCCTGTTCTAAGACGAAGATTATAAAAGAATAGCTTGCTGCAATTAGACAATGAAGGTTCTTCACACATAGCTTATTGGGCATTTTGGTCATTTTCCATCCTCCTCATCTCCCTCTCTGAAGCCTCCACCACGAACGACTCCTCCATTACGAAACGAGATGGGACAGGCTCGCGCTTCTCGCCTTCAAGGCCGATATAACAAATGATCCGCTTCAGGCACTGAGTTCATGGAAGAACGACTCGCTCCATTTATGAGAGTGGCATTGCATGCTTAGGGCATGGCATGCTTATTGATAGAAAGTTGTTTATCTTTATAGATTTCATGTTTTTTTTCTTTGTTTAAAATAAGAAGAAGAGTGGATCAAAATTAACTTGTAGATTTCATGGTGATGATTGTAGCTATTTATCAACACTAACTTGTACAGCTCACCTTTGTGTGTTAAACCTATTGTGGAATCCTAGACATGGGCAGACCCACATGTAAGGCTCTAGGGGCTTCATAGGGGCTTCAGCCCACCCAATCCGAAAATTTTCATATGGGTCATAAGGCCCATTTTGTGGGTTTATAAGCAATTAACTAATGGGCAAAATTTTATTTTATCCATATATTCAAAAATAAAAGATGGAGAAAAAAAATTTTAACTTTTTAATTTGATCGATCACGTAAAATAGATAATAATTAATAAGTCAAAAGAAGTTTTTTTTATTCAAAAGATAAGTATCAAGCTTACAGAAAAAGAAAATGCACAAAAATATCAAAGATTCTGCACGGCTCGATCTATATTCGATCGAACCACGCTCCGAAAAAAGTCAAACCACATTCCGAGGATATATTTGCTCCGAAAACGCCTATCTGCATTTTCGGAGCGGGATCGAAAAGGCTGAAAAGAGATTCCAAGCACTAAGTCTCAAAGTCCCCAAATTCAGCATTGACAGTATTCCTCTCTGTCTTCCCCTTTGCAGTTCTAACTCTAGATCTCTCTCACCACCTCTACCGATATGCCACAGTCTGTGCTTATGATGTTTGGAACTTCCGGGTGTGAAATTCAAATCTTAGGACTCCAGTGTAATGTTGAATGAAAATGGATTTCAACTTTCAAGATTAATGACAATGTGTTTAGGAAAATTGTACTCTCATAATTAAGGTGATCTAGATCATTATCTGATGAGGCTCAAGGTGTTGTACAATGCGAAAAAAAAAAAAAAATTCTCAGAAATGGAAAATCCTGACAACCATAGTTATGTTACCAATTAAATGTATGTTCATATTTTTGTTGTTCTTTATTGTTTCTCTCTTAATTATACAAAGCAGCTTGCTCATTGAAATACATAACACGTCATTTAATAACATATATCTGATTATGATGAATTGATGAAGACACAAACATCCACAATTAGATGATGTGGATTGACCCCACAATAGATGTGATGAGATCTTGACCATCGACAGCCCCCTCAAATGAAAATCTTAGATCCGCAGCTGAACCTAGACAGCTAGGTGAGAATTCACATAGCTCATTACCACTTTTATAAGAAGCCGTTATTGCATGAGTCTAGGTACAAGGAATTTTGGGGTAATGTGGTATATAATATAGGCATGACGAATGAGCCAGTTATATATAGACCAATATTGGACAACAAATGTTAACTTTCATATTCCCTCTTCTAATGGCAGCAAAAAGTCATTCATTGATTCAAAGATGATGTGGATAATTTTGCTCACATGACATTCCAAGGAGAGGGTCAAACGTGAATTCCTCATCCATCAAAAAGGTTGACGAGGCATCTGATTCCCACCCTATTTTATGGGGTTTGATTTTCAAAGGGTCTCACGTGGAGAATCATGTCTAAGAGCGTATTTGGATGTATGGTGAATTAAAATAGAGTGAGGTGAAGCATCAAATCAAGAGAAAATAAAACATAAATGGTTACGATAGTATTTTGTTTTTAGTTATTTGGTATGGAATTTTTTTGGATTTTTGTATGGAAAAGTGAAGCTTTTTTGTCTTTTAGTGGAGAAATGAGCTTTTTTTTTTTTTTTTTTACTTTTTTTGAAAAATTCGGAGACAATTTTAAAATTATATACTTTTGATATGACCCCTTTTCATTTCTTGACTGGATTCACTTTACTTTCATTTAATTAGTTAATTGCCAAATACTCTCTTAGAGCTTGTTTGGCAATTTACTAAATTAGTAAAAATAATATGAACCCTTCATTTGTCAAACAAGAGATCATGCATGCAGACTTGGCCTTGGGCGTATGCTGTCTCTACTTACGCCTGAGTAACTTAATATATTCTACTGCAGTAAGATCAACTAAGTTGCAATAACATTTGATTTTGTGAAATAACAGTCATAGTCGGACAGATGCAGGTAACTCGCTCCCACGTCAATCTAGACAGCGGCCAAGTCAAAGGACGTAACTTGATTCCCTGCATAGTCATTGACTCCCGTGTGGGTCTTGCAACACACACAACAGTGATTGAAATAATTTATTAAAGAGCAAAGCACGTTGCCTATCTTGTATATAACTTCTAGAAGGTGGGTTATTTACCAAAACAAAATTTTAGAAGGTGGATGAATTTTAAGATCACGTGATTTCTCCTCTCATTTTGAGTTGGGCATGTCTGGATGTAAGGTGAACTCAAATACAGTACGGTGAAGCATCAAATCAAGAAAGAAAAAAATATAAAACGTTATAATTAAAATATAAGGTGTTATTGACTCCATTGTGGGTCTTGCACCACACACAACACTCTTTGAAATCATTTATGAAAGAGCAAAGCACGTTGCCTATCTTGTATATAACTTCCAGAAGGTGGATTATTTACCGAAACAAAATTCCAGAAGGTGGATGAGTTTTAAGATCACATGATTTCTCCTCTCATTTTGAGTTGGGCCTGTTTGGATGTATGGTGAATTTAAATATGGTGAGGTGAAACATCAAATCAAGAGACAATAAAATATAAGATGTTATGATAGTGTTTTGTTTTTAGTTATTTGGTATGAAATCTTTTCAACTTTTTATATAGTAAAGTGGAGTTCTCTTGTCTTTCAGTGGAGAAAGGAAGTTGCTTTTTTGACTTCTTTTTTTTTTAAATTTCGAATGAAGATTTGAAATTATGTACTTTTGATATGATTATTCATTTTTACATGGATTCATTTTACTTCACTTTAACTAGGTAAGTACCAAAGACACCGTAACGGCACACCGACTTAACATCCACTTGTAGACAACTAGAAATCAATCCCTGACTATACAGTTGCCGTTGTGCTTGCCGTCCCGACAAACTCTCAGCCGCCTAAAGTAACAACCCCAAACAGTAGAGAAGACCTTTGTTTGATCTTTACCCTATCAGTCTCCATAGACAAAGTATCTAGTCTACACTGCATCTCCTTTTTATCTCAATTAAAGATCCAAATGTCAGGCGCCAAACACCCTGTGACAGATTCCATCCACAAGCGACACAATACAAGCCATCCTTGCACCTTCCTAAACCCTCCTCTTCTTCAAACTAGTCCTGCTCTACACCACCTAATTTTCCTCACTAAATTACATAACCATACAGACAAAAACACAGCTTTCTCTAATAGCAACTAATACTAAACCTGAACCCCAATTTCAAACCTAATCCCCCCAACCTCCCAACTCCCAATCCAATCACAGATTCAGTTCTCCTTTTCTCTGTAACTGTCTCTTGAATTCCATTTAAAATTCCACCTATTCTCTCTCTCTCTCTAAATTGTTGATACCCAGATGTTTGATGAGTCAAAATTGCATCTTTTCTGCTCTCTCTCTCTAAATTGTTGATACCCAGATGTTTGATGAGTCAAAATTGCATCTTTTCTGCTCTTTTGGCTTCATCATCAACTTCTTGATGTTGGGGTTCTTCAAGTCAGCTCCTTTCCTTCATACAATCTTTCTAAACCCTAATTCACACATGGTCGAACCAAGATCGCCTAATTTGTCTTTGCTTGGTGTTGGGGTGGTTTGATTCAGCTGCTTTCTCTGCATCTAACTGATGAGTTCTATTTCAAAACAAACACAATCTGACTAAACCCTTTTTCACACATGTTCGGATTGAAATCCTCTGCTTTCTCCTCTTTTTTCCTTTTCTTCTTCTGTTTGGTGGTGTTGGGGTTCTTCGATTCAGCTCCTTTTGCCGTCCATGGCGTCCGATTCCCCCACCGGAGTCTTGCAGACTCCGACTGCCCCATGAATTTTCCAGTCCTTCGCAAATTCCTCGATCAAACCCGCGGAAGCAGAGCTCCCAACACCTCCTCGGACTGCCAGTACGCTCTGCAGGGCCTTCACCTCGTGCAGGCCGAGCTCCTCCGCACTGCCGGCCTCTTCGTCCCGCCGCCGGCTGCCGCCAACTCCTGCTGGGTCTCCTATCAGTCTCTGGTCGGAGAATACATCCCCAATTTCGACATTCGATCGCAATGTGGTTTCCAGACCCAATGGATTTCCGAGGGGTGCATGAACATCACCTCAAGGTCGGATTTTGAATCGAAGGTGCAGGCGGTGGCGCTCCAGGATCTGGGGCGCGCCTGCAACCAGTCCCTTGAGAACAATTCGCCGTGCGCCGCCTGCACGACGAGCCTCTCGCGCCTCCAGGCCACCTACCTCACCCAGCCCCAAGCTGCGAACGTCTCCGATTGCACCGACTTCTCCTTCATCTATGCTGCTGGTGTGGTGAATTCATTTGGGCCGACGGACGATGGCACCGCCCAGTGCCTCTTCTTCTTCCTCAAACCTCTGGGTTCTTCAGGTAGAAGTCGCAAAGCCTTGATTATAGGTGTTACAATCACTTGTGTTGTTGTGTTGGTTGCTTTGGCTATTGGGGTTTGGTTTGTTTTTAGAAAGCGCAGGAAGCTCAAGTGGATGATGATGAAGAAGAAGAGTATTGTGAGAACTGAAACCATCCCTTCTTCTAGGTTGAATCAACATGGGGTGAGCACAACTCTAACTAGGTTCACAATAGATGAAATTAAAGAGGCAACTCGGAATTTCTCAAGGGATAATATAATTGGGAGGGGAGGGTATGGGAATGTTTATAGTGGCATTTTGTGGAATGGGGTGGAGGTGGCCCTGAAACGGTTCAAGAACTGCTCCGCTGCTGGCGATGCAAGCTTTACCCATGAAGTCGAAGTCATTGCCAGCGTGAGGCATGTCAATCTTGTAGCTCTGAGAGGCTACTGTGTTGCGACGACGGCTTTTGAAGGTCATCAAAGGATAATTGTGTGTGATTTGATGCGTAATGGGAGCCTTCATGACCATCTCTTTGGTTCATTTGAGAAGAAACTGAGTTGGCCAATTCGGCAGAAGATTGCGGTCGGGACAGCCAGGGGGTTGGCTTACTTGCACTACGGCGCACAGCCCTCGATTATTCATAGAGACATCAAGGCTAGTAATATACTCTTGGATGAGAGCTTTGAGGCTAAGGTGGCGGATTTTGGCCTGGCAAAGTTCACCCCAGAGGGGATGACACATCTGAGCACTAGAGTGGCAGGGACATTGGGTTATGTTGCGCCCGAATATGCTTTGTATGGGCAGTTGACGGAGAAGAGTGATGTTTTCAGCTTTGGGGTGGTGTTGCTTGAGCTCTTGAGTGGGAGGAAGGCACTTGTTTCAACTAGTGAGAACCAGAGTTGGCTTGTGACAGATTGGGCTTGGTCGCTAGTGCGGAAAGGGAGAGCATTGGATGTAATTGAAGAAGGTATGGATGAGTTGGGACCTAGAGAAATCTTGGAAAAATATGTTTTGGTTGCAGTTCTTTCTTCCCATCCACAGCTTCATGCGAGGCCGACAATGGATCAAATTGTGAAGATATTGGAAACTGACTTGCCGGTCCCTTCCATTCCGGAACGGCCGATTTCTATTGTGGCCAACATGGAAGACATTGAGAGGTCAGCGAGCAGTAGTGGGTCAGGTAATCTGACTAGTTCTGCTGGTTACCAGCCATTTACCTTTGAGAACACTAGTCCAAGCACAGGTTGATGTATATGGGTGTTCCTCACTGCTGCTGAATTTAGTTGAGGGTGATCCAATGCTCTGATTTGATGACATTGTCTCAAGGCTCCAGATGCACTTGTTTCCACCTCTGGGTATGAATGTTCTCCCATCCGTGGATTTAGAATTTAAATGAAATTTGATTCATGGCTTTCTTCTGTAAATCAATATTTTATATTTTTGCTTACAGATATTGGAAAATGTATTTATATTTCTCACCATTGAAATGCTTGAAAAAATGTTATTGTTAAATGTATATGTTGATCAAGGCAGGTGCTTTTTCAGGAATTTTAGAAATTCTGTTTCCATTTTACAAATGTTCCTGGTTTATGTTTCGGTTGGCTGCAAGATCCTTTATGTTTTTATTTACTTGTTTTTTTCTGACAAGCAATGGAAGTTTTATTGAACAGCACAAAGATGAAAGTACTAGAAGGGATGAGACATCCAATCACACGATGCAAGGATGAGAAGCATCCAACTATAAATAACTGAAACAAAATTCGAAGAAGTGACTAAAAAAATTCACTGTATAGATACAGCTGTATTCTTAAGCTTCCTCAAGAACCAAACTCATTAATGAATGAAATCAGTCAAGGCCAGTACTGAAGAATTCCTTCTCATATAGTGCTCAATGACAATGGATACCTTGGGCAACAATGTGAGCAGTATGTTTATTTATTTATTTATTGGCTACACAACTTGGACCCATAACCTCATGGTTGCAACAGTGAGCAACCTTCCATTGTGCCATGGTTCTTGTCATGAATACTGTGTTTGTCAAGGCATCTCGGAGACTCGGACTAAAGGATGTCTTGAGATTGAGCTCACGAGGACGTATACTGGCTTGTCAGTATACTTGCCTAAATGATTATGTAGGACCTCTTACCTAAAAAATGGGACTCCTTGGTTTTCTCAGTCAGTGAGTTGATGAGACACCCCAGGTATCCACATCGTATTTGCCTTGACCTTGAAAGCACCCTCTTGCGGCAATCTGAGCCCCTTTACAAAAATGGAAAAGGTGACCTACCATTTCCTTTTCATTCCGGAAAATGCACACTTTTTGACACTCATTTACAGTAAGTATTATATTGTAGTTTCCAGCACCTGTAAAGCCATAAGGAGCTCTGTTCTTCTTGACTTCAGTATGTCTCGATCTTGAGGGTCGTCACTTGCTCAACTGTCTTTCACTGAGAAACTGGCCTTGTGGGATTTGACGTGTCAGTTCAACTCCCAAGAAGCAAAGGGCAATGTTGGTTCAGAAAGTTATTGAAATCCAGATAATTAGATTTCTATGGATCATGTAAGAACTACATGTAAAGTATGCTATTTTCATGGTTTGAAAACACCTGTTTCAAAGCTTTCATACAGCACATAACTGTTGTAGAAGGGTTATCCTTTCAATTCGATAAATACGTTCTTGTGCAAGGGTTATAGTCAAGAGAATTAAGCGCGATCCAGATTTTCTTGAAGTTCATTTTGGTATTGCTTTAAGAAACAACTTAAAACAATATAATGCCAATGACGTGCTGATTCATCACACAGCATACTGGCTTAAATTATAGCCCAAATTTTTTTTCCATGTATGACATGTATCCCTATTAATATAAATGGTGGGTATTTTTTTTGCTAGACTGGCTCCATGGTATGGTGGTCGGCATCAATCCTTGATTGTCAGCTTGAAACGATGGTCTTATGATGCTCAGATACAGCATGTATATGGCATGGACACAGATTTTACATAGACAAAGTGGAATATTAGATACGATAGGGTATATTGCATATTTTGAAGTATCCGGGCATCATAAACTAGGGTGCCCTGCCACTGAACTATCAGTGGTTTGGCGATCTAAACGGTAGGTATTAATTATTTCATGCTTTGTGTGCAAAGCTAATCCACTCATTTGTCCAGTACTTTTTATCAGATGACCTTCTGTGCATGTGAGTGCATACTTTCCCTTCATACCATATTGTAGTTTTATCTTAATGAAATTTACTGTTGCTATAAAAAACGATATAGATTGTGCTATATGCCTGTTCTGGTAGAAAGATATCCAGACATACTAATGTTGCAGTATCAACTACACATTCAGTGGTTTTCAGCGCATGAAAAGCAAATTAAATTTCATAGCCATATAGTATATGTTTTTCCTGCCCCATGCGTTGTTCTTGGGCATGTGTAAGTCCTACACTTGGACCAAAGCGAGTTGCATTAGGCCGGCAGTTGGATGAAAAAAAAAAAACTCCCATATATCATATTTTGATTTCTACTTCGAGAAAAGCAGCAGTCAGCCAGTTTCAATCAGATGGGATAAGATTTTTATGATATAGCACTGTGTTTCACCTTTTATATGTTCTATGCTTCCTGTAGATATACACAACATATTATTCTCCCCGTACTGTGGTTTACCAGAGAAGAAATGCAAACTGGTGAGGCAAGAAATCATGGTTTAAAGGCCAAGCAGTGTTCATTCAGGTGCTAGGGGGCTTTTGTATGGATTATGTTAATTTAGCGCATGGTATTGATATCTAAATTGTGTTTAAGTGGTGAGAATCAGGAGACAGCTCAATGGTAAGTGCATCTCATTCTCACCAAAGTGCCAGGGATCAACCCTGGTATTGGCAGAGCACAGATGAGGGAAGTAATATGGCAGAGCACATTTGGGAGCACAATGTGGCCGAGAATCCCATGCGGATAGTCTACCAATCCTACCATGTGCTCCACCATATTGCCTCCTTCATCCATGCTCTGCCAGCTCCTGGGGTTGATCCCTGACACTTAGGTGAGAATGAGACACCCTTACCATTGGATACTCTCGTGATTCTCTCACTCTTCTATTTGTTTATTGATTCTCTCACTCTTCTATTTGTTTATTGATGTTCTTATCAATTCTTCATCTGTGTGCATTCAATTTGTGTGAATCTCACGATCATCTATATCAGGTTTTGTCCCATTGATCCTCCACATTCTCCCTCTCCCTACATAAGCCTACGAGGCCCTCAGTGGAGTCCTCTTATAAAAATTCTCAGCCTCTCATGGGCTTTCGTCAAGTTCCACTCCGATGTGAGTTTGGCCTATTGTTAAATTGATCAAGTATTGAACACATGAAAAACATATAAAAAAATTATGTGTTTTATATGTGATGAATCTGATTGTGGGCCAACTCCTATTGTAGTGAGTTTTGGCTTGCTCCCATACAAGGTGTCATTCATTTAAATGGTTTTAAGTTTTTATTAAGTAGGTCCCATTGAGGGGCCTCATTAGTTTTTCATGAGTGGAGCTTTTAAGAGGATTTATACTCGAGCTTTGATGCTTAGCCATCCAAATAAAGAAAAAAACTCATATCATTAGGATGGAATTGGTATTCTCCGGGGCAGGCTTAGAGATTCTTGGTCTACCACTAAAAATTCAAGTGGGGCCCACCTTTCAAATATAAATCGATCAAGATAACTGTCTCAATTTGTTGAATCATCAAGAAAATTTCTACTCCAATCAAAATTATGCCCGCACTGACATTGATTATCTAAAACAAGTACTTAAAGTAGCCAAAAAAAAAAAAAAAAATGTTTAAAACGAAGAGAATTGCCAACATTCTTCTTCAGTTGCACCTTAGCAGCATATGATGTTACCTAATAAAATTACCAAAGCATCCATGGTTCTTGATGTTTACTAAGTCCCTTGACTTCTTTTAACCACTACACCAAGAATGCCTCAACCAAAAAAAAGAACCACTTCTACACCAAGTATGTCATTTGTGTAACATTACATTATAGAAGAATCTCAATGGCATGATACACAAAGTAGTTGAAAAAATGGGGTGCAAGTGAATCGAATTGGAACATGGTTCCACAAAATGTAATGGTCATTAATGTTCTGAAAAATCCTGCTTCACTAGAAATATGGCCATTTCATCTCTAGAAGGTGTTCATGGAGGCTTGGATTTCTTCCAGTGTTCTTCCCTTAGTCTCTGGCACTACCTTTACCACGAAGAGAACAGTACTCGCACAGACAGCAGAAAAGATGAAAAGGGTACCTACAAACAGGAAGGGAAAATGTCAACCCTCAGTCTTCTAGCTAACTAAATCATTCTTTCTAATATAGGCTTCTTATATCTAATTTAGTCATGGCTCTTGAGTCAGGTATGCAGAGTTATACATCAAGCATTTCAAGTCTTAATATTTTTTCTGTATCCAAATCGGAGACACGATTTTTTGCTTTACCTGATGAGCTCCATCTCATCAGAAAGTTGAAAGCAAGTGAAACAGCCCAGGAACCAAACCAGTGTACAAGAGTCACCAAGCTTCCAGCTGCTCCCTTCACATTAATTGGGAATATCTACAACAGGAAATATATCAAGGTAGTATCATAAACCTCAAGAATTGGATTTGGTTAGCTACATAACATTAAAAAAAGAAAAGAAAGGAAAGGCCATTTCATACCTCTGACATCAGAACCCAAGGAACTGATCCCATTCCCAATGAGAATGATCCTATGTACACCTTAATCCAAGAAAACATGTATAGAAAGATGAGAATTATTTGATTGACATGAAACTCTTCAAACTTTTATTGCCACATTAGCTTTGTTGATAACATGGGTTAATATCTAGCATTGGACACTTGAAGTATATACTATTCACATACCAGTAGGCCGGTGAGAGCAAGTAATGGGACCCACTCTCTCAATAATTCATGGTCCTGCTTTGTCGGATCGCACATTCAAATAAAAACGGAAATGATCAGAACCTGTATATGTGACTTTAGTATACATTTGATGATTTGTTACTTTACCTTCAGAAAGAATGCAATACCAGTTATAAAGCATCCTAGGAATGTCCCTGATGCTGCAACCTGAAATACAAGTTTTTTTGCCTTCTTTATCTGTCCAAAGGTGTCCATTACAATTGTACTATTGAACCAATGATCAGTATATTGCTACCTACCAAAAGGAGGGGCCTCCTTCCACATTTATCCATTAAGATTGCGCCCACTCCGGTTACTGGAACCTAGAAAAAATTCATCCAGAATGAGATTGGATTGGACTGCATAGATATTGAGAACACGAAGAAATAAAGAGTTGCAAACCTGTACACAAGCCATTGCTATAGTTCCAATTTTGCCCGAGAATCCTGATAAAACACCTCATTAAGCTTAGATTTTTGATAAAAGTAAGGTTTGACACCTGACTCAAATCTAATGTGTGGTAGCCATGGTCTACTTGATGAATCAGCAGGGTCTACTCTCAGTAATTTGAATAATTCCAGAATATTACATATAAATGTATAATCCATGAATCACCATATGAATGTATAAAACTATCAAGAAAAATATTATAATCTCTTATAATAATAAAACAAGAAATAGCAGCAGTAACAACAATAAATCTAGAGAAGAACACTTCTTCCAATTTAAGTTTGTATGAATCCCTCTAAGATGACCCAATGGTTCGAATGACTGTCAAGCCTTGAGTTGATTAGTTTCACAACTGTGACTAAGAAGAGCTAGAAGTATAGAAAATCTCATAAGATATTGCTATAATCATACCTGCTGAAACAAAAGTTTCACTTGCATAAAAACCAATTCCATTGATCCCACCAAATTGTTGGAATATCAATAGCCCAACTCCGACCTGAGCATCAAAATTGAGTCATTATGGAAGATTTGGACATTCTTCTAGCAATTAGTAAAAGGCAACATAAACTTTTCAGAATTGTATTGCTAAGTGGCTCTCACAATGACTGAGTGCGCATATTTTCTTTGAAACAAATCCAGTATCGAGGCATTTGGAACGTGAGTGAGAGTTTCTATATAATCCTGCACAGCAACATTCAAACATTATAAACGATCCATGTTGTGATTATTTTTTTCTTTTTTCTTCTTAACTTTTCATTCCCAAGTGTACTATGGATGGTTTAAATTGAAGCAAGAACCTGGATTTCAGCTGCTTCTTCAGAAATATCAGCATCCTTGCCACGAAGCTTCTGTAATGAAGCTTTGAACTCTTTTTCGCAGCCAACCTTAGCCTGAATAACGGCATGAATTCTTCATGAATTTGGTCTTATAGTTATCTTAAATTTCCAGTGCAGCAGAAAATTGAATTTCAGTACAATGAGAACTTACCAGCCATCTTGGAGACTCAGGAACAAAGAACAGGCCCAGAAGAAGCACAACACATGGGATAAGTCCTTCAAGAAGACCCCTTAGGTCAGCACTCAATTAAGATAAATCATCTTTCATTATCTTATTTTTAACTGCCTCTTACTCTGTAGATTTAGGGATGTCTGAATGCCCCAAGAAAGATTATGGATGGGAACTGTTTCTGATGAACTTAAATATTCATCCATTTCACTCCCATCCTGAAATGTTACAAATTGATTTGGGGGATGAAAGAAGGTAAATGTATTTCCAATATTATGCAGTTCTGTATACTTTTTTAATCTTTCCTTTTCTGTTATTTTTTTTGATAATGAGTCAAAGATGTAATGGATTGGATAACCACAAATTTCACCAAAACATCCAATCCATCTCAAGTTGGAATTCATCCATACCTTCATTAGGCATTAGATTGCTTTTCTAATCAAAATTACAGAGAATACAACAAAATTACCAGTAAGTGCCAGTGTTCGCCATGTCACAACAGTTCCTATAATGAAGGCGGTGGATGCTCCAGTGCAGATCATGAGCTGCAATAGCCAGGTAAACAGATCTTTATTTTTTAAACGGACGACCTCTGCATTTTTATGTTTATTGATCCATTGATCAACTATTAAAAAACTGGTCTTCTACCTGATTAATCGTTGTAAGCCCCCCTCGAAGATTCTTTGGTGCAATCTCAGCTATGAAAATTGGAACCTGTTCATCCATCAAATCATTCCATCAACCAGACATACTGATAGCTCTTTCCGTTTACTTCGCAGTTTTAAATGAGAAAAAGCTGTTTATTAATACATACCACAAAAGAATAAATGCCAATTCCATATCCTGTGAAAAATCTCCCAATGTCTAGTGGCCAAGCATCCTTGAAACAAAGAGATTTGATGTTAAGGGTGTGTAAGCAAGTTCATTACAAGCTGAAACTGTAACCAATCCAGACAAGTTTGGAGGGAACTAACATTAGAAAGGTATACAGAGAGCCATCCAACAATGCAGACCACAGCTGAAACTCCCATTGCCTAATCTCATGGGGACAGAAAACCAAGTTCAAATGAGAGAGAAATTCAGATAATTAGCATTAGAATAATTGAAGTGTTTTGCTAAGATCATGTTGCATGTCTGATAGCACAGCGTAGAATATGCTATGGCCTAAAAAATCAGTCTGAGCTGCTCATAATCAGGTTGCTGTTTACAAATCAAATGGATGGTTGAAGGAAAAAATGTTGGTGAATGGTCTGCACTCAGCATAATTGTGGGGCCCACCTGATGAGCAGACTGACCTGACTTTCAGGATAGATGATATATAAGGCGTCCCCATGTGGGCATGGGTTGGACTCAGGGACAAAGTATGCAAAGAGCTGCATCTGATATTAGAAAAACTAGACTGAAAACATGACATCCATAATATAATTACGCCTTACTAATAACAAAGTCCTATCTTATTTAGCTTCTTACTCGTTTGCGCCCCAAGAAATCAGTAATTCTCCCACTTGTGACAGCTCCGAGCATTGCACCAATGGTCAATATGGAACCAAATAATGAATACTGCACATACAAACACGGGTGATTATTTCCAAAGAGTTGAAAATAGATAAGTAGGTAACTAATTGACGGAAATATGATTCATAAAACATCTTTGTGGGTTTTTTATGGGCATCTGAACATCACCATCCTACTTCTTTCCTAACATGTTTCTCTAGTTCATTTAATCTCAAGATCCATGCATGTGCATGCAAGTGCACATAAGCACATTGTCCATTTCCTTTATGGTATGCAAGCCATGTAATGCCATGAGCAGATACAGGCACATGAGCAGATTCTTGGCATGGTTCATATTTTAATGCCATGAGCAGATATAGGCACATGGGCAGCAGACATTAAGATGCAGAATTCTGAGTTTGTAAATTTTAATGGTTTGCCTCTGCTTTTTGGGAATGGTGAGATCTTCAAGGAATGAATGTCTGGTGTTGCTAATCTCATTGTAACTTATCCTACAGTTTTATTCTTCACGGACTCTCTCTCTCTCTCTCTCTCTCTCTCTCTCCAAACTAAACTAATACTATTAAGTTAGAGAAACAAAAATCTCATATTGCATGACTACTTATATTTGTAACTTATATTATTATCACGCGAATGTCAATCATCTAATTGCTGCCTTTTGGTTTTGATTAGTGGAGACGAAGGAATGTAAATTCTACAGTAATCAATGAACAAACCTCTGATAAAGATAGATCCAGATCTTTCCTGATACCGGACTGGGTAGGCGATGAATATCCCACCTGTGCAAAACAAATGAATTTAATGATAAAAACATAACTAATTAAACAAACATTTCTTTGTTGATTGCTAAATAAATCTGTAGTCAATGGGGAAACTTGCTAATTGCTTGAGCCCCCTATAAAATTTATATAATTACCTGCTTCAACCTAGTAACATACACAATGAATATGGTTGCAATGGGCCATGTCCAACCCATCAACAACACATATATATATGTGCTTGCTCCTGCCACACATACTATGTGCTCTAACCTATGCAAGATAAGTTACGCCCAGTAGTTTGAATTAGTTGAGATGGGCTTGATGAGCCTTTAGATGGTCATCATAGATGGTCATCTGCCAGGCCTATCTCAATAAGTTACTGATCCTGGAAAGTCAGACTTAGCCTGAATCATAGCCCTAGAGAACCAGCTCAAAACAAAACAGGCTTGGTGTATATCAACATAATTTGAATTGAACAACATCTCTCAAGTACATCTTGTCCAGTATAACCTGAGTCAACTAGGCGAGGTAACTCTGAGATCTGGGTCCATATTGTGATATGACCACCAGCCCAAGTTTCCTCATCAGAGAGCAAACCAGCTAAAGCCTTGGAGATTTTTCATTGCATAATCAACTAGATAATCATCTAATTAAGATCTTAAAACACTAACAAACTCACAAGACTACCTACACATATTCCAAACTCAAAAGAGCCACAGACTGCCACAAATGTGCTGAGCAAAACCACCCACAGAGATCCTCCACTGCTGCCATCTTCTCTCTCATCCTCTTTCTTGATGAGAGACTGAGTCAGTTCATCACCCTTGATCATCTTATTTCCATCTTCCACATCTTGGGTTATGGCCATATCTCCTCTATCTATCAATCTATACAGCCCAAGAAAGAGGGAGAAGCAATAAATGCTGACACTACAAGAAGGGTGATGAATAAGAAGTGGTGGGTCTTTCTTCTCTTTTTCTTCTTAATATATAGAAAGGGGAGAGAGAGAGGGGCAAAGGAGAAAGATATTTTGTATTGGAAAAACCACATGCGGCTAGGAAGGGCTTAGCTGTGAATGATCAAAAAATAGTTGGACAAGAAAAGGCCTCCAGAACATCCAAGGGAAAGAAACCTGAGGCTATGTGTTGGATGATTGTGTTTTGTGACTTTGTCAGCGTGGTGGCTCCGTTGATTGGGCACCATGGTTTTCCTTTCGCAACTTGGAAAGAAAATATGAGGTGGAGCCCTCAGGATGGACGTTCTGAGTCAGCAATACGTGGTTGCATGTGTGGTAATGCTTGCAGTTTTGTCCTGCTTTGGTGATGCTCGGCCCCACTGGATCAACGGTCCATACAAGCATGTGCTTGGTGGTCTCTGGTCTGAAGGGATCCAAAGTTGGCACATGGGACCCACATGGGATGGTCTGATGATTGAGAAATGTCAGTACACGTCACATTACCAGCTACCAAGCACATATATAAGATTTTCTATGGGATATGCTCTTCTTTTTCTTCCATTTCTTGTAGAATCTATGGGATATGCTTCTTTTATTTATTTATTTATTTATTTATTTATTTATTTTAACTATGGGATATGCTGTTGGAGGCTGGGTGGATGCATTTCATTAACATTTAACACATGGGCTTCTACAAAGTTGAGCAATTGACGCCCTGGCAATCATGATTGAGGTAGCCAGTTTGGCAACTCTACTAATAGAGTCAAGTGAAGTAAACTTGATTTTGTAGAAATAATAAAATATAAGTGGGTTATGATGGTATTTTGTTTTTAGTTGTTTGTTATGAAATATTTTTGACTTTTTGTATGGGAAAATGAAGTTTTTTTTATTTTTTTATTGGTATTTTAGCAGATAAAGGTGGTTGTTTTTTTTATTTTTTTTTATTTTTGAAAAAGATGGAGAGATTTTTGAATTAAAGTGCTTTTGATATGACATCTTATTTGAAAAAGAGAGGCTTTACTTGATTTTTACTATGTTAGTAAAAGGGCTTGTTTGGAGCTTTACTAATGGAATTGAGTGAAGTAGATATTATTTTGAATAAATAATAACATATAAGTGGGTTATGATGTTATTTTATTTTTAGTTGTTTATGATAGAATCTTTTTGACCTTTTGTATTGGGAAGTGGAGTGTTTTTTTTTTTAGTAGAGAAAGGGGGTTGCATTTCGACTTCTTTTTTTGAAAAATAAGCGGGAAATTTGAATTAAAATGCTTTTGATGTGACTTTTTTATTTTTATTTTTTTGAGAAATGGGGGCTTTATTTTACTTGATTCTGTTAGCAGATTTGCCAAACTAGCCCAAGAGAATTCAATTTTTTGCCTCACTGTTGTGCTAAGTATGGTTTTGTCCACAGAGACTAGGGCTGCTCATGGGTGGGGCCAGCCAGCATTGGGTCAGGGTTAGATTAAGAATAGAAAGTCAGGCCAGCCTGGCCTGTGTAAGGAATTCATGTAATTTAACTTAATTAGTCCAAACAATTGCTCGAATGCCCACAAAGGATGAAATGCCTGGTTTTGCACAGCCTGATTGATTAAATGGGTGGGCTCGGGCCTGGATTTTACGGTCTGTGCCGGGCTTGGGCTAGTGTTTCTAGGGAAGGCAATTTTGAGTGGATTGTGTGATTGGTGTTTTGTGTTGGACCGCGGGAGCATGATAGGATCCACATGTTTTTACCATAAGCCTAAATGGCTATTTTACGGTCACAATCAATCCTCATCCCTTGAATCATGGATGCATTTCCTCCTAAATACCGAGCAGTTTCCCTGGTGTTAATGGTGAAATCCGACCCTCCTTAGAGTGCTATTTTAAGTGGCACCAAGATCTTTGTAAGATATAGGGAAAATCCACAATCAAAAGGGTACTGTAAGAGACCATATGGCCGGCAATCATCAGCCTCACACCAGCATCTCCGGATCTTGTACTCATTGGATTTTCATTTTGTTGGGCATTGTTGTTGTTATTTGTTTTCTGATTTTAATAGAATTCGTCTTTTACAACCAAAAAAAAAAAAAAAAGAAGAAGAAGAAATTCACAGTGGGAAAATATTAGTATGCAAAATATCAAATCCATTAGATCATCCTAATCCCTTATTAATGGCCAAGTTCAATGATTTTGGAAGCCATTGTTTCTTTAGATTTCAATCCAACGGTGACTAATGGTTGAATAAGTATCACATTTCAGCTAATTTATGAAAGTGTGTCCCTTTTTTTTTCTCCCAAAAATATAAGGCACTATAATAACTCTATATTGAGGAGTTACCACCAAGATTTTCATGGGCCTTAAAGTATCATTTATGGCCTATTATATTTCCACATCCGCCCCTTATATTTTTATTGTTTGGAGTCCAATTGATTTTAGCACACCATTATATTTTTAGCAGTCCGTGTATGTCAAATCTCAACCATATATTTAGTCATGAACTTGCTTCATAAGCCTTTTTCTTTATTTTTGCGTATCCTATTTCAATAGGGGCCCATTCAGATTATCCACCCCCCCTGGAATTTATTTACTTCCCCACAGTGCATATCAGCACCGTACATATGGAACATCCAATACGTAGGGCACACCTTTAAAGTTCATCTTGGATAGTCCTGACTTATGGTGCATATGCGCACCGTGAACAGGTGAAAATGCTCTGAGCCCCACTAGTAGCATACTCAAGACTTTTTTTTCTTTGGGTGTGGATAGATAGTTGGATGTTGGATTTTGTGACCTAAGATTTTCATGTGGATCTTAGATGTGGACTTAAGATAGGTTAGTAGAGCTTGAATATAAATACATAGTTAGTAATTTTGCATCGCAAAAAACAAGAAAGATAAATTTTAAATAAAATATTTATAATAATATTAAAATATAGAAAATGTCTAATTTAGGATTGTTGCTATAGGTCTTAAATTATCTGGAGCCGCCCTGATGCACCCATTTTACCATATCATTTGTGAACTTGAATGACCCATGTGGTGTACAATCCTACCCACGTACTGTACCTACCTCATCGAATTTCAGTTGAATGACCCACCTTTAGCCTTATACCTTTTAAAACATTCAAGTAAACATATTATAAGCAATTCAAATGTTTTTATATAAATCAATTTGACGTTTCCACGAGAATAGGTCATTTCTTTTGAAAGGTTTAGTTCTTTAAAAGACCCACTCAGTAGAATAGCCCTAGAGGATCCGCATTCCAGGCCTATTTCATTTTGCTTAAGTTTGTCCCACTCAAGGGCTTCAAGAAACTCTATTTAAAAGAGAAAACCAAAACCCTAAAATAACTGGGATGTGGGATGCCTACTTTTCCAAGGCTAGAAAGAGAATAACATGGAAAACTTTTTGTCAAGGAAAGCGTAGATGAAAAGTTTGATCCTTCTACATCTTTTAGAAAAAAAGACCAAAATACAAGAATTCTCTCACTATTTTTTAAAATTCTAACTTCATTTTAAAGGGCAAAAATTATTGAGGAGGGACCAAAGGGCATAAAATTAACAGGCCTATGTCAGTTCCTAAATCTTCTCTTCTTTGATCAAAGCAAACAAAAAGTTGATGGGGGCACTGCCCTCACTCCCCTGGCTTTGCGCTTCTTTTAAAATTATGATTAGAATAACTCAAACTAAAATATTAAATGACTGTCTTCCTCCTGAACTAACTAAAGTTACCATGATAGTTTTTCTTTTACTTGACTAACATATAGTCTATTTTCATGGTTATATTTAACCAAGGTATAGTATGGTGTGGGATGTGTGGATCTCTACAATGGGCTCACCTATTGATAATCTAAAACGAGTTTCATCCCTTGAAGTGAAACATCCTCAAATTCTACTTGGAGATATAGTCTTGTCCCACGGTTGGATTTGGGGAATGGGTAAGACTCTTTGAGACACACTTATTAAAAATCAAAATATTTTGAGTTCATTGCAATGTAAATTGGGGATTTGTAGCTACTTCATAAAATGAAATGGAATTTATTGATTAGAGAATACATGCATGTTGAATCCAACAGCTCATAGCATTCTGTTTTCCATGTGATTATCGATTAGAAACATTATTTCTATGTGTACATTTTGTATATGGATTTGAGTGTCTTGGATTATTAATTTAATCGAATCTAAGATTTGGTTATTGATTATAGTTATATCTATACTTCTTTTTTGGTGTGCATCAAATTTGTATATAAAGCCTCTTGATCATTTTAATTCTTTATCTTCCATGGCCATGACTATTACATTTCCTTAGCCAACTTTTCCTACCAAAACGTACTCACAACCTGTTGGTTCAAATACAATATTAAATCTCCTAACCATCCCTACCAAAACCTCGAGTTGTTAATAGAGGCTGCAGCTGTATAAATCCTTTTCAATACTCCTCATCGGATGGATCCCACTACTCAACAATGAGAACTATGTTTAAGTCGAAACTTTAGTAGGAACTTACAAATATTTCAAAATATTGTAGCATTGAACTATTTGATAAGATCTGCTGTAACATTGTGGCATTTCTCAAGTTTTTTTAGGGCCCAATGGTTTTTTACTTTTTTATACGAGAGGGCCCAGTGTTTAAACAAAACAAAAAACTTAGAAAACTGGGGAGCTTTCCAAATTTTTGGGCGGCCAGGGCCAAGGCCACCCCCAGCCCCTTGGCCTCTACTTTGCCCCTGCCTTGCGGAGGTCATTTTTTCAATGATTTAGACGTTTCATGAGGGGGACAATAGTCATGAAACTCCTTTTGCAATTCATTGTTTTCTTTTCTTTTTTTTTTTTTCGTGTCCATAATGGTTAGATCACATTAATAGGTCTTGAAATCATTAGTGGGACACAAAAGAATCGCCCCCTTTTTTGTGAGAAATTTCACTTCAATATGATGTAGGCTCATTGTTAGATCGATCTCTACAAAACATTTATCATATTTCATCCCACTGTTCTTAAAGTTATTATTAGGTAAGGGGTCATTATTTGAATGACTTAGATTTTTTAAGTGGGTCCATAAACATTACTGGTCGATCATCATTGCTTTCCCAAAAAGAAAATATTGGCTTCGCCACTAGAAAGTATACTAAGTTTGCCAATACGCTCATGGTTGATCAAGGTTCAAATCCCAGAGAGTCAGGTGAAAACTGCTATCACTTACTAATAAGTGTCCGTTTTCATTCCAAGGAATTGGAAATAGGATATAATCAAACTGCCAACACACTCACATGATCCTTGGGCCGTCAAGTTCAACAATTTAGTATCACTGGTTTAACTTAGCCAAAAAGGAAAAGGATGATCAAACTAGATATTTGGCCATAATTCAATTGTATGTTGTTTGTTTAGTTGGGCCCCTCTAACTGGACCCCTCTAACTGGAAGTAACCTTTCTGACAGCTCATGTTGTCTCTTCTCCATTTTCATTCTCCACCACCGAAAGGGGACTACTCCCTTTAATTGTTATCTTTAATATTCTTAGTATCAAAATTTGAGTGATAGGACCTCATTGCAGCGGAGATAACTGCATGTTTATTTTCACAAATGAGGCATTACACAGAAAAATGTTGGGGAACAAACTGTTGCATGTAGTTGCCAATAGAACAACAGAACAATGCAATTCCCATCCATTTTGGTTCTTTAATTAAATGAAAAACTTAAGAGGTATTTTAGAGAATAATAAGATAGTAACCTTCATGTAAGCCCTGAAAATTTTAAAAACGGTATGAAACTTTTGGCTCATTTTTCAAAAAGTACATGAGAAAAAAGTTTGCTAATTATGATAGGGGTCCCATGGCCCCCACTAGGATGGAGTTCTGCGCTCGCGATAATCACCCAGGATGCACGACGCAGACACGCGACAGGTAGGGGTGTACAAAAAATCCGTCAATCCGTCGATCCGATCCTATCCGCGGATTTTAATCCGATCCGAAGGTAAACGGATTGGTGACGGATTGAAAATCCTGTAATCTGTTAGCAACGGATCGGTGGCGGATTTCATCCTCAATCCGCGGATTTAATCCGATCCGATCCGTTGACATTAAATATATATAAAAAATAAAAATAAGGGGTCTAGATATAAATTAAGATGTCTAAATATAAAAAAAAAGAAAAATTATAGGGGCTCAAATGTAATTATTCCCTATCACTATTTATCCCCAAAAGGTCAAAACCGGAAAACCCTACCCATTTTTCCATATAATACTTTCCCTACTCACTATTTTTCCATATAATGTACAGTGACGGATTGAACGGATTAATCCGATCCGATCCGTTCATCCACGAATCGGATCGGATCGGTGACGGATTTCAAATCCGTCAATCCGTAGGTAACGGATTGGTGACGGATTTGGCCCAATCCGATCCATGTACACCCCTAGCGACAGGCTCTTGGTTAACAGACCTGTTTCTCGCATCAATCCTCCATTAGTAGTGCATAGAAATGTGTTTTCATACCATTCATTCCAACGATACATGGCCATTTATATCACCATGCCCTTGAGTCATTATAGACACCAAGTTTTGCTCCAACTCAAGCCATTAAACTGAATGGAGAAAATGTGATTAATTACTGAGCTTAAGTCATTTCTTACACGATAAATTGATGAACATATTGTTCGATTGACCTACTTAACTTGAATCCGGCCAAACTTTGTAATGAATTCTAATGTAGTATTTTATATATGGGGGTACGATGCTCTTGTACCTTTTGTTCTCTTTCTTTCTTCTCCTTATTTTCTCCTCCCTTTTAATGAGAGTTTTTTTGTTACCAATAAAAAAAAAGTGGATTCTAATGATTGGAGAATAAACTAGTGAGGAGTGGAGAATATAATACAAAAATATAGGTGAGAGTGAGATCATCAATTTCTCATACTTGAGTTTCAATAATTGTAGATAATCAACTTTTATCCAAGGAAGAACATAGGCAATGTTCTTTTGCAAGCAGCATAGTTTTGATAGGCAGGTCTAACTTGTGGGGCTTACTTAGATGCTTATTTATAAGTAGGGATGGGGTTCATGGAAAGGTCTCCTTATAGATCATGGACAATAAAAAAAAAAAAAAATCAGCCCCATAAAATCTAGGGGCGCACAAAAAATCCATCGATCCGTAAATCCGATCCGCGGATTTTTATCCGATCCGAAGGTAAACAGATTGGTGACGGATTGAAAATTTTGTAATCCGTTGCCAACGAATCGGTGGCGGATTTCACCCTTAATCCGCGGATTCAATCTGATCCGATCCATTGACATTAAATATAAAAAATATATATAAAGGGTCTAAATATAAATTAAGATGTCTAAATTTAAAATAAGAAAAAAATTAAGGGGTCAAAATGTAATTTTTTTTACAACATATTTGATGTTTTTCTTTTAACATTTGATTGAACGGATTAATCCGATCCGATCCGGTCGTCCACGGATCGGATTTCCACAGCTACGGATTGGTGACGGATTCCAAATCCATCAATCTGTAGGTAACGGATTGATGACGGATTTGGCCCAATCGGCACCAATCCGATCCGTTTACACCCCTAATAAAATCATCCTAGTTCCTAACTTAATAGTCATTAAGTTTAGTGGTATTTTAACTGTGGATTTCTTTGTGATCAATCCAATATTGGTGGACAAAGGTTTCATGAGAGTGAAATTGAGCATTGTGCAAGGTCATGGGTAGATTGAAGTGTTAAATGACTCACACTAATCAAAGGTAGGCCCAAGTGAGCCCCACAAAGTTGGACTGCATGTATGTAGTTTGTTCATAGGAGAATATTTATAGTTGAAATGCATTACCATGTTTATCAAAATCACCATTTCCAAATTGGTAAATGAGTACGTCCACTGATTTTAGTTTTGTTTATTCTCTTGAATTTTTCATAAGTTTCTTAAAACCCAAGAAGAACTAAGATATAAAAATAAATGTTGAGTGGATCATTAGGTTGGGACTTTTTCACAAATTATATTCAAGATATATGAAGACTTAAGATAGTCATCATCAAGACCTTGGGATTTATTAGTCCAATAAACAAATTGGCCGGTTAGGATTACAAATGAGAGACAATAATAATAAAATACATGTGTTTGATGGGTCCCACAAGAGTACAATCATTATATAAGAAGAGTACTAGTACTTTTTTTTTTTTTTTTTTAACAGAAGAGTACTAGTACCTTTTTGCAAAGGCAGAGTGTAAAAACTTTGGTGTGTGAATGGACTCGTTTATACTTCATTTTCACTCATTTACACATCATGCGTAGGTGAGCGCAACTATTGTGCATGGAAGTTATTATTATTATTATTATTTTTTTTTTTATAACGAAGAGTATCCCAATCCTTTAGGCTAAAATAATCCCTACGGGTCCAGAGGGAGCCGGGTAAATTCCCTGTGGCCCTAATGTGGTAGTGTAGTTTCGAACTCTCAACCTCCGAGTGTAAACCATGGTCCTAGGCCAACTGAGCTATCCCTTGAAATTAGTTATTTACATATGTCAATATCTGGAGGATAAGACGAGAAGAGGGATCATCTACTCTTAACATTTGAATATACCAAGGTGAATAGTGGGCAACCATTATTTCCAAATGATTTTGATGCCCAATGGAGATCTCCAGATCTGTAGCTTTGATCGTTCACTCTTTGCCTCAGTTCTTTTTTCTACATTGGAGATTCAAATAAAAGCACTCCAACAGGCCCACCACCACACGCCAATGCATTGGCTAAACGGAGGCCCACTTCCCAGTTGGTGCTTGTTGCCTAATAGAATTTCTTTTTTCAAGGAAAAAAAACCTGATAATTCTATTGCCATATAAAGAAAGCAAAAGAAGCATAATTAAAATCTCATACCACTTATTACAAGGTTGGGTTTTGGTCATGACATTGAAGCCCAAAAAGGCAATATGGATCCAAAATTGAAGCCCGGATTTAAAATAGGTTGGACATTGCTTAACCTCAGTCCTGTTTGCCTAAACCAACCTAACCAATAACTTCTTAACCTTTGTCTGGTTTGCCTAGACAAACATAACCAGGAACTTAATTAGACGTATCTCAGGATGGAAAGTCAAGCAATGTCTATAGACGTGCATAAGAAATTGCTTTGTTAATATTGCAACTGTGTTGTTACAAGGATAAAGAAGGTTGTTCTTCCCACAAACTAACATTAATCTGAACTCAAAGCCAACATCAACTCAATGGGCCAGAAAAATAAATAAATAAAAGAAGTTCATCAAACTCCTTCTCAGCAGTATACAACTCATTTTCCTTAATTGCCCGCAACATACCTGAATACCTCTATCCATTTACTTTTGATTTCAAGATACACAACTTGATTTACACACAGATAGATAGAGAGTAATTAAATGGGAGAATTTCAAAAAAGTCCTCAAGTTTCGGCCTTATTTCAAAAAGTTCACAAGTTTCAAAACTTTTCAAATTATTCCCTAAGTTTTTTAGGAAGTTTTCAATTAAGGACATCCATCTATTTAAAGTTATTTTTCGGCAACTTTTTTCATATTTTTTTAAATACCCGATTCACCCTTCGTTGTAATAAAACTCTCATTCACTTCCTCTATATTCTCCTCATTAATTAGTAACAAATGTGAAACTTCCTTCGTTTGTAAAACTTATACTCTCCACACCTTTTCCATTGAAAAGTGGTGGCACAAACATGACAATTAGAGTATTCATACGTAAATAAGAGAAATATTCATGTACATCCATCCCTCACCATGTTATGGTAGGGACAACATAGTAGGGTTGACTTTATAATGCATCCGAACCTTCCACACACATGAGACCCCTTAAGTACACTAGACCCTTTGAACTTTCACCTATCTAAATGGATTGGATCGTTGGATCGAAGGTCAATTTTTTTCCTTTAATATAAAGCTGTTAAATTTGTGGGCCATAGATGAATTGGTTAGAGGCATGGGATTGATCTCAAATTTAATATATGGTCTTGGATCTTTTCACCCCCCACAAGTCCCATGATCAGTGGGTCCCTAGGTGGGCCCCATTAAGTTTGTCACTCACCTTATGGAGAGGGAAGGATGCACAGGAATATCCCCTCATAAATAGAGTATAAGAATATGATCACAATTAATATTTCTTTGAGGCCCTTTCTCATTATCACATAAGTAAGGCACGTATGTATCGCACGATGAAAATTATAGTATCTCTATTTTGTGGAGAATTAAGTCCAGCCCTTCATTTTTTTAAGTTAGTTTTTCTTTATTTTATCGTAAAAAGGTGACCATATCAAATTTGATTTTTTACTGTAGCATTTTAAAAAAAATGTTTTCTTAGCTTTCCATCCCTATGATGTCCAAATATAGATATGGATACCAACACTGATATAAGGATCAATAATACTTTCTTTTTTCTTTTCTTTTTATCAAAGGGTGTCCTAGCCCTTTGGGTTAAATTAATCCCTACGGGCCCAGGGGGAGCTAGGTAAATCCCATGTGACCCCAGTGTGATAGCGCAGTTTTGAATATTTAATCTCTGGGAGCAAACCGTGGTCCTAAACCAACTGATCGAGTTATCCCTTGAGATTATGGATCGGGGATGCGACTCATCACTTTTGAAAATTTAGGACAGGAATATGGACGAGGGTGTCCTATTTTTTTTTTCCTTCTTTAGATCACTTTTGAATAAATAAAGTTATCATTATTTTTATCCCTCTAACAAATTTTTATGATGAAAAGTAAAAATATTAAAAAAATTATACCAAATAAAAGAACTTTATAAAGGGGAACATTCAAGTGCATCCATCTCTCACCATAGGGTGAGGGCACTTTCCCTTTTTTGCACATGCATCCCTCTTTTGTACTTCACCCTATGTACTTGAAATCCTCCTTTTATACTTGAAAATCTCCATTTATGGAAGCATCCCTCACCCTATGGTGTAACGCCCCACCTCTACATGCATGCATGATATTGTCCGCTTTGGCCCACGGGCGTCACGGTTTTTCTTCTGATGGGCCTCAACCCATCAAAAGGCCTCATGCAAGATAAGGGTGTAAGCTTTACACATAACCCCATTCACTTTTCGGGGACCCACATTCGAACTAATCGAGAGTCGGCTCTGATACCATTTGTAATTCCCCATCCCTACATGCATGCATGATATTGTCCGCTTTGGTCCATGGGCCTTACGATTTTGCTTCTGATGGGCATCAACTCATCAAGAGGTTTCATGCAAGATAAGGATGTAAGCAGGGATAGATGCACTTAAATATTTTCACTTTATAAATAGGATATATTAAATTTATTTCCTATATAAGTATCGGTGCACTATCAAACATCAATACAAATATATTATCAATTTGGATAAGTTAGATTTATACAATTATCGAGTATCATAGTTTCATCCTTTAAAGGAAAAAGTAGCTGGTAGCTGCGTAAGCGTATCTTAGATTCAAATGTATATCATCAACATATCCACATCATCCATCGGCTTGTCGACAGGGAGGTAGGATTAAAAGCAGTCCGTCAGTCACCATCATCATGGTTATCATGATCATGATCAATTGATCATCGTCATCCACGCAAAACCCGCCCTATCAAAGCTGGCATCGTCCATGTCGACGCCCGTAATAACACGGAAGACGCGGTCCATGTCCATGTCATGTCATGTCATGTCATCCTCTCAAACGTGGCGGCTCCAAATGGACGGTCCCGTGTGCGACGAAACCTAGCCACATCTCCTTCCTTTTAATACCCATCCACACCTGACACCACACCAATCCAAACAAAACAAAATCACATCAAAGAAGAGAGAGAGAGAGTAAAAAAAGTCCCTTCCTCTTCAACGAGGAAGGAACTACGAAGGAGAATACCACCTTCTAACCAACGCTACGAATCTCTCTCTCTTCTTCTTCTTCTTCTTCTTCCTCTTCCTATATATATTCCTCCCTCCCCTTTCTCCTCTTATTATCAGACCTTCCGTATGGGAACCGCAATCCTTCACCCTCAAGATTTCCTCAACGAACGGCTCAGATCTGTCCACGGCCGCAGACAGCCCTATTCAAGCCCTAGCCCTCGCCCTAGATCCTTCCAGAGATCGGCGCCGAGATCGGAACCTAAACGGCGGGAGCCGAGGAAATCCTCAAATCCTAACCCGAATCTCGTCATGGGCCAGGTGACGATCTTGAAACGAGGTGAGTCGCTCGATTCGATGAGAGTTCGTGGGAGAAAGGCGGTGTCTTTCGACGATCGGGATCTGATTGTGACTGGAACGGAGCGGCTCGGTCCTGAGCCGGAGTCGGTGAAGGAGGAGGTGAGGATGGCTGAACTGAGAATGGCGCTGGCGGTTAAGTCGGATGTGTACGCTGGATCTGCGTTCTCGCAGTCGCCGTCTCCGAAATCGCTGCCGCTGCCGACTTTCTCGAGGAGGAAGGAGGGGATTGCGGTTGTGCATGACTCGGCGACCAAGGATCTGAGGCGTCTGCTTCGGATTGGTTGAATATCTCTTCATCTGTACGTGTTCGGATGTGCTTAGATCTGATCTGATGTGATCTGATCTGATCTTCCTGTGATTTTTTTAAACGGGAAGAAAGGTCTAGAATTTGGGGGAAATGATTCAGAAAGGCGAGTTTTTAGGGTTTGTTTGGGGAAGAAAAGGAAGGAAGCGAGGAGGGGATTTGATTTGATCTGACTTGATTCTCTCTGTATGATGATGATGGAATGGAAATGGTGTTTGGATGTCCTTTACATGTTTATTTTGCTACAAAGTCCCTTATTGTGTAAATCTTTTGAGTTTCAGTATGATCTCTTTTTTTCTCTTTTCCTCTCTCTTCTCCTCTTTTGTGCGTGTCAGCTTTTGATAATTTTCTTGGTGGATTTCTCAATTGTTCTGTGATGTAGGAAATCTTGAGAGTTTGGAATCTCGTCTTTCTTTGTAAATTATAATATATTAAGCTAGGAGCTTTTTTATCCAATTTTGATCCACGGTTATGTTCTTGACTGGAAGATACATCAACTACATTCTTTATCTCTTTATCATAACTACTTAATAACCACTCATAACTGCTCTTCACTTTTTTTTTTTTTATTTCTCGTAAATTTTGTTTCAATCCAAACTCTATCATTCTCCTTCTACTCTAATTATCATTTTTTTATTCTATGATACAAATTCTTCAATTATATAAATATATATTTATAATTTATTTTTTCTTTTGCTTTATTTCTAAAAAATTTATAAATTTTTTATACATGAATATTCAAATTGCAATGTTTGCCATATCCGTGCTAAGCATAGGTAATTTTGCTAGTTCAATGTTAAGGTGAGAATGTAATAAGAATGTAAAGAGGAGGATTCATCCATGGCGGTTGTGATGAAACGAGGAAGCCTCGGCCCAACCCGGGATCAAAACAAAATATGAATACGATAATATGCAAAAGTTCAAATAAAGCTTGAACTTATTAAATTAAGTCGTCTCTCATTTCACATTGCAGGGATGCAGAAAATGAATAAAATAAAATAAAAATAATAAAATATGGGAAATAGTAATCTATATTACAAATCAACCATAATTGTGGAACAATCCAATGCCTATGGAAAAAATACAATTTCAGTATTGAGTATAGGGAAAGAATTTAAAAATTAAGTATTGAGTATGGGGAAAGAATTTCTCAATATAATTATGTAACAATCAAATGTAGATGAAAGGATTTAATGGGATGGTGAGATACAAAAATGATAATTAGAAAAAATGAAGTAAATGATATGTTGAAATCTAATGAGCTGGAGGTTTTGGCTTCGTTTGAGGATGGGTGGTGTTGTGTATTTGAAGAGAAAAACGAAAGAAGAAGAATATTGTAGTAGGGGTTTATTTATTATATATAAAATTTAAAGATCAGCGACTATTGTTTGACAACTAAATATTTTACTATATATGTAATTGTATAAGAGCTTCATTAAAATTAAGTATCTTATTAGATTTAGAAAGTTTATCTTATATGAAAAATGATTAAAAGTAGGCCCGAATATTAAAAAGAGATGGTAGATATTAAAAGGGATTGAGGCTCAAATTACCATAAGCATAAATAGGAGTGGGGCTAACACTTTTGCCGGATATTAATAGGAGATAGTAGATATTAATATGAAGTGGGGCTCACATAATCTGTAACATAGATTGGGAGGTTCTTAATTTTCATTCTTTGCAATTTTGGTTTTGTTTAATCGGATAGAATCTTGATGGGCATCAGAAGATATTGAGATAGACTTTCATTTTTGAAAACATACCTTTTGAGGTATGAGATAAGGATCTATAGATTTATATACTCTAAAACAGGTAGTTCAAAAAAGATTTACATACTTCAACTGTATGAGTAATTTCTAAGGATTGAGTGTTCCACATGTTATTGCAAAAGCCCAAAAGGAGCATGCATGTTGCCCTCTTACGAAGAGGGCTACTGCTTTAATATATATAATAACTAGTCATTGCCTGTGCCTGAAGGCACAACGCACCACGCTCTGAGCAGAACTAAAACTAATTACTCTTCTTTTGACCACCTAACAACTAACACCGCCCATAATTTAACAAATTTAACTCAAATTTTCTATGTGGCCCATTGGATCAATCAGCTTCAAATCAAGCCCAGTCGGATTTTATTTTTTTAGGTAAAACAGCCCAGCCAATTGGACCATTGTTTAACCACCATTGAATACCAGAAGTGGCCCACTACTATAAGCAGTCTAGTTTAATTGCATGCAAGCCACGTTTG
Organism: Umbellularia californica; assembly: GCA_028538565.1. Classification (NCBI taxonomy): domain Eukaryota; kingdom Viridiplantae; phylum Streptophyta; class Magnoliopsida; order Laurales; family Lauraceae; genus Umbellularia; species Umbellularia californica. The sequence goes on along the minus strand of JAPQWN010000003.1, from coordinate 35,090,999 downwards.
CATCTGCTACCAAAACAATCCAAGTTAGCCCAGATTCCACAATCCGTGAAAAACAACATATATATGTGAAGGGGTAAACTGGTAAGTTGTGGGCCCAAATTCCACACTGTTCAATCACTCAATTGCAATCATAGCCGTGTATTTAATCATATCTTTACTTGCAAGGAACTTTTGAAAAGATAATGACACGTTTCGTAATTTCACAGAAAACCAAGGACACTCCCGGTTTCGTAATTTCACAGAAAATCAATGGCACTCCCGTATCCTCTTTCCTTAGTAAAAAGTTACTGCCCCTTTGTTTTCAAATAATTACAAAATTACCAAGCTCTTGAATCCCTTCTCAACCCTAGGATTTATGTACAAAAATATGTACATAAATCCAAGGGTTCAAAATGTCCAGGGATTCAAATACTGCTCTCCCTTATTATATAGATTACTAGCGATAAGGACTAAAATTATATTAAAATCTAGATAAATGTTATTAGAAAGAAAACAAATCTCAAAGAAAAACAAACTTATAAAGAAGAAATAAATCTTTAAAAAAATTGCCTTATTATTTAATATATAACAATTAGTTATTCCTACACTCATTAGATGTTGAAGCTAAGCACTCAAAACTTTTTGAAAAATCTAGACCTAGCACATATTTTTAATGATTTAGATTGTTTCTTAACTTGCCCCTCAAATTTCATAACATTAGAGTGTTTGAACACTTGCAAAAAAGAAAAAAAATTCTAAGGCCTTGTCAGGTTTACGTAAGGCTTAAAAGTACTCAGAATATAGATTGGTATTTGGTGAAGCTACACAATGTGACCAACACAAGAAAGATCTAGAGCTCAAAAAAAAAAAAAAAAAAAAAAAATCAACTCGTATTTTCTAGATTCATTTAATAAGTGGGTCACACGATGGGGCCACTTCACTTACATGAAGATCTTCCAAAGGCTCGCGTTGAGCCAAGGCCAAAACAGAAACTTGGAGTCATGATCCAACTAAGGCTTTAGTCAGCTAAGGCTTTAACTTACATAAACTTGGTGCGACTACTCAGTGTAGCTGACTTTTTGAAAAATATGGACCTAAGAAAAATAATTAGAAGCCACTTGTTTTTTAATGGTTTATATTGTTTCTTAAGTGGACCCCATTGAAAAACCCCACAAAATCTCCTAATTTTGTAACATTAGAGTGTCTGAACATCATGGTAACGACTATGACTCTGCTCCTCGACTAATGCATAAGGGGAAAAAATGGAGTGGGTTCACTCGATCTTGTCTAACGTGCTGCTGGCAATACATGATGGTTGTCCTGTCACTTAATCTGGGTCTTAAAAGAATAGGTCAAACTAAGGGTCATTAAATGAGGTCATTATAAGGTCCTGATGGGGGGGATAATCAGTATTTATAGATATATGAGTAATTGAAAGAATTTCAAATAGAGTAGAGTAAGGGCCAGATATTTTAAAAAGAGAATTTGTCCGTTCCCGTGTATCCCTTCAAGGCCTTTCAAATTAGGGTTTAAAGGCTAATTTTTAAGCCAAAATAATGATGCAAATAAGGTGTAGCGTTTGATTTGAGCGCAAGGAAAGAAAAAGGAGAATTGTGGACAAATAGGCCGGTTTGCTGAGGGTGACCGCATTCGGGTCAGTTTGTTTGATTAATTAAAAGGGGTTTTTTGAAATCATAAATTAGTCTTATTATTTTCATTAAAACTTAAATAAGTCTTTATTTCCTTTTATCATTAAGAAATTTGAAATATTTGGCACCAAACGCGGAGGAAAAGAGAAGAAAATATTTTTAGGTTGGTTTTTTTGGTTTTATAGTTTTTTTGGATTTTTGATAATTGAGGCTAGAATGGCCTAACTAATAGGTTCTCTTTAGATCTAGCGTTTTTCTTGCTTTTGTCTTTTCTTTGGCTGCTCCCTCACAAATGAGGTTATAAGGATGTTTATATATGGTTTTTCGACGTGCTAGGGATTGCTAGGGTTTGATAGGATAGGGTTTTTACAAGGTCTTAGTTATTTTCTGATAAGGATGGTTAATTTCAATCATCTTCGGGCGAGAGTGAGTTCAGGAGCTTATGTTGGTGAATCCTTTTCATTATAGTTGTTTTTTTTTTTTTTTATTTATTATTCTAATCTATTTCTTTTTTTCCGACTTGAATGATATGTGTGGTTAATGACAAATAGATGGCCTAATTGCATTAATGCGTGGTATTAACATTTATGATCCTTTTTCTAAGGGCCTGTTTGGATGTTTACAAAATAAAATATTTACAGATTTAAATATTGCAAGAATAAGATAGCATAGAATAGAATAATGTAATATTATAATATTACAATATTTTGGCTGTTTGGCAATTTTTGAAGAATTTCACAGATTTTAAATTGAGTTGTTTAGAAGGTGCTATGATTAAATTAAATAACATTATTAGAATAATTTTTTATTAAATATTTTAACTTCTATTTAATTTACCAAATCTGGATAACAAAAGTAGTGTGGTAAACTAAAGTTCAACTGCAATGTTTTTACCTTGAGTTACTTTTCTTTTATCATATAAAACCATGGTAAAGTATAGTAAAATCAAGTCAATACAAAAAACAACTACTTTACAACTCTCTCTCCCACTTTGTTTTACCACATACTTCATCTCACCTTACTTTGCCTCACATTTACTATGATATGACATCAATCTTTATTTTACTTTACCACACCTATAAACAAATCACTTTTTATTTACCATATAAAACTATGATAAAATGTGATAAAGTAAAGTCAAATAGAAAGAAACTACTTTACCATTCCTTCTTACTTTACTTTACCAAATATTTTATCCCACCTTTACTTTACCCCAACTTTACCGTGCCGTGACATTTACTTTTAGTTTACTTTATCATATATGTAAACAAACACATCATGATGGATTTGGTGAACTAAAGTCTTTACTTTACTCTACCACTTTTTAATTGTCATTTTGAAATATTTTTATCTTGTAGAATATTTTCTACAAGGGGGAGCTGTAGGAGAAAATATTGAGCTTTTTGAAAGAAAAGATTCTTTTCTTTAAATTTCTCTTGGATTACCAAACGCACAAGATCCTCTTCTTTAGAAAATGAAAGATTATATTCTATAGAATATTATTTTCTTGTGTTTTCTTGTGCATCCAAACAGGCCCTAAACACTTTGACAATGAAAATCCGTTAAATCGATTTGAATCATATTAAAAATATTTAATTTGGGTAAAATGGGGCATCACTATATATTGTAAGTAATTCGGGTGCTACATAGGGTGCCAAATGAGGCGTCTACACCCACGTCAAACCCATATACATTTTTTCTATATATTTTTTCAAAAGGAGAACTCCATATATATAGCTACCAACGTGGCACCCTTGAGAGTCATTGTCCAAAAGCAAATGCACATTATAGGATTTGGCAATGACTTTCACTAAATATCATAAAATAGAAAATATTGACATTTTTTTAGTGATTACAAAAGCTACTACCTTAAACCAGTCCGGCAACATTTGCTTCAAAGTCTAGAACACTCTCTCCCACTTTCTTCACTCTCTAATATGAATTGAACATTAATACGATTAAGTTGCGACGTCAAGGATCAACTCACAATGTTGATGTCACATCCCCCGAACCCGATTAGAGAATAAGCCGGATTCGGGGAGTGAAATTTTGGGCCAATTAAAAATTTTGCCCTTTTTGGCCTGATGATCGTAAGTCCGCTATGAGGATAATGTATTTGAACCTCAAATCATAAAACAATAGCGGAATTCATACATTGATATTAACAATGGATAATAAATCTTAATTAAATTTAAAGTTGCAAGAAACAATTAAAGCTAAAAAAAAGGAAGTTAGTTTAATTACAATGGCCATCCCAGAACTAAGGCCATTAAATCAAATGAAATCAATAAAGGAAGGTTCAACGATGATAACAATGAAATAAATAAAATCTAATGTTTGTCCCCAAAGTGAATCTCTCATGTGCCTGGTAGTGATGACGCTACTTTACGTCATCGGCACTTCACTCTCATGCCTCCTCTGCCAGAGGATCTCCTCACCGGCCCGCTCCTCTTAGTAGTACTCACCTGAGGAGTCTGCACACCAAGGAACAGAGTCAACGACATGTTGAGCAATAGATAAGCAAGATATAGTTAAAATCATAATATGTATCAAATGAAAGAGTAATAACAGGACATAATCAAGTGAATACAAGGAACAGAACTAGGCATAAAATATGAGTAAATAACCAACAGAATCAATATTAGGAATCCTAGCAATACTAACAATCACCACTATCAATGTAATGCAATGCACAAGAGGGAGACTCCGTGGATGTCCAAGCCACCTCACGGGGTACCAGTGACAATCCTATCCGGACTATTGATACTAAAGTCCGGCTCCAGGGGGATCCAAGCTCCCGGTCTTGGGAATAGTGGCACGGTCCAAGTCCGCTCCCAACCATTCAACGCCATGGACGCCGTCCAAAGCCGACTGCCCACCCCGATGTCTGAGTAACCGGCCCATCAATAAAACCCCAAACTGTAGCTACCATGATATGCAGATAATAATAAAGTGGTGTTGACATGCGGGGAAAACCAAGACAAGCAAGTTTGGCTAGCTCAATAGACGAAACATGTTCTTAGGGATTATCTCATTCAAAACAATACGAAGCAAACCAACCACACGATAATCCCTTACATGCTAGCCAGTCATGTTTATCAATGCACGATACCCGGTTCCTAAGGTACACTCTAAGTCAGGTCCTTGTCCTAATTCTACAAGAGTTTATGTTTCATAATTAATTAGGTGTTTTATGCCAAGAGAGTGTATAAGGAACGATAATCAACGGATACAGTTAACAAGTCAAGGAGAGATTACAATCCAATCCTAGGCAAGTGTTGTCATCCTTGTACCATATGTGTTTTAACGGAGTGCGTGGGGAATTCGAATCATCAATGCTTATAAAGAATTCCTAGGCGTACAATCATGTTAAACCTTGATTAATTCGACTCCATACGCTTTTGGTTAAACCATACACAATATACGAATATCTAGACAACCTATCGAAGCACACCAAGCCACATGCTACGATTTTAATACCTCATTAATGGTCACGTGAGAGTGGTTTCATGGTTTCCAATGTCTAAGGCCCAAATCTAGGCTAACAATCTCGTTTCTAAAAAGAAAGTGGTCTAAATAATTAATCTCCTTAGCTACCTCCCTTCCCGATCTCCAATCATCGCGAGACATGTATCATTGGATTCTACGCTCCAAGAGCTTTCCAACGGTATATGGCTCGCAAAATTCCGACGTACGGTTTAAAAGATATGGCCCTTCGAAATCTACCATTTATATATATATATATATAAATATATATATATTTTTATATAAATAGTACCTGCGTCGGAATGACGTTCAGGAACGTCTTGAACGTTCAATTGAGAGCCCCTTTTTTTTTTATTTTCCTTTCACCCAAAATCCTTCCAAAAGTTTACCTGCACAAAATTGAGCCACCGTGCTCCCCCAATAAATCATTCAATCCATCATCGCATCCACAAACATCAATTAACATCAAATTAAATGATAAATTACAATTTAATTAAAGATTACCCAAAACTATTTTAGCATATTAACCCCAAATTAATAATAGAAACATGCTTGGAATTTGGGAAATCTAACAAGAACACAGCCAATGGGAAACATACACACATGCTTAATTAGAAATTGCAAATCTACTTGCCTCAACCAAGAAGAAGATCGAAATCGGGGAATTCGAGGAGAAGCTCTCTATCATAAAAGCCACAAATCTAACCCGACCAAACGCAACCTAACACGTAAAGGAAAAGAAAAGAAAGGAAAAGATTGGGATCAAGCCTAAATCTAAACCAAAGAGAATTTATTGAAAAGATGAAAGTGAGTAAAACTTACCCAAACCAGGATCAAGAGAGAGGGAAGATCGAGAGGAAGAAGATGAGCGGCTCGGATCGCGAAAGTGATCTCTCAGGGAAGGAGTTCTGGAGCCTTGGAAAATGAGGAAGAAGAAGAATGTCTGCGGCAGTTCTCGTTTGGTGCAGAGAATGAAAAGAGATTAGGTTAATCTCTTGATTAAGAAGAAAGGAGGGGAAAAGACAAGTTTGTCCTTTAAGTGAGTTCGGTGAAAGAATGAATTACTAGAAGGGTTTTTGGTCGTCGGATCGCAACGAGCCAGAAGATAAAAATGATAAGCGCGACGAGACCTTTCCAACGAACTCAAAATCACGGCGATAGGAATTTTTCGGAAAACCACTCAATTTTCCCTAAATTGCAAACTCCCACCTGCTAGGCTCAAACGAACTCAGAATCGCACGAAACTCCGCAGGCACTATTCCAATGCTAAAAGAAACTCGCTCACCATCTAAATCCACTTAAGTATCTAACAAAATAATAATAATAATAATATCAAAATAAATTGGTCAACGGGCCAGCTATTAGGCCCAACTGACCCAGTAAGGTGTGGACCTTACAATTGAGAAGATATTGTGAGTTCAAAGTTAAAAGTTTTCTCATGTGTTAAGTGATGGGTTGAGTAGTCTAGTGTCTTGTGAGTGCATGAGAAAAATTAAGGGAATTAGTAGGTTTGGTGGTTTGAAGGTGTATGAGAATAAGAGAGAAAGAAAGGACTGATGAATTGGGGGAAAGGGGTGAGATGATGTGGTGACATAACACCCTTTTTAATATTTAATACCTTAGCCCATTTGTTTAAAAAATTAACAAAGCCCGATAGTTTTTAAGGAACCAAATTAGAATAATTTAACATACTACTTTTATAATATTTCTTGACCCCATTAATTTTAGAAACTAGAAATAAAAGACCCCTCAGTCTTTAATGAACCTAAATTGAGTTTGGACCTTTAAGATTTATATTTTTGGGAATTACATTAGATTTAAGAACTAGAATAAGCCCTGAGTATTTTTATGAACCCAATTGGAATTCAAGTATATGACCTGGATTTTCCCTCAAACCTAGAGTTCAGTATGCACGGACGACTGGATACACTAAAAACCACAGAAGTTGAGATTTGGCCTGGAATTTGTTGATTCAGGTAGACATGTGTACCAGGTCGACCGATTGGCCACTTGGTCGACCGGGTACACTGGAAATTCCAGAATCCAAGCAAAGTCCCAACCTTGATTCCTGCGGAGCAGGTTGACCCGACCTTTGCCAAGTTGACCTGCCACACTGTGAACACTAAGTTGTGAGTTTAGCCTTCGTTTTATGATTGATCGATTGTGGGGCCCATTGACCATCCAAATGAACTTCCATCAATGTGCTAAGCACAAGTCAATGGTGTGGCTCGACCTTGACTTGCGGGGACCACTAAGTAGGGTTTAGGGATTGGAATTGTAAGTGAGTCGACCCTTAAACGTAGTCAAAGATGTCCGTAACTTCAGGAGCACCAAATATAACATTTTTGGTGTCTGAGACTGCAGTTAGGGATCCAATTATTTGATGAGGCCCTGAACCTGAGTGTGGACCATTACCTAGGTTGGACCATTGCTTTATTCCATTTGATTCTTGTTACTTTGAGGTTATTATACATTGTACTTCTCTCATATCAATGTTCTTGTTATAAACCTATTAATGTAAGTAGAAAATGAATGACCTGAACCTAGGATTTCCAAGAGGTGACCTGGTGATGTAGTTTGGAGAAATTTGACCCGTGTCCGTGTCTATGTGGGCCCTCATACGGCCTAAGTTATATGTGTGAACCCTAGGATGGAGAGGTGGTTGTGATTAGACTTGTAACTCATCTTGGATGAATATGGATTGTTTGATGATAGATTGAGATTGATGATCTCTCCTGGATTATTTAGACTAAGGCCATGGCTTGGTGGGCCTTGTTGTGGACCCAATGGTTGGACTTGGACTGTGTTCTTTAGTATTTAATTGGTACTTGGACCTCTTTGGGATTTGCTAGAACCTTGCTCGCGCAAGGCAAGCCTAAACAGACACAGACCTGTACTTTAGTTTCCTGAGTCGGCACGAATATTTACTCAGTTGTTCTAAGCTCAGCCTGTTGACTGATCATCACTGGTAGGAGCTATTTGTGAGTGTTGAGTGGGCTATCATGATGAGCTGTGTTTTAGACGGACGGTGTGATATCGGGTCCTGTCTCTTGAGTGATGAGTGTTTGAGATTGATGAGTGATTTACGGGGTTAGTTATCCCCAGCACTGATTAGATTTCCCTACCACGACTGTGTTCAGTATGGGAGGGCCGCGGCATAATATCCCGCGGTACCCAACTTGTGTGAATGTGTCATATTGTGTAGATAGATTATATCTTATTTTTCTGATTCTAAATGTTTATCTTGCTCAATTGCCTAGCATTTGTACCTTGGATATTCTTATTGATCTTATTATTGTCTATATTCCTTTGATGCATACATCCTATGTTATTTGTATATTGTAACATGCCAGATCCTTGGATCTTACTCATTCTTGGTGCTTAGGTGATGACCCCGATTATGAGGACGACGCGTCTATAGCCGGAGACTATGGATGGGGACCAGCCGACCAGGGGGTCAAGCTGGGGATGGAGCGCCTGTACTGGAGGCTTGAGTGATTATCTTTTGTTGAGTTTGAGTGTTTTCTTATGTGGTGAGTAGGGAGTTAGACTGATATGTTTATAAATACGTTCTTAATTATGCTTTGAGATTTAGGCTGGACTTCAGCCCTACTACACTTGATATATCTCTATGATACATTATGCTTCCGCTTTACTCATTACACTTCCGCAAATTTTAACCATTGATTATATGTCGGTTAAAAAGTTTTAAATTGGAGCTCACTACAGACCTACGATCTTGGAAGTTCCCGGATTTTTCGGAAAGTAGCGCGCTAAATTTGAATACCTTAACGGTTTTCTCGGTATCCGGAATTGGGGCGTTACAGGTGCATTGGGTTTGACTAGAAATTCTAAAGCTAAAGCAACGATTTCTTTGAATGCATGAGTTAAACCATTTGCTTGTGAGTATGTTCAGTGGTGAATGTACATGCTGCGGCCCTTCTGTTAACACAATCTATGGAGATTGTTCTCCGAGAAATAAAAAATAAAAACCAACCATTTCAGCCTCTTAGTACAATCTATAGAGACTTTGCTAAAAAAAAAATCAATCATTCTGTTTTTAGAAAAAAAATACAAAAGATTGTGCTCCTCTCCATTCCCTATTCATAACCTTAATTTTATTATAGTCTATGATGAATTAGTATTTACAAAGGTGAGGATATTTTTCTCCATGTTTCTTCCTTTAGAATATGAATTTAAAATAAACATTAGCTACTCAAGATGTCTAGAAAAAACTAGCGAGTTTGAAAGTTGAAAAAAATAATGAGTTACAGAATACTTCAATGCGCAAATGCGGTCGAGTCTCAATGTCGCGGGAGATAAAGTGAAAGGCAATTTGGTCATAAAAAAAATGAAGTTTACAGTATAAGATGTTTTTGGGCATCACATGTATTTGAAGATGCTTGTGGAGGTATAGAGATATTTGAGGCTTCTTTTCGTAAAAATACCTTTCTTTTATAAGACAGTTGATGTAAATGATGGTGTAAATATTTTGGGCATGTTTGCTTCATATGATTGAATTCTTAAAAGTTCCATGACTTTGTATTCCAACAAGTGGGTTAAACATGATGGACCAAAAGTGAATATTTAGAAATTAAATTAAGTCAAAGGAAGATGGAAAATGAATACCCATCACCCTCTGAATTCAAACTCCAGAAAAACTCAATATTCCATCTACATTATCACCAACTTTTTATCAATCCTTAAGTAGCTTAGATGGCGAGACATCTCCCTTTCACAAAAACACCCAAGGATCATTAATCCCTTGTAGTGCTGATGATGAAGGACTTTGGGAGTGTGTGTGAGTGGTTATGTAAGTACTTACCTTACACACAAAATAGAAAAAAAGTGCATACACAATTAGTGGTGGACCCAGGATTTTTGTTTGAAGGGGCTCACGATGATATGTTGAAAAGGTCAATCTTTTTTTTCCCCAATACAATACCTTAAAAGACGAGTTTGGTGAAGCCAGAGTGATATGTGTAAGCCAAGTGCTACGGCTATTACAAAAATCATAATAGTTTTTTGATAATCCAAAAATGATAATAATTTTTTAAAACACAGAAATCATCGTAGTTAATTAAGATAATATGAGATAAAGAGCTAACACCATATCAAGTTCTCTGTTCCTGGTTGATTGAGTAGGACATGTAGTGGCCTATACCAGTATGAGACAGACTCATCAAACTCCTATATTAGTTGAGAACTCCTATATTAGTGGAGAAGAAGAATCACGTATTGTGAAATGAGACGGATAAATGGGAAAGAGATGATTGGAAAAGAGTACCTCACTAGAAAGGTAGGAAGAGCACTAAGAGGATGGAAATGAGGTCAATGTGATTATTTAAATGGGGGCTAGGCCATATGGGCTATATAGCCCTCATGGACCCTTTTTAGGATGGTGGGGCTGAAGCCCCCAGTCCCTTCAACGTGGGTCCACCCTTGTACACAATGGACATACATACACACATTAAACATTTCATAAAATTAATGGACAAAGGTAGGGTCGGGAATAGAGTCAGAGAGAAGAGAAGGAGAGGGCCAGATAGGGCTCTTACCCATTGGAGTCAACCTAAAACACTCGGTCAGGAGGATTTCTGCCCAAATAAGATTTGGGTCTTTAGAATGAAATCTATGGCCTGAAACAAGGGAATTTGGGGCCGGGTATTTGTGTATTGCAGGACCCATTTTCATTCCTCAGCAATAATATAATTGTGAAGAGCTGGATGGGCCAAAAGCCCAAAAGTGTAAGCCCATGCAAGCGCAACACGTGGGGCCACAAAAAAAACATGCTTAATGTTAACCCACTGGGTTCAGTGCACCTGATCCTCTAGTTAAAAGTTCTTCAGCCGCCTCAGTTTTTCGCCTTGCGAGTCAAAAGATTACTGTAATTCTATCCATGTTTTCAATCCCTAGAAGACGACCCCATTTGCATTCACACACACCAATGGTCAAGACTCATGACTCCCCAAGTGACTCGGAAGAAACTCAGAGCTTGAGTGAGTTTGAGTCAGGTGCTGCTTGGTATTTATTTCTTAAAAGTATGGACTATTGGACTTGACAACCGATCCAAAAATATGTTTCAGTATCTATTTGTCTAAGGGCCTTTTTTTTGTGTGTGTGTGTGTTGCGAAAAGTTCAGAAAATTCTTATAAAGGGGTTTTATGAATTGGCCAAATACCCACCCCTACTTGATTGCACAAATGCTCATGTACAATTTGACACTTCAGAAGTTGGCATTCCAATCCAAGAATTCAATAGCCCCAAAGCTACATTTCATAGGGTTGATTTTATGAATTCTCGCCATTAGAAAAGGGAATTCAGAATTATAGGAAACAGTAGTTGTTGGGAATATTTCTTGATATAGGAAATTTCCATTAGAAAGACTTCCAAACAAATGGGCCCTTAAGTAATCAAGCAATATTTTATTTTATTTTTTAGGCTTGCCCTTATAATTTTTACTATATGATAAGTTTGCTTAGTTGGTGAGGCGCCTCACATCCATAGAAACGACGAGAGATCAATCAATGGTTGTAGCGCGGATGGTGAGGGACTTGTATGACCATGTGAGTGCTTACCTTGCAAAGAAAAAAAAAAGAGTTTACTTACTATACTTTTGCTATATTACTAGTTTGGTTTTTCAATTGAATTAGACATAACACGATCCATCTCACCAAATAATGAGGATCTTCAATTGAATTATTATATATATACAGACTGGAGCCCTTTTCATGAGAGAGCGACACGTGGCGCATTCTCAAACTTTTTGCAATACTACATTTCAATACTATATTTCAGAATTACCCTTCTAATCTAATCTCACAAAACTAATTTAAATTCTCCAATACTCCATTGGCTAAAATATTTCAATGCAAATCTAAGATATTCTTGAAATAAGATCATTATCCTTTCCCTAAAACATAGTATACAATAATAACTTCTCTTTAGTTACATTCAATGTGCCTCAAGTATTATTAAACTAACAACAACAAAAAAAACAAAAAAAAAAAAAGGCTCTTTGGCTACCAACTGAACCTAAGTACTGTCTTAGCCCAGCCACTCATTTATACCCACTTAAGCCTTTCCCCACCCGCCTTCACTCATCCCATTAACCCTTAAACCTCCAACCCACCTATTGACCAACCCATTTATACCCACTTAAGCCTTTGCCCACCCACCTTCATTCATCCCATTAACCCTTCAACATCCAACCCACCTATTGACCACCCATTGAAACCAACCCTTGATCTGTGCAACCCACAAACTGAGCCCATCGATCTATATCTTGCCGCTCCATCATTTGGACCAACTTCATCTACACGGCCTTTATTTTTTCTTCCACAAAAAAAAAAAAAAAAATCTTTAATAGCTTCATCGGTTTTTGAAATTTTTTTTATTTAATAACCTTGATCTACAAGAGATTGAGTCCTCTTTTGTTCTTGAAAAAGAAATGCCTCAGCTTCTTTTTTCTATGCCATTGAAGATTTTCACTTTTACAATTAATGGATGGTTACGATCAGATCGTGCTAGATAAAGACCCACCTCTATTCCACACCAACACCTTACATTGTGATCGACATGCATCCAATGGGCCACACAAATGGTTCTTAAACATTTCCACACAAATGGTTAGTACGTTCCAAGCCACATAAATGGGTCTGGCCACCGAGAGAAAGGAAACATTAAATGGGTCTTCCCACTGAGATATAGGAAACGTTAGTCTAAACCTCATTTTCTCTAACCCCTGTCTAGAACTACCCAGTAATTTGACTCTGGGCCACACAAATGGTATAATTAGTTTGAGAGTGATTCCAGCCAAACTCACCTTAGTCACTCAACTGAGCATGAGTTTTAACACTGAGGTGTCAAATGATTAAATGGGCTAATCCTTATATAGCATGTGCACTTTCTATTTGATAATTGATGTGTCCTTTATATAGCATGTGCCGCAAGAAGACACTATGTGTCTTTCATTTTCATTTTTATCAAAGTTGGTTTTTTTTTTTGGGGCATTTGGGCGGAGGTCCCTCATCAGTGATTTTTATTGCAAACGGTCCACAATACTTTGTCGTACTGACAACAGTCCTCTTGTAACTGAAAAAGACAAAAACGCCCTTGTATATGTCAACAAAAACAAAACTCAAATAAATTTATCTGAGTTTTCAAAACTCAAATAAAACTCAGATAAATTTATCAGTCTTCTGAGGCAGTCTTCTCACTGTTTAAACCATGGTTATGATCATATGTGTAGCTTGTGGACGGTGGTCCTGGACCATCCTTTCACATATTAAAACCACTTACAGATTGACTGACTTGAGCCTTCTTGAAATCAGGACACAGGATACCTTGTGAATACAACACTAGAACTTGCCTGTGAGAGTAGAAGAGAACAGCCAAAACCCACATTACATGACAATCAAGTTTCTCTATCGAGGTGGCCAAATTGACATCATGGCCGTTGATATAGCTTAGGTATGATATGAAGGTTAATAGGTTATAGTATTAAAAATCAAAATAAGTGTTATCTAATGCTTAAACTTGATAATGGCTGCTTTATCACTTCCACAAAACCAAAATATGTTTGGTTTCTCCCATAGTTCCCTGCTCCTTCTTCTCCTTCTGTCAGCTGGCAGAGAAAGAAAACGAGAATCACGAATCACAACCACTGCAATAAGAAAGGAGAGATGGATGTGGGTCATTGGATGGCACCACTTAACATAGCTATTTGTTTGAAACTCAGAAAAGTTCTTTAAAACTCAGATAAATTTGTCTGAATTCTACCAGAAACTCAGATAAATTTATTTGAGTTCTGCCAGAAACTCAGATAAATTTGTAAATTTATCTGAGTTTCTGGCAGAACTTCGACAAATTTATCTGAGTTTCTGTCTAGTTTATCAGAGATTCTGGGAAATTTATCTGAGCTCGGCCACACCAAAAGTCAGAATACGGAAAATCAGATTCTAATAACAATCGAAATCCAAAACAAGAACACTTGATGACCACAATCCAATTGAGAAAAGAGGGGGGAAACAAGAAAAAGTGCAAAATGCTCTCTTTCAAATCAGTTGAAGAGAGAAAGAGAGATTTGGAAGAGACTACAGATGAAAGAGCAAGATAAAGTAAAACTGTGTCTATCTTTGAAGAAATGAAAGAGAGAGAATCGGAAGTCATGTTGGCGATGGGAGGTGCTCTGCAACGATACTCTGCAACTATGGAAAGGAATGGAAAATGGAAAATGAGAGAAGAAGAATGAAGGAGTTCTCTGGCATAGTTGAAAGGGGCAATTTAGTCATAAAAATATATGATGTGGCATATTAGGGACCTCTCACTAAAATATCTCCAGCTGTCTGGACTACAGACATTAAAGAAAAAGTAGTTGTCCTTGATGCCTTAGAAGACCGTGTACAAGGGCTTTTGGCTAATTTACCCTTTTTTTTTCTCTCTCTGTATCATTTTCTTTGTTTTTTTGCCCATTTTTAGAAATTTGTCATTAGTCCTACTCATTAAATTTGATCACGTCTCAAAGTAGTAGCTTCATTGAAGGCAGTTTTGTGACTATAGAATTTATTTTTTTCAAGGTCATAGTCGTTCAATTGTATCGCTTGGATTTTTATACTTTGTTTTCATTAGTATCAATTTAGTAGTTCAAACATAGCATTTAATCATCCTTGCATATCAAAATGACCCAATTACAAATAAATTCAAAGGCATAGAATTTGGAAAAGCTATTACTTCTCTTCAGGTTTTTACAGGTAAGCTTTCTTTTAATACATTTTATTACTTGCTATTTGGTATTTTTTCTTTGCATTTAGGTACTGCATTCTGTAGTAATATTTATCTCTCTTATAGACAAATCATTTGTTTTATTAGTTATATGATATATTCGTTGATTAGAGTCTATATATTGTTAATTAATTAGATCATTTAGATTTAAATGAATTGAATTTATCTATTAAATGGGTCATTTGGAGAAATTTATTTCTTTCCTTTTTTATTTTTTTATAATTTTTCATTTGTTTTCTTTTGTTATATTTTGTTTTATTTGTCCTGAGATTTTATCATTTTGTTATAGATTGTACTTTTTGGAAAATGAACTGTATAGATTTTATACTTTTTTTGAAAGTTCCCCTTATTATTTGCATTGCTTTCCATCTTCTTATCCATATTTAGCAATCCTCATGTGAAGTCCTTTCATGCTATAGTGATCTCTCTCTCTCTCTCTCTCTCTCTCTCTCTCTCCATGCAATATCCATGTCCTATAGATGAGAAGGCATAAATAAAGGTATATGAGGTTCCCCAGAACCTACTAACTACTTTTGATATTTATATGTGTTTGTTTTAAATGAAGTTTATTTGTTGACTTGATATTTACTTTTAGATTTAAATAGATTTGTCCTTGGATGAATTATAAATATAAAAGCTGCAGCCTCTTCATCAGAGAGCGACACGTGGCAGCAGGGACTTCCTGGGAGAGGGACACATGGCGCATCCTCAAACTTTTTGCAATCCTACATCTCGGTATTATCCTTCTAATCTAATCACCTAAAATATCTCAATGCAAATTTAAAACATTCTTGAAATAAGATACTTATCCCTTTCCTAAAACATAGCATACAATAATAATTTTTCTTTAGTTATGAAATCCAAGTCTTTTTTATTTCCAAACTCACAATTTACAGGGTCCACTATTTTTTATACCAACGCACTAAGAGCTTTTTTTATACTAGAGTGCGGGCCACTTTTATAGGCTATACTTTATTACTTTTTTCTCCTTATTTTCCTTTCAATATTTAGTAAGATTAATCTGTGGGGCCCATTATGGATATTTTTATCCTTATTTCTCTTTAGATATTTAGTAGGATTAATTAATCTGTGGGGCCCATTGTGGAAGCCAATTAATTCCAGAATCCACATTTAATTCTGAAATCACACTCAATTTATGGCTAAGCACAAATATAATTAAATTAATGTCCTAAAGTCTTTACTATTTAGTTGATCTATCTCTAAATATTTCCACCGACTTAAAGTTTCTCTAATGAGTTTCCATCTTTATTATGAATTATATATTAATATTCATTTATAATTTATTTAAGGCTAGCTCTCCTAAGCTGCAGCATAACTTATCCTAAGCTGAAATAGGGTTGGTCCCACAAAATCAAAGTCGATTATGCTATTTTTTGTATAATGATCGTGTCAAAAATCAAGATAAATCCAATTAGAACTGGGTTTTTCGGTCCCATTATGAAAAAAAATAGATATAATCAAGTTTGATTTGTGGGACCAACACTATTCCAGCTTAGGATAAGTTATGCTCCAGCTTAGGAGAGCCCTGCTCTTATTTAAATATTTAGATGTATTTAGATATATTTCTAATAATTTCTTATGCAGGCCTATTGCACTAGTTAGACATAACACCCATATTACCAAACAATTTATTTGTAAAATACCTTAATTGAAGCAGCTCTAACTTAAATAAATCTAATGGAATCAACTTTGTTTCAAACATATCATAGTTTTCAAAAGAACCCTCATATTTAGGGCACACTCGATTGGTCTCCTTCAACAAGGTGGCCTTTTAAGAAAGTAGGGTTTCAACCTTATCAGGTTTTACTCTCACAAATCTTGATGCTCAATGTCCATACTATGTTTATATTCAACTTAAAATTACTAGAAGACCCTTGAAATTCTAAGAATAGCTCTCCTTTTTGTCCTCTAAGTCCTTAATTCACATCAAAGTCATTTGTATCATACTCTTTAATTCTAAAGAAGGTATAATGAATGTGTTTGTCATGTAAATAATAGGATGGAGTAGACATATAACTAAATAAATGAAAAAGAGATTGCAGTTTACACTTTTCATGTACCCCAAGAGTGGAGGCTGCCCAATTTCCCATTCCATCCATCCATTAAACGTGCACACAATCTGTTTAATTTTTTTTGATACCTAAGCAAACACCTCTTCCTCCCGTGTATAAATAGATCATGAAAATTTGCTCACCTCACCAACAAAAACCCAACCAACCATAGTACACAATTATAACATTGAAAGAGATCAGAGTCCCAAATCCAAATGGCTGTAGATTCTGAAAGCAAGCCTTCTTCCAAGCCTCTTGTGGGCACCCAACAAACTCAAACTGCAGGTGACAAGGCCTTCCAAGGAATAGCCAACCTCTTAAAGCTTCTCCCCACAGGAACTGTCTTCCTCTTCCAATTCCTCTCCCCTGTCCTCACCAACAATGGCCATTGCAGCCCAATTAATAAGTTTTTAACTGGCGCTTTGCTCTTCTTCAGTGGATTATCCTGTGTTTTCTCATGTTTTACAGATAGTTACACTGGGAAAGATGGGAGGATCCACTACGGCGTGGTGACCACAAAGGGGTTGTGGGCATTTTCAGACCCAGATGCCAAATCCATGGATTTATCGCGATATAAGCTCCAATTGGGCGACTTCGCTCACGCATTGTTGGCGTTGATTGTGTTTGCAGTTGTAGCTCTGTTTGACTCAAACACTGTAGGGTGTTACTATTCGTCATTTGAGGCAGAGCAGAAGACGTTGCTCATGGCTTTGCCACCGGTGGTGGGCGCCATATCAAGTACAGTTTTTGTTGTCTTCCCTAATACACGCCATGGAATTGGATATCCTGCTGCTTCGGCCACCGCCAAGGACCTAGCAGTATAGTAACAACATTGTCATGTTATAAATGTTAACATGAAACAGTCCAGTTTAATGTTTATTGTCATACGTAATGAGGAACTGAGTGTGGGTGAAATGTATGTGGTTTGATTATATAACTGTCATGAAAAAAAAGGTGAGGTTCACCTAATCACCTGTTGAATGTCCATCAAGTTATTATTACGTTCTGTTTGCCTGAAAATACAAGTTCAGTTGTTTGAAAGTTTTACTTGACAAGTGCAAATCAACAAACTTTTTTTTTCAAAGGTCCATGTTGTAGAGATTTAGCTTGTTCAATTCGAATATTGGTTTGATATTGAATTAGTTCCCTAGCTGACTCAGGTCCAACCATAACCCTGAACCTAAATCATAAACTGTAACAAACCCCCCCAACCTTCAAACTCAGGCCCAGGTGTGACTGGATTTGAGCTAGACCTGACCCATTGCCATTTTTAGTCATGATTCAAAAAAAGATATAATAAAAACAAGGGAGGAGGAGTCGATTAATCTAGACCTGCTTAAAAAATAGGTCTAGAATCTAGATAGGGTTTATAGACCTAGACATGTTATATAATTTTGGCGTGTGTCCATGCAGACTGGTCATTTTTTTTTTCCATTTAATTTAAGGCAATGAAATGGATATAAATAATAAAGGAGCAGATTGTTGGCCCTGATTTGAGGCAAGGGCCAACATAGACCCTCAAAGGATCCTAGCCCGCCAAATAAGGGGATTAAAGTGCCCAAGTTGGACATGGTTGAAGTCCGAGTCCAATTTATTGTCAATTCACACTGGGGCTGTTGTCTTTTGTTTGGACCCAAGTTCCAAGGAAACTTCAATTTAACCTAAACATATACTTGGAGCCTGAGTCCAAGTTTGCAAAATGCCGAAGTCCAATAAAAACCCAAATTTGTTAAAAGGCCAGGGTTTGTTTTGGCGAATGGATTCCGATATCAGGGCTCGAGTGTGGCCCTGTAGAGTTTCATACTTGAGATTTATTTGGGTCCAGCCCTTTGAGTCCGTCGAGCAGTCCAAACTCCAAACCTTATGAGTGGGTGCAGAGCAAATTTGAGGTGGACTTCAGTCTGTACAACCCTTTCCTTCTTCAGGTATTTAGGACTTGCATGTCTGTGATTTCAAAGAGTACAGAAAGTAGGGACACAAGATTTGCTCAAATGAAATGGCATGATTAAATATGGAGTAGGCATTGGCAGGGAGAGAAAGCTTTTATTGAGGGGACACTGCCACCATCACCAAGTTTTACAATACATTCATCTTAACATTCTCGGCTCCACAGTACTCATTTTGTGCATGCGTTGTTATTTCCTATGTTACAAAAAAAAAAAAGTCAAGTACTAGGTAAAAAGTACATGTAATTGTGTAGTTACTTAACAAAATGTAAGAGCGCTATGAATTACCCATCTATCGACAACCATTTTCACTATATGGTACCCAAAGACATTGAATCCAAAACATCAAATAGATGGTCAATGGAATGTCTTACATTGAACAACTAGCAACACTGAGAGAGAGTTGGGCTATGCTATGCTCTCGGAGGTACATCTCACAGAGGAGTTGCTTGAGAGGTTACCTATTTACCACTTTGTGAGACGCTCTATGACAAATTCAACCCCCTCATACTCCCTAATCCCCCATGAGTTACCACGCATCCTAATTTGACACTAAGTTGAACAATAATCACCATTGGATGGATGGAATGTCTCACGTGATGGAAAAAAGGACTACTTCTCACGCAAATCCCCGAGACGTACCTCTTACCAGAATATCAATACATCATCCTCAAGTTAATTTTTGATTGATGACTAATTCGTACTAAGGAAACAAAATGTGATGTATTGCTTGCCTGAGTCAGGCAAATCAAGCTAAGAAAATAAAATTGATGAAGATGCATTGCCCCTCAAGTACACGTTTAACATTGTCTTTGAATCTTTGACTTCACCTCTCTAAACAATATATACAGGTGAGAGCGCCGCCAACAACAGTATAAACAACTAAAATCTGCAAGGAAGCCATTAGAGATCTCCAATAAATTAGAAGATTAGATACCCCCCCATCTTTATTATATGGATTGAAGTCATTCTCTTCACGTAAGCATAAATTGAAAATCCCACATTTGAGAACTGAATTCAATCCAACGGTAAGCATCTATCAAAATCAGAGTCTGTATTTAGTCAAGTAAACAATTTAATATCCAACTGTTGCCTTTGAAACAAATTGAAATGGATCCTACAATGTATCTATATTCTACATCCACGTGATTATTTCTCATAAAATATTTAAAAAAATAAAAATCATAACGTGGACATCTAAATTAAAAAAGAAAAAAGAAAAAATTTACCTTACGCGACGGCGGCCATTGGGGATGATTACTGTGATGACACCATGATAACGTTGAATTAATCATAATGTTGGGATAAATTGATCTAATCATCTCACATATCCTGAGTTGAGATTCCCTGATAATCACATGGTTGAAGATTTCGATCAACTTATTATTTTTTTTTCCAAGAATGATTGACTTAATCACAGGGTTCATAAATATTCATGTGTATTGTTCATTAAAGTCAAGATCTATAAGGCCTAGGCGGCCAGACAACATGTGAACAAAGATTACTTTCAGGTGTACATCATGGAGGTAGGCTACATAGGAACAGTATGACATTTGCTAAAAGTAGAACAAGGCAATTCATGTGTATTGTTCATTAAAGTAAAGATCTATAAGGCCCAGACGGCTAGACAACATGTGAACATAGAGTACTTTCAGGTGTACATCATGGAGGTAGGCTATATAGGAACAGTATGTCATTTGTTACACTTTATCATTTTTCTCTTTTGGTAAGAGTAGAACAAGGCACTTGAGGTGGGTTATAAAACTATTCGTAAAACATTTGTATTGGTTAGAATCTTGATAAATAAAAAGATGAAGAAAGTATATTCTTTTTTTTTTTTTTTTTTTATATAAATTAAGCATAACCATTTAAATAGGACCCTTTTCATTCATACAATTTTGGAAACTCAACCAAGTGTGAAAAAAAATCTTTATCTGTTTCCCTAAAATAAAAAAATCTGCTCACTTTTACCAATTTAACCATTAACATTACAAGGGAACTCTTTTCATCCATTGGAAACTTACGCAAGTGTTTACCAAACTAAGCATTAACAATTTAAATGGGAGCTCTTATCATCTATATATAACTTTGGAAACTCATGCAAGTGTCAAAAGATCATTCCAAAAAAAAAAGTGTCAAAAGAAACCTAATTCTTTTCCTAAAATAGCAACCGTATAGTACCCTGATAAACCCACGGAACTTGAAATAACCATTCTACAAATATCTTAGAACATTGCCAAAAAATAAAACAAACTCTTGAAATGGGAATCTTTTATACATATAGTTTTGGAAACTCAGGGAAAAAAGATAAAACAACTTGTTTGGGAAGAAATAAATCCTTTAGACCCTTCCCCTCTGTAATTACTCGAGGCAAAAGAACATACTCCTTTTGGGCTTATGTCTTACCCAAATTATCACACAAGAAACAACAAGACAAACAAAAAGAAAAAGAAGAAAAGGGAATATATGAGAATAAATGTAATATATCTAACTGCTCTAAGCTTACGGCTTAGTGTTTATGTCACGTCCCAAAAAATACAACCAAGAGATAATGTGAAAAATAAGAATAAACATTCATTTTCTTGTGTTTAATGCAACACAAGCTCCCAACTATGGACCCATAAAAATTCGAAATATGGTGAGTCATAATAAAATCTTTACGGAAGTGTTAAATCAATTGGTAATATTATCCAAAATCCAAACCAACACATAACCAACTAAATATTTAAGGTCAAAGTTTTCAAAATAACCTAAACAAAAACAACTAAATAAAATTAGGTTCATTATGAAGAATTTGCTACTAAAATGGTCTTTATGATGAAAGTCACTCTTGCGCAGAATCAGACGGCTCCGTAGCCATCTCTGGCTCTCCATTTGGGTTCAACAATTGGCTCAAACGCTTGAAATGTTTGACCCTCATCCGTCTCCATGGCAAGGTAGGGATCCAGTACCTATGCACCAATAAACAAGGTAAACAGCAAGTACGAAAGCATAATTTATAAATAAAATAGACAGAAAATCAATGTGAATAATGACATGTAATGATTATAAGAGAATAACATTGTGACAATGACGAAAAGAATGTATAACTTAAATCCAATCTACACAATGAGCAATACAATAATCGCATAGAAGCAATGCCACTGCTTTGGGTGGTCAGCCTTAACTATCTAAATTACTTCGACAGTCATAAACCAATCGATAATTCGGAATATCGTTCAAACAATCAATTTGGATATTATAGTGTTTGCACACATCGGTGATCAGCCGTCAAATTATAACTGTAGTCATTCAATGATGACCCAATCAATGTACATATATATACATATCATAATAGCTAAACGTAGTGATATGTAAATTTCTGACACAGAAACCTAGGTCAAAGTGAAGGGCTGTGGCTGCACAACAATCCACAATCAAATACCAATAAATCATTCGAATAAACCTCTATAATATCTCAATTGATTACCAAGCCACATCACGGTCTATATCCAATCCATGCAGAATATGCATCTAATAACCAACATCAATCTCAGTCATGTATGCAAACCTGAAGGTCAAAGAATAACCACAAGCCAATCCTAAAGTCAAACATAAGGTCTCGTACCCAACAACCACAAGAATCTCTAAATAGATAAAAGATTAACGCATCCCCTCTCATTCAATGGTGCATAGACCCAATTAAGGGTTTTCCAATAAAGATGGGTTGAGCCGAATCCATTAGGATTTCCCAGAGGTCATACAAGGCACTAAACCCCACGTTGGTAAAATACCGCATGCCCAGACGATATTTACATAGGTTCAATGATCCAATCACTAAGGTATAAACATATAATTTTAACCCATTAAAACCAAAGATACCATTTAAATATTAATTTGCAAATAACAACCTTAATATATAATTTTAGAAAACCTAAGGATTCCATCTATAATATTTGCCAAATTCAACTCTTTATAAATTAAAATAGGCCAAAGGGTCTAATTGAGTTTATAAAATAACCAAGGTCATTTTCCTAATTTCCATAAACTTAAGGGCTGGGTAAATAATTTAATCAAACTTAAAGTCACATGGGTTTACATCATCACCATGTCATCACCACACTATCTCCTTTATTCCTATTCTTATCAGGTAATCAGGTCATCCCACTCTCTCTCCTCAGGTCATCACCTCCCCACTCAACACACAACTCTTAATAGAGCTAAGTGTTTCACGTCTACAGCCACTGGATGTGTTGGATAGTGGGCTCACTGATCAAGAACCCATAATCAGTCCCGCCAACATGGTCGCCTAACCATGTACGGACGGATGCCCGAACCAGATAAACGATCCAATCACCCCCTGGGTCCCACAGCTGATTAAATAAAAATAAAATATTTCAATATTACTCAAGCCTCCATCTGATCGGACTGCTGGATGATAGGCCAACCAGGGCCCACCTCGCACGGGTCCCACATCCCTAAGATCGCTTTCTTAATAGGGCCTTCGTTGACCTATGTCGGATATGTGCAAACCATCTCAAATGAGTCTTTCTTAATTTATTATCTATATATTATGCAAAATACTCTCAAAAGCCCTTATTTTCTATTATATCTTTCCTAGTTTTACCATGCATTCATCTCAATATTCTCATCTCTACATGCTTGTTTTGTGCATATGTTGCTTTTGTTGGCATGTCAAATGATAAGCCTTTTCCAATAAATAAATAAATAAATAATAAAAAGAATGGTAAGCCTTCAAACTCAGCAGATAAGGATAACATATTAACAAAGAATCGATACTCAGCAAACTCAAAATACAAATGATTTCAAATGTTTAACAAAGAACCGAGCCTCAACCAACTCAAAATACAAATGGCTCCTAATGTTCAAATTCTTAAAATTTTAACTTATTTGTATCCATCTTTATTAGTGTAAACACCTATATAAATATCAATATAGAAATCCTCTCGGAATGCAAAAGATATTAACTCAGTTTTTTTTAATTGATTACATGGTATCAGAGTAGAGTAACTGAGAGACTGGATACCGGGTGCTGGCATAGTCTGGCCAATGTTACTGGTGGGTCAGTCACGGGATGTAAGCGGCAAGGGAGAGGAGAAGGGCCTGGTTATGAATGCTTGTTTTGAAGGCAATGGGCCAAGTATGCTCGGATGCAGGACAGACACACATTTGTTGTTTGTAGTTTTTTTTGGTGCATTAGCATGTTGTTGAAGTAAGAGCATTTGATTATCATTGTGGCGGTTTTGACTTCAACCAAAAAAATCACAAGGCTTGGCGCAAAATTGTAATTTATTTTTGTTATATGGTCTTCACAAAGGAGAACATAAACAACCAAAACAACGAAGAAGTGTGTAATCAGATTTCTTATGAAATAAACATTCCCTTGTGGACCTATTTTTAAGAAGTATTGTAGAAAGACGATTAATGAGAAAAACAACTATATTAAAGGTCTCCACCCAATAGCATAGTGTCATATGTGCTTTAGCCAATAAGGCAAGCCCCAATTTGATGACAATTTTGTCAAAGTTTCTACTGCTGCTACAAAACAATCTGACCCATCCATACTATAAGACCCTGCCCCGAGTTAATCAAGATTAACTCTAATTAATTAAAATTAATGCTAATTAATCGTGTTTAATTAGACTAATGACGGCTAATGATCAAATTGGATGAGATTAGTCTCAAAGGATTGATTTAGGCTTAATGAAATGATAATAAAGGAATTTAAATGGATTGAGTGAGGGTTTAGACTCAAACTAAGAACACAAGGCCTTTTTCATAAATACGGATTTATACGTATTTTGTCGAATACGGAAACTCTTGATACCAACATGTGTATCTCGACGAGTACGTTAACTTTCGTAATAGATTCGAAGTCGTTTGACGAGAATTTGGTCAAATGACCCTCCATTTGACTTAAAATGTAAATAGCCTTAAAGGGGTGGGTTTAAATGCAAAAAGGGTTTTATACACAAGAGATGAACCCTTGAGTTCATTCCACCCAACCTCATTGTAGTAGAAACCCTAGACACACTTTGGTCTTCCACCTCCTTCCATTCTTCTTCATCAATGGTGATGCAAGAGGTGATTTAAGAGACTTTTGAAGAGAATTGAAGCTTTTTCATCTTCTCTATCTTCTCCTTTCATTTTCTTGAAGATAAAAGCTTGAGGAAAAGATCCACACTTCTCTCCACAAGGGTTGCAAGTGAGTGCTTATATCCTTTTAAGAACTTTAATGTTCTATTAAGTGGTTTAGAGTAGCATTTAGCATAAGTAGTTTATAGAATGGTGTTTATCATGTCTTATGGAATTAGGGTTTGGAATTGGGGGATTTCTCACCTCAAGCTCAAGCTAAGTAAAGGTTTATTGCTAATAGACTTCAAGAGGCAAGTATAAATGCTCATTATGATTAAACATGCTAGTTTACAAGTTTTCTTGAGTTATAAGAGATGGGTTCTCAAACCATTTCTTTGTTATAGGGATGGAGAATGGATTGAATTTGATTTATATGGATTCCATGATGTTTGAATGGAGTAGAAGTGTTGTAGAGTGTTGGTAGAGGAGGGAACAGGAGGTTCCAAGTTTTCTATGCAGGTTGTGAAGGGATTGGAGTAGAGAAGAATAGTGAATGTTTAGAAATTCCGGGTTTGGAGTTCTGGACAGTTCGCTCGAGCGAACTGGGAGTTCGCTCAAGCGAACGAGTTACTGTTTGTTGCGAAATAGCATCTGTAAGTGTCCGCTCGAGCGAACATATGTGCACTCGAGCGATGGAGGTTCTATCTGGGAGCCTCTGTCAATGAATTTTGATATTGTGGGTGAAAATTTTGGGGTCTAAATGCACACATTAAATGTATAAATGTGATGTCCATCAAAGATAACTCGTGCATTTAGTAACCAATGATTTCACCTAGTAGTTGTCCAGATTTAAGATAGAGACAGGTAGGACTATAAATGACTAATGAATCTTCTAACTCAATTAGAACTATAATGACTGAGTGCAATGAACCATTGAACAATGAATAGATGCAATCAACCATTGAATAATGAATAAATGCAATGAATTAATGAATAATCCTGCTGCAGCAAATGATTGGGGTGTTCTACAGCTCCGTGGTGATGTCAGTGATCTCTGATCAAGACACTGATAAATCGCACACATATAGACTGAAAAGTCACTGAAAAGCCATGTATAAGCCATATAATGAAAATACCTATTGAATGTAAAATGATATTGGACTAAAGAGTCCCATAAGCCATCTAATAAATACTCAATGAAATAAATGAATGATATAAAATGAATGAAATGAAATGACTAACTACTTCCCTTGGGAAGAAACTGAATTGAATGAGAATGATACTATTATAGATGTAATTTAATCATTGTTTATCAATTGGCTATAGTGTACAGGATATGGTACTGTTCTAGAATTGTTATGTGAGAAATGGACATATTTAGCATGAACTATCATAAATTTGTTTATACATTGCTGAACCGTCATGTTTATAGTGTTATTGATGGCATTACAGGCCCAGTTGCCCGTCCTGGCCTTGCAGAGGCCGCGCCGCATGCGGAGGAAGCCAATCCGATTCCTCCAGGAGGATTGATCGAATAGGCGTAGTAGTGGAGGGCGAATGAATTGAATATTTTGGAAATGTTTGGGAATTATTTTGATAAATATTTTTGTAGTAAATCATTTTGAGGTGTAAGTGGATGCCACCTGCATTGTATTTTGAATATACAGTGATGGACTTTATTGGACTGTATTTTTGTATATGTGAACTTTACTTGTAATGTAAAGTCAATTATTATCAATGTATATATATATTTCTGCAAAAATGTACATTTGACAGGTATGCAAGATAGATCCCTTGTGAGTTTTGTCTTAACTTCGGTTAATTCAAGATTTACGGGAGTAAGTATGATGGCATCGCGACCCGGGGTTAAGCCCCGATTAGTCCGATCTCGGGCCCGGGTAGTGACACATACATTCAAGAGCTTCTTTTGCGCATCCATCATTGTTTGTATGGCATCATGCAAGGATATTTTTATTATCTTGTTACTTTACGTAGATGATATTATTATGACAAGAGACAATACTTCAGCAATTCATTCCTTAATTCGTCAATATTAAGTGCATTCGATGGAGATCCTCTTCCCGATCCCTCTAAGTATCATAGTGCAGTTAAATCTCTCCAACATCTGACTTGGATAAGGCCTGAAATTGCTTTCGCTATTAACCAAGTGAGTCACTTTCCACATAATCTTACTATTGATCATTGGACAACAATCAATGGATTCCGAGGTATATTAAGGGTACAATCAATCATGGGTTACTGATTCATAATTCATCGACCTTGGCATTAATATACTTGAGTGTTGATTGGGCTAGCCATCTAAATGATTGCCACTCCACTTCAAGACAATGTGCCTTTCTTAACAATAATTTAATCTTATGGAGTGCAAAAATAAATAAACGTTGCCAAATCAAAGCACCGAATCATAATATCACTCTTTCACATGTTTCCACCGAAGTATCTTGTATGTGATAATGTTGGTGCCATCTCATTGGCTTGCAATCCTGTTTTTCATGTTCCAACGAAGCACTTTGAGTTTGATTTTCATTATATCTATGAAAAGGTATTACGCAAAGAGCTGATTGTTCATTTTATTTCTACACATATTAATTGGCTGACATCTTCACCAAATTATTAACCTCTAATCGATTTTCATTAATCTCAGATAAGCTATGGTTCATTAATGACCCATTAGCCTGAGGGGGGATGTTGGCATGTCAAATGATAAGCCTTCTAACTCAGTAGCTAAGCTCTCTACCGAGGATAAGATCTTATCCAAGAATTGATCCTCTGTAAACTCAAAACACAAATGACTGCGAATGTTTAAATTCTCAAAAATTCTAATTTACTTGTATCCATTCTTACCTATGTAAACACTTATATAAATAGCAATATAGAAATCCTCTTAGAATGCAAGAGAAATTAACTCAATCGTTTTTAATTGATTACATATTCTTGATTGGTTAACTTTCTACTTCATAGGTCGTAACTTTGACCTACAAAGATTTTCTTTTCGAGGGCATTTATGCGGCGACGGTCTCAACAGAAAAGGGCTGCCAACATAAAAATCGGCTAGCGAATCCCTCCTTTTCTGCATGATTTCTGTGCGAGAGAGGATTCAACGGGGTGGTCGGATCGAAAGGGTGATCCGTGGAAGAGGCAAGGACCAGCATCAAACACACCCTTAATCTTGAGCACCCAATAAGCTACTCTCCATTTCAACCATTTCACACTTTAAAAGCAAATCTCCACCATCCCAAAAATATAATCTGGGACATAGCCACTACATTGTAAAATAAAGAAGGCTTGCACTGGACATAATCATGATAGCACCTACCCATCCAATAGTGGAATCATAATAGGCCCACTCAATGTGGTACTAAAAAAAAGCGTATGATCAAATGATGAAAACCTTGACTACTCCCATCCACGAAATAAAGCAATCGTGGTTTCCCACTGCAACAAGGTGATTGAAGTGCATCATTTATATCCCACTGTGCACAATGCACATATGTGGTTGAATTGTGCCCTACTTGGTGGTTGGATTAATATCCAAGTTCAACCGTTTGACATATTCCTACAGAAAGATTGAGCACATGATTAATAGCTCAATTAAAGAAGTTTTATGCATTATTAATTATATGAATTAATCATTTATAATCATGTGCTCAATCTTAGGAGGAGAGCCACTTTGATTTATTGAAGTATAATACTTGTATACATCATTGGAGGGGATGACATTATGTCCAACGGTCCATATTAGCACTAGGTGGGCCCTACGATGAAATTGTACACATCCCACTCATAGGAAGCATTTTGGGAGACACTTAGAGGATCCGCGCTCGTAGCAATCCAAGATTTGGGCAGATTCAAGTTTTAAGAAGCATTACATTTTTATCTTGAATTTATATTATTTATTCAAACATATCTTTAGTAGATGCTCAAGTTTTCCTTATATTACAAGAAATATTGTGTTTTGCGAAAAAAATAATTAGCATTCTTTTTACTTTTCTCTTTTATAAACATTGTTCTTTACTAATAATATTTTTCTTTAGTTCTTTGCTCTTTTTCAATTTTCTTCTAGGGTTTGTTTGTTGGCATAAGTTGGATAAGAATTGAATACATGAAAATTCTTGGCATAGGTGATTAAAATGAATACCATATCTAAATGTCCCAAAAGTAATTATCAAATAACCTCACCTGAGGATTAAATCCAAGGGGAGATGGGAAATGAATAGTCAAACTTTACCCAATAAACTCAAATCCTATGAAAGTCATGGTCCCATATACATTGTTACTTTATATCCTTCACCCCTCACCTCTACAATGATCCTTGCGTGGAGTTCATCTGAACATAAATTCCTATATATGTATTCAATTCATATATAATCTAATACAAATATTCAAGCCTCAGAAGATTTTAATCGTTAAAACCTTTGCTTCTAGTGTTTCTTCTAGAGTTCATTTGTTTACATGCATTTACATTTGTAAATAACTCCTATACGTAACGATTAAACATCATCACTTTTTTTTTTTTTTTTTTGCGCTCATTTATGCATTACACATGTAAATGAGGTATGAAAATGGTATGTAAAATGATGCCATTTACAAACAAACATTTCCACACCTTTCTTGCAAAAACTGACAATATACCACTTACATGTGGATTGCATTACCATGGGGCCCATCAATTGCCTTTATTTTCTTTCATTTCTGTGGGCTCCATTTTGTGATCCTTACTATTTATTGGACTAATAAACCTCAAGATCTTGAGCCAATTATCTTAGATATTCATGGATTTTGAGTAATTTGTGAAAAGTCCTAACCTATAGATCTACTTTTATGTAATTTTCTCATTCCTGTAGGCCCCATATTGTATTTGAGACCTTTCAACTCTTACTTATTGGGCCAATAAACCCCAAGATCTTGAAGTAGATTATCTTAAATCTCATGGACTTTTAGTAATTTGTGAGAAATCCTAACCTAGATCTAATTTTCTATACTTTTGTTGATCCCCAATTCATGATCTGATATGTTCAACATTCTCGTATTAATGGTAAATATTAAAACGTATAGTTTCATATCTTAGTTCTTCATGGATTTTGTGAAATATTTGAAAAAGTAAAAAAAGCTTAAATAAATCTAAAACCATTGGCGTACTCGTTTACTCATAGAAGAATTGTGATTTTGACAAAAAATGGTAATGTGTTTCACTTGTGTAATATTTTATATATGCAACAATTGCATATGTAAAACTCATTTTCCACAAACCACCCCTTAAAGGGGAAAATTGAGCATTATTTCACTACCTAATATTATTACCCTATTTCTAGTAAACTTTCCTTTCTTTTGAAACATTTACTTTGGCTCCGAGATAAATCCTAACTTCCCCCTTATTGTAAGGCTATGCCCTAAAAAACGTTTTCCGCATTACTTTACCTGAGTTTGGATCCCTTGTTTTTTGTTTCATTCAATCCACATTCGCCATCTTTACAAAATCTCTTCCTTGATTTTCTCATTTTAAAGAAGCAATTAAGATGGTGGATTAGTTCGCATAAGGTTTTGTATAAGTGGAGAAAGTGGACTGGAACAAACAGTATCCCTACTTTATCCGCAACAGTTTTATCTCCAGTAGAAAGTACTGAAAACTAAAAGAGTGCACTTTCCAAACTAAAACATTGTTCAAAATAGAATACAGTCTCCTACCACATTGAGAACCAGTCATATGGCAACTCATTCCAATCTTCTTTCCATAAAAATCGAAGAAATGACTCACCTCCAAAAAAAAATAATAATAATAAATAAATAAATCAAGAAGATGTCAACATTTAGCAAGGGAAATTCCTCCATATCAGATGTTATTTTAATTTCTTTTCATGTGAAACTTGTACGTCTCAACCACTGGTCAAACTATATAACTAACTATATATAAATATAAAGAGGAGGACTTGCAGCTTTGCAATGTGCCCAAGAAAGAAAGCTAAACAATAACTGATTCTACTTAACAATTGAACACCAAACGTTCACGCAAACCTTTGATAGCTCACTCCTGCCTATAAATACATGAAATATGAAGTCCATCACAAACACCATACAACCATAGTAAGAAGTCATAGACAGCAGAGACGCACTCAAATCAATTTCCAAATGGCTAGTGATTCTGGAAGGCCTTCTTCCAGTCCTCTCCTGGGGACCAGCACACAAACCCAAACTGTAGGGGACAATATCTTCCAGGGATTAGCCAACCTCATCAAGCTTCTCCCAACAGGAACTCTCTTCATGTTTCAATTCCTATCTCCTATTCTAACCAACTATGGAACATGCCACACCAGTAACAAGTACTTAACTGGTATTTTGCTGTTCTTCTGCAGTTTTAACTGCCTTTTTTCATGTTTTACTGATAGTTACAAGGGGACAGATGGGAGGAACCACTATGGTGTTGTGACCAAAGATGGGTTGTGGCCATTATCACGTTCAAGTGACAAATCCATCGATCTTTCGCAGTATAAACTCCGGTTGGGCGACTTCGCTCACGCCTTGTTGTCGTTGATGGTGTTCGCAGTTGTGGCTCTTTTGACTCCCAACATTGTGGGGTGTTACTATTCATCTTTTGAGTCAACTCAGAAGACTTTGCTAGTGGTCTTGCCGCCGGTCGTTGGGGCTATCTCCAGTACTGTTTTTGCTGTTTTCCCCCACATGCGCCATGGCATCGGATATCCTCCTGCTCAGGCTGCTGCTGCTTGAGATGAGGCCTAGTTTGGAACATGGAAGGACCGTGCCATTTGTCAGAGATTAGGTTTAGGTTGTTCGAAATTCTAGGGATAGAATCAGAGTTTTAATTTCAACTTATTATCTTATCAGTGTATCTCTCTTGTAGAAATTGAGAAGTCTAGATGTCAATGAATTATAAGGTGAATTTATTTAAAAGTCTTTACCATTTTCATGCTCTGGTATGTTTGTTTGTTAAGTTAAATTGAGACTCCGAATGTGTTGGATGAAAATGAGTTTGTGTGTCACAGCTTAAGGTATGGGGAGTGAGGGCGAGAGATTCATGTTGCGGATTCCCTTCCTGATACTTGTGATCAATGAGGTGGGGTCCACCTATTGAACGGCTTGGATGTGGCACCATGTGCAGTTGGTAAATCTAGGTGTTACAATGTAATCCAAAACCTGAAAAAAATCAAGTTGTCGTTATCCTAATTGTCAGTTTAGTTGTGAAGTAGTATTATAGTCTACACTGTTTCAACTTTTAACTTGTCCAAAATCATCATCAACATTGAACTTTTCTTAGTCACATCCAATAAAAGAAGATAAAAGGGAAACAAAAAAGAGGAAAAAACAAAGAAGAAGAACCCCACCATGGGTATTCTCTGTTGGGCTTTTGCCTGATGTTAAGCATTATTGTTGGAATTGTGCCAGTCTATGGCTTAAAACTTCAGGCCCAAATGCTTGGCCTGGTTATAATGACACAATCAATCCCTAGTTCCTAATGCCCTTTAGGGCTGTCATTCATATTGAGAACCCTGCCAACAAGACTCTTTCCCTGTGTCCCCTTGTCCAAAGGGCTGTCATTCATATTGAGAACCCTGCCAACAAGACTCTTTCCCTGTGTCCCCTTGTCCAAATGGGCCCTGGGGCTTTTTTTCTTCCCTTTCTATTAATTTCTACAAATGTGAGACAATTAGCGAAAGGTCCCTAGAATTGAATCTATCCAGCCTCTAGTCCAGGCAAATTCTTTTTTAAGGGCTCTGGTCCAAGCAGCTAGACTGTTTGCAGCCAGAGGTCTTTGGAAACAATTTACATGACTGATTTACCCTTTCAACCATTTTAGGCATAAGATTTTGAAATTTTAAATTTCAAATTTTGGATTATTCCTCTTTTTCATCTTCTGGG
Organism: Umbellularia californica; assembly: GCA_028538565.1. Taxonomy (NCBI): domain Eukaryota; kingdom Viridiplantae; phylum Streptophyta; class Magnoliopsida; order Laurales; family Lauraceae; genus Umbellularia; species Umbellularia californica. Next base: position 35,058,116 of record JAPQWN010000003.1, on the reverse strand, counting down.
GCAGCGTTGTCCATATCTGCATGGTCTTTTAGTTACGTCGGACGGACCAAATCTCGAGATCTAGTTGAGATTTAGAGGAGAAACCTTCATCATCAGGTAGGCAATCGCTGGCCCAAGCTTCCTGTTTGGAGAAGAACCCATCGAAGTCCATCTTTGACGAGAAGGGGGTCATTAGCCTTTCACCGTCGTCACCAGCGATGATCATTGCATTGTTGTTTAAAGTAGAGGAAAAGACCGTGACCTCTATCGGTTTGCAAATACATGGAAGAGAGAAAGAGATCAGATTCTTCGATCTCTGGTGGGCCACACAAATCCGGCTGATCGCTGCACGTTGCTGTTGACCGAAACTTGAAGACTGGAGGAGAGATGCAGTGGGACTGCTTTACTGCAGTCGGTTCTCTCTCGGTTTGCAAAGACAGGGAAGAGAGAAAAAGATCGGATTCTTCGATCTCTGGTGGGCCACACAAATCCGGTTGATCGCTGCACATTGCTATTGACCGGAACTTGTTGAACGGAGAAGAGATGTAGCGAGACTGCTTTATTGCCGTCGGTCTTCTGTAAGACGAAGATCTGGACTGCTCTGCCCGTCGCCAGGGCCCAGACAGCGATTGCTCTTCGGCCTTTTGTATCCTAAAAACATCATTTCAGCTACATGAAACTGACGCCCACTATTTTGTTTTTGCCTACAATATTCCAATCCATTATAAAGATGACAAGAAGTCACTAACACCCCTTGAAGATCAAAACCAAGAAATTATAGAAAGAAAGAAATCCGAAAAGGTAGGCCAATGGGTGTGGTGATAATAAATGGATCAACAGTTCGATCCTTCGTCTCAGACGAAGAGGTCTTCAACAAGAGCATGGAGGAGCAATTCGCTGCGCTCCATCTCAACAGCGACGGCGTCCTCTTGCGATCGAAGCTCTGCCGTGCTTCGAGTCACTGCGCTTGCTCGAGACCCACTTCGTTGTCGATGTCGTTGCCCCTCCGCCCAGCGAGCTCACCGCTCTCTACGACTCCATCTTCGAGAAATTCGACTGCGACCACAGCGGCACCATCGATCTCCAAGAGTTCAAGTCGAAGATGCGCAATCTCATGCTCGCCATCGCAGACGGCCTTGGATCGGCCCTGATCCAAATCGCCATTGAGAATATGTCAAATTTATCTGAGTTTTAATAAATTTATATGAGTTTATGTCAAATTTATCTGAGATTTACATTTTTTTTTTGTTAAATTTATCTGAGTTCTGAAACAAATTTCTCTGAGTTCTGAACAAATTTATCTGTATTTTTGGCTAATTTATCTACGTTTTGGAACAAATTTATCTGAGTTCTGGACAAATTTATTTGAGTGTTTGGCAAACTACCTTTTTATTTTTCGAAAAATATAGCTAACTTTCTAATAAATTCATCTCCAATTGGAAATTTTTAATTGAGTTTTTGAACTAAACTCATGATGTTTTTTTGAAATTTATTTGCATTTTTTTAAAATAAATGTAACTGAGTTTTGGCAAAAATACTTTAGTTTTTGGAAAAATTTTCTGAAATTCGGAAAATTGGGTTATCTTAGTTTTGGCAAATGTATTTGCATTTTTTAAATTTATTTGCGTCCTTTAAAATTTATTTACATTTTTTGGAATTTATTTCAATCTTTTGAAATTGATTTTCATCTTCTAAAATTAATTTATATTTTTTTAAATTTATTTGGATCTTTTGAAATTTATTTGCATCTTTTTAAATTAAATTTTCATCTTTTGAAAATTATTTATATTTTTTGAAACTTGTTTGGATCTTTTGAAATTTATTTACTTCTTTTTAAATTTCTCTACATTCTTTTGAAATTTATTGCTTTTTTTTGAAATTATTGCATTTTTTGAAATTTATTTGCCTTCTTTTGAATTTATTTGTATTTTTCGGATTTATTTGCATTTTTTATTTTTATTTACATATTTTAAAATTTATTTACATTTTTTGAAATTTATTTGGATATTTTGAAATTTATTTAGCTAATTTAATGGTATTGACCATTATTAATGGCATATCCCACTAATCGTGGGATATGATTATCAAGAAAGGGTAAATTAGATATTTTAGGTCTTCAAATTTGGAAAAATGACCTATCACACTATGAAAAAAGATTGTGAACCTAAGATAATAAAATGAAATGTTCAGGGACCCGTCGCCGAATCCCTCATTTATTTGATAGTCTTTACCATTTTCATGCTCAGTTATGTTTGTTTGTTAAGTTAAATTGAGACTCTGAATGTGTTGGATGAAAATGAGTTTGTGTGTCACAGGTTAAGGTATGGGGAGTGAGGGCGAGAGATTCATGTTGCGGATTCCCTTCCTGATACTTGTGACCAATGAGGTGGGGTCCACCTATTGAACGGCTTGAATGTGGCACCATGTGCAGTTGGTAAATCTAGGTGTTACAATGTAATCCACAAGCTGAAAAAAATCAAGTTGTCGTTATCCTATTGTAAGTTTAGTTGTGAAGTAGTATTATAGACTACAGTGTTTCAACTGCTAACCTGTCCAAAATCATCATCAACATTGACCTTTTCTCAGTCACATCCAATAAAAGAAGATAAAAGGGAAACAAAAAGAGGAAAAAAAATAAAGAAGAACCCCACCATGGGTATTCTCTGTTGGCTTTATGCCTGATGTTAAGCATTATTGTTGGAATTGTGCCAGACTATGGCTCAAAACTTCAGGCCCAAATGCTTGGCCTGATTATGATGACACCATCATTCCCTAGTTCCTAATGCCCTTTAGGGCTGTCATTCATATTGAGAACCCTTCCAACAAGACTCTTTCCCTGTGTCCCCTTGTCCAAATGAGCCCGGGGGCTTTTTTTCTTCCCTCTTTTTTAATTTCTACAGATGTGTTAGCAAGCATTGCTTCATTTGATTTTTGTAGGAGTGCACCAGTTGAGCACGGGTTAGACTTTATCCTAAATGGTTCAGATGTAGGCTTGGCTGAGCCATTGTAGCCTGTCTTATAACTGGCCAGTGTTTCTAAAAAAAAGGAATTTCAACAATTATCCTCAATGAATTTGAAATTCTGATAAGACAAGATACAAAAAAAGTCAAGATATTCCAACTACCATTAATGACATCCAAAGTTTTAGAAGTAAATTAGGAAGGAAATGACACATTTAGTTGTTACTGAGGTGATGGAAACTACCAACTAATGCTTTTCGACTACTAACTCCAATGGATGCCATAGTTCCAAACCATATTATATGACAAAATTTGGAAAAACGAATAGAGAAGTCGACACACGTTTTTAAATATATATAGACAGCTATCAGAGCCACTGGAAAGTTTGCTCCCATGGAAATGGATTACATAGTTAGTAATGATTAAAATGGACTTACTATTCTGCATGGAGTTAGAATACAAAGGAAGTAGTTGATTCAAATGAACCTGTTTATTGGCATGGGGTTGGAATATATAAGAAGTTCTTGTTTTAAATGAGCAGGTTTGTTTGTATAAAAGTGGAATACAAGGGAACTAATTTAGTTGAATGTACTCGGTTGTTTGCATGGAATTGTATACATATGTAGATGAAAAATATCTATATTTATTTAAAATAGTTATATAAATTTACTCACGTTGTTAAAACAAATGTTACTTAATGAATTCACATGTATCAAAGATAGAGGTGTAAAACGGGCCGTGCCGATAGTCTGAAGCTTGGCTCAGTCGTGCCTGGGCTGGACCGGGCCCAAGTTGGCAGGGGCTCGGCCCAGCACAACCCATTGGCACGAGCTGGGCTGAGCCATGCTGGGTTGTGCCCTCCACAGGCTGGGCTAGGTTGGGTTGGGCTGGTCTAGGCAATGCTGGCTCGCATGCCTTTTTCCTTTCTTTTTTTATATCAAATGTCAGAATTTATATCTAATTGTACATGTGGATTAGAAAGAGTATCTTACCAATGCTCCACCTTCAATGGTAAGTAATAATAATATTGGGCTGGAGAAAAGAGTAGCTTCCAATGCTCCACCTTTAATGGTAAGTAATAATAATATTGGGTTGGAGAAAAGAGCAGCTTCCCAATGATAATACCCATTTAAGTAAGGGTAATGACATTGATTACCATCTTGGGGAAGATAATTTGCATCCATTATCCATATAAATTAATACTACTACCCATTAGTTAATACCCTATTAGGAAAGATGATACCCGGAATCCCATCCTATCATACTCTAAGACCCATAGCCCATTGATCGAGCCACCAGGCCGGCACAGACGTGCTAGGTTGTGCCATGCCATGTCATTAGGCCTGTCAATGGGCCGGGCCAGGCCGGGCCTGGGCTTGAGTTGTCCAATCCCATTCCGAAAATAGGACGGGCCCGCTGGGTGTTGTCCAATCCCGGTCCTAAATTGAACAGGCCTACATCAAATCCCATACCGTACGGGCCCGGGCAGGGACAGGGCCGGGCCCGGGCTTAACCCGACCTTGGACATAAGCAAAACATTCTCTAATTATTCCTATTGTCATCAGACACCCGGTGTGGACCAGACTGTAAACCCTCCATTTTTCCGGACTTGGGACCGGCAATGCAATGCAACAAGCAACATGGCGGTGTTAAAAACTTTTTTTTTTTTTTTTTGCCATTGATTGTAGAAAATCAATAGAAATGAATGAATATCCTATAGACTATATGAGTCAAGTATTGTAGGAACGGTTAAAAACTTTTTTTTTTTGCCGGTGAAAGTGAAAAATAAAAAAAATCAACAGAAATGAATGAAAACGAGTATCCTATATGAGTCAAGTTAAAGTAATGTAGGATCGGTTAAAACCTAATTAGTCGTTTTTTGTTGTTAGTGAGGGGCACTTTCAGTAATATATAAATAATTATTATTAAATGACTTTGCAGCGGGCCGGGCCGGGCCTAAACGGGATGGGTTGTTTCTGTCCAGTCCCAGTCCCATTTTGGCCAGGCTTGAAAATGTATTGTCCAAGCCCAGCCCATTGGGCTCAAAAATTTTTTTAAAGCCCTGTATTTTTGGACTTGGATCGGGCTGGGCCGGGCTTTCTACCTACTTCAACACATTCCATTGATAGGCCTACATGCCACAGCCCTTGGCCCATCAAGACCCGTGCTTGGGGTGGGCTGGGCCATGCTGGGTTGAGCGGCAACACGTTGACTACCTGGCCCGACCCATTTTACACCTCTAGTCAAAGATGAGCAAAAGGTGCTAATAGACAAACATTATACAATGAATCACATGTGTAAACTTAAATATAAAAATCTGATTTATGTATCTTGACTTATCTAAAAATTGGGCACAAGATAGACCTAAATGACGAAACATGATTCATGTAGCCAACTCAACATAATTGGAATAAGACTTTGATGATTATGTTGATGGGTAAAACACAAATAAGCCTTTTAGAAAGCCCACTTTATTGATAACTAATGCATGCACAATATTTACCAAAAAAGAGATGGATGGGCCTACTCATCTGATGGGCCGAAAACATAAGCCCATGCAAGTGCACCTGCTACTCCCTCCTGGTAGCTCATGTAGTTAAAACGTTCTTCAGCCGGCATGAGTTGGACCATTGTAATTGCATACACGTTTTTAATCCCCATAGACGACCCATTTACCAAGAAGGGAAGTAAAAAAGAAAACAAGCCCAAACCTAGAGAACCCCAAGTCCTAACTCCCAAGCAACCAATGGTCATAACTCGCCAAAGTGACTCGGAAGAAACCCAGAGTTTAAGTTTGACTCGGGTGCATTTGCTATTTTTAAAAGGAAGGGTCCTTTTGACTTGAAACTGATCCAAATATATGTTCCGAGTGTGTCTATTTGCCGCTCATTCATTGGGGTCATTTTTCTTTTGTTTTTTCATTTTATTTTCACAAGTAACAAAAGCAAAATGAATCGAATCAGATATTATTGTCTAGAGCCTGTTTGTAAGGAATTCTAAGGATTATTGTTAGGGGGTTTTATGAACTCCCCAATTGGTTACCTCTACTTGATTTACAAATGCTTGAGTACAATGTGACGCAGGAAATTGGATTATGAGGATTTAATAGGCCAAAAGTGTAGTTTCACCATTCTTATATTATGGATCTTCACCGTTCAAATAGGGAATTCAGAATTCTAATAAACAAATGTAAATTCAATTTAAACTAAATGTATACTTGGACCTTGAGTCCCCCATTCGAAAAATGTTAAGTCCAATAAAAACCCAGATTTGTTAAAAGGCCCGTGTTTGTTTTGGAGCAAGGACTTGGACCTCAGGGATTAGAGTGTGTCCATCCAGTGCTTCATACTATAAAATTTATTTGGGCTGTCCCCTTTGAGTCTGTCGAGCAGTCCAAACCAAATGACTGGACTTGGGCACATTTGGGTATTTAGGACATGCAAGCGTGTCTTGTTGGGAAGTCTCACATCCTAAATTGCCTAAGTAATAGACTTGACATGTTTTAATATACTTGTATGGGCTTTCCACCTATAAGTTTAACCTTTTGGGTTGGTATATGGTTTCTTATATGGTATCAGAGCGGGTTCTCTTAGATTGGCTAAATGAATTTTATTTTTCCAATAATATGAAGCCGTGTTGGAATGTGTTGCTTTCTCACTGCTCCGTGTGTGTGTGTGTGTCTATATACATATATATATACACATATATATATGTATATATATGGATAATGTTCATATGCATCCATCCCTCACCATTTTTGGTGAGGGACACCCCTTTTGGGGAAGGTTTCAAGTACAAAAGTGCACTTTGTACCTCACACAAAGTACACTTTTGTACTTGAAACACCCCCAAAAGGGGTGTCCCTCACCAAAAATGGTGAGGGATGGATGCACATGAAGATCCCCCTATATATATACACATATATATATGTATATATATATACACATATATATATACATATACATATATATATATATATAACACTAGATCTTAAACTTCAAATTGATGGTCCATATGAAATGTCTTAATTAAATCGAAAAACTAGCAACATGGAATACAATTAATTTTCAATTGATGACTAATCCACACCAAGAAAAGAAAATGTGATGTATTTCTTGTTTGAGTCATATCAAATCAGGCTGAAACAAAATAAAATTGATAAGGATGCATTGCCCCTTCTGGGACTTTTAATTAGCATTCTTAGAGTACCCTTCACTTCACCTCTTCAAACAATACACACAGGAGATAAGTCCCTTCCTTGATGGGTTCTTTTTTTTTTTTTCCCTCCTTTGTTTTTTAATAAATTCATATTTTTCTTACAAGAAAAAAAAGAAAGGACTAATAAATGCAACTAAGCCATTAGATATCTTCAATAAATTAAAAGATTATTCAAATTGGATAGAACTTTAATCTTTCCATACAATGCTCAACCATGTTTTTCCTTTTCTAGTCTAAGTGACATTGTCTTTCCTTCCTTTTATCTTTTCAATTGTAAAATACTACCAGCAAGAAACCAAGGGAGACAATGGGGTGAAGTCCAATCCTGGTTGGAACCAAGCAACTTGTTAGGATGTCAACAATTAAATAGGGGACCAATCTCGACACTCATTTTGTACATGTGGTACTTCATGACTGCACTAGATATATAAAAAACCATTTTCACTACATACTGAAAGCCATTGGATGCAAAGCTTCAAAGAGATGGTGTCTTAAATTGAATAATAAGCAACATGGAATACAATTAGTTTTTAATTGATGACTAATCCACACCAAGGAAAGAAAATGTGCTGTATTGTGCTTGTCTGAGTCATATCATGTCAGGCTGAAAGAAAATAAAATTGATGAGGCCATGCATTGCGTGCCCACCTCTGCATGTTTAGAGATAACTATGTTTATTATTTAGACTAAAGTCAATTTCTTCATGTAAACGTGAAATTGCAGAATCCCGATTTTCTGAACTGAATTCAGTCCTACAGTCAACATCAATAAAAAACAGAGTTGTATTTAATCAAGCAAAGAATTTAATATCTAACCGTTGCCTTGGAAAAAATCTCACTTAAGAAAAGAATCTTATCATATATGGGTATTTGGTAATTAATAGCTAATGATCATGTACTTGGTGCTTTTGATACAAGAACAATGTGGTTCACATCAATGGAACCACAAGCATTTTAGAACTTTAATCTTTCCATACAATGCCTAAACAAATTTCTTCTTTTCCTAATCATGTGACATCGTTTTCCTTCCTTTTTTATCTTTTCAATTGTGAAAAACTAGTAGTAAGGAACCAGGGGAGTCAATGGGTGAAGTCTAGTCCTGGTTGGTTCGACCAACTTCTACGGATGAAAGTAACAAGAGACCAATCTTGACCCACTTCTTTTGGATGAGTTTAATAGTCGTTTTGAAGGATTCAAGGAGTAAAGAACCATATATCAATCTAAAAGCTTAAGCTGATAGATGGAATGCCCAAACAAATATATGAAGACATGTCCAACTTAGGGACTTTGGCAATGTAGGATTTTCCAGCACTCCCCCTCACATGCAAGCCCAACAGATTTCATGAACGGACCTGTCACGTGGGCTATATGAGAATGACGGGATTGAAATCCGCTGATACCATGTAAAGAATTATATACTGACGGGCAAAAGCTAAAGTTGATAGGTGGAATGCCTAAATATATATATGGAGACATGTACAACTCAAGAACTTAGGCAACGGGGGACTTCCCAACACAAGGCATGTAAGGGTTTTACAAATTTAAATGGCTCATATATATTCATTTAAGAGATGACATTGAGGGATGAAATTAGAGAGATGTGCCAAATTTCTTGGTATGACCACTGATGACACATTGTTCATATAAATTTTAGGTCGATGGGGCCCAGACCACATCCGAATTAGAGCGTTCTTTCAAGTCCATATCACATTGATTGATTGCATATGAGTGGTTGCTAGTATTAGAACAAACGCACTTTAGCTGGGTGATAGAATTATTTGTAAATAATTGTAGTACTTAGAAGTTTGATAAATAAAATAATGAAGAAAACGTATTATCATTTTTTTCTAAGTTAACCATTAACCATTTAAACGGGACTCTCATTCATGCAATTTTGGAAACTCAAGCAAGTGTGAGAAAAGCTTATATGTTTTGCCATAAGATAATAAAAAAATGCTCACTTTTACCAATTTAAGTATTAACCATTTAAATGGGAACTCTATTCATCTATGGGAATGAGCAAGTTATCACTCCTTCCATGTGCGAATTATCACTCCTTGTGTTGAGTGGGCTCCACCCAAGGGGAGTATTGAAAAGTATCTATGCAGCCTCTTCTAACTCCTCGAGGTAATTGGTATGAATGGCTGACTATAAAAATTCAAGTTAGTATCAAAGCCAACCAATCGCGAGTTTGAATCCAAGGAAGAACGACTCGGCGCGAAAAAAAAACGTGCCGCCAAAAGTGTGCCGATCGAGTTCTACCTAAGGGGGAGTGTTGAGGAGTAGGCTCTACCCGATGGGAGTATTTAAAAGTATTTATGCAGCCTCGAGGTTTTGGTATGAATGACTAGCTAAATAAATTTAAGTTGCGAGTCTTAGGAGGAATGACTCGGTACAGAAAAAAAAAAGTGTGTGCTGCCAAAATTGCACCGACCGGATTCCACCTGAGAGAGAGTGTTGGGGATTGGGGGCCACCACCCAAGTGGGAGTATTGAAAATTAGTTATGCTACCTCTATTAATGCCTCGAGGTTTTGGTAACTTGCCGTGTTTGCAGACCTCACGCCTTTACTAGGATACCAAAAAATAATAATAATAAGTGGGAACTCTTTTCATCTATATTGGAAATCAACTCAAGCAAGTGTGAGAAGAAACACATGAAACTTGACATCATGTTTCATAAAATAGCAACCCTATAATATCCTGATAAACACATGAAACTTTGACATCATGTAACAAAGATCTTAGAACATTGTCAAAAATAAGATTAACCCTTTACATGAGAATTTTTTGTACAGATAATTTTGGAAACTTAGGCAAAAATAAAAAATAACTTGTCTCTCCCAACTTATGACACATGAACCAATAAGACACAAGAAAGGAGAAGAAGATTGTGTATGTGTACATGTCTTCTATCAGTACCACCTGAATTGTGAAAGGATTGTGTATGTGTAGATTCACGTTTTAAGAAGCTCTGCATTTTTTTACCTTGATTGAGCCAAAAATAAATAAAGAAGAGATCGAACTTGCTACTTTGCAATGTATCTAAATAGACATTGCTAAGCAATTACTGATTCTACTTAACAATCGAACGCTAGAAGTACACGCAAACAATTGATGACATGAACTCTTCCCTCCTTCCCTATAAATACATGAAAAATGTACTCCATAACAAAAACCATAAAACCATATTAGTCGGTCATAGACAGTAGACACCCACTCAAATCCATTTCCAAATGGCTAGTGATCACTCTGAACGGCCTTCTCTCAGACCTCTCATGGGCACCACACAAACAAAAACTGTAGGGGACAATACCTTCCAAGGATTAGGCAACCTTATCAAGCTTCTCCCCACAGGAACTCTCTTCATCTTCCAATTCTTGTCTCCTGTTCTAACAAACTATGGCAAATGCCAAACAATTAATAAGTACTTAGTTGGTGCTTTGCTTTTCTTCTGCGGATTTAACTGCCTTTTCTCATGTTTTACTGATAGTTACAGGGGGACAGATGGCAGGCTCTACTATGGTGTTGTGACCAAAGATGGGTTGTGGCCATTTTCAGACTCAAGTGACAAATCCATCGATCTTTCACGGTATAAGCTACAATTGGGAGACTTTGCTCACGCCATGTTGACGTTGATGGAGTTTGCAGTTGTTGCTCTTTTGAGTCCCAACGTTGTGGGGTGCTACTATCCGTCTTTTGAGTCCACTCAGAAGATTTTGCTGGTCTTCTTGCCATCGGTTGTCGGGTTCATCTCTAGTGCTGTTTTTGCGGTTTTCCCCCACATGCGCCATGGCATCGGATATCCTCCTGCTCAGGCTGCTTTTGCTTGAGGCCAAATTTGGAAGATGAGAGGACCGCAACATATTTCATGTTCATGATGTTGTTGTTTGTCTGTTAGAATAAAATGATACCCTTATGAATGCGTGATATTAAATGGAAGGAGTTTGTGTTTGTCAAAGCTTAAGGTAGGGGGAGGGATGCATGTTGTGATTCCTTTCCATATGTAGTTGCTGCTGATCAATGAGGTGGGGTCAGCCTATCGAACGGCTTGGATGTGGTAGCAACTAGCAAGCGCCTGCTGGGGCTGGTGAATTATCTATGTGCTATAATGTATATAATCCATTTAGTTGAAAAATCAAGTTGTATTTATAATAATGGTAAGGTTAAACGATAATTAGTATTGTAATGGAGGACTGTTTCAGCTGTTTAATTACTTGTCCAAACTCACCATCAACATTGACATTTTCTTAAACATCAAATCCAGTAAAAAAAAAGGTAGGTATTCTTTGTTGGGCTTGGGTGGGGATTTAAGCCTGATTTGGAATTGTCCCAGTCTCTATCAGGCTTGAAACTTCAGCCCATGTGTTCTGCCTGATTACAATGCCCTTAGGGCTGTAATTCATATTTGAGAACCCTTCCAACAAGACTCTTAACCTATGTCCCCTTATCCAAATGGGCCCTTTGCTCTCTCTCTCTCTCTCTCTCTCTCTCTCTCTCTCTCTCTCTCTCTCTCTCTCACACACACACACACACACAGAAATTTCCTGTATAGGGAGACCGATATAGTTGTTGTGTAGGATTCTCAATCTCCTCTTTTCAAACATCCCACATCACACTGAGCGATGGGCTCACAGATCATTTCACATTTTTGTGGGAGCGAACGAGTTGGGCACGCGTTAAACTTGAGCCTAAATGGTTCGCTTGCATGCATGGGCGCACGTCCCATTAATGTTAACTCAGTGTCAAGATTGGCTCCGAATGTTAGTGCAATTATACTATATCTACTTAATTACTACAATCATCAATTATACGTACTTTTGTTGTAATGTTTGGTACGATCAAAATCTCACCTTGCCAATGTGGGTATATATTCTTCATGAGTCATGACCATTCCTCAACAACCAGATTAAAATCAGATATTTGAGGGCACCGTAAGCAGAGAGGTGGGTGAGACTACAAGGGTTCTTCTTGATATTGTAGATGAAGTTTCACTCACATGTGATTGCCATGCAACATTTTAATCGATATATATTTTTTAATATATTAAAAATATCTTTTTATCTTTTATTGTGAAAATTTTACAGTAGATAATTAGTCAAATGAAACTTCATGGCGAGCACAGAGAAAGCACAGCCTTATAGCAAACGTTGAATCCACAAGGAATTACTAGAGAAAACCCTAGAGAAGTGAAATCCGTATAATATCATTAGTAGAATTATAACAATGACTTAGAAAAACATCTCAAAACCTTCTGGCTTAAGTTGGGCTTGGGCCTGGATATTAATCCTGATTAGGAATTGAGGCAGACTTTGGCTTGAAACTTCATACCCAAGTGGTTGTCGAAAGCATGCCATGGCTTTAATTGAAAAGTAATTTGGGTATTTTAAAAAAATTAAGGAAAAAAGTCACCGGAATCTTTAAATGGTCATATGTCCTTAATTGAGAAATTACTTGAAGACTTTGTCTCAAATTTGAGGAGTTGAAACCTGTGTCCTTTTTGAAATAAGACAAAGACTTAAGGCCTTATTTCAAATTTTTCCATTGATAATTGGGTGTGAGCTAGGTCCAGGAAGTAAGTATCAAAGAAGAAAACCCACCTCTGATATCTCCAACCCCTATCCTAGGTTGGGAGAGGGGAGAGCGAGAAAGGACCTAAGGGACCCTAAGGGCATTTTGGGTATTTTGAGGAAAGTAGACAAACGAAAGTCACCCATAAACTCATACTGTCACTTAAAATCCTGATTCGAAATTTTAATAGAAGACTCAACCCCTGCTTCAAAAAGTGAGGCTTTTCTTTGTTCTAATTTGAAAACTAGGCAAAACTTGAGCCCTATCTTGAAAATTCCCCCATCTTTTATTTTATTTGCCATGAATGTTGATCAATGGGCTCCCAGCTCGTTTCACATATTTATGGGAGAGTATGCTAGGTTGGGGATGGGTTAGACTTGTGCCTAAATGACGTGCATTTTTTTTAGCACCGAGTCGTTCCTCCTTTCATTCGAATTCATGACCGATTGGTTTTGAAATCATATTAAATTTTATTAACAAATTATTCTTATCAAAACCTCATGATATTAGTAGAAATAACATAAATATTTTTTAATTCTTGCCCAACGCTCTAAAAGGTGAGATGACAAGATTTGGAAAAATAAAAAGAAAAGTCAACACACGCCGGATTGCTAAGAAAACAGGGAAAGTTTCACAGAGTCCGGACTCTAATAATTGATGTTACGTCTTTATGAGCCTCCCATATTCCTTATTTTACAAGTAGTTTGGGACTCCACAACTTATGATTCAATCAACGCGTATCCTTGTCTAAAGTATCCAAAGCTTAATTGGAATGACACGCACCTTTGGATTGATAATGTTTTAGAAACATATGAACATACTGACCAGAATTTAATAATTCATTTTGCACTATTTTCATGGTAAAACGGATGCTGAAGAAGCAAGGTTGGGACTTGTTTGTGCAATGAGAGAATTGTGCCCTCCATAGATCCGTGTTTTTACAGGAGAAGGAGTCCGGCATCCTTACCCTTCTTATAGGAAATCGAAATTCTTCCTACATAGAAAAATCATTTATTTTCTTTCTTTTATGCAAGAAACATGTAATCATACTAAATGACAAAATAGTGGGCTACTCGGGAAATGAGAACAGTTTCCCTCTCTCTTGATGAATCCTCTTTGACACACATATTTGCACCCTAATAAAGAAGAAGCAAGGGAAGAAAGAGACGAAGCTGAGATAAAAACACAACCCACACTCTCCTATGATTAGATTCTAAGGTGAATAATGGTTGGATATTCATTTCCACTACTCGAGGGATCATTTGATGGCCACTTTGAAGACCCTTATGTATGTTTCTTTAATCTTGTCCACTTCAATAGGAATAGAGTTCCAAGCATATATTCCTAGGAATTGACTACCATACAAACAAATGGAAGTTCTATGAAGCTTTTATAATAGAGAAACGACAAATTAATATTTTCATCACATTTTTCATAAAACATTAATGATTTTCATAACCTAAAAACGTGGCCTGTTTGTTTGCATTAAAATACATAGAAATTCAATATATAGATCTTTTTTTAAATGGTTATAAATGAAGATCAAAGGTGAATTTTCAAAAAATGAGCATCAATTAACGTTATCTTATATGAAAATAGAATCAAAGGAACATGGGAAAGAAATACCTAGCATTTGGTCTTCATTTTTAACCACTTGAAAAAAAATATATTATGTACCGAATTCCTATGCATATGCAAACACACAGGCCATGAATTTTTTTTTAGAAAAAAAGTGGGAATGCTCAAAAGCAATCCTTTTTAGCAGAGGTACATAACAGTTGAAGAGTTTAAATCTGAGAGTATGACATCTGCCGACTGCTGATATTCATGGTGCCTGGTATTTTAAACCTCTTTTAAGAGAAAAAGTTTACACACATGGGTGACGATTGGCTCCGGAATTAAGTTTGTGCAGTTATAGAATTGCTTCTTGCTTCAACTATGAATAATATGTAGTTTTGTTGTAAGGTTTAGTACGGTCAAATCTCACCTGCAAATTTGGGTTAGATACTTAGATCCCTCCATGACCAAATATATCCCTCAGGCCTCAACGACCAAACTAAAATGTAGATGAAGTTGAGGGCAGATATTTTATCAGTTTTATTGATTATTTCATTTTAAGAAAGTCCAAGTGAAGTTATTGTTAGGTTGTGGCCATTTGGGTGAGGATTCTACAGTACTATGTGGATTTCTTTCTTTCCTTCTTTTTCTTTTGGCACAAGAGAGGAATCTTGCATTCGTACCTCCCCTGTAGAAACAAAAAGTCTATTTGGACAAACTCTATGGACAGAATTTGGGACAAACTGTCCACGTGGCGCAACGTGATTGGGCTCTCTCAAAAGTTGAAATGCATTGTCTCAATCACGTTGCGCCATGTGGACAGTTTGTCCAAAATTCTGTCCATGAGTTTGTCCATATAGACAAACTGTTGTAGAAAGTCAAAATCATATGTTGTACATAAAATAAAAATAATTTCTCTTTATCACATAATCCCCTCTCTCGCTAATTCACGTTTACTCTCTCATCATTACCCTTGAGACCCTAACCATTGCACTTGGAAGCAATTTGACAGAAATTGGACCCATCGGCCCGTCATAGAGACGACCAATGCCCTATTATAGACATCCGAATTGTTTGAGCATTGTAATGTGTTTCGATTCGCCAAAGTTAATAAATTGTTGTAACTAACTCGTTTGTTTAAAATGCTTCAAATTATTAATGAGAAATTAAACAATAATCACAATACCAAAAATAGCAACAATTAAAAAAAAACCGCATCAATATCAACAAAGGTATGTAATGAAGTAAGTATTTTGTTCATATTCGGAGTTCGTAGTGGAAACACCATCAGTGAGCATGGGCAGAAATTGATTATAGGGTCAGAAAATTTACATAATGACTATTGATCAATAAAGTTTTCATCCCCATCTAAGTTGTGAATAGTTTGAAATAAATTTGCACCAACCATGATCAATGATTTAGAAAAAAAAACATGATCAATGATACAAGGTTAAGATGATCATGATGATAATGATTCTCTTGATGGGTTTGCCCGTACAATCCCCAATGGAAAGGTTTAATCACAAATTGTTGTCTAAAAGTAAGTGACCCATTTGGTCTAACAAGCAGTAACCGTTGTCAAACCAAGATGAACCCAAATTTATTACATGAACTATAGAACAACTGGCAGAATGACAACTTGACATTTTTATTTGCCTAACATCTCAATGTCTAAGCAAGATCATTAAATCCTTGCCGCTTTCGTTCTCCACCAAATCCTAAGTTCAGTTCTGCTGACATACCTAGCACCAGATTTTTCTTGTTGCAACCTAACTTTCCATCACATGGACGGCCAAGATCAATGATCTGTGGGCCCCACTCAAGAATCAAGACCATAAAGCCTCTCCCGAGCCAGCTAACAAAGTAGTCCATTCCCTCAAACCAAGCAAAGTTGGCAGCAATAGTCATCTCTTTCCTTACATTACCACTCCATGCACACCTCTCACTCCACACCTACGTAATGCAAGTTATCCCCCTTTAAATTCAATCCAACCCAAGAATAACAATTCCATTCATCACACCCACAACACTTTCCATGGCCGAACCATCAACACTAGATGCCAGATTGAGCCAACTCGACTCGGATACGATCCAGGTCCCCCCACCACCTCTAGCCATGGTTCGCCCACCGAACCGTGGCGGTTCTATTGTGCTGAACAAGGCTCTAGCAAGTGCAGCGACACTGGTTAAGCTCATCCCTAGCAGCACCGTCTTTGCCTTCCACACTCTCTCACCCTCCTTCACTAACAGCGGCCTCTGCTACACCTCCAACAAGTACCTCACCGCGCTGCTCATCGTGCTGTGCTCCATCTCCTGCGGCTTCTTCGCCTTCACCGACACCATCACCGGCAGCAACGGCAAAGTCTACTATGGCGTTGCCACCATCAAAGGTATCTATGTCTTCAACAATTACTGCAGTGGTAATTGTGGGCGCGGAGATAATGATGATGGTGGTGGTGGTGATGATGGATTGAAGGATTTAAAGAGGTATCGAATACGTTGGATGGATTACATTCATGCCATATTTTCGCTTATAGTGTTCATGACCATAGCATTTGGTGATCCAGAGGTGATGAAATGCTTCTACCCCAACGCGGGGCCTGACCAGAAGACCCTGCTGGTGAATCTGAGGCTGGGGGCCGTGTTCTTCTCAAGTGTGGTGTTTCTCATCTTCCCCACTTCGCGCAAGGGGATTGGGTATTTGGACATGGCTCCTCCGCACCCATAAATTTGTGCATGGTTGTCACAAAGTTTATGCGAGGATAATGTCCAACATATAGTTATGTATATATATGTTTGTATGTATCTTTGTGGGGACAATATGAAGAACCATAGGAGGAAGAACGGAGATGGTTGGTGATCGAATGTCAGTAATAAGGATCATATATGGCTAATTTTGTTGTGGGTGACTCACAAGGGTTGATGGTTCTGTTCATGTTGAAGGTGGGGTTCAAGTTGTTGACCATAATGTTTTGTTTATGATATTGAATGGATTGAATAATTAAGTCATAGTAAGAGTTGGTTTTGTACTTGGTAGGAGTGTAGGAGGTAAGGCCAATGTTTAATACATGTCCAGGCCCGCTAGAAAATGTTATGTCACTTAGGATATTCGACTTAGGTCTGATTTTGAGTTTTGAGGCATGAGTGGAATTAAGGACGAACTGGGGCCTAATGTAACTGTAGGTACATAATTATAAATATAGATAGTTATTTCTATCCACTCGTACTTGTTTTGTCAAGTACCAAACCTCCCCCATGATGGGTTTATGATTTTTGCAATTCCAGACTCATTCCATATGACAAAATATCGTGATACATCCATTTTCTTCTAAATCATGATACACCGATTTGTAATCCCAAGACTCACCCAATTAAAGGTTGTTGGAGAATATTGTAAGACTAAGAAGGGTGAGAGATATTAGGACAAGATTAGAGTGGATAAGGATTATGTTGTTAAAGATTTTCTCATCTCATTTAAATTGAGATTGAGTTTCAATGATGAAAACTATGGTGATTTATTCTCTCAAATAGCATTAGTAAAATTCTTTATGATATCAAATTCACCATCTTCTCCAAATTGCATGATAAAAGCTTTTGAAAGAAATTCAAATTGCACGATAAAAGCCTTTGAAAGGAATTGTGACAGATCTGATCTAGTGGGCCACTAGCACTACTAGACTCAAAAGGAGTGGGCTACGATGGTGATGGATTCATATACAAATAGAAGGAGATCACCAAGAAAATATGATGATCGATTATACATGATATTTATTATTTTTGTCAGAGATTAAATTATTTAAGATTTTTTTTTTATAATGATCTTGTTATATCTTTATAATCACAGCCTTCAATGAAAGGACCATGTGATTGAAGGGTGATGTTAATAGATTGTTGAATACTTTAATATTAAGAATGGAAGAGATCTTATTAGAATAAGATTAGAGTGGATGAGGCCAGATTGGGTTGTTGAAGATTTTCTTATGTCATTTTATGTATAAATTGAGATTGAATTTCAATAATGAAAGCTACAGTGGTTTATTATGTCAGTATAGCACTCTTAAAAGTCTTTATAAGGTTGTGTTTGATGCTAGAATTCTTTTCGTTCAACTACTAAATTAAAACAATGTTATAAAACTGAGTAAATTAGCGTAAAGTGTAATGTATCCAGCCTCTGGTCCACGTAAATTCTGTTTAAGGGCTCTAGTCCACTCAGTTAGACAATTTTACAGCCAGAGGTCCCTACGTTCACATGATCACATATTTAAGGACTAATTTGCCCTTTCAACCGTTTTAGGCATAAAGTTTTGAAATTTAAGTTTTCAAATCTTCCCTCCTCCCTCCTTCCTAAACAAACTGGTATCAGAGAAGAGATTGATTCTAATCTGGGTGAGCCACACAAATCGCAAAGAAGAGAAGGGATTGTTCCCTAGTTTAGGATCGGTTTGCAGGAGCAGATCTAATCAACGGATTCTGTGCAGGAGAAGAAGGTTCTTGCTGTGACCGGAAGTCTGATCCGCCGCAGCTTGCGTAGTCAGAGAGGAAGAAGAGCCCAGATGCAGGCCAGAGTTGGGTTCTGTTTCTACTGAAGAAGAAGATTAAAGACGAGAGGATTCTTAGGTCTACCGAATTGCGCGTCTTCGAGGAAGAAGATTCCAGCCGTCGCCGTCTGAAGATTCCATAGAAGCTTTGTCCGCTTCTGCCGCATCCTGCTGTGGGTGAAGGAGGAAGAGCACTGGTTCTGGTTCTAATTCCAGAACCAGAACGTAAAGAAGACAACCCATTTCTCTGGGCCTTTTGTTCTAGGTCTAGGTCGGGTCAGGTCAGGCTGACCCAGTCCACGCAAATTTATCTCTTTTGTCAAATTTATCTAAGTTTTTGTCAAATTTACCCGAGTTTTTGTTAAATTTATCTAAGTTTTTATCAAATTTATCTATCTTCTGTCATATTTCTCTGTGTTTTTAGCAAATTTATTTGAGTTTTTTTTTTAATTTATCTGAGTTTTTTAGCAAATATATTTACGTTTTTTGAAATCTATTAGCGTTTTTTAATTTTATTTGCGTCTTTTGAAATTTATTTCTGTCTTTTCAAATTTATTTGCATTTTTTGAAATAAATTTAATTGAGTTTTGGAAAAAATACTTTATTTTTTGGCAAATTTTTCAGAAATTTGGAAAATTGATTTATCCTATTTTTGGCAAATGTGTTTGCGTTTTTGAATTTTATTTGTGTATTTTGAAATTCATTTGCGTAGTTTGAAATTTATTTGCTTTTTTTTTTTAATTTTCTTTGGATCTTTTGAGATTAATTTGAGTCTTTTGAAATTTATTTACATTTTCTGAAATTTATTTGGATTTTTTGAAACTTATTTGTATTTTTTTAAATTTATCTGTATTCTTTTAAAATTTATTGCTTTTTTTTAATTTATTGCATTTTTTGAAATTATTGCATTTTTCAAAATTAATTTGCATTATTTTGAAATTTACTTATGTGTTTTTAAAATTTATTTGAAAATCTCATTAATGGGATTCCATTAATTGTGGCCAATTAAATGGTAGTTGACCATTATTAATAGGATATCCCACCAATCATGGGATATGATTTAAAGAAAGGGTAAATTTGACATTTCAGGTATAAGAGTGTGTGAGGGACCTTTGGCCGAATGAGTTTAGTTAGTGGACTATTTACATTAAAATCATACTTTGAAGGACTCGCGACCAAAGCCCCTGTGGAATTCCTATATTATTATCCAAGAGGATTGGAAGCCACAACCCGCTCACTTCAGCTCTGTCGTATGTTCCATTCATGCATTAAAGCTCATTAGATAAAATCTGAACACCATGAGTTCCTCAAAACAAATCCAATCTGCTCTTTCTGCCTCACAAGAGGTCCAGGAAAAGCCAAACAAACGTGGAAAGCAAAATCCCACATGTCCCTTTCATCTGCTGTCCATTTGGAAACATAGTAGGTGGCTCATAAATAGCGCCGTCAAAATGTCACACAACCCATTAACACGACACGAGCCTATATGATATTAACGGGTTCGGATGTGCTCTTAATGGATTCGGGTCGTTAAAGGGTCCAACCCGTTAACACGTTAAGTTAATAGGTCGTGTACGAATTAAACCAGTAACCTGTTAACAACTCGCTTAATCCGTTAAATTTCTTTTAGTCCCTAAGTGTAGTTAGAATTAATTTATTTTCTAAAAGTAGAAATTGAAATTTATTATTTTATAGTGGGGTTTTAAGTGGGATCCACTCGAGATCCTCACTAATGATTTCATATGGCTTATATATGTTTCTCCTTATATATTTTTGTATAATTTTCTATTAATTTTTGAAATGACTTAATTACTTAACGGGTTAGGTCGTGTAGCCTGTTAAATTAACGAGTTGTGTTCGGATTGGATTTTTTTGACCTATTAACTTAACGGGTCGTGTACGGATTGAGGTAATTTTAACCCGAATTCGTTAACCCGTAACCCGAATTCATTAACACGATATGATTGAAAGCCCTACCCATAACCATCCATCCATCCATCCAACGTCCATCGTCACAGATGGCCCACTGAGGGACCCACTAAAGGAACAGTATGCACCGTCTGCTACAGCAAAGAATTGATAAGGTTGATCCCCCAGTGGGACCCACACTCCAGATGATGATGATGGGCCCCACAGAGAGGTAAGGGGGCTGCTGAACTGGTAAAAGTACCCTTCACAGCGCATTATGGGCTGTCATTCAAAAAACAAACGTGCACAAGGGGTTCGTAGTCGGATATGTTATTTAATTCTAGCGATCTGCCGCTCACAGAGATCGAAACTTCAATTTCTAGTCCTAACCAACCAAATCGAATGGATAAGATTTAGAAAAAGTCTCAGATTTATACTGTAACCATCATGGAACTAGCAACTTCCTAGAAAACAGGTTAGATGATTCCACTGCGCTGGGCCCCACCATTCTAATTTTTTTTTCTTTTTAATATTATTCTATATCTCTCTGTTTGGAACTGGAGTATAGGTATGCCACGTTGTTCACATGTGCACGTGTCAATGTAGAGGGATAAAAAAGAAGACAAGAAGTGTTTGATGTGGGTTGGAATTGGCACTTGTATATATTTCTACCAGTCAGATTAGATGATTCAAACCCTTGGTGTTGATGATGGTCTGATGGTCATGTAGCTGTTAAATTGGGTTACAAAGATCAAATTCATGTTTACAAAAGTCAAGTCTAGTTTGATTATTTGTGGATGGCGTCATCTAATAAGTATTTGACCTTTTTCTGAGACAAAGGTTTCTCAAAAAAAAAAAAATCTTTTATCCTAATCATATATCATACTGAGAAACCTTTATCTTTTTCTGAGAAACCTTTTATTTAAAAAAAAAAATTATCCTAATCATATATCATACTAAAGCAACAAGAGTGTTAGAGATATCAACATTGCAGAAATGTGCCATAAAGTGAAAATTTTGAAAGGATCATCAATTAATCTTTTCCCTTGAATGCAGAATAATTACCCAATTATAATGTATTTGAGAAAAGTGTTTAACACTTCCACCGATAGACCCTTTAATCCTCATAAGTCTTACCTAATGCTATTTAACACCCTTTTTTATGAATTCCTAAGAAACCCAAGTCCAACAAACAAGTGAACCGGGAGAATGGCGCCTTACCTTACCCCAATGGTAAGGCGCAACGTTTTCCACCTAACCGCCGAGGGCTCTAGTCATGCCACCTTCCCTCACTTGAGGGCTTCTTCTTGCATCAGAGAGCTCTATGTCTCCTTCTTTCACCCGAGGGCTCTCCCACTGGTGTGGATTTGATTGGTCCCAGCCCCTATGTTGGGGTTAATAGAAAAAAAATGGCATTATTGATAAGATATAATTAATTACCTACCATTAATGCATAAAGGGGCTGCTAATGGTAATCGTACTCGTACCACACACACTAATTTTGGGAATAGGCATTTGGAAGTCCTCTAATTTGATATTCATTCCACCTAGATTCGCCATTGCGTTTGTTCCCGCCAAAAACGTGCACCTTAAATCCAAGGGGGAATCATTCGTTGCACAATCCCAAGCCATTAAACATTATTCACACATTTCCTCCGGTGATACATCCTAAGTATACCCACTTTTCATGCCAACCCAATAATAAATCTCTTTCATCTCTTATTCAAAAATTATAGTTTTAAGATAATTCAAAGATTTAAACAAACCACATTAAAGATTTTATAAGTAAATTATAGCATCTTTTTTGCTCAACCTATCCCTTTCAACTCTTATTCCGAAAATAATGTTTTAAGATAGTATAAAGATTTAATTCACATTAATGGTTTTCCTCTTGTAAACAATAAGACCTTAAAAGACCATATTATGGTTCAATTCATTTACAATTTTAACCTCTTAATGGTGGAAGAGTGTCACATTTAAAAAAAAAATAGTTAAGTTCGAAAACAATGGCGCAGGGTCCGAATACTTCATAACAATAATAAAGGGCCTCCATTCTACAATATCATAAAATAATATAATAAGAATAGGGCCCTATTGTGTTCCTCGTGTAAGATCTAATATGGTTTGCAATATAAATCAAACATATGGATCTAGATTTATGCATTAAACAATATATAATCTCAAATAATACAAAAACATACCTTCACCATGATCAGATCTTGTAGGTTAAGAAAGATGACTGGAAAACCATACATATAGATAAGCCCTAGAGAGATTTCTTCCCATCAAATATATGTAATAAAAGTAAGTTTCCTTAATTCCCTCAAATTAGCCAATAAGAGTCCTATTTGATTTGAGCTTACTAAAAATTGAATTCAAGATAAACTTAGTAAAATCAAAAACCAAAAGGGGAAAGTAACTTAAATTAGTGGGCTCAAAACATGGGTCCCAACAATGTTGCACATGTGGTCATGAGGACCGCTCATGTCTAGCACCTCAACTGTAAGCAATTCTTTTATGAAATCAATGATATCAGAGTGGGAGATTGAGTATTTCATCAACATAAAATCCTATCTCCGCAAGTTGTCTTAATGTCTTGAGTTGTAGTAACATTCCTAAAAAAATTTTAGAAAAAAAAAATAAACCGATAAATATTTAAAAAAAAAATTAATTAAAAAATTAGACAGTTAAAATTATTTTTAATTTCTTTTGGATAAATACCAGAGTTAAATACATAACAATGGATTTTTTTCTATTCTTAACATTAAACGAAGCTCCGTAGAACGACCTACACGCCACCTTCCGTCCATAACATTCCCATATAGATATTATCCACGTTCTAGATCACCCCACGAGTGAAATCTGCACCGTTCAAGACAACATCGCGGAACCTTCATATAACTACAAGCAGCCATAGAAGAAAAAAAAAAAAGGCCCACTTATCCAACGGCACTCAATGTGCCCACGTTGTCCTCACCCTCACCATATGAGACCACTCCACAATCCCCAATACCCATAACATAATCCACCACCTCTCTCAGTCTCTCTCTATTTCTCTCTCTCAGCAGGTAACATCTATATCTATCCCCCACCATTTCCCTATTTCTTTCTCGTTTCTCCTTTCTCCATCTAAAGTCACCCAAACAGTGGAAAACAAAATCCCAAGTAACTGAAAAAACGAAGAAAAGAAAAGAAAAGAAAGAATTGATGATTAACTTCTGCAAGAGCTTACTTGGATTCTCAGATTCCGGCCATTTCCCTCAGCCCTCCGGCCTCCGCCTCATCGCGGCCGGAGACCTCCAAACTCCGCCGCACGTGCTGCCTTCTCCCTCCGTGAAACCCGCCGTAAAGCCGCCGCAGCAGAAGAACGATCCTGATCTCTACATACGGCGCCTCGGATTGTACGACCTCGACGGGCTGAGATCATGCACGGAGAGCTTAGGGTCTGAGAGCTCCGATGAGTGGGGATCGGAGGAAGGAGAGGAGGAGATTCTGAAGATCAGATCGCGACCGTGGAGGAAGGCGAGGGAAAGGAAGCCGGCGGTGGAGAGGGCGGAGCTCCCGCCGCCGATGCCGTCGCTGAATCGGAAGGGGGAGCGGAGCTTCTTCCTCCGTCCGGAGAAGAAGAACGGACGGCTTCTGCTGACTGAGGTGAAGAAGATCGAACGGCCAGAGATTCTCCGCGCGTCCAGGCAAGATGGACGGCTGAGATTGGAGTTCATAAGAAAACCCGACGAACTCGAGCATGAGCACGAGCACGAGCAGCCAAACGAACAGGAGGACAAAGGAAAAGAACCTGGTGAAGATCTGACCGTCCATCGGTGGCCGCTACAATTAGGAAGATGTCAAGATCTGAGATCTCATCATCATCATAATCATGACCGTTTATCTTACTTGAGCCAGCGGTGTGTAGCGAGCACGTGAGGGTCACGAGAGAAGGAAGTGGATTTTGGAAAGTTGGAACTTTCTGGGGAATTACTTTTTTGGGGTTCGTTTGATTCATGCATGATGAGGTCATGATGCAGGAGAAAAGAGTACGTCTGAAAGTGGAAAGGGTGCTTTTTGGTCTTTTTTAGGTGGAAAAGGCCTGTTGAAAGTGACTTTTGGTTGGAGAATGCCGAAATCATGGAATATGTGGAAGCATATTTTTTTTTTTTTTTAAGCTTTGTGAGGTAATATAATAATCAGAGTAATTTCCATTTTACTATACAAAAAATCAGAGTAATTTTGACTTTTAAGATGTGAAAGTGTCAAGTTTTGAATCTTGTAAATGACAGATTATGGATGGGAATATAGGAGTTTTTGATTTTTTGTTCAGCCAGAACACAATCCATTTTTGGGACCCACTATGAATATGAATTCAAGATTTTATTGTGTTTTTTTTTTTTTTTTTTTTTTTTTTTGGAGGGGGTGGGTTTCATTGCAGTTAAAACCCCATTAAATTGGTTATAAGGTCAGCTGGCATAACTTCAATTAAAATTGAGTTGGACATGAGGGGATGGTTTGGATTTGAGAAGTAAGCTCGAGAAAGGTTATGTTGTCAAAATGATTTGTTCATTATGACAATGGCAAAACAAAGTTGTGAAAGTTACACCGGCAAAATGTCTGTGCGAACTATAAAAATGATAATGTTTAAAATGGGTCTACTTTAATCGATTTAAATTATTCATTTTTCTTCTTCCACCGGATATGTTTTAATATCAAGTTTATGAAATGTTTCTCCTTTTAGATATACCCTAATTTCTTGTGGTCATCAATCTACATAGAGGAAAAATTTTCCCTCCAATGTCGTTACCAGCCTAGGCATGTTAAAAGTATTTTAAACAAATTTGTCTGTCCTAAATGCTCTCGAATGCACTTATTTCTTATTTTATCCTTTCTAGTTTAAATACACATTCATCTCAATATTCATATCCTTTTGCACTCATAATCTACATGTGTTATTTCATGATTGGATGACATTCTGCTTCATAGATTACATTTGGTCTAATCATAGATGCTAAAGCATCGATAAGTAAGTCTCCTCTTCAACAATCTAACTCTTATCTTATGTTTGACATCCTCATCATTCTTCTCATTGTTACTAATTATAGATCTCATCATTATTAATTATAGGTTAGGATATCAGAGTGACTCTTTTGTTGTATTGATTGGGCGTCAATTCTTATTGGACTTACATCTCCATGTACTTCTACACTAAAGTTGAAATTATGTACAATGCTATTTATTAAGCCCTTGGGTTATAGAGCCCTACTATTTTGGTCAATTCTAGAAAAAAAAAACATGTATTTTGGCCAACATTGACCAAATTGGATGAAATTTCCAAAATGACTAGCATTTTATTAGTAATGTGTCCAAACTTCAATCCTAAAAGTTGTTAACTTTTATTGTTACAAAAATTATATTTAAACTTTATTGTTGTAAGGAATGTGCTTAAATTCAATACTTTTAAGTTATAATATTGTTTTATCATGATGAATTAAATGCATAAATTATTTTTTCTAGCATATATGTGTTTCAATTTTATTTATTTATTTTTTAAATGTAACGTTGAAACATTTCATTGAAATTCCAAATCAACCGAAATATTTCATTTTGGAGTTTAGACTGAAATAGGGTCCGAAACGAAATTAACAACTATGGACACACCTGTTACCCCTCTTTTGAATATGAATAGTTAACTCATCCAAATTACTGCGAAGAGATAATAGGTCATTTGTCTTTTATGCATGGGACCGAAAAATGGGTTTTAAATACGTAAAAGTTACCTGTGTAATGTTACATATGTAAAACACATTATCACATTTCTTAAAATCACCATTTTCAAGAGTAAATGAGTGCATCCAATAGTTTTAGATGTGTTTGGACTTTTTAGGGAATTTTTCACAATTTCTCAAAATCTATGAAACTAGGTATGTTGATGTTTCGTTAAACTAATAATTAAATATGAAGGGTTTGGATCATAAATCTAGGGCCCACGAGCTTAAAAAAAATAAGATGGTTGAGGGGTTTTGAGCTTGTGACCATATCGTAAGGATGTGAATATGGCCATTTTCTGGAAGAGGGAGGTGCGGAATCATTTGTCATCTCTCAAGCTGTGTAAATGAGGAGCTGAAAATGGCCTCAATTACTCACTGTTTTCGTATCTCGTTTAAGGATTACACGAGTATGTAAATGTGTGTAAACAAACATGATAACATAATTCTTATACATGTGCAATATTTATATATCTAAATGAGCACGAACACGGCCACTATGAGCTCAAAGTTGACCTTCGATGCAAACTTATGATTGCTGAAAAGTTACATATCTTTTCACAGGTAGTTCTTATATTTGTTAAAACTCCCTTATACATGTAATTAATAATGTCAATAAAATATCTTCGGTCACTCCTTTTATCAAAAACCTACCAAGACAAATCTCGTATATATACCCTACCGTATGCTTTCTCAACATCAATGAAGGTCATAAAAAGATTTTCCTCTTCCCTCGCTATTTTTTTAATGAGTTGTTTAAGTAAGAGGATAACTTCTATAGTATAAGACAAATTGATTTGTAGACATCTTGATTTTGTCTAAGTTTTGTTCCTCTACTCTGTCCCATAGTTTTATTGTGTGACACGTAAATTTAGTCCTATGATAGTTAGTGAAGCCTTGTATATCTCTTTTTTTCCTGTATATAAGTAGTAAACACCTCCTTTTCATTGATCCATCATTTTCCTGGTCCTTAATGTCACAG
The DNA here is from genome assembly GCA_028538565.1 of Umbellularia californica. Classification (NCBI taxonomy): domain Eukaryota; kingdom Viridiplantae; phylum Streptophyta; class Magnoliopsida; order Laurales; family Lauraceae; genus Umbellularia; species Umbellularia californica. The sequence goes on along the minus strand of JAPQWN010000003.1, from coordinate 35,030,650 downwards.
TCCCAAGGTAATTCACTATTTCTAATAGCATCTTGCCATTGGACCATGTTTGTATCACGGTGGGATTTCATGTTCACTTGATTTCTATTTTTACAGCATTGCAAAAACACACAAAAAAAAAAAGTGGTTTTGAAGATCTCATAATGTATTTTTTTTTTTATAGAATGAGAAATAATTTTAATTTTCTTTTAATAAAATTGTTTCATCAAACCATGAAAAGAAAAAATACCACCAAAAGGAAAGCCCTTTTTATATTAGCAATAAATCTTTGACCCGTATCAAACCTATGATGGAAATCTGTCAAGAATAAGTATAATAATCACATCCTAAACCATTTATTAAAATAAGTTTTTCATTATTTCAAGATTCAAACCAAAAACCACCAAGTAAACACCATTTTTTTTCGTTTTTGCCCAATTGGTCTAGTGGCTAAGCGAGGCAGGTTAGGAGACTCACCTACCCACGAATCGATCCTTGTGAGTGGGAGTGCGGGAGCGGGTGTGCTATCCACAGCCACCACGTTGTGGTTGCCAATGCCAATGGTAATTGACTACATACATTGTCCATAAACTAATCAAAAGTACCATTGCATTAATGATGACATTATAGCTAGGTAATGCCAGAGGCAAACTTAATTCATACATAAAACTAAAGTATGATATATACAATATAACACACTGCAGATTTTTCAAACTACTAAGGATTTTCACCACATGGGTATGACAAAAATGCATGTGTACCCAGGAATATCAAGGAGGAAGTGCTTCCGGATAACCCAAATGTAGTGGTTAGTTTCATGTGTATGATTATGATACGAAAGATGTTATGTGGTACAGGTCTCTTTTTATTCTTCCTTTCCCTCTGGAGCTACTGATATTGATAGATTTTGTCATGAAGTTATGTTGTTCTTGAAATTTGGAAATCTGAGGCAGTTATGATAGGTTACATGAGCCACCTTCATGTGTTTTATGATAGGTCACACTTCCTGGCATTTGGCTAAGTTTGGACGTTTGGCATTTTATGAATGAACAGTAGTTGTTGTTGTATATATATTTTGATATGAAATGGCTAATGCATGTAGGAGGTCATTTGTTCTCTTGCCACAGAGCGGTGCCATCTTCTTCATCAGGAATGCTAATATTAAACGCAAAAATCACTGTGATTATATTGCATACATCAGCTCAAAACCGGTTTCATATGACTAGTGAGCCACTGATCATTGATCAAACTGGCCAACATAAAACCTAGCAGCCCATATTACCATCAGATAATTACGAAAAGGCAGCCAGTGCAGATGGTCGGAGATCGTCTTTTCTTTAGTCTTCATTTAATTGGGATAATTCAAACAGTAATAGTGCAATAGGCCCGCGATAAAAAATAATTAAGAATTTAATTAGTAATATTTATAAATATTTAAATAAATTATAAATAAATATTAACGTATAACTCATAATACAAACACAGTTAAAACCGAACTTCAAAATGATCCAACATCTTGATTAGATGTTTTAAAGAAAAAAGTAAATAAAATATTGATCTAATCGAATTATCTAATACGTAATATTGAAAAAATGACTCAATTACAAAATAATAATAATAATAATAATAGGTCAAAGAAAATGAAAAAGTTGAAGAGTAATTATGAATAACATAATATATGATGAAGAGGAAAACATGTAAAAGAATAATCAGTTTGAATAGTTCATGGTACGAATAGTGAATTAATTTATAAAAATTATTCATGCTTGGAAGAATCTATCTATTACTTGGCCCAACATCTTGATTTGCTGTATTTTATTGTTTCTTTGATTCTGTATATTTATTATTTAGTTAAATTAGTTAACGTAAAAGATAATAATTTTTTTGACAAATATGAAAACACATGAGAGAAATTTTAGGGACCTAGAAGGCCGCTTGATGAACCTATTCACCTACATTTGGAGAATTTGGAATTCTCCCAGACGGTTAAATAAGTGTTACACCACCTATAACTGTTACAAAGAACTTTGTACACTTTTAATAAAAGTAATCAAAACCCAAAGTTTGGCTACCCAGCCCAACTCAAGTCAACAACAACGCTCTAAGGACTGCATTAGGGAAATTATAAATCGGGTCAGGTTCAAACTACTATATTCAAGTTCCATTTTGGATTTCCATTTGAGATTAGCGGCTTTTTACCCGAATAGTAAGTGTTCAAATTTTAAATCCCAAGCAAGCAACCCTCCCTCGCATAAGGTACGTCTCATTACAGCCTTATCTCACCCAAACTCTCATTTCCTCACCCTAGGGCTTTTCCACTGGCGCGGGCTCAATGGGTTCGAGCCCCTTGTATTGCATTGAGTATATGGCCAACGTGAGCTGGATTTTGTTGTCACACGAAGATAGTGGTAGCTTTCACTTGAGTACAGTGCTCGGATTCTTTCCACAATGAACCCCTGAAGGCCAATGGGCTCGAACCCTAGTCAACGAGGGGTAAAAAGGGATCCACAGTACCTAGGTATTGGGGTCAAGCTATGTTGCTGTGTATCCAATCCATAAGATGAACGGCTGTGGCACGTTGTTGAAATTCTGAAAAGATAACTATGTGCTGGCTTCCTTTTCAAGCCCAGCAGACAAGACAGTTTCATGGATATGGGATATGATTGGGGATGAGATTTGATGTCTGACATCCATAAGAAATTTCTTGGTCCTAGAAAGAATAGTCTGCTCAGAATCCAATCCAACTGGCAACATCTACCCTCCAGCAGCCGAGCACAGACATCCTCCTCAGTAAGTGGGCCCCGACATTAACGATTTTTCATAGGTGGCTCATAGATGCAACGATACAATTGGCCAGTCATATATAAAGTAGATGAATGGTCCATAGTCCATAGTCCATAGTCAAATCTATGAAAATGATGTAACTGTCAAAGGCAAGGTATGTGAAGGGGCTTGGCGTTTTGACCTGAGGCGCCTACTGTAAATAAAAACTTGAGATCAGACTCTTTCCCAGTGAAATAGACATGTCAGCAGAGCGGGTCCCCTGTGATAGGGTTTTTTTTTTTTTTTTTTGAGTAATGCTACTTGTCCCGGGACAAGCCCGACTCCACATGGGAGGGTATTTTGCCTCCCATGTGGAGTCGGGGTTGTCCCGGGACAAGAAATCCGGGACAAGTAGACTTTTTGTTTTTTTTTTAACCAAGCCTGTGCCGGGACCTAAGAGGGAGCCTACACAGGTAAAAAGAAAGCTCGATCGCAATGAAAAAAAAAGTCCGCACTTACCAGGGAAATAAGTGGCCGTTCGTGTTCTCCCGCTTTTACAAGGTTGCTAAAAGGATTTCACAGAAATTTGGGTGTGGAAACTTTTCTTTGTTTGTTTTCGTATTTATTTCTTGGTTAGGGTACATCTCCAATGGGTTTATACCCAAATATTAATTTACTCTCTCACATCAAACATATGGACTGCGTGAGGGCCCACCTGGACCCCATCAATTATAGGGTAGGTGTGAGACCGAAATATTTGTGACCCATTTACGTGAAAATTCCAAATTCATTAGATGATCCTAACCCTTTGATCTGTGACCCTCAATTACCACACTTTCAGAAGGAATCTTTTTTTTTCTTTCTTTTTTCTTTTTCAATTTCAATCCAATGATCAGTGTCATTTGGATCAATATTGTATTCATGTGCGAGGGGTTAGATGTATGCAAAGTCTTCACCTACAACCGTGGGGCCCACTTGGATGTGTTCTTGTCATTGGGGTAGGATTGATGGAAAGGTCTCTTTAAAAGATTAGCCTCATGTAAAACATCGGCCTCATCAAATTATCCTAACCTTTGATCTAAGAGTTTTAAAGTTTGAGAACAGCTCCTTACACGAGTGGTAAGAATTGACAGTTTTCACTTGACTGCTCAGGGTTTGAACCCTGGGTATGCCACATCTTCCCACGTGTGCGGGCTTCCCTTTACACTTGTGTTGGCTTTCTTTTCGTGTGTGCAAGCTTCTTTCCCACTTGAGTAGGTTGTCTTCCCGTGTTTATGCGGGCTCTCACTTGGGTTCCAGCCCCTTAGCTGGATTACCGAAAAAAAAAAAGGAGTTTAAAAAATTGATGGTCTTTTAACTATGAGTTTTTATAGATTCAACCCAAATGTTAGTAAAGGTTCGCTCACTAAAATTGAATATGGTGCCAGATCATTGGGGGATAAGAGTGTAAAAGGAACTATATTGATCAAATATGGGCCTAGGTGGGCACACAGAGCTAGACCGTATGTAAGAAGATTCTCCTTGACAACTTAGAATGGCCATTTGTGAATAATTTTAGCTTGGATTTTTCAATCCTAGCCAGACAAAACTCATGACTTAACTCAAAACTCTATTTGCTAAAGTAACTTCATTGGATCTGATCGATTATTGTAAAATCTGGTCAATCTCGGTTGAGTCGCCCCACACAATCTCTGGACTTCAGTGAACTTGGCCTAGTTGAGTGAGAGTAGTTGAGTTTTATAATTATGCTATAACCTTGGGCCTTTTAAGGATAGTCAGGGTCAAGCTTATGGACTCAATTCCCATGTTAAGTGAAGTAACTCATGTTAGTCTGCCTGAGTACTGGGAGATTTGTTCGACTCAAGTCAACTCAGCTGAGTTAGAACAACTCATAATGAGGTTCTGACAAACCAGTATTCAAACACACCCTCCCCACATGGATGGATCATGTCAAATCACAAAAGACATATTAAGGGCTCCTTAATGCATGATGTTAAAATAATGAAACTTTTATTTGCGGCCTGCTCAGCTAAGCATGGCCAATTCCTTCGCCAAGCAAGAGGTTTACAGTGTTGTTTGATTTTTTCGCTTTCTTGAAATAGTTGTTGATTAGAGTTGGTATGAAGCTTTCGTACCATTTTTTTAGTTTGACTTATGTTGTTGAACTATGTAAGGCGGAGATTGGCAAGTTGAACATATCAAGAGAGATGCAAATAAAGTGGCACATAGATTGACGAAGGAAGTTCTACTCGAACCGATCGACATATCATATTTGGTGAGACTGTGGTCCACAATTTATTCATGCTCTTGTAATCCTCGAATGTGATATTCCTGGTAGTTCTTAATACAATATGATATTCTCTCTAAAAAATATATTAAAGGCGGAGATGTAGATAGAACCTTTCTTAAGTATTAAATTACTAGGGCAAAGGATGGGTATTCACTTTTCATCCCCTTTAATTCATTTTTCATTAAAAGAAAAATTATTTGGTGGTATTTTTTTAGGAGTTTTAAAGGGAAAAAATCCTCTTAAATATTCAAATATCTCACGGAGGACCCAAACTTTCAATATTAAAACCAAAGGCCCTATTGTCCTTTGGTTTTTTTTTTTTTTTTTTTTTTTTTTTTCAACCATGTACCAAGATATTGTAGTTCTCATACTAAACTTTTCTCTGCAGTTATCCTCTTCCTTTCACACTAACCTCATCTTGCCCCCTGCAAAGGGGCTGTGCAGCCCAACAAAATACTGTCTTTACCTTTCAATGGAAATTCTCATTTTTTAAGAAAATCTTCAGTTTCAGCCCATTGACTTTTGACCAGAAATATCAGAAAAGGAGTCTTTAATTTTGATAGTGAAAACCTAGCAAAAGTCCAGGTCGCCACCATTGACCAATAATTCCTTCATGCCAGTACACATAGATGCTTCATGGCCCTACAATGTTTCAAAAAAGGACAGCTTGAGTGGACCATCTGGTCTATGTCAGTTAGACAGCTGGCCCAACCTAATCCAATTGTGTTGTCAGAGTTATAGAACATAATAAAAATATATATAAAGAAAAGAACCAACAAAAGTAATTGATAATCAAGATTAATTTTAATTAATTAAAATTAAAGATAAGTAATCACGTTTAAGGAGTCTAATGATGGTTAATTACTAAGCTCAATAAGATTAGTCCCAAATGAACTTAGTAAAGTGATAATGAGGAGACTAAACGAATTAAACGAGAGTTAGACTTAAACAAAGGAAACAAGGACTTTTTCGTAAATACGAATTTACTCGTATTTTATCGAATACAGAAACTCTTAATACCAACTCTCGACGAGTACGTTAACTTTCGTAATAGGCTCGAAGTCGTTTGACAAGAATTTGGTCAAGTGACCCTTCATTTGACTCAAATCGAGAATAAGTGAGGAATGGAGAGGTTAAATGCAAAAGAGAGCTTATGTAAATGGGATGAACTCCTTTGAGTTCATTTCCACCCAATTCCATTGAAGTAGAAACCCTAGACTTCACTTTCTTTTCTTCTTCCTCATTTCTCATTAAGTGGCAAAGGTTGTAAGCGATCTTGGTAGAGATTGGAGCAACTCCATCTTCATCTTCTTCACATTCTTCCTCAACTTGTTTTCTTCCTTTGGAGTAGTGAAGCTTGAGAAAGAACTCAAGAGTTCATTTCCTTGGAATTACAAGTGCTTGAATCCTTTAAGAACTTTTAATAAGTTTCAAGCTATAATGAGTGATTAGGCATGATTTGTAGCACAAGTAGCTTATAAAATAGTATTTTCATGTTTATATGGAATTAGGGTTTGAAATTGGAGATTTCTCATCTCAAGCCAAGCTCAAGAAGAAAGGCTTCTAGTCAGTTGAGTTCAAGAGACAAGTATAAATGCACATCTATGATTGAAATGCTAGTTTACAAGTTTTATTGAATTATGAGAGTTGAGTTCTCAAACCCTTTCTTTATTATAGAATTGAGATTGTTGTGGATTGATGGGATTATGGAATAGAAGTGTGGTTTTTGATGTATGTGGAGTGACAAGGAAGGTAGGAACAGGAGGTTCAAAGTCTTTATTGCAGGTTTAAAGTGGATTTGGATTGAAAAGAGAGTATGTTGAGAATTCCGAAATTGGAATTCTGGACAGTTCGCTCGAGCGAAGTGTCATCTGTAAGTGTCCGCTCGAGCGAACATGTGTGCACTCGAGCGATGGAGTCTGTCTTCGCTAGAGAGAGTCATGTTGGTCGCTCGCGCAACCAACGTTTTGTGAGACGTTCACTAGAGCGAACTGGGAGTCCGCTCGAGCGAACCTGAATGCAAGCCAAATAGTTATCGTAAGTAAAAGTTTGGATTTATGGGTGGTAATTTCGGGAACTATAATGCATACATCAAATGTAAATGTAATGTCCATCGAAAGTAACCGATGATTACACCTAAATAGTTGTCTAGATTTGAGGTAGAGTCAAGTAAAACCATAAATGATTAATAATTTCTCTGACTCATTTGGAACTATAAGTAAGAAATACAACGAACTAATGAACGGTAATTGAAGGTAACAATATAATGATTAATCCTACTGCAGTAGATGGATGGAGTGTTCCGGAGCTTCGTGGTAATGCCAATGATCTCTGATCAAGACGCTGGTAAATCCCACATATAGACTGAAAAGTCACTAAAAAACCGTCTATAAGCTATATAATGAAAATACCTATTGAATGAAAAATGATATTAGACTGAAAAATCGCTAAATTAATAAGCCACCTAATAATATTGGACTAAAGTTCCATCTAATAAATACTCAATGTAATCAATGAATGATATGAAATAAACTGACTAACTACTTCCCTTGGGAAGAAACTCAATTAAATGAGAATAATACTATTGTAGTTGTAATTTAGTCATTGATTATTAATTGGCTATACTGTATAGGATATTGTACTGTTCTAGATCTAATTGTCTAGAATTGTTACGTTGAGAAATGGACAGAGTTAGTATGAATTATCATAGATTTGTTTATACAGTGTTGAACCGTCGTGTTCATAGTGTTATTGATGGCATTACATGTCCAGTTACCCGTCCCGACCTTGCAGAGACCGCACCGCCAGCGGAGGAGGCCCATTCGATACCTCCAAGAGGTCTAGTCGAATGGACTTGAGTCGGGGTGCCTATGAGTGAATGTTTTGGAATTATTTTGATAAATACTTTTGTTGTAAATCATTTTGGGATGTAAATAGATGTCACCTGCATTGTATTTTGATTATGCAGTGATGGACTTTATTAGATTGTAATTATGTATATGTGGACTTTACTTTTAATGTAAAGTTAATTATTGTCAATGTATATATATATATATATATTTCCGCAAAAATGTATATATGACAGGTATGCATGATAGATCCCTTGTGAGTCTTGAGCTAATTCGGGATTTACGGGAGTAAGTGTGATGGCATCGCGACCCGGGGTTAGCCCTAAGCTCTCTGATCTCGGGCTCGGGTCGTGACAGCTTGATCATGGGTTTTAACAATGTTTTAAAACCCTGTTGAACCCAAGTTGTTTCTGTAAAAGGTTTTGGTCGTGACTGATGTATATATTTTATGAGTTATTTCTAAATAAAAAAATGTATTTAAAAGTCTATTTTCAGGGCATTTATATAATATTTTCTTCTTCTTATTCACATTTAAAAAACCCTAAATGCAATTAAGAATGTAGCTCCATAAAGCTTTCTATTTTCTGAATGCTTTTGAAAATAATTACTTTAAAAAAAATCGCTGAAATATCACTTATCATCCTATATCTAAAAAGCTTTTAACATTGGGCCCTAGTGGCGAAACCAGAAAATATTCCTTGGGGGGGGTGGGGGGCACTATGTGAAAATTTTTCCCGGGGGCGCAATATGTAAAAAGTGAGTGATTTTTTTTTTGGGGGGCGCAATATGTAAAAAGTGAGTGATTTTTTATTTTTTGGGCGGGGCAGGGAGTGGGGCATATGTAAAAATTGTAAAAATACTTCAAATGCCAATGGGTTTTTAAAATTTTTGGGAGGCTGGTTTCCCCAGTGGCATTGGCTGACAATGCAGTAGAATAATGTTTTAAAACCATGTTTTGACCCCTTTTTATATCACATTAAGTGGAGAAGATATTTAGCCTACGTGGGCCTTAATGTAAGGCTGAAGCTGGACCTAGGCCCAATTTAATCTTATAGTCTAACATTTTTAGACATGTATTATTATCAATCAAACAGAGGGCAAGGGATCTTCCTATCAATCATGTCAGGTATTGAAAAAAGAAAACAATTAATGAGAGATTTTCCTAATCTAAATAAAGAACAGCTTACAGGGCCTAAACAGGCAATCCCTAATTGGTCCACCACCCTTCTGAAAATAAATAAAGAGCTTTTGAATCAAGCACGGGCCCAGGCCTTGGTCCAACCTTCTGAAAATAATTGGTCCAAACCACACTGAAGCTGACCAGTAAAAAAGTCTATGAAAGCCCAAATTGAGTAACTTTTGTTCAAAACAAAAGGCCAATCAAAGATCAATTGACATTTCCTCCAATTGAAGATATAGGAGTGTTACTAGAAATATCCATGTCCAGATATGCTGCCCATATGCCATATCCGCAAGATTACAATCACTGAACCTTTTCCTTCCTAGTACCATGGGAGAAAGTAGCAATCAAAGTTCATAAAAGCAGTAGCTAGTTCTTAGGTTTAAGTCCTCTTCATTTTAAGAAAAGTTAAAGGAGCTCTTCACAAATCTCTCTTCCCTTTCCATTCAAACACAAAAGAAGGTCTATAAACACTACTTTGAATCATTATAAGACATATACACAAGTAATTCAGTAGGGACTCAACACCCTTCCCATGGTATTGAACAAATAGAAAACCCATGAGATTGACCACTTAAATCTAACAATTGAGACAAAAAAGAAGTACCCAAAACAAAGTAAGAGAAAAATCATAATTCTGATCATGATCGTGTTGTCCATATACCTCTTGATGAAGGATTTGTTATCTTAACAACCTTTTTCTTGCTTCTTCGTTGATACGCAGTGGCATTCTCTGTTGCCTTGGCCACCTTAATGTCAACTTTTACAATGTGATGATCTGATGTACCTTTTGATGAAATAACTGCATATGATCCAGGTACAAACTTGTAAGGTGAATCCGGCGACGACAGTATGTAGTCCACCCGAGTACCATACTTGCAGGTGCCCTGCACATCTGCCATCCACACAAGAAAATCCAAACTCTTTGGAGGGTATTTTCATTTTACCAACAGCATCAAACAGCACAAAGAATTAAATTGATGGTTATTTTTCTTTCGACTTTGTTGTGGATGAGATAGTTTTTACAAAGAATTAAATTGAAGGGTCCCCACTAGTCGCCATCCCATCCTAAATGATTTAAAGCAATTGGTCCACTTCTAGTTTTTACTATGAAACTTTGACTAGATATGGAGATCACTGTTCTTGTATTTGAATAAACGAGGAAGTAATCTAATGTTGATTTTAAAATACTCATTTTGTAAAACTTATCACCTGCTAATAAGATAGGGGCGGTTATCCGAAGTAGGCCATAATCGGTTTCATTATGATGAGATTAGGAGTGGGTTACTTTCTTTCACTGTCCCAATCTTGATTAGGCAGTAAAAGAGGTTCAACCATAGTGAAGTTCTGAGTATTCCTGTTCTAATACTGATTGATCCAGTGCATGAACATTCAGGAGAAAAGCTTATACTATGATTGAATCATATCAACAATCATGTTAACAATGGAAAGGAGAAGCCGATCCACTCGGCATGAACAATTGTGAGCAACTTCATCACCATCCAATTTTAGCCAGACAGGTGATATGACTAAACCATAGCAAACTTCCACTAGAGGACCCAAAAAATTTACGGGGCAGGCATTTGTACCTTGCCCTTTGGCAATCATGACTACTGCTTCACATTCTCCTGCAAAGAGCTTTGCATCAACGTAATTCTTCTCCTTCAAGAACTTCATCACCTCCACCTTTGGTGTTGGTTTTCCAATCTCCTCATAGTACTGAAAATGAACATCTTTTTGTCATTGACTAGGCACTTCCTTCAAGAAGTGAGAGAAAAAAAGAAATTTCAGGTGTTAAAAAGATCTTAGATAGTTTACTTTCACTATATCCATCATCCTCCCCTGAGAGTAGTCTGTTTGATCAAGTGAATTTAGACCTCCAGCTAGTATGTTTGGAACGTCCTCGGATTGAATTATCGCAGTTATCTGCTTCATTCTCCAGTCTTCATCTAGATGGTCCAGTTGGGTGCAATGGAAGTTCACTTCTCCTGCTTGAGGCACATCCACTGTTGCCTTCAACACATTCCTGTGCACAACCAACAAAGACATTACAAGAAGCTCCACATCTTTCATGTTACACTTGAACATGAACTTAAAATTCGGGGAAAAGTCGAAGCTTCCCACTTCATGACTTTGTGTTCATTCACTTTCTTTTTTTCTTTTTTTTTTTTGGACACTTCTCTAGACAATGGTTGCAAAACTAAGAAATGGATGTGGGAAACATGCAAGAAATGTTTTTGTTTTAGAGTATCTGTTAGGGTATTTTTTAGCAGATTGTGAACAGATGTCTGAAACAAATGGCAAAAATGGAAAAAAAATGAAGGTGTTACTGAGGGGAAATTTATTGTCCATGTTCAATAAGTAGAACTGAAAACTCATTTCAAAATATGCTCAGTAAGTAGTACAGAAAAAACACAACTTGGTCAAACAGAAATGAAGGAATTCAAATTTACTTAGTATGGATGTGACGATGAGGGGAAAAATGAATTGATTCATAACCTCATTTCAATTGAACAACACCAGGGTTCAATTTGTAGAACTATTCCCGATTAAAATCTATTGGTTTTGCGATTGCTTGCACCATCACATATCAAAATTTAGATATCTTTGTTTATTGAATTGATTGGCCACAGCAACATCAGCTGGACAACAGAAAGAAGAATTTACATTTGTATGATGCAAAGCCTGTGTCATTGCTGATGAAAAGCCTTCTAGCTTTGTGTGGGAAATTAATTTGGTTTCTATTGTTATGGAAATACTACCCCATTGGCCGCAATTGAAATATTTCAGCATTTTATTTTATTTTTTATAAATATGATTTATGAATGAAGTTTGATTGGCATCTCAACTTGACAACAATAATTCTTAGTCGCTGGTGCATTCTCACGCCCGAATTTGTTCATTTCCTTGTGCCCCTAATTAGATACCATCAGCATTCTCACATAGATATCACACAAGTTCCATGGAAAATATCCATGTCCCGCAATTAGAAATTGTGCATTCTCACAAGTCGTGCCCTGATGGTATGGATAATTACATGTTCTGCCCAATATTTTGGTTAAGAATTGAAATTTTCTTCCTTCCCCTACCTCAAGTCAACATCTTAACAATTTCAGAGTCATTGAACATGGAAAACAGAGATGAAAAATCTAAACTTATAATTATCCTCCTCACTCAAAATTCTCCTAAATTCGAAAAACAACATGTCTTAACTTGAGAGAACAGAAAGATAGAGAAGCAGAGGCAACACAAAAAAAGGACTAGTTGGCTTGGAAACAGGGTTCATGTATTGTTTATGTACAAGAAAGAAATATACATTGTTGGCATCATTATTGGAGGTATGAGAGGACTAATACTAACCTGAAATCAGTATCATCATAGATTTTCTGAATTTTCCACCTCTTTATAGGCCATTTTGAAAGAATGGCATTCCCATACTCGGGCGCCCAGCTCTCTGCAAACACGTACTTCATCCCCAACGCATTCGCCAAATCCGACAGAGGCTTCATGCCTTTTGCTTCATCTGCCTTCACATCTTGCAAAGCTAAGATATCCGCATCTACCTCTTTCAAAACCTCAAGTATAGTTCTTTTTGTTCGGAAGCTCTCAGAATCCCTGTGATTTGCCTTATAGTTAGGAAAGCTCCAGCTAGACCTCATGGGAGCCTTGCCTTTCAAATCTCTTCCTGTATTCGACGGTCCGGCCTTATCATCTTCAATAAAATTCAATCGCCGGGTTCGCCTTTCCAATGAAATCTGATTATCGGGTAGATTGATCGAGACCCGCAACTTGGAATTCCCAACTCTCTTTTGCTTAGACAGAGTTCCCTCCAAGGAACTACTCATAGAATATGAATAGGATGGCGACTGCTTAAGTATACTCTTGGGACGATCATTCGCTGACTTACTTCGAAGATCAATCTCTACTCCCCTTGGAGTCTTTGAATTCAAATAGCCTCTTCCTTCTTCTTCTTCTTTGTAGTCAAAGACGATGACCGACTTCTTACCCTCAGGAACTGCAGGAGCCATGGAGAACATGGCGGCGTTGAAGGTTGCAATTCTAATTTGTTTTGAAGCATCAGGTAGTAGCTTGAGATGCTCATTTGATTCGACATTCGGCTGAGGTTTATGGTTTTGGTGCCCGAATCTCCGGATGATTATCTTGGGCTTGGAATGGCGGCGTAGTGGCCACCGGAGTCTCGAGTAAAGGCGTCGAAGGTTGCGATTAAGGATTTTGAGCATTGCAGTGAAACTGGTATGGAAGGAAATGGGTTGAATTCTCTCTAGTGAGAAGAAGAAGATGAAGAAGAAGATGGAGAAGCTGGTGGAAGTCAGCAGCAATGTCACTTTGTTTCTGTTGCTTATTGCTTGTTTGACATGGAAAACAGAAAAAAATAATTATAATGAGGTTTGTTGTGATTAGTTTAAGGTTTTGTTCCTGTCAGACAGGGAGAAGTCTACAGCAAATGGGTGGGTAGACACCTGGCAAGCTGAGAGGTAATGAAATTGGATGATAAAGATCTCCATGGAAAAGAGGCCTATGATCCCTCCCATGCTGCACGATATTGAGTAATCATAGTTCAGAATTTCTTTAGCTAATCATTTCTACCAAAACCTCGAGACACTAGTAGAGGCAGGAGAAAAACTTTTTTATATTTTTCTTTGGATAGAGCCTACTCTTCAACATCTCTCACTTTAGTGTTAATATGTTTGATATATAACATTGTTTGTACAATAATAATCATTGAGCTTTTTTTTTTTTTGTTCACCCACTAAATTTGAATAATTGCCCTTTTTTCAAACTAATTTTATGAATAAAGACTCAAAGTAGTAAAAAATAACATGTTAGTAGTAGAAGAGTGATAATCAAGACAATTAAATAGAAGATTAGTAAAGAACTAGAAATAAAAGCCAATCCACAAAAATGAAGGCTTAAATTATGATGATCAAGTGGTTGTAAATAGTGGACCATACATACATATAGTGTAAGACAACATTGACTGGTTTTGGACCATTTGGATAGTGACTTCTGTGTTGTGAACAATCCACGCGTGTGAATGGAGACGTGGATGGTTGGGTTCCACATGCTCTCCCATGTATCATCGTGTGTGTGTGTGTGTGTGTGTGTGTGAGAGAGAGAGAGAGAGAGAGAGTCCAACTGCCCATGAATATGATTGGAGGGAGTTCATATGGGCAGGTAGAGAGATGTCATGGAGATCTTTTTATAAGATACCCAGAACCCAACGAGTCCAATCCATTGCAACTGGGATTCTTGTTTGGAACTGGAAAAGCTCACCCACATGACACGTGGTGGCCATCCAAGGGCCTGGACTTTTTTAATCTATCTGATGGTCTTAAAATTATAATGTTGTTCTTGTGATTTCCCAAAAAACCCATGTACTACAGCAATTTTGAATTGTTAATGGCCCGGACTTTTTTTAATCTATCCAGTGGTCTTAAAATTATACTGTTGTTCTTCTGATTGCCCAAAAAACCCATGCACTACTTCTATTGTTAAGGGTAATCTATGTATGAAATGATCAGGGGCATTTTAGGCAGTGGAGAGAGAGAGAGAGAGAGAGAGGGGTTAGCATTGATGGTGATGTTTGGTGTATTAAAGTAGAGAGAGGAGAAAGAAAGAAAGAGAAGTTTACCAAAGGTGGTATCTTTGAGCATTAAAAAGCAGATATTCGTGAATAGAAAATAGCAATGTGGGGGCAGGGGAGAGAAGCTGGATATGCCGTGTGAGGGAGACAAAGCAGACAAATGCTGTGGTCGATTCTTCTGGGGTCAGTTGCCTGGGATGTCAGCTATTTGCCTGCCAGCAGTTTCTTCTCTGTAATCATGTGGGCTGGTGGGTTGCCTCTCTCCTTCCCAAGCACTTCATCTCATTATACTTTTTATGTACAAAAGAGGAATTAAGATAGTTGTTCCAACTGTTTTTTTGTAATAAATTATACGAGGATTTGTCCTTGAGAGCTGTTAATGCCACAATCCATGTTTCTCTTTCCAAAATCTCTCCCTATACAACTCATTATTTCCGAAATACCCTTCTCTCCCTTCTCAATTCACTCCCCTCCTTCCCCCCTCCCTGCCACCACCCTCTCCCTGTCTCTCCCCCCCCCCTCTTTCTCTCTCCCTCTCCCTGCTGCCGCCTTCTCTCCCTCCCTTTGCCACCACCTTCTCTCCCTCCTGCAGTGCTACCGAAGGGGCTAAGTGAGTGTAAAAAGAAGTTGGGAGGAGAGATTTTGATAGATGTATTTTTAGGTAATTTTACACAAGGATATATTGGTCATGTAAAAAAGAGATGTGGAAAGAAAAGTTTAGATTGTGGCATTATCAGCTATCTTTGTCCTCTCCATTAAAATTTTCGAGAAATGACAAAATACCCTTATTTTATTTTTCAATTTTTTCTTTAATAAATCATTTAAGAGAAATAATAAAGTACAACCCAAATGACCTAGTAGGGCCTACTTCAACTCCTTTATGGATGAATGGTTAGAAAGAAGGATTCCAAATGACTAAAAAACCAATTTCATTAAATGGTTATAATTAATAAAATCAAAATGACAATTTTGGGGAGGAAAGAAACTAAGAAAAGGGAAAATATATATATATTCTAAGATAAGGGTATTTTTATGATTTATCAAAAAAATTTATGGACAGGATTTGATTGAAAGAATTGTAGAAAAGTTTTATACTGTTTTGAAATATTTAAATCTTCATGTACTTTTTTTTGAAAATGAACCAAAAGTCTTATACTTTATTGAGATTTTCCCAAAAAAAAAAAAAATTTGCTTAGGTCACCAAGTTATTCATGCCCAAAACCTTGCCAATTCTGAAAGTCGCATAGCCATAAATTGTTGTTTTCCAATTGATGTGCAACATTGGCTAAACAATCAGGTAATCAAGCTATTAGCAAAAAAATAAGATATAAAAAATAAAAAAAATCAGGCAATCAAGCAAACAACTGACAGTCCATTGTGGGAAACTTTCAGTAACATGCCCTGTGTTAATGGGGCCGGCCAGGATGAACAGCCTGGACCCATAAGGTGGGACTCCATGTGCTTTATCTTTAAAGAGCTTCAAGCATATTTTGTTAACAAATACCTTTCGTTTGGACCTCTATAATCTATCTTTATACCATACATGTCATTAGCTTCATGAGAGCTAAGTTCAGATAAGCGATGCAATTTGGAACGGACCAAAATGAGCCCATGTATGAAATTGCACTTGTTTGCTTGCTCCTTCGAGTATCATTTAAGCTAACCCCAAGGGGTAGCTCAATTGACTTGGGACCACGGTTTGCACTCGGAGGTTGTAGGTACGAAAGTACACTACCACACTGGAGCTACAGGGGAGTTTACCCGGCTTTCCTCTGGGCCATGAGGGATTAGTCCAGCCCAAAGGGTTGGGAACCCTCCAATAGCAAAAAAAAAAAAAAAGGCCGCATGTCCAGGATGAAAATGGAATTTGAGTTAGGCTAAGACTTGGGTTTTGGAACCTAGGTACCCAAATACATATCTCTGCTTGCATGGGCGATAACCTTTTTTACCACCACATGGGAATTCATGATCAATCAAGCCCCACACGCTCTAAACCCCGATGAATTTGGGCTCATCCTAATTTAAAACTATTCTAAACTACACTCACCACTGGATTGAATTCCATATAAATAAATAAATAAAAATTGTAGCCTAAGAAACTGAAAACTTTTAAGGGCACTACTAAATCAATTGTTGTGATGATCTAATTGAAGTGATTTTAGTCCAAAATCATATCCACTACGAGACCTTTCCATCAAACAATCCTCCCTTGGTTGGCCTTTATCCAAGCGGGTCGCTCATGGAACTTACTTCTACCACTTAGCTGAACTTATTTAGGGTTGACCACAGGATGTGGTTAAGGTCAAACCATCACCCTTTATAGCTAAATAGGATAAGGGAAGATAAAAGTAGGGTTGACCACAGGATGTGGTTAAGGTCAAACCATCACCCTTTATAGCTAAATAGGATAAGGGAAGATAAAAGTACTTAAAAAGGGGAGATAGCCAGGTAAGGGGACACTGGTGGAACAGCTAGATATCAGCCGTGAAAGCCATCGGGTAGGATGCAAAAAGAATAGGAGGATAATGGAAAAAAGAATAATAATAAAAATAATAAAAGCCAAATTAAACAAATACATGTAGGCCCACCTTCTTAAGGTCTAAACTATTCAGGTTATAAGTCCACCTTGTTTACATATGGATTGCTTCACCTTCTCTCTAGAGGAAGCAACAGTAACCATTGGATTGAGGAAAAATGTGAATAAAGTACTGCTCAAAATAAATTTGTTTTCTGCCAACAGTAAGGCTCATATTTGGGTAATTCAGACTGTCAATTAGATGATACAAAGCTTCCTTTATATATAACTGCATGAAATTTCAGTCCAATTATAATCACATTCTCACTTGGATCATACGAAAAACTATTTAGCCATGTTTTATTTAGCCAAGTTTCCCAACAGTTAGGGCATGTTTGTTTGCATTAAAATATATAGGAATTCAAATTCAATACACACAGATTTCTTTAAGTGGTTTTAAATATGAAGACCAAAGGCTAGGTATTAATTTCTCATCTTTCTTTTATTCTATTTTCATTAAAAAAAAAAGGTTATTAAATGTTCATTTTTTAAATTCACCTTTTATCTTCATTTTTAACTACCGAAACACCGAAAAACCCTACGTATTGAAATGAAAATAAAAAGGCCGATTAATGTTATTCCGATTGACCTGAAATTCAGGTCAACAATGCATGGAGATAGGAGTGAATAGCAGCTTTGATTCTATGTAATGTCAACCCCACAATATAAATATTTTGACTAAGTATGTATTTCAACCATATTTCAAATGGGTGGTTGGATCTTCATCACACTGTAAACCTAACATGTGAGGAGTTGTTTCAACCTTCCTTGACCACATGGTGTGGTCAGCATTATGTAATCAATTTCCTTATGTAAATAAATACATATATTACATATATTATAGACCTAAGATACACACACATTCATATTTATAATCTCGTGTCTTTTAGATTATGCTGATTAAATATTCAGTAACATGTAAGTGTACGTCCATTGCCTGCACCAGAAGCCACATTTTAGACAGCCAAGTTAGACAGCTGATTTTACCAAGTATATCTAATCACTGAACAACACATCCAACAGATTTGATTGTGAATCACCAGTTCTACTCTGATCAAAGAGATCATGGCAAGCATTTTCCCTTCTACATTTTCGCTCCTCAATAACAGATTCAGCTGTTTCTGAGCAATAATTTCTTCTGGTCTGTTTCATGGGTTTCTCAGCTACGGTAAACTTGTTCCCGTCGCGGATTCTTTCAGGAAAGCCTGCCCAAACTGAAGATAGCCATTTGTTATATAAAGGTAAGAAAGGTGATAATAAAAGGCCTACAAAAACAATTGCAAGAATCAATGAGTGAGAAGAGATCATCTGTCTTGGGTGATGTTGGCTGATTGGTAGGATGACTCATTTTGCAGAACACAGAAGTTAGGAAGTAAAAACATTACCATAGCATATCCACCTTAATACACATACATGTAAAGTTTCTGTATGCATGTCACTATATTTATGTGCAGAAATCTATACATCATTGTCTGTGTACATAAATATTTTTAAAACTTAGGCCTTTTGTTAATTTTTGTAATGGCAGGCATACAAAACCAGAAGCATCATAGCAACCAACAAAGATAGACAACACGGTTTGTACAGTTACTGAGGCAAAAGATCTACAATATTCAATTTAAAGCCCAGCAGTGGTGGAGAAACCCATCTCAGCAGCCACCCTGCTTCTTTTCTTTTTCTTTTTTTTTTTTTGATAATTTGATAACAGCCACCCTGCTTCATTGATAGACCTCTTAACCAATGCCACCAAATTTATACGTAGATCAATTTCAGATAACCCTTTAAACACAAGATCAGTATATCTTGCCACCTTGCTTCTTTTCAACCACCCATTAAATCACAAGGGGTAGGAATTTTCATAAAGTTTGCCCCCTTCTACAGATGACCCCAAACCAAGAAGCCCAGAAGGACTCTAGGAAGACCTAAGATATAAAAGAAAAAATTCAGGAAAATATATCACATAATCTGACCAAGGGAAATGTCCAAAAAAGTGGATGATAGATTCCTCATTGGCCCAACAAGCAGAAAAATGTTAGGAGTGAAGTTGCAAGATACATGATGACCTAAAGGATTTTGTAGGACATGGCAGTCCAAAAACCCTTGACTCAGGAACTCTGAGATTTTCAAACACATCTATGCAAGAGAGATGATTTTGACTGCATTAAAAAGAAAGTGCATTCGCTCACTGATTCATCTCCTCAAAAGAGATCACTACATCTTTAAAGAGCTACTATTTGAGGAATTTCATGGTCCATGAGGTTCCTTCTAAAAGTTAATCCGCACACCCAATTCCTCTCACCCTCTCTACATGCAAGACAAGATAGTTGCTTGTTGCAGGGTTGATGATACCATATAAAGCCTTGAAAAGCACCCCAGTTTTTCTATTATTTGGAAGTATGGGCTATTTATTTAGATTCCCTAGGAATTTCATTTTTCTTCAATGAAAAAAAAATCATGTTGGCAAGAACTGACATGATATGCATCTAACATATATAACTGACATGTATCACCTCATCAGCCACTGAAACTAACTCATGCCTAACATACAGATGTCAATGTTCTAAATAACAACTGCACATAGATAGTTATTAGTGCAACAACAAATCACTCAAAGGCACATGATCCTTAATTATCATTTCATTGATGTCATAGTGTCGCAAGATACCTCCGAAATGGTGAAGGACAATTGAAGCTGCTACTGTGACATTTAATGATGCAGTCCCACAACCATACTGAGGAATGTAGACAAAGAAATCACATATCTCTGACTCCTTGGCTGAAAGCCCAGTTCCCTGCGAAAAGGTAATAAACAATCATTCTTCTTTTGAGGATGAACTGTACAATATTAAAGCAAGAACACAATTTTTTTAAAGGTAAATAAATTTTTAAAAAAAATGTACAGTAAGTGTCACGCCCCCAATGAAGATCACAGGGATTATGAGTGAGATTAGGGGCCAATTAAGAATTTTCACATAAACAAGTACATATGGCCCCCAATCATTGTCCCATAAATACAGTGATTTGTTAACGGGCTCAGATCTCAACGAAACTTCGCGCACACAATCCTTAGAGTCAACCAAACTTACTTAGCATCTAATCGAGCTCAATTAGCTAACATTCAATTAACTAGATATAATTACATCCTTGGGATCCAGGACCTTACAGTAAGGGACAAAAGGAAGGAAGAGGGAGTTCAGAAAAAGGATACATGGGTTTAGTCATCCTTAAGGTTTATCTGCTAAAGAATCCCCTATTATCATCACTTGTCGCTCCACATGCATTAATCCTACATTGGCCCTTGCCGTCAAATGCCAAACTTAACTGAAAATGAAAGTTTGTAATTTGTAGGAGAAAGTTGGTATTTTAAAGGAAAAAAACCCTAAACATGAAATCTCGACATTCTGATGGCTCGTTGCTTCACAAAATCAAAGAATTCGAGTAAATAAAGTGTCTCTATTTTCTATTTCTTACAGGGATAAATGTATACAAAATTAAATTATCAACAAAAATCACAAAAGGATATTTACAAGAAAAAGTCAGGCAAGCTCCTATGCCAAGATATGACAAGGATACAGTGTGGTAACAACATGTACAAATCAAAAACAGAGACTTTTCAACGAATGGTGAGAAAACAGATTTTACATGGACTTTCTTTTTATTGGTAAGTAAGAACACAGACTTGACACATGAAAATAAAGTATCCAAAAGATAAAATACAGAAGCATTGCTTCGGAGAATCTGTGGACCATGGCCAGCAAAGTGGAGGATCCAGCCTGCCAATTGGCCTTGCAATTCCATGACATCAACAGGTAACAAACGTGACATGTCTCGAAAATCTGTATCCACACAAGATTTCCCAGGGCATTGCCTTCTGTAATAAGCAGCACACGTGATATACCTAGTGATAAAACAGATTCTACAAGTGGATAAGAAAGCTTTCCACTTCTGTTGCATGGTTTAGAAACATGGTCAATAAACGACAATTTTGCCAATTGCATGCCAGCTTCAGTAGACGGACACACGTTTTTTTATGGTATTGGTACAAAACTGATAGTTCCACAAAAATAGCTCATAGATCTGGAATTTCCCTAGAGTACCTACCTTTTACATATTTATGGCAGAAGGATTCATACAACATCATTAGGATGTGAAAACTGAAAAGAGGCTCCCATATGGTCTCAAATCCCAGTATTAAAGCGACTGGCACTAGCTGGGAATTTGAAAAGGTGATTTTCCCATATTGAAAGACAAGATTTCACATGGGGGAAATCTTCCATGCTTTTCCCATATGGAAAAAAGATGTTCTGGATATGGGAGAAAGGTTTCCTATATGGAGAAAAGGGAAATGTGATTTGGGAAAGTTTAGGTTTTTGATTGGGAATCCTTCAAGAAGTCTTTCAAAAAAAAAAAAAAAGTAAAGTAAAAATATCAAAGTGTGGCATTGAGATTGCAATATTGAATGTTCCATGATAGTTTATATTATTTTGCGCCAATGAGAACATCACTCTTTGTTGTGAGAAGCTGATGGAAATTCGCCAATAAATTTTGGAATTTGGAGTGAGAACTCTTACAACACTCCAATTACAATCTCAATTAGTCCAAACCCATGTTTTGTTTAAAAACCAACATTCTATCTCCCCACCAAAGAGAGCCTAAAATTAAAACGTTCATCAATGGGACTCATTTCCTCCACCCCCCCCCCAAACTCATCCTCTTCAGTTATGGTTTCACTTATCCAAAAAGAGTACAAAACCTAAAGAAAGGATTGATCATCTTCAAAACGTGTGTTTTATCAGAGACATTTCATCGAACAGGAAACGGACTCTGACTGACCTCATTCCCAAGCAAAAACGCAGTGCTCTTCCTAAAAGGATGATGATTCACGGCAACTGCTCCGTCTGTGATCTCTACACCGCAGATATCGCAATCTCTCTCCTGAAAATCACCCCCAACAGCATTACATTCATTAACATCTTCTTCAAAGAACTTCAAAGGAAAAAAGAAAAGCAAAAAGCCAAAAAGTTAGAGCTAGGGTTAGGGTTTTGAGTATACAGTACACAAGGAGATCACAATCACATAGGATAGAGAGTTAGGGTTTAGGGTTTTAGATGTACGTACGTTCTTGAGGTAGATTCGAGCTTCGGAGAGGGAATGGAAATGGCGGAAGCGGAGATGAGAGGTGGAGCCATGGCTTCCAAAGGCATTGAAGTCTCTGCGTCCCACCAGAACCAGCTCGGACACACCAAATGCCGTGGCGCTGCGGGCCAGCGTTCCCACGTTATGTCTCTTCGCCACGTTGTGCACCACTACAAAACTCTCCGCCGCCGCCGCCGCCGCCATCACCAGAAAAACGGACTCTCAGAGTGAGAGGGAAGGAGATGATGGATGAATTTTCATTTTAGAGCAAACATACGGTACTCCTTCGGAGCACTCCCAAGGATTCTCACCACTTCTAGTAACAAGTTTGAAGGAAATCCCACTCCCCACTCCCTTGGGGCTTGGCGATGAAAA
Source organism: Umbellularia californica (assembly GCA_028538565.1). Lineage (NCBI taxonomy): Eukaryota > Viridiplantae > Streptophyta > Magnoliopsida > Laurales > Lauraceae > Umbellularia > Umbellularia californica. Next base: position 35,007,898 of record JAPQWN010000003.1, on the reverse strand, counting down.
TGGGCCCACGATTATTTGATTATCCGAAAGATTCGATAAGTTAAAAATCGAGTCTAGACTTTTATTTAAATTCAATAAATAAATGGGTCCGGGTCCGATTCTAACTTACTTCGGACTCACAGGCGCGAGACCCGACATATTACCTCGATTTTTGAAAATCTCTCTTAAAAATGATGGTTTTTTATTATCATTATCTACCATGGCTTAAAATCTCGATTTCAGTCGCGGTATCGGCCGGGCCAAAAAACCGATATCATATCGGTATCGGTCGCGGATATCGGTCCGTCGCGGTCGTCACGGTGTGAATTTTTTTTTAATCCAAAAAACTTTGCAAAAATATCCAGAAAACCCAGAATATTAGAAAATGTTGGAATACAATATTTTTTTTTTCATTAGTAACAACAATAAATCAAAATCTCGGCCACCTTAAGTTATGAGTCCTGTATGTATCGCAGTTCGCTGTCTTCTTTAGTATTTCATATAATGCAACCATTATTGATGCTCATGATCAATTTATTAATGTAAAATATAAGAAAATAAAGATAACATATCAATCATCATTTAATACTACTTATGATGAAATCCCCAAAAAATGATATATAATAATTCAAATATCAAAAAATCCGAAAATAAAAAAAAATTGAAAAAAAAAGTTCAAAATCATGTGTATGAGTAGATCTAGCATGAAAGTATGTAGATCTAACTTCTAAATAAAGAACACAACACAAATGACAAACATAATGATTTCTATACTTCATCTAAAAAATTAAAAAAAAAAACACATAATAAAATGCTTTGGGTTGATTTTCTCATACCTTAGATAATATTTTCTTCAAAGAATTAATGTGGGATTTGAAAATATGCAAGAGGGAGTAGGGTTGCTGCTATAGGTAGTAAGGAAATGAGAAGAGAGGAGAAGAAGATGAAGATGGGGAAAAAGTAGCAAAAAATAGGGTTTTGAGCATTTTTATATCATCTCGGCCGATATTTTCAAAATGTCGGCCAAGATATCGGTTCACGCTCTATTCATATCATCTCGGCCGATATATCGGGATTTAATGGGGATATATTACCGATTCCGATATCTCGGTGAGATATCGGATCGGTATCGGCCGATACCGAGTCATATCGGCTGATATGACTCAGTCTCGGCCGATATTTTATACCATGTTCTCTACTTAGACTCGGACCCGGATCCAAATCTATCCCATATATGATTTTAGTTTCGATTCCATAACCAAAAAACCGGTTCCGAAACGGTTTTGAGTCCGGATCCAGTTCCACCTTTTCCTTAACGGTTATGGTTTCGGACCTGAACCGGAAAAGACCCGTTTACAAGCCTACGGCTATCCCCTTCATTGGTCGCCCATAAGTTTAACGGCTCCATATTAATTTTAAAAAGATGTTAAATTATTTTACCAATGATCTACTCCTTTCGAATGGGTGCCAAAACCCCGAGATTGATAGCTACCAAGGAGGTCCATATTTGGTGATTGGTTTAGAGTGGTAATAGTGGTGGGTTCTACCATGTGGTTCTTACGGCGAGAACAACACGAGTGTATTATAAATAGAAGTTCACTATTAAGATAAATAAGCACGACCAAAGTATTAAAAGGGAGGCTCTTATGTTTTTCTTGCTAGGTTGGCCTAGCTTAGGATTGATTATACTTTAGACTAAATACTTTAGACTAAGAATTGATCTTTGGGCGTAAGTGTGAAACTAAAGGTGCATGCCAATTGCTGGCATGAATCTTCACTTTTGTTTCTTCAATTTTATCGTCTTTTTCGCAGAAACTCTAGTATTCTAGTTCCATATGAATGTAATAAGGAGAACTTAATCTTCTTGTTAAAAAAAAGACCTTGTACATTCAAACAACCTCAAAAGGGAATGCTAAAAAGAGAAGAATCTTTTCGGGTGCTTCCTGCAAGGCACCTGAAATCAGGGGCGGACTCACGTCTAGGTGTCTGGGTGCACCTGCACCCAGTAAAATTTGAAATTCTTCTTAAAAAGATATGGGTCATGGACCCTGCCCCAGTTAAATAAGACATCCTGCACCCCCTTTTAAAAGCCCAAATGCACTCATGACCCACCTAGACACCCAGTAAAATCGAGAAACCCTCTCCAATCCCCCAAATCTATTGAAAGTTGAAACCCTTGTATCTCTATGGAGGCAAAACGTTCCAGGACCTAGCAAGTAGCAAACAACCGTTCTCCCTCTCCACTCTCCAGTCTCCACATCGCAACCAGCCAGCTACCCACCCAGGTCCATGTCCGTGACGTCCGTCCAGCAAAGGCGATGCCGACGATGGTGATTGGCGACTGTCATGTAGAAAATCGAAGACATCGAAGAAAAGCTGATCAGCTGAAGAGGTTTCCTTTCCTTTCCACTTCTCCTCTTTCTATTATTACTCTAAATCTAATTCAAATGATGTTCTTCTGATATTCCATCTTGATCTTGTTGATTTTGGGTTGGAATCTGTTTTGGGTAATTTCCATCTTGATCTTTTTTGTCGATTTTTCTGAGGTTTCGTATACTTCTTCTTTCCATGCTTCCTTTCTTAGATTTGATTCTTCTGTCAGGTATTGGGTCATTCAGAACTGGGGTTTCTAGCTCTTGGTTGTTAGGGTTTTGATTTTTTGGGGGTTCTATGCATTGATATATTCTTGTTGATGTTTGCATTTCTTTCTTTAAGTAATGTGGGGTTTTGGGATTAGGGTATTGTTATCAAATGGGTATCAGTGTTTATGTTTTTCTTTGATGTTTCTTGAATGTAATTGTTAACAAATGGAATGGGTATCAGTGTATGTTCTTGAATAGTTGAATTTAACACACTCTGTTTTGGGGTTTTCAAGATAAGCTCTGGACGTTGCTAATTTTGGTTTGTGTTTTTTTTTTTTTTTTTTCCTGAACCTTACTGGATTTTGTGGTTAGTTAGAAGATGGATTTGTTTTTGGTAATGTGGGTTTGGGTTGACCCAAGTATAAATGGGTTGGTTTGGATTGCAACCCAATCAATAGATGGGTTGGGTTTGACTTCGAGGTGTGTGTGCCATATAACCTTTTACATATTGAACTTGGGCCAACCCGAACACGATTGCTGCCTGGAGAAGAAGAACTACTCAGAAATCTGTTTTCCCTGGGATAGGTAATGCTTTTTGTGATGATTGGAATTTGGAAGGTTTTCAATTGGTGGTTTTGGCCGGGTTGAAGCTTGCCAAGCGCAGCCCAATTCGGTTTTGAGGCCTAAGACTCAGGTGCCCATGGCCTGAAACCCAACCCATATCCATCCTGTATGTTATCTTTTATGTTAATTCTGTCTGACTATAATGGGAATATGTTTCTGTGTAGAGAACTTCAGAAGTGATTTTCTCCTAAGTCCTAATACTGTTTGGTTTGGTTTAAGCGATTGGAGAAAAGGTGCAAGGATTTTTGTAGTAAATTCTAGTAAATGGGGTTTTTATAGAAGTAGTAGTGAGGAAGTGAGGATTGAAGGGTTTAAAGATAGAGATAGGAGACTATTACTTTTTATTGGATTGGTGATGTTTGGGGAGTAATCATTTCCATTGGAAGGGAAGGTTATTTGACAGCCCCATGTGGATCTTCACTTTTGGTCCTTCATTTTCCACTGCTATGAGGAGAAGTAATTGCTTATAAATCCTAGGAATTCAATACAGGTTAAACAAAATGGTCTATTTAAGGCCTCTGCCCATTAGTATTGAGTTCATAGGATTTTCAAGGCAATCTGCTTCTATCAAAAGGAACCAAAGGTGAAGGTATAAATAATAAAACAGACCTTAAAAAAATAAACCCCTTTCATAGAAAGCGATCATCCACTCTTTATCTTCGCAACTTAAATCAATATAAGAGTGGCCATCAAATTACACACCTTTAATAGAAAATGATCCAACACCATTTACCCTGGCAAATCTTTAGATCTCCATCCCTTAATACTACCTGGATAGAAGCCTCTTTCTAATTAACTCATGGGAATTCAATATGAGTTAGACAAATGGTCTCCAAGTTTGTTAAACTAAGATTTCATCGAGACCTTGTGGTGCTACCTTTTCTTTTCTCTTCTTAATCTAAATTGGTCAGATAACTTGTATGTTTATTTACACTAAATGCTAAAAAAATTAATTTGATCCGATTAATGGTAGCTGTTAGATTTAGATTTGTGTCTTGAGTACTTTCATATGCCCATATGTTTGTGTCCCAACCTTGCAAATAATCAATTAAGTTAATGTGCTCGAACTAAGTTCTGTTCCAATCAAGCTATGCATTTCTACTAAGTTAAGTGTTTTTAGGCAGGCGTTGATTTTGATGAAATTTTCTTTATCTTTGAATCAGATATGGAAAATTATTTCAAAAGAAAATCAACTCCTAGCCTATCATGTCCGACTTTAGAGAATGATGACAATGATCAAGTGTCATCAGCTTTGAAGAGAAGTCGTGTAGAAGTTAACTTGGCAGATCTTCCTGCAGATCCTGGGTTACGAAATCCAATCTCGAGTTATCATCCTCTGGATCGAGACCAAATCCGAAGAGCGTATCTACAAAAGGGTCCTTGTCAGCCTCGTGATCATAAATTTCCTTTTACAGAGTCTGCACAAGATAGGAGGCGATTTAATCCGGCTTGGTTTAAGGATTATGGTAGTTGGTTGGAATACAGCATAAAAAAAGATGCTGCATTTTGCTTATGTTGTTATCTTTTTGGAGAGCATGCACGTCATGATGCCTTTGTAACTCAAGGATTCAGAAATTGGAGGAAAAAAGAAAGATTTGGAGATCACGTGGGAGGCCCGAAGAGTGCTCACAATCAAGCATATGAGAAGTGCTAAAATTTATTAAATCAAAAGCAACACATTGAGACAATTATTGTCAAGCAATCAGATCAAGCTCGGATTGAGTATCCGCTTAAAGGCAACGCTTGATGCCATTCGCTTTCTTCTACGCCAAGGGTTGCCTTTTCATGGTCATGATGAATCTGAGGATTCAAATAACATGGGTAACTTTCTTGAACTTTTGCAAGTAATTGCCAATCAAAATGAAGCTATTAAGAGAGTCATTTTGGAAAATGCTCCTGAAAATTTGAAACTTACCTCGCCTAAGATTCAAAAAGATATTGTAAATGCGGCTTCTATAGAGACCACTCAGGCTATCATTTCTGAACTTGGAGATGCACCATTTGCTCTTTTGGTGGATGAATCTCGTGACATCTCTATGAAAGAGCAAATGGCTGTTGTTTTACGCTATGTGGATGAGCGGGGATGTGTGATTGAGCGCTTTTTGCTAGTAGAACATGTTACAAACACTACCGCTCAATCACTTAAAGCGGCAATCGATGCGATATTTTCCAAACATGGATTGAGCATAACAAGTTTGCGCGGGCAAGGGTATGATGGAGCTAGTAATATGCGGGGTCATCTTAATGGTCTCAAAACACTCATTCAGAATGAGAATCCTACTGCATTTTACGTTCATTGTTTTGCACATCAGCTTCAATTGGCACTCATTGCTGTCGCAAAAAAACACGTACCAATTGCCATATTCTTCAAATCGGTCTGCTATACATTGAATGTCGTTGGAGGCTCTTGCAAACGCCATGACTTGCTCCAAAATATACAAGCTGCTAAAGTTGTTGATGCACTCAATACTGGTGAACTTGAAAGTGGACAAGGTTTGAATCAAAAGATTAGTCTCAAACGACCGGGAGATACACGATGGGGCTCGCATTATGGTACATTGATTAACTTGATCCACATGTTCTCCTCTGTGATTGATGTACTTAAGATTACTGTTAAAGATAATACAAATGAAAATGTGGGTAGTGCGGCTCACTCATTGCTTCAGTTGGAATCTTTTGATTTCGCATTTAAAATGCATTTGATGACAAATATTTTGGGGATCACGAATGTCTTATCAAAGGCATTGCAGTGAAAAGATCAAGATATTGTCAATGCCATGGAAATGGTGAGAATATCAAAACAAAAATTGCAAATGATGAGAGACGATGGGTGGGATTCTCTCCTTTCTGAAGTTCATTTAGTTTGTGATAAACATGAAATCCCCATTCCGAATATGGATGATTTGTTTGTTGATCGAAAGCGACGCAAAGCTGCAGTGACAAATCTACATTTTTACCGCGTTGAAATATTCTATACTACTATTGACATGCAACTTAAAGAGCTCAACGATCACTTCAGTGAGGTGACCACCGAGTTGCTTCTTTGTGTGGCATGTTTCAATCCAAGTGATTCATTCTCTGCCTTCAACAAGGAAAAATTGATCCGCCTTTCTCAATTCTATCCAGATGATTTTTCAGACTCAAATCGACTGATACTTGATAATGAACTGGAGATTTACATTATTGACATGCGGACCAATAACAAGTTCTTAGAAGTGAAAGGAATTAGTGGCCTTGCTCAGAAGATGGTTGAAACAAAAAAGGACATCCTATATCCTTCGGTTTTCTTGCTTTTGAGATTGGCGCTAACTCTCCCAATTGCTACTGCTACTGTTGAGAGGGTATTTTCTGCTATGAAAATTGTGAAGAGTCGACTACGCAATCGAATGGAAGATGAGTGGATGAATGATTGTTTACTTTTATATATAGAAAGGGACATTTTTAATAGCATCGACGATGAGACAATCATGCAACGCTTTCAAAACATGAAGAACCGTCGAGGGCAATTGTAAAAGCTTTTTTGTATAGTTGATATATGACTTTTGATGAGAAAATGTAGTTGATACACTTGAATATTTTGTAATCATTTAAATATAATACATTTTCTCTTTTGTCATTATTAATGTGAAGAAAGTATCACAAAATAATATTTTTGGACTTTTTCAATTGCCATCGTTTCGCACCCATCAAACGAAAATCCTGGGTCCGCCACTGCCTGAAATAGTTGAGAAAAACAAACGTTAATGGCTGGTTTTGTTACATGCACTTTTCATTTGAGGTGAAGTTATAGCCAAAGATTAGTATTAGAAGATATCTTGTTCATTTTGATCCATGTTAGTAATCCATGTGTGTTACTGTTAAGTCACTACCCATAAGCTCTCCAATAGAACAGATGATGATGCAGTCCTTCCATGAGCATGCATTGTTTAGAAATGGCCCTCTCTTCCATCATCCAACAGTCAAAACAACTCCATAAATTCAACATCAACGAGGCCATGATGGACTGAAAATGGGCAGTTGAAAACTAGGAGCTCTCAGACTCAAGACATGATTAAACAGATAAAAGTTGTAATTAAAGTAGTATCACAGAAAGATGATATCCAGTAAGAAGAAAAGGGACACAACCATATTATGATGGGCCATGGATCAGATGATTTCCAACTGGAAAAGCATCACAACCACAAATATCAGATGGAGCTCAGGGGTACAAGCAGATCCCACCATTGTTACAAACAACCGCATTTGATGCTGCATTGATTGTAAGCCAATCAATCGGTTTTCATTTTGACATCAGTATTCATTGCCTTCGATCAGATTGTCATGATAATTTAACCCAAATCCTTCAGTGTAATCAGGGGTGTCAATCGTGTTGTGTTAACGAATTCAAGTCACAGGTTAACAAATTCATGTTAGAATCACCTCAACCCGTACACGACCCGTTAACTTAACGGGTCAAAAAATCCAATCCAAACATGACCCGTTAATTTAACGGGTTACACAACCCAACCCGTTAACCCATTAAGTAATTAAGTTATTTCAAAAATTAAAAGAAAATCCATTCAAAAATATATAATGAGAAAAATATATAAGCCACACGAAATTGTAAGCAAGGATCTCCAGTGAATTCCACCTAAAACCCCACTATAAAACAATAAATTTCAATTTCATCTTTATAAATATAAATTAATTATAGCTACACTTAGGGATAAAAAAAAATTTAACAGGTTAAGTAAGTTGTCAATGGATTACTGGTTTAATTCGTACACGACCCGTTAACTTAACGTGTTTAACGGGTTACTGGTTTAATTCATACACAACCCGTTAACTTAACGTGTTAACGGGTTTGACCTGTTAACGACCCGAACCCATTAATAGCCCACCCGAACCTGTTAATATCGTGTGGGTTCGCGTCATGTTAATGTGTTGTGTGGCATTTTGACGGGCCTAGGTGTAATGGCCAGGGCGAAAACGGTTATATAACTATAGCTTACATAACAGCCCAACCTGCTAAAATGACCCCTTGAGTCTCCTTTCCTCTTTTAAAATCTATTAAACTATAAAGTAAAATATCTAAATTTCATGTAGGGAGTTTACCCTTTTTTTTTTTTTTTTTTTTTTGAAGAATAAGTTAGTTCTTCATTTTCCAAAAATCATAGAACACAAGAGAAGAAGTATATCACCCAGAATGGATGAAAAAGGGGGATTTGACCGTACAGGTTATAAAATACCCTTTATTTTCTAAAATGGTGTTGACTAAAAGGTTATACCAAATATGGGTATTGTACAGTGGTCCCCATCTTTTTTTTCCAGTTTTGTCCCTAGAAGGTAAAAGGTAAACCTACCCTTGTAAAAACTCATTCGAAGCCTCTTTCCCCCTTTCACAATTTCACCCTAACATTGTTACAAACGAAAACCCAGTCCCATCTTCATGAGTCCATCTCCTGTGAGACTGATCGATTCCATCTCGATATCTCAAAGGGGGCGTTCGTCTTCAACCTTCCTACAGTGTTTCGTATCTCTATTTTGTGAGTCTTCTTTCCTGTTCTATTGGTTTCCCTGTCTATAGTAGGAAGTGCAACATGCATTTGTCTTTCTTCTCTCCCATTTTGCTTCACATCGAATCAACTCTACATAAAAAGCGAAGAAGAGAAGAAGAAGAAGTGTTTCATAAAACACAGAAGAGGTATTTTTATACTCTGCTGTTTCTCGAACAAGTCTTGGAAGCTTGTTCTTGAAGCTTTCCATATAGATTGTCATGCAGGACTAGGAGAAGAATGTGCTTTTTGAAGCTTTCCATATGGGGAGAGAGAGAGAGAGAGAGAGAGAGAGAGAGAGCATTTATTGAAGATTGTCTGAGGTTCTAAGATGGTTGGGTAGAGTTTTCTTTTGGAGTCTAGTAAACAGATGGAAATCTGAATTTAGTTTTGATTCAGGTTGAGCTGTGCAAACTTGGGCTCAGCCTGGCCCAAGTTCCACTCCTAGGATCCATTACAGCCAATGCAGATACACATTTTGGATTTCATTTTGTCATTCTACTAATGCTGACCTGAGTTACAATATTTCATGAATGTGCTATTTCTGTTGAATAAAAGGTGCTTCACTAACTGGCTTGGCAACAAAATACAGAATTAAACTAAATAGACTATCTATGCTGATGTTGAACAGGAAACAAAATACAGAGTTAAACTAAATGCTTTACTGTTCTATTAGTTCTCTTGCCCAATACAAACATATTTAGGTGACTATCTATGCTGATGTTGAATGGGTTTAGTTTGGGACGTGTTCAGAACTAAACTAAATTTAGGTTATGACCACTTGAATTCATGCACTCTCTAAATGGTGTTCCTAACCTGCTAATTATTAAGCAAAAGCTTGAGACATGCTATATCTTAAAATGTGGTGTCTATTTTATAGCCTTAGATCAAATGATTGGAGGGTTTTGATCTCCATGGAGAGTCTCTTATGGCAGCTGGGTGGGATTTTTATCCTTGCATTCAAATCCTGCTTTGGAGTGGGCAGTTGTGTGGGACTCTCTAGGTGAAACTTTATTTGAAAGGGGCCATGGAGCCCCCACCTACATTGCTGGGGCCTGGGGTCCTTCCTACATCTTTATAGTCACTCACCACACATGTGACAACCTTCTCCGGCTTCAAGCCACTCCGAATGATCAAGACAAAACAAAGGTAGGCCCACTTGCTTCCCCAGATAGTGACCTGTCCGAACAAACCTGTACATTCAGATGGCCAACAATAACATCCTCCTCAGCATTAGAGTTATATCATGTGGATCTTTTATAATCACTATGATGTATTTTGTTCAACCAAATTTCTCATTGTCGTTGCAACTCATCTTTCCCTTCTATTAATAATTATAAAATATACTTGGGCCTTCTATCATTTAAGGCAGGGAATACATCCCTAGCTGTCTAATCAGTTTTTTTCAAAAAATATGATCATCTAACATGGGGCCCCAGTTTTCAATATTCTTTATCATAGATCTATTGCACTAATATTTGCACACTAAAGCCTCAATGTATCATTCCCATCTTATATTTATTCAAGAAAGAAATATGGGGTCACTTCATTAACGATTTAATATGAGCATACTCCGCATATCTCCATCACCTTTTAGATCGACCAATGTGAATATCCGATTGATATGACACATATATCATATCAGTGGATACTCATCTTCTTCATCCCAGTTCGTCTCTGTAATTATTTGTTCAACTACTGCATTATAACTTATGTTGTTATCTACGAATATGATTCTCTGCTCGCCACCCATGTATATCGGATTTAGATGATCGATATCCAAATCCCCATTAAAGTGCAATATCAAACATATTTCATTTTCGAACATCCTGCAATAACAAAAAAGTTCAAAATTGGATCAAATGTTAAAAAATTGATGAGCAGAATTCTAAGACTTTTCTGATAGAATTGGAGTTCACCACATATATGTTATTACTCACACGCGCACGCATAGACGGATATATATATATATATATATATGCCTCGTGTACCGCCAAGGAGGTAAATTAAATGCTACCGATGAGATGAGACTCAATAGGGAAAAGATGGCTGATGTCACCATAATTGAGAAAATTCTTTGATCGATGACTTTGAAGTTTGATTATGTGGTGTGTTCAATTGAGTAGTCAAAAGATCTTGACACACTCTCAATCGATGAATTGATGAGTTCATTAATGGTTCACGAGCAACGGATTAATCAGCATGGAGCATTAGAACAAGCATTGCTGTCACAACTCTCTTTCAACACCCAATTTTCAAAAAAGAAAGGATTTAGTCGAGGAAGGGGAAGCATCAACAACAATGATCAATTCATACAGGATAATCAAGCTCTTGATCCCAAAGGCAAAGGCAGAGGACGAGATAATCAACATGCAGGAGACCAAGAATCAAACTCATTTGATAAGTCAAAAGTTAAATGCTACCAATATAACAGGTATGGTCATTATCATTCCGAATGTTGGACAAAATTATATAAGGAAAATGGTGGAAAATCAAATTTTGTAGAGAAAGAAGATGAAGTTACACTTCTTATGGTTTGCAATGTAACGGAAGAAACCCATCAAAGCATATGGTACTTGGACACAGGATCAAGCAACCATATGTGTGGAAACAAGTCCATATTATCTGATTTAGATGATTCTTTCTAAACTTCTGTAAAATTTGAAGATGATTCCACAATTTCTGTTATGGGGAAGGGCAACATTAAAATCCGAACATCCAAAATTTCACAGCAAACCAGTTCAAATGTGTTTTATGTTTTGGGTTTGAAAAATAATTTGCTAAGTGTGGGTTAACTTCAAGAAAATGGTTACTCTGTCCACTACTGAAGCTGGATTTATTGCTGCCGCATTCTGTGCTTGTCAAGCTATCTAGTTGAGGAGACTCCTTAAAGAACTACATTGTCCCCAATAAGGTCTCACTCCAGTCTACTGTGATAACAGTTCAACAATCAAACTCTCAAAAAATCCTATTCTGCATGGAAGAATTAAACACATTGATGTACGGTATCATTTTTCATGTGATCTTTGAAAGGATGAAACCATTGATGTAATCTACTGCAGAAGTGAGAATCAGTTTGTAGATATTCTGACCAAGCCCCTCAAACCGTCCATTTCGTGACACTGCGGCAGCTACTTGGAGTGTGTTCGATGGATACTACGGTTTGAGGGAGGGTGATTGATGTTTATCTCTAAACTGATTGTCATAACTACATTCAGTTTAAGAGAGGGTGTTAGGAGTTTAGAATAAGTCTCGTTAGACCAAGTATTTAGGAGAATTTGTTTGAGTCTGTTTTTAGTTTATCAAAATAAAATACGACAAAAAAAAAAAGAACAAACAAGAAGACAATAAAATAAAAATAAAAAAACCCATGTTTTTTTTTTCTTTCTTATTTTTGGCACAGAGGTAAACAAAATGCTACTCTTGATTTCCTCATCCCATCACATGAAGATGGTTTCATGAGAAGTAGTTCCCAACAAGGGCACATAGACGGCAAAATCCCACAAATTATTGACATCATGGTTATATCCCTTGTTCAAGCTAAATTCATTATAGCAAAGAAGTAAACAAATGGAAGAGAAAAATGAAGAGCAGTAGTAGAGAAACCTTAATATGCTTTTGAAGAAATGAAAGAGCGATCGCTTAATCCTCTTGAGAAACTCCCTCTAACGATGGAGACAGCCACAGAAAAACAATGAGGGAAAACGACATGCTTTCTGCTGGGAACGAAGGAAAAAAGGGAGGGAAAACGAATAGTGTATATAGTGACTATTTAGTTTCTGCAATTTCGCAAATATTTGCTATATCGCACAAAAAGGGTAAAATTAGAAAAAAAAAATTTTAAAAATTAAAAAAAAAAAAAATGCTCTTTGTACGATCCCATATTTGGGATAACTTTTTAGTCAACAGCGTTTTAAAGAATACAAGGTATTACATAACCTATACGGTCAAATCCCCATGAAAAAGACTTCCAAAGGGGCAAACCCCATTAAAATAATCATATAGACAACACTATTCCACGCCCACGGCCCGAGCAACTGGCCTCATCTCAACTAGAAAGATAAATTAGCTCCAATTCAAAGGCATTAATGCGAACTGGATCCAATCTGTTCCAACTGACTTTCTTGCTAAATTGCATCAGAATCTGCCTCAACAGATATATGTGTTACAAGATTAGGAATGATCTGCAATAATTGAAACTAGCAACAAAGACCCGTGCTAAGCCTGGACCAAAAATAAAAACATATTATGATTTAAGAGTTTTTTGAAACATTATTAAGACAAAATAAATCTAAGATAAAAAAATTTATTATCTTTGAATATTAAAATTTATTATCTTTGAATAACAAGTACAAATTGCTATTCCAGGGGTGGGCAGCCATCCTATCTATCCAATGATGCAAAATAAAAATGAAAATCAACTTAGATCTAATATGTATTCTTGATACATTCAAGAATTACAAGTCCCAACCAAAGAAAAAGGAAAAAAAAAAAAAAAAAACAGCAAAGACAGATTCACCTAGCTCGGCCCATGAACACCCCTAGTCTTTGAGAGGCTAGGGACCCACATAGCCCACTTGCTGACCAAGTTAGGCCTACCAGATTCAAGCCCACCTTGGTGACCCAATGAGTTGGGTTGATTCAATGATTTGGCACATCTTTTAACAAGAAAAAATTATAAATAGTCCAACAATTAGAATTAGCAATTGGTTTTTTTTTTTTTTTTGGCTAAGACTCATCAGTTCTGATCGAGGCACTGTGCAATTGTCCTTGAGTCCTTATAGAACCATAAGAAACTTATGAAAAAAAAACAGGATTACATTTTAACCCCTTTTGGGGTGGCACTGGTACCAGGACCTTTGTAAACGACAAAGGAGAAACCATTTAAAACAGATGAGCATAGTTGGTCCCATTGTATTCACATCATTAGCTATGACACATTGCTTATTTACATGATTATCATGTTAAAATTTGTGTTGCCCAACCAACCATAAGGTTTGTAAATATAAAAAGATTAGTTCCTTTCGAACTTGAAGAGTTTAGATGGTCATTAAACTCTAAACTCTGGAAAGAGAATTTGGCTTATCTTTCCAAAGGATATGTACAGATATCCAAATTATGAAATCAATGCCATCAAATGATTATTAGGGAGATTGTGAGCCCATGTGATCATCAAAGGATAAGTACGGCTTATCTTTCCATCAGCTTTGAGAGTTGTGGGCTCATGTGATTTTAGAGATATCAAGAAGATCTTAAGATAGGCATTTTGAAGTATTAGAATGAATTAAATTTAAGTTTTGTAAGAGAGGGATATCATCCTTGGGGATGATAAAGAAGAGAAGCCAACTCCATACTAATTACATGCAACTTTCATTTGAAGGGAATATATCTTAAAGTCTAGTGGAATGAATTTAGGATTAAGATAGGAAGATAAACACAAATTAGAAAGAGAGAGATTTGAGGGGAAGTTAGAAGGATTTTAGAGGGAAAGATTTAGGGAGGATATTTGAAGAGATGTACTCACATCAAAGCCAAGGAGAGTTGTATATTTTTCTAGGGGCATTCGGCAAGAGGTCCCTCAAAATATGACTTTGTTGCAAACCGTCCACAAAAAGAGTCATGCAGCCAAAGGTCATCTAACACATTCTCATATCTGATATGTCTAATTTACCCTTTCTATAAATCATATCCCATGACTGGTGGGATATCCCATTAATAATAGTCAAATACCATTTAATAGGCCACGATTAATGGAATCTCATTTATGAGATTTTCAAATAAATTCTAAAAACACACAAATAAATTTCAAAAAACGCAATAAATTTCAAAAGAACGCAGATAAATTTAAAATGACACAAATAAATTTCAAAAAATATAAATAAATTTCAAAAGATGAAAATCAATTTCAAAAGATCCAAAATAAATTTCAAAAGATCCAAATAAATTTCAAAAAAATATAAATAAATTTCAAAAGACTCAAATAAATTTCAAAAGATGTAAATAAAATTAAAAAACGTATTTAAATTTAAAAAAAAAACGCAAATACATTTGCCAAAACTAGGATAACCCAATTTTCCAAACTAACGAATAATGTGGCAAAAAACTCAAGTCTTTTTGTCAAAAGCTCAGTTAAATTTATTTCAAAAAATAGAAATAAATTTCAAAAGACACAAATAAAATCCAAAAACACAAATAGTTCTAAGAAAATACAAATAAATTTACCAAAAACACAGAAAGATTCGTTCAAAAATTCAGTTAATTTTTTTTAATGGAGATAAATTTGTCAGAAACTCACCTATATTTTTCAAAAACTCAAATAAATTTACTAAAAACTTATATAGGTTTTTTTATAACTCAGATAAATTTATCCAGAACTCAGATAGATTTGTCCAGAACTCAGATAAATAGCCAAAAACTCGGATAGATTTGTCCAGAACTTTGATAAATTTGTTCTAAAAGTCAAATAAATAGCCAAAAACTCAGATTGATTTGTCCAGAACTCAGATAAATTTATCCAGAACTCAAATAAATTCGTTCCAGAAGTCAGATAAATAGCCAAAAACTCAGATAGATATGTCCAAAACTCAAATAAATTTGACAAAAAATACAAAACTCAGATAAATTTGACTTTGACTAGAATGAGGATGGACTTCTAGACGAATCAGGTCGAACCTGACTTGGAACCAACCCGGAACTGCTGCAGAACCCAAGCTCACTTTCTTCTTCTTCGTCATTCTGGAATCAGAAACACAAAAGCCATCTTCCGTTTGCCTTCTTTCAAGATTCTGGCGTTGGCATGGTGCGGCGTCCGGTGGCGATCCCCTTCTCTAGCGACATGCAGGAACGATGGTGGCTCAGGAAATCCGGTGATGACGCAGAAGATCGTCTTCTTCTTCGTTTCGTGTTCTGAAAGTCTGCAACAAAACCTGAGCAACGTTGCAGGGGTCTTCTTCTTCCCCTTCGGCAACGGCGTGTGGGCTAAGGAAGCAGCAGCGTTTTGCAATGCTACTTCTCTGAAAAACGCCAGATCGCCTTCTTCTTCGTTTCGTGTTCTGAAAGTCTGCAACAGAACCTGGGCAACGTTGCAAGGGTCTTCTTCTTCCTCTCCGGCAATGGCGTGTGGGCTAAGGAAGCAGCAGCGTTTTGCAATGCTACTTCTCTGAAAAACCCAAATCTCGTTCTCTGAAAAAAAAAAAAATAGAGATCGATCTCAATTGTTGAGTTCCAATCCGTCAATGTCCATGTCCAGATTGAAGAAAAAGAGGGAGAATGGAAGATTTAAATTTTCAAAATTTAAAATTTTATACCTAATCAATTGAAAGGGCAAATTAGTCATGAAAATGTATGAGGTGGTGTGTCTAGGGACCTCTCTCCATAAGGTGACGTGTCTAGGGACCTCTCACCAAAATATGTCCAAGTTTCATGGACTACAGGCCTTAGAGGAAAAGTTGATGGACTAAAGGCCTTACAAGTCCTATATGAGGGACCTTTTGCTAATTATCTCATTTTTTTATAAATATTTTTCTGAAAGGAGAAATTATGGGTGCTGACGTGGCACCCCCCACTGCCCTCCTCCCCGTTTGCTTTAATCTATATATAATATAATACGCTTGAATAATAACTCACCGCTGACTCAATACCCCCAGTCACTGGTTGGTGAACATCACTCCACAAAATTCCAACAATATCATTACTGACTGAACAAATTGAAGTCGTCCACCCTGGTCTCACAGCAATCACTAACGGATTAATGTATGCAAGAAGAATTCGGAGGCATATTCCACTAACTAGAAATCTCCTGGCAAAGTTTTGCCAAGATAGAGAATTCGACTCTGAATTGTGTGAATAATACTCGGCACTGCATTTACAGGTGGTTCAGATTGCATTCTGAAAATACGCTCATTTCTTTCACCCCATATATACCAAACAAACGCAGAAAATAGTAGTTTACCCAAAGTTTGAAAACCTTTGTGTTGTGGGTAAACTCGAAGAGTAATTAATTCCACCAAAGCAAGAGGAGAGTCACACAATGGGTCTCAGCTTTAGTTTTGCTAGAAGGGAAGTCCACACAGTATGAGAATACGGGCAATGAAGCATTAGATGCAATGCAGTCTCCCAAGTACAATCACAAAGCATACAACAAGAATCATAATCAACATTCCTATGAAGAAAGAAATCTTTTGTTTTCAATCTTCCTCTCAAAAACACCCAAGCACACATGGAGTGTTTTCTTATACATCCCTTGAACCAAATCAAAGAACGCCACTGCAGCTCCTGATTTCGCAGACTACATACCATACTATATGGAGACTTTAAAGTGAGAATCCCATGGTCCTCCAAAGTCCAAACAATCTCATCATTATAGGTAGGCCAAGGCTGAATCTCTAAAGGAATTGTATGAAAGATGTCCATTAGAGAATTTGAAGTTGGAACGCGGAAGTTCCAATTATCATTAGTAATAAATTGGTGGACACATAAGCCAGCTCCCAACCTCAAATCATAAACTGCACGATTACCATAAGAGTCTTTTAGTCGCACCCCTCTTAGCCAGGACCAGTCCAAAGTTTTGTTAATTGCCTATTGCCAATCGAGTATTTGATATGAGGCAAAGCTAGCACTCAAAGTGCTAAGACGCCTTTCCACCCCCAAGAAGCATTCTTTGGAATATAAACGTCCCAAAAGGATCTCCCACACAGATACTTCGCATTTATCCAAAGGTTCCAGCAAGTTGGTTTGTTGATAATAACATTCCAAACCTGCTTTAAAAGGGCTGCTTTAGAAGTTTCAAATATACACCGAACACTAAGACTACCAAGAGCTATTGGTTGGCAAATAAAGTCCCATGCTATAAGATGAATATAATGAGAGGATCAACAATTCCAGAAGAAATCCCTCACCTGTCTATCCAAAGCATGTAAGATAGCCTGAGGAAGAATAAAGACTGTCGCCCAAAATAAGTGAAAGGAGGATAAAGTAGATTAAACTAGCTCAACCCAAAATAAGTGAAAGGAGGATAAAGTAGATTTAATTAACTCAACCCTCTCTGCATAAGATAACACTTTCGACTTCCAACGAGCCAAACGCTGTAGAATTTTTGCAAGCAAAGGTTGGCAGCGAAATTCAATCTCTTAGAAGAAAGAAAAATTCCTAAGTATGTCACAGGAAGACTTGCATTCGGAATATTCAGAATAGAAGAAATAGTCGCATGATCCTCTTCCACACAGTTTGCAAAAAATATAGCACTCTTTGTCCAACTCACTCCGAGGTCTATGAATTGTTTAAAATGATCCAAAAAGAGCTTAAGATTGGTTGGTGCATAAATAGAAGCCTTGCGAAATACAATCAAATCATCAGCAAACATTAAGTGAGATATAGTAACTTCACCATTCTTAAATAGGGTTGAAATCAAATTTAGAAGATTCATATTTGGACATCATGACAAAGAAGGACTCCATAACTATGGCAAACAGAAAGGGAGATGAAGGACAACCTTGCCTTAATCATCTTGTGCCTTCAAAACTCCCATGCACCAAGATTGAGAACTGGGCATCAACAACACAGGCCATAATCAACTTAATGGTATGAAAAGGAAAATGCATACAATGAAGAGTTGCCACTAAAATATCCCATCGGACACTATCATACGTCTTTGCAAGATCAATCTTGAAGCACATTGTAGAAATACCATGATTCAGATGAAAGTTATGAATCAGATCTTGAGCTAATAGAACGTTATTTGCAATATTTCTTCCCGTGATAAATGCCGATTGCATAGGCCCCACAATCTTTGCAATAATTGGCTTCAGCCTGTGCACTAAAATGTGACTAATGATTTTGTAAAGCTCATTAGTTAAAGATATAGGCCGAAATTTATCAGGAGAGGAGGCACTGTCGCCTTTGGGAACCAGCACCATAAAAGTGGCTTTAAGTTGCTTCAACATAGATCCATGCTTGAAAAAATTCATAATACCTTCACACACATCATTACCAATTATCGGCCAACAGATTTAAAGAAATGAGCATTAAACCCATCAGGCCCAGGGGCCTTATTTGGGTTGGCAGCCTTTATAGCATCTTCAATTTCAGTTAAGGTGACTGGTAAAGAGAGGATATTAGCATCCTCCTCAGTAACATACACATGAGGAATAACATGTGAGAGATCTGAATCTTGCATCTCAAGGTGTTGCAAAGGATATCTGTAAAGTGAGAAACAAAAACTGCAACGATGTCGGGGGCAGCAAGGATATCTGTAAAGTGAGAAACAAAAACTGCAGCAATTCCAGTAGGTTCATGAAAAGTGTTGCCTTCTTTATCTTCAATTAGAGAAATATAAGAGTAAGCCTGTTCTTTTCTCATGAGATGATAAAAGCCATTGGTATTGCCATCCCCAAAATTAACAGCTAGATCCCGAGATCGTTGCTTATACATGCTTTTCTCAGCCTTGGACAAAGATTCAAGTTGATATCTAGCCAGTTGCTCTTCTTCTTGCAACTACACACTTCCTGCATTATCAATCAAAGCCTTTTGGATTTCTTCTAACTGAAAGCGGGTCTCCACTGATTTAGAAGATAAAGGATGTTGCGCTTTTTTCCAATTAATGAGCTGCTTCTTCACATTCCTAAGTTTCATAACCACCCTATATAAAGGAGTTCCATGAACATCAATGTTCCAAGCATCCTTAACAACATGAAAGAAACCCGGCATCTTGGCCCAGTAATTATAGTATCGGAATGGTACTTTAATATGGGCGCTATTATGAAGTGATAGCAATATCAAAGAATGATCCGAGATACTAGGGAGAAGCATGTCACATTTAAATAGATTAGAGTGCATAAAGGCTGCATTAACCAACACCCTATCCAATTTACATTCAATCCTTGAATCTCCAAACACTAGAATTGGACCAAGTAAATCTAGAGCCATTCAATTTAAAATCCATCAACCCCGCCTCTTGAATGCAATCATTCTATTCAACCAGCCCAATAGCCCTTGGTGTCGACCCACCTGTTTTCTCATGGGACCATCTAATAGTATTAAAATCTCCTGCAACCACCCATGGAGAAGTGATGGTATTGGACTTTTTAACAATAGATTGCCATAATTCTCGACGCTGTGTATAATTGTTAAAACCATAGCACGCGGAGAAATTGAAGAACACATTCTCATACTTACTTTCACAATGAATAACTTGAGCATTCATTATAAGAGAGTTGAATATTAACCACCTTAGGATTCCATAGGATACAAATCCTAATTGTAGAGCAAGCATTAATATTTGAACATTCCATCCATCCATTTGGCAAAGTAGAATTTTTAACATAGCAAATAGATGATTTAATTTTTATCTCCAAAAGAAGCACCAGAGAAAGCTTCGAGTTCTAAATTTTATTCCGAATTTCTAATTGCATAGAGGGTAGATTGAGACCCGACATTCCACATAAATATAGTCACGAGGATCGATTTTTATGGATTGGCTTCTCCTTGATAGCTATACCACTTGAAGCTGGTTTTTGTTTACCAACTAATTTAGGGAGTATACTTTTATCTAATTGCCGCATAGAAGAGAGATTCTTTTGTTGGACTTGCATACCTGCATTAACCCGCTCTAAATTGACTTCCCCACTCTCCAAAACCAAAGCTGTAGTGGTCGCAATTTCCTCCACTGTTGCATTTGAATCTCCATCTAAATTTGAAAGACTTGAAAATCGATTTTGAATGGATTTCTAGCAACAGATTTGCCCTTAGGGCTTTCCTATTAGGTTTGACCTTCTCATATCAGTTGTAGGAGAGCTAGTCAACTAGCTATGTTTTTTCCCTTTGACTACATTCCAAGTCTCCTCATTAGCATTTTGTTCATTAACATTTTGAACCTGCTGGGGCTTGTCATTGTCCTCATCCAGATTTGCTTCTGGTGATTTCTTTATTGAACCAAATTTGCTTCAGTTTGCTTTGCGCAGTTTTTAAGGGCATGCCTTGTCACCATGGTTGAAAGTGCACCATTTTTTGCATGGATTAGGCTTCTACACATATTCATGCGGATAACTGAGGGGAGTTCAGCATCTATTCCAACTTCAATGCAGACCCTAACAAAGGCATTCCGTGTCCCAGCAGCCGTTGCTTGATCCATACAGATAGGATTTCCAACAACACTCGAAATCTTGCTAAGAGCAGACTTGGATCTGAAACAAAAATTCAGATTTGGGAATTGCACCCAGGATGGGTTTGTCTCCAAATCATGTCTATACATTGAGATATCTTCAGACCAATGTTCGAGAATCGACGGATGTCCATGCACAAACCAAGGGCCTTCACCAAGAACATTTTGGCCAGCTTCATGGGAATCAAATTTAAATAGAAAAAATCCCTCCAACATAGAAACAATTTCCAAATCTTTAATTCTCCATGCTCTTTCTAGAGACGTTTTAATCGCTGAAAAAGATGCAGTCAAACCAATGAAATACCCCACCAATGCATTGCCCAGATTTTCTCTAGCAGCATACGCATCATCATCATCGAATTCTACATGATAATTAGGGTCCTCAGAAGGCTTCAAATATTGATCCAAATCCCTTGGCTGAGTGACGGTTGAAAAAGGGACGACCATTCTTTGGAATTTCCATTCAATGAAGGTCCATCAAGAACAGACTCTGAATCATGCACTAGGGCTAACGCTTCTTCATCAGATAGCAAGTGCCCACCTTCCTTTTCTTTTTGAATAATAGAATCTGATCTACTAATAGCAGTAGGTTTATCAATGAAAGAAGACATGTGTGCAGCATTACCTTTTTACTAGATCCAGCATTTGAAGAAGATTTGCGATAATTAGATCCTTTCCCTAAACACACCTTTGCCTCAAGGACCAGATCTCGTGGGAGATCAGAAGGGAGAGCAGCCTCATGTTGCTTCTTCAAAATCGTTTGTATGATGGGGATTTTTGCATCACGATCCTCTGCATACGTTAAGCATCATCTGCACCTTAGTATTTAGAAGTTGAACATCAGGAAGAGGGTTGGGTGCCAATGGAGGAGGGGACAAGGTCCCTCCTGCCATGAATCCTGCACAAGTTCAAGTCGGAACCAGAAGAGGTCACTCTGGAAGAGGGACGACGAGAGAAAATAAAAGAACGAAGAAGGTGTTTACCGATTTTCTATCTAAATAAAACAAAAAATATAATACACACTCTTACAATTCAGACTCAGAATATGTAAGGCAAAAACTGTTAAAAACAATCCCATTCATCTCCACTTTTATGTTGATTTCTCAATGTATAAAAGAAAAAGGAAAGATCTGAAAGTTTCTTTTCTGGGGTACCATATATGTAAACTAAAACTAAAAATAATTATGTACACAATAAAAATAACAGTAACAGTAACAAAACCAGTATGTGAGCGGCAAAAATATTACAGAAGGGGCTGCTATTTAAACCAAGGCTGTGAACAAACGAAGTTCAGTCTTTCAAATTACTATGAATCGATATTTATACATGGCAAGCAGCTGAATCAGCATTGCCAGTCCAAGAGGATCAGGATACACCTGCGGATTTACATGCAATGTTATGCAGCTCTCACAAACCATCAATAGGCACTATAACCTGATGAGCAATGGAACAATAAATGAACACCTACAATTACTCCATGATTTGTATTTTGGTTATGGGGGCCTGTCCTGGTCTCAGAGTATTACCTACTTTGATTGCCTTGTTTTGGTCAGATTGCTGTTAGCATTAGAGTCTACAAGCATTCCTTGAGCTGTTGACCAGAGGCTATTCAAATCTTAGTCGGGTTGCGTGTACTCAAGAAGCATGTGTGGTGACCTGTAAATCTTTATAAGTGTCCAGTAAAGAACTTCTTCAACTTCTAGCTCGCCTTCTGCCCTTGCAGCATAGATGTCCTCACAGATTGCTATCAACCTGCAATCAACACTTACACTTCAGCTCACCATGATCATCGTCATTATAGTTTATGCTATCTGAAGTCAGCTTAAAAGTTATTACACTTGGGTCATGTAAAGGATAATTGCTGATAAAGACAGTTAATTGGCATTCATGGTCACAGAGGTGCTTCATGAAACATAAAGTTATAAAATTAATCTATTTTGAGGTTAGGGGAAAAAATTCAGTAGAAACACAAAGTTAACAAAAAATTTACTATTTTTTTCAAATATCCTAGAAGGATTAAGTTTCATTCCATTTCATATTCAGTAGAAATGAAGATTCCCTTAAAGGATTAGGTTTCATTCCACAGGCCACTTATGGATTCACATGATTCCAAAATGCATTTAAACATGCATCCTTTCCATAAAATTCCTCTGTTTAAATGTATCTTTCTGTTGTTACAGAAGAAAACCTCCCATATTGTGTTATTTTGTTGTTGGTTTTTTTTTTTTTATAATCAGTAACATGCTCTAACCTGTAACCTTACTTGCAATTAAATAGTGGAGTCAGATTAGAGGTAATATATAGTGAAGTGTGTGTGTGTACAAAATGGAAATAGCGTGGTTTCTACCAGGTTCTCAAGCTTGGCAGCTAAGGACTGATGATTGATGATAATTAACAAATTGGAAATTGGTGAACGTCTAAGACTCATGTTTACATTGATTGATGTACATTAATTCATACATAAAATTGAAGTATGCATGATTGAATTAATGATCACTGTAGCGATGATGGGAGGAGAATCTATAATGCTTGTAGTTTTTCAACTGCAATTGTAACATTTTTTTATTTTTTTTTTTTGAATTGGTAATTTTTATTAATCAAAAGCTTTACAGTATAAAAGGGCTATACTGAGAAGCGGCTGGGGAGGACCCCAGAAAAACAGCCACCGCCCAAAAAAGAGTGAAGCTATAACAAAAAAGGCAAACTGCCTCAGGCAAAATAAAAAGAGCCACATCAAAATCAAATGACTTCCCTCCAATTGAAACATAAAGCGTGAAAGGAGAAGTCCCTAAAGTTTGGGAGAATAGAGACCCAGGAGGCTACATTGCAATTGTAACATTTCATAGATGACTAATAAACTTCGGTAGAAACAAGAGTCATATTACCTGTCACAAGAAGGAAGATTTTCATAGGGTATTCTCATTCGCAGGTCAGAGCACTGAATTCTTATAAACCGGCCGACTGCCAGCACAAATGTGATATATATACCCCAAATGCTGAACTTGCTGAGAGTTTCACCAAGAATACCCTCTGAAATAGTAGAATGCACCAAATGAGAATTGCAAGAAAGTTAATATGCCATTCTATAGGACTATCCGGAACATGAGAAAAAATCACATGACAATCAGCGAGCAAAAGGTATAGCAATCAAGAACATACGTGGTGTCTCTTCAGACACGATGATAGCTGTTGGTCCAGTCAACTCTCCACAGCCTTCCAAATCAGTTGCATTTGCATCATGGAAGGACCACCATGGTGGATTCCCACGATTCAAGAAAAGATCACCGCTGACCGTTTCTATCATCTGCATGCTAGCAACAGTCAGTGTTCTAAAACCAAATAGAACCAGAGAAATAGCACCTTCCAATCTTGGGACTATAGGGTCCTAGCCTCCTAGCCCTAGGCCTCAGCAAATGCATAGTTCATTGAGGTGCAGGATTCAGTACATATGCAACCATGGTTAAGCGACAAAACGATAAACTGATGGCTCAAAATCTTAATCTACAAATAGGTATATAAGAATTATCACATGTTAGCTTTCCATGCACACCTCACTGTGGAGCCCCCCTGGGGACGGGGCAGGGGGATGGCAAGATCCCGGTGGGCCCTACTGTCTTACAGTGACAGGGACTCATGTGATCATCCTAAACCCTTGATCAAAGGCCCAAGAAATCTCACCGTTAAAAACAGGTGCATAGTTGATCCTATGGTCCAGTCCATTCAGAAGCTTGCAAACGCAGGGTCTGGTGACCACTGGATGATCTTTCTATATATACAATACATGCATGCATCGAAAAGATACGTACATTGGATAAAATTTCTATATATACATGTATGCATACATATATTCTTGTGCATCTGTTGTGTACAGTCTTACTGTGCATACCGGCTGCTGGGGCCCCGCAGATCTTTTTTTTTAAGGAGGGAGAAGGGGGGGCCGACTGTCCACTCAGATCGGTGACAAAGTGGGCCACACTGTGGAGTGCATGGTCGGATGCACAGGAATATTGTCCATGTAAATATATATTCAGACAAGTAACTGTGGGTCCCAACATAAATAAACCTCACTAAATGGAAGATCCTTGTAATCCAATCTTTTGGCCTTCCCTGCCACTTCTCTGTATTATTGAGACAGCCCAAACAAACAATCCCAATCTACACAGGAACAAGACACATTGGTAAAAGTGCAGAAGACTCTTTTAAGTCTTCTGTCTGCAGGTCACTGGTTTAAAAGCAAGGATCACACAAAACAAGATTTTTTGGACACCAACCACAGTGGATCACATCACAAAAATTCTCAATCACCAACAAGCTGGTGACATACTATAGGGGCACTAACACAGTAAACCATGCATTTGCTGTGGACAGGATACTGAATTCCCCCGGAAGAAATATGGACATATGACATGCAAAGGCAATGATAAAATAGCGAGCATAGAATACCGCTTGTTCCAGAGTCCGAGCATCACCAGATCCAGTGACCTTGAAGTATCTTGGATAAATGTTATGTATTCTGAAGCTATCAATAGTTCCATTGAACACTTCCTCAACTTCTAACGGCATTGGTTGATCTACAACTGGAACAAATATTTCATATTTCACAACTTCCTTTCCTTTTGGTCTCTCCCTGTTAAACACCCACGAGAAAATAATATGCATGTTCAAGTCAAGGGTTTTGATGAATCTAGTCTGAACCATTTGAGGGACCAACCACACAGTACTTGCATCAGATTGGCAGCAGATCAATTGGATGTCTTTCACATTGTATGTATCCAGATAGCCTTTAGGGTCAAGATTGAAATCAAAATCCAACTCGTCAAATGGAAATATTTCACACAGAGTGGTTTGATATAAGGTCAGTCTTCCGCCTGCTGCTTTAATATCTATCTGGACACTTGCATCTTTAATGGGGTTTGCAATATTTGTTGGGTTGCCACTGCTGTACATCTGTGAAAAGGAAAATGTCAAAATTTTGCATCAAGTTTGATCATAGATCTGAATGCATCTTACAAAGAAAAGGCTGCATTTTGAAACCTCAACTCAAGCAAGTGCAGATATTTTATGCCTAAATCGATATTTCAAAATGTTTCAGAAAAGAAAATGTTAACACAAAACATATAAACAAAGACACAGCATTTATTTACAAAAATGGAACAAGGATTTTTCTCACAAATTGCCCTGTGCAAAATCCATAACCATATTGGACAAATGGAGAAAACAATACTTAAAATAAGGCGAAAACTCTTTTTTTTTTTTTTTTTTTTTTCTGTTTGTAGCTGCTGTTGTTAAGTGGCATCTTAATACTACTTATAAAGACTTAATTTGTTTCTTTTCTTGTATGTACATTCCAACCATGGTTGGAAAATATATTTTTTAAAGGAATATTTTTTGAACAAAAAATATTTGTGACTCAAACTTGGCACATCCAATGCAAAATATTTGACTTGGTTCGAGTCAACGCGGAGATTCGAAAGAGTCATGTTTCTTAAAAAAATTATTTCAAATTATTTTAAAATGAATCAAATACTTATAAATATAAGTAAACATTTATTTACATGCAGTCGTTATAATCAATTCAAATTAGCAGATTATGTATACCATAAAAATAACATAATAAGGAAAATAAAAGAATAAATATTGCATATTGAGTAATTTATTATTTCAAATATTGAATGTAAAAGGTCAAATATAAGTTTAAAATTACATTCCAATCACTCCAAACCGCGTGTAAGATTACTTAAAAATAAACATTAATTGTTAAAAATCAGATCTACCTATCAAATGGTTTAGAATGCTAATAATTTTTTAAAATGAGGAGACTCAGTCCTTCGTCAAAATGAGATGAGCTCGGGAGAGTCAAGAATCAACTTAGGGAGTTTTCCAACTGTAACGACCCGGGCCCGCTGTCCATGTGATATTGTCCGCTTTGGCTCATGGGTTGAAAGCAATGAGCCAAAGTGGAAAATATCATGTGGACAGCGGGCGTGGGTCGTTACAGATGGTATCAAAGCTGAGGACGCTCTGTTTTCCGGTAGGGGAGTATGTCACGCTTGGGCTCCATTGTAGAAGGTCGTTGGGTGGGTCCAACAAGGACTGCGTATGCAATGGTGCATAAGTCCCACATCTTGGGTATAGATATGTGAGACATGACCTTAACTCCACATGAGGCCTTTTAAAACCGTGCGGCAAGATTGGGTTGGAAACCCATGAGCCAAAGCAGACAATATCACGTGGACAGTGGGCATGGGTCGTTACACCAACCATGATTCCAACATGAAAGCACCTGCAATGTGATTTAAAGATTCAATTTCCAATGTCTCCAACGTTTACCACTAAGAAGTAGGAGACCAACACTTCCCTACAATGCGGCACAACATCAAAGCTTTGAAATAACTTTTGGGTTGGGTCTATCTGGCATGATTTCATAGATCAATGCAAAACTTTCTCAAGTCTCAACAGATGATCCAGGTGGGCTTTCCTTAGGAAAGATAGATCCCTCCCCGCTACTTCCTTACGTCACCCTTTGAGTATTTGGAAAGAAAGGAACTTCATTTCTTTCCATATCACCTTTCTTTCCTTAGGAACTTACGTCACCCTTTGAGTATTTGGAAAGAAAGGAACTTCAACTTTCTTTCCAAATACACCTTTCTTTCCTTAGGAACTTACGTCACCCTTTTTGGTAGCGCCACACTGGCTGAGATGTTTGCATAGACACAGGCTGCACAAGGCTCAAAATTCAAATCCTCTTTGCTATCGAGAGAGAATGCCTCCACCACCAAGCTATGTCTGCAAAGGCAAAGATACTGGACTTTTGATAACTATGAGAATCATGTGAATGCTTTAACTGAGGTGATCAAATGTTACTCTGGAATTTGAATGCCTACTAGATGGAAATCCAAGGTTGGAGACCTTTGTTATAATTAGGGCATAGCATGGGGCTCACTTTTTTCGATTGATGATTCCTTGCCATTATCACAAACCTACTGACAGTATTTCTTTCTACAGTTTTCACATAAAATTGTTTCTCAAAAAAAAAAAAAAAAAAAAAAAATCCAAAACCGGCAATTGTGCCAATTCCCAAGTTCCAAACCTTACCGGTGTCAAGTTATCCATGTCCAAGTTACATAGACAAAATAAATAAATAATAATATAAACAACTAAACAAAGATTGAAATATACAACATGAAGCCAAATGCATAAAGTAAAATATAGAATTGACACAAAATCTTTAAGTCCATATCTCTAGCAGAATAGATTTTTCTATGAAGTAAATCATGGTATTTGTCGTCCATGTTCCTCACCAGCATAGGGGCCCAGATAACTAATATTAACACAAAGAACAAACATATCCCACTGCAGAATTTGGTCATTTTGGTTTGCTTCTCTCCTTGCTTGTGCGTTGCTCGATTCAAATCCGCATCACACTTGACAAGATACAAGCATGCATGGATGTCCTCCAACTATTAAGAAAGAAAATATCAGATTAGGTATACAAAAATATTTTTCTCAAATAGATTATATTTGTTTAAAAGAAATGAACCAGGTTTCCAAATTATACACACACGCAGAGAGATTTAATCTATTTTATTATTATTTTTTTCTTGAAAGGATACCGTGGAAATATGTAACAAATAATGTTGTTTGGTGCACCCAAAAAATTAATACATAGGGAATTTGATACTTTTACTTCCTCTTGCGGAACATACATTTCTAACACAGTACTATAACTATTTACACTTTTAATAATGTACTGTACCCTTATTAAAGTTGGTTAAAGAGTGTAAAACTATAACTTCATAACTACAACTATTTAAGTCATACTATGACAAGGTGAGAAGCCACCAAACATCGAGTAGTGTAAAACTATAACTTTGTAACTACAAATATTTAAGTCATACTCTGACAATTTGAGAAGCCACCAAACATCGAGTAACCTCCCAAAAAAATTTTTCTTTTTTCCTCTTGCATAAGTTTAGTTTAAGGTTTAGGTTACTTCCTTTCTTCCTAATCTATCAGGTATACCTGAGTCCTATCAGGCTCAGCACAGTTAAATCAGTAACTACTACTGAGATTTACATGCTCTTCATGAACAGCACAGTGCATTTCCAGATGATTGTTGAGAACAATCACTCTTTTCTCCCTGGACAGTATGGGGAAATGTTAGGGAGTGACTATATTTAATAAAGATACAGGGTTTTTTTATAATTAGGACAAATATAGTTCTTTTTCTTAACCAAAAAGAAAAAAAAAAATTGAAAAACACAAGTGTGGGGGGGGAAGGGGTGGGGGGGTGCAGGGTTGGTTTTGAATATTCATTCACTGGAAACCCAGCAGATTTTTTTATTGTAGGAAAGGAACCACTAAACATCCTCATTTGAAAGCCAAACCCATCGGATGAGTTAATGACAAATCTTTTATAAGGCTTTGGAGTCAACTTCGAGTCCGAGTTTGCAGGTTTGGTTTGGGTTTGGCCCCCGCTAGAGCTGAGGCTCTCTGTTGGCTGGTGGTAGATGGCAATGTTTCCACGATAGA
Organism: Umbellularia californica; assembly: GCA_028538565.1. NCBI lineage: Eukaryota > Viridiplantae > Streptophyta > Magnoliopsida > Laurales > Lauraceae > Umbellularia > Umbellularia californica. Next base: position 34,978,490 of record JAPQWN010000003.1, on the reverse strand, counting down.
CAATCTCATAAGAGTGCCATTTCAGAATCCATTTCGGACATATGCTCTTTATGCGGAAAGGAGAGGAATACAATTAATCGTTTATTTTTACATCGTGGCACATCTTCCTCCTTTTTATGGTTGTGGATTATTGCTGTGGAAGTTGTTCCATTCGCCATTATTTGGTCTATGGAAGAGAGGAATGAAAGGATTAGCATTAATGCCATCGGATGCATTGTACTATGGTTAAGGATGGCAAAGTCAGCCATCAAAAGGAAGGAATTCAATAATTCGAAGATAAAAAGCATCTTGCACTTATCAGCATACTCAAAGGCAAAGAAATTGAAAAATCAATCTCCTCTGAATGTTACGTGCAAATTTAATGAGGTTGGTGCAAGTAGAGGTAAGCCAAGTCCGGCGGGTATTAGCAACATTCTTTAAAATCATAAAGGGGAGGTGTTAATATTCTCCAGCAATGAAAGCTAAAAGATTGAAAGAGGTGGAGGTCTTGGTTGTTCTAGAAGCTATTTGGATTTTTTTTTTTTTTTCATGATAGACAAATAGTGGAAAGCGACTCATCAATGCTCTTTTGTGAATAGTATCATAGGAGGAAGGCCCACAAAAATTCTTCTTTTATTTTCAAGAGATTAAGCATTTGTCCTTACAAATCTAAGTCAATAGCAAGTAGGTACATCAGCTAATGGGATGGAAGCATCTTTAGCTAAGCAAGGGGCAGGAAGGGATATCAACTTGTGTGCCCCTATTATTAAGTGTTTACCATGCTCCTTTGTTGTAGTGTTTCATGTTCTTCGTATGGTGTCATGCTCTTATACCTACAATCTCTATGCTCTTTTGGCATACTTTGTTTCAAGTGTGTACCTCTTTTATCTTAATAATATTTACCCAATACTGATAAAGAAAATTATGGTTAGAAGGGCATCTATGCTTAATAATTGATAAAATGTTAAAATGACGATATACTCTCAAACCTCAATAAAAAAATTCCTCAAAAAGAAACTCTAAAAGTCTTAAAACAATGAGAATGTCTTTCACAAGTTGCAACACCCACTCAAAACACAAATGTCAGTTAAAAAAGAGATAATTCAATTTCTTCCTTTTGTGTGTGTGTACGCCCATGCGTGTGTGCAGGGTTTAACAAAGGTCGCAAAGCTCATACCTTCAGCCAATCATACATTGTCAAAGATGTAGCTGTGCATGACCAGTCGAGCACACATCGTAACTCGTAAAGAAATGGTAGAGCACGATAAAGACGGAAGCCTAAATAATTTATCTGTGACACTTTACTGGTCAAAAATTGCCGATACAACATACTTTTATTGGGAAGTCCATATCGAATCTGTAAGGCCTGAAGTGCTAGAGATACTGCTTTCGTGAGATAGATAGCACGGAGTGCAAATCCTCCTGCACTTTGGCGTAATGGTTCCAAATACCAAGCATAATCTGTGGCTGAGTATGTGAACAGGACAAGATTGAAAAGATAGAAGATGACCTTTCCCGTTGCAAATGAACAGAGATAAATAATGCGGTCAAGAACAATCAAGAAAAAGATAACCTTCAACAAGATGGAAAAAGAAAACAGTCAAAGGCTATCCACTTCATGAACCAAGGAGAAGATCTTGCATACAAATACTTCGTATCAGAAATTAAGAGCAATAAAGAAATTGTTAATTGATGTAAATAAATAAGTGTTCTATTACATGGAGAGCACTAACAAACACACACACACACACACGAAAATTCCTACATGGATGGAGGTACTTAAACAAGTGCCTAATAAATTTCCAGTCTCTTATAATTTAGTAAGGGAATACTCCAGTGCATGCAAAGTCAATTACATAGTACACCCACTGCAATTAAACACTCAGGTCCATGCACTGCATACACAGTCAATTACATAGCATGCCCATTGCAATTAGACACTCGGGTCCATATCAGTAATCAGAACATCCCATTAGGTTTAGTCTATTTTCATACACTCTTGAAAAAAATAATACAAATAAAGAAGGGCTTAACCATCCGATCGATACCTGTCAAAATGGGTGAGTAGATTTATCTTATTACAAAAAAATCCCTATCGTCAATCTAATTGATCAACTTTCAATGATTGGATTGCTTTGACTTCAAAGGACAACTTCAATCAGCCAATACTAACCATTTCAATTTTGGTGGTAAAAAAAAATGGACTGCTCAATGGAAATAAACAGATTAATCAATCCATGTGGTTGATCTATTTTCTATGATTGGATTGCTTTGACTTCAGGATTTGGCCCGGGATAGATGGGAATGGTGAAACAGAACATGTAGCTGACCCCAACATGATTGGCACAAGCTATGCTGTCAGGATACAAATACAAATACTGAAACTAATATAGGGATTGAGGATACAAGTCCTCACTTTTGAAAATTTAGGACATGGATACAGATACGGGTGTCCTAATTCTTTCTTTATATTCACTTTTGAATCAATGAAAATATCATTGTTTACGTTCCTTTCTAGCATCTTTTATGTTGTTAAGTAAGAAAATTCAAAGAATTAAATGAAAGAAAGGACTTGGTAAGTAGGATATGTTAAACTTGTACCCTGTTAAACTTGTACCCTAGAAGTATCCGTGCAGTATTGGGTACAAATACATTTGTCACATCAGTCTGAGACGGATAAGTTGGGCTTGTACAAGTATCAGAGTATCATAAGGCACAAGGCTTTGATGATCGATACCTTTCAAAATGGGTGACTCTGATTTATCTTATTAAGAAAACATCCCTATCGTCAATCTAATTGATCAACTTTCTATGATTGGACTGCTTAGAATTCAAAGGACAACTTCAATCAGACAATCCTAACCATTTCAATTTTGGTGTCGAAAAAATGGAATTGATCCAATATTTAGAATTGTTAAGATGATCTCAAAAACATGACTTCACTACATGACAGATCATACGTAAGAACATCATGTGAACAGTCCTGTTGGCAATATGGATTTTCCAAGTATCAACTTGTACTATCTGCATGTGCATTTGGATGGAGATCATTGTCACAACCATGAGATTGTGGGTTTAAGTTAGCTTATATTTCCAAAATAACTAAATGATGGGATCACCTTTTCAAAACAAATAGACTGTCCAAAGGACAAAAACCAAAAGTACAACTGCTTTATTATTCCCTATTTGGTAAAATATGCAGTGTCTTTAGTTTTTTTACTATAGAGAGAAAAATAAACAATGTGCAATTGTAGCAACTTATCCACTTTAACCTGGCATACATGCTTGCCAAGACGGGCTTCTTGATAGATGAAGAACAGGACAAAAAATACATGATTTGAATGATCCTAAACATCCAATTAGTGACAACCGAATGGGCATATGTGGTAATGGAGAGTGATCGAAAATCCAAAATCAATGGGCAAAATGACAAGGTTGACTGCTCAGTGTGATTCATGACGCTAGTGTTCAGGAGTGGGCTCCACCTGAGGGGGCTAGTATTGAAAAATATTTATGCAGCCTCTACTAATGCCTCGAGGTTTTGGTAGGAATGGTTAGCTGAGGAAATTTAATATGGTATCAAAGTCAACCAGTCGTGAGTTTGAATCCCAGGAGGAATGACTCAGTAATAAAAAAAATGTGTGCCACTAAAAGTGCGCCGACCGGGTTCTACCTGAGGGGTAGTGTTAAGGAGTGGGCTCCACCCGAGGGGGAGGGGGAGTAATGAAAAGTATCTATGTTGCCTCTACTAACACCTTGAGGTTTTGGTAGGAATGGTTAGCTAAAGAAATTTAAGATGATATCAAGCCAACCAGTCGTAAATTCAAATCCCAAGAGGAACGACTCAGCCGTAAAAAAATTGCGTGTCGCCAAAAGTGCACCAACCAGACTCCACTTGAGAGGGAGTGTTAAGGAGTGGGCTCCACCCGAGGGGGGTATTGAAAAGTATTTATGCAGCCTCTACTAACGCCACAAGGTTTTGGTAGGAATGAATAGCCGAGGAGATTTAATAGCAAGCTCCATCCTTCATGGGGCCCACAAATCAGATGGCCCAGGTTGGTTTGCATTATGCTAACTGTACAGTAGATCAGTTGTCTTTGTTTAGCAAATTGGGTTAAAGGCATAATATACTCTAGAACAGAAGTTAATTGTAAATCAAGGGATGCATACCATCAAGAGGAATACAAACTCTTTTGGAAATTGATCTTCGAGTTGATAAACTTCAAAAAATTTGCTGTTGTTCTTTATAACAGACTGGTAGAAAATGGCAACCAAAAAGAAAACAGCCAAATCTGCACCGAATATGTATGCATAGAGATCGACTTCTCTTTTACCTCCTCCAATCACTGATATTATAGGGTAAGGAAATCCTATCTCTTCAGTGAGCCCCATTCTCTGTGCTTTACGAATCTCAGCCACAACATCAGCTGCAGGAGTCAGTGATCTATACCACTCTGTAGCTGGGCACCCATCTAAAGGAGAAGCATAAACAACTTCAAAAACCGCAAGGGCCACATTCGAGTTCTCTTGACTTCTTTCAATGCTTTGAACACGGACCCAGCTTGGAGAATGACATGAAGTTGGGATGTTTTCTTTGCATCTTTCTTCATGAGCTGCAACAAGCAATTTGTTTACTCCAGATTCTATCCTCTCTGGCTGAAGCCCATCGTCAGGCCAATCAGTCACTTCCAGAGACAGTTGCAAAAAATAAGGAGGAGATTCCGCTCCCAATGTCAGTGACTTCCAATATCTAGAAAAACTCCTTCCAATCCCTTTCAAGACATTTGTTACCGGTAAAAGCAGACATCTTACCCTCTTCCACAAGCTTGAACTCTCAAAAACTTCTTCCTGGTAGAGGGTTTTCCTTTTCAAAAACTTGAATTCTGCAATTGACTCCCATTCCCCATCTTTTGCAGTTATTGAACTTTGAAGGAGGGTCGATATATACACCAGAAAGAGAGGCAATGTACTTATAACAAATGCCGACCTAATTTTTTGAGCAGGGAAACCTAACTTTTGCAGCAGACTCGAATGAAAACTCAACCCACAGTGCTGTATAATGATTTGATACACATACTGAAGTAAAATGTTCACCTCCGTGTAGATTAGCATGATTACCCAAAACATGAAACTTGGACCAGAATTTACACACAAAGCATACAAGAAAAGAGCTGCAAGGTAGACCATAGACAACAAACTGAAGTTCCAAAGGAACACAAGAACAAAGCAGCAGTAGCAAACAATATCGTTATTTGACCTCATCTGCCCCCATATGTAACGGAAGATCTTTCCAAGTTGCAGGCTTGCTGTTTCAGACCCAGTCCTCTCATTAGAAGAATGGACTGAAGATATATGATCCAAGTGTTCAAATCCTCTGTTATTCTGGCCCTCAATTTCATCATACAAACCATCCTCTACTGATGACTGCTCATTCAAATTGAATTCTTCATTTTCTATATTCAAGAAGCTCACGATATTGGTGACTGCTTGATTTCCCAGGGATTGCACTTGAGAAACACCATCACCTATCAGCTGTACAAAAGGGTTTTCCTTAGTTTGTCGTTTTTCCTTCTCTCTTTTACCTGCATTTGTAAATGAACTTGAGTCTTTCTCGTCTACTTCAGTGATCTCACAAAGAGAAGAATCCATGGAACGCACTACTGCCTCCACAGCTGATGGGCTGTCAGCCTTTCTGCTCAAAGGGGAGTCATGCATTTCAGATGCTACTGGAGAGACATTGGCATTCTTCTGAGAATCAGGCACAGCAAAATCAGAAAGGAGTAGGAATTCCGCGCTGTTATTCTGATCCTCTTTCTGAAGAACACCTTCCTCTTTATTTGAGTTTATAGAAGAATTCCGTCGCCGTCTGATGCCTTCTCTTTCAGGAGAAGTATTAACACAAGTACCAGAATTCATGTTGTGGAGTTGACTTTGCAAATTGAGCATCTCAGATTTAATTTTTTCTACTTGCAAATTACGCTGCCGTTTCTGCTCTTCAGATTTACGGATATGTTGCAATTGTGCAGTCTTCCAAGCAGCCATTTTCTCTTGCTCACGCACTATGGCACCAATCTGCTCCGCCTCTAGGTATCTAGATACATAGTCAAATTCCTTTGAGCTGAAGATGTATGATTGTATTGATACCAAGATGAAAATGATTATTTCAACCAATGCAGACCGTGAGGTAATACGAAACCCATAATCATACTTATAAAATCCAATGACCTCATATATGTAGTTGATCTTTTCACACTTCCCAGCACTAAAACCCCCAAGGAAAGGAGACTGATAGGCAAGAGAAAGAACGATGACAGTGAAATTGTACATGCGCAAAAATTTGAAAATCTTATTCTTCTTCTTCAGTATCTCGAGCCTCATCCGGAAAAATACAAGAGCAAAACAAAGGTAACCAAGGTGCAAAATGTCATACTCCAGGGTTCCAGTAATTAGAATCAAGGCAAGCACAATATCCAATAAATGACAATAAAGATAAAGCCTCAAATAGTCAAGAACAGTCCACAGACTCTTCGTTTCAAATGAGAGGTCTCTCCAAACAGATGCATTCTTGCGCTGAGACATCATCTGATGATATGTATGTGATTCTGTGAAGTTGGGTAAGTGATCAGAACGGAGTTTGAAAGAAGCTAATATGAAAACCATATAGTAGCTGAGAAGCATTCGTGGGTCATCAACAATAATTCCTAAAGAAGAGTAGAACAAAAGCTTCAATTAGTAAGTATAATCATAACTAGCAAGCTGCCATGCTTCAGTTCAGAAAAACAAGAACAAAGGTCAAAGGTTAGTCACTTGACTTAAAACTAAATAAAATCAAATTAACTCGACCATAATTAAAATCAAGTCTAACAAGTCACAAGAGTCCATGGACAAATCTGGAAAACTAGAATAGCTTACTCATAAACTCAGTGAAGTTGATCCAATGTCTCAACTTGGTAGATATCTTAGTTGACTCCTGGGCTTTTCATTCCACCTAACCTCAAAATTTTCAATATTATTATCTGTTTATTTCTCCCACATATTCTAATATTTCTTTATATGTATAGTTTGTTCCCACTTAGTTGCCATTTTTTGTTTCATTGACGGGACCAACTCCCTGGAATAACTCAGTTAAGAAGCTCTAAAGCAAGCTCAAACTCCATCTCTTCCCTATGGAGGAGGGATGACTAACCAACCCGCTACTGGAGTTTTCGTCTAAACTACTATTCAAATTCCAAGTTTCTATTATGATCAAAGCTTGGGCTGTGGCTAAGACTTAAAAGGCCGATTCAACCTAGTAATTTTAAAGTGGAATCAACACTCAACATTCTCTAATTTTCAAACTAAAGTTAGAAGAAAGAAAAGCTAAGAAACCACTAGTGGGCCATGCATAAAGGGTTCGGTTCCACCATGAACAGGCCAAGGGCAAAGTACCCCCCCATGGATAAGCCTAGCTATTTGACCACACATAATTAAAACCAAGGAAAAATCGACTAAAGGGGCAATTTGTTAACCCACGAGTCGATCAACTCGGCCAAGTCAGACCGGGTCGCACCTTAGGCGCAATTTTAAAATAATGAAAAAAAAATCTAAAAAATAGAAAATATAGTTCTGTGAATTTAGAATTTTAAGCTTTTGTGTATCAAATGAGTTCAAGTTTTTACAGGCACATTCATATTTCATTCAGTCAAATGAATGGTAGAAAATAGTAATGATCTTCAAATCTTGGATTTAAAAAAGAAAAAAGAAAGAAAGAAAGAAAGAGAAGAAAGAAAGTGTGTTTGATCTTCTAGAATCAGTGCAGAATGTCCCTAAAGCCTCCCACAACTTCTATTAGAAACAACTATTTAAAGGTCCTAAAAACCGTAGGAGTCAGAACTAGGTGGCTTTGGGGGTGACTCGACTCGGCACCTCTCGATTCCAAGACAAATCAGCCAAGTCGACTTGAACTCAGCCGATTTCTATAAACATGATTAAAAGCACAAAAATGGCCAATAATATTATTCCTTGCATCTCAAATGGTTAGGACATTTAGAGGGGAAAAGGGAGACTGTCAATGGCCTTCCAGAGTTTAGACTATTGAGTTGTTCCAATCACCAGTATGAGTGGCTTAGCTAATGGGGGCATTAATGCAGCTTGTGCTCATGCAGTATAAGCCACCGATGCTATAAAACCATATCCCACAATGACAGTATAATTGGAAGACAAAGTAACTACATTCATAAAATAAAGAATTACCAAGCCAGCATTTCTTGCAAAAGTCGAAGAAAAGGTTCGAACTACTCCAGCAATAATGGCAATGCACTTTCATCTCACTAGGTACACGTTGACTCCAGCGGATTATATTGTACCAAAGGGCCAAGTACTCGACGGCAAGGATTGAAGCAAATGTGAAGACAAATAAGGACCACAATTTACGGAGCACCTGGCGATTTAGAAGAATGCATGCAACAAGACATACAATATAAAGCATTGAGATAACATTCAAAACAGCAAAGCTTGCAAGAAGTAATGCAATCATGCTTATCTCCAGCCCAAACAGGTTGAACACATTTTCAATCCAAAATTTCATAAATATCTTCAGTGTTGTCTTCTGCATGTCAAATCTCTCCTTTTTCAAAGCAATAATCCGCTTCTTATTCCACTTATGACTCTCTTTAGAACTTCCCCATATATTATACCCAAATGAATATCGTCTATGGCCACTCTCTCCATCATTTCCGGCAGAAACAGGATCCTCTCTTTCATACATCCGAGAGCCAAAAGACGGGCATGAATTGGTAGTGGCACCCCTTTGTCTCACAGATAATAGGCTAGAATCCAGCAATGGCTTCTTCTCCTCTGTGCAGATGGAAATATCGCTTGAGGGATTCTCAGCTGAAATGAATAGGTTGCAAGGCTCTTCCCACTTTCCTGTATTCACCAGAGACCTCGGCATAATTTCTAACCAATGGAAGACATTGTACTGAAGAGTGCATGCAACTATCACCAGAACTTTCCCCCTCAAGCCTGATTCAAGACCCCAAAATCCTGAATTAAATACTCGAAAACCCAGAAGAAGGGCTAAACCAGAGTGCTTTTGACCTGGAAACATCTGAGCATGTTTACCCCACATCTGGAAAAGATACTCCGATATCACCAAGGATCCCGTGTAAAGCAAGAACAGTTTGGATGGAACACGGGAAGTTTTGGGTAAAATTGAACAGACAACCAACCCCAGAAGATATAAAAATCCAAATGCACTTATTGGAGATATGGAAGCATAGAATACAGCCAAAGATAAGATCTTCTCACTGTGCCAAATCAGAAACCTTCTGACAAACCCAAGAACTCCGTAGTCCGACGAATCAGAACCATTATATTTCTTGCTGTACCTGCTTTGCCGCCTTTCATAGCTATAAAGTTGCATCACAATCAGAACAGCTAAAGACTCCCAAACATTCTCCAACAATGAACATTTGGGCTTGTACCCCAAGTCATAATAAAGATCTATCTTCTTGGCCAACCATATCCTGAAGCTAGGGAAAATGCTTAAGGTATAGATGAAGATAAGTACAAGAACAGCATATACTTTTAAGGGAAACCAAATGTGCCTTCTCGTCTTCTCCACGAGTTGTCTTCCTATTATCCATACAAGAAGGAAAAAGAGGTACCCAAATGATATAAAATTAGGAGTCACTAGGTAAACAGAGAGAAGTATGGTTACAAATGCAATGTATGTCCCATACGAGCGATACAAAGATAAAAACTTCTGCCCTACTGTACTGAGATACGTTGCTATCCATTTCTCTGGGAAAAAAAAAAGGAACACAAAAAAAGATAAATCAGACAAGAAGGTAAGTATCATTAGTTTTAATCAATGACCAAGTTAGTAGCATCAATATCAGGATTGATAAGATAGTACAAAAAAGAAAAGAAAGGAAATCACATTTTGAGTTATGCAATCAGGAAACTAAAACAGGTTTTCACAGTAGAAACAATCAGCTCAGCAAGTGAGCGGTTTCGGACAAAAGCCCGTGGCAGTGGCACAATGGAAGGTGCTCACAATTACAATCTAGAGGTGGGTTCAAGTCTTGTCACCGAGGACAAAAAAAAAACGAGCAGTCCGCTGAGATGCACAAATCCATGCATGGTCCAATTGGGTCTTGTCTGAGTCAAGCCTGGATTAGTTCTATGGGTTATAACCTACAATATTAATGTTCAGATCCAAGACAGATCCATCATTATAGTATTCTGGTCCCTCCACCCTTGGGCCCTGCAGTGGACCCAACCCAATGAGTGTTGACTTGGAACCAGCCTAGTAGTTTTCGGGTTTGGTGCACTTGGGCTAAGGTCCAACAAGACCAAGACCTGAGTAGAGTCTTAAAAAAAATGGATTTATGCTTTTCCCAACTGGAATACAATGAGGACATCAGCACCCATTGTAGGATCCATTCCATCAATGGTCTAGAACAAAAGAAAATGACCACCATACAGTAGCAGGAGCCTCAGAAAGAAGTATAGCTGCTGAAGCTCAGGAGTCGGGGGTTTTAAAAAATGGATGAGTCCCGATTGAATTGGCTGAGTTGTATTGGGTTCTTTATTGAGTTTTATGGAATAATCCATCTCTCATGCAACTTGACCCAGTCTCACTAAAACTCAGCTTGGTAGTGCAGACTCTGTGGTGAAAGTCAGCCACTGAGAATGAGCTTTAAACCTTTTGCCCATATATCCCTTTTTCCAGTTTTTTTATTTCAGAAGCAGAAAACAAAGCTCATCCAAATTTCTTCAGTCTTGGATGTAATTATACCATGTAAAGAGTTACTGAAGGTCCTATCCCGGGCAACTGGGGAGGCATAAACAGACAGTAGAACTGATTTGTTCAATCCCTCTTTCAATATGCTAAACCCAAATGGGGGGTAGGCAGTGTGCTGTACAATGGAGGACAATGAAAAGAGCAGTTTAGACCCATGATTCTGAACGGCACAAAAGAACAAAAGTACAGCAATCTTCATAAAATCCCAACAAGAAGCAGGATCCAGGAGACCTGCATTTTACAGAACAGAAGAACGTCATTTCCATGTCCTGTAATATAAACTAACAAAAAAATCACAAAAATTAGACTCATGGCCTCTATGTTTTCATATGGCATCTGGAAGTGGTAAAGCAATGTGTCCCCCCAACATGAAAGCATAAAAATGATGTTTAAGCTAAATAAGCAATATGCCACCAAATTTACCAAATGCATAAATAATCCCAGAAGGACGATTACTATCGAGAGCAAGCAAGCTAGTAGAAAGAAAGAACGCTACAGCCAGGAGAAGCTGACATTTGTAACAAACCTTGGCAAAACTCACCCATGAAGGACAATGCATTTCAGTTTTTCCCCCTACCTAGTGATGCTAATCATTTTCTGTGCATGGCTGACCTTAAACAGAACAAAATTCACACTAATATGGATGACATATAGTATCTTCCCAGAATGTGCACGACTGATAGTATCCCCCCCCCCCCCCCGCCCCCCCCCCCCCCCCCAAAAAAAAAAAAAAACCCCATTTTCAAATTGATTTGACTGATACTCGCTTTTGTGTTGAACCAAATCCTTCTTATCCTCTCCGCAACCCTGTAATTGCTATGCACCCAGGGTGACTTCCCCAGCAAGCTTGCTGACATCTGCACTATGGGTCCCACCAATTGCGAAACCAGCCCAATGGCATGTATCACACTATAAGGCCACGTTTGGTAACAAAATCTGCGGTGCAAAGATTCCCCCTTTCCACGATATTATGTTGTATCCACGTTTGGCAGCAGCAAATCATCACTGATTTTTTGGCGCCTAAGATCCGCAATCGATATGATTTTAAGATCAGATGCCCCCCTATCAGCTATGCAAATCCTTCGTGCAAAGGGGGTGGGTATAAAAGGCAAAATCCCACCCCTGCTCGATCTCTTCCGTGAACTCTGAACAAGAAGAAGCCTCCCTTCGTTAACATCACTCTGTCTCTCGCCAGTCTTCATCGTTGGGTATGCCATCTCTCTCTCTCTCTCTCTCTCTCTCTCTCTCTCTCTCTCGTCGGCCTTTCTTTTCTGTTTTCAAAGAAGTTAATGTCAGAACCAACTGCAACACCCCAACACAAGCAAACAATGACAAGAAACGAGTACAGAAAGTGCCAACTCGCTATCCAACATTTCCATAGCATCCTCACCAACACTTTGATATCTCTCTCTCAAACACACATTACTGACCGCTATTTCAAGGCAAAGGAAGGAAAGATGGGATGGGGAGGAGACTTGGGTGTTACTTCTCACCCCACATGCAATGAGTGCCGATAAACATAATACCAAGTGGGTTCTTGGATTGTTCTCTGCTACTCTTATCTCCTTTTTTCGTTGTCCATCCACTGCTCCCAAATCGAGACTTCTTATGCAGGAAAAGAAAGGTTTTGGAGAAGAGAATATGATGGAGGAGAAAAAATAATCAATTCCTTCCAGAACTTTGAAGGGGAAAAAAGTCTTCATACAAAGTGATAAAAAATGTAGGATTTTTTTCCCCATAAGAAAGAGGAAGTGAAGAAGGCCCAGTTGGATTTGAACACAGAGAAGGGTTTGTAATGGGAGAAAGGAAAGGTTTTGTATTGATGGAATCCTCAGTGTCTCCATGGTTACAACCAAACGTGGAATGCAAGGAATCATTAGCTATGCAAATCCTTGGCAAGAATTTTTCTTTTCAAGTGGAAGAGAGGAATCCTAAATCATGCAGATTCCTCTCCCATTACCAAATGTGCTCTAAAAGAAATATTCAGGTGTCGGCCAATTGGCAAGGATGAACTTAAATGAAAGTTTTCGATATGCATACACTCTTAACTGGATATAGCTTTTAGTTTCTTTAATGTTTGTCAGTGTCTTTAATATTGAAAGTGGAGGTATTTTTGGTCATTCGTATGCATCTAACAAAAAATAAAATATGAAGACCCATTTGTTTGAGGGTTTTATCAAGCCTAAACAATTCATATACTGAAACATGGTATAAGATACAAGCTCTCTCATGAGACCACCCCACTAGTTAAACAGAGACTACATGGAGTTCTTGTTTTGATTGTCTATGTTGATGATAACTTAGTGACAGGCGATGAGATAGCTGCATTGAAACTCTTAAGAAACAATTTGGGACAATGTTTGACATCAAGGATCCTAGTCTATCAAGTATTTTATTGGAATTTACGTCCTCTCAGCAAAGAAGACTTGTACTTTCACAAAGAAACTATGCTTTGATTTACTCAAGGAAACTGGAATTCTTTAATGGAGCGCTGCTTAATGATCCTAATTAATATCAAAAGCCATCTTAGAATACAACCTGATTTGGCAAATGCTGTGGGCATTGTTAATTAACTTATGCATACACTGAGGACAAGTTATAGAAACAGTTCGTCAAATTATCCAGTGTTAAAAAGGCCCCTGGTAAGGGTCTCTTGCTTTCCTATCACAGACATTTATGTGTAACTACGTATTTAGATGCAGATTGGGTTAGCTCACAGATGAAAGGCATTCCATATCTGGATACTGTGACTTTGTTAGAGGAAACTTGGTCACTTGGAAGCGCAAGTGATGCAGGCCATAGGGTTAGGGCTTGCGTGGAAAAGGGCCCAAGCACAATACGAAGTCTCCGCAGAGACTTCACATGAGGACATGCCTCAAAAGGGATAAAACCCACAAGTCTATTAATCATCAACTCTGAATTCCATCTCTCTACAATATGTATATATATAAGAAAAGGAAAACTTAAGGGCTAAGTCACATAATCAAACTAGGAACTAACTATTAACCAACTTAGGAAATAAAATAAAAATCCTAATGAGATTTGAAAGATAATCCTAATTACACCTCAATAATAAAATAAGAAACTAAATTGGATTTGCATCATTTGGGGTCCACACATGAGTTATGGGCCTGTCCTGCATCAGCAAGAAACACTTAGTAATAGCTTGATCAAGCGTTGAGTTATGGGCCATAGAACATGTGAACTGTCGTGGGTGAAGCCAAACTGTTGGCGATTTTAGAGGCCTTGAGGACTTCCTTTCGCTCTTTTCAGGATAGCTTGATTACGAGAGTGAATCTTTCAATGTGATTTCATGGGTGACTCACGATGAACCTAGGCCGTGGAAAATGCAGTTTTGTTGAGATCAAGGCCTTGGCATCTCATCTCCAGGTAGTTTTCCATCATGTAGTGAAGTCAGTGAATGAGTTAGCAAATGTTGTAGCTAAAAAGTTCGGATGGCAATGGGTCGGATTTAAACGGGGATCCAACCCACCCCGCTCCTATTAGCGGCAGGTTTGGTAGAGGTTTTCTTGGTGCGGGGTAGGTTTGGGCTTTGTTGCTATACTCACCCTGCCCATATATATAATATATATTTATTTCTTATTAAACAAAACTCATGTGGTTTAAGTGGTATTTGACATTAACTAAAAGCATGTGAGCAAGGATCAAAATATCAATTGCAGTGGCCGGTGGGTGTAGCGACCAGTGGCCGAAATGCTAAGTAGCAAGTGATACATAGTGGTTGCGGTGATACGTAGCGGTGTAGCAGTATGAATTTTTTAAGTGGTTAAAAGAGTTCAAATCTTGTGTAGAAGCTAGTCATATATTTTTGTAGTGATTTGGAACCATATAAGGGTAAAGACAACTTTTGGAAAGGCTACTGAGGAAAATAAATAGGAAAAATAATGTTTAAGTTAAAATTGATTGTCTCTAATATGTTTTGGACAGTAGCGCCGCTATTTTCAAAATAGCATAACAGCATCAACCGCTACGGCCGATAATGCGGCCTTTAGGGTACATGGCGGCCGCTATTTTGAACCATGCATGTGGGAAAAAAAGTGGTGTGTTTCAAGGATCAAAATAACGGTTGCGGTGGCCGTAGCGGCCCGTGGTCAAATACGCTACATAGCGGGTGATACGTAGCAATTGCAATGACACACTGACACATAGCGGTGAAGCAGAGTGAAATTTTTAACTTGTAAAAAAAAACTGAATATTGTATAACTGGCAATCTGGTGTTTTTTTAGTGATTTGAAACCATATAAGAGTAGAGACAACTTTAGAAAAGGCTATTAAGGAGAAGAAATAGGGAAAACAATGTTTAAAATTAGAACTTTTTTTATTATAGTAGATTTTAGACCGTAGCGCCGCTATTTTCAAAATAGCATAGTGGCCTTGACCGCTACGGCTAATAATGCGGCCGCTAACCATGGTGTGTTAGACCTCAACCACATTCATTTCCATGCATTTATATATTTTAAAGTTTTTAACCTTTAAATTCAAATTGACCCCAACCCATACAGGGCGGGTTTGGTATCACATATCAACAACCCATCATGAGGCGTTTCGAGTTTGGATGAGATAAACTTTAGACGGGGCAGGTTTGGGTTTACCCCAACCTGTACCAAACCCGCCTCGTTGCCATCCCTACTAAAGAGGGAGTTACTAGGTCCTCCACTTGGGAGGTGTTTTTCTTGTAATTGGTGTTTTGGGTATAAGGCTCCTATCAGTCCTCTTTGAGGGTGGTTTGTATGTTTCACTTCTTTCTCAATAAAATTTAGCCATTAGTTACCATTCAAATATAAAAATACATACAAGGATATATGCCTATGAACAAGGTTCTCACAAGCTTACCATGCACACCACCTAGAGGGGCCCTTATGGGGCCCCACAGATAATGGGACCGAGGAGGACTGGAAAGATCCTAATGGGTAGGGCCTGGATATCAAATTTGGGGTCAATCTCATTCCTCTAACCCCTTAAGCTGTAGCACACAATATATATATGAGAGGGGCTCTCTTAATATAAGCTGCAGCATATATATAGGAGAATATTCAAGTGCATCCATCCCTCACCATTTGTGGTGAGGGACACCCCTTTTGGGGAAGTTTCAAGTACAAACGAGAAGTGTACTTCTCTTTTGTACCTCTCTTTTGTACTTGAAACTTCCCCAAAAGGGGTGTCCCTCACCACAAATGGTGAGGGATGGATGCACTTGAATATCCCCCATATATATATATAAAGAACCTCGATCCAGTCCATTCAGATGTGTGCAAACCAATGGGATCCAGTGTAATTCAGAGGGGGTCCCGCATGTATGGACAGTTCGTGGGCCCCACTAATGTTGCCCTCGCCATAAGATGGTAAGCATCAAGCTCACAGGAACATTGGTTCATGATTTCATAAAGGCACTTCCAACAACTTAGATGACCTTTATCAGTGACAAGTTGGGCATAATCAATATCTTTGCACCAACTTCGGGGGGAGTTTAAAGAACTTAGTAATTGGGTTTATTTACTTTATTATTTTGTGCCTGTTATATTTTAATTAGGGATATTTTGGTCAATTAAATGCATTTAGCAAATAATAAAACATGGATCCCTTAGTCAATAGATGGGAATTTTTCGATCCTAAACAATTTGGATGCTGAAACACAGTTCTCCCACAGTGTGGGGCCCACTTAGAACCATCCACAACCAAACAAGGCTGTTGTAAGGCACCAAACATCAGCAAAAAGAAAATGTTTAACTTGTGGTGTTTCAATCCAACGAGTCTAATTCAATCCCTTACTAGCCCACCTACAACGACCGGACATGGATTCCTAAAAGAACTTCTGTCAAAATTCCACTTCATGAAACCACCACAATATATGAGCCCACCAAAAAATAATGCTAGCAAAAGGAAGCAACAAAGAATTTTGCTAGCAAGAGCTAGAAAATCACCAGAAGTTTTTCCTTTCACTGACTAACCACCAAGACTTCGACATAATTGAAATACAAAAGAGACAAAATTTCTTGGTATGTGATACATCCAGCAGCATACAGAGAACTAGGAAAACATCAATACCAAAGTAAGCACCAGCAATCAAAGTTCAAAAACCAAGTCGAGCCTGAGTGTATTGGACCTAGTTGCTACACATGAATCTTGGTGCCACTCAGCTGCATTGTAAGGGACTCGGCGGTCATTAATTGGTGACCTGTACCAGGTTTTAAAAAACACGCTAGCAACTGAATGAGTACCTCAGAAAACCAGTGAAGATACTAAGGATAGCACATCAGGTGTTTTATTGCAAGTCAGAAACACCATTAAAAATACAAAATATTCTTTAATCATTCAATAAAAAGGAATATTAATAAAATAAAGATAAAAAGGACAACAAGATTCATAAGAACACATCATTACTCAAACATTGCAGTGTTTAGCGATATTTGAAAAGAACAATACCCCAAACATGGCCATGCTTACAGCAGCCAACACATTAAGGAAGAAGCTTTGCAAGAGCTGTAGTTAAATTCCACCATATATTTCTATATGATTTATAAAGTACAGATATTTTTAATTTTTTTTTCAGCAAAGACAGGAACCTAGAAATTTTTGCCTTCTGCAATTTTCAGCCTTAAAAAACTCGTGATACTCCATTTGTTCTGATAAAATGGACAACTGGAAACCAACTTACCAAACTGTGATAGGATCTCCATTATTAACGAACCCTTTTGCTCCAAAGCCTTGGACACTACATTCAGCTGAAGTATATACAATATTGCAAAATGAGACTCACATAGAAGAATCAGGGCTTGACGCATCTTTTTGCTCACTTTGTAGCTCAACAGAAACACCAAAAAGAAGACCACTGAAGCACAGAAAGGAATTTCATCATTAATCATTAAACTGTATGGAAAGCATAATTAGGAGACAAACAAATGCAAAAAAGAACTATGGAAATTGAATATCTAAGAAAACTGATAAACAAAAAAGAAATAACTAATCAACATGTCCAAAGCTAGGGAACCAAAGATTTATTGTGAACTTGGATGTAAGAGGCCCTCAAGTATCACGAATTTAAAAAAAAAAAAAAAAGACTAAAAAGAACTGATATTTCAAAGAACCAACACAGTTCCACTGTTTATACAATAATATCTAGTACCTACTAACTAATATTCTTTTTCAAAATATCAAATAGGGTAAAATGTTAGAATATGACCTGTAGAAAACATGATCATATCAAAATTACATGATGTCAAGTTTGAAGAGGTACTTGCATATATTTAATAGTAAATCATTTCCTGCAGACAAAAAACATCCCTTGTAAATTGCCAAAAATTGTCTAATGAGCATGGCTATCCCCACCTACATAGAGTCCAGACAATGAGACCCAGAAACCTCAATATTGGAATGCAAAAGGACAGATTTAATGTAGTTTGAGATTGTTAATGAAACCAAATGTTCCCAATTAAATTTTGAAGTGTGAAGGGAGTCACAATCAACCAAATCTAGCCACCCTACTAGTCTTGCTTAGATATTTAGTGAGATATTTAGTATTTGGAACTCATAGGGCTACTCAGTTTTAAGTGTGAAATCTGATGGAATTGTTTGTAGTTGGAGTGATTCCCTTTTTTTTTTTTTTTTTTTTTTTTTTTTTTTCCTACTATTATGTCATGTCTGTAAAATTTGATTGGTTGATAAGTTGGAGTCATTAAGCTGTTTTCGAATCTAACATAGTTGGGACGCTGCATTGTGAAGATTCTAGATTATTATATACTAATTAGTATTGTTGGAAGTGACCATTTGCACTTCGGTACCACATCTGGATTCGATGGCCATAAATTAATTCCTATAAGGAATCTTGAGTACCGTTATGTTCTTGTTCCTGCCATAATAAAGGGAGGGCTGGATAATATCTAGTGGCAACTTCTTGTTCCTACCACAATTACAAAAGGGCTATATAATATTGTGTGGCAAATTAGCTCATGTGGATCACCATCTTGCCTAGGAGTTTGTTTATGTTTTAGAATAGTCCCGAATGATTCTTGTTATGTTATAATTCTATTCTCACAAAATCTTCCATTGTGTATACTTGTTTTTGAACTCATATGATCGTCCCCTATCTTTATTTATGTTTTGAGATTGTATGGAATATTTTGGAGGTATGCTTACTTGCTAGGTTTTTCGTAAACCTAACCCATTCCCTTGGCAATTTTATAGGTGAAGAAGGGGAACTGCAAGAGTTTCAAGAGTGGAGTGTGGATGATATAGTTTAGAGACATCAAGAACACTCTAAAGAGAACTTTGCGTTTTGATTCAGTTTTATTTACATTGGACAATTGTAACAAGGCCCTAGAATTGGCCAAGAATTTTACATGGTTTGGTTTAAGTTCATATTTGATTTAGACAATTAAAGTTATTAAT
Source organism: Umbellularia californica (assembly GCA_028538565.1). Lineage (NCBI taxonomy): Eukaryota > Viridiplantae > Streptophyta > Magnoliopsida > Laurales > Lauraceae > Umbellularia > Umbellularia californica. Next base: position 34,959,316 of record JAPQWN010000003.1, on the reverse strand, counting down.
GAATTAGGTTTATTATACTAGAGATCTGTTATGAATTTCTGGTATTTGATGATTGAAAAAGATTCTATTGCAAATTTTAGTTTGACCTAATCTCATAGACGTGGAAAAATTACACTCGCAGCACGAAAGACGGCCTTCTTTAGAAATCTGGGTTTCGGTCGTGATAGGATCTAGGGATATCTCTCCATGAATCTATAATATCCTGAGTTACCTGTGCCCAGGATTAGTCTAGCCCAGGTAGTACCTTAGTTGTTTCCTTATTATAAATTAAGAAGTATTACCTATTATGGAATTGGAAAGTGTCTCACGTTTTTGGGACTGGAGTAGTATAACAACTCTAACAGAGGAAATAAGAGAAGGATTAGAATTAGGAAGCTTATACACCCCCATCCTTATATATACATAAGTAAACCAACAACAGTATTATGGTATTCTATTCCTTTGGAGAGAATTCTGAGAGAGAGAGAGTCATGTGGCTGTCTATCAGGAGGAGGGAAAGGCTATTGATGTTCTATTCATGTCCGCATATTGCAAAGGCGACAATCGTTTACCAAAGGTGAGTGGATCTTCCTAAATATTAAGATGTTTGAATCAGGAGACTGATGATGGTGTATGATCCTATTAAATTGGAATTAGTGCAGTTCCAGTAATAGTTCCTGCGTTTATGGTTACTCAGAAATTCTTTTGTGAAAGTTAAAACATCTTGATTGTGAAGAGTATAATTCCTAGGGAGTTGTTAACTCTTCTTTCTTCTTGAATTGCTAAGTATTTGTTTATTATACAGAAACCAGAGGGTTGTTGTCAATGACACAGATTGACCTTAAGAGGTTGTGGGACCACATGGCCCATCGGATGGGAGATCTGAACCAGGGATCTATCAAGGGGGCCATGGGTGAACCTTAGGGTGGAGGACCCATGAGGAGTGGGCTCCGTCTGGGCCCTCATCCAATTGCCTTGTTAGAAAGGAGGCGGCAGTTGCCAGTTTTTGGCTTAATATCGACATGCCTTAGTGGGACCACCTGGCCCACTTAATCAAAGATTAGATCCATCCAATGGATAGAGGACTGATGGGCGACCATAGACATCATGGACATCTAGGGTGTGGGAATAGTAGGACCCACTATCCAATAGGACTAAAGGAAACCACGCGTGATTGAAACAGAAATTGGGCAAAAGGTCGACAGAGGTACAGGGACCCATTACGTGGCCTGATCAAAGATCAAGACCCCACATCTTGTAGATGAGCCTCATGTTAAACAGGCCATGTTAAATAGGCCCAAGGCCCATGAACAGATCCTGTCCAGAATATCATATCTCACGTGGATGTTGATTGGGTCAACTTGTAACAGCTGTACATATTCTCTTAATTTAGATTTTCTCTTGTAATTAGTTAGTTTCCTAACTTAGAAGCCTTGATTGAGGCATGTAATACTCTATATATTAGGGCTTGATCTCCAAAGGAAAACACACAGAAAAAATATAAACTAAGAAGAAGTTTCTTCCAAGTTCTGTGATCATCAATTTATCATGGTATCAGAGCAAGGTTGATCTTAGACATCTTCCAAGTCTCTCTCGTGCAGTAAATAGATCCAGGATCTATTTTCAAGAACTTTCCAGCATCACAAAGTTCCAGCGACATCTTCTTCTTGCGTCAGCGACAACCTCTTGGTGGCCCACCCCTGATCATCAGATCAAATTCCAAAAACCACCCAGAGATGGTTGCCTGATATTTCTAGGATTATTGGGGATTTTTTCAGGATTTTTCAGCACCTTCAGGTAGGCTTTTTTCTCATTCTCGAGATTTTTCCAGTTTTTAATACTGTTTTCATCAAAACCGTCCAAAATCTTGGATACTCAGCGGAATTGGATTCTTCTTCTTCCATTAGAAGCCAGGTTACTGTGCTTCCATAGCTATATGATCTGATTTGTGTCCAGTATCATCAGTGGGGCCCACGCAGTGGATCTACACAGAAATTTAAGGACGTCAGGGCTGTTTTTTTGTTCTATCTTGGTTATTTTCTCTTCACTGCTTGATCTGATCTTGGTTTCTACACACGGGAAAGTTGTTCTACACGTTTGGTCTTCATCTTTTCACTGTTGCTGGATTTTTTACTGTCTTTATCACAATTTCAATCAGTTTTTTTTTTTTTTTTGGCCAATCTCAATTTGAGACGGAAAAATTTGACGTTGCCCTGATCCGTTTCACTGGAAAGAACTACCCTGCCTGGTCTTTTCAGTTCCAAATATACCTTGAAGCTAAGGAATTATGGGGTTATATTTCTGGATCTGAACCTAAACCCACTGAAGATGAAAAGAAGATATCTTCGTGGCATACTAAGGATGCAAAAATCAAATCATGGATTCTAGGATCCGTTGAGCCACATCTGATTATGAACCTCAGACCGTACCCAACATCTAAAGACATGTGGGGGTATCTGAAGAAAGTGTACCATCAAGATAACTCTGCGCGTCAGTTTCATCTTGAATGTGCAATTGCTGAATATACACAAGGAACCTTATCAATCCAAGACTACTATTCGGGATTCCGTACGCTCTGGTCGGAATACGATAGTATTAAATATGCAAATGTAGCTGGAGATGTTTTGACCGTTATTTACGATCTTCAGGCCTCTAGTCAAAGGGGTCAATTTTTTATGAAACTTCGCAGTGAATATGAAAGTATCCGCTCTGCCCTGATGAATCGGACGCCATTACCTTCCTTGGATGTCTGCTTGAATGAACTCTTGCGCGAAGAACAACGCCTTGCGACATCAGCTCATATAGCTCAATCAAAGCCTGAGACCTATTCAGTCGCGTTCGCTGCTAATAGGATTTCTCAGCCTCCACCTCGAGACATGAGCAAAACACAGTGTTACAGTTATCAAAAATTTGGGCACATTGCCACTCAATACAAACAGAAGGTCTACAATTACTGTAAAAAGTTGGGACATATCATCTCTGAATGTCGCCGCCGCCCACAACGTCCATCACCACAGTCTCAGACACCGCAGCATCAGCCTCCACAGTATCAGACTTCGCATGCGTATGTTGCTTCTTCGGTTATGCCTGCTCCTACGTCTGCTCCTTCACAGCCTGAGCCCTCATCCTCTCTCACTCCTAAATTGGTCCAACAAATGATTGTAAATGCCCTCTCTGCTTTTGGTCTCTCAGGTACATCCCCTCTATCTTCTACTTGGTTCCTTGATTCCGGGGCATCTAACCATATGACGTCTTTTCGTGCCCCCCTCTCAAATGTTCAAAACTACAATGGCCATCTTCAAATTCAAACTACTAACGGGGGCCACATTCCCATTACAGCTGTCGGTGACCACCCTGGTCCCATTCCATTGTAAAATGTTTGTGTCCCACTTTAACTTCCAATCTTTTGTCCGTCGGGCAGCTTGTTGAAAATAATTGTAACATCTCTTTTTCTTCTTCTGGTTGTGTTGTGCAGGACCAGATGTCCGGGAAGGAGATCGCGAGGGGGCCTAAGTGTGGGCGCTTGTTTCCGCTGGATTTTTCTAAGACTTCTAGGAATACTTTTGACAATGATATGTTTGTTTCTCTCTTAAAGATAACTGCCAATTGTGGCATAATAGACTTGGACACCCTAATTCAAAGGCTTTGTCCCTTATGTTAAATTCTGGTTTATTAAATAAATCTACTGGTTTATCTTCTTGTGTGCCTTTTGATTGTGCTACTTGCAAAATGGGAAAAAGCAAAACACTTGATTTTCCTATGTCCACTTCCCACAGCACTCTCTGTTTTGATTTGATTCATAGTGATGTATGGGGAATTGCTCTAGCTCTTTCTCACGCTCACTATAAATACTTTGTGACATTTATTGATGATTTCAGTCGGTTCACATGGGTTTACTTTCTGCAATCCAAATCTGATGTTTTTAATGTGTTTAAAAAAATTTTGGCCTATATAGCAAATCAATTCTCCACCTGCATTAAAATCTTGCGATCTGATTCAGGTGGAGAATGTGTCCTCTGCTTTTCAACAGTTTTTGCAAAATAAAGGCATTATTTCTCAAAGAACTTGTCCTTATACTCCACAGCAGAATGGAGTCGCTGAAAGGAAAAATCGGCATCTCCTTGATGTCACTCGTTCCCTTCTCCTTGAATCATCGGTTCCTACCCGTTTTTGGGTTGAGGCATTGGCAACTGCCGCTCATCTTATTAATCGTATGCCATCCACCTCCATTGAAAATCAGAGCCCATATTACCGACTCTACCAGACATCTCCTTCCTATGATGATCTTCATGTTTTTGGCTCAGTTTGCTTTGTGCATTTGCCTCCTTCTGAAAGAACCAAACTTACTGCTCAATCCGCTCAGTGTGTCTTTTTAGGATATGCACCCTTCCAGAAAGGATTCCTTTGCTATGATCCCCACATTCGTCGCATCCGTACCTCTAGAAATGTCATTTTTTTTTAAAACCAGTATTTTTTCCAAAAACAACTTGATCCTCCGGACTCCTCCTCATTAGTTTCCTTACTTGGTTTTTCTGACGACACATCTATTGTTAGATTTAATCCTAACTTTGTATATCACAGGCGACGGCATAAAGAAGAGCTTACAGGCAATCCCCCTCCTGATCTTCCTCTTGCAGCTGGTCCACCTCCGGCACTAGCTCCATCTGTACCTCCTTCATTGCGCCGCTCCACTGACATTTCGGTTCCCCCAGACCACTATGGGTTTTCTCATACTTCATTAATGGCCACTTTGTCATCTTCTTCTGTTCCACAATCATATTCTCAGGCTGTGCAGCACCAATGTTGGAACCAGGCTATGCAAGATGAATTAGAGGCTTAAAAAAAAAACCATACGTGGGATGTTGTCTCGTCTCTTGTGGGTGTCAAACCGATTGGCTGTAAGTGGGTTTTTTCTCTCAAGTTAAAATCCGATGGTACATTAGATCGCTATAAGGCGCGTCTTGTCGCTCTTGGCAATCGGCAGGAATATAGTATTGATTATGATGAAAATTTTGCTCCGGTCGCCAAAATGACCACCGTCCGCACGATTCTTGTTGTTGCTGCCTCTTAGTCTTGGCCTCTATATCAAATGGATGTCAAAAATGCGTTTCTACATGGTGATCTCAAAGAAGACGTTTATATGCGTCTACCTCAGGGGTATTCATCCGGGCAAGGTATGGTTGCCAAACTCCGTCACTCTCTCTATGGTCTGAAACAGGCTCCTCGCGCATGGTTTGAAAATTTTCAAGATGCTCTTCTCCGCTTGGATTTTCATCCGAGCCAGCATGATCCTTCTATGTTTTTACATCATGCTCCGTCAGGGATTACTGTGCTCCTTGTCTATGTTGATGACATAGTCATTACTGGTCCTAATGCCCGCATGATTCAGGCGCTCCAAGCTTCTCTCAATGAGACATTTCACACGAAGGATCTCGGCCCTTTAAACTATTCTTCGGTCTTGAGGTTCATCAATCGCCTAAAGGTATAGTTCTCAATCAGCACAAATACACCGTTGATCTCATTGATTTGGCTGGACTTACTGCTTCCGCTCCTGTAGATACGCCGGTCGAACTGAATGTAAAACTCAGTCGAGAGGAGGGTGACCTTCTTTCTGATCCTACGGCTTATCGTCAATTAGTTGGTAACTTGATCTACCTCACCATCACTCGTCCTGATATATCCTATGCGGTCAACCTCATGAGTCAGTTCATGACTGCTCCTCGTCACCTTCATATGGCTGCTGTTCGCCGCATCATTCGGTACCTTCTTCGCACACCGACTCGCGGGTTGTTCTTTCCATCAAACAATCCTATCTCTCAAAGCCTATTCAGATGTTGATTGGGCTAGTTATCCAGATACTCGCAGATCGACGACAAGATGGTGCATGTTTTTGGGTGATAGTCTGATTTCATGGAAATGCAAGAAACATGACAGTTTCCAAATCTTCTACCGAAGCTGAGTACCGAGCCATGTCTGCTGCATGTTCCGAAATTCTTTGGCTCCGAGATCTGCTCTCTGACATTGGTTTTCCAGCAGAAGGAGCTACCCCCCTCTATGCAGATAATACAAGTGCAATTCGGATTACTGAAAATCTGATTTTTCATAAACGCACTAAACACATTGAGGTTGATTGTCACTTCATACGAGATGAGCTTAAACGTGATGTCATCAGCCTTCCGCATGTCTCCACTGAACTTCAAATTGCTGATATTCTCACCAAAGGTCTTCCACGGCCTCGCCATCAGTTCTTGGTTGGCAAATTGATGCTAGTTGATTCTCCCGCATCAATTTGAGGGGGGGGTGTTAAACAGGCCATGTTAAATAGGCCCAAGGCCCATGAACAGATCCTGTTCAGAATATCATATCTCACGTGGATGTTGATTGGGTCAACTTGTAACAGCTGTACATATTCTCTTAATTTAGATTTTCTCTTGTAATTAGTTAGTTTCCTAACTTAGAAGCCTTGATTGAGGCATATAATACTCTATATATTGGGGCTTGATCTCCAAAGGAAAACACACAAAAATAATATAAACTAAGAAGAAGTTTCTTCCAAGTTCTGTGATCATCAATTTATCACCTCAGTCGACCATAGGGGACTAGGACATCTTGAGTTTGGACCAGTGGGTCCCACTGTTCAACAGACTCAATGAATTCCAGGCAGAAAAAGGGCAGACTGTCGATCATGCTTTGTGGGACCCATCAATGGGCCTGATCTGAGATCAGGACCACATATCTTACAGGGGACCCATGGGCGACTCCTGTGGTGGTGGTCCCATGGAGAGTGGGTCCCATATACCCCACCATCCAATAGATGGAAAATTCCCAGGTGTGAGTTATTTGAAAATTTGGTTTGATGTTATTCTGATTTGTGGGCTCCAGAATACGATCTGATGATGGATTAGATCCAATGGGTTGACGGTTTGCCCTTGGTCGACCATGACCTAGAGGGCTGATCTTGGTTCAGTTGAGCAGGACCCACTGGATTCTATGATAGGAATGGTGCAGACGTGGACTATGTTCAGTGATGATGCCTGTGTGTACAGATGTGTTAGATAATTAAGGAATAACCCTAGGATGAGTATGTAATTACCATATGGCTCTTCTATCTATAGTAATTGAAGGTTTTGTGTAAATTATGCTATTTTGGGCATGTTGACATGTTTTTGTTATTTATATATTATACTATGAAGGTGGGCCATTCCTACATCTCTTACCTGTTATGATCAAAAGTGGGGAACTACTATAATAGGGACTGATATGGAACTGGTCTCACAATACTGTGGTGTAAATTATTAATAATGATAAACTCTGGTTGTAATGTGATATTGTGCACGGGATCCCATACGTGGGATGTGGACTTAGTGTACGGGGCCGTTATAGCGGCTGGTCCTTAGTGGACGTGTCTAATGAGACAGGGTCATGGTGACCGGTATACATGTATACGATGGGCCTTTGAGGCGTGGTAATGTGCATGGGCACGGATTTGTATATGGATGTACTTTAATGATATTTGATCTATTGATTCAGATGTGTTGCTTATGTAATATTATGTTGTATGTGGCTTGTGTAATTAGGAAAATCCATTCACCAGTAGTACTGATGTTGTGTTGCCCCATTCAGGTAATAATATTGCGGGTGGGCCAGAGCAGAATGACGATCAGCACTTGAATTCGGCATGCGTGGCTGAAGGGAGAGAACGAGAACGCTTAAATAATTAATGGAGTCATTAGTCATTGTTTAGGAAAATTTTCTAATGTTTCAAGCATATTATGGATTGAGTTAGGATATAATAAGTTTGAATTCTCAGAGATTTAATGATATTTATAATTGAAGTTATATTTGAATTAAATGCCTAATTCCTTGTGAATCTTATTTGATGAATGCATGGTGAATAATGCTATATAATCATGATCCAGATAACCGACAGGGCCCCGGAATTTGGGTCGTGACAAAATCCATGATAACAAAGGTCTAGGTCACCAGTAGGTGGCCCACATTTTCAGTTGGGTTGAACAAATGCACAGTCAAACATCATATGGCTCCCCCTATCATACATTAGAGAAAGCTACTTAGATATCAAATAAACTTCACCTAAGCACACAATCCATCATTCCATATAAATATATGTCCAAAGAAACAATGATCAGTTCATAATATTGATAACAAGAAAAAAGATAGATCTTAGCAAAATACTTTAAAATCTTCATGGAATTAAAGAGGGTGTAATTAGTCATACTATATACAGAATGGATAAGGCCAGGTTTCATAGCAAGAAGAAATATCAACACCAAAGTGATAGCACGAGAACACTTGCGCAATCCCCATGCTACTGTTGCTACAATCAATACTTTGGTCTCTTCCTTCTCTGCAATTCAAGAACAGGGGAAAATTTATGGGGTCTAGAATAAGGATACAATCAATGCAACATTAGATTAAATTTTAAAAAAAGAAGGAAAATAAAAAGAAGTATGCATGCAGCATGATAGAATAAAGTTGCAAAATAGCATGGCAATTCAAGAAAAAGGGGAAATTTATGGGGGGTCTAGAAAAGGTTACAACCAAAGCTATTTTGATAAATAAAAGAAGAAAAGAAAAATAATTACTCTTGCAACATGATAGAACAAAGTTGCAAGATAGAACAAGGTAAACCAGGACTATTGCCATTTAAAATTGAAAGTATGAAAGATTAGGGAAAAATCTTTCTTTTAATTGGTAAAGTAAAAAAAATCAAGTAAATTGTTCATAGTTTAAAACTACCATCAATTATAAGCACGTAGCAGGATAGCTCTACAGCTACAAATACATCAGATATCCTCCCAAGTCCCAACCCTCTCAACTGCAACAAGCTAAAATATCAATCGCACCAGATCTGAGAAATATTCACCAATTAGATTCAACTGACATTCATCACCCCAAAATACAATATGAAATCACCATGTGACAGAACATCCCAATAAAACAATAGTGTCATTTTTTATCTGAGAAATTTATGGGCCAGTTGCAATTACAGGGACTATTTTCTGATCCATCAGTAGGCACAAGAATTGAAAAAACTGATGTAGTGCTTTCTGTCACGAATGTACAAAAGCTTATGGTGAGATGAAACAATGCAAGGAGGAAGCTAGGCTCCCATAAGAAAATTTGTTGAGGAAATATAGATGTGTGGAGTGGCAAGAATGAAAATAGCGGTAGCGGCGGGTGTAGCGGGCGCTACGTAGCAACATAGCGGTCCGATTTGGAAAAATCGTCAAACAAATATGAAAAAATTGTAGAAAATTTAGAATATTGGAAAATGAGAGCAAATATATATTTTTTTTGCAAAAGGGGGGCGTAGCGGTCCCCTCATTGTATGAGGTCCTGTATCGCTGTATAATATAAAGAGAAAATAATAGTAATGATCATATTTTTTCATATGTGTTCATATTGCTTAGTTATGCTAACTTAGAAACTAATGAAAGGCTTATAAAAGAAAAAACTATGTCATGAAGTCAAGACTTAAGAGTACCTAGAGAAAAAAATACATCTACCAAAAGGGGTGTCTAATAGGATGTACTTAGAGAAGAATCCTTGAGAAGAACTCTCTGTATTGGCTGTAATTCGGCAAGATCATGCGCTTTTTGGTGTTCTTTTAAACATAAAAGGGTAGAACAGTTGTGTAGAAATGTTATTTGGAGAGAAGAATAAAAGAAATAAGTCTTATTATGCATTTAAAAAAAAATGGAAAAGCAGGAATTTTTCTCACCCTGTAGCGGCCCGTAGCGGACGTAGCTGCCCCGTAGTGGACTTATCAGCTGCTACGGGTGCGACGTGCGGTGGCCACCACCACGCTACAGCTGATATTTTCATCCATGGCGGGTGGGGCTCGGCTGCCTGCTAGGCTTCAGGACCACAGGACCACCCAATCAAGTTATGCCAGGCATGAATTTCCCATATTACAATTCTGGCCTCAGGCCCTGTTTAACAGATGTTTCAACTGAGCCAGGTCGAAGTCTAGGCCTGGCTTGCTGATCAGTGTCGTAGATCAGTTTGCAAACTTAATTTCAGAGCTACATGGGCTAGGGCCAGGGGAGGGCCCAAACGGGTCTGCCACGGCCTGGCCATCATCAACCCCGCAGAAAGAATAAGCACACAACTAATATATGCTAGACCTTTGAACATGCTCTTGACAATTTAGAAATAAAATTCAAATCAAACAACTGCTATTTTAGGTGGCTATCAGATAATGATGTGAAAAACGCATTTTTCTCAATTTGGCCTTTCCCATAATTGAGTTCCTTACCTTCTACAGTACAATCTTCATTTCCAGATCCTCCATCCTCATCAGTTAAGTACAGAAAAACAGAGTAGTTCACAAGATTACCAATGGCCACCAGAACTCCAAGACAAAATTGTGCGAGTAGGAAGAAACCAGGAATCGGGTAATGCCACAAGCCAACAGTTTCCCAGATCTCCATGTCCTGACAATTAAATTTTTAGAAGATCTCATGAGTCAGATAATAAGTGACTGTAAAATCAAAAAGATTCCTACATGAAACCATTAATTAACATACCTTCCACATCTTCTTATTGAAGGATGTGAATGCTACATTGAATACATAAGTGCTCGCAGCCCAGAGGAGAATGAAGACAAGAAGTAACCCATTTAATCGATGCAAGTGGAACAAGGAAGGAAAGGCATATAAAATATAGCCAACATATGCCAGCAGTCCAAAAGCGCAGATGCTTGCAAAATTGAAACTCCAAAAAGAAAGAGCGAGCAAAGATACCTGTCATGTTCACAGCTGAAAGTTTTACATATAAGCCAAACATAATGGATTTGCCCTCAGATGCTAAAAGAAACTGAAGTGGGATGCACAAACAAGAACAGGTAATATCTTCCATCCAACATATTCGCTTGAAAAGAAAAACAAAGAAGGAAAATTCAATCCTTAGCAATGACTTGATGAATTACGCTTGTTATGGGAATATGAGAGCTATATGCACAAAGTGACAAGCCTGACTTGCCATGTCTGGAGACAAGTGGCATGTTGGTGGGAGCTACTAGCCCCAAAAAAAATACAAGGGGCCTGTGATAGCTATTCACCCAAAATCAGCTTTATTGACATTCTGACTCGTCAGATACAAGGTTTTGAACAGTCAAGAAAATCAATGAACTGCTCACTGCCCCATCATCTTCGATTGGATAGCGAGCAATGCCCAGTGAAGCAGATTCATGTATGATGGGTCCAGAACAAACCCACTCCCGACCCTTGTATATCATAAGCCAGTAGGTCCCACCAACATGTTATGTGTCACCTGACTATGTGAAGTCATACTTAACTTATATGACTTGCCAAGCCAAGCAAGAGTTTAGAAATACGAAATATTCACTTACTTCTTAGGACCGCCTGGTCAGAAGTTCATCTGTTCCCCATCCAAAATCTCATTTTGAAACATGATGATTTCACAAAAATCAAGCTCTTGAAATAGTAAGATGATCAATGTCTTTTTTCCCCTGAATGGTTCAAGGCTTTTTGGGGCTTCGAGAGGTTTAAGACAAGGTGATCCATTATCTCCTTTTCTTTCCACCATAGTGGCAGAAGCTTTGGGAGCCCTTCTTTCAAAGGCTAAGGACTTGGGTATGATCAGAGGTTTTGAAATTCGAGATGGGGGAGAAGCAATTACACATCTTCAGTTTGCAGATGACATGATGTTATTCTCTTATACAAATTGGGATGAAATTGTGAAATTCAAGCAAATATTGAGATGTTTTCAGATTGTTTCGGGCTTGAAGATTAATTTATCTAAAAGCTTCTTGGTAGGTGTAGGTTGTTCGGAGGAGAATAGACAGACGTTGACGGACAGGCTACATTGTAGAAAGGGCTCTCTTCCTTTTCAATACCTTGGCTTGCCTATTAAGGCGAATCCCCAATCGATCTCTATGTGGGATCCGGTGGTGGAAAAGTTTGAAAATAAGTTATCCACTTGGAAGAGACAGTATATTTCTTTTGGAGGGAGAACCACTCTCATCAAATCAGCTCTTTCCAACTTACCAATATAGTACATGTCTCTTTATAAGATGCCGTTGGGAGTGATTGAGAAGTTGGATCGGATCCGGAGGAATTTCTTATGGGACGGAAATTGTGAGAGAAGGAAGTTGCATTTAGTAAAGTGGAGTAAGGTGATAAAGTCAAAAATAGTGGGGGTTTTGGGTTTGGGGAACTTGGATTTAATAAACTGGTCTTAACTAGCGAAGCGGTGGAGGTATGGGGAAGAAAAGGAGGCACTGTCGAGGAGAATCGTAGTGTCAAAGTATGGGGAGGATGAATGGAGGTGGGTTCCAAAAAAAGTCCCTACATATATAGGTTGTCAAGTCTTTGGGCTGTAATTTCCAGTTTTGGGGATGCCTCAAAAGTCAGGGGGAGGTCTTGGTCAAAGGTTTGGGTTTCATTGTGGGGGAGGGAGAGAGAGTCCGTTTTTGGTTTGATGATTGGGTGGGAGTAGGCTACGTTTTTTGTATCCTATAGTATTTAGAGTGGTGTCTAATAAAGAATGTTCAGTTAAAGAGTTAAAGAGTGTTATGTCAGGTTGGTAATATGATGTCCTGGGATATTAGTGTTAGGAGGGCCATTCGTCAATTAGAGTTGGGGGAGCATGAGTCCTTATCGTGTCTTTTAGCTAACGTTGTTTTATGCAGGGATTCTTCTGATCGTCGCATTTGGAAGCCAGATTCTGCAGGATCTTTTTCCTCGTGGTCCTTCTACCGGGAGATTGACTCATCAAGTGCAGCTCGGTCCCCATGTGCTTCAGTTTGGATGGGTCTTGGCCCTCCCAGAGTGGAGGCTTTCTGTTGGTTGGTAGTGAGAGGCAAGATCTCAACAGCAGTTAATTTAAGAAAAGGGTTCATATCGGTTGATATTTCTAATGTGTTGCCTATGCAGGTGGGAGATGGAATCAGTAGATCATTTGTTTATACATTGCCATTTCACTTCATTTATTTGGACTTTGGAGGTATTTCCTTAAAGCATGTGGTGTGAGTTGGTGTTTTTCAAGTTCTGTAGCGGCGGTGTTTTGTGAGGCTTGGAAGGGGATGCCTTTGATTGGAAACCGTATGATTTTATGGAGGATCATCCCTCCTTCCATCCTTTGGTCAATTTGGAAAGAGCGAAATTATAGGAGTTTTTCTTAGAAAACAATCGTCAAAGGAGAGGAGCTATTAGCTCTTGTGCAATTAAGGATTGCAAAATGGGCATGTGCTAGAAAGGAATTTGCAGATATCAAGATTGATAATATCATGCATAGTTAGGGAGGATGTTTGAAGATGGGAGGTTTCAAGAAGAAAAGAAAATTTTCTAGTGCCTTCTTCCATATGGAGTTCTAGAGTTCAATGTAGATGGACCATTTAACGGAAAACCAGGTGGCTGGTATTGGGGGTGTCCTAAGAAATCACAGACGGGGATTGTGGGGGGGGTTGGTTGGGTGGGTGTTGAGGGGGGTTTATTTATATGTTTTCCAAGCATGTTGGGATCAAAGACTCTAATGAAGCAGAAATTCTAGCCATATTGGAAGCTCTTCGCATTTATCAAACCATGTATTAACAAAATCTAATTGTGGAGAGCGACTCAGCTAATGCCATTTCTTGGGTGACATCTATGAAAGGACCTGAGAAAATGCAATTCCTGTACAATGAAACTAATCTTCTAGTTTCAAGCTTACAAGTTTCATTTCAGCACGTTAGTAGATCCGCAAATGAAAGCCCACAAAATTGCACTTTAATTCATCATTTTATGTAGGATTGTGGACCATAGATGAAAATAGCGGCCGCTACGGCCGCTACGGGGTGAGAAAAATTCCTACTTTCCAATTTTTTTTAAAATGCATAATAAGACTTATTTCTTTTCTTCTTCTCTCCAAATAACATTTCTACACAACTCTTTTACCCTTTTATGTTTAAAAGAACACCAAAAAGCACATGATCTCGCCGAATTGTAGTCGATACAAAGAGTTCTCTCAATGATTCTTCTCTAAGTACATCCTCTTAGACACCCCCTTTGGTAGATGCATTTTTTTCTCTAGGTACTCTTAAGTCTTGACTTTATGACATAATTTTTTCTTTTATAAGCCTTTCATTAGTTTCTAAATTAGCATAACTAAGTAACATGAACACATGTAAAAAAAATGATCATTACTATTATTTTCTATTTATACAGCGATACAGGACCTCATATAGTGAGGGGACCGCTATGCCCCCTTACCTTAGTTACTTTTGCAAAAAAAAATACATTTTCTCTCATTTTCCAATATTCTAGATTTTCTAGAATTTTTTCATATTTTTTTGACGATTTTTTCAAATCGCACCGCTACACCGCTACGTAGCGCCCGCTACGTAGCGTTTTGGCGGCAGGCCGCTACGCCCGCCGCTACCGCTATTTTCATCCTTGTTGTGGACTTGATTAGGACCAATTGCATTCAATTTCAAAGAAGTTCATGATTTCATGCATAGGAGCATCAAAGTTGGAATTTTAGTCAAAATAACTAATCTAGCATGAATTTTGTGAAACTGATGGTTGGCAGCCCCCTAGGGTCACGCCAATTAGGCTTTTTGGTTTGGACCATGCATCAATTTTAACATCATCACATGGTTCATATTAGGCACAAAAAACCACTGAGTTGGTCCCATGCATGACATAAGTTTCATACAATTAATTATGATTGAAATACTACTTTTGTCTCTGTAGGGAACTATCACAACATGGGAGCCCACTTGGAGAGAAGTTAAGAAGAGAAGTATAAAAAGAAGAAAAAATTAATAGGTGGCCCCACCTTGGGCGTGAATTCCAAGGTACACACCAAAGGGAAAGTGGGGTCCGCTTTGTTGCATTCAAAGTTTTCAAGATTTTGAAGTTACCTTCTCATCCATCTTTCCTGCATTGAGAAATCTCTTCCCCTCTAACCAAAATTTCAAATTCAAGCAGGAGATTTCTAGATGAGGAAAGAGATAGAGTTTCATATGGAAAGCTCTCCCAAGAAGATTTGAAAAAATTCAAACCTAGAGAGATGGAGTTTTAAACCAAGGAGGAAGGAAATCAATTCAAATTGGAAAGAGATAAAGAAGCTAACAAGAAGAGATTTCAAGCAAGGCTTGATGTCCAACAAGGGGGCCCATTGAACCCCTTGGACATCCCACATGGTGCTTGCCATCATCTCCACAAAATCTTGAATTTTGGAAATTCTATCTTTGTGTGACATGGAGATCTCTGATGGGACCCAGGATGGAAGTTGTTGCACAACAGGAAGCTAAGATTGGCAGGAGAATAATTCAAATTTCAAATCATCTCTGGAGAGGAGGATTTCTTGGAGCACAAGCTAAGCCAAGAGAAGTCTAAGATGGAAACAACTCAAGCCATAAGAGATAAAATATTATAAAAGAAGCCCATAGGGGGGACGTCTCACCCAAGCCCTCTCATAGGCTAGACGTCCCCCTCTCTCCCCTTTCCCTCTTCCTCTTTTCCCTCTCTTCTAGTTCTAGAGTTCTAAATCTAGTTCTCCACTCTGTATTTTTTCTAAAAAGTTAGGTATGGGCCTTGTCCAAGCAAGACTTAGTTTAGGAGAAGTTTGTATTGAAGATCATATTAATGACAAATTAGTTATTCTTCAGTGTAATGGCTGGCTAAACATGTGATTGAGGCTATGGATGAAGCTAAGTATCTCTCTTTTTAATTAGGTTGTTCTCTTCTTGTTCCATGTTACTAATATTGACTGATTAATAGGCTTGTCTTCATACCAATAGGTGCCTTCCATGCATAGTTCTCAAAACTAAAAACTTTTTTTTGATCATTCATGCTTAAGTTTGATTGGTCATGCTTAGAACTGTGATTTCATTGATGGCTTATGCTTCTGTTTGATCGGTGATGCTTAAATGATTTTGGTGATTTTATGAAGGGAAGGAGGTCTTGGCCTTTGGATATTTTTTTTTAATTGATAACAAGATTTCTCTAGAAAAGAGAAAAAGGACTTCTAAAGATAAATCATCCAGATCAAGATGCATTGATTTGGTCTTGATCTGAAGTAAAGAATCGGACAAGATGGGCTTTTCTTAATTAATAAGAGTGTTGATTGCTTAGTGGATTCCTATGCCTTGATCAATATCATTAAATTGGTAGTTTTATCTTGTTAATTGCTTGCCTTTATTTCTGGTTTTTTTCACTCATAATTTCTAGTTCATCATATAAAAATCACTTTTCTTAATTTGAAGATTTTCTTAATCCACTCCCTTGGGTTCGACCTGTATTTGCCACTGTCTCAAAAAAGGCAACCATGCACTTATGGTTAATTAATGTGATTCAACAGCAAATGAAATGGCGAATTGTCTAGCTGAGCAAAGGGTAGATTGGTCTTGTAATTTTAGTGTTCCTGTAATGTAGTTGTGGTTCGTGGCTGGTATATTTCTCTTATACTGGTGCACGTATGAAAGGTTTTTTGTTTGTCTTTTGTAAATTGTATCTTCTTTCTTTTTAATGAAAATTTTCTGTTACCGATCCAAAAAAAAGGTGACCCATCTACTATGATATTGTAATTTCTTTGTAGAGGTAATCTATGTTTTGAACCTCCAGTGTTCAACAATTCAGTTTGAAAGGAAGTGCACTGTTTTATACAGGAACACTTTAGATTAACATTTTATTCGGTACAACAAAAACATGACTCTGCTCCCTAAACACACAAAACTGTATGTGTGAGATGCAAGTGCAATCTATATACCATGCTTGACCATGTAAGTGTAACAACACCAACAGCAACAACAAAATGCAGCACAGTCCAGGACAAGCCTCATTTACTCTGTATACACTCTTTTTCTTTTTCTTTTTTTCACTAAATGGAGAAAATTTCATGCACGTATGCCCTCACTATGGTGTCCCTGGCTAACTGAGCTGCAGCTGAGGACCATTCTGACGTGATTTAAATACAAGGAAAAATATGACAATTGACCCAAGGTTATGCATAATATGACACCTGAGTCCTGAAATGTACATGTGAATGGCTTGGTAATACAGACTTTTATTAATAGGTCTAGCCATATATAAGCCCCAAAAATCTCCCTGGTAAGATTCTTCTAATTATCAGCCAGCAAGCAATGATTCAGAATAGAGGAGGTAGTCCAAGTTCAACGTGGAGAAGGCAAAAACTGTATTCATCGGATTTTTTTAAAAATCAAGGTCGTTTAAGGGGATGGTCTGTGGAACAGATCAGATCAATCATCTGAATCACATAACCATGGTAGAAATGAGAGACAAAAAAATTCAAAACCTACAGATTTAGAATGGACAAGTTGGGTCAATGATGATATAATCGTTCTCCCAGATACATCACATGTAATCACCTCAAAATTCATATTTTTCATCGATCAAGAATTTTCCTGGAAAGATGAGAAATGAGATTTGGGAGAGACCCTTTAAAGTATTTATCACACTGTGAAAGCATTAGAAAATTTCTAAGCACAACAAATCCATGGTCTCATAAAATGTTCAGCGTAAAATAATCAAAAACACCTGACAAGGAATAAATCTCCACTGCAGCAATGAGATATGAAGGTATTTGTGGTATGTTTTGCTCCAAAGGTTCCCACAACTGTTTGTTCCTGTCGAAGAGCATATCATCAATGGGGCCCAACAACATGCAATCAGATCAGTGAAAAGAAAGCTCCAACTATGCCCATATCTGAAAGAATTATTCAGTTTCCAAGAACCTTTCAACCGCAAAACATCAGTTCTCCTTTGGTCTGGTTGAATTTGGAGTTGGTTTGGATCTCAACTTGTGAACTTTGAGATTGATAACAGTTCTAAGCTGAAAACTTGTAAATTCAGGTGAATTTATGATTGCCATCTCACTTAGCTCCCAATCTAGGATTCAGGAGGATCTCAACTCTATCTCGGAGGTATGAGCTACGTGTAGGAAAGAGTTGGAGATTATTTTTTTGGTAAGTAAGAGGCAGACTATAAACCATATATTTATTCAAATTTGGCCTTGAACATGGGCCAGCGTGAAGCTTCACATCTGAATCCTCAAAGGATATTGGTTGAAGGTGACAACCGCTTGCGTCATTCAGTGGGCCCTTAACCCTGCTACTATTGCTTGGTACCTGAGAGATATAATCGAAGAGATGGCTCAACGGGCTAGGGAGTTGAATATTTCCTTTTTCCATATTAGATGTTCAGCGAATGCAAAAGCGGACAAAATGGCTAAAGGAGTATCTAAGCCTTCTTTGATAGTTTCTCTTTGTTAATCTGTCCCTCTTTTGGGGCCGGTGCCCACTTTTTTGGGGCTTTGGTCCTGCTCCTTTTTGTTCTTGCTTTCCCCACTTTTTGTGGTTGTTTTTTGGTTTCGGTATAGTTCTCTTATACTGTAATTATCTCGTTTGCTTGTAATACAGTCACTTTTTTCAAAAAAAAAAAAAAAAGATGGCATCAGCTTCATGGAATCACTTTTGACTCCAAGTGTGGGATTTCTTGGTCGCTTCTAGGTTCTCTTTCAAAGTTGGTCGAGTCTTGGAGGTGGGGGCCGTATCATGGTTGTGGGCTATTTCTTTGCAGGATCATCCCTTTTGCAATCTTGTGGTTGATTTCGAAGGAAAGGAATGATAGGATCCTCTTTTGCAATCTAGTGGTTGTGGTCTATTTCTTTAGAGGACCATCCCTTTCGCTTCTTGTCATTGGCGATGCTCTTCTACTCTAATGGTCCTTGAGATCCAGACCGCAGCCCACCCTTTGATCTGCAGTCATCCGGCCGTCTACAACAGAACCAGTAGCAAGCCTTTCTTCTCTGCAACTCCGAGTCCTCGAGAGGAGCATCCGCCCTCTATCTTCTTCTCTGAAAAACCAAGCCCAAGACATCTGGATCCTCTTTCTGCAACCAAGAACTCCTCCTTAGACAGCAGCAACACGTTGCTTTTAAGTCAGGGAACAGCGACGGTGTGAGATCTCTCTCTCTCTCTCTCTCTCTCTCTCTCTCTCTCTCTCTCTCTCTCTCTCTCTCATATCTGAATCCCTCTTATTTAAACCAAACTAATGGCCCATTTGGGATCTCGCCCTTTCTTGCTCCGAAGCAACATGACATGAAACACATAAGCCCTGCTCTCTTTTTGCAGATTAGTGCCCACCTGAGAACGATATCCAGCAACCAATCGAATAATCAATCCAAGCCTCTCTGGATCTGTGCAATGCAACACCGGGCCCAAAACCCACTTTTTATTAGGTTTTGCAACAAAACCGCCTCTTTTTTTCCACAAGGCTTACAACCAAAGCCTCTCTCTCCTTTTTTTGAGAAAAGGACAAACTTGTTTTTTCTCTTATCTTCACAAAAGGACAAAAACCTTTTATCACTCTTTCAAGACCGCAAGGCCATGTGACTTCTATTGTACAGTTCTATGCACAGGAACCAAAACTTTTCTTAGTGGTCCATCTTGAGATTTCTTCAAGATACCAACACAAGTTCAAACCTCCCTATTGCTATGCAACTAACTCGAAACACGAGAGGAACGATCCTCTCCCGATCTTTCACAGGCACGTCAATCGCGTGACTCGCGAAGAAATACGAGGATCCGTCAATCGTGAAATCCGAGCAATCTCCACCTCATTCTGATGCCATTTGTTATGAGCGTGTGCGGAAGTGCGAAACCTGCGATCGATAAGCAAGCAAGCCACACAAAGAAAGAGAGACAATCACACAAGAGATTTACGTGCTTAGGCAAGATTGCCTACATCCATAGGATAGAATTTCTGATATTTCTCTTACTCAGTCCCATGTGGTTTGGAAATCGCCGACACCCACAGGAGAGAGAGAGAGAGAGAGAGAGAGAGAGAGAGAGAGGCCTCTCACATCTTCCCCTCTCACAAAGTCTAGGGTTACAGATTCCATCATATATATAATCTATGATTTCTTAGCCCCCAAGAAAACCCCAATACAATTACCAAAACACCCTTGACCCTAAACCTGGTCATTAGGCAACCCAATGGACCAATTCGGTTAACCTGGAAGACAAGACATAAACCCAACACTCTTAAAGTCAAAAGAAAAAAATACAAATGATCAACTTTACATGGTTATGTCACCAAGATTCACACCCAAATCTTAAAATTCAACTGTAAATGGGATTCATTACATAAATGCAAATCGTTTTCCTTAGGATTTGATATGAGTCCTAGCATTCAAGATACGAATTGTAGGATTCTGACAACAATGCTTTGGCAAGAAAGGAATTTATTAACTTAAATTCCAAGGAATATACAAATTACAACTTCAATGGGGATGTGCAAAGTGTTAAAACTCCTATGAGAATTGAAGCTCAAGAGATACCACAAAGATATTAATTCCAATGCCTTGGCTCCATAATTAGTAAGAATGGATAGATCGAGGAAGATGTCGAGCATAGGTTGAGAATGGGATGGTTGAAGTAAAGACTTGCTTCTAGAGCGCTTTGTGATTAGTCCATAATGGAGCAAGATTTTGGTCAATTAAGAAGCAACACACATACACAAATGAGTGTGGCAAAGATGAGAATGCTAAGATAAATCTATTCTAAAACAAGGAAAGATAGAATTAAAAAAAAAAAAAGAGGGCTTTCAAGAGCATTTAGGGGTAGCATCAATAGGTGATAAATTAAGAGAGACTCGTTTGAGATAGTTTGGACATGTCCAATACAGGCCAGCAATGGCGCCATTGAGGACAAGTTTTTTTATGTAGGCTAATGGCCCGCCAAGGAAAAGGGAAGGCCGAAGAGGACATGGATAGAAGTAGTAAGATTTGTCCGAAGATGTGCAACCTATCCAAGGATTTGGCCCAGGCCAAAACGAATGGAGAAACAAAACTCATGTACCTGACTCCAACATATTTTGGACAAGGCTTTGATGATGATGCCCCTCCACCCTCCATATTGCTAAAGTTTAATGTGGACGGTGCCACGAGAGGAAGGAGAGTGACTCTTCTAACGCGATTTCACGGGTTTTGCATAAGAAACTCGAACCTTGGAAATTTCACTTTCACCGTTATCGCATCAAAAATTTGGCTTCTCATTTGCATATGGTGTTTTGTCATATTCTTAAGTCGGCTAATTCCATGGTGGATGCTTTAGCTAAACAAGGGATAGATCTTCTCCTTGGGTAGGTTTTTATGCATAATTGTATCTAGGGTATATTTCTCCCATACCCACTTTGCCCGTTGTGGCGTTTTTATCCTTTTTTCTCTTAATAAAATGTTACAAGTTACTGCTAAAAAAGGAAAGAAAGAAGAAGAAGAATTGCATCCCCACCAAGCAGATCCTGATGGGGAGTCCAAATCTCAGGCCTTCTTAGACTCACAGAGATACTCAAACGGTAGCCTTATATATAAACAAAGGCAATGCCATAAGCACACGGGCAAACCTCCCCACCCACCCCCAACCCCCTAGGCTAGGGAAAAAACCTAAAGGTTATCAATTCCGGTAGGGTATAGACTTCAAACTCAGCCATCCAAAGATCACAGACACTGGCAACTCAAACCCATCCATCATTCACATTGAATAAATGCTTCCTTCTCAACTGTCCCTTTGTTCACAAATCACAACCCAATTGACAAAGAAAGCAAATACACTGCACGGTGTAGACTGTGCAGTTAACGCGTGCATGCCACTTGTGCAGTGGATCAGTGGCACAAAGGTGAGTTGTGAAAGATTAACGTTTAACACCAAGTCTCTAACCCCTTTAGTGATGAATTCACTATCACCATACTTACAAAGACTTCTGGAAATGATACAAAATGCATTTGAAGTAATGTTCCAAATCAGCAGTCAATAGGCAAATAAAATTATTTGAATTCAGAAAAGAGTAACAACTCCGAAAACAATAAAAACTATGAGTAGTGAACAAGATAAACAATGTTATGAAAGCGCCTACCGGGAAACCATATGTGAAGAAATTGATACTAAAGTTCCGAAAAACAGCTCCCCTCAACAACATATTGGTATGCCTTACACCAGATCTGTAAGTGAACAAGCAGAATAAGATTCAGAACATGCATAAACCTGAAATTGTGCTTTGAACACAGGTCAGGAGCTTGAGGAAAAAGCATCTACCAGCAAAAAAAGCAATGAACAAGAAAATCAAGTATAACACAAAGAATGGAATATTAGTGTACACTGAATAACCTTGGTGTGATGGCATTAATGAAACAGAGTTGAATACCTGCAGCAAGGTACTTAAAAGTATTGCTTGACATTTTTGTACAAGGGTGTGAGTGGAATTTTGATGTACCCAAATTGAAAGCAGTGTGAAATGGATAGCCATTAGCAAACCATTCAATTATCTGTTTGAGGGGGATAACAAGAATGTGGCACGCATTAGCTACAGCAGTATTCTTCCAGCTCACTGCCCTAGTTAACCTTTTGGGTAGGACCTCATATGATGGGCATGAGTTTGGGTTGAAAAGAACCGTGCCCGCGTTGATTGTGTTTGACATCCAATTGTAACTACAGCATTACTTGATGATAAAGGGACGATAAGGAGCTAGTTTGGCACTTTACTAATATAGTAAAAGTCAAGTAAAGGCTCCATTTTTCAGACAAGACGTCACATCAAAAGCACTTTAATTCAAAAATCCCTCCATCTTTTTCAAAAAAAGTCAAAAAGCAACTGCCTTTATCTGCTAAAATACAAAAAAACTTCACTTTCCCATACAAAAAGTCAAAAAGATTCCATAACAAACAACTAAAAAAAAAATACCATCACAACCCACTTATATTTTATTCTTTCTTCAAAATCAACTTTACTTCACTTGACTCTATTAGTAGAGTTTCCAAACTGGCCCCTGTTTGGCACTTTACTAGTTTAGTAAAAGTCAAGTAAAGCCTCCATTTCTCAGACAAGGGGTCACATCAAAAGTACACTTTTTCAAAATTCCCTCCTTATTTTTCAAAAAACAACCTCCTTTCTCCACTGAAAGACAAAAAAACTCCACTTTTCTATACAAAAAGTACAAAAGATTCCATACCAAACAACTAAAAACAAAATTCCATCATAACCCACTTGTATTTTATTCTCTCTTGATTTGATGCTTTACTTTATCTTTATTTTATGGTAAAATTACCAAACGAGCCCTAAGGGACAGTGGCGTCCGAGATTTCTATTTCAAGAGGGTGCCCTTTGATTACAACGACAGAAGCATTGATGCCTGCAGAGATGTTATGCGTGCCCCAAATTTCCATCATCTCTGCAAGAGCATTGTTATGGGACCCACCCACACCTGTGCCCCCTTTCCTTTTCTTTTCTACGCCTTCCCCCCTCTTCTCTATGCACTTTTGTAGAATAGGTTCTGTGCATGGACAAGGAATGTTAAAAAAAAATTTTAACTCTATGGATTGCATAACTTCTACATGATCTCCCTTTCGTGTCAAATGAATCAATAGAACAAACTAATAAACTACTAGGATCCCTTTTAGGTCGATATTTATTTATGAATATTGGTTCTCTTGATGCACCCAAACAAAGCAAAGAACTCTTCCTCCTTCCTCTTGTGATGATAGCATGAAAGGTAAATCTCCTTTCCCGAAAGAATTAGAAGTGTTGGTCCATCCCCACCATATTATCCTCCAAACTGATATGGCCTTTTCTTTTCATTTGGTCTTCACCATTGGGTTGGGTTTAGGGAAGAAAGGAGGAAGAAGATCACGGAAAACTGCTTTTTCAGCCTACGGAGGGTCGATATCTACCCTCGAAAAATTAGGTAAAAAAAAAAAAAAAAGGATTTATTGGCAGGAAGACCGGTTTGGTAGGAGAGAAACTAAAATGACCTTTTTGGTCTAGGGTGCATCTAAAGTGGTTTTTTTTTCTTGGGTCAAATCCTTAATACATTAATTGGGACTGTGACTTAATTCATAGCTAAAAAATAAAATCTTGAACTGGCAATAGCAAGGAACACAATTACCTTGATACTCGGATAAAAAATGAATGCTTTGATGGCATAAGTTGCTCTGTCAAGCTCCCTGCTCTCATGGACATAATAGTATCCATTTCTTTCAAATCAACTTTGGCAGAGGACAACTGGTAAAAAAAAGAAAAGTATATAAAAAATAAAAATGTAACAGCAATACAAATATCACGCTTTTAACTCTAGACATTGCTAAAGATATAAAGAATGCTTGGGCTAATGAAATAAAAAGAATACAAAGTAACCACACATAATGAAAGTTAACCGTAGCTTTGTTTTGTGTTCTTCCTAAGGAATTAGATGGAGGTGGCCCATCCTTTCATGGGCTAATTGTAGCTCTATTTTGTGTTCTTTCCTCTCGGTGGGCTTTGTTTTCCCTTCTCTTTTCTTCTTGGCTTTTCAGTATACCCCTTTTGTACTGTTAAGTCTTTTCATCTAATGAAAGTTAACATTCAAAAAAAAAAAAAAAAAGTAGGCACGCATAATTTTGAAGTGCAAACATTTAAATTTACAATAATTATAAAAATGCCAACAAGATTGAAAGGAAAATTTTACAGGACAGCGATTAGACCCGCTATGACCTACGGAGCATAATATTAGCCAATCAAGAAGCAACATATGCACAAAATGGCTGTAGCAGAGATGAGGATGTTGAGGTGGGCATGTGGTAAAACCAGGAAGGATAAAATTAGAAATAACCACTTTCGAGAGCATTTAGGGGTAGCATCAATAGGAGATACAATTAGAGAACCCCGTTTGAGATGGTTTGGGCATGTCCAACACAGGCCGGCAAGGGCGCTGGTAAGGAAAAGGTTGGCTATTGAGGTTGATGGCCCACCAAGGGGAGGGGATAGGCCGAAGAGGACGTGGATGGAGGTGGTAAAAATAGATATAAAGAAGTGCAACTTCTCTAAAGATTTGGCTCAAGATAGATCGGAATGAATAAACAAACTTCATGTAACCGACCCCAACATAGTTGGGACACGGCTTTGATGATGATGATGATGATGATAAAAATGCTTATTATGTTGGTAACTAAAAGAACCCGGATTGATCTCTATCATATACTGAGCAAGAAGTTAGAGAGGTGATAACTGCTAAAAAGATGTAAAAATAAGGTCGCATGTTTTCCTTTCCCTAACAACCTCAAAGCCCTTCATTCTTCCATGAAGGGTGGGAACATTTACAATCAGACAACAATTCCATTATTGCAGATCATATAACCATCAATATATCAATTCTCTAGCATAGAATACACAAAATGCTCGTTCTTAGTTTTTCATGAACTAGAGTCTTGCCCATGAATAGAATCTGACAATAAAGAAATATCAATCAGACCCTATCAGATAAAATCTCCTACACGTCTCAGCAAGATTTCTTATCTTGGGTTGGACTTTATGTACCTCAGTAATCAGTATTAAAAACACAATCTTCATGTGAGGTTTTATTGTTTGTATGAACTGGAGCACTACAATGTTATGTATCGAAGTCTATTAATAGTATTATCACGAGATTTGCTGAACTCCTAGTTCCAGGTAATTAGGGAAGAATTTTGAGGTTTATAAATTATACAAGGAAGTGATACATGCAGCGATAAGAAAAACTCTGGAAGTAACTCTTGAAGGGACTTCAGAGAAATGTCAAACCTAAAGGTTGTAGATGAAACCCTTCTGGACAGGAATGAAGACAGAAAATATCTTTATGTTTTTAAATTTACTTACACTCTCCATCCTCAAATAAAAGTAAGTTTGGAGGAATAAATTAGAAGCAAAAATTCTTTTTTATTGCTAAGGCAAAGATACTTCACCATGTAGATGCCCGAATTCCGTAAAATATGCTGACAAAACTTTGACCATGTGGATTGTATACTATTATGTCTTTGACAAAGTTCTTACTTTCAAGGTGACAAAAGCAATAGATACATAGAAGAAAAGAGCACCATCTCCATGCCAATGTAGGAAAATCAAAATGATATTGAAGACAGTATATAGGAAAAAAAAATGTCTCCAGAGATGAGAACTTAATCAGATGCATACCATAAAGTAAAAAACTAGGAGAGAAACACCAGCAGAAATTTCTGTCCATTCTGATGAAGCAGATACTTTGTAAAAACCGATGAAGTCAGCTACCACTTGAATCATCATTGGCCATGCAACAGGAAGTTGGTATACATAAAGAAAGACGATGAAAATGCCTGCATAGACTAACAGAGGCCTCCACCACCTTCACCAATCATAGAATAAATAAACATACGCCATCAATTGACCATAATGTTCCAACAGGAATATGCAGCCCTGTGTCGGAGCGAGCCTCCAGTTGTTTGATCCAGATCATGGATGTTGTGGATCTTGCCACGGATGGGAGTACCCCAAATGCCCTCAGATTGGGAGATCCTAATCCTCCATTCTTTGGTTTACATTTATCAGTATCATAGTTGTATTTCAGTACTATTTCTTCTTAACCATTTTTGTGGGCTGCTGCTCATAGGGTTAGAAACTCAGGAATTAGGATTCAAATCTAGGAGAGTTTTAAGTGTCATAACCAACTCAGTGGGGCACACATCAGATCAATGATCAAGACCACCAACTATATACTCCTTGGACAGAACCAGAGATATCCATGAACTGCATCTAGAGGCTCAGAAACCATAATTTCTTGTTTTCCAAGGTCTTAACAAGTTTAGAAAAGAGTTCAAATAAATGACATTATCCAGTGACAACCATTACAGACTGAAGAGCCAAAAAATGCTTACCGAAAAAGGCCTAAAAAGTTGCTTGTCAGAGACCAATCAACAAGACCAACACAGCTACAGATAAAGAATGGTAAAGAAGCCCAAGAGGGATGACTAATCCCCACAACCAACTGAACAGCTGGCAGCAATAAGCAACAGGCAACCCGGAGGTGAGAACCTTAGACAAGGAAAATGTGGGGAAATAAGCCAGGATTAGTTTAAAGCATTGACATAATTAACTAACTAATAACTGAACAAGGAGTGGATCAATTAGAAAAGGATATGCTTTTTTGCGATTAGACAAGAACAAAACCAGTATAGCTCTTAAGAACTAAAACCTTGGACCTGTTCCTTCAATGAGACAATGCCTTTACCATCAAGCTACTCACATAGGTGGTAAAATATTTGGAAAAGCAAAACATTTGATTAACAGGGCAAGACCTTATAATATTGCAACAAAATAAATCATTTTTCATGAATAGCTTAAGAGAGAGCTAGACATGGTCAATTTGAATTTTGAACTCATCAAGCCTTTTTTTTTGGAAGAAGAAGAAGGTAACAGTAATATATTGATTAGAAAAGATAGTACAACAGCTATACTTGAAGCAGAAAAAATTGGGCTACCCAAACCTGGACCCACAGTCATAACACTTAAATCACATAAACGGTCTACCCCTTGTTTAGCTAAAGAGTCCGCCATTCCTCATCAAACCTGACTTTAAGGTACTCCTAGGCTACCTAGCCCTTGATTATCATGCCATTGGACTTTGTTTATAATCAAGGGCTAGGACTAAGAGTACATAATCGGAGTGATGTGCTCTCTATATTGGAGTTGAGCTCTTTTAAAAGGAAAAAACTTGAAGCAGTCCTGATTTGATGGACTTTCAAGGGCCCAAATAAATCAAATACAAGAAAGACCCAGCAAATAGGGATGTCGCAGACAATAAACAGAAAATTCAGAATTAAATCTAAGGAACAAAGCAGAAAACGCAAAAATCCAACCTTTAAAAGCCTTCTCGTTTACCTTAGTATCCACAAGACACAAGGGAGAGGGATAAAACAAAGAGCAATTGCTGCTTTTTGCAAAATATTATTCACGGGTACTGTAGCATGAACAGTGACTGATGACCATAACATCTATATATAAGACTTAAAACCACACAAAACCCAAGGATCTGTTTCCTAAATTAATCTTCTACCATCAACAAAATTCTTACTAAGGGTTTCCTACTCAAATATGCAAGAAATAGAAGAAATAAAAAGAAATCTCCAGAATTTCTGAAATTTGATCGTTCCCTACAGTTTGTAGTTGGTACACTGTGGGGCCCACATGGGCAATGCTTTGGAAATCAGCACCCTACAATCTGGAAGTGCACTCTTCAGCTAACCTGGTGGTGCTTGTTTCCTCTGATTTGGTTCAGATCTGGTCCACCAAACAGCAGCTTAAAAATCGGCACACGTGAGGCTTCTTTTAACTCTGGATTTTCAGAAAATTTGCAAAACAGCCCCTATGTGTCTGTCTATTTCCAAAACAGCCCCTGAAATTCATTTTTAAGCATAATTCCCGGCTGTTTGGGTCCAAGTATTCAATCAAAACTTGTCAGGACCCTTGTGGACCCTCTTGGGATGCTCTAACTGTCTCAAGTAAGCTTCTGCGACTTCAAATTCATAATCCAAAACCAATTCTGCATCAAACCTCCAGCATGTATGGCCCCCATAAATGGATGGCAACCAGGGAGACGAAGGGTCCAGTCTTTATGTGGGATTAGAGGTGAGCCAAAGGTGGCCACTATCAGATACAGTCATACAGATCATCCCAACCATTGATTTAAGGGCCTCAAAGTTTAGCAAGCCTTTTGACAAAGTGCACTTTTTGTGATTCAATTCAAAGGTGTGATGCAGCAGCAATACCGTATCAGTGCAGCAAAGCACGTGGGCCACATGTGGGGCCCATAAAATTCTGATTGTTAAATTATCATTAGTTTTTATTTTAGCAAAGATTGTAATTAGGATTAGTTTCTAATTTGGATAGGATTATTATTTGGTTTCCTAGTTTGATTAGGATTGCTTTCTTAGCCCCTAAGTTTCTTTTATTATATATATGACATTGTAGAAATTAATAATCTCAGATTTGGAGATTAATAGATTTCCCTGTGTGGGTTTTTTCGTTGGAGAGTTTCATCTTCGTGTGATTGTTCCCATGGGAACCCTAATTGTGCTTGGCACTTGCGATCGTAACCCTACGATTGCATCAAGGTGACTAATGCAAGATGAGTGTTGAATTGGGGTGAGTACCAATTCGCCGGTGGTGGGTTTGATAAGTTGCATTCACAAAAAGTGACCCACAATGGGTTTTTCACCTGAAAGTTTCTCTCATAGATAGATAGGTAGGTAGGTAGAAAGACAGACATATTTTTGAGAGTAAACTTATATGTATACCAACCTAAACGTTCAATATATGAAGAAAACTTTCCCCAGCAAGAATCTCCCCAAGGAATCAATCCAAATCTGTGCCCGTAAATATCAACTAATGCAACTAAAGCAGCAGCTAGCTGTATAGCCAAGAAATAATAAATTACAGATGCTGATCTCCAGGGTTGGACACTGCAAAATAAGGTATCAACTTATGTCAATCGAGGCACTTCCAAACTAATAATATGATCAGATTAGGTACAAAATGAAAGCATATCAAGCCCGTCTTCAAAACAAAGAAGCACATAACACCAATACAATCACAAACTAAAAGATTCAGAGAAGATTCTTTAGCAACTAGAAAGAAAAATAGCCAGATACACTTAAAGGAGTCTTGCATTCATCTTCAATAAGGCTAATTATAGATGGAGGGCAGGATACCTCAAGATTTTGCCTTCCACATTTTCTTACTGTAACCAAATATTGCAATATTAAGCCGAAAGTCTTAATTCGCAAAATTAGTCAAATCATGCAATATTTTTCCATATGTTTGATTGAATACCAGTTTGACAACATTGAAAGTCATATTGTAATATTATTTCTGAAAATCAGAATGAGATCTTAAACTGCAATCAGTTCGAACTGAATCAAATAATCCTTCTCTTCTTGTTTCCCTTGCTTGGGATTTTGGTTTTCTGGCGAACCTGAAAGCTTCTCATTTCATATATAGCTCAGAAACTCTGGTATAGATCTCCTAGGTCAAATAGATGTCACTCTCCCTCTCACGGTGGAACCAATGTACAGTGTAGCTTGTCCACTTATGAGAGTTCCAAAACAGAAGACAAATTACAATCCATTTCAAAAAAGAAAGAAAAGAAGAAGACAAGTTACAATTTAGAGAGTTCCCAGGTTCTTGTAAGAAGCCTCAAACACTCAAAACTAAGAAGTTGAATCCATCAGTTTCTCAAAACTATTCCTTTCTGATAACCAAATACAAGACTCCCCCATAGCGAAAAATGAGAGTTTAACCTATTAGAAAATAAGGTCCCAATTTCCGCTCATTTGGAAGGACTTGATGCAAAACACTCTCGGAGTCGGCATCGATGATTCCTAGAGGATAGGACCCAGGAGCGAGAACCTAAATGGTCCCTGGATTAATCACAAAGGGTTCTTCTAGAGTCATCACTAACATATATATAGGGCCTGTAATATCCGAGACCCTTTTTACGGGCCATTTTTTGAGTTATTTAATTTGTTATTTGGACGTCATATTTCTAAAATTTAATTATTTGACTATGGTTAATGGGCCCAAAACTTAGTTGGGAGTTATGTGGACCATGGGTAGGATCCTTTAGACTTAAGTTATTATGATTTATTTTAAAAATACTAGAGGAGAGGGACCCTTTTTGTGAAAGAATTAGCACTATAGGCTATAATAGGTGGAGAGTGGGACCCAATCTCCACTTTACTTGCGCACCAGTTTTCCCTAAGTCCTAATAGGACCTGTGCATGAACCTCAAGGAGGATTCTCTTGTGCGCACGAGTCCTTAGGAGGACTCCAAACACTAGTCAACCATTGTATATCTATTTCCCTCTTATGTGCTCTCTTATTCCTTTCCTGTCTTCTACACTTTGAGGGAGAAACTCTAATTGAGAGCTTTTGCTTGGAATCTAGGGGTGAACAAGGAGATTTGTGAAGGAGAAGAAGAAGACCAATAGTGAGGTGTATAGCAATGATGCAGGCCCTAGAGTTAGGGCTTGCGTAGATGCCGAAGCACGTGTCAAAAGACACCTCAAACTATCTCCACAGAGACTTCAACATGAGGAACAACCTCTCCAAGGGAAAATCCCAATTTTATTCAACTCTAAACCTGAGATTATCATCTCTACAATGTAATATAAATGGGCAAAGTAACTTAGGGCCTAAGAAAACCTAATCTAATAATAGAAAGTATCCTAATCAAACTAGGAAACCAAATAAATCAGCATACCAATCCTAATTACAATAAAATTAAGAAGTTACTAAAAATTAAACATCCTAAAACTATATTGGGTGGGATCATTGGTGGAAGGTAGCCCGTTCTGCATCAACTAGATGACCTATTCTCTTCCTTAACTCAATCGTGCAACACTGACCTACACAAGGTGAGGATCTTCCAGTTTAGTTACATGTGAGATGATTCTCTTCTAGATCTAGAGAGTAGAGACCCCAATATCAATATCTGTGTTTTGTTCTTGTTTTTAATGGTGGATTGATGTGATTGGATGGAATAACCCATGGAGATGAAAACCGTAATGGCTGAACCCAAATCCTAGTGATTTGGGTGATGGCCGAGAGTGTATTGGATTGGGTTGTGGGGTGGCTGAATCCCATATATGGGATTTCAGCCATTGCCAAACCCCTATTTGGGGGTTTTGGCCTTGGCCGATCATGATGGAAACCCTAAATTGCGTTTACATGTGATTAGGGTTTTGATGCTTGGGTTTTTCAATGTTTTCATACAATAATGCATGCTGGGTTCTTAGGGTTTTATGTATATGATTGATTTTCATTTTTTTCTTTTGTTAAATCATGTTATTTTCTACTTGTATTAATGATTTTTGGATGCAAATATGACATTGTGTTAACATTCAACAAAAAAATATGATGTTGGGTTCTGATATGGGAAACCCTTAAATGGGAATTGGCAAGGCCATATAACAAATGAGAAACTTGATCATAGCCACACCATCTAAACTATACAAGGGTGCTGGCTAAACCCTATCCTTATACTTTTGGGCCTTTTCTTACATCTCTTTGGAGGTGATTTCTTGTGTTGGCACTATGGATTGAGATTCTACTTTATTAAGCCATCAACATCAGGTTCTATATTTTTTCTATTCTTTATTTTTTCCAAGGTTCTTTATTTTTTCCTAGGTTCTTTATTTTTTCATTCCTTTCTCTCTGGCGACCTTCTTCTTCCTAGACGTTTAGACGCTGGCTACACCATGGATGGAGGATCAGCCTCCATTCCACTAGAAATTCGCCCACCTTTACCTTCTCTTTCGTTGATGGAGCAAATCCGTGTGATGCTATCCTATGCTGAAGATAGGAATGATAAAGTCTCCTTCATCAAATCGATCATCAAAAGAAAGCAAGAAGATGCTATACCACCTGATACTCCACGTGATTTAATTCTTGTAGCAAAGATCAAACATGGACAAGAAACCAGGGAATGGATCCGTGATGACAATCGGAAATCTCATATCTTACAAGTGGAGAACGAGAAAGGCCTGATGCTGTCTGATGAGGAGTTGGCTGCTGCTGAGGAAACACGTAATATGAAAACCAGCAACTCAGGTCCAACACCCTTGCAAATCAAGAATGTGGAGCACAGGGCTGATACATGGTCGTCCTTATTTCAAAAGCATTCAAATCGGTCCAGGGATTTGCAACACCATTCACAACCTTCCAAGGATCCTAATCACCATATTGAGTTTGATGAGGAAGACTCCCGCGGCTGTGCAAAATTGGAGCAATGCCCTAGTGGGTTACTTCATACGTAATTCTCCTTTTGGTGAAATCAGAAATTGTCTTTCAAAAGTACGGCGAATAAAGGACTTGGAAATCATTACTATGGCTGATGGTTTTTTACTGTCTAAATTCCATTCATATGACATTGGACAAAGCATTCTTGATGAAGGACCATAGTTGTCAAGTTCGTTTCGGACGCAGTTTCGGCTTGGCTCCAAAATGAAACATTTCGGCCGATTCGGACATTTCTCTTTCCAATTCGGAAATTTGTTTCGGAAAAATATAAAAACATATACTTATATATATATATATATAAGTGGGCCTCACTTTCTGTAAATTATCAGGATTGGTTCATAAATCATCAGGACCTCTCAGAATTTCACTGACATTGACAATTAAAAATAAGTGGGCCTCATCATCACATAAAAAAATCCTTAAGGGGCAGGGTTCAGGTGTGTTCAGATTCCACTCAGGTTAGCCTGTCTAATTTGTAGTCCTAATGACCAGGTGTATGTAGGGTTACCAATTACCATTCGTCAGAAGCTAGAAGGTCCCACATGACAAAATCTAAATAAACAAAATTATCAGCGATGGAAGATTGAGTATTGGGATTGCAATGACCCACAAGCCCATCGTGCAATCAAATTATGTAAAGCAGCCACGTGATCAAATGGTGGACCATGATTATGCAGCCTTTGATCAACTATCAATCTCCATAAATTTTTATCAAATAGAATCAGTTTTCAACGAATACAAAAAGTGGGCCGCACTTCCCGTGTCTAATCAAGACCGCTTATTTTTCTTAAGCGTTCAAGACCACACCATAAAATGTATCCAGTATCTTTACTCTTTCGTAAGACCCTTATAAGATGAAGCTCCCAACCCAAACCCTTTTGCAAAAACGTGGAAACGACGAGGAGAAACAGAGGGAGAGTGAGAGATCGATGCATACTTGAGGATTTAGCGAGAAAGTTAGCAAAGATGACCCCCGACGACAAAGGAAATCCACCCAACAGCCTTGGCACGGGAGAAATCCAATCGACAGCCTTCAACGGAAGAATAATCGCAAGATATTGAAAGGGGAATAGGGGAAATAGAAGATCTTGTGGTTGATACCTACATCTTTGAGCCTAATTTTTAGATTCAAGGGGATTTTGAAGGCTGCATGCTGTCGAGGGAGAGGAATAGGTGGTGTTGATGCTCGAGAACAGGTATTTCGAATGATTTCATTTATTTCGTTTCATATTCGCTAGAAAGCTAGACTACATTCGTTCAATTTTTTCTTCTTTAACGGTCTTCCCCCTGATTCGTCCAAATCTATTGATTCGGATATTGTTCGTCCGAATTTAGGGTTTTCTGCACGAAACCCTATATTTCAGCGAATTTTAACAAAATCTGAACCGAACATCTTCAAGTGAGATGTTCAGTTCGGTTTTGGTTTCAAAACGAAATAACTCGGACGTTTCGTCCGAATCGAAACGAATTTGAAAACTATGTGAAGGACCCTGGTTTGTTTATGGACGCCCATTAATTTTGAGAAGGTGGTCAGAAGCTATCACAATGCGTAGGTTGAACCTTGAAACCATTCTTGTCTGGGTTCGCCTGCCAAATCTGAATTTTTGCTGTCGTACAAAATCTGCACTTAGTAAAATTGAGAGTGTTATTGGTAATCCAATCTGTATGGATCAAGCTACTGCGGATGGCACTCGTTATGCTTTTGCAAGAATTTGTGTGGAAGTGGATATAGATGCTGAATTCCCCAATGAATTGCACATGAAATATAAGGACAAGACTATCACTCAGAAGATAGATTATGCTTGGAAGCCACATCCTTGTAAATCTTGTCGAACTTTTAACCATTGGGAGAAGTCATGTCCGCTCAAGGTTGACAAAAGCAAACGGAAACAAAAGTAGGTACCAAAGAAACAAGTAGCAGAAGGTAGTCATAATGAAGATAGTGGAGAATGTGAAATGGCTCTATCTGATGCTAATGAAGAGAGCAATAAACAACCTGTTGTGGAGGACTGGAATGTGGTCAAGGGAAAGAAGCAAGTGGAAAAATCTCCTACAAAGGCCCCCTCGAGCAGTCCTAAACAGAAGGGACATCAGGCTTCTCTCATCAAATTTGGATTCAAACAGGTTCCTTAGCCTCTCAAACATTGATGAGGAATCTAATGTGCCTGCAACTGAAATTTCTTTGACCACAGCCTTAGTAATTGCAGGTACTGCAGCACTCTCTTCTCAAATAAAACCAACTGACCAGCAAAAAAGCTTTTCCTCCATTCATCAGTTAGGTAAAAGCTTACTATCTAGAGGGCCGAGCTCAAGCTCAAAACATAAATTGGGTCCTGCTGGGATCACCATTAAAGAGAACCAAAATCCAAAGAATCATTCCACATGACTATCATGATATGGAATGGGAGAGGTCTGAATAGGCCCTCAATGCAAGCTGATGTTAGAAATAAAATTCGGATTTTGAAACTATCTTTGGTTGTGTTGGTGGAGACAAAGGTAAAGCAGGCTTCTTACACTTATATTGCAAACTCGATTCTACCGAATGGTTGGAACGAATCTTCAAATATGGAAGCTGGGACCACTGCTAGAATATGGATGATGTGGGATCCTCGAGTGGTTTAGGTTACAGTTGCTTCTTGGAATCCTCAATATATGCATTGTGATGTTAAGTATGGGACTGTGGCCTTCTTACTCTCGGTTTGTTATGGGTATAACAACTACACGCAGCAAAGAGATCTTTGGAAATCTATTATTGATAGGTCAAAAGATAGTAGGCTACCATGGATTGTTGCGGGAGATTTTAAC
The DNA here is from genome assembly GCA_028538565.1 of Umbellularia californica. NCBI lineage: Eukaryota > Viridiplantae > Streptophyta > Magnoliopsida > Laurales > Lauraceae > Umbellularia > Umbellularia californica. The sequence continues at coordinate 34,923,926 of JAPQWN010000003.1, read as the reverse complement.
ACTATTAGATGGACTCATGAAAAAGAGGGGGGTGCAATTCCAAGAGCTGCTGGACTCATTGAATTTAATGATTGTATTCAAGAAGCGGGGCTGATAGATCTCAAGTTGTCAGGGGCTTCTTTCACTTGGTCAAATTCCAGCATTGGTGATTCGCGAATTCAATGCAAACTGGATAGCGTGCTTGTTAATGCTTCTTTCCTTCATTCAAGTCCATTCAAAGGAGATATTCTGTTGCCAGGTATATCTGATCATTCTCCAATATACTTTCCTTATCTGAAAAAGAATCACATCAAAACTCCTTTCCGATACTATAACTATTGAGCAAAAATACTGGGGTTTTTTTGAACAGTGAAAGATGCTTGGGATACCAATATTATTGGCACTCCACTCTTTATTGTGGTCCATAAGCTCTCAATAGTTAAACAGAAACTCATTGAATGGAAAAAGTCTCAGAATTTCCTTCCATTGAAGATTTCAGAGGCAGCCCTACAGTTGGACAATTTTCATAAATATTTGGCGGAAAATCCAATGGATAGTGATATTCAAGAGCAAGAACATATTGCAAGAGTTGAACTCGAACATCTGGTACGGGGCTGAAGAAAGTATGTAGAAGCAGCGTTCTAGGGACTTGGCAGTGAATTTGGGGGATAGTAATTCCAAGTATTTTTATCATCTTATGAAAAAACGGCAGACCCAATCTTATATTTCTCAGATTAGTGATGCGGAAGGCAACACCTACACTGAACCTTCAAGTATTGCTGCAGCCTTTGTGGATCATTTTCAAAATATATTAGGTCCTGCCATTACAACTCAGCAGCCCGATCTATCTCATGTCACCCCTCGTGGTTTAGTCACTGAAGAGGATGCCTTAAATATTTTGAGACCAGTTACTCAATCTGAAATTGAAAATGTGATCAAGGATGCTAACCCAAATAAAGCCCCTGGGCTTGATGGTTTCAATGCAAATTTTTTTAAGGTGTGCTGGCCAATTATTGGCAAAGATGTGTGTGCAGGTATCAAGGCTTTCTTCCAGTATGTATCTATGTTAAAACAACTAAAAAACACTTTTATAGTGTTGGTGCCAAAGGCTGAGAATGAAAACTCTCCAGATAAATTCCGGCCAATATCTTTGACAAATGACCTGTACAAAATTATTAGTCGTATTCTGGTAAATCGACTTAAATTGATCATTGCCAAGATTGTAGGCCCAATACAATCAGCCTTTGTGCCAGGGAGAAGCATAACGGATAATATTCTACTTGCTCAAGATCTCGTCCATAACTATCATTTGAATCAAGGTATTCCTAGAATGTGTATCAAACTTGAACTTGCCAAAGCCTATGATAGTGTCAGATGGGACTTTCTGGAGGCTGCACTTCGGAGTCTTCATTTCCGGACCATGTTATTAAACTGCTCATGGAGTGTGTCTCAGGCACCCAATTCTCTGTGTTGGTAAATGGTGGGACAGAGGGTTACTTTAAAGCTACTCGTGGATTGAGACAGGGCTACCCATTATCTCCATTCTTATTTGCTATAGTTATGGAATTTTTCTCTCTCATGATGGATCAATATGCTAATAAGGCCGATCTGATTCCCTCACCCTTTGTGAAAAGAAATGTCACCATCTCTCATTTGATGTTTGCTGATGATTTGATAGTTTTTAGCAAGGCTTGCACAGGTGCAGCAGTAAACCTAAGGCATTTCCTTCTTCATTTTAAAGAGTGTACAGGTTTGGGTGTAAATAGGCTAAAAAGTGCTATATTTTTTGCAGAGTGCAAGGAGGAGGACCGAATTGCTATTTCGTTCATCGTTAATGTTCCTCAAGCACAATTTCCAGTTAGATATTTGGGCATTCCTCTCTCCTCAGAGAAGCTAAATTTCAATGATTGTCAAGCTCTTTTGGCTAAAGTTCAGCAACGATTATCAGGGTGGAAGGCTAAAGTTCTGTCTTATGCCAGTCGTCTGGAGCTGATTAAATCCACTTTATCATCTTTCCATTTATTCTGGGCTACTGCTTTCATCCTCCCCCAAGCAACTCTAAATGCATTGGATCGTCAGATTCAAGATTTCTTTTGGAATTGCTGGTCTACTCACTACATTCACCCCATTGCTTGGAGCTCCATTTGCCAACGATTTCTATGGGTGGGCTTGGCATTTGATCTCTTTATGGTGTTGCCAAGGCTGCATTACTTCGACAAGTCTGGAATGTTGTCATTAACAAAAAAAAACTTGATGGAATATATGGGTTCATGCAAAGTACTTAAAAGAGGGTTCCTTTTGGGATGCTTCAATTCCAAAATCTGCTTCTTGGGGTTGGAAAGGCATTTTAGCCCTTAGACAGATTGGCTTACCACATATAAAATTCCTAATTGGAAATGGTCATCTCACAAAGTTTTCGACTGACCCTTGGCTCAATGGTGGGCGATTAAAGGACTGTTATGGAGATCACGCAATTTATACCATAAGATTGAGCACTGATATCAAGGTCAGTTTGTTTATGCAGAATGATGGATGGAATTTTCCAATTCCAACTACAAATGCATTGATGGAGATTTACCAGGCCATTCCTAATGAGATTACTCCATGGAGGGAGTTTGAAGATGAAATTGTGTGGACCCTAGAGGATCATGATCAGTTCTCTATGAAATCTCCCTACAATTTAATTTGTAACATCTCTAACCAGACCTTGCAGTGGACTTCATCAATTTGGTTTAAAGGATGTATTAAAAAGCATTCATTTTGTGCTTGGATGCTTCTTCGAGGAAGACTCAAAACGAAGGATTTCCTTCTTCAGAAAAATGTTGATTGTGATACCTATTGTGTTCTTTCTTACTATACATGGGAAACAGCGTCACATCTCATGATTTATTGCCCATTCTCCTGAGATATTTGGCAGGCTTTACTAATTAAATTGAACTTGATGCCAACAAGTTGTAATGATGTTTATGAATTGCTTGAATCAATTATTTCTCGCATAGACCAGCAAAATGAAGGCGCTGTCACTCTTGGCAAACTTCTGTTCAATGCTTATGTCTGGAACATATGGGCTGAGAGAAATTGCAGGATTTTCAGGGCAAAAGCACATTCAACTGACCACTCGCCTCCTCTATCTTGGTGTCAGCTTACCAACAAACATCCAATGCCATTGAAATGTGCCTCCAAATGTGTCTCCGAACACCCATGAGAACGCCTCAAAGCTAATCAGTGAGAGAAACCATGGCTAGCGCCTATCTATTGTTCAAACTAGACAGGATTTACTTGGTGTTCTTTGGCAGGATCTTCATCAGCCAGTAAAGGGACGAATAAAGATCCGCTTTATTTACAGGGGATGCATTCTTAATCTTATAGTGGATATATAAATTTATTTCTTGAGTACTCTTCATTATTTATTTTTTTTTAAAGTACAATTACTAGATAGCAGTCTGACATAATCAATTTAATGTCACAGCATTGGAAGCAAAGAAAGACCAAACATCCGAATACAAGTGCATTGCATGCGGCAAGGAACGCCCATTTTCAAAAATAAATACATTAATAAATAAAAACGAAACAGAAGTTTTTACCAAACATCCAAATACAAGTGCATTGTATGCTGCAAGGAACACCCATTTTCAAAAATAAAAACAGTAATAATTAACAATGAAACAGAAGTTTTTACCTGACAAACCCAATAAACTTTGCCCACCAAGTATTTGCAATGCTCCATTGTCCCCCCTCGACAGCCCAAATGACATGAAATATGATTTCCGCTAAAATTACAATAGCTGAAAAGATAACTATACACCATGATACAAAAGATCTTCGATGAATCTGAAATCCTGTCAAGAATAAGAACTAACACCTAATCAGTACCATAAAATGTGCTTGAACAATTAAGATTTACCAAAACTTTGAAACACAGAATGAAGAAGAAATCAATCTATGTCCAGAAAATGCTATTTAGCAAGTATTAACATCTAACAACTTCATGTCATCAAACATTTATGCACAAGAAATCAAATAAAAACTTTATGAATCAGGATATGAGAATCGCTTTAAGATAGGACTGCCAATGCCATAATATTGATGGCAAAGAAATTGCATTTGACTATATTTTGTCAACCCACCTGTAGCTAGGACAAAACTGCATAAGTTGATATCTCATTAAAATCTCAACTATCTCTAATACTAAACATGCATCTTCCAGGGTGACAGATTTTACCACATATTGGTTCCCATTTAGCAGATTGTGGTAAAATGAAGTTAATAATAATAGGGTTCTGATACCAGTTTACTTTAACAAGAAAGGTTTTGATTTTCCTAACAATATGAAGGCAAAGGCACCACCCTAGTGCTGTTAAATCAAATATAACTTTCAAGCCTTGAAATTAAGACCAGTGTGCATGACCATAGAAACAAGGACAATCCAAAACTTGTCATCAAAGGAGCAGATAGAAAGGGAATTATTTGTATCCTTACAACCGTGGATATACAGGCTGCACCAATTTCTGCCTATACCTTCATCACACGAGTCAGTGCAACTCTGTTCCACCTTCACTCAAATATGATGCAGGAAATACCAGCTTCTGAGGAATAGATAGGGTTGTCATGCCTTCTAACACAAAAACTGTAGTAAAAATGTTCAGATGACTCGCAGTCATAAAGGTCACTGATTGTTCAACACTGGTGGCTACTGGAACGGTTCACACTTTTAGAGAATCCTCATCTTCTTATTATCTCCTCTACATTTTTCTTATTAAGGTAACGACACCATGAGAAAGTCTTCCAATTTATCATTCTTTAATCAGTATTCACCCTATATCCAGCTTGTCCTTATTTCATTTTGCCTCTTGGAAAATGAATTAGATACAGCAGTCCTCTCAATCCTATATAAAGCCATGTTCTAGTACTCTGTCATTCCTTCCTCTTGCTCAAACTATCTCAAACAGCATTTTTTTCGTTATTTCTCTTCTATTGGAGCTACCCATAGGTCTTCTTTATCTGCCTCCTGATTATATTCTTTCACGTAACTCTATGCATCCATTTAGCATGCCTACCTCAGTCACATGTACTTAGGCTTCTTCTTGTTTCTTCGTTGCCAAGGAAAATATTATTTTAAAAAATGCTAGTAAATTGTCACAAAAAGTAAGAAAAACATATGAAGCTCAGTTTATTAACCAAGAATGACTTGACATGGCAACATCTATAACCACATGTACTAATACAGAAGCATTTGAGTTAAAAGGGAAATCAACCGCCCCTACAAAGTGTATACATGGAAACATAATGATAAAAGAAGGAATGCAAGAGGCATACCAATTCTTGGAGCAGTCAATTGAATGGCAAAAAAAGCTGACAAATCAACAAAAGATATCACACTCCAGTGGAGTACTGCAGCTGCACAAACCAAAAAAAAAAAAGGAAAAGAAAGAAAAAGTCATGCTTAATTGCTGAGGCTAAACAAAACAAAGCAATCATAAAGATGAAAAATAAATAAACAAATATAACAACTTATGGCAGTCAAAAGTAACTGAAGTGAGTTATGATAATGGTTCTGAGAAAGGGAAACTCTTAACTAATCTCAGATTGAACACATTACATAAAAGAAGACTAACGCAATTTTGCAGTGTTAGTAAATATTATTTATATGATGCTTACTAAACCTTTTCCTTTATCCTAGACCAAAAAAAGGCATTTTTATTCATAAAAACAATTTTTTTTCAAAGAAGGAAATAAAAATCTGGCATTTATCTGAGGATGCATGCCTGTCATCAGATCCACCTGCCCCCCGCTAGGAACATTGATACAGTTGTGTATAATGGAGCCAGATCCAGTTGGACACACGGTCTTCTCAAGGCCATAATCCATCAAATTCAATAAAACCATGCCGAAAGGCACTTTCCAGCCCTGGAACAACTGTTCATGTTATTTTCTGTGTACCCTGTCATAAAATGCCATTCTTTAAGGGGTCGTTTGCCTTTTAAGCATGAAATGCGTAACTACATTTTACATATGTAAATGTCTCATATCTTTACACATGCATTTCAATTTACAACGTTTGTCTACCGATGCCATTTTCACATCATTTAAGCATGTGATTCATTTTACCACATTTGTTTGAACAACATGTGAAAATGTAAGAAATTTATTTTTATAAATTATATATATGGATGTTTTTATCTTGATATGTTCTATGCTAACAAATAGACCCATTTTACAATAAATTATTTTATGTATTCCAATTCCTTGGAAACAAACATACCCATTTTTTCATCAATGAATTCCTTTTATACTAATTTCTTTTAAACAAACATGTCCTTTTCCAGTGAAGGAGAACATATTCCTATTCCATGGCAACAACAAACATGCTCATTCCATGAGTTCAACCTTTTTCAATGGATAAACAAACAAATTCATTCCATAAATTTGATTTATTTTTATTCCATGCAAACAAACAAGCCCATTCTATGAAGTTTAACATATTTCAACTCCATGAATTGGAAAATGTAATACAATTCCATATAAAAGAACAAACCCATTTCATGAGATGGAATATATTTCTCTTACAAACAAACAAGCCCTTTCCATGTATTTCAATTTATACAAACAAACATACCATTGTCCAAAAATGAAAAGAATATGCCCACCTGCACAAAGTGTGTGTGTGTGTGTGTGTGTGTATATATATATATAATTAAAATGTTCTGATGCTAGGCAATGCAAATGCCTATGCGAGTGACATTCCAATTTGGGAACCAAATCCTGATTGGATGGTTTCTGCAAATAGGAACTATTTATTTAGAAAAAAAAAAAACACGGAACTTCTTGAGGCTATATTATCAGAAGAAGAGGAGAAATAATCACGTTGAGGATAATAGATCCATAACTTATACACGTACAGATTTGGGGACGGCTACAAATTTCTGATTTAAGTAATTTAACCCTAACTCATAGTTCTAAACTCAAATGATTTAGAAATTAGAATTTATATCTAATTAGACCTGCCATCACACCCCCAATCATTTGCATTATATGTAAAATGAAAGCTATAGTGACCACCATATGCAAAGAAAACAGGTAAGTAAATACATAAAATGGATGCTTTTGACTCAGACAGAGAGACTGAGAGAGGGGGAAGAGAGGAGGACACAGAGAAACTGAGAAAGAAATAGGGCAGAGATAGAGAGATTAGAGAAGGGGGATGAGAGATATTGGAGGAGGCGGGGGAGGGAGAGAGAGAGAGAGAGAGAGAGAGAGAGAGAGAGAGGAGATGTCATCTCTGAAGAGTGCTCGTGAGAGAGGAGAGAAGCAGAGCAGGAGAGGTTCCAATGACTTTGCTATAGAGATACTGGGGAGGGAAAAAGACGGACAGGGGATATAAGATTAAAAAAAACGAAAAAAGCGCAAAGATGGGTTTCGAACCACGGACTCACTACACCCACACCGTCCGGATTTTTGAGGTGTGGTTCCGTTCCGTATGAAAAACCAATGTGATTCACTTTACCACCATCTGAGATGTGTAAATATGGGTGTGAAAACGTGATCATTTACATACTATTTTCACATACAATTTACACATGAGGTGTGTAAATGAGCACAAACAAACATAAATATGTGTAATCATCACGCATGCGAGTCATTTACATATGTAAATAGTTGCAAACAAACAACCCCTAAAAAGAGTTTGGTTTAAAGAGAAACTGTTACAGAGGTTGTATGAGTAAACTTCTTATACCTACTTTAACATATAAGCTTTGACAAGGTCATTTGGTGTTTGATATATATTAGTAGAGGACACGCTATTGATGTAACATAAATTAGTTTAACTGGACCGAGAACCATGCAAATTTATTATATAATGAACTAGAAAATCAAATTTGTTCATCTAAGTCTATAAACTCAAATTATAAACTGGACGAGCCAGAAAATGAACTGAATGACCCTACCCCAACAAATAGTGAACTACGTAGGTACCAAGTTGCAAACTCTGAACTTGAACTAGGGTTAAAATAAAATAAAATAAAAACTCTGGACTTGAACTTGAATGCTTATTAGATGAACTACAAACTAGGTAACTTGATCCTAAAGACTATATCAACCTTCAGCTTGTCCCTCAACAGTTGAAGATTAATTATGATAAGTTGGAGATCACTAGGATCAATGTTTGCATGAATTGGGTTCTTTACTTGGATGTAGAGTTAACCAATTTCCTATAACTTACCTTGGTTTTCCTCTTTGTAGTGACAAGGCATCTAAATCTTTATGGAGTTCATTGATTGAAGAAATTCCACAAAAGCTGTTTGGAAGTGTCATTTCCTTCATTAGGGGCTCCTCTCATGCTCACTAGATCCTCCCGGTTCAATATGCCAATTTATTATTTCTCCTCCTGCCCCTGCCCCAAATCCATTCTTCACAAGATTTAATGGCTCCAAAGACACTTTTACGCTTTTTTTGGAATTATTCAGAGGAGAGTAAGAAATGCAATTTGGTAAAATGAAGCAAAGTACGCAATCCTGTCCAACCTATAACTATTGAGCCAGTCAAGGCTATGAATAAAGCTTTGTTGGGTGAATGGCTCTGATATTAGGCAAGAATTCAATTGCTCTTTGGGAGAAGGTGCTGTAAAAATCTACTGTTGTCGACACAATGGTTGAACTCTTCCCTAAACTTTATATAATGTGACTGTCTATGGCATGTGGCATTCTAGTCTAGTGTTAAGCCAGAGTTTTTCAAAGGTATCAGAGTTGCATGGAAATAATATTCAGATTAAATCCTGGTTCCATAAATGCTGTGGTGATGGACTACTATGTGACAGTTATCCACTACTCCTTAATATTGCATCTAACAAGGAAAGTGCAGTCGCAGATTGGGTTTCTAGAAAGCTTATGTGGTCTCCATCATTCAGACGTGACCTTTAAGATGAAAAGATAGCATAACTTCAACAGTTGTTCCTTTGCCTTCGGCAAGAATTCATTCCATCTGCAGGAAATGGTAGACTAATACAGTGATTGGCTAGCATTGGGCTTTTCTCATTTAAATATTTTTATTATCACTTGATGCATACAGTGGAATGTGGATTATTTGTTCCCACCTTATATATTTGAAAGGATTTGATCCCTCATTGAGTTAAAGGGTTCTGTCAGCTAGTTTGCAAATATTAAATCCCTTCTTTGGATCATCTTCCATGATGCTCAGGTACAGATACAAGTACAGACATGGATACGAAGATCTGGGATAAGGCTCTACACTTTGGAAAAATTTAGGATACAGATACGGAGGCGGGTGTCCTAATTTTTTCTTTCAATCATTTTCGAATTAATGAAACTATCATTTTTTACGTTCCTTTCTAAAATTGTTTGTGTTGAGAAGTAATAAAATTAAAAGAACTAAATGAAATAATGGACTCTGTAAGTAGGATATGCTAAACCTGTAGTCATGTACCCTAGAAGTATCAGTGCAGTATTGGGTATTGATATGAGTGCCGTATTTGTCCAACACAGCCTCTTACATTGGAGCCATTATGTAGAAGTTTTGTTGATTAGCAACTTTTGGGAAAATTGGAAGGAGCCCAAATCCGAATCATTGAGATTTTTACTATAAGTTGCACAGCACTTATGAAGGGGTTTTTTTTTTTTTTTTCTCCTTGCGAAGAATATGGCCATCTCATGGGCTATCGTTTTAAATTTTAAAGGAGTTAGCTGATGATGTTCCCATTTACTTTTAACATATGCAATGGAAGGAGATTTTTGTGTAAATTTCCTTGCCCTAACCTTGTAACATTGTTTAACCTCCACCAGGTTTTCCTTGAGCTGAGTTTCAATAATAGTTCAAGAAGCAATCCAGGTCTGGGTCGTATTGGTAGGATCATTCAGTATATTTCTGGCCACGCTATCAGATCATTTTACAGCCTCATGGCAGAGGTTTATGCTGTTCTGGCTCTGGGGAGTTGCAATCGTTACACCTTTCTTGGGTGATCATTCATGATAACTCATGCATTGTGATATCTTGGATGTATCTTAAGCATGTTATTGCATGGAGACTGGCCTATTGGATGGAGGAAATCAAGGAAGTTTGTCTTGTTTTCTTTACAAAATATTACTTCTGCTTTTATTTTACAAGAGGGTAGCTTGCAGGAAGATTCCTTTACTAATCCAGTAACTCTCCCAAGGCCGCCCAGCTAAAAAGAAGACCTAGGTTTCCACTACGTGGAATCTCATCCACAATACAACCACAATACAACCACACTGGATGAGGAAGGAAATGACAGCTAAAATCACAAGAAACACATTTACATCAAAGGTTGCATTACATGCCCCAAATGGATAGACATCTACATGCCCCCTTGTTCCCTAACAGCACAGAAGAGGAAATAAACAAATCCTAAACCCAGATGACGGAAATGCTGCTACAGACACGCCGGACAAGTAGTTAGGAAAGGCACGTTGGACCGTGGTCTTGGTGGACTTACTAATCACAAAGACAACTAAACATAAATGGGATAAGGCTTCGATGATGAAGATGAAAATGATAACAATGGTATGATCTAAAGATCATAAACCAGTACAAAAATGCCAAAAAAGAAGTAGAAAAGATACTTTCTTTTTTACCAAAAAAGCAAAAGATGACCAAAAACATATATCTTTCTGAAAATTTGATATTCTGCAATCGGTACCATATCCCACAACTTTCTTGTGGCTCCCTCCCATTTTACAGAATCTAAAACACCGCTCCACCAATCCATTATATAATCAATGGGACTTCTCTTTTTCTTTACTTTTTATCTTTGAATGGTTACATGCCTCAAGCCTGCAACCTCATGGTTGTGACCGCACCTTCAACTGTGCTATGGGCTCTTGTCATCTAAACAATCAAACTTCGGAAACTGAATATCCTTACTTTAAATCACTTAAAACAACTGCCAGAATATGTTCAAATCTTCAACACCCTCCCAGCAGCAGCATAAATCAATTAAGTAAAAGCCCAACCATAAAGTTGGTGGCAATATCAAAAAGGGATCTTCAAGGGACACCAGACACCCTCTTAGGGAGTGAGAATGTGTGAATTTGAATCCTTGTAAGCAGGAAAAAAAAAAAAAAAAAACCATTGATCCCACTATCCAAAATTTTGCAGAATATGAACGGCAGTTGCCCAGGAAAAAAAAACTTCAATGAAAACAAGAGAACCCAAATGAAAGAGGAGAGCTTACCTGTCAAAAGAAGCAGAGGCAATACAAACCCACCAAGGAAACTCCCCATGAAGGGCACTCTTTCCCAATCTAATCACTTTCCTTCCATAGTCAGCGTCGTCAATAACACAAATCCATTAATGGGTCTTCCAATTTCGGACAAGAAACGAAAACCCATTTCGAGAAAACACCCAAATCTTCCTAGAAACAACCGATTTAGCTACGAAAGTCCTTTGAGTCTGGGTTTTGAGTAGAAATCAGCTATATCTTCAGGGGTTTGAAGCGAGGAAGGAAAGATGGGATTTTGGTGTTGAAATCCACGGAAATGGTTTGAACTGAATGGGATTCGATCGTGCAGGAGTGGAAATTCATCAAGAATTTCTTCGAATTTGAGATTTGCTGAGCCGGAGAACGCGCAGTTATGGAGTTGGCCTTCCTTGATTGGAAAAGGACTCTGCTTTTTTTTTTTTCTCTCTAGTGAATGGAAATTTAAGGGGATTAAAAAAAGAAGTCACGTTTTTTTGGGGCTGAAGGGATTCTTGACTTTTACGAAAATAACAGGGGAACTCTCCATAATTAAGATTTGGGGAAATTTTCAAATAAGGGTTTAGGTTTTTGTCTTATTTCAAAAAAGGATACAAGTTTTAAAACTTTTCTAAATAGTCCCTAAGATTTTCAGAAAATTTTCGATTAAGGACATCTGGTCATTTAAAGGTATTTTCTATGGCAATTTCTCTCAATTTTTTAAAAATACATGGAGTACCTTCATTTAAAGTCATAACACGGTTCTGGCAGCCACTATATTTAGCTGAAGTACCGAGTTTTTCTCAGTCACTATAAGGCTGTTAGTGAAAAAAAGTCACTATAAGGCTGTTAGTGAAAAAAATGAAAAAAATATAGAGGAAGTGAAGAGGGGTTTTATTTCATTGAAGGATAATTTTGGTAGTTTGAGAAAATTGAAGAAAAAAGTTGCCGGAAAATAGCTTTAAATTGATGAATGTCCTTAATTGAAAACTTCACCGAAAACTTAAAGACTAATTTGAAAAGTTTTAAAACTTGTGTCCTTTTTTTTAAATAAGGCAAAAACTTAGACTTATTTGAAAATTTCCCTAAGATTTGAGATTTATATTAAAAAAAAGAAATAAAATATTTGGAATTGCAATATTCCTGCATTGTGGTACAAGTACCCTTCTGGTGGGGCCTAGGCCTAATACTGTTATGGCTAGCAATGTCAAATAGGTCAGGCCAATCCAATTGGTTGTTGAGCTTGGCTTCATGTCATGACTGGTTGGGACTTAAAAATAGGCCCAAGGATTTTGGGTCGAGTTAATGCTGTTAATCTGTTTATTTTTCTGGTTGTTGTTGTTGTAAAAGAAAATTGAGTATCTATAGAAAAAAGTGTGTAAATTCTTTATGTGAAGCCTACGGCCTATTTGTCAATGGGTTAGGTTTGAGCCTTATAAGAACTTCAGTTAAAATCTAATTGCCTGTTTGTTTAGAAGAATTGTGAGAATCCTTGTCCAAAAAAATTATGAGAATTTCAAATGATGCCACTTAAAGTAAAATTCCAAATATTCAAAACCCGCTGCATTTGGAATTCTAGAATTCAAGAAATTAATAAGGCTAAAAATGCTTTTTTATATGGTTTGGAATTATGAATTCTTGCGACAAATAAAGCATTTGAAATGCCAAGGGGACAAGGTATCACCTCATGTCATAAATCCATAACAAACTCAATTCCTTGTCAAAAAAATGCCTTAAACTAGACTCGCCATAAAGGTTGGTTTGTTTTGTGCATTAAATAGTGAGAAGTTTATGGTGAAATATGAGCACCAAAATATGAGCTCCATGGAATGATTATTACAGGAGTGATGGTGAAGAATATGAGGTAATGTGTGAAAAAAAATAAAGTGGAGATGTAGTAGATTGGATCTCAATTATTTTAAGTATAGAATTACTTAGGGCGTGTTTGGATGTGTGGTGAAGTGAGGTGAGGTGAGGTAAAGCCTCCATTATCCAGACAAAAAAAAAGACAATGAGTCATATCAAAAGTACATAATTTCAAATTTCCCTCAATCTTTTTAAAAAAAATCAAAAAAGCAACATCCTTTCTCCACTAAAAGACAAAAAATCACCACTTTCCTATACAAAAAGTCAAAAAGATTCCATACCAAACAACTAAAGACAAAACACCATCATAATACCTTATATTTTATTATCTCTTGATTTGATGCTTCACCTCACCATACTTCAACTCACCATACATCCAAACAGGCCCTTAGGTGATGGTTGTGTAATCATCTCGCAATTTATTTTTCAATGAATATAAGGTTATTTGACAGGCTTTTTTATATTCACCAGTGGTTCTTCACTTTTAACTATTTATTACAAACGGCCCAAAATAAGAGTTTTGAGCCTTTCCTTTTGCCTCCGGCCAATTCATGGGTCCTGTTGGATAGTCAAGTTTTTTAAGGGATTAATAGGAGTCCGGTGGACCATTGTGGATTACTGCCCTGATTTCCTTCTCCCACGCACATAATTTAAACACTTAAACCTATCAGGCCCTTATTAAATTGATGGCAATCACGTTGGTGTCATTTATCATAAGCCATTGTGCTTTTACATGCAAAGTTGTTATTCTCTGCTGGTCAGATATTATGAGTGAAAAAGGACATGAGTTTTCAAGTGAATTCCTTGTTTGGTTAGTGATCAATTTAATAAACAGAGAGAAAACTGTGACTTGGTACCTGCAATGCATTTAGTATAATTGCAGGCACGTGCAACAACATGGCATTGGTGTACACCTGCATTGGCAAGAAAACGTTCCCATCATGCTGAGGTTTTGACTTTATTGGTTGAATGAGAAGAATTCCCCAGTGAAGCGTATCAAGTAAATTAAAATAAGAGCCTCTAAAAGTAAAAATATTTTAATCTTACCTCAGTAGAAGTATAAATTGACCCTTTCATACAAAATTTGATTAATGAATCTTACATAAAATTATTTAATCATGTCTTTAATCAAACACTAAGTCTTGCCGTGCAAGCAATTCATATTGAAGTAAATTTTGAAATACTTTCGATATTGAAAGAGAGCTTATTTTGAGCAGTCGAAATTTTTAATAGATGAGCCCCATGTTGAGGGTCCGGAAATTTTTAATAGATGAGCCCCCATATTGAGGGTCTTGATTAGGAACTCTTGGTGTCCACTCAATTCTCATATGACACTCAGTGTACCTGAACACCATCTTCAACAGCAACCATTCAATTTTCAAACAATTTGAAAGTGCGATTTGGCATTTCAATTTTCTTTTGTCGTTTCATTCTCTCTCTTCTACCTTCTTAAATTTCTAATACATGTCTTTTGGGTGGAAGAATTTCTAATTTATGTCAAACAGTCTCCAGATTTATAGTTTCTAAAGACCTCTATGTATGTAAAAAAATGTCTGTGGTATAATTTTTTTTTTCTGGCCACTGAAGGGGCTATAAGGATGCATTTATGTTATGCTGCAATTCTGCAGCACTTGGGATCCATGGTGCCATGAAAAGCAATACCTAACTCGTGCGAAATGATTTTATGTATAGAAATGCTATGCTGCAATTCTGCAGCACTTCGGATCCATGGCCGCCTGCCTTAACGTCGGTTGGTGAAGCAATGAAAATGGAGGAAATCCAGTCTCATTTGCTTTGTTTGCCACGCTAGAGGGAATCCGGAAGTCCAACCTGGCGAGATCAGACTTGCAGTGCAGCGAAAGAGGAAACGCTAAACGACTCTACAATATCTCTCCTTGTTTTTCATCCTAACCATTATATTAGTAAATCAAATTCTAAAAAAGTAAGGGACCCTTCTGCATCACCTCATATCTTCGATAATCATGTCTAGAACCAGTTTTACTATAAATTTTTAGGAATTCAATTTCATACAAACAAAGGACTCTTTGGTCGCAGTGAACCGAAATTTAGAGAAATCATTATGACTCTGTTTCTCTAATTCTAGGGGCTAAAATCCAAGTGTTCCATTGGGTTTTTCTAGTAATTAGGAACTTTTTTCGTTTTTCTCAAAATCATTCACCAAAGAGTAAATAATGTTATTTATTTATTACCGGTAGAAAGAGGAACCGATGTCATTGTCTGCTTTTGTGGAGATTTGGTGCATTTGGTGCTGGTTATAGAAGAGGTGGATCCGGCTTTCCTACCACCACAAGGAGGACTTCTACATCTTCTCTCGCGTAGAAATAAAGCAAAAAAGGGAGAATTTCCCCAGGAAAAATCGTTGATGCACCAAACATGTCCTAAAGAATTTGGTGCCTTATCGAGTGAGCTTTTCTTCCAAAAGCAGTGCTACACAAAAGCCCCTAAGATAATTAAGGCAAGGATTTGAGTAATGTATAGATAAAGAGACTGTTAACCTTTAGGTCCCTTAAATCATGGACATGCCTTTCGCCCAACAAACTTATAACTGCCCAAATTGATTCCATCCAGTCATGCTCTCTAAAAATAAATAAATAAGTCCCATCTAAATAAATAGATAAACCCCATATTGATGAGGGCGAAAAATCTATTTCTCACGTAGAAATATCTTTTCTCACCGTCGATACTCGATGACACAAGATTCAATTCTGTATGATTTAAATCACTCATAATACATCTCCCTTTAAGTATGATGCATGCATTATCTTAAATTTCACTGCAATCTTTGTGAAATATATGGTTATGAATTAATCAAAGAAAGAAACTCCAGTTGAAATGAAAATGTGAAATTCAGATCATCAACTATGAAAAGAGCATGTGCAATTGGAGTGGGTACAAAATGATCTATTCATTATCTTAGCCATCAAAAAAAAAAAATTGTCTTTTGGTGAATAGGAATTGTTATTATAAACAACTACATAAAGTATGTCCTTTTCACATGTCCAGATCGAGCGGTCTGTAGTTTTTAAGAAATATATACAAAGCGTCTGAATCAGTGACCATTTTGCATGTTATCACATTATTTATTCATGTCCCTCTAGCTTTCATATATTAGACCTTCATGCATTATTTGTGCCAGAACATCTCAACCATTCGTCCAATGGGGCATATCACAACCGGTTCATAGCCTCATAGACCAATAAGCACAGTGATCAGGCCCCTGCAGCCCAGCTGCAAGGAAAATTTCCTAGGTCCACCACTGAGATTGAGTATGTTTTTTTTTTTTATCTGCAGTCTATCTAAAGTGGTAAGGAGGTCAGGAGATGCTCAAATCAGATATCACATCTCTCTTACATATAAAAAAGTAAACAAATACTTTAGTCTAGCGGAAAACAAAAAATACAATCAGAATATATGCACACCATTGAATTGAACGTGCATTTTAGGCAGGGGCCTAGACGCTTATATATGAAAGAGGCATAAAAAAGACAGCCATAGAATCTGCAGGAACTGAGAGCATAAACCCACAAGAGTGCTATGTGTCATGAAAAATGGTTTTCTTGAAAATGACTTCATTTAGTAAAAGAAAAACCCTCCTCTCACTGAAATTGAATTCATAGAAATTCACACAATAGGGCATGCTTGTTTGCATGCATTGCATGGGAATTATTAGGTAGGAGCTGAAGTGGGACCGATGTGAGGTGACGGGTGAAAGAGATAAGATAGCACGAGAACTTCACTTTAATTTAATGTTATTCATATGTGAGGTCGTTTGATGGTCATTTTCTTATTATTGGGTAATAATCTACTAAAGAGGTACTTCTCACAGAGTTGCATGAGAGATAACTACTTTACCACTCACTATTTCCCATGAATTAGCATGCTTCTTAATTTGATACTAATATGAGTTATACTCTCTCTTAAAAAAAAAAAAAAAAGATATGAGTTATACTCACCATTGCCTTAAAATTTAATGGTTTCTTAAATTATGTATTTTATGAAATTTAATCCAACGATGAGTGTAACTCAAAACTAGTGTAAAATTACAGTGATTGCTTCTTCATGGGGGTTAGTGAGTATAAGAGGGTTTGATGTATTGTAGGGTGTCACACGTGGTGGTGAAAATTAGGCTACCCCTCACACAAATATGTGAGAGGGACCTCTTAGCAAAACAAAGTCCTTATCTTTGATTCTTTATTTTTAATCACTTATAAAAACACAAAGTCTTTAAAAATCTTAAAAATTAAATTATATGGAAGAAGAGGTATTTCTCAGAGTCTCATCGAGTTGCATGAGAGATAACCGCTAACAGCGTGTGTTTAGACCACAATTGAGTGATTTTATGGGGTTAGAATGAGATTTGGGTAATTTTGGAGGGTTTCGAGAAGTTTCGCACCAAGTTCGATACTTGGAAGAGTCTAGTTCGGATTTTGGAAAAAGCAGGGGTGTTTTGAGAATTTTAGAAATATTACCGTGATGGGTTCAAAAGTTAGATCTCGTTGTGTTCAATAACTTTAATTTCGCGAACAGTCCATGTCCGTTTGAGATCCCGAAAACTCATGTATTCGTAATTTCTGAAATTTTGAGTTTTTACAAATGGTCTCCAAAAATTCTGAGTTTGGGCTTGTCATAAAGCTCTTTTAATTTGTAGTAACTTTCGTTCTATGGCCAAGTCCATCCGATGCCCGGAACACCCCTATTTAATTAGTCATCACATGTTGGCCCCTTTTCATTCCTTTCCATGTTGATTTCAAACACTGAACCCTTGTACTCCTTTCAAAACCTTAGATGCTTGATAGGTGGGATCTTAAGCGTGACTAAACATCGCTAATACCATAAAACATACCCCCAACAATTTGGGATTTTCTAAGAATTGTCCGGCGGTCCCTGCTAAACAAAATCAGAACCTTCGGTTGTCCACTTTTTGAACTTGCTGTGGAAAACCGAGAGATATGATTGAGGGTCTTTGATGCCCTTAAACCTTTTATAAGCAGATGTACATGGTTACCTTACGCTTTGGGACCGAAAACCTAGATTTTGGTGGACCATTGTATCCTAACCATGTCCAACATGATTTTATAGTTGTAACTCATCGGAAGTGGTGTTTTGGACTAATGTGCACATTCAAATTAGTTGGAGGCATGTGTCGCACTATGATGGTCAACTGTATTCAATCATAGGGTTAGGATGTCATCACCTTCCGATTGCATCTAGACTCTAGTGTGTTGAAAATCCGACGTTCGAGTCCTAAGAGCAAATAGAATTGAAAGTCATCGTGTTTGCATGTCTAAGGCAATGTATGCCCTAGAATAACTAATGTGAGACCCCGAATGGTGTTTAAATCTATCATCAATATCATATACATGTTATTCTTTATTTAAATGCTTTTTCATTACTTGAACTTTATCATTCTTTATCTTGGTTATGGACTTACCGACCTTAGTATCTTGACATTGGGACTCCTTGGGATTAGCGTGCAATCTCCGCCCTTCTTTGACCATGGATGTACCCAGATCTTTAATAGGTCTCCCAAGTGGCGAGTGAGCATTCAATTGCCCTGCCCCTCCCGAGCTACCTGGATCATATACTATTTTCTTACCCGTTTTGAGTCTCCCATTTATAGTCGAGATGCTGCTCGATTTTCATTAGAAAATTATGTCATTAGACTTTGTTTTAAAATGTCCAAGAATGTTAGTTTGATCGTTTTGCGTATTCGGAGCCCGATTTCACCTAAAACTGATGTTTTTCATTAACATGAACGAATATGACCATGTTTAACTCATATTATTGTTTTCACTTGTTTTCATCGGTTTTCGGAGATTTACTCAATTTTTGAGATATTGCTCAATTTCAAGACTAAGTGGTCCATTATGTATATATGTATGGATTCAGCAACACCTAGCTCAATCTCGCCCTGTTACTGCTTTGCTATCCTCGATAAAGGGTAGTATGCCTGTTATATTGCATTCGTTGTTGCACTCGGTTCGGTAGTATGCCCTCGTCATGCTGCTTTCATTACTACTCCAGGAAGAGTATGTATGTCCTCGGCACGCGTTGCTATTAACTTTCACTTGCACGACTAGTATACTCATGATATTGCGATGCGTTCACTCATTTTGTTACAAATATGCTATGTTCTTATTATGTAATCCTGTCAGGCATTCGTGTTTGATCCTACACTTGATGTTGTAGGTATCGAATTCCTTGTGCCCAAACAGGACAATGATGCGGCCCAACAGTATCCGCCATTTGTATGAGCGTGGATGGCTGATGATGTAGAGTAAAGCATCCGATGCCGCGGAATTCACGACAACATCTTGGGGTCATGTCATTTTTGGGAACCGACATTTCTTTTTGGACATATATCTTTTGAGGATGTTTTATTGGCCAATGCTTCGGGCCTTTTTGTGGGGATTGTAATTAAGAGTTATTTCATCTTTTATCTTGTTTGAACTTGAATCTTAAACGGAAACGCATTTCATGTAGTTATCAGTCTATATGATGCCATGTGATTGTCCTATCAGGCTTGTTATATAAAATGGCTAGCATAAGTTTCTATCATGACATCCCTCGTGGATCCGAGGGCCTGGTAATCCCCACATAGCGGGATCCTATGGAAAAATGCGCAGGAATGTAATAATTATTCTCCAAAATCTTTGCTAGTACGCTTCTGTGCACATCACGATCCCTTAATCCAAGTTTGGGGTTGTGAGATGTTGGCCATTACGACTATCGTTTTCCTTGAATTTAGTTCAACAAGGGTATGATGAGTGGGTAATCATTTTTGGTAAATAATTTTTTTTTACATAAATGTCTTTGTATTTTTGCAAAACCTCAAAATGCTCCTATATTTTAAGTTTTTATTATTAAATCCTCCCTTGACTTGGACCATCGTTTTCCTTGAATTTAGTTCAACAAGGGTGTGATGAGTGGGTAATCATTTTTGGTAAATAATTTTTTTTTACATAAATGTCTTTGTATTTTTGCAAAACCTTAAAATGCTCCTATATTTTAAGTTTTTATTATTAAATCCTCCCTTGACTTGGAGCAAACAGTCCAACAATAACTATTACCATTTGTTAGAGAGATTATAAATGCACACCACATTTTTCTTTCCACACATTCTTTCTCTCTACACCCACCATTGAAGTATGAGGATTTCAATTTTTTCTTTGCACACCCCCGACAATACCTAAGCTAATCCCAGCCTAGCCACCATCCCAACCACCACCGCCCCCTCCGGCACCATCGCCGAAGGGAAAGGGAGCGCGAAAGAGAGCGAGGGAGGGAGAGTAGGGATGTAAATGGGTCTCCAATTCTCCGATCACCCGGAGGTTCCAACCCTTTAAAAATTGGGTTTGAGTGCTCATTTAGGCTCTGATAAGTAAACAGGTCTAGGTCCTTTTTTTACTCATGACCCAAATGGGCCCGCCCCGGGTCTGGTTTCACCTTGGTTCCGACTTGTGGATCTGGAACATAACATATTACCTCGATTTTTGAGAATCTCTTCTAAAAACGAGTTTTTCTCCACATCATTCTTTACATAGACCCGAACCCATCGCGTATACGGTTCTAGCTTTGATTCCATCTTCTCATTAATGTTTCTGGCTCCGGAACCAAGAAATCTATATCGAAGCGATTCTAATTCTGGGTCCACCATGGACCCAAACCATAATCGACCTGTTTACATCCTTATGAGAGAAGGAGCAAGAGAGAAAGAGACAGGAAGAGGGAGAGAGAAAGAGGGAGAGAGACAATGAGAGGGAGATGGCGAGCGGTTGAGGTTTGGGAGAGGGAGAGAGGCAGGAGAAAGGGAGAGGGAGACATGGGTAGTTTGGGGATTTTCAGCTATTTCATACCGTTTAATCGTAATTGGAGTGACGTTTTAGTAAAAATTTATAACGCAAAGACTTTTATGAGGTTTTATAAAAAATATAGGAACCTTTATGTAAAAAACTATTTTTAACAGAAAAACCTCACACCGTCATTTCACTTTTAAGCCCTTGTTGTTTCCGTTGAATTACATATGAATTGAAAAAAAAAAAAAACTCATATTCAAACGAGCTCCGCATATGGACTTTTAAAGAGATAAGGAGTAAAGGATACGAATAAAGGAGGAAATAAAATGAGGTTGACATGTAGATGGAACCTTTAACTTTTCTACTTATAGAATTACTAGAATTATGAATGTGTATTCGTTTTACATCTCCTTTCAATTTCCATTCTCTTTGCACGGATAAATTATTTGGATGGTCACTTTTTTGTATTTACCTTTAGTCTTCATTTTTAACAATTCCATCACTTCAATTGCTTTGCATTAAGAGTTCACCCCCCTCCCAAACACTTTCTACACACTGCGTTTTCCCTCCCATACGAAAATATGAGAAGGGTTTCAACTCTCTACATTCACTCCTCTCTACTTGCTACATTAACTCCTCACCCTCAGACGAATTATGAGTGCTTCTCCTGATACTATTCATTCTTGGTCTCACTCCCATTGCTATCCCCCTCTCTTTCATCTTCTCTCCCGGTTTAAATCTTTACCTCATTCTCTATTTGACTTCATCTCATTAATCTTGATTTTATTCAAAGTTGATACCCACTTAATTAGCATTCTTAAGCAATGGACGAGTGCAAGGACATGCAGATAATGGCTGCCGATCATTCTAATTGTGTCGAGGTAAGCATATTCATCGCGATTTGTTTTTTAGTCTAAGACGAACCGTTCGGCCTTGCATATCCGATCGGATGTCTTTAGCGCAGCAACACAATACCGATTAATTCAGAATTGAACGGCATTACATAGTCGTATAGAAGAATTATGTTCAGACATTATTGACCGAACACAAGCAATATGTGCAGCTATTTTCGTCTGAACAATTTAATTCTATCCGGATATTTAGAGCCGTGCAGTTATATCATTTACATACTCTAACAAAATCGGTTCCATAACAGTTTCATGCTCCTACTGAATGCAGCAAGGGTGGCTCGGAATGTATGGTCGACTATAGTAATGATTTTATCACCCAAGAGGTAATAAATGTAGATGAATCATTCGATATTTAAATTGATTTAGTCACTTGATTCAATATAATTTTGTTTGGTTATGTGCAGATATTCACAAGCCGAGAAGCTCTAATTAATTAGGCTCGTGACGTTGGGAGGAGAAATGATTTTATTGTTATGATTAAGACATCAGCAGCGCCCAACAGGAGAAATAAAAAACCAAGGTTGACCCTTGGGTGTGAGAGGAGTGGGTCTTATAAAGACACGAGGATAACTAAAGATGGGACCGTTGGGAACAAATTGAAGCTGACTGGTTCGAAAAAATGTGGATGCCCATTCACGTTACAAGGCAAAGTGGTGGGCTCAAATGAGGAATGGATGTTGCATATAGTATGTAGTGTGCATAATCATCCAGTTGCAGACTTCCTTGAAGGGCACTCATTTGCAGGGAGATTACCAGAGGAGGAAATTTCATTGCTGGTAGACATGTCCGAGAATATGGTTGGGCCAAAGGATATCTTGGTGACACTGAAACATAAAAATGAGTTAAATGTAAGCACAGTGAAAACCATTTACAATACACGTCATAGGCATAAAATTGCGGGGAGGGCTGGATGGAGTCAGATGCAGCAGCTATTGAAATTATTAGCGGAGCATAAGTACATTGAGTGCCATAAGAATTGTCTTAAAACAGATACTGTCATTGACTTGTTCTTCACACACTCTACCAGCCTAGACCTATCGCATGCATTTCCTCATGTGTCGATAATGGACTGCACTTACAAGACCAATCGATATCGAATGCCCTTATTGGAGATTGTTGGTGTGACATCCGCAGAGAGGACTTTTTCGGTATGCATTGTATATCTCCAGAATGAACGTAATGACTGCTACTCATGGGCATTGGGTATTTTGCGTAAAGTTATTAACGAGGGTGTTCTTCCTAGTGTTATTGTCACTGATAGAGAGATGGCTTTAATGAACGCCGTATCTAATGTTTCCCCCAGCGCCAAATATCTTTTATGCATATGGCATATCAACAAAAATATTTTGGCTAAATGCAAGAAGTTATTTGAGACAAAGGAAAAGTGAGACTAATTTATAATGAGCTGGAACATGTTGGTCTCCTTGTCCACAGAGGAACATTACAATCTGCAATTCAACTTATTTCTAAAGGAGTTCATCACCTATCCGGCAACAATTTAGTATGTTAATGCGTCTTGGTTAGACACGTACAAGGACAGATTTGTGGCTGCCTGGACGGACAGGGTCTTGCATTTTGGGAACACTACAACAAACAGGGTGGAGAGTTCACATGCACAGCTGAAGCAGCAGCTTGGATCAAGGCAAGGGACTTTTGAAGACTCTTGGATGAAGATTCACAACCTACTCCAGCTGCAACATACAAACATAAAGGCATCATTGGAAAAAAGTAAGACGGCTGTGCAACATAATTTCAAGCCTTCCGAACTCAAGGAACTTCGTGGGAATATTTCTATAAGTGCATTAGAGAAAATCTTAGCTGAGACGAAGCGAGCCTCGTCAGTTGGTATTGATCGAGATGCTTGTGGCTATGTACTTCGACACACACATGGCTTACCATGTGCTCATGAGATTGCGGAAT
The DNA here is from genome assembly GCA_028538565.1 of Umbellularia californica. Lineage (NCBI taxonomy): Eukaryota > Viridiplantae > Streptophyta > Magnoliopsida > Laurales > Lauraceae > Umbellularia > Umbellularia californica. The sequence goes on along the minus strand of JAPQWN010000003.1, from coordinate 34,900,224 downwards.
ACATAAGTGATAGGTGCCCTATTCCTCTAGATTGCACGCATTCGCATTGGCACAAGCTTGACTTGCTATCTATTGCTTCTGCCCAAGACTTTAGTCTTCATTTGGATTGCATGCCAAAGATAGATTTAATTGTCAAACAGTTCAGAAGCTTTGATTCGAGTAAGAAGTTACAAATCTTGAATACGCTTAGGGTGCTAGCAAAGCATGAGACCACATCATTGATCGAACTAGATGTTAAAGCTAAAGTTAGGGGGGTGCCCAAAATTGAAATTACATAATTCTACTAAACGTGAACCCTCTTCCTTTGAATTTGTCAAATCTGTCCAAGACAGTTACTCTCCTGCCTCGAAGATCGAAGATACTATTGTCAGTAGTGGCGCCTCCTTGGTGTCCGTGACGAGGTTGATGCCTAAGCAAAAGGTCAATTGCACTGGAAATTTGAAGCTAGTTTCTTATACTAACATACTCCCAGATGGTTTAAGGCCTTATATTCATTATGTAAAAGATGTCACTGCGGATGGCAATTTTGGCTTTAAAGCCATTGTAGGAATGATGGGACTTGGTGAGGTTTCGTTGCAACAAGTACGGAAAGATCTTTCTAGAGAGTTAGTGACTCATGCAGAACACTACAGATAGTTGTATGGATCACACCAAAGGGTTGATGAACTTCTCCACATCATATCGTACCAAGGGGACTGCCCTCCTTATGATCGGTGGATGACGATGCCAGACATGGGACATCTAATTGCATCACATTATAACGTTGTCCTATACCATCCGTCAATTGAACAATGCCAGACTTTTCTTCCTCTTTGATCGGTGCCTATTTCTACTGCTGCTAGGCGGGAGATTGCAGTCGGTTTTTGTCAATCAAAACCACTTCGTTCAGGTGATAATAGTAAATGCATATATGTACCTATCTTATTTTGCCTGAAATGCTGATATGACTCACTTGAACTCCTTGTCCTGTGTAGGTTTTCCTCATACAAGGTCATCCAATTCCACCTATTGCTACTAATTGGATTCGTCACCATCACCCTTTTGCAGATGGTTGGGTCACAACTTATCAATCCCGAATCCAACATTTCAAAGAAATTATCAGTCCATCAGTTGCCACATGCGAAACCGTCGAGTTGGAATGATTGTTTTATTTTATAAGGATGTACAATGATCCAAATTTTTTTTTCTCAATGAAATTGAGCCTTGTTGTAACTTTCTCACTCGTGTTGTTGTAAAAGAACCTTCCATATCCTTTCATGTTGCATGGCACATAATTTAAGCTGAAGTTGCTATTTTTGTTAAACTGCACGGTCCTGATACTCTGGACAATAATTAATTGCACGGCCCTGCATAACTGAGCCAATTTTTAATTACCAGACTTTCATGACCGAATGGAAGCAAACTACATGGTCCTGAGACGCCGAACAATTTATAAAGTGTCGGCCCCAATACGTTGAACTCATATTCAGTGATTTTCACCAACAGTGGCAAATTATTTCAATTTAACCATCAATTTCATCTAGATGCATGCAAATGAGCTAAATACTACTTTTAAATGCCAAAGTATATCACAAATTGCACAATAAAAAGAGATCCATAAAGAGGTCATAGTATATCAAAAAATGTACATGTACCATCCTTAGTACCCAAAAAATTGCACAATATCAGTTTACAATCTTTCAAAATCAGTACATGCATTAAATCCACTAAAAAGTACGAAACATTTGCTAAATCCACATCCTAGGCCCCACGTCTCCCTCTGCGGCTATAAGTGCGTGTCTTGCTACGATGCGGTCTATGAACAAGATCTTCCGGATCAGGTCCATCTAGAAGCCTATTGACATCCTCTAGGGCCGCGTACAAGGCATCAGGATCTCTGACACTCAGACTATGCCCTCTCCTTAAAATTGACTGAATAATACTTTGAGCGTTCACTATGCGCTGTTCATTGATCACATAATGCACAAATTAGTCAGTTTGTTCAGTTGACTAAACATAATATCATAGTTAAGTTGTTAGGCATCATACCAATCTTGGGTTTATAAAAGAGCTACCTTGAGAATCTTGAACATGCGGGTTAAACGTGGAGCGATGTTCAGGGTTCTGAATGATCTGGTATGACACTCGAAGAAACCATTCCATATAATTGGGTGCGCAGTCTCACGGATGCGCCACAGGCACATCACGCTCCATTGGAGACAAACAGGTGATTATGCCATCTCTCCAATATTTGGTCCAAGTAATGGTATGCGATCCGATACTGATTTGCGGTGGCACCCCTAGTGGCACGCTGTAGAGCTAGTGGAGCGGGGGGAATGCGTTGGACCCTACCAAACTACCTAAGCACCCGATCAGGATGATATGGTTCGACGATGTCCATGCATTTAAGACAACCAGTATAATAAGCCATCTCGTGAAAGGGGTGATCTGCCCTGTGCTCTTGATAGGGGTTCCACACTACCTGCAACATTAATCAACAAATGCATTAGTTAAAAGATGCAGTGCTCATTTACTCAATTTTTATGCTATAAATTGTAAGACCTTATCTCATGGGCACCACGATCGTCAAGTGCCTCTCGTAATGATTGCAGGTTGGACATTTAGTCCCCAGACTCTCTTCGTGGCACCCAGCGATGCACCCCCGGTAAATTTTCCGTGTATGTGCGGTTGGGGTTAGGCCTGCATCTGGGAAAATGCTCGTAAATCCATGCCTCTAGAAGAGTCAGATATCCTGCAATTTGCCTGACTCTAATTCGGGTAGCAAACCCCAACTGACGGTATAGGTATGCAAGTGCAGCAGCTCCCCAAGCATATGTGCGTGCCTCATCGAAATTCATTAGCAGCCTTAGATAAATCATTGGGACCCTAGTGTCACTCTTGTCTGTGAAAAGTGTACATCCCAAGATATACAATAGGTATGCTTTAGCGGCATGCCTAATGTACTTTTTTGGATCTGCATCGGTCATGGCTCCAAATAGGTCCCTGAGCCACTCTAGTCTAACCGATGAGCCCTGCACACCTGCTAACTCTTCGTGTGCCTGCTAGGATGTGACCCCAAGACCGTGCTCTACAAGTGTCATTACTCACTCAAATGACAGTTGCTCCACTGATACAGATTTTCCCGTCACAGGTATCCCTAGAATGGTGTCTGTGTCATAAAGGGCAATCGTCATTTCACCGAAAGGCATGTGGAATGTGTTTGTCTTAGGCTGTCATCTTTCCACAAAGGCTGACACCATATTCTTGTTGATGAAACGATAAGATGTTCCACCAATGGAGCCAACCCTGAACGGCCAATGAGTCCATTAAAAACAGTATTCTGCCTTCCTTATGAATTCCATGCCCATTCACTGATTTTTTAGGCATGGGTTAAGCATTTAAGTGGCGGTCTCTCCTGCAATACGGAGGGCAAAAAATTAGTGAAGGTGATAAATAGTTAAAACACGTTTACCAAGATTAATCACAAACCTACTGCTGCCAAATACTTGTAGCAATATGCCTCCAGAAACTATGTAGCAGGCTCAAACTTGTAGGCCCCCTGGGAATTTCTCCGGTCCTATCATGAGCATCTATTGAAGTTCAGGTACGGACTTCTTCTGCTTGTTTGTGGACTTCTATTCGCTCTTGGGCTTCAGGGTGTTCTTCAACTACTTCTTTATCATCTTCGTCCTCATCAGCAACAAATCTCTGACGACGTCTCCTATTCGATGCTGTGGGTCGAATCCTAGAGGCATGGGGCACATCCATATCTGAAAAAAACAAAAGAAAACCAGTCCAAAATCAGTACAAGAAATGAAACAGTTTCACTGTTCAGCACTAGTCACGGCCCTAAAACATTGTCCGGCCCTAATTATCCATGTGGAGAATCCACGTTTGGCATTACCTCACCGTGGAACTGTGACCCGTTCGGTCATGTAGTGTCGTCAACATCTAAAATGCTTAGACTTCTGATGCCGTAAAGAATCTTCTTACTCAGAACCACAGTGCCGAAAAGATAAGACCTTTACGGTACATCGAGGCTGAAAATATTATTCTTTTTCGGACCCACAGTGCCGAACAGTGTCGTGAACCAGATACTAAAACGATGACAATGGTTGGAAATGGGGGAGAGAGAGGCACATGAGGGGGAAAAAACCTTTGAATAAACCAAATACCGATGAGAGTTAAAAAAACACTACAAGCATTTCTAAGCAAGCAAAAGGTATCGAAATCACTTACAGAAATTGAAAAGGTAACGATTCACAGTAATGCACTTTGAAGAAGAAGGCACGCCGAGCACAGAGAGACTGAACGGGGGGAGGTGCAGCGGAAACGTCTGGGTGGGGGAGCTCGTCGAGATCGGAATCAACGTGGAGTGCGACGAAACGTCGGTTTACAAAAGTGAAATGGGAGAGGAGAAGGCGTTGAAATGCAGAGTGTAGGGAGAAATCTGATTGAGTCCCGTGTAAAGAGATACGGTGTGTGGAGAGTAATTCCCAGTGTGCGGATAGCAGCACTCCTTTGCATTTTTGCAAACAAAAAAGCCCTTACAATATGCTTACCGTCAGACGCGTCTGACCATATCAAGATAAGCTGCTAATCGATGGTCTCTTCGATAGCTCTTGAAGACCTTACGTTTCTCATCTTTCTCTGATGAAAAGAAAGATTTGAATTCTATTTTGGAGAAGAAGGGAAAAATGTTTTCATTGATCTCAACGGCTCCTTCCCACACCAGAATTTCAAAATTTCCCGCCATTTCTCCCTTCCTCGGATACAACTCCAACGCCCTCAAGTTGCGAAGTGGAAGGATCAAAATCCATGCAAATTCGAACGGTTTCGAAGCCCCAACTATCGAACAACGTGAAGAAGAGAAAGAGCCCACCATCGAACCCAAGCCCTCTTCTTCTACTTCTGCTCCCTCAATCGACAAGGACATTAAAAAGGTGGATTTTTTACCAGCTACCTTTACCAAATGTGCATTTTCTTTGATTTTAGGACGAGTAGGCTTTTTTTTTTTTTTTTTAACTTGTGGATATTGGGTTATTCGGTCCCTTGCTTAAGCTTCTGCTTCCTCCAATGCACATTTTCTTTGGTTTTGGCAGAACCCAATCCATGTAATCATCATCATCATCATCAGTGAAATTGGGTTCTTAAGAAGGTGGATTTCTTAAATGTTCTTTTGACAGAATGGGCATTTTCTTTGGTTTTATTAGAACCCAGTTATGTAATCACTGGATCTTTGTGAATTTTTGGAGATTGGACTATTGCAGCTTATGGGGCCATGTAGATTACATAGAAATTTCAGTTCAGGTTGTTATTTAATTTAAATCTCCCTTGAATCATTGTCAAGTTTGTCCCAGCCTTATCCCATCATTCTGGGTCAGCTTAAAGTGCTTTACTACTTAACCAGAGAAAATCTGTGTCATCTTATATCCTAAATTTGTAGCTAATTCACAAGAAAGTGAGTGGTCTGTTGCTATCTCTCTGTGTGAATAAGTGCACAAGAGAATCTTGGTGGTATTCAGGTTAAAGTTTCAGTTACTCAGGAACTGAAAACCAAAACAGTAGGCTACGTAATTCATCATTCTCTTGGTGTTTGCTGATACTGTTGGTTGATATTGAACCAAATGGTAGTAGCCCCTCATATAATCCATTTGGCATTGTAGATAACAATGAGGAGCCGAAAAACAGAAAGAAGAGGGGAAAGTAATGAGAGGAGATGGTAGAGGGTTTTCTTTTACTAGAACAAGAACCACTCTCAGCTTTGTGCTTGTACTCTCATGTCTCTTTTACTGTTACCCCATCCCTGCACCCCCCAAAACTCTAAATTTGAAAATGTGTTCCAACAATCTTGGAGTGCTTCTCCACTAAATTGGAACATTTGAAACCCTCATTGGTGGCTGTTTATGCTACTCTTTGAATATGCCATCAATTTTTTTTTTAATGTACCTATTGTATGCCTTTCAATTTATCTATCTTCTGAAGACCTTGGTTCTTAAGAGCTTGTGATTTTTTATCATCATATGGATTCGACTTTGAATTTCTCTTTTTCTCAAATATGAGGCTGCATTCCATTTTTTTTTATCTTATTCTTTTTACTTGTTCGTTTTGTTATGGTTTTTTGCATGAAAGCAGTCCGAAATTGGTTTGAATATTTTGTGAGGTGGGTGGTTTAAAATTATAATGCTGTGCATTTGGGGTAGCATGTGAATACAAAAGACATGGGAAATTTTCATCCAGTCACCACTTTTAACCATTTGGAGCAGACACCAGAAAGCCATTATTGTATCTAATGTGCCAATTTTCTCATTGTCCCAAAACACATAGCAGAACAGATGACCATCCATTATGCCTAAATATACTAACTGATTATGATTTCAGGTACATCCCAGCTTGCCTTGAAAGATTTTTCATTTATTTATATTAATTCTTTCCACTTGATTTTTTAATTTGCATTCCCTTATGTGGCGAAACAGAAGTCATGTAACTGATGTCAACATAGTTGGGACAAACTTTGATGATAATGCATTCCTCCATGTCTAAATGTCAATGTCTTCCATAGGTTGTTCAAAAGACTGCTGCTACCTTTGCACCAAGAGCTTCCACTGCCACCAAGAACCCTGCAGTACCTGGCACTGCTTTATACACTGTTTTTGAAGTCCAAGGCTATGCCTCGATGTTATTGGGTGGAGTTCTATCCTTCAACCTTCTCTTCCCATCAAATGAGCCAGACATATGGAGACTAATGGGAATGTGGTCCATCTGGATGTTCAGTAAGTTTTGCCCTATGGTCTTTCTGAAATTTAATGGAACTATCATATAACTAGTTCTCATATAAACCACACATAACATGATCTATGTCACATAGGAATATCTTTCTTATATTTGTCCTGTCATCATTATTTAACCCCTTAAGTCTGGTCCAAGAGCTTAGTTCTGACAGAATTTAATTGAGAAGACATCGAATGCTCTTCTACTACTTACGTGTAATTTTGTTTTGCAGCGATTCCTTCCCTTAGAGCTCGGGACTGCTCAAAGAATGAGAAGGAAGCTTTAAACTATCTCTTTCTTCTCATCCCATTACTCAATGTATTGATTCCATTCTTCTGGAAATCCTTCTCAGTCGTTTGGTCTGCGGATACCATTGCCTTCTTTCTAATGTATGCATGGAAGGTACCATGGCTTCATTTTCTTGCATCAGATATATCAAATCTTTTTTCCCACCATAGCTTCATTTTCTTGCATCAGTTCTAGCAAACCTATTTTCTATTCAAGTTTCAATTTAATTTAGTAAGTGATTTTTTATCTGTAGCTGAAACCACGTTATGTTTTCACAGCTTGGGTGGTTGCAAAAAGCAGACTAAAGTTGCTGGAGTTGCATGATTTTATGGAGTGGCCCATAGTTTCTCTATAAAGATTGATCTTATGATATTTTTCATCATCCCACGTCTACAATGGGGAGAGAACTGACCATAGAAATGAAAATATAAGTTGATTGTGATATAGGTTTGATCAGTTCAATGTGTACCAGTTCCAAATTATGTGGAAAATGAAATTGATCCAAGTTACAGTCAAATTAAAGTCAGGCCTTCTTTGGTGGTCTTTATTTAGCGATGGCTTCAGGAGCATAGATTTCATCAAGTACTAAGTTGCTTAATAATAAAGGAAGTGATCATTGTCCTTTTCAGGTGCTCAAAGCATAGATTTCGCCGATTACTAAGTTGCCTAATAAAGGAAGTGTTCATCGTCCTTTTCGGATGATCAACAAACATTTGCCTTTTTTTTTTTTCTAATGATGTAAAGATCAGAGGTGAAAAATTGTTCTTCAAGCAGGTGAGGATAATCTGGTTGGCCCATATATGGACCAGGCCATATTCTTGGCAGGGCTCACCTAATGTGTGAGATGGAGAGGGGCCTTTTGCACTTTGTCATCTGCCATCAATCCAAGATGAGGTCGGTAATCAACTAATTAGTGCCCCAAGTGATGTCCTTGAAGTATTGGAGTCTTCCCATGAAACACAGGTGCTACCCAATTGTTTAAATCAGACCAGGTTGTCTCAAGTAAAAAAGAAAGGAAAAGAGAACATTCATTACCATTGTAAATTTGCAGATTCATTGGAGTATTCAAGCCAATGATGAACTACCAATCTTTTTCTTTTTTTCGACCGGTAATGAAATCATTGATAGAGAATAGAGTGAATTATCCTTTCTATGATGATTTCTGGAGACAAGGATCCAAATATCTTTGTGATGTGAGGATGAAAATGCAAATTTCATCCTCATTTTGTGAGGGAATGTCAATGGGTCAAATTTGAGAGATCCAAGTCCATTTGTTTTCATTTGATCCAAATCCAGTTGGGTCCAGTTCAGATCCAAAAACTAGGACCCGGGGTCTAGCATTTTCTTCATCAGCCAAGGTGGCTGGACCCTTAAGAGTAGTGAGCCCCAGGGGTCAGACACTGGTCAATTTAGAGTTGAATCCCTTCATGTTTGGCCCAATTGTGAAACATGTTCTAAATCAGCCCTTTTAGAGTTGAATCTAATTTCCATAGGGGTTGCGTTATTAGAATAGTATCTAAAATGATATCCAACTCCAAATTATCTAGTTCCAAATTCCAACTCTAATGGGGCTAATATAGAAAAAAAGATTATATTTGTAAGTGGGTATACAATACATTCAAGTGAACAGTATTCTTTTACCAAAAGAAAAGAAAAGAAAAGAAAAGTGAATAGTATTTAGAGATGGAACTGACTGGACTGGGACACTTACCAATTGACCCAAAATACTGGTCCATGCCGGATTTTCTTGGAACCGGATCCCCTGTTTAGGCGAAACGGGGCTTCAGGGGGTGACACGTGAGCTTGTTGAGTTTAAAAACGGGTGTTGCCTTTAAAAGACAGCTCTGTCTTTTAAGTACAAAACAAATGTGTCACCCCCTGATTGGTTTAAACAGGAGATCCGGTTCCGATTTTCTTGGGTCGCATCCTTGGTGTAACGTGCTAAAATCAGCAATCCATTTACAACTTCAGCATCAATTTCACATCGGCAACTAATCTCTCCAGGTCCAGAGAAAAGCCGGGTAAACTCACCTGTAGCCCCAAAGTGGTAGTACAGTTTTGAATCTATAACCTCTAGGTGCAGACTACGGTCTTAAGGCAACTGAACTATCCCTTGAGGTTGTATCCCCTTACAATAACTAGGGCCAAATAGTCATATAATTTTACTTCATTTGGATGATAAAATGTTCCTCAAATGACCCATTAGTAGGCCCTTTTAGGAGTATAAATGGAAAACCCGTTTTGATTGGAAATTACCTTCTCTATTGGATTTTCATTGGACACATTTTCCACTTTGGCCCACCATTTAAGATACAAGGACGTGATAAGTGGGCATAGTCCATGTACACACATGTGCCCACCAATTGGTCACTCATGAGACTCATAACATCCCCATGAGAAGCTCTTTCTATCTTTCAGTTGGTGCCCTAGAAAATGAACCATTGGAAAAAAATATATATGTACCAATGATCCACTTTCAAGAGCAAGTATTTGATGGTTATGATATTCCGACCTGGAATGCTTTGGGGGTATGATATGATTTCTCTATATGGGGTCCAATAGATGATATTTAACCCTTGATCATCATACAGTGGGCCCCACAAGTTTAACCTCCAATATTATATGTTTATGTGTTATACTTCCACCCAGCCTATAGACCATCTGTGAAGAGAGAGAGAGGGGATCAATGGACCCATCAAGGAAAGGCCAAGGAGAAGAGTTGAAAGTCCTTCACCAGACTGATGCAGATGAAGATGATGAAAATGTCAAGCAACTACAAGAATGCTCCATCCTTTACCTTTCTCTGCAGGCAATCTCTCTCTCCATCTTTTTCTCTCATGCATGAAAAACAAAACCCAGATATGAATGAACAACTCTTTTCTAAATCCATTCATGGTATCCCCCTTTGTTGCAGGAGTGTCTTGCCCAAACCAACAGGAACTGGAAATCTTGCCAACTGGGTCTCTCTCTCTCTCTCTCTCTCTCTCTCTCTCTCTATACATATATCATCAGTCATTTTTTTGTTTGTAAGATACTGTTTCTTGTTCTTCCTAATAGAACTCAGAGGTAGAAGGATGATTGCTTTGATCAACCCTTTTTTATATCTTCTATTTTAAGTAGAACCAAGTAATTTTTCTGTTTCACAGGTGTTGGCTGTTATTATCTATATTTCATTGAATAGAGATGTAAATTTGATTTTTGTAAGGTTGGTTTTTAATCAATGGTTTTTTTTTTCTTGTTATTCCTTGGAAATAGAAATAAAAATCATTCTGCAATTTTCTTCTCGGTTTGAAATTTAATATATTCTTATAGTTGCCAGTCCCCATGTGCTTTCTTGTTCTACATGTGTATTTTGTTTATAGAATTTTTAGAATGATTAAAAGAAAGTGCCTTAAATGATTCTCTCATATTTTCTACTTGTGGATTGTGGTGATGACTTGGTTGTGAGTTTTTTCACTTTTTTCTCTTAAACAGAAGTTCAGGCTTTGAAGGCCTGTCATGAAAGAAGGAACAGGGGCAAAGGGAAGTGAATTTTGAGAAAATGAATTATCACTAAAACCTTGTAGGTGATTTATTATTATTATTTTGATACTATCATATGCTTTGATTTGAAGCCCATTTTGATGTACTCAATAAGAAGACACATGAATACAAAGAGGAAAATGGTTGTCTTGCTTCTTTTTCATCATTTTGTGATGAATTGTAATCTTGTCAAATGCTTAAAACTTCATGCAACTTTATAACCGAGGAGTCTGCTCTAAAGAATGTCATGAGCATTATTTACAAACTAGACATTTGAAGGTGGTTCTAAAAAGAGCAAGATTCTCTTTTTGGTATTCACGACAGCTGCAACATCATCATTATCAATGATCATGATGATAATATCCACAACAACAATAATAGTCATCGTCTTGCTTTCATTCTTGAATCTGAAATTAACAAGGTTACTTTAGGATAATTGCGAAATTTCACAAAATTATAGAAGTGTAACTTTGGTCGGAAAGAGCACTTAACCAAGAAATAATTGGTTCCAGTCATAAGGGAATATTTAGATGAGTGTAGAGGCATGTGATCATGTTCAGAATTGCTCAAGACTTGGTTCTTAATGCAGAGGAAGCTTCACTTGTGCATAGATTACTTTTCTTCGTCTTTTACCTGATAGATATGATAAAGTTTATTGATTGAAAAATGACAAAATAAGAGTAATGAAAAGCCTATGAGAGAGGCCCTCTTTGGAAAATGCCTTGATCACATTTTCTTCTCTTGATGCTAATCAATGGAAATGTCAATTTTGGACTTTGTTTCTTTGGCCTCTTTAACTTCAGTGATAGTTTTCATCATTTAGATTTCTTGACCAGTATTAGTGACATGTGAATGATGTAGTCTTGAAATTTATAGACTCTTGGCTAAGTAGGTTGGATTTCTTGCAGTCACCTCAGCCTATTCTAGTTTGTGCTAGTGCATAGCAATTGCATCTGTGAGAATGGACTGCCATTTTCATAATAGATTTGTTAAAAGGCTTCTTGTATCCTCTTTATATGTCTTGTTTCCCTTAGCTTAGGTGCATTGATAAGATGGCCATTTATGCATAGCATATGGCAACCTGCTGCTCCCGCATTAGCTAACGGAACATCAAAGGAAGAGGAAAAAAAAAAAACCCTGAAGCCCACAAGCTGGGCCATCTAATCAAAAGGACAACCAAGGGCAGACACGACAAAGCTAGAGAAAATTTGTTACTGAAAACAAGAAACCCAAATACATGTCAAAACATGGCACCAAGGACTAGGAGAAGTGAGGACTAGAGTTTGCTGGAAGACTTGAAGGAAGGAGCAATCCTTCCAATCTTGTAAGTGCTGATAATGCTGTAAGACTAGGTCCCTAGCTGCTTGAGAGAAGTTCTACACTTACGCACAATTCCTTTGAGTGTAAAGCTTTAGATTTTTTTGACTCCTGGATGAACTCTAGGATCTCTTGCAAGAAATTGTTGGATGACAAGACTTCTTTGTTCATTATTATTATTATTTTTTTTTTGGAGAACGGTGTAGACATTGTCCAGGTTTTTTTTATCCCCACTTTTAGCTAACAGGTAGGTCTCCTAATGCAAATTTTTCCTGAACCAGCATATGAGTTTGAGCATTTAGAGTTCATGGAGGTCATCTCTTTTTTTTTTTTTTTTTTTTTTTTTAATTAATGAAGTTTTATTGGCTTAAAAGAATACAAGTACAAAGTGATGGTTGGCACCTGCGGCAAAGAGCCGAGGGTAACACTTACACACAAGAAAGCCCAATTTTTTTTTTTTTTAAATGACAAACCAGAGAACCTTGTAGGTGCAAAACTTCTCCTATGCTAATGAATTTGCTTTGGAATTGGCTCCCATTAGCACATGCAAGAAAGATACAACTTGGCCATGTAGAAGACCCTTCAGCTCATCTAACCGAGAAGCTATTCGCCATGCCCACGACAGATGCCCGTGTCAAGGTGCAAGTAGAGTGACCTTCAATGGCAAGTTGGAAGAAACTGTGGTTGCAAACTTCCCGTACTTTAGTCAGCATGACAAGATTTTGAATCGCTGATACTCCTGAAGTCTTCCAAACCTGAAAAGTTCTGCCATATTATTCCTTTTGAATCCCGCATGAGCCCTCTAATCCCTACTATGCCTGGGGTACCCAATGCATTAGCATTAATGTTCAAGTTCCACTGGTCTACTGGTGGCAGAGACCAATATCCGACATGGGGAGAGATTGCCTCTACGATCTTAAATCACCTCAAGCCACTTAGGAAGTTCTGGTCCAATATGTCTGGCAAAACCTCGAGGAAAGATTTCAACTACAATGCCAAGGAGATGACTTGCCTTCTGATGATGCTAGTTGAGCCTAATGAAAGGGCAATTTTGAACTCCCATGAAGGCCTTTTGGCCCCTCTTTGTCCATCCTTGGTGAGTCTCACCAGATAGGTCCAACTTGTAAGGAATGCTTGGACTAAATGAAGAGGCCTATATTTTGGGTGGGTATACATTAGACATATTTAATTTTAGGATTATGGGTCATGTGATCAAATGTTCATCTGGTGAACTATAGGCTCTTGGAGGGGAGAAACCAATGACTGCTGGTTGGCAAGACTAAAGTTCACCTGCCTAAACTGAACCAGACCATAGTTTAGAGACAATTGATACAGAAAGTAGTCTAAAAACTTATAACTCAATGACCAGCTAAATCAACATTATCTTAGCACCATCTCATCCATCTCAGTCAACTTGTGTGTTCAACTCAAGAAACATAACTGAGCCGAACTTATTAAGTTGACAAACTTTTGATCTAATACAACCCTTATTTTATCTGTGCTTGGGAACGGCACATAAACGATAGTAAGAGTATCATTCTTAGTTTCAAGTAATCAATTCTTAGTTTCATAGTAATTTCTAGAGTGGTATGTCTGGTATACCTTTCGAAGCCTGTAATAAGTAGTCATCACATCAATAGGATAACTAATTGAAACCATACACCCACTGAAACCCTATCTTAGTTTGCCCAAAAACCGATATATATCACCCGTTATACTCCATCTGAGCTGAGCAGCTAGCCTAGTATCAAATGCCTTCAGAAGTATTAAAACATGCAATAGTTTTTATTCTAAAGAATGAATGGACATTGAATCTAAATATGCACAGCAGGAGTTTCATTTCATATACGGATGCATGCTTTTTGTATGTACCACAACTCCACAAGGTTCTGTTTGGATCCTTGGAACTCAGTTGCAAAGCACTAAGTTTATCTGCAATTAATTATAGAAAAGACAAAGGCAACTCACTCCATCCTGGGCTAGCCAAATGTATGAACCTTTATTAACGCATAAACAGTGCTACCTGTGCAGTTGGTTCTCAGAGATAAAATGGGACCCAAATGGTAATCAATTTTAATATTCCAGTGGAGCCTTGGTGTGCATGGAGCAGCACAAAACTAAAATTCACATTATGCAGAAAACTGAAGGAGAAGAAGCATCCTAATTGGGGTGGTTCTTGAATTTCAACATTTCCCCAAACACTGCCCAAAACATTTCAACAGATTGACACTTCAGATATTGATGCAGGCCAGACCCATGGTCTGCCAACTAATTGGGCTCAGTCCACAAGCCGAATAGGACGTGCATTTAGTTAGAGTTTTAATTAGTTAAGAGTCTTATTTAGAGAATTGTTATTTATTTAGAAGTCATTAAAATTAGGAGTCTTATTTTATTTGAATTATAGCCAAGTTTAGTTTCCTTTATTGTTTAGGAAAGCAGAGTCCTATTAGGAAAGGGGATGTCCAACCCTTCTTACAAATATGTAATCCCTCCATTAGGAGAGTAGTTGAAGATTATTTAATAATAACGATTGGTTTTGTTTGGTTTGTTATTTCTCTTCAATAGAAGAATGTTATTGAGTTCCGAGAGGAATTCGGCTAATTCCCATATGCGGAGTTGGTTCTCACTCCTGGATTCGGCAAACTCTCTTGCAGGGCTTGTCTACACCCTGTTTAATCACAGCTGGCGGATCCAGGCTACTTCAGATATACATCTGAACATACCCTCAATATCAGTCTCACTCAGCACTTTATACCCTACTAAAAAAGATTGAGAGCCACCAATGTTTTAAAAAGAAAATGTCACTTCGAAATATAGATCTAACATGTAATTATAAGAGAAGTGAAAACCAGACGACCGATGTCAATCAAATCTAGACCTCGTGATATCATTGTTTATCAATTTGGTTATTACAAGATTTTGTCACAAACAAGTTCTAGTTAAAGCCTCAGTGCACTGTTCTGTTACAAAATTGAGCATTTGGCCATTGGAGCTGTAGATATGGGAAGGGAAGACAATTGATGGTTCAGAAAAATAAAGGTCCAAGTTTTCAATCTAAGATAGTTTGGTATAGTCCCATATGTTGTGAAACCCATCATATAAAACCTCTTGATCATCGAAAGTTTGAAACATGGTCCACAATCCACATGAGTGCCATGTGTCTAGACATATAGGCGCATCAGGAAATTGTACAATTTCATGATATGCAATAGGTCTACAGCTATGTTCCTTTCTAACTATAATATCCAAAATCTCTTGAATCTTTGCTTCTATGCCAACTTAAATATATGGGTATCACTGGTTACGAGCCTCTGAAACAATGGGCATCTGTCATTCTTATATCAGTGGTGTGTAGTATAGAGTGATATTTCCTAGCATGATTATAGTTTTAACTCTTACTAAGGTGTGGGTATCATACTAGCCAAAATATCTGTTGAAATGAAGAAAAAATTGTTTGGTTTAACATCTATTATATCTGGTATGACCATCTACTGGTTTGGAGGATTGACCAGTAAAGATACTTGAAACTTAAGAATAAGACTTCACGAGGTCTTAGATTTGATTGATATCAGTGGTCCGGTTCTTACTTCTCTTATAATAACATGTTGATCTATATTTCATAGTGACATTTTCTTTTGAAAAAACTTGGTGGCTCTGAGTCTTTTTTAGTAGAGTATAATGTGCTAAATGATAGGGTATGTTTAGATGCATACCTAAAGTCTCAATCTGTTTGAATATTTGGGCAGTGTTTGGGGACATGTTGAAATTCAAAAACGACCCATGCTTCCTGTTTCTCCCTGAGCTCTCTGCATATTTTAGTTTTAGGCTGTTCCATGCACACCATGGCTCCATTGAAATATTAAAATTGATTACCATTTGGGTCCCATTTTATTTCTGAGAGCGGAGCCAACTGCGGGCAACTCTGTACATGTGCTAGCCCATGTTGGAGTGAGTTGTCTTGGTCTTTCTTGTAACCAATTGTAGGTAAACTTAGTGCTTCGCAACTGAGTTCCGAGGATCCAAACGGAGCCTTGTGGAGTTGCAGTACATACAAAAAGCCCCTATTTGATATTGGGCAAGCTGCACTATCTCGGCCCAGATGGAGCGTAATGGGTGATATATAAACTTAGTGCTTCGCAACTGAGTTCCAAGGATCCAAACGGAGCCTTTTGTAGTTGCGGTACATGCAAAAACCACTATTTGATATTGGGCTAGCTGCACAATCTCGGCCCAGATGGAGCGTAATGGGTGATATGTATCGGTTTTTTGGGAAAACTAAAACAGGTTTCAGTGTATGGTTTCAATTAGTTATCCTATTGATGTGTTTGAACTGAACGGGATGACTAATTATTACAAGCTTCGAATTGTATACCACTCCAGAAGATTACTATGAAACTGAGAATGGACAACTCCAAAATTGATCGACAAACATGGACCCTCGGGAATGATTAAATATTGGGCCTTAAATGGTTGATATTTGGATTGGGTGGATCAGACTCCAAAATTGATGAATAAATATGCTAAAAATGGGATGGAGTGTCCAACATTTAGGTTTTCATCATGTCCAGACCTCGACAAACATGGACCCTTAGGAATGAATAAATATTGGGCCTTAAATGGTTGAGATTTGGATTGGGTGGATCAAATTACATCTGGGTCATAGTTTAGAAACCCATTCCAACTCACCCAACTCAACTTGGCTCAGTAAGTTACTTTCACAGCTAGTTAACTGTGTCCAAGTTTGATAGACTACTAAGCCAGACACACCTGAGTTTTTCAGCCTGGTGAAATTGCTGGTCGTTAAGTTTTAAGACTACTTTCTGTATTAGTTATCTCTAAACTGTAGTCTGGATCAGCTTAGCTACGGCTGTAAAAATGTCATACGACCCCGTTAACACGACACGAACCCACACGATATTAATGGGTTGGGGTTGGCTATTAATGGGTTCAAGTCGTTAACGGGTCAAACCCGTTAACACGTTTTGTTAACGGGTCGTGTACGAATTAAACCAGTAACTCGTTAACAACCCGCTTAACCCGTTAGTTTTTTTTTTTACTTCCTAAATGTAATTAGAATTAATTTATATTCATAAAGAAGAAATTGAAATTAATTGTTTTATAGTGGGTTTTTAGGTAGGATCCACTCGAGATCCTCACTTACAGTTTCATGTGGCTTATATATTTTTCTCCTTCTATTTTTCTATAATTTTTTTTTAATTCTCGAAATGACTTTATTACTTAACAGGTTAATTGGTTGGGTCGTGTTCGGGTTAAATTTTTTGACCCGTTAAATTAACGGGTCAAGTATGGGTTGAGGTGAGTTTAACCCGAATTCGTTAACCCATAACCCGAATTTGTTAATACAGCACGATTGACGGCCCTAACTTTAGCCACCTAGGATTCAAATCCATAAAAGGAGCAGTATCTTGTTTCTGAGTATTTTAACAAAATCCACATCTGAATTCCAGATAGCCCCTAAAGGGCAAAAAAAACAAAACAGAGGGAATTTGAAATAGTTCCAGACATCCGAATCCAACTGAATCTCAGTTCTGGAATATGCCATGCTTTTAGCCCTAAAACTTCACCAGCATCTACAATAATGCCAAAGGTGCAGATTCATCTTTTGTTTTTATCCATCCTCTCATCTCATCATGTCCACAGCCCTAAAAGAGATGGGAGCAAACATATCCAATCTGCGTTTACACTATTATATAAAAGGTTAACACTCATTGACCTGTCCAGCAGTACCATTTTTGCAGCTGTGTCCTTTTACGCGTTTGCTTTTAGAATTAGATGTAAATAGATAGAGAGTTGAGATCCAATCTGAACCCAAAGAAGAACAAAATCAAATAAAGGTCAAAGATGACCCAAATATCCTTTCTGCCCTCGTTTACACCAATGACCCAAATGACCAAAAAATAAGAGTGCAAATGAGTTGGGTTGGGTTCACAGGTTGATCACCTGAGTGTAACAAATACGGCCCTACATGACCCCTCTCTAAACACTACCTGTTTAATTAATTTGGTCCAGTTGGGAGACATGATACGAGGATCGTAAACGGGTCAGATCTGGTCCGGGTCCACCACCACAACCGTTAAGGAGAAGGTGGAACCAGATCAGGACCCGGAACCGGTTTCTTGGCTCCGTAACCGGAACGAGAACCATATATGAGAAGGGTCTGGATCCGGGTCCAGGTTTAGGTAGAGAATGATATTAAAAAAATATGGTGTTTAGGAGAGATTTTCAAAAATTGAGGTAATATATCGGGTCTCGGGTCCACGGGTTAGAACCAAGGTGGAACCGAACCTGGACCCATTTACTTATCGGGGCTTAAATAACGACCCAGACCTGATTTTTAAAGAGTCGGAACCTCCGGATAATCGGAGAATCGAGTACCCATTTACATCCCTACATGATATCCATGGAATAATTGGGTTGGATGTGCCAACCCAAACACCGAATTACCAAGTTGGGCAGGGGGCCGAGTAGAAAATTGATTCATAGTTATTAAGGGGGGAAAAGGGATATCATGAAAGTGCCAAGGATGATTTGGTGAATCCCAACAAAGCAGTCCACAGATACATGCCATATCCATATCCTTCTAGATGGCATAAGGAGATAAATCACATATTCAAAATCCAGCCAACTTGTTTTCCTCTGAACAGAAAGGTCAAATGAGAAGAAATTTTTTTTTCAAAACAGCACCCATCCCTCTTGTTCCTTTCCTACGGTTTCAAAGTATATTTGATTGAAAAGTGAGAAGTAAGAAAAACAGCAGCCGACCCTGCCAAAGAAGAACACAAGAGAGGAGAAAGAAAATTGTCATATATAAGTAGGAGAACAAGAACAAGGCAGAAGCATAAAACAGAAGCAGAAGATCAAGGCCAAAGCAAAAGCAACAACAGGAGAGATCCCAGAAAGGAAATGCCAGCAAACAGGTGCCTACCCAAGAGAATTATCCTCTTGAGGCATGGAGAGAGCCAGGGGAACCTTGACACTTCAGCCTACACCACCACCCCTGACTACAGGATCCCTATCACCACCTTGGGCCTTGAACAGGCCCAAGACGCCGGAGAATGCATCCGGCGGGTTGTTTCCGAAGACGGGCAGTCGCCGAATTCGAAGGTCTACTTCTATGTCTCTCCCTATGAGAGGACCAGGATGACCCTCCGCGAGATTGGGAAGGCCTTCTCAAAGAAGAGGATCATTGG
This sequence comes from Umbellularia californica, assembly GCA_028538565.1. NCBI lineage: Eukaryota > Viridiplantae > Streptophyta > Magnoliopsida > Laurales > Lauraceae > Umbellularia > Umbellularia californica. Next base: position 34,881,136 of record JAPQWN010000003.1, on the reverse strand, counting down.
GGTGAGGGAGGAGTGTAGGATAAGGGAGCAAGACTTTGGTAATTTTCAGGTGGAGGAGAGGATGAAGGTGATCAAGGAGACCAGGGAGCGGTTTGGAAGGTTCTTTTTCAGGTTCCCGGAGGGCGAGTCTGCCGCCGATGTCTTTGATCGGATTTCTAGTAAGAATCTCTCTTTCTGACACCCCAAAATATTTCAGAATAGACAACCAATTTTATCCCAACTATCAGCACTTCATTTTTTACGTGTAAATTTTCTGGTGCATATTGTGACGCCCCAGAGTTTCACATCGACTATAGAGAGGAAATTGAATGGGGTTATGTGTATAGGTTACACCCTTACCTTGCACGAGGCATTTTGATGGGTTGAGGCCCATCAGTAGCAAAACCGTGAGGCCAGTGGGCAAGATGGGTGGGGGCGTTACACATATCACTGCCATATCCATCTTGTATCTGGCATCATATCTATATCTCCCTATCTATCTTTCTTACTGTTTGCTTCATTGAAACACCATACTCTTTCATTGAAACACCATACTCTTTCTTTGTTTATGAGGAAATTCTGTATCAGTGATATTTGGATTTCTTTGTTTCCAATGGGATCATTCCCATTTCTCCAATAACTGTGCAGTTTGAAGTGTCATGTGGAATGATGGGGGCATTCATCATCTATAAAAGAATTCTAGCATGGTGAATTTTCTGACTCGTGATTTAAGTCAAATGAAGTGAGGAACCCTTTTCATCCCATGACCATTATCGCAAATGTTGTTGTCAGGAACATCTGGTTTATTTTGCAGATTTTTTTGTTGTTTCTGAGGACATTATTGCAAAAATCTTGCTAAAATTTGAAAATCGAGATAAATTAAAAATACAATAACATTTACAGTCTCATATACATAATGGCATAAGCTTTTTAGATAAATGTCAGTTCCCTTTTTTTCTTATAAAATATCATGGTATTTTGTGACAATGGAAATGTTTAAAGTGGCCACCATTATGTGCATGGAATGAGAGTTCTCCATAACTCGCTTTTCCAGTGCCACTTTTGAGTTTTCTTGCTAGTATTTGATCAATAAGATCTGTTCATACACACCAATTGCCCTTTAATTGACACTAATCCTAATTCTAATCTGTTGCTTTTCATCACAAAAAATATGTGCAGTTTATAGCCATTAAATCTAAGGACTTAAACCTAGAGCTAGGATCAATTGAATGTCTTCATATGTCATTCTCCTCTCTTCTACGTCCAAATCTTTCCTCGGCCCATATAGGCCCCACCGAAAGGCGATGTTTTTCCTGAAACCCCTAAATATATATTGTGTGTTTGGGTAAGTCCTTGCAATATTTTTCAATATGACAATGGTTTAATATTCTTCCAGGGAGATTCAGAGAGATTTGAGGGTCAGTAATGCAATAATTCAAGATATGTTATAATAAGTAATGTTATGTTACTTTGCACTAAATGAAAAGCAAACCAATAATGTGATTGGCGCATTGGTCAAGCACCTATCACTTTGTATTGGTCTTGACACTTTTGATTGAGCATATAATGTAACTAGCCAAAGAAGTAAGAAAGGAACATATATGTTCTTGTGATGATTTCTTGCAAAATTCCATCCTTGGCTTGATTGTAACCCAAATTTCAACTTTTCTTTCTGTGTATATTTTGCTTTTAACTGCATGTGGTTTGAAGATTCTGGCAAAGGAGGCTGGTTTTCCTTTCCATCCTCCTTTGCCAGAATCTTCAAACCATCCTGTTTTCCACCCAAATTCCAACTTATCTTTCTGTGTATTTTACACATAAACTTTCAAAGTGATGACGATGCAAGGAGGATGGTTTTCCTTTCTAAAACTATTCAAATGCATGCTGGTACAGAGACCATCATGTTTTGCTTATGATTTTTCAAACATATAAATGAACTGTTCAATTTAGGCTGATAAAACCCACATGCACCACCTTAACTTGAATTGGTTGCATCATACTTGCTCACCACCTTGACAGAAAATTATGATTGCAAGACAAAACAGGCTTCAGCAAAACTAAACATCAGGTTTTTTGCCACAGGTTTTATGGAGTCTCTGTGGAGGGACATAGACATGAATAGGCTCAATCGTGACAATACCTCTGACATTAATCTTATCATCATCTCTCATGGGCTGACCTCCCGCGTTTTCCTCACAAAATGGTTCAAGTGGACAGTCGACCAATTCGAGCGCCTCAACAATCTCGGCAACTGTGAATTCCGAGTAATGCAGTTGGGACCAGGGGGAGAATATAGCCTCGCAATCCATCACACCAAAGAAGAGATGGAACAATGGGGACTTTCCGAGGAGATGATAGCTGATCAACAATGGCGGGCATCTGCTAATAGGGGTGATTGGAATGATGAATGCCCATGGCACCTTGATGCTTTCTTCGATCACCTGCCAAATTCAGATGACGACGACGATGATGGCAGAGATGGCCGCGCATGATGGCATGCAATGAAGGGTTGCTGCTTTTAAGTCTTTCATATTTGTACTTTTGCTTAGGCAATTCTTTGAATGTGAAATCTGAAATCCTTCGTTGTTTTGACTTCTACTGATCCATTATTTAGTAGTAGTATGAGGGCCTTCAGGTGTTTTAAAGGGCATTTATTATGGTTTCTTCAAAGCTAGTTTTCTAATGTAAAGTCTGAAAAAAATCTGTTAAATGGGCATCTTTGTTCTTTTCCAACATTACATGATACAAAATGCTTATACAAGCTTAGCTCACTCAATACTATTTCATAGCATCACTTTATTATATACTGTATACAACCTTTTTTTAAGGTACATGCTAAGTGGATTATTGCAAAGAGTTATGGTTGAAGAAGCTTCAGATGTATTAAGTTCTGTAATGTTTATAAATTCTGTGGCATTCCCTGTATCTGTTACATTGTTAGTCATTTAGTGGTGGAGTCATTTCCACCTTTCCCTTTTGTATCCCATATCAGAGTCAGGAAAGAATGCCTTAACAGCTTATGCAACTAATGAGAATCCCCAGCCAATAGGATGACATGGCCCAAAAGAAACGAAAAAAACAAAAAAATACCAACATGAATCATGAGTGGAAGAATTGGATACCTGAAGTAGAACTAAATCATTCCCAAAATCATATATTGTTATTTAAATACCAAGTTAATCTGAATTCTGAATCCTAATTACAAAGTTTGGGTCAACGCCCAAGATATTTAGACAGTGAAACAAAGTTCTATTAGGATTCAAATCATGAGTACTCCCAATCCAGGACATATAGATGCTAAAACAAAGTTCTACTTAGAAATCTTGTTATCATATACATATGGAACTGTCAATAACACTTCATAAGAACTGGCAATAACAGCTTAACAAGCTGGAGTGAACTTGAGCGAAATACTATTTACACAATGGCGTTCATTGGTAGGTGTCGGGTACCCCTCGCCTTTAAATATATGGCCTAAGTGCCCACCGCAAGCTGCACATGTGATTTCCATTCTCATTCCATCTGGATCTGGCTGAAAAATGTGTCAATCTTGTTAGATAAAATGCATGCTTAACTGCATAAGATCATTAAAATAAAAAGGGAGAAGGAAACATCTGAACTGTTTGTTTTATGGCTCCAGGGAGCCCCTCATAGAAAGCTGGCCAGCCACAGCTAGAATTAAATTTGGTGGTGGATTTATAAAGCGCTGTCCCACAACCAGCACAGTTGTATATACCCTCTTCGAAGAACTTGTCATATTCCCCAGTACCAGGATACCTACACAGTGTCACCACATCAGCAAACTATTAAGGTTCTCATTAATACATGCATGCATGTCGACATATGTTTTCAACTTGCAGTTCAAATATCATAAAGAACTCCATAAGAATCTCCTTGTCAAAAAACGAGGTTAAGGGTTCAATCAATATTGCCTGTCAAAAAGAATAATTAAATTTAAAAAAAAAAAAAGGATGGCTAAATGAAGCAGTAAATTGCCAATCTTTAGATATTTGTGTGTGTAAATGCCCAGAACTAGAGGGTGTGATAAAAAAAAAAAAGGGTGAAAGGGAGCCAATGGGCAAACTGTTAAAAAGGGACTGAAGTATCAAGCCAAATATAACTGATACTGTTAATTTTAGGTATCAGGCAATGATAGGAAGTTTTCATTGACTCGATTCTTAACTTTCATATAATGATAAAGAGAAGGCACATTTTTTTCTTGAAATAGTTGGAAAATTCATCCCATGGTGCTTTCACTAAATACATCCTTGCTTGATACAATTTCTTCCAACATGCCGACGTTAGAAAAAAAAATTCAGTTTTTAACTTGGGATTATGCATACAAACAAAGATTCCAAAAAGTGCTTGGCCTCTTTGACTAAACCACAATCTGAAAGATGTGACAAGAAGTGATATTACGCTGAATTCCTTAAAGACATAGTCGTCAAGTACATAATTATCAAAATTTGTAGCTGGTTTTACTAGTCAGGCTGATCTGAATGGGAATCTCAAAGAGCCATGTAGACTTTAAAACACAACATATATCTTCAACATATTAACTCCAAAAATCAATTTTTCATGGCAAGTTGGCAACAAGTCCCTAATTTAAGAGGAGCTCAAGGTCTGAGGTTGTTCTGCCTCCAAATGGACCTTGAAAAGTATCTTTGATACATAGTTGCACATCCATTTCCATTTATAAAAAATTTCTCCCAATACCTCATTAGATTGCCACTATAGCATTCCATTCATGTAGACCCAAAATACAACATACACTATATTAAAGTCCCAGACCTGCTTGATACAGTTAATTCCCAGATGACCACGTATTAGATAGAATTTCATTTCTCCACATGTATTATGCATGCAACTACTCTATTCAAGCTTACTAGGAAACTGGCCATTTTTCTTACAAAAACAAATACAATGCAGACTTGAATAGGAAAAAGATGGCTACATTGAGGCTGAGCCAACAACCCAGAACAAATCCAATTTAGAAACATCTTTAAACAAATTACATTATTTCTCATAATTCTCTCTACCTACTTGTTTTGGTGCTGTTTGGTAACACATTTTTCAAGGTTTAATATCATTACTCAACAAGGTCTGCTGCTACCACCACTTTTTTTTTTTTACCTACCAGCACAAAATGCAAAGGAGGTTTTGACTCTTTTCAGGCTTCTTGCTACACACCAGTACCGATTGTTTCTCGTTGTCAGTTCAAAGTGCATTTTTCATGGAATGGATGTTTACATAGAAACAAAGAGGTTAAGAATATATCATAGATGAGACCGAAAAGCATCTCGAAATGTCCTAAAACGCGCATCTCAACATTTTCATTCACAGGTGCCGTACGATGCACACAAAGTTCGGGCCGGAGCCTTTTCGAGTGCCGAACTGCCTGAAGTGTTTTCCGGACCAAAGATTCGCCCCAAAACCCGTTTTTAACCGAAAACCATCTCGAAATGTCCTAAAACGCGCATCTCAACCTTTTCTCAACCTTTTCGTACACAGGTGCGCGTTTTAGGACATTTCGAGATGCTTTTCGGTGAAAAACGTGTTTTGGGGCGAATCTTGGGTCTGGAAAACACTTCAGGCAGTTCGGTGCTCGAAAAGGCTTCGGCCCGAAGTTCGTGCGCATCGTACGGCACCTGTGTACGAAAAGGTTGAGTTTAGATCTAGTCAAAATGCAAGTCTCCAGCTTCAGCAGCAAACACCAGACATCTAAATGGAAAGCATTCCCAGATTTTTTTTTGTCCACGGTTAACTTCAGAATATGAAGAAACATAATCATCAACCCCATCTGTGAAGACCTTGGATTCCTTGAAAAGTGTCGCTGAAATACAAGTTGAAGTCCAATTAACTTTAATTTAAGGCTTTCAATGGATCAGGTTTTCCCAGCGACAAGTCCAAAGTTTGGACCCACATTTGACATACATTATGAAGGACCCTAGACCTGGGTTCTTATTTATAATTGGCCAGGCATGTTCGGCCCTGATGACCAAGGTCCTTCATATATACGACTTTATTAGGCTATCATGATATCAAGATGGAGTTGGGTGATCTAATCCAACTTGGATCCACAAGGGACAGGGGACGCAGGTGCAAATTTAATTAGTTTGAGTCTCTCAATCCTGATCTAGGCTTAAACCTAGATCTGACCCATTATTATATATGAAAGACAATTATTTTGACTGCCTCAATTTTGATTTTGACCACTGTAATTTTAATTTTGACTTTCAAGGAGCCCATACTTGTATTAGGACTCAAGCCCTCAACTTCTCATTTCTTTATTATTTTAAGGTCTACTCTAAACCATTAGAGCAAATAAAACTTTTATTCTAAACCTCATTAAAAAAATCTCAAAAGTAGATGTAGACAGGATGGGCAGCCTTGGGCTGATGGGAGAGGAAGAACTTGCAACCTCTCACTTCTTGAAGTTTCCAAAGACATATTTAAAAAAATGTCAAATGCAGTTATTGACAGGGCGGACGGCCTTCAACAGATGGAGATGAAGGATACAATTTATGTCAAAGATAGTACAGAGAAGCATGCACCATATCAATCACATAATTTCTTACATAAGGTTCTATCAATATATACTTAGGGTTGTTTCCATATAACTATGGATATATACAATATATAAGACTCCAATTATTGAGAAAACTGATAGAAAAACTTATCAAGGCCTACGACAGTATGACTTGATTTTATCCTGAAAGTGTTTTCTGACTTGGTTGAGTTGACTTCAGATTTATCCATTATATTTTATTTTGTCTATTTTTTTGTTATAGTTATATTGTATAATTGTTGCTCTTTTTTGTGTATTTTTAATCGCAAGTTTTACAAGATACCAATCTAGAGGATGTTCCACGGATGTCAAATAAACATGCCCTTAGTTAAGTTTTAAGCATATGTTAATAACGATAGACATCTATTTTGAATTCTATTACAGATATTTTCTTATTTTACTTCTTTATTTTGGTTATATGGCATTACTGAGAGTTACAAAAATTGATTTTACCCTTTTGGTACATATTCTTAAATTTATAAAGAGTACTCTCTCCTTTTAAATTCGGAAACTTCCACCTTAAATTTGCATTAATTTCTAATTTCACATAAATTTTACATTATTTTATTACTTTTCATTTTCAAAAATTTTGAAGATTGAAGCCGATAAAATTTTAACTATGATCAATTCATAAAGATGGTTATATTTTTAAAATGATGATCATATAAATACTACTATGACTATTTCTATTTTCTATTTTTTTATGCGTATACATGCCCATGCTTTAAGCACAGATGTTCAAGCTAGTTAAATCTGAGACCTAAATAACGATACAATCATTTTGAAGGACATTCACACATTGATTAGAACCAGAACCTCCAGCAAATAGCAAGCTGACATTTAATAAACTATTTCAAAGCAAAGGCATGATGTCAACCATCATTAATCCATAAACTTACATCTTTTGGATTCACTAATATGAATGATCTTCATCTCATTGAAATGCCACTATGATATTTACCAAAAGAACCAGTAATAGGAATGACTTTACAGATATTTAATAATAAATAAAAAAGGATTTTACTGGAAAAACCCCTTTAGGCTCGTTGAAGACCAAAAAGGCCTTTAAATTTTAATATGACCATATAGATCCTCCTACCACTTTTTTGCCTCTTTTTTTTTTTTGGATTTTTCAGTGAGCGGCGATATCGCCGTTGATTTATACATGAGCAGGGATACCACATTTTTATCCTCTTTTTTTTCGCTTTTTCAATGAGTAGCGATATCGACATTGATTTATATATGACAAAGATATCCCCGTTCAGCCGTTCACAAGTGGGGATATCCCTGCTCATTAGAATTAAAACACTCGGTTAGGCAGCAGAGACATCCCCGCCTAACTAAGTGTTTTGGCTATGATGGCTGGGGACAGAGGCGGACCTAGGTACAACAATGTGGGGGCAGTCGCACCCATTGGACCTCGGTCCGCTTATAAAGCCATAATGAAAATTTTGGCCGTGCTTTGAAAATTCAAATAAAAATCCTGTGTCCGCTCCCTAAAACCCACATGAAAATTCTAGGTTTGTTCCTAGAACCTAATTGCCCATTTGGGTCCACACCCCTTAGACGAAAATCCTGGTCCGCCGTTGAGCAGGGATATATCTGCTTATCTAAGTGTTTTGACTATGATGGGCGGGGATATCCCTACTTAATTGAGTGTGCTAATTGTGTTGGGCAGAGAATATCAGGTGGGGTACTATTTCTTTTTTTTTTTTTTCCCAATCTCAATCTTTATTACTGCCTCTCACACTGTTTATAAGAGCTTGAAAAATCTTAAGTAATATAAAATTCCATTTGTTAGGAGGACCGCACTACAAATTTATTATCAAGTTAGATAGACAATTTTGATTTGGTGCAGAAAGTTTGAAACAAGTGTCCCACTTAAATAGGGTTTGCAACATCCACATTAGGAAATTGAACCATGGAATTTTGCGAGGCAGGAAGAATATGTTATGCAAATGACCTGCATGCTTGGTGATCTCAAAGATGAATATGAAGTGCTTTTGGTAGCGATTATTTATAGAGAAAAATGCCCTTATAGGTGAAGCGCGGTAGCAAACCAGTTGGGGTTGGCCATGGTTGAGGGAGAAAGAGGGAAGAGGAAAAGGCAAAGAGGGGAAAAGGGGAAAGAGGGAGGGAAGAGAAGTAACTCGGGGTCACCTTGTGGTGGCCAATGCTCACCATTGATGGAGGAGAGTAGAGGTTGATGATGAAAGAAGGAAGAAGGAAGAAGGAAGGAGAGGAGGAAGAAGAAAGCTCGTGGAGGAGAAGAGAGGAGGAAAAAGAAGAAAAGAGGAAATTTTATGGAGGAGAAGAGTGGAGGAGGAAAAAGAAAGCTCACTTAAGAGAATAAAGGAGGAGGAAGAAAGCTCATGGAGGAGAAGAGAATTGGGTGGGTTTTAAAGAATATGGGAGCGGGGATATCCCCACTCAGGAAATTTAAAAAAGAAAAAGAAAAAGGCCCCTAGGACCATTATGGTGGATAACTATACTTTGGGTCCTTTTTGGTCTGCACTCAGTCTAAGAGGATTTTTCCAGTAAAATCCTCAAGTATTATCAATGATGTTTTTTTGGACCCATTACAAAAAAAAAAAAAAAAAAAAAAGGATCACATAACAATCTTGTGATTATAATGTGAAAAATGAGCGCATTTGGGACTTGGGAGCATTTAGGGGTAGCATCAATAGATGATAAATTACAAGAGACTCATTTGAGATGGTTTGGACATCTCCAAGTAGGCCAACAATGGCGTTGGTAAGGAAAAATTTATCTATTCAGGTTGATGGTCCCTCAAGGAAATCGGGTATGCCAAAGAGCATGGATGAAAATAGGCGTAGCGGCCGCCACTGCTACGCTATGGCCGATTTATCGGCCATCGCACCCGTAGCGGCCGCTACGTCCGCTACGGGGCCGCTACGGGGTGAGAAAAATTCCTACTTTCCAAATTTTTTAAAAATGCATAATAAGACACATATCTTTTCTTCTTCTCTCCAAATAACATTTTTACACAACTCTTCTACCCTTTTATGTTTAAAAGAACACCAAAAAGCAAATGATCTCGCCAAATTACAGTCGATACAAAGAGTTCTTCTTAATGATTCTTTTCTAAGTATATCCTATTAGACACCCCCTTTGGTAGATGTATTTTTTTCTCTAGGTATTCTTAAGTCTTAACTTCATGACATAGTTTTTTCTTTTATAAGCCTTTCATTAGTTTCTAAGTTAGCATAACTAAGCAACATGAACACATGTGAAAAAAATGATCATTACTATTATTTTCTATTTATACAGCAATACAGGACCTCATATAGTGAGGGGACCGCTACTCCCCCTTACCTTAGTTACTTTTGCAAAAAAAAAAAATATTTTCTCTCATTTTCCAATATTCTAGATTTTCTAGAATTTTTTCATATTTTTTGGACGATTTTTCTAAATCGCACTGCTACTACGCTACGTAGCGTTTTGGCGGCAGGCCTCTACGCCCGCCGCTACCGCTATTTTCATCCTTGCCAAAGAGGACGTGGATAGAAATACTAAAGTTGTAAGGATATATTTAAAGAAGTGCAACCCATCCGAGAATTTGGCCCAAGATAGACTAAAATGGCCAAATAGAATTGATGATGATGATGACAATCTTGCAGTCAATCATGCAACATTCCTCAGCAACTTAACCATTGATTTCAGCTAACGTGCACAATTCCATAAACTAAGCATAGCCCATAACTGTTATCTTTATTTACACAGCATAGACTAAATGCAAAGATTATGCTCATGCTCTAAAGCCATAACTAACAATTTCATGTAAAATTACAAAAATGGCATCCCAAGATGATTAAAAAAATTGATATAAGTGTAATATTATTATCATCATCATCATCATCATTGGTAAAATTTAATACAAACCTCAAAAGAAGAAACTAAACATGTCATTGCAAGATGGTAATTCAAAGCAAGACTATTTAGTTTAACTGGACAAACAACTGGGAAAACAAGAACAGTAACTAAGGCAAAACTCCAAGCCAAGAAACAAATAGCTCTTGAAAGCAACAAATGCTACATGATACAGTAGATGTGTAAATAGCCCATCTGTAAACAACCATTGTTGAACAAAACCACATAATATCAGGAAACAGGTAACTCAAAGAAAAAAACTGGCCAAGATACTTGTGTGAAACCACTAAATACATCAAACAGTGGCGCATTAATTAGACAACCCCTCCTCCATTGAGGAGGTACGGGGTTCAAGCATGGCTTAGCAGTCTCTTGACAATATCAAGACATGCGTGCCAACTAGTGCCGCCTGCCCATCAAGAACTACTAAATGCATATGAATATCCAGCTATTATTATACCGAGCATCCAAAAAGGCCAAAATCATAGGCCTTCAGTAAATGGGAAATTGAAAAAGAATCATGAAAACAAGATTACACACAATAAAAAAAATCCAAACTGGTAAACATTGTAAGTTCTGCCAAGAAAAAGGAGAGCTTAAAATAACAACACTAGGAGAAGTATTTTGAAATTTAAGCATAAAACACAGCAAGTTAGCAGCTAATGGCATACATTGTGGACCTTCCCGATGACATGCATGCCTCGAAATCAGTGCCAGTTACCAAATAAGTATATAAGACTCTAACTCAACTTTCGGAGCATAAAAAACAAAAGGACAGACCTTATAATCTAACACATTATGTATCTTAACCTCTACCATCAACATTCACATTAAACCATAAAAACAAAAGGACAGACCTTATAATCTGACACATTATGTATCTTAACCCATACCATCAACATTCACATTTAACAAACTTGACTGCCCAACAAAAATCTCCATCTGTGAGGATCCTTTTAAGGGCTCACAGCAATTTTCTCGTCACAGGCTACATTTTTAGAGGATGGTTTGGAAGTTTATGATTTGATTGTTTAGAGTAAAACTGTACAGCTTTCCATTGGTATTTTTTCCGCATATTGTGTTCATTAAATATAAACATGAGTAGAAACCATGAATCCTCTGTTTCGGGGTTTTCCAAACAGGACATTTCACAGGAGGTCCTGATTCTGAAATGTGCATTCCATGCAACTAAGGAAGATGAACAGTTTTATGAAAATGGACCATCTCTGCATGGTTACTAACTTAATATGGATATTCCTATCAGAGTGGTTTCTGCAAGTTGTCCTATGGAAGATTAAAAATGGGCTTCACTAAAAAAACGTTTCTGAGTAATCCAAGATCCATAATTCAACCATATGCACAGTAACTTGCAATGCACCTTGGTGAACTAAACCACCACTGACCACCCCAAGACAAGTGATCAATCCAATTCCACATAAACCCATCAAAAGACTTTCAGCAAGCTGTTGGACGGTCCACAACATCACCATCATTATCATCAATAACAACAACAACAACAACAACAACAACAACAAACCCAGTTGCAGAAATGAAAACTGGGTTCAATTTTGGGGATGTGGCAAACATGATTAAGCGCAAAGGGAGAAGAAAAAAAGAGAGAATTTTTAACAATTTTATTACTCTGTTCCTTTCTGCCGCAGAATCCGAAACTGTTCCGGCGAGAGGATCGCCTGCCATTCTTCCTCAGATTTCTGAACGGGGGTAGATGAAGCCATGACCACTCCACTCCTGATTCCCCTCTTTGAATGGTGAGAAAACCCAACAAACCCAGGTGCAGAAATGGAAGAAAAAATGGGTTTTGAATAAGATTTGAGCTGGGTTCTCATCAAACAGTCGGGAGCTGAATCTGTGAAGGAATGGAAATGGGAGAAGAATCCGAGAATTGGGGCTTTGGGGTTGAAAACTGAGGCTCTGGAAGCGGGAAATGGAGAGATTCTCAAAAGATTGAAGCCCATTTCAACGGTTTGGGTGTCGATTATCTCTGCATCCTCGTCTCTCTGTTCCAATGGTTGTGTATAAGATATCTTCTGAGTAATGTGGGGTCCAGGAGGTTGGAACCATGGACAAATTGAGCAGAATTTACAGCCCTTGGATTTGGGACTTCAAAATGGACGGTTGATAAAAGTTTTGCCATTTTTGCATATTATAATTTCTTTTGTGACTTAACACCATTGATGCCTAACCAGAACCTACTTATTTTGAAATTAGTTTGATTTCAAATCAGCGGCCATTCTATGGCCCATTTTTTGATAGTTTTCTCTACTTTTTTTTTTATATACATTATATTAGGGGAGTTCTATTGGCACCGCGTTTTTTGCTCTTCCCACTGCAGATATTAAGTTGTTTTCTTTTTTTTACAATAAAATCTTTATATGAAATTACTGAAATAAACATCTCATTATCAAAAAAAAAAAAAAAAAAAAACATTTCTCTTCACACATATAACTATTCTCTTCCTCCCTTCTTCCCATAGTCACTCATCTCTCATTCTTTCTTCACCGGTCTTTCCACAATCACTCATCTCCCTTTCCTTCGTCCTCCACTGCACTTCACACATTTCCTTCTTCCTTCACTCTCTTTACAGTATTGTGCAACTCTCCCACACTTCACCTTCTTCCCTCTTAAATCTTCTTGCTTCTATCAAATCCAAACTCTATTTTTTGTAGTTGAATCGAACCAAACATTGCAATGAAGAAGGAAGTTAAAAAGGAAATTGTGTCTTTCATTCCTAATAGCAGCGTAAAGGTAGGTCTGGTTGATTATTTGAGTTTTTTCGCCACTTTTTTTCAAGTTTTACGTTGCAATTTCTCGCGATCTGTTCAGTCTGATACGACCGAACATATTTAGAATGTTCGAACCTTTTGCTGTCGAAATATTCACATATGTTCGGGAATTAAATTCCAAATATATTTAGTATGTTCGGCAATTTATAACCGAACATTGGATATTTGTTCGGTTATAATATTTCGAACAAATTTATTATGTGCAGTTGTATATGTCCGAACGGTCCTCAGGAATTCACAATTTCTTTCTTCTCACTACAGATATCCACGGATGAAAGCCAAGTTCAGTCAGCCTATGTGGCGGACTTTACAGATGTGTTTACAACCGAAGAAGTAAGGCATATTAAATAATAATTTGAATATATATTCTGTGTTACTAGTGTCTTATTCAATGGTTATATGTTTAGATATTCCACAGCCGAGATGCATTGGTGAACTAGGCTCGTGACATGGGTAAAAGAAACGGTTTCGTCATCATCGTCATAAAAGTATCAAATGCTGCAAGGCCTGGAATAAAAGCTAAAGTTTTTCTAGCATGTGAGAGAATCGGCTATTTCAAGTATAGTAAGACCAATGATGAGGGGCCTTCTAAGAAGAAGATCAAGCAAACAGAGTCGAAGAAATGTGCATGCCCTTTTACATTAAAGGGTAAAAAGTTGAAAACTTTTGATGATTGGATGTTGGAAGTTGCATGTGATGTACATAATCACCCTGCTGCAGAGTATCTAGAGGGTCATTCATTCTCAGGGAGATTAACAGAGGAAGAAACAGGATTGATGATTAATATGTCTAAGAGCATGGTGCGACCAAAAGTCATTCTAGTTACGTTAAAACAAAGAAGTGAATTAAATCTAACAACAATTAAGACCATTTACATTGCTCGTCATAGGCACAGAGTTGTTGAGCGAGGTGGGAGACACAGATGCAATAACTCATGGGAAAGTTGATAGAGCAAAATTACATTGAGTGCCACAGGAACTGTGAGGACAGTGACACTATCACTAATTTGGTTTGGGCTCATCCAAAAAGCATAGAGTTGTTGCGTGTATTTCCTCATGTCTTAATAATGGATTGCACTTACAAGACCAACCGGTATCGCATGCCCTTATTAGAGATTGTTGGAGTTACTTCTACAGACATGACTTTCTCTGTGTGCTTCGCTTACATTGAAGCTGAACGCGAAAGCAATTATGCATGGGCTTTGGGTGTATTACGTTCTATCATTGGTGGGGATGCTCTTCCTGATGTTATTGTGACATACAGAGAATTATCACTCATGAAAGCCATCAAAGTTGTATTCCCTAATGCAATGCATTTATTATGCAAATGGCACATAAACAAAAATGTCCTAATGAAATGTAAGAAATTGTTTGAAACAAAGGAAAAGTGGGACAGATTCATATTGTATTGAAATATGTTGGTCCATTCCTCCACAGAAGAATAGTCTATTGATAATCTGCGTAAGTTAAATCAAGAGTTCATAACATATCCTTCAGCACTGCAGTACATGAAGGATATTTGGTTAGATGAATACAAGGAGAGATTTGTCTCAGCGTGGGTAGATAAAATGATAAATGCATGCATTTTGGAAATACTACATCAAACAGGTGAGCCTTATACTTTCATTATCCCATAATTGATACTTTATACGTATTTTTATATCATTCAATTGCAAACCAATTAATTTTTATGTTACTGCTATAGGGCCGAGTCTTCACATTCACAGTTGAAGATGTAGCTTGGATCATCTCAGGGTGCTTGAGTCAAATTGGGCAAAAACACACAACTTGCTTGAATTACAGCATACAAGCATTAAAGCATCATTCAAGAAGAGCAAGAAAATCATGCAACACAGTTTCAAGCCCTTCGAATTTAAGGAGTTTCGTGGGAACATTTCACGAAATGCATTGGAGAAAATATTGGTAGAAATTAAGAGATTAAGTATGGTTGGAATTGATAGGATTGCATATGGATGTCTTATTTGTGCCACACACGGGTTGCCATGTGCACATGAGATCGCTATATATGTTTCAGAAGGATGGCCAATTCCCTTTCAATGTATACACCCGCATTGGGCCAAGCTTGACATGCATCCTTGTACCATTTCGAAGCGCTCAAATCTGGAGTTGGACTATAAGGCGGAGTTAGGGTTACTTGAACAACGGTTCAATGAATACGATCAAACAAGAAAACTACAACTCCTAAAGAAGATAAGGGAGCTGTCAAAGCCAAACAATACCTTTTTGTTAGAACCTGAAGTTAAGACCCGAACCAGTGGGCGACCACGTAGTAGGATTGATACATCCACCAGAAGAGAACCAAGTGTTTTTGAGATGGTACAATCTGCACATGATAGACACTCACCTGCTCCCACTAGCATTAAGGCATCGTTGGAACACAAACCAAAAGAACAAGAAAAACCTAGAGTAGTGAGAAAAAGATCAAGAAATGTGAGTTCATATAGTTCACAGTTCTCAAAAGGATTAAGGCCTTTTGTACGCCTTATCAAAGATGTTGCAGCCGATGGTAATTGTAGTTTTAGAGCGATTGCTACTTTGATTGATCATATTGAAGATGGATGGAGACAGGTTAGGAGAGAACTCTTACAGGAGATGTTAGCACAAGTGGAAAGTTACAAAGCATTATATTGAGTGGAAAACAGAGTGGAAGAACTCATTGAGACACTATCATACTACGAGGATCATCCTTCATATAACCATTGGTTGACTATACTTGACATGGGGCATCTTATTGCATCTCGTTACAACTTGGTTCTATTTCACTTCAACAGGTCACAGTGTTTGACCTTTCTTCCTCTCAGGTCACCACCGTTGCATGCATCTACTCGATTGGAGATAGCGATAGGTTTTGTTAATGAAAATCACTTCGTTCATGTATTGAATT
This sequence comes from Umbellularia californica, assembly GCA_028538565.1. Classification (NCBI taxonomy): domain Eukaryota; kingdom Viridiplantae; phylum Streptophyta; class Magnoliopsida; order Laurales; family Lauraceae; genus Umbellularia; species Umbellularia californica. The sequence continues at coordinate 34,864,990 of JAPQWN010000003.1, read as the reverse complement.
TAAAATTAGATTATTTGTCTACAATACATATGTTAATGTAAATGACATGTTTATTTATTTATTTATTTCTTTCTTTCTTTTTTTTAAATGTATTCATGCTCCCAGGTAATCATGTTTCACCTATTGCCAATAAATTGAGAGAATTCCATCTTCCCTGAGCGAGCGGTTGGGAATTAGCATACAAAGATCGAATCAGACGTTTTAAAGAGATTATAAGTCCGGATGTAGCCACATGTGAGACTGTCTCATTGGATTGAGAAACTGTATTTTTTTTTTCAAATGATCATTTAGCCACATGGTTGGCAGAGTTCATGTATTTTCTATATGTATAATCCCATAATTTGGGTTTAGAAATGCAATTGAGTTCTTTTCAAAATTTGTATTACAACTACCATCCTTCAAAATTTGCTGGCAACGTCAACTCATACAACCCATAAAATCCATTTAATCAAAATGTATAACAATGCCATGCCAACTCATACAACCCATAAAATCCATGTAACCAAAATCTATTACATTTTTATAAAGTCATGAAACATAATCAGGAAATCAACTACTGTCCCTGTGGGTCCTACACGAGCAGTCATGCTAGGGTGTCGGACCGTGCGCTCTGCCTCTTCGATAGACATCTCACGTAAAACATGTGTTGCCTGCTTGACATGAGTGTATATACCATAGAGGTCTTCAATCGAACCATCTGAACTCCGAGCGACGACTCTATCAAGGATGCTCAGGGCACCCGCATTGCGTTGCAATTAGGCCATAAATTCATTAGTTAACTGAAACATATTAAAAGAAAATGCTCAATATTAATATATTAATATTACCATCTCATAATCAATGTTTGAACTAGGTTGCGCATCTGGAGGATGTGGGCGAAAACTTGATTGGAGGTTAGGGTTCTGCAACAGCCTCCATGATACTCGTGCGTACCAATCCATGTAATTTGGTACACAATCCCAAGGACGTCAAACCGGTGTGCTTCGATTTAGCCCAGGCAGTAGGTGATCATTCCATCTTTCCCATACTTGATCAAAATATTGATCAATGTGGTATGCATTTGTGGTCGGGCCTCGTACATCACGAATCAGAATTAATGGAGGTGGAGGAATAGTATGAACCCTATCAAACTGTCTAAAGATCCTATCTAGATGATACGGCTCTACAACGTCCATGGACTTAATGCATCCACAGTAAAAAACGACCTCATTAAATGGATGGTGCCGCCTAATATCGCGATAAGGATCCCATGTGACCTGCAATGACCAAAATAATTATTAAAAATTTTATATCATTCAATCCAATAACAGCTTGACAAGCAATTTTAAGTACCTGTTCTGCACCCATAAAATCTAGCCATTCTCGTAGTGATTGTAAAGGAGCAGCAGTCTCTCTACGAGGGAGCCAGCGATGCACTCGGGGCTGACTAACTCTATAGTGAATGTTAGGAGTTGGAGCCAAACACTCAAAATGCTCATAAATCCACACCTCTAGCAACGTAAGATATCCAACAATTTATTTTACTTCATGGCGGGTAGCCAATCCCAACTGTCGATACAAATAAGCCAGAGCAACGGCACCCCATGCATATGTACGGACACGCTCTAAGTCTGTCAACATGGTAAGATACATAATTGGCACACGAGTGCCATTCTTGTCCGTGAACAATATGCAGCCTAATAAATACAGAAGATAAGCTCTCACTGCATAATCGATCATGTCATCCCCATCCTCATCAGTTATGTTTGAGAACCTCCCTCTTAGCCACTCCAATCTTACAGATTGGCCCCGAACCTGCTGCAGCTCATCATTTGCTTCATTTGGGTCAACTCCCAAAGCGTTAACAAGGAGTGAATGAGCATTTTGATATGACATTCTACTACTATATGCAATAGAATGGCCAGTCACCGGGATCCCAAGTATGATGGCAACATCGTCTAGACTTATGAACATCTCGCCGAACGGTATGTGGAAAGTGTTTGTTTCAGGTTGCCACCTTTGCACAAAACAAGAGACGAGGATCTTACTAGCAGAGCGGTAGGATGCTGTGATAAGTGGACTCAAATTAGATCTATCCACTAACTCAAAGAACCTGCCGCTTTCATTCAATTGCCAGTGTGATATTTTCTGTCCATGGCTTAAACACTTGAGTGCAACCCGTTCCTGTGTAATGTAAAATGATACATTATTGAAGAATGTAACCAATACATTGATCTTGATGTAAAATAAAATAAAATAAATTAAAAAAATGCATACATGTGAATGCCTAATGTATGCAGCTATGTGTGTGTTGAAACTGGGCAACAAAGAATGATCTTCTGACCCCGCAGTTATTTCTTATTCAACTATAGGTTCTTCCTCAAATTGTTTACTAGGGGCTCCTTCTTCAATGCCTTGATCCAAATCATAATCCGGTTAATGTACTTCTTCTACAACCTCTTCAATTCTTTGACGACACGTCATGTTGGAAGCTGTCGGTCTTAATCTGGAACTGCTTGGCCTATCCATTTCTGAAGGAAGAAGAGTGTTAAGAAAAAATAGACATTAAGTGTACCAGTTACTGTTCGGTACTGTGTATTTGAACGTACCTGGGATGGACGGATTTTAATATCCAATCTCTACTGATATTATTCAGAAATTAATTTCCGACCTCTATGGTATTGTTCGGAAATTAATTTTCGACCTCTAGGGTATTGTTCGAAAATTAATTTCCGATCAACTTCCAGATGATCAAATAATATGTTCCGAACATCCATGCATTTTTCGAACATTAGTTTCCGATTAAACATCAAAAGTTCGAACATATGATTCCGATCAATAATACAAAGTTTGAACTATCAGTACCGAGCAAATCGCGGTGAAGGAAAGAAAAAAAATTTGGAAAACATCGCACCAGTTTAACTACACAATAAATAGATTCATTATGTGATAACTATCAAAGCATTGGAATCCTTTGAACATATTTTTATGCAAAATAGTTGCTACATTGGCTATTTGTAAAAAAAAAAAAAAAAACACAATGAGAATGGTGAAGAAGGAATGTGAAAAATGTAGGTTTCACTGCACAAAAGAAGTTAGGTGACTTACCAATAAATTTGTTCCCTTCACTTGGCTTCACTTGGTTTCGTCAAGGAGTGAATGACCTCTTGCAGCATGCCGTTTCCGGTGACAGAACATGACTCGTTTTTGGAGAGGAGATGAACAGATGTACCGGGAGAGAAGAGATGAACGTCTGTGGGTAGAGAGAGGTGGTTTCGGTATATTGATGGGTGCAGAGAGTAAAATCTATAAAATTTCAATTTTATACATCGGTGTGGAGAGAAATTCGGTGGGAAGAGCAAAAAACGCGGTGCCAATAGAACTCCCCATTATATAATGCATATGTTAATAAAATAAAATACCGTATAAACTTATATAATTGAAAATAACCTACAATCATGTAACTTAGAACCAAGTTAAAGTATATTAATTGCCTCTAAACAAAGATAGATTTACACTTCTTTATTTCCTAAATAGATAAACTAAAAGTTGAATAAGGATACAAATATGGTTTGAATCTGATTTATTGATAGGATATATTTTTGAATATCAATGGAGCATGTTGAAATGATTATTTTCTATATGAAAAACTACTTGATTATATTTTTATGGGAAAACTACGGGAAAAATCATCATAGCACGCCATAAGTAAGGAGAGGACCTAGCAAGAGTTTAGAGACGAGAGGGGTCCTCTGGGTGAGTTTCTGTATTTTTTTTTTGTCGTTTAGTGATATTGTCGATATCGACCATTATGTGTAAACCCTTTATTCATCGCCCCAAGTCTGCATTTATTCGTCAGAACCCTTTTATCGACTGCAACGTGTGCTCTGGCGATTTTCCTTCTCATAAAACACCTCAAAAATTAATCAAAGTGGTGGTTGGATTCCATTAAAAGGTTGGTACACACAATAAACACCTTCCTATATTGCATTACTTATCCTAAAAATGTCATCAGCTTAATTCCTTTTCAGTACTGACTTGTTAGAAGCCCTATAACTATGGTCTAAACTCTAAAAATGCCCTTTGAAATTGTACCAGTTGTCCAATATAAACGCATATATGTATGTAGCTTTGCGTAAAGACTACCATTTGGTGTAGTAAATATCATTTTTGTTTTGGACTTCGTTAATATCATTTTTGTTTTTGGATTTAGGGTTTTAAAAGGGGTTTCTTTTTTGTAGGCACGGTATGCTTGGGTTGGTTGGTGATGTAAACGGGCACCATGTATGCTTGATCAATGCAGTCATTTGTTGGGGTGTCAGTGATGTAAATGGGTTCCATGTAGGCTTGAACAGTGCAGTATTTTTTGGGGATGCTCATGATGTAAATGGGCTCCTTGTAGGCTTGAACAGTGCAGTTATTTTTTGGGGTGGTTGGTGATGTAAATGGGCGCCATGTATGCTTGAACAGTGCAGTCATTTTTTGGGGTGATTGGTGATGTAAATGGGCCCCATGTAAGCTTGAACGATGCAGTATATTTTTGGGTGTTTTGCTACTTTTGTAAGTATTTTACAACTGTATTGAAATTTGAAATGTGAATGAAGATATAAATGTGTTTTATGTAAATTTAAATCTTGTTGTATTCAGTTGCTCAAAGGTCCTTGCTCTGGTAGTTCATTTCACTGTTAGAATAGCCCACAAATGCACAACTTTATATTTCTTCCCATCATTAGAAACAGTCGATATCGACCATTTTAATGTATCTGCTTAACAACTTTAAATTCAATCCACTGATGAAAGTTGTCGATACTGATAAATAAAAATAGTTGATATCGACAATTTTTATCTATATCAGTAGCTACTGCCCTACAACTTTAAATTCACCCCACTGATAAAAACTGTCGATAGTGACAAATGAAAATAGTCGATATCAACCATTATGTCAGTCAGATTTTCTTCAACATGTAACTGTCTCATTTGCTGAACACAGCAAAATGGTCGATATCACCCATATCGGGAAAAAAGAATAAGAAGAAGAAGACAATAACGTTGAATCTATAGGTTCACCTAAGGATCATCCGCCCTCGCTTCCTTTCACTCTCGTTGGATCTGCAAGTTCCTGGCCCTCATCCCCTCCCTCCCCCACCACCTCAAGGCCCAAGCCCTCTTCCTCTTCTCCTCCTACAACTTCGGCTCCGTCTCTCCTCCCCTCTTCCTCCCTCCCTCCCTCCCTCCATGGCGATCCTCCCTCCTCCTCTGACGAAGATGACCCCATGCTTGCCGCCCTCCATTCCTTCCTATCATCCCTCTCCCTACCTCCCCTAGCCACATCTACTACTCTGGAGTAGCACCGATAACAAAACAGAGAAAACCTCACTTTTTATTTGAGTTCTGCAAATCAGGAACAACTTACACAGAATGGTCGATATCGACCATGTCGCTAAATGACAAAAAAAAAAAAAAACTAAAAGATACCTAGAGGACCCCTCCCGTCTCTAAACTCCTAGTGGGTCGTCATCCTACCAAAGAAATACTAAGGGGACTTTTCTGGTAGTTTTCTTTGTTTTTATTTATTTTAATATCTATTCTTTTTATTTATGTTGATATTATTTTGAGATTTTTAATCTTATACTTTTAAACATCTTCCATAAATATGATAAGTTCAGTTTTTAAATAAATTATAAAATTAATTATAAAATTATTTTTATATTGCAGTCATAAAATCTTTATCGAAAATGGGTGGAATAGGAAAAAGGTAAGATTAAAATTTTTTTTGTGTGAAATTACAGCATATCTTAAAGTAAACTCATTTTTTTAATATTTTGCCTATTTATTTAATAAATAAATAAATTATCATAAAAATAGAAAAAATAGAAAACTGTTAGAGACAAATAAAAAACAAAAACCAATTTTCCAAAATCTAATAAAAAGAAAAAGGATATAGAAATTAGTGTATACGATGGGGCCAACTTTAAAACTTCCAACATGGACCCATCTTTACGAATTTTGGTGGAGGGACATGTTTAGAAATTACAACATATGGCCCTGCTTTTAGGAATTAGAAAAGTTTATTGTACACGGAGCTCATATGTATAAATTACTATTAGGATACACTTTTAAAAGCACAAATTTTTAAATTTTTTTAACCATAATAGATATATTAAGAATTTTAATTCAGCTAAAGAGACTCATTTTGACTTGCCTAGGTATAAGGTAGAATTCTTGTATCATTTGTATTCTTTAATCTCCTATCCACATTAGATATATTAAAAATTTAAATTCACCTAAAAAAAGTTAACAAAAGTGGGCTCTCGATGTAAAACTTGAAATTTCTCTCTAATCAAAATAGAAATCAAAATTGGAGTTTCAATTTCGCAATTGAAACCGAAATTGAGCTTCAATTTTAAAATCAGTTGCGAAATCGGACTCCAATTTTGCAATCAATTTCGAAGTCAGACTCTAATTTGGAAATCAAATAATATACCTATAATAGTAATAATAATGTGTCAGAGATCAATTATTAATGTACGTCTAGCAGCTCTCGGCTCTCCTAAAAAAATCATATTTTTATTTTGTTTTTCTATCTAATTGAAAACCGAGAAAACCGAGTAAAATTGGAGCTCTATTTTAAATTTGAGAAAACTACGGGAAAAAACCCCATAGGACGCCATACATCTCATAAGGACTTAGTAAGTTGTTAGACACGGGAGAGATCCCTTGGCCTCAATTCGTCTTTTTTTTTTTGGATGGTCGATATCGACCATCAACCATCATGGATAACCATGTAGATGTGTTGAATCCACATAAAGGGAAACCGAAAAGAATTCGCTTAAAGACCCTAATGATAGCTTCTTCGTCCTCCGTTCCAGGCTATCAATCTCTCCACCTCTTTCTTACACGCCAACTTCATAGACACGTCTCTCTCATCCACGACCACGAGCATCAACTGGAAAATTGCCCACACGCTCAGCGTCTTTGTATGTCCGCTGGATCCCCTGCAATGACATAAAGTACACAACGACTTTATTTTCAGAACTGGGGTGGTGGGGTTCTTTGATCAACGATAGAGGATCTTTGGATGGAGATTGGAGGACTAAAATGATGATTGGATCCATTTATGCAAGAGTTATCTCCTTCAAGAGGCGTTTCCAAAGGGATTTCTTCGTCATCTTCGTCATCGTCATTGTGATCATCAAATCATTGGGTTTTTTTTTTTTTTGGGGGGGGGGTGGGTTTCATTTAGGCTATCCATTAACTCCCACATGTTGATGATTGTGGTGGGTTGGTCAGGAGATGGGCATTTGGACGGTGGAGGGGATGGAGTGAATTTTAGATTGTTTTCTAGAAGAAAACAAAAGATTGTGACAAAAGATTTTGATTTACCACCCCACCAAGCCAAAACCCACTTCCTAAGACAAATGAATAGGACATGTTGATAAGTGGTTGATTTGAGATTTAGGGTTTTTTTTTTCAACCTGTTTTGTTGATGCTTTTGGAGGAAGGAAATTAATCTGAACAAACCTTCATCATTTAATAGAGTTGAAGGTGAAACTTTTACCAAAACATTTAGGAAGGATGATAAGGCATTTGGCGAATTTGATAAAGACTCCTCCATGGTGACTGTCACGACCATTTTTTCCGTCAGATTTCTTCCAACCCGCAATTGCCTTAGTTGCTGAACATTATAGAATGGTCGATATCGACCATCACAACGTAGCCATGATGGTCGATATCGACCAATTTGTCAGTCATATTTCATTTAATCTGTAATTGACTTAGTTGCTAAACGTGACAAAATGGTCGATATCGACCATTACAACTTAGTCATAATGGTTGATATCGACCAATCTATCAATTAAATTTCCTCCAACCTGTAACTGCCTTAGTTATTGAATATGACTGAATGGTCGATATCGACCATATCGCAAAACCAAATAAATAAAAAAATAAAATAAAAAGCAACAAGAGTACTCCTCCCGTGTCCAACGTCATACTAAGTCCTCATCGGACGTATGGGGTCTTATGGTTTTATTTTTTTGTAGTTTCTTATTTAAATTTTTTTCCCATTAATCTAATTTTTTATAACTTGAGCTCTATTTTAAACTCGCATAAGCTCATGGTCCGCAGCACCTACCCTCCATTCAGCAGCACTTCAAAACAGAAGCAGAGGTGAAGCGGACGTTTGAGAGAGAGGCAGATGCTTTGATGGCTGGTTTCGGGAAGAACTCGGGCCCTTTTGCCTTTGGCGCGGCCGCAGGACCTTCTCTTCCCCCCAGAACCCTTCCCGTTTTTGGAGCTTCCTCTTCTCAGTCTCCATCTGCATCTCCTCTTCCCAACAATCCCACACCACCCCACCACCAATCTCAACGGTAATGCTTTCTTTCTTTTTCCAATTGCTAAATCATCTTTTTATGCTTTATCTCTGCCATTTCATCAAACACTTGGACGATCCTCTGGGTTCTCTCCTTTTCTCCAGCGATTCATAATTTGGGCTTCCACCCAGTATGTTGATTTCGACTTCTTGCTGGGTTTATGAAGAATATATTTAATATGTATATTTTTTTGGCTGGTTTTGTATCTGGTATGTGTTTATCTGATTTTTTTATTGAAATTTGTATTGAGTTCTGTTTTTTTTGGGATTTTCGTTTGTTTCGTAGATTGCGTCGTTAGGGTTGGATATCTGGGATTTGATTTTCCATTTTCTTTAAGACTAAAAAACCCCTCAAAACTGAATCGAATGTTGCTCTGAGAGTTACCCAGTTGAAGGGAATTTAATTTGGTATGGCTGGTATAGAATCCTATCGTCCCTTCCTGAGCTTGTTTGATTTTAGTTGTGAATTGCTGGTTTGGTGATCTTCAAATGACTATATAGGTACTGGATCATACTTCTCCTATAAAATGTTTTGAACCTTCTATGGGGCCCCTCCTTGATGCATGCCAGTGGTGGGGATTGGGATCTCTTAATGTTCATTAGGGTATATATGATATTGGCATGATTCAAGCACCATAGTTTCTTTTTGAAAAAAGTGACTACATTAAAAAAGAAAAAAGGAAAAAAGAGAAGGCTATACAGTATAGGAGAGGTATACTGCAAGAAAACAAAGCCCAGACAAAAAGCTTTGGACCCACGTCGGACCCCTAAAGAAAACAACAAAAGGAAAAAGACAAAATTACAAAGGATATCGCAATGAGAAGCACCCTCCTTGGCTAGGCGATCAGCTTTTGTGTTGGCACTTAGATCGATATGGCAGCATGAGACTTGAATGCCCTTTGCAAGATCAGAAATTTCCCCAATCACACCAGCCACCTTCCAAGGTGCCTTAGCAGCTCCCGAGGCCCACTGGATTGCGCGTAAAGAATCCCCCTTCAACAATCACATTGTGAAGGTTCAACCACTTTAGTTCTATTAGGCCGGTCTCAATAGCCAGTAATTTTACTACGTTTGCCGAGGTGAAACCTGCTGCCCCTGAGAAGAAAAGAATGGGCTGGCCCACATCATTCCGGATAATACCTCCCACCCCAGCCACTCCCGGGTTGCCATGGGCACTACCATCAAAGTTCAGTTTCAGACTGCTTGTAGGCGGAGGGACCCATCTGTGAATGGCATTAGGGTTTGCCGAAGAGGAGCATGGCACTTCTTTCCAATTTCTGTGAATCACATCCACCGGGAATTTCAAAAGGGGTCAAGGGGAGAGACCCAGCAAGCTACAAGATATTTAATCTTATTCCTAAGAAGGACCTCATTGGTAGCTTTGTCTTGAAAACAACAGTTGTTTCTCTCCTTCTAGATCACCCATAACATCGCCACAAATGAAGATCTCCACATAATACAACCTCTAGAAGAACCAACTCCCAAATTCCACGCATCGAAGAGATGAGACAAATTGGAAGGAAAAACCCCACTCACATCAAACCAACTAAAAACAGAGTTCCAAAGGAACTCGGCAACCCTACAGTTCAGAAATAGTTGATCCACTGTTTCCTCGTCAGCCAAGCACATGGGACAAGCATTTACAATACACAACTTCCGACGTCGGAGATTATCAATGGTTAAAGTACCTTTGATGCAGCATCAATTCTACTTTATTACAACAAGAATCGTGGGCCACATGTGGGACCCATGAAATCCTGATTTTTAATTGTTTTTAGTTTTATTTTTAGTAAAGAGTGTAATTAGAATTAGGTTTCTAATTTGGGTAGAATTATTATTTGTTTCCTAGTTTGATTAGGAATACTTTCTTAGGGCTTAAGTTTATTTTATTATAAATATAGCATTGTAGAGATCAATGATCTCAGAGATTAGAATTGATTAATAAAATTCCTTGTGTGGATTTTTTCGTTGGAGACTATTTCTTTTGTTGACTGGAAGCCGGCGACGATGGCTGGATTAGGCGGTTTGGACTGGGAGAAAGGGTTCGGTTTCGGCAGAGGTGGCGCTGGGTAGAGGGGAATAGAAAATGGGTGCAGTGGGGTTTTGGATGATGCAGTCGGGTTTTGGATGACAAAAGGGATTTAAGGTTGGGTTGGCGGAAGGAAGGTGGACGATGGAGCTGGGTTTTCGGTGGTGCTGAAGTCTGAGGAAAAAATTTTCGATGGAAGAGGGACAGAAGTGGTGTTTGTGGGGTGGTTCGGTAGGGAGTGGTGGGTTTGGATTTTCGATGGTGCAGGGACGGTGATGGTTGATGAAGGTAGGGATGGGGATAGGGGTAACATGCCGACGATCAAGGGATCGTTCGGCTCTGATACCAATTGATGCAATCCTAGGGTTAGGATTCAAGTGCCAGGGCACAATTAGGGTTCCCACAGGAACAATCACTCGAAGAAGAAACAGTCTCCAACGAAAAAAATCCGCACAGGGAATTTTATTAATCAATTCTAATCTCTGAGATCATTGATCTCTACAATGCTATATTTATAATAAAATAAACTTAAGCCCTAAGAAAGTATTCCTAATCAAACTAGGAAACAAATAATAATTCTACCCAAATTAGAAACCTAATTCTAATTACATTATTTACTAAAAATAAAACTAATAACAATTAAAAATCAGGATTTCATGGGTCCCACATGTGGCCCACAATTCTTGTTGTAATAAAGTAGAATTGCTGCTGCATCAACCTCCAAGTAATGCTATCCATGAAAAGGCAAGGACCCTTGGAGGAGCTTGAACTTCCACAATTGGGCAATATTGGAAGCACCTGAATCATTCCTACTGAAAGCAGTATAACAAGAGGCAACGGAAAAAATTCCATCCGTAGAGCAAGACCAAATCCTTGAATCTCTACCATCCATTGGGATGTAGACCTCCTCAATTAGAGCCAAGAGCAAGCTGAATTGATCCTCTTCCACTTGAGTGAGGTTCCTTCTAAAAGTAGGGCCCCATACAAATTTATCTCCTACTCTCTCCACATAATCCTTCACCATCCTTCACCAGAGCTCTTTTGTTCTTTGTGCAACGGAAGAGGTTTGGGAACTGGGACGCCAAAGGAGGGTCCCTAATCCAAGTATCTAACCAGAAGAGGACGCTATCTCCCTTGCCCACATTCAGATGGGTGAACTTAGAGAAAAGCTCATAGACAGACAAGATGCCTTTCCAAATTCCTGAATGATGACGAGAATCACTGCGCACCTCCCAGCCACCTCTAGCAACATTGTATTTAGAAGAAATCACTTCCTTCCAGAGCCCAACTGAGTCATCCCCGAGTCGCCATAACCATTTGGCAAGAAGAGCTCGGTTCATAGTTTTAATGGATAATTCCCAAGCCTCCCCCCTTTTTAGATTTGCAAACAAGATTCCATCTCACCAAATGGAATTTTTTCTTCATTTCAGATCCTCGCCACAAAAAATCCCTTTGTAATTTTTCTATATGCTTTATAATCCCGATTGGGCACTTGTGCAAGGATAAGAAGTATATTGGTAAGTTGGAGAGGACCGATTTGATAAGGGTGATACTTCCTCCAATAGATGGATAATTAGCCTTCCAAAGAGCGAGTCTTTTTTCTAGCCTTTCCATCACCGGAGTCCACAAATGATTGGGTGGAGCACCAATGCTGAGAGGCAACCCCAAATAGGTTGAAGGAAGCCCACCAGCCTTGCAACGCATAAGACTCACCAAGGCGATCAAACGACCTTCAAGCACTCTTACACCAATCAATTCACTTTTGTAGAAGTTAATCTTGAGACTTGAGATCGCTTCAAAACACAACAGAGTTGTCTTAACATTCTTAATTTCGTCCTTTTTGGCATCACAAAAGAGAAGTGCGTCATCAGCGAACTGTAAATGGCTGATTGTAGGGCCATTAGTGCCCATCCTAAATCCATTGATCAGGTTCCCACCAGCTGCTGCTTCAATCATATGACTCAAAGCCTCGCCCACAATAACAAACAAGAAAGGTGAAAGAGGGTCTTCCTGGCGAAGACCTCTAGACGCCTTAAAAAAACATTTGGGATAACCATTTACCAAAATGGAGTAATGAGCTGATTGAACGCATTCCATAATCCACATCCTCCATCTCTGCCCAAAACCCATGGGACACATGAGATATAGAAGGAAGTCCCAATCGACCATGTAGTAAGCCTTCTCGAGGTCCAACTTACAAATCAAGCTTGACTTTTTCTCCAGGTTCCTAGAGTGAATGCACTCATTGGCGACGAGAACCCCATCCAAAATCTGTCTCTCATTGACGAAAGCTCCTTGATTTAGGGAGATCAGATTAGGCAACACCCTTTGTAGACGAGTAGCCAACACGTTTGCAAGAATCTTATAAATAGATCCGATCAAACTAATTGGGCGAAAGTCCTTGATACATACGGCTCCAGACTTCTTAGCAATAAGCATAATGAAAGTGGCTCCTAAGTGCCTAGAGAGTTTACCTTTAGCATGAAATTCTCTCATAAAAGCTATCAAATCTTCTTTAATATCTCCCAACACTGTTGGAAGAATGCCAATGGAAAACCATTGGGACCAGGAGCCCTATCATCCCCCAATTCAAAAGCAGCCGTTTTAATCTCTTCTTCCAAGAATTCACTTTCCAGCAAAGAAGCAACATCGAAGCCAAGCACATTGATAGGCAGATGGTCCAAAGTGGGCCTATTCCAAGAATCTTTTGAATATAAAGCCTTGAAGAATTGGATAATGTGTTCGGATATGCTACTTTTATCTTCAAGGTGTCTATCCCCATCCAACAATATGACGATATTATTTGTCTTGTTTCTGAAAGAGGCAAAACTATGGAAGAATTTGGAATTCTTGTCCCCCTTCATAATCCATTTAACTCTAAATCTCTGTCTCCATTTAACCTCCTCCCCTATCACCTTTTTTTGAAAAGAATTTTGCAAATGGACTCTTTTAGGAATTCCGTGGAAGAGAGATTACCCAATCCCTCTTTATTGTCAATCTCTCGAATTTCTTGCAGAAGATAGTCCATAGCGTGATCTGTGCTTCGATAATAAGTAGCGGCCTAATCCTTGATAAACATCTTGATTTTCTTTAGTTTAGTCACAAGTTTGTAACCTTCCCAACCAGTCACCAAAGTGTCTTTCCACCAACCTTGTATTAATTGGGGAAAGGAATTCTCCCCGAGCCACTTCAATTCAAACCGGAATTGCGACGGCCCCCACCATTCTCTCCTAGAATCTAGGAGAATCGGGCAGTGGTCAAATGTTGGTTTAGGAAAAGCTTTCTGCAGCATATCTGGGTATATATCCAACCAGTCTCCAGATAGGAGGAATCTGTCCGACCTAGACAAAATTGGGTGCTCTTGGTGGTTTGACCATGTGTAATTTGCCCCATGTAGGTGCAAGTCCTGGAGAGCGTGCAAATTAATCCAATCGAAAAAAATTTCTTCATCTTTGTTGAGACATGACAGCCTCCCATTCTATCTTCAGGATATCTGATTATATTGAAATCTTCTCCTAGGCACCAAGGCCCACATCACTTATTTCTAATGGAGCCAATTCCCTCCAAAAGCTTTCTCTACTGCCGCTACCAGAAGGCCCATAAATAGAAGAAATGATCCACTTCTTATTTAACTCCACATCCCTCACAACAGCTGAAACAGAATAGAGCCCAGTCCAATGATCTAACACCACCCATTTTCGAGAATCCCACAATAACATAATACCCTCCGAAGAGCCCACAGCATTTAACCCCACCCAATAGAAGAGTCTAGACCCAGTAATTTGCCTCACTATATTATCATCCAAAGAACTAATTTTGGTTTCCTAAATTAAGATGAGAGATGCCCTTGACTGCCTAATAGCCCTCTTGACAATAGTCAATAGCCCGCCAGTTCGAGCTTCCATGACCACGAACATTCCAAGAGAGAATCATTTACAGACTTTGCTGTCCACCTGCAAGCGTTGTTCAGTCTTAGCCTTGCTACTTGCCCCTCTTGCTTACTTCCACCTTTATAATAATTTATGGTGCACTGAAGACCTTGCAATTCTCTGGATCCTTTCCTCTTAGAATTATCCAGAGAGGAAAATTCTTTATTTAGTTTTTGACGAAAATGGGCAAACTCAAACAAACTCTCCTAGCCTTTGTCGCACTTACTAACAAAAAGCCCCATGACCTCCCTGTAAAGCTTCAACTTCTCCGGTAGCCACTTGGAAGAGGTAGAGTTGGGATGGGGCCTCTTAATATCCGTGGAAGATACTCTGCCCACATTATCTTGAGATTCGACACATCGTTCGATGCTTGGGGTTGACAGGGATAGTCTGTCCACACTGCTAAGGAGGGGGTTGTTCCTCTCACAACACGACTTTAAGGGGGAATCGAAAGCAGAATTTCCCTCTCTTCTTTTAGTAACTGAAACCCACCCACCGTTGGCTGTTGTGTCTAACGAGTTTGGTGAACCATTTATCGTAGCCCTTGAAGGATAAGACTCTGGGGTGGATACTATTCTCATAGGAGTTGTCGACTTGATCACCATTGACGGAGAGCTCTGCGTCTTGTCGGCGAGCTTTAGGGAACCAGTTTGTGTGGCTCTTGAAGTAGCCATGTCTTCGTAATCCATGGAGAAATCCGTGATAGGGAAGGGATCGATCTCATACCCTCTAGAGGACGTCAATTGCAAAAAGGGCCATCATCTTAGACGAGCTTGAAGAATCTCTTGCTCTTTTCCACTGTCAATTACAAGAGAGGGCCATGATGACCTAAAAGTTCTCTTCACAGACTGTTGAAGATGACATTTTATGGGGGAGACAGCAGCTTTCGACTTTAAGTCGAGGTTTAAAAGGGTCTCTTGTGGACCTTCTTCATATAATAATTCATGGGCCTCTACTGCCACTGGCTCGTCATGCTGAGGTTCATTAAAGTGGATGTGGATCCGGCCCATACTATCTAAATGAAGTGTGTCATCATCAGCTTTGAAATTCAAATTTGGATGTCTGACGTCATCATCTTCAAGCTCCATCTCTGAGCCAGATTCAACACAATCACTGGATTTCTCCACAACGAAGTCATCATCCTCGAAACCTTCACCATCAGAGCTATGGATAGAACGAGCTATGCCTCCATCTCTTATCCCAGCCTTTTTCAGAGTTCCCTTTTTGTTGAGGGACAATTAGATTTACCTCCACCTTCATCGGCACTTGGATATCATCCAACCATAGGACGATCTCCTTGGGGAGACCTTTCGTTTCATCTCACAACACCTTCACTCTGCGGAATAGAAGGTTCTCTTGCTAGTTTGTTTTGTGATCGACCTGTAGAGTCTGGCCCACACAGTCACCAAGAAGCCTAAAAACACCTTCCCTCCACACATGTAAGGGGATGCCTATAAACCGTAACCAAACTTCTCCTGTTGGCCTCCCTAGAACCTTCATATATCTACAGCCCGGAAGGGGGAGCCCTTTTCATCTTTGAGGGATAGTAGGAAATCTTCTGCTTCGATCTCAGAGACAAACTGCAACCAGACCGCGCCACGGTCTAATAGCCTAACCTTTTGAGGTTGCTTTCCCTGTCGAGACTCCAACTAGGTATGAACCCTCGACAAGCCATGCTCTGGGTGCTTCAGGAATCCAACCAGACTATTGGTGAGGGATCTTTTACCTTATTGAATCACCCATGGTGCCACTCTCACGGTAGGAGACTCTCCTCCCCGAAGAATCCGCCCTTCTTGAGGTGAGGAACCAAGGGATGTTGTCAATCGTCTGAGAGGATTGAACCATGGGTTATCAAGGGAGGAGACAGATTTCCCAGGATATCCCAGAATGGGCTTAGACATTTGCTGATTGACTAATTGGGAGGACTTTACCTTCCTTCTTTGGTTTGCTAACTCCACGTTAATCCTCCTCCCTCCCCAGGATCTGCCATTGCCCAACGCCATTGGCCATCTCTATGGCTCGTTCGGCTTCTCTCATCGTCTCAAATTTGACGAAGGCAAAACCTTTGCCTTTACTGCTTACTAATTCGTTTGGAATGAAGGAGTCTAAGATTTTGCCTGCCATGCAGACCATTGCTCTCAGCTCGGGAGAGGAGATGGAGGTAGGAAGGTTGGAAACAAACAGGGAGATGGTCTTCTCTCGCAGCTCTAAGATTTCTCTTGGAAGAGGTTTGAAGTTTCTAGCGATCTGAGATCTCTGCTGTTTCAGTGGAATGTTGGCTACTGAAACTCCTAAGATCCTGTCATCTAAGGGTCCCAAAGTTTAACGTTTAGGAATTGCCTAGATGACTATTAAACTTTAGGGTCATCAATTAAGTGGTCAGAATAGTTGGATTCCTCCGATATTCTATGTACCTTAATCCACATAAAGAGCTCAGTCCCATCCATACCCCACAGTCGGCATGCATAGCTGAAATTTCCTATTGGAACTTTTGGCAATTGGGTGGTGTCATGGGCACCACCTACTAAAATTTGGTATCAGTACGCGCCCATTTTCTATCACTGCTTGGTCATTATGGTGCTGCAAAACTCAAATCTTTTTCTGTGTGCCTTGTCAAACCCAGAAATCAAGATAGATATTGGTGTCATCATTTTTTTTGCTAGGACTTTAAGTTGCATTCTTTGTACAAGAATCTGCTTATGCATACAATTACATTATAACGGCTTCTTTGTGTGGAAGAACTTGTAGGTCTTCCAAATTTAGTCACAATTGTATTTTTGCTAATTTCTACTTCCCCTGTTTGGTAGATTGGGCACTCGCACGCATTTTTCTCATGACAATCGACCTCTTGAAGCTTTAAAGAGAACTCGGTCACCTTCTTTGGTTTACGGGGGCAACCATTCTATTGTGTACCCTAAAGAAGAAACTCAGGGGTAAGTTTTCAAATGCAAAGCCTTGTTAGTTTTCTCATTTTTTTTTTTTGCTAGGACTTTAAGTTGCATGCTTTGTACTAGAATTTGCTTATGTATATTGTATACAATTGCATTATAATGGCTACTTCGCGTGGAAGAACTTTTAGGGATTCCAAATTTAACCACAATTGTATTTTTGCTAATTTCTAGTTCCCATCTTTTGTAGATTGGGCACTCACATGCATTTTCCTCCTGACAATAGACATCCGGAAGCTTTGAAGAGAACTCGGTCACCTCCTTTGGTTTACGCAGGCAACCATTCTATTGTGTACCCTCAAGAAGAAACTCAGGGGTAAGTTTTCAATGTGAAGCCTCGCTGGTTTTCTCATTTTTTTCCTAGGATTTTAAGTTGCATGGTTTGTGCAAGAATTTGCTTATGCATACAATTGCATTATAATGGCTCCTTTGTGTGGAAGAACTTGTAGGTCTTCCAAATTTAATCACAATTGTATTTTTACTAATTTCTAGTTCCCATCTTTGGTAGATTGGGCACTCGCACGCATTTTTCTCTTGACAATCAACCTCCTGAAGCTTTAAAGAGAACTCGGTCACCTCCTTTGGTTTACGGGGGAAACCATTCTCTTGTGTACCCTCAAGAAGAAACTCAGGGGTAAGTTTTCAATGCAAAGCCTTGTTGGTTTTCTCAATTTTTTGCTAGGACTTTAAGTTGCATGCTTTGTAAAAGACATACAATTGCATTATAATGGCTCCTTCGTGTGGAAGAACTTGTAGGTCTTCCAAATTTAGTCACAATTGTATTTTTGCTAATTTCTAGTACTCATCTTTGGTAGATTGGGCACTCACACGCGTTTTCCTCTCGACAATAGACCTCTTGAAGCTTTAAAGAGAACTCGGTCACCTCCTTTGGTTTACGGAGGCGACCATTCTATTGTTTACCCTCCAGAAGAAACTCAGGGGTAAGTTTTCAATGCAAAGCCTTGTTGGTTTTCTCAATTTTTTTGCCAGGACTTTAAGTTGCATGGTTTGTGCAAGAATCTGCTTATGCATACAATTGCATTATAATGGCTCCTTCATGTGGAAGAACTTGTAGGTCTTCCAAATTTAATTACAATTGTATTTTTGCTAATTTCTAGTTCCCATCTTTGGTAGATTGGGCACTCGCATGCGTTTTCCTCCTGACAATAGACCTCCTGAAGCTTCAAAGAGAACTCGGTCACCTCCTTTGGTTTACAGAGGCAACCATCCTATTGTGTACCCTCAAGAAGAAACTCAGGGGTAGGTTTTCAATGCAAAGCCTTGTTGGTTTTGTTTCTTTTGTTTGTTTCATGCGGAGCCTCCTTTTTCCTTTTTCCTTTTTTAAATTTGTGACTGTAATGCAAGTTTCATTGTTTATGTAATTATGAAGTCAGTAGCTCTTTTTTTTTTTTTTTTTTGGTATTTTCTTGGTGAGCACAATATTTATGGTTCATGACAATCTCAGCTACAATGGTTTTCCATTTTCTAATATGACTTATCAGACATATGTTGGCTCAAATACAACTATTTGGAGAAACATACTTACTCCATTTTGTTTTATCCTTTTGGAGCCTCTTGTTGTTGTGGGATACTCAAGCGGCCTCACTAACTAGGTTTCCCCACCATATTTGAGACCATAGATACTGATCTCTTTATAGTTGCAGTGAAGAATAATGGAGGGTGGGTCGATGTGGAGTCTTATACACATCTTGGAGCCATGCTAATTGAGTCTTCAGACATTTGAGATTGCAAGGAGCCTTTACACAAGGCTAAAAGAGGGGTTTTCACCAACTCACAATAGGAATAGAGAAAGATGCTCATTGATTTAATGAGGATCCTCTACACCTTTAGATAGAGTAGCAGCCATCCATTTCTAGTATCTTAATTAGAGATTACAATTTCTAATTATGAACCCGTAAGATTTTGGCTAACAAATTAGCTGAACTTAAAAACATATTATAATTAAATGGATCCTCTATGACCAAACTTTCTAAAATACGAAGATTGCAATTGACTGGGCATGTGACATGACCATAATAACCCTTATTTAACATGTGATTAATTTATCACTTAAGTTATGGGCCCTCCTAGTGGATTGGGCCTATGCTAGTATTCTTGGTCCTTATTTTATGAGTATTCAAGGAGGCATTTGGCCCATGACCTGCATTAGAAGAGCATGAGTTTTATCATTTCATGTTTCGAAATCAGCAAATGTAGACGCCTACTCATTTGCTAAAATAAGGGTGGGAATGGTTTTCACACATCTCTCTCTCTCTGGTGCGCGAGAACATCATCATTAAAGCCTTGTTCCAACTACGTTGAGTTCATCTTCGTGTATAAATATATTTTTTTTCACTTTTCCTGTCTATCTTGGGTCAAATACTTGGATACGCTTGCTACTTCCATCCATGTCCTCTTTGGCCAACCCCTTTTCTTAAGGGGCCATCAATTTGTACGGAAAAACTTTTCATCATAGGCGCCGTTGCTGGTCGGAGTTAAACATCTCTTAAACATCTCGAACGAGTATCTCTTAATTTATGACCTATTGATACTACTCGAATGCACTTATTTCTTCTTTCCTAGTTGTACCATACATCCATTTCAACAGTCTCATCTTTGTTGCACTCATTTTTTGCATATGGTTTTTCTTGATTGGCTAGCATTTTGTTCCATAGGTCAAAGCTAGTCTAATTGTTGTCTTGTAAATTTTTGTCTTCAACTTTGTTGGTATGCGTTGATCACAAGGCACTCTGGAAGAAAGTCTTTATTTCAACCATTTAGCTCTTAACTCATTTTCGACATCCCCACAATATGCCTCATGAATGGTCTTGCAAGCATTCATTCTCTCCACTATATCCGTTCTCAAAGCCTCCGAGAAAACTAATTAAATCATTTTCCTCATCATCCTCTAGTCCACATCCATCTTGGAGCTTTGAAAATTGGCCAGAGTAGTCGACAATTGACAACTCTCCTTGTTTCAAATCAAGAAATTGCCGAAAATAGTCTTCATTTTCAGAATACCATTTTTCATATTTAAGTGCATATTTGGCTCTTTGAAGTGCATTGTAGAATTTATGGATATGTAGTTTCATAGTGTAAGAATGGACTGACCCTTTCTATAGATCTCGTCACCACGAGCACGTTTGAGAAAATGGATCTAAAGTCAGATGTAAGATGACTCCAATATCGCGAAAAAAAATTTGACTCTTGACCTAGTCAAATCCTGTTGACTGGAACTTGCAGATGATGCAACAGTGCTTGTTGGGTACCTATATCAGTACAGGCCGGGTTGAATGGGTGTTGCACGGGTTGGATTTGCCTGACACAACTTGAGCTTTAAGAAGGTAGATGTGGCACGTGTGGGATTCTTTGCCTCGTGTATCATGCGACAGAAAGGAAAAGATGGGGAGAAAGGCCTTTCAATCCTTTTCTTTTGCTGACGACGAAGACAAGGAGAGGATGTTCTGCGACGAGGTTTCATGAAGTGAGATGAAGGCGAAGAGGATCAATGGTGGTGATGTTCTGGTGGCGAGGTGCTACTGCTTGGTCGTAGATAACGATAGCAATGATTGATGGTGATGATGAACCTAATGATGATTGATGGCAACAACCTAGGTACGTTCTCCCCTACTTCCCTCTTTCTTTCTTTCTTTCTTCTTCTTCTTATTATTATTATTATTATTTTGATAGGGTTTGGAGAGGATTGGGGTTTTGATGATTTTGGTGAAGGAGGTTTTGGGAATTAGGGTTTTGATTGGGATATGGGGGCTTCGTTGGGTTCTGATATGGGGACTTTGCTGGAATCTGGAAGGGGTTAGATTGAAGGGGGTTTGGGGATGCTTGGATCAATAAGGGTAATCACTCCGATCGATCGTGAGGATCGTTCGGCTGTGATGCCAACTAATACAAGCCCTAGAGTTAGGGCTTGCATGGAGTGTCGAAACACGTGTCCGCAAACACTTGAACAAGTCTCCGCAGAGAACCTAAACGAGGACGCACCTCAAAGGGGAAACCCAATTTCTATTAATCAACACTTTTCTTGAAAAATAAAGCTCTTACAATGCATATAAATAGGAAAAAAGAAAACTTAGGCACTAAAAAAACTAATTAAATTGGGAAACTAAGGTAATTAGAAACTTATCCTAATTACAGCCCATTAAATAATTAAAATCTAATGACATAATTATTGAATGAAAATCCTAAATTTACTTGGGCCCTACACATGTGGCCTGAGGTTGATCTGCATCAAGTTTGCAGGGAAGATAAGAACGAAGGAAAAAAGGAGGGCGTCAGAAATATATATATTTTCTTTTCCTTGTACCCTTTAAGAGGGCCACTATTAGAAAATCTAAACCACAAAAAATGACCCATTTTGCATGTAGAAATAACATATTGCATTATTGATTTGGTAGAATAAATTAAATGTATATTACATGGTTTTTTTAATTCTAATATTTTTATATTTTTCTACATATATACATTATGCTATTTCATTTATATATATATATATATATATATATTTGAAACATAACTCTGAAGTGTTTTGCCGAAATTTCAAATCAGCCAAAACATTTCAGTTTGGAGGCTAAACCGAATTGGGATTCGAAATAAATTTCTCAACTACATTTTATCTCTTTGAACATTCCATTTGAAGTTGAATTCATATATTCCATCCTTGTATAGCTTATTTTAATGCCCTTGTATTCTAATTTCTAAAGCCTCCCACCATCGTTTAAGTTCCGCATTTCTGCCATCTCTCAATTCATCTATCAATACTATATGTCATTTGCAAACAACGTACACTGAGGTACCTCCTCTTGAATGTGAGCAATTAACTCCTCTTGCTATAATTGCTATTGGTCTATCACTCCCATGATCTGTTTTTTCTTAAATTTTTTTTTCTAATACTATTCCTACTATATATCTGGCACTGTTCTTTCTTGTATAGTAGAGTTTGTAGCCATAAGTGAGCTCCTGTTCTTGCTTCTTATTGTCTTTCTTGTACATTTCTTCCATTTAGCAAAGCATCTAATATGTATTTAAACTTTTTTTTTAATATCTTATGCATTTACAAACTTGAATCTATTCAATAATAAATTTCCCAGAATCATTTTATATTTGCACGGATGTGAGCATGGTGAAATCATGACAAAGGAAAGAAATTATGAGCTGTCCCCAAAACTGTTATACTCTCTCTCTCTCTCTCTCTCTCTCTCATTATTTTGACTAATGTAGCAATAAACTTATGCAGACCTTCTGTCTCTCCTCAATGGGGTATTCGGCCGAAGTCTCCAGTCAATATTGCTAATGCACAAGTTCAGGAGAGGCCTTTATTGTCTTATGCTGATCTAGATAATCCTGGAAGCAGGTTTCCCATCGTGCCTCCTGACTTTCAAGCTCAAAAGAGGACCAGGTCACCTCCTTTACCATTGCCTGATAAAGTTTCTTTCGAGAATCTGCAACATGCTCAAGGTAATACTGAAAGGTAAATGCATTATAGAATCTATCCTTCTATGCAATTGTTATTGATTTCATCTTTTATGCTGGTAATTTCTTTTTAAAGTTTTGGTCGGTAACAACTGACAATTTTATTAAAAAAGAAAATACCGACCAAACCAAGCAATGCTGGTCGATCATGTTATGAATAACTTGCAACATGGAGTAAATCAAGAAGAGGCAAATCAGTTGGACACAACACCAAGTTCATGATACACAGATAACAAGATAAGGATGACACTCCAATTTCTGAGCTTTTTGCAGTGTCATACTTGTATCAGACGTGTTTCAGACACATGCCTACACATGTATTAGGGAAATTGTCTCTTTGTAAGTGTACTTCACAGTATTAGGTTTTTTTTTGGTGAAATGATGAATTTAATAATTCTCTTAAACAGTAATAACATAGTGTAATTTGTATTTTACAGTATTCATTTTTAATGATGATTTTAATTAGCATAAGAAACAATGATAATGTAGTATTATGTTTATATTATATAGTTTCTATTCTTACCTACTCTTTTCTTTAATTAGAAAGGAAGGGGGTGATCTTTGTATTTATAATATATATATATGAAAATTCTCTGAAATGCCCATTTGAAAAGTGGCAAAAACGCCCCTTTTCATTGGTCCAATTAACTGATGCCACCTCAGTTTACATTGCATAAAAATAAAAATGAAATGAGCCACAAATGTTCCCGATGCTAGCAAACAAAGAGGCTATTAATGCTTTCTTCCTTGTATTTATTTCTACGAGTGATTTGGAATCCTCGGTCCATCCTATAATTCTATCAATGGGCATGCATCAAATCTGCATGTGGGCGATACCATTTTCATGACAACTAAATTCAATGCAAGTGAAAGTCAATAGGAGCCATTTTGAGAAAAAGTAGGATTCAGAGAGAAAAAATAGGAGTCTTGCTTATCAAGGTTTGAAAACCCAAACTCGGGACCTGACTCGCCCAGGGCCGAGTCCGAGTTGACTCAGGCGAGTTGCGTGGGACTTGGCCGAGTCGGGTCAAACCTCATTCAGTTCTGAAAACAGGAAAAAGAAGAGAAAAAGAAGAACACAGAACAGGCACTGCTTAAGTAGAAAAAAGAAAAAAAAAAGGAGAAAAAAGTGGCGACCAACTGCTGCAAAAGGGGTGTTACCAGGACCAGCTGAGCAGCAACAGGTAGAGCAGGCAGTAGCACAGTACACAGCAGGCATCCTTGCAGTTGCTGACAACAGGCGGCAGACTGCAGGCAGCAGTCCTCCCTTCTGTTTTCTTTTTTTTAATCAATGATGCAGGCCGAGTCTGAGTCCCATGGGACCCGACTTGGTAAGTGCCCAGTCCGAGTCGACTTGGACTTGGGCGATTTTTAAAACCATGCTGGCTAGACCATGGGTTGGCCAACCCATTGGGCCCAGTCCATAGGCCCAATGGGACATCTGTTTAATTAGAAGTTTTAAGTTGTTTATGAGTCTTAATTAAGTATTTTTGATTTATTTAGAAGTCTTTAAATTAGGTGTTTACTTTATTTGGGTTGTTAAGCAAGTTTCGATGTTTAGTTTCCTTTATTGTTTAGGAAAATCTTGGTGTCCAAGTTATCCTACTTTATATAAGGATGATTATGCCTCAATTTTTTAAAAAAATGCTTATTATCAATAATATTTTGAGTAGTGAGAGTTTTTCCTTCAATTATGGTGTTTCTCCTCATAGTAAGTGTGCCCTTGTGGTTGAATCCATCCTTGGATTCGATCAATCCCTTGGGAGATTGATCTATTCATCAATCGCAGATCTGGGGCTGCATGCCATGCATTGGCATTTTTAGAGAGAGAAAATAGGAAGCCATGCATTGCAATTATTCAGTTCTTTCTTTTGGTAGACACTTTTTTTTTTATCTGTAATAAAACCTTTATTAAAAAGCCATACGATGAAATTATGGGAGAAAGTTATTGAGAGAAGACTAAGAAGAACAACAAACGTTTCAGAGAATCAATTTGGTTTCATGCCTGGGAGATCAAGCATGGAGGCTATCTTTCTCCTGAGGAGGTTAATGGAACAGTATAGAGAAGGTCAGAGAGATTTACATATGGTGTTCATTGACTTGGAGAAGGCCTATGACCGGTGATGCGGCGATCGGGTAGTAGATCAATCTCCCGAAGGATTGATCGAATCTAAGGATAGATTCCAGCCACTAGGGCATAAACGAAACCATGAAACAATCTATATCTCACATGAGTAATTCTCAGAGAAAATAATTTATTAAGAATACCATCCTTTACAATAGAGGACTACTGTATATATAATGTATTAAGACTACTAAAAACAGTGAACTATAAAAATAGAAGCTACTAATTCTCATAAAATAAGCAACGGCCTGTGGGATGCACCCAAAGGGCTGGATTTGATGACTGGGCCTATCATGTAGGTCCATGGCCTCTTTTGGACTTCCGTATTGCATCAACTCTCCCCGGCTTGAGAGAACTCGACTCCGGCGAGTTAATCGCTTGATAGCGCTCATAAAGATCTGGATTCAGACGCTGGAAGTCGGTAGCAGTAATCCAGGTAGCATCGGATATGGGTCGATTATGCCAACGAACAATCTGAAATCCGCCGCGATGAGTAGAAACAAGCTGATCATCAAGAATATCAATGATTTTAGCAGGAGGTGGCGGAGCAGCTGGTGACGTAAGGATTTGTTCATCAGAATCATCCTCAGTATCATGCCCACGATAGAGAGTGAGATCGGCAATATTGAAGGTAGGGCTGATACCAAGATCAGCTGGTAACTCAAGAGAATAGGCATTCGAACTGAGCTTCTTCAACACTCTGAATGGGCCTGTATTCCTCGGATGTAACTTCTTGTTGGCACCTGGAGGTAACCTGTCCGGATGAATACGGACCATAACCATGTCTCCTTCAGAAAACTCCAGAAAACAACGACGTTTGTCAGCATGAGCCTTGTAACTGTCATTGCTAGCTGCAATATGTCGTCGAACTTCATCATGTATTTGTTGCATTTGTTTGATGAAGTTATCAGCTTCAGCACAAGGGCGTGCTTCAACAGGCAGTGGGACAAGATCAATAGGTAAGCGCGGTCGAACTCCTGTGACTGCTTCAAATGGGGAGATGCCGGTGGACCGATTAACAAAATTATTGTGAGCAAATTCAGCCATTGGTAGAACTTGATCCCATGTGGTGATATGATCTCGGACAAGGCAATGTAACAGTTGTCCAAGGCTTCTATTAACAACTTCAGTTTGGCCATCAGTTTGTGGATGGTAAGCAGTGGAGAAGTGAAGCTTTGTCTTGGCTGTCATCCACAATGTCTTCCAAAAGTAACTCATAAATTTGGTGTCACGATCTGAAACAATTGTCTTGGGGAGGCCATGAAGACGGACAACTTCTTTGAAGAAGAGTTGAGCTACTTTGTAGGCATCAGATGTAGTGGTACACAGAATGAAATGTGCCATTTTAGAAAAACGATCAACAACTACAAAGATGGAATCAACTTTCCGTGCAGTCTTTGGAAGGCCTAACACAAAATCCATGCTGATGTTTTCCCATGGGACATGAGGAATAGGCAAAGGTTGATATAAACCTGTATTTTTCTTGTTACCTTTAGCCAACTGACAGGGGCGACATCTGTCACATATGCTGATAACAGTAACTCGCATGCATGGCCAATAGAAACGATCATCCACAAGAGCGAGAGTCTTGTCACGTCCCAAATGACCACTACAGCCTTCAGAA
Source organism: Umbellularia californica (assembly GCA_028538565.1). Taxonomy (NCBI): domain Eukaryota; kingdom Viridiplantae; phylum Streptophyta; class Magnoliopsida; order Laurales; family Lauraceae; genus Umbellularia; species Umbellularia californica. Next base: position 34,838,498 of record JAPQWN010000003.1, on the reverse strand, counting down.
TGCAATTCACGAACAACATGTTCCCGGATGGAAGTAGCAGGGAGGCAAAGTTTGTTACCTCGGAATAAGAATCCATCATGTAAGCTGTAATGAGGGTGCTTGTCTGTATCGCTGTTAAGAAAATCCGCATAGATTGTGCCGAAATCCTTGTCAGTTGCATACTCCTGTTTTATATGCTCAAAACCAATGACAGTGGCGGCCATAGTAGTGAGGAGATGTTTCCGGCGACTTAAAGCATCAGCTACCATATTTTCTTTGCCAGCTTTATGGCGGAGACTGAAAGTGAATTGTTGAAGGTAAGAGCTCCATTTAATGCGACGATCACTGACATGTTGTTGTGATTGTATATGCTTCAAAGCCTCGTGATCAGAATATAAGACAAAGTCGTTTCCAACCAAGTAATGACGCCAATGTCGCAATGCTTGCACAACAGTGTAGAATTCGAGATCATAGATTGAATATCGGCGTTTGGCATCGGAGAGCTTTTCGCTGAAAAATGCAATCGGGTGACCTTCTTGGCTAAGGACTCCTCCAATGCCGATTTGAGAAGCATCGCAAGCAACTTCAAAGACTTTGTTAAAATCTGGAAGTCGAAGGACAGGGGCTTCTGTGATCTTACGCTTGATCTCGCCAAACGCTCTAGTAGCTGCACTTGTCCATTGAAATGCACCTTGTTTCATACAATTAGTGATTGGAGCCATAATACTGCTGAAATCTCGAATGAACCTTTTATAGAAAGTAGCAAGTCTGTGAAAACTACGAACTTCAGTGAGAGTTTGTGGGATAGGCCAATCGAGGATAGCTTGAATCTTGGCTGGGTCCATTGCAATACCGTTTGAAGAGACAACAAAACCAAGGAAAATCACAGAATTGCTCATGAAAGTGCACTTCTTTAGGTTAACATAGAAACGTTCTCGGTGAAGAACCTCAAAGATGCTCTTCAAGTGATCAAGGTGCTCCTGCTTGGATTTGATGTAAATCAAAATATCATCGAAGTAGACAACAACAAACTTTCCAATAAATGGTTTCAGCAATTGATTCATAACACGCATGAATGTGCTAGGAGCATTAGAAAGACCAAAAGGCATGACCAGCCATTCATAAAGACCATCTTTGGTTTTAAAGGCTGTCTTCCATTCATCACCTGGTCTAATTCTGATTTGATGATAACCACTGCGAAGATCAATCTTAGAAAAAACAAAAGCACTAATCATAAGATCAAGCATATCATCAAGTCTAGGGATAGGGAAGCGATACTTTACAGTGATTTTATTGATGGCACGACTATCCACGCACATACGCCAGCTTCCATCCTCCTTTGGTTTGAGCAGAGCGGGTACGGCACATGGACTTAGGCTTTCCCGAATATATCCCCGTTGCAACAGATCATCAACTTGCTTCATGAGTTTAGCATGTTCGGAAGGGCTCATTTGATAAGCACGAAGATTAGGGAGAGATGTTCCAGGAGTTAAATCTATTGCATGCTGGATGTCGCGCATTGGTGGCAATTCATTTGGAAGCTCATCAGGAATTAAATCAGAAAACTCATTAAGCAATGGTTGTACCTCTTGGGGAGGGGATTGCTTGGAGTCTTCATTTGGTTCGGTCACCTGTCTGGCAACCAAAGCATACATCATGCCTTGCTCTTGACTTTCAACTTCAAATTTGCGCATTGTAAGGATGTGAGGGGAGGGAGTAGGTGTAGTTTGCTTAACAGAGAATGGAGTTTCCATGGGCTTTAATTGGATTCTGCGTCCATTCCATTTAAAAGTGTATGTGTTATCTGCATGATCAGTGACGACCTTCAAGCGTTTCAGCCAAGGTCTACCAAATAAGATGTGGGCAACATTCATCGGAATAACATCACAGAGGACATTATCTTCATACGAGCCCATTTTCAAGGGAACAATGCATCGGCGGTTAACGGGAATCGAATAATCATTTACCCATGCAACTCTGTAAGGCCTCGGATGCTTTATAGTTGGCAACTGAAGTTTATCAACTGCCTCTTTGGATATGACACTCATAGCACTTCCACCATCAATGATGGCATTGCAAGCTCGGCCTTTACAAGTAACCCTTGTTCTGAAAATTGGAGCTTGTTTGTCATTGTCTTCCTCAATACCTTCTGCAACCAAGAGGCGGCGGTGAATACCTCAAGTGAAGGAAAAGCAATGGACTGTCATCATTAGCAGTGAATACCTCAAGTGCGGACTCTGGTTCGGGTGGAAGTTGTGCATCAGGTTTCTCCATTTCAATTTCCTCATCATACTGTTTTTCATCATAAGGTTCACCTTCACAATGCAGATTCCTGTGAGGACATTCTCTAGCGTAATGACCTTGGGTTTTGCAAGAATGACAGACAATGTCACGCTTGGCGGCTATACCAGCGCTTTTAGCAGTATTTGGATTGGCTTGCCATTTCTGATTGGGCTGATGAGTCTGTTGACCCTGTGCTGGAGCTTGTTGCTGTTTTTGGATTTGATTATGTGGCTGGTTTGAAGGTGGTTGGAATCTTGGCTGCGGGGCCTGATTGAAAGTAGAATCTGGATCCTTTTTGTGGGACTCCCCGGCTTGGTTACTGAAACGTCGCCCAATTTGTTGTCGCAGTGTTTGCTTGATGCGTCGCGCCTTGCTAGAGATTGCATCAACAGTGGCGAAGTCAAATACAGCCAATTGATCCTGAATATCTGGGCGCAATCTTTCCCGGTAGCGGGCGACCATCAGACGATCATCTTCATTAGTCTTGCATCGAATACAAAGCTCATGGAACTTATGAGTGTATTCATCAACGGTCATAGAGCCTTGCTGAAGATTGATAATCTCACTATTAAAGGAATCAATGTAATCAGAAGGCAAGAACTTATCTTCCAGTCTTTCTTTCATAACTTCCCAGCGGGTGATAGGAGGGCGACCCATTTGCACATTGTGGTCGTCAATACTTTTCCACCAAATTCGAAAAGGACCTTTTAACTTCATCTTGACAAAAGTGACTCGTTGAGGATCTTCAATGTGATACCAAGTGAAATAATCTTCAATTGAAGTAATCCAATCAAGAAGGGCTTGAGCATCACCTTGACTAGAAAAATCAGCAACTTCTAATTTGATTTTCCGCGAGAGATCATCTTGGCGTGGGCCGGGTGGAATATTGTCTGCGGCCCTGTCTGCAAAGAGACGATGAAAAAATTCTTGGATCGATTCTCGGGGAATAGTATCTTATATTGAGGCACTAAAGGATATGTATGATAGAGTCGTGACATCTATAAGGACGACTGGCGGAGAGACTAAGGAGTTTCCTATCACGATTGGTTTACACCAAGGCTCAGCGTTAAGCCCGTACTTGTTTGCCCTAGTTATCGATGAGATTACAAGACATTCAGGATGAGGTGCCATGGTGTATGCTATTTGCAGATGACATTGTTTTAGTGGATGAGACGAGAGAAGGAGTGAATGGTAAGCTAGAAGTGTGGCGGAAAATGTTAGAGACAAAATGGTTTAGGCTAAGTCGATGCAAGACGGAATATATGGAATGCAAGTTTAGTCAAAGTAGGACACTTGGTAACATAGAAGTAAGTTTGGGTACACAAAAGATTGTAGAGAAAGAAAACTTTAGGTACCTTGGATCGATGGTGCAACGGGATAGAGGGATTGATACTGATGTAAGTCACGGGATTCAGGTTGGGTGGACCAAATGGAGGAGTGCTTCGGAAGTCTAGTGTGATTGGAAAATCCCCCTCAAGGTTAAAGGAAAGTATTATAAGGTGGTGGTAAGACCAGCGTTGTTATACGGATTAGAGTGTTGGGCAGTAAAGCATAATCATGTTAAGAAGATGGAAGTTGTGGAGATGGGAATGCTAAGATGGATGTGCGGGATCACAAGGAGAAATAGGATTAGGAATGAGGAGATTAGGGGCAAAGTAGGAATAGCACCGATTGAAGATAAAATGAGAGAAAATCGACTAAGATGGTTCGGCCATGTTAGAAGGCGTCCAACGGAGGCACTTGTTAAAATGTGTGAAAGCATGGAGATTGCCAGGAGTAGGAGAGGGAGAGGGAGACTCAAGAGAAGTTGGAAAGAAACTATTAAACATGACCTTGCCTACATGGATCTAACGAAGGACATGGCCCTAAACAGATTTGATTGGCGTCGTCAAATCCATATAGCCGACCCCACCTAGTGGGAAAAGGCTTGGTTTGGTTTGGTTTGGTTTAATAGAACCTTTATTAAAAGAAAAAAAAGGGGCGAAATGCACAAGAAATAAAATCAGAAATACATGGGTATAACAGCATTATATTCCACCCACCAAAGCGAAAAAACCAAACAAAACCACCCCCCACAAACAAAAGATTACATGGACAAACCCACCCATGGAGAAGCTCTATCCACCCATTGTTTAACAAAAGATTAACGGGCCAACGGCAAACAAAGCGTCCGCCATACTATTGGCGCGCCTCAACACATGACCAAAAGAGATGACCAAAGAGGAGAGAAAATAGGGAATTTAAACTTATGTCTAGCTTTTATTGCTAAGAGGATAAGAATGTTATCCCGTAACTCCTACATTAACTCCATTATGAAAAGAAGTTTTGATTGGTTAACCACATTGGGGCGTTTTGCTTTATAAAACACCCGGGCGCTGTGTAGTGCTCCCCATATATATATAATTTGGTATCTATGTAATATTTTTGGGCTATTTTTTTGAACCAGAAGTAATATCACTGTTCTTTTTTTTTTTTTGGAAATGGGCAAGAGCCCTTCTCTTGAAAGGTGAAAATGGACTATACTGAGAAAAAGAGAAAAACAGAATCTACTGTTCAAAAGGAAAATACGAAAGATAAATAGCAATTATAGAAGTAATAGACTCAAGGCCAAAAAAAGTGAGTAGCTGCTGGTTAAGTGCCCATTCGGGGAGCAGACTTGGGCTTGGGTTCTGATCCAAAGGGTTGAATTGGTTTGTCTTATCCGAATTGATTATGTTATGACTAAAATGGGGGAAAACAGCCCAAAGAAGTGAATAACACATTCCTGAAAGCTAAGAAGAGATATAGAACGATTGAAGTAAACCCTCCTTTGATTGGCCTCTTTAGGCATGCGCACTGATGGACACCGACTGAAGTGAATCTCTAATCTGAACAACCTCAAAGAACTGCACGGCTAATCTTTGGATGGTTCATCAGCTTTTAACCTCAATGAAACCACAGCTATCATTAATTTGCATTCGACTAATGAGCAGCATGCACGATCCCCTCTCACTTAATCTCTGTTGATTCATGAAACCCCATCTTGATGTCATGAAACCCTGGGTTACCAATACCATCAAGTTCTCCTCTGATCACTAGACAATATCCATTATCCCCTTCTCACATATATCTCTATTGGCTTGATATCAATACCTTCTGGGATTCTCTTATTGTCCAAATTACTGCATCTTTAAGATTCCTTGACGCCTGTGGGACCTGAAAAGGATAAGTGGGGTATTCTTTTTCAAATCTCTAAGGGAGTGCTTGGCACTTAACTAGTTAAAGTGAAGTAAAGTGAATTCAGGCATGAAATGACAAGGGGTCATATCAAAAGTACACAATTACAAAATTCCCTCCCAATTTTTAAAAAAAAGTCAAAAAAACAACCTCCTTTCTCCACTAAAAGACAAAAAAACTCCACTTTTCTATACAAAAAGTCAAAAAGATTCCATATCAAACAACTAAAAACAAAACACAATCATAACCCCTTATATTTTATTCTTTCTTGATTTGATGCTTCACCTCACTATACTTCAATTCACCATACATCCAAACAGGCCCTAAGAGCTGGGCTTAGTTTGCCCTTGGCCCGTTAACACCAAATTTCGGAAACAAGTTTCTCACTTGTTGCAGATCTTTGACACTAGATTTAGTTTTATCCTCTCTGCATTTCATCTCTTTCCTTTAGTCTTTCTTCCCATATTTGATTTTCATTTGATAAACCACAGCTACTTTTTGTTCTAATAATTTATGCATTCATGAACATTATATGATGCATTTATCTTCAACAATGAATTTTGTTGCATTTGATTAAAGCTCTATGAAATTAGTTGCTTAATAACTTCTCGTTTTTTCTTTTATTATTGTGTGTGCCAATTTGACCAAATAACCACTTTATTGAGGCCTGCTGGATTCTAAATTGGCATATTCGAACAAGAATTAGTTGCTTCATAATTTTTTATTTTTTCCCTTTTAGCTCTATCCATTCCTATTTTAACCTAATCACCTTGCTCAGGCCTGCTGGATATGCGAAATTGGCTCGAACAAAGTCTCCGGTCAATGATGCTAATGCCCAAGTTCCATGGAACACCTCTTTAATAACGCCATATGTTGATCAAGACGATCCCGGAACCAGGTTTCTAAGCAGACCTGCTAATTTTCGTGCCTTAAAATGGACCAGGTCACCCCCATTACCATCTGCTGATAAAGTTCCTATGGGAAACTTGACTGTTGAAAGGTAAGTTCATCCTAGAACCTGTCTCTGCAATGGCTACCAGCTTTCATGCTCATCATCTATGTTATGAACTAAATTCTAACTATGAAGTTACTCAAGCAAGGGGAAAGCTGTTAAACGCAAGATACTAGAAAACCCTGCTAATGCTGGCTTGAAATTTCCACACATTGTTTCTGGAGATACTCCAAATCTAGTGTGCTACATATCTGCGCATCTTTCTTCATTAGAAGATTGTATTATGGGTTCCAATCCAATCTAACAAAGAAATCCCTTTAACTTGTTCCTCTTTAGTTTATTATTATGTGCTCTTTTAGAAGTTTGTGCTTTTCGTCTATTTGGTAGATTAGATTCTCACAAGGACATGATATTTGATAATGGCAGTTCTAAAGCTCCACAGGGGATGCAATCACCACCTTTGGCTTTCGAAGGCAACCGCTTTGACAATGAGCTTCATTACCCATTTGAAGAAGCACAGAGGTAAGTTCCAGTGCACATGCTTAGCTTGATTTTTTTAGCAACATTTTTCTTAAAATTAAGCTTTTGAAAACTGCAGCACTCTTAACTATAGCTGATTAGCTGTATTTGTCCAATATGTCAATGTAACATGAGATCTGAGCTATTGTCTGACTTCATCACAAAGTATCAAAGTTAATGTATTTAATGTGGATATGTGCATGCAGTTCCATGCATGCATAGAAAGTTATTCTTGGTCAGGAGCATTTTCTGATTGCTACTTATTCATGGCTGTTGACAATTGGTGTTCTTGTGCATGTCTAAATATTATTCCACAAAGTCTTGCAACTCTATATAATCATTCTTTTTAATTATTTTTTTGTTTCCTTTACTTTTTCTGCATCTCAGTTTATGTAATAGTTTATTTTTTCAGGCCTGCTATATCACCTCCTACATGGGAAAATCAACCAAAATCACCAGTCAGTCATGCTAATTCTCAAAATCATCAGAAGTCCTTGCTTGGTGCAACTGGTGTTGATGCCAATAATCCTGACGCTGGAACCAGGGTTCGAACCAAGTCTGCAAACTTTCAAGTTCCGAAAAGGACCGGATCACCTGTTTTATCATCTTCCGAAGTTCTTTTGGAGAGTTCTCCTTCCATTCAAGATGATAGTGAAAGGTTCTTTTGTTTTTCCTTCCTGTTGAGTGTGGGTCATGGGAGTTCGGGGCTTTCCATTTGGCTTTCTTTTGCAGGGGGTTTTTCTGCTTTTTCCTCACAAATCAGATTCCCTCATCATATACTAATTGACTTTCAATTGCAGAGAAGCACAAGCCAAGGCTAAGCGCTTAGCTCGATTCCGCGTTGAGTTAAGCCAACCACCATTGGGCCTTTATGATCCTACAAAAAACAAGGTCCCAGGGAATACACATGGCCAGGCTCCAGAGGAGAAACAGAAGGTTGTTACAAAGCACCATCTTGAAGAAGTTGGGGATTTCCCAAATATCAATACTTCATTTGATTCTGAAGGCTTGCATGCATCCAATGCTGTAATTGGATTATGTCTGGATATGTGTCCTGGTATGTTATTCAGCTATTAGAGCTAACCACATTCTAACAAATTTGTACTTTTTTGGAGCTTATCAAGTTCTTAATTTTTCAAAGAATAAAATATCTGATCTCTGTTCTTATTAGGAAGTTCTGTATGTGTGATGTATGATGGGTTTGTTTTGTGCTTTAGAGTCTGAAAGGGAGGAACGTGAGAGGAAAGGAGATCTAGACAAATATGAACGCTTGGATGGGGATAGGAACCAAACAAGCGGATCCCTTGCTGTTAAAAAGGTAGTCTATTGTTGATTTTATAGAATCTTATCCAACATTCTTCTTTTGTGCCATAATTATCTTTCTCAACTGATAAGAGGAGGCTTGATGGAAGTTCTTATCTGGTTCATACAGTATAATAGGACGGCAGAGAGAGAAGCAGAATTGATAAGACCTATGCCAGTCTTGCAGAAGACAATTGATTATCTTCTTGGCTTGTTGGACCAACCATATGATGAGAAGTTTCTGGGGATTTATAACTTCTTATGGGATAGGATGCGGGCAATTCGGATGGACCTGAGGATGCAACACATATTCAACCGAGATGTTATAACCATGTTGGAACAAATGGTATTGTTCTCTTCCTGTTTCCTTCATGCTAAATGTCTCATGGAAAGACAAATATTACAGAGTTTCTGGAATCACAATATTAAAACATTCAGGTAGAGCTACTTTTAAAATTGAAAATTCTGTAGAAAGTTAGGGATCCTTATGTGTGGCAACTTAATAGCTAACTCTCCCTATATATTCCAAACATGTTAAAGCTTCTATTGAGTGGCCCATAATGTTGAAGTTTTGGACCCAAATAGAGATTATGTATAAAAACTTTACTGAAAGGTCCTACTTCAAGCAGTGGCTTGTTACCTGATGTTTGCAGTTCAGAGAAAGGCCAAGATATACTACTAGGATTTTTTGCACTCGGTGATCCTTGGCACTCCTTCCATCCACTATGGGGTTTATCTCATCAACATCTTGAACCATGGGTCCCAGTCAGTCTGCTTCATGTACAGGCTGAGGAGGATAAGCAAACTGTAGATCTCTGCAGGCATGAACCTATAGTTCTAAAAGAAAATTACGATTAGAGATGGAATCAGAAATCTTCGTGATGCAGGACAGACCCGTGGTCCCCATGGGTTGACCCGCCTTTGGGCCTAGCCCACCTATAATTATATATATTTATTTTATTTAGATTTTTAATTATGTTTTAAGTTATTTAAGTGGAGATTTTAATCATCGTTGTCGATGTGTTTGGATGGTGTAGATTAGTTATAAGTTTTATTTGTTTCCTATATAAGCATGGTAAAGATCGATAGATCTTATAGGAATTTGTCAACGATTTCAATCATCGCTGTCGATGTATTTAGATGGATTTTAATCATGGTTGGGACTGTGGAGCTCGACAGGGGTGTGGGCTCGATTGGGTCTTGGAATTAATTCTATTCAGGGTTGTAGTGAGGTTTGAAAGCTTGGATTTTGGGGGAAAATTGGGGTTTAAGATTTCCTATTTGGGGGTTTAGGAAAAATTGGTTTAGGGCTTGGGAAATTTGGGGATCTCGGATTAGGGTTTCCAAAAAGTGGTGGGGATAGATTTTATTGGCTTCGGCTACGGTTAGGTTGATGCAAGGAAAATAGGGGACGATAAGATGGACCAGATCTATAAGATGGATTTGTCAGCCAGGAGATTTGGGAAATATCAACTAAGATGAGATGACGGTATAGGGCTGGGTACAAACCTGCCAAACTAAAGATCTGATGGGATCCCATGATGCTGCCGAGATGAAGATTAGATCGAGGTACTGGATCAAGATTCCACAAAACTGAAGGTGGGGTTGTCTTCAATGATTTGATCTGCCAACGATCTAATCTTGGTGGATCGATCTTCAGATCTAATATCAAATGATGCGGAGCGGGCAACCAGGTGCGGAGAAGGCAGAGAAAAGATGAGAGATATAGGGGATAGGTTGGGATTCCACCCGAAGTTTCTCAGGCTTCACGCTCATGGCTTCCCGCTATTCCCTTCCAGGAGAGATGCAAAGATTGCAGAGAGCAAAACTCAAAATAGTTTTGTTTTATTAATCATTCACTGAGTAGCCATAAGGCTTTACAATGCCTATATAGGAAAATAATAAAACCTATACCTAATCTACACCATCCAAACACATTGATGACGATGATTAAATTATCCACTTAAATAACTTAAAACATAATTAAAAATATATAATTATAGGTGGGCTAGGCCCAAAGGCGGGTCGACCTATGGGGACCACGGGTCTATCCTGCATCATTTCGACTCCAGGAGAGAAGCCCTTATACAAAAATAGCATTAGGGCTGTCAATAAGCCTAGCTTGTTCATAAGCCATCCCGGCTGAAGCTCTGTTTGTTGTCTAATGATCTAAGCTCAAGCTAGAGCTTGACTTTTTTAGAGGAACAGTTGGGCTCGACTCAAGCTTGGCTTGGTAAGGGGCTTTACCTCAGTATATCATGAGAAAAAATATTCAATCCAAAAGATATTTTGATACAAAATATTAAAATTTCTCATGAATATTACATAAATGTACTAATGTAGTTTTTTTTTAAATTAAATATACTGAATATATTTAAAATATATTACATTAAACTTAAGTTTAGTGACAACTTTTTGTAGTTATTCGCTTAAAATGTTGATCTTTTAAGTCTTAAAATCTGAACATATTGATATCCATAGTTATCAGAATCCTACAACTCGTATCCTGAATCCCGATTTGTATCCCGAATCTTAAGGAAAACGATTTGTATCTATGGAACGAATCTCATTTGCAAATGAGTCTTAGGATTCAGGTGTGAATCCTACGATTCGATACTCGTTTCATCGAATCTTATGATTTAAGCGATTTGGCTAAGTGAGAATAGCTACAGCCAATATGTTAATATTAATAATCTTTTACCTTTTTTTCTTTCTTTATTCTTTCTTTCTTTTAGCGTTTTTATTTTTAAAAGGTTGTTTAGTAGTTAACGAAACCTTCTATGAATTTTTTGCGCCTTTGATAAGGTTTCAAAGATGATTAAAGAACATGCATTTCATTAAAGCATTCGATTGTGCCTATGGTGCTTGTCTCTGTCGTCTTCTTTTTTTAATCTATTTTGATTATTTTCTTCATGAACACTCTTATTAACTTCAAGAGATATCCTACCTTGTAAAATTGATGGTTTGGGTTTTATTTTTATTTTTATATTTTGATTTAAAGATAATAAAATATATATTGATACTTTAAACTTGTTTAACTATTTATACATCATTTATTTCATATATATATATATATATATGGCATACCATACTGGATTTTATCCCTCATCCTTGTCCTAGAAGATGAGATTGAATGCTTGAATCAATCCCTAGAGATTGGATAGGCTATCTTTCGAAAGATGTAATTGACCAACAATGTGAGTGGACCCACTAATGAAAAATCTAAACCATGAAGAGAAAAATTGCCCCTTCCTTTATAGTCTGCATAAGATTTCACTTAAATGGTCTATATGGTCAGAATGCTAACTTTAAGAATACCTAGATAAAATATTATAAAAATATAAATATTTTGCACAGACCAATTTGATGGGAGGCCTACATTGAATTTGAGTGAAATTTCTCACAGAAATAGTGGCAATTCCTTTGCAGCACACTAAAGATTTCATGTCCGCAATTTCTTCTACGCCATAGAGAGAGGAAGGGAGTGAGAAATAGCGCACAACTCCATTGTAGCCCACTAATGATTTCATGGGCCCCACCTTTACTCTCATAGTACCGTGAGAGTAACTCTCAAAAGAGCATCTCCCTATATATCTGCGTGTGTTAGTCTTATTAAGCTCTATTTGAAAGAAAAATGCGAGCGAATCGGTTTGGATGTGACGTGTACTTAGTCGATGTAGGAAAATAACAAGCAAAGCTTCTTTTGGAAAGAAAGGGGGTTAGAAAAACTTTGTTCCACTTTTATCTTTGCAAAGAAAGCAAAAGGCAAAAATGCCCTTATTATTTTCTAGAACTCTCTGTTCTTTGTACAGAGTAAAATATTTTTGAGGGGTAAAAAGGGGAAAAGGCTGATCACATTGATCATCTGATTCTAACAAAAGGTTATGTCAACTATTAGATTGGGCTTGATTTGTAACCAAGTTCAAGCCAAGCTTAAGGTAGGCTCTGAGCATGAGTTGACTTGTTTTAATATTTAAGCCAAGCTCAAGCTGTTATAAGCTCGGTTCAATTATGCCACGAAATATCAGAGCAAAAACAAAGCTAGATGTGAACAAAAATGTCCATTGAAAAAAGTAGCTAGAGGTCTACAAAAGGGGGAAAATGTCCTCTTTTTTTTTTTTTTTTCTGTAAAGTTCTGTAATTGAATATTTATGGAGTTTTGATGGAAGCCCACTCTGCAATATCATGCTTACCAGAGACCACTACACAGAGCCACAGACTGTTTCAAAACATAATCAAACGTACATCTATTCCTTTCTTTCCAGATCTCCTGTAGAGCAGCTAGAGGCCATCTGACCAACCATCAATAATGGTTTGATAGTAATGGTTCACCCAAGAAATCTGGAAAATTGGAAAAACATGTTCTAAACTACAGTAGTAGACTACTGAACTTACACGAAAAAAGCAAATGGCTAACAGTTTCCCCTTCTTCTTTACATGATGTACCTAGTAGGAAACTTGAAATCCTATGATGATGGTTCAACATCACAATCTTATTGGCTGAATCCAACAAATAACTTTGACCCTTGGGGGTGCCTCCTTACTCCACACCCACACTTCAATACATTGAGGTTTGACTCCTTTACTCCATGTCATCTTCCAAATTAGATCTTTGGCTAAGACCAACCCAATTGGGTTCCATTCCACGTGTGGACATTGTCTTCATTCATCTTGATTGAGAAGGATGAATCCAGTTCAGAGATCTTAATAGCATAGAATCCATGGTCAGATAAGCTCCTATTGAAGGGGACATTCCATAGTAAGTTACTAACAAATCACCGGTTATTTCATAATATTCCTCTGACAGTGTTCTTAAAAGTGTTGCAATATTAAATTGCAAATGTTGCAACTGCTTACTTGTCTAAGCGTACCCTTAATTTATCTGTTATATGGACATCAGTAAATGATTGTGTTGCTCGCCTTGCTTTCAGATAAGGCTTCACATCATAGCCATGCATGAATTGTGTGAATACACAAACGGAGAGGGCTTCTCAGAGGGATTTGATGCACACCTCAACATTGAGCAGATGAATAAGGCATCGGCTGAATTGTTTCAACTGTACGATGACCACAGGAAGAAAGGAATCAGTGTGCCATCGGAGAAGGAGTTCCGGGGTTATTATGCCCTTCTCAAGCTGGACAGGCATCCTGGATACAAAGTATTCTTCCATTTAACTCAAATCTTGTTGCTTATGGGATTTGGTGTACCACAAATTAGAAACAGTGACAATTTGTAGTACAAATGGCCATCTGTTCCATGTCAAATTGCTTGCAGGGAAATCAGAAATGACATTTGTCACTTTTGGCTTTGCCGAAAATACAACATCAGGGGCGATGCAGTTATTAATTTGGAATATGATAATTGGAAAATCTATATTCTCATTTAATGTATTGTCTACCCTGATGCAACGGAATCGATAACCATATGTTCTGCACATGTATAACCTGTTAAAGTTTGTGGTGCGCCAAGATGCAACATTAGTGTTAGCCTAATTCTTATGCCTGAGGTTTGCATGTTAGGTGGAACCCGCAGAGCTGTCACTTGATCTTGCAAAGATGCCTCGAGAGATAAGAAGCACACCAGAGGTTATATTTGCACGTGATGTAGCAAGGTATGAAGTCATTTTATTATTCACTTTAAGCTGATTCCAAATCATTTTCTTACTGGGCATTGGATTGATGGGTGAAGCAATTGTACAATTCCAGAGCTTGTAGAACCGGTAATTTTATTGTGTTCTTTCAACTCGCAAGGAGAGCGACTTACCTTCAAGCATGTTTGATGCATGCCCACTTTGCCAAGGTATGAAATTCTGATTGAAAATCCTTACTATTGTAACTTGCAATAGAGTTGCCCTACATTAATGTTTCCTTTTTTTTTTGAGATGGCAACAAAAGATTACATTAAGAGGAAAATTACAGTGAGAATGGTGTGGCATAAGAGATTATTGTATGAAACTGAATTATAAAAAAAATCTCTCCATTGTTGGTGCTATATCTTGATTCTCGAACCCTTGACCTAATGTTGTAAACTAAAGGTTTAAACCACCAGACAAGGTAGAGATAAAAACAATTCTCTCCATTTGGGTCAAAATGGAAAAAAAAAAAAAGGGGAAACAAAAAATGTTTATCTGGCAAAGACTCCTATAAACGTTCAAATTTTTATCCAGATTTTACCAAAGAATCTAAAACCGTGTTTGCAACTCTCCATGTACAGAATAACCTCACATTGCACAGTGCATCTGAACATAACATCCTGATTTCTTTGACCACATGGAAGTCCCCATTATTCTTTACTGACACCATTGAATGACTATCTCCTTCCAACACATAGCACAAATGTGTGAAGTGTCTGAATTAAATCCCTTCCTCAAGTTGTCCATTGTGGTCGTCACTGCCAACCAACAAAAAGCCTCCACCCTTGGAGGAGCTAAGCACAACCAGATGTGAACATGAAGGGCGGACTAGTGAATACAGAACACTTGCCAAGGAGAAAGATATTCCAGGAAACTGTTCCAGAAGTAAATGGCTCCTAAACGTGAGCATTCTTTTCTTCCTTGCAAATAAAAATGATAGAAAGCGAACTCAATAGACTCATACTCTGGTTATAAAAAAAAAAAAAATAGACTCATACTCTTGCCTCTTTGGATGGACGTAAAACTCCTAATTGACACATATCAGGAAATGTTATCCCTCCAATTTTCATCATCAATATTGACAATAAAAAAAAAAAAGCTTTGATGATGAACCTAATAGAACAAGATTTTGATTGGAACTTTTTCTTTTTTCTTTTTATTGGAACATTTTCTACAAATATTGTGGCTTGACACATGGATTGGTGATACTTCTTTTGCGTCTCACTTTTCGGAATTATTCAGATATGCCCAAGATAGAAAGCCTAAAGTTATCAGTTATTTGGAAAGGGTGGGAGATCACTGTGGGGTCCTGCATTCCGAAGGACCCTTTCCGAGGTGGAGGAATCTCAGTTGTTTGCACTTTTGGGTCTTCTTGGGCTGGTCCATATTCCAGAGGGAATGGACAGGAGAATTTGGACCCACTACACTGATGGGTCTTTTTCGGTGGCCTCTTTTTTTGTAGCTTTGTTGACAAGGTCTTCCTCTCGCTAGCCCTTTTGCATGTCGTTGGAAGATGAAAGATCCTTCTAGAGTTTTCGCTTTTGGATAGCTGGCATTCAGTGTTGTGTCTTTTCTATGGATAATCTCCAATGTCGAAATGGAATTCTGCTGAATGCTTGTCCCTTGTGCATGGTGGATGAAGAGACAGTAGACCATCTACTGATTAATTGTAGAGTGGCTCAAGTCTTGTAGAGGTGGATTCTTGGTTGGTTTGGTTGTTGTTGGGTGTCCCCTCACTGCATCCTCGCTTTCTTTGAAGCGTGGAGCTTGACAATGGGTTTGGCTTGTTTGGGGGGTGGGGTTGGGGTGTGTTCTTGTTGAGCTCCTTTTTGGCTTCTATATGGGTGATTAATAAGGAGAGAAACTCATGGTGGTTTTAAGGCCATTTTTATATGATTTATTTATTTTGCCATTACATGAGATGGAATTATAAACTATCCTAATCTACTAGCCTAGGTGTCATCCCTGGGGTCCTCCATGGGCCGCTTGTTTCGCCTGAGTATGCTTCGCCTTCTCCTCTGCCTGAATATGCTCTTCCGTCTGCCCAAGTATGCTCTTCCGTCGTCCTCTGCCCAAGAACACTCGGGACCATGCTCTGCCAGTGCCAGGTGTCAATCCCTAGCACTGTGGTCGAGAAGGGATGCCCATGTCCGCTTGGGCTATCCCTAGCAATCTCTTCTTCTTTCTGGTTTATGGTTCTTTTGTACTCCTTTTCAGGGGGCTTCTCTGTTTGGTTTTGATGTGTTGAAAGGAGATTGCTTTCTCCTCTATCTACTACCCCACTCAACATGGCTTGGTCCCCACCCCCATTTGGCCGTTTCAAATTAAATTTTGATGGAAGCGCGATTGGTAACCTTTGTCTTGTTGGCATTGGAGTTATCTGGGACTGGAATGTGACAAAGATCCTTTCCTACTCTGGCCCTGTGGGAGTTTGTTCGGTAAATTGGGCTGAGCTGATTGCTCTGTGGATGGGTTTGCATCAAGCTCTTTGATTCAACCTTCAGGGTTTCTTGGTGGAGGGTGACTTGCTGTGTGCCATCCGATGGGCTGCAGGTTCTTGCTTGGCTCTGTGGGCTTTGGAGTATGTAATGGAAGAAGGCTTAAGACCTGGCTAGAAATCTGGTAATGGAAGAAGTCTTAGACCTGGCTAGAAACCTGAATGCTTCCTTTCACGATGTCAAGTGGGCAGCCAATGAGGTGGCTGTCTGGCTGATGGCATACCTATGAGGGAATCTCGCAGCAGAGTGATTATTTCTAACAATCTCTCTTATTTTTATATTTTTCCTTACTGTTTACTTTGGTTTCGGTCTTGGTTTAATTGTCTAGCTTGTCTACTGTATCTCCTGTACTGCCTTGCTATTTTAATGAAAGTTACCATAAAAAAATATTCTACAAATATTGTACTAGTACCTAGTATCCTGTATTGATGATCGTAGTGTTCTTATTCTGGCACACTGAGCATAAGTATGTGATGTATATTTAGCTTTTCAAGGATTCAAACTCTCACACCTATGCGCGCACACATCCCTAACCAGCCAAGCAAACAGCCAGGATGAGTACGATGTATTTGTTGTTAATTATACAGGTACAACTAGGGGTGGCAACAGATCGGGTCCGATTGCACTATGGGTAACATGTCTTGTATAGGCTCAACCTGAACCTTGCTGCTGCTGCTGCTTTTTTTTTTTTTTTTCTTGCTTGGCGAACCTGGCTTATTTATTAATTGGGTTGAAAATGTAAACCCAAACCCACCCAGAAGTTAAGAGTCAAACGCAATCTGCAATTAACAAGTCAGGTTCAGGTTGGGTCGCAGTTTATGGTGCTTGTCAGGTTGATTTTGGTTTCAGTCAGGTTGGTGGGCAAATAACAATAAACTCGACCTGAATCCGACCCATTTAGTAATCAGGTCAGATGTGTCAACCTAGGTCCAACTTAAAAATAGGAAGGGTGAACCCAAACCCTTAGTTACTATTGGTCAGGTTTGGGCGGGCTTGGTGGGTCAGGACAGGAATTGCCAACCCTAAATACAGTCTCATTACGAATATGATAGTAAGCTCCAAGGCATTAAATTTATGACTTGCCAGCCACTCCATTGAAGAATTAGCATGCCTTTTATAAAGTGAATAAGCATGCCTTTATATAGCTTATGGAGCATATAGCTGGTCAGTGGTGTGTACTGGCTGGCACATAATTTTCGTTAGTTGGTTATTCAAACAAAATTTGCATTAGTTAGTTTTCCACGTTTGACATTTTATTTATCGATATGTCTTCTTCCCCTGAAGGCTGATGGTAGCTCACTTGTTATGCTGTTTCACAATGGGACGTGCTTGACTTATACATATCACGTGCGGCTGATGCAATGTAATACTTTTTTGATCAGTTACGAACCCAGGCAATCGCTTCTTTACACAGTGGTCTACAGAATAATCAAGGAATTCCTGTTGCACAGGTTGTCAAATGGCTAGGTATGGAGGTAAGTGCAGCTGTAATTGACATAATGTTGTGTTCTTCCCTAGAAGAGCAAGATCCTATCTATCATTTATCTGGGTTTCGTGTTTCTGCTACCAGGGAGAAGATATAGAAATCCTTTTAGAATATCATGGGTTCTCAATAAAGAATTTCGAAGATGCCTATATGGTGAAAGATGGGCCGTTTCTTAACGGCGATGTGGATTTTGAGACTAAACGCTCACAACTTGTTCACCTGAAGAAGTCGAGAACAATTATTGATGATGTTTTGTCCAGTCAGGTGTTATCTGTTCCTAGTGAAGTTGAAAAGATTGTACCAAATAAATTGAAAAGATCTATGTCTAGTGAAGATTATAAATCTGTTAGCTCAATCAGAACCAAAAATTTGTCTGATGTGGTTGATGAAGATATGCCCGACTATGAAGATGATCCTATTCCTATCTCTAAAAGTTTCCACCAAGTCCATCCAACTTTTGAAACTCCATCTTCAAGTGATCGGGAGGAAGAAAATGACTCTCAGATGGATGAAACGTCTTTGCGGTTGCCGGCAGATGAACCGTTTCGTCATTATATGTTAGAAACTGAGGTGGGTGATTTAGCTGCTGGTGCTCCTATGAACAGCTCATCAGCCGTAAGTCAGTGCTCACTGTCAAAGGAAATGGTACCCCAGTCTCCAAAAGGAAGGTTTTCGCAGAACGATATATTTGGAGTGCTGCATTCTCCCCGCACTGTGGCAAATCCAGTACCTCAAGAAATTGTTATCAGACACCAAGAAAATGAAGCAATGAGGCCTTCTCAAAATGATGAAGTTGCCGCAGCAAAACTCAAAATGATCCTACGGTTTGTTGCTTGTATGATTTTATTCATTAATAAACAATGCTTGATAAGTCAGCTTAATTGATTGTTCCTTCTTTGCTCTCTCTGGTCAGGATATGGAAACGGCGATCTTTGAGACGAAGAGAGTTGCGAGAACAGCGTGAGATGGCTGCAATTGCTGCATTGAGTTCTCTGTCACTAGGATTTCCAATACGGCAAAACCAAGTAGTAAGTTATATTTTAGATACATTGCTTTTCGTTCATCTTAATTTGTCTTCAATACCTTCAACCAACTGTTAGAAAAAACCCTTCAACCATCCTTTTTCTTAGGATCATTATTTTGTGGCCTCTGCATGGCCACATCAGATATTGGGTTCTTGTTTGTGGGTTTCCTGTGAGGTTCACTTTCTGAAAAGAGAAAAACGTCAACGGTTTCTTTTTGCAGAAGGAAACCTGCAAAATGCAAATACCAATATGACATGACTATTTTGGGCCCAAAAATCATGTTTTGGTGAAATGGGATTTCAATTAGTAGTAGTCAGTCCAAGCAGAAACATTGGGTTATCTGAACACAAACATTTATTTATTTTTTTAATCTTTCTATTTCATTCACTCTTATGAAGCAATGGAGTCATGCTGGTGAACTCAATATTGATAATGTGGTGAGAGAGAGGCTCTATGTACAGACAAAATCATGGTCGAGACTGAATGTTTCAGAAGTGGTTGTGCCAGTACTTAAGGAAAGAAATCCAGGTTCCAAGTGTATTTGCTGGAAACTGATTGCCTGTTCTCAAATGAATGACATAGGGAGAGAAAGATCAACACAAAAGATCCAAAGTAATCATTTGTCAGGCACATGGTTGCGCTCAAAGCTCATGAGTAGTAGAAATGAAGTTGACAATGAGCTGCTAATTTCTTCTTATGGCCTGTCTATATGGAGCGAGTGGGTCAGTGATCCTCAAATCTGCTGTTTATCTGTCATCAGAGATATAGCATTTGACAGCAGCAAGCCAGTTGTGGAAGATGATGCAGTTTCTGGTGTGAATGCTGTTTTGTTTCTTGCCTCAGAGAGGATCCCATGGGAATTTCAAAGAACCCGACTGCATAACCTTCTAATATCGCTACCATTGGGCTCCAGCTTGCCTCTTCTGATCTTAATCGATGGTCCATATGAAAAAGATGTACCTGATCCATCCTTTCAAATTGTTAAGAAACTTGGCCTTCATGACATTGATAGGACACAGATATCTACCTTCTCAGTTGTCTTCCTCAGTGGGAACTGTTCTCCAGAAAACATTAATGGGTTCTTCAGTGATGATAAGTTAAGAGAGGGCCTGAAATGGTTAGCGAACAAGTCTTCTCCTCAACCTGTTCTACTTGAGGTTAAGATGCATGAACTGGTTTTAAGCTACTTGGGTTCTATGTTGGAGGCCATTGAAAGCAAGGGAAATTCTGAAGTGGGCCCAGATGATTGCATCTTGGCCTTCAACAAAGCATTGGATCAATCAGTGCAAGATATCTTGGCGGCAGCAGATATGAACCATTCCTATTGGCCGAGTCCTGAGATTTATATGCTGAACAAGTCAAGTAGTGAGCATAGAGCCGTGAGCTTGTTTCTACCAGTCATAAATTGGAGTTCTGCTGAAAGAATTCAATCAACAATAAACCCAATAAAAGATTGCAAACTCCCTTCTTTTGGCACTGACTTATCTTGGCTGTACAAGGGTTCTGACATGGGCAAGGAGATTCAGCACCACAAGTTGATGCTTGAAAAATGCTTGACTTGGTATCTGAACCAAGCAAGTAAAATGATGGGTGAGGATCTAGCAGTAAGGGAGGCATCTGTAATTCTGCAAACTGGTGCTGGTCTTGAGCTTGATGGTTCGACTTATCGTATTGTTCCTCGGTGGGTGATGATTTTTCGCCAGATTTTCAATTGGCGATTGATGAATTTGGTTGGTGGGACTTTTTCTGTAGCTTATGTTTTGGGGCATCCTAGTACACCCAATTCTGATTCATCTAACATGAATCATCTGTTCACACAATCGAAATTGAGAGATACTGACATGAGGACAAATGTATTGAAGGGGCTGGATGACTTTGGTTTACGAAGGCATCAGTGGTCACATTATCCAACAACTGAATTGACTCTTGATGAACTAATTGAAGTTGGTTGCCAGCTCCCATTTGGTCCGCCTACCGAGCCAGTGTCTGCAGCTGTTCAGCCTTTGGCACCAACCATCAATAATGTCAGTGAGGTTTTAGAGGCCGCCCATGGTTCTCCTGGAGATGGCGAGGATCTGAGGCAGGATGGGTTTGCAGAAGCTGCTAATAGTTCTTTATCCCATGAGCAGGACAAAAGCAGTGAAAAGGTAACAAAGGTGAAAGAGGCTGATAGGTTGAGCATGTTGTTGGAGCAATGCGACATGTTGCAGGACATGATAGGTGAAAAACTTGCCATCTATTTCTGATAACATATACCAACTGTTATGGGGTTTTCTTAATCATGATTGAAGGAGATACCCTTTTCTTGCATCATAAATTATTAGCTGGAATTGCTGCTTCCTGGAAGGATGGAACATTGCTCAGGGCGCACAACACCGCGAGTCTGATTATAACATGAGAAATCTGTTTTTTTTTTGTCTGGATTTCCAGGATTTACTGAAGTTTTGTCATATTTGTCATTGTCGCTTGCTTTCTTAGTATCTGTTGTAAAAATCTGATAGAATGCTTGTCCTGTCTGAGTGATCAATAGGCTTTTGCATGGCTCAATCAATTATGTTTCTAGGAATGCATGAATGATAATAGAAGTGGTGCCCAACAGTGTGCACATCATCATCATCTGGTGGTTCACATAAGCTTGAATCCACCCTCAGGACTTGTACTATATTTTGATTGATTGAACTGTGAGATTATTATTATACTGGGTCATATATTACCTGCAGGTAATCATCATGAGTTTGATCAGAATCGTGGGCCGAGTAAAGCAGTCATATTTTTTATGATAATGCCTTATTTGAAAATTATTAATTTTTTTTTAAACCTCCTTGTGGGTGGGGCCCACTGGATTAGATCCTCTGAGCCACTGATTTCGAGAAATCTAAGAAGTAGAAAGAACACTATGAGTGGGGCTGCCTATTGCAAAATCTGAGCTGCTCAAAATGAAACAAGCTTGTGATGGGATATCTCAAAAAATAAGAGGTGGTCCCACTATAAAACCGAACATTCATTGGTAAGACGAGTAATGAATATGATTAATAAGAACAATGTTCTCCCGCAAGCAGATTGCATATTACATTTTGTAGGGCTCACTTAGATATATGTCTATCAATGGGAGAAGTGTACATGGAAAGATCCCTTTTCATGGAGGAAGCCAAAAAATTAAATTAAAAATAAGAAACAGTCCCACCAGATAATACTAGCCCTTGATTTAACATTCTTAGAGTTTAATGGCCTTTTTTTTGTTTTAAGAAGAGTTTAATGGCGCCTTAACCATAGCTTTTTCTTAGATTCAGTCCAACAATCATTGTGAAGGTTCAACGTGAAGAGCCTCGAAAGGGCTGCACTGGTAAAAGGTGGGGCTCAAGTGGACTCATGGAGATGGACTGCACATGCATGGAAGGATGTTTATTTTGAACTTCTCTGATTTTCAATAAGTGGGCCCACTGTGGAGTTATACTCTCTTATGCCGAATTTGTCCGAGTCAGAGCCTCAGATTATCCTTTGTTTGTGGGGACTATGGAAGATAGTTATAATCAGAATAAAAATAGAAAAAAGGGAGAATTCTATAAATATCTGCAAATAGAATTTAAAATATATTTTTCCTTAATTACTTCTTTTATAACTTCACATTTTTCTGATAGTCTCTACAACACTGCCTCCTCCCCCACCCTGTTTCTCCAAATGGACCCCACCCCAAATTTTAATTTCTCAAGAACAACGTTTGTAACAGAGCAGCGTTGGATATGCTTCAGCCCAACCCATGAACACTCCTAAGTGGGTTCCAAGTAGGGATGTAAACTGGTTGGTTCCGATCTAGGTCCACGCTGGACCCGGAATGGGAGCCGTTAATGAGAAAATGGAATTGGAACGGAACTGGTTTCTTGGTTTTAGAACCAGATCCATTAATGAGAAAATGGAATCGGAACTTGAAACGGTTCTGGGACGGGTCCGGGTCTAGGTAAAGAATGATATGGAAAAAAAAAAAAAACTTGATTTTTAGGAAGATTTCTAAAAAAATGAAGTAATATGTCAGGTCCTTGGTCCACAGATTGGAACCAAGGTGGAACCAAACCCAAACCTGGTTAGGTCACAATTCCGAAAAAGGACTCGAAGCCGTTTACTTATTGGGACCTTATAGATTTTTAACGGGTCAGAATCTCCGGGTAATCTGAGAATTGAGGACCATTCTAAATTCTTAGTCCCAAGAAAGTCTACGCAAGTGCGATTAGAAAGCCCACAAAGTGGGGAAGAGAAGTCCACAGAAGTAGAAAGGAAGTATACCCTCGAATCAATCCCCGGGTGAAGTGGGGTCTGCAGATACTTGAAGGACCCAAATTGCTCCTATGCGGATGTCTTGCATGGCATGAGACAGCCCATAAGCCCCACCCACATGATCATTCAAATCCCATCACCTATACCACCACCACAACCCCAACACAGATCCCCCGTTGGGTTGAAATCAAAATATATGATGCATTTTAAAGATTTTTATCCAAGGTCAGTTCCCATCTAGATCTTTCAATGCCCAAGCTCATCAGGGCAGGCCCTAGGCCTAGGCCACTTAGTTGGCTGCCTAGGGCCCCCAATTTATGCAAATTTTTGGGGCCCTTAAGAATTTTAGTTATGGGTATATATATTTTGGATAGGCTGGTTTGAGACTTGAGAGGGCCCAAATTTTATTGATAGGCCCAAACTTACTTAGAAAATTGCTTCCAGCTGTAGTAGACTGTTAGACTTCTACAACAAGGATAATGTCTCACTCTCTCTCTCCTGTAATCCTGTTAGACTTCTACAGCTGTAGTAGACTGTTAAGATTTAACGGCATAAATTTTTTTTTTTTTTTTTGTTCAGGATTTAACGCCACTCCCTCCCCTCTCCCCCTCCCCTCTCTCTGTGTGTGTCTGTGTGAAGTTTGAATCTAAACAAAGAACACCTTTTGGAGTATTACAACGTATATACTCATTATTTTCTTCTTCAACTAAACGATGGAAAATTTTACAAGATAATATATCTATGTTAACTCTTAAATAATTATCTCAAACGCGATGGGAAAATCGTATCGAAAGTGTTAAAGCAATCAAATATCAGACTCCGAAAATACGAGATGCTTTAATTCAATTAGCAAAAATTAGTGAAGATCCTAAAACAAGGAGTGAAGCCACATGCTTAGCTACATATGAGATTGAAAACTTTGAATTTTTATTGGGTATGAATATTTGGTATGATATATTATTTGTTGTTAACACAGTTAGTAAAAATTTACAATCCAAAGACATGCATATTGATGTTGCTATTGATCAATTAAAATGACTTATTTCTTTTTTGGAATCATATAGAGAAAATGGATTTTACTCTGCTTTGATTTCATCAAAAGATATTGCACTTGAAATGGAAATAGAACCAGTATTTCGAGAAAAACGTAAAATTTTTAGGAAAAAACAATTTGATGATACAATTGAGAATGCAGTAACACTATCAGCTGAAAAGTCTTTTAGAATTGAGTATTTTTTATTTATAGTTGATCTAGCTATTTCTTCGATCAAGAGTAGATTTGAACAATTCAAAATATATGAAAATATTTTTGGTTTTCTATTTTGTTTTAAAAAATTAAAATCCTTAGATGATGATAGTTTGAAAAGTTATTGTCTTAACCTTGAAACTTTTTTTAAGCATGACTTATTTTCTGATATTGATGGTTTAGATTTATTTCAAGAATTGATTGTATTAAGAAAAGTTCTACAATCTGAAATTAATACTCCAGCTGAAACCCTGACTTATATAAATCGATTAAATTATTTTCTAAATGCATGTATAGCTTTTAGAATATTGTTAACAATACCAGTAACAGTTGCTTCAGCGGAGAGAAGTATTTCGAAACTTAAATTAATAAAATCTTATCTCCGATCAACTATGTCACAAGAAAGATGAAATGGATTAGCTATATTATCTATTGAAAAAGATATATTAACAAAACTTGAATATAAAATTTAATCAATATTTTCGCATCTCAAAAAGCTAGAAAAATATCTTTTAAATGAATATATTTTAATAATTATTGCCTATTAATAGGGCCCACTTTCATATTCTCGCCTAGGGCCTCCGGATTTGTTGGGCAGCCCCTAAGCTCACCCATGGTTGGTAGAGCCCATCTGGAGGCTCCCATGCTCCATCCAACCCTACACTACCCACCGATGGTTGAATTGAAAAGAAAAGCCTTCTAAAACTGTTTTTAAGAGTTGAGGTCCCCAGATCAAGGGGTTAGCATGATCAAAGGGGGTCCATCCAGATCTTTAGATCCCTCTCATCCCTGATTGGTGAGGACTAAGGTGGGCCCCACAAGGCAGTCCACAGGGTATCTGCATAGGAGGCCGGCTCATTTAGTCCAAGATTAGACCCATTTGGGTCTAGGAGCAGGAATATTGAATGGACCCAGCCCAAATAAAACTTGGGTCCAGTATATCATCAAAATGCAAGCATGCACACCCCAAAGATGCACTTTTTTCACCCAAGGGACTCCCACACATGAACAGTGTGGAAATTTCAATCCACCCACATAAGCAGGACCCAACAACCAAAGATCACATCTGTAAATCATCCATTTAGTATAAAACAATCAAACAGAGAACTCATGGTGATGGCTCCATTCAGATTGAAGCCTTTTCACTTCTGCTGTTAGCCAGTTACTGTGTGTACCAGTTGATGTATACTCAGACCAGCCATCTGTAAGTCATGAATGCAATGATATCTTGTGAAAATTGAAGACCATGAGTATAAACTTAAAGCCTCAATCCCAATAAATTATGCAAACATTACAGCAACGCTTGATGTTGCAGAATTTAAGAGCCTTAATCCCAGTAAACTATGCAAACTTTACAACAAGGCTTGATCTTGCAGCTCATAGAGCGGTAAAATGAAATTACCCTTAACAGGTGGAGAAATCCACAGCAGTAACAGCTGAAAAACGGGAAGAAAGAAAGAAATAAAAGCACCTTTTCTTTCTACAATCCATGAAAAAACTTCCTACCTTTGTGTGATCCGTGTATTTGGCTCCCCAGAAGCTTGAGCAAACATCCATAGCCACTTCCTTTCACCACCGCCTTTCCGTTAAGTTAGTATGTTTAAGGTAGAAGGGTCAAAGATCTAGTGTCTGATAGCCACAGATAACAGGAAAGCTCAATCAAATATTTACAAGGGTGTGGTTTCTACTTCCGAGGGTCAGGAAATGCTTAGTAAACTATGATTCTTGAATTAGATTAGTTCCAACAAACACATTAAATAGCTCCTCGCTCTGTCGTTGTAAGATCAGATTCTAAGTTCTCCCACTGACCTGCCATCCATATTTGACAAGTTAGTATGGCATGCAAATAACTGAATGAATGAAGGACAGACTACCACAAGCAACATTTGGCACACCAACTAGCAAGCAGTATCTATATTCTAGCAGAAGAGTAGGTCATCTATTTTTTCTTCCTTCTCGACAAATTATAATAATATGTTTTATGCTATGTAATCAGTGATAAGGAAAGCATAAACCATATATAGGACCTCTATTTTACAGGTTTATGTTCCCCAAATCAATATAAGTATACCCGTGTTTCCCATTTCAGCACTACACTACAGTGCCAGATCCATCTGTTCTGTGGCTCACCCACAATATTCGGAGCACCTATTATAATTTTTGGGTGCATTATAAGGGTGTCTACGGTATTATGGCACCATAAAAACAGGTACATTCCTAGAGCAATGTTTCCTTCAACATAGTTGTGTCTACTGAACAGATGGAATATGAAGTACCTCATAAACAAAACTAAATTTCCCAAGCATGCTTAGTTTTGGAAGTATTATGAATAATTCCCCTAATTTCATCCAAAAATAAGGTCCAACTATGAGTAAGCATATTACTTTGATCATATTAGCAGCATAATATCAAGTAAATTGCAAAAGCATATTACTTTGATCATATTAGCAGCATAATATCAAGCAAATTGCAGAAGCCCATCATAGTATGGTCACTGTCACAAAACAAACAAATCATAGTAAGCTTGGAGAAAAATGCACGATATAATGGACATGCAACAGCATAGCCACAAACCGTTTCCAAAGAGTGGGGATGTGTAGGAGATGGTGCAACAGAAGCAGGATTTCGGTCAGCAGGAAACTCATGCAGATTAGGCTGCACTTCTGAGAAACTCTCACTCCTTAATGGATGATCTTCTGACCCCATAAAATGTAATTTTTCAGTTCTTCCCTTTTCAGCCACCAGTAGAGCTGCCTTGGTGTCAACTACACTTGTTCTATCAGTTGAACCAGCACCTGACTGATCACATCCCAAGAGAATAATCATCACTGACGAATCCAAAGATAATAAATGAGTTTCAGGTGATCAATGGAGAGAGCTAGAGACAATTTCATACATTGTTGAGGTCATTGATGTGTACAATAATGATTGTTATATCATCAGTCCGGTTTTCATGCTCCAACCATAGCCTATATGACTCTGCAGCAATTGCAGAACACGCATCCCGTGGATCTGTGAACTTATTGACCTATGCATGCGAAAGAATATAAGTGTTATATGATGCTTGACTATATGAAATAGAGCTTTCTCTTTTGTATAAGTAGCAAAGGTTAAGACATGGTCCACATTTCGGTATATTTGCCAAATGTTTACAGGGATGGACCTCACATGTACAGCTTTTGGGGACAGGCAAATAGAACAACTAGATGTATTTCCTTTGAGAGAGAAGGATGATGAGCAAAGGATGAACAAAAGTAAATAAAATACAGGAATGTCTGAGTCGATTCAAGACTCAGAAGTAAATAAGAGACTCCAATCTGAAATGTCTGTAGAGTTTGAGGCTAGGGTTCCAAAGGGAACATCAACACTGTATGGCCTTCTTAATGCTGTTACAGGGAAAGGAAAATGACGTTGGGCGCCAGACATGCATAGCCTACCATGATCAATACATATCTATAGTCCCCTCAAAACTGACTCGCCACCCGTGAATTGGCACCCACACAAATTTAAAACTCATCCATGGTTGAGTTTTTCGAACAAAACCCTAAACCTCATCCAAGGATTAGGATGACCAGATGGGTATGACATTTTGCCCGCTCCTAAACCCTAAACCCCATAATGTCAACCCCACCACACCGCCCACTCCCCCCTCATGATGCTCTTTCTATACACCCACCCCCACCCCCTTCTTTTCCCCTTTTGATAGGAATGCATCCATGTGGATGCTGTGCGTGCATTGTGTTTTTGTATTAGAATTGAGCACTGTAGATAGCTCCCATCTTTCAGCTTCAATTAACAGTGAGCCTGACCATGAACTTCTAAAAACTTACGGAATGGTTACCAAGGGAGTTTCCTTTTACGCATGTGAAAGGAAAATAGGTTTTACATATGTAACATTTGCACATGTAAATGTTACATATGCAAGTGTTACACATGTGAAACACATTACCATATTTGTCAATATCATCATTTTCACATGAGTATATGAGTAGATAAAACAGGTTTAGATTTATTTGGAATTTTTTGGATGTTTTTAAAAAATTTCTCAAAATCCATGAAGAATTAAGGTATGAAACTTTACTTCATGATTTTTAGCATTAATACAAGAACACTGAACGGTTTAGATCCGAACTCAGAGGCCCACAGAAGTCCAAAAAATTAGATATATAGGTTGGGGTTTTCTCTGAAATTGCTCAGAATCTATGAAGATCTAAGATGATCAGCTTCAAGATCTTGAGGGTCTATTAGTTCAATAAACAAATAGAATGGTTTGGATTAAAAACATGGGCCCACAGGAATTAAATAAATAAAGGTCTTTGATGGGCCCCACAAGTGAAAAATCACCATGTAACTCACTATAGTAGTGCTTTTTGGTTCAGGGGGTGTGAATCACTTTCACACCTACATAGGTGTGAAATTTTTTATGTGTAAATGGCCAGATTTAAACATCATTTTCACACCTCATTTATACACCACATGCATAAATCAGTGCAAAAAATGTAACAATGAGTAAACCTTACACATGGGAATCATTTACATATGTAAATGAGTGCAAACAAACAACCCCTATGTTTCCATTGGCCTGTTTTGAGTGATATTCCAAACTTTCTTTATAGCTTTAATTACATCTCCCCATTCTCTTACAAGATCCAAATAGGATATTCCATTACACTTTTCCTTCCGGGTCCCATTGGAGCAGCCAGAATCCTCTACTTCTCATAGAGCTCTTATTGTGCCCAACTCGCCTTAAGAATGCACTTCTTTCCATAATCCCCATGTAGTTGCAAAGGTAGTTATTTACATAATCTTTGACCCTTCTCGAAATCGGACCGTCTGACCAATCTTCATGTGCCCCATGGAGATTGGCATGTCAGCATTTAATCAAATTGATGCTAGCATCTTTTCAAGTACTTGCATTTAATCAAATTGATGCTAGCATCTTTTCAAGTACTTATGTGCACTTTCCAAGAAAATGGAGGGAGGGAAGGAGGGAGGGAGGGACTTGCATTTAATCAAATTGATGCTAGCATCTTTTCAAGTGCTTATGTGCACTTTCCAAGAAAATGGAGGGAGGGAGGGCAGAATGAGCATGGGTTAAATGACCAAAAGTGCAGCAATGAAAAATGCAACAGAAATTATAATTATAACCAGAGTGTAAACAGTTCTAGTTCCACATTAGATTATGGAATGAGCTTTTCTCAACTGTTCGATCCACATGGGAACACTAAGAAATGAGAAAGAAGAAACAGAGAATACAGAAACAAAAACAATAAAAAGTATTAATTGGAAATGTGAATTTTCATTGCCTGCTCTTCAATGAATGTTATCATGCTTGGTTTATTGACCAAATAGATGATAATATTATCACCCCACATGTTATCAAATAAGAATTCAAATATTCAAAAAATATAACCAAGTAGAGAATCGGAAATGTGACTTTTCAATAACAGATATCATACTTGGTTTATGAACCACATCTTATCATACAAAGAACTCAAATATCACCAACAGCACTTTAGAAATGGTGACAGATAAAAATAGAAGAAGAAGAAGAAGATCAGATGCATGAAAAAACAAAATAGAGTTAAGAGTGCAATAAAGTAGGAGGTTGAAACTTTTGTTAGGATTTAGGATGTATCATTCTTTCGAATGGGGTACAAATTGGAATCTAGATTAAGTGGGATACCCTCTCCTGCCATTCCAACCCATGCCACAATTATTGCCAACTTGTTTTGTAGTTTTTTTTTTTTTTTTTTTTTTCATTTTTGGTACCCCACCAGGGGATGGGACCCATAAGAAACCCCAACCATGGTGAAGAAGCCTGCTCCTGGAGGCAGGAAGAGGAAGAGAAGCCCCAGAAGCCCCTGGGAAAAGAAGCCTGCCCCCCACAGGAAGAGGAACCGAGGGATCGAATCATTGGCAGTTAGAACCGAGGGATCGAACCATCTTAACCAACTTGGTAACCCCTTATTCTCAATATTATTTTTTTTATTAGTATCATCAGAGCCAATTGTCAATTGTCAATACTGATTAGAGACTAAGGAAAACAGTATGTGAACCATTTCGACTACCCCAAATGCAAACAGAAAGACAACCCTGCATTGTGCCAAAATATTCAAATGAAAGTTTGATCTATCATAAACCCAGAGCACTCTTCAGAGTGGATCTTTTCTCTCATCATGAGTTAGTGATGGTCTTACCATATCAACCACAGCTTGACTGTTGAGGAATTCAAAAACTCCATCGCTTGCAACCACAAAGAAAAGATGATCTGGCGTGAGTTGAACCACTGAGACCTCAGGAACAGCAATGACACCGATATTCTCAGCTGTGGCATCTCCCACACTCCTTGTAAATGCAGTCCCAGGGAACATCCCATTCTGTACCCAAAGCCTTGGAGGGTCCCCTTCATCTTTTTCTTCATCACCCCAACTCTGAATATCTGGATCCTTGATCCCTTCCAACTGATCCACACTCAAAACTCTAGCACCACAGCGCTTAACCCGCTCACACTCATCCTTCCGAAACGGGGTCTGATCAAGTGAAAGATTCTCTGCGAGAACAGAATTCTCACTCCTAACGCCAATTACAGCTCTAGAATCACCCACATTCGCTACAAAAATTGTGTCGCCACTAACAAGAACTGTAATTGCAGTTGTTCCACTCATAGAATCATCAATCTCACTCTCATGAAGAGCGGAATTAGTAGCTAGAAACGCCGAATTATATGCTTCTACAGGATCATCTAATAAGGCAGGATTGCTTGACAAGATATCTAGCAACCTATCGCTTACAAACCTGGAACACTGGGCACCAAATTGCCCATGCCCATCAAAGACCCCAAAAAAATGGAGATTTGGGTTGCCTTGGAATTGGGTTCTAATGCAGAAACTGTCCTGATTTTCCTTATCAGGTGAGTCTGGATAGTAACCCCTCTGTGTGAGGAATGAGTACTGCAAATGGAAACTGTGAGAAGGAATGGGGACCGAATATACCGCGCTTTCATTGAGAATGTGCCGATGGTTCTGGAGGGAGTTGGCATGTGGACCGGCATCTCCATAATCATGATTCTCCTCATCAGAGACTGGAAGTTGGTATTGACCACAGCACTTTCCATGAACACAACCCATTTTCCGAAGAAGCCTGAAAAGACCAAGATCTAGATAAAAAGACCCCAAAAAGAGACAGCAATGAAGTTGTTATTCCTATAGTGAAATCATTTACAGACACAAGGAAGACTTGAGTGAAATGGGTTTTCTTAAAAAGAACCACTTCAACGATTAGAGAAGCTTTTCTCCAAAAAAAACCCTGTTTGGAAAGAGAATTCAGGATGGAAACTGCCTACAACTGACACCCCAAGAACGGCTTTTGTTGAGTATTTTAGATTTCTAATGATGATTGAAATCTAGGTTTTTTGTGTAAAAGAAGGTGTGTTTGTTTGGTTTTTTTTTAATTCCACATGCCGTTTTCCACAAGAACCAGAGCAGAAAAACAGAGGAAACCCACAAAACCCTAATAAAGAATACAGAAAACACCAACCCAAAAGCATTCGTTCCCATGTAAGAATTTCACTTTCTGATGGTGATGGCAATCATGGGTTCTTTTCATGGTGCAGTTTGGTGGGTATAGAAAACACAAGGAACACAGGAAGAAGGAAAACCTAAAATAAAAATTAAAACTAACTGTGCAAGTCTAGGTTTTGCTCAATTCCATCATTTGATACAAGCAATGAACAGGGTTTCTTCAACAGATGTTTTGAGCTGTTCCAAGAAGGAGGAAACATGCATCTCTCAAGAACAGGAGTAGAAAAGTTAAAACCCTAAAAACAGAAAGGCCAAGTGGAAGATAAAAATGGGGTGGTTTATTTATTTATTTATTTTTCCTCCCAAGAGGAGAGAGATTGTTGTGTCTGCCTGAACTTTAATGCAGAAAACCCAGGTTCCAAGAAGCAGACATGGCATAAGGTCCAAAACCCAAAGGAGAAAATCAGGTTTTGCAAAGCCCAGAAAGCAAGTGACAACTGTGTCCTGTGAGAGGGAATGGGTTGGTAGTTGTAGATGATAATTGAGATTCTGGTTTCCACTGTGTGAATATATGAAGAATTCTTCATCAGTTGGAATTGGATTGGGTTTTGGTTGCTTTTATCTTATACACAGAGTCAAGGCCTTGGGGCTTCACATTAGTACTAGTGCCCTTCTGTCAGACAATCATATATGGGTTTGTGTTATTTTTTTTTTCTTCTGTTTTTTGCTTGAAATGGGTCAGATTGTTGATTTAATGAGATTCTGGGCAGTGAGTAATGTGTCCTGTGAGAAGGAAATGAATGGGCTTGTAGTTGTAGATGATAATTGAGTTCCTGTTTTCCACTTTGTGGAGTACTGGAGTATCAAGAATTCTTCATCAGTTTTGTTGGAATTGGATAGGATTTTGGTTGCTTTTATCTTATAGACACAGTTAAGGCCTTGGGGCTTCACATTAATACTCGTACCTAGGCTACACAAAAAATCCAGTATTACTGTAAAACCGGACTGAACTTATCAAACTGGGCAGTTGGTTCAGATCGATTTTATGTAGATTAGTTCGATCAACGGTTTGAAAATCATAGAAACCGCCTTACATTGGTCGGTTATCGGTTTAAGCCCACGATTAACCGCCTAAATCGAACCGACCGTATATATTAACTTGAGTATTGAATTTTGACTATTTTAGCCTTAGGGTAAGCACTTGTACGTTCTACTTGCATGTAATATGTTTGATGGAAGTTCTACAAGAAGTGTGCATTATTGGGTTTTTAGTAGCGCTGTCGAGGGGTTTGGTATGATCTAAGAGAAAGTGAACCATGAAGAGGCCCATCTCAATTAGTTCAAAATTGTGGCTACATTCCACTCGAACCCTTCTTGTTGGCAAAAAAAAAAAAAAGACTAGTTCCTTTTGTGTTGCATTCATTGGTCTAGATCAAACAATGTAGTCTAGTCCAGGTTGTATACAGAGAAATAGGTACGTGCCTGACCATTTTGTTTGTGTATTTTATCGAAAGATTTGAACTGTTTCAGCTCATTGACCTGAAAAGTTGGCCGAACCTGGCCTGGACCATTCAATCACGTGACCGGATGATGGATGGAAAAAGTTCATCCATCGTTTGGTGCATGCTTCCTTGGTTGAGAAGAATTATGAAATATATTTTAGTGTTTATTACAGCTTCTCCTCATTCCATTTTATGGACCAAGTATGAACCGCAATTTTTTTGTGAGATAAATAATAAAATGAAATACAAAATTAAAAAAAAAAAACCATAACTAAACCAGTTCGGCTCGATTCGGTTCGGTTTGAGCATATGGGCGGTTCGGTTCGATTTGGGAAAATAGAAAATCGATGGGTTTGGTTTGGTTGATGGTTTCGCCTCTAAACCGATCTGAACCGCCCATGTGCTCCCCTACTAATACCCTTTTGTAAGACAATCATTTATGGGTCTGGTTTTTTTTTTTTCTTGAAATCTATGGGTCTATGTTTATTGATAGAAGGTATTTGAAGATCTGCCATGCTTTTGCTATTTAGATTGTTGATCTAATGAGACTTGTGTTGTATTTCTAAATTTGGTTAAAATTGAAGAAACAAAGATGTGATCCATCAATGACCAACAAATAATCTTCTTTTTTATTAAAATTGAACGGCGAGAGATGAAGAATGAATAATGAAAATCCTTCCTTGTAAATCAAATAATAAGATAGTCTTGTTCTAAGTGAATCTCCATCTTATATCCTTCACTCACTACCTTTTTAATAATATGCTTGCTGGAACCCATTTTACCATGAGTTCCCAGCAAACAAAGGGACTCTAAATATGAATTAGCTCATGACCCCTTTCATAAAACTCCGCATATAAAAACCTAATTCAGCCTTCTTTGCTGCGGTTTCAATTCAGTTTACCTTTCCAAATTCTACAAAAACTTATACTTAAAATTATTTTGCAACAAGTCTAGAGGCCCACCCAAAAATGTTTTTTTTTTGCAATCTGAGCAGCTCTGATCGAAAAAACATGTATTCCACTTGTAGATGAATTTATGCATGATTACCTCCATCAAATCCCTTATACATGAAATCTTGAAAGTAAATTGTTGCTTACAACTTTTTGTGATCTTACATGTGATTTTTCTCTTGAAATTCTTATGATAGAATGATTGGAGGTGAGTGTTGTTTAATCAATATGGACAAAAGAGGGTACATCTATATCACTTAAAGGCAAGGGTTATGATAGCAGAGAAATATTTTGAAATGAGGAGCAGTATCTTGAGGTTGTTGTCCATGTAAAGAAAGAGAGGGGGGCAAGAGATGGTTTAACTCACTCAAAAAAGTGAAATAAAGTTCTTTGATTCCATGAAATTTGAATAAAGGAAAGAGACAAGGAACTATCACACGTGCCACCGTTAAAAGTAGGGGCAGCACGAAAAATCTGATGTGGTCCACACTTGACTCAGATGTGACTAGCCTATATGGGTTAAATGTGGGTTATAGATACCTGGCCTACAGGCATGGTGATAAAACAGGCTTGATCCTTCTAATAAATGGGTCAGATACAAGTTGGGCCTCAAGTGGGTCCCCAGGTCCATGATTAGGTATCAGTGTAGCACTTTTGATACTCTGGTCATCCCATGATTAGGTATCGGGCCAATGTTACTATTATTGAACCTTCACTCACATTTAGATTGAGTCTAAAGAAAAAATAAAAAAAAAAAAAAAAAAAGATTTACCACTCACCATTGGATTGAGTTTCAAAAAAGATTTATGAGTGAGACGCTGTTAAACTTTTAGGCTATTAATTAAATCATGGTCTAGGATAATCCGGTGGGGCTGATTTTTTCGCTCTCTTTTGTCCAAAAGGAGACCTTTCTACTCCTAATATTAATACACATATATCTAAGCGGGCTCCACGAGCTCAACTGCATATAATTCATATCCGCTCGTAAGAGAACATTCTCTCATAAAGAGACACTAACAGGGAAAAATGTGTTTACCTTCCAAAACAGACTAGGGTCCTGTCCACATAAATACCCTTTTCTAGAAACACCATATGAAAAAAAAAAAAAAAAAAAAAAAAGCATGATCCTGAAATATTCTTCCTTTTGGAAGTAATCATGTGTTTTTCTTTTTCATTCTAATCCAAAGATGTGGTACTCACCAACTCATGTCTATGAAATTGCAGGGAAAGAATCTTTATGATATGTTATATCTGTCCGAAGGATCTTAACCTTTGAAAGATTAATTGAACATTGGTTGACTGTTCTACTAATCATCAAAATTTCCCCTCAAGAAATCCATCATTCTATGTAATAAACCATATACCAACCCAAAAGCTTAAGCTGATAGGTGGAATGCCCATACAGGTATATTAAGAGATGTCAAGCCTATTACTTAAGCGATGTGGGATGTAGGACTTCCCAACACTCCCCTTCACGTGCAGGCCCAACATATTTCATAGACGGGCCTGATACGTGGGCTACACAAGAACAACGGGATCAGAACCCGCTCTGATACCATGTAATAAACCATATACCAACCCAAAAGCTTAAGCTGATAGGTGGAAGGCCCATACAGGTATATTAGGACATGTCAAGCCTATTATTTAGGCGATGTAGGATGTGGGACTTCCCAACATTCTAATGTTTATAATCAGAGAACACTAGGCTGTGGCCAATCTGGGGTAGGTCACACACACCCAATCATGGCCAATCTGGGGTAGGTCACACACACCCAATCATGTGCCACCTGATAATAATGAGACAATTAACTTGTGGAGAAGAAGCCATGAAAAGACATTGTAAACTTTCCCAACGACAGAATAGTAATACTGATACGTTCAGTACTAACCATTTTCAAAGAAAAGAACGGTATTTTGGTTGTACCCAAAAGGAGGTCCCCAGCAGTGTTTTGTATGTTACTCTCCTGCCCACGTCACAACCTTGGAACTCTCTCTCATGAAGGACTGTCGATCTGAAAGAAAGAGGAGAGAGAGAGGAAAGGGAAATGTGGGGATGAAAGCAAATGGGGTGTGTGTCACTCATTGAAATGATGCAAGCAAAGCAAGAACACAAGAGCCTTTTTTCACATGGTAGGAAGGCCTTCCAATGGATAAATATAGTTTTAGTTGATAGGGAAATGTAGTGGGGGAGGGGAAAAAGCATATCTCAAGTGACCACAGCAAATCACCAAGATTCTCCCAAGTTTTGGTGTTGTACTTGCACTTGCTTCTTCCTACCTCAACATACACTTGCATCTGCAAAAGAGAATGGTAATGGGAGAGAAAGGGGATTGGTTTTATTTAACAGAAATGATGGCCTCCTATTCTAACCATATGATTTCGAGAGATATATAGAGCACTTTACTGTTGGAATTATTACTTTTATTATTCTAACATGAAAATTAAGAAAGTCTCCTGTAAAATTTAAAAGTCATTTTGAAAAGTCTAAAGGTCAAATGTCATCTAGAAAGGCTAAATCACAGGACTTTATTGTTCGAGCTTTCTGTATATACCCCACTAAGATTTGTAAAGAGAACCCTGAGGTTTTAGTATTTACAAATATGCCCCTGCATTTTCATTTTAATACCTTCAGTGTCCCCAGAATCAATAGTCTTCCAACTATCATAGGTTTTTAGAGCGAAATAACACTTTTGCCCATCTTTTTTTCTCCTTATATGCAAAATTTCAAAAGCTTGGACTCAATCTTATTTCTAAAACATGTAACATTAACAATTGCACTTAGTGGGAGAGAATAACCCTACAAAACTCATTTTTATCAATACCGGGCTCATTTCATTAAATCCAAATTGATCATGACGACATTCAACACATGTACTTATAACCGATTATGATTTATACAATCCATACATGACCCACCATTGGATTAATGAAAGTCTCAAATTACATGATTATGCTTCATGTATAGGTGGTTGTGAAAGAAACACTGGGGGAACAGGCAAATGTAAAAAAATATTAATTTTTAGAATTTGCGAGGTGGTGAGGGGGGAGTGTTTGGCTCTATGTAAAAGAAATATTGGGGGAAGGAAAAATGTTAAAAAAATAAATTAATTGTTAGAATTCATGGGGGGGACTTTATACTTTTTTTTTTCAAATATGGGTAGGGGCTTTAGTCCCCAAGCCCTTGTACCTGGGTCCACCCATGGTCATGTGCATGCGAGAGTTATTGAGAGAAACCATTGGGACTTAAGATAAAATAATAGTACTTTTGTAAGTAATACTATACTTTTTTTGTTTAATAAATGTAAGGGCAAAGCTATAATTTATATAAAAATCCAATACAAATCTCATGGTGGCCACCCATTCTTATTAAGAATACTGATTTTGGGGACATGAAAGGTATTAAAAAGAAAAGGCAGGGGCCTTTTTACAAATCCTACAAACATGAGGGGGATATACACAAAAACCTCTTTTTGTTATATTGGAATATGTAAAGTCATGTCTTTTGGGAGTGCCCTTTGTCAGGTTTGTGTTGTAGTTGTTTTCTAGTGTGTGAAGAAAGTGTTGTCTTGAAGGTATTCAAGTGCTTGGTGTAGTCTTCTTGTTATTGTAAGGTGAAAATCTATATAGTTTGTTAAGTGTTTTGCTCATTTGATTTAGAGTAGGGGCCCTGTACGCCCTTTGACCATACAACTCCACACACACACACTCTCCACACCTTTTCAATCATGTTTTCTACGAATTGGTATCACCGACAAATTTCAAAGCATCGATCTTGGATTATTTTTTGTTGTTGGAAAATATATTTTTGAAGGCTGCATATTGTTTTTGAAAAAAAAAAAGTTTTTTTTTAAGTGGTTTGGGTCTTGTGTTCAAAGTAAAAGAGAGAATTTGGTATTTGAAAACATGAGGAGGGGAATGAAATGATTTATTTTTCAAAAAAAAAAAAAAGATTGTGTAAAGTAATGATAAAAGAGAACAAAATATGTGATTTTGTTATCAAGACTCAAGTGACAAGTTTCTTCTCTTTATAGGTTTAGGTATTTCAAGAGAACAAGTTTAGTCTCTTGATAAGCACTACCATGGTTTGTGATTTAGAGAACAAGTTTCTTCTCTTTATTTATTTAGGAGTCTCAATTCTCAAGAGAGTAAGTTTATTCTCTTGATATAGATAGGCACCATCATGGTTTGTGATTAAGATAACAAGTTTATTCTCTTAATTGAATTTCTTTGTTAAAAAAAATGGTACAGAGAATGGCGATAGTTGAAATCCCTTTCAAAACTATGTTACAAGAAGCTATAACAAAGCTTGGGTGTATCCCTCGTAAGTATGTATCTCTCAAAAGTGGACTTGACCATGAGCCAAAGTTTATTAGGATAGATCATTTTATACTCGATGAATATTCTTACTCCATTATTGGGCATCAAAGGTCATTAAAGAAGAAGGTTGGAGAAAGTGCAACATTGCATGCTTTGAAAGTTCTTCAAGATTTGGATGTAATCAAAGTGATCGATGTTAACAGGTGTGACAATTATGACCAAGTTCAGAATCTAAAAGAACATCCAATGTTTTTACAAGAAGAGATGAAGAAGTTGAAAGCCTCAACACAGGCTATGAAGAATTTTTATGAAGCTCGCATCGAGGGTTAGGACAAAAAGATTAAATAATTGAAATCCCAGGAAGGATCATCGACCCCGATGTGAATTGAATATTAAAAGTAAGGGGGGGTTATGTTGGAATTATTACTTTTAAATGTTAATATGAAAATAAAAAAAGCCTCGCCTAGGGAATTCAAAAGTCATTTTGGAAAGTTTAAAGGTCAAAGGTTATCTAGAAAAGCTAAACTTCATGGGACTTTATTGTTATCTTGGAATATGTAAAGTCACGTCTTTCGAAAGTGTCATTTGGTAGGTTATATAAGTTTGCGCTCCAGTTATTTTCTAGCATGTGAAGAAAGTATGTCTTTGAAGATATTCAAGTAATTGGTGTAGTCTTCTTGTTATTGTGCGATGAAATTATATGTAGTTTGTTAAGTGTTTTGCAAATTTGATTTAGAGTAGGGGCTCTGTTCAGCCTCTTTACCGTACAACCCCACACTCCACATCTTTATGGTTCTACAAAGTTGTATAAGAGCATTTCTTCAAAGTGGTATTGAGGTCATGTTTTCAAAAATTTACTTGATCCAGCCTTTTCGTATTACATGCCCATGTTGATATCACATGCCCATGTGTTGACCAAACTCCAGCGTGGAGTGACAGAGTCTAGTAGCTCAGATGAGTTTGACCTAGTTTTTGGCAGACATTTAAAAATTAGATTTCAAAATGAATGAATAAATAGGTCGCGCACCCACCCAATACAAACAAACAATTGCTACAACATGATCTGACCATTTTTCAAATGATAAACTCCTAAATGCCTGAAATAGCCTGGAAGTTTTGACCTCATATTCTCAACCAGTCCTTATTTGCTCTTATTTGGATCTTGTCCTGAGCAACATCTCCACAATTGCAACATCATTTTTTTTTTCTGGTGAGAAGACAAGAACTTGAGACTAAGGAGAGAGTACAGTTGGTGTGCAAGTAAAATAAAAGAATCCTACTAGACACACCATGGTGCAAAGTTTATTCTTGGAGGGGCCACTATATAAAAATATAAAAATCTTGAAGGGGCCATATTTAAAAATTACATAAAATTTCTAAAACTATAAGGGGCTTTTTGAAATTTGTGGTGGTGGTGGTGGTGGAGGGGGATCAGGGACGGCAACCTCTCCTGGTTACGCTAGTGATTGGATTTGAACTCATCACCTTTCATTTCTAGAAACTTCATGTTCTATTTTTTTATTATTATAGAAAATAAGATTTTTACATTACAATTCACTATATATTAAAAAGAAAAAACTCATTTAAAATTTACTACTTCCATCTATATTCTCTTCAGCGACCCCCTTCCAAGACATTGAATAGAAAAACCAAGCAAAACCTATGCCTTGTTTTATATTCAAATAGTTATTGTAGCTTGGTGGAGTTGGCTTTAGGTTTATGTGCTATGTTTCATTTTTTTATATATATATTTTCTTGAAGTTATTTTCTACTATTTATTATCCTTACTTCCTTTTGCATATTCTAATTGTGTGTTTTACAAGGTATCAATTTAGAGAATCTTTTGTGAACATCACACAAACTTGTTATTAGTTAAAGGCATATGCCAATAATGATAGAATCTATTTTGAATTCTATCACAAGTTTTTGTTTTGTTTTACTTCTATATTTGGAATTCTAGCATTACTGAGAGTTGGAAATTTTGTTTTTTGTTTTTTTGCGCATGTTATTATGTATAAATGATACAATTTTATTTTAGTTTCAGCAAATATCGACACCTTAAATTTGAACCACTTTCTTATTTAACATAAGAATTTTCATTGTTTTATTACTTTCCATTTTCTAATTTTTGTTCATTCATGCCAATAAGATTTTAATTATGATTAATTAATAAAACTAATTATATTTTTAAAAATGGTGACCCCTATCATTACTACTATGACTAAAAAATTTATTATTTATTTTTTGATGTATATATATAGCCTATGCTTTAAGCACCAGTGGTCAAGATAGTTTGGATGAAAAGAAAAGTGAAGATGAGAACCTCTTTTCACAAAGGAACTTCTTTTCTCCTATTTCAATACTTTAGAGAAGAAAATTAAGTTTCCTCAACTATCTTTTTCAAGTTAATCCCTTGTTAGCTTAATGATGAGACACCTCTTTTCATCATAGTGGAGAATCAATACAAGAAAAGACTAGAGATCTCTCCATCTCACCTCATTTTTACCATTAGGAAGGGAGTTCTCTGATTGTCATTTTCTCCTCATCCAAATGGCACTAAGATGACACCACAACTACCCAAATTTTATAAGTAGAGCATAGATGGAAGGGGTTATCTAGAATTGCCTATAGTAAAAATTACTTCAAATGTCCTTTTCACATGAATTGCGTGGGCCTTCTTCTTTTAACCTTACTGATGTGCAGTGGGGGAGGATCCCACATTTGTCTATTCCATACCTAAATGCAATATTATATTGGATTTTTGTCTTTCAATTCCTAGACATATCTTAGGATGCACAAGGGGCAAGTGCTGATTTGTCTTTCTGTTTGCTGGATGTATACTGGGAGTGATAGCAGCCAGAAAAATATCTTTGCTCTCTTCTTTGAGAAATGATCTAAAAATATTCAATTATAGCTGTGAGGGGCACAATTCCAAACCCAAACCCAGCTCCAAAGCCATATGATCAGATTACCCATGAGCTGATTAACACAATTAAAATTGAGAACGGCTCATTACTCGAGTAGTAAGGAGTGACAATTCTCACCTGACTGTTTAGGATGCATACCAAGGAACGCCATTTCATCGTGCGTGTGTGGACTTTCCTTCTCACTTGTGTGGGTTTTATTCACGCGTGTACATGCTCCTTTCCCACTTGAATGGGCTGTCTTCCCGCATGTGTGCAGGCTCTTACTTGGATCCCAGCATCCTTGAATGGGTTACCAAAAAAAAAAGACACACTAAACATTCTAGGTAGATAGGCCCTGTCTTGAATGGGCCCATGCATGAAATCACCCAATTGCGATAATTCTAACCTTTTATCGTGGAAAGAAAATACGGCAACCACCCATATTCGAAAGGAAGTAAGGCCAAAGATTGAATGTCTAAAATATATAATGAGGTTAATTTTTCTTCCTCAACCCTCTTAGGGATGCAGTTGTGTAAGGAGAAGAATCTATGATAGAGAGCAAAATTCTTTTTTTTGTGTGGCTCATTTTTTTCATTATTTGATGTGACATTTTTATTAACAAAAAAAAGGATAAAAATTGACTGGTTTTATGTGATAGAGAGCATTTAAGTTTCTATAAGACATGTTTGTTTGTCAGAAATATGAGAATCTCTGTTTGGGAGAAAATGACGTCCTCTAAGTGTAATCTCAAATGATCAAGCATATATCAAAATTCAAAAAGCAGGAATTTGGGAAATTCAAAGGGGTCAAAGTGACCTTTTAGAATGTTGATACTCATAATTAGCAACCAAAGGTAGAACCACACCATTAGAAATCCCCAATACCTATAATTTTCACTAGAAATACCTCCAAACAAACGGGGCCATAGAGGGTCTAGGAGGATATGTGAAAGTAGAATTCCTCTCTAGTGGAAATGGGAATTTGCAAAGCATGAGATCCTCTCATTACCCAAATATACCCTAAATGACATATTGAAGGCTTTGACATTGGATTCACAAATATCTCCTACAGCTACGAAAGGCAAAATAATGGAATCCTCCTCCCTTTCCACAGAAAATTATTGTTGCAAAATTTCTTTGAATTCAAAATAATTACAAGCAAAGGAAATTTATACGCCTAAAGATAACACGATGTTATATATTTCTAGAGGAATAATCATGGGTTAATTTGCATGAAATTCATATAGGGACTTTTTTCTGATGGATCCAAAACATTCTAGAAGTGGAACCCTTATTTGAATGGCCAATAACCATAGTTGTCAATTTCGTTTCAGAACCATTTTTATTTGGCCTCCAAACTAAACTGTTTCTGCCAATTTAAAGTCTCAACAAAATGTTTTAGAGTTACATTTTTTAAAAAAATTAAAAATAATAAATTTATATGTTGAAAATTATTAAAATTATATTCAAATTTAAAATAATATATAAATTGAGCAATTAGTTTATTTCACTAAATTAATAATGCAATATGTTATTTCTATATGGTCAAAATTTGGAATTTGTCCTTTTCTTTTCAATGAAGTACTAAATTTCATAGCCTTTTTTTTATTTTACAATTTTCTTATGAAGAATTTATATTTGATCAATCTAATGGTCGGTTTTTTTTCCTATTAGAGTGAAATTGGTGACGGCCCTTATTCCTATCGAAGTGCAGTTGCAGCCGGGTCTTATTTGCCATTACTTATTAGAGTAAAATTCAGTTAAAACTCTATTTCCTATTAAAGTGAAATTTAGTTAGAGCCTTATTTTTTATGCGATTGGAACTTGCTTAAGGTCCATTTCATATTAGTGTGAAATTTGGCTATGGGTTGAGGCATTTATATTTGATTGTTTAAGTTTGGAGGTTAATAAATGGGTCGAGGCATTTGTACTTATATTTATTATGTATGGCTATGAAATTTATTTATATTTGATGTTAGGGTACGTACCCTGAAAGCATCTCTCCACCTG
Organism: Umbellularia californica; assembly: GCA_028538565.1. Lineage (NCBI taxonomy): Eukaryota > Viridiplantae > Streptophyta > Magnoliopsida > Laurales > Lauraceae > Umbellularia > Umbellularia californica. The sequence continues at coordinate 34,794,883 of JAPQWN010000003.1, read as the reverse complement.
TGGAGTTTGGTGGGACTAATCCTGTTTGGGTCGTATACTGATGGGAAACTGTCATCATCAGAAAGATAATATAAAAAAAGCTGCTTTGATAAGTCAAGACTGATGAAATGAAGAGTCTAATAATGGACAGCTGACAGAAAAGCCAATGGTCCAAATTGATTTTCAGAAGCTGTTCAATTAGAACAAATTTTGGGCCAAGGCAAGTGGCAAACCAATCTATTTCGCATTTAAAGGTTGCCCATTGTTCTACTGCTGACTTGGAGGCAGACACGCATGACCCTGGTCGTGCCAATCATGGGTGTACACGGCCATAGGTATGTCCCAACACTCTCCTCGTTGGATGCATTGGGCTCGGGCCCTAACCCTTGTGTGGTAATCATGCAGTTCCTGCCTATTTGGCCTGTACCCCAAACCAAATGTCCCGTAGTGCACTGGGTATTCGGGGAATTCTGGAGGCCCTGTTAATTGAATGGTAGACTCGCCGGGTTCCTCTGATGGGCTTCTAGCCGCCTTTCTTGACTAGTTTCGCGAAGCAACTTCAACATGGAGGAAGTGGTGCAAGCCCCCACCCGGCTCAGGACAATCCAGCAATCTAAGCTGGAGCGGCTCCTACCGCTCACCTGCCCGCCGCTCTCGAGCCAGAACGTGCTTCTTGCTCTAGTGATCAGGCGGCCCCGTCGGAAGCGGAAGAAGCATCCTGGGAGGAGGAACCAGCTTACCAATTACTAGAGCCCGATCCGGATGACCTCCGAAGGCCAAATCCCCCATATAACAGGGGGCCTAATGGGACAAGAGTGGCGCAAATTCACGCGCTCTTCAATCAAAACAATTATTCACTCTCAAGGCACCGACTCTCATAGCCCTTGCTGCAGACCAATTCCCAGATGGGTGGTTTAAACTTTCTTCTCCTGGCCACTGGGCTAACTAAGCAAAAAAAGAAAAAGTTTCATAGCATAAAAGACCGTCTCTTTCCATGAGTGCGGGCTTTCTTCCCCGTGTGTGGACTCCTTTTCCACATGAGTCAGCTGTCAACAATAAAGACTGTCCCGGTAATTCAAGAGAAAATTTTATTAGAAAAGTCACCTTAGATGTAGACTACACCAAAAATGCCTTTTAAGTTTTCCTCACACGCTTTCGTTTTTCCTTTTTCTTTTTGTGAAGTCAGATCTGCGTGGGGAGGGTCGATATTTACCCTCTATTGGGTCTCTTAAAACACAAAAAATCCTAGTTTCCTCTCTTATCTTCCTCCTCCTCTCTTCCCCAAATCCAATGGGGTTTGTTAGTCAGACTAGGCTATTTTTTGATCTTCTCCTTTTTTTTAATTTTTCTTTTTCATATCATGTATTCTTTTGATTTATTTATTTATTATTGTTATTATTTTATTTTTGCTTTGACGAAAGAAAGTGAAAATGAATGTCCACCTCAATTCACCCAACTGAGAAAGCTTGTGCTTGAGTTGGATATCTGTGCAATTGTTTTCTTCCACTGAGCCATACTTATAATTGAATATTCTTGCTCTTTGAATTAAAGATTCCCTTGCTTGGAGAAGTATTGTGCAGCAAATCCATTTGAAATGCTTACTTTGGGTGAATTATGAAAATTTAATAAAAGAACAAAAATAAAAAGATAAGAATCACTGAGGAATAGTAGACCTCAAGTGTACCTCTCATCATTCCATCTCTGGCTATGGAGTATATTACTTCATTCCCCTCTTGAAGGATATGCTAAAAATGAACATTTAAATTGGGAATCGACACTTTGCAACTCCCTACAACTTGAGATAAGCCTCTGGTGTCCCCACAAAATGTGTTTACTGCGTATGAGAAACAATCGATTTGTAGCACCCACTGTAATGAGAGTTTCATAACTTGCCATTTAAGTTGTACGGTATATTCTACACTTTAAGAGTATGTTTGGTAACAAGCAAGGAATCCATAGATCTAATGATTGTTCACTATTACTGGAAGAAGGATTCCTCGATTGAGATTTATATAGTTGAGGATTTTACATTGATATTGGTGTGTATCGATGCATATAGTTGAGAAAAATAGAGTTGGGTGTGAAAATCCACTTAAGTGATGATTTTCAAATCTTATGGGGGTGGTCAGATATGAAAATCCTAACAAATGAAGATTTTCATTCATCCAAACTCTCAGGAATTTACAATTACTAAACATGGATTTACCACAATTTTAGGAAAACCAAAAATCTTTTCCCTAAAGATTTGGTTGTCAAACGTGACCTAAATGCCACTATCATAAACCATATTGTTACCATAATCTACAATTAGTTTCATCAAGAAAAATGTAAAAGAAACTAACCTAGTTTTACTTACAAACTACATTGGGTTTGGGGAGAGAAGAGGAAGATAGGGGGTAAACTAAGATTTTTCGGGTTTTAAAGGACCCGGCGGAGGGTAAATATCGACACTCCCTTGGAACACTTCCGTGCGAAGGAAACTACGAGGACCTTTTTGGTGTGGTCTGCATCTAATCTGATTTTTCTGATAAAATCCTCACACACACAACACCGGCAAAGGATAATCTCCAAAATGCTCCACTATAAAAACGCCCCTTTTTGGTCCCTCCTTTTTTTGGTCATGGGGCCCATCTTGAGTCAATCTATTCTTTTCATACACACTCCCCTATGAATAGCAACAAGTGTAAATTTGACACTCGTCATTTTCCTCGCTACTAGATTGAAATCATAATAAAATAATGTCTCTAAACCATTAAGTTTTGGGGCCATGAATCAAAAGGTTATGATGATTTTATGGAGTCAAAATTCTGCATATAGGTAGGTCTCATGCAGCTATTTTCATCCGAATAGACTTACATTTTATCATCATGCATCGTAATGGGCCCAACTAGGAGGGAAGTTTTCTCCTAAAAATGCATGGGTGCTATCTAACGCTATAATGATAGGTGGGTCCCATGAAAAAAGAGGAGGCCGGAAAAATGGCTATCAGGTGCTGGGAGTGAGCATGTTGTGGATCGGGATTAGGGCCTACCTGGGGGTCCATCCGAGTGGGCCATAAAATCCACCCTATTTACATAGGTCCCGCCGAGTTTGCTCTCATCCGAATGGATGGTACACCGTTGGATCGACTGTACACCAATCCGAATGGACTATACACCGTTAGACTTATGGGCCCCGGAAGAAGATGATGGGATGATTGGTTTGAGCTTATTTTTTGCAAAGATCTTGGGGTCCAGTTGGGAGTAAAAGCTACCCACCAATCAAGATATCCCAGGCATCCAATATGTTTTGTCAAAAAAGGGAACTAAATAACGTCAAAGTCGAATTGGTATGATGCATGAATAAAACCATGAACAAAGATACAACTGTTGTGTGGATACTTGACATCCTAGAATGTGTATCATTTCTTGACTGAAACCTATGATACTTCGTTCCATTATAATCAGTTGGATTGCATTAGAAATTCATAGCATTTGGTTATAACGAAACCCATCTACCATGAGTTATGAATCAGCTAACATGCTACAGTTCAATAAGAGCAATGAAGTCACAGTTACCTGCAAAACTAAAAGAAGATCAAAACAGTAAACTAGAAATTAGTATAAGCAGAGCTGGTAAAGGCCTGCCACTTTAGCAAGGCAACAAGACCAGGCCAATATGCAGGCATGAGATCTGGTCAATAGCTCAGACGCACTCAAAATACCTTCTGCCCCATTCTTTCCAGGTTCATAAATGCAATTTTACAAAAGAATGTTCAACTGTTTCAAGTTCCACTGCTTACAAGTTTACATTAGTGGATACTGTTTATCATTTTTTCCGATGTAATATAGGTAAGCTATGTAATGATAATTTGGGATGGAAAGGAAAGAAAACAGTATCACACCCAATCTTGTTTATGACGTCCACACCATCCCAAAAGAGTAGGCAAGATTAAAACAGTGACCATCCTACCAAAATTGTTAAATTGCAACTTCTGGGGCAGATCCAAATACACCCTAAATTTCTTCATTTGATGTCAGTGAGAAGAGTGGCCATGCTTGGTTATCCATGCAGGAGCAAACCATTCTGTACCAAATTAACAGCAGAAATTATAATATATAGTGGATGTGCTATTAACAATGTCATAAATACTCATCATCACTGTCCTCATCTTCAGAAGCTGATTCGTCTCGACTTGGTTCAAATAGTGATTTCATGCCAAATGATGGCTCCATTTCCATTTCCAGAACGTCGATAGAGTCATAGCTCATCCGGTCCTCAAACTTCTCATTGGTGCAATTGAGGAGCCATGCCAAAGAGCACTTCAGGCCCTTCTTAGCAACAAAACAATACCTAGGCTTTATTGTAGACTCCAAGCCATAAGTGAAGAAAGCAGGGAAGGCAACCAAATCATCCAAATCCCTACACATCTCCCTTTGATAGTAGTTGAAGCTCATCTTCATAATGTCAAGATTCAGCGCAAGCAGTTGAGGGCAACCAGTTACCATCTTCTGCACTTGTTCTAATGAAAACCCGCAGTCTTTAAGAAAATCAATGTGCTTCAATACAGAAGCTTGGGTGACACTGACTACTTGTGGCATCTTCTCGACAACTCTGCCAAAATCCTCATGATCCATATTGAGACTAGAGTTAAACAAGCTCCGTTGAGAGAGGAGCTTTGACTTCAGCTCAATTCCAACAATCTCGGGATACTGTGCTATAACAGAAGCTAATGACTCGCTCCTCACACCAAATTCTAAAAGAACGTCAACATTTGGCTTCACTTGTTCCTCTAATCTAAAACCAAGGATGTGGGGCCTCCTCTCGATGAGCCTTGCTACAGCCAGTCTAGGAATACCAATGCTTCCAAGAAACTCCACAAAAGGTTTGATCACTCTCCCCACACGCATCCCCAATATATCTGGATACCGAGTAAGGACAACTCCAATTTCTCTTGATGTCACTCCAATTCCAACCAAATACGCCACAGATGTGCTCATTGTCCCCTCAAGTTTGAATCCCAAAACCTCTGGGTATCTCTCAAGGACTCGAGGGATGTCATTTGGCTGAATGTCCATACCCAGAAGGTACTTGACAACAGGTTGGAGGTCTACAACGACGCTTGAGCGGAGTACTTGAGGATACCGACGCAAGAACTCAGTCAAAGTCAATTTGCGGACACCTAACTTGCCAAGGTAATCTAAAACAGGAATCATATTTTTCTGCACACTGCAGCCAAGCACAAATGGATAGTTGTTGATGTCCTCTATCGTAAGACCCAACTTGTGCAAGAAATCCACTCTTTCCCTCATGACAGAAATGCTAGCAGGGAGCTCCATACCATCGAGCACATCTGGCACAATACCAAGTCTCTGCAGGAACTCATAAATTCGGGTACGCCCTGCTTTTTGACTTGATTGGGTAGTAACAGATTCTGTCGGAGACGATGTCACAGGAGCATATATTCGCTTAGAAACAGAACACTGGATTCTGTTTATCATCCCATTTTTGTTCTGGGTAAGGATCTGGGTTTGACTCCATGGAGAGAACTGTCTGTAATGAGAGCTGAGATCAGATAATTCAGGGTCCAATAATAAAATCCCAGGTCTTGTCATGTTGGTATGAGTAAGAACCTTCATGTTTTAAGGGTCATAATGTCAGAGCATCTGCATTGGTTTAAGACGATGAAAGCTGAGTTGATAATTCAGGATGTGAGAGTAAAATCCCAGGTCTTTTCATGCCGGTATGAGTAAGAACCTTCATGTTTTAAGGGCTGTAATACCAGAGGATTTGCACTAGTTTAAGAGATCAGCAATGTTACATCTCAGGATACCTGTTAGATCAGATAGGGAGAAAATTAGATGAAATACGGAGAAAATTTTGAAACAGCCCCAATTTCTTGAAAAAGGAGACGTGGGGCTTAAGGTTTTGGAAAAAATTTCAAAAGAATTTCTGAAGTTTATTAATTGTGGCAAATAGCAGTATATTTATAAAATTGGAGAATCTTTCTTTAAAAAAAAAAAAGAAAAGAAATGGTGACATTAATTTCCTTCACCAAGGAAAGTTTACATGGAAGATACCCTTCTATCACAAAAACCACACAAACCTTTAGAAAAAGCCCAAACAGGTGGCCATTTCCAAAGAAAACAAAAACTAAAAGCTCAAATTAAACAACAAGAAGGGCTCCCTTCCACTTAATCTCTTTTAGGGAGACCATGATGGATCAAACTATTTTTTATAACAAAAAATTATTTGTGAAGATAACATAATTGATCAAACTATAAAAATTTTGTAATTCTCTCTTTCCCTTCCCTTCAGATTTTGCATTGAAAAGTTTCCTCTCTTGATACTTACCCAAAAAAAAAAAAAAAAAAAACCCTTTATAAAGAATCACATGTCATCGCTGGTTTGGCCAAAAGTAAGACCCATTGCTTTACCCGCCCTCATCATCTGCTCTTCCATGATTCCATCAAATCATTTCCTTTTTGAATGATAATATAACTCAAACCCATGACACTGTGGTTTCCGAAATACATAAGGTACAGGGTTCAATCTCTGGTATGTTCCCATGAATGATGAATCATGATAACCTTGTGACACCCTCAACTGCTATAGCAGCCAACACAAGGCACTTCAACATGCCCAAGGCACTTGAATAAAAAACATTGCAGCAATTCATGCGCCATATATAAGGGATAAATGCACCCTCATCCAGACTAACCAAATTATGTGCACGCAGGAGTATAAGTGTATAACCCAAAATCATATTGATTGGGAACTTCAACTATATGCCTTTTAACATTGCGTTAAGGGCTGCGATCAATTTCCTATTACTCATCCATGTAACAGAACCAAACCAATCGGGTTTCTCAAATTTGTTCCATTTTGGGATTTACATTTTACTCCAATAATGTGGCCCACACATCTTGATTTGGACAGCCTGAACAGGCATATGCGTGCCATGTTTATGTGGTGTGAATAACTACCAAAACTTGTGCTTTATTATGGAAGAAGCATATATGAGTCTAGCAGCCCATAAACAAAAATTCATTGAAGCTGGAAACATGGTTCAAGCAAAAACTTCAATTTCTCAAAACTTGCAGTCCCAGATGCATACATTAGCAACTGAAATGCTAAACGGCCTGTTTATTTAATAAGAGCAGAATCCCTAGGGTTTCTAAGCTATGCCTGTCAACCAAAAGAACCACAACAGGACCATTCATATAAACTCCCTTGTACTAAAAATGAGTATATCAAATCCAGGGAAAGTGATGGTTCCAACTAAATCTTCACACTAGCCCCATAACTCCTCACCTCTTCCACACTCCATAAAACCCCATTATATATGAACTCCTATGAATTCAATACCAAGCTGGAAAATGGGCCAATAGAGATAGCCTACTTTCAAGATGCTTTTTTGGGTCTATAAAACCCCATCCATCTAATAAATTATACTGAACACCACAAAAGGGAACCTATTTCATCAAAAATTGAGTTGTAACAACAAAAACTTTAAAGTGAAAGGATATATATATATATATATATATATATATATATATATATATATATATTTTCCCACCTTTTTTTCAATCCTTGAGTTATCAATATCCTTGTTTGTTTATATACATGGTGAATATGAAATAAGAAAGTCCTCAACCAATCATGCCCAGAATCATTCTCAAAAGTTAAATACAAAGATTCTTTTGAGGAAAAAAAAAAAACCAGACAGAAGAATAGAAAGGATGGGAACATCTTTTAGCAACAAATTAAACAAACTCTAATTCTGTATTTAGTACCAATGGGACTGGAACTTGCATAGTTGAAAATGGTGCATTGGTTATCAGACATACCTTTACTCTGGTCAGGCCCAACAGAAACTCCACCCTTTGGATTGCTCATTTGCTCCTCTTTGCTGCAGAAAAGGAACAGACTATGCAATGCAAAGGTAAGGTTTTTTCTGTACTGGGGTAGAAGAATTTGTGCATCATCTGGCTCCAGAATCTCATCAAGATGATGTGAAAAGGGAATGAGTAATGAAAAGGGTTGGACGAATACCATAATACCCAGAATTGAGCAAAACTGGCATGGTCCATTTTTTTTTATTAATTTTTAATTTGGGCCTCAGGTGGGGTCCACTGTGCAGATGGAATCCACTAATTTCATCCATATTTAATGGCTAATAAAAAAATGGTTGGAAATCTAAAAATTCCACGGACTCTCTGTGACCTCGGATGAAAAAAAATTAAGCCCTAGTATGGTTTGAGTATATAGTGATCCACTTTGTATTCTTATTTTAATACCTTCTATTTTCAAAATATAAGTAGTTGTTAATGAAAATGAAAGTTTCACGCTTACATCTATTATAACCCCAAGGGGTAGCTTAATTCGCCTAGGACCACGATTTGCACCCAGAGATTGTAGGTTCGAAACTGCACTATAGGGGAGTTTACTCGGCTTCCCTCTCGATCTGGAGGGATTAGTCCAGCTAGCAAAAATTAAAAAAAATAAAGATAAAAAAGTATATTACCATTTATAAAAACACCATTACTCTATCCAAAACAACAACTCTCTCTTTTCATAGCTCTCTCATACACATAAAAGCCTGATCATATATTTTTTAAACTCTCCTCAATCTAATGGTCGATTGTGCATGGATAGTGCCAATTATAATCAATTATGACTACAAATGTTAAATTATCATTGTGACCGATTTGGCTTTAATAAAATAGCCCTGTATTGAAAAAGAAATGGATTTATGTAAGGTTACTCTCTCCCCCCACTATATGTATTACATTAGCTGTCAATTTTACAAGATTTAGAGGAAAAAAATAAGTCCAAGCTTTTGAGATTGTGCATATAAAGATAAGAAAAAAGCAAAAGTGTCATATCACTCTAAAAACTTATAGTGGTTGCAAAGCTACTAATTTTTGGAGCATAGAATGTATAAATATAAAAAGCAAAAATATATCATTAATTATTGAATCCACATGGACCTATTTGCAAAACCTTGAAGGAGTTTATATACAAAAAAATCTCAAAACTAAAATAGTGTTGTTAGTTGGATATGTTTCATGCAGTTGAATTTCTCAAAGAAAATATTAAAAAAAAAAGGTGATTATCAAAGATGATTCATAAGTAAAATGAATCTAAATGAGAGAAATGGAAATGAACACCATAGCAATCACCCTAGTAATTCAAATGCAAGGAAAGTCTACCTCTCCTTTATATCTCTAATTTGTATAATTTATCAATTACTTCTTTGATTATCCTTTCTTGATACCTATTTGACCATGAATTCTCATGCATTTAATTCCATGCAAATGAGTGGAGCCATTCCTATTTGGTGCATTTTTTGGTCAATATTGAAGTTTGAGAGCCTTTTATTGGCTTTCACAAGGTCATGGTGATTTTCTCAATAAAGTCGTCTTCTTCTTTTTTTTATCCCTTAAGTGTGCTCCTATCCCCCGAGCAAGAGAAAATAAAGAAGAAAGAGGGACTTCCCTAGTCGAATAATGGCTCTCTCCTCCAGGGAACTCTCACTAGAAAGAAGCGGGGGACCTATCCGAGTCCACCAATTATTGCGTAAGAGATGAATCGGCTGTTGTTCCTAAAGGAAATTTGACAAAACTACAAAAAAAAAAAAAAGACCCTAGATGGCCCTTAACCGAAAAACACGCCACTAATTAATATGGCACGGAAGTGGTTCCCTCTGACAATTTTCGTTTATATTATTATTAAAGATTTAAACGTGTAATGACGTCGTCCCATTCAAACCAATACAAATCGCCCGAAACCCAATTGCCCCGATTTCCCCTTTCTTCCTCCCATCGTTTTCCCCAATTCTCCGGCTGTTTCATTTCCTCCTTTATCAAAAGGCCCTTATCTTGATGATTTAGCAATCCAAAAATAATCATACAACAAAGATAATGAAATGAATAAACTATATATTAAAATCCTAACAAACTTTTTCTCAAAAAGTAAACATGAAACTCCGGCTCTATAGTAGATAACGTATGAAAGAAAGTCAACCTATGCAATGCCTACCTCGTTAATGGATATCAATAACATCCACAAGGAATATTCAATGTTGGGGGAGAGTTCTGCTTTGATTTATTTTGGTCAGCAATCACAGATGATAAAGGTCAGAGAAGAGGTAGATTTGATGAATTAGCGATGATGTCGATACTAACTCCCGAGTCCCGATATTAAGCAACGACATCGTCGCTTGTTAAAAAAAGGTAAAATAAAAAAAAAAAAATATTCCGGCAAAAATACCGATTCTGTTGCATCGAAACTATGGGTACTTCTCTTTTGGTCAATGGACCTCTAACGTGCTTTTTCGGTAAAATTCTCTTCTTATTTTGGAAAATGTCCTTTGAAAAAAACACATTTATAAAACACTCTGCCTTGTTCAAACCATCACGCTTTGTCTCATTTCGACTCTTGCGGAACGATGCCCCTGAAATGGTATGAAATACAGAAAAACCTCCCTCTCTCTCTCTCTCTCCTCCCCGCTAGGGTTTTGGATTTGTGGTTTTGGTCTGATGAGCTTTTGAAAATCAGCAGTCGAGATTGATTTTGATGGGGGCTTTTGCAGGATCTTGCACTGGCAACCCAACGCAGGAACGACCGTCAACAGCCAGATCCTTACGGAAGTGTCGCAGTGCGTGGAGAGCATCAACGGCACAAAAGATGGACGCTGGAAATCCACCATCACTTTCTACAAGCCCATGTTGAGAGGTCTTTGCTTCTTTTTATTTTTTTTCCCATTCTTCACAAGAGTCTCTGATTGCAAATTTCGATTTTCATCTCCCACTTTGAATTTGCATTCACCCATTCATTTATTAGTGGTTATGATGAATGCCCACTTTTAAATCTAGAGAATCCCCATCTCCATTGACTCACTGATCTTCATTATCAATCATGTTTAGTGCTTCAACTTATAGGGATATCAGTTGCCTGCCATTGTGCTCTCTGTTGGTTGAGAATGGTTTGATGTTTTAGTTCTCTAAGGTTGTTGTCTAACAAGGGGAAGAAGTCTGATCTAATGAATCCAACTGGTCCACATTATATCCAAACACTAGAATAGAGTAACTTTTGATTGATCTTTAACATCATCTTTTATCATCTTTGTCATACAGCTTCCTTCTATGAAGAACCCCCTTTCACTCCACTCCAATAACTCAACCCAATCCTACCATGCAATTGTTCCATGTTAGCCAACTATATAAACAAGTCCATCTCCTGCACCTGTAATGGAACAACCCATGATACTGCACATATTATACAAGGAAACATCATATGGACACTATACGAGGAGGAGACGAATTTAAAACAAATTATATGTAAATAAAAAAAAAAAAATACAAACTATCTTTTATTTATTTAAAAATTTCTAAAGATAGAGGTAAAGGGATTTTCCTTTAGGGTTTATCTTAAAAGATTAGTAAACCGTATAAGGACTAGTAAAGATTGAAAATGGTATAAGGAAACCATAAAATATTTATCTTAAAAGATTAGGAAATTTTATAAGGATTAGTGGAAGATTGTTGACTGTATAAGGAAGATGTATGATCTAGGGATTACGGTTTAAGGATTAGTAACAGATTGATGGCTTTATAAGGAAACGTTCACTTACGTTTACACCCATTTAAAATATATCTGGCATATTGCACTTGTCATCATCAAACTTTATCAAAATTCAGCACGTAATTGCTCTAAGATCATCAAACCCCACATAAAATGGAAAAAAAAAAAAAAAACACCTAAAGCACAAATTACTGTTTCCGAATAAATGATATTGAGAAGCACGGGGGTAACCCTTAGACAGGCATCACAGCTGAGATGAGCATCTGAGGCTTCCCACCAATGATTAGAACTCTGCGATGATAGCTTTCATTGATGGGTTTGAAAAACTTGGTACATGCTGCAATTTCTCCGAGCCATTCAAAGAAGGAAGACCTTATACGAATACGATTTAAAGGATTACTTCAAACAAACTTCAAAACCATATAGAATTCTATCCCTTTCAAAACATGGTTTAAAGGAAAGCCAAAGCAAATGTTTGAAATTTGAATAGAATTCAGATTCTATAATGTTTATCTTAAATGCTTTGGGTTCTATACTTTTTCCAAAAAAAAAAAAAAAGCTTTGGGTTCTATATGGTTTAGAAAGGATTTTTGAAATCTTTAATAATCAGCATATAGAATCTATCCCTTTCAAAACATGGTTTAAAGGAAAGCCAAAGAGAGTGTTTAAATTTTGGATTCTATATGGATATCTTATATGCTTTGGGTTCTATACAGTTTAGAAAGCATTTATTTAAATCTTAAACAACAAGCAAAGGGAATATCTTCTGTTATAAAGGTTTCAATTTGGTTAGATAGGCCCCACAACAATGTGGTACTCTAAAGGAGGCCATGTTCCAGAATGGAGCATCCTCGTACAAGTGATGTGGCATCCTAAGAATACCTCTTGGGAACTCAGCTGCAATATATATATATATATATATATATATATATATAGCACTGAATATAAGAGTCATCATACTGATATCTACTCTTGGATCCAATCACAAAAGATTGCACTTTATGGCTTATAACTTTTACTGTTTGAGGCTCCTAAATTAAGGGTTAGGATTATTTGATTGGTACCATTTGGTGCACCCTTAATGTATATGTACCCTCTCCCACCCTTTCTTCATGATTGGCTTGTATTCAAGAGGGCCTCACAACCATTCCCCATTGAGAATCTCTCCCTAGTCCCTATCCCTCTCACACACGTAAGAGAGAGAGAGAGAGAGAGAGAGAGAGAGAGAGAGAGAGAGAGAGATTTTCTTAGGGTGCCAGGAACTCCTATGTGGGGTCCATTTGTGAAAGATCTAAATCCTTCAGTCACTTACCCTCCTTCCCTTTTCTGGATTGACAAGCATCCCAAGTAGACTCTGATCAAACTTTTAATCACTCTTGGATATAGCATGTAAAATCCAGCTTTCCTGGAGTCTGAAAGGATGATTTGATGGGGACCATTTTTGGCACACCCTAGTCTTTGCCAGACCTTCCCATTCCCCACCCTCTCCCACATGATTGGCATGTATTAAATTGGGCCCTAGAAAGGGGTTCACATGGTGCAATTTGAGAACACTTCTCTCTCTAAAATCCCTTTGGAAACTCGAGGGTGCTCTTGGATGCACACACCCATGGAAAAAAAAAGATCACATTATCTGTTGACATGCACCTTAGCATGCAATATCGATTGTTAGATAACAATGTTTTGTAACTTGTTGATATTTTTTTCAGCATATGTTTAAACTTTAATGTATAATGGTATGAATATCTAAGGTTGAGTTAGTGATATATGGTATTAGAACTTGCTTTCAGGCATTGTATGTTGGACATGTATAAAAATGATACAACTGAGTGCTAGGGATGCAAACGGGCTGAAGTCAGGCCGGTTCGCATGGGCTTGGGTTTGGGTTCAATAAGGATTTCAAGGGCCAGAACTGAGTTTGTGTTCATGGGCCCTGAAACCTAGATCTGAGCTTGAACGCTATGGCTTATGGGAGGTTTCAGTCCACCTGATAAGGGCTAGAGCCAAATAAAGGCCCTAGCATGATAGAAGCCCGATTCTGATAACAGTTGAACTCCAAGATTTAGTGCTGGCCTAATAATGGTGTCAGATAACATGTTGTCTGCATAATTTATTTTCAGTGATGTTGTTCACTGATGATATTATTCTCCTAATATCCATTTTTAACCTTTAGGTCATTCATACTGCAATTGAGATTGCTTTATTGGAAAGATCTCGACATCATGTGCCATTTGTAGTGGGTTCACCAAATGCATTGTTTAGACTGTAGTGTAGTTGTGTAGACCATTCTACCATTTGTCAACTTTGTGTGACATTGATGATGGTTAACAAGCTTAAATTGGATACTGATCTTCTTTTATGGTGTCTTCTAGATCCAAATTCTCCGGGTGAGTATCCACGTGATTTTCTTGGAATTTCACTTCAGGAGCAACCCAATAAGTACTACTGCATAGTCCGTGGGCAGAAGATTGTGCTTGAGGCAGATTCTTCGATTCAAATGATAATGGAAAAGCTGCAGTCTTATAAATCGCGGGTTTCACTTAATTTTGAGGTAAAAATTATGAAAATGTTTGCACTTTTTTCTTTTATATACATAAGGCCCACTGTGCTACAGACTCTTGTCATTTTTTATTTCTTATACAGTTAAGAAGGTTTATTTATTTATTTATTTTTTATTGCATTTGCTTCAAAACATCAAAAAGCTCATGTTTTCTTAATTTCTAGATGAACTCCATTTTCCTTTCGCCTATGAAAAGGTCTATTTCCCTTGGAAGAATTTTTTTTTTTTTTAAAGGGTTACTATTAATTGCTCAAAAAATTTACAGTATAAGAGAACTATACTAAACAAAAAAAACCCCACAAAAAAGGGGGAACAATCAACCAAAAGAAGGAGAACCAAAGCCCCAAAAAAGCTGGGCTGCATCCCCAAAAAAGCTACATACAAATTAACAACATAAAGCAATCAAGGAAAGCTTAGAGACTCCCTCTTTAGCAAGTTTGTCCGCTTTCTCATTCGCCGAACGTCTGATATGGGACAAAGAAATATTCAAAGCCCTAGACAGCTGGGTCACCTCTTCAATGATATCCGCAGATACCCTGGAGTAGAAGAATGAAAGATGCCCACTAAATGGTGCAGGCAGAGTCTCCTATAACCAATAACTGATGAGGATTCAGCATAGAGGCTTCCCGCAGGCCAATTTTAAATGCTAACAATTCAGCCTTATTGTTAGAACAGAACCCAGCTGGACCCGAATAAGGGAGGAGGATAAGGCCATTCTCGTTGCTGATAACACCCCACACCTGTCATTCCTGGGTTACCCAAAGTTCCCTTGGAAGAAAATTATAAATGTGTTCACATATTTTTTTACTTAAATGTTAGAATTGTGTCTCAACAGAAGATAACATCAAAGAGTTTGATATGGTTTGGGCTCACACACACACACAAGATTTAGAACAATCCTAATATGGGGAATTGAAGTCTTACAAGTGCAAGGAGCCTGGAGAAACGGAAGACCACCAATGACTTGGATTGAGGCATTAGAAAAATAAAATGAAATAAAAAATTGCTAAATTGTAGAGTGATGGGGACATGGTTTAAATGGGACTGAGCAGAAAATAGAACACAAAATCCACCTTCAATAAATGTGATAGGGGTTTGATGATAATGCTTAGCTTTGTCCTGCAAGTGCAAATTCTCTAGGTATCATTATAGTTAGGAAACAAATTACTTTTTCTTTAACTATGAAGCATGAATTTGAATATAGTGAAAGATAACTTGCGTTGATCTACAAGTACATAAAGATATTAATGCAGATTCAGAACAATGGAGGGTGGATTGATGTGGAGTCTTCAGGCGCATCTTGAAGTCATGCCAATGGCGTCTTCATGCGTTACAGATTCTAAGTAGTCTTTACTTATGGCTATTTCACCGACTTAAGATAGGAGAAAGGTATTCATTGAATTCACTGAGACCTCTTCACAAGCTTTATATAGATTAGTAGCCAACAATTTTAGCTCCTAATTAAAGATATACCTTCTAGTTAGCCATATATATATATCATCATCAAAGCATATATATATATATATATATATATATATAGAGAGAGAGAGAGAGAGAGAGAGAGAGAGAGAGAGAGAGAGTTATGCTACAAAACTCCCCGGGCGTTTTTCTTTTTAGCCAATGAAAGTGTGACACGTGTCATTAATGATATACTTATCCATTCTCTATCCTAAACAGTCTCCTACAAAGGTGGATCATCTATAGATTCTCTTAAAAGGGGGATATTCAAGTGCATCCATCCCTCACCATTGTGGTGAGGGACACCCTATTTTTGAAAAGTTTCAAGTACAAAAGTGAAGTACACTTCTCTTTTGTACTTGAAACTTCCCAAAAAGGGGGTGTCCCTCACCACAATGGTGAGGGATGGATGTATTTGAATATTCTCCCTCTTAAAATACTAACAAATCATTGGATATTAAATAGGGGTAGAAACTCCCCTTTTGAGATAGTGATGCAGTAGCAATAATATGTCATGGCAACAAGACTTGTGGGCCACATGTGGGACCCATGAAATTTTGATTTTTAATTGTTATTAGTTTTATTTTTAGTAAAGAGTGTAATTAGAATTAGGTTTCTAATTTGGATGGGATTTTATTCTTGTTTCCTAGTTTGATTAGGAAAGCTTTCTTAGAGCTTAAGTTTCTTTATTATATATACAACATTGTAGAGATTGGTAATCTCATATTAGAATTGAGTTAATAAAGTTCCCTGTGTGGATTTTTCATTGGAGACTGTTTCTTCTTCGAGTGATTGTTATCGGAACCCTAATTGTACTCTGGCACTTGCATCCTAACCATATGATCGCATCAATTGGTATCAGAGCCGAACGATCCCTTGATCGCCGGCGTGTTATCCCCATCCCTACCTTCATCCACCATCACTGTCCCTGCACCATCGAAAAAAAAAAAAAATCCTCCCCAGACCATCGCACCATCCAACAAAACTAGTTTTTCAAACACCCAGGCACTTGACGTTCCTAGGAGCCCACCAGTAACCCCATCCCTCTGTCAGCAACCCCACCCCCTTCCTTGGATCTCAGACCCGAATTCAGGAGACCAGCCCTCCACTGTCCCACCACTTTAATCCAACCAAACCTAATTGCAAAACATCCCCCCCCCCCCCCCCCTCCCCCCCCCCCTCCCCTCCCCAACCTCCTCCAATCTCCACAATAGCGTAGGAACCCCGGCCGGATCGCCTCTTCTCCGTTGTCTAGAAACCCAGATCGCATCCCACAGAATCCTCCTCACTGCCGAAACCACCTTCGTTTGCCAATTCCCTCGCATGACCCAACCAAACCCATCTTCCCAATCTCCACCTCCTTTCGTCCCTTATCCAACAAAAAAAAAAAAAAAAACAAAAACAAAAGAAAAGAGAAGCTAAAAAATAAAGAAGATGAAGAGAGAAAGAGGAAAGACGTGTACCTGGCACCACGGTCACCCGCTTGCCCGCCACTGTCGCCCGTGTCATCGTCGCCCGCTCGCCTGCTGTCGCCAGCGCCTCGCGTCCGCCAGAGGAGACTTCCTCTCCCTCTTCGACTTCGTTGCAGAACACCATCAAGGAAAAAGGATTTCCTCCTTTGCTTCCTGCTATTGCACAAAGAACGAGGTAGCAGTGAAACAGTAGGTTGGGCCTAATTTCTAGTTCGGCCCATAGGTAGATCCGACCCGTTGAAGAAGCCCAATTAGTTGTGCTGCAAGTGCTTTGATACCAATTGATGCAGACCCTAGGGTTAGTGTTTGCGTGGGAAGTGCTAAAAGCACAATGGGTGTCGAAGCACGTGTTCGAAGATACAATAAATCTCTGCAGAGATAATAAATGAGGACGCACCTCAATGGGAAACCCAATTTTATTAATCAACTCTGAGAAATAATTTTCTACAATGCCATATAAATAGGAAAACACAACTTAAGCTCTAAGAAACCTAATTAAAATAGGAAACCTAATCCTAAATAACATTTTTTAAATGAAATCAGAAAATAATGACCTATAATTAGTTTAGTTAATAAAATATCCTAAATCTAAGTGGGCCCTACACATGTGGCCATGAGGTCCACGCTGCATCATTCTTCCCAACTTGAAAAAGAACTCGACATCGAGTTCGGAAAATGGCCACCTGGATCAAAGATCAATCTGATGAATTTTCGATTTGTTGGTCCATCTGTAGCTTCCATATACAGCTTCATGCATAATTGCGTTTGAGGGCTGAAATTTGTGTTGATACTCAATTGAACCGTTAGATGATGTCCTTGTAGAATATGCACCATCAAATCATAATATATGACTATCCGCTGCGCATCTCCCAGTTGATATTATTGATCCCCAAAGACAAAATCAATAGGAGAATTAATGTGGAGAATATCAATAACTTGCTCTTCATCACTTGGTAGTTGCACTCTCAGATTATTAGTACGCATAGGAGAAATTTCAAGGCTAACTGTAGATGTGGAATCTTCTTTGTCCAACTCTGGCGGATCAGTCCGCATCTCTGCTGGCACTGGCTCCTCAACACAGTCTGTTATGTATGGCGACTTTTCTTCTTGAAGCGTAACTTCTACTAGATAAGACCTTTTAAGTATCCTCTCCACACGAATTGGTTCCCAAAATGCCTCGTGGATGGTCTTGCAGTCAATCATCTCTCCACTATGTCCACTATTTACAGAAACAACATCCAGAAGAAGAGCCGAGTTCGAGGTCGAACTCTTTTCCAACCCAGGGAGAACGATGCAATAGCAATAATATGTCATGGAAACAAGCGCTTCACGTGCACACTATCTACAGAAACAATATCTAGAAAAAGAGCCGAGTTCGAGGTAGAACTCTTTTCCAACCCGGGGAGAATGATGCAGCAGCAATAATATGTCATGGCAACAAGACTCGTGGGCCACATGTGGGACCCATGAAATTTTGATTTTTAATTGTTATTAGTTTTATTTTTAGCAAAGAGTAATTAGAATTATGTTTCTAATTTGGATAGGATTTTGTTCTTGTTTCCTAGTTTGATTAGGAAAGCTTTCTTAGAGCTTAAGTTTCTTTATTATATAGACAGCATTGTAGAGATTGGTAATCTCAGATTAGAATTGAGTTAATAAAGTTCCCTGTGTGGATTTTTCGTTGGAGACTGCTTCTTCTTCGAGCGATTGTTCTTCAGAACCCTAATTGTGCCCCGGCACTTGCATCCTAACCCTAGGATCGCATCAGATAGGGGAGTTTTTTTGAGAATTTCTCATATATCCTGGGTATCCTAACCCTAGGATCGCATCAGATAGGGGAGTTTTTTGAGAATTTCTCATATATATATATATATATATATATATATATATATGGGCTAGCTTTCCTAGACTAAACTTAGAATAAAGTAAGCTGAGGTAAGCTCAAATGTGTGGTGGGGCCCACTTGGGGACCCACATGGCGGTGGGGATGGGGGGATTTCAAGGACTCCCTGGGACCCTCCTCTGTGCAAAAGATCAACCCCAACTATGGTTTCTATCATCTTCATCTGGGCCCTAAAAGTTTAATGGTCAATAGTCCATTTGGATCGGTATACAGTCGATCCAACGGTCCAATAAATTCAGATCTGACCAAAAGTTGGTGGACATGTGCAATTTAGGGAGGGTCGTGTGTTTGGTTCATTTGGATGGACCAAGGGTGGGCCCAACAAACATGAGCTTACGGAAGGCTATCCTAAGCTTGAGCTTAGGAGAGCCTTGGCCATATATATATATATATATATATATATATATATATATATATATATTATCAACACGCCTTGCTAAACTTAAAGCATATTATGCTCAAATGGATTCTCAGGGCTATTTGGCAATTTACTAGGTTAGTAAAAGTAATGTAAAGCCTCCAATTTTTAGACAAGGGGTTGCATCAAAAGTACACATCTTCAAAATTCCCTCCTTTTTTCAAAAATAAGTAAAAAAGCAACTTCCTTTCTCCATTAAATGACAAAAAGACACCCACTTTTTATACAAAAAGTAAAAAAAAGATTCCCTGCCAATCCACTAAAGACAAAATACCATCACAAGCCCGTTATATTTTTCTCTCTCTTGATTTGATGTTTTACATCACTTTTACTTTAATAGTAAATTGCCAAACTGGCCCAAAAGGTTGCATAGTTTGGACATGTGACATGACCATAAGCACTCCAAGCCCGGCTTAGCACCACTTCGATCTAAGGTTTAACCTAAGATCTAACTAGATCCAAGAAGAAAAAGAACTTTTCTTTATCAATGAGATGAATTTCTTGAAGAGATAAGATACAAGGGTAGGGATGACTGAGCACAAGTTATACTACAATTACTAAAATTCATAAAATTCCTATTTGGGCTACATATTGTGTGAAAATGTGTATCAACTAATTCAGAATCGCACAACAGAATGTCACCTTGATTGGATTTTATTTAACACCTGAGTTAGGCCCATCTTTGAAAAAGGTGGCATCAGAGTCAGACAAAAACTTCCTATTTTGTAGCCAATTGCAACCAATTCCAAAAATTCCTATAGGCAGAATCTCTACAAAAGCAGATATAGAGAAAATCCAATCTGTAGAGGATATTGAGCACAAAGTCTTAGAAATTCACCTATGAATTCATGCTCAATGCTGTAGGTTCTAATGTCCAATGGCAAGAAAGAGCTTAAAAAAAAAAAAAAAAAAAAAAAAAAAAAAAAAAAAAAAAACCACCTGTATGATTGGTTATGAGATTTCTATGTATTATTAGATTTTGATATAATGTCTTCAACACTGGTAGATGAGCTGCTAGTTTCCTCGAGCTTGATTAAGAACCAGCCTCTGTGGCAAAATTCTATCTACGTGGTATCATGAGAATTTAAGTCATAGCATTTAGTTATGTAAGTGGAGACAATGTGTTTTGCACAAATGATGACAATTTGTGCTCTTTTTTGCTTTTATTTATAATTACGTGTCAGATTAGGTTCTGCCCCTTACCTTTTTCGAGTTAATACAGGTTCTGTCTTATCAAAATGGGAAGTGGTATTTCTTTCTGTCTTTTTTTTTTCTTTTACTTGTGCACTATTAGTTCTGCAATGAACACCGCCCCATCTACCAGAGTATCGAAGGACTCTGTGCAATAGAAAATAACGTGTCCTGATTTGGAGCCTGTTTGACAATTGGTTCAGTATTCAGCTCTGCAGTTATGGGCTCATCCAGTAACTGGGTCAGGTCCAGGTCTAGTTGGGTCCAACCCCAATATTCATAAACCTAATAGGGTATACAGTTTATACACAATTAGGTTTAGGCCAAACCTTTTTGGGCAAAAGGATAGCCTATGAATTGCAATGACCCCCATTAACATGACTAACTGAAGGGCTGAACCTTAAAAGTTGGGTATAGGCCCTGATTTTATACCCATTTAACAACTGGGCCTGGAATTCAGGTCCATGGTTATGTGTTCGTCGAGTAATCAGGTTGGGTCTGTGTCTCTAAAACTTAATATGGTCTGGGTTTAGGTCCATCATGGAGCTGATTTGTTTACAGTCTATGCGGTATTCATTTTTATCCCCCCTCATAACTGATAGTCATGGGGTTTCATATCTTAACCTGAAGCAGAAGATGCTATTGCAACATTGAAGGGAAATGAGGAAAGTGAAGCCCATGTAATGAGGGTATTTTAGAACTTTTATTTGATAAAGGAGTCTCTTGCCTCATTCATGCATTTAATACCTAAGAACTTACTTCCAGCACATACTTGTTGGGAGGTAGATATTCAGATAATGTTATATGTAAATGTTTTATATGCTTGATCATCTATTTTACAGTTCATGACCTTTGCTGGTCTCTCTCTTCCTCTACTCAGGGATTTCAATATAAACTTGGTGACTTCAAAGTGAGAGTTGGAAAAGTAGTTCTGTCCCACAACGAAAGTTTGAGAGGCATTATTATGGAGGTATGACATGTTTTAACCCTTTTAAAATTTTGTCTCCGTCTTCCATATTGCTGGTGATTAATCACATTCCATGCTAGTTATCCATAATACGTAATGCACATGTTTTGTGTTTCTTGTGAAAACTCCAAACTAAGTATGCCTTTAATGATGCTGTTATTCTGTTCACTACATGACCTCTTAGTAGAAGAAATGTGAGGAGAAGGGTTCTTTGCAAATTCCACCTGTTGCTATGAGACAAGATGCTGTTCTAAATGAACTGTTGTATTTCCATTCTTGAGTATAGAACCATCCTTGCAAGAAATTAATAAAATTAACATTCTATTGTCCTTTCATCCTTAATCCATATGCTGTGCATAATGCATTCATTTGGTACTCGATGTAGTGGAGTTTGTGAACAATAGCAGATCCAACATTAAATTGTTTCTTCTTATTTGCAGGTTGAGTATCTTCCCATTTCTTCATTAGAGAAATCCAGGCAAATCATGGAAGAGTTTGTAGATATATGGCAAGAGACCATATCTAGAAAGTCGTTACCTGGTCATTTTATGCACATTGACACTAATTTTCCTGAATATGGCCTCTCAGACCATTACAGTTCCCAGCACACAGCAGTACAGTATGCTACTGTCATGGCTCAACTGATTGCGACTGTAAGAAGCTAGAAGTTAGTTTTTGTATTTATCAGAGGTGGTGACCACCATAGCTGTATATTGTGGGGGCTTTTGATGGCACTCTCTAAGTTACTCTGTTTATGAACATGGAGAATTAGTAGTCTTTATGTGGGCTGGTCCATTGATACAAGCCCGAAACAATGTTAGCCGATGATGAACGCTTATAGTTTGACTTTGACCCCTGTGGACTGCCCTGATGGAATGCTTGGTCCCATAACAGCAGACCCAAGATGGTCATCTGTCCTCTGATGCTCTGAGATGCTGGCTCATCCAGGTACTCCTTCATATGCCTCCACTCGCACTGTCATTGAATTGATGGGTTCTGATGTGAATGTCAATGCCCCATGTACGGAGATTTTTGCCTTTATTTTTTGGTTTGTGATGGATTCTCATGTAGGGTAAGGTTTTTCCCATGTTAGATGATCCAACTGAGTTACATTTGACATTTTTTTAAAAATTTTTATATATCAAATTGAATGTGGCCGCATCCATTTTTTTTTTTCCTCTCTTTTTCTTACTATTAGGAGTGTCCAAGGTCAGGCCAAAGTGGCCTGAGCCCAGCCCGGCCATGTATATCTGGGCCAGGATTGTAGCTTCAGCGTGGTCCCATGGGCCTTCGTCGGAGCCAAACCTGGTTTCTGAAAGAGTGTGTTGAACCCTGGCCTTAGTTAGACTCAGAAATTTTCGGTGGCATTTTATTGTTTGTGGTGGTTTCATTATCTTTATTTCTGGGTGGGATTCTTTTTTCAGTGATTTTAGTCTCCAGTGGTGCAGGCTGCAGCACAATGTATTTCTGAGCTGAAATGTGTTCCTGCCCTTTCTTTGTTCTAAAATTGCTTTCTGCCAAAATTGAGCAAGATTAGTGGACAGTAGCAATGAGTGAGTTTTGGGCTTCAACCTATGCATATTGTGGTGTTGAAGAGGTGGAGACCAGCTAGCATTGCAAAGAACAGTCAATTATGAGATTAATCAGTGCTAGACTTAAACCTCTCTGACAATTTGAATATCTGCCATAAACTCTACTTATTATGGAGGGTTTTTTTTTTTTCTTTTTCTTTTTTGAGTTTTTTGAAGGGCAAATATCTTCATCCACCCACAGACATTCATACTCACCCAAGGCCCTCATCATCAATGCCACAACTTTCTATTGAAGGAGGTGCCTCGCCAACTTATCTAAACATCATGCTCAATAGTGAACTTGGATTAAATTAAAAAATAATTTAAAAACAATTTTTTTTTTTTGAAAACCAATATCTATTTCTATAATTGGCATTATCTATGATCAATCCTCCCACTTAACTCAGTTAATTGAGTCAACATTTTCTTCTTGGAAGAAAGAGATAGTTGAACGATAGTTAGGGTGGGGAGGAACCAAATAGTATTTTATATTTATTGATTTTTTTTCACTAATCATATTACTATTTTTAACTAACATTCAAAGGAAATTCTAAATTTAAAAATACTTAAATATTTCTCAATATATAATCTCTCAAAACTTTAGGACAGTTAAATTATGAAAATAATATGGCTCACATTATCAAATCCCAATTGTCCAAAATAATAATTTATTTACTCTTTGTTTTAGGACTTACAGTTATATCTCTCGCTAATTAAAGTAGGACCTACGCTAGATTGATCACATGTAACCAATTCACCCACAATTAATTAATGAATATTCATTGATTGTTTACTTGTAATCTCTTGATGGGCCACAATGCCTGTGACAGATATGGATGGTTGAAAGTCCATTGATCGATTACTTGTGATCATTTGATGGGCCACAACGCCTGGCGTAAGCATGGATGGTTGAGAGGACACTGTTAATATCCATTCACTAATACCATAAAAGGGTTTTCCTCAAATATCTTGAGATCTATGACAGATCAACGACTCCAATTTGACTCATTGGTTGTAATTCAGGTTTTAATGGCCCCACAATGGTTCAGTCAGATCTTGATTATGTGGCCCAAAATTAAACAAAAGAAAGAAAAAAAAAAAAATATATATATATATATATATATATATTTTTTTGCTATCGGAGGGTTCCCAACCCTTTGGGCTGGACTAATCCCTCCGGGCCCAGAGGGAAGCCGGATAAACTCTCCTGTAGCCCTAGTGTGGTAGTGCAGTTTCGAACCTACAACCTCCGGGTGCAAACCGTAGTCCTAGGCCAACCGAGGTACCCCTTGGAATTAGAAGAGAAAATATATATATATATATATATATATATAGACACACACACTGGAACTGATTCAAGTGAGAACTCTGCCACTATTTCTTGATATCCGCAAGACATTGATGACTGGAAAATCAAACCTACAGCTCAGATCTTAATCTTGGGACCCATAGAAGTCTAAAAATGCATATATATAGTTCTGGTTTTTTGTCAAATATCTTGAAATCTGTGACAAATTAATGGTTCAGATTTGACTCAATCGTCGTACTTGAGGTTGTAAAGGACCCAATGGTTCAAATCTTGATCTTGTGGCCTACAATTAACAGAAAAAGTAAAAAAGAGGACTAGGAGCATATAAATACATCAATGACTAATAGTTTCTCAAAGATTTCTCAAGATTCACAAGGAATGAATAATGTTGAGATTTTGACCCAAAGCCGTGTTTAGCATCCTAAAGAGGATCAAGGGTTTCGATCTTGTTCTAGGCCCTACAAAAGCCCAGAAATGCATATTCATGTATTCATGGTTCTTCGAAAATATCTATAGATACGTGATGAATCAACAGGTAAAATTTGGCATGCTGGTCAATTTGATCTTTTGAAGACATCTAACGGTTCATATCTCAAGTTATGAGCCCACAATTTGAAAAAAAAAAAAAAAAAAAAAAAAAAAAAAACCAAAACAAAACAAAAAACTGATAGGGCCCTCCATCCGTTAGGTCTACCATAGCACCGCACTTTAGACATTTGTGTATTTTTGGTATGGAATCTTTTTGCCCTTTTATGCGAGTGCAGTTACCAAACAATGTGTTTTCAAAAAATGTCCATTTGAATAGACATGCAAAATAGAGATTGAAATGAGCCCTTACTCTATAGGACCTATTTATCTACCGGAATTTATGACTAGAATTTGGAAGGTCGGGGATTTTTTGTACATAATGTGACACCCTGTCCCCTGACATTTGAAATGCCGTGTTTATTTCGTAAGTGTTTCACATTTAAACCACCCAAAAGACCTTTTGGAATTTTTGGAGTTCCACTCTCTGTATTATTTGTTGGAATTTCAAATCCTCCATCAAATAGAGGAATTTGGAATTCCACTTAAGGAAACAATTTTCGGAAAATTTGAAATTCTCGGATACATGAATTCTTAAAATTCAGATAAAGTACCGAGCAAATGACATTCTTTTAATCTTATACTCAATCTCTTTGCAGTGAGACTACTCTTTGGGGACAACTCAATGATAGTGGCTCAGAATTTCAAGATGTGCTTTTAACCAGGCAGTTTCACTCCTCTCATTCTACATTTGTAAGCTCAGGCCAGCTTTAGAAATAAAAGCCCATATCTGGCCTCAGCCTGACACAAGTGATATGTGCCCTTCTTGAGCCTCCCCATCTAGGGTTGTAAACGGGTATGGACCTGGAACCGGAACCCATTAAGGAGAAGGTGGAACTGGATCCTGACTTGGAACCATTTTAGAACCGGTTTCTTGGCTCCGGAACCGAAACCAAACCATGTATGGGACGGGTCTGGATCCAGATCTGGGTCTAGGTAGAGAATGATATTAAAAAATAATATGGTTTTTAGGAGAAAATTTCAAAAATTGCAATATGCCGGGTCTTAGGTTCACGGGTCCGAATCAAGGTGGAACCGGATCCATTTACTTATCGGATTTTAAATAAGGGCCCAGGCTCGGTTTTTAACGAGTCGAAACCTCCGGGTAGTCGGAGAATCGGAGACCCATTTACATCCCTATCCCCATCTGGTCAATTGGGTCTACTCAGGCTGTGCTTTCTCTCATCTGGTCAATAGGGTGATCCGGCCCTCTAGTTTTAGCACTCGGTTTGGTCAGGAATCTATTTTGACCAAAATTAAATGGGCCCAAATTTCGGCCCGAAGCACGCTGGCACGGGTCAAGCCCGGGCCGTCCCGGCACATGAACCCCACTCTGTATATAAAATCATTAAACCCATGAGGAGAGGGACTGGAAGCCCCGTGAAAATCTCACAACTCCACATGAAGAAAAGAGAGCAAATGAGCAGAAATTCTTACATCTTCTTCTTCCTCCTCTTCTTTCCAATTTCATTGGTTGAATCTTCTCACTGCTCCTCCAAGGGTAACTTCCCTTTGATCCTCTCCACCTTTACTTCAACACCCATTTCCTTGTTTCCATTTCAACTCTCTATACATAATAATCATTTGGGTTCTTGTTGAAATCTTGAATGTTCTCTTCTTTTCACTGATTTGGGTCCAAATCGTTAGTTATTCTGCATTTTTGTAAGAATCCTTTTTGATTCTGTTGTGAACCCTCTATTTCTTTTTCTGGGTTTAGCATTTAGTGATTTATTATTGGTTTTTGATTGATACAACTGTGGTTTTTTTTTTTTTTTTTTTTATGGGTTTCTTTTTGGTGTTGTTTGAGTTTCCCTTGGTTATTTTGAGAACAGTTTGATTAGTGTTTGAATAGTTAAACTGGAGAAATCTTTGATTTTTGTTATGGGAACTTATTATCTTTTCCGTGGATAAGGATTTGTGATTGTATTTATCAGTTTTAATTTTCTTTGCCATGTTTCATTTGATTTTTGACCTTCTTAGTTCCAACACTTTTCATTGATGTTTCATTTTAAATTTTCTGGGGATGCCATGCCATGCCATGCAATATATATGGTCTGAGTTGCTCAATGTTTCATGTTTTATATGTTAATTTGTGGACTGAGAGAACATTATATCATGAATAAGAGTAGTAATTCTTAGTAACCATCAGCTAAGAGTTTTAATATGATGTATCATTTTTTTTTTTAATTTATCTCTGATACCAGAAATTTCTTTTTTGTTTGTTTAATCTTCCTATCAATGAATGAATGGGTCTTGGATTTTAATGGTTCTTACTTTATTATTAGTGATTTTACATAGAATTTACAATTGTAAATTATAACTAGCATTTTAGTTCTTTCACTGAAATTGGATTTTTCCTTGCTGTTTTGGTTGGTAATGAAAATAGAATGTTTAATACAAAGTTTTGTTCGGAGATCTGAAAAACTAAGATAATGAAAGAACTCAGAACTTCTTAAAATGCATCTTCGGACACAGTACATTGGATTTTTTTTTCTTTTATGTAATTCAAGCTCTTGTATAATCCTTTTTCTTTTTTGGTAAATATTGAATGTTCTCTTCTTTGTAACTTTCACTTGAACCTTATATTTTATGGTTAAAGATTATGACATGTGATATTTCTTGTCCTAGATGTATCCCTGGTAAGGAATCTTAATGATGCTCCACAGAGTAACTTTGGGAGAGAAGGTCTGTCACATATTACTGTTGCAGGTTCTTTCTTACATGACATGAAGGAGGTATACTGCAATTATACTGAAAGTGGTTCCTTATCTTCAATATCAACCTCATTGATGGTTAGAATGAAACACTTCCCAGAGGCAGTAACGGTTTTGTTGGATAGACTGATAATCCATTGTATTTCTATTAATGTGAAGCTAAGTATGGAGTGTAGACATTATTGCACTATATCCTGAGATAAAGATGCTGATATGTTGATAGGGAGTGCGCACTATTTAGAAAATAATAACAATGAAACCATGATCGCAGAAATGAATACCCCATCTTCCAGTTGAGCAAGGATATACCATTAATCTTAGTATTGTAAAAGAAGGTTATCCATTTTGTTCTTTCTATAATTTAATGGTGATTAAATCTATTGATGTTTACAGAGAAACACTTTACGATATGACAAGAGTATGAGGAAATTTTTAGGTTTTAAAACTAGTAATACTTTGGTGTTGACAGTCGGAAATAGCACTAAGCATTTTTTTTTAGTTGATTAATACACTGAGGTCTGAGCATAAACAAACGTAGAGGCATCTTCAAGACAAAATCTTAAGTGGGTACGCAGTATTTAGTCAATTTATGTATGGAGGAACACCAGTTTACCAAAGGTGTTATAAATTAACGCTTACAAATATTCAGTGGGATTTCCTTTGATGACATTGAAACTTCTGATTTCATTATCAAGATAGATCCGGTCTGAAGTGAAATCATTTTTATTCATTGTCAAATTAGTAGGTGTAGGACATGAAACTAATGATCTTCATAGCCATGCTGACTGTCTAAAAGCAGGTGCTCACAACCTAAATTTATTCATTGCCAACTTTTCTATCTATTAATAGATTAAGTTCTTGTTGAATTTTCACCTTGCCTTTTGCAATGCTATTTTGTTCTCCCAATCTTTGATATTTTTAGACTCATTTTAATATAATGCCAACATTCTTTTGTATGTAAGGTTGAAGTGTGGCTTCAGACATTTGCTCCTGGAACACGGACACCGATACACAGGCACTCTTGTGAAGAGGTGTTTGTTGTTTTGAAAGGGAGCGGTACTCTTTTTCTGGCCTCAAGCTCACATATGAAGTATCCTGGAACTCCCGAGAAGTTCTCTATCTTTTCAAATAGCACATTCCATATACCCATTAACAATGCTCATCAGGTATGGTAGGAAAGGGAATGTTTTAGTATTTCTTCTAAAATCTTTCATTTGCGATTTCTAATACAGTTTATCTTGTGATATTCAGTAAATTTTGACCAGTAAAACTTTCAGTCTTCGATAACTACAAGTCACAGTTTGGAATGTTAATGTGTACCTGCATTCATTTTGAATATGCGAGGCACCTCAATGAGTGCCAATACACGGGGATGTGTGTGATTGGAAGGAAGCATCATGGATAGGAGTTAGGTGTGGAGTTCACTCACACCAAATCATCGTAGACCTTCCACTTAAGGCTTTGAAAAGTTGGTTTTTACAATCTTTGGTTTTAGGATAACCCAAATTAGAGGATTAGGATGATTGGAGGGGATAAAACTTCACGCACTCATTATCCAATAGGGAGAGTATTAGAAGGATTATTGTGAGGGTGCAGATGTAATATCATTATAAGGGCTGGTTTTGTGGTTGTCTACTATATATATATATATATATTAAATCATCCTAGCCCTTTCATTTGAGGTTTTAAAATGTTGACTTTTAGAATCATTGATTTTGCATGACCCAGATTTGAGGGGTAGGATGATTGGAAAGGTGATAAAACCTCATGCACCTCTTATCCACATTGTCTGAACCTTGGCTGAGGGTAGAGTTTCAGATAATCTATTGCAAGAGGTGTTTTTGTACAGTAATTAGAAGGGCTGGTTCTATTGTTCTCTGTGATATTTATTTTGCCCAATACATGCTTTTTTTCCAAACGGAGTAATAGAAAGTCTAAAGGAGAATATCTTCTTCCTAAATAGCCATTTGGTTCTTAAGACTTAAAGAAATAAAGGGAGACGACAACGAATTGTGTACCATTTTTTTTTTCTCGAGGCAGGAGAAGGGATAAATAAGATTTAATCATGGTAAGTGCCTTGGTATCAAATGATCTCCTAAACCTTAAATCATTCCCAAGTGACCAGGCGATGGCTTACATGTTCACCTAAATCATTGGGTGGTTCATGATTTTGTAGGATGATCAAAACCTTTGGTGACCGTACCCTCACTGATAAACTGATTTGTGGCTTCCTGAGTGAATTGCATTGACTACCTTGCTGTGGTTCTTAGAAGATTGAATGGCATAAATTTATTCAGAATTGGCTCGGATGAACTTCTTCTACATTCACTATCTTACATATAATTCTTCACAAATATTTCATCATCATTGTTGTCATTACCATCGTCGTGGAAGCCTTTTCCCATCTATTTGGGGCCAATGTTTTGAGTTATGCTTTGCCACTCGACCCTATTTGCAGTTATGATTTCACTGACTCCACAATGCATCATGTTTTTCTCACTACATTTAAGGGCTTTAATGATCTCCCTCTTTTCTCAGTTCCTTGAACATGCAAGCCTGCCATGCATATTACAGGGGCTGCTTCAGGTTTTCTCCATACATGTCCATACTGTTTCAAGCGCCATAAAATAAAATTAGATTTAAGGTGGAGAGAGCACATTATATAGATCAGGTTCAAGTTCTCTTTAGAAAATGATAAATATCTAACTTCCACAAGGCATAGATGTTAAATAAATATTAAGTATTCTTTTTTTATAGATGTTCCTATTTTCCTATATGTCTTGTTGTGTAACTAACCGTACTATTTTACTTATGCAGGTCTGGAATACACATGATAATGAGGACTTGCAGGTGCTTGTTGTAATATCCCGTCCACCAGTTAAAGTGTAAGTAGTCTCAATCTCTCCATTAGTTGGCATGCTTAAACTGTTACTCAATCCTATTCCTTCAAGTTTATGTATGAATATGTCATGGTCCCGATGGTCTGGTGCCCTGTTATGAAATTTATTGCTATAACTAAAGGTTTTATCTCGAAATTTAAGGTCTACTTATGTTGATTAATCTTCATTCTTCTATGGTTTTAATCTAGACACATGGGTTTCTCAATTGCATACTGGTGAAGTGGTTTCTGGCTGGAATCAATTATTGATTATCTATGGTCTTACTTGCAATAAGCCAACTTTCAGTTTTGAGGAGACGTGACAAATAGGCAAAAGCCTAAACGCCTAAATGCTGTGGTTTCTGCTTTCCTTGCCACCCAAAGCACATCACTGCCAGTCCTATCCACCTGAGCCAGTGGTAGATCCAAAGGCATCCTAAGGTTGTTGGCATGATGTGCCATGTAATCCTTGCACCAAGTATAGTTTGAGATGCTGCCACAAATAGTTAACTTTAAAGAACTGTTCATAACACAGATACAATTTGTATTTTCAAGGTACTTGAGGCTGTCAATGTAACAGCCATCAATTTATGCCTGAAAATAGAATATCACATCTGCGCAACTGGACACCGAATTGAGTCTTTGGACATGGCAGCTTTATGGAGACCAGATATATCAACATTTCTCTTAAAATATTTATACATATACTACATTTCCTCTTATAAGTGGTACTATTATTTACCCTCTTCCAATTTTTCTTTCCCTTAAAGCTTCTTCTTCTCTCTGGAACATAACTTGATTGGCATGCTGTTAACCACAGTTAAAAATGCAAATCAATTATCTGTTTCTATATGATAAATAATTTCTTGCAATCCCATAATTACCCTTTTTATTTTAATTTTTAGGCATAATTACTGATTAAAAGTAATGAACTTCTCTAGATCAAGGCACCCATATTCTTGTTTTGGATGAGAACTGAGGTAGAATAGTATCACTACATTCCAGCCAACCAAGGACAGAGAGCTCTTGTATGCAGCTTTTTGAATGTAATTACTTTGTTAGATTGGAAGATAAATATGAAGCATCAGGTCAGAGGAATTGTTCCATACTGATGCATCAGAATGTGCCACTGTAGACAGTTAACAGTATCCTCATGCATCCATTCTGTACGAATACACCATGGTTCAATGACCCAGACAAGTTGATCTGATTGGCTACCGATTACCATGTAGACAAGGTAATGGGATACCTGAAGAATTCATCACATAAAAGATTGTAGCCTGGAACATTTGTAGTTGCTTTATTTTCTTCTTAGCTTCCTATGTCTATGTTGCTGATCCGTTGTTTAGAATCGTCTGGTCTTGTAGATTTCTGCAGCATCACTCCATCCCATTCCATTGTGGGGACCCATCAGATTAATGTCTCTACTATCACCAAACTGTGGGCCCTAGTGTATGGAATCAGAGGCGGACCGACGTTGGTTGCCCCAGGTCAAATTTCAAATTCCTCTTCAAACAGTATTGGGCCTTGGCCCACCCCCCCATATCCACAATATCCACGCCCCAGGTCAAAAGGGAAGAACGAAAGGAAAATGCCTCCTTTCGATTACTAACCTCCTCCTTATGACGGACCTTCTTCGTCCGGGATCTTTAAGAAGCGCAAGGAGTTTCTCAGCCCTTCCATGTTCCACTTCTACCACACTTCTGTCCGTGATCTTTGTCTCTTTCTCTCGTCTTAGTTTTCTTTAGTTATTTATTTTTTTTGGTGAAAACGATTTTCCCTACTTTTTTGGGAAAGCTGATTCACACCCAAGAATCGTTTTCCACTTACTTTGTTTGAGTGGTTGTGATTTTACTTTAGAAAGATATTTCATTTTCTGAGGAAGATGAGATCATCTGTGTGGAAGTGAAACATGGGGCGCGGAAAAAAAAGGCCCTAAATGTAGATCTGATATGGGGGCGAGTATAACTCGATTTGGGTGATATGTTGATATGAAAGGTTGATCTTCGGACCAAGTGGGCCCCACAGTGGAGAGATTTATTTGGAAATGTATGCTGGGTTTTATGTGGGGGTGTTTTTTAGAAGGAATGTTTTGAGCAAGGTAATTTGATAATCATAACTGTTGAGCTTGGAAATCACATCAATCGACTGAATGTTTAAATGGGGTTCGATCTCTTTTTTAAAAGAAAACTCCAGGGTGAAAAAGATCTTTGCTTTATGACATACTTCTAAGTTGGAGAGCATTTTGTGGTGAACTGGACTTGTTTATGTATTTGATCTGATTTCTGGCCATGGTCTATCCATGTAACGGTCCAGATTATCTTATGTGTTTCTTGAATGATGAAGTGTGTGATTTTACTCACACTAGCAATTTCGGAAAGAAAATGTAAAACACTTTACTGATATCTGATTTTCTGTTTATGTTTACAAAAAAGTCATCTCAACCCCAAAATAAATTTTTGATGAGAGAAGTTTATGTTAGTTGATGTCCAATCGTTAATATGTACTTCTTTCTTTGGGTTGATATCCGAATTTTTTGGAGGTTGTGAATCCTTTCTTTTTGGGGATGATTGGTTTGCCCTCATTTTTTTGGGAGGCTTTTTTGTTTTCAGTATACTTTTCTTATACTGTAAATTTTGGAGAAATGAATAGTTATCATTTCAAACAAGAAATATATTAAGTTGATCTTGTTAAATCTTTTGCGTCTATTTACATGGACTACGTATTTTCTTTTGTTATTGTTGATGTGAAAAAAATTCTAGCAAAAGTTTTGCCCCACCTAAATGAAAATCCTGGGTCGGCCTCTGTATGGAATGGATGCATAGTGAACATGGATACATCAGGGCCTAATAAGATACAATTGTCACAGCCACTTAACATCAAAATCACATCTCCAGATAAACCTTGTACCATGTTCTCAAGTCAACTTGGCACTGCTAAATTTACATGAAATCTTAGAGAGAGAGAGAGAGAGAGAGAGAGAGAGAGAGAGAGAGAGAGAGAGAGAGAGAGAGAGATGATTTTCTCTAGAGAAACCATAATCCCGTGTTTGGACTCTGGAGTGTCTTCTGCATGAGATAAGTAGGTCCCATTTCATAACATTTCCTCAAAAGGTTTTCACCTCTCAAGTCTCAACCCTAGGGACTTCCAATTTTGGGCACTCCTCATTAAGGTTTTTATTTTTTGTCATTACTTTCACTTTTTCATAGTGACTATCAAATAGGAGGGATGTGAAAAGTGGTAAATCTCCACCTCCAGGGTTTTTTTTTTTGGTTTCTCCACCTAGCATGCAATCTTCACTACATCCGAAAATCCCCGTAAGGTTTTTATTTAGGATACTGCATGTTGTTATGTGCCATTGATTGTCAGTTTTAGAGAGATGACTAAGTACTTGGAGCTTTCTTGTTGAGATTGATATCTTGTGCTCTGTCTGATGATGGATCAATGTTGTGGTACTAATGTTAAGCTTTGCAGGTTCATTTATGAGGATTGGTTCATGCCACATACTGCAGCCAAATTAAAGTTCCCCTACTATTGGGATGAGGAATGCCTCCATCAGCCTAAGGATGAGCTGTGATGTCCAAATCATTGCAGCGTATTGCGTGGATATGCTGGTTGGGCCCATTCAACCTTTTACTGGTCAGTTGATAAAGATATCTTTTGGTGTAGATCATCTCAAAGGAGCCATAATTGTTGAAAATCGACATTCTGCATCAAGAACATAGATTTGACAGATTCCTCATCTTCTTCAAAACATAGATTTGACAGAGAATTTTTTTTTTTCCTGTAAATTTATGCCCTCTCTTTTCTGTTGACTGTATATTTGCCTATTAGGATCCATTTTGTTGGCTGCATTCCAACCATCAGGATACTTGTATGAAAAGTCTATTTGCAGCTGCTGCGGATGTCTTTCTACTTCTTTATTTTCAATAGAAGGTTATGAGATATCATTGTGTTTTTATTGGTTGCATTCACAAGATGTTGATGTTTGGCCATATTATGCCCATATTACCTGGTAATCTAGTGATTACAATCATTATCTTAATATCGGCTTTAGAAGTGAGGCCTCCCATTATCACCTGTTTATGACTACAATCTCATTAATTTCTAGGCCTATGGATTTGATCATGATTCGCAAATTTGAATTTAAATGAAGAAAAAAGATTGCCAGATGAAAGTATGAAACATGAATCCATACTACAAGGGAAGGGAGACATGTAGAATGTCGGGTCCTTCCACATAAAAGTGGTGTTTGTGGATTAGGTATCTAACAAAATTAGTCTCACTGGTTATCCTTAGAAGCAATGACTACAATTCTAACATTGATTTGTTTGTCAACTATCTGTATGCCTGTGATGAAACGAATAATTTTTTTTTATCGGTAATAGTAAAATTCATTAAAGAAAAAGATTACAACTTATGAAATATCACGCGTAAAGAACCCACTCATCGGTGAGGTGAGCTAGTACAAGAGAAATATACAAAGCACCCATCAACTACGCTAAAGAGGCGCTAAGATTATATGACGCATCTGTAAGTGCCACGTTTTCGTTTGCACATGTTTATGTTGTCAATATCGTGCCATTATGACCAAGAAGATCCGTGTTCTCAAAGTGCCTCAAGAAAGATCCTTTTCGAAGAGTTTGGATGGACTAGAGTCGTCAAAGAATGTCTCCAAGTGTGCGTGCCAACCTTCTCAGGTATTTTAGACCCAGACCAGCCTTTAGATCCCTTGGAAAAATCTTGTTTTTACTCAGCTAATTCTAGCTTGAAAATTCAAAGGGTTCGGTGACCTTTCGGTCACCTGGCGGCTAGCTTCTTTGTAAATTACGGCTAACCACCAGGTAACCGAAACCTGCGGTTTCTTTTCCAGAATGCTGTTTCTCCTGTCATGGAGTTCGGCTAGCTCCGCGGTCACCCCACGGTTAACCGCAGAGAGCCTTTGCGGCTAACCGCTAGTAACCGAAATCCTACGGTTACCTTTCCAGAGAGCAATCTATTCTCCTGTCAGGTATTTCGGTTACCCCTACGGTCACATTTCGGCTAACCGCCTAAAGCATAGCGGCTAACCGCAAGCAACCGTAAATCTTATGGTTAGGTTCCCAGAGAGCTAATTGTTTCTGACATGCTTACGGTCACCTCTGCGGTTAGATCATAGCTAGCCGCCAAGTCCACCAACGGCTAACCGTGAGCTGACCGATTTCAAATTTATATCCGTTGCCTCAGGGATTTTGAAAAGAGGCTAGCCACCATTCTTAGAGGCTAATCGCCAAATCTATTCGTTGGGATTTTTCTATAAAGCTGTAGCCCTTTTTGCTGTGCATTCTAAGGACTTGAGGGTAAAGCCTTGCTTGCTTCTTTCTTCCCAGCTATTGTAGGCTCTCAAATCCCTCTCCAAACACTCATGTGCTAGATTTACGAAAACCCTAGAGCTCTATTAGCTCTAAGATGAGTGTCTTGTTAGGGAGTGCATCCTTTAGGATACTTTACACTATGACAGCCTCATTTGTGTAATCCTAGAAACCCTATCCTCTGAACCCTGGTTGTGCAACGCGTTGGAGGCATCCTTCTCAACACCAAATGGTCATCAAGAGGTAAAAGCTTCGACTATGGTCAGAGCTCCATAGAACACTTCAATCATCATCAAAGGCAAGTGT
Organism: Umbellularia californica; assembly: GCA_028538565.1. Classification (NCBI taxonomy): domain Eukaryota; kingdom Viridiplantae; phylum Streptophyta; class Magnoliopsida; order Laurales; family Lauraceae; genus Umbellularia; species Umbellularia californica. The sequence goes on along the minus strand of JAPQWN010000003.1, from coordinate 34,758,653 downwards.
TCACCCTTCTTCAACTTTCTACAATATATGTATAATGTGGTAGTTCTTTAGATCTGTATGACTAAATTACTATACAATTTTGTGAGGAGAAGTAGATCTGTGTGGTTGAACATTTGTAACAAAAATGAGATCGAATCAGGACTTGTGTAGTTTGATTCATATTAGTGGAACCGAGGGTCTGTGTGACCCTTGAGAGTGGATGTAGGTCTATGTGATCGAACCACTATAAATCTGCTGTGTCTATCTCTTTGCTGGATCATCTACATTTTCCGCTTTAGTTATACTCTTGTTGTGTTTGTCTTGTTCTTTGTTCTGTTTTAGATTAAAAACAGGCTTAGAAAATTAAAATTGGCAATTGTATACCATTAGTCCTATTCACCCACCGTCTAGGACTTAGTCATTGGCCCTAGTCTGCACTTTCAGTTGGTAGCTTTGTTAAAACCAAATACCAAATTTTTGGCTTCTCTGAAATCACGAGCTATCATGGTTGAACGGCGCACTCCGCGCACTGTTGTTGCTCCTCATGAGACTGCAGTTATTCTTGCACAAATTGGTTGGGAAAACCTACTGGATTGGGGCGATAAGGCCTATCCCTCCCTTGTTTATGGGATGTTTGCTTCTATCACTTCAGCAGAGTCCATCGTTGGCTCATGCAAATTCTCAATTGCCCTTCGGAACAGAGACGGAGTTTCTATTGATCCCCAATACATTTCTTCTATCATCAACATTCCTTTGAATGAAAATGGTCTATCTATAGTTGCTGATACTCTTTCCGAAGCTGAGAAAGCTGACGCTACAATCATCCTTTGTGGTTATCCTGCAATATGGGATCGAAAAAACTTTCTACCTTTGGGATCCTTGATTCCCAAATACAGACTTTTGCACCACCTTTTCACTTTAAATGTACATCCTTGCAAAGGAAATCGGATTGAGTTAACTACCTACATGGTCAATCTTCTTTCCAAAGTGGTTTCAGGTGTCCAAATATGCCTTCCCTCTCTCATCTGTCGGACCATTGTACGCTTTCATCTGTCAAATGCGACAAAGACCGCTATCCCATTTGGTTTTCTCATGTCTGAATTGGCTCGCTTTGTTGGTGTCATTCGCCCTTCTGAGACACCTATCTATCATACTCCTTTTGGCCAGGCAAACCTTATTCAGATGAACTTGTCTCTAAATGTAGAAGCAGGGCAAGCCCCACCTCCTGCAGGGGTCCAAGCACCACAGCATCCTATTCCTCAAGCTCCTCAGCCGCATGATTCAGAGCCGCCCTCTTCTCATAGCCAGGCACCTCCTTCTCTTGTTCCCCGGAGTATTGCTAAAAGGATGGACGCCTTCGAGCAAAATCAGTCCAAGATTGAGAAACTGTTAAAGAAAACTCTTAAATATCTGAGTGGATTGTCAAAGGACTGTCGCACCAATGATATGTCTGCCATGCCTCCTTCTTCGTCCCCTCCTTCAGATTAGATACTTTGAGAATTTTCTTTTGGGGCCACATGTGTTTTTAATTGGTTATTGTTATTTTTGGTGGTGTTTTTTGAATTTGTGGCTCACTAATTTCCTAATGGTTATCTCTCTATCTTATACTTTTGGATGGCTAATGCTTTGACATTGAATGCTCTTCTACTTAAATGGATGGATTAATTGTTTCTTCTCCTTCGCTTGTGTTTGATGCTTTACTTGTCCTATATGTTTTGATATATGTTTCAGTACTGTTTACCTTGCCATTCTTTTTCTCTATTAACTGCTGTTTCATCCCTTTGTCAATTTCTGACAAAAAGGGGGAGAAAATTGATGTACTAATGTACTGATTGAGGGGGATAAATAATTCAAGGGGAGAGATTGAGGAAATTCTCTTATGCATCGTAGGGGGAGAAATATTTCAAACTGATGATTTTTCTCTGATTACTAACAAGGGAGTTTCTCATAATGCTCTATGTTTGTTAGTTTTTTTGCTTTTATAGGAAAATCTTCTCAAATCACAATTGTAGAATTCTCCACTCTAGTCTTGTCCTCTGTTGCTCTTAACTTTTTTTTTTTTTGTTCAAAAAGTCTTGTTCTTATGAGAGGATGTATGTGAGCTATATTGTAATTCTTCTTGTCTAGTTTGTTGTAATTATTTTTGTCACGAAATTGACAAAAGGGGAGATTGTAAGTGCCACGTTTTCGTGTGCACATGTTTATGTTGTCAATATCGTGCCATTATGACCAAGAAGATCCGTGTTCTCAAAGTGCCTCAAGGAAGATCCTTTTCGAAGAGTTTGGATGGACTAGAGTCGTCAAAGAATGTCTCCAAGTGTGCGTGTCAACCTTCTCAGGTATTTTAGACCCAAACCAGCCTTTAGATCCCTTGGAAAAATCTTGTTTTTACTTAGCTAATTCTAACTTGAAAAATCAAAGGGTTCGGTGACCTTTCGGTCACCTGGCGGCTAGCCTCTTTGTAAATTACGGCTAACCGCTAGGTAACCGAAACCTGCGGTTTCTTTTCCAGAATGCTGTTTCTCCTGTTATGGAGTTCGGCTAGCTCCGCGGTCACCCCACGGTTAACCGCAGAGAGCCTTTGCGACTAACCGTTAGTAACCGAAATCCTACGGTTACCTTTTCAGAGAGCAATCTATTCTCCTGTCAGGTATTTCGGTTACCCCTACGGTCACATTTCGGCTAACCGCCTAAAGCATAGCGGCTAACCGCAAGCAACCGTAAATCTTACGGTTAGGTTCCCAGAGAGCTAATTGTTTCTGACATGCTTGCGGTTACATCTGCGGTCAGATCACGGCTAGCCGCCAAGTCCACAAACGACTAAGCGTGAGCTGACCGATTTCAAATTTATATCCGTTGTCTCGGGGATTTTGAAAAGAGGCTAGCCGCCATTCTTAGAGGCTAACTGCCAAATCTACCCGTTGTGATTTTTCTATAAAGCTGTAGCCCTTTTTGCTGTGCATTCTAAGGACTTGAGGGTAAAGCCTTGCTTGCTACTTTATTCCCAGCTATTGTAGTTTCTCAAATTCCTCTCCAAACACTCATGTGCTAGATTTAGGAAAACCCTAGAGCTCTATTAGCTCTAAGATGAGTGTCTTGTTAGGGAGTGCATCATCTAGGATACTTTACACTATGATAGCCTCATTTGTGTAACCCTAGAAACCCTATCCTCTGAACCCTGGTTGTGCAACGCGTTGGAGGCATCCTTCTCAACACCAAATGGTCATCAAGAGGTAAAAGCTTCGACTATGGTCAAAGCTCCATAGAACACTTCAATCGTTATCAAAGGCAAGTGTTCACCCTTCTTCAACTTTCTACAATATATGTATAATGTGGTAGTTCTTTAGTTCTGTGTGACTAAATTACTATACAATTTTGTGAGGAGAAGTAGATCTGTGTGGTTGAACATCTGTAACAAAATGAGATCGAATCAGGACTTGTGTAGTTTGATTCATATTAGTGGAACCGAGGGTCTGTGTGACCCTTGAGAGTGGATGTAGGTCTATATGACCGAACCACTATAAATCTGCTGTGTCTATCTCTTTACTGCATCATCTACATTTTCCGCTTTAGTTATACTCTTGTTGTGTTTGTCTTGTTCTTTGTTCTGTTTTAGATTAAAATCAGGCTTAGAAAATTAAAATTGGCAATTGTATACCATTAGTCTTATTCACCCCCGTCTAGGACTTAGTCATTGGCCCTAGTTTGCACTTTCACTATCAACCTCTTGTTTAGCTAGACAATCTGCCATTCCATTTGCAGATCTACCGGTGCTCATGAGCTGGGCCGGGCTAACGTATACAGTCCAAACCTAAAACGGGCCATAAAAGTTAGGCCTGAGCCCGCCCATTTAGTCAACTAGGTCAGGCTGAATCAGGCTTTTGATCAATTTCGTGAGCTTTCTAACAAGTCATGTGTGGTGATTTAATTGTCCCCACACTACTTAACATCCAAATCATTTGAAAAGAGTCTAGGTTCACTATTTTAATTGATGATCTAAGTGGACCATTCACGATGTGAGAGATCAAAACAAAACCCATGTGATTTTGAAGTTGAATTGATGGGAACATGGAATTTTTAAAAAAGTAAACAAAATGTCCTCATCACAACACGTGAGTGCACGAGAAATGTTTCAGAACTGAAGCTTCTTTATCCTCCAGACAATCATTTGATTTTGACGCAGACGCACACCCACCCTGTCCAAATGAAAAGAGCATGTAACAAAACCGACCATATAATCAATGCAGAAACCTTGACTCTGTGAGCCAGTGATTTTTTTCCCCTCCCCTCAAGAGAAATACTCATGCATCCACCCCTATCCAACATCTATAACCATCTTGTTGTTTGGTTGAAGGGAGGTGCTCAGTATTGAGCTATCAATTCATTGGCAACTCATAGGAGTCCATGGGGTCATTTTTAATTTATGTTATTTTAAAAATAGATCAAATGTTTGTAAAATTATAAAATATATATATATCTTTTAATTCATGTGTATTATGATAATTAATCTAAATTAATAAACTTATATATTCAAAAAATGAAGAAATAAGGAAAAAGGCTGTTCCTACATCATTATATATATATATATTTATATATATATATATATATATAGGATCCAGCTCTCCTAAGCTGTAGGTTAACTTAACCTAAACTGAAACAGTGCTGCATCTACAAATCAAAATTGATTATCGTTGTTTTTTGTATGATGATCGTTTCTAAAATCAAGATAAATCCAATCAGAAGTGAATTTTCTAGTTCAATCATTTAAAAAACAGATATAATCAACTTTAATTTGTAGGATCGACATTATTTCAGCTTATGATAAGCTAAACTGCAGTTTATGAGAGCCCTGCTCATATATATATATATACACACACACATACGCATGCACAAAATCTAAGTTAAACTCGGCCGTTGTCCAGAATAAGGTGACTCGGCTCGGCTAGTTTTTCAACCATGATCCTTCTCCTTTGTGGTCCCGTTTGTATGGCTTTAAATGTGTCCTAAGGAACGTGTTTTCCATTTTTTATTTTTGCTCCTCTGATTCTCTAATGTGTTGCATATGTCTGCATGTGAAACAATAATAAAGGATTGTAGATTGAATATGTATGGACGATGTTGTCTTAAGTAGTTAAGGCCATGAGTCCTAGGCCCGGTTGCTTGGGACTTGGGACTTTGAAATCCTAGTTTGGGATGAGTCATAAAACGATCCTCTGTCTGAGTGGTCCCAAATGTGTCGTGCAACACGACTGTTCGTCGGTCGAGACAAAGGGTGCTTTATTATCACTTTCGTATGGCTGGCGAGCCGCGGGAGTTTTCCTACTTTCGTCATCTTGCTATAGTTGTAGCCTCGACAGTGAAGGTAAAGCTGAATTGGGTAGAAAAATGGGGTTGTAGTCTGAAATGCCCATACAGATGTATTAAGACAATCTATTATTTAGTTTAGGGAACGAGCATGACACGTGGGCAACACAAGAGCAATGGGATCGAAACTCGCTCTGATATCATATAATAAACCATATATCAACCAAAACAAAATCTTAAGCTGATAGGTGGAAGGCCCATACAGGTATATTAAGACATGTCAAGCCTATAACTTAGCCGATGTGGGATATGCGACTTCCCAACAGAAGATGCAGGAATTTTATTCAGCGATTCTATCTTTTCGCAACTTGGTTTAATATCATCAGATAGACACAGATACAACTATAGTGATTAGGAAAAAGATGAAAAGGAAAGGCCAGGTGTTGCATCATTATTTTGCATGTTGACATGGTGAGGTTATGCAATGATCTGGCTGCTCTATCAAAAAAGAGTCCGGATCCCTGTTTGGTCCAAACAGGCATGGAATTTTTTTTTTTTTTTGATAACGCAGGTTCCCAGTCCTTTGGGCCAGAATAATTCCTACGGGCTCAGGAGAGAAAGCCAGGTAAAATTCCCCTATAGCCTCAGTGTGGTAGTGCAGTTTCGAACCCACAACTTCCGGGTACAAACCGTGGTCTTAGGCCAACTAAGCTATCCTTCGGGATTTAAACAGGAATGAACTTGACAGGTATGAACTTGTTGAGTTTAAAAACCGGTAACCCCCAATTGGTCCAATTAGATCCGGATTCACCAAAAAGCCAAAGAAGAAAAAAGTGAGGAAACTCTTGACATGTGCCCGCCTGTGGCCTAGGTTGAGTTTCTGTTGCTCACAGTTGGGCGATTTGGATTTTTCCGACCTGTTCTAATTAGTTGCTGTGGTGCACGGCAGGACACCAACTATGGGCAATTGGTCTCCCTATATAATTGGAGGACATTTATTTTTGATGGCTGGGATTTCAATTGGTGGGCCCTACTATTGGGTTTCACTCTTCCAACTCTCGGGATTTCTCTAGGTTAAAACCTCATACGATCCGTATTCCAAAGTGGGGTGACTCCCAAAATATTCAGGGCCAAGTGTACATGAGGTTTCGATTTAAGTGGGGCCGCAAAAGTGATTTAAGTGGCATTGTGTAATGACGTATTTCAACATGTCAGATAGGTCTATCGCTTTCAAAATTCAAAACTGTTCTCACCACTCACTGGTATAGTGGTATGAACTATGAACACCTTTCCCCACAATTTCTCTCTCGTACAGTACGACGTCATTTACTTTTCTCCTCCTGCGATTTTTATTTATGTGGTCGGTATGTAGTGGTCCATGTAAAGTAGTTGCTCTCATGACCCTCATATGAATGGAGCTCAAAAGAAAATTATTTCTCATGATGTTTTATTCTAGAAGACATATGAGCTTCAGTTTGAGCTCAAGCTCATGTGTTTTGGTCTTACCTAAACTAAGTTTTCTAATTTTCATGTCTACTCAATCTTAAGCAGCTCATTAACATCCTTCACTAATATTAAAGTACAGACATCACCTGAACTCATGGCTACGGAAAAAATTGATAGATATAATATAGTTTGCAATTCAAATCAAACCCATAGATCTTGATTTACGCATTAACAATTTATAATCTAAAATGCTGAAAGTGTACCTTGCGCCATTATTTTAATGATGAGCGGATCTCTTTTCTCAAATAGGATTTTCTTCTATCTTTCTTATCACCCACTCTAATATTATGAGTGAAGTTGATGGGTACTTTTTAGATCTCATAGGTTAATAAAGAGGAACGAAAAATCATATATTATATATAGATAAGCACTAAAGAGAATTCCTCCCATCAAATAAATCTAATAAAGTTAAGTTTCATTAATTCCCTCACATCAGTCAACAAGAGTCCTATTTGATTGGGCTTACTAAAAATTTAATCAAAGATAAATGTAGTAAAATCAAAAACTAAAAAGAGAAAAGTAAATTAGGTTAGGGGCTCAAATCGTGGATCCCAACAGTATTTCACACGTGGTCGGTGACGAGGACATGCCACTCGTATCCGGCAAAAGTTTCACATGGCGATATTTCCCATTTAAAAGGACTGTCGGAGGCATGAATCAACACATCCAAAATCCAACTACACCAACAATGGTAACCCTAAAGACCTCTTCTCTCATCAAACCGGCCGATCCAACGCCGAACCACCGGCTTTGGCTCTCAGACCCAGACCTCCTCCAGCCCACAACTCATTCTCCCCTGGTCTACTTCTACACACCCAACAACACCACCAACTTCTTCTCTCCTCAAGTCATCAAATCCTCCTTGAGTCGAGCTCTGGTGCACTTCTACCCACTAGCCGGTCGACTTTGCAGGGACGACACCGGTCGCCTCGAGATCGACTGTAATGCAGCCGGCGTCAACTTCGTCGAAGCCGAGTCTGACTCCAAAATCTCCGATTTCGGCGACTTCATGCCCTCCCAAGAGCTTAGAAACCTCTTCCCTTACATTGACTACAACACCCACGTCGGAGATTGGCCATTGCTGTTGGTTCAGCTGACCAAGTTTTCATGCGGTGGTGTTTGCATGGCCGTTGCATTTAGTCACGTAGTGCTTGATTCTCTTGCATTTATGCAGTTTATTTCGATGTGGTCAGGAATATCCAGGGGAAGTAAGTCGGATTTGACCATGGAGATGGTCTATGATCGGACAGTTCTATGTGCCCGGGACCCACCGGCTCCACCGGCCTTTGATCATGAAGAATTCAAGCCACCCCATCGTCTGATGGATGGTGATGATGACCGGAACAAGGAGACTGCGATTGCGGTCGTGAAGCTGACCAGTGAACAGGTGAACTCGATCCGCCGGGCTGCTGATGATGGCAAGGCCCGTTGCAGCCGATATGAGGCGGTGGCGGGCCACCTGTGGCGGTGCGCATGCAAGGCCCGCGGGCTCCGCGGCGATCAGCCAACGAAGCTTTACATCACGGTGAATGGCCGCACACGCCTCCGGCCGACGTTTCCAGTGGGGTACGTGGGGAATGCGGTGTTTACGGTCGCGGCGGTCTCGAGCTCGGGCGATCTCGAGTCGAACTCAGTGAGTTACTCAGCGAGTCGGATAAGGTAGGCGATGGAGAAGGTGAACGACGAGTACCTGAGGTCAACGCTTGACTTTTTGAATGGTCAAACGGATCTGACCAGTCTCAGACGTGGGTTCGACTTGATGGATCCGGATCCAGAAGTGGGCGCATACCATGGGTCGGCCAACCTGATGCTGACAAGCTGGGTGGGGATCCGGCTGTACGATGCGGATTTTGGGTGGGGCCCGCCGATACACATGGGGCCCGCGTTGGTGGGGTTTGAAGGGAGGGGATTCATCATGCCCTCAAGAGAAGGGGATGGGAGTGTGGTGGTGGCACTGAAACTCCGGGCTGAGATTATCAAGTCTTTCAAGGAGTTGGTGTATGACAATGTGCCAGCACAAGTGTCACAGATATCATCAAGATTATGAAACAAGTTTGATTAGGATGTTTTGTGCTATGTTTTTATTTTTATTTTGGGGTAATAAAATATATTTTGTGATATTAAAAATATCATGAGCCTTGTTTAGAATTTGAACTACTTTTTAATTGTGTGAAATTGAGTATATATATCATGTCATAGTTGCCTAATTTGCAGTTTTGTGTAATTTGCTTTAAATTTATGCAGTTGAAAGAAAATCATAGTTTTTTTTTTTCTTTTTTCTTTTTATAACCCAGGGCATCTCCCGGCCCAGGAGCTTTCGGCCTTGAGCCCAAGGAATACTCGACTCTGGACAATCGAGAACAAATCCCTAAGTGCATATGCAAACCCTCTTTATCTGTGTGCATTGGGTAAAACTACAGCAGGTGGTCAATAGAGATAGGTGTCGAAAGAAGACCTCTCCACTTTTTGAGGAGCAAAAGTCATGATAGTTTGTGTTTGTGGGGTAGGTTCAATAGGGTTCATTTTGCTTTTTATTTGTTTAACTAATAACTCTAGTTCACTAGCTTTAATGAGTGAATATGATTTTTAGATTTGCTATATTTTGATTTAATGTGTATGGATCAAAGTCCATTGCGACTAATTTGTAGGTAGGTGCAAGTCGGGTTCAAAGCCCATTTCGACTAATTTGTAGGTGCAAGTCGGTGCCTAAATAATTATGTCACAAGTTATTATTTTTACTTAGTGATTTAAAAAACTATTTGTTTGATGTCATTTGATAATTTTTCCAAGGATGTATTTGTGCACGCTAAAGTTCCATTACACTATAGATTCCTTTCTATGGTAAGAAAAAATGATGGAATGTAGTTTTTCAAAGAGCTGTGGGCTTTGTTCCCTTTCCCACACAGAAACAAATATCTTTGCCATACAAAAAAAAATATCTTTAAATTTTTTAAAAAAAAAATAGTTAAATTTAGAAATTGGACAGCGATACAAAATGTCCTTTACAAGACTGCCTCATTTGAAAAATGAAATTTAAAACGAGGGACCTTTTGGAGATGGAGATGATGATTATACGCATGTGGTTTTTTTGGCCCATGGATTGTGTTAGTCATACCTAGGGGTGAAAAACAGGTGGTGTCTGCACAGCCTCGGCTAAGCACTGCCCACAACCACAAGAGCATGGCCAGTAGCGATTGATTATTCGATGGTTCCGGCTGGTTAAAAATCAGATTTGGATCTAATTTAAGCCCCGCTAAGTAAATGGGTTCGGGTTCCTTTTTTAGATCTATGATCTAAACGGATTTGGTTCCGGTCCCACCTTGGTTCGAAATGTGGACTCACGACCCGACACATTACCTCAATTTTCGAGAATCTCTCATTAAAATTAGATTTTTCCCCATATCATTCTCTACTTAGACCCAGACCCGGACCCGGACCCGGACCCGGACCCGCCCCATATATGGTTCTGGTTCTGAGTTCGGTTCCACATTCTCCTTGACGGTTTTGAGTTTGGGTCCACCATGGAACCGGACCAGAACTAATCCGTTTACATCCCTAATGGCCAGGCTCGTGTCATGTTGGGCCATCCGGCCCACAGTTTGGTGGCCCGGTCAACAATTAATTTCATATTTTGATTAAAATATAACTGTGAATGTATTAAACACTTGACATTTAACTAAAAAAATGCACATAACATTTCTGAACTTGAAATAAAGTTAACCTTGTATTTCAAATAAAAAAATGCTCAAGACATTGTTATAAGTTCCATTATGAGGTAATGCATACAACTTTGAATGATAATTTCACACTTGAAAAATGAAAAAGAAACTTAAAATATGATGATAATCTCCAACTTCAAATAAAGTCTACAACTTTGATGATAATATCCGACTTGAAATACAATTTAAAAATGAAAAAAAAAAAAAAACTTACAAGTATGATAACTGTCAACTTGAAATGAAATTTACAACTGAGAAAATAAACTTTAAAAGGTACAAATATGATAAATTCTAATACTGAGAAATTTACAAGTTCCGAACTATGTTAAATCTTGTTTTTGAATACTATGATAATTCTAATGCTGAGAAGTCATCTTCTAATTCTTCTTCTAGTATCAAATCGCGCTTTCTTTTCTCTGCCAGAAGCCAATCTCTTAAGCACATGCATGTCTTCACGGTGGCATCCGATAACCTCATCTTCCTACCGTCAATCAATCGTCCACTTGTACTAGAAGTCTGCTTAGATGCAACTGTAGACAGTTGAACCGTTAGTAAATCATGAATTATGGAGGAAAACACAGCAAAACCAATTTTACTTACTTTCCACGTACAAGCACGGCAAAACTTATGTCATCCTTCTCCACAATGTAAACCGGACCGATTTGTAAATATTTTGTTAACTCATTCACAGTTTGAGCAAATCCAGAAGAACTACTGCCTCAAGAGGGATTAAAAAGACCCCAGTAAGCTTTGATTTTCCCAGTATGTGTTTAAGGAGGAGTATATGTTGTTTCTAGTGTACTTCTACGTACCCATTTGAATGGAATGCTCATTAAAAAGTACATCTAAATAAGTTCTAATAATAGAAATATTATTTACACTAGTGGGATTCATATTTTAATATATTTCTTCAAGTAAAGTCTCTAAGCCTATTAATTTTAACCTAGGATCTAATATAGAGACTAAACAAATGTTAGGAATATTTATCCAATATTATTGTGTGAATTTTAGTTTCATTGCTTTACACATATCCTTAAAAGATTCTACATCTCTATATTTTACAAAAGCAAGACTAATCTCATAAAAGTGCGTTAGAATTTTAGTTGAGGTGGAGTAATATACCCCACAAAAAAATAAAGTTGCTTCATAATTTTTTTAAAATATCTTTAATGATTTCAAGAATTTGTCAATTTTCTTCATCTAAAAAAAAAAAAAAAGAAGCTTACAAGATGCAAGTATGATAAATCCTAAGGCTGAAAATTTTACAAATTACAAGTTTACAATGATAAATCTGATTTTTAAACACTAATATTTCTAACGCTGATTAGTCATCTTCTAATTCTTTTTTTTTTTTTTTTCAACAAATCTTATTTTATTTTCTCTGCTAGAAGTCAATCTCTTAGGCACATGCTTGTCTCTATTGTTGTGGCTTTCGATAACTTCTACCGTCAATCAATCGCCCAGTTATATTAAAAGTCCGCCTAGTTGCAACTATAGACACTTAAACTGCTAGTAAATCATGAGCCGTGGCTGCTTTCCACTGGGCCAAAAGGTCAGAGCTTGTGTGATCTTCTTCAATGATGTCAACCATGAACTTAGCTGTTTGTAAATACACTATTAACTCATTCACAGTTTGAATCGATGTGGAAGACTACCGCCTCGAGTGCAATTAAGAAGACCCCAATAAGCTTTCATTTTTCAGTTTAAGGCGTGACAATTAACTAGTTAAAGTGAAGTAAAGTGAATCGAGATAAGAAATGACAAGGGGTCATATCAAAAGTATATAATTTCAAGACTCTCTTGAAATTTTTAAAAAAAGTAAAAAAAGAAACTTCCTTTCTCTACTAAAAGACAAAGAAACTCCACTTTTCTATACAAAAAGTCAAAAAGATTCCATACTAAACAATTAAAAACAAAACACCATCATAACACTTTATATTTTATTCTCTCTTGATTTAATGCTTCAGCTCCCCATAATTCAATTCACTATACATCCAAACAGGGAGGGGTATAAGTTGTTTATGGTGTTCTGCCCATTTGGATAGAATACTCATTAAAAAGTATATCTAAGTACATTCTGATAGTAAAAGTATTATTTACACTAGTGGTATTCATATTTTTATTTATTTCTTCAAGTAAAGTCTCTGCGACTATTAATTTTAACCTAAGATCTAATATAGAGACTAAACAATATGTTAATGGAATATTTATCCAATATTGTGTAAATTTGATTTCATTGCTTTATACATATCCTTAAAAAAACTCTATAACTCCATATTTAATAAAAGAAAGACTAATCTCATAAAAGTGCATTAATTAAGATCTTAGTTGAGGCAGGGTAACACGCTCTAGAAAAAGAGAAATTAGCTTAATAAAAAACCTTTTAAAGGTCTGGTCCATGGGTTACCCAGATCCAGGGCCTGGACCTGGACCTGGACCTGGACCTGGACCTAGATAAAAATGTGACACGGGTCAATGGTATCGAATCTGTTTATGCACCCAAACTCAAATTATAGACCCGGACCTGGACCAAATGGGAGGGGTCAAGCCCAACTCGATTAGTGATCTAAATACCTACATGCTAATTGTAATTCTATATACATCGATAGCATCCGGTGGTGATATTTGGATGATATATTTTTTTTCTTCTATCAGAGGGTTTTTAACCCTTTGGGATGGACTAATCCCTCCGGCTCCAGAGGAAAGCAGGGTAAACTCCCCTATAGCCCCAGTGTGGTGTGCAGTTTCAAACCCACAACCTCCGGGTGCAAACCGTCACCTTAGGCCAACTGAGCTACCCCTTGGGATAATATTTGGATGATACTTGGGCCCTCCATACATGTACCCTCACCCAACTTGAAAATGGGTTCGAGTGTGTGTTCTTCAGATACTTGGGCTTCAGGGAACCCATTTTCAGCCGAATACCGAGCCAATAAGGGCCGAGCTCGGTTGCCTGATCAATTTTTGCAAGGACCTTACAGCACTCTTGGGCCTTTAGCCACCATTGAACAAGGCCAAAATTGGGAATATATAATGGCTAACCAGACTAGTCAAAGTTAAAACAACTCCATGCATGTAGGAGACTTTCAAAAACAATTCTTCCAAATCTCAACCATCACAAGAAGAGGAAGTGACTTAAAGTAGACACCCCATACCCCCATTTAAGTCTAGTATAGAATTTAGAAACCAATGTTTAAATACATTGAATGGACACAAGAAGAGGAAATGCAAAACACAGACACCTCCACCTCTAATTTTTTATCAATCACTCATTTCCAACCTCCTAAACCTCCTCTCAGCCAACCTCCAATGGTTCATCTCCATCTTCTTGTTTGTGCTTCAAATCAAGCCTAGTCCCCCAACACAAGGCAGGCAGGATGGCCTTTTGGAGTCCCACCCTCCACCAACTCCTTGGCCTCCTGTCCTTGTTCCTTCTCCTCCTCCCCTATGGCCCCATATATGCGGCGGGCATTCGTGCCGGAGTCATTCGAAAGCAATCCCTCGACGACTTCCCAGTGTTCCGGGAGGCCCCTGAATTCCTCAATGGCGGGGAGTGCAGCCCCTTCGACGTGGACCGAGTACTCCACATCGCCATGACCCTTGATGTGAACTACCTAAGGGGGACTATGGGGGCCGTCCTGTCGATCCTGCAGCACACGTCGTGCCCAGAGAACGTTGAATTCCACTTCCTTTCGGCGCGATTCGAGCCAGAGCTGTTGATGAGCATCAAGTCCACCTTCCCCTATCTCAAGCTCAAGGTGTACCACTTTGATCCGAAGCGCGTTAAGGGAAAGATCTCCAAGTCAATTAGGCAAGCTCTAGACCAGCCACTGAACTACGCGCGCATCTACCTCGCCGATATCATACCAGAGGAGGTGCGGCGGGTAATCTACCTCGACTCGGACATCATCGTGGTCGACGATATCCGGGTGCTTTGGGCGGTGGAGTTGGGTGACAAGGTGGTGGCGGCGCCTGAATACTGCCATGCAAACTTCACAAGCTATTTCACCAATGCATTCTGGTCTGACCCTGTATTGGCAGGAACATTTGAAAACAGGAGGCCTTGTTACTTCAATACAGGGGTTATGATCTTAGATGTGGAAAAGTGGAGGAAAGGGAGGTATACAGACAAGGTTGAGGAGTGGATGGGGGTACAGAAGCAGAAGAGGATATACCACTTGGGGTCTTTGCCACCTTTCTTATTGGTCTTTGCTGGGAACATCAAAGGGGTGGACCACAGGTGGAACCAACATGGTTTGGGTGGGGACAACCTTGAGGGGAGATGTAGGAGCCTTCACCCTGGCCCAGTCAGCCTTCTTCATTGGAGTGGCAAAGGGAAACCATGGTTGAGATTGGACTCTAGGAGGCCTTGTATTGTTGACTACTTGTGGGCCCCATATGATCTCTATAAGTCTTCAAAACCTATACTAGAAGGGTGATGAGAGAGAGAGAGGAGAAGAAGAAAAGTTGCTGCTGATGACGATGATGATGATGTTGATGTGAGAGAGAGAGAGAGAGATCATGGGCTTGTTTATCTGTAGCCAAGGAGGTTTTAGGGTTTTACTTGTGGTTTGTAAAAATGGGATGATAAAAATGCTCTTGGACTTTTGATGGCATGAAAATAAGGAATGGAGAGAGATATAATATTGTGATTGACTATTTCTTTTGTAGTTTTCGTATGTAGTCATCATGAAGAGAAACATTTTTGTTTTTCTTTTAGTTATTTTCTGCAATATAATTAGAAATTAAGGAATTATGGAGACGGACCTTTTTTTTAGTTATTATCTATCATCCAACCCCAAATAGATGAAATAAGGTTGTAATGGTGATGATGATGATGATCATGCGGTTGGTGTTGATATCCATGCATGTATTATGGACAAATATCAAGAGTAGGGTTCATGTATGGATAAGTATTGAGAAGTGGGCTCTACCCGAGGGGGAATATTAAAAAGTATTTTCGTTGCCTCTACTAACGCCTCGAGGTTTTAGTAGCAATGGTTAGATAAAGAAACTTAATAGGTATAAAAGTCAAACCGGTCGTGAGTTTGAATTTCAAAAGGCATGAATCGGCGCAAAAAAAAAATTAAAAAAAAAATAATAATAATAAAAAGCGTTTCACTAAAAGTGCTCCGGCCGCGTTCCACCTGAAGGGGAGTATTGAGAAGTGGGCACCACCCGAGGGGGAATATTGAAAAGTATTTCCGCTGCCTTTACTAACGCCTCGAGTTTTTTGTAGCAATGATCAGATAAAGAAACTTAATAATAACTACCTATGATGATCCCCTTAAACTTAGATTGATTTTGGAAAACATAATTTTACAATAATTGGTCAAAGCAAATGTCATATGGCGGGAACTCTGCTTGTTTCTACTTACATTTCTAAAGTAAGCCTTAACAATTGTCACTGTTAATTTAGCATGTGTAACCATTTGATCATGTTTATTACTATTATATAGAGACATTATTGTATAATGTTATGGAGTCCCATCTATGATTCTTATTTTCGGCCTTTTCCCCTCTATTCTACAAATAATTGATTATACTTTCTTTGACTTAAATATCATTTAAAAACAATAACCTTGGGGGTTTTAACTACACAGTTTTGCTAAGATTTCAGAAATGAATCCCATTCATTTTTTCAAAAATATTGTAATCAGGTGATGATAACCACATAATAAAGGGTGGCCCCCTGCAAGCAGATGGTAAAACCCAAAAATGGGCAACTCCCAAGAAGAGAGAGAAGGAAAGGAGAAACAACTAATGGTGTAACAAAGTTGCAAGTTGGGAATGTACAGAACTATAGACCTTTTGAAAAGTATCATATGCAATGAATGAGTTAAAGTACTTGCATTCTTTTGTTGGGTCCCTGTGGGATACTAAGATTTAATGAATGATAAGTATTAACAATGTTGTTGGGTGTCATACGACTTCACAAGTCTTTGGGATTTGTTGTAGTTGAAGATTTTCAAAGGAGAAGGCAACAGACAATTAAAAAGTTCTATAAATGGCAACGCAAATAAGTGAAGTAAAAGGGAAATGAGCCATAGAAGTCAGTATTTCACTGTAGGAGAGTAAAGAGCAATTAATTTTGGGAAAATCTTAAAAAGATATTGAAGTTTTTGTCAGTTTCTAGGAAGGGATCTTATGATTTTGCTTATTTTTTGAAAAAAAAAACACCCTTCTTTTAAATGGGTACTCTTCAGTTGCCAACCCCAATTGTCAACAGAGTTTTGAGAGCTCCTAAATGCAAACTACTTTTTTCTTTTCACACTCTTTCTCTTTACACCTGCCATTAAAGTGCGGGGATTTTAAATTTTTCTTTGCACACACCCATAATACCACTCCCGCCACCACCGCCCCCTCCAACAACACTGCCGGAGAGAGACAGAGAGAGGAAGAGAGAGATAGAGAGAGGCGGCGGGAGGCAGGGGTAGTTTGAGGATTTTCCACAAGAGTATATTAAAAATAAAAAAAATCTAAATGGTGAGTGTGAAAAGAACAAAGTAGTGTGCATTTAGAATCTTTCGTGAGCTTTTTACCAAATTTTTTTCATAATGACTAGAATCCCCATACAAAAGTATGAAAGTAAGGGCATGTGGCATCATTTTTGAGTCAAAATACCGAGAACATGTCTTGGGAGTATTCTATTTTGAAAATTGTTTCTCTTTAAAGCTAAGAAACGGTAGGTAAGGTTAAGATATATTTTTTAATGTAAATCGATCCACCGTAATCCATATCAGCATATGGGAGTGGGACACAATTAATACAGCTCAAGTTTGAAATTAAAAATAAAAACTACCTCATCTTCTAATTGAAACGACTCATTGAACTGACTCTATCTTTTATCCTGCTTCACAATTCCAAAGCCTCTCTCTCTCTCTCCCTTTCTAATCTCCACTACCCTCTCCATATATTTGGCACCTTTATCATTGGCACCTGTCCCTCACATAGCTAGTCCTCCTTACAATCCCTCGTATCAGCGAGTAAAAAAGAATCTTCAAAGGTATGCGAGATTCAAATTCTTTTTCTTGAATGTTCGAGAAACGATTGGTAATTAAATCCTTTTTTGACCAAATTTATATAAGTGCAGAAATTGGGAGTTTTTTGTTGGTTGTATTTTATTTTGAGATTTTCACCATCTCACATGAATAATGATGTTTTGGGCCATATTTATATAATTTACAGTCAAATGACTGATTTAGAAAGAATTGAGAGCTTTTTTTTTTTTTTTTGTATTTTATTTTGACTAAGCTTTTTCCCAAAATAAAATCCCAATTTTCCCAAGGATTGCTGATAAATGCACATTGTTTTTAACCCTGCATCTTTCATGTTAGTGAACAATGAAAGATGTGTGTTTGGCAACATTTGTGAAAATTGTTCCTCATATGGAGAGTGGATCTGGAGTCATTAGGAGTTGATTTTGAGTGCGAGAGAGGGTCTAATTAAGAAGCACTCCTAAAGATGTTTGAGTTGAAAAGCGAAAAGCGTCAAAGGCCAGTGATGTTGTGGTTTTAGACCATGAGAATTTTCTTGTTGGGAAATTTTCTTTTGAAACGGCAAACTAAGGCATCCAAATATTTTTTTTTTCTTATATACATTTGAAAAAGGAAGAAATTCCAAATAAGGCCTTAAGTTTTTACCTAATTTTAAAAAAAGACACAAGTCTCAAGATTTTTTAAGTTAGTACCTAAATTTTTCAGCAAGTTCTCCAATTAAGGACATCTAGCCATTTAAAAGTATTTCTAATGACTTTTTTCCTCAGTATTTTTAAAACACCCACATTACCCTTCGTTTAAAGCCATGATATGATTTCAGCAACCACTATATTCAATCAATCGTCATGAGGACATTGGTTATCCACGAACACTGTAAAGATGCCGGTGAAGAAAATGAGGAAGAAATAAAAGAAGTGAAGAAGAGTTTATTTCAATGAAGGGTAAATTTGAATAGTTTAAAAACTTGAGAAAAAAAATAACCAGAAAATAGCCTTCAATGGATGGATGTCCTTAATTGAAAATTTCGTAGAAAACTTAGAAACTAATTTGAATTTTTAAAAACTTGTATCCATTTTTCAAATAATAAAACCCACCTCAGCAAATCGATTTCCCCTCCTTCCATCTCCCCTCCAATCTCCCGCCCCTTCTATACCACCTCCTTTAAAACAAAATAAAGATGATGGAAAGTCAACCCTAAGAGTGTTAAGTTTTAAATCACTGCACAGTACAATCACCCCCATAAACTCACTCTTCTTCACCTCCACTGCATCATGCAGATGACTGCTTCTGCCAGATAATTTGTTACAAACGAGATGTGCTTTATTGGGGCAAGTGAACAAAATATCCTGATTAGTTTGCCCCTGAGGACCCTACCAGCTAAAAGATGGATGTTTCAACAATTAATTCGCATAATTCTCCCCTTATTTCGGTTTATAAAATAGCTGATTTTACAAAACAAAACCATAAATATACACAGAAATGAGGGAAAAAAAATGAAATAAATCAAGCTTTCACATGAATGAATACATGTGTGACCACTCCTCACTGGATCAAGGCACTGCTGAAGCTAAGATTACTAATAACTTCAGGGGAGCCAATAATCGGCAACCCTCTTTAAATGCTCTTTCTGAACAGAGAAACTGGTAGATAAAAAAAAGATGACAGGAAGACGACACATGGGAGCTTGATGAAAATTAGTTGACTCACTCATGAGACTCTGGAGAACCAACCATGAATTCCACTGGCCAGTCTCATCATTTCCACAGATGGGAGTTCTTGAGGTTTGCCACTTGGTACTTCCAACAAAGGTAACAACCAAGATCTTAAATTAAAGATCCATACACAGGAATGAGAGGATGGAGCCTGCCCGCCGCCTAGTTCTCTGACTGACCTTCCACTTCTCAACCTGGACCCTTTTCATGTTCATGCAGCTCGAAACCATGGTAGCAACTCCAGCTGCTGTCACCAGTGGGCAATAAACCATGTGGCAGGACTCAAGCTGGGTACATCTCTTCACAAGATGGGCCAAACCAACATCCGTTATTTGTCTGCAGTGTGATAGCACTATATCCTTGAGCAAAGGGCAGCCTTCACCTAATTCAGCGAGTGCTATATCCCTTAAATTCTGAAGGAAAGGTAACATGCATATTTTAATTATGATTCATTACAAAAACATAAAAAGGAGCACATATTGACAACAATAATTAAAGATTATATTCTCATTACTATAAATACAAAGGCCCGATGGGTATTTACATAATGACCTAAGCAGCCAGATAATGATCTGACTGCAGACCATCATGTCCGAGAATGGATCGTGGTGTTCAATTTAAGAGAGAGAGAGAGAGAGAGAGAGAGAGAGAGAGCACCTGCAGAACACTGACATCCAGAGAAGTTAGTTGAGGGCAGCCCTGTGCAATCGCTATCAGTCCAGCATCACCAATTCTGTGGCACCCACTAACATTCAAATGTCGAAGAGAGCAGCACTGACCAATAGCAATAAGGGCATCATCTCCAACCCTAATAATCAGATGGTGAATAAGATCAGCTTGAAGTTCACACGTGCACCAAAAAATCTGATTTTAATTATATATTGAAAAAGAAAAGAAACATGATCACTTGAAAGTTTGATAAATCATTTTATATATAAATGTATACCTCCTAAGAAACTGTATATTTTCTCATATAGTGACCATATCACAGAACTCCACCACAAGTTGGTATGCCAGGCTGGTCTCAAGCCCATATAAAGGAGAGTTGCATCAGACTACTAGTGGGTTATAAAAAGTTGCCAAACATACGCCGTGAGTTTCATTTCATGAAGAAATCCTGATACTAAAGCATTTCTCAAAAAGTTACGGGTTGGTGGAGAGCTTTGAGTTAAACTCAATAATGGGCAAGTGGAGAACCACAAATAACATGTGATGAGGCTTCGATGATAAGTTAACATAACCAGATAATAATTACACATGAACCAGAAATGAAGTGGCAATGAAGTTGCAACATATTTGAATCATCTTCCCTCATTATTTATTGAAAAAAAGAGAGGAAAAATGATTTAAAAAGGTCATCATGTTTCAGCACTGAGAGAGAGAGAGAGAGAGAGAGAGAGAGAGAGATGATTTTACCTATCGCAAAAACGAAGGCTAAGGTCTGTGAGAAATTTACAGTTCTGCCCTACAGCAATAATGCCCTTGTCACCAATCTGCCCAAAATAAAATGGAAAATTAGACAAATCATTAAAAAATATGTTTCTCTTCAATAAAACGCAAACAATTTTTTAAAAAAATGACAACAATAATAGGAAAAGTCCACTACTTTATGTGGCCACATTTAGGGAAAAAATTACCATCGAAACACCGAACCAGTGATTCATGAAGTAAGGTTCCAAACCAGTGTTACAAAATTCAGTTCAGCCGCCATTTCGGTTTTCCCTCCAAATGAAATGTTTTGGCTGATTCGGAGATTTCGGTGAAACATTTCGGAAAAAATATTACATATATTAAAATGAAAAAATAATATATGATACATTTAATTTATTGTGCTAAATCAATGCAATATGTCGATTTATATTTGATGGGCTATTTCATATTAGAGTGAAACTTGGCTAGCTTATTCATAATAAAATACTTTTTATTGGAATAAAATCTGATTAGGGCGATAGGGCCCATATAGTTATTTAGATTTTAATATATGGGCGGCTACACATTGGAGCCCACTAATTTTTCAAGGCCAAAAGGGTAATTTTACTTCTACTTTTAAGTTAAAAAAAATATGTTTAGCCCCTTCAGTTTTTATTTTTTTCTATTTTAAATGCAACCTAACTGTTGGGATGAATATTTGGAAGAATTGGACGAATCGGTCAAAATCATTAAATTCGGACTGAATTGAACGTATTGGAACGAATTCTGGGACGAATAATTACAAGGTTCTGTTTGTTTCGGTAGGGCGAACAAACCGAAATTATTTGAAAATTTCGACCAAAACGAACCGAATTTCGTAACACTGCTCCAAACACAAATACTCTATTGAAAAGCACTCTTTTAAGAAAATAATATTACGTTGTACAAGGAACAGCAAAACAAAAAATTAAAAAATAAAAAAGAGAGAAAAGAAAAGAAAAGAAAAAAGACATAAAAGTGTATCCAATGGACCTATTCTTGACAATTAAATCCAATGAGAAAATGCTATAAAGCACAAGGTACAGCTACTGGAGAGGGGGAAGGGTAATGAATACGTATGAAAAATTCTGTTTGTCATAAATTAGCTTCCTTGAACATATGAAATCTGGAAGATAGAGTTCATACATTCCAATTTCTAAGAGAACAAGGAAACATGACGGAAAAGGTGAGAACAAGATTACTGCTTGGTTACCCATAGATATAATTGTGTCATAATTCCATTGAAGGAGGATGAAAGTTTATTTCACATGCAAAGATGGAAGATCTTCCATTGTGTCATTATATCATACTAATCATCTCAATGGTGCCCAAACTCTTATGCTTGGGCTCCTACTTGTCAGGAATGTAAGCAGAGTCTTGATACTCATTAACTTGGTTTGGAATATAAAAAAGAAAAATAGCAGTTATAGTATCTTCAGCAATCACGGCAAGTACCAGATAGTAACTCCAACTGAATGTATGTGTAGAAAACTCTCCTAAGGAAAGTTTGCATGGGAAAATCCATGCGAACAACCATGAGGGGCCCACCTAGGCACTGATCCGAATGGACCATCAAAACCCCACCCCCTATGCACACCAGATCCATTGGATTTGCACTGATCTGAGTGAACAGGAATGTTGGAT
This sequence comes from Umbellularia californica, assembly GCA_028538565.1. Classification (NCBI taxonomy): domain Eukaryota; kingdom Viridiplantae; phylum Streptophyta; class Magnoliopsida; order Laurales; family Lauraceae; genus Umbellularia; species Umbellularia californica. The sequence continues at coordinate 34,736,342 of JAPQWN010000003.1, read as the reverse complement.
TGAGGGTTAAGTTTTTAATCTTTATATAAAGCTTTTAAACTTGTGGGCCACGGACCAAGGGGTTAGGATGATCCGATGGATTTTCAATTTTGCACGAAGGTAGGTCACATCTAGATATTTCAATCCCCCACCTTCCCCCAAGATTGATGGGGCTCTAGGTGGGCACCACAAGGCCATCCGCATGGAGGTCCGTAGGAACCGTCCATTGCATAGCACAACCCTATGTGTGTAGGTGAATTATCATATGCACACCCTTTAATTTTGCATACCCGTGTGCACCTCATAGCGGGGCCGACCTTATAGTCTTTCTTAAAGGACCACAGACATAGGACTCCCTTGAATTACACTAGACCCCTGGGTTTGCACCCATCCGAATGGAATGGACCATTGGATCGACTGTGCACCCGTTTTAAGCAAATGAAAATTTGTGGACCATATATCAAGGAGTTAGGGTGATCAAGTGGGGCCCATTTTTTGTACATGCGTAGGCCACAACTAGATCTTTCAATCCCTCCGCCCAAAAAAAACACACTTCAACCTTCTATGGGCCCCACAACAAGGTCCACATGGAGTTGATAATCACTATATAGAGGTACCTCTCACAGGCTTGCAAGAGAGGTAACCTTTTTACGATCAAGTGGGACACTCACAAATCCAACCCCCTCATACTAACCCTAGTGAATTAAATTTTATGAAAATATATAACTTAAGAAATCGTTGGAATTTTATCCAATGGTCATTTTTATTCAGACTACTGTGAAATTAGGATGAGTGCTTATTCGTGGGGGTGCAATGAGTGTGAGGGAGTTGGATTTGTCATGGGGTGGCTCACAAGGTGGTGAAAAGATTACCTCTCACTCAAGTCCGTGAAAGGTACCTCTTAGCAGAATATTACACACAAACAGTGCATGGCATGTTTTTCACTTTAAATACCCATGATTCAATACTAGAACCTTATTTATCATCGCATTTCTAATGGTAAAACCTCTAGCAAGGAGGTGTGTTTCCATTTCCCTCTTCATACTAATTTCTTTACACATTGCCCATCCTAGAAATTATGTTCGGTCTCTATACATTTTTTTACTAGGATTGCTACATATTTCCAAAATAAATAAGTAATACTGCTAATTCAGCTATATGGAACTTGTAGAGCAAATTGTCCAATTCACTCAATTTGAGCGCATGCGTATGGGTAAAGGATAATGTGTTTGTTCTAAATTTGATTGTGTTTTTTTATAATCATCATCCACTTTGAACCTCATCCTCATTAATAGCTATCTCCAAGTTATAGTGGTTTAAAGTTAGATGTAAGTTTTTTTTTTATGTCATGATAAGCCATTGCTTAAGTGTTTAATCTTGCAAACAAAACATGCCATGGGAAAGAAACTTCTTTTATGTAGTCCCCCTTTTCTATTTTTTTGAGAATAGTACATCCAAAACAAAACCATAATAGCGTACCTCATAACAGCGTCGAATATGAAGTTTCTTCAAATTCCTGCAGCCCAAGGCTATGTTGTATATTGCATCATCTCCTATACTAGAACAGTCAACTAAATGAAGAGTTTGCAATAGTGTGCAACCTCTGCCAACTTCAAGAAGAGCATTATTACCAATCCTTTGACAGTAAAGAAGAGCCAACTCAGATAGACCCCTGCATAATATATAAAATTAAATTAATCGGAATTAATAGATTCATTTCAATTAATATATATTTCATTGAAGTCCAAATCATACCGAACTAAAGCTAAGAAGTAAAATAAAAAATACCAGTATGCTAGCAAGTATATAGAACCCAATGGAGATATTACATATGCTTTGATATTAAAATAGCCATGAGTGCCTTCAAAAAGAATGTAACATAGGTCAAATTGGCTACAAATGGGACTCTTCCAAGAAGTACAACATATAGATTCCTCATAAAACATTACAAAGATAAAACTTTCCCTCCAATCTTCTCAAATGGACTCAAATGCACATCTGGTGAAGATCTGATAGTGAAAGATTGTTAATGATACCATTCAAAAAAAAAAAAAAAGAAAAGATTGTTAATGATACACTTAACATAGCAAATAGCCCAAAGATACTGTTGCTCATGTTCAGTCTCATACATATTTAAAACACTAATGCATGCTGCAGACAAACTAGGATGTAGCAGAGGTACTCATGGGAAGTCATGACTGATTAAAAAAACTATGGAAAATTTGTCTCAGTGCAGATGGATGGGTGCGAAAGTCGAGGAAGGGGTGTTTTGGCAATTAGGAGAGAGTGGGGAATGGGGATACCTAAGAAGGCTTTAGACTCGGATAGCTTATTTTAACTGAGCTATAAAGCAACAATGGTACTGCAGTATTTGAAAGGGTACATTTTGTTTGAATGGTAGAATTTTAAAATTGCACATAAAATGCATTTAAGGAGGACTCAAAAGGGCAATAATTTAAAAAAAAAAAAAAAAGGCACCTAAGAGCCAACCAGAACAAGCCCCACCACGAAAAGAAACACAACAAAGCCCAATAACAAAACACAAACAACCAGTCATGACTGCCAAAACATAAGAAAATTAAGGTAAACCCTTGTTTAGCTAAATTGCATGCCTCCCCATTGGCTCTTCTAAGGACATGGTAAAAAGACAAAATCCATGCAATTCTTTAAATCTCAAATCTCCTTTAACTTGTCCACAAGTCCATGCAGCTTAGGACACTGTCGCGGCCCATGATATCATTATTAGATTATATGGTCTTAATCCAGTGGATGATGTAATAAATTGATTTATTTCATTATTTATCAATATAATCATGCTTCACTTTCATGAGATGAATGGTGTTTTATTACTTTCTTGCACATAACCAATACGAATGGCATGATTGTTCATGATTTGAACCGGAGCCCACAAGTATATTAAATGTGACACGTGTGTGGATGAGATCCTCATACGGGAGACATATGTCACAAATTCTATACTTAAATTGATTCACAACCGATGATGAGATTGGGCATCTAATCTGATAAGGTTGCAGCACTTTGATCACTATGAGATAGTGTGATTTGTCTCGATCATCAGAATGTAAGATTCTGGATCATGGTGCTGGTACATTGGATGTATTGAAGGACCATGAGAAGCACCTCATGAAAGACTGTCTATACTTTAAGGTCTGCTCTCATAATTCCCTAGCAATAGACTCTTAATCCTGAGATATTAATGAACTCAAGTTTCTGTATATTCATTTGCTTTGAGTCATCAATGAGTGAGGCCAACTGTAGGTCAACACCTTGGTGTCTTTGATACGTGGTAGTAAGACTGTGGGAGCATTCAATAGTCAAGATGGAATCTATCTACATTATCCCCTTGTGCCAATTAATGGATTTATCATTAGTAAGTGTGCATCCATCTCAATTAAGAGTTAATTGGATGGTATTGATGATATCTATAATTAATTGGGTCTCAAGGATAATAAAATATGGATCTAATCTGGTGGATAGGTTCAATCGATCCATGGTATAGATGGAGGGGCCTACTTGTGGTAATAAGGAAGTTTAGGTTCTTCTTTGTAATTTATTCCTAAGACTGGAATGCAATTGCATTTATATAGTGGAGTTATTTGTAATTAACTGTGGGCTCGGATTGCAAATGAGATGTGAGCTCGTGGTATCCCAGTTGGAGCCAGCTTTTTATGGAATCCTTAATGGTCTCACGCTAGCCCAATTATTAGATCATTACTAATTCTACTTGAACTCAAAAGGAAAGGAATTAGAAAGTTACTATTTCTATTTGAAGTGACACTTCTAACAGTGATAATAGTAAGTCATTAATTATTATGGAAGTGACACTTCTAACAATAATTAGAAAGGAGATGTTACTAATTCTTAATGGAAGTAAGACTTCTATTTTAATTAGTAAGAAGAGTTGCTTAGAAACTATATATATAGGGGATCCAACCCCTTGGACATCCATCATCTTGGAGCACATGCCCAGAGCCTATAAGTGCAAGAGTTGCACTATTTTCTCTTCTCCTCTCTCTCTTCTAGTTTCTCTTCTGGTTTGCCTTGAGGTTTTAGTTGGTTTTCTCTTGGAGTTCCCACCAATCTTCTTGAGAAAAGAAATCTGATACAGGTTATAACGTGGAAGACAATTAGGTTTTGGAGATCCTAATTAGTTACTAAGAAAGAGTTTCTTCATCTAGCAAGTTTTCTTCTTCATTAGAGCGCTACCGAGCCCCAAAGGTATAATCTACTTCCTTGTGTGTTGTGGATTTATTTTGGTTGCATGGTGATGCTATTTAGTATCCTAGAGATAGTGTTTACTGATATTCATGGTTTAAAATCTCGGTCTCAGTCGCGGTATCGGCCGAGCCGAAAAACCGATATGATATCGGTATCGGTCGCTGATATGGGTCCGTCGCAGTCGTCACGGTGTGAATTTTTTTTTAATCCAAAAAAATTTCCAAAAAATCTAGAATATTAGAAAATGCTGGAAAACAATATTTTTTTCCATTAGTAACAACAATAAATCAAAATCTCGATCACCTTAAGTTATGTGTTCTGTCTGTGTCACAGTTCGCTGTCTTCTCCAGTATTTCATATAAAGATTTAATAAAATCATTTTCAAAATCTTAAATATATAGATCTAGCATAAATGTATGTAGATCAATCATTTACACACCATACAATGATCATGAATCATTAAAAGAACATATTTATGATAAAAACCCCAAAAAATGATATATTATAATTCAAATATTATAAATCCGAAAATACAAAAAATTGAAAAAAAAAAATTCAAAATCATGTGTATGAGTAGATCTAGCATGAAAGTATATAGATCTAACTTCTAAATGAAGAACACAACACAAGTGACAAACCCAATGATTTCTATGCTTCATCTAAAAATAACATATAAAAAAAACATAATAAAATGCTTTAAATTGATTTTCTCTTACCTTAAATAATATTTTCTTCAAAAAATAGATGTGAGATTTGAAAATATACAAGAGCGATGTGTGATGGTGTGTGACTGCTGCTCTAAGGAGTGAGGAGATGAGAGGAGAGGAGAAGAAGATGAAAATGGGGAAAAAGATAGAAAAAATAGGGTTTTATTTCTTTTTATGAGATCTCGGCCGATATTTGAAAATATTGGCCGAGATCTCGGAAAAACCGAGATGAACTTCATCTCGGCCGATATAGGCCGATATTTTGGGGATATATGGCCCCGAGATACCGATACTGATATCTCAGGGCCATATCGTACCGGTATGGGCCGATACCGGTTCATCTCGGCCAATATTTTGATCAATGCTGATATTGATTATGAGTTTGAGGTTCTTGGATCCTGGATTGGGTTTTATGGCCTTATGATTACTTGATCCCTGAGTCAAGTGAGTCAAAAGTTTTTGAAACCTATCCATGAGGCCCACCTACTTCCAACAATCAGACACTTGGAATCCTCTTTAACATTTAGACACCGGATCCCCAAAAACCTTGCTTCCCAGAAGGAAGCTCCCAAAACGGGAACTGAACTGAACTGTCTAGTTCTTCTTCTTGCCTGTTGGCAGTCTCCGAGCATGCGTGCGGGTGACTTGGATGGAAGTAAAAAACCTTTCGTGTACTCCGCCTTTGCTCCTGCAGAAATACATCCTGACTGAGGGGGGAGGAAGGCCCTTAAGCACTGCCACCACAGAGAATTCAGTCTTGACCAAAAAATCCACAACCCTGTTAGCCAATCTTTTGCAGTGCATGATCAACCAATTATTAACTTTTGAACTTGAATGCTATTCTTTTTAATTGGCAGGTGTGCATGAGTTGCAGATTGAGCAAGCCAAAGAAGATTAGCTTCTTGATCTTGCCCTCCTTCAGAATCGTTAAAGTTTAATGTTGATGGTGAAGCTGAAGGAAAGCAGAGGCCTTGCTGGTGGTGGAGGGAAGGGGGACATATTATGTATGTTTTCTAAGAATGTAAGGATTAGAGACTCCAACGAAGCCAAGGTGTTAGCAATTTTAGAAGCTCCACAAATCTTTTCTACTTCTTTTCAAGGAAGCTTAATGATGGAAAGCGAGTCATCAAATGCAATATCTTGGGTGATACACAAAGTGTCTAGGCCTTGGAAGCTTCTATTTTGTTTTAACGAAATCAAATTGTTGGCATTAGATCGGCGTATTCTTTGGCTGATGCATTGGCAAAACAAGGGCTCAATAGCATGGTTCAAAATAGCGGGCGCTACATTATCAGCCATAGCGGTTGGGGACGCCACGCTATTTTGAAAACTACGGCGCTACTGCGTAAAACCTGGTAGAGCCAATCAATCTATTTTAATTTAAAATATTAATTTTCCTCTTTTTTCTCCTTAATAGTCTTTCCTAAAGTTGTCTCTATGCTTATATGGTTTCAAATCACTAAAAAAACACAAAATTAGCTGCTACAAAATATTTGAATTCTTTTGACCACTTAAAAAACTCACACCACTACGTATCGCCCACTACGTAGCCATTTTTGCCACTGGCCACTATGCCTGCCACGACCACTATTTTAATCCTTGGTGGATAGATCCTCTCCTTATATGGTGACTCTTGTTTAATTTTGTTTTGTTGGGTATATTTCTCTTATACCCGAGTAATAGACATAGTGGCCGTTGTAGGTCGTCTTTTAAATTTTTTTTCCCGTTGCAGCTAAAAAAATCTGATTACATGCTTAATAGGAACCTAGCGTTGAGTTATCAAACAAATTCTGAATCTTAAACTAGGTAAATCATGAGAAATTGATCCAAGCATCCACTTTCATGATTTGTAATTTCAAAACATTGAGATTTCTTACATTCATTTACCTAAGAAACACCTTAACAAAATGGCTGCAAAGAAAAGCAACAAAAATATCATCTCAGTGCCTGTTTGGCAAGTCCAATATATTGGAAATAGAGAATATTCAATGAAATAGGGCTGTTTCAATTTAAATCCTTTTACAAATAGACTATTTTGTATCTCTAATTCAATTAAAAAAAATCAAACTAATCATCAAGGACAAGTTATATAGGCAAAGTTGTAATATAGTAAAAGTAGTACAAGTAAACTTGTCATATAGTAAAAGATATATTGGCAAATTTGTCACAAAAAAAAAAGAAGAAAATGTCTAATTTCTTTAGACATTCATGCCTTTTTGCAAGTTCATGAAAAAAGAAAAAAAAAAAAAAAAAAAAAAAGAGAGGATCGTAGGTCTTAAAGCTGATTCAATCAAATATTAACATTAACTTTCCCAAACAGTCTAAAGCACTCAAATATTTGCTGGAATTAATTTAACTTAAAACTCAAATAGACCCAAAAAGTAGACTTGCCAAACAACACCTTAATATCAATCGACAAAAGCCGTTCATTAAGAGGAGAATATAAAATAGTTTCCAGGATAGATGATAAGCAAGATACCAAGCACTATAGCTTTTCTGTTAAATCTTATCCATGTCATCATTTCTTTAAATGAAATATAACCATTAAGTGCTGACAAAACGAATACGCACGGGCAGGATCTTCCAATCGACGCTAGTCCGGATGTTCCAATATTGTGGCAGCCATTAACTTCAAGATGTGTAAGTCCAGTGCAGCCCTGGGCAATTGCTTCAAGACTCTTGTCACTCAAAAAATAACAGTCACTTAAAGTAAGATTGGTTAGCTTCTTACACCCATTGCCAACAGCGCAGAGGCTCCTACACAAGATGTACACAGTAAAAATTAATAGTGCAATTGACGCCAACGGTAAAGAAATAAATATAACAATATCACATCCACATTATATTATAAATCTGGACCAAGAAAATCTACATCAAGGGCTCCATTCAAGGTATTAAATTCATTTGCAAGTTGATACAGAACCCACTTGCATGATTATTTGGAGGGATGGATTTAGAGAATGCAAATACATAAAGTATTATACCTCCTCTCTTTGGAGAAGAGAGGTAAAAAAGAAACTCAGAATCTAAATGCACTTAAATTGTGTTGCTCGTGAATGAAAAAAAAGCACTTCAAAGTTTATAGTAATAAAACAAAGAGCGGCAGAATTAAACTGTCAAAGTGCTGTTCATTCTAAAATGAAAAAGAAAAATTAAAAGGTTAGTAGTGCTTTTTAGTTTTGTCAATTTAGTATTCCATAGTCAAAGTGGAATCACTTTAAAATGGAGACAAATACAAGAATTGAGTTCAGATTATTGCAGTGGTACTTCTTGAGTCTTGGTGACTAAGTCCATTCACTTGAGCAAAGAGAAGATCAAAGAAGAAAGAATCCAATAAGATTTACTAACCCGTCAGTAAAACGTTGGAAACTATTCAGAGCTAACAACTCTAATGACAAACTGTAGGCGCCCACAGCTTGCAAAGCCTCATCTGTAACATTTATACATTGCAACTTCAAAGCCTTCAAGGAGCGGCATCCTTTAACGACAGCAAGAACACCTTGGTTCTTAATAAATTCAGAATCCAATGACAAAGTCTGAAGAGATGCGCAGTAAGACCCCACTGCTGCCAAAGCAGTATCGGTTATCTTTGCACATGCCGCTATACTGAGAGATTTTAATGATTTCCCACAGCCAAGGGCCAATTCAACCAAACCCGTGTCAGTCAAACCTTCACAAAAACGCAAATTCAAATCTTCAAGCTGTTTACAAAACTCTCCTACAGCTGCCAGACCTTGGTCATTGATATAGCAACCCTGCACACATAATGCAATAAAATCATGCATTAAGACCTTGAACTCCCAACACACTGACCCGGTAAAAAGATAAAGAAACACAAATGCTATATTTTCTTAACACTCACAAAATAGAAATTAAGTTACTAGATGGACCTAGCTAAAATATGAATGGAAAAATAGCAAAGAACCAGCTGCTAATGTAAAGTTACTGCTTCACTACCCATCTCTAAAAAACAAAATCGCATTAGCATGCTAAAAAAGACAGCTCAACTGTCGGGTGGCTATGAAGGACTTTCTATAATCAACTCAATGCAGTTGGAGTTGATTCCAGAATTAACTGAAGCCCACAACTTGTTTCAACTAGCCGTCTTCCTTTGCAGTAAAATATCAGCTATCATTTCAAAAATCGGTTATTTTGATTACTAATACAGGTATTAATGTTACTAGAATCTTAAACATCATAAAAGACACTTCTTTTCCTAGAAAGAAAATTCCTCATTTTTCAAGAATGTATAACGATTAGATCACAATATGTTTCTAACCAGTGATTCAAGAACTCTAGACTTCCCCTATACAATATTACGCAGTTTGTACACTCATTCAGTCATCACATTTTGTAGGATACTGGACTGATGGTCAAAACATACATAGCTGATCTAGCACATATTGGGCCATATCCCATGAATAGCTTGATAGTGCCAACATGAAGCTCAAGGGTGATCAATTGAAACCAAATTAGTTGTTAAGATTAAAATTTGGAAAAAGGAAAAAAAAGAAGAAGAAAATAGAAGGAAAATGCATGCAGTAGTCTAGTGGTTTCCCTGGTAGTACGATAAGAATAAGTACACCGTTGACTTTCAAAAACTGGAAATGAGATTACAAGATTACCAAACCATGATAGTCAACATAAAAGGTTTGTGTCAAGGTCGGCAACAAGAGAACCCACCTGTAAGTCCAAGGATTTCAAGGTTTTACAGTTCTCAGCAATTGAATACAACCCCACACTGGTAACATTAGAACACCAGATTAAGCTCAACTTTTCAAGTCTTGTACAGCCTTTAGCAAGAGTAGTCAGACCAGCATCAGAAAGGCTGAATGGTTCAAATTCACTTCCTTCAGAAGTGCTGTCCTCAATCATACATTGAAGCTTTGAAGACGAGCCTGCATTTTTCTTACCAGAACGTCTTTTTCTCTGCATGATGAACAATAAAACACCACTTCTTCCCTTAGTATATATGCATGATAATTAGATGAAATGGTAAAAAATGAACTCTTTGTTTGGGAAAACAGTTTGCAAAGATCAGCTAGGCATGCGTTGGTTTCTCCAAATTTAAAATATAAAAGTTTCAAGTTTAGAAACATTAAGATGCTTATGTGAAAACCAAACTAAATAAACAAACCTAAGATGGTACATGTGAGAACAGTAATGCAAATTGGAATAGTGTTTTGCATGTGTTGATGATAAAGTCAGTACCTATGAGTGATCAAGGTTGTGCCTGTGGAACAAAGCTTCAAATTATAGTAGTTTGTATTAGCCTAAATTTATCAAAATGACCAGAAAGTGCTCAGGGTAAATAAGTAACAAATGTTTGGAAATGTTAACAGAAATAAATATTAGTAAAAACCCCTAAACATGTACATGTACAACTAAAAGCGCCCCACCAATGCTAATTGGAATGTTATATTAAAAAAAGCCCATAACTGACAGTTTTTCACTAGAAAGACCACATACTGAGCACCAATCACAAAGACAAAAGCTGAATCCAAAAGTAAATTCAAGAGGAGAGATCCACAATAAACCTGAACATGGCTATCCAGTCAAGACTCAAGGGTATTCTCTGATAAATTTAAAGAAAACAAAGTTAATTTTAACAATAAAATTTGGAAATATGAAAGGGTTAATGACAATGAGAATATCAAGAACATTGTTGAGATTGACATGTTGATTCCTTTGAAACAATGGTTTTAGACTGCTTATTATGAAAATGATGTTAGAATTTAATATGCTCTCAATTCAAGACACTAAATGGACCAGCCCCATTTCAAACTAGTTAAAACTGATTCAAATCACAATTCTTGAGTAGAGGGCATTGAGGATAGAGAGTGAGCCAAGATCACTTTCATCAGATAATCATACTTTCAATTTCAAAAGTTGCAATATTAGATGGTACTCTTAAGTGCAGTTCTTTTCGTCACTGAACCCAACCCAACAGTGGTAGACGATCAGGTCAGTGTCAAATTGGAGTGTATGAAATTGTCCCACTATGCCATTATACACTTCTACATGTCGAATTTAGACCACACAATACGGAAAAGAGGGATTAAAAAAAAAAAAAACATAAGAAAAGCTTATGCATGCTGATTTAATATAAAAAAAAAAAAAAAAAAAACACACTATCAACATCATATCTAACAACCGCAAAATCACAAACACAAAAAGCATCCATTGACCTAAACGGAACCTTTTCAAGATTCAATCCAAAAGGGATTTTCCATCATCGATTTTGAAAATTCCCGTGTTTTCGCACAAACCCACGATCCCAATCCATCCAAACTACTAAAAAAATTCACATCTTCCTTATCAGCATTTCTTTTCCTTTCTAGATATAATTGCAATCACAATTCCCATGTGTCTTTATCTTTCCAAACAGATGAAGAGAAAACAATTCCACACCATCTCAAAAACACCAATTAGATCGAGAAAGAAAGGGGGGTTACCGGATTGGACCGCGGCGATCGCTGCCGTAAGGAGGGGAACGGCGGAGAGATAGGCAATCGCTCGTCGATGAAGATGTTGCAGACGGCGGAGAAGCGGCGGACGACGATGCGGACGAAGGCGTCGGGGTTGCCAGTGGCGCCGATGCGGAGGGTGCGGCGGCTGGCGCGCTCGAGGTTGAGCCACCGCCGGCAGACGAGGGAGCAGGCGTCGCAGCTGGATTTGAAGCCGTCGAGGCGGCGGAAGATCTCGAGGATCAGCTCGTCGGGAAGGACGGTGTTGATCAAATCATGGCCCCTCATTCGATTTGGAGATTTAGGGCTTTCGATGGTGATTTGGGGATTTAGGGTTCGGAGATCACATTCACATGGGAAGAAGAAGAAGAAGAAGAAGAAGCAGCAGCAGCAGCAGCAGCAGCGCAAGAGAAATGAGGAAGGAGATGCCGCGAGCTAAAGAGAGAGATAAATAGGAGAAAGGGAATTCGGTTTTTCAAAGGAAATGTTTCAAAAACATCCATGAGCTTTCCACAGTCTTCAAAAAAGGACACAAAAATGGATTTTCACGTTCTTTTATTTTGATCCTTTTCTGCCAAAATGGCCACGCTTCATTCTCCCTCTTTTCAAATGATGACTAAAATATTGCTTTTCTTATTAAAGTAGATGTAAGAGGAATTTATATGAAAAATCACATTAGATGTCCACTAATCAAATTGGCCCAAGTAGTTCATATGACACGGAAGTAATCCCATGTGACCACTTTCATTTTCTATTAAAGTTTTCATTGAGCGCCGATGTCATCGCTCGTATGAACACTACAAAATCCTTGAAACCCAAATTTTCCTTTCTTCCTCCCTTCCTCCCCATTGATTTCTCATGTCTGATAATTTCATTGTCTCATTCTTCCTCAACAGCCTGCAACATGGTCCAAAAGGTCGTTTTCCAACCTCCTTTGGATTGATGTGGAGGTATTCTTCTTGAAGGTATTCTGGGTACAATGCGTGCACTTCTTTACTAGCCTGAAACCTGGTGTTTTGCACTATCATTGATGGGTATACCATTGTGTTCTCTTGACTTTCATCCAGATATCTTTTGTCTCATGTTTCCTGCATCAGCTGTCACTATTTTTGCCGATTCTCAAGCCTACTTAGCTTCCTTTTGACTGCCTCCATGCTTGTCTCAAATGAGCTTCAACAATGCAGAATTTGGGCATATGGCGATGTTATTTCCAGCCAAACGGGCCAAGTGGAATCTCAATCTCATTTTTTATTTATCCTGCCTGAGTACATATTGTTGCAAAGCTTGGATTGGACATTAGATCTATCTAATTTGGTGGTAAAGAGCCAACAAAGGTCTGTTCCGTTGGTTTTCTACTAAGTGGATTTAGTTGTCTTATTATATGCCGTCTTGAATTGGATGGTAGACACAAGGGGCTGTTCCAAAACAAAAGTTACAAACATTGTATAAGAGCTTCCATTCTGCCAGCCGTGGGTGTGGGAAGAGGTCTCCTTAGGGCACATGCCAACTGTTTGAAAAATGGACTTAATGACCAGAGAATGAAATTAGTCAAACCAGCCAAGAAATTTTGAAAAAGTTGGAAACTTGTTAAGTATTCATCAGTGTATTGTGATGGTAGGGAAGTTGTTTGAATATGAAGTTTTTGAACTTGTATTCCATGTCTTGTAATTGTGCTTACAACGAAGCATGTAGATGATGTATGTTAGTTTTTTTGGATCATGTAGTGCGCATGCACATTATAGTGAACCTAATGAATTCTCTTCCAAACTAAGATCAGCGTCAACATCGTCGCCCAACAGTTTATGAAGTCTTACTTAAGATTAGAATAAGTGACGACATCATTGCTTCGCAGAATCTTGAAATGCTTGGTCCCATTGAAATGAGCGACGACGTCGAAGCTCGTTAAAAAATGGCAAAAAAAAAAGAAGAAGATTTTGGCAGGAAGACTGGCTCTGTTTCACAAAAACTATGGGTCCTATTTTTTTTGTTAGTGGCCATCTAAGGTGAGTTTTTGGGTAAATTCCTCTAGATATAAAAATATAGTTTCATCAGATAATGTACTTAACTACAATGATCTCTCTTTAGGGCTTGTTTGTTTTGAAGAATTTGAGAATTCTAAAAGTTCCAAATACAGTCCCCCAAAGTTGAACTCTTGCTCAACCCCTTCTAGCATTTGGAATAGTGGAATTCCCCATTTACAAGGCTAAAAGTGTCTTTTCATGTAGGCTAAAATTCTGAATTCTTACATCAAATAGAGTATTTGGAGGGACAAAAGGTAAAGACATGTCGGAAATGCCTTTAACCAAACAGACCCTAAAAAGGCATCTTAGTCATTAAGAAAAGAGGAAAAGAGTAGTGGTGAATGTAGGTTTTGGCCAAAAAGGACCTAATTGAAAGAACCTTAGAAATATTATACCCTATTTTGAAATAAATATTTTTTATATCATTTTTTTTAAATCATGAAAAACTTAGGAATCTTTTATGAATTTTACTCTAGAATGAGTGTGCTAGAGTATCTCATGCTACGATCACTTGAAGCTGAAACTCATGCTAAATTTGCAAAACCGCGTGAAGAGTCCTACTTATGAAAATCTTATTTCACCTCAATAGAAAAATAGCTCATTCTTCAATTTGATCACAAAAAATACTTAATTTTTCATGATGTTTGTTTGTAGGGTACTTAGTGGGTTCGACCTATTTTCAAGTTACCATCTTCAAATACACTATCATACATAATTATTACAAGTCTAAATTTAACACTCACCTAGTCGCTACTGACTATTAGACTAAATATGGGGTTGCCAATGGAGTAATCTTGTAGCTACCATCCCATTGACCACTTATAAAACATGTGAAGACACTTGATTATTCATGTGTTTAATTCGTGATCAACCTTACCATGGGCTATCTTCCACTAGAGTGATATTTTCAAGAGACTCATACAACAATGAGGATGGGAAGGGGTCATTAATTTTGAATGTTTTGGATTTTTTTATAGCTAAGCCCCTTGAGAAGTCTTACAAATTTCTTGTGAATTTCCTTCTATGAGATTTGGACTTGGACTTGGACTTGACTACCTAACATGGTTGGAATTTGGAAGTGGCCCCGAAGAACTTTACATATTTCAATAGTAGGATGAGTTCCTCGTGTTGGAAAAGGATTTTGATTGTTAATAGTTAATTTCTATTGCAAATTGGTAGGAAGTGAAATGCAAATTGCTATTTGGGTCATGGAAGTTATTAATGAAGAGTGTTCTTAAAAAGAAAAATGGTAAAGCCAATGAAAATGGTATAGGGTGGAATAAGAATTCATTAAATATCATTCCAATTATACTGTCAAACCAAGGAAAACCCACCCCCCAAATAAAAAAGATCAGGAATGATTTTTTAGGGAGTCACAAAAAAAAAAAAAAATAAAAAAAATAAAATAAATAAAGGCAACAATGATACTTTCCTCATTGGAAATTGCATGCAGCAAATGTTGAAAAGGGAAAACATAGAAAATAAAAACAGCTATTATTTTCTCTTATAAGACATGTTACACTAGCATGCCCTTAAGGCACATTTGTGGAATGAGAAAAATTCCATGATAAATAACAAAAAGTTTCTATCCGCGAGCCTCGATTTTATGCTATTTGAGCAACAATTTTTCTATATGAAAAAGAAAAAATAATTGTTTTGGAAGAATGATAAGTGTATATATATAATTCCAAAATGAAGGAAAAAATGAATTGATTTACCTCAATAAAGAAGATTTCGATTTCTTATAAGAGTAATAAGAACCGGAGATTCCTATCTCTGTGGAAATGAAAAATTGAAGATTCCTATCAGTAGGGTTAGGGCCGGCTCTAGCATAAGGCCAATAAAGCCTTTGCTTTAGGCCCCTAAAAAAAAAGGCCCCATAATAGCGTTTTGCATTTTTTGAAATTCCAAAAAATCAAACTTGTCAACTGTCATTTTTTTTCACCCCAAAATATAAGCCCCATAATAACTCTTTCTTAAGATTTTTACGGGGAAAGAGAGGGAGAGGGAGGTGGGCGTACGATCTTGGGCGTGTGATGCCTTGGACGTCCACCCTCTCCCCATATAAATAGTTTTGGCACACCTCCTCTTATTCTATATTTAGAAGTCTCGCTTCTATTTTTAGTATATGTTATACTCTTTCTTTCCTTAAGAGTTCCAATTGAAATAGAATTTTTTCTTTTTAAGGCCGGCATGGGGATCACTAGGGATTCCTTAGAATCTTGCTCCAACTCAAAAACTGGACCCCACATCTAATGTGAGCTTCGGACCCATCGTTAATTGCAAATAACTCCACTAAATAAATACAATTGCACTCCAATCTTAGGATGCCGGAGATGGCTTTGGAGCCGTCCGAGCCAGCATGAGAGTGAACGTCATCTTAGAAATTCTTAGATGAACTTTCTCTTAATGATAAACCTTTCTTTAGTAATTATTTAATTTATTTTGCAACTTTAATTATTAATGTTTATTTGATGTTCCTGTTGGATCTCTTTTATGAACCTTGAATACCAATTGAATAAAGCTTCCGTTGCATTTAATAAATTTTATTTTGATTCACACGCTTTGGAAATTTTGTGGGTCCACTTTTGGATGCTTGTGTTGTATTAAACACAGAATTTGAATTTGATTTAATTTTTCACGTTTTCCCTCAATTCTTATTTTGGGGGATGTGACATGTTCTCTATGTCTTTGTGCCAGGATACATGCTTGGTTGAGCGCATTCCCATCGAAATTGAGTTTAGGGAGAAACAAAGACCTCCAGACTGTTTGATAAATCGTCTTATGAAGGTATTTATGCATGGAATTTCCATAAGTAGTAAGAATGTGATTGAGTTTGTGAAGTTCTTACTGTTAAATGCACGTTTTCTCATTGAAGTGACACTCAATTACATCGAAACTCCTAGGTGTCAGGTGAAAAAGCAAGTAATAGTAAATGAGCTGTTGCTCTTCAAAAGGGCATCTCCACAAGTTTTGTTGGAAATCAAACCCTTTGTCTATTGAGAATGTTAACCTTTCAAAAGAAAGTTTTTTGATGTTTTAGTATATTGAACTTGGCACTTTGCTTGGATACATGCTTTTAAGGCTTTGCCATTCTATATACAGAAAGTATTTGACTTGACACTTGACTTTGATGCATCATGTTCTTCATGGCTTTTTTAGTTCTGTGTATCATTTGCTTTCTTCTAAATGCACTCATTGCTAATGTTGCATGATTTTTTTATTTTATTTTCTTCTGAAGCTAAATGCCAGTATTCCTTGTAGATCTTTCTATGGAGCATGTGGCACATCTGCTCCATATCAATTTATTGATTAGGTAGCATACAATAAATTTGACCCAATATTATGTTGTGTGCCTCTTCAAGGAGAGTTTCACAATCTGGGTGTTGTTCAAGTGGCTAATGGGTTCCCCGACCCCTGCCTCTTTTGCCTCTAGCTATTTTGAAAAGGAATTAAGGGGATGGTGAGAAGGAAGAAGGTGATAAAGAGTGGATGTTAGAAGGTTTCTTCGAGGGAAACCAACCTCCCAGTTAATGCATAAATGTGCATACTGATTTTTATTTATTGTTGCCTATTCACTAATAGGCACAATTTTACAACTGTAATACAATAGTGGAGAACCCACTTCCTACAAACTAGCAACAACTCATCTAAATCTTACAACCGTAATAAAGAATTGGAGAACCCACCTCCTACAAACAAGTAATAAGTAACAACCCACCTACAGAAAATGAAAAACAAACAACTGAACATGTCCCATTTCCATTCCCAAGACTTGTTCAACGGGGACTTATTCCACATACTAAGACTTGTGCAATCATGCCCACAACATATTAAAATTACGCTAGTGTATTAATTAGGTGCACCACCTACTTTTGGACTGAATTCATGAATTCTAATGATCATGAAGACTGCTTACTGTTGAGACTCTCGTTATCAGAAAGTTGATTCCACAGCTTCTATTTGGCCTTTGGAATTTCCGAGAATTCAAATACTTGTCAAAAACGATTGCAATCAGTCCTTTTTTTTTACTAAGTCGGACTATTGGTCGGAAGTGATGCTTTAAACTTGTAGACCCACGAGTCGATTCCTGGGCATGTATGTGATACTATAAAGTGCCAACACAACTCAGCCATAATGTGTTTGCATTAATCGGTCCCTGATTTTCCCACTCAATCAGTATTGGTGGTGGAAACTGAAATCAGTTCGGGGCAGAATATACACGAATAACACCAAGTATCCTATCGGAACCCAGTGGCGGCTCCAAGAATTCGAGTCAGTGGGGTCAACAAAAGACTTATTTTTCACAAATTGAATAAATATGTTTTTGAGATAAGGTTTGATGACATAAGGATATGAGTGGATAGTTACAAAGAAAGAGTGAACCATTCTAACAAATTGGGGTAATCGTAGGTCAAAATTATAACCAACAATTAAAATTGAAGTCAAAACCTCCTAACTTAATATATTATAATTGGAGAACCCACCTCCTACAAACAAGTAATAAGTAACAACCCACCTACAAAATTCAGCCCAAGGAATCCACCGAGCCCACTCCTTTGGTCTATCGCTTGAGAAGCATGCAAATAATTTCAATTATGCGATTAGTAACCTCCGTTTGCCCATCAGTTTTGGGGTGATAGGAGGAACTAAAATTGAAGTCTGTCCCATTTAAACGGAAGATTTCTTTCCAAAAGATGCTGGTGAAAGTTGAACCCCTGTCGCAGACAATTGACTGTGGCATGCCATGAAGCTTGAAAATTTGATCAAAAAAATACTTGGGCCACACTTACTGCTGTGTCAGGATGGGCGATAGGTATGAAATGAGAATATTTGGAGAGCCTATCTACCACAACATAAATTGTAGATTTTCCTTTTGAGTTGGGCAACCCATCTATAAAATCCATGGAAATGTTAGCCCAAACTTGAGTAGATGTTGCTAGGGTTTGGAGAAGTTCTGAGGGAACAAGGTTTCCAGACTTGTGCCTTTGGCATGTGTCACATTGCCTTATGAATTCCCTAATTTGGGACCTCATTCCCTTCCAATAAAAAATGGACCGAATGCGGTGCACAGTCTTGTGGTACCCCTCACGTGTGCTCCCATGAATTTTTGAGATAATGGTGGGAATTAAAGGTGAATTCTCCCTCATGTATATCCGCCCCTTGAAAAATAAAATCCCATCCTTATAGTCCCATGGTCCCACAACTTCATCCTCTTTGCACAATTGAACCAAACGTTGGAGTTGAGCATCCGTGCTGATTTCATCTTTGATTGGGTCCAGCCACCTTGGCACAGGCTGGGAAAGGGCTGCCAGTTCACCACTGTCATCACGTCCAGATAATGCATCAGCTGCATTAATCTCACAACCCCTTTTTGTATTCAATGGTAAAATCGTACCCCATTAATTTGGTAAGCCATTTTTGTTGGGTCCATGGCTACTCCTTCTTGGGATATCACATGACCCAAATAATTTACTTGGGTTTGGCCAAATTGACATTTTTCCAGCTTGACAAATAATTTGTGAGCCCTCAAAGTGGATAATGTAATT
Source organism: Umbellularia californica (assembly GCA_028538565.1). NCBI lineage: Eukaryota > Viridiplantae > Streptophyta > Magnoliopsida > Laurales > Lauraceae > Umbellularia > Umbellularia californica. Next base: position 34,717,380 of record JAPQWN010000003.1, on the reverse strand, counting down.
TTAACATGGTCCAAATGTTCTTTCCAAGTATGACTATAAATCAAAATGTCGTAAAAAAAAAAAAAAAAAGGGAATGAACTTACGTAGATATGGCTTGAAGATGTCATTCATGAGAGATTAGAAGGTGGATGGAGCATTCGTATGACCAAACGGCATTACAAGAAACTCGTAATGGCCCTCGTGGGTGCGGAAGGCGGTCTTTGAGACATCAGCTAGGTGGACCCTGATTTGATGATAACTTGATCATAGGTCCAACTTGGAGAAGTACGTACTATGATCCATGTAACTCATCCAGCAATTCTTCTATGGCTGGAATGGGGAATTTGTCTTTGATGGTAATTTGGTTAAGTGCTCTATAATCAATACATAACTGCCAATAACCATCATGCTTTTTTACCAATAAGACAGGTGAAGAATATGGGCTATTACTTGGCCGGATCACTCCTCAAGCAAACATTTCAGATACTAACCACTCGATTTCAGATTTTTGGATATTAGGATAGCGGTAAGGCCACATACAAACTGGGGCACCACCTTGAACAAATGGTATTTGGTGATCATGGGTACGAGTTGGGGGCAACCCCTTGGGTTCCTCAAACACATCATGGTAATGTTGCAGAATCTGTTGTAATCTGCCATCTCTAGTTATTAGGCTGGGTTGGAGTTATGGGCTCCCAATTGCATATAATTGCAACAAGACACCACGCTGTTGTTTCTTAGTAATGTGGTCCATGGTACTGTATCTATCAGCTGGTGCAGATAGGCCATGCAATTCCACCAGGTGGCCATCTATGGTGATCTTCACTGGTAATTTAGAGAAATCCCAGACAATGGGCCTAAGAGTCCTAAGCCACTGAGCTCTCAAGACCACTTGATACTCTTCCCATGGATTGGGATTCCCTGGCAAGCATTGGGATTCCCTGGAGAGTAATTGGCACATCCAAGCATTTGCCAAGACTTGCTAACTTTTCCCCGCTTGCCACCATAACTTCAAATGCACCCCCTTGTTCAGGCCTTAATCCAGCCTTTTTTTGCTAATTTGTCATTTAGGAAGTTATGAATACTACATGGGTCGATTAAGACAATGATAGTTTGATGGCCCAAACTTCCCTTGATCCACATTGTTTGTGGTGCATGGGTCCCTATCAATGGCGTGTAGAGAGATGGCAGGAGTGTCACCCTGCAATTCTTCATCTACCTCGTCATCTTGGGTGGCATCATGAGAAGCTTCTGGTTCCTCTTCCTCTGGCTAGCACCCTTCAATAAAAAAAAAGTTTCTTACACCTATGACCTGGGGAGAACTTCTTATCACAATTAGGGGTGAAAGTGGGTAGGGCCGTCCGCGGGCCGGCTTGGCCCGAGCTCGGCTCAAAAGACAAAAGAGCCGAGCTAGGGCCTAGGAGGAGGCCCGTTTGCTTAAAAGGGCCGAGCTCGGGCTTGATGAAGCCCGGCTCGTAAGCCCAAGGGCCTACATATATTAATAAATATATTATATATATGTACACTATACAGTAGATAATACATAAATGATAAAACATAATCCATAAATCCTAAACCTTAGTTTTGATCCAATATAAATAATCCCTAAACCCTAAACACTAAACCCTAAGCACTAAATAATCCATAAACCCTAAACCTAAGCGCTAAACATTAAACCCTAATTTTAATCCAATATAAATAATCCATAAATCCTAAGCACTAAATAATCCATGAATCCTAAACCCTAAATCTAAGCACTAAATAATCCATAAACCCTAAACCCTAAACCTTTATTTTATGATGCTAGCCGAATATTTTATTTTATTCTATGATGCTATTGGAGTTTAATTTGATTTGTATTATTGTTGGAGTTTGATAATGCTCATCTACATTAACATTGAACTATTATGGAGTATCGGAACTAGGCTCCCTTAACATTGGAGTGTTTGATAATGCTCATCTACATTAACATTGAACTATATCATTATAAAACGAGCCAGGCTCACAAGCCGAACCTAGGGCCTCAATCAAGCCTGGCTCAAAGGGCCAGCCCTACTTAATAAGAGCCGAGCCTGAGCCAAGATTTTTTAGGCCCTCTCAAGCTCGGGCCGGGCTAGGGCCTACTAAAAAGGCCCGGCTCGGCCCGACCCACTTTCATCCCTAATCACAATTGAAGCAAAGCCCTTTACTTCTTCGCTTTTGTAGTTTGGCCGGTGAGAGTTTCTTAATGGCTGGAGCATTAGAGCGGGCCATGCTTGGTGTCGAGGCCCATGGAGCGCAAGTTGCAGGGGGTGAACCTTGACGTTGAGACTGGAATTTGGCCTCATACAAGCCGGCTAGACCAATTGCAGCAGAGAGTGAAGCGGGGCACAGAGCTTGTATGTCTACTCAAATGCTTTCTTTGAGCCCACTTATGAAACAACCCACTTGTTGGGTTTGAGACATCTTTCCTGTTCAGCTGAGCAACTTCTCAAACTGACTCTGATATTCTCTAACAGTGCCTCTTTACTTGAGCTTTGTAAGGTCCCCAAAGAAGTCTTCATAGCTAGTAGGCCCATCCAAACATGCAATCCTTCCTTGAGTATCTCCCAAGTGATGTGTTCTTCCTCCTCCTTTAGCAATTGATACCATAGTTGAGCCTCACCCTCCAAGTGGTATGCTGCCAGTGGCACCTGCTCTCCCTCCGGAGTACTTTGAACCTGGAAAAACTGCTCAGCTCTGCAGATCCAACTTGTTGGGTCCTCATTTCCATTGAAACGTGGAAAATCTAGTTTGGCAAGCTTAGCTGCGAATGCGTGAGATGGTCCACCTGAGTTTTTGTCACCATTTCGGCCATTACAATTGACAGAACCGTCATCACGATCATGACTACGGCTGGCGGCAAGTTGGTCGAATCGTGTATTCATGGCTGAAAACATCTCTTGCATCTCCTTTGGTATCCTTTCTTGTTTAGAAGATAGAGCACCTAGTTCAGTTTCAAGACGGTTAATCCTCTGATCCGCCGTGCCTGGCTTTGATACCAAGCTGTTGTGTGCCTCTTCAAGAAGGAGAGTTTCACAATCTGGGTGTTGTTTAGGTGGGTAATGGGTTCCCCGAGCCCTGCCACTTCTGCCTCTAGCTATTTTGAAAAGGAATTATGGGGATGGTAAGAAGGAAGAAGGTGAGAAAGAGTGGATGTTAGAAGGTTTCTTCGAGGGAAACCAACCTCCCAGTTAATGCATAAATGTGAAGACTGATTTTTATTTATTGTTGCCTATTCACTTCTAGGTACAATCTTACAACTGTAACATAGAAGTGGAGAACCCACTCCCAACAAACCAGCAACAACTCATCTAAATCTTACAACTGTAATAAAGAAGTGGAGAACCCACCTCCCACAAACAAGTAACAAGTAACAACCCACCTACAAAAAAATGAAAAACAAACAACCGAACGTGTCCCATTTCCATTCCCAAGACTTGTTCAACAGAGACTTATTCCACATACTAAGACTCTTGCAATCATGCCCACAACATATTAAAATTACGCTAGTGTATTAATTAGGTGCACCACCTACTTTTGGACTGAATTCATGAATTCTAATGATCATGAAGACTACTTACTGTTGAGACTCTCGTTATCAGAAAGTTGATTCCACAGCTTCTATTGGGCCTTTGGAATTTCCGAGAATTCAAATACTTGTCAAAAACGATTGCAATTAGTCCTTTTTTTTTTTTTTTTTTTTTACTAAGTCGGACTATTGGTAGGAAGTGATGCCTTTTTTTTCCCGCTAAGTGGGACTATTGGTCGGAAGTGATGCTTTAAACTGGTAACCCAGGATTCGGTTCCTCGGCATGTATGTGATACTATAAGGTGCCAACACAACTCAGCCATAATGTGTTTGCATTAATCGGTCCCTGATTTTCCCACTCAATCAGTATTGGTGGTGGGAACTGAAAACAGTTCGGGGCAGAATATACACGAATAACACCAAGTATCCTATCGGAACCTAGTGGCGGCTCCAAGAAATCGAATTAGTGGAGTCAACAAAAGATTTATTTTTCACAAATTGAATAAATTTGTTTTCCCCTTTATCAACACCCGTCATCTACTTTCAATAATTCCACAAATATAATATAAAATTCTCAAATAATATATTTATAACAATTCGACAAAGATAACATTGAATTCTCAAACAAAAACAAACATAACTCTTAATACATTGTTACTAATAGTTCTTAATCCAAAAAGAAAATCCAAATGCATAAACTCCTACAGCTGCCCTCAATGGGTTTTCAAGTGTTGAAATTATTGCATAATAGCTTCATTATCAACACTAGAAAACACGTCATTTTCAATATATATGACCAAACAGTCATTCATCCATTAATCTCTGCTACTCGGTTGGGGGTGGGAGTTTATATGGCTAAAACTAAATGTTAGGGTTTTCTCCTTCTAATACGGGGAGAATACTCTATTTAGATGTTAAGTTAGGGTAAATGAAGAGTTAATGACAGAATGTCTAAAAAATGGATTTTTCTTTAAAAAAAAAAGTTAGGCCTATTATTTTTTTATTTATTTTGGTTGACAGATGACCCATTAACTTAGGCATTAAGTGTGGTCAAAATCTTCGCATAATTTCAATTCATTAAATTTTTTAAAAATAATTTTTCAGATCTCAGTGGGGTCAATTGACCCCACTGAGATCTATGTAGCACCGCCCATGCCTGAACCTTTGACAAAAAAAAAAAAAAAAAACGTATCCTACCTGAACCAGTTTGTAATCTCTAGAATCTGGATAGCTTCAAACTCACAGGATAGGATTTGTTTTACCTAATATTTCAAATTGCATGTTTGATCCCTCACCATCATTGCTTTTTTTTATTTCAAATCTCTTTAGATCTAATGAGAGATGAGATTCTCATATTTTGACATGTAAAGGTTTTGTTAATTCAAAATAAACCACAGCTGCAAAACTATCCCAAAAAAAGTATGATTATTTGTGAGTGCAAAAATAACTAAACACATTATCGGGGTTTTCATGTTGCATGCCAACAACAGTCATCTTGTGTAGCTCCAAATGTACCTTTATGTTGTTCAATGTTATCCTCATTATCTAATTTCATCTATTTCATGAAGCTGCATTATACTCAAATAAGGCTATCAACCGCAGAAAATGACAATCTATGTTTTGTTTTAGGAAGAATTTAAAAAAAGTCCTTCAATTTTGGCCTTATTTCAAAAGAGGACACAAGTTTCAAAACTTTTCAAATTAGTCTATAAGTTTTTCAGGAAGTTTTAAATTAAGGACATCCATCTATCTAAAGTTATTTTTCGGCAACTTTTTTCCTTTTTTTTTTTAAACCCAAATTACCCTTCATTGTGATAAAACTCTCCTTCACTTCCTCTATATTCTCCTCATTTCCCTCGCTGGTGTCCTCACGGTGATCAAGGACACCCAGTATCATAGTTGTTAATATCGTTTCGGACCTCATTTCGCTCTGGCCTACAAAATGAAAAATTTCGGCCGATTCAGGATTTCGGCGAAACTTTTCGGAATTACATTTCGGGAAAAAAATAACAAAATATATATACATATATAAGTAAAAAAAATAGAAAAAGTAATAAATATAGACTTAATCCATTATAGTAATTTTTTTGGAATTATATTTTGTGAAAATATAAGAAATACAAAAAATATATGTGTAAAAAAAGTATAAAAAAATTAATTATATAAAATTTCATTTCGGCCGAAAAGTAACATTTCGGCCGAAATCCCGAATTTCGGCCGAAATCGACCGAAATTCTGACCGAAAAGTTTGGAGTGGAATTTCGTTTCGGCCACGTGACCGAAACGAAAAATTTCGGCCATTTCGGCCGAAACGAAACGATATTGATAACTATGCCCAGTATTCATACAGCGATTGGCTGCATGTAGTGGCCGCCGAAACCATGTCATAGCTTTAAATGAAGGGTAATTCGGGTATTTTTAAAATACCGAGGGAAAAAGTCACCAGAAAATACCTTTAAATGACCAGATGTCCTTAATTGAAAATTTATTGGAAATCTTAGGGACTAATTTGAAAAGTTTCAAAACTTGTGTCTTTTTTTGAAATAAGACAAAAACTTAAGGCTATATTTGAAAATTTCCCTTTATTTTATAGCAGAAAGTCAATTTTAACGTGGTTTCATTAAGCTTCTCTTTGTAACCCGCTCATTAGAGGCTAATTGATCCCACCTAAAGGTTTTGCATTCGGATTCCTCTTGCAAGTCTCTTCAAATCTGAAAAGCCCAGATATCGTAATTATGCAAATGTGCGAGCTGTGAAATTATCCTCATGATTTGAGTGCAGAAGTGAGCACGTACTCAAAGCTCACTGATTTGTTTATCTGATAGCTTCCCGAGTGCGAGCAGTGGAATTTTCTGATTTGTTTATCTAATATTTGAACTGGATCGTAGATCTCATGATGTTCTCACTGTGGATGGTGGATACTCCAAAACCTTCCCAAAATGGTACATCCAATAGCCTCTTAGAAAAATGTCCCAGACATGTTGATTCCCGGGCGGATTCTGCAAAACCCACACAAAGATACACCAGGAAAATTCATCCCACTTCATTGGACACCCTTCTTTCTGCAAGCAATCACAAGGGATGAATACTTTCCAAACTCATAGCGCCTCACTAATCAGATGGAATGTTCTCTACGAGTGACAACAAATGAAGTCCAGCATTGTATAGCCTACTTGGGCCCACTTCTGATAAATGTAGACCCTTTTACACTCTCATCCCCCTATGATCCGGTACCAAGTCCAACTTCGCTCGCATCTAACTTTTATCCACTATTAGATTGAATCTTAAAAAAAGTCAATGGTTATAAAAGACCACTAATCTTTAAGGCTAACTATTCAATCAAGGGCTAGGATGATTTGGCGGGGCTGAATTTTTTTTAATTTTCCCTTCTCCATGAGGAGACCTTTCCATATACCTGACCCCACTTTTAAGTTGGTATTTAAGTGTGCCCCATGAGCGGGACTGCACTTGGGCTAAAGCCAATTTGATCTTAGGAGAACATTACCCAAGTTCCACAGCTACTCCACAACATGGGTCTGTGGATATAAGTAGATAAACACATCCCTGGTCTTCCCTTTGAGAAAGATATACTTCCTCTGCTGGTTTTGCAACAAACATACTTTAATTGGACCCACATAAATATAGGACTGATTTGAATAACACAACATAGATCTTGAAATCTAAACGCGTACTTGACTCCATCACATCCGCTTGATTTGAACCGCCACAAAGACCTTTGTTTGGGATTTACTACACTCCTCCACTATGACCTTTCTACTTGATCTCGATGGGGCCAACCAATGAATTTTGCGGAGAGGAGCTTGTTGGAAGATATAAAAATCATCAATGCTTTGGACCTAGCCCAATCAAGTGTGATCTTGATCAAGTGGGACTAAATCCATTTAGCTGCTGGATCCATGCCCAAGCCCAAGATGGACGACTGCTATATGTCGTGGAGTCATACCCTGATGAATTTGATGGGTCTTATCAAGCTCTCTTAGATTTATAGGGCAATTAATATGATTAATATAGGTTCAAGCCAACTTTTTGCAACCATATCATGTCAGGGTCCAATGAGGTCCAAGCCAGATTTTTTTGTCTAAGCCATATGGCCAATCTTGGTTGATGCCGATCCCAACCAGTTTCTATGGCCAATCTTAGTTGAATATGGGAAGGTCATTACGTTGACGCTCAGGTGCAACCAAATTCTTGGCCTAAGGCGTATGACCAATTTCTAGACAAGGCCATATGATGAACTTGGTCCAAGTTGAGTTTTGGCCTAAGCCATGTGACCAATTTTGGTTGATGCCGGTTTGAGGAAATTTTTGACCCAGGCCATATAGAGAATCTTGGTTGACTCAAGTCTTAGCCAACTTTTGGCCTAAAACATATTACCAATTTTTGGTTGATTTAGGCTCAAGTCAATTTCTGACCTAGGCCATATAACCAATCTTAGTTGATTCAGATCTAAGCTATTTTTGGCCTTAAGTGATACGACAAATCTTTGTTGATGATGATTCCAGCCTATTTCCGGTGTAAGCCATATGGCCAGTCTTGGTTGAATTAACCCATGCCAATTGTGGCCTAAACCATACGGCCAATTTTGATTGAATATAGGAGGGCCATTAAATTAATGTCCAAGCTAATTTCTGGCCTAAGTACATGACCAACCTTGGTCTAAGCCAATTTTTTGTTTAAACCATATGACCGACAATGCCGGTCCAAATCAATTCCTAGCTCAGGGCTGATTTAGGCTAAAAATTGATAATCTATTGGGCATAAGACCCATTGTTGCGGGTCCTGATTAGATGGGCCTAAACCTAGCTATGCATTGGGCTCACTTATGTGTTGCTTACTTATGTGATGATATGTTTGTTTAAACCATATGACCAATCTTGGTCAATGCCGGTCCAAATCAATTTCTGGTCAGGGCTGATTTAGGCTAAAAATTGATAATCTATTGAGCATAAGACCCATTGTTGCGGGTCCTGATTAGATGGGCCTCAACCTAGCTATGCATTGGGCTCACTTATGTGTTGTTCACTTATGTGATGACATAGCAAAATCCATTTAGCCATTGGACTCACTCCCAAGTTCATAATTGACCACCTGTTTATGTGAGTCACACCCCATGTTATACTCTATGACGAATAATGGGTCTCTATCCAATTAATTTTTCATGACCCATCTAACTCTCTCATATTTATGTGGTAGTGTGTTGGGACCAATTAATATAGGACCACGCCCATTTTTGTGACCATGTAATGCTGGGTCGGAGATATCTAGGTCTAACCTAATTTTTGGTGATAATGATCATGCAATCCATATGACCAAATTTGATAGATTATAGGTGGGCTATTACGTGTGAGCTTGGTAATTTAGGGACATTGCCAAAACATTGTATGAACATGTGACCATCAATCATGTGATGGGGCCCATGTCTTTTGCAATTGTGTGGTTAAATGACATGTGGAGTCAAGAGGAGTACTCACTCCTTAGATGAAGGCAAATACCACATTCACATATATGAAACTAGCAAAACCGCGTGTTATGCACGGACCACGGAACCCTCGTGCTATGCCGGTCCATATGTCAATAGAGTTCTATTATTATTAGTTTATTTTTCCCGAGTGAAGCTTCTGTTTGAAGATAGCTCAATAAAATGTATTTTTCTTTCTAAGGAAAAATATATTGAATAAAGAATTTCAAAATATAAATTACCAGGCCTAATATCAGGATTGGGTCTCTAATTCATCATAGGCTTGTAGTTAGACCCAGTACGCATCTAGCAACCCAAAGTTGGAATTGGGATGAGATTGAGAGCTCTTGATGTGAATTACCATGCATGGATGGAGATTTTGACACCTGTTTTGATATAGTTTCTAAAATTAGGATTTGTAGTTTGGAGGACTTTGGTTAGCCAAAATTAGGATTTGTAGTTTGGAGGATTCTGGTTAACCGAAGGGACAGCACATTTCAATAGAGATATAGATTTAAGTGGAACCCCTTAGATGAATGGGGTCCACTATCTCTATTCTAACTGTCCATAAACCATATGATGTGGGCTAGGACCTATGAATTGCTTGATAAAGATTAAATGGTAAAATGATCATAGACCTCACAAATTGACCAAACCAAACCTATTTAAGTGGGACCCCAGAAGAATGGGTCCACCTTCTCTATTATAACCGTTCATAAAACCATATTATGCGGGATGGGACCCATGAATTGATTAAGAAAGATCAAATGATCATAGACCTAACGAATTGACCAAATATATATAAGTGGGACCCAGATGAAAGGGGTCCACCATCTCTATTCTAATTGTCTATAAAACCATATGATGCGGGTTGGGACCCATGAATTGATTGATAAAGATTAAAGGACCAAATGATCATAGACCTCACAAACTGACCAAACCTATCCTATTTAAGTAGAACCCCCCAAATGAATGGGGTCCACCATCTCTATTCTAACCGTCCATAAAACCATATTATGCAGGATGGGACCCATGAATTGACTAGAAAAGATAAAAAATCAAATGATCATAGACCTCACAAATTGACCAAATCTATTTAAGTGGGACCCAGATAAATGGGCTCCACCATCTATATTTTAACTGTCCATATAACCATATGATGCGGGCTGGGACCAATGAATTGATTAATAAAGATCAAAGGACCAAATGATCATAGACCTTACAAATGGACCAAACCTAACCTATTTAAGTGGAACCTCCCAGATGAATGGGGTCCACCATCTCTATTCTAACCGTCCACAAAACCATATTATGCGGGATGGGGCCCATGAATTGATTAGAAAAGATCAAAGGATCAAATGATCATAGATCTAATTAACAAATTGACCAAATATATTTAAGTGGGATCTAGATGACTGTGGTCTACCATCTCTATTCTAACTATCCATAAAACCATATGATGCGGGCTGGGACTTATGAACTAATTGATAAAGATCCAATGATCAAATAATCATATACCTTACAAACTAACCAAACCCAACCAATTTAAGTGGAACAATGATGAATGGGGTCCCCCATCTTTATTCTAACCGTTAAAACCATAAGATGTGGGATGGGACCCATGAATTGATTAAAGTAGAATTTCAAAATATAAATTACTAGTTTGTTGGTTTGAGATATAGATCTTCCAATTGGCTTACTGTAGCTTTTTTTGTATTTTTGTTATTTTCAATTTTGAATGTTACGGTGGTTTTGAGTTTGTGATTTTAATCTATTTGCCCTAACAGATTTGATTTAGTCCCACGGAGAAAGCAAATGGTTCATCACTGTGCTTATTATTATTATTATTATTATTATTATTTAGAAGCATATATTTTTGTATAGAAGATATGTATAATAAATACATTTCTGCATATATTTTAATAATTGTATAGTGAGCCAACCTTAGTATTATTCTCCAATCCCGGAACTGCTCAAGTTTTATTACAATTGATAACAAATGGGCCTCGGCCAACAACTCCAATATCATGAATCCCTCCTTTCAGAGGTGGTCAAGTTTTATTAAAATTGATCACATGTGGGCCCCATCCAAAAACTCCAAAATCATCAATCCCTGCTTTCTTATCTGATGACCAATTGAAAACCCCAAATTCCAGAAATCTAAATAATTTTAGAAATGTGAAACCCAAAGCCCTAAATCAAGATTAGAAAGTAAATCCAATCTAGATGATATAACAAAATCAATCCAATTAAACATTGAATGTAGAAAATAATAAGGAAGTTGCTTGAAAAGTATAATAGGAAGTTATATTGTTCATTTATTTTAGAGAGATGATAGAGGAGAGAGAGGAGAGAGGAGAGAGAGGGGAGTGGAGGGTGGATTGAAATGTTGACACCTGTGTTGAGGTATTTTCTAAACTTAGGATTCTTAGTGTGGAGGAAGGGAAAAAACATATATAGAGGTATAGATAGCTAGATAGATAGATAGATGGGTAACATGGCAGCAAGGTAGTTAGAGGAAGACAGGTGTCCATCCACTCCAAGCTAGGGGAGAAGGTGCAACATCTCTGCCTATTTTTTAAAGTGGGTAGCAAGGTGGGCAGCAATTGCCTTAAGTTTAGGCAACCATACATAGTGGGGATGGATCCAAAAAGCTATTTCAATTTGACAAATTTCACCAACTGCCTTAATGACCACAATTTCACAAATTTCACCATCTCTCATCCAAGAAAACTATTTCAATTTATACAAGAAGTCATTTTATCTGTTTCTGTTGAAAGAATTGTTTTATAATCTTGGCATAGGGATTGGGGTTACCTTTTAAACTGCATTCCAAACATTGTATATAGTTATCACTAGCCACTTGAGGAAAAAGAAAAAATATTGAGTTGGGTACCTCTGATATGGAGTGAGTGCAAAACATGAGAGTAGTATGATAAACGTAAACAGATTTGATGGTGAACATAGTGTATGACAAGATAGTTCCTTTGATCAAAACATGGTCAAAGGACATCAGAGATTAGTTGGTGTCATAAGGTGAGTTCTTGCACATCTATAACCAATTTGGTAAGCTGAGATTGATTTCTTAGCTAAATGCAACCACAAAATGCTCTCTATATCCTAAATGTAGTGTACTTAGGAATATATAGCATATCTCAAGCCATGTGACTTGATTACTTTCATAGACAAGAGAGCCATGTACAATGAACATGGTTAGCTCATTTAAGCCCCCTAACATTAAGCATGGTATGAGAGAAGGTGCTACACTTCTAACAAGGTTAAACTCTTTGAAATTATCATATCATTGTTAACACAAAAAATGTCACTTTCCCTCTTCAACATCAAGAAGCTACATGAAGCCGCATCCTACCATAAACAGACAATGCAAGTTCAAGCGTCAAATCTTGTCAGAATCAAACAAAACCTGCAAAATTCTTCAAAACAGCAAAAAAAAAAAAAAAAAAAAAAAAAAAAAGAAAAAAAAAAAGAAGAAGAGTACACATGAAGTTTCGAGCCATTCCAGCATTATTTGGCCTAACTTCACTCCTCCGGCAGCTAAACAGGCGCCCTGGCAGTGACAGCGTCGAAGACATCAGATCTTTGGTCTAAGCCTATGGATAGTCTCAAAGTACATCCAAAAGGTTCCATGTTAAGTTTCAAGTCAAACCAACAACGTTTGACCTCACATCTACCCTTAAACAGTAAAATCAAGCCTCTCGGCGGCGAGAACCACCGAAGCAATCACTCATCAAACAGAGCATATGGGTGACTTTAAAAGGCTTCCCAAGGGCTACATGTCAAATTTCAGGTCATTTCGACAACATTTTATCGAACTTTGACTCTCGGAAGCTAAATCAGGCCTCCCGGCGGCAAAACTCCCCGGAACAATGACTTCCAAATTGGAGCTAATGTATCGTCTCAAAATGACTCTAATAGGCTTCCTGTCAAATTTCATGTTAAACGGATATCGGTTGACCACACATCAAAGCGCGGCATCTCTCTCGTAACAAAATCAAGTCTACTGGCGACGGGACCCTGCATGGCTTCAAAACTCAAACAAAAGCCTATGGTTGGTCTTATCTATTGTTCAGGAGGCTTCAGCTCAAATTTCACGTCATTTCGACATCGTTTGACCTAGTTTGGCTTCTGACGGCAAATCGGCAGCTCTTCGCGTCAAAGTTTGCGGCTTTTCCTGAATATTCGAAACTTGACTCTTCGATATGCAAGGCTTTTCTTTAAGTTTTTTGTAGGGGAAATCAGGCTAAAACATGTACAGAAATGTCAAGAAAAATACAAGAGAAAAAAGAATCGAAAAAGATCAAGAAACGGCCGAAAAACGGCGACCAAAAAGGGGAAAAATCCTCATGGTCGCCGGCAATGACCATGGCCCATGGTTGCCGGCGGCGACCCTGGGAATCTGAGTCGCTGGATTTCCGCCGAAAGGGCCATTTTCCGACCCTTTTCGCGTTTTGGGAATTCCGGCCCCTATGGTTTTCCGAAAATCTGATTCTTAGTGCTCGAAATCAGCTGATCTTCACCAACATCTCACATCTACCATCAAGAGCATGTGATCATCATCGCACGCTTCAAAATAGCCAACCGGCCAACCAAGAAAGTACACTTTCTATCTGACCGATCAAGAAATCGACAGGACAGATGTTACCGGCTCACTAGTATCAATCAGTGTCTGAAGTTGCATCGCCATCCGACATAAAACAACATGTGGATCCATCGGCAATCATCGCAAGAAGAATTCCAAAAAAATGCGGTACGGCTTCGACTCTTCGAGCCTTACAAAAGTGTTGATCCACTTCTACTTCTGAAGGTAGATCTCCGGATCACCATTTCTAAATTCCAAGTAGAATAGAAAATCTAGCATACCTGTACAAAAATGCTGATGCTCGCTTTTTCCCTCTATCAGCCTCCCGGTAGCCCCATGACGGAAGAGAGAGGGAGGAAAAAAGTCAAGTCCATCAAGTTGGTGGGACTCGTTCATTTGAGAACGTGATGCTTAGATTCTTTGGCTCCTTTCTAGTTGATGGCCTATGTTGGATCTTGCATCTCAAATAAAAACATGAGATGAGATTTTTTGGAAATTTCTATCTTTGAGTCTATTTCCACTCTTTCTCATTTCACAAAAAAAAAAAAAAAATCTGATTTGTCTTTCTTGGATTCAATTTTGAGAAACTTTGATTATTTCCTCTCCGAACTTGATAGCTCGCAGAAATGTTTGTATCTATCGTTCGTATCAGGGAATGGGTCATTTTTTTTTCTCTTTGATGAGTTCGGTAGGGATTTAAAAAAAAAGAGTCTAATTTCAAACTCTTCAAAAAAAAAAATCAGTTTTCTCTCTTTTGGATTCAAATTAGAGAAACTTTGGTTTCATCCTTTTCAGACAATGGCTCGCGGAAATCGTTTGTAGCCAACGTTTGGATTGGGAGGGCCATTCGCTCTCTTTGATGGGTCCATTAGAGATCTTCCAAGAGAAAGTTTTTCAAAAAAAAAAAAAAAAACCTACTAAGGTTACACCAATTGCGTTCTTTAACCAAAGTGGATCTAAGAAAAGTCTTGTCCAGAGTGTGGAGGCAGCTAGACTGTTCGAGGCAAGGGTCCTCCAAATGGGTTCATTAAGTAATCCTATCCTTACCTGGGGGCTGATCTATCTACTGAGGTTTCATAATACCTTCTCCCTTCAAAAAAAAAAAAAAAAACCTTTTCAAAATAAAAAAAAAACTTCTGTCATTTTTGAATTTAGATTTGAGAAATATTGGTTCATTCCCTTTCGAATAAAAGCTCGTGGAAATCGCTTGTAGCTTGCGTTCGGACTGGAACACCACTTGCTAACTTTGATGAATTCAAATTTTGACATTTCAAAAAAAAAAAAAAAAAAAACCTCCGTCATTTTTAGGTTCAAATCTGAGAAATCTGGATTCTTTCCCTTACTAGCAATAGCTCGCGGAAATCGTTTGTAGCTTATGTTTGGATTGGAATACCATTTGCTCTCTTTTATGGATCCAATTTTGACCTTTCAAAAAAAAAACTCACATCTCGTGTTCATTCGAAGGATGCGATTTGCAACATTTGTGCCTAGCGGTGCTAGTATGTCCTTTCAGGCCTGTTGTATTCGCGATCGACACATTTGTATCTCCAACCTTATATCAACTTACCTCGAGTGAGCCTCACTTCTCTGTAATTTGAATTAAGGTTTACAATTGCTTCTAGTAGTCTCTGGAATGCTCACTCTGAGCCTTATATACTTGTGTTTAGAACAATTGTACCCTCTATGGCTTTTTACCTTTTTCACCTCGCTTGGGCCGGGCCATGTTCCCTCGAGCAATTTGAAAAGAAAAAACCATAGTTTTTTTCCATTTATGATCACCATATTCTTGTGATTACTAATGGATGTGGTCTTATTTCAGAAGTTTTCCAAACTAACAATGACAGCTTCATTGACCATCACCTTTGATGAGAACAAGTACCAGCTCATGCTTCAAGAGAAGCAAAACAAGCACACTTAAAAGCGCCCTGCCAACTGCCGAAGCGACATCTCCCTCGGAAACTCTTAGAACACCGCGTCGACCTCTACTCCCCGGACCATTGTCTTTGGGTCACTGGGACCATTTTTACTTCTCGCAGAAGAAACTGTATCTGCCAAGAAGCAAAAAACTGCCTCGGGATATGTCGCTGCTCCGATACCAAAGGCAGCCATCAACAAGCTCGAAGCCCGTGGCAACCCCACGAAGCCTCAACCTACAAAGAACCGGGTCTACCCCAAGACCTTCATCAAAACAAAGGAGGTCCCAAACATCTGCAAAGCCAGTATACCTGGCTCCTCTCAAGGAGAACAGGTTCTACCCTCTCTCTTACATGAAAGAGGAGAGGCCTATCCTCCGCCAAACGAACAAATCAACCCAGCATGCGCCGGCTTGCTTTTGCAAGCCAAAAATCAAACCAAGCATCACAAGGCCTCTGCTAGAACCTGCCAAGGCCTGCACTCCCACAGTTCGACCCTTCATCTCAACAGGGGCCGAGCTAGCAACATTCAAAGCCTCACTAGAACAGGGAAAGGACCGCGTCCTGATCCTGTCCATGCCTAGCTTCAAAGAAAACAAGCTCGGCTACTGTACAAGAGGGACTACGTCCTTCATTGCTAGAGCTTAGCCAAAGCTCACCGAAGCTCAGATTCCTCGTCGCATACGTCGCCGCTTAGCATATCGACAAAAGGGACTAGAGAAACGAAGAACCCAGCATTCTACCCTTCAAGTCTCTAAAAAATGGGTTGAAAGAGAAAGACCCGATCAAGTTGCTGTTGTCCATATGGTTGGCAAAATCAGAAGACGCCAGAAGTCGGCAACTAAAATTCATGTCAGACGACTGGTGACTCACAGCGTCTCCCGAACACGAAGACATCAGAAGGGTTCTCCCGCTCCTTCAAGCCAAGGACATCGGAGTAACTACTCCTCCGACTCTTCATAAAATAGAATGAGCTTCAGCTCAGTCACTAAGACGATGTCCTCATTCGACTCTCGAAGGGTGAACATCTTGGTTACAAATGCTGAGCAGCCTCCACCGCATGATGACATAACCACACGCATCTAGTAGCTGGAGCAAGGACAACAGAGAATATAGGCTCTAATGGAAAACCTCCTTTTCACTTTCCAACGTCTACCAAACAATGAAGTCCGTCTAAATGATGAGACAAATGGATGAGATAATGAGTCACATGCCTTTACCAAAAAAGACGTTGACGATATCCTCACCAAAGCAAAAGAAGAGGATACACTAAAGGAGCATGGGATCAAGCCACCTTATCCTCTATGGATGGACTCGGTTCCATTCCCTGCAAAATTCAAACAACCCACTCTCCAAACATATACTGGGAAAGGCTCAGCCAGACATCACGTCATCCACTTCAAGATCCTAACAGGAGCTATTGTGGATCAAGATGCCCTCAAGATCCTTCTCTTTGCAAGTACCCTAAAAAGTACGGCCTTTGATTGGTACTCCACTATGCCGAAGAATTCCATTCAAAACTAGAACATGCTGGAGACATGCTTCCTGACCCACTTCAAAGGTTAGGATCATCCTATTACTATGGCACAACTCTGCATCCTAAAATAGGGAGAGAATGAGTCAACATACGACTTCATTCACAAGTGGAAGGCGATGGCATACAAGTGCTTAGAAGTACTGCCACAAGCGTCACTGGTCGACATCTGCCGTAACAACATGAGAGCAAGGATCCGCTCCATGATCTTCAACAATAAATCAAAGAACCTGGGTGAACTCCTAGAAACTTCCATGGGGGCTGAAACAGGGATCAAAGACCTCAACAGTAAGAAATCATCGAAGAAAGTGCCGACTACCATTATGACCTTAAAATCGAAGAAAAAGGAGGTTCTTAATGTGCAAACCAAGTAGCTCCTCAGCAACCAAAGAAAGAGCTAAAAATAAAGCTGTAGGTAAGAAACCTGAACTCTCTGAGGCCTTCAAAGAACAAGTAGAGAAAAAATACCCATTCGATGAAGATATTGAAGAAATCTTTGGGGTTCTTTTAGCAAATGACAAACTCACCTTGCCGGACTCCAAAAGAATGGTAGATGTTGGCAAAACCTATGATCCTCGGTATTGTCCACACCACCAGGTGGTCTCGCATCCTCTCAATCAATGCTTCGTTGTAAAAGAGAAGATCAACGAGATGTGGAAAAATGGAGTCATCACCTTTGACAAAAACTATGGGTCTGCCTCCGTTAACATGGTGTCATATGGACAAACTTGAAAGTCACCAAAAAAGAAGATCACTACTTCCTTGAAGGTGATAAAAATAACTCAAACGTCCCAAGAGTTTGTTCCTTATCCAACATCAGACGGACAACCTATATGGGTGCATCCTGATCTCTTTGAACATGAAAATTGGGAGATCGTCAAAACAAAGTCGACTGATCAACAACGAAGGCAAGCCAGGAGACAACTCCGCAAGCTTAGACAGCAGGAGAAAGCTCAATCAAAATAAGAAGTCCTTGAAATGGTAGAGGCCTCCTCTACTACGTCACTGGGGGCAACAGAAGAGCCCGTTCCCAAGCCTTCAAGGGCGGTAAGAAAATTCACCCTTTGTGACTTCATGACACCACAGCTAAGAAATGAAGCTACGCAGGGGGCATCATATTCTTGCAACTCGGTAATTGGATTGTCCATGGATGGATACGAGTCCAGTGACACCGACGAGTGGGAGGAATCCCTTGAAACAGGAGAATACCCCTCCAACAAAGAATGGATTCCTGAATCTCACCTTATGCCAGTAATCTTGTATAATCCCTTCAGCCATAAGGATCCTGGTCCGATGATGAAGAAGACCAAAAGGTTGTTCAAGAAAATGCCGTCGATCTAGCACCTGCCAATGCTCCAAAGAACCCAACATTGATGAACCACAAGAAGCAGATGACGAAGAAGATTTGGCTCCCATGCCTGATCCTGAGGAATATGTGGGGATCTTGCAGTGTCTTGCCATAAGGCAAGAGCAGGATCGTATCAATCACCTTTGTCACAATCAAAATCCAGCGCCGGAAGTCCTTGAAGATTTACAAGTACCTTCTCTGGTAATCCTGGAAAATGAAGAAAGTTGCTAGATCGATGATCCACTTACATCCGAGGATGAGTCTGATTTCCAACAGTCTATTCTAGGGGCATATCCTATCGGGGCAATCTGTAATGCGATAGTTCAGTGATAAGTCCACAAAATTAAGTCATTAGGTCATCATTTCATGAGCGTTTGCAGACTTAATTAGGTTTAATTGCATAAAATTGCACTTAATTTCATGATTTCATGCATTTGGGGATATTTTTGGAAACATGGTCAAAATTGGTCAAAATTCATTGAATTGCATGACTTTTGTGAAATTAATTTTTTCTCATCTCATTTATCACCCGAAAATTAGGCTTTTGGTTTCATCAAGGCATATCTTACTATTTTTGGCATCATGTGCTATTTTTGGAAAGTTGGTCATTTTGGTGCATCACTAGGCATGTAGGGTCCTATACATGGTTCATAATTATTTTCTTACATATGATTAATGTTAAAATTGCCCATTTCAATTTATAGGAGAAATCAACATGGGCCCCACACACCCCATTGCATGCCAACATAGAAGCTTCCATTTGTGCACCATTATTCCTGGATTTTTCAGGGGTAGCAACTTAAATTGGCCATAATTCTCAAACCGAGTGTCGGATCGGCATAATCTAGCCACCTTTGGAAATATCTTTTTGAGTAGATATCCGTGGAGCCCAAGATTACATAAATCGGAGCTATATTGGGGGAGATATAACCTCGGGAAGTTGTCTGCTATAGTTTTAGGCGGGAATTACAAGAAATCTCAATATTTGGAAAGTTTCTTCTCTCTACATCATCATGCAATTTTTAAAGATATTCTTGGAATTGTACAAGGAAGGTGTGTGCATCAAGAAACCTAATAAGGCAAGGAGATCTCTCAAATTTAAAAGTCTTTTAAAAAAAAGAAGCTAGCATGGAGCCTAAGCAAGAATCTCTACATATAAGAAAACAAGAGCATTAAAGATGAGAGATTCTTTACAAAGAAAAGATTTACAAAAAGCATAAAAGGGAGCCAACAAAGGGCTGGATGTCCAATGCCTAGAAGTTGAAAAACTTGGAAGTTTTATCTCTCTTTCCACTCCCATCCACCCTCTCTCTCTCTCTAATCCCATCTTCTTCTTCTCCATTCTAATTCTTTAGACATAGATTGAGCGATCATGTTGAGGGAATGATGAAGAGAAAAGAATCTTAATTTTATGTACTTCAAGATCAAGGAATAAAGACACTACTTGGATTGATTCTGCGTATTCTTTATGTAAGTGTGTTTATTTTTCTCATTTTAGTTCTTTTATGTGTTTTGATTGGAGACAATATTTCACATTATTAGATCTAGGGTTTGAAAATAAAATAAAAAGGATCAAAAGTAGAAAGACAACAAGTAACCACTTGCATTATTTTTTTCTACTCTGAGGAGAGATGATTGCATATAATCGCATTTTCAATACTTGTAGGATTGTCTAGTTTTTAGATCTTAGGTACATCTTGTCCGCTTCTTATTTTTCCACCTCTTTTATTTTTATTTTAAGTTAATATTCTGATTTTTTTATTTAAAAATTCTAGATTAAAAAAACCCAACTTGCACCTTTCTATGTGTAGTAGAAACCTTCTATTTTCGTTACTTGCATAATCTATAGTTGAAAAGTGTCTTTGTGCATGCATCATATCTAGAAATTGCATTAGAAAAAGTTTTTGTTGCTGAAATTACAAGATTATTAACTAATTAGAAAGACTAAATTCTGACTTGGAAGAAGAATAGTGAAAAATCCAGCACAGTTTCAGCAGAATTGACCCAATTGTGTTACAAAAGTGCGCGATTTGAAAACCAGTTAAACGTGAATGTTTTGGTCCGAAAAATAGCAGATTTAAACTACAATAATAGGACTTTGAAACCCCAGAATTTCAACCAAAAATAACCTCGGAAACCGTGTCAACCAGAGGCTCAAAAAGGGGTAGTTGGAAAGCCTGCGTTCAGATTTCAAGAGCAAAACCGTTCAAGTAGGCATCTTTAGATGATCATATCTTTTTCGTTTTAAATCCTTTTTCCATTCTTCTTTTTTTTTTTTTGTTCCTGAATCATCAGAGTGTTGATTCCAGCTATTAGATTTAGGTTCATATTATCTTAGGCCTGTCGTACAGTCCAGTGAAGTTGGGCCTGTGCAAAGTTTCCATACTTAGAATTTTTTACAGCATGCACCAGATTTTTAGAAACTTGCATAAAATTGCATTTTTAGTATTTAGGGAAATATAGATCATCCATATTTGCATAAAAAAGTGATTTTGGTAATTAGGATCTAATATAGGAAATTTTGTTTTGATCTATTTTATATTAAATTAGTTGTTTTGATGAGTTTTTATTTTTACAGGTTATAGTTAGAATAGGGTTAAATAAACTAGGTTTCCTTACTTAGTTTATGTTTATTTTTTATTTAGAAAGTTGTAATTATTAATTTTCAGTTTTTAGGAATTTTCTTGAAATTTGGTTAGTTTCTTTATTATGTTAGATTTAGATTCTAAATTAGGACAGGTTAAAGTTGGAAAGTTTCTTTCAAAAGGCATTGCTCCCTGTGGATCGACCTGGACTCACCATATTATTACTACAGTCGCACCCTACACTTGGGGTCCAATCACTCAAGATGATAGTGCATCTGAAGCTTCATCTGCCGAAAACACATACTCTCAGACTACATCTTGTAGTATATCTTCCGGAGCTATATCTTCTCAGATGACTTCCACTGAGATATCACCTTCTCAACCTTCGTCCCCTGAAACTGTGACATCAGAACTCACACCTCTTCCAACCGATCATCCTGAAGAAACTCCAGCCGATGAAGTCCTCTTCAATGAAAACCCGGTCAACTGGCTCCAGATACCCAACCTCATAGGTGATGTTTAGACCGATAAATTACTCAATAAGGAAGAAAAATTGCTAGATGCTTTTCAGGACTTGTTCCCGGAAAATGCTCCATGCAACGCAATCACTGAGGACGCCAATATTGCTACAGAGATGTCTTCAGCAAATGAGAAGGATCAACCCCTAATTCCGAGGGCGATCTTCCAAACGAAGAACCTTCTCCAGAAGCTCTTGAATTTAGTAGAAGTACCCGCTCTGGTCAGGATTACCAAAAAAATTACAACCAACCTTCTTCTTCCTATGTAAATCCTTCGGGAAAGTAAGTTGTAAACGCCCTAAGTGGCAACAGTATTGAAAATGCAGGCCCCAAGGAGGCTTTCAAGTACGACTTGATTGAGCACTTCAAACACATACCTGCACGACTGCACATCATTGACTTATTATGAATGTCTCCACACACTTGTGATAACCTCATTTCAGAACTGCAAAGACTGAATGCGGATGTTAACAAACATGCCCCACAAGTCCTATAAATTGAAATGGACTATAGGATCAAAAAATCAAATACTTCATCGAATGGAGAAAAGAAGAAAACTAAGGGATCAGGCACTGAATGCCTCTCGGTTCAGAAAGCAGTAAGTGCAACCATTGCTTTCGATAAAGATGACCTCCTGCTAGGCGATAGAAAGCACAACTGACCCTTGTACTTCACAGAGACGTCAAAGAGATGCCAATATACAGAGTCCAGATCGACCCAGGTTCTACACCCAACCTCATTTCTACTTCATCACTCAAAGAGCTGGGCATTCCACATAGCAAGCTGAGTCACATATCTGTATCCATCTTTAGATATGATGGGAGCGCTCAAATGACTATCGACAAAATCAGATTCAAGTTGCAAATCAGTGATCTTATCTCTGAAGTCACTGTGTATGCAACATGAACCCCTTCAAGCTACAACATCCTTCTTGGACGCCCCTGGATACATGAGAATGGTATCGTCCCTTCAACTTTACATCAATGCATCAAGTTCATTGGCAACGACAGCTTGATACATCGACTGTTTGCAGACAAAAAGCCCTTCAAAGGCAAAGACGTTCATTTTGCAGATGCTCAGATGTACAAGGATGAAAAAGAAGAAAAGGAGGTAGAAACAACACCCTTTACCAACAATCTCCAGAAAGAGAAACGCAAGGCTCCTCAGCAATCATCATAAGAAAACAAACCTTCATGCAAGTCCGAAGAGAGCAATCCATCTCCCTTCGTTGTATCCCTCAAACCTTCCAGGTCTTTGATAACCACCAAAGCAAAGAAGACAAAACAAAAGATTGGGGCCAAGTTTGCTGTTTCCTTTGTGTCTATCATGCAAGAGACAGATTCGTATTTAGAGCCAGAAGACGATACACCGTTAAGCCAAGCTGATACTCAGCAAGTTTAGCCTGCTCTCACTCCATTAGAGACACATACCAACGTAGAAGACCCTATGTTTGCTTTCTTCATCGTTTCGGCAACTACGGCAGAAGAAAAGCCAATCTTCTTCTACAGATCGGAAGCTTCTTCATCAAATTCTTCGCTTGAACCTTTCCAAAACAAAGGTATATCTCAGCTATCCCTGTATAGTCCAATGACACAAGCTATCATGAAGAAAATGGGCTATGATGCTTAGAATCCAATCGGTTTGGGAGGAGGCATGGTATTCTTACGCCATTGGAACCCACCCTGACAAAAAGTCAACTGGAGGAATGGAAACCCCACCGCCATATAGACAAGTCTTTATACGGGTTGGGGTACGATCTTGACACTCTCATGAGACAATTGACACAAAGGCTGCAAAGTCGTTTTGCCAACCAGGCCTCAACATTTCGTGTTCATAAAGACATTAATCTCCCTGGATATCTCTTTGAAAAGTCACCTGTCAAGAATCCAGGAAGCTCATCCAATTGATATGATATCTTTGATAATGAAGAGGAATTGTTCGACGACATAGAAACACGATTTTCTGATCCAAAAGAACCATCGTCTCCAAAAGAAGTGCCCTACTTTGACCCAGTTTCAGCAGATGATTAGGACTATCTCATAGCAAGTCTTGAGAAGAGTACTGATCAAGAAGACCCATGGACAAAAGAAGAGCCTTGGTTTGTAAATACCTTTGGAACTCCAGAAAGCTATGTTAAGTTGGAAGCCTCCAAAAATATTGTAGAGGAATCACCTTTAAACCTTCAACAGAAGATCCTGTTCAAAAGATAGATTTGGGGACACCTGATAACCCACGTCTTGTATTCATAAGTAAGAATATAAAGAATGATAAGTTACCAGAGTAAATCTTTTTTCTTCGTGAGTTCGTTGATTTTTTTGCATAGTCTTATATTGAAATGCTTGGCTTAGACCCCAAAATAGTAGTCCACAAACTCAATTTGCAAAAAGATATCAAACTTGTCAAACAAAGCCAAAGAAGTTTCTTTCTTGACGTGATGGACAAAATTGAACAAGAAGTTCAGAAACTAAAAAGCGTTGGCTTCATTCGCGAGGGACAGCAACCTATATGGTTAGCCAACATCATTCCCGTGACAAAAAAATTGGGCAGATTAGGGTCTGTATTAACTATAGAGACCTAAAGAATGTGTGCTCTAAAGATGAATTCTCGCTCCCCATACCGGAGGTGATGATTGACAATACCTCCGGATTCGAGCGAATGACATTCATGGATGGCTTCTTTGGCTACAATCAGATAAAGATGCATCCTGAAGATGAAAAGCATACATCATTTTGGACCCCGTTTGGGGTGTATTGCTACATTGTCATGCCATTTGGTCTAAAAAATGCCGGTGCAACATATCAAAGGGCTATGATGAAGATATTCCAATATATGCAGCACAAGATGGTCGAATGTTACGTTGATGACCTCGCCGTCAAAAGCTGAAGGAAAGAAGACCATCTCAAAGATCTTTGAGAAGTCTTCCTCAGACTTTGCAAACACAAACTGCGGATGAATCCACTTAAATGCTTATTCGATGTCTCATCGGGTAAGTTTCTAGGATTCATAGTTCGGAAAGCCGGAATAGAACTTGACCCCACCAAAGTCAAGGCTATCCTAGAAATACCATATCCAAGGACCCTAAGAAAACTAAAAGAGCTTTAAGGAAGATTGGCATACATCCAACGGTTCATTTCCAATCTATTAGGGAAGTACTGTTCATTCTCTCGCTTGATGAAGAAAGGTGTGGACTTTGTTTGGGATGCTGAATGTGAAGCTACATTTCAGGACATCAAAACGTACTTGACCAAACCACCAGTGTTGGCTACCCCTACAACTGGAAAACCATTCATCTTGTACACAAGAGCTCTCAATTATTCTTTGGGCGCTCTACTCGCACAAGAAAATGATGAAGGAAAAGAAACTGCTCTATATTACCTTAGCTGCATGTTGGTAGGTGCAGAGCAATGCTACTCTCCAGTTGAAAAATAATGCCTTGCAGTGATGTTCGCCGTACAAAAGCTACGTTACTACTTGCTGTCCAACACAATCTACCTGATTTCGAGGATCAATCTCTTAAAGGTCTTTGTCACAAAAGCAGGTTCTCTCAATGCTTACTAGCAAAATGGTCCATCCTTCTATCGCAATTCGATATTAGGTATGTACTACAAAAAGCAATCAAAGGTCAAGCTCTAACAGGCTTTCTCGAAGAGCACCCATTACCTAAAGATTCTCCACTCATGGATGATCTCCTAGACGAACCTGTCTACACTATGGAGATTTCCTCATCAAATGCTTCCTGGGATATATACTTCGTCGGCCCAACCAAGACAAATGAAAAAGGAAAGCAGATATCAGGAATTGGCAATCTCTTTGTTAGTCTAGAAAAATACATGATTCAACTCGCTTTCTCACTACTGGAACCATATTCAAACAATGAAGCTGAGTACCACGCCATGATTGGAGGATTAGAACTTGCCCTTGAATCCAACATCACTATGCTGGAAGCTTTTGGGGACTCTCAATTAATCGTCAACCAGATGAATCAGAAATTTGAAGTCAGGAAGCCCGATTTGTTGCCTTACTACAACAAGGCGCAGTCGCTTCGACAAAAGTTTGACATCTGTCACATTAGCCACATCCTCCGAGGTGAAAACATCCATGCAGATGCCCTGGTTGGACTTGCAGCGTCTATGGCAATCTTAGAAAGGGAAAACATGCAAATTATAGTGTGTTAAAGAAGGATTCTCCTTCTTCTTAACACACACTAAGCAGTTGCTGAATACCACCAAGTGGTTAGAAGTCGGATATCCATCCTCAAACCTTTGATCGGTGACTGGAGGAATCCATTCATTGATTACACTATGTTCGAAATCCTACCTGAAGATCCAAAAGAGTGGGTAAGCATTCAAAGACAAGCCCCAAACTTTCATTTGGATATTCCTTCAAAAACACTTAACAGAAAATCCTCCAATGGAATACTTCTACGCTACTTGTACAACAAGAGGCTGAAGAAACTCTCAAAAAAGTGCATGATGGTCCTTGTGGAGCCCATCAGGCTGGTCCTAAGCTCTACGATCAGATAAAAAGATTAGGTTATTTTTGGCCTACCATGGTAGCTGACGCAATGCAATTAACTAAGCGCAGCCAACAATGCCAACTTCATGGAGACTATGTCCACATGCCTCCAGAATGACTACATCCTATACCGATCCCATGGCCTTTTGAAGCCTGGGGTATGGACATCATAAGTCCTACCTCTCCCCAATCAAGCAAAGGTCATCGCTTCATCTTCGCCGCTACGGATTATTTCTCCAAGTGGTCAGACGCATTTGTGCTCAGTGAAATGAAGACATCACCGGTCCTTCAGTTCTTGCGCATCAATATTATTTGTCGTTTCGACAAGAAGATCAGGCAACGCACTTACAAAAAGGGAGACTTGGTTCTTGCAGTAAAAAGGCCAATAGTTTTCGTCCACAAATCCAAAGGCAAGTTCGAACCAAAATGGGAGGGACCCTTCGTCATCGACAAAGTCTTCTCCAACGGCACATACGCTCTTCTAAACATGGAGGGAGACAGATGTATGCTGCCAATCAACGACAAGTTCTTGAAGCGGTACTACCCTTGAAGACTTCATACACCGGGTCAGAGCGACGCCTACTTGGCCAAATCCTATTCATTGGTACTTGCTCATCAAACCCACTCCTTTTGGAATTTTCATCTTTACATTGAAGTTTCTAAAAAAAAAAAACAAAAAAAAACCTCTCAAAACAATGTTTACTTTCTAAGTTTCATTGTTAGAAAAAATCCAAAATTCCAAGTTTAGGTGCTTCTTCCTGAACTCGACCAAAATTCTCGATCCTTGAACCCACAAAAGATTTCCACCCTAGTCCGCCCTGGCTTTTACCACAAAAGATGGTTTTGATTCAAAATTTATGACCTTCGTGTCTTTAAACAAAAAATGGTTTTTCAAAAAACCGCGAGGAAGCGACGTGCAGTCGATACTCACAAAACCCAAAAATCGGAAGGATGCGAGCCACATTCGATATTTCCAAAATCGCAAGGAAACGACATTTCGTCGATATTTGCAAAATCGCGGAGATGCAACGTTTCAGTTGATATCCACAACCCGAATTTCAAAGGTTTGAAAAAATCTCAAATCGTGGAGACGCAACGTTTTTGTTGATATCCACAACCCAAATTTCAAAAACAGAAAAAGAGAGGTTCAAGAAAACCTCAAATTTAAAAAAAATCGTGGGGAAACGACATCAAGTCAGTACCCGCAAAATAAAATCTTTGAAAAGCAAGGAAGCCATGTTTAGTCGATACTTGCACCCAATCCGCGAGGAGGCGACATTCCATTGATATTCGTAACAGAATGAGCAAGGAGGCGACATTCCATCGATACTTGCAAGACTAGTCAGCTGGGAGACGGCTTTTAGTCGATACTTGCATTTTTGAAAACCAAAACCCTGCTTTCACACGAAAAAATCAAAAATCGGCTTTTACGCCAAAAATCTAAGAATCTGGCTTTCACGCCAACAAAACAAAACTTAGTTTTATGAAAATATGGCTTTCACGCTAACAAGCAAATTTCGGCTCCCATGCCAAAAACAAATTTCGGCTCCCATGATACAAACAAATTTCTGCTTCCATGCCACAAACAAAACAGGCTTCCATGCCACAAAATTTTGGTTTTCATGTCGTAAACTCAAATTTGGCTTTCATGCCATCACAAAATTCGGCTTTTATGCCATCCCAAATTTTGGCTCTCATGCCATAAACCCAAAATTTGTCTTTTACGCCACCAAATTCGGCTTTCATGCCATCTCAAAATTCTGCTTTCAAAGCTATCAAAAAACAAGGCTTTTTGCCACAAAATTTGGCTTTCATGCCAAAACAATCCTTTGACAAGAGATTTTTACAAAATGACAAACCTTTTGATCAAGTTTTCAAAAAAACATTCTCATCCAACTTTTGCTTATTTTCATCAAAAATGCTTTTACATGGAGGTACTAAAGAAAGAAGAAAAGAATTTGTTACAAAAAATTAGGAGCTTAGTCTAACATGGTCTCAACCAAAGATTCAACTCCTCAAGCAGACTCTTGGCCTTAGCCTCCAAAGCTTCCAGGCCATGCTTCTTCAAAAACTTTCCATAAAATGCGACAGAACGCCACGACCCATCTTTAGCACGGGGAAGTTCTTCCCAGAGAATTTATCATTGCTCATATTCCTGAGTCTTCCTCCGGATATTGCTATCAGCCTCCTCAACCTGGCGAATCAGAATCCTCTCTCTAACACGAGGTTCCACAATGGCAGTCAATTTGGCAACATCTTGTTCCTCAAATAGCTTGAGACGTTGCCTGGCCTCGACGACCTCCTTATCAAGACGGTGCAGGTCTTGTGTTAGCTCAATGATAGCCAACTCGGTGACATTCCTTTCCTGAACGAACTGCTTCCGAGTCCGCGAGATCTCATTTAGTTCAAATTTGACCTTCCCAGAAGGCTTCAAAAACATCTCATTGAAAAAGTCACCATTTGGGAAGCTCTTAGTCTCAGTTCGTTTGTTGCCCAAAGCGATGACTTCATCAACAAAAGCCTTTGCACTTGCAATGTCCAGACCGACCTCTTTGCTACCATCAAGAACGTCTTGCACATGCTTGATCATGCCGAAGCCAACTTCCAAGTGGCCAGAAGAGAGAGTTTCGACCCATGAAATCAAGACGCTCTTCAACACTTTCTTCGCATACTGAAGAGAGAGCCTAGATGAAGGCTCGCCCTCTCCATCGGTCGACTACCCGTGTCATGCCCTATTGGAGGAGTAATCATCAAACTTTTTCCAATTAAAGACAACGACGAATGAATCTCCTCAGAAGGTTTCACCCCTGCAGCATTGAAACTGGTAGAAGAAGTCCCTACTTCTGGATCAGCAGTAGGCATCCCCTGCTCTGGCCCTGAGGAAAACGGAGGAACTTCTCCTGTTACCTCACAGCCTGCCAGCAAAACACCAAAAAGGTATGAATATGATCCTTTTGAAAAACCATTATCATCAAGGTTATTACTACAAAGACCTTCTTTGACTACCGGTGGAATACATTCTGCCTCCATAAGCTCATCCGAAGCATCGTCAAAGGTTGCATCCATGGATGGCTCGAAGTCGTCAGAATCCTCTGGCAAGTCGGCTGACATGAAAACAAAAGAATATGTTAGCAGATGGTGGCAAAGAAAAACAAAAAGAAGCAAAAGCAAAAGAAAATCATACCAGGTGAAGGTTCTGCAACCACTCCAGAGTCCCTTGACTCTTCCTCGGATGCCACAATTGGATCCATCATCACCTCATCGGCCAGAACCTCGAGCATCGCCAAGTCATCATCTTCTGCTAAAAGAACGAAGGCAGCGGATCAAAAAAAAATTTTGTCTATAAAAAAAAGGAAAAAGGGAAAAATATACCGCCATCAGAAATCTCTTCTTCTCGACTCCTCTTTTCCGGAGGCTCATCAGCATCCCCTGACACCTCTTTGGCAATGGTGAGAGGGACTTCCAGATTAGGAGAGTTTTCGTGCCGTCTCTTATTACGGCGCTGCCCTCTCTTCCTCTTGCTTCTATGGGTTGGTTTGCTTGAAGTACGTATCAGCGCCACTGTCAAAGTCAGAACTTTCACTTGACTCCTCATTGGATGGTCTGCTTTTCCGAGCGGACTCCATGGAAGCCTTCATTTGTTCTGCTTGCATCCAAGTATCGATCTCGGCCTCCTCCTCCTCTAACTGTTTAAGACTTCACCAGGTATCTCTTGTATAGTTCATGATCTGATGACATCCTATTTACCGAGAAAGCCTATCTTATGCTTCTTTCCAGAAAGGAAAGCCAGAACTTCCTCTTGTTGGACACCATCTAATTTGCCAAGATCTTTCCCAGGAAACTGCTTGACATCGAACTCCCTCTTGGAAAGCCCCCGGTACACCGAAAAAACTCTCCACAAACCATTTTGTGAAGCCAGCAGTCCGAAAGTGGGAAACTCAGGATAGTAAATTATAGCGGTAGTATCTACTGCACTGTAAAAGGCCCATACATTCCTCCCATCCTGCAAACCTCCAAAACGCTTCACCATGCTTCAAGGCGCTCCAACAACGCCTTGAGAGAAGCCCAACTACAGCGCAAAACGCGACCCCATCGTACCAACACATATGTTGAAAAGCCACCTTTTTTTTGCGTTTGTAAGAGGATAGTGTCTCCCCAACCCTGCCGTGGTGGAATCACGAGAAACACTAAAATCAAAAGCCTTATTCTACAAATTCGGAGAAAGCTTCACTGAAGACTACCCAATCTCAACATCCCTAAACCGTCGGATCCTCAAACGGGCAGACAGAAGAGATTAATAAACGGCTGTCCCTCGAGCCAATTGAATCATAAAAGGGTCATCGTCCTGTGCAACTCCCAATCGATGGAAGATGGTACAATGGTACACATACCATGAATAAAAAATATGGGCTGAAAATACCCTGTTCATAGGGAGCCCAAGCTGAACCAAAAAAGCAGCAACCTGAAGTTCAATACACAAATAAGAGTAAAGAGCAGGCACCAAAGCCAGCCGCTCTCCGAATGCCATCTGACAAGCTGGAAAAATACAATATGGCCTGATGTGCGTTCCATCCCGTCCAGCAAAAACAGCCTCACCCAGCCAATAAGTGAGGTAAACAGCGAGATCTCTCTGCAGTACAATGTCAGAATAAATGGCGTCTGTGCTTGCGAAGAATTTCTTCAAATTTTCTCTCATGACGGAGATCTTCTCCAAACCCGGGTTTTTAGTCCTAGCATCTTGGGCCATACTATCAAAAGACTCCCCGTTATCAAAGAAGTTGGGGGACAAAGAGCTACAACTCTTCCAACAGCTGTACTTAATTTTCAAGCTCTCCTCCTTCAAAAAATCGTAGAAGGCAACAAGCTGAAAGTACAAAAACCTGAACTCCTCAAATTGCTCCTCAAGGACGTTGTCAATAGGCATGACCTCATCATAGAGTTTGCCGAGGATAGGCAGCCCGGTGATGGCACTCAATTCCTTCAAAGAAAAACCAATCTCACCATTCGTAACAATGAAGGTGTTGGTTTGTGGAAGGAATGTAAGATCCCAACCCGAGTGACCTTGATTAGTACTAATTAAGTCGTGTGTTAGTTCTAAGCGTGATTAGTAAATTTTGGTTAAGTTGAGAATACAATTGCTTTTGATATAGCTCTGGGGAATTTTGAATGCCTTGTGGTTAGTGGGACCCTTTGGGGGTTCCTTTTTGTGACTTTGCGTGTAATTTGAGGATTTTTTCAAAATTCCAATATTTGTATTCCAATCCCGTTTTACTCATCTCATCAATCCCTACGATTCCCATGTTGATCCCGTGCCGGTTCGGAACACTGAAACCCGACTTTTCTAATATCAGGGGCAAAACAGTCTTTTCACACTAAATCTGTACCCAAAATTTGATATCGCTGAAACCCTCAAAATATATATATATATATTTTGGAAACTAGATATTTCGGTGATCATTTTTCCCTACTTCATCGAACTCATACGAGGTCCCGAAAGTCATGATTTCAGCCCAAAGAGATTTCAAAAAGTGGAGCCCACTCTCTACTTGTATAAAAGGATAACCCTCCTTCTCTTTTCCCTTTCCAGCTCAAGCCCAACAAAAATCTAAGGTTTTTCCTCTCTTCTCTTCTTTTTCTAGCTTTTCCATCTCAATCTCTACCAACCTTGCATTAATGGCGAAAATGGAGGTCATCTTCTTCCTCTTCACTACTGGAGCTCTCTCTCTTAATATCCTTTGTGGAGGGAACCACTCATCTCAAGATCCTCTTTGAGCCTTCCTTGTTCATTTGAAGTACTTCCAAGTAAGCAATCCCTCCCATTCTCTTTGACGTGTGTTTTCCTAGCTTATGAGAGTCCCCATTTTCATTATTGAAGCTCCTTCTTTCCCATTCCTTGTTTTGACTCCTTTAGGGTTTTGTATTTGGGGGTTTTTGTGTAGCTTTTGTTCTTGGCTTGGAAGAGTGTGATTAGGAGCTTGATTTCTTGATTAGAGACCTAATGCAAGTGGATGATTTGATATTTTAAGCATTAAATAACTTTTATCAGAAATGTGCAGATTTTGTTGTTCTTCTTTTGTCACTCTTGACTTGCATTTATTTCAAATAAATGCTCATGAATAAGTCTTGTGGATTGTTTAACTTTTGGAAACATTGCATTTATAGCCTATCATTTATTACTTATTGGTGATTGTGGAAAATGAATCCTTGTGATTGTGGATTTTCTCTCCTCTTTTGTGGTTGAATGTGATTGAGAAGAAGATGTTTGAATTTAGATGTTTATTGAAGTTTTGATGGTTGTTACTGGGAATTAAGGAGGCCTTTGTTACTGAAAAAATGTATTGGAGGAGAAGGAGAAGAAGGCCAAGATGGCCCCTTTTCGAGCAGCAGAATTTGACTGCTCGCTCGAGCGGACATCAAGCCGCTCGAGCGCGCAGTCAATCTAACTGCAGCTCAGGCAGCAAAATGACTGCCCATTCGAACGGCCAGAGGTCCGCTCGAGCGCGCAGGCTGTCCGCTTGAGCAGGTGTTTGACCGCTCGAGCACACAGACGTTCTGTCTGCCAGCCTTCCTGTATAGCCTAGGTCCACTTGAGTGCACCTTGGTCCGCTCGAGCACACCCCCTCTCGGGTAGGGACCTTTTTGGAGCACAAAAGGAGATTTGGAGAGGGGTAAGGAGTTGTTTAGAAGTTTACCTCCATGATGTAACGTTTGGAAGAGGTTTTTAATGAAATCCGTTTGTATCGGAAGAATTATGAGGCAATGTATGAAGCCCGCTTGAGAAAGAATCCACGTTACGAAGATTCATCGAAAGTTTTGAAATTCCTAAGATGTATAAGGAGCCCGGAATGTCTCCAAACTCGAGAGTACCAAGTCTATATTAAATCGACATACGGACCCCTATTCACCTTGAACTAGTCTTGAACCCCGACACTTGTTCTGTAATTTTCGAAAGTTCAATGGTGTTTTCATTGTTTTCGAATTTTGATATACATTCTCGAATATTTATGATTTATCATTCCCGAAAGCATTGAAATTTGTATTTGTAGCATTTTACTAGTCCCGATGTGTATTGCTTGATATTGAAAGGATATTTGTGCCTTGAGCACCCTTGTCTTGTCCGATTACATACTTGCACTTGATGTATTTTATTCATGTCTTGATTTCTATTATTTAACCTATGAGTCGACACCACTAAAATTGGTTGACCTCGCCGGTTTGATCAACAGACTTGGAGATCCCCTCTTGTCCCTCTAGCTGCAGTGTGGATCCTGCTACCCGGTTATTACCGTGGTCTTGTCCTGATACCCTAGATTGCTACCGTGGTTTCTGATGCCGGCTCGCTACTGTGGTCATGTCCCGTATATCATTTGGATATGTATATTTCGTTGAATCTCCTCACCTCGCGTGACTTCGGTGATAGAGGACTTAGCTTCGTGTGGGTGCCATCTTGCTTGTTTCTCGATTCCTTGGTTACCTTTACATGTTTATACTGCATATATGCTTTTCATTAAATGGTTCGTTTATTTTATGAAAGTTATTGTTTAAACAGGTCTAAATGTTTTTCGAGGTAAATTCAATTATCGTTTTATTGTTATATCTTTTCACCCACCTGCCAAACCGTCGTGTTTGATCCACTTTTTGATACTAAGGTACAGTCGTCGATTTCCCTGAGGAGGAGCCTGAGGAGGCGGTCGGTGAACTGCAACGTTTAGTGGAGTGGCATGCCGATGATGTCATCTAGACATTCAACTGTATGAGTTACGTAACATTTTGGGTTGTGGATAACCATTCTTTTGGGAGTCTATATTTTGTTTATATTGGCCTTTGTTGGCCTCTATTTGGGGAATGTAATTAAATGATCTTTTGTTCAAACTTTGACCTTACTTTTGGAAAGTGCTAATGATCATTGCTCATTCTGATAATTGTTATTCATATGTATTATCAGTCTCTTCATTTTGGGAATGAAATTGTGAATTTGATTTGCTACACGTTTCCTCATTTAAACAAAAGTATTACATTGTTGTGATATCCTCACGACGGACACCTGTGGGAAATCGTGTGCACGGGTAGTACCTTGTTCTTTGATGACCCATGTACGCATTGGCCAAAGATTAGCATATATTCAAAAGCTATATGGCACTATCATTCCAAACATCTAATCTTACATATGTACCCACCATCAATTACAAATGAGTCCCGATCCCGAATTTGGCCCGCGAGCCCAGTCCGGGTTCGTGACAAGGAATGACTCCAACATCGCCATAAAGGCTTCATCGGAGAAAACCACAGTTTGCCGAAAAGCGCGAACCGTGTCAAAGATTTCAGCCTCCTTCAGAATGGCCCCACCGACCTGCAGGGTGTGATCAGTCCATGATTCCCAGCTTGAGTTAGCACTGAAATGGTTACGAAGTTGAAATGGCTTCACCCAATTGTTGCCGTCACCCCGGAAAATGCCAAGGCCCACCGGTCTCAAATCAATCGACGGATGATCAGAACCTTGGTAGCCGCTGGCCGGCATCAACATGTCCACACGGACATGCGACTTCTCTGCATATCCAGAAGGGCCGCCAATAAAAACCCTGGTCTTGATCACATTAGTCCTCTTCACCCAGCTTGGAGGATCTTCCCTCCAGGGCATGTGGGAGAAAGGCTTATGATCGAGATGGTGCGATCGAAGGTCGACCGGGTAGAAATAGTTCTCTCCTCACCATCCGTCGTGTAAGAAAACTGCAAAAATCTTCCTTGGTATGTCGAGTCGCCAAGGACTGCATCACCAAAGAAGAAGGTAGGCTTGGGCACAATGCTCTGATCGTCCGTGACCTAAGGACGGCTACTTACCACAATCTTGCAGAATTCCTCATCCTTGAGAGTGATCAATCGCTGTCTCATCTCATCACGATTGAGTGAGTCGCACTGTTCCAAGTTCCTCTCGACATACCGGACCCTCTCCCAGGCCTACTATACAGCCGCATTAGAAGATCTGGCAGACCGGCGAGGTACGTCAATAACAGGCCCCTTATCCTTGTTTGTTCTGGAAGAACCACCTGTAAAGGATGGAAAAGAAAAAATCAATCATCGAAATGATAAAATTTTGCTAAAAAGATTTCTAGCAAAATTTTGGCATGGTTCCAGGGCAATTCCAATAGATAAATGTTATGTACTCTTATTTGTATGAAAAAATTGGTTTTATTAAGAAAAGTACCTAGCATGTGTCTTAATTGATTTTCGTGATTTCTAAAGATTGTTCAAACAGTTTAGGGCTGTTGCAGTGACATGAACCTATACGAGTAAAAGCTCGTGGATATTCATGTTTTGAACGGTTTGCATCTTTAGAACGTACAACCCAGATGTACAGTTTGATTAGTAAAAGGCCTTCAATGGAATTGTAAGAATAAAATTTTGAAAAAAAAGCTAATTGCATTTGAATGAAGGTTTAAATAATGAATAAAATGAAAGTAAAGTTCACTGCTAATATATTTTTTATTTCTAGTCATCAAGAAAAAAGATTCTAATATTTACAAATAAATCTAAAGTTAAATAATAAAAAATAACAATATAGATGATATTAAAAAAAAGTGCTTGCATACCTTGCAAAGATATTGGATTCAAAGTTGCTATAGATGGAGAGGACTGTTGAAAGATGGATAACAAAAGGAAAAGAAGAAAGATTGTGAAAAATATGCCGTTGTTTGACAACGGAATTTCATGATATATAGAAAGGAAAAAAAAAATTTTAATAGTCTGCTATTCCGTTGTTTGATGCAACATATTATTCTTAAGAAAGAGAGGAAATAAACTGCGTTCTTCAGTAAATAAGATATTAGGTAAGTGAGAAATCTTACGTTAGGTCATGTGGGGAATTAGTTTGATTTTTCATATAACCCCATTTTCAGCCGATGTTTTTCTCGAAAAAATGGAAAAATATGAACTAATTTTCCTAAATAGATTGCATTTCAATTTCTTATATAAGCGGTTTGGATGCATGATTCTTCACTCATGAAAATGGAAACACGTTGTGAGCAGAATTCTAGTGTTGTACAATGCACTTTATCAGAACTCCAAGAATTCATGTCTGAGAGAATTTCAAATTCTCCAAAAGTTGTCCCTTCCAAATTCCTCTTTTTAATGGAGGATTTGAAATTCCAATAAATGGTATAGAGAGTGGAATTTCAAGAATTCCAAAAAGTATTTTGAGTGGTTGAAATTTGAAATTCTAATGAAAGAAACACAGCATTTCAAATTCTAGGGGACAATATGTCACATCATGTCCAAAAAACCCCAACCTCCCAAATTCTAGTCATAAATTCCGGTAAAGAAACAGGCCAGGGCATGTTGTTTTACTAAAATTCCTGGTGGGAATTCAAGATTTTGGGAATTCAAAGACATTATGTGATGGTATGTCCCCATTCTTTTTAAAATGTCATGTTTCTTTCCTAGATTCCCAAGTTACATTTTGAAAAAGTCTCAAATGACCTTTAGAGTCCTTATGTAATATTTCTAGATGCTCCACCCAAGAAGAGAATTTAATAAGTCTACCCTAAGGGCCTGATGACTTTTGGACGACGAAAATTTTTCTGAACATGTATTCTTTGAATTCTGGTAAAATTACAGGCCTTACATGAAAGGAGTAGAAGAGGAATAAGTGTCAAGTCTTAGATAAAATTATAGAGGAGTAAAGAATAAAAAGCAATACAAATCAAAATTTTACTTTCCTCCACTTTATGGAAGTTAGGAGAGTAAAAAAAAAAAATCTTTTTTTGGGGGCATGGGGAGGAATTGGTGTAAACCTCCTACTTTATTTCACATGGGAAGTTTAATTACTCTATCCTCCCGTTTTTCTCATCCAAACACTTATGAAGTAATATTTTCTATTGCATATATTAGTTATATTCTACTTTTAATTCTTCCATCCAAATACCCAAAAAGTTACAACGGTCAGTTTTTTACTCTTCTTCTACTATACTCCTACTAAACCAACAAGAATTCAAGATTCTCCTTTCCAAGAAAAGTAGAATTACATAGATAATCACTACATAAATGAGTATTAAAAGTCTCTAAGATTCTCTATGCTTTAATTTTCATATTTGTACCATGGTTCGTGAGACGCCTTTCTTTTGTCCAAACAGTCGAGGATCAATCTTTCGTGATATCGCTGGTGGTCAGTGTGTTTGTTAGGAAAATTGTGCGGCCCGACTACCATTGGGCCTACGCCAGATCAAGCTTGATGATATGCCGCGGATGAACTCCCAACAAGTCTTGATCTGGTTGAGTTAGATAACGATCAAACTCTTGATAGTAGAGTTTGGATCAGGTTCAGGCTCCTGGTTGGCAGAATTCCCACGCGGGTCAGGAGATGTGGGATTGCAAGAGGGGTAGAGTCCGTAGTAGTTGTGACTCCTAGGGATTGCTCTATATAAGGGGGTAGGGAACCCTTGCTTGATTATCCAGTAGATCTGAGAGCATTCACAGCGAGTTCGTAGGTCTACCCCACACTGGAACGGAACGCACAAGGTTCTTGGCTAGTTCGGTTGCGACACCCATCTACGATCATTTAGTACTTTCAATTGGAATGATAACGACAGATTGGTAGATAAGCACGATGGGTGGCATAATGATTTAGAAATGAAAGGATTTGGTTACGTGGAGATTATCTCTCCGGGCGTAAATTCCTATCCATGTGAATCCTAAGAGCAATAGTTGGTTGTGAGAATATGTTGTTGCACCTGGTGAATGTAAATGTTGAGCTCCTAAGTGGCAAAAAGTAGGAAAAGCTTTATATATAATCTGCGGATTTGGTGGTGCAAAGATCATAAGGATAAATGTGTACAAATTATTTTAATATGGGAATTTTACGAGGCCATACGTGAAATTAGTTTATCCCCGGCATATGAATATGCATTTAGGTCAAAGTACTGGGAGTAATTATGTACTTGTCATTGGATGACATATTGATTGTTAATGGCGAATTAGAAGCAATCTCCAAGCAACAGTGTTGAAATCTTGATTTGAGATAAAAAAAAAAAAGTGAGTTAAAGCATGACGTACTGGGCATATGCAATAACCACGTAAGCCAAATCTGGTACGGATTTTGTCACATGGGTCTGAATAGGACACTATGTTAAAACAGTTGGATATGGAGATGTGCAAGCCAATCAACCCTCCCATTTGCATATGTATGAAATTGTCCAACAATCGGGATCCCATTAGTGATAATGACATGCTCATGACCGGAGACATGCCTTACTCGAGGATAGTGGGAGGAGCATAATGCATAACATCCTCATTGTGCATAAAATACTGTAACAACAGATTTATGAGACTGAAAATGGATCATCATTGGTCTCATAATCAGATTCCTAAGTTATCCGGGTATGCCTGTTATGGCAAGTGAATAAGAGGAATCTGGGTATATCAAAAACATTTGTTACACCATTTTTTGTGGCACAGTTGTTGTCTTGGAATTGTATGGATGTATGGTTGCCTTTTGGGATGATGACTTGGATAAGAGGGAGTCCATATCTGGTTATATTTTTAACCATTTGACAAATGTTTTGATTTTTTGGTATAAAGAAAACAGACCTGGTAGCTCTATTAAGAACAAAAGATGGGATACAACTTGCAATGCAGTAAACCAGATGGCCATCATGTTGGATCTCTTCATAGATATTTGAAGTTGGTAAGAACCGATGAGCCGGTACAAATATTATGAGTTCACCATTATATTGGTGAATGGAACCACAATTCCACAATCCCTCATGGTATTGAATTGTGATATCAGTATATCTAAAATGTGGGTAAGAAAGGTGAGATCTCAATTTCGTCAATCCCACTGGTGGAATTGATGTGTATTTCTTTCATTAAGCCTTTTCCTTGGCCGGAGATGTATGTAGGGGCTGGAGTATATGTTAATGTACTTTAGCACATTTGATTTACATGGCATTCGTGTCAAGTGGGAGATTGTTAGGAAAATTGTGTGGCCCGACTGCCATGGAGCCCACGCTAGATTGAGCCCAGCAATATGCCGTGGATGAACTCCCAACCAATCTTGATCTGGTTGAGTCAGATAAGGATCAAACTCTTAGTAGTAGAGTTTGGATCAGGTTCAGACTTCCGGGTTGGCAGAATTCTCACACTGGTCAGGAGATGTGGGATTCTAGGAGGGATAGAGTCTGTAGTAATCGTAACTTCTAGGGATTGTTCTATATATAGGAGATAGGAACCCTTGCTTGATTATCTGGTAGATCTGAGAGCATTCGTAGGTCTACCCCACATCGGAACAGAACGCTCAAGGTTCTCGCCGAGTTCAGTTCGGACACCATCTTGACCAGTTAGTTCTTTTGAGTGTTTGGGTCGGTGACTCAGTATTTACTAGAAAAAATATATTCATACCTTTTTTGTTGAGATTATATAGTCGGACCTTTCTGATTTGTTTAGGGGTCGTTTGTTTGTGCCCATTTACATATGTAATTAAATCACATGCGTTTCCGTTACGCATATATCACGTTTGTTTTTTGTGAATTTGATTCACATGTGTAAAACTCACATGTAAATGGTATGAAAACCAACTCAAAAGGTGCCTTGGATTTTCACACCTCAAGAGGTGTGAAAAACTTTAACAGGTTACTGTTACAAGGCGGACTGCCACAGTGCCATTATGAGCAGTCTGTCTTTTATTATTTTTTTATTTTTCTGGGCCCCACTTGTAACATCCGGACCATTCATTTTCTAAGAAGCTCAAACACGGCCACATGTCCAATTTTCAACCGTTGATGATGCATGGAGGTTGAGATATCATCAACATAATTACAGCCGTTAGATTAATCTATTGTTACTAACATACCTAGTCCGTCTTTTATGTTTTTTTATTTTTTGGGGCCCCACCTATAAAATCAAGACCGTTCATATTCTTCAGAAGCTCAAACACGGCCATGTGTCCAATTTTCAACCGTTGATGGTGCATGGAGGTTGAGATATCATCAAACAATATACAACCTATTGTTACTAACATACCCAGTCCGCTTTTTATGATTTTTTTAATGTTCTGGGCCCCACTGTAAAATCTGGACCATTCATATTCTTCAGAAGCTCAAACACGGTCATGTGTCCAATTTGCAACCATTGATGTTGCTTGGATGTTGAGGTATCATCAAACAATATACAACCTATTCATAGATTCACATGTGAAATGTTATGCTAGTAACAAATAGTGGAATCTGATCTATATGTGAGTCATTTACATATACAAATGACTCACATGTGGGTCATTTACACATTTGAATCACTTTCACACAAAACAAAGGACCCCTTAGGATCGAATTTTGTAGGTATCACGGCACCGGTAAACGTGTTTCTGCTTTTGTGGTACAAAAATCCCACCTGATAGGTCAAACACGAGATCCACAGATGTAGTGAAAACCAATAACTTTTTAATACTTTTTAATACTTTTTTATACTTTTTATTTGCGAAACGTCTGCGTCAAACGAAGGCAAATATTTCCGCTGATGCCCTTACGCTCTAGTACGGCTGAAAAGCAGGTGGCACAAACGCGTCATTAATCTATCTAATACACCCATCTTTTCTTCGAAAGGAACCTTGACAAAGATGTTCATAGGTAAGTGTGCTTAGACTTCAGCAAGAGTCAGAGCAGGTAAAATGCAGCTCGCATGCATGCATTATAGCACGGTGCAGCGCCCATGGTTCAAAATAACGGCCATTACGTTATATAACGGTCGTTATGTAACGGTAACGGCCATTACCATTACGTTATAATAAATATAACGGCCGAGATGTATATCGGGGTAAAAAATCGCAAAAATAACGGTCCATAACGGCCATTATTTTCAAAATAATGGCCACTATAACGCCCGACAGGAATTTTTTTTTTTTAAATCTTCTCTTTGGCCTTCTTCTTTCACTTCTTTCAATGTGTTTTTTCTCTAAGAGCTTCCTAAGGCTTCCTAATGCCTGCTACAACTTCTAAGGCAAGGAAGAGCACCTAAACATTTAGATCTAAGATACTTTTGGGTGGATTTGTATGTGGGGAAATCTAATCAAACTCAAGGGACCTCTTTGGTATGCTTTTTTTTTTTTTTTTTTTTTTTTGGAGTTCTTTTCAAGATTCAACATCAAAATAACTTAGAGATGTTTGAGGTGTGTTAAATCTATACTTTTGGAGCAAAAAATTTCAAGTTTTAGCACTTTTTGTAATATTTTTTATTTTTTCATTATTTAAATCCGAATTATTTTAGTTTTTTTTTTTTTAAAGATTGTGTAACACATGAACCAAAGGCTTTATATAGAGTTAGATTTGATTTTACTCACTAATTTTTCTCTAGATCTAGTGTTTTAAGGTGTAGATCTAGATTTTTTTTATTTTCAAAATTTGGGGTTATTCTTAATATCATTTACATTTTTCCAAATTAGTGTTCAAATGCATTTATAATATGTTAGTTTACAATAGATCTACACTTTTGGAACAAAAAAGTGTGAATCTTATGATTTAAAGTGTATACTTTAAATGTTTAACACTATTAGTTTGCCCAAAATTATGGTTGCATTATGTCAAATTTATGATATTTCAGTTTATTTTAGTATATACATCAATACAGCAGAGATACAGGATGTTATAACTTGAGAGGACCGTTATTTTGCTTTAAAGTGTGCACTAATGGAAAAAGACATTAGTTTCTATCATTTTATAATATTCTAGATTTTTTGGATATTTTTTTGGATTTTTTTTTTGTCAAATAAAAATTCGCTCCGTGATGAGCCGCGATGACCGCGAACTGCGACGCGATGACCGCGAAGTCAAACACAAGATCCACGGATGTAGTGAAAACCAATAACTTTTTTATACTTTTTTATACTTTTTATTTGGGAAAACGTATGCATCAAACGAAGGCAAATATTACCGCTGATGCCCGTGCGCTCTAGTACGGCTGAAAAGCAGGTGGCACAAACGCGTCGTTAATCTATCTAATATGCACCCATTTTTCCTTCGAAAGGAACCTTGACAAGGATGTTCATAGGCAAGTGTGCTTAGACTTCAGCAAGAGTCAGAGCAAGTAAAATGCAGCTCCCATGCATACATTATAGCACGGTGCAGCGCCCCATCTTCCGTGCATGGTGGGGCCCACCTTCTCAAAATGGGATTCAGGCATCAGCTCTTAACACATGTCCACCATTAGATTCAAATATATATAAAACACAGGACGAACTTGCCTTTCTGTTTTTAGTCATTCGTGCGTTCAATCTAATAGTTGCCCCACTCAAATTCTCTTTGAAAACTTATATATGACAAATATTATGGGTCCTAAGGGCCCGGATTTTGAAAATATGGGCCCCACAATGAATGGAAGATGGAGCGCCGTACCATACTATAATGCCGGGTGCTGCATGCATTAATGCAGCACTACTCTAAAAGGAAAAAAGGCATGAGGGAATACTACACCGGAGTCCGAACGTCGACTCAACTCCTCATTCTGGTGAGCCAAATTGAATCAACTCAGTCATGGAGTTAGCTCGGGGGCAGGTAGAAGGGTTTGAAAAAGGGGGGCAATTTTGGCACCCCTTTTTTTAGTAAGTGCACCACATGAATGTCAGGTGTCATTGACCAACCTCAACATGTTGATGTGAACTGATATGAGACAAAAAAAAAAAAAAATCTTCAATGACGCACGCACCCAGAGGTTGACAAGGTCATGTTACATGTGTAGTTCTGTTGGGTTTTTAAACAAATCCTTTCA
Organism: Umbellularia californica; assembly: GCA_028538565.1. Lineage (NCBI taxonomy): Eukaryota > Viridiplantae > Streptophyta > Magnoliopsida > Laurales > Lauraceae > Umbellularia > Umbellularia californica. Next base: position 34,674,613 of record JAPQWN010000003.1, on the reverse strand, counting down.
CCTTGTATGATGAGATGAAAGGGCCTTCTATTGGGATTTAAGAAAAAATTTTTTCCGACGAATGGGATTGTGTGCGCTTTAAAATAAAAATCTTTTTACTTGGCATGCAAGGCTTGAGGCTGGGAACGTGTTAGCGTGTTAGTGTGTTGCACGAAAACCGTTAATCACAGTAATGTATACCAGTGCAAATAAACAGTCCGTATTTTACAATTTTTTATTTCGGTGGGGTCCACAATCAAGATCGGAACCGTTCATTATTTAGACAAGGTTAGACACGGCTACCTCACCAAATCTCAGCCGTTGATTCATCCTATATCTTGAGATATGTGCCAAAACATGATTATTAATAACAGTACATGCATATAGGGTGCCAAAATAGTCCCTTTTTTCCAATTTTTGGTTTTTGTGGGGTTCACAATCAAGATCGGAACCGTTCATTATTTAGGAAAGGTCAGACACGGCAAGGCGATCAAATTTCAGCCGCTGATTTATCTTATATCTCGAGATATGTGCCAGAACGTCATTAATTTTTAAAGAAAATATATACCGGTGCCAAATCTGTCCAAACATGGAGTTCTAAAACATTTTAGGTTCCGTTTTTTTTTTTTTTTTTTTTTTTCCTCTTGATAAATAAGTTCCAGGGTTCAAGTTAGAAAGTTTGGCATTGGTTAAAATCATGATCAGTATAGTGATGATTGGGTTGCTGTATGATGCAGTGCATCTGTGGTTAGGTTTTGCCAAAAACGTCTCTTGTAGATTGGCTAAGTAAGTTGTGTTGAGAGTTGGGTCTGGATTGCCTGTGCCACTGAAATCGTAGAGTCCATTGATGAATGTTTAAAGGGAAAGACCACTATAAAAAATAATTCTTGAAGTTCAAAGTAATTTGAAGTTTAAAGTATTATTTGTCGTTAGATTGATTGAAAGTCAAGATGCAATGTAGTTAATTTGGTGTTTTCTTATTGCAGGATTGAGCGTAATTAAGTTTGGGCTTTTAATCTAAAAAAATTCGCAAAAATATAAAAAAAATCCAGATTATTAGAAAATGCTGGAAAACAATATTTTTTCCATTAGTAACAACAACAAATCTTCTACTATTAATACAAATTATGATTCATCTAATACAATGGTTTCAGAAGGAAATACAGAACGAGTACACTGAATGTATGATGCAACAACCACTAGATAGGCATAGCCTTCCTTAGAGTGGGTGCAATACCCTAATGATGAGGCCTATTGAAGTCCCATCGTATAGGAGTGGCACAACTAATGGAAGTCCCATTGTATTAGATGAATCATAATTTGTATTAATAGTGGAAGATTTATTCTTGTTACTAATGGAAAAAATATTATTTTCCAGCATTTTCTAATATTCTGGATTTTTTTGATATTTTTGCGAATTTTTTTAGATTAAAACGCCAAACTTAATTACGCTCACTCTTGCAATAAGAAAACACCAAATTAACTACATTGCATCTAGACTTTCAATCAATCTAACGACAAATAATACTTTAAACTTCAAATTACTTTGAATTTCAAAAATTATTTTTTATAGTGGTCTTTCCCTTTAAACATTCATCAATGGACTCTACGATTTCAGTGGCACAGGCAATCCAGACCCAACTCTCAACACAACTTACTTAGCCAATCTACAACAGACGTTTTTGGCAAAACCTAACCATAGATGCACTGCATCATACAGCAACTCAATCATCACTATACTGATCATGATTTTAACCAATGCCAAACTCTCTAACTTGAACCTTGGAACTTATTTATCAAGAGAAAAAAAAAAAAAATGGAACCTAAAATGTTTTAGAACTCCATGTTTGGACAGATTTGGCACCGGTATGCATTTTCTATAAAAATTAATGACGTTCTGGCACATATCTCAAGATATAAGATAAATCAACGGCTGAAATTTGATCACCTTGCCGTGTCTGACCTTCCCTAAATAATGAACGGTTCCGATCTTGATTGTGAACCCCACAGAAACCAAAAAATTGGAAAAAATGGACTGTTTTGGCACCCAGTATGCATGTACTGTTATTAGTAATCACGATTTGGCACATATCTCGAGATATAAGATGAATCAACGGCTGAGATTTGGTGAGGTAGCCGTGTCTGACCTTGTCTAAATAATGAACGGTTCCGATTTTGATTGTGGACCCCACCGAAATAAAAAATTACAAAATACGGACTGTTTATTTGCACCGGTATACATTACTGTGATTAACGGTGAACAAGAATGGCTTTTGGCACACATCTTTTTGTATAAGATGAATTAACGGCTGATATTTGGCGAGGTGGCCGTTTTGGGGTTTTTAAAGGTGACTAACGGTTTAGATCTTGATTAGGGAATCTAAAAGGTACATTCCCAGAGCAAAAACGTATTAGGCCATATTACCGTTAGTGTTATTATCGTTACTGTTTGTTACTGTCATTTTTTTTTTTTTTAATATCTGATGATCTAGGATGAATCAACGGATGAAATTTTAGGACGTAGCAGTTATGGACCTTATTAACATAATCATCGGTTAAATCTTGATTTGTTTCCATCATCATGCATGGGTCCATCCGTCCCTCCATCACCATCGATTTTGACGAACCATGCACACAACAGTCCACGAGGCTACGCATCATGCACGCAACAGTGCACGAGACCCATCGATTTTGATGCATCACATCAAATCATATCAACGTCCGTATCCCATCTTCCTCTCTCATATCAGTTCACATCAACATGTTGGTCAATGGAGTGGTGCCCATACTAAAAAGAGGGGTGCGGATATCAACGCCCTTTGAAAAAATATGAAATGCCAAGGTTGTTGCCATCACGTGAAAAGACTTGTTTCAGTAAATTTCAGGACACCATTGATGAGACGGCGCCTGTCATCTTAACATGTTCATCAGAATAGACTGCAATGACATTTGAATTTCACATAAAAAATCTAACTAGAGCAGTTAATAAATGTCAACAAGCTTTACTTGGACGTCTTTCTTGTGCACATGCATCATGCATGCCTCCAGAATTCATTTTATACCTTTTTTTTAAGTCCCTTGTCCTCCTTCGGCAAGCCTAAAGTCCTCTCAACTTGACTCTATGACCAGGCCATGTGTTTGCATGTGAATGGAAATGGGAGGCAACACATGCTCGAGGAATCCTAAGTTTTGAGACTTGTGAAATCCACGCACCCATATATAAAACAAAGAAAGGTTTCCTGAATTCTAGGAGAAAAGGATTAGTGGTAAAAGAAAATATTAGCTTTAAATAAAGTATATATCTGATGATTGCAAGAGATTTTATAATTACAAAAATGAAATTGAAACATGAATTTCGTGTTTTGGTGACTACCGGAGGACAGTATTGACACTAGTTTTACATTTCCCAAACAAATCCTCAGGAATTCCTGATCATTTGTTTCCACGAAGTCACAGAAGGTCCACTTTTGGCAATTGTAAATTTTATTGGATTTGGACTAGAGCAAATCCTCTCGTTTGAAGATCTTCAAGTCTAACACTCTCCCACAGGAGTTGAGAATCCTCACTTTTGGGGATAGATATGCAATGATACAAATTTTGTTAACCATTTCCATTGATAAGCATCAATATCGATGTGAAATGTTCAACTATACTAAATTTAAGCTTTAATGAGAAAGGTTTAATCTATGGGCATTGAGGAATTTTCAAACCTACAGATTCACTAATATGGTTTGCCTTTTCAATAGAAAAGAACAATGTATGCTCGCACCGTGTTCCATTGAGCGGAAAGGAGAAGAAAAGGGTTAAAAACTAATCTAATGATTTTCGTACGCAATGCTTAATATCTATAAAAGTATTTCTAGCAAGATAAACTTCTCAATGTGATGCTTTCCAAATAAATTATGGATCGAGAGTACACAATCAGAGATGCAAATAAGTCCATTCCGAATAGAACCATGGTGGATCTGAACTTGATTAGTTTGTCTAGATCCAGTCCAAGATTTGATTCGGACTGACATGGAACATATATGTGGCATCCAAACCCCGCATCAACCTTAAGGGCCCATTTGACACTTCACTAGATTAGTAAAAGTCAAGTAAAGCCTCCATTTTTCAGACAAAGGGTCACATCAATATCACTTCAATTCCAGCTTTCTTTCATCTTTTTCAAAAAAAAAAAAAGGTAAAAAAACCTCATTTCATAGTTAAAAGACAAAAAGTCTCCACTTTTCTATACAAAAAGTCAAAAATATTTCATATCAAACAACTAAAAACAAAATATCCTTTACGACACTTTATTTTACATATAAAATTACAAAACAGGCCCAAGAATTCATCCGATTTCAAATCCAAAATAAAATGTCGAATGCATTTAAATAATTGGACAAAAGACCTTAAAAATAAATTTTCTAAATAAACAAATGAGACCATTAAAATATATTATAAAATCAGAACATTCAAGCATAGGAGTGTAAACTGGGCCATGCCACTTTGAGGCTGACCTAGCCGTGCCTTCGTTGTGCTGTTATAACCTGTGAAAAATTCATGGGCTGTGTCTTGCCCAGCTTCGCCGAGGGTCGGCCGAGTATGGCCCAAGACATAGCTTTGGTCGTGCCATGCTGGGCCGTGCCCCCTGGCACAAGCCGGCCCTCTTTTATGTTTAAATCTCTTTTTAAATTGTAAGGGTATTCAACTAAAATAAATGCACACACATTCATTGAAATAAGACATCAAATAATTCGTATTCCTTTGAAATGAAGTTACAAAGATTTAAAAAAAATTACAAGTTGATGAAGTTCTAACTTTATGAGAAATGAGAAAATAAGAATTACAACTTTACAAACTACAAGTATAAAAATATTCTGAAAAAATGTTATAACATGAACAATTATGATGATAGTTTCTAACTCAAATTAAATTTTATGGAGAATACAAGTATGACAAATTTTAAACACTAATGCCAAAAGCTTGTCTTCTATTTCATCTTCCTCCATTAAGTTTTAGAACCGATCTCGCAGGCACATGTAGGTTTCCACCGTTTCTTCCAATAGCATCGTCCGCCTGTTGTCAATAAGACGTCCACCGGCCTATAGTAAAAACTTGTTTGATATGCAACTGTAGACATTGAAACTGTTAGTAAATCACAGGCCATGGCGTAAAACACATGAAATTTACACTCACATGCTTTCCACCAAGCCAAAAGGTCAAAATCGACATCATCATCCGAGACTTCAATCAACTCATCTTTTGATACATTGTTAATTCATTAACAATGGGAGAATATCCCCTGGAAGAAGAGGAGCCACTTTTTTGTAAAGCTTCTAATAAGACCCCAAACGACCTTCTCTTCCCCTCTCTGTGGTTGGGGAGGGCCCATAGGACAAAGGGTGTTTCGGATCTACCCATTGGAATAAAATATTTAAAATAAAGTTGCTCCAAATAAGTTTTAATCATAAAAGTATCATTTACATTGTTTTGATTCATATTATTATTTATTTCATTAAGTAAAGTTACTACACCTACTAATTTCAACCTAGCGTACAATGCAACAGCTAAACAAAATGTTAATGGAGCATTTTTCCAATGTTGTGAAAACTTCACCTCTATTTCTTCATACATACTCTTGAGAATTGGTACATTTTTATATTTTTGAAAAGCAATACTAATTTCATAAGAATGGCTCAAAGTTTGAGTTGATGTGGGATAATATACTCCAGAAAAAATAAAGTTGCATCATTAAGTATTAGTTAAAAATCTTTTATTATTTCAGGAAGTTGCCAATTTCCTTTAGGTGCAAAAATCCGTGCATGTGATAAATATATAGCACAATATTGATCAACTGCTGGTTTATAATTACAGGTTTCTTTCAACATTTTAGAAGTAAAATTCTACCTATACTTTACATCTGATTGTATTTTCTTTGGAGATTTATTAAGACTTTCACATATCTCCCCCCATGGTCGCCTCCTTGAGGGAGATGAAAAACTAAAAATTACAATGTATTTAATTACTTCTAAAGTAAGCTTAAAAAATCTTAAGCCTTTTTGTACTATAAGATTTAAGATGTGACTGCACATCTATTGTGAAAGAGAGCTCCATTTAAATTAAGTTGAAACACAGATTTTAGTATTTCTACTGCGAGATTGTTGGAGCTTGCATTAGCTAAAGTTATAGAGATTACTTTATTTTTAAATATTATAATTTCTAATCTTTCAAGGATAGCGGACCCTATCCTATCACCATCGTGTGGGGCTCAAGTAAAGAGAACGGGATCATTCTCTTCTGCATAATCCAGTCAATATTAACAATTTAATGTGACATGGCTGAAATGTACCCCACGGGTTGTTTGGAGGTCCATACATCTGAAGTCAATGCTACCTTTTCAAGTATGTTTTGTAAAGTTATTTTTAAATTCTCTTTAATGCTTTTCTAAATATTTTTATTGCATCACTTTTGCAGTATTTCTAGAAATCCTTTGTCATCCAAGGCCAAATGATTGCCTAAAAAATTCTTCAAATTATTGATTTTTAGCAAAAACAAATGATAATTGATTAATTACAATCCATTTTACAAGTTGGTATGTAGCATTAGCAGGGCTATAATTAAAACCTCCTAAACTACTAGTTGAAAAACTTTGATAATGTTGGGTTTGGATGCTACCGCCCCTTGCCACCGGATTGACATCTCCTCCGGTATATTTGGGCATACACGATTTCACGTGTCTATTATGGTGGCCAGTGTCATCTGTTGATCTGCAGCTGTAAAATTCTTTGCAAAAGATACGTTGTGCCTTTTCCACCATTCCTCATATGGGATCAGGGATTAATTGAAGTACATCAAAACATCTTCAGATTCAAGAAGTCATTCTTCTTTTCTTTTTTCTTAAAGAATGTGGGCCACGAGATTGAGGATGACTTTCTACTTCTACCCCCTAATCTTCACCCAACTTTGCAGGATTTTCCTCATTTAGAGAGAAGTCAGTGTTGAACTATTGTGATGGTCCGACCATTTTTGCTAAAACTAAGTTTAGAAAAAAAAAAACTAAATAAATAATTATATGTAATGTATTTGTTCTTATAATTTATATAAGAAAGGGGAGAAGATGAGACTTATTATATATATAATATTATTATGTATATTACTAAATAAAATTTAAATTTTAAATTAGTATATATTTGAAGAGAGAGAGAGAGAGGGCTAATAACCTATAGAGAAGTTATGAGAGAGTGAAAGAGAGCTCCTTCAGTAGTCTTTGTCACCGACAAACTTCTTCGCTTTTGGAAAGTTGAAAAGAGTTCTTGGTGCCTGTCACATCCCGGCCCCGAGATTACCTGGCCAGGGGTAATCCTCAAGGTGAGACGCGCGTACTCCTATTCTCTTTGCACCTATCTCGAGTCAAGTGCGAGTCACGAATGATAAATTCGAATTTCCACTAGTGAGACATGCTCACTGACACCTGTGTCTGTACATTTAAAAGCAGAAGCATCAAAACATTCTAATAATAGGTATCATATCATGAGTTGTCCATAGATTTCAAGTTCATATGCAAAAGATGATTTCATTACTAATAAGAAGTAGATATTTAAAACTGACTCTACCTCAATCTTACAAAAGTATTTATATACATCAAGACCAAAAGTAACATCTAGTTTGGTTAATGACGCTTATAAAGTTCAACGACACAAAAGGTTTTCTATCTGGAAAAAGAAAGAACTTGGCGCTCTCAGAAGGCAAGCTAGGAAGCTCCCTCAGTCATCCATTCCTCTAGACCTGGAGGTACCTTGATGGCCTCCTCCTCTCCCTCCGCTATCTCCTCAAGACCGGGGGTTGAATCTGCGTCTGTAACATCAAAGAATAACTAATGAATACAACGATTCAACTGAGTATAAGCAATAATCATTCTATACAAGTTGTATCAAATTCACAATTGATGACAAAAGACTAAAAGAGATCATATCAAAGTAAAGTAGGCGATTGTGCAGTCAGATTAAATCATGCTCAAAGGATCAATAATAGTTGAAGTTATACAATCTAGTTGGCAACTACATTAGCTAAATCCCCTCAAAGAGGACACGCTTTTTGGGATGTCACTAGTGACCCGGACAAAGGTTCAACTGGTAACCCGGTTCTGGAGTTCCGGTGCACCAGAGTGTCTACTGCGCCTAGCGACATTAACATTTCTAAACTATGATTCAACCCGTCGAGTATCGTTCGGTTGAAACTAAGTAATGCCAACTCTTCGAATTAATAAACACTTTGAACTTGAGTAGATCACACTATTCATTTCATACAATGTGATTCAATTCAATCACAATTACTCAAGACTTCTCAATTTGTAATACAATTGAAACACATTAATACTAAGATGACAATGCAGTTAATGATAAAAAAGGAGTCCAATCTATGTATATGAACATTTACATGACACCTGAAATCATGGATAGAGTAATTCAATATGCACATGCTTTATAAAATTAAGAGAGTCAAGGACTTTTACTAGCCAAGCTAATCTAAGCAACCATAGTCACCCGTCATGCCACCCGGTGTAGGTTTAGGAAGTTTAATGTATTGTTATTCTTCTCTGGTGCTACAGTATAAGAGGTACATTGTACTCCCTAAACCAACACCCAGGAATAATGTTAGACTCATTGATAGACTTCATGGAATGACCTTAGCCTCAAGGTTCAATCATGTGCTATAATTATCCGATGGACTTATAAGAAATTATTTAAGGTTCCTTTCTAAGGTCCTACATGGTCTGTCAATGTAAGACCCCAACCCGAGTGACCGCAATTAGCACTAATTAAGTCGTGTGCTAGCATCAAGCAAGGTTAATAGATTTTGTTTACGTTTGGATTAGAATAGCTTTCATATAGCTTTGGGGATTTTGAGAGCACTTTTGAGTTTAATGAGACTCATGGAGAGTCTTTTTAGTGACTTCACGTGAGCATGGGGGATTATCCATGATTCCGAAAGTTCATGTTTTAGCCCCGTTTGACTTATCTTGTTAACCTCTACAACTTTTATGTTGGCTCCGTCCCCGTTCGACCCGACTTTCCCAACTTCGAGGGCAAAATAGTCTTTTTACACAAAATTTGGACACAAATTTCGATGTCACCAATTCTTGCGAAATGTAGACTTTCTGGAAACTAGATTTTTTGGCGAATATTTTTCCCTTCTTCATCGCAACTCATCCGAGGCTGGGAAATCCATGTTTTTAGCCAAACAACCTTTGTAAGTTGTGGGACCCACCTCTACTTTGTATATAAAGTGAGCTCATTTCCCTTATGCTCTTTTGTCATGCTCTTTGTGGAAGGAATAGCTCCAACCCACACTCTAGGGCTTCTTCCCTTGGTTCTTCTTATTTCTTTATCTTTAATCCACTACCAATCCTTGTCAAATAGAGGAATGGAGGTCACCATCTTCTTCCTCACCATGAGAGCTTCCCTTTGATACCATTTGGAGGAAAATCCAGCCATCCTAGGGCCTTCCTTGAGCTAATCTTTTTCATTTGAAGAACTTCCAAGTAAGCTACCTCTTCCATCTTCTAGATTTGAGTTTTTCTAACCCTAAAGAGTCTTCTTCTCTCTTGTTGGATGCTCTCTCTTCCCCATTCATTGTTTTGGCTATTTAGGGTTCTAAATGGGTTGTATTTTTGGGTGTTTAGTGTATCTTGGAGATTTTGACTTGGAGAGTGAGATTGGGAGCTTGATTAGCTACTTTGAAGGCCAAGGCAAGTGGATGAATGGATTGTTTCGATCAGTAGCATATTTTGTGAGAAAAACTCGATTTTTATTAAAGGTTTTGGTGGCTTAACTCTTGCTAATTGCTATGGTTTCTATTGACTTTGAAATGTGCATATTGATGTGTCTTTCTATGTTGTTAATCTCTTGAAAAAATGTATGCATTTGACTTTTGTTAAAACTTGTTTTATATGTGCATATGGACTCCATGGATGATTGGGTTTCTTTTGATAAAATGAGGATGAATGTGAAAGAGTTTTGATGCATCTTGTGGAAGTTTTGAAGGAGGTATAAGTGTGGCTTTGAGGTGGTTACAAGTCCCTCTTGTATGTGAAAGAAATGGTGGCTCGAAGGGTTACAAGAGGAGGAAGGGAAGTAGCTTGAAAATGCATCAGAAAACGTTTCTGACACAGTTCGCTCGAGCGAACCCAAGACAGAAACCAGTTGGCTCAAGCCAACCTTTAGGTCGCTTGAGCCAACAACTCCAGGTCCAGTTCGCTCGAGCAAACCCCTCCCAAAGAGCACATGGCTTGAGCGAACCTCTAATCCACTCGAGCCATCTGTGTTGTTGGTCTGGGTCAATGCAGGGAGGTTGGGACTAATGTCTAAATGCTTGGGAGAGGTCTGTTTGGAGTCCAAATGCGATGGTGTGACCTAGGAGGGATGTACGAAGTTTGATTGAAAAAGAAACCCCATCACAGAGATTTATTGAGGATTTTTTGACTTGTCAATGTGTATAGGGATCTTGGAATGTCTTCAATCTTATGGAGTACCAAGCCTATAACAAAATTGATATACGGGACCCTTATTCACATAGATTTAAATGTTGAACCCTCAATGCATAGTCCGGGAACTTATGGAAATCCATTTATGTTTCATTTTACTCGGATTTCATACGTACTCTTTAGTTTTCATGCGACACTATTAGTTCTGCTTTAGAAATACGGAATTATGCACTTTGAGTGTTCTGCTAGCCCTGTACATGCATGACAAGATCCCGATGTTATTTATGTGCCTATGAGCACTCTGCTCAGCCTATTTTGGGTGTCACACACCTATATGTTTATGTGTGAGTTCTGATTTCTTCATGTGAACTATGTATCGGCACCAGTGAGCTTGGACAACCTTGTCGGTTTGATTTATCCACTTGGGGCCCCCCCTTTAGCTTCTGCCAGCTGCAGTCTAGATTCTGCTCTGTTCTGTTACCCAATTCCACGGCCGTGGTTTTGTCTAATTATATGTATATATGTATATAGTTGGTTCTCGTCACTTTGCGTGCCCGAGACCAACACCTTTAGTATGCTCTTATCACTTTAGTGATTGAGGATTTAGCTTCATGCGGTTGCCATCTTGCCAGTTTCTCGACTCTTTGTACCTACTCATGCTTTAAATTGATCATGTGATTTCGGATAAACTATGCATCTTCTTTTATGAAAATTGTTATTTTGAGTGAGTTTGCTTGTTTTCCAAAGTGACGTTTAAATCATTATATTGTTTATATACTTTCGCCCACCTGCCAGACCGTCATGTCTGACCCACTCTTTTGGTATTCAGGTCCAGATGTCGTTTACCCCGAGAGGAGCCAGAGGAGGTGGCCGGAGAGCCACAACATGTAGGAGAACGGCAGGTTGATGATGTCATCTAGACACTTAGTCAAACCTTGAGCTGCTAACACATTTTGGTATTGTTATTGACATACGTTAGGGATTTTGTTGCTTGTACTGGCCTTTGTTGGCCTTTATTTTGGGGGATGATAATTAACTGACATTTTGTATAAACCTTTAACTTTACATTAGGAAATGCTTTATGATCATTGCTCACTCTGACTTTATGTTTATATATGTATGTTATCAGCCTTATATTATTGAATGAAATTACCAACTTGATTTGCTACACGCTTCCGCATATCCTCACCGTGGAAACCTGTTGGAAATCACATGCACGGATAACATTACTAAATCCGTGTACATAGTATCCATATAATTAACAAATGCACACTTGGCAACATTAGCATTAACAATCGTCCCGATCCCGAATTACGCGCTGACCCGATCCGGAGTCGTGATAGTCAATCTTAAGAAATCTTATTGGTTCACTAGGTGTACCATGATTATCTTCAAGGATGCTCATGGAGGTCAAACATTGGTTTTAGGGGTAAGTTCACCTTCATTTTTGGTAAAAAGGTGTCCCTGACACAGCGGTCATGTCTTGCTCCAGGAAAGGCAATTGAAACACTTGGAGCTAGGGCAGTCTCCGATGATGGGCAAACTGGATCATTCGATTGAAAATCTCAAGATTTGCAGAAGAATATAAGGAACTGTCGCACCGACCATGGTCCGTGCTGCGAAATAGGGCAAATCGGGCGCGAAGGTGACGAGAGCCGATCGAGAGGCCCTTTTTATGCTAGCCTGGCATACATCAAACATCCCACCGCATTAGCATATAGTTTCTTGGACATTTCTTCAATTTCCTCGTCTGTACTTAGACATTGTCTGGCACTCAAACTGAAGTGACTTGCATGTGGAGTAGATACTGGCTTGGCATTCTACATGTTAAACTTCTCAAGTACCTTTGAAATGTATTTCTTCTGTGATAACTACAGCTTTCCAGTCTTTTTGTCCCTCCGAATTTCCATACCCAACATCTTTGTGGCTGCATCAAGGTCTTTCATGTCAAACTCATCTATCAACTAAGATTTTAGTTCATTTATTTTTTACATGTCCTTGCATGGAACAAGCATATCATCCACATAAAGTAGCAGCATAATAAATAAATTATCATCATGCACTTTGAAATAAACACAATGATCATACTCATATCGATAGTAGCCAATCTACAACATGTAGGAGTCGAAGCGCTTGTACCATTGTCTCAGATATTGTTTCAGCTCGTACAATGATCTTTTTCAATTTACAGACATAGTCTTATTTTCTGGCTTCTCTGGATCCTTCAGGTTGCTCCACGTAGATTGTTTCCTCAAAGTCACTATGAAGAAAATCTATCTTTACATCTAACTGTTCAAGCTCTATGTTGAAATGTGCTACCATTGCCAACAACACCCTGATAGAAGTGTGCTGCACAACTGAAAAAAATATCTCATCATAGTCAATCCCCTATTTCTGTGAGTACCCCTTTGCTACTAACCGTGCCTTGAACCTTGGTGTCTCATTTTCTTGCAATACTTCCATTTTCCGAACCGAACAGTTGCCCTCTGAAATCTGACTGTCGGATCTCCTCTGTTGATCAGGCACAACCCTAGCACTAAGGAAACCCTAGGCTCTATGGAGCGATCTCAACCTCGATTAAAAGTACGGGATCTGAACCTTAGGGGGTGGGGTGTGAATAGGGTGAGCTATGAATTAGTGACAAATTATGCCAAATTTTAACTTCTTTAAATCAATTAATCATAAGTGATAATATAAAACTAAAGTGCGGAAGCTAACAAAAACAATCACCACAACTCATCCACCATAATACAAAGATTTATAATGGTTTGACCTCAATGCTTACATCCACTATCGGCTTGTGTTCCTACACCCCACCGGATTTCCACTAAATATGATTTTCAATAGGCTAAGCAATAACCTTTACATTATACTTTCCAAGGCTAAGTAATACCCTCTTAGGTTTTATGGTTCACCCCTAAGCATACAGTTATGCTTTTTTAAGGCTAAGCCATAACCTATACAACCAAAAGGTTGGTTCTCTTTCTAAGTAATGTCTAGAGTACACTTGATGGAGATACAATTTTGGCTCAATACAATGCCTCTAAAGAGGTGGATATGAAAGTGAAAATCTAACTCACACATACACTATATGAATGCTCAATGTCTATGCATGATATCCTCAATCAATTTGAAAATGAAAGCTCATAAAAATATTTGTAATTGAGGTAAGAATACTAATCACATGTTAAAAACAACTTGTAAAAGATATACCTATCTAGTTCAAGCAAGTTGTGAAATATTAAGAACAAAATATGTGATGCATGAGGTCTTCAATCAAATTTTAATAATGTAGCTCAATACATGTATGCTAAAAGCATTTGATAGTGTAAAACATAGGAAGATATTTGATTGAAGTGAAGAGACAAATCTCATGTAATTTAAAGACCAACTTGAAAATGATATACCTATCAAAGCCAAGCAAGCCGTGAAACTTTTAAACAAAAGTACATGTGATTTGCTAGTGTTGTTGAATCCAAAACATGAGATAGATTGAAAATGATTCTCATGTTATGGAAATCAAGAACCTATGATTCAACCAAATATGGGAGTCGTGTTACATGTGATTTCAAAGATGATTCCAAAACATGATTCACTTAGATATACCAATTTGAGTCCTACTTGGTGTGAATCAAGGTGATGGATTGAAAACAATAAATCAATTCAAATCATATATATGTTAAGGACACAACAAAGAGTCATTCTATTGGCACAAAGAAAATAACTCTTCCCATACACTCATTTTTGTTAAAAACATTAAAAAAAAAAAAACACCCTATGAAATTACCTTTTGGCCCACCCTCCTCCCTTTCTCTCCCCCACCTCACCCTTCACCTCCGGCTCCAGCCTCGGCCTAGACGGCGGTGGCCGACCCCTTCTCTCCCGTCCGCTCTTCCACCCTCTCCCTCTCCCTCCCCACTGTTTCCTCTCTCTTCCTCCCTTTCCCTCCCCATTGTTTTCTCTCTCTCCTCCCTTTCTCACTCCCACCTCCCCCTTCACCTTCGGCTCTGCCCTGGACGGTGGTGGCCGACCCCTCCCCCCCTTCACTCCCTCCCTCTCTTCCTCCTTCTCCCTCTCCCTCCCCACCGTTTCCTCTCTCTCTTCCTCCCTTTCCCTCCCCACTATTTTCTCTCTCTCCTCCCCCTTTCTCTCCCCCACCTCCCCCTTCACCTCCGGCCTGACCTCGAGATTGAGCTCATGGAGCAGGAGATGCACGGCCAGCTTGCCCTGTCAAGTTTGGCCCATCTCAGCAGAGGAGTACGAGAAGACGGGGAAGTTGCCGGATCCATGCCGGAGGTGCAGGGGAGGTGGGGGGAGAGAAAGGAGGAGAGAGAGAAAACAATGGGGAGGGAAAGGGAGGAAGAGAGAGAGAGAGGAAACAATGGGGAGAGAGAGATAGAGAAGGGAGGAGAGGGGTTGGCTGCTGCCGTCCAAGCTGGAGCCGAAGGTGAAGGGGGAGGTGGGGGAGAGAGGGATTTAAGAGGGGGTAAAAAGGTAATCTCATATTTTTTTTTAAACATTAGTTATGTGGGAAAAGAAAAGGTTTGTGTGCCAATAGAATGACTCTACAACAAATCATAGTTTAACATGCTGTAATAAATTTCCCAATAGTTTAAGCAAAGCTTGAAAACGTATGATGAGGAAAATAAAGCTTGTTTAGAAGATCTAACTCATGATTCTAAACTTTGGCTTCCCTCTTTGACCAACTAGCCTTCCTTCGGTCATTCCCCTTTGTTTGGTCTCAAAAAACCTCAAGGAGTGCCTCTTAGTTCCTCTATTTTAGCCTTGGAATGAGCTTGTTTTTATACCAAAAAATGGCCACGACTAGTCTATGGTCGACCTGGAACCTTGCCCGGTCGACTGGGTTCAAATGGTAAAAAAATATAGCCGTTTGAGACCCAACAGTCATTTTCTCGTGTGTCCGGTCGACCGGACCTATGTACCCGGTTGATCGGGTCACTGTAGCAGATTCACTGTAACAAAATCAATGTAGCATATTTAATGTAGCAAATCACTATAGCAAAGTACTGTGGCTTAAAAAATTCTGCCCTTAAAAAAGATTAAGTAAGGAACTACTCCAAGTTATTTTGCTAGTGGGAGTTCTGGGCCATGGAAATCATGCATATATACATGTTTAAATTAATTTAAAGGTGTTTTCAAAACATGAACCTGAAGTTCCTAAGATGATTTGAAAATATAGGTTCAAAGGCTTGCATGATTTGAAAATCTTATTTTCAAAACTTAATGCATCCAAGTTTAAAATCCAAAACATGCATGAATGACAAGTTCTAGAAGTTTTAAAATCATGCATGTGAAATATCGAGATTTCAAGTATTTCAAAATCATTGCTCATGTGAAAGATCGAATGATGTTAAAATGATAATGCATCCATCAAATTGCAACACACAAAATTCCTAACAAGCGACACCTGAGTAACTCGCTCAAGATCCAAGGATATTCAATCCCGCTTTGATACCAATTATCGGTGAATTAATTAGGACAAACATGCACAATTAATAAACCACAAGCACACAAGAGATTTACGTGGTTTCAAAATTGCCTTCATCCACGTGGCTATGAGCGCTCTGCTCGATTTCACTATGCAGGAAACTAGGCAACTTGTTACAAGGATTCCAAATCCTCGAACACTTAGCCTACTCTCTCTTCCAATACGTCTCAATCTTGCTCTCAGAGCCTCTCCCATTGCAATGCTCTTTGTGTTCATCTTGCTTGCTTTCTTTCTTACTTACAAAGAATAACCCTAGTGAGTATTTATAAGGTGCTGAACATAGTTGGCCCATAGTAAACACTCATCAAGGCCCAATGGACCTTTTGAGCTAAATTGAACACTATAAACAAGATGGGCAGCTTAGTTCATGAAGTTGGGGTAAAAAAAGTATGGTGATGACGATGATGATGTTGTTGATGATGATGTGGTTGGTGGGTACAAATCCATAACCTGATTAGCCATCCCAAACTGTACCGATGCTTGGTAACCCTAGGTGTGTAATACTAACCTCCTGAGGTGTGAAGACTTTGTTGTCAAAATGGGCTCAATTAACCCCATCTTTGCACTTCATTTATATGGGAACAAACATGATAATTTTTACCGATTACACTTGTTAATCATTTACATGCGTATCAGCGTATGCGTAAATGAGTATGACACCTAAGAAAGTTACACCGTCCTTCGCACATGTTGTGTGAGTTGACAGTGTCTTTTCGGCTTGTACCATAACAGTAGGGCCCACTATTTAGTGATCCCTCTAACCACTGATCTGATTGAGTCAGTGATTCATGGGGATATGCATATGGCAGAAGAAACCACATTGGCATGCATCTGATATAATCCAGAAAATATTTGGCCTTTAGTAGACATCTTCGCAGTTTTTGCCCATTATCGTCAATACATATGTAAAATATAGAACTATAATCCATCTTCGGTGATTATCTACCGGTTTTTGTTGTCCCTTTGATAACAAAAGGATTGCTTGAAAAACAATATCACACACGCAAAAGAGAGTTTCATATATTTTTATAGAAACGGATACCATTTCTTTTCTGATTTGATGTCCCACCGACCTCTCTCACTATAAATGTCAAACCTTCCCTGCAGTTCTAGTACCAAAACAAAGACAATTTCTTTGCAACAACTCTTCTGTGTGTAGTTTGCGTTGAGCTTCATGTCTACTGTAGTCAACTGCATGTTTCTAATGCTGCTGGTGGCCTCCTCGGCCGCCTACCCTGCATCCCTGATCGTCGGATTCTACAATCAAACATGCCCATCAGCCGAACAATTAGTCCGGCAAACGGTCATTAATGCCTATGCCAATAACAGTGGCATCGCGGCTGGCCTCATTCGCATGCATTTCCATGATTGCTTTGTCAGGGTGGGGAATTTTTTTTTTTTTTTGGACCTAACCCGTGTCTACTTAGATACTATGATTAATTAGATGATTGGCTATGATTTAATCATCAAAGTATGCAAAATTTAAGTGCCATTATACAAGTTGGTCATTTGTAGCAAGTAGCAACCTAGACCATTTACTCTTTACCCTAGTGGCCTTTACCTAAGAATTCATACTAAATAATAAGTATGGAAATTTTCAAATGTGACCACATGAATAATTTTTACTAAAGGGTATTTGGTAACTCTTAAAATAGCCTATTATTTTGCGATTTAAAGCTTATTTACTTATTAGTGTGTTTGGTAAACTTATAATTATATTTTTTAATTTTAGAGCTAATTCACAAATTAGGGCTTTTGTCTCTAACAAAAATAAGTTTGGGGGGGGGGGCGGGGGGGGGGGGCGGTGTTCTTTAGTGCTTTCTTAGATAAAGTGGATAGGTTTGCTCCAATTACTACTATTTCTAAAGGTGTGCCCATATTAATTCATGAAATAAGAGTGTTTTTATTTATTTATTATACTTATAGCATACACACTAAATATAACTAGAACATAAAAATCAGATATTTAATTTTAAACCGTAATCTGATTAGCTCTTATTAGTTAGATTAGAGTCTCGAAATTAAAAAGACCTAACATTCTCTTTACTTGTATTATAGGGTTGCGATGGATCTGTGCTAATAGATTCGACGGCTAACAACACCGCGGAAAAGGATGCCGTGGCCAACAATCCAAGCCTCCGGGGCTTCGAGGTGATCGATGCAGCAAAGGCCGCCATCGAAGCTCAATGCCCGGGAACCGTGTCATGTGCTGACATCCTCGCTTTTGGAGCAAGGGACGGCGCCATCCTCGCCGGAAACATATCCTACCAAGTCCCGGCCGGGCGGCGAGATGGGCGGATATCCATTGCAGCCGAGGCCGACGAGATGCTCCCGGCTCCCTCCTTCAACGCCACCCAACTCGTGGACAACTTCAAGGCCAAAAATCTGACAGCTGAGGATATGGTGACCCTCTCTGGGGCACATTCCATTGGTCTTTCCCACTGCACAGCCTTTGTTACCAGGCTGTACAATGCCAGTACTTCCACTGGAATAGACCCAACAATTAGCTCGGCCTATGCCGAGCTGCTCAGGTTAATGTGTCCTTCCAATGTGACCAGAAACGATTCAAGAACCGTTGCATTGGATATAATAACTCCCAATGCACTGGACAACAAGTACTATGTGAATGTGAACTTCAATCTGGCGCTCTTCACATCTGACCATGCTCTCACAACCAATTTAACACTTGCTGCAATCGTCAATAGCTATGTGAAGAATGGATGGGCATGGGCTGACAAGTTCGCGCAATCCATGGTGAAGATGGGGTACATTGAAGTTAAGACAGGCACCGAAGGTGAGATAAGAACTAACTGCAGGGTCATCAATCCTGCCAGTTCTCTTTCTGTGATTGAAACCTTGCATGGTTATGATCATGCAAGTAGCTGAAGTTCTTTTCCTAGAACAGTATAGATTGGTAGCACCAATGATAAATAATTTAATCATATGAATGTGAGCGATTTCGCTTTAGTTTATTACCGTACTGGTTACTATATCTGTCTTTATATTTCGTTATATTATAAAAGAATAGTTGGGCATGACTACCACGACTATGATGAGAATACATGAAGGTTATGATAATGCAGAGTGGTTTATATTTTGGTGTTGGGAGGAATAAGTAGGCCTTTCCTTTACCCTTCATTGGATCTTGTGGGGTTGTTTAGGCCGATTCCAAGAAAAATATATATATTAAAAAAAAAAAAAAAAAAAAAAAAGGGAAGCACTGCAGTTTGGTAACTTTACATGTAAAATCAAGAGAGAACATAACGTAAGTGGGTTATGAGGGTATTTTGTATTTAGTGGCTTGATAATGAATTTTTTTAACTTCCTTTTATCAAAAGAGGATTTTTTTTTTTTTTTTTTTTTTTTTGTCATTTAGTGGATTGAAGATGTTGTTTTTCGACCTTTTTTCTTTTAAAAGAAGGGGATAATAATTTGAGTATTTTTTAGTCTATTCATCTCTGGCAAATAGAAGCCTTACTTCACTTCATTTTAATAGTAAATTACCAAATGGAAATTAAGAGAATTCTTAGAGGGAACCCAGAACCTCCTATTTCACCACTCTTCTAATTTTAAACTATTTCGTTTGTTTGGATGACTTCTACTCACAAAGATAACAATGAGACAGAGGAGATAGATGACATGAGAGATTAAAATGTAAAATAAGCAAGAAGTTGTAATTTAAAATAGAGATGTACAATGGATGAGGCTCATACTTACCATACTTTTGTGATAGCTTTTACTAAAGGACATGTTTGGGAGTTTGATGGGAGGATTTCATATTGACGATACATCACTTCAGTCATCTGCCCATAATTCTATCGTTTTTACCATATGTTATCAAAATAGGTTCTTTTCGCACCGTGAGCACGGTTGTTGTTTCAAATCATTTTACCAGGAAAATGTTGAAGGTTCCTTTTAACATAAAAATTTATTAATAAAAATAGAAATGGATAATCACTACTGATGAAATGTACCAGAAGTAACATTTTTTCATAATTAGAGTAGGTTTTTATCTGTCTGATATGATTAATGGGTCAAACTTTTCTGAAAAATTGGCCAAAGCAGGGTTTCAATGGAGTATGGTGCAGGCAATTGCAGAGGACATATCTGTAAAGCAGATTCTATTCAAATGTGGAACAAATCACTTTCAAACACCAAATTGTCAAGTAAAACAGAATTCTGTCAGATCACTTGAAAATTGATGTGTGATTAGGGAGGTGCAATGTGCTAAAATTATGGAATACCCACTTCTAGCCCTAGCTAGTAGAAAATATATCAATTAAACCAATTTAATGTTGACATTGAACAATATTTATTTTCAAATAATAATATGTCCACATCATAACAAATAGTGAAAGAAATAGATATATATGTATGAATGAAAAGTAATTTGAGAAAAGTAGTAATGCACAAAGAAATAAATATTCAAATGATCTAATATTTATTGTCAACACATCAATATCCTCATTCCAAAACAACCCACATTGTACAACTTAAATGTGAGGGCTCCCACCCCTATCTCTCATAATAAGATAAGAGTATTTCTAACAAGAGCACCTTCCATATATATATATATATATATATATATATATATATAAGGTGAGATCTCTCACCTTATATGAGAGATAGGGGTGAGGGCCTTCACATTTAAGTTGTTGGCATTGGATATGGATGTAAAGGCCCCACACCTTATCTCTCATAGTAAGATGAGAGCAGCTCATAGGAGCATCTATATATATATATATATATATATGCATACATATATATATGAGAATATAAAGAGAGGAGATTCCAACTCCCAAACTAATTCTATAATGAAAGGAGCGTCCCCCTCGCTTCTTCCGAAAATAGCACATCTAATCCTTGACGAACACTTACACCAAAACGATTAGCCTTCAGCTCTATATATGAGACAAAAGAAAATAAAAGAAGCTTTCCATTGGTTGCCCTAAATTCAACACATGAGAAAACATACGCAATGGCATATTTCACTTTTAGACTAATGCATGGATCATGGATCTTATTTCTTTGAGAATGGTTTCTAGAGGCTGAACAACCCGTTCACCATTAATTCTGAACTAATCAAGATTTTGGTAGGAATATGACTTTTACTATTTTGGGAAAGCCAGGATTTTGTGCTAATGAGAAAACAATATGAATTTCAGTTTATGTTCTGGGTTTTCCTTAATTTCTCGTTTTGGGTTCAAGAACTTGTTTCTTTCTTTCTTTCGTGGTTTCTATTAATCTAAAAATCATATAGCTCTAACATGGTCATGTTGAAACAAGGCATGTTCAACCAATTCCTTCAGATCTAGCTTACAAATAGGTCACAAAGCATTGAAATTATTAAATATGGATTTTAGGAAAGATTCTGATAGAATGGCTCCCCTACTGCACTTGTTTTCCGACTGGTTCGTCAGTTGGTTCAAACATTTGAAATGTTTGATCCTCCTCCGTCTCCTCGGTAAAGTAGGGCTCGGTACCTATGCACCAAATATTACAAAGTAAATAGTAAGAACATGATCATAATTCGAAATTAAATACGATAACGAGTTGAGTAAAGACAGTGAGATCATATAGGAGTAAAGAAAAAGATATAATAAGAATAAACATATGACATAAATCCAAATAAAACAAAGGGAGCAATATGATTTACACGGAGACAAGTGTCCCCGTTGTGGGTGGTCAACCCTACATAATCGGGACCAAGATTTTTACGAGGCCTTAAAGTGTCATTTATGGCCTATTATATTTCCAAATCTGCCCCTTATAATACTATTATGAGGAGTCCAATTGATTTTAGCACACCATTATATTTCTAACAGTCCATGTGTATCAAATCTCTATCATACATTCAGTCATGAATTTGCTTTTCAAGGCTTTCTCATTATTTTTGCATATCCTATTTCAATAGGGGGTCATTCAGATTTGATCTATGATGTGGTTGTAATAGATTTATAGCTTGGGATTCCATCCCTAATAATGATCTTAAAATTTAAGATAAACAATGCGCCCCCCCCGCCCCCCCCCCCCCCCCCCCCCCCCCCCGGGAATTTATTCACTTGCCCACAGTGCACATGAGCACCGTGTATCTAGAACATCCAAAACGTTAGGCGAAAATGCTTCAAGCCCCACCAGTGGCAGATTTAAGTTTTTTTTTTTTTGTGGGGGGGGGGGCGGTGGGGTGGATAAGTAGTTGGATTTTGTGACCCAGATTTTCATGTGAGTTTTGGGGATGGGTTCAAAGTTTTTGTGTGGGTTTTGGAGGTGGACTTAAGATAGATTAGCAAAACTTGAATATAAAAACTTAATTAGTAATTTTGCATCACAAAAAAAGCAAAACAAATAAATTTTAAATAAAATATTTATAATAATATTAAAACATAAAAAATGCCTCGTTTCGAATTGTTGCTTTAGGCCTCGAATTGTCTCGAGCTGGCCCTGATTAGGGTAGATGCTTTATTATGTTAATAAGGTTTTTTAAAAATGATTCATTTTTAGTCTTAGAAATGATCTTCATAAGTGTGATGACAAATGCCTACCTAACTTAACCCATGTGTGCCTCGTATTCGTGTGATCAAAATCGTTCTTATCATACACCACCAATGGCAAACCCAGATGTAAATGACCTGGGGCTAAATTTTGAAATTACATGATATTTGAATGGGCATTGGACATTTTTCAATATATCTAATAAACGGTCGCCCCATGTCTAAACCATATGATTGCCCCACATTACAAACCTGAAAAGATTGAAAACAAATTCTCTTCGCGTCGATCTCTTTCGACATCTTCTTTCTAATAAGATTTTGAGATCCTCTTCACGCTAATCGAGCTTTTCATCGCCGATCCTCTTATGGCCGGTTAGTCTCTCTCTCACCAAATAACTCTAAATAAAAATAATATTTCTCCTCAGTTGTAGTATAATCATAATCACTCTATACTTGAATGTGAACCCTTAATTTCCATATCCTAATTTTAGACCTTAAATCCCCAAATCTTAATCCAAACACTAAGCCCTAAATCACAGAATATCTACAAGTCTGGAAATAACCAAATCACCATTGGATACACTTTAAACTTTAATTCATACATAAATCAAGCCTTAGGGTTCATATGTTTGGATAACTTGAGTGCTCACCCAAATTATGATTTTAGGGCATCCAAAGACCTAGGATTAAAGAAAATGTTATCTTAAGTTGTTTTGATGATAATGAATCGATGAGCACCTAAATTTGGGAGAGGCAGTGGGAAGACCCTTCAATTGGCAAGGAGAACCGAGCATGGAAAAAAAGTTGTGTAAATTTAAATGGATTTTTTTTATCTTTTGATCTTATTAATGTGAGAAAAAATTGCAAAGTTGAGTAAGAGTTTAGGCCCACCTAACTAAAAATTCAGGGTCCGCCATTGTACACCACCCCTACTTTTTGAGTTTGGATCAAGTACGCTCCATTTAGAATGATATACACTATTTAAATGGTGTGTATTCAATATAAAGACTAGTGATTATGCGGATGTAAAGATATTTACAAGCAATGTGGATAATGAACTACATGTCATACATAAAATTGTGAACGGTACCCAAACATGTGGCTGATAGATTAGAACCGACAAATATTACAAAGTTTAAGCTACTATGTTTAAGATGCTATGTTTTAATTCATTAAGAATCTCGATTCAAATGTGAATCCTTCACTTGAAATCATGGTCATCGTATGAATTCAAGAATAATTATATGAAGAATTCCAAACGCCTTCAAATTCTTGTCAAAAGTTCTATGATTGAGAGTCCCTCAAATGTCTATTTGCATCCCCCGCCATTGCTTAGCTGGCTAGGTACGTGTGTGTGAGCATGTGAGTTTGAGTATGTAGAAAAAAAAAGACAGTCTTATAAAATATTAAAGCATTTCAATGATTATTACGACCCCCTTATTATAGTTAATTTTTTGAATTTCATCGAAAAGAAGTGCCTAAAGAAACACTTAAAATTCTAAGCAGCCTAATTCCACTCATGTTTGTTCATAATAGCTGCTCTGGAAAATGATACGGAACAATCTAAACCACATGTACAAATACTTTGCTTGCTCAATCTAGCCCTATGACACTCAATTATACCTCGTGTATAGGCATTGGTCTAAATTTGATTTTGGTTGTAGTTATGCTTGGAGCCCATTTGTCTCGGATGATTGAATTCCTAAGAATTTTAAGAACTTATATTTTTACAATCGGTTCAAAATGTAGAATCAAAGGTGAATATAAATAAATAAAACTATCAAATAACCTCCCTATTAATGGAGACTATAGCTTGACTACCCATGCTTAAAGTATGGGCATAGATATGCACGAGAAGGAATAAAAGTTTAGTATATATAGTAGTATTGATGGAATCAAGACTTCAAGAATATAATTAGAAAAAAAAAAAACTAATATAACAAAGTGAGTTTTAAGTGAAATAATAAATTATGCAAATTTAAGGTGGGAAGTTACCAAAACTAGAAGAAAGGGCTTTTTTTTAATACATTTTAGGTGAAATTTGGCAACCAGATCCTCAAGGAAAAGGCTTTCATTTTCCCAAAATTATGAAAAACCCACATTTGACAATTGTAAATTCCTAAGAACTTAGACTAATTGAAATCTCATTTGTAAGGATTTTTGGGGTCTGAACTCTCCTCATAGGATTTGGAAATCCTCACTTTTGTGTATTTCTACATTGGAACCAATTTTTATTAGTTATGTGCATCGACATGCATGTGAAACCCTTAGTTATACAAATCATACATATTATCGATGTGCTCTTAAGAATTAGTACCTCAAATTAGAAAGGGAATTTCTTTTTTCGCAACTCCCAATGACAATAAGTTTGAAAAATATAGAATAGAAATAGTACTACTAATAGAATTATTAATAGTTGTCTACCTTTGTAACACCCCGACCCACCTTAATTCCGATTTAGAGTTAATTAACTAAGATTAGTAGCTTAATGGATGTTTTGAATGTTATTGGGCTTGATTATGTAGAATTTAGTTGGATTGACCTTGGACTAGGTAGACTATGACTTTTGGAGTGTTTTGGGTTTTATGTGTGCTTTAGATTTTCGGGGTTTTTGGGTGCATTGCATAGAGAATAGCATATGCTTTAATTCTTATGTTTTGTTTCAATGGATTCGGATCCATTTTGACCATTTCCAGCCCATTTCCCTGCTTAAAGCCCCTTCTTGAAAATTCTGTGAATCACCTGGACTTGCACACAAAACCCAGGAAAAACCCCATATAAACCCTACACCAACAATTTTCTTCCTCTCTTCCTTCATTTCCAGCTAAGTCTCCTCTTCTCTACCCCTCTACTACTTCATCTCTTCATCAAACCTTCTCAATAATGAGTGGTTGGTGACCATGCATGTGAGTGGATTTCATCTCCACATCATCTTCTCAATCTTCTTCAACTAAGACTTCATCTTCCAAGCTCAAGCATCCCTCCATTTTCCATCTCCTTGTTCTTTTGGTAAGCTCCTTCTTTATTAATTACTTCCTCTTGATTTCTTTTAGTCTTAGAATGTTACAATTCGTGCATGCATCTTCTTCTCCCTCATTCCATTTCATTTCACCATTTTAGGTTGCCTCTTGATCTTGCATTTTGGGGGTTTTTACCTTGGAGAGCTTGGTTTGGCTAGGAAAGGTGTAAGGTGTAAGATTTGAGTGTGCTAACACTCAAGGCAAGTTAAACTAATATGATTGTATGCATGCTTGTTTAATTGATTCTATAAATATGTTCTCCATGTTAGATACCCATTTCCTTGCTTAAATTTGATTTTTGTTCATATTTTGTGTAATAAATGGATTGGTTTTATTGTTGTTTAATGGTGGTAAATGGGAATGTTTATGAGTATGTTTGGAGGCTCAAGTTATCCATCTAATGTGGTTTGAAGTCTGGAAGAAGGCCATAGCTAGCCTTGTAAGGGAGCAGGGAAGTTTAGAATTTGGGTATAGAATTCTGGACTGCCCGTTCGAGCTCATGATTGCCCACTCGAGAACGCATGACTGCTGGTTGGGTCCGCTCGAGCGCACCTGATACATGAAATTTTATGTCAACTTCCAACAGCCATATCTTTTTAACCATAAGTCCGTTTTGGGAGGTACATACCATTGGAAAGCTCCTGAAGAGTAGAATCCAATGGTCCATACATATATTTGATTTGAAATTTGGGGCATAAGTGGATATTGGATTTTATCTTAAGCTATGGTAACCGGATGGTACCGCGAGCCAAATGTTGACCTGTAGCATGTTTAGATTAATTGGCCTAATAGTTCGACCCTAAGGATGGATACCTTGAACATTTTATCATGACCAATGGACTTGTATATTATGTGGATGCTATTTGAGCAACCGTGCACCCACAAGGGACCTCGTTTTCTTCGAAATTGATAACCGAACCAAATGTGTTATACTAAGGGATTCGGTGCCCAAATTAAGTAATGCCAAGAGTTCTTTTGTAGGCCACCCACACCGAAATCCTTAGTACTACACCGTGTTGGACGGCGAAGACCTCGAGCATTCCCAAGACCGTAGGATTGGCTTGATTTATATCTTGATTCCGTATATAATCTATGTACATGCATTGCATTCCGTTTCCAGTACTCTCGTATGACTTGATCATACCTCTATCTAGTTATGTATACCTTGCTTATGTACCTGTTTATATTATATTTGTTTCCATTTTTTATCAATTAAACCTTGATAAGTTCTGAATTATGATATGATCTGTTCTATATATGTCTGCTAATTTGTCCTTTTGTTCCGTGAGTCGGCACCACTTGGCTTCGACCCTACCTAAGTCAGACCCGGCAAAGTGTGGGTTTAGTAATATTCTTGCCCTCTGCAGATGGGATTATATTCTGAGGGTTGACCGGCACCCTAGGTCCACAATGGAGAGTTTTGGGCCCTCTGTCTCCTAGTGGCACCACCATGTTTTGTTCTGTTCTGTTTTCTGCTCTCATTTTATATACATGTTTACATGGTTAATTTGAGAGAATTTAGCTAATGTGGATGTGCCATTTAGTTTTGTTATTGTGTATACCTGTAAATTATGATTCGTACGTCTCATGTTTATTCATGCTCATATTTGCCTAGGAATTATACTTTGACCTCATATGAATATTTACATCTGTTTAACAATTCATTTGTCACATGTTATATGATTTATATCTGTTTACCTTACTTAGCTTAATCTAATAGTACTACACTTAGCGTTACAGGTGAGTACTTCGATGCCACTGCCCCGTAGATCAACGAGGATGAGGAATCTCCCTGTCATGTAGCTGAATGGACTTCTGATAATGTCTTCTAGACATCCACTCGTTGAGATTTGGACGAAAAATGACCCATGGACCTTGGCTTAGATTACACATCTTTTGTTATAGTTTATAACTTGTTTAGGATTTGGATTGTAAACCTTAACTAACTTACTTCTCTCTCTATATCTTTAGTTCTTAAACTTGAACTAATAATCTATGCTCGCGAACCTTATGCTCTATATCTTGATGCAATTGATGTTGTTGGATTACGATTTGATATATATATATATATATATCTGTGTATATATATAGGAAAATATTCATATGCATCTATCCCTAGCCATTTTTTGTGAGGGACACCCCTTTCGGGGATGTTTCAAGTACAAAAGGGAGGTACAAAGTACCCCTCTTGTACTTGAAACACCCCCAAAAGGGGTGTCCCTCACCATTTTTGGTGAGGGATAGATGCACATGAAGATCTCCCTATATATATATAAATATATATATATATATATATATATATATATTTGATAGAAATTACAAAGGTAGAAATACAGGTAAACGGGAAATTTGAAACCTCACACGTGAAATCCTGTGGTGAATTCCGTTCGTAGGGACAAGGGTTAACGAGTTTGACTTGAATCCCCATGCGGGCGTTTGTTGCGCCTCGAGATGGGTGCAATCTCGGGCTCGGGGCGTGACAACCTTTGACATATGCTTGAAATTAAAAGACTAAGAGCACATTTTTATAACATCTGCAGAAAATATTATTTCTTCAGTTCCTGTTGGACCCACCATTATATTGATTTTTTTTTTTAAATATAAAGGGAGCAAAAATAATAAATAGAAAAATAGAAAAGTGTACAATGTTGTGTTACATCCTGATACAAGATACTGATTCAATGACGTATCAATTGGATTGATTTTAGAAATGATTCAGCAGAACTTTCTTATGTCAAAATCATTTTACTTTTTGGGTGCATAAATTGCCCTTCTATCAAGTCAAACTCATTTGAATTTAAACCCAACAGATTTCAAATTCATTTGAATGCAAATCCAACTTTAAGTAAAAGATACTTTCAAAATAAAATTAAGTCATATATCATGCTCTCTTTTTCTCACTTTTGGCAATCAAATCCACAGAGATACCTTTCTAATTTTCGAATCAGTCATGGAAGGATTATTATTCGGCGGCTTATTCTCTTTTGGCTTTAATTGCATTACATTAACCAATTGATGTCTTCTTTCAATTAGTGGGGGGCCTACTTTTAGTGTTGAATAACCCCTTTAAAGTCCCCACCATTTAAAATATGGAGTCTATTGTGAGGTGTTATCCTTTGGTGTCCTTTTGCCCTCTTTTGAGATTATAGTTGAAAATCTGACTAAAAAAATGGACAGGGCTAGTCATTGCCTTATGCAATTTTTTGTCATCGAACTACACAATTTAGGCCTTGTTTGGTATCTCTATGTCTTGTCAATGCTTGGATGTAATGATACTTTATTGTTTTTTAGCTTCATCTTTTATGATGCCCCCGATATAGGCTTTGGTTTTGATTTAGATGTTTGTTGTACTTTAGATTTTGTTTTGCTAATAAAACCCTAACCTTACTTTTAAAAAATCTTTTAGGATTTGGCCCAATAAAAATACTCTTTTTCTAAGTATTTTCCGATCCAACCTCCCCCATAGGATTTGAGAACCCTCATTTTTGCAGATTTACACACTAATATTTTTTTTATCAGCTTTGTGCAGTGATATGCACCGATATTGAGGTGAAATCCTTAGCAATACAAATACCAACGAGGAATCCTTAAATTATGGATCCTTTACAAATTCTTCCCCATTTACCAAACATATATGTTTATTATATTCTCAATCATTGGAATCATTATATGTTATGGGCATACATAATTATATAAAAACAAAGCTAATATAAGAAAAATATGCGAATAACATGGTGCATATTTCTTTGTAGCAATTGTGATATAGTGCACATATTGTAGAAGTGTATGTGCCCCGTTTATAACCTTTTTAATGTCCTTTTTTTTTACAGAAAACTACATTTGGCGCAATGGACAGAGTGCCTTTTTAAATGCTAAAGTGAGGAGTTGTGAGTCCAAATGTTCATATACTATGCTAAAACAAAAAGTCTACATGTCCCGAATTCTGTACCAAATCCGGGACCGAACTGTATGCTCATTTATTTTTAATCTCCCACTCTCTCAAAAAGTAAATGCTCTCATGGATGGGAACAATGCCACCTGGTGATTTGGTCCCGAATTCGGTACCGAATTCGGGACATGTATCTCGACTGATGCTAAAATGTGAGTGAACATTGCCGCGCAAAGTCAAAATCAACTATGACGGTCACAATAAAAATTGAAGCGGTCAAAATCAGCAACTTTAATATGTATTAATTGAGTCAAATTCTAGGACATTACTCAAGGCCCCATTTGCATTGCTACCTTATATCTTTCGCTCTCACCTCTTTGTTTATGCACATTTTGAATTTTCAGGTCTTGTGGATCATGTGGAATGGAGATGAAAATTAAACAACAATTATAATTTTCAGCTCTAATACTAATTGAAACAAAGTAGGAAAGTAATCCAATCAACCGTGAACCAAAAACCTCAAATCATAAATCGATAGGAAATCTTACTTAATCAAAGAGAAACCAAGGTTGGAAAACCGCGAGTTGACTTTTGATTCTCCGAGTCATTTTGTTTTGGCAAAGGACCAAGTCAATTATAAGGGAGACTCGACCGAGTCACCTCATTTTAATAAGTTATTTACATATGAGCTATTTGATAGGTAGATATCGTTTTATGCGATTTTTTTCTTTTTGGATAATTTTAAGAAATCAATGTTTGCGTTTTAGTAAGTATACATGAGGTCTGGAGTTTGGAAATTAAAAATGATGGCTAGAATGTAATTTGAAACTTAAATTTGATTTGCACTTGTGTGGGTCTTCTTTCTGCTTGTGCCGGCAATCTTTCTGTGTGCGTGCGGGGGCTCTCTTAGGTCATAGCCCCCTTGGTTGGGTTACAAAAAGAAAAAAAAAAAAAAAAAAAAGAAACTTAAATCTGATATTTTATTTTTGATATTTGGACTAACAAATCATGTAATATGCAATACATATTTTCTTTTATGTTTTTATTATTGGATTTTTCTTGTATACATAAACTTATTAATTTGAATTGATTATCGTGAATGAAAATACATAAATATATATTATAATCTTTAAGTATTTGATCCATTTTATTTTTTTTTAATTACTTTTAATAAAAACATGAGACTCTCTAGTAATCGCATTGACTCTATCTGAGTCGAGTTTTTTGCATTGGACGAGTCAAGTCCGAGTCACGAGTTTTCAACCTTGATTACGAGAATGCTCTTTTTTTTTTAAATAGACTTCTTGTTAAAAGGGTGTTGCTATTGTATATATAATAAGGCCACTACTATTACACATACACATATATAACATTGATAACAAGGGGTTGCTTAATTAGTTGCAACCCCATATATCACCTGACTGCACAGAGGTCGATCTCTAGGCATACCATTGCCACTTGTATGAGCTTTCATTTTCACTTATGTAGGATTTTCTTCCATGGTTTTTATAATATTACAACATATCACTATAGAGGAGGTGGCTTGTTCACAGATGTTATACTCTGCCTAAAGTTTAGTGCACGGGGCTGAGAGTTGAGTATGAGCAACTTATTTAATATTTCGGGCCAGCAAGGTTTTAAAGCATACATAAGGTTAGATTCAGACTGAGTCCATGGCCCAAAAGTCTGCCCCAATCACGAATCCAACATCATGAAATATGATCCTGAGTTTTTACATGTGGGCCCACATATCTGCCTCGTACTTAGTATGTTTTCTTGCAGTATTTTTTATGGCAAACATGTACTTACGCAGAGATCCTACTAAGCTCTTACTGGACCTAGAAACGGTTCATAAAATTTCTTTTTGTTTACAAGTTCGTGGACCACTGACGAAAAGAGATAGGCCAAAGAGGAGATAAAAGTAGTAACGATGGATACAAAGAAGTACAAGCCTATATCCGAGGATTTGACTCAGAATACATGGGATGGATGTAGCCGACCCCAACAAAGATGGAAAAAGATTTTGCTGATGATGATGATTACTTGGATAAAAATGACTCTCAGTATATATTTATAGGGTATAACATAAAAAATCATGCAAATAAATCAAAGCAATTAAATGTCATCCAATATGCAGCTACAAACAATTAAACATTTAATCCATGAATATAACTATCTCTAAATTACACTCTTTAGATGATTAAACATGGTAGATTTGAATTTAGATTAGATAGAAAACTAATTGTTGGCAAAGTGAAACTCTATTGCCACTAGGCATGTCAAATGGGCAGGGCAGGCCCACCAAGGAAAAACCCTGGCACGGCCCATCATGGGCACGGCAGTGCGGGGCCAGCGGACCAGGCGGGCCTCTTTCAGAATTTTTTCTTTTTTTAGTATTAAAAAAAATAGAACACAAGCACGGCCCGCTAATCACTTTCATTTACTGGGCCCCATTATGGATCCTACTTACATATGACAACAACTAAATATCAATACTTTCTAGAAGCTCAGTTATTGAAATCTGTATGCAAATCCAACCAGTCTCACACATAACATGATCTGCTCATTTATGTAACTAATAAAATAATTTTTTATGGTCCGCAATTGATGTTCATATAGCATTCCACCTGAACAGTGGATGCACATATGCCAGTCAGATGGTCATGTCCTCCTATTGCACGGGCTTGGTAGTGGAACACTTTGATTTTCATGGTCACCTTTTCAACCTATAAAACCAATTCAAATCTTTATAAATGTTCTAATTCCACGAGCATAGTAGTTTTTCCCACTCACCTTGGACTGGAATAACCAAATTAAGTCAACATATTATGAGGTGCAGATTGGGCTTCCATCCAAGACTATATTTTTCAATTGAATAATATTTATGTGATAAGTTTAAAGTTTCCTACGACACAATAAGAAATGGAAACATTAATTTCATTTTGATTTCTGCATTCATATAAAAGAAATGGCAACATTAGTTATCAAATACAAAAAGAAAATAAATATTTGTAGGGAGTTGAGAAAAGACAAACTTGCACATAGATTCTTTCAAATTTGGCCGATGTTTGCAAGAAGTAAATTGCAAGTTGAATGTGGTTTGTTTTTTCTTTTTTGAAATGGACTTGATGTGGTTTTAATCACATAATCATCATCTTTAAGCTGACATCTCATCTAAGGTTAGTTAAATGTTTCTTTTCTTTGAATAAAACTTAAGTTTAATTTGACAAGGCTTAAAAGCAAACTACTACTTTGATTTGATGCAATCTTTCTTTTGCTTAGACCTTTTAGATCAGTACATTCTAGCAAAATTGTCAGATACCCAACTATGTTGGAATTCCAAAGAGGTCTCTTTAAGGCTCCTAATTATCTCTCATTTGTCAATTCTTATTCCTTACTTCAATTTACCATACATCCAAACACACACGTCATATTTGACTTACACCTTTCAGTGTAGTTGATGGGCAATTTTAAACCATCATCCCATTGGACGATTGCCTTTTACACATGCAACTAAGCATAAAGTTTATTTAAAAGTCTTTATCAGATAAATATTTACCAATTAAGTTAATTTTTGTTTGATAGGTAATTCATTGTCTAAAAGCATAATTTTATTATGAGATATTGAGAAAAGTCCGAGTTACCAAGATTGTTATATACCAGTCAGATAACTACAATGATCAATATCAAACAAATTCTATGATTCTATTTCTCAAAATCTAGATCTGCTTGAATTATTATCCAAATTTACATAATCAAATATCTAGATCACTAAGGAGTTAAGGTGTGAATATGGAAATCAGATTAAGGGCTTGAAATATTCGAGGGTTAGAGTATTATAGACTTTGTAAAATTGAAAATGACACAAAATACCCCTTATATTACCGTTTTATGGCTGTTTTGGGGGGCTAAAATGGACAATTTTTAAAAAAACAGTCACTTTTGGGCGGGCCCATCCTGGCAAGCCTGGTGGGCCATAGAGGGCAGCCCACGTCCAGGCCGGCCAGGCCAAACAGGCCCAGACTCAGCACGGCCCGTGGACTTGCGGCCCAGCCCGGCCCATTTGACATCCCCAATTGCCACTAGTTGAGAAAGATAATCCTTTATTTAGAAAATGTAGGCCAGCAAGACAGCAAAACATTTAAAGTTCAAAATCGTTTGTAATGAAAAACTTCATAAGCATCCGGAGATTGCAAAGTAAAAATAAAAATAATTCTTTAAATTCATTTGATCTAATCGTAGAACCAACACTGACAATGCTTAATTAATATTTAAATGTTGCACCGTGACATGCATGGTATAAAATATCGGCCGATATCGAGTCATATCGGCCGATATGACTCGGTATCGGCCGAGACCGAGCCGATATCTCAGTGAGATATCGGTCTCGGTCATATATCCCTTCAAAATCCCGAGATATCGGCCGAGATGATATCATCTCGGCCCTAACCGATATCTCGGCCGATATTTTCAAAATATCGGCCGAGATGATATATAATGAAAAAAAGCCCTAATTTTTTCTACTTTTTCCCCATCTTCCTCTTCTTCTCTTCTCTTCTCCAACCATAGCAGCAGCCAACAGCCCAGCCACTCCCTCTTCAACATTTCAAAATCCCACATTAATTTTTTGAAGAAAATATTATCTAAGGTATGAGAAAATCAACCCAAAGCATTTTATCATGTGGTTTTTTTTTTTTTTTAATTTTTTAGATGAAGTATAGAAATCATTAGGTTTGTCATTTATTTATGTTCTTCATTTAGAAGTTAGATCTACATACTTTCATGCTAGATCTACTCATACACGTGATTTTGAACTTTTTTTTCCAATTTTTTTTTATTTTCGGATTTTTTGATATTTGAATTATTATATATCATTTTTTGGGGATTTCATCATAACTATGTTCTTTTAATGATTCATGATCATTGTATGGTGTATAAATGATTGATTTACAAACTTTTATGCTAGATCTATGTATTTTGAATTTTGAAAATGATTTTATTAAAAAAAATTTCTTAAAAATAATTGTTGTTACTTGTAACTTGTTAGAATATTTGTGATACCAAAGGCTTATTAATAGTGTGTGGATGATAAATCTACATCTACTCATAGTCATAGACTCATAAACATGATTTAGATTTTTATTTTAATAATTTTATTTTCGGATTTTTTAATATTTGAATTATAATATATCATTTTTTGGGGATTTCATCATAAATATGTTCCTTTAATGATTCATGATCATTGTATGGTGTGTAAATGATTAATCTACATAGCTTTAATGTGTCATCTTCAAGGTCTTGAATTTCACAACTTATTTGATGATTGAGTTAGCATTAAATGATGATTGATATGTTATCTTTATTTTCTTATATTTTACACTAATAAATTGATCATAAGCATTAATAATGGTTGCATTATATGAAATACTAAAAAAGATAGCGAACTGTGACACAGACAGGACTCATAACTTAAGGTGACCGAGATTTTGATTTATTGTTATTACTAATGGAAAAAAGTATTGTATTCCAGCATTTTCTAATATTCTGGATTTTTTGGATATTTTTGCAAATTTTTTTGGATTAAAAAAAAATTCACACCGCGATGACCGCGACGGACCGATATCCGCGACCGATACCGATATCATATCGGTTTTTCGGCCCGGCCGATACCGCGTCCGAGACCGAGATTTTAAACCATGGTGATATGTGAAACCGTGTAACAATAACAACATAAAGTAAGATTCAATACAAATAAAAGACAAAAGATGTGATAGTTATTTAGTGAAGAAAATAAAAAATTTATATAAAAAAACATGTCCAATGCTTTGAGATATTCCTTCTTCTTGATCTCTTAGAAGATTTTCATTGAATGACTATTATCATCCACCCTAGTAAATCCAGCAATGCACTTCTCTGTTCAATTAATATTCTGGTTGAATTAAAACCCCAAGACCTGTCACCGTATTATCCAAATGCATCATTAAAAAAACCTACAGCAAATTCAGTTTTATAGTTCTGTATGGTAAATAGGACTCGAATTTTCATATATTTCTACAAGAGTATGATGTTATAGAGAAATTAATATTATGAAAACAGTAGACTAGCTAGCTTTTTTCAGTTGGTTGAGCTTTTTCTTGTTTATTTATTTGAATTGAGATGGTGTAAGTGGAGCTAAGAGGAAGCATCACATGCATTCTTTGTACATGGCTTCAAAGTTTTTTTTTTTATTTTTTTATTTTTGAGACGATGGTATCTTCATGGTATTTGGGTCCGGATTCCCTGTTTCGTTGAAACAGGAGATACCGTTTCATCCAATCAATATTTGCCAACCGTATAAAATCTCGTCTTTTCTTTTCCGGATGCCTAAAATAGGATTTGCATAGTTGTCTCTAAGAAAAGAGTCCACACTAGAGCATTTATGTTTATCAAAATTGAGTCAAAGAAACATTGAGGTGCTCTTTGTTTATCATTACAACTTTTGAGATAAAACTATATGATAATAGATTATAATAATTTCTTAATTTACTTGAATTAAGTTTAAAAGAAATAACATATTCCAATCAAAAGACAAATTTATCAATATTCTGAAATATAAATAGTACCTTATTTTTAGTTTTCTTCCAATATCTCAATAATTCTCTAATAATTTTATAAATTTATTTGTCATCTAACTACTTCAAAAGTCTCTAGACATGTACTTGTGAATGACAGAGAAGGAAGTATGTATTTTATAGTGTTAGTGCTATGACTATCATTCATAAATAAGCATAAATGTGATTTTGTCCTCTCGCAACAAATTCATGTTTGCCATCATTTGTAAACTTGATTTTGTCTAACCACAACAAACTTATGACCTTCTAATAAAATACAAAAACTTTGGTAAAAAAATTATAAGTTTATGAACTTTTCCAGATCTAAACTTTCCCATGTCTCACTTTTATAAATTAATGATTAGGCAACTTTTGGGATCTTAAATATTTAGAGTCACACCCCCACCCATATTTCACTGCCATAAATCCATCCATGGGGACACTTGTAAAATCTGGAGCGAGTCACAGACCATATACTTGGTCAAATATGATAATTTATATTTTAAAATAGTTCTAATAGTATTTTGTATTTTTAATTACTTAAAAATAAATTATTTTTTTGCATTTTCGTAATAATATTTTTAGAAGAACCCCAATTTCGAATATACTACAGCATTTGCTCAATAGTACAAATGGGTCAATATTTTGGTCCAACTCTTGATTGACTCAAAATTATACCAATGTCATTATAACTAGAGACTAATGACCATGTTCGATCATTAATAAGTAGAAAAATGTGATTTACATGTGATTCAATGGTTTTTCTCTTTATCACTAGTCATTCAATGGTGTGGCCGCTCCAAGTAATAACTTTTGTTTGACTGTACATAATTCATCTTTTTTTTTTTTTTTGTAAGAATTAATTCACTTCTTAACTATATGCCACTAAAGCTTATTATCCTATGTAAGACCCAATAATTTCGGTTTGAATCAAACTCGGATTGGATTAAAATTTGGACCAACACCATTACAGTTGGAGAGCATTGAGTGCCTTAAGTCCTATTAGAGAGATTTTACCTAAAACATATTGAGTCTAAATGTAATAATATATTAGTTTGTAAGGAATTATGATTAAAAAAAAGAAAGAAAGAAAGAATTATTATTTATTAAGCTAGAGGCTTTTTTAGATAATTTTGACCACTTGATTTGATTTTGACCGTAACTGAAAAATAACTTCTCACTTCTTATAACTACTGCCCACTTCTTATAACTACCCATTACCTTTTCTTTTCTTTCTTTAATTTCTGTAAAATTATCTTTTTCCCCGCATCTCCTATTCAATTTGTACATATACTTTTTTTTTACCTCACTTCTCATATTTCTTTTCTACTCTCCCTACTTTCAATTCTGATAGGTGCAGTCGTTTTTTCTTTTTTCTTTCTAGAATTTCATTGCTATGCATGAATATTTTATTTGTATTATATGAGTGAATATTTGAATTGCATTATATGGACGTAACCGTGCTCAGCACGGGGTATTGTGCTAGTTATGGAATTATGCCCGTGTGCAAATGAACCAAGCTAAAAAGGAGCTTCCAATTTGGCTATAAGCATCTAAACAAGAAGGAACTATGCCCGCGTGCAAATGCTCATTTGTAATTTGTTGTTTTGTGTTGGCATTTAGATCTAATACATATAAAGGTTTTTTTTTCTTTCTATCTTTATTGTACATTTCTTAAGTCTTTAATATACTTTACCTTTACCGATAAAAAAAAAGGAACTATTGCCAATTATGTGGAAAATAGAATATGATTCATAAGTGAATCAATATTAAAGGTATAAACCGGTCAAAAGCAAGATCCACTTATTGTTAATGGCCCACTTCTAAAATCTATAGGAAGTCAAAACAATTGGCCCACATTCACTCCTACAAATTCAAAAATAGGGCAACATCTAAATTCCAAAATGTTCAGAATGAAGGCATGGGCAATGACTGGACCAAGTTTCACTCCTACAAAGCGATTAATGGGGGATTTGGTAGTGGTTTTCTTGAGTTCAGATTGGGGCGGCCAAAAACCAAGCTCAATTCGGATCATAATACATAAATCCATGCTCGCGCTAAACTCAAAAATCCCACTAATCTGCCCCTAATTGGAAAGGTTCTGGACAGGTCAGCCGTTTAACCCAACCCGTTCACCGTCCACACTGCTCGCAGTTTAATTGAGTAAAAAAATAATCCTATAATTAAGACTTTAAATAAATAAAAAAATCCACTCTCCCTCTAAAATTGGAAGAAATTTCCTTAGGACTATGAAATACTAAATAAGCCCATAATATATATATCCAAGCCCGGCAAAAGTGGGCCGGTCCAGTTTCGGCCTGGGCTGAGCCAGGCCATAAGCACCCGAAACTGCGAGACCTTCCAGAACCACCAAATATATGGCTTCGAATGACTGAAAGGGTTGTCTATTTACTTTTGTTATTTAAATGGTTTTATACACAACAATATCTCTTCTATATCAAACCTCAATCACAAAGTTTCAGTTCAATTGTAGCCATTTGCTAGGTCGCCTATAAGTTGAAAAGAGGTTTTTTTTTTTTTTTTTGGGCTAAGTTGGGATACTTGTCTTGGAGCGATACTTTAACTTGAGAATTCATGAAAAAGCATTTCCTGTAAAAAAGGTAGGAGAGAATTCATAAAAAAAATTAAAGTCATGAAACTAGTTTTCCGCAAACATTATTAAAATGTGCCATAGATTTAGGAAAATTAAAGGAGATGACTTGCTTATAAGTGCCCAATCCTAGGAACGAAGATGATAAGATATGGGATCCGGATCCCTGGTTGGACCAATCAGGGGGTGACATATGGGAGGAGATGTCAAATCAGCTCGCATCCCATCTCTTTCAATAAATAAATAAACAAAAACCATCTCCCCATGTAGCCCCCCAATTGGTCTAAATAGGGTTTCCATGATGGGTCCAAACAGGAGGTCCGTTTCCTAAGATATGATTATAACTTGAGGCATTAATCTCACTTAATGGCTGGCAAAACTTGAACCAGCCTGCCAACCTAACCCACATTCGACCCACCAAGTCCATCTCGCACAAAATATGGGTCGGTCACGAGTCTGGTTCTTCTAATCCATCGTTAGGATTGACCCGTATACATTATATGTTGTGGTCCACTACGTTTTTGCCTAATGGCTCGGTCTTGCCACTTAAATGTACATCTAAATAAATATGTTTGAGAAATCATGTGTTAAGAAGAGTGAGAATCTACAGTGAGTACTATATGTTGAATCCAAACCGCTAAAAATGCACTTCCTCTCTATTAAGGGGTATCTCCAAATCTTACTTCAATTTGAGTTACTTCTGTCATTAGATTGATCATTTATAAGGAAATTGGTCAATAAATCTTAATGTGGGATCAAGTCCTATTTGAGAAAAAAAAAATTTTTAAGGATATGATATAAAATGGAAGGGCACTTAGTTTCATCACCTTGGATTTTCAGGTGGTGGGCCCTAAGTTAGAGTTCCACTCCTTTGACTAGGAAAATTTTAAGCCGAAAGCTCAAGTGATTCAACTTCCATTCTTTTTCTCCGTGTGGATGTGCCAAGAACTTTGAATAGGGATGTAAATGGATCCCCGATTCTCCGATTAACCGGAAGTTCCGACCGGTTAAAAACCGGGTTTGGGTCCTTATTTAGACCCCGATAAGTAAATGGGTCCGGGTCTGGGTCCGGTTCCACCTTGGTTCGGACTCGTAGACCCTAGACCCGACATATTACCTCAATTTTTGAAAATTTCTTTTAAAAACCATATTTTTTAAATATCATTCTCTACTTAGATCTGGACCCGGATCCAAACCCATCCCATATATGGTTATGGTTCCGGTGAAATCAGTTACGGGTCCGGGTCCACTATGGATCCGAACCGGAACCGACCCGTTTACAACTCTAACTTGGAATTCACACGAACACAGAGCAAAAAGGATTGGGTCGGATTGAGAAAATCTGACCCATTCCCAAAATGGTCGGACATGGGTCAAATCATAAATTAAGAATCCCACTTATAATCCGATCGACCCGTTTTAGGAACTCTTTCTATTTTTCTTAACTACAAACCCTTTCTTTATAGGAAAGAGTTTGAAGTAATCCATTTTCAAAAGTACATACAAATCCTTTTAAGATGAGAGTTTGAAAAGATAAAGAAACTTACTTGGTTTGGAATTCTTTATACATTCCTCTTTATATAATCAATCTCCAATACATCCACATGAATCCAACACCAAAAAAAAAAAAAAAACCAACCATGCCTACGTTGGAGTCATTATTCTCCAATGAACCATCATCACCCAAACCAACAAAACCAACCATGCCTACATTGAAATCCTTTTTCTCCAATGATCCATCACCACCCAAATCAACAAAACCAACCATGTACTTGAATTTCTTCAAGTCCATCTTCACCTCTAATGATCAATCACCACCGCCCAAATCATGGGCCGCCATCACCGATTTCATCAAAATCATTACCACCAACTCCAAGTCCGCCTTCCAGATCTTCCGCCATGACATGAAGGAATTCGGATCCGACCTCAAGATAATCGGATCCGACCTCAAGAAAGACATGGCCGTCATTCGCGACATAGCCAGCCGTTCGATCAGAGACATGGACGGCTTCGGATCGTCCATCAGGAGCGCGACGGCCGAGATCATCTCTCACGGCAGAGACGCGGCGGTCTTGTCTCCCGATTCATATCGTGAGGATTATCGGGTTCTCGAAACCCGACCCGACGATTTTGAGGAGTGGAAGCTAGGGTTTCGGATTGAAGACAAGAGGGAGGAGATTGAGAGTTTCTGCGGCGGGAACAGCGTCGTGGAGGATTTTTATCGAGCGTTTGTTCCTGATGTGGTCGATCAACAGACTTTCTGGTCTCGGTATTTCTATCGGATTCATAAAGACGAAGCTGATGATGATGCAAGATCGGATCTTCTGGAAAGAGCAGCTTTGGAAGATCGTCGTGAAGAAGAAGAGGAGGATTTGAAGCGTGGAGATGACGTTGAAGCGAAAGATGAGATTTTGGAGATCGGACAGGTGTTGAAGACGGAGATTGGTGGTGGTGGTGTTAATTTGATGGTGGAGGAGGGAGCAGGATCGGATTGTTCTGAATCGAGTAATGATCATTTAGAGTTGAATGAAGAATCGGATGAGAAGTTGGTTGCAGAAGGAAAGAAGGAAGAAGTAGATGGATTGAGTGAAAAGAAGAAGAATTCAGATGAAGATGATGATGAACTTGGGTGGGTTGAAATTGAGAATTTTGGAGATGAACAAGGGAAGGATGAAAGCAGTAGTTGTGATAGCTTGAATAGATCAGATGATGATATGAGTTGGGAGATTGAAGATTATGAGCCTGACATGGAGTGACATTAATTACAGCCATAAGAAAATTTTTATTTTTCATTATTTTTTTTTTTTTTTTTGAAGAGTTTACTTGCATGGCTTGACAAAAAAGTCATGAAGTTTTATTATTATTATTATTTTTTGTCTACATTGGGTCACTTGTGGTGCAGGTTAGGGTTTATTTTTGTTAGGTTGATATTTATGTCTCAGTCTATAGCTAAATATAGTTTTTAAGTTGATCTAGTTGTGCTTCTTATGTTGATTCTTTTTTCGCTTTATTTTGATTTAGGTCCTGTTTGTGTAGTTGATATTGAATTTAGATGAGTTTATGGTAAAGAGATTTTTGTTTCTGAATAAGAGTATTTCGGTTTTTTTTAACTTACTTTATTGTATTTCGGTTTTCGGCACATGTGCACAAACGTGCTCTTAAAGAATCCCAGTCCTCGTTGCCCGTGAAATAGGGACTCCTTGATACAAGACTACTTGTATTGAATTTCTACTAGGATTTTTAAGGTTTTTTTTTTTTGCCCTTGTACAAGTGTGGAATCAAAGGTGAAGGTGAATAAATCTGTAGAGATTTACATTGAGAATCATATTTATATTTCTTTTTCGATATATGTTTTTGCAATCTTATCATGATTAGTTCTTCAAAAAGTTTAATCTAATCACAATTTAGGGAGAGAACTAATCAAATGTTTTTTTTTTTTTTTTTTTTGTTAGTCTTCTGATACATAACCACTGAACCAGAGGATTGGGAACAAATTAAAGGATTTGTGCCATCCCTTTTAGCTAAAATTTTGATAGTGAATGGATCCTTAGAGGCTTTTTCTCTGTGGGATGTTTAAACATCCCTCTTTGAATAGCTGTTGTGAAGTGAGTGATCTTTGGTTACTTTTTCGGCTCCTTCACTGCACTTAGTGCATGCTGACCCATGTATGGGATGTCATCAAATTTTACTCTAATATGAGTGGGTCTCACTCACCATAAGAGTAATTATATGATTATTAATGTGATTAATACAATCTTATACATTATTAATAATATTCATTAATTAAGTTAGTAATTTTATACTCGATCTTATGGTAAGATCAACCCCATTGGAGAAAAAGTGGCATTTTTCGGTGAACTCGTGCGCAAATAGCTCAGATTACACATGGCCCACTGGTACGACCTCTTACGACTCAAATGTGATTGATTATTGGATTGAGAGGAAAAAAAACAAAAAACAATGGATTCTAAAACTATTAAAATTGAGGGCCATAGATCAAGGATTTATGATGCTTTGATGGACATGAGATTTTTCCACACAGGTGGGTCGCATCTAAATCTTTCAATCCCCACCTTCCCAATAATTGACGTGGCCCCAATGGACCCTGCAACGCTTTGGGCAAAAATGTGAGGAAATCATTACATGGGTGAGGCGTTCATTTTTAACTGTTTGGATTTTTAAAAGGTGAGCTCCGCGGTTGAGTTCCACTTCTTTTACTCGAAGGATCCGTGCTCATTGTCTTGGGATTTCTTAGAGCAACCATCGTATCCCCAATTAAAAAGACAATAGTTGCACAAGTAGTCAGTCTCTGATAAATCATTTATCAGATCAGCACTCAGCACTCAGCAGGTGAATTGTTGGGTGTGGGAGAGATGCAATGGAAGCTCAGGATTTTGATTAATACAAGCGACGGGGAAGACATCTTAAAAAGTACAATCGTGGAGCGTTGCTTTCGTACAAAAGTAGACTCAAAGTTTGGGCTAGAATGTCTGCGTATTTGATGCCAACCCTACTTTTAGTTGGAGTCAATTCATGATTCTCAGTGTATTCTGTCCCAAGCAGGCTCTTAAAAGTGGCAAGAGACGATCATAAATTAACAGTGTATCCTGGTTGGAGCATCTAAAATTCTAA
Source organism: Umbellularia californica (assembly GCA_028538565.1). Lineage (NCBI taxonomy): Eukaryota > Viridiplantae > Streptophyta > Magnoliopsida > Laurales > Lauraceae > Umbellularia > Umbellularia californica. The sequence goes on along the minus strand of JAPQWN010000003.1, from coordinate 34,631,424 downwards.
ACTAACTCCAACTTCTATTAGAGTTTCTCCAATGTGGGCCTTCAAGCATTAGTGAGGTCAGGTCAGGTCAGGTCAAAGCTCGTACAAGCACATCTAAAATGGAAATAGGGCTATGGTGCTCAATGCCAATCATATTTGAACTGTTTTAAATCATTTTGGTTAGACTGGAGCATCTGGTGTTGCCTTTAGGAAAGTAGGCCCTATGCCCCCACCAATTCAGCTATTATTGCAGAAATGGCCCACGCCGGCATATGGGCCTAAACAAATGGAGAAAATGCAGCCCGTCACAGACAGCCCCACTCAAAACACCTGTTTCCCAAAACATGAAATGAGATCATTTTCGTTTTGGGCCTATTTGCCAGCTTTGTATTGAATTTAAGATTTTTTTAGCGGGTTCTAATGAAAGACCATTAAAGGAGGTGAGAAGTGAAGGATATGAGGTAGAAATATAGATGTGACTCACTTTCATAGGATTTGATTTACTAGGGTGATAGCATGAAAATCATTTTCTAACAAAGGAGACTATTCAATATCCATCTTAGTATCTTCACATTTCTCGTTCTTAGCCGGTTAGACGGGGTGACATTAGTAAGAATTCTATCAATCCCTAGCAAACCAAGGTGCCCTATCAAAAAAGTACAAAATTTTAATATTCACCTTTTTTTTTTTTTACTTTTAAGAGGTGATTTTTGAAATTTTATACTTTCTAATATCGACCCGCTTCTCTTCTGTCTCTTAAAGTGACTCTTCACTTCAATTTAATTTTCAAGTAAATTGCCCCAAAATGCCGATATCAGTGGCCTTCTATTCCTTGTTGCTTGAATGACCCAACCCTAGCTCTTTTTCGGGTTGGGCCTCAATTTTCATAAAATCAACACAAACGTAAAAATGTACATGCTGGCATAATAGCTAGTGACCCTTTTAAGGCTAAAGCCATGGCTAAGGTCTAGATTAGATCTAGATTGGGTATCTTATCTGATTGAATTTATCCGGACTGGTTATTCAAGACAATCTGATATGGATCTGGATTGGCATTACACTACTAAACGTTTTGGCTTCTTCACTGAGGAAAACATAGAAAAGAAAACCCCTTTCCCTAACTCCAAACTAGCAAAATATCAACATGATTCAAATGAGTACTAGTTTTGCAAAAGACCTGTCCTAAAACAAGACAATCCATCTAGCAATCCATTTGATTTGAGGAAAACTAGAACAGATTAAACTATAATGTGCTTAGTTCCAGGCCTACAATCTGTTCATAAAAATAAAAACCACAGTTTTGTTTTCACAACAAGGACCAGAGAAAGACTGAGAGCTGACTAAGGGAAACATACACACATCCAAGACTACAAAGACCAGCCTTCACAAAATAGTTGAACAGCTTTTTCACCTGAGCCATCTCTGATTCCTACTATTCAAAATCCTGTAATTTTGACATATGGACACCACAAAAATTCTCAAAGTTCTGGTTGATTTCTGCATAGACAATATTCTCTCTTCGCCAACCAGCATTTCCACCTGCAAGTCAATGGAGTAAAGAGTTAAATCAAGGTCAGATATATTTGTAGCTGACCACGAAAATCGGTTTCTACATTTCAATGGGAGATGGTATAGAAATGCCTGGTAAAGAAAGGAACAAAAAATTCACTGATAGTTAATGAAAAGGACGCACAAGAAGTGGGGATTTTGGCAGTTAGGGAAGGGTCACGTATTTGAGCAGCGTATAATTTACCTATTATTGGTAGTAGATGGTAATTTTGAAAACTCCATAGCATGTGCAAACAAAAGGATAAAAAAGAACAGGCAGAGAACCATTTTCGAATATTTATAGCTTTTATTCCAAGATAGTCTAAGACATGCTCTTTTATTCCAAGATGCCTAAGACATGCTTCTTTATTGGATCAGTTGGGGGAGTACTTTGTAATAGTAAGGGCGAGATTTTACTTATGTTATCCAAGTATGTAAGTGTCTGTAATCCCAATGAAGCGGAGGTTCTTGTCATCTTGGAAGCTCTTAGGTTGTTCTCCGTAGAAGTTTTGGTGGCAGGCTTGTTGTGGAAAGTGATTCTTCCAACGCGATAGCTTGGGTGTCTAACCAGAAGGTCGGTCCTTGGAAATTTCAATTTCATTTTAACGAAATCAGGGAGTCATCTTCTTTTAGTCTTGTCGAGTTCCTCCATGAGTAGATCAGCCAATTCCATGGCGGATGGTCTTAGCAAGGGGTTGAAAGGTTGAGTCCTTGGGTGGGAGTAGTTATGTAATTGGGTTGGAGTGTGGTACAATGCTCTTGTACTCTCTTCTTTTATTTTCCTTTTCTTGTACTTTGTATGTTGCTTTTTCCCTTTTATTGAAGTTCAGTTACCAATAAAAAAACGCTTCTTTATTGAAGATCATTAGGAAAATGCAAAGAGCACCTTCAGGGATTTTTTTTGAACAGTAACAGATGAGATATATTAAGATTAGAAAAAAACTAAAAGCAACTTTAGGGATTGATATCTATGATGTATCAACAATTCTTAACTCATAAAGCAGATGTAGCGCTATTATAATAAATTGAATTGTTATTCAAACAAATAAATGATCGATAGCACAAACACCAACTGTCCAACAAAACAAATAGAATAGAATTTAGACTCAAATGTGATTTTGGTTAGTTACATTGCAATGGAAAATGTGAAATTGTGTGTAGTAAAACAGAGCAAATGTACTAATTCTCAAAGGCTAGTTAATGAGTTTCACCAGATCTTGGAATCTCATGCGAAAACAATAATGGTCAACATGTGAAAATGGTCAGTTATAGAAAACAAGAATGAGGAATCAAACGGCTAGAACATCCAGAGCCGGACTTTCTCCAATGGGGCAGTAAGGAGAGGAGTGTATGAAATTCCATCCCCCCCCCCCCCCCCCCCCCCCCCCCCCCCATTGGTGCCGGACTCGGCATGCAAAATGTCACAATCTTTTATAGTTAATAAAAAAGTCTGCATGCAGATCATCACCTTTTGAATGTTTAAAAACTAATAAAAAATGGTCTTCTTACCTGTGTTGAGAAGTTTCTCATTTAATCTCACCTTTTGCCTTTGTAACTTCTATCATGCACTTGTTCAGCCACTGCTTTGCAACACGATAAACGCTTTTAGAAGTAGCACCATCTGCAACGCACTTGTTTGCAATGCAATGTAGGTCATTATAATGGAACTTTGAAGAATCACTGGGGCCTCCCAGTACTTTGATGCCATTAATGTTGCTTGCAAACCCCTTTGTTGGATATCTCGCCCATCGTTTCAAAATGTAATGGTCTGGCACATACCAAACACCTGCATGCCTAAGTACTGATAACACATGCCTGCAAGGTATACCTTCAAACTCAAACCTCAAGCAGCTGCAGTTTGCTTTCTTTCTTGTTACTTCTAACTGAACATGTGTTCTCTTGCTTTTTTGATCACCCTTTTCAACCTCATATTTCCTGACTTCTCCATTGTCCTCTACACAATTTAGTTTGTAAACTGTGCTCTTCCACAACTCATCTTGGAACTTCTTAAAAATCGTCGGGGTATAAATTTCTCTAATGTGCTTCTCCAAGACAAATAGTGTCTTCAATGTTGGCTGACTTTGCTGTGTTTCAAAATCAGCTTTCCATTCCTCATGTCTTCTGCGAGCTAGATATCTTTCAAACTGCAGTACAAATTCCAGTAATGTGGTGTTCTTGCTCACGTACTTATCAAAGAAGAGCTCCGTGCTTTGACTTCGTTTTTCAGCCAATATCCCAGCAAAAAATACATGTTTCAAGTAGGCCGGAACCCATTTTTGACGAGTATCGTAGAGTGAATCAAACCAGTCATGGTCCTCAAGATCATTTTCCATCAACAGTTTCTTCCAACACTTTTCAAACTCCTCTGCTGTTTTACAACTGCTTATACAATCAACAAAAGGATCTACAACTTCCTCACAAAGTTTAGACAATTCTTCTAATATGTGGTACATGCAAAATCTGTGGAAAGAGTGCGGGAGAACTCTAGCGACTGCAATTTCGATATCATTATGATAATTAGTAATGATAGCTTTCGGAGGACGTCTTGACACTGCTTCTAGCCACCTTTCAAATAACCATTCATATGATTCACTAAATTCATCGTTAAGGAAGCCACAGCCAAATAGCACAGGTTGTCCATGATGGTTTACTCCTGTGAAATATGCAAACAACAAGTTCGATTGCTTCGTGAAACATTTGGTAGCAAATGCAACAGTGTCTCCAAAATAATAGTAAGTTGATTGTGCAATGCGGTCTGCCCAAAAACAATGCTTGAGCTGCTTTTCCTTGTCAACTTCAATTGCATAAAAGAATTTAGGATCCTTCTCTTGCATTTCACTGAAGTAATCAACCATAATTTCCACATCTCTAGTATCAGTTTTCCTCTTCTTGGTTCTTTCAGCTGAAAGATCATGAGAACTTCTCAATTCACAAAACATAAAAGTAGTACAGAGAGAGAGAGAGAGAGACTTGAGATGTTATAGAGAGCACACAACCACTGTCATGAATATCACCAATATCTAAAATATTGCATGAGAGACCAAAAATGTTGTGATATTCTAAAAAATATTTCCCAAAAAATAAAATATTGAAATATGATTGCCAGATTTGTTGAGAATTTTTATCGTTTTAATCTACATGCTTAAGAACCTTTTATTATTGTCTTAAATGCATGCGATTTTCAGCGCGATTTTAATGTTTGATTTGGGTTGTGACAAAGTTTTGGCTGTCAACCTACCTCTCTAAAAAAAAAAAAAGACAGTTGAGCATCCTCCAGTTTTATACAGAGACAACAAAATCACAAGATTGGCATTTGTAACAAGACACAATCCATTCAGGAACAATCACTTTTGCAATTTGGTATTACCCATATGTTTGTATTACCCATATGTTTTAAACAATCAGGGCTAAAATCCCAGCACTTGTGCAAATACATCAAAAGCATATTCCGGCTTCCACAAATTTTCTCCCTCTGTTGTGGATGATGTTATAGGTGCTACATGACATTCCAGAAGTTTGTTCCTCTGTTTCACTCAAATGATGAGTTTGCCACATTTCAGTATCACAAGAAATATCTTTATTAGTGTAATGAATAATATATACATTTCCTTTTGTAGAGAGGCACCTTTCACTACTTGCATGAGAAGTTAAAATCTAAGCCCTTGGAGTTACTACTCCCATGCATGCCAAGGCGAATAGTATGACACAAAAGTCTCATTGTAGATATGATTTTGGCAACAACAATCTCAATTAGATTATCACAATCATTGATTTAGTGCTATGGAATCCAAAACCCACAACCATTGGAACAGGGTGGTGTTTTTTTTCTTTTTGCTTTTTGCTTTTCCTTTGTAAAAGCAGCCGCAGCAAACATAAATGTCTTGTAGCACTCAAAAGTACTCAACAAAAATGGAATTTAGTGCAGCTCAGAAGGCCTTTCCTAGGAATCATGAAAAATTTAGCTCATATTTGTACTTTTCCTCGAAATAAAGCCGCCAAAACGTGAACATGTTTGAATGCCATTTATGGGGTTCTTGTGTGTGAGGAGGTTGGAGTTGGATTGATGATATGTGGTCTTATATGTTGCTAAAATTGTTCTCTCTCAGGCAAACAGCTAATATAATACAGTGATTTCAGTTAGGAAAACCATTTCAGATTTTACTCTCATTCTTACTCTTAAATGAGAGAGAATTAGAAGCACAGATGGAGAAAAACAAGGTAAACAAAGGAGGATAAAATAATAAAAAGTAAAGTAAAAGTAAAAATAAAAAGGCCACTACCCATATTCTTCTTCTTCGGTCACTTTCTACCAAAGGTGAAAGAGGATTGTGATAAAAAGTTGAACCATGCCTCTAAGTTTTAACCTTTTGGGTGGCGGAAGTAGACTTTTTGGCGGGAAAAAGAGAGAGAATCATAATCCTGACCGCTTATGTTCTGACCATCAACAGATAAAGTGTCGGGATTCATCCACATGGGTCATTTTGTTGTGGTGTCTCGTCATGTCAATGTGGGTTGCACTTTCTAAAAAAATGAACTATGAATGATCTAGTATGGCTGTCTGGGCCAACCGCGGCCTTCTTTCTTGGACCGAATTGGGCCACAAAGAATCATGAGGAGAGGAGGAGAATGATGAAAGGAGAACCTTGGACTTTGGAGGATGTGATATTATATTATTATTACCCTAATTGGATGAGTGTAGGCCTCCATATCAAAAGGAGGCTCTTCGAATATTTATTTTGGTGGAGCCATTCCATTTTGCAGGCACTTAATCAATTGTTAGGATCTTCAACCACTGCTTTTATTTTTTATTTTTTTTGAATTGGAGGTTCCCGGTCCTTTGGATTAAACTAATCCCTTCCGGCCAGAGGAAAGCCAAGTAAACACCCCTGTGGCTCCAAGGTGGTAGCACTAGTGGATTCAGCCTTCGATTCTTGAAGAAGGGGGAACCGGGGGTTGATACCAAGACCTCTAGCTCTCGAAGAGGGAGGAACCGTGGTCCTAACCACTCGGCCAACCATTGTGACTCCCATAGAATTGGAGAAAAGCTTGGGTGACTAACCGGTTGTTCTCAAATTTTATTCCAATAGGAGTTGATCTTGTTGTAACATTGAGCAAAATTATTAATGATAGGATTACCATAATCTTATGCATTATTAATCATAGGCTCGATCTTTTGGTAAAATTTGGAGACTCTCATGTAAGAGGTGGGTCCCAGGGTATAACTCTTTCCATTCTATCTGGCTCAAATTTCACTGAATTTACTACTGTTAAGGGGGAGGGTGCGGAACCCTTTCATAGGAAAAGGAAGAAAATGATGGTACCAAATGTCCACTAAGCATTCCCAGGTAAGCAGAATAGTGCGTTTTCTTTAGTAGACCATGGACTAATGCATGGGCCAGTTTTCCATTTCAATCCTCCATTTTCAAACCCAAGCATCAAGTGGCTGTAGAACAGTTATTTTCTGCATTGCCCAATCTGTGGGTCCTGTCAGATGACAATTCTGGTTCGCTCAAATGAGGGTCCAAGTTGTATGGAATGCACTTCATATTTTCTTGGGCCATCAATTCATTCACTTGGGGTTCCTGTACTGCATTTTGCCAATAAAGAGTTGAAATGGAAACGAGTTGAAGATCAAATATGCCCCATGTCATGCTTTTCCTCTTTTACTTTTGGTACATTGTGTTCCTTGGCAACTATCTCTCCACCCTTTTGGCCTCCATCTCAAATTGGACCGCATTATTTGCAAAAGAAGAACCATATTTTTCCCTAACAAAGGGCTGGAATGAATCAACAGCTACTTTTTACCAACCATCACAAAAAATGGGCCCATATTTCAGCATCCAAATCGTTCATCAGGCAGGAACTGTTGTTGGTTATGGGCAACAGAAAAACATTGCTCCACCGCCAGACAGCCACAGGCATCTGTTTGCAGGCTTGCCAATGCATGGTCTGCGCTTTTGAGAAAATCCATATAGAATTGCACAAAATAACCATGATTGGAGCTGGGTTTTTTCATTTCCCACCCAAAGTGGGTTCCATAAAATAAAAGGCCATCAGGATAAATGAGACGAAAACAGCTAATGCATTATCAGAGAAGAAAACAGAAACAGTGGATGGACCAAAAAGTGAATCTTTCAGTAAATTATATAAATGAAGTAACATCAAGAAATGTCAATATTTACACACACAAAAATTTCAAACTTCGGCCAAGTATCAAATTCCACCTGAAAACTGACAAGCCTTCAAAGGGAATTTAACCATACCATAGTACTAACCAAAATATAAAACATAAGTGATACAAAGCTCAAAAATTCCATTCCCAGCAGTAGAGGAGGGCATTTTGTCTGCACTGGAGTTCTACATTTTGCATATTTGCCTCCACAAATTTAAAGCCAATTTTTATTAAGTTAATGGCGGAAGGTCCTTACAACCTGCTCGATTCGTCGTCGGCAAAGTGGACAATTAGACAACTGTAAGGAGCATGAAGTGCAGCTGCACATATGACCACACCTGAAAGTAGAGATGCCGCCAATCATCATTTGTATAAAGTTTCATGTGAGATACACAAAAATACAAATGGGAACATCTGACATATTTAATCATTCTATTTTTTTTGTCTGTGTGTGTGTTTTTGGGTGGTTTGATGGGAATGTTCTATTTTTCTAAACTTCTTTCATTCATTAGTATTTCTTATTTTTGGTTCTCATAATATTTTATTGCAATCAAGTAAGCAGTAAGTTCAACAGAAAGGCTCGGTACTCCGTACCCAAGGTGGTTTGGATCTCAAATGTGGGAAAGATACTGACAGAAATTCCCAAATAAGGAACATTTAAGGCACATTTGTGCGGCCACTTTTTGGCCAAAAAAACATGGAAAGTGGAAATGCTTTTCTGCAGCAAAAAAAGAGTTCCACGTTTAGTGTGGCCATTTCTGCGAGGAAAAGCAAAAAAATGAATTAAATTTTCCACACTTATGTGGAACAATGTTTCCCATGGGAGGAGGTGGGAATGGTTTTTCCATAGTGCCACATAAACGTGCCCTTAAGCTATGAGAGAGATTTTGCTGACCAATCTAACACCTTCATACCACCACCCATGAATTAGTCCTCACCCTAAAATGACATTGTCGGACAATTGGATTAAATCACCTCATTTTTTCATATGCTTTTCACCATAGATTTTTCAGGCCTGCACATTTAAAATATATCGAGATCCAATTAAGCTGTTGTTTTGGTGAATTTCTTATCCATGCATACAAGTTCATTCCTCCCACTCCCCTTGATTGGTGGTGGCCGGAAGTAGGTTTCCCAAAGTGATTCTCATGTTCGTTTGCATGATGGGAAAAGTGGAGTAAAATAAAGGGTCCAATGAATAGTAAAGGAATGTGGACGGGGGTTTGAGAGTAAAAAGCACTATGACAAAAAGTTACTTCTCCCCAAATTATAACTTTTTGTCATTTAGCGCCTTTTAAGAGTCGTTTTGTCATTTAGTGCCTTCTACTCTCAATGCTAACCTCTTTCTTTTTCTCTGGATTTGACCCTTTATTTTACCCCACTCCTCCCCTCATGCAAACAACCATGCCCAAAGTGAGAATTTCCCTTATATGTACCAATGAATGGTAAAAAATTCCTTACATGCATGTATTCCTCTCACCTGAACAATCGTTGCCTATATTCTTCAGAAAATCCACTTCCATCTTCCACAATGCCAAGGTTCACTACTCCTCAGTGACCAACCAAATGTCATATACAAGCCTTTTTAAGAAGGATGGGAGATGAGCAAGTGAGCTGCTTATCATTTTCCATTGAGGTTGTTTGTGTAAATTTAATTTCATCAGGATGCATATGGAATGACTCCCGCTTCTGTGAATAATACTTTAATCCTAGAGAAGTTATTTCTTTCACCTAAGTCCGAACACCAGTTATAAAAAAGTTATCACAGGAATAATAAGTGACAACAGCTACTTGGAGTGAAGTTATTTCTTTCACCAAAGTCTGAACACCAATTAGACAGAAGGCATCACAGGAGTAATACTATAAGTGACAGCAACTGCAAGGGTGGTCAACTAACCACCATCACCACCTTTCAACCAAAGACTTTTAACACTCCAAATGGCCACCAGCATGTAAAGATTTTTAACCCATTAAGGACTTAAAAGTTTTTCAGAGGTAACTATAAGAACGGTTTCATAGCCCCATCTGGTTTCTACCATCCGATCTAATCACCTCTCAAATTCCATAACTGATTTAGTGAAAGCCTCTTGACGTCGTCAGTTTTTATTTCTGGTCCCAAGCCTGGATAAAGGAGGTTGCGTTAGATAGATAGACAATCAGCATAAAACTTTTGTCACCACCCCAACATGAATTATGATGACTTAATGGAAGCTTCAAATTTACCAGCATTCAATTCCTCCACACCTCCAACCATCTTATCCACAAAGTTTGCCAAAAACAAAGATGTCAAAAACAATTACATCCATTACATGTGTTCCCCAGATGTCAATATCTTAGATTTCACTAAAACCTAAAACTCAGAAACCCACTGAGGTTTCCATCTCAATATGCTGAAAGCTTGTTCTAGACAGGGGTACCTTCAACTGCTTTGTGCTTCCTATAGGTAGTCGTGGTTGCCTATAGGGCAGCACATTAAAAACGAATCCTAGAAAGGGACACATAATCAAGGACCAAAAGAAAAGACCTTTATTGCGCTCAAGCAAACTCAGATAGTTTCCTCCTAGAAGACAAGATTCCGGACCACCTGCCTACCCAAACAACAGAAAATATAGGTCAACAAAAACTCCTTCACAACACTACCCTGAAAAGACACATCTCTGGCCCATGTCTCCCCAAAACCCGACCTAGACCCCCCAAACCCACCCCCTTCCTAAGAGCAATCGTGCCTTCTACAATGCAGAGTTTCTAGACAGAAAAGACTCATCTCCGATCCATGTGTTCCCAAAACTCGCTCCAAGACCCCTCCACTACGAGCTTAAATCATGGCTTCTAGACTCTGTTATTGCCACTGCTAATGAATTTGAAAGATAATCAAGTCTCAATGGGCCATTGTTGATCCTGGCTTACGTTTACAAAAAATTAAATGAAAATTTTATTTCATTTTAATTTGTAGAAAAGGAAAGCAGACAAGAATAGAAATGTATAAACCATAGATGTTTTTAGAACCAATGCAATTAGCAGATACTATCATAATAAAATGAAATAGGAAATGGATAGGATGATTACGGAACAATAACAGCATTGTACTCCTGTTCAAGGCATATCACACAGAGATCTGGCATTAAATGGTCCCTCTTTGTATTATCTGATCCATTCTCAGACTTCCCATTTGAACCTGCAGATGATTCGTAGATATGATAACTCTTCAAAGTACTTCCATGAACAAGGAAAAACAGATAGTACTTGTGATACCTTCATTCTCCTGCCCCAGTCTTCGAGCAGCTGCAGCTAGAACCCTGCACAGACAAAAGAGTGTTAGAAATTTGGAAAAGCAGTAGGCATGAAAATTCAAACAACACGTGGATATACATAACACGCTTCTTTTCTCTCTCTTATTTTTTTCATCATTTGAAAGGTATATACATCACATATATCACATATATACCTCTCTTGCATGTTAGAAGACCTGAAAATCTCCAGCTGCTATAAGTAAAATAAATATGGGAAGAAAGATCAAAGTCTAAAAATGATTTTGAAGATTAGCCGGCTCTAACTTGTAAACCACAAACTTATATTACAAGTAGCAGGGGTGTTCTTGAACTCAACAAATTCAAATTATTATCGTCCTTGAAACTCTCTATAGTGCTTTTGTGGTCCTCCGGTTGTTGCTTAGCACGCCAGGGACATAGTCTAGTGTGCATGGGGTGTGAGTTTGAGTCTTTTGTTAAAAACGAAAAAACTTTTTTTAGAATGACATTGAAATTTAATATAAGGTATTAAAAAAAACAAGAGCTAAGAAGTAAATGTATATTTGAATCTCAATTTCTGGTAAATAAGAGCAAAGTTTGATCTTCGAGATGCTGATGGATGCATTTATTTAGGGCTCCTTCCAAAGTGCTTTTACATTGAAAAAAAAAAAGCAAGGGTTTGAAACTCTACTCAAGAAGGATATAGGGGAACATTACCATTTAGCATGCTTTGGCAATCAGTTATTAACCATTTTATTAGGAAAAGACGAGCAAGACCACTAGCAAGTCCGACGCCGTCACCCTTTTTTATGACAGCTGCTATAATGCTCCCTTAGATGACATTTCTTACAAGCATTAAGGGACTGTATAATTAGCTAAAAACATAAGCCAAGAATGAATTAGAAAAATAAGAATATGACATGATAAATGAAAATAAAGCTTTGGGTGGAACAAGGCTGCCTAATCAAAATGCTCATACAATCCAATTGTAAATAGTATCCCGAACTAGACCAACACATCAGACCTACCAAATTAATGAGTTAGAATTAAGATTATTGGATCAAGGCTTCAGTTGCCATGTGTAAGACAAATTACTAAGCCCAAGTTATCTTTCCACATGAATATATTTCACCTAATTAATTTGGTCCACAAAAGTCAAGTTAGAGGCTACCCTCCTTCAGAAATATTATCAACGTTTAAGCCTTAAAACTAACAAAATGAAATTATCAATTACAATGTTAACCATCGAATCGATACCACCCCGTTTCCCTTGATAATTTCATTTTGTTACTTTTCAGGCTTAAATGTTGATAATATTTCTGAAGGAGGGTAGCCTCTAACTCAACTTTTGTCGATGTAATTTATTTTTGCAACAATCAGCCTTTAACATTTAAAAAATTTTGTATCTTATTTATTTTACTAGTTAACCAGGTAAAATGTATTCATGTGGAAAGATGGGCTTAGTAATTTGTCTTGCACATGGCAACTTGAGGCAGACTTGATCCAATAATCTTAATTGTAACTCATTAATTTGGTAGGCCTAGTGTGTTGGTCTAGTTAGATACCATTCACAATTGGATCGTATGAGCATTTTGATTACACAGCCTTGTTCCACCAAAAGCTTTGTTTTCATTTATCACGTCATATTCTCATTTTTCTAATTTGCTCTTGGCTAATGTTTTGTACCTAATTATACTGTCACTTTTCTAGGGAAAATGGTGTTTTAGAAACGACGTTAACTCCTAATGTGTGGGTTCAAATTGCTTATAAGAAACATCATCTAAGAGAGCATTGTAGTTATCATTAAAAAGGGTGACAACGTAAGACTTGCTAGTGGTCTCGCTTGTCTCTTCCTAATAAAAAGGTTGATAGATGATTGCCAAAGCATTCTAAATGATAATGTTCTCCTATATCTGCCTTGAGTAGAGTTTCAAACCCTTGCTTTCGTTTTTTTTTTTTTTTAAATGTAAAAACACTTTGGAAGGAGCCCTAAAAAAATGCATCCATCAGCATCTTGAAGATCAAACTTTACTCTTATTTACTAGAAATTGGGATTCAAATATAAATTTACTTCTTAGCTCTCCTTTTTATTTAATACCTTCTCTTCTATTAAATTTCAAAGTTACCCTAAAAAAAGAAAAAAAAAAATTTAACAAGAGACTCAAACTCACACCCCATGCACACTAGACTATGTCCCTAACGAGCTAAGCAACAGCCAGGGACCACAAAAGCACTATAATTTATTTAGAGAGTTTCAAGGAAAATAAAATTTTGAATTTGTTGAGTTCAAGAATATAATTACAATAGGCAGATAAAGATCATATATAGTGTTATTGTTCTAGGCCACAACCAAGTCCTTTGTTTTGTTTATGTCACATAATATTTTTCTCAAATACTGTATAGCTGTTACCTTTCTCCTTCTAATCAAATGCTTCCCATTCAAAAAAAAGAAAAGGAAAGAGAAGATACAAAATCAAATATCAACTAAAATTAACCTTTTCTGTAAATCTTGGCGGCGTCTTCTTTCTAGTATATAATTAATTGCATGTTTAGCAATTAGATAAGCACCAACAAATGTGAATCCCATGGAGGCATACCGATACCACCTGTTTACCAAAAAACTAATGAACAAACAAAGAATATAGAAAAATCTCATATTTAACGATAAATAACCAAAATAAGCCAGCTTTCATTTTATATATATTAGAGAACAACCTTGCCCATTTTCCAAGATTAGAAATTAGCTGATCAATACTTTTTGGGGAGACACAAAATGGCCCTTTATTTGGTTTCTGCACCCGAATTGTTCCGATGTCATCCTTAACAGCCTAAGCACAACAATATGATAGAAAATATTAAAAAAATGAAAATAAATGTATCTACAGCATAACAAAAGGAAACAAATGACTAACGCTGGAGTGCGGCTTATAGACATAAAAAGAACCACAGCATTCACTAACTTCTTGGAAAAAAAAGTCCCTTCTCCAATCAAAGTACCTTTTTTTTTTTTTGGTTTTTTTAATAATGATTGGATTTACTGAACTTTACGTCTAATACGTGAACCAACATATGCCAGACTAAACTTAAAAGTAATTTGGGCACAAGTGGTGGAATCTAACACCAGCAAGAAGTATATGAATCAACAAATCGAGCAAAAATAGAATTCATGGATCTGAAGCATATGTTGATGAGCTATAGAACATCAATCCATCATATAATACTCAAATAATAACACCATCTGCATGGAGTTGTGATGTCGATAGATTTCACCAAACCTATTCAAAATTCAAACTGATTCAAATCTATACAAGTGGTGTAATATAAAAACAGCAAGAAGTAAATGAATCAACAAATCGAGCAAAAATAGAATTCATGGATCTGAAGCATATGTTGATGAGCTGTAGAACATTAATCCATCATATAATACTCAAATAATAACACCTCCTGCATGGAGTTGTGGAACTCCAAGTGGATAAATTTCACCAAAACTATTCAAAATCCAAATTTATTCAATCTATCCAAACTCAAACTTATTCAAATCTATCCAAACTTTAAACTTAAACTCATTTCCCAACATCTCTTTCCTCTCCTAATGTTAGTGACATCATATGATGCGGGCCCTAGGGTTAGGGCTTGCGGTGGAAGTGCTAAAAGCACAATGGGTGCCGAAGCACGTGTCCGTAAACACAATCAATCTCCGCAAAGATAATAACCGAGAACGCACCTCAATGGGAAAACCCAATTTCATTAATCAACAACTCTGAGAAATAATTCTCTACAATGCCATATAAATAGTAAAAGTAAACTTAAGCCCTAAGAAACCAACTTAAACTAGGAAACTAGAATCTTATCCTAATTACAATAAAATTAGAAATTATTGACATAAAAATAAATCCCTAAATCTATGTGGGCCCTACACATGTGGCCATGAGGTCTACGCTGCATCATTCTCCCCCACTTGAAAAAGAACTCAACCTTGAGTTCGGAAAATGTCCACTTGGATCAAAGATCAATCTGACGAACTTCCGATTTGTCGGTCGATCTATAACTTCTTGGCACAGCTTCTTTTGGTGACTAGATTTTGCATTAATGTGAGATCGAATGAAGTGATGATTTAATTCTTGAATATTGGCTAGTTGCACACATTCTCCAATTAGAATTGGCTGATCTCCAAGGACAAAGTCAATATGAGGAACGTTGATGATGCAAACTTCTTTGACAATCTCTTGATTAATGGTCTTTTCATCGGATAGATTAATTTGATTTTCTGGAGGCGGGCTTGCCATATGATCCATTAGATGATTAGACTCTTTAATGTTATCTTTATTGTCCGTTTCTTCTTGTTCCACCTATAAATGATGAGACTCAGGTTCCCTTTCTTCATATTCATGTGAGGCATTCTCCATTAGTGGTTCCATTACTGGGAAGTCTGGATTGGCAGAGACTTTTCTTCTTGTATCTTAGCTTTTCGGAGGTGATAACGCTTTATCAAGCGCTAACACGGATCGCTTCCCAAAATGCTTCATACATATCGTTGCATTCCTTCTCTACATTCTTCAATATACTTGGTCTCAAACCTTTGAGAAAGTGATTGAAATCAAGTGTATCTCCCAATTCACATAAATAATGTAGCCTTTCAAATTCATAAGCATATTCCTTGACAGACAATTTTCCTTGTGTCAAGGTAATATACTGCTCAAAGCAATCTTTATTTGCATAATATCTTTTCCCATATTTGATTGCATATGTCATCCTTGTAGCCCTGTTGTTGATTTCTTTAAGCTCGTTGTTGGTTTCTGTAAGGCTTCTATTCATTTCAAGAAGTTGCAATTCCATCTTGTTTGACAATTCCATATGAACTTGATGCAAAGACTAAAAATTTTAATGATCTTTAAAATTAAAATCAAACTGACCAGATGTGTAGATCTCACTGATTGGAGTGCACATATGACGATCGTCGATCGGAGTCCGGATGGAGATCTCACTGATTGGAGTGCACATATGACAATCGTCGATCGGAGTCCAGATGGAGAAGAGCTTGCTATTGGAAGATGGATGGCTGAAGATTTATGGAATATGACGAATCTAGGCCCACTTGCTAATGAAAATATATTTTTGCACACGCTCCCTTCTATTCTCTCTTTCCTCTGTTATTCTATTCTTCTTGCTAGGTAAGGGATGGGGGACGATTGGGTTCTGCTGGGATGCGATTTGGGTTTTGGGTTTTGGGTTTCAAGTTTCGGGTTTGGGGAAAAGTATGGATTTGGGGTGTTGATGCTCAGGGATTGGGGCTGGGGGTTTGAGAAAAAGTATGGATTTGGGGTATTGATGCTCAGGGATTTGGACTAGGGATTTCGGAAAAAGTATGGATTTGGGGTGTTGATACTCAAGGGGATTTGGGATTGGGGATGGGGCTGGGTGAACGGAAAGAGGGATAGGGTTAATCACGTAGATAATCGAGGGATCGTTCGGCTTTGATACCAATTGATGTAGGCCCTAGGGTTAGGGCTTGCGGTGGAAGTGTTAAAAACACAATGGGTGCCGAAGCACGTGTCCGTAAACACAATCAATCTCCGCAGAGATAATAACCGAGAACGCACCTCAATGGGAAAACCCAATTTCATTAATCAACAACTCTGAGAAATAATTCTCTACAATGCCACATAAATAGTAAAAGTAAACTTAAGCCCTAAGAAACCTACTTAAACTAGGAAACTAGAATCTTATCCTAATTACAATAAAATTAGAAACTATTAACATAAAAATAAATCCCTAAATCTATGTGGGCCCTACACATGTGGCCATGAGGTCTACGCTGCATCACCATACAGCAAACCCATGGCCCTTTCATGGAAAGGATCGCGCAACTGTTAACCACTAGTATCTTGCACAATCATCATCCTTTGCTGGCGATCATCGTCTTTCTTGTAGAGTTCATCACCATCGTAATCCACTTTTTTTGAGTCTATTGGTGTCGACGGTCTGCTAGAGCAGAGCTGTCATGATTCATCCAGAAGAGTTCATCATGCAGCTTGATACAGATGACAAGATTGTGAGACTTAGATAAATGAATGGACAAGGATGCTTTTTTTTTTTTATTTGAAGAACCAAAATATATATTATGGAAGCGAAAGGCATAGGACCATGGCCAGCCTGATCGCAAGATCACAATTGTGTCATGGCTCTGATACCATGTTGAGATTTGAGGAAATAGATTTGGATTAAAATAATCAAACCTATTCCCAGTTCAAACTTATTCAAATCTATTCAAAATTAAACTTAGTAAAACTCATTTCATAACATCTCTTTCCTATCCTAATATCACTGACAGTAATGCCATTTTTCATATCCTTCATAAAAATCTAGTCTTATTTGAGAGGTCTTCACTCTTCAGAGTTGTCCCCAATGCGCCAAACCAGAAAGTACACGTGGTTGTTAAAGATGAATGAAAATGTGTGATCCATCCAAGAATCAAGTTAAACATATCTGGGATTTTTAGGAATAACAAGGATAGGAGAAATCGAGACCTGAAACAAAGATATAAAGGATGAATACGATAGCCTTGTCTGGCGCGGACTAGTTCAAATATTAAATGGGGGCTAATACTAGCCAGAATACACCAAGAAAAGTCATATTGGAATATATAAGTGTTGAAATCTAAAACTGCCTAAACATGGGTGCCTCAGCCATTTAAAAGAATCTGGGCAGAACAAATGTGAGATTACTTGAAAATGTCCAATGTGTAATATAAATATTGATGTTCATAACTTAGATGACACCGAGTGATAGAACAGTAATTGGCCAATATGACAGGTAAGATTTATGTATTTATTGACTTTTTACCATTTGTTTGAACTTTGAATTTAAGAAGTGGCTTTTATGGAAAACAAAGAGATTAAGAACCTATAGTAACTCTCTCTCTCTCTCTCTCTCTCTCTCTCTCTCTCTCTATATATATATATATATATATATGTATGTATAGAGAGAGAGAGAGAGAGAGAGAGAGAGAGGAATTCTACAGAATGCCCCCCTCAAAATGGAGCGTTTCTGCTCCTACCGAACATCCAATGAGAAGCAGCCATCCAACTGTGAGGAATGCAAGAAAGAACGAGCCATTTATCCTTCTTTTATCATACCCTCTTTTTTAGGGTTTCTTTTAAAATGGTTGGGAGACAACATATGAGAAGAGAGATTGTTCTTCATTACATCTTTTTTCTTCCCTTCTTTATTTTGGTCATCACAGCTGGGTCATGTGGGTCCCACTATTTGTATTTGGAAATTAGAAGGTGTGTGATTACAATCCACGAGTGATAGATATCATGGTTATATTTTCCTAAGATTAGGATAAGGTTGTTATGAGGATAAGGCATTAGATATGGTACAATTATCAGGAATCTTAATTGAAAAATTAAATGCTAACAAATAGGAAACCAACGTGTGAGTTGTTAAAAGCATTCTTTCTTGGTAATAGAGTTGTTATAGAAGTACATTTAAAAGCCATAAAAATAGGTATTACAAAAACTCCACCTAATCAACTCATCTCATTAACTGTATCTATCTCTTATTGGTCGAATGGAGAGGCGTTTTTCCTCTCAAAACAACGTGTGAGTTGTTAAAGCATTCTTTCTTGGTAATAGAGTTGTTATAGAAGTACATTTAAAAGCCATAAAAATAGGTATTACAAAAACTCCACCTAATCAACTCATCTCATTAACTGTATCTATCTCTTATTGGTCGAATGGAGAGGCGTTTTTCCTCTCAAAAATGCCCGGGTGTCATGTAACGTGGCCCATATATATATATATGGAGAATATTCAAGTGCATCCATCCCTCACCATTTGTGGTGAGGGACACCCCTTTTGGGAAAGTTTCAAGTACAAAAGAGAAGTGTACTTCTCTTTTGTACCTCTCTTTTGTACTTGAAACTTCCCCAAAAGAGGTGTCCCTCACCACAAATGGTGAGGGATGGATGCACTTAAATATCCCCCTATATATATATATATATATATTATATTTTATATATATATATGGCATTCATCCAATGCACAAGTGCGCACAGGGCGTGAGTGTGCACCAGGCTGTGGGGCCCACCAAGGGATGGGACTGGGGCCATTTCAAGATTTGGGTGCGCCTTATCTACCTACGAAGTTTGGGGCCCATTTGATCATCCTATCATCTTCATCCGGGCCCCACAAGTTTAACGGCTTCACAATCCATTCGCATCGATGTGCAATTGATATGTGGGCCTAGTCCATTCTCATGGGCGTTAACCCTATGGATCTAGTGTATTGTGTACCTATTTTTGGTCCATTTAGATGGACAAACAGTGTCCCCCACAGCCAGGTGGGTACCATGTGCCCAGTGTGCACCTACAAAGCCTTGACCCAACCATAGTTGGGTCAGTTATATGAATTCTGTTTCATCATTCTCGGTCTATCTTGAGCATATATATGTATTTGTGTGTGTAAATAAAAGGGTGACGGGGGGCCGCTATTTCTTACACATAAAAGGGCAAAATCAATCATTTGCTCCTTAAACAGAACCAATTATGATGTGCATGTTGGCCTTTTAATACTGCTGATGCAGAAAACTTGTTTGACCAGCCTAGAAATTGATGAAAATCAAATCGGCCTAGACAATTCTTTTGTGTACATCAGAAAATCATAGAACATTTATCAACTTTTATATGCATTCACATTGGTGGTATTCTTTGACGGCGGGAAAAAAGAAAAAAAAAGGCTCAAATCAACCATGATAAAATATATATATGAGAAATTAATATACCACACTTTGTATTTGAAATAGACATCCAAGTTTACCTCCCCAACAACAGTCAATGATGTACCAGTTGGAAGAACTCTTTCAATTCGCTTCACTCCCAGCATCTGCCAATTATAATTGTTAAATAGAACATGATCATGGTATAATTTCTATTGCAGCAATATAATTAAAAATATAAACCTTGAGACCCTGGAGATAATCCAATGTTCCACGTACAAGAGACCGTCCTGATTCTTCAAAGACTTCACTTGCAACAGTTAAAACTAAGCCTGTAGCACCTCGGGCTCCCACAACATATACACGGGCAGTACCATCATCCTAATAACAAGGGAAGGTTTTCATGAGAAGAAGATTGTAACTTGCATGACTTGCAATGCATAAGCAAGAAAACAAAGAATCCATATAAATTATGATAACTGGCATGATGAATGAACAAATATTCTAAAACCTAGGCTCTAGCTCAAGTAGGTAACCACACTAGACAAAGAAAACAACTCCCAAAATGTTCAGGAAATAAAATGATAAAAAAATTATAAATCTCACACCCATTCGTGCCCATGAAACAGCTTTGTAGCCAGTGAGATTTGTTAAAATTTCATCACTGAAGACTTATATCCACTTACATGCCAATGAGTATGTAAAGCAGTGACCAAATATGGCTAGTATAAATACAACACTATATATGCTATTTACTAGGTGTTACAGATATCGGTGAATAATTGGATGATATGATGACACTATCCTGACATTATTAATAACATGACTTTTTTAATTGATTGATAAAATATCTTTTCCAATTAATATCATGATATTTTCAAAACATCGCTAGAAGTGAATATGTTGTAATACTTACGTAAAACGGGAAAAGGACAGCCTTATTTTAAAAAAAAAAAAAAAAAGATATTAAATCCATTTAGGTTGTTCGAGTTCTTTGGGAAAAGGGTCGTTGTTTCCCCTGTCACACAACTCATTAATTGTTTTCACTCCACGATTATTACTATTAATAACTAATAGTTAGTAATATTGATGCCTGTGCTTAGTACTTCTTATTATATTAAAAAAATGCTTAATACTTCTTATTAGTTAATAGTACTGTTTTACTGCGATATTGAAATTATTGAGACTGTCATCTTTTTTATGTATAACAATTATTAATTAAAAGAGAATGCATATAAATAATGCAAAGAAGCAAATGATGACTCATGAGTCAAGTTTCAAGCTTTTTCGCCTTGAAACAAAGTAATTACACAATAAACGCTAATCGCTTCAGCCCTCAGACAGTTTCTACGAGAGGGAAACCACATGACATAACTCATTGATATCTTCAAAATCGATAAAGCCCTCTATGGACAATCGTTGCGAACCTTAACTTTTACTTTAGGTGCCAACTTTGTTGGGTGATGCAGACACATAACAAAACATTCTAGGGAAACTGAGATTTGCATTACAATCATTACTTACAAGATACCAGGGGACCTCTTTACTCAAAGAAAGCATCAAAGCGGAGTCTTGTATCCAGGATCCAGCATCATTATGCTTCAAGAAGTGTTGTTCTGCCTGCAAAAATTAGGAATTTTAGTCATTATATTCACATACAATTTTAATGAAGAAGTCACTTGGTATTTCCAGCAGCAAATGTACAGCTTGCCAATGCTTCTAGTTCCATACATCTATTTCTCCTGTTTGATGCTCTAGACTGTTGCTCTTATGAGCCCACAATGAATGATGACAATTTCCCAGATTGGATGATCCCAACTCTACAATTAGTTCCCTAAAAATAGACTGTTAGGAAAAATGCAGCAACGGCCCAGATGAACTTGCCAAAATAAATTGTTAAGATCTTCCACCCTGGGAAATATTGGACCATTCTCTACCCGCAGTGAGCCCCACATATCAAAGATCTGGACCACAGAAAATGGATTCATATGTTCAGAGGTTGAAGTGCTAGCAAACTATAATTTGTTGTGGAGTTGCAATGCAGGATTTTCCTCTTTACTAAAAGTATTGTGCAAACAATCCATGTACCGTTTCCTCCACTATAACACCCCTCAAACCACTGTGTTCACAGCTAATTGGTGTCTCAGAGCCAACTTGTCCAGATATTGTAACGACCAATGGCACCACTTTGCAGGCAGTATCCAACAGCTGTGCTGTAGGTAAACAGAACAGAAGACCAGTGTCTATTAGTTATATACATGACTTAATTGCAAGGCCACTATTTACAAATTTCACTTGCTTTTTTCACATCCAATATACCAACAATTTCAGTCTTAGGTTTTGTTTTGTCAAAACGATAATCATGAGTCATGATACACATACAAACATACACAACACACACACACACACATAGAGAGAGAGAGAGACCTATGCACACAATTAGGATTATGACTCAAATCTGTTTTGGTGAACTGCTTGCTCCAACGGTAACCTACATGAACTGGCAATTATTATTGTCGTTGCAGCTGTCCTTATCATTATTGTTGTTGTTATTATTATTATGATTGTCGTCGACATCATCATCATCGTGTCACCGGAGAGAAGGGAAAATGAATAACTGTTAATTGAATGCTATCATTGCTAGAAATAACATGCACTCTTCTTCGCAATAAATACCATACCACCATCGGTTCATAGCTGCCCACAATTTGGTACCTTTCTCTAAGATTGAACCAAAACATTCAAACTCAGTACTGAAAAATGAGAACTCTGTCTCACAACCAATGCATACAAGTTAAACAACCATAAAACAGCTACTCTTTATCACATTCAAGTCTCAAAAGCATATAACCCTCAACCAGTATCTATGCTTTCAAACACATGAAACACATTCTGTTCAATCCAGATACAAAAGAACACAATATGCAAAAGCAAACAAGGTTAAAGAATCCAACTTACCCAAGTCCTTCAACTGGTTAACCCGAGGAACCGATTGCAGAACATATGCATCCCTGGACACACAAAAAAAACAGAAACACAAGAAAATAGCATCACAGCAATTTCAATCAACGCGATTCAATGCAAACAGAAAAAGATTTCACAATAATATATAGCAATAGCAGCAGTGACTCAACAAAAAATCCAAATCCTACAACCTTCCACTGCTCCTCCCCAAAAGATAAAGAGCAGCTGCACTAAGAGAGCAGCTCAATCCCCCCCAAGGAATCATCATCCAACACTCAAGAACTGGAAGCTCAATGCACCAAAAACAAGGCTTCAGCGTCTTTCATACGGAAAATCAGCGAGAAGAGCTTGAAAAAGATCTGGGTGTTTAAGATATTGCAAGGAATGTATGTGAAATGCAAATGGGGTTGAAGGAGGAGAAACGTAAAGGAATGGAAGTCAGGATGTATGTAAGAAACAGCAAGTGAAAGTAGAAAAAAAAGGGCAAGAATAGGATCACAACAGATCGATAATGAGAGAAAGTACGATCTGGGTTTTTCAGATTTAGTAAGAAATGGAGTGGAAAGAGGGGGATTCTACATAAAAATCGATTGAAAACGGAAGGTTTTGATGAAAAAGGAAATCCAGGCTTTTAAGAGAAGAACGAAGAAAATCTATATGAAGCACCAAAGTAAGATACGAGAAGGGTCTGAAGATTTCTGCAAAAAGAGTTTGAGACAGAGAGAGAGAGAGAGAGAGAGAGAGAGAGAGAATCGGATGCTTTTTACGGGTGCAGACGAAGAAAAGAACAGAATTTAGAAGCTTTTGATGTGAAAAAAAAAATTTCAGTCGAACTTTATCTTCAATTTTTCTCCACCCGAGCATAGGGGCCCATAACCCATTATGGATAGCATGTGGTCCAAACTTTAGGTAGGTTGGGGATCTGACGTGGGGAAAAAAAAAGGACAGTTTTGACTTAAAAATGGTGATATTTGTAAAATCTGAGGTGGTCCCTCCCATCCCATGAGCGACCATGGTTGAAAAACTGACCGAACAAGGGGCCTAGAGTTAACCTGTCAACTGTTGTAAACAAGAGGGTCTCTTTTTTACCTGAGGAATTTACGAGGAAAACCCCATAGGACCCCATAATATGGGTGAGGACCTAGCAGGACATTGGACACAAGAGGGTACTCTTGTTGTGTTTCAGTCTTTCTTTTTTCTTTTCTTTTTTTTTTGTTTTTGTCCTTTTACGATATGGTCGATATTTTATTATTTTCAATAAATAAGACAGTTATATAGAGAAGAAAATATGTTTGATAGATTAGTCGATATCGACCATCAATGCTAAGTTGTGATGGTCCGACGACCATTCTGCCGTGTTAAAAAACTAAAGCAGTTACAGTTAAAGGAAATCTGATGGACAAATTGATTGATATCCACCATCCCAAAGAAAAAAAAATGACAAATTGAGACCAAAGGACTCTTCCCATATCCAACGTCCTAATGGGTCCTCTTCTATATTATGGGGTCCTATCGGGTTTTTCCCCGTAAATTTCTCTTTTTACTATCTTGTTTTCTTTTTAATTTTCAAAAAGTTTAATATATAAATTTTTATTCATTTGGATAAATTATCATGAATACATCACATGTGAATTAAATATCTAATTTTATAAATATCTAATTTTATAATATTTTTATGATTTTTTAAAATAAAAAAGTTACTCTTCCAATTTTATTCTCCTAACTCAAGCTTTTTTTGCTTTTTTTTTTAGCTGTGCAAGTTGACTCCAAGTCCCGACTTTTCCCACCTCATATCTAACCATTCATCATTGATCATTCATGCAGTGGGCCCATGAAGCATATTGCTGGAGCATGAGCTCCACTTCATACTCCTACGACTATCCTATCCGATTAAGGTGTGTCTGGGCCACTCCTATCCGGTAACTTTTCAGAGATGGAGGTGTTTTTATTTTTGAGAGGTTAGATGTGAAGATCGCTAGACACACCAAACAACAAAACAAAAGACACAAAACACCAAAATACAGACGCTGGTGCAAAGGCATAAAGTGACATTCCCTGATGTTATATCCTTCTGGAGATACTGAGCCAAATTCTGCAACCTCAACGCACATTCCTCACTTCTATAGCCAGGGACAAGGGGAGGCTACTACACTCTGCTCTTCTGCACAGGGAAATGGACTGAAGATGTCAGTCTGGCTCCTGTAAGCCCTCCGCGGCCTGATGATCCGTTTTAAGATATTACTCTTGAACTACAGTAACTAGGTTCATGGGCGGCTAAAGGGGCCAAATGAAAATTATTAAAAGAAAATTTTAACAATTTAGAGGTCAAAATAATAAAAAAAAATTACAGTATAAAAATAAAATTTTGAAAACTCATGGCCCCCTCTAGACCTACATGTAGGTCCGCCCCTGCGGTATGCTCTAAATGTCGTCGTAAGCCAGGAAACATCCATCTGGATAGGCCATCTGCAACCCTGCTGAGATTTTGGAGCTTCAACTGCTTGAAAGGATTTGAATGGAAAAAAGGGGCTAGGGATGGAGGTGGGTTCTCAACTGTGCTGAAGTTTTGGGTCTCTGTTTAGGATCTGGAGTCTCAACCCATTTTAAGTTCAAATCTGAGTTCATTAACTCAGATTCCCAGGGCTGGGCAGATAGGCTGTCTCACATTGTTTTGGACCACATACCCATCTAGCAAAAAATAATAATAAACAAATGAATAAAACAAGGTGTATTTTGTTTTCATATGGCAATCTGAGTTTTGATCCAGACTGGGGCCCTCCATCAGCTACTGTACAGGTCATAATGTCTTTTGGCCAAGTTCAACCCATGTAGGATTTGTCTTGAGGATCAAATGCATCATTGTCTTGAGGATCAAATGCATCATGGACCAAACACAACTATCTCTACCCACATGACGAAATTCAGTACACAACTCTTCAATGACAGAATCAAAAGCTTCCAAAGCTTATAGGTTACAATTGGATGAATGGAACATATTTCAAAGTCTCCTGTTCTTACATGCTGTCATGCCATAGAATCCTAAAATGGATTTCACGGAATCCTTATGTCCACAGTTTTATAGGGATCATAACGCCTGGCGACAACACAATACCATGCATCCAAACAAGCCCATGTTGGATTTAGCACATGACAAGGTTAGACTGCACATGAGCCCATGTTGGAATCAGCACATGACAAGGTTAGACTGCACATCTCTCTCTCTCTCTCTCTCTCTCTCTCTCTCTCTCTCTCTCTCTCTCTCTCTCTCTCTCTGATCATTTTCAGAGACTGGGCCAACTCATCCCAATTCCCACCACCCTCATTTTACACTATAGAAGAATTCCCATACGTTCCAATCGCCCCAACTCTCGAGCGGGATAATGAGTTTGATTCTAAAGTTAGAAAGAACAGTTTTCATATTCTATCACTCAACCACTATTGACAGATCAGATTCCAATATGATGCAGAAGCAAGCTTTGATGAATTAAATGCATCGAGGCCTAAGATTTGAAGTGTGAATATGTTAATTCAATTGATATATTTCAGAAAGGAACAAAAATGAAAAAGATTGACACCCTCAAAACTGTCATGTGCCACACTAAAGAACAGATAGCGATATGGCTGCAGATCGAAGCTTAACAGCATCATCTTCCCATTTGGACTGTGGGGCAGCAGCACCAGCAATGAAAGCCTGCAAAAAAGACAGTAAGAATCGACTTGTAAGAAAACAGTCAAGCTTATTTTCTCAGAATCTCTTCTTCCTTTCCTTTTTCCTTCTTATGGCAGTTTTTGAACTAGTAGTGAATGATCCCCCAATGTTATACTTTTGAGATCCCACATTTCATAAGGAGATCACTAGGCAGAACTGCATTACCAACAGTCCATGGACCAAAGGTTTGAAACTATCGTCCTTCAGAAAAAGAAGAAAATATAGAGTACGTGACAATGCGTACTTTCCCACTGTTGACAGAGGCAACTAATGCTACACGCTGGTCATCTACACCGAACTCGTAGAAGTAATACGCCCTGAAAATAGCCAATTCATATCAGAACAAAATGAAATTAGAGAGTTCATTTTTTCAAAATGAGAATATTTCACGATTGTAGTTTATGGAGGGAAAAGGATAAAAACTAGGCATATGTTTGTGTAACGAAAGGGTACCACAAAAGAGGAAAATTGTTATGCTTTCGCACAGCCATCTCTTCCATCATTTGGTGAACACTTATACATTGGAAAAAAAAAAGGAAAAAAATGTTGATTTTCCTTAATAAAAATGATTTTGATTATCTATAGGAGTGGCAAGAATGCATGATTACTCTCTCCCATAGAAACGGAAAATCCAGGAAATGTGGAATCCTTTCATTACGCAAAGATACTGTTAAGCTATGATGCCCAGGTCCAACATGGATATGGCAGGGATACGGAGTCACGGACAATGCTAGAATTCCATAGCACTGCAGATTCCTTTTCTGCCGTGCCGTGGAAAAGTGATTCCTACTCCCCTCCCATGGGCATAGTTCATTTTTTGCACCAAACAATTAAAAAAAAATGGCAAGAGAAGAAAACAAGAGCTTTTTCCATGCTACCACGAAATCCACGGGTTGCACAAACATGTCCTAAATGTTAAAAAGGATTCCAATTGCTGTGATTTTAGATAGTTATGCATTCTAAAAGATTTATCATGTTGTGTGGGCATGACACTGACCGTCCAACCTTCGTGGACTATTTTATGTGAATCTTGATGAGCATAAAAGTTACCTTAGCCCTTCATCTTCCTTAATTTTAAATGTACGGGCAGAATATATTGTTGCACCAGCTGCAATGTATAATGATGTCAAGACTGGTAAAAGTTCTAAATGTAATAGCATAAATTCATGATTAACTTGAGAGGTTTTGAGAAGACAATGATTCTTACAGATCAAAGATAAATAGAAATCAAGACAAAAAAAAATCCCATGTTGACAGCAAAGAAACTATTCTGAAAAGAGCTAGCTGCATAATATGATCCTACAGAAGACTAAAATATAGAGCAAAGTGCAAACAATAATAATGATATTAGCATATTTCTGAAGCTTCCTAAGAGCCTATTTGGATAGCCAAAAAATAGAGTAGAGGGAAGTTAAATGGGCCCTAACAATCTAAAATTTCAACTCTACTATGTTTGGATGAGTCTGGTCCAATAGATGAAGTAATGTTGTGAGCCACATGTACTCCATTTCACTTCAACTCAAAATACTTCAATTTCCTTGAGTAAAAGTGGATTCTACTCCAAACCTTAACTTCAAAATAAACATCCAAATGGAGTGAAATGAAGTACTCTACTTTAATTTCAACCTACTTCTCTTCACTCCACTTCACACGTGAAATCCACTTCATTTTACTCCACTCCTCATTTATCCAAACAGGCCCTAAAAGAGATTTTTAGAAGAAGGAGGAACTACAGATTAAATATTTACCAGGAACAAATATTTTGGCTGCCTCTTTTAAGGAACCTAAATCTGAAATATCTTTGGCCTGTGGAATACAGTTAAATTCAAATACATTAGCAAGCGAACATCTGAAAAAAATCCAGCACTATACATGCATCACAGATATAAATAACAAAGGTGTTTCAAAAAGTAATCCATGCATCTTTTTTACCAATTTCATGCTCGATTAAACCCAGGTTCATTAGTTTCTTTAGCAAAATAATAATAATAATAATAAGTCATAAGTTCAAAAAATGGATTGCTTAATAGTTTTTCATTTTTCAAGTTTAGAAATGGTCAACACCACTCAGCTTTGAAGATCATTTCATGAAGAAATGCCGGTATCATGCAGCGCATCTTCTATGGAAAAGATTTTTTTTTTTTTAGAGGTTGTTTAGTTTAATTTTTTTTTTTTTTTGTTCCTTGTTGACAATTTCCACTGATTTGATTTTTTTTCCCTGATTTGTGAAGAAAGCAGATTGGAATTCACATGCTAGAGAAGTTCTTCCCATGAATGCATTTCAAAACAGAAAAATATTCACCTCACCAAATAATGGTTTTTAAAAACTGTCAAATGTGAAGTCATCAGTTCTGTTTTTCACATAAAATAAATCATTGTGGGAACATAATGTCATGGAAAATGGTTGAGATAAAAACAAGGACTTAAGGTGGGTCAATTAAAGAATCACTACTGGACAGGCGCTGACTTGCAAGTTGTAACCCATGACAGACCACTATAAAACCACCTAAACACACGCCCCCTCCACAAACAACCAGTTTCAAAACCAATCCACCTTTTCCTTCATTTAACCTTCCTAATCTTCAACATGTAGTTATTATACCCTAACTCTCCAGTGTCTCAATAATAGTGTACATGCCCTGCGGAATGTAATTACCCACCAACAATCCAAGTACCTAGCAGGTAAATATTATAACCTAAACAATCATATCCTGCTAAGTATCACTATTCCACAAACCTCCATGAATGTGATCTTTAGCTGATTGGATGGGCGAATCACCACGCTTAAAACCTCAGATCTGCATCAGATAAGAAGATGAAGCATAAGAAGAGAGATAAATAGTGTAACTGCCACTGCAATTTCAATACCAATTTTCAGTACTCCAATTAATAACAATAAAAAGAGAATACCGGAGCCATAAATCTAGTGAAAAAAATTAAACAAAACTACATATATGGACACTGCAGGTGAAATCTTACAGTTTTAGCATCTTTGTCTAAACAGTCAAATGTGCACAAGAAGAGCAAGATATTGCGAATAAGACCCGATTTTCAAATTTCTTACAAACACAGTACTGAAGATGTACACATGACACAGAGAAGAGCTGCCTTAGAATATAAAGCTATCAAGCAAATGATTCATGTGTGCCAATATGTCTCAAGTTGCACTAATGCAGGCTGAAACAACACCCTATTCTGAAGGGGTTTTTCTTTTTTAAGTCTCATTTTATTTGCCATTGTATCATACAATAAATCACAAGCAAATGTTACAATTAAAATTCTTAAGTTCTAGATAGTTAAGAACTAAATGGCCAAGTAAAAAAAAGTCCACCTTCACAGAAAGGTACAATTTGCACATCCCATTCAGCAAAAGCCACAGAGAACCAGGAAAAAAAAAAGGATTCTTAGCAACACACTAACACAGTTGGGGAACACTATCCCCCTGTTCTTTACATGAAAGTTTGTACCTATCAGGAGATGCAAAACGTGCACCAAAGACCTTTGGTTTTGCCTTATCACCATAATACGACAATCCAGCATTGTAATCCTACACATGCAATGGGCTAGGTTAATCAACAGAGATCATTCAAAAAAAAAAGGTTAATCAATAGAGTATTGAATTCAAAATAAGAAGTGATTTAACTTCAAGTAACCAAAGCGTCTTTAAAAAATCGATTAACAAAGCAATACCTCTGAAAGTGTATTAAAATCAATCACATAATGATCATTTTCCATGATATTTTCATCTGACAGTAAACCTGCAAGGTATATATATGGCTCCCTGTAAACAGGAAGCCAGTTTTACTGCGAAAAAGCAAAAAACTACCCATTCTAAAGTTTCAGTCAATTCAAATAAAGGATTGATATGGAGAGTGAGACACATCATAATCATAAATGAAATAGAAAGATTAGCATGCAACAAGTACCCAGGAACACTGAATTGCAAAAATGGAGTAGCAACTCTCAGTATTTTTAAGATGACTCAGAATGTATATTGTTCATGATCATGAAAAAAAAAAACACCAAGAAAAATTCAGAATAAGAAAAAATAAATAGAAGGACCAAAGACTCACTGCCCATTAATTACATATTTCAGAAAGTGCATGAATTCTCTATGGTTAAAGGGGATCAGTCACTTTCACATGCAAAAGACTGACTCTGCTCATGCACATTACAAATTTTGCAGTGACTCATGCAAGGGACATGATAATCCATACACAACCATCACCAATTTAATAATTTCCAGCAAATGGAAAATTAAGGAAATGATCAAGACCCAAATTCAATGAGTAAATTAGATAGTTAAGAACCAGAATCCTTCAATCAAATTACTCTCAATTAACACCCTGTCAACAATAAGACCCACAGTTTAGCCAATACGGATTGGCACATCGGTACCCCATGCATATGGAGGCTGAGTAAGCACACTGTATGCAACACTAGAATCAGGGTCTATCCCATTCATAGTTAATACATTGATACATAAATTTATGTTCTCATTAGTCATAACGATACCCACAAATTGATAAAAGATCCCCCTTTTTTGTTGAATCGGTAAAAAATGCTTCATTAAAAGAAAAAGGAAATTACAAAGGAAAAACTACAAAGGGAGGCACAAGAGCATTGTACCCCACAATCACCTATTCACCTTAGTTACAAATAGCTAAAAGACCCCTATTTTGGACAAACTGAAGAAGCCAACCTCAGTGCCCTGACTGGACTTCATAAATATGCAAAATTTGTCAAGGCAGAAAAAAAAAAACAGAGCAGAAAGGAATACTTGCTATTTGCAACTTTTCCATCAATTCAGAAGAAAAATCACAGAATAATCAGATAGTGCTAGTTCATTTGCACGGAATTTAATTCCTAGGAATTCTAAAAAAATGCATTCCTAACTATCGCTAAAATTGAAGATACAAAGGTGAAGATCCACAAACAGCAACAAAATAATCTCCCTTATAATGGGAAAATGAATACCCCGTCCATCACTCTAGCAAATCAAGTCGTTCACCCCTCACCTCTTTAATAATCCTTTGTCCGTTAGAACCAATGTAACAATGAATTCCTAGGAATCCAATTCCACGCAAACAAAATATGCAAAATCTCTCAAGACCAAACAACAAAAAAACACAACAGAAAGCCATAATCTGTTACAAATTCTCAGAAATCAGATTCTTTTATGTCGAACTCGTCAAAAAAGAAGAAAGGGGACTCACTTCGGGTTCCATGACATCTTCGAACTGCGGGGGAACGCGAATTGAGAAGCCATCACCGAAGAACTGGAACCAGGACTTGGTGTTGGAGATTCCAGAGAGAATCGGCTTCGAAGCAGAGAGGGCAATGGGAGGGGACGTGAGGGTTAGGGATAGCGAAAGAAGGGAGAAAGCAGCTGCCTTGAGAGTGAAATCTCGCTTCGAGGCGTCGAAGCAGAGATTGGAGGAGGATTTGGGGGAGATGGATTTAGGGTTAGGGTTAGGGTTTTGTGGAGGTTTTGGAGAGGAAGAAGAGAGGAGAAGAGGAAGGGCCATGGAAGAACAAGGAGGCCATGACGGGTAAGAAGAGAAGATAACGTGGGACATGAATCAAAGTTATATACGGATAAAATGGAGAGAGAGAGAGAGAGAGAGAGAGAGAGAGAGAGAGGAGGATGAAGGGCATTTTGGACATTTTAATTTAAGATAGGGGTAATTTGGTCAAGTGTGGGAAATTGTGTTCCTTGACCCGAATTGG
This sequence comes from Umbellularia californica, assembly GCA_028538565.1. Classification (NCBI taxonomy): domain Eukaryota; kingdom Viridiplantae; phylum Streptophyta; class Magnoliopsida; order Laurales; family Lauraceae; genus Umbellularia; species Umbellularia californica. The sequence continues at coordinate 34,599,356 of JAPQWN010000003.1, read as the reverse complement.
TGGTTGGCATTTTCATCCTATATAACTAACACCCTTTTAACCTCTAAGCCCCACCCGGTGAGAATTTCACCTAAACGGTTATCACTTGTTATTTGTTAAAAAGGTTTCTTTGTCTGCGCAGAATACATAGGAATTTATTAGGGTTGTAAATGCGTCGGTTTCGCGGATCGGGTCTAAGGTGGACCCGAAACTTGATCCGTTAAGGAAAAGATGGAACTAGATTCGGACCCGGAATCGTTTCGGAATCGGTTTCTTAGCTCCGGAATCAAAACCAGAACCATATAAGGGAGTACGAGTCTGATTCCAGGTCCAGGTCTAGGTAAAGAATAATATTAAAAAAATATATAATTTTTAGGAAAGATTTTCGAAAATTGAGGCAATAAGTTAGGTGTCAGGTCTAGGGGGTTCGAACCAAGGTGGAACCGAACCCGGACCCGGACCCATTTACTTATTGGGCCCAAAGAAGGACCTAGACCCGGAATCTAACAACTCAAAACCTCTGGATAATCGGAGAATCTGGGACCCATTTACATCCCTAAAATTTATTATCAAATGAGCTCCACTACCGATAGGTTGTTAAAAAGAATATGAGATAATAAATTTTGATGCAAAGGGACCCTGACCATTCTAAAATTGAATAATTGGATTAATGGTTAGGTATTCATTTTTTATCTTTTAATATTTAGTTTCCGTTAATGGAAAAGTTATTTGATGGTTATTTTTAATTTATTATCATTTTAACGGCTTAATACAAAGTCTTTTGGGGGCATGTTGGTTTGCCTTGTATATTATATATGGGAATTGAATATACATAAATTTATCATCAAATGAGTTAAAACCAATCATTTGGTTCTTCATTTGTAACTACTTTAAATGCATTCCTGTGAATTGAATTACATGAAACAAATAGGCCCTTAGAATTCCCATAGATATAATTAAGATAGTAAGTATGTTATTGTTAGCTTCTTTTATATTAAAGACATTATGACTTGATTGGAAAATAAATAGCCAACCATCACCCTCCTAATTTAAATATTAGGAAACTCAAGGTTCCATCTATTTCTCATTTTATATCTTTTACCTCTCTTGCATCTTTAAGTCATGTCATCAATTCAAATGTACTATATGCAATTAAATTGGCCTAGGGTAGGGGTTGCTTGTCTTTTACATATGAGATGAGAAAATTTATTTTACATATGCAAAGGTTAGACATGTGAAGCACATTAGCACATACCATCAAAATCACTATTTTAACACCTCATTTATGTATCATATGCATGTGAATGATTTATATATATAAATAAATGTAAAAATAGGATTGACGAACACATTATGTTAGAATAAAATTTTTGTACAACCAATGCTTTAGGGTCAAATAAATACGTGGTCGTTAATAAAAATATGCATTTGCACCATTTGAATTGTACATGACCAAATTATAATCTTAAATTTATGATCACAACCATCTTGCCCCAAAATCAGATGGTAATTTAAACAATTACGTCATAACCGGATCCCCCTTTGTGTCTATTACAACCTTCCCATGTAATAGTTGTCTAGAACTCCAATGTGCAGGTGCAGCCTGCAGCAGCCCACTTAATGATACTCCGACCGCGCCAAATTAATCTCCTCTCCTTGGGAGCTATATCTTTGTATTTCACTTCAATAAGAGTGGATCTCAAGATTGACACTTTGGGCCCGTTTCTTTATCAGAATTCTAAAAATTCATGTCTGAAAGAATTTCAAATTCTCCAAAAATTGTCCCCTTGGGTGGAATTCCAAATCCTTCTTTTTTTTTTTATTGAGGATTTGAAATTCCAATAAGTGGTATAGAGAGTGAAATTCCAAAAATTCCAAAACGTCTTTTGGGTCGTTAGAATTTATAACTTTAATGAAAGAAACACTGCATTTCAAACACGAAGGAACAAGATGTTACATCATATAGAAAAAAAACCCAACCTCCCAAATTCTACTCATAAATTCTGGCAAAAAAAAAGCCTATGTATTGTTAATCTTATGCTTTAATCTGCTCTGGCATCTTTCAAAGTGGAACATGGGAATATATTATTGAAGGGGATGAGATTCATCTTAAATGGTCTGGAGTTTTCATTATATGGGCCCCATAATGGAGTTCTGACATTACGCAGACTCCTTCCGGGCCATTTGTTGGGTGGTAGTTCCACACGCGTATCTCAGCACGTGCACAGTATCTACGGCGCACCATAACCGGATATAAATTCTGAAGACCAAAATACCCTTTATCCACTTGTATGGCTAATGTGCGCCAGGAGAACGTTACTCTTATCCACATTTAAATCTAGCCACCCAATGCAACTCTAGACCAATCAAAATTCAAGTAAAGATCTCCTCTCTCTCTCTCCCTCATTTCCCACCATTTCCATTTCCAGTCCTCTCTCTCTCTCTCTCTCTCTCTCTCTGTTTTTTCATGGAAACCATCTTCTCTCCTTCCAGTTTCTGCCCCCTCTTCAGCCCCAAACCACCCTTTTCAAAGACCCTTGCCTCCCCCTGTGTCCAACCCAAATCCCCTTCTCTTCTGCTCCCCAAAGCTACAATCTCAAATCTCAAAAGCCCACCTCCACAATCATTACCACAGCCCAAAAGCTGGTTCTCCCATGTTCATCATGGCCTAGCTGCACTAGCACTCTCTCTTGCCGTTAATTTCTGCCCTGTTTCACTAACCGATCCGGCCGTAGCATCGGAATTTGATGTCCTCAATGAAGGACCGCCCACAGAGTCATATGTCCTCGACGATGCCGGCGTCTTAAGCCGGGTGACTAAATCTGATTTGAAGCAGATGATGTCGGATTTGGAGTCAAGGAAGAATCTACGTATAAATTTCGTCACAGTTCGTAAGCTTACTGTAAGTTCTTGTCATTTTGAAGCAGCTCCTTAAAAAACATGTTATATATTGAAAAACCCTTTTGGGAATTCAAACATTTAAGATGTGGGTTGTTATTATTTGTGCTTTTAGTTCTGAGATTGAGGTATTTCTGTTTATAGTTTGTCCATAGTCCATAGTTAACAATGTTATTATCTAGTTTTAGAATGCTAGGCTTTCTTTCTCATTGGGCAAGTTTCAAAGTTCTGAAGTCTGATCAAGTGAATTTTATGTGTTGCCATCAATGTGGGTGGATCATGACCATTAGTTAGGTGCTATGATGCCCAGAAATGGCATGGATACAGCAGGGTCACGCCATAGATATGATAGGGAAATGGAACTTATACGGAAAAAGTGAAGTATTGGATACAATGCGACACGGATACAAAGCGACACGATGAATTGCCTAGTTTGAAGTATCCAGGTATTATTCATAGGTCAGGTGGCCTTATTCTGCAAGGTCCCCCTTCAAAATGGTGCTTGGTGGGGATGCAAGGGTTCACACTTGATTAGAGAAGTTCTCTGATTTGGGTGTTTTGTTCTTAAGCTTTGAAGTTTGAACGCTGTAAGGTTGGACCTGATAAACCTATAGAACCAGTGACTTGAGAATTAAAGTATTAAACCAGCCATTGCAACTCCATAAAGAGCAGCATCATTATTTACTGGTTTGCTGGCAAGAGCAAGATTGTCAGCAATGGTGGTTAACTTGTCTACATAATCATTGATAGACAAATTGCCTCGCTTGGTTGTTTGCAACTGATTCTTTAGTTGCATGATCCATGTCAGGGATTGTAAAGCATATCTTATTCTCAAGAGACCGCCACATGTCTCTTGACGCAGAAAGCTGCATCATGGTGGAAAAAACACTTAAAAGTTCATGCCGCGTTGATCCAGCTAGCTAGCTAAGTAGTAGCTGGTCTTGTTGCTGCCATGAGAGATATCTTGGATTCGCCGTGACAGATTGAGTCCCATTTCCATCAACAAAAAACTGATCAGGGTAAGGCTCTGTTCCATTGACATAGCCAAGCAAGTTGTTGCTTTTCAAGACCGGAAGAAATTGTGCCAACCACAGAACATAGTTGGTTCGATCCAATTTGATTGAGACAAGGTGGGAAGTGTTTGGGATAGAAGATGAAGATGCCATGACTGAAAACTGAGATGAAAGGTAGGAAGAAAAATAAGCTGAACGAAGGTCAGTAGACAATGGGGCTTGATTATTGATACCATCCATGAAATCTGTGCAATTTTCTGTATCTTACTATCTTTCTCATTCCAACTGTATGTGATTTTATACAGTATGATTACATCTAGATCCTTGATTTCAGGGATATCATAAATCAAAGAAGTTAAAGGAATTTAAAACCATAGCTACAGTTGATATCAAGAATTTACAGGGCTAATATTTACATTTAATAGTTACTGGCATGGAGGGAAAGAATTAAGGAATAAACTGGTTTAATTCTCACTGGGTATATACGTTCGTCCGGACCTAGGTGATGAACAGTCTTGATCCTGCCCATGTAAGCACACAGCGCGCACACACAGAAGGGGGGGAAACAAAAACAAAAGCAAAACAAAACAAAAAAGGGGAAAAAACTCTTCTTTTTTACCCTTTTTCATATCTGCATACTTTTTCTTTCAACTGGCCGAAATTACTTGGAACCACATTCTATTACCCCTCAATGGAAGCTTAAACAGTCAAAAATTTAGATTGTTGAGTTTAGTGATCTCTTGTTAGAGAAAAGAAATCTTGTAGACATGCCCTTCTAGTTGGTGGATAATTAGATTTGCCAATTCTGACATTAGCTCTGACATGAACACTGGTTTCTTTGTTAATGCAATCACCATTTCATTACAACACATGATCTTCGTTGGATTTCCTGCCTGTGTAAACTTCACCTTGTTGCATAAAGACAAGTTTTGCCTTGAGATTTTGTTACATGATCATCATGTGCAGTTATATCTGCTTCTTGTTTCATCCATTGGACGGTATAAATCTGTGAAGAGAGAACAAATACAAGGGTATTTGGGAATTGCTAATTTATGAGTAGATATCTAGAGGGACTCAAATGGCCAATTTACAGGTAGATATCTACGGGGGCTCAGATTTGAGATATCATTTTTCTTAGGTGTACATAATTGGTACTCTCTTCGCAAAATCAACTAAAATATACTAACAGAAGCTTCTATAGACTGACTGAGAAATTCAATTTGCATTTTGTTGTAATTCTTCTTATAGTCATCACTCGTTCACTCGTTATTACTTCTATTATGATTGTCACCACTATCATTATTTAATTTAACTCGGTTTATGTATCTTTGGACACATGGGTCCACTTCTAATAAGTTTCTTGTTACCTTTTCTTTCTTTGGTTGTAGAGCAAAGCTGATGCTTTTGAGTATGCTGACCAAGTGTTAGAGAAGTGGTATCCCACAGTTGAAGATGGAAACAATAAGGGGATAGTTGTGCTTGTCACTAGTCAGAAAGAAGGGGCTATCACAGGAGGCCCGAAGTTTGTTCAAACAGTCGGGGACACTATTCTTGATTCCACAGTATCTCAAAACCTTCCTGGTGAGGAATTTGTTTATTTTGCCATGCTTATCTTCAAGTCCTATGCAATCAGCTTTTATCTATGATAAGCTCTACTGATGAATACCCATAGGACACTATAAAAAATCCGGTTCCATGCCAAATGGTCGCAAGTTTGAAGTCCAGGAGGAACTACTCGGGCACTAAAATGTGTGTCGTAAAATGTGCACTGACAGAATTACACACGAGGGGGAGTATTGAAAAGTATTTCCACTACCTCTACTAAAACCTCGAGGGTTTGGTTGAAATGGTTAACTAAGGAAACTCAATAATATTTTATATATATATATATATAGAGAGAGAGAGAGAGAGAATAACCATAGATGAACATGATAATGAGATGTCTAAGGTCATGCATGGGGATATGGAAGTCCTTGAACTGATTCTTGTGTCGCATGATTTTTATCTTTAGTACTCCTTAAACTGGCAACTCTATTAGTATTTTTGCATTGTGCTTGAATTTTAATCTATAATTTTAAATTTCAGCGAACACACACACAAAAAAATGGCTTAGCCTAGTCCTTGGCTTAATGGATTTCATTTTCTACTTGATTCGCTTCAGTAGTATATACAAGGAAATATAGCAAAAGCATCCTACTAGAGCATAGCATGGCTTTTAACTATGGAGAAGAAGAGGACAAGATGTGGAAAAGGAATGTGCAAGCATTGTAAAAAACACATCTTTTGAACCTGTTTGTTTCATGTAACTAAATTCCTAGGAGTTCTAAGACTTTATATTTCTACAAGTGTTTTTAAAAATGAAGAATTGGAGGTGAATATGCAAAAAAGGCCATCAATAACACCTACTTTGATAGAAATTGCCTCTTAGGGAAGATGGGAGATGAATGCCCAGCCATCAACTAAGTATTTCAAATACTAAGAAAATCATGGTCCCATATATATATCATTGCCTTGTATCCTTCACCTCTCGCCTCATATCCCTGTCCCTTCACTTCTTTAATAATCATTAGGTGGAGCTCATTTGATCATGAATTCCTATGTATTCTATTGAACAAACAGGCCCTTTAGGACTTTGTAGACATTCCTGGAAAATTGCTGTGAGTCTGTGAACACTTTTTCTGTTAAGTAGTCTGAACTTTTCAATATTACCATCAACTAGAAGATATAAAGAGCTTTATTTTGTTTGTGAAGCTCATTTACTCCTTTTTGCCCATTGAGATCTATTAAATTGTCAATGCATTGGGATTTTATTTATTTATTCAGTGTTGGCTACTGATGAGAAGTACAATGAGGCAATGTTAAGCACTGCCAAAAGGTTACTTGCTGCCATTGATGGGTTGCCGGATCCTGGGGGCCCACAGTTCAAAGATAACAAAAGGGAATCCAACTTCAAAACAAAGGAAGAGACAGAAGAGAAGCGTGGGCAATTTACTCTTGTAGTTGGAGGGTTATTAGTAATTGCTTTTGTGGTTCCAATGGCACAATACTATGCTTATGTCTCCAAAAAGTAGGTTTTGTGAGTGTACAACAGTAAGTTGTACAAATTCTTATGTAGAGAAAATGATTAATGAGGAATTGCTGATTTGTATACAAAAACAGAATTTGCATCTTATAAGAATGAATGTAGTAATTATTGTTGTTTTTTTTAATCCCCTTGTTGTATGTGAGTATTGCATGTTACTGCACTTTTGTGTGGTAAGGTGTTGATGCACATAGAAAGGATGCGTGCTGTACCTCTACATATGACAAATTATGAACACACCATGAACTCCAGATTGGTACTTCTATTTTCTTTTCTTTTTTCCATCTTTCTATTTCTTTGCCTGGAAGCTCCTTTTAGTTTTGCCTAAAGATGTGAAATTGATGCTTCTCACTACAAACAAATGGTGTTTTTGTACATGACTTATTGCTTGTTTGTGCAATGAGAGGGTTCCTTGATTTGCGGATTTTTACTTTCACATGAGAGAGAAATCCTGCATTCTTATCCGTCCTATAGGAAATCGAAATACTTTCTACTGAGGGAAACTAATTCATTTTTCCCTTTTTCTTAGTGGAACTTTGTGCCACCAAACAATGGGAGAGTAGGCTACTTGGAAAATCAGAATTGTTTCCTCTCTATTGTGGAATCCAAACAATGGAAGAGTAGGCTACTTGATAACTCAAAACAATTTTCTTTCTTGTGAAATCCTTTCGTTGCACAAATGCCCCCTTTAATTATTGTCTTCTCTCACTTTTAATGTTGATATATATATATAAGTAATATTCAGGTGAGAACTAGTTCTTACATATTATATAAGAACTTTTTTGTGGAGCCCAATTGTGGGCCCCATTTGGAGATAGGACCGGGGGGATTGAAAGATCTATGTGAGACCACCTCATGTATCAAGTTTGACCCCAAACCTATGCTGTAACCCCTTCGTCCGTGGTCTACAAGTTTAATAGCTTCATATTCAAAAAATATCCAACCATCGATCCAACGGTTCAGCCCATTTGGATGTGTGCCAATCCTGGAATTAGTGACTATTAGTGGGTTCCCTACTGGTTGCAAGGTTTGGATGGGTTGTTAGTTGAGTCCCGCAAAAAAATCTTATATAATAGGTGAGAACTAGTTCTCACTTGAATATTTCCATATATATATGTGTGTGTGTGTGTGTGTGGAATGGTAACTGAAATTTGTTTCAATTAAGAGAAAGGCCTACTCTCTCTCTCTCCCTAATTTGTTTCAATTAAGAGAAAGGCCTTCTCTCTCTCTCTCTCTCTCTCTCTCTCTCCCCACACACACACACACACACACATATATATGAGAAATTCTAAAGAACTCATTATTTTTAAATCTCCCCTACTCTTTTGTGTTTTTTTTTTTTTATTGCCATGGAGCCCATCTTGAGCCAATCCAATCTTTGCACAAACATTATTCCCCTATAAATTGTAACAAGTTCAAATTTGACACTTGTTCAACTTTTAGTCACCATTGGATTGAAATCCTAAAAAAATAATATCCCTAAAATCATTAAAATTTATGGCCACAGATCAAGGTATTAGGATGATCTAATCTAATGGAGTTGAAAATTTAAATATATGTAGGTCTTATCCATATATTTCCATCTAACGGCGTGCCATGTCATGTATAATAGTGGGCCCCACTAGGAGGGCGTTTTTTGAACCCACATTTATATATAGGGTACGCTGAAAAACTCCTCGGGCATTTTTCAAAAAAAAACGACCCAACATATGCATCAATGATACATATATCATAGTCTCTCTCTTATACATTCTCTTCCAAAAGTTGGGATCTCTTATAGATTCTCTTAAAATATTAACAAATCATTGACAATTAGATAGGGACATCAACTCCCCTTTTGAGATAGAGGAGTTTTTAATAATTTCTCATGTTTGTGTATATATATAAAATGAATGTTCATGTGCATCCATCCCTCATCATAGGGTGAGGGACACTTACGTGGTCCCTAATTACTCTGTGATCAATTTTATTATTTTATATAAAGCCATTAAACTCATGTACCATGGATGAATGGGTTACATCTATTATATTGACTTCAAATTTTTAATCTAGGTTGGTCCTACTTGGATCTTTCGATTCCCTCTTGTTCCATGATTAGCGGGGTAGCAAGTGAGCCCTATGAGGTAGCTTATACCGTAAGATAATAAGGGAAGCATGTACAAAAGCATTACTATATATATATATATATATATATATATATGTGGAGAATATTCATGTGCATCCATCCCTCACCATAGAATAAGAGACACTTACATAATTGAAAATATTCATGTGCAAATACGAAAAGCCATGTAAGTGTCCCTCACCCTATGGTGGGGGACGGATGCACATGAATGCCCCCTATATATATATATATATATATATATATATATATATATATATATATATATAGAGAGAGAGAGAGAGAGATGCTCCTATGAGAGCATCTCTCACCTTACTATGGTAAGACATACGAGGTTGGATGCACATGAATATTTACCAATTTATTATATTATATTATAGAGGATTTTACCAAAAAAATCACATTAGGTGCACACTATTGATGGAACGCGCTCCGAGGCGCCGTGGGGCGGCTACCGGGGTCGGCGGAACGTGGGAGTCCGTCGGGTCCGGCCCTTTCGCGCCCTGATGGGCCTGAAGCGTGTTTCAACATTTTTTTGTGTGGGTGTGCCAGATTTTCTATTTTACTTGGAATTGCAAGTGGTAATCCGGAGATCAACCTTCGCAAGTAAAAAGGAAATCAACTTCTTTCAAGTTTTCCATTGCACAAATATTTAAGAAAAGAGACATTTTCTTGGTTTGCCGTGAAAGGCGATTTTGTTTGGCATTTATAGCCGATTTTGGCGTTTATAGCCGATTTACAATTCTCATCAATAATGAAAGACAAGAGTTGTGATTTTTGTCTCTTTTAGAAAAATACAAACTACAATGAAAAGCAAGAAAAGGAAGATCTAACTTTTCAGGAGATTGTGGGGGACTCGTTCAGATTGACGGTCGCAAGCCATGTATGGGCTTCGCCATCATCCATGCAGATGAGAACAGAAGATGCTCTTGATTCGCTTGGCTTGGCTATAACTTCAGGTTTTTAGAGGACAAAGACCAAGAGAAGGTCCTATGTCCAATAAAAAGCTAAGTAGACGGGCTGAAAAGCCACGTCTAAGCCATTGGAGGCAGCGGGAGAAGGCAAGGACCTTGGGGGGGGGGGGGGGTGCCCCCCAAGGGACTTTTGTCACCTTGTAGTGGTGGCCGGTGCAGAACTTCAGCAGAGTTTTTCTCTCTTTTTCTTTCTCTGGATACGAGCTCTGGATTCTTTCCGATCGATCGATCTCGATTTTCTGATTCCGATTTCAATGGAATGCTCTCCTATTTGTAGGCTTTTGGTAGCCATTTAGGAGAGTTTATGGGCTTTAATGGCTTTAATGGGAGGAGTTACAAGATTTATTTCTTGATTTTGTAACTCCTTTTTCCTTGAATCTGATTGGCCGATGGAGATTAAGGGCTTTTAATCACCTTAATTACCATAATGGGAGGAGTTTCATGGTTTAAATGCCATGAATCAATTGACTTGTAACTCCCAAATGCTTGCTTCTGATTGGGCCGTCCAAAGAAATGAATTAATGACTGCAATAAAGCTAGTCAATTAACCACATTAATTGGTCGCTGAGCAGTCGAAGAGTCGCGGGCCGTGCCGTGTCTTTTGGAATTCTTCTGGCGATGATCATCGATGGATCTTCATGCTGATCGACATCGGATGAACATGTAACTTCAGACATTGATAGCTAAGAGCGGGCCGGTGACATCTGTCTTGTCGATTTCTCGATCGGTCGGACAGAAAGAGCACTTTTTTTGGTCGACCGGTTGGCGATCTTGGAGCGATCAATGATGATTTTATGCTTTTGGAGGTTGACCCGTGATTTTGACGGATGTCGGAGGATATGAGTCAATTTCAAGCACTAAAAATCACATTTTCAGGAAACCACAGGGGCCAAAGTGCGCGAAACGCGAAAAAAGACGGAAAAACGGGTCACCGGCGAAAAATCCGGTGACCCGGACTTCCATGGTCGCCGGCGACCATGGGCCGGCGACCATGGGCCATGGTCGCAGGGGCCTGCGACCTTGGGGGAATTTTTCCCTTCGGAGCCCGTTTTGCTGTCGTTTTGAGGTCTTTTTCGTCGCCGTTTTCTTCTGTATTTTTCCTGACATTTCTTCTCATTTATTGGCTTGATTTCCCTGTAGAAAACCTGATGAGAATCCTTGCATTTTTAGAGTGCAAAGTTTCCAATTTTCCGGGAAAGCCGAAGACTTTGTCGCGTAGAGCTGCTGATTTTCCGCCATAAGTTGAAACTTGGTCAAACGATGTCGGAATGACCTGAAATTTGAGGTGAAGCCTCCTGAGCAATAAATAAGACCAACCATAGGCTTTTGTTTGAGTTTTGAAGCCGTTTGGGGTCCCATCGATGCTTCACTTGATTTTGCTGCGGGGAAAATGCCGAGCTTTGATGTGCGGTCAAACGATGTCCGATTGACCTGAAATTTGACAGGGAACCTATTGGAGTCATTTTGAGATGATCCACAGGCTCTGTCTTGGAAACCATGGTCCCGGGGAGCTCCGCCGCCGGTAGGCTTGATTTTCTTTCGGAGCGTCGAAACCTGGTCAAACGTTGTCGGAATGACCTGAAATTCGACGTGCAGCCTTTTGGAAGCATGTTGAAGCCACTCATGCACTTGGTTTGATGAGCGAAGGCTTCGGTGGTTCCCGCCGCCGGGAGGCTTGATTTTGCTGCTCGAGCATTGATGGAGGGTCAAACGTTGTCGGTTTGACTTGAAATTTGACATGGAGCCCTTTTGAGACATGCTGGAGTCATCCGTAGGCTCTGATCGAAGTTTTGACGTCTCCGATGATGTCGCCGCCGGGAGCGCCATTTTAGCTGTCGGAGAAGCGAAGTTAGGCCAAATGATTCTGAAATGGCCCGAAACTTCATGTGTACTCTTCTCTTGGCTATCTTGAAGGATCTTGCAGTTTTTGTTTGATTCTGACAAGATTTGATTTTTTGGAGAAGTTGCATTGCCTATTTATGGCAGGTTGCGACTTCATGCAGCTTTCTTGATGTTGAAGAGGCAAAGTGACATTTTTGGTGTGAACAACTATACCAAAAAGGCCTTTTTAGTTGTTGTCGCATAGAAGTGGTCCACTGGGACCTTTTTGTTATTTTTAAGAGAGGAGGGTCGCGCATGAAAAAAACAGCTTTCCGACTCATCTTCCTCCTCATCTCTTCCCCAAACATAACTCAGTGGGGAAGACTAAATGAAGAGGAAATGCCATGTCGGTTTCATTTTGGAGATATGATTTTTTAGATAATATGAGCATTTCCATGGAGGAAAAAGAGGACAGTTGCAAGGGTTCCAGTTTGGGATGAAGAAGAAGAAAACATTGGATTCCCGTTCTCTTTATTTGGCTTTCCCATTGAGTTGGGTTTGGGAAAGAGAGGAGGAGGAAGATGACAAAAACTTATTTTTCCATATCGACCCTCCTCATTTAAAAAAAATGACTGCAACTAAAAGGGCCTTTTTGGTATAGTGTACACCTATCCTAACGTGATTTTTTTGGTAAAATCCTTTATATTATATATATATTGGACAATTGCAGCAATTCATTAAAAGGATATGAAGTGCAATAGTCGTTGCCAATCCTTTGGCAGTTGAGTGGTGAGGCACCTCTCAACAAGTAGGATAGGTTCCTGGCTGTAGCCTTGATGGTGAAGTAATTCATACTTGGGGTAGGGTGTGGGTGCGAGTATATTCATATTTATCAGAACCAAACAAAGAAAAAAAAGTACAATAGCCCGTATAGAAGGCACATTAAAATTAGACATACCGAAACCTGATACAAACAAAAGGAAACACAATAAATTATTTACACCCATTTACCCAATATACCAGTCACAATGATATCCATTCATCTATTGCATTGTTACAGCTGAAAAGGCTCATTGACAAAGATATCACAACTGACATGTCAACTCCTGTCTACTGTTATTTCTTCTTCTTCTTGTTTTTTTTTTTTCTACTGTTAGATTATATGGTCTCATTCCAGTGGATGATATTATAAATTGATTTATTTCATTATTTATCAATATAATCATGCTTTACTTTCATGAGATGAATGGTGTTTTATTATTTTTTTGCACATAATCAATACGAATGACATGATGGTTCATGAGATGAACTGGAGCCCACAAGTATATTTGATTTGATATATGTGTGTGGATGAGATCTACATGCGGGAGATATATGTCACAAATCCTATACTTAAATTGATTCACAACCGGTGATGAGATTGGGCATATCATCTGATAAGGTTGCAGAACTTTGACTACTATGAGATAGTAAGGTTTGTCTCAATCATCATAATGTAAGATTCTGGATTATGGTGCTGGTACATTGGACGTATTGAAGGACCATGAGAAACACCTTATGACACATTGTCTATATTTTAAGGCCTGCTCTCATGTTCCCTAGCAATAGGTTTCTCAATCCTGAGACGTTAATGAACTCAAGTTTCTGTCTATTCATTTGCTTTGAGTCACTAATGAGTCAGGCCAACTGTAGGTCAACATCTTGGTGTCTTGGGTATGTGGCACTAGGACTGTGGGAACATTCAATTGTCAAGATGGAATCTATCTACATTATTCCCTTGTGCCAATTAATGGATTTATCATTAGTAATTGTGCACCCATCTCAATTAAGAGTTAATTGGATGGTACTGATGATCACTATAATTAATTAGGTCTCAAGGATAATAAGATATGGATATAATTTGGTGGACATGTCCAATTGATCCATTGATATAGATGGATGGGCCTACTTGTGGTAATAGGGAAGTTTATAGTCTTCTTTATAATTTATTTCTAAGACTGGACTGCAATTGCATTTATATAGGAGTTATTTGCAATTAATTGTGGGTCCGGATTGCACATGAGATTTGGGGTCGAGGTGTCCCAGTTGGATCCAGCTTTCTATGGAATCCCGAGTGGTCCCCACGCTAACCCAATTATTAGATCATTACTAATTTTACTTGAACTTAAAATGAAAGGAAATAGAAAGTTACTATTTCTATTTGAAGTAAGACTTCTAATAGTGGTAATAGTAGGTAACTAATTGTTATAGAAGTGAGACTTCTAATAATAATTAGAGAAAAAATAGTTACTAATTCTTACGGAAGTGAGAATTCTATTTTAATTAGAAATAGGAGGTTGCATAGGGCTATAAATAGGGGAACCAAACCCCTTGATGTCCACCTTGGAATTCACGCCAATAGTGCAAGAGTTGCACTCCCTCCTTTCTCTTCTTTTTCTAGTTTCTTATTCTAGTTTCCTTAGAGTTTCTAGTTGATTTTCTCTTTGAGATTCTATCATTCTTCTTGTGAAAAAGAGATCCGAAACGGGTCATAGCGTGGAAGACAACAAGGTCGTAGAGATCCTTAATTCGCTACAAGAAGAGTTCTTGTTCAAAATAATTGTCTTCTCCATTAGAGCGCTACCGAGCTCCAAAGATATAATCAACTTCCTTGCATGTTGTGGATTTATTTTTGTTTCATGGTGTTGCTATTTATTATCCTAGAGATAGTGTTTACTGATCATGATCATGAGTTTGAGGTTCTTAAATTCTGAATTGAGTTTTATGGCTTTATGGGTACTTGATCCCTATGTCAAGTGGATCAAAAGTTTTTGAAACCTATCCACGAGGTTCACCTATTTCCAACATCTACTGCCACTTATTCCACTGTAAACAGTCTCTACTGCTGTAGCTGATTCTTCAGAGCAGTTTGCTGAAACTGATTCAGCTGTACCTACTTGCTGTATTTATTTTAGTGCTCTGCTCTCGCCAGTAGGAATGTAAAGAGAAGTGATCCATAGCAAAGTTCTTCATTGTACTCTGTTTTTATTTTCCCTTTCTTGTTTTCTAGCATTTGTATGTATGTAGGAAAATGTTCTCCTCCAAGCAAAACTCAAAGTGCAGTCCAGCACTGTGGGCCCACTTGGGTTCAAGTGTTGATCTCCAGCTTCATCAACCGCTCATCAAGCATTTTATAGACACTCGTTACCAGCTATTGGATTCATAAATTTATGGGCTGAAATGTTTGTTATTCTACATCTTGAGTTGGAAGTGTTAAGCCTAAGATATATTATGATATTAGATTAAGATAATCTTAAATAATCATGATAGGGATAAGAAGAGAGTTTATTGATGGAATATTATTTAGGTTTTGTGGAGTTCTTTAGTGCTTAACAAGATGATGGGTGGGGACATATCCAACTGAAGTTAGTTTTGGGCTGTGCCCCATTCAGGTAAGCTTCATATGATGAAGAGGTCAACACTGCCAACACTCATCAAGTTGGCTGTAGAAAACAACACCAAATGGTTGATCCTAACCATCCAATTTATTTGAAAAAAAAAAAAAAAAAACAAACTGCATTGATGGCACCATATCACCAGCACTGATAGGACTATCCTGTTGATGACATATTGGACTCCACTATGGTCCCACCAGCTTGTTGAAATGGTGAGAATTTTCATATTGGGGTTCTAATCCAGTGGGCCCCACTTCCAAGTGGGTGGGCCTGGTTAAAACAGTGAGGAGGAGAACCTGACCATTCATAGGAGTGTTGGGTATATATTTTAAAGGAGAGGGCTGAGACCAAAAGAGATCCCGCAAACACATGGGAAAACAATCCACTCAAGTAGGAAAGAAGTCCGAACGAGCGGTGCACAAGCAGGAAGAGGTGATGTACCTGGAATTCGAACTCCAGACAGGAACTGGCTCTTGTTACCGCTTGGGCAATGAGCGATTATTAGAGGAGAGCGCAATTGTTAATGGGATTGGATCAAATTGTACTTGTGGTTTAAAAGCTAGAGAGGATGTATTGAGGGATGGGGCAGCTCCCAAAATGCCCCTTCAAATTCCCAAAAATCCTAACATCCAAAGCCAGTTGGGCCCAAACTGCACTACCAAACTGGGTTACTAGGAATTTTACTCGGCTTTCTCTCTTAGACCTGTAGGGATTATTCTAGTCCAAAGGGCTGAGAACGTGCGTTATCTAAAAAAAAAAAAAACCTAGTCGGGACCCCTATGTCATGGTGAGACGCACCAAAATAGGACTCATGTGGCTCACTTTTGATTGACTTTGCAATTTTTCTTAAAAGAGAAAAAAAAAAGTTGGCATTCGGCGACGGGTCCCTAAATATTTCACTTTATTGTCGTAGATCTACAATCTTTTTTCATAATGTGATAGGTCATTTTCTCAAATTTGAAGACTTAAAATGTCTAATTTACCCTTTCTATAAAATCATATCCCACGATTAGTGGAATATGCCATTAATAATGGTCAACTACCATTCAATTAGCCAAATAAACTTAAAAAGATCCAAATAAATTTCAAAAGATCCAAATAAATTCCAAAAAATTTAAATAAATTTCAAAAGATGAAAATCAATTTCAAAAGATCCAAATAAATTTTAAAAAATGTAAATAAATTTCAAAAGACGAAAATAAATTTCAAAAGACAAAAATAAAACTAAAAAAGGGAAATAAATTCTAAAAAAACACAAACAAATTTCAAAAAATACAAATAAATTCAAAATAAAGCAAATAAATTTCAAAAAAATGAAGAGAAAATTAAAAAAGTCGCAAATAAATTTAAAAAGATGAAAATAAATTTAAAAAGACACAAATAAATTTTAAAAGATCCAAATAAATTTCAAAAAATATAAATAAATTTCAAAAGATGAAAATCAATTTAAAAAGACGCAAATAAATTTCAAAAGATCCAAATAAACTTAAAAAAAAAAATTCAAAAGATGAAAATCAATTTCAAAAGATCCAAATAAATTTCAAGAGATCCAAATAAATTTCAAAAAATGTATGTAAATTTCAAAAGACACAAATAAATTTCAAAAGACGTAAATAAAATTAAAAAACACAAATAAATTTAAAAAACGCAAATACATTTGCCAAAACTAAGATAAACCAATTTTCCAAATTTCAGAAAAAATTGCCAAAAACTCAAGTATTTTTGTCAAAATTCGGTTATATTTATTTCAGAAAATACAAATAAATTTCAAAAGACACTAATAAAATTCAGAAACACAAATAGATAAAAAAAATACAAATAAATCTTCCAAAAACACAGAAAGATTAGTTTAAAAACTCAGTTAAAATCTTCAAAATGAAGATAAATTTGTCATAAACTCAGTTATATTTTTTAAAAACTAAAATAAATTTGCCAAAAACTAAGATAGATTTGTTCAAAACTAAGATAAATTTGCTTTAGAACTCAGATAAATAGCTAAAAACTTAGACAAATTTGTCCAGAATTCAGATAAATTTGTTTCAAAACTTAGATAAATTTGCGCAAAAATCAAATAAATTTGACAAAATATCAAAAACTCAAATAAATTTGACAGAAACTCATATAAATTTGTGAAAAGCTCAGATAAATTTGACAAAAACTTAAATAAATCTCACAAAAACTCAGATAAATTTCATAAAAACTAGGATAGATTTGCCAAAAATGATATAGCAGCCCTGCTACCATCCTTCTTTGGCGATGGTGCAGCAACTTCTATGCAGCTTTTATGTAAAACATCAAGAAGTTACTTCTCCAACGACGGTGGTCGATCTATACAACCGAGGATCTTCCTTGACAAGTGTAAAGAAATCCCGGAATCCTCTGTTTTGCGATGGTTTTGTTTTCTGTAGAACCTGAACTTGGGCCAGATCCCCTTCTTCTTCGTTCTGGTTTTTGTAACCATAAGCAAGGCAAGAACTTCACTTTGCAGAAAGACCAACCCCATTGCAGTAACCCGCCCCATTGCAGTAACCTGCGAACTTGCAAACTGCACTGCTCCCGCACCCTACCCATTCTCCAATCCCCGATCTCCAAATCTCACAAAATCAAGCAGGTAGGTATTATAAACTTCTTCTTAACAAAATCCAAAACAAAGCGTGAAGAAGCCAAGACCACCAGAAAACGCAAAGAGCACAGAGGGTCTGAAAAGAGAAAAATAAAGGGCAGACTTCGACGGTTATTTCTCTGTGAAAAGAAAAAAACCCGAGTCTTCTTTTCCGGCTCCGGCTTGGGCAAAGAGACTACATCTTTCGTCATCGGTGACGGACCTGACTTCTGAGTCCCATTGTTCTCAAAACCCCCAATAAGCTTCCCACCATTCCCACCCATCGGAGAGAACAAAACACCACCTCTCCCCAAATCCCCATATGATCCATTCACCCTAGAAAAAACCCACTTCCTCGAACCATCAATCGCGTCGGAAAACCCCATCTTCACGCACAGAATTTGTCACGACGATGGGCTTCAGAAGAAGGCATGGTTTGTTTCCCTGATTCAAACTAAGTTCTTTGTTGGCTTCTCTGAGTCCAAAACTAAAGACGAAAAGAAATCTTGTCTCGTTTTGACAAGGGATGGACGGTTGGAAATCGGGCTTAGTTACAAAGTGCATAAACAAACAGGGATTTCGATACTTGTTGCCACAGCAGAGCAGAGTTCCCAGACATCACGCGCAGTTACGGAAGAGGACCTGATCCTCAACGCTGCCGCCGCCGCCGGACAAGCGTCCCAGACGCTACGTGGTGCTGCTCGTCACTATTGCAGAAACCGGAAACAGAGCTTACAAAAACCAGAAACAGAGCAGAGAAGTGGTTCATTTGGTATGATAGATTTGAGAGAGGGAGAATGGAAGATTTGAAATTTTAAAATTCAAAATTTTATGCCTAAACAATTGAAAATGACAAATCAGTCATGAAAATTGTATCCAGGGACCTCTGGTTGCAAATAGTCTAGCTGCTTGAACGAGAGCCCTTAAAAAGAATTCACCTGGATTGGAGGCCGGATAGTTTCAATTGTAGAGACCTTTCGCTAATTATCTCAAAAAAAAAAAATAGCAGTTTGAAATTTCAAATCAATTGGAGTAAGTACATCATTAGATGCATCATAAATTAAGTTAAATGTTATATATATTTCCAATCTAAGATGACGATTCTTGAGCCCCTGCCTATTCACTATGATGCTGATGTGAATGGCTTAATAAAGCAAAGCCAATCCTTTCAAATCTTTCTTTTGTGCGCCTTTAATGTTAGCTTTGACCAAGCATCACTGTCCGACAGAAAAAAAAAAAAAAAAGAAAAAAGCATCACTGTCAATATTGTTACATATATTATTTTTGAAAAATTATGGTCCTGTTTGGAAAATTTTCCAAATTTGGAGTTTTCTTTTGAGAAAATATTGGAGCACGTTATGGAAAATAAACTTATTTTAATAGTTAATAATAATAAAAAATAAAAGATGATAAATTATGTTCAAAGACTTTTTTTTTTTTCGTAGTTTGCCCATTTGCATTAATTTCACTGAATGTCTGCATTATTCATCAATATTAGTGAATAGAAGGAAAAAAGTTAAATAAAAGAAATAATAGGGTGGGAGATCCTCTGTTCATTTTGTAGGAATCCAGATCCCCTGTTTTCGCGTGGCGAATGTGGATTGGTTGAAAAAATATTTTTATGTTTCAATGAGATATGGAATTTTACATGGTATCCGGGCAAATGCAGACTCATCTAGGAGAAAACTTTGTCCAAACTCCGAAGGGAGCTTTTTCTCTCCTTGTTAGAGATCAAATGTATTATGTCAAATGCCAATTTATGGGTGACTTGCCTTTCTATCCAATAGTGGGCTGGCAAATAGTTTTTCATTGATTGTGCACAGAAAATATTATTAAGGTCATGTTTGGCAATCAAGTTTTTAACAAAAAAGATTTTCGGTTTTTCTAAAGATATGGAACATCTATGTTTGGCACCTGTAAATTCCTGATGATTTGGATCTTAAATCTGATCTCCCCTTGTAAGATTTGAAAATCTTTAATTATATGGATTTGTACACGGAACCCCATTTTTCTCAACTATATGTATCGATACAAATTAATATAAAGTGAAATCTTCTGTTATACAAATCTTCATTGAGGAATTCTTGTTCTAGTGATAGTGAAGAATCATCACATCTACGGATTCGACGCCTATTAAATTTCCAATAGGATCAATCTGATGATTAAAACTATTCAGATTTAGGTGAAATCTGGGTTAGTTTCTGCACTAAGATGCCCTTCTCCAAAAAAAAAAAAAAAGATTTTACCATACCAAGATGGTCCCAACCCTTGCATGATAAATTATACCTCACCTACCAGTTGGACCATTTCTTTAGAAAGTGGGACCCACGCTGCTGTCCGCGTGGGCCGGAACCCACAAATTGGCCAGGTCGATCAGTCACGATTGGCCTGGAAGTAGCTCATCCCAAGTGTACATCATGGTTCCTCTGAAATGTCAGGTGATCCGGACGGTTGAAATGATGGGCCCCACAGGATGAGTAAAATATCTTCCAGATTAGATGATCTCAACCCTTGGACAAAATAGGACTTTGATCTGAGCTTTTTATTAAAATTTCATCTGACCCATCTCTCGATAGGAGGTTGCCCATCTGGTTAGAATTCATCATCAATTATATGTCTATATATACACCATCTGTTGAGACTTCTGATCACTAGATGCCCAAAAGTGGGCCCCACATTGTCCATATTCTATTCCAAATTTCCAATTCACGTAGGCTATGACAGATTGTGCCAGACAGCATATGTTAGCACTCCTAACAAGAAACTTTGATATCCATCTCTCAATCTTTGAATCATGGAAGAAATGAAGGGGATTGAGGTCATCCACTCATGGTCTGCACCAAGGTCTCTCAGCACCAGCCTCATGTACTCATTTGCTCAGGTACCCATTTTATGTTTCTCAGAGATTTTTGTTCTTTTTTGTTCTTTTTTGCTGAAGAATGATGGATTTGAAGTGGGTTTTTGCTTGTGATGATGTTTTATGAATTGGGTTTGGATATTTTACACTGGTGAATTCAAAGTGGCAGTCTTTCTGGTCTGGTTTGGTTTATTCAGTATTGAAGACTTGCTTTTGCATTAATTTCTTCTTGTTGAGAAATGGTGGATCGTCATCATCATCAGAATTCTGTGATGGGTTCGGTTAATGAATGTTTTGGAGTTTGATTTTCGTTGGGGTGATTCTATTACAGGTGATGAAAGGGACCCGACTTCTTATCAAGATATGGTCTTTGATCAGTATTATTCCTATGAGTTGTGGTTGGTCCAAATATCAAGCAAGTTGGATTTTGTACATAAACTGGGTTAAGTCTTTTCCTTCATAATGTGGTCTCACATTTTATGGATGAATGTCACGTGGATCTGAGCACAGTTTGGACTGGTTGCAACTAACTGGGTTGGTTCCAATCTGATGGTCTGCGCTTGACGGAAATTGGCCACACTCTGCATGTTCTGTTTGCATGTATGGGAATTTATAGTTTCCTTGCCTGTATTTAGTTGCAAAAGCATATTGACTCTTTAATGGACCTCAAATGGGTAATTTTATTCTATATGTCTGTAAATGGTTTGTGTTTGGATCTAATCCGAGTTGCAATTTGGTTGTATATCTATTGAAATGTCTGCGTTTTGGGGGAACCACATTACAGGCAGTTCGCTACTTTGCTTATTGGCCTCTCAAAATGTTATCAGTGTCATGCTTGGTGTGTAAGTCAAGGGCAGGCATTTTCTTTTGTTGTTGTTTAGATGGTCACATAAATGGTTGCTCAGATGTTCATCTCATATTGCTGCAATTGCTACTTTGTTTTTCCTTCTAAGTGCATTGGGTTATTGTTTAGCACGATAAAGACATCCATAACCTTGTTGAGAAGAGGTTTGTTGACTGAAGATGCAGCGAGGCTCATTAGTGACAGATCCTAGCCATCTATCAGAGGGGCCACAATTTTGATTGCCTGACTGTTATACCAGGCTTCGTATTCATCTAGTGACTAGTGGGCCCCACTAATACATTCGATTGGAATCATTGAGCGGTTTTCTAAAACTGTCTATTTATTTTGTGTTTTTAACTCTCACTTGATGAGTAGTAGCCTAGCCTAGTTTTCGAGCTAGAGCATGTACAAGATTGGGCCCACCGCCCACCTTGTGAATGGCTTATTTTATATGCATGCCACATCGCATATCTGTGTGTTCTCACTATTAGTGTACCTCATATTACAATCTTATTTGGGATGACTTTTGTTGAGATGTTGAATCTGAAACCTTAATTTGGTTTCTCTCATTTGCTTACTTTGGTTTTAAAGTTCTGATGTGCATTTTTTGTTTGTGTGGTTTATCATAGAGAGATGACATGGAAGTGCTTGATGAACCTCTTTATGCAAATTTCCTTCGGGTTAGTGGTGCAGAAAGGCCATATCGTCAGGAGCTACTTTCCAAAATGGTAAGCCAGATGTTGATCTTTTATACCTTTTAAATGGAGCACAGTCAAGTTGACACATAAATATATGCTTTTGGATTAATTACTAATTATGCACTTTCTGTTCCAAACTACCATTTTTTTTGTGTGTTCGTGTGTATTTTTTTTTTTTTTTTTTTTGTGGAGGAACAGGGAGACCCAAGAGAAGTTGGAAAGAAACTATTAAACATGACATTGCCTATATGGATCTAACGAACGACATGACCCTAAATAGATTTGATTGGCGTCGTCAAATCCATATAGCCGACCCCACCTAGTAGAAAAAGGCTTGGTTTGGTTTGGTTTGGTTTGGTAGAGGAACGTCTATAAAAGAAAAATCTTGCCATGTGAACTAGCAAATCACCTGCAACTACATATATGTTATATTATTCAGGCATTTTCAAACTAAAACTTGTTGCAGAAGAACTAAAACTTCTTGAGCATACAACGAATCAGACGTTGGGTTGAAATATCTATTTTTGGTCTTAAAAGTACTCTTTTTTTTTTTTTGGTACTTTGCAATTTCTGACCGATTTGTTTTCTTTTTGAAAGATAATTTATACATTTGTTGATTTAAGCTAAGGAGAAAACAAACAATGACTCATCGTACAGCAAACCAGCTCGATTAGATCCATCCTTAGCCAACCAATCAGCCTCATGGACAATATGACAAAAAACAAAAATGGCCCTACCTTGCCGTTGAGTGAATATCCCATTATTATTTTTTATTCCTTTTCTTTTTGTTTCTAGGAGTTCTCTCATTCTCTATGTTGTTGAGATCTGATTAAAGTTTTCCATACCTTATGTTCTTTTTTGCTTTCACATTTTTTTTAATCTCTCTCTATTATTATTATTATTGATGATGCACAAAATGGATTTGCATACCACGTGTCAGATGTGAGCAATAAATACAGTAATTAAGAGAATAGAGAGATTTATAGTGGTTCGGTCAGTATGACCTACGTCCACTTCTGAATGGTTGAGTAGCCGGATATTTTATTATCTCAAGTGTGCAGGGAGAGCAGAGAGTACAAGTTTTGATAGGGATAGGAGAGTTGTGCTCAGGTGTCCATTTCATGCCCCCCAAGTGTTGGTGGAGTTTACAATTTATAGTCGCTTCCCAACAGATTTGGGCGATTTATTAGTAAGTAGTTGGCTAGTCTGTTGTATCTGACGAGCTCTTCTCAACGTATGAGGCAGTTACATGCTCTCCATGAGATTCGGTCAAAGGATAAGGTGGGGTGTTGACCATTTCTAAGGCGGTGAGGGTGAGGCTCCCGGATGCTCTCTTGATGACGTGGCCAGGCCTACGGACTTCTTTGGGCCTGGACATTATTGGGCTAACCAGGTCTTGTAACATGAGTTGGGCCCTTGGGCTTGGCCCATCAATTATTATTATTATTTAAATCTCGTGTTCTTCCCTGCAACTCTATCATGTAACCTCCTGTTTGTATTTGGTCTATAATGAAACTGCAATTGCTTGATATGAAGCAGGATTCTGATGTCAATAAAGTTGTTGAAGATGTCATTTTTGGTCCAGGGGAAAAGAAATATAGATATTGCAAGGTAAGCATAGCTGTCAAATATCACTTGCTATTGAATGAACTTTCTGGATTGGTTTCTTCTTTGTAGTAAAGTTCTGTATTTGGAGTCTTTTATTATTATTATTATTATTATTTGAGTTGAACATTGAAGAATAAATAGATAAGTTCACAAAGAACTGAGAAGCAATCAGTATTCGATTGTAAATAATTTGGCAATTTGAGGCTTTAATATCAACCAATGGGCGAATAACACCATGTTTCTGTTCGATATTTTTTGAAAATCCATTTTATGGTATTGTTTCCAAATTTAGGAAAATTTTCTGAAATTTTGTGTTTGGGGAGAAACCTGCGAAATGACGTCTTATAGTTTATTAGTGCAGGGATCAAAATATGGAAGTAAGAATATTTGAAATTTCAAAATTATTGAACCAAATTTTTTTCTGAAATGGTGAACAAATTCATTTATAAAGAGCAACAGATAGGTTTGCTTGAAAATAAATCTACAATTTCCTCGGTCCAAGCCACAATCTGCCAAGGATGAATAAGCTGCCAGACCCGTTGAATCATGGAAATTAAGCACTTTCAATTGTGGAATTAATGGCCTTTCTGTTACTTACAACAATACACCAGCATAGCGAACACTTCCACCTCATTCGAACCTAAGAAATTCACCAGACCTGAAAACATACAAGTGTTCTTTCTTACTAACTATGAAAATGTTGCCCTTTTTTTGTTATAGAAAATATTCGATAATAATCAGTAGTGGTGGCCTGTTTTAAGTTGGGAGGTGAATGAAAAGTAAGAGGACCATGATGTTTTGAACTAGGAATTCCAGTCAACTTGAGCATGAACATGCATGTGAGTTTTGAATTTTGTGGGTATATAGATTTATGTGTAGTTTTGTCATTGATGGTGTTGGAGCAGTGTTTTTCATTTGATAAAACACTATTCGATTCTCATGACTCAAATCTGATCTACAGCATATATCCAAACATTATGTACCTGGATTGACAAGTGATTTGATGAAGAAAGGGAAACACTTTATATTGATACGAAATCCCCTCCATATTTTGGTAAGCTTTTGCAGTATATCTTGTTTCATCACTTATGCTTTTACAATACAACTCACGTGGATGCTGGATCTTTTATACACATTTTATTTTATTTTTTGTAATGTATTTATCGTCATCATTGTTTGCTGACCACTATAGGATCTTCTTCCGTCTAACCATTATAGGATCTTCTCCTGTTCACAGCCTTAACCTATTGGAGTACGGGCTTGTTTGGCATCTCTACTCTTTTTTCTATAGATACATCTAAAATAGAGTTATTAAAAAAAGAGCCATAAAAAAAAGAGGCTAGAATAAAAAAAACGCGTTTGATAACGCACGAATCTATTCTAAATACCTTGCCTCTATATTTTAAAACCCAAAAGCTCTATTTCTCATCTGCCTATTTTTAGAGCATTTGGATTTTAGAGGATTTGTCTCTAAATGTCTAAAGCGAATAGAGTCTAGAATCTTGTGCAAAACGCTCTAATTGTTTAAACCTCTGTCCAATTTAGACATTTAGAGAAATAGAAGCATGAAATAGAGATGCCAAACGTGGGCTTAATCCTCTATTTATTACTGGTTCAATATGTGAAGTGATTTTGGGTCTGAGATAAATATATTACTTGCCCAAATGAAATGCACAACACCAGTATGATAATTACACCTTAATAATTTAATCACCCGTCTGCAGATACAATTTTTAGCTTGTAACTGTATGATTAATGGCACTGGTGTTCAAAGACAGTTAAGTTGTGTGTGTTGTTTTTTGGTTTGTGGGGTGGGTGGGAGGGAAGCCCAGGTTATCTGGTTGGGCAGGCAATATCTTACCCCGGAAATTGAAGCTCCTAAAATAAAAGATAGGTTGGAATAAAGGAGAATTCAGGGAGGTCAGAGGAAAAGAAAATATTCACACTGTGGAAAC
The DNA here is from genome assembly GCA_028538565.1 of Umbellularia californica. Classification (NCBI taxonomy): domain Eukaryota; kingdom Viridiplantae; phylum Streptophyta; class Magnoliopsida; order Laurales; family Lauraceae; genus Umbellularia; species Umbellularia californica. The sequence goes on along the minus strand of JAPQWN010000003.1, from coordinate 34,573,469 downwards.
TTGAAATATGGGATTGTTTAAAAGAAGACACGTTTTAATGGAGGGTGAGTGGAAGGAGAGGATGGAGCTACAAAGGAGTTCTGGAACATTATGAGGCAAAGATGGTAAGTCATGAGATAGATGTCTTACTGGGAAAAGAATATTAGCTTCTAGTTGTAATTCATTACAGGAATGAAGTAGATTCTCACATTTGGAAGCTAGCCCGCCAGATTGTTCTCTACGAAGTCATTGTATAAGGCCCTGGAATCTTTTAATTTGTTTCGATGTCCTTGGTTTGATCTTCCTCCCTTAGAGTTGAGACTTTTTGTTGGTTGTGGAAGGCAAGATATCGACTACGGATAACCTTAGAGGGAGAGGCTTATCTGCAGAGGTTATTCCAGAGACATGTTGCTTGTGCAGGAGAAAAGGGACTTCATCCACTGCCGATGCGGGATTTGGTTCGGTGGTATAAAAAATCTTGAGACCCTTCAGTTCATGCATAGGAAAAAAGTAGTATAAGAAGAAGAAAATGTCCGATAAGAAGATGAAGGAGGAAGAGATAGAAAGTGTTCTTCCTTCAAAATAGGAAATCGTGCCTGTCAAATGTCCTTCCATCAGTAATTTAATGCAAGAGTATACAGCATGTCAGGAGCCCTTCCATTTATTTCTTATCTTGTTTCAAACTGTCAAAAGTTAGTTTTTGTGGCCCACCCTATTGGATCCATCGGTGGATTAATCACTTGCAAACTTGTGAATACAACAATACATAAAGTTTTATATGATTTATACCGATCAATCTGATGATTGAAAATTTTCAAGGAAAATGGATTGACCCATTTAGATTTCGAATACATGGGCCCCCATTTAGAGCTTCATGAGTTTTGATGGAGTTTTATATCTCAATTTTCTTCTCTCTTTCATTTTTCAATTTCCTTCACCCCTCCTCTTAATACAATTGTGTGAATCTCTCTTTTTTTTTTTTTTTGATAATGGTAAATTTTATTCAAAAAAGAAGAGCAAAGCAAAGGGAAGAACAATGAATAAGACTAAACATAAACACAAACAAATAAACTAAACATCAAAAGAAATATGTAGCAAAAAAACTCCTTCCCTTGCTAGACCATCTACCAAAACATTTGCTTCATGAGGAATATGAATAAAAGAAACTCCTAACTGAGACGAAATATCTTGCACCTCCTCCTCCAAATCTCCAAAGTCCACAGATAAGAAGACTTTCTAGAACCCCAATGAATCGCAAAGAATGAATCTCCTTTAATGATTGCATGAAAACCTCCCAACCGACGTAGTTCACAGCATCCCACCAATAAAGCATACATTTCAGGTCCATTTGAATCAACACAATTCACCGGACCCGCAAAGTTTTTGATAATTTTTCTAGAGAAGTCACGAATAACACCCCCAATCCCACCTATTTGAATATGCGGAAAATAACTTTCATCAAAACTCAGCTTAAGAAAACCATTCAGAGGCGGTTCCCACAATAATTTTTGTTTGAGATTAGAACGCCTACCACATTAAAAATGGGCCGACCAAGATCTATTTAGAGTTTCTAAAGAAACTCCAACAAATTCAGCCTTCCTAATTACCCATTCAAAAATAACCCAAACAACAAACCAAACAATCTCCTCAGGAGGTTTGCATTTATTTTGAAAAATCTGATTATTCCTCTCAATCCATAACTGCCATAGACTAGCAGATAAGGATAACCGCTACAAAATGCGCTCACGAATAGATTTTTCCCTAAAAATACACTGCTCAATAAACTCCTTAATAGAACAAGGCATAACCAACACATATCGAACATTTTAAGTATAGATGGACCAATAGGTGAATCACAGTTTCCTCATCTTGTAAACAAAATGGACTCCCATTGACAACAATAAAATTTCTCCATCTCAATTGATCCATTGCAAGTATTTTATGTAAGTGCGGCCCGCGGACGGCCCGAGCTCGGCTCAAAAGATAAAAGAGCCGAGCTAGGGCCTAATAGGAGGCCCGTTTGCTTAAAAGGGTCAAGCTCGGGCTTGATGAAGCCCGGCTCGTAAGCCCTAGGGCCTACATATATTAATACATATATTATATATATATGTACACTATACAGTATATAATACATATATGATATAACATAATTCATAAATCCTAAACCTTAGTTTTAATCCAATATAAAGAATCCCTAAATCCTAAACACTAAACCCTAAGCACTAAATAATCCAAAAACCCTAAACCTAAGCACTAAACCTTAAACCCTAATTTTAATCCAATATAAATAATCCCTAAACCCTAAGCACTAAATAATCCATGAACTTTAAACCCTAAATCTAAGCACTAAATAATCCATGAACCCTAAACCCTAAATCTAAGCACTAAATAATCCATAAACCCTAAACCCTAAACCTTTATTTTATAATGCTAGTTGAATACTTTATTTTATTCTATGATGCTATTGGAGTTTAATTTGATTTGTATTATTGTTGGAGTTTGATAATGCTCATCTACATTAACATTGAACCATTATGGAGTGTTGGAACTGGGCTCCCTTTGCTTTTATGGAGTCTTTCTTATTTTAGTTAATTTTATTGCTGCAATCCAAATTAAAGGAATGGGAATATGGGATGAATGCATGCATTTAGCCATTTTTTGTTTTGGTTTGCATATGCAGATTTCTTTAAATCCCGACAAGATTTTTTTTTTCTTGAAAATATTTTCTTTCAACTAGTGCAACATCATTATAAAACGGGCTGGGCTCACGAACCGAGCCTAGGCCCTCAATCGAGCCGGGCTTGAAGGGCCGGCCCTAGGGCCTCATAACTTAATAAGAGCCGAGCCTGAGCCAGGGTTTTTGATGCCCTCTCGTGCTCGGGCCGGGCTAGGGCCTAGTGAAAAATACTAGGGCCTCTCAAAGCCCGGCTCGGCCCGGCCCGGCCCGGCCCACTTTCATCCCTAGCGGTACCCAGCTGAACACCAAGATTCTTGGAGGAACAAAATGGTTCCAAAACCTCTTCCAACCAGCCAATAGCCATCCTATCGTCCAAACCAATCAAATCATGATAAAAAGACTTAACTGAAAATTGCTCTTTAGCATCTGACTTCTAAATTCTAACATCCCTTCGAGATAAATTTTATCGAGCGAAGAGAGTAGTCTAACATACTCTGTCACCTCATGATCATGCAAATTTCGCCGAAAGTGAAAATTCCAAACTGTAGATCTACCCACAAAAAGATAGTTATCTGCAACAAAGGCCTGAGGATTCCTATCCAAAAAGAAGAGAATATGAAACTGACACTTTAGGTTAGCATTACTACACCATTCATGCTGCCAAGACTTATACATTTCCCGTCATGAACCTTGGACCTAATCCACTGAAGTCAAATATAATATCTTTTGCTTCATTAACTTTTAGAATAGATATGGTGATCTCTATCCATCATAATCAGGGCCCATGTATAAAATCCAAACATTTATCAAAATTAGTGTTCCCAAGTTACTTAGTGATGGGTCATTTTGCATAAATTCAACTTTGTATTAGATTAGTTAAATAATAAATATATAATTTTACCCATTTATTCTTGTGTATCCAAATTAGTAGATTAAACAGGACAAACTCGAATTGCGAATCAAGGGAGTCGAAAAAGGGAATTAAGTGAACCCACTCCATCGAATTTTCGAATAGAAGCACGTGTCAAACTACGAAGTCAAATGCGAATTAGGTAACTGTGCTTTAGCTAGGCAGTTTTTATTTTTATTTTAATGGTTGTAGATTGGTCCTTTCGAGGTTCATTCCTTTCTCCATTTTTGGTGGATTTGTTAAGAAAGGAATGCTAGGATCTTTAGATGGAAGAGGTTGTATTCAGAGGTGTGCAGAATGGGCTGCGGTGCGAAAATTTTTTTGTGATTTGAAGATTGATGATATTTTTCATAATTGGGAAGCTTGCATGCGTCTTGGTTCTTGCAAGTCAAGGAAGAAGGTAGCTTGGTGTTCTCCTGTTGGTGTTCTGAAATTTAATGTGGATAGTGTGGTTTCTAGTAAACCAGAACGGACAAGAGTGGGTAGGGTTCTAAGGAATCATAGAGGAGAAGTTTTATTTATTTTTCCAAGCATGTGGGAGTTACATATTCCAATGAAGCGGAGTTGTTGGCCATCTTAGAAGCTCTTCATATATTCTCTTCATTTCCGAGATAGCTTAATCATGGAAAGTGATTCACCTAATGCCATATCTTGGATGAAGTCTAAGAAGGGTTTGTGGAAGTTGCATTTCCTTTTAAATGAGATAAAGTTTTTTTCTTCATTGTGTCAAGTGTCATTTCATCACATTAGTAGGTCTAACAATGGCATGGCAGATGAATTGGTTAAGCATGGGGTGAATCATATTATTGACTTCAATGCTTGTATTATGTAATGTTGTTGGTATGTGATATATTGTTCTTATACCGGTGCCTTTTTCTTTGGGGCCTTTGTTGGTTTTGTTTGCTGTAATTTCTCTCTTTTTATAATAGGTTATCAGTTACGGATAAAAAAAAGAAAAAGAAATAGAAAAAAAAAGAAAGAAAGAAAGAGAAAAAAAAAAAAAAAAAAAAACAAACGATTACCTCAAGAACATTGTTAGTCAAGGAATGCATTTGGAAGACACAACCAGTATAAATAAGCGGTGTAGTCTAGTTGAACACTCAACAAATGGTTGAAAGTCTTTAAAATATGGCTCTTATAATTCCAATTTTACATTCATATATGGAAATAACATAGAAAATTGTGTGCCCATATTGTGCATATGAAAAGAATTGAGGGCCATTCTTAGGCTACTTTGATTTATTATGTGGATGCTAATCTATTAAACCTCAAATTTATGTGTTCCTTTTAACTTCTCCATCATCATCAAAGCCTGTTCCCAACTATGTTGGAGTCAACTACATGAATCGTGTTTCATCATTCCAGTCTATCCTGAGCCAAATCCTTAGATAGGTTGCAAAATGTTTAGAACAAATGTGCTATAGATTATATATATTAAAGTAATAGGGAGGGAGGCCATAGAGAGTGCCATGTCAGCAGTACAAGAGTTCTCATTTCAAAAAAATATGCACAAAAAATATATGTTACTTTGACATGCCATGTCACTTTTCTAATCTTCCTCTCCTAAAATCTCTCCCATTTAAAGTGTCACCTCTCTTAAAATCTTTCTCAAACAAGTGCTAAAATCTCTTATAAAAATGACCACTATCTCATATCAATTCTCTACAAATCTGAAAAAAGAAGTAGGTGATACCATGTGCCTTGAGGGCCATCCATTAGTGGGCCCTAGGGATGTCAAACGGGCTGGAGTGGCCCGTGCCGGCCTGCCCGGCGGCCAGCCCCGGGCCGGGCCAGGCGGGCCTATTCATTTTTTTCATTTTTTTTCATTTTTTTTTATTCTTATGGTCTATTGTGAGACAATGTATTGTCCACCTAATTGTTCCCAGCCATATTTCTACCTCACAATTTAAAATAAAGTAAGTAGTACTTCTCAGTTCTCACCCACATGTCAGGGGACCCCAAGTAGTGTACTTAGGTAGAGGACAATATGAAGGTGTGTGCTTGGGAAGTGTGTACTTTAAAATCTATGCGAAGATCCTCAATTTGCCTCTAAAATCAAACACAAAGATTATAGGTCAGTCACTGTCGAACTTACCCTAGATTAATAGATTAAGCTAGGTTAGGGCTAGAATAATTTATCATAATTTTTAAGTCAAGGAGGAAAAATGAAGCGAATGGGGATTAATTTGATTGATCCAAGATAAAACCTACATAATACATACTAGCCCAATGATCCGTGTTTAGCTCGATATCTTCCTACACTGCACTGTATTGCAAAATAAATAATCACATATTAAAAAAATTTACCTCTTTCCATGAAATAAGTTGGATAAAATAGAAATAGAGAAATATGAGCTAAAAAGGATATAATTACCAGAAGCAACTGTAACATAAGTGGTTTGATGGAAAAATGAGCGGTTAGTTGCATGAGGAGTTACACAACCGTTGGTCAGAATTATAATCAACCAAAAAGATACAGTCACATAGGAACAACTAAAACATGGGTGGTTTGATGAAAAAGGTGGGTAATCACATGAGTAGTTATATAACCATGGGTCAAAATTATAATCGATGGTCAAAATCAAAACCAACACATCCTAGCTAAGGTCTAATAATATTTCTTATGGTCTAATAATAGAACTCTTAAAGCCGATCTTAATTAATCAGACAAGCCTACATGATGATGATGTTGATGACAGGTTCATTAAAGAAAGTATCTGAGGAGGAGGTGGTGAAGAAAGTTCACGAGTTAAATGCTGATCCAGATGTCCACGATTGTAGCCTTGCTTCTCATACTTTTAATTTAATCAATAAAAATGCATTGGTTTTAAAAGCAACTGTTTGCATATTATTACCTTGTTTACAATTTTTTCCACAAAGTTTCTCATTGTTATTATCATTTCCACATTTCTGTGTGGAAATGAGTTGTATTAATACATGATGGGCAAATAGTGATATTTGGTAGGTGCCAAAATAAAAAATGCACATAAGAAGTTTGTGTTCTATTTGGGTCCAATTTCCACAGTGATTTTGTCACAATGGGCCCACCTGTTATATAATGATTGACATCCTTTGTATTTTTTTTTTTTGGTAAATAAAACTTTGATTAAAAGAAAAAGAATGGGAGGGTTAGAGTATTTATAGACTTTGTAAAATTGAAAAAGGACACAAATACCCCTTATATGACCGTTTTATGGCTGTTGGGGGGTTAAAATGAAGATTTTTTTTTTTTAAATATCCAATTTTGGGCGGGCTAGGCGGGCCGTGCCTAGCGGGCCAAGCTTATCGTGCTTGGTGGGCCTAGATGTCCTGCCCACGTGGCCTGGCTGGCCCGGGCCAAACAGGCCCAGCCACCTCGGCCCACAGGGGCCGTGCCTTGCGGGCTGTGCCGTTGACGGGCCGACCCACGGGCCGTTGAGTGGCGGGCTGGAGCAGGCCGTGCCGGGCCGGGCCAGCCCATTTGACATTCCTAGTGGGCCCCACCTATAAAAATCACATGCTACCATAAAGCGGCTGTAAAATAAAATTACAGTTTAATCTTGTGAATATAACACAAAAAAACGCTTCTAAGGGGCCCACTATTCAGATCTTATGACCCAAAAATATCAACCTCTTTCACTTATGTGTTGCCCTACACACATTTTATTAAACACAATAAATTTGATCCATATACCATCTGAGTGGGACCTATCAAATAATTATTTTACTAAGCTATTTAGGATTTGATAGATTAAAGATTATAGCCTTCTTAAGTTATTAACATTATCCACGAGACTCATTTGATGAAAGATCAACATATATCTATCATGGGAAAATATTCATGCACATCATCCCTCACTATATTATGGCGAGGGACGACATAGTGGGGGTGACTTTATGATACGTCCGAGCCATCTTCACACAGGGACACCCTGAATTACGTTGGACACATTGAGTTTTCACCTATCCTAATAGATTGGACTGTTGGATCGAGGTTAAAAAAAATATTTAATATAAAATCATTAAATTTGTAGGACATAGATGAAGGCGTCAGAGGCATGGGATTCACCTCAAACTTGATATATGGGCCCATCCAAGATGTCTCTTTCCATCCCCCCAAGTCCCATAATCAGTGGGGGCCCTAGGTGGGCCTCATTAAGTTTATCCCTCACCATGGATGCACTTGAATGTCCCTCATCTATCATGTGTAATGGCATTTTATTTTTATTTTTTGTGCTTTATAGTAAGAATTTTCAATTATCATCGTCATTCTTCTCTTTTATATAATTCTTTTATATCAATTTCAAAGTTAGTAGACAATAGCATTTCAATCTAAATTTTATAAATAAATTAGTTTAGTCTTTTTGCTAAATAATATATTTATTTATTATGCTTTAATTTTTTATAAGTAATGTTTTAAAGAAACCAATAAAATTAGATATATTTTTATTGTTTGGCCCTGGCTAATCAAAAGTGTCACATCTCAATTAACTATGTTTAAAATCCTATCTTCTAAAATCTTGGCATTAATATCACACATTCTCTTTTATCTCTTCCTGCATGGAGTTTGGACTATTGATTTTGATAACACCATAAATTTTGTCGGTAATGCAATTTGGAATCTGCCAATCAAATTTTTATCTGTGTCTTTCCTTGAAACCTTGGCCCATCCATCATGTGTCTCAGAGAAACTCTTCTTTGGAACTCACGAGAATGCTCCCTACACCTCAAAATTTACCTAAATTCTTATATTTAAATTATTATCCCCATCTTCACTTTTCTTGTTTCAATAATGCAAATAATTATATAATTTAAAAGCATAACAACAGCTTACTTATAGCATATTTCGTTTCTTCTTTCTAAAAATCACATGGAAAATAAAAATGGGTGGAAGTTTATAATTTTGAATTTGGTTTGTAGTTTTTGTCTATTTATTTCAAAATAGACATCAGAATACCTAGATGGATTTTGGTCATTTTGTAGAGTACCCCCTCTACTTTGGTATTTTATACTAAACATACATGAAGTTCTAATTAACGTGCAAAATGAATGGATTCTATTAGTATTAATGACGTGGGTCGTATAAATGGTGTTTGGTGCATACTGGCTGCAAATTACTCGCCCAAAAATACTTAATTTGCCCATAGGGAGAAAAATCCCAAGGCCCGCTTTTTTTTTTCCTCATTTCCCCCTTTCCAAATTTCTGAACCTAATCAATCTGCAACTCTCCCTCTCTTGTTTGCACTCCCTCTCTCCGGCAAGATCCAGAAAATCTCCGGCGTGCGCTCCGCCCTGCGATTCCATCTCCGTCCATCTCCTCTCTCCCCAGAATTCCTTAAGGGCGTATTTGGCTGTGTGATGAAGTGAGGTGAGGTGAGGTAAAGCCTCCATTATCCAGACAAGAAAAGACAATGGGTCATATCAAAAGTACACAATTTCAAAATTCCCTCCATCTTTTAAAAAAAAAAGTCAAAAAAGCAATATCGTTTCTCCACTAAAAGACAAAAAAGACTCATTTTTCTATACAAAAATTCAAAAAGATTCCATAACAAACAACTAAAAACAATCATAGCACTTTATATTTTATTATCTCTTGATTTGATGCTTCACCGAACCATATTTCAGTTTACCGTGCATCCAAACAGGCCCTAAATGATTTGGAGGTTTCCCCGTCTCTCCTTTATTTTCTCTGTTTCTCATGGTGTGTGTAGAAAAGCTTCCTGTGATTGTCTTCGTGCCCATTTGAGTGAGTTCAGAGCTGATGCATAAAACCCTGAACAAGAGGTGAAATGAACATTTGAAAAAGAGACCCAAAGGAGGATTCTCCCTTATCTCTCCTTCTTCTAGATCCATCATTTCAGTTGCAGTAGCTTCCACAGTTCTTTCTTTCTGTGCAACACTTTCATTTCCTTGTGCAGATGAGAGGACTTCCACAGGGTAACAGGAAATGAACAGTAAGAAACAGAACCAATCTACGATGAGAGAACTAGTAAACAAATAATCAAAATCTACAAGAGCATCTAAGATGAAAGAACCAGCACTTTCACACACGGGCATCCATTGATTACAGTCCCTTGACGACTCTTCTTTCTGCCATCTTTTCCAGGTAGATGCGACTTTAACTTCACAATTAGCCTTAGCATCAACATTAATGCCTAATTTCTTCATCATGGACTCAGTATCATCTTCTTCTTGCTTGACTGCACGTCATGTTCTGTTTCAGGATCTGAGTTCTCTGAAAATTGCATAAACCCCTCTGTTTCTCTGCTTTTCGTCAAAACAGTTCCTGAATGAAGTAAATTCTGTACCATTAATGAAGTAAATTCTGTACCATTCAAAAAAATAAAATAAAATAAAATAAAATGATGTAAATTCTGTGATTTGGGGCCTGTCTGAGTTCTTAATTTCAGGAAACTCCTCACACATGGAAAAAGACCCCCTTGTGCTCAATCATAGGCCTCCATGAATGCGATCATCAATTTAAATATTTGATCTTCATTATGATCCACATTTCAAGTAAAATCCAAAAGTATAATAAAAAGTTCCATACCAATTTATATTTAGTTTAAACCATGCTTGGTTCCATGAATGTCTCGGTTTTGTTGCGATGTTGCGAAGTTCTTCCATTGATAACAATTGAAGATTTTATTTTATTTCTTTCAATCATGTACTATAGCCATATTAGAATTTTCTTGTATTTTTTTGAGTTTCTAATTTAGAGAATCAATCAATCAGTAATAATAATAATAATTTAAGGGTTCCACCTGTTTTATAGTTATTGATTTTATGTGACACTAAGATTTCTTTATATGTTGTCAGCCATCCTTTGACAAAGTTGTGCCACCATCCTTTCTCGAGCTGGGTTTGGCAGAATTGGTGTCTGTTTATAGTGAGCTTTGTGGACTTGGGAGCCCTCCACCTGTTATACACGCTGCAGACCTACAAGAAGACCCTGAGGTCAAAGAACTTCCTTCATTGTGGATTTTACTGATAAAACATCCATTTATAATGATGTTCAATGCATATGCACTGGATGTGTAAAATTCTCTCTTCTTTGTCACAATTTTTTCTTTCTAACAGATCTTCCATGATGCGTATTTCTCTTGTTTGATGATTGGCAATTGACATCTTTTTTTTTGTTTTAAATGTCTACATGTTAACTTCTGAAGTGGAATATTTGTATATACAATGTGTAACAAGAATGCTCCATGCTTTCGAATAAAATGTTGTTTTCCCACTTCCTATTTGTATATGCAATATTTGTTCTCATTGGCACACTTCTTATATCATATAAATAAACTAAAAGCAAATAACACAAAAACATAATAAATATGATTCATTGATTTAAAGAGGATCTAAGATAGGTTGTTAGTGTAGTTAATTTAGCAAACAGGGAGGAGAAAATGCTCCCTTGTGGACATATTGAGATTATACAATATACTTGTAAAGAGGTGGTAATGTATGTCAAACTTTTGCATAGAGTGGCGATCACATTTGCAGTTGTACTTGGGCTGCTCTTATGATCTGCTTCAAGCCCACTATTATTTTGCTTTTCTTAGAAGCATAACCACTACTAAGGGAATTTGAACCTTTGTTCTCTAATGTATTTAGGGAATTTAAACTTTTGTTCTAAAGGAATTTATATACCTTGGCTATGACAATTTAATGGCTGAAATTAAGGATGAATAGGGTTGCAAACGGCTCAAAGTTTGGAGGGAACCATATTGCATCCAGATTTGATTTTGAACTGGTTCTGGTTCCGGCCAGATGCTGGCATCAAGGATGCCATTAATGACATTGTAGGCATAGTAAGGAAGGTATGGGTGGTTTGGATATGGTAGGCCCATCAATGGGAGGTGATCTATTCTTCTTCAAGGTCTTTTTCCATCGATGGTGCTGATTTTGCTGCTTTTTAAGTGATGGACTGATGGTGTAGGAAGGATTCTCATCATCGACTGTGAGAGAAACAGATATGAGGCGGCTGCTAAGAGAGAAAGGGAGAAAGAATGTGACATAGATTTCTTGCGAAAACCCTAGCCCTAAGTTGAAATGATCAAAGTGTCCCCAACTCCTAGCAACACACAAAGAGGGCGGAATTTGTAGGGTACTGAATAGGCTGTGGGCGTCTATGACATATGAGGGTCTGTCTCTACTCTTACAAAGATAACATTATTGGGAAGTCCCACATCTCACATCACCCAAGTAATGGGTTTGTCAGGGTTTCATATGGCTGTTTGGGCCTTCCACCTATTAGCTTAAGCTTTTGGGTTGGTACATGGTATCAGAGTTGGTTCCTGTCGTTCTTGTGTAGCCAATGTGGCAGGCCCATCCATGAAATCTATTGGGTTTGCACATGAGGGAGAGTGTTGGAAAAGTCCAACATCCCACATCGCCCAAGTAATGGGTTTGACAAGGCTTCATATGCCTGTCCGCGTCTTCCACACATGGATCAATCTTTTTTTCTTATGATTTTCTTCCTTATCATTATACTATTATTACTTTTATTATAAAAGAAATAGACTTTTTCACAATAGACACATTATCTTAATGCAAACAACTTGCCTCTGCACATGTCACAAAGTTGCAAATGGGCCTCGCAGGTTGTCAGCTCGAAACTTCTATGGATCCAGAACCAGATCCAATATCTTACCAGATCTGAAATCGGTTTCAGATCCGGATTGGTTTGTTTGTTGGTATAAAAATTAGGTTCCAAAGTCCAAACCCATTGTATTTTGGACTGGAGACACCAAATAAGCAACCCTAGAAGCTCCTTGTGTATGTTCATTGGGAATTATGTGGTACTGATACACAAGAAATCAACTAAACTATACACTTAAATTTTAATGATTGTCATGTGTCAAAATGTTTTAAAAGTTATCAAATCATCGGCATAATAAATGGAGTGCTAGCTTTGTAGATTTGATAGTTGTCATATGAAGTTTAATGTTGTCTATTGTCGAAACGGGAAGAGAAAAAGTATGTGGCTGTGATGTATATTTTATACACTTAGAAGATGGAAAGCATGCACATAATTTGTTGAAAACTTTTAATCTTTTTGGTGTAGAAAAATAATTATACATTTACCCAACTGGGCGTTGTTCGGTGGTTAGGACACTGAGTTTGCTCCCCAGAGGTCTTGACATCGATTCCCCAGGGCGTTAAATGTCCCCCGTCTGTGTGGGTACGGGCGGGGGCCCAGGGATTAGTCCTGCCAAAGATGGGGATACCCTGAGATATATAAAAAAAATTATACATTGTTTGTGTTGCTAATTGTAGAAATGCCTTTCTTTTTTTTTGAAAAATGACCACTTCATCTGGGGCCTACCCAGATGCTTGGTAACCCAAATAGAATATACAGATATATAAATTTCAATGTGGATGAGGTTTGTGCCTAATATTGGTTCCATTAGATGATCCTAACCCTTAGTTTAAGGGCCTTAAAGTTCAATGGCTTTCAATACTACAAATTTCTTGTGATTAAATCCAATGGGGAACACTAATTGGATAAATGCCAAATTGAGATTAGTGCTAATTCATGGGAGCAACCATGTGTGAGATTAGATTTATCATAAATGGGCCACCTTTGGAAAAAAGGCATAAAGTGGGTATTCCTTCAAATTGTTTTATAGGTACATACAGCTCTTCTAACTTGATCTACTGAGCAACACCCCCTGGAGAGCACCACCTCAGTGGGGCCCGTGTGTTGGCCCCCTTGTGATTAGGCTTGTCAATCTGGCCTTCAGATTGGGGGGGTCCTGTCCCGACCCTCAAAAGGCCTTTAAAATGAGGGCTTTTGTTTTTAAGAAAAATGCCTAGGGCTGGACTTGGACAGAGATTTTGTAAGCCCTTGAGGTTTAAGCATGGACAATACTAGGTTTGACATTGTCTGACCCTTCTATTTTTCTTTATTTAATATAAAATATA